>CM062819.1:353850627-356396877 GCA_031772625.1 Pinus tabuliformis | reverse complement strand
ACACTTCTTCGTCATTCTTCCATTCCTCCCTTGCTTCATTTATCCAATATGGTTGGATAATAGAAATGGCGCACAACAATGCTTCCACATCCTCATCCTTTCTTGAGAGTGCATCTGCCACCACATTTTGCTTCCCTTTTTTGTAGATGATTTCAAAGTCATAATTCAACCTCTTTGTGACCCACTTTTGTTGCTCTTCAGAGGATAATCTTTGTTCTAAAAAGTATTTAAGGCTATCATGATCCGTTTTTACCTTGAAGTGTCTTCCCATTAGGTAGGGTCGCCATTTCTTAAGCGCATGGAGTATTGCCAACATTTCCTTCTCATAAATAGCTTTGTGTAAAAACTTTCCCTTGATTGGACAACTTTCAAAAGCAATGGGTCTTTCATCTTGCATTAAAATAGCACCAATTCCATTTCCTGAAGCATCACATTCCACAATAAAGGTTTTTGTGAAGTCTCGTGTAGCTAAGACCAGTGCTTGGCACATTGCCCCTTTAAGATGCTCGAAGGCCTTTGTTGCTTCTGGAGTCCATGAAAATGCATCTTTCTTCAATAATGTTGTTAGAGGTGCTGCTATTCTCCCATAATTCTTAACAAACTTGCGATAATACCCTGTCAACCCGAGAAATCTTCGCAAATGCTTTATGGATGTGGGGATTTTCCATTCCTTAATGGCTTTAATTTTGCTAGGGTCTAACTTAACTCCTTCATGAGACACAATATAACCCAGATATTCCACCTCTTTTACTCCAAAGAAACATTTGGATCTTTTTGCATATAATTGTTTCTCCTCCAATAGTTGTAGCACCCTGTCAACATGTTCAACATGATCCTTCCAAGACTTTCTATAGATTAGTATATCATCAAAAAATACTAACACAAATTTTCTAAGGAATGGTTTGAAAATGGAATGCATCAAACCTTGAAATGTTGAAGGTGCCTTGGTAAGGCCAAAGGGCATGACCAAAAATTCATAATGACCCTCATGAGTTCTAAATGTTGTTTTCAGAATGTCTTCAGTCTTGATTCTGATTTGATGATATCCTGAACGAAGATCCAACTTGGTGAAGTAAATTGATCCATGCAATTCATCCAGTAATTCATCAATGACAGGAATGGGAAACTTATCTTTAATAGTGAGCTTGTTGAGCTCCCTATAATCCGGACACATGCGCCATGATCCATCCTTCTTGTGCACCAATACTACTAGAGCAGAGAAAGAACTTTGACTCGGTTGAATTATACCTGCCTCTAGCATTTCTGCAACCATACATTCAATTTCACTTTTTTGGGCATAGGGATATCTGTACGGCCTGATGTTTGGAGGAACACTTCCTGGAATCAGATGAATAGCATGATCATGATCACGAATAGGTGGGAGACCTTTGGGAGTCTCAAAATACTTGGAATGATTGTCCAAGACTTTTTGGAGATTTGGAGAAATAGATGATTCCAATGTGGAAACATCTAGCGAACATAATTGTGCAATTACACCTCTTTGTTCCTTTTTTAGAAGCTTTGTCATACCGTTAGAGCTGATTATCTTTCCCAGTTTCCCTGCAATACCCCTTAATTCAACTTCTTTTCCTTCCATAGAAAATTTCATGAAAAGTTCTTGAAAATTGAAAGCTATTGTACCCAAGGATTGTAGCCATTGGACTCCTAGTACAACATTAGCACCTCCCATTGGAATGGAAAGCATTGGGCTAGTCAATACATATTCTCCCATGGATAGCTTGATATTATGGCACTTTCCAGAGCAATTTATTGTTCCTCCATTTGCAACCATCACTTGACACTCTGGTGCTGGATATAAGAAGCAATTCAATTCTTTTGCTACCTTACAATGAATAAAATTGTGGGTACTTCCTGAATCAATCAACACTATTACCTTTTTCTTCTTGATTTGTCCTTTTATCTTGATGGTTTGAGGAGTGGTAATTTCTGCCAATGCATTACAAGATAAGGTCGGATTCCTTTATTCTTTATCTAGGCTTTGTTCCTAGAGTATATCCTCTTCTTTTGACCTTTCTTGCTCCTTTTCTTCTTCCTCTTCACAATCTATGTAGAATAATTTCTTCTCAGCACACTTATGACCTTTAGTGTATTTGCTATCACATCTATAACAATGCCCTTTTGCTCTTTTTTCTTCCAATTGTT
This sequence comes from Pinus tabuliformis, assembly GCA_031772625.1. Taxonomy (NCBI): domain Eukaryota; kingdom Viridiplantae; phylum Streptophyta; class Pinopsida; order Pinales; family Pinaceae; genus Pinus; species Pinus tabuliformis. The sequence goes on along the minus strand of CM062819.1, from coordinate 356,394,714 downwards.
GTGGTGTCAACCTTATAGGTTGTGGAAGACTAGGGGCAACAACACTTCTATCTTTATAGTTGTGAGTGGTATGCTCCCTAGTTGCCATATTTTTTCTTTCCATTTTTCTTGCTAACCTGAATGCCTTCTCTAATGAATCAGGTTCCCAAAGGCGAACATCATGTTGGATGTTATCCTTTAAAGTCACTATGAACACATCAATCCTATGCTCCTCTGGAATATTTTTTACCCTTATGTTCAATTTTTGGAACTCCTCAATGTGCTCCATTATTGAACCCTTTTGTTTGAGATCAAAAAATTGCTCCATCTGTAATATCCATGTTGCGGGATCCTTGCCATCAAACTTCCTCATATCGATTTTTGGAATATGGTGGGTCTTAGATCCAACATTAGAGTCTATGGAATCATGATTAACATTTCTTTTTTTCTCATCATGAGTTTCCTTTACTATCCTTTCACCATTAGTGATCATTTCTTGTAGCAACTTATTCATATTTGTCTTCAATTTTTCCATCTTATCATCCATGCCATCAATTTTAGCATCCATGCCATTCATCTTAGCTTCCATGCCATCCATCTTAGCTTCTACACCTTTCTTTAAACAATCCATCTTAGCTTCTACACCTTTCTTTAAACCATCCATCTTAGCTTCTACATCTTTCCTTAAACCATCCATCTTAGATTCTGTTGCTTTTTGTGCAAGTGACACTTGTTGCACTTGGTCTCATAATTTTGATATATCATGTTGCATTTCTTCCTCTTCTTCATAAGTCATGCTAGAGATTTTAGGTTGCTTACTAGGTGTTTGCATTTTCTTTCCTCGGGGCATCAATTACCGATTCAAACTAATTTTTCAAACCAAGCTTATGCAAAAATTTTAAAAAAACTACACACCTTTTTTCACTTTGTAGAAGCTTGATATTGAATCTAATGTATCTCTGCAATTTCAGATCATCCAATTCTGAAATTGTGACCTGTAGTAGCCCTCTGTGTCCTCTTTCCAATGCCACCAGTCTGATCCAAGTTGGATTCTCCAAGGAAGAGTTATGCACAATCTCCCAAGATGACCTGATTATAGACTAGTTCATTAGAGCGAACTTGTATGACATACCACGAATCACTGTTTCGACCTTTGGATCTAAAAAAGATATACAAGAAACTACAATCCATCCTATTTTTGTACCTTATTACGAAATTTCAATCCGATGCTCAGAGAGAAAGTTATGATGATTTTCCCCAGGTCACATGTTTGGAATGTAATTCAGGAGTTTGCAAAAAGACCAACTTCCTTATATCATATCTCTGTAAATATAGCGCGAAAAGATCTAAAATTTGGACCCAAGATTCAGCGCGATTTCTTCTCAAATGGGTTTTTTCCAGCTTCTGAGACATTGCAGAAAAAAATTTATAGCAAAAATTCCACAATGACCTGTTTAGAGCAGCGAAATCCTAGAATCCAAAGCTCTGATACCAAATTTTATGAAACCATCTCACAAAAATATAGAAAGAGAGATCCACGCCTTAGAATTCAGCCTCTTCGAGGGTGAAACCTCCTTTACATTACATAAATGAGCAATTCTTGGATGATTCAAATGACAAAACCTCCTTTCTATATATAGGAGTCTAAGGAGTCACAATATAACCCAGCCGACCTAACAATAATAATATAAAGCCACAAAAATAACAATAGAGAGATTCTATGGGGCACAATAATAAAAATATGGGGATAATAGGGGCACAAAAATATTAATAAGGGATACAACTACAATAGTAATGGGGTAATCACTAGTGTTATAGGGACCCAACAAATAACGAGCTCATCAGATGAGAAATTAGAAAGCGCGAAGGTTAGAGAAATGGACATAAAGGTAAGAAGATCTGGATGGAAATCTAATAAAGAGATATGACTGGAAAAAACAATAAAAGATAAAGAGATGGGGTTTCAGCACACCATCCCTTGACAATTAGAAGACTTGGGGCCAAAGGAGGAAAACAAGGAAGCATAGTAGGCTCTATGAAAGGGACACCCTCCTCAAAGAGTAAATAATTAATATTATATCTTGGAATTGTAGGGGACTGGGTTCGAGAAAAAGAATAATGGAAGTGAAATCAATAATCCAAAAGGAGAGACCAGTAGTCACCCTCCTCCAAGAGACGAAGTTAGGTGATACAAAAATCTCCTCCATTCACTCCAGAATTTGGGGGAAAAGTAGTATGATAATGGAAATCTCTAGGGACACTTTGGGAGGTCTTTGCATGATGTGGAATCCAACACAAATACAGTTGGTAAGGTCTATAAAAACAACCCGCTAGATAGAAACTACCATTAAAATTTTAGAGTTACAATTAAATTGTACTATAGTCAATGTATATATGCATGTTCACTTTAGAGAGAAACAAGAGTGTTGGAATTCCTTGACAAAGTTGAAAAAATCTGATTACAAATGCAATTGTATCCTAGGAGGGGACTTCAATACCTCTATGGGCCAAAATGAGAAATGAGGAGGCTCCATTGTCTAGGATGCCTCACAGGAAAACATGGAGGATTTAATGCTCAATCTCAATATTTTTGATGTCAAACCTTCTAAATTCCTTTATACATGGAATAATAAGCGCTCTGGTCTAGGCCATATAACTATTAGGCTTGATCGTTTCCTTGCTTTTGATAGTCTCCTTGCTTTGAATTTGTGTCTGAAATCTTTTATCCTTCCTTGGTGTGGCTCGGACCATCGCCCTATTCATCTCCTCCTCTCGCCCTCCCTTAATCTTGGGCCTATTCCTTTTAGTCTCTCCCCCATATAGCTAGACTCTTTAGGGTTCTCTAATCTAGTCTCTCTTTCTTGGTTGGGTTGGGTGGATGGAAGTCCAATCACTATCTGGGAATCCAAAATCAAACGGCTAAAAGGTGATATAAAAAATGGCTCAAGGAGAATAAAACTAAAAGGAAATCTGGAATAGAAGATATGGAACATCATCTAGCATCCATTCAGGTAATTGAGACTACCCCAATCACTCAGATGCAATTTCAAAAAAAAGCTGAAACTTTCAAAGTTCTCCACACCCTCCCTAGTTCAGAAGAAGAATATGGAGGTTAATATCTAGAAACTCTTGGCTATCTTCAGGGGATAGGAACACTAAGTTTTTCCATAAAGAGGAAAATTTTATGGAAAGAAAAAACAACATATCCCAAATCCAACATAGGGCAAAAATAATCATCAAATTCAAGGACATTAAGAAGGTCGTCGTGGAACATTTCCAAAATATTTACCATGTCGACCTTCAGATTGATCAAGAAAGTGAGGAATTCCTCTTGGAGAAAGTCCCCACCATGGTTACTGCAAAAATGAATAACGCCTTGATCACCCTTTCGGCAACTAAAGAGATTAGAATGGCGGTGTTCTCCTTCCATCCTAACAAAGCCCTAGGTCCAGACGGTTTCTTTGCTAGCTTTTATCAACACTTCTGAGATTTGATAAGTAAAGACTTGTGTCGTACGATCGAATAATCTTTCAAGAGATTCATAATGGGGGGAGGAATCAACACCTCCTTCTTATAATTAATCCCAAAGGAGTCTAACCCCTCCTTTTTTTCTAGATTCCACCCCATCTCTCTCTACAATGTCTCTTATAAGGTCATCTTGAAGTTGCTTGCCTCTAGACTCAAAAATTTCCTGCCTCAATTGATCTTGGTCAACCAAGGGGGATTTGTGTCAAGTAGGAAAATATTTGACAACATAATACTTCTTCAAGAAGCTATAGACTCAAGTTGGAAAAGAGGGGACCAAGGCATGGTAATCAAACTGGATATGGAAAATGCCTTTGATAGGGTCAGGCATAGCTTCTTGTTGAAAGTTATGAAGAAACTGGGGTTTGATGCAACATTTACCAAGTGGATAGCTCTTTGCATCTCTTCTCCTTGGATAACTCCTTTGGTTAATGGCCATGTGGAGGGTTTTTTCAAAGCTTCTAGGGGTCTGAGGTGAGGCTGCACCCTCTCCCCATTTCTCTACGTAATAATGGATGATTCACTAAGTAGAATACTGGAACACGACCAAGAAACACACAATATTCCAGGAATTAGATTTAAAGAGGGGATTAGAAGTATGAACCACGAGAAATTTTTTGGATGACACTATTCTATTAGGTGGTGCCTCTGTGGTGATATCCAAATGCTTTAAAGTAAATTTGGAAAAGTTTCTCAGCGCATTTGGAGGAGCCAAAAATGACAACAAAAGTCGTATATACACTTGGAACATATCTCTTGATAAGGCAAAAAAGATCAACAAAATTCTGGGATTTAGGATTGTTCAAGATTGGAAGGAATTCAATTACCTGGGAGTTCAAATTTTCCTAAGTGATGCAACTCCCTATTCCTAACAACGAGTCCTTGAAAAAATCAAAACCAAAATAGTGAACTGGGGAGGAATCCAAATAAACAATTTAGGCATGATTATCTTAGTGAAATCGGTGCTATCAACCATTCCTTTGTACCATTTCTCAGCTCTTCAGGCACCAAAGTATGTTTTGCACCAACTTGGCATATATATTAGGAAATTTACTTGGGAGGGAGGAAAGTAAGATAACAAAAATTTCCACCTCATAAACCATAAGACTATCAAAGTGCCTAAACAACATGAGGGACTTTGAATCCATGACCCCTCTCTAAGCAATATGGCCATGGGGGCAAAGATTTTTTGGCTACTAAAAACGAAGCCAAATCTTTTGTGGGCGCAGGTAATGAGAGAAAAATACTTCCAAAAAAACAACAACAGGGAGGAACACATTGAAACAACAGAAGGTTCTCCTATCTGTAAACTCCTCTAGTCATCTTTGGCTCTCATTTTAAGTGATCTCTGCAAAATTCCTAGGAAGGGTAGTTTGATCAACATCTAACTGGACTCGATCCTGGGCCTCCCTCCCTTGGGTATGGATCCCTCTGTCTCCCATCTCAGACAGAATTTTCTGCAGGAAGGAGTCATCTACTTAGACCAATTATCCAATTGGGACAGGCAGGGCCTTTGGGCAGGTTGGAATCTGGATAATATCTCAGTGCATCTGATCACTATTCGAGATATTCTAACTAAGAAACTCATGGGATGTGCCCCCCTTGCATAATCAATTGAGGATAGGTGGGGGTGGAAGAAATCCTCATACTCGGTTAAGGAAGGCTATTCCCATATGCTTTTCAATGCCCAAATTCCCCCAAAGTCCTCAATATGGAGCAAAATATGGAAGACAAATGAAATTCCCAAAGTAAAATTCTTCTGATGGTTGCTCTCCCATAAAATAATTCTCACTGACAAGAAACTACAGAAAATGGGTTTTATTGGCCCCTCCCATTGTTCACTTTGTGAGAACTTAGAGGAAAACATCCCCCACCTCTTCGTTTGATGCCCATTTTCCAAATCAATTTGGTATGTGGCTATTGACTCACTATTCCTCAAAACCAGATGGCCATCTAATATGATCCTCTTCTTTGCCTCTTGGCCCAAATTTTACACGGGCTCCCTTCATGCCAAAATATCCTTTAAGGATCTTTGGATCAATCTCCCCAATTATGCTTGCTGGCACATTTCGTTATCTTGAAATAAGGCGATCTTTAGTTCTTCTCACCCTCTCACTAGGACCACTGCCTTCAAAGCTCTTTCTTCCTATTTCAAATTTCACCGGCCAACAATGTAACCTTCTCTAGATATTGAAGAATCAACATGGATTTCTCCTTGGGTAGGGCCCTCTTTCTTCATGTCTCCAAAGAAAATATCCCGTCTTCACCCTCCTTAGATCCTCCATATGACCCATGATGACCTTGACAAATGGAAACAAAAATCTAATTCATGGATTCTCCAATTTGATGGTGCCTCAAAAAGAAATCTTGGGGTGGCAAGAGGGGGAGGCATTCTAATTAATATCCAAGGAATAATTGTTGATATTTATGCCTGGGGCTTGGGACAAAGACCAGTAACCATATGGAAGCCTATGGATTATATCTTGGCCTCAATTTAGCTCATCAAAAAGGAATTAAGGAAATGAAAATTCTGGGTGATTCATTCTTAGTCATAAAGCACATGAACTCCAGTTCTTCATCCCATAATAACAAGATCAATCAAATTCTCAAAAGATCCCTTAGCATGCTTCCTCCCTTTGAGAGATTTCAAATTTTCAATATTCTAAGAGGCCTAAATAAGAAAGTGGATACACAAGCCAACAAGGCTTGCCAAATGAAAGAAGGTCATAGCATGGTCAATGAAATTGAAGGTTTTTTACCCATCCCTTAATGTTTACGAATGCAAGTCTCAAATGTTAAAGTCTCGCTCCTCCTCCAAGGTACTCATCATAAAGTCACTAAGTATGATGAAACGGGTTAATATAAATTCAATAGTCTCACTTAATATACTCCCCCTAACTCCCCTTCTTGGCCTCCCCATCAGCCTCCCTCTTCCTCCCCCACCTCCACAAAACAATCCACCTCACCCCCCCTCCTCACCTCCCTGCCACCTTCCCTCCATGTCTCCTTCTCACCCTCCCTCCCTGACTCCTATATGTGCCCTCCCTCCCCCCTACCATATGGAATCAATTGTTTTCTTCCCTCCCTCACCCCTCGACATGAGGTTGCATTTCTGGGGATGCGAAAGAACTTGGCGTAGCAGATGGGTTAAGTGTGGGAATGCCTCAGTAAGTCCCTCATATCTTGGTCCATTCCCTGAAACATCAAGCAAACTCCATGTGAAACCCCTCAAAGAGCGAGCAACATTTACTCTTGGTTTCTAATGGGTGGTTCACTCACTTGAAGGCTCGAATGTGTGAGGTGAAGTTCGTTTCAAATAACAGGGTAATCATGAAAATTCATTGGGATCCTGGAGGCAATCAGGTTGCCTCTCAGCATCACACAAGGCTCCTGTTCAACTCAGTCTATAAAATGTGGAATATCTGTTCGAATCTTTGCATGGTGAAGGTGTCCAGCCTTGTTCAGTGGGTTGTAGGTGATAAGCTGCTTTGGCAAGCTCTGAGTGGTCAGTGGATGGTCTCAATGGTTGGGGGAAGCCTGAACCCCTAGTCTGCTAAGAGTCACTCACATCTAATTATGGTTTTCTAACTTTGTTAATTGTCTCGCTGTGTCAACTGTTAAGCAAGGGGGAAGGTGTCTCATTGCGCTAATTGTCTCACTGTGTCTCACTGCATCATCTGTATCACTGTGTCAACTATCTCACATTGTCAAGTGCCATGACTGTTGGATATTGGGGTTGCCACTGCTCATGCTGGGGAAAGGTGTCAGGTCGTGCTGATAAAAAATGGGAAAAATGCCCTCTGCTGGCCTCTCTCTCCAGTCCCACCTATGAAATTTGTGAAAGGGAACACTCTGAATTGAGAGATAGGATGGACGAATTATGAAATAATCTCATCAACAGAGGATTGAGGCATGCGAAACGTAGGAGAGGAATGTATAGAAGAGCGAGAAAATTCGACAGCTCGAAGATGAAGTCGATGCACTCAAAATCAAGATTGATGAGCTCCAAATTTAGCTTGTTATGAAGGACACCTAGCCAATAGAAGAAAGCACAAGAATTGATCTCATCTAACCAACTGACCCAGATGATTAGTCTGCCTCAATGTCTGTTTGAATGTATAGTTTTAAATGCATTTTGTTACTATCACAATACTGTAAAGTCTACAGTAGTACATTAGTAGCTGCTCAGTCGTCTTTTGTAATTTTGAAGGAAAATTGGCATGTTTTGACAGTCTGCCCTAGCAGTTTATGAATCCCATCAATTAACATGTAAATCTCCCATTTTTTAGTCACAAATGGTTGCACATTAATATATTTACAATACTGGGAAATTATACTCGGAAGAACCGAGAGGTGGAGGAGCGACCATGGACGGTTAGGGTTTGGGACAAACCTGCAAACAGCAGACCTACACAGACCACGACAATCTGTCATCGCTCTCCAGTAATAAGACAAACACTATACGACAAGGAATAGTACGCAAGCAATGGAACCTCCCCAGGGGGAGGAGATGGAGCCTCCCCCAATGACGCTGAAAACATTTCGATGCATATAGAAGATGTCAAGAAGAAACACCAGGAAGATGCGGGAACAAAACCTGAAACCTTGCCAGACAATACGAACAGGAATGAGGCTCCCAAAGCGATGTCGGCAACCTGTAAGCCTGTAGCAGCCGAAAGACCTAAGATTGAGCTCCCAAGTCACTGGATCAACACTCAAATCCAGTACATGAAGGATCACGCCTTGATTGGAAAGTTTATAGGCTTTTAGACCACAAAGAAAGCTTTGCATGGTTGGATCGTAGCCAAGTGGAAATCAAAAGGGCATATTACCCTGTAGTTGGGGCCTAAAGATCGAAATAGAGTTCTTGATGGAGGACCATACTTTTTCAATGCAGCAGGCCTATATCTGAGAGATTGGATTGAAAGATTCAATCTGGACAAAGAAGATTTAAGCTGGGCACCAGTTTGGATCTGCCTTTATTCCCTCCCTTTGGAGTACTAGGATGAAGACTCGCTGCAAGATATTGGGAACGGTTTAGGGGGAATTCATCAAAATCGCAGAGGAGACGAAACTCAGGTGATATACCTCCTATGCCCAAATATGTGTCTATATGCACCTCAGCAAAGCTCTCCTGGACGCGGTAAGTCTATATCATGATGATTTTGAATGGATACAGTCAATAGATTATGAGCATGTTCCATTCCGATGCAGAAAATTCCATGCCCTTGGCCATCTATTTCGTGACTGCCCTTCAAATCTGAAAACCTCAGCCTCTTCCATTCCAGACAAACCTAACTCAGATGGGTTTACCAAAGTCACCAACCACAAAAGGAATCACAAAAAACCCTCTTCAATCCCCAAAAATCCTGTCGCCAATGCTTCCATGCCATCCACCAGCAATAGCTTTGAGACCCTTAATCAACCGGGGCTAAATAACTCTGAGAACCCTGACCATTCTCAGGAAATTCCCAAGATGATTCCTCAATCCACTCCCTCGAGCTCAAAGAAGGCCCAAAAGTTTGTGCAATCCACATATCTCAAATCTGCCTCTCCCAGTAGGTCCCCGAAATGGAATACTCAGGGCATGGATGTCGATAGCGTGTAACGGGAAACCATTACTGCAACTGAAACAACAGTGGAATGAAGTGAGACCCAGCACATGGAAGAGGAGCTGGAGAGCTTCGACATTGGAGATCTGGATATACTTGGATTAGAACAAGCTTGCAAGAAAAAAGAATACAACAAGATCCCAGAAAGGTAGCTGGAAAACTTAGAAGTCATCCTCTCCAGAGCACAACAGCAAAGATCACTAGGCATCTAGCCTAGGAGTCAATGGGATGGTAAAAACATTTCTAAAGACAATAAAAAAAGAGGAAGGAAAACAGATCTTCAAAGAACCATCCGCATTGGGGAAATGCTGGTGGAATCGGGAAGATATTCCAAGCTTACAAAGTATTACAATCCCCTACCCAACAGTGCATCATGAAGCTCACTTCATGGAACATCAGAGGGCTCAACAGCCCCGAGAAATATAGACTGATAAAAAACATGATTCAACAGGAGAAACCTCAAGTCTTCTTCTTGCAAGAAACCAAATGTAACTCTACAACACTGGATCAGACCCTTGCAAAAGCATGGCCAGGCAGCAAAGCGGTAGCAGTGGATGCCTCAGGAGCATCAAGAGGACTAGCAATAGTCTGGGACGAATGAGCTATCACGCTTACTAACATTCATGCAAGTAAGCATTTCATTCAAGCCACCTTCCATATTACAGGGACAAATGTGCATGGTCACCTAACCAATGTCTACTTCCCCCAGGAGGCAATGAATAAGATAGACATATTGAATACTTTAGCTTTGATCAACTCTGAAAGAACTCATCCACTCTGGATCACAAGAGGAGATTTTAATATGATAACAAAGCTAGAAGAAAAAAGAGGGGGCAAGGCCAAACTGGATAATGAAAGCATTCATTTCAAAAATTTCATCCAAGACAACTAGCTCATAGATATGCCATTCAACAATGGAATCTATGCATGGAAAAACAAACGAGCAGATGCACATCAAATTTCCTCTCAATTGGATATATTCTTTCTATCTGACAATGGCTGGGAAACACTACACGAAGGCCTTTCCGCTTTGAAGCCTTCTAGTTGACACATCCAGACTTCAACAACCTGATAAATGCGGTTTGTAAAAATTTCAAACCTCCGGATGGATAAAAATGTATCAATTCCAACAAAAACTCAAAAATCTCAAGAACAACATCAAACAATGGAATCAGCTTACCTTTGGCAATATTTTCCAAGCACAAAACACTCTAGATCAAGAAATGAAAAAACTATAGTAGAGGATCATCACGGAAGGAAGATCTGAAGTCCTCTCAGAGCAAGAAAAACACCTACAAACACAAATAACAGAAAGAGAAAAGCAAGAAGAAACACTTTGGAAACAAAAGTCAAGAGTTAGATGGCTTAAAGAGGGCGAAAGAAACACAAAGTTCTTTCATCGCACTACTATCTAGAGAAGAATGCATAACAACATCACTCACATCCGGAATCGGCAAGGGGAACGACTGGAAAAACATGAGGATGTAGAACAAGAGCTTCTTACTCATTTTAAGCAGGTACACCAAGAACCTCAGCTAGATCGACTGCCGGCTATAGAGAAAATTACCAAGAATGTCCCAAAGATCATAACAGAGGAACACAATCAGCTCCTCCTCAGGCCAATATCCTTACAGGAAGTGGAGAAAGCCATGCGACAACTCAAAGAAGGAAAAGTGCTTGGCCCTAATGGTTTCACGTCCAATTTCTTCCATAACTTCTAGGATCTAATTAAAGAGGAGGTCTGGCAAGTTGTTGAGGAATCTAGGACTAATAGATGGATGCTTCCCTCTTTGAACGCAACCTTCATTGCCCTCATCCCCAAGGAAGAACATTCTCAGACTCCGGACAAATTCTGGCCTATTGCTCTTTGTAATGTCATATACAAAATCATCTCCAAAGTTATTGCTTCAAGGCTAAAACCACTGCTTCCATTACTCATATCGCCAGAGCAATCAGGCTATGTGGAAGGACGGCAAATCACGGATGGCATCATTCTCACTCATGAGATTATTCACTCCTTAAAGCAGTCCAAAAAAGCAGGTATGCTCCTAAAAATTGATCTCTCTAAAGCTTTTGATAGTTTAAGCTGGAAGTATATTCAAAAAATGTTGATAGCCTTTGGCTTCTCCCCCCCTTGGGTTAGATGGGTCATGAGTCTGATAACATCTACCTTCTTCTCCATTTTGGTCAATGGGATCCCTTCCACCCCCTTTCACCCCTCTAGAGGAATCCGACAAGGCGATCCCCTATCCCCTTTTCTGTTCGTCATAATGGTAGAAGGTCTTGGAAGAAACATCAAAGAAGCTCTTCACACCCAGCAATTGAGAGGACTCTCCTTTCCCAACACCCCTACTTTCACCCACCAACAATTCGTGGATGATAACATGCTGTTTGGCCATCCCTCGGTCCAGGAAGCCCTTAAATTAAAAACCATTTTGACTGAATTCTCGGATGCCTCTGGAGCTTGCATTAACAAGGCTAAATCCCAATTTTTTTCTTTCATACCCCTACTATAACCCAATCCTCAATTGCTCGGATCCTAGGTTTTACGATAGCTGCTCTCCCCTCCAATTATCTAGGCACCCCTATGAAGGATACTGCTTTAAAGCACTCATCTTGGAAACTGCTCTTGGAAAAATTGGAAGCCTGTCTCTCTTCCTAGACTTACAGAGCTCTCAACATGGCAAGCCGTATAGTCTTAATCAAAGTTGTGCTGCAATCCATGCTGCTCTATCTTTTTTCAGTTCTGGCAGTGCCAAAATGGGTTCTCAAGGAAATTAAACATCTTCAAAGAGCCTTTATGTGGGGAAACACGGGACAAAAGCGAAAATGGGCATTAGTAAAATGGGATACAATATGCCTTCCGAAAAACTCCAGAGGTACTGGGCTTCATGATCCACAACACAGTAATGCTGTCATGGGAGCACACATCTGGTGGAAATGGATCTCAGTGCTGCATACTCCCTGGGCTCTCCTCTAGACAACAAAATATGCCAATAATCGACCAGTAGACGACTTAATCCGACTCAAAGAAGTTGGCCCAGGATCCCTAATCTGGAATGCAGCTAAACAACATAAGGATTTAATTCAACAACACAGCTTCTGGGAAATTAGGAATGGTAATAATGCACGGTTCTGGGAAGACTCTTGGTAGCAAAGACCCAAGTTGAAGGACCTGATCATACCCCACCAAATACAGGACTGGGAAGGGCAACTGATGGTCAAGGTAAACCAACACTGGAGGCCCACTCACACACAGGGATACAGGCAATGGATAAGCTCGGACCACATCATCAGGCAAGGCACACAACCCATCAAGGAAAATCTGGAAACAGAGCTTTCAAACAGGAAAATATGCTACTCTGACAAGAAGGATATAATTAGATGGGGTTACGAGGCGAGAGGAACCTTCACTACACAAGAGGCATATAATATAATTATAAGAAATCTTATAGTCAAGGACCCTCTATGGAACAAAGTATGGGCCCCCACCATTTGGCCAAAAGTTTCCACTTTCCTCTGGTTTCTATGTCAAAATAAAATCCTCACTTGGGACAACCTTCGGAAAAGAAGCTTTCATGGGCCTTCTATGTGTCCCAACTGCAAACAGGTGGAAGAAACCACTAAGCACCTCATAAACTCTTGCCCATTGGCAAACAGACTATGGGAAAAAGTAAGCTTCAGATGCCAAAAAGATGGACGAATTAAGGAGGATATCACCAACACTGTGTGCACTTGGGCAATCCATCCATATAAAAGCAAATTGTTAAACGCTTTATGGAAACTCATCCCAGGTCTCCTCATGTGGACTATCTGGAAAGAAAGAAACCATCGCATCTTCAAGGACCAATCCTCCCCTTTAGAAATCCTATGGAATAATGTATGTCAAAACCTTCGAGAAACCTTAATGCTTCAAACCTGGTATGAAGAAGACTTTCCCTCCATTCCACAGGAACAGAATATATGGGCAAACTGGAATCTTCAGTGGAACCAGATGCAAGCAAATCAGGGTAAAACTTCCTCAAATGGAAAGACACCAGACAGATGGATTCCTCCACCCCAACATATGATACAACTTAACTTCGACGGAGCATCTAAAGGTAATCCAGGCAAAGCAGGATATGGAGGAGTCTTCAGGGATCACAAGGGAATTCCTCTTCTAACCTTCATAGGCTCAATTGGTTGGGATACGAATAATTCGGCTGAATTAGAAGGGCTATGGCAGGGGCTTCTCCTTGCTCAACTCCATGGTTTCTTCCCACTTATAATTGAAGGGGATTCTCAGATTCTTATTAACATGGTTAATCAGATTCTGCAGGGGACACCATCATACAAAGTTGGTAGCAGTGGGAGATTGGTAGAATGATTAGAACTCATTGAACAATGGCTCTCAATCCACAGAGCAGTAACCCTTAAACACATTTGTAGGGACGACAACAAAGTAGTTGATTTTTTAGCTAACATTGGAGTGGAAAGTGGAAGGACCCTACATGCAAGCACACTTAATACTATTTCCACTACTCTTCAGTTACAGGAATACAATGATTTGGTGCAGATTGAAATGGTATAGGAAGAAGAAATGCACCCGGATGCGGGTGATTATCAAGGCATTTAAAATGATAAGACGGTCGGGCGGCAGAAGGGTTGGCCACATGGCTGCCTGTGTCTTTCCCCATGCCAACCTGAGAAGCATTCAAGGCACCTTGCAGGTGCCATTAAATGAGTGCTATGGTTGAGACAACACCACAACACTCATAGCAATGGCTTCTGCAGACCATTATGCTATTCCTCCTCCCTTTCTCCACTGTGTTTGTCCTCCTCAGGCCGCAGAGCCCTATTCACGCACTGTAACCGGTAACCGCTACTAGCTGCTAATTTGTATAGACCTGGGAAAAGGATTTCGCTATTCTCACCCCAGACTCTGCAACTTAGCTCCTGCTTAGACCTCCTTTGTCCATTCTCTGCGGAGTTATTCCACCAACCCCTCTGTTGCTAACCTTGCTTTCAATCCTGCCATGGCTTGCATCCGTCATCGAATGCGAAGCAGGAGAGGAGGCACTCGCGGCGGGAGCATCTGCCCTCCTGCAATGCCCAGCCCTGGCTCTGTCTCCCCTACCTCTTCAGCTAACAATCCCAATCCATATGGCTCCTTCTATGGCCGATATCCTGACACCCACAACAGAAGGGGAAGAGCTCGGCTCCAAGGTGCAGGAAGGAGGGATGTTGCTATTCACATAGCCAATTTTCCCCTTCCTCTGCATCCAGCTCCCCATACAACACAATTCCGTTTTTGCTGCACCCTAAATCGCCCTGTAATCACAACCACCATTACTATAACATTCTCTGAAGAAATTGACCCACTGATATCTCTGCCTGAGCACAATGATGAGCAACACAAGGCAACACCAATCAACAGGGGCATTCGCAACTCAGGCAAATAGCAACTCGACGAAGATAGAGCCACCCTGCATAGTAAAGTGTTGGCTAGCAATCAGCAGGCTGCTGAAGCCAAACCTAGCGACATGCAGGCTTCAGGAAGCTGACGGGGCGACAAGTCTGGAACGGAGCGGGCAACAATGAGGGCGCCCATCTAGCTCAAGGTAGCGGCACATCAGCAGAAGAAGATGATTGGTATAAATACGCGTGTCTGATCGAGGAAGAACTGGCCCTAAACAATCTTTAGTCTCGACACTTGGCAGCCAGGTGTCGCCCTTTTGCTAGGTGGATGCTTTTTCGGATGACGGGGCAATTATGGTAAAGTCTGTTGTTTTATGGTTATGTCTACGCAATGTCTAAGAAGTTTTTTTTGGTCAAAACTGATAACCCCTGTGTGGGTTCTTTTGATTTCATGGATTGGTTTCCCCTTTGTTGGGGCAGTCAAGGATAGACAGTCTTATTTTGTGATGAATGATGCTCAGTACTATTGAGGCCATGCCTCACTGTAATTATTTTTTGTACCATATTAATAGAACAATCTTACTTAGAAAAAAAATATATTTACAATACTATTTCATGTTAAAAAAAAGAATTAAAGTTTTCTTTAAAATAAAAAATTCAACATTAAGGTCTTGTTATATATATCTATCTATCTATATATATATATATATATATATATATATATATATATATATATATATATATATATATATATATTATTTGGCCTTATTTTGAGTGGTTAGAGGAATCATTATTATACTCTCCATCCAAATTCAATTTCTACAAGTGACATGATGAACAGTCCCTCAAGAACGAAAGCATATTTATTCATCACATAAAATATAATGATATATAAAAATAATTCCCTCTCTCTCACACACATATATAAAATTATTTTTATTATCTTTAATTGTGTAAGAGGGAAATACATTTTCATCACTTGTAGAATTATGACTAACATATTAGTTTTAGTTTGCTTGTCACTATGAGTAATTTTTGTTAGGATTCTCAAAACAAAGCCCAAAGTTCATTACTTATTCTCAACTAGTGGGTAACTAGGGACCATGGTAACATTTGTCTTTCTCCTCTTAATGTTGTTGCTCCTTTATATATTTTCCTTATCCCTCTCACATTATTATCCAAAAAACATATTTTATCCTTGAGGATAAACAGAGTGTCTACTTGAAACATTTTAGCCGACTTACATAATTTAGTTCTAGAAGTCTATCTAATTATAAATCAACCTCATAGAAAAAGTATCAAAAAATAAATAAATTTTCATCATATATAAAACTTCCTTACATAGTTTAGCTCTATAATTCTATCTACAACATATAAATCAACCTAATAGTTTAATTCTATAAATCTATCTACAACATATAAATAAGCCTAATAGAACATGTATCAAATAAGAAATAAATTTTCATTAAGACTTAAATCCTCAATTCTCAACTAAGATATAACTACGGAACATATAAATCAACCCAATAGAACAACATCAATTAACATAGTAACGGAAATTCCAAATTGGCACACTCTCATTAAATATATTAATGAGAAAAATAAATAAAAAAATTTATATTAACAATTTAACAAGAAATACCTTATGATATGATTAACATGTAATATTAATTTTTACTGCTTCATTGAATTACACTTACTACTATCCACTATGTAGTAACCTCAACCTTTTACATTAATACAAAAATCCCTTTTCCTCGATAGGAAATTTCTCACGGATGGGCTCACACAAGAACAACCCAAATCTTGAGATAAATCTATACATTTTTAAATATTTGAATAGTTTCATCAACCTATTTTGGTTCCTATACATGATAACTCCCACATAAAAATGCAGTTTTTTCAATAACTCACATCTATGGCTGCGAATTCTTAATAAGCTGACACTAAAAACTATAACTTGCACATATCAACCTTAAAGTTGGCATTGAAAGAGATCCTCTTTGCAAAGAAGATAATATGAATATTGTTGGAACTCAGGACTATATTGGCTTATATTTTCTATTCAATTTTATATTTACAAAATTCCTGTCTCTCATAATAAATAAATCTATTTAATCTCAATTTTTCTTTAACATCTTATTAGTTACTACTTTGATATCGTGTTTATGTTATTATTAGTTTTAACTCGTTAAGGACTATAGCATTCACTTTGCTGTCAAGTTGCATTGATTGTACATTATTTGGCTATGTTTTGGCATTTTTAACCAAAGTTTTGGGAAAATGCTTAAGATTTTTATTTTTGCATAAATTCAAAAATAATTTCTGAATTTTCAATAAATGTTATTTCTAATTTTTTTTTGGCTAAGGAAGCTCTTATGGGACATAATTCCTTTGGTGGATAACGTTTTATTTTCATTTTTTTCCAATGCATGACAATTGAGAGGTTCGTGCCTTTTTCCTTTATTTCCTTAGGGTCTGTTCTCGTCAATTATCCAAGAATTGTTCTTCTTCTCCAAGTTATTTTCTGAGGGTTCGGATGAAGCCTCTTTTGATCAGAACCAAAATATTAGATGAGTCAACCAGTGATAGTAGGGAGAGGAATTTACCACCCAATAGGCCATGTTATTAGAGGAGAATTTACCATCCCCATACACCATATTTCAATAGGGAATTTCCCATATATCATGGTGTGGAATGGTTGGATGGGTTGGATGGGATGGATGGGTGATGTCTGTCTGGTTGAATGGGCACATACGAAGCGTATGTTGCTGGGTCAACAACATGAACAACTCGAAAAGGTAAAATTGAAATAAAAGTAATTTTGTGAATGGCCATTGCATTGGTGAGTGCTCTGGCACTATCACTGTTATGTTAGCGCTCTACTTAATGAAGCGAGAATTGATGGGGTTGTAGGACATTGTTATGTTAGTGCTATGTTTAATGACGTGAGAATTGATGCAGTTGTAAGTTTTTTGCATAGGGTCAAGGGAAGGGAGGGGCTGAACAAATGTTGAATTAATATTATTATGTTTCCTCTGTGGGGAACAAAGTATGTGCGTGAGAGCTGGGTTCCTTTGCATAGTGAGTGTTGTGATACTGATGAATGATGCACTAATTGGTACGGTTTCGTTGTACGAAACATTTTTGTTTTGAGGGCGAAGTATGTGCGGGAGAACAAGGGTCTTTTCCATAGACGAGGGTTTTAAATAAGTTATGTAACGAATGTGTTGAAGGCTTTGTCTTTTTTAATTATTATTATTTAGGAACACTTTTTTCAACTACATAAGTAGTTGTATGAAGGTGGTTGTGCGATGCTAGCTGTTGATGCACCTGCATGACACTATTATGTTAATGCTCTGTTCAATGATGCAAGAATTCATGCATTTGCAGGTTGTTGGCATAGGCCTTGATGAGGGGTGGGTGGGGTTGAACAAATGTATAATTAATATTAATATGTTTGCTTGTGCGAAGTACATAGTATGTGTAGGAGAGTTGAGGTCCTTTGCATAGTGAGTACTGGGGTCATTGTGTGGAATGTTTACTGTGCAAAGGAAGGATTATGTATGGGAGTACTAGGGCATTTTGCATAGACATGGGTGCTAAAAAACTGTGTCTTAAATCCCTATGAAGAAAAAGTGTTGCGCGGTAAAACGAATGTGATGAAGGCTTTGTATTTTTTTAATTATTATTTAGGAACATTTTTCACAAGTACAAAAGTAGTTGTACAAAGGTGGTTGTTCGAAGCTAGATTCTTGGAGGTATCATATGCAAAGTTTCAATGACTAATCAAAGGGCATTATTGAGTGCGGAAGTAGCTACGCAGATGAAGTTGTGCGGAGGTTGTTGTGGAGGTGCATATGTTATGCAAAAGTTTTGTGCAAAGTTTACTAAGATAATAAATATACAAACCCATTTTTAATTCTTATTTAGGGACGTATTTCACAATGTACAATCATTAAATACCATTTTTGAATGTTAATGATTGAGGGCATTATTGAGTGCGGAAGTGGTTGTGAGAACGAAGTTGTGTGGAGATGGTTGTGTGTGTGTGAAGGTTATGCAAAGAACAAATGCATGTGTGGAATATGTGCTAAATGAGGGAAGTGCAGAGGTGTCTTTTAGTTTTAATGCATTTTGATATTAGTTTTATTATTAACTGATTCTCTGGGATGCGAAAGTGCATACAATGAAAGCTTGAAATCTTTTTGCCTACAATGGACTGTGTTGTTCAGAGGTAGCGTGTTAGGAGAAAAAATGCTTCCTGTCCACGATATCTAGGAGCCACCTTTATTAATATCAGTTTCAAATTTCAATGACGGATGGAAGGGCGTTGTTGAGTCCATAGGTGGTTGTGCATAAGAGCATTGCTTTGCAGTTTCTCACATGTTCATTTGTGTTATGTTGAAAGTGTATGAAAATTGGTCAGTGAATTGAATGTTCAGATGACTTCTATTTATCTACATATTTGTTTTTTATTAATCAGAGGCTGGACATCGGGACGACAAAAAACCTAAATGGCGGTTTTATCTTTGTACCATGTTTCAGATGCAAAATAGTGACAAGTGGTGATTTCTAGGGAAACAAGACTACAAATATTTGAAATAACTAGTATAATAAGGGGAGAAATGATATTTGTAGTGATAGATAAAACAATGGGGCATGTAGCGTTTTCTCTTTACAAATTGAATTTAAGATCTTGGAGTATTGTCTAAGCTTCTATTGCCTTACATAAACTGTTATCTGCGACGCTGGTCTTGGACGATAACAATAGTGTAGAGATACAGAAGTCGTACAATACTACAAGATTCTAAACTAATTTACCTTTGTCAGTTTCATGTTTGCATTTGGAAATACAACAAGTTTTTGGTTCAACAACATTTTTTCTATAATACTTTGCAATACTCTGGAAACTTTGGTTTGCTCTACAATACCCTGCAATACTCTACAAACTTTGGTTTGCTCTACAATAATCCGCAAGTTTTTTTGTACAATACAAATTGACTATATCAAGTTATTCATAAATCATATTTGGTTCGGTTTTATAGAGTAGTGGGGAGCAGTTGTCAAGTTGATTCATTATAGAAGGTAAATTTACTATTTTGTGGCTATTATTGATAGTTTTACGAGTTTTATCTTCCAGTAATAAAATTATTTTCACTTTTGGAAAAATAAAAGAGTTTAAAATTAAATGCATCTGTGTGGATTAAGATTTACACTACATCGTAAACGTGTGTCAAATTTTGTGAGAAATAATTGTGTTAGGTTATCTGTAAATCAAATTTGGTTCGGTTTTACAAAGTAGTGGGACCAATTTTCAATTAGATTCATCACAAAGAGTAGTTGAATACATGTTGGCATAATATATATTTATGAATGTCATTGTGAACTTTATTATTTGTAGCTATTATTGATGGCGTTATCTACGAAGGCTACAATTCTACCAGGATAACAAAATTTTGTATGGGATTCGGTGAATATTTTTTAAAGAAATCTAATCCTAGGAGTGCTTCAATTGTTTTTTTAATGTTGGATATGGATTCAACACAATCAAGAATCTCTAGGCCATTGAAATATCTGAAGCTTGACAACTTTTTTGAGGCGAATTTGTAGTCTTGTTAGACTATGAAATTATTGACAGCTTTATGGGTTGTTAAAATTGTCTGAAAAAAAGGGGAATTCAAGCACGTTTATGATAAAATATGGTAGTGCTTTTTTGTAATTCAAGGTTACAGTAGTAAATTTTCATGATATTGAGTGTTAATTATGTGTAAACAGAAGAAAACAAAACAAAAACAAAAAAAGGAAAAAAAAATGGTTTGTAATGATTTTTCGCAGTATCGACAGATTTGCCGATGGGGTTTTTGATGATTTTGAATCTATTTCCACTATAACAAAAAATGATTAAAACACTTGTGTTTTCAGGATTTTACTAAACGAACAAAAAAACCGGTGATTTTTGGCCATGTGGACACACTTACCGGTTCGATAAACAATGTCTATTATTACATATCGTAAATTTCTATTTATTACAACACCTATACCAATAATCTTTAAGTGGGAGAAAAGTGCATAGTAAATGCACAAAATGCTTTTGGAATTTCAAATTTTTCTCCTATTATTGTCCATAAAACTTTGCTTTACTATCTTTAATTGCTATTTATTCAGAGCACCATGTGAAACGATTCTTCACATGAGTAGTAGTAACAATAAGTGTTAGTAAATAAAATGAAGAATTGTAAAGTGAAGCGAGATTTGAATATGTCAATCATTAACAAAGTTTTTTTTTTTCCCTCTACAAAAAAAATTGGGTAGCAGGTGAGGAAAATAAGTTATTTGCAATGATACAATTAACTCACTTGCTAAGATCGATGATAGATTTGACTGTTCAAGAACTTATGAGTGATATGTGAATCTATCAATGCAAGAGAAAATAGGTGACAATATTTGGAGTATTGGATTAGCGAATGTTGGGTGTGTTCCAGAAGTCTTTCATTTCAGAGAAATTGTTTATCGCTGTGAAGATAATTTTGATTTCAAAAAGAGGGAAATTAAGATGGGAGAGATAAAGGTTTCTCTTAATCCAAATGTATTCAAATTTTTATTCAAGTTACTAGAACCGAACAAATGTTTATAATTGTCCATTGTGGATAGTTTCCTGGAGGCAGAAGGGCACAAAATTGACATTGTGCGAGAATATATTTATGCAAGTTTTGAGGTTCCTTTTGATCTTTCTCTTGTAGATATTTCTTTATTTAAGCAACCGTTTAGGGATTTTTGTTGGCTCTTTTCCCGTGTAATAGGGCTAGAAAGTACATCACATGTCTCGAAATGAATTTTCTATGTGCTTTATGAGACATACAAAAATAATTGTATGTTTGATTGGGATTATGTCATTTCGAATGAATTAGTCATTTAGTTACATAGATTACCTAAGAACAATGGTTTCTTTATGATTTCATATCTGATAACACTTCTTGTGTCAAGGAATGTGTTTGACGAGTTGCCTTGTAATCCTATATTCAAGTTTTGCGAGGAACTAATGCAGTTATGGTATCCTATATTATGGAAGCATGAAGCTTCTATAAATATTTGCTTAATTTAGGATGTGTTTGTGAGGCAAGTGTATTGCATGGTAACTGTAAGATTTTGAGAAACACAGATAGATCTAGATCTGTAAAACAATAACAAGCTTGCAAGGCAAAGAAGAAAGCGAGCAAGAATTGAGAAAGAATGAAAAGTAAATTCTACATTATGAGGTTTAGAATAAATACATAAAAGCACCTAAGTTAAGCTTAGTTGTGCATGCAATAACTAAAGCTAACTAAAGTTAAGTGTGCTACCGCATGCATGCAAGCAATAAGTTAACTAGAGCTAATCTAGGTGCATGTACACCAGCACAACTAGTCTACAGCTACTCTAAGTCTACGGCTAGTCTACAGCTAGTGCATGTACACCAACACCCCCCCTTAAGCATAACTTAGGTGAGTTTGATGCAATAATGAATAGGTCCTGGCAACACGGCCATTTTAGGTACCCATATACAATGCATAAAAAATGAGGAAAGAGGGAAAACCCAGTGGGAAGAAAACCCCCCTCAAAATATAATGCAAAAGTTAAAAAAAGCAACTGCTAGGCAGTCGTGTCTTCACCCCGAGTCGATCTCGCAGGGTGTTACTGTTATTGCGGAGCCAAGGGCAAGGAGAGCTAAGGCTTTTCCAAGTTGTGCATACCATATGCCCTGGATCTTAACGTCCTTGGGCGCCGTGGAGCCCAAATCGGTGTCGGAGGGCTGAAGGCTCTCGAACACACCAATCACCTCGTGCGTTTCGGGCTTACTCTTGCTGACGCTGAGGGTGATACTTCCCTTGGACGCCGATACGACCTTGATATTCTCCTTCGCCAGCTCGTCCTCGTCACCGCGACCTCCAGCTGGGAGCGCCACGGCGTTGTCGTAGCCGGTGGAGCCACCACGGCCCTTGGGGTAAAACCCACGGTAGGCCGGCATGAGGAACTGCCCGCTGAAGCTCTCGGGCGTGCCCGAGGCCACAAGCTGCTTGACGGTGAACAGGAAGGGCACGCGCTCGTCTCCGGGCAGCTGAACGGTGACCGCCGCGTAGTCGATGCTGTCCTTCTCCTCGAACTTGAGCTTGCCATCCGATGAGACTTCCAGCGGGCCCTCGATCTCGTCTAGCGTGTAGCTCAGCCTCGTCTTCTGGAAGTCCGGTGGAAGGTTCATGTTCGTGCCCTCCGCCTTCACGCTAAAGGAAGTCGGCTCATCAGAGGCATCTAACCGAAAGAACAGAGAGGTGCCAATGGCGAAATCGTAGAGGTTTAACAATTCACCGAACCATATTACACAAGCCTGTGAGTGCGAACTTGTGTTAAGAACATAGGCATTTGCAGTGCACAAACAATTGCCGAGACAGACCTCCTCGCACTGTCGTTGCTCACTGTACAGGATTCTTCCGGCCGGGGGCATAGATTTGCTGCTCAACTCTACAAACCCGTCAGCGGTTGTCCGGTTTGGATAGTGGCTGCACTGTGACGGCGTCTTCCGAACACAACCGCTTGTCCACTGCCCAGATTCCCATTCGCGGCTGTCCTTGGGAACAAAGCCCGGAACACACATGCAGGACTGAACATTGTTATTGTTGGACGAACCATAAGGTCTGCAGACGGCATAAACGGGCACCATTTTCGTGGCCACAGGAGGTTCTTCGGCCAGCTTGGGCTCATCTTCCTTGACAGGTATTTCATCACTTTTGGGCTCCTCCGGAGCCTTTGCAGCTTCATCTTCAGGCTTCTTTTCCTCCACAGCTTCAGCCTCTGCTGCTGGTTTCTCTGCCTCAGCAGGTATGATCCATTCTTGTGCTTCAGAATGAAGAGGTTCGTCGTCATCGTCGTAGCAGGCCGCCACCTCCAACCGGTTAGGGTCACCACCGTGGGTTTCTAGGAGACCGTGGACGTAGTTGGTGGCGCACAGGCTGGCGACATGCGGGTCCTCCGGTTCTAAGCTAAAGCTTTTACGACTATTTCTATAGATTGCGATCGAATCTTCTATTATTCTAAGCATTTCATCTTGTTTTCCAAACAATTCTTCCAAAATTTTCCATACCTGATTTGGAGTTGAACATGATTCAACATAAAATAGCAGTTCCGGAGAAATAGAAAAACATAGGATGCCGAAGGCCTTGTCCATGCGATTGAAATATCTTGATTTCTCCACTGCCGATGTTGGTTCAACTTCCGTTTCCATGGTTATTCGAAATAAGCCTCTACTTCTGAGATGAAGTTGAATCTTTGGCTTCCATTCGAAATAGTTATATGGAGTGAGAATTGCCGATGGTGGAAACTCCAATTTAGACTCCATTCTTTGTTGTTGCTTCAATCTTCTGAACCTGCAAATAAATTGCTTGTGCACTGATTTACAAATCCCTGTGCTCTGATACCATGTAAGATTTTGAGAAACACAGATAGATCTAGATCTGTAAAACAATAACAAGCTTGCAAGGCAAAGAAGAAAGCGAGCAAGAATTGAGAAAGAATGAAAAGTAAATTCTACATTATGAGGTTTAGAATAAATACATAAAAGCACCTAAGTTAAGCTTAGTTGTGCATGCAATAACTAAAGCTAACTAAAGTTAAGTGTGCTACCGCATGCATGCAAGCAATAAGTTAACTAGAGCTAATCTAGGTGCATGTACACCAGCACAACTAGTCTACAGCTACTCTAAGTCTACGGCTAGTCTACAGCTAGTGCATGTACACCAACAGTAACTAAACAAGAGCCTTCTCGAATATCTATAGAAGCTGAGGCTTTCTAACTTCGTAAGGGGGAATATGAGGAAAGAGAGAGAAATATTGTTATACAAATTCATGGTTTTGAAGATAGGCCATTGCTTTTGCCAATATTTGTTGTAGATAGGTATTTTTTTTGGTGAACTATGTAGGCAATATCGTCATTGGTTGTCCATATTTGAATAGAAAAAGAAGAGACAATTTATTTCTTTTCTGTAAACAGTTGGAAAAGCGATTGTGAATAATATGACTCATGCTTTCATTTTTGCAAAGTATTTGGATGCTTTCAACTTAAGTGAAGTTGAAGCTATCAAAGGATTTGATGGAGGAATAATTCTCACGTAACCACTTGAGTCTATGAGAAATGGGAACTTGTTTCTGATAAGTAGAGTTCAAAGCGAGGAAAGTCATAGTGTATCAACAAAAGATAAAAAAATCTCTAGTATATGTTGGAAAAATTGGTGAAAATGAGATCATCACGATGGGAGAAATATCTAAGAAAAGAGGCACAAACCCTACGAGACAATCTCAATCTTGCAAACATAGTACTAGTGCGACTTCATCTGCTAGGAAAAAGATAAAAAGAACTACTAGAAGCAAAAAACTAGATTCCATAGGCTATCAAGTGGTGGGGATGATGAAGGGGGTCCTCGTAGGGTAACTCCTGAAAGAGCACATATGGTTGAATCATTTAGATCCAAGAGTGTTCTTGAAACGAAGAGCATTTAAGAAACAATGGACATGGACTTTGATAGCCTTGTACTACTTTATTGGGTTAGTACTTGTTTGCAGGAAAATCAGAGAATAATGGAGGAAATTTTTGAAGAGGATGTTAGTTTTGATGATTGTTTTGTCACACTGCCAAATGAAAATTATGACATAGGCAATAAGAGATTGAATATTAAAAGGATATAACTTTCAATCATAAAGGTTGTTGATCAAAGATAATTGAATGTTGATATGTCCTCTCTTGCAATGCCTGGGTTGATGAAATTGCATCAAGCTAGTGGTGAAGCACTTGTGAATTTGGTAGTCGCCGACAGGAAAAATATCAAATTTTGAAGGAAAAAATAAAAGAGCTAGAAGATTATTTGAACATGAGTCCTTATTTGAATACTCCATTGGCAATAGGAAAACCGTCATTGGCAATTTTTACTACTAGTGAATCTAATAGATTTGAGAAACCTGTCAATCTTCTGAGTGTAGTGAAATCATTTATTATTAATAATATGTCCAAAATATTACAGATTATTGAATCTACATGGCAAGTTGATTTTGATCTACAACATTTAAAGTAGAGAACTAGGTCTTCTGTCGAATTTTTCAAAAGTGAGCTAGAGGGAGACAGGAAATTCATGGACAATGACCTATTAACTTTTTGTTAGAATCTTGATTCACTTTTCAAACTAGAAATAGATAAACAAGGGATGACTGATGCTGATTGGATGAGGTAGATCAAAGTTGCATGGTTTGGGAAAATCAGAACATTGGAAGACATTATTTCTGAGTGTGGAGACATAGAAAATTGAAGAGAATATGTGTATCTCAAGGTGGTAGCGATTGTTCAGGGTTTAAATGGTCTATGTATTACATATGAATTTGGATTAATTGCAAAGGAGAAGATGATGGTTGATTTGGAGAAGTTGAACAATCACAAGAAATAGATTTCAATTATATAATTGATTTTAGTGCAAATGAAATTAACAAATGGCTAATTAATTTTGTTGGTGTCAACGAAGAGTACTCTGCCTCAGTTTTGCAATTGAAAAAAGAAGCAAAATAAATTGAGGAGGAGATATTCAATGAACATGTTAAGAAGGACATTACCATTGCTTCGATGAAATAATTCATCGAAGCTAAAGTGAAGGAATTCGTTGCAAGAAGCCTGATTGCGAGAGATAGCTAAAGGCTGAAGAATATCAAAGTTTGATTTTGCATACTGTAAGTGTTTTAATACATTGGAACATTTGTTTTTGTTGTCAAAACATTTTACTATTTAAATCTTATGTGTGCGTTATGATGGAATAGTCTAATTCCTAAATGAAATTCCTTGTTACTTGTTGCAGATGACTTTTGGAGATTACAGTTGACGGGATTGAAATTGAAACTATCATTGAGACAAATGCATTTATATTTTTTATTGAACTATTAGCATTTTCATAAATTCTATATGCAATAAAGGCTATTTCCTGAACCATGGCTTTGTAATCATAACTTATTTGAATTTTGATTACTATTTTTTCTATCTCTTAGTATGTTTACTAATTATGTAAACAATTATGAGATAATGTTTGACATGGAATGTTGTATGGACCTAGGTTCTGGAATGTTATACAGAAAATAGTAATTGAACAACTATTTTCTAGTATTTTCTTTGTTTTTTTATATATTACCTAATGTTATGTAATGAATAATAATTAAAATGAATTTTTGTTTACTTTGTTCTAATAGTGAAACTTTTTACTAGTTATTTCAATAATTCTTAGATAATGTTTTACATGTGAAGTTGTATCTATTACATTTGTTGTGACTAGCATTTGAATTTGAATACAATTACACTTGTTGTAACTATGTTGATAACTATTGAAGGTTGTTCGGCTAGAAAGCATGACTATTCTATTGTAGTTGTCTTTATTTATGAATTCTTGTACAAAAGCAAAAATGGCATACATCAATGTTTCATTGTACAAAGTTTTCATTCTCTCGAAATTAGGATAAGAGTTTTCATTATGTAGGGGAAGCTGCCTGGAGTGAAAGCTCTGCACAACAACATATGATGATAATAATAAATAATTATTATTATACATTGAACTATGGGATCTATTTTTTCGAAGCATTGTGAAAAAACTCCATATTTCATTTTGCAATGGTCAATTGTAAACTAGTTTTTGTAAGTAATTTTCTTATAAACATACACAGTTTGTTTACTTAAATAAAATAAGTATTTAAATAAGTCCTACTGAAGATAGAAACTCGTTTCATTGTGGGAATATTTTTCTTGTGCGAAACCCATATGAAATCTTATATTGTGAATCATAAATGTTACAATAATCAATTGTAAATGAGCATTTGTAAAGCGTTACTAAATATGAAACTAGTTGTGCGGAAGTGGTTGTGCATGTGTAGAGGCTATGCAAGGAACAAATGCATCTGTAGAATTAAGTATTTATATAACTTATGTTATATATAGAAACATGTTTCATTTTATGTTTTTTTAATTAAATGACATTATTTAATAATAAATTTTACCAATCGGCGAAAAGCAAAATTGATAATAATAATGTTGTAGTTGAAGTTTTGTTGATGATTGTAATCAATGTGGGAGGCGTATACTGCATATGGAAAAGAGGTGGAATTGCAAAATTGTGTTATGTAAAAGCAGAAGAAAGGAGAAGAAGAAATGAAAAACAAAATGCTTTCATTGTACGAAGTGCAGTTTGGTTAGTTTGGTACATGGCAAAATGACATTAACGGTTCAATACTCTTTTGGTGAAATAGACAAATAGACACGTAATATGGAACATAAATGTTATTACCTCTAAACTAACATCAATATAGCAATGGATGCGATTGTTGAAAACCCATAATCTAGTTGTCATTATTAGAAAAGATTCATATTTAATTTGTTTTGTACATGGAGTAATTGGTTTCCAAATTTCCAGATTTGTTTTTAAACTATTGCTTTTATTTTTTGGAAACATCGGCTTTTCTATTTTTAAATTGCTATTTATTTTGTAAAAATCATTTCACTCGCGAAATAACAACATGTACTAGAAACAAAAAAAAAGGAAGAAAATTTAGCGCTATCAGTGATTACTCCGATACCGAAAATCCTATAGTTTGACAACTGTAAAACGATTTTCAAAAAAAATGTGCCCAGTTTTCTAAAAATCATATAAGAATTTCTACTATTTTCTAGCTAGAGTTGTGGTGCATTTAGGTTATGCAAATTATTTATGCTATTTTTCATAAATGCATATTTTGCTATACTAAATTGTTATATGTTAGAAGTTTCTTGTAGAAGGGATTTCACAGGAAGAATAGTAACAAGTGGTAGTTATTTAGCATATCATTAATCTACACCTATAGCACATTCAAAGCATTGTTGGTTGACAAAAAAATTTTAAAGTTTTTTATGAAACCAACTCAAAAAAAGATAGAAATGATAGATCAACGACTTCAAAATCAGCCTCTTCGAGGGGGAAAACTCCTTTACATTACACAAATGAACAATTCTTGGATGATACAAATGACAATACCTCCTTTCTATATATAGGAGTCTAAGGGGTCCCAATACAATCAGAGCCTACATAACAATAATATTGTAAGGGCACAACAATAACAATAGTGGGCTTCTATGGGGCACAATAATAACAACATGAGGACTATATGGGCACAAGAATACAATAAGGGGGTTGCATTAATAACAATAAGGGGTTACACTAGTATTATAGGGACCTAACATGCCCCTCTCCTTCAAAAAGTGTTGTCCTGAACACTTGAGAAGTTATGGATGCTTCTGTATAAAATTATCATCCTCCCATGTGGAATATTCAGTGGGTAAGTTCTTCCACTTGATGAGATACTCTAAAATTTATCGATTTTGTAGTCGTCACTTTCTTATTTCTGTGACTAATTCAGGTTCTAATATGATTTTTCCTTCCTCTTCAAGTTCTAGAAATATTGCTTGAACTGGGATCTTCTCACCTATAACCTCTTTAAGCATGAAACATGGCAAACTAGGTGTACTCGAGAAGATGCAGGAAGCTCCAATTTGTATGCCATAGTACCAATATTTTGTAACACCTTGTACGGACAATAATACTTTGGTGATAATTTATTATCCTTCTTAGCTTGCTTGAGGGACATTTGTTTGTATGGTTGTAGTCGTAGAAATACCCAATCACCTACATCAAAACTTCTTTCGCTGCGATGTTGATCTGCCTATTCTTTCATTCTATTATGCACCAAAGTGAGGTTATCCTTTAAGAGTTTGAGAACTTGTTGTTGATGCTCGATGTGATCTTCCACTGCTTGAACCTTAGATTTTTTTTTTTAAAGATGATGTGATGGACTGTGGATGATATCCATAAAGTGCCATAAATGGGGCCATTTTCGTTGTAGTATGGAATGAAGTGTTATACCACCATCCAACCAGAGGCAACCACTTGACCCATTGTGTTTGTTTATCAGATACAAAGAAACGAATATTTCCTTCCAAACATTTGTTCACTATCTTAGTTTTCCCATCAGATTGAGGATGATAAGATGAGCTATGAGCTAACTAAGTACCCAGACAAGAAAATAATTCTATCCAAAAATTTCCAGTGAAAATAGGATCTCTGTCGCTTACAATAATATTTGGGTTTCCATGTAGCTTTTGAATTGTTTCCATAAATGCAATAGCAACTGTAGTGGCTTTAAATGGATGAGATAATGTGCAAAAGTGTGCATACTTGGTAAGTATATCAACTAACACCATGATGACAATCTTTCCTTCGGACTCGGGTAATCCTATGATAAAATCCATTGAAGCCTCCTGCAATAGTTTGAGCACCTTGTCAACATGTTGAACATGATCCTTCCAATACTTGTTGTAGATTAGTATATCATCAAAAAATACTAACAAAAATTTTCTAAGGGTTTGAAAATGGAATTTATCAAACATTGAAATGTAGAAGGTGCATTGGTAAAGCCAAAAGGCATGACCAAAAATTCATAATGACCCTCATGAGTTATAAATGTTGTTTTGGGAATGTCTTCAGTCTTCATTCTGATTTAATGATATCTTGAATGAAGATCTTGCTTGGTGAAGTAAATTGCTCCATGTAATTCATCCAATAATTCATCAATGGCAGGAATGGGAAATTTATCTTTAATAGTAAGCTTGTTGAGCTCCCTATAATCTAGAAACATGCCCCATGATCCATCCTTCTTGTGTACCAATACCATTGGAGCAGAGAAAGAAAGTTGACTAGGTTGAATTATACCAACCTCTTGCATTTTTGCAACCATACATTCAATTACACTCTTTTGGGCATATGGATATATGTAAGGCCTAATGTTTGGGGGAACACTTCCTAGAATCAAATGAATAGCATGGTCATGATCACGAATATATGGGAGGCCTTTGGGAGTCTCAAATACCTTAGAATGATTATCCAAAACCTTTTGGAGATCTGGAGAAATAGATGATTTCGATGTGGGAACCTCTAGTGAACATAATTGTGCAATTATGCCCCGTTGTTCTTTCTTTAGAAGCCTTGTCATGCTATTAGAGCTGATTATCTTTCCTAGTTTCCCTGTGATACCCATTAATTCAACTTCCTTTCCTTTCCCAAAAAATTTCAAGAAAATTTCTTGAAAAGCTATCGTACCCAAAGATTGTAGCCATTGGACTCCTAGTACAATATCAACACCACGCATTGGAATGGAAAACATTGAACTATTCATTACATATTCTCCCATGGATAACTTGATATTATGGCACTTTCCAGAGAAATTTATGGTTCCTCCATTTGCAACCATTACTTGACACTCTGGTGCTAGATATAGGAAGCAATTCAATTCCTTGGCTATCTTACAATGAATAAAATTATGGGTACTCCCTAAACCAATCAACACTATTACCTTTTTCTTCTTGATATGCCCTTCTATCTTGAGAGTTTAGGGAGTGGTAATCCCTGTCAATTCATACAAGATATGGTCAGATTCATTTCTTCTTTCTCTGGGATTGGTTCTTGGTGTATATCCTCTTCTTTTGACGTTTCTTGTTCCTTTTCTTGCTCGTCTCCCCCATATATGTAAATTAATTTCTTCTCAGCACAATTATGACCTTTAGTGTATTTTCTATCACAATTGTAACAAAGCCCTTTTTCTGTTTTTTCTTCCAATTTTTGTGGTGTCAACCTTGTAGGCGGTGAAAGGCTAGGAGAAACAACACTTCCATATTTATAGTTATGAATGGTAGGCTTCCTTGTTGCCATAATTTTTCTTTCAATTTTTCTTGCCAACTTGTATGCCTTATCCAATGGATTAGGTTCCTAAAGGAAAACCTCATGTTGGATGTTATCATTTAAAGTCCCTATGAAGACTTCAATCCTATGCTTCTCTGGAATATCATTTACCCTTATATTCAATTTTTGGAAGTCCTCAATGTGCTCTACCATTGAAAACGTTTGTTTGAGATTTATCAATTAGCTAAAGAAGGTGTTGCTATTTGTATCCTCATAATGTGTTATCATTTCCTCCATGAAAATTGAATAGGTGACAAGTGGTTGACGAGAAAAAATCCCTCTATACCATACAAATTGATTTGGTTCTAAATATAAATATGCAATACATACCTTTCGTGGCGGTTGCACATCATGTAGATCAAAATATTGCTCCATCTGTATTATCCAAGTTATCGAATCCTTGCCATAAAATTTCCTCATATCTATATTTGGAATATGGTGGGCCTGCAATTCAACATTAGAGTCTATGAAATCATGATTAACATTTCCTTTGTTCTCATCATGAGTTTCCTCTACTACCTTTTCGGCATTAGGAAGCCTTTATTGTAGTGAATTTGTCCCACCTTCCTTCAAACCTTCCATGTCTTTCTTAAAATATTCCATATTTCCATTCAATTTTTATTCTATACCATTTATCTTATTGAGCATATCTTCAATCAAATTCTTCAAATCATCCCTCCAATTTTACTTACTAGGTGTTTCTATTTTCTTGATTCGAGCCATTCTTTTTCTTTCTTTTAGGTTCTCAATATTAAATCTATTGTATTTGAAATTTTAGATCTCCAAAGTATGAAATTGCAACAAGTGGTAACCCTCTGTGTCCTCTTTCCAATGCTACCAGTCTGATCGAAATTGGACTCTCCAGGAAAGAGTTATGCCTAATCTCCCACGATGACCTGATTATATACTTTTTCAGTAGAGCGAATTTGTACGAAGTGCCATGTGTCACAATTTCGACCTTCCGAACTGAAAACGATACACAGACAACTAAAATCCATTTTGTTCCTGTAACTTCTTATGAAATTTTAATCGGATGCTCAAAGCGAAATTTATGACAATTTTCCCAATGTCACCTATTTGGGATGTCATTTGGGAGCCTACAAAAACCCTAACTTCCTTGGATCATATCTTTGAAAATATAGTGACACAAGATCTGAAATTCACATCCGAAATTTATCAAGATTTTAGCTCAAATGGGTTTTAATTTTGGCTTTTGGAAAGTCGTAGAAAAAAGGTTATTGCAGAAATTCCATGATGGCCTGTTTGGAGCAACGAAACCCTAGAATCCAAACCTCTTATACCAAATGTTATGAAACCAGCTCACAAAAAGATAGAAATGATAGATCAACAACTTCAAAATCAGCCTCTTCGAGGGGGAAACCTCTACATTACAGAAATGAACAATTCTTGGATGATACAAATGACAAGGTCTCCTTTCTATATATTTGAGTCTAAGGGGTCCCAATACAATTAGAGCCTACATAACAATAATATAGTAGGGGCATAACAATAACATAGTGGGCTTCTATAGGGAACAATAATAATAACATGGGGACTATATGGGCACAATAATATAATAAGGGGGTTGCATTAATAATAATAAGGGGTTACACTAGTAGTATAGGGACCTAACAAAGTTCAATGTAGAAATGGTTTTGGGAGAAAGGAAGGAAGTTATTTTCATTGATACTTTTAACTCACTTGCACTTATTGATCAAAGATTTCAGTAGTTGACTACGTATCAACCATGTGTGAATCTATTCGTACAAGAGAAGAACAACAATAATATTTGGTCTACCAGATTAGCAAATGCTGCATGCATTCCAGAGGTATTTGATTTAAGAGAAATCATTTATTTATGTGCAGATAAGTTTAATTTAGCAACAAAAACAATTAGGCAATTAACTAAAGATACTGGTATTTCTTTGAGTTCAGAAACATTTCAACAAATATTGAAGCTACTTGTTCCAAATATGCGATTAGATTTTTCAAACGGAAATAGTCTTTTAGAATCATAGGAAGGTGGCTTGAAAATCATACATGAGTTCGCTTCGTCAGGTTCTGAGGTTCCTTTTGATATTTCCTCTCTAGATATAAATTTGTTTAGAGAACCATTTAGAGAGTTTTTTTGGTCATATATATGTTTAATGGACCATGAAACTACGAACACCATGCCAAGTTCCATTCTCTATGTGCTTCATTACTCATATAAAAAAATTGTGTATTTGACTGTGCTGATCTTATTTCACATGAATTGTGTTTTCAATAACCACATTTGTACAAGATAAATAGGTTCTTCATGATGGCATATCTAATAACAACCCTTGTTTTTAGTCATACTTTTGATGAGTTGCCACATAACCCTAATTTCAATATTGACAAAGAACTAACGTAATTTCTTTATCCCATATTGTGGAAACAAGAGGCTATTTCAATTTTTTGTCGAATTCAAGATATTTTTGTCAAGCAAGTTATTTGCATGATAACTAGATGAGAGCCCCATAGAATATCAAACGAAGCACAAGTTTTCCTCTGGGGGAAAGGTGTACATGAAGAAAGAGGAAATAATATGGTTATTCGAGTTTATGGGTTTCGAGGTAAACCACTATTTCTTCCAAGAATTGTTATGGACAAGTATTTTGTTGCCAAAGTCTGCAGACAATACTATGATTGATGGGTTAAATTTGAATAGAAAAAGAAAAAAAATGATTTCTTTTCCATTTACTATTGGGTGAGTAACTATGAAGAATGGAAGCCAACTTGCAGAGTTTGCCAAGTCTTTTCATTGTTTTAATTTAAAATAAGTTGAAGGCTTGCGAGACATTGATCCAAAAGGTCTATTTGTCAGAAATCTAGGTGCCATCAAATGCGAGAGCTTGTTAACAAAATTTGCAAGTGAAACTGAAAAGAGTCACAGTGTTGTAAGCAATAATGAAGAAAGAGCAATGACTATTAGAGAAATTGTTGAAGAAGGAAATATTAGTAGTGAAACAAGGCATAAACAAATAAGCAAAAAAGTTGCACAATCTTCTATTTGCATATTCAAAAACTACTTTGGCTTCATCTTCAAGTGAAAAAAATGAAAACATATCGAAGCTTCACAGTTGATTCACGATTAGCTATCAACTGCCAGAGACGACAAGGCACTAGTAGAAAATCATGAAATTAGTGACTAGGTGACTAAAAACGTTAGTCACCGCAATGATTTCAAGTGAATTACTACTAAATTTAAGCAATTTTAAGTGACCGAACTAAAAATGTCTAACTTAAACGACTAATTTAGTCTAGGGATAAAATATACGACTAGATAATAAGTGAATAAATTAAAGGTGACTAACTTAAATGACTAATTTAGTCTAGGATTAAAATATATGACTAGATAATAAGTGAAAAAATTAATAATGATTAACGTAACTCACTATTATAGTCGAAGAATAAAAATATGACCAAATAACAAGTACAACAAGGATATGAATTAGTCATTTATGTTAGTAATTTTTTATTGTGTCACTCTAGAAATGGTAAATTACAATTTTGATACCGAAGTGTTACATTTCACTATAGGGTTCTCTAAATCCATCTGCAGTGTTAAACATTAGAGACAAAGGGGTCTCTAAATCCATATACAATGTTAAAATTATGATTACCCTTTTGTCTCTAAAGTTTAACACTACAAATGGATTCAGAGACCCCCTTCTTTGAATCCATCTGCAGTGTTAAATTTAGAGACAAAGGGGTCTATGAGTCCATCTGCAATGTTAAAATTTAGAGACCCTCATCTGCAATGTTAAACACTCTAGAAATGGAAAATTGCAATTTTGATACTAAAGTGTTACATTTCACTAAATTTTAATGCTATAGATGGATTCAGAGACCCCCTTGACCCCTTAAAAGGGGTCTCTGAATCCATCCACAATTTTAAAAGTTAGATATTAGATGGATTCGACGACCCCCTCAAAGGGGCCTATGAATCCATCTACAATGCTAAAATTATAACAATTTTATACAATATATTGAGTATAAGTTTACAATATACAATAGTTTTACACTCCTTTTGGGAGGAATAAGAAAGAGAGTTTGAAACTAATATTGAAGGGTTTTAAGAGTTAATAGGAATTTGTTCCTCACATCTTAGAGAGACAACACACTATTTGTTATGGGGTTTTTGTGGTGTTGTTGCATACCATGGTTGATTATTGCACTAGATTCATTGAGGCAATATTTATTGTACTAATTTGAATTCAAAGTATGTTGATTAATTTAAATCTTATCAATTAATATAAATGTAGATTACTCTAAAGCCATATTATTCTATACATCATTCTACAAACACGTGTAGGGGATGTAAAGCAGAGCTCAGTTTCCAATCTTGCACCTAGGTAAAAGTTGGATTATTCTCCCCTTATAACAAATAGAGGAAACTCAATGAGAAAATAGTTGAATTATTTAAATTTAAATATAAAAAATGTATGTGCTTATGTATTTTTAATAAAAAGAAAATCCTAAAAAGTTTAATATAAAACTACATATTTATCTATTCTGTAATACCAATCAACTAACTTTTATAAAAATTAAATATGATCACAAACACTTGCGCTATAAAAAAATTCCAAAACAAATTCAAATTTCCCTCAATAATCTACATCAATGAATTCATTTGATCTTAAGCATCTAAACCCTCAAAGACTTGGATAAACTCGACCAGAATAATACAATGAAATCCTCATATGCTCAAGTAAAATCCACCATTATTCCACAATGGCCTCGAAAAATATGACGGAGGCCATGAACAACAATGGAAAGGAGCTGTATAAGGATCCGACCGCTGGTTTTCCTCTGGTGATCGTGATGAATGAACAACGATGGAAAGGAGGTGGATTGGGATTCGACTGTTGGTTTTCCTCTAGTGATCACAATGAATTTCCTAAATGGTAGCAGAATCGACTAAGAAACTCTCTGTGGCATTGCCTTCGTCCAACATGTGGGTGCTTAGAATCAGCCATGGCTATGATCCTTCATTCCCTTGCTTATCTCCCCTGGGACGCCTAAAGGAGGCTTCAACCATGGAAGTTGATCCTATGCTTTGGCTCGTCCAGCAAGGCTGTCAATATCACCCTTACCACGGATCTAGGGTTGCAGTGCCTCCATATCCACACAACTAGGGCTGAAGAGGTGGTCAATATTGTCATAGTCTTGTTGCACACGTACTTGCTGTTGAAATAGGGCATTTCCAGCTCCAGTTGGCTTGGATCCATCAAGCCCTATTGCCAAGTTACCTATTGCCATAGTCTCGTGCTCAGGATCACCAACTAACTAGCCTTGGCCTATGCTCTTACCACCTGTTTAGTCAACTTAGTGTCCTAAATTGCTTGCATAAATTATCAACCGAGGTTTGTAAGCTGATGAAGTGTAGTGCATTATATGTGCTTTGTTAACCCTTCTTACTTCGTTGTTTTGTATTTTTATATTGTTTTGTGGGTTTCTCTTCTTTGATTCCTAATGATGTACAATCTGAACTATGAGAAACTGAATCTAAACTTCCTAATGCTGAAACAAGAGCTGAAACTAGTCAAAATCTAATTTAAAGAAAGGAAAAACAGAGCATCTGTCCTATCTCGTCATTAATCCTAAGTCATGAATCTAATTCTTAAAATTAAAGGTGAAGTTGTAATGCATGTTGAAATAAATACAGAGAATGAAATAAACTGAAGGACTTCTAGTTACTCTAACCTTCAATTTTGAAAGATAACCTTCTTGATATGGAATACAAGCAACTTTCTGTACTTTATGATCTAGAGAACTAAATGAAACATGCAAAAGGTAACTAATTGATTTCAACCATTGTGTGAAGTGAATGTTTAACCATTTAGTTTAGGATGAGTATCAACTTGAAATGGTGATAAAAAACATTCATTAACGTAGTGTATTGACAATCTGAACTAGAAAATAAATAACAAAATAGTGAGTAAGCTAGTCAACAGTGCATTCTCATTACTTCAACCTTACTCTGTTTAGAAACAAAATCGTTTCCTTTCATGAAATGTGTTGGAGGAACAAGACTGCACAATTGAGTTTTAACATTATGCTATTGATCAAAACTAAAAGAAATCAACCTAAGTTAGAAATACTGCTAAAAGAAAATGGTGAAATTAAAACTAAACAAAAAACGAATGGAAAGAAAACCTCCTAGAGTGTAGGGGCCATCTGCAACTGACTGGGTTGAGCTACTAACCAATTGAAAATTCTCTCTTAAACGATCATTGGTCAACACACGATTTTATATTATAGAAAGGAACGAAGTCCAAAAATACAAAGCTGAAATTCTAAACTTTAATACATCAAATTCTTCGAACCCCTCTCGGTTCTATACAACCAGTATTTAAAAGGAAATAATCATAACTGTTTTTGAGGAAAACTAGCTACAGGTGGCCTATACATATTACAACAGGACTGCGTAAACGTCTGATCAACTACATGTGACTTAAATTTGAGTGAGATGTTTGCAACAGAACCATTAACACAGGTGGCTGATCTGAGTTAATGCTGCAACAGAACTGTTGGATTTATTGATTAACCACGAAAGAGCAGACAAAGAGTCCTATTTCTTCTGGGTATCATATGTTTGACTCCACCTTTGACTACGATCTTGAGCTTGCTTTCTTATCGATTTGGGCTGAGTGACTAGGATAAAATCCACGTGTAGACGATTCTAGAGATGCCCATGTGGCCGGATTCTTCATTTGACACCTAGAACCTGCCAAACCATTGAAGTAGCTACGGAATACATAGTTAGCTGCAGAATAGGCTGCGTTCTATAGCTAATTTGCAAAAAAATATTCAAATAGCAAAAACATAAAAATATAACATGTCAATCATTTAATGCCCTCCTTAAGACAAAACCTATCATCATTGATGAGGATCTGTAATCTTATGGAAAAGTAAGGGAAAGAAGTGAAAAAAGTTGTCAAGGAGAGGGTAATTCTGAGGTTCAACATACCCCCACTACAAAATCATTGCATGTCCTCATGCAATTTGTCAAAAATGTGAATTATTCTTTCTTATTGCATTTGTTTAGACACTTCTGCTAGTACATCTAATTTTCTTCTCTTTCTCTTCTTTGAAGTGACTGCCATTTTGGGTTTCTTCATAAGAAGCCTGCATTTAAGGTTGACAACTGTTCTGTTCAAACTTCTATTCTTCCTCTTCAACTTCCTATTCTTCTTATACCACAGCCTTAGATGCATAATTGTATTATCATGAATAGCCTTATCCAATTTACTTTGTTCTCTCAAGGTTTCATTTTCTTTCTTGATATGTCTGTTCAATATCTCTAACTCATAGATTTCCTGTTTGAGAGAGTCAATTAGAGGTTCTTGTGGATTGACAGAGGGTTCTGGATTGACAGAGGATTTTGGATCCATTGAGGTACTTTTCTTCTCCAGTGATTCTATATAGTCATATATTTGTTGTTGCACTAGGTCTATTCCTGAATATCTTCTGCTGGGGTTGCCTTCGAAATACTATTCAGGAGAATTTTGAAGACTGTGTGCATATGGAACATTATCAGGAGATGGTACTGGGGTTTCTTCTTCTAAATTTATGAACTCCGTCCCCTTTGATGATATCTTCTTTACCATACCTCGGAGTCTAGAGCTCCTTCTAAGTTGTAGAGGACTTACGTTCTCCTCCTTTGTACCCTTTGTCTCCTTCCTTATCTTTTCTTTTCTCTTGATTTGTTTCCTAATATCTGTCAAATCTTTAGATAATAATTTTTCATCATCTTGTTGTAATGAAGATTTAGGTTTGTTTCCAGTAGTTTCACCAACTTTCTTTTTCATCCTCCCTTTTTTTTGATTTTCTCCCTGATCTCTGTCAATTTTTCAAAGACTAGCTCTTCATCATTTTTCTATGTTGAGGACTCCGGTTTGCTTTGAATGGTTATACCAGTCTTCTTTCTCCTACACCTTCTGACATTACCCTATTTAGGTGACTCTGGTGCCTCTTGGAAATAGTTTCTTATCAGGAAATTTTCCCAACTATCTCCTATTCTTTTCAAATGAAACTCAACCAGTATCTTTACCAACCCATCATGGTACATGGTTATGTTTATGAATTCTATTTTCTTCTATACATTTGAAGCCATCCTTCTTAAAATGTTTAGCAGGAAGAAAGAGAGATTGATTTCTCCATTTTCTATAAATTTCATGAATAAACGTATATGGTAGACATACATGTACCTAAATCTCCCCTCACCAGTAATGAATTTCTATAATATCAAAAGCATGCTTCTCCATTTACTTTTAAGTGCTCAAATAGGAATTCCTTTTCTAAACATAGAGACTTCCATACCTGGGTTCCTAAGGATTACTTTCTGTGATTCATTATGGAATTACTTGTTTTTGAACCATCTTTCACCATGCCTTGGTAGTTTTGTAGCCTCTGTTATGTAGGATTCTGTTACTGCAAACTTAATGTCTCCACTTCCTACTTTTGTACCATCAAATGATCTAGCAAAATATTTTGTGATCTCTTTGTGGAAGCCATCAAATTTTTCAATGAATTTGAGCCATCCAGCCTTCTGCAGCATTTCCTTGAGTTGTGGGTATCCTTCCATATATTTTTCTCCTATTGGCTCTGTCCTGACAATGAGTCCCATGGCTTTTGTTTCGCAAAATTTCTTAACCTTCAGAATTACTTTCCTGGTCTATGAAATGGACTGACTACGAGTATGGTGAAAAATAACTACGGGTTTGTGTGGAATAAGTAGATGGTGAGGGTTTGGAGAGACGTGGATAAGTTGGTCACATCATAGCCATGACCGTTAACAGATGGAGTTATTAGGGACCATTTAGGTACAAAGTATGGAGAGTGTAGCGGAGATGTGGTATGATGAAGTTATTATGGACCGTTTGGTACCGAGTATGGAAGATGTGGCAGAGATGTGGTATGATGAAGTGGCAGTCAAATCAAATGATGACTCATTAAGGAGACATACGATTATTCATATTATACATGCCTTATGTTTTTAACTTGTTGTTTGAAATAAATTTTGCATTTTACCTTTAGAACTTAGCCTTCTGCTTGATAACTCTTTTGGTGTTAATCCATAGGTACCTTTTATCATGTTTGGTCTCCAAAACTTGATTCTTCAATTTCCTACATTCATGATTTATTTGTGAGCTGTACAATTGTGCTATAGCTAATAAGTAAGTTGTAACTACAGAATCAGATTAGCTGCAGAATGTGAAAATAAGGAAAAGTGAAGTATGGTTGTGGAATTTGAGTGTACAAATGAAATGGAAATGGGTTATGATAGTGAGATGGAATGAGATGTAAAATAAAATGGGAAATAGGGTGAGATGGAGTAAAATTGTAAAAATAAAATGTAAATGAAATATGATAATGAGATGAAATGGAACTGTAAAATAAAATGAAAATAGAATGAGACTATGAATTTGCAGATTATAAATTAAAAATGAATGTAGTTTTTTGTCACCACTTATTACAGAAAGGAAATGGAAAATATAGGATGTCAGAAATCTCTGATTTTCACCCTATATTTTCTGTATAAGTATGCCAAACAATGATTGGTTTTCAAACTCATACAATTTTATTTTTTTTAAGGAAAAATAAAAGCTAAGTTAGTGGAGAAGAAGAATTATTCTTCACTAGCTTTATTTCAGAGTTATTCTGGAAAATATTAATGAACTCCTCTCTTGAAATTTTCTTCTGATATATCTTCAAC
Source organism: Pinus tabuliformis (assembly GCA_031772625.1). Taxonomy (NCBI): domain Eukaryota; kingdom Viridiplantae; phylum Streptophyta; class Pinopsida; order Pinales; family Pinaceae; genus Pinus; species Pinus tabuliformis. The sequence continues at coordinate 356,353,639 of CM062819.1, read as the reverse complement.
CGATGACCATTCACAAGAACAGGTATTTTGATTTCATCTATTGTCCTTATCCTTACTACTCCGTTATTAAAGACTTCTTCAATCTCATATGGCCCAAACCAATGAGTCTGAAACTTCCCTTGAAAATCCTTGAATTTTGAATTGAACAAAAGTTCCCAATCTCCTGATTGAAACTTCTTCTCCTTGATATATTTATCATGCCATTTAGCCCTTTGCTGTTGGACTATACTAGTTCTTTGAACTGCATCTTGCCTGATTTCATCAATCTCATTGAGTTGCTCCAATCTATGTTTCTGTGCCTCTGATAAATCCAGTCCTAATTGGACTACCATCTTGAAGGTTTTGATTTGAAACTCTATAGGGAACAAGACTTGTTTCCCATAAACAAGTTCATAGGGTGTGTGTCCCATTGTGTTCCTCCATGTAGTTCTATAAGCCCATAAGGCTTCAGGAAGCCTTTCTGCCCAGTCTCTTCTATGTAGATGCACAGTCTTAGTGAGAATTCCTTCAATCACCTTATTTGTAGATTTAACTTGACCATTTACTTGTGGATGATAGGGGGTAGATTTCCTATGTTTGATCTTGTAATCTTCCACAAGACCCTTCACCATTTTAGATGTAAATTGAGATCCTTGATCTGTCACAATTTCTCTTGGAACACTAAAACGAGTGAAGATGTCCTCAAAAAGAAAATTAACTACATATTTTTCATTAGCAAAAGGTAATGCTTTAGCCTCTACCCATTTAGTGACATAATAAGTGCATATCAATATATAATTATTTTTCTTAGATGGGGGATTAATTGGTCCAAAAAAATCCAAGGCCCATTTTCCAAAAGGTTCAATGAGTACCTGAATTTGTAGTGGCATTCCATTTGAAGGAGCAGGTTTTTCTACCCTTTGGCAGCTGTCACACCTCTTGACATATTCTTGGGCATCTTTGAAGATGGATGGCCAATAGTATCCTAACGAAAGGATTTTATAGGTTGTCCTGTTGTTAGCAAAGTGTCCACCACACAGTTCATCATGACATGCCTTAAGAATCTCAGGCATTTCATCTTCCCTAACACATCTTTTGATCATGAGATTTAGACCTGTTTTATACAATTCATTAGTGATCCATGAGTATCTTGCACTTATTTGAATGATATTTCTTTTCTCTCTAGGAAACAAATGTGAAGGCAATTTCCATGTGACTAAGTAATTGGCAATATATGCAAACCAAGGGGTCTGAGTAGTCACTCCAAAAATATATTCATCAGGAAAATTATATTCAACCTAAGTGTCATCTTTGATATTTTGAATTCTGGACAAGAAATCAGCAACCTGTTTTGTTTCCCAAGTCTATCTAGCACAGTAATATTGAATTCTTGCAAGAGTAATAGCCATCTTGTAACTCTGCCATTAGTAATAGGTTTATTCATTAAGTATCTAATTGAAGAGTGATCTGTATGAAAAAAGGTTTCATAGCCCATTATATAATGTCTGAAATTATTGATGGCATGAACAACAGCTAAAAATTCCTTTTTAGTTATAGTATAACTTAACTCGGTGGGAGTCAAATTCTTACTTGTATAGTAGATGGCATAGGGAATCAAATCTTTTTGTCCTAATACAGCTCCCAAAGCTGTATCTAAAGAATCTGTTGAAATGTGAAAAGGTAGTTTCCAATTTGGACCTCTCAAGATGGGTGCTTCAGAAATTCTTGCTTTTAAAGTCTCAAATGCTAACTGGCAATCAGGATTCCAATTGAATTCACAATCCTTGGTGAGTAATTTGAAGAGTGGGGATGCTATTTTAGTGAAATTTTCTATAAATAATATATAGTATCCTGTAAATCCTAGAAAGCTTCTAACATCCTTTTGGCAATTTGGAATTGATAATTTAGAGATGACTTCAACTTTAGATTTATCAACTTTAATTCCATCTCCTGAAATGTGATGTCCTAAAACAATCCCTTTTGTAAACATCATAAAACATTTTTCATGGCTTAGTGAAAGGTTTGCTTCCTTACATCTTTTAAGAACTTTTTCCAAATTTCCTAAAGCTTCTTCAAATGTATTCCCATAGACTGTAAAGTCATCCATATATACCTCTACATAATCATGTATCAGATCAGAACAAATTCCTAGTACTACTCTTTGGAATGTTGCAAGTGCATTACATAATCCAAAAGGAAGTACTTGGTAGGCATAGTTTCCCCATGGACAAGTAAATGTGGTTTTATCTTGATCTTCAAGTGCCATCTGAATTTGATTATAACTACTAAAACCATCCAAGAATGAGAAATACTTCTTACCTGTTAATGTATCTAACACTTGATCTATAAAGGGCAAAGGAAAATGATCTTTAAGGGTAGCTTTATTCAATTATCGATAATCAATGCATACCCTCCATTTACCATTCTTTTTAGGCACAATCACTAAAGGGGAAACCCATTGGCTGTCTAAAATTGGGTAAATGAAGTTTACATTCAGTAGTTTTTGCAGCTCTTCTTTCACAATTTCCCTAAGATTTGGATTCATCCTTATTTGAGGTTGTCTGATAGGTTTACAATTTTCCTCAATGTAGATGTGATGTATACAAGTCTTAGGACTAATTCCTTTCATGTCTGTATATTCCCATGCATATGCAGCAGAATGTTTTTGTAATATTTTGATTAGCTTTTTCTATTGTAATTTCTCCAAGTTATTGTTTATGTTCAATGTTCTCCCTGGAAAGATTTCAATTGTAGAGCTATCAAATTCTTCCATAGAATAAAGAGACATCTGCCTAGATGACAAATATTCAATATTGGATTTTTCTTGGAATTGATCATGTTCATATTCTGGAGATGATTCATAATCTTCCATTGTATCAACATTTGACTATCTTCACTAATATCTGAAATAGTAAAGAGAGGTTGAATGTCATTTTCATCATCAATCCATTCTTTGTCATCTATTTCTGTGATTGTTCTTGCTGGAGGATATAGAGTGGATTTCTTTGTTGAATTCCCATCAGAAATATACATGTCACCAGATGTACAACTAATGAAAGCATCAGCTATGGCCAGCCAAGGTATTCCTAATATAAGTGGATGTCCTCCTAGATTTTTCTTGGGGATTAAGATCATAAAATCAATAGGATATTCCCAAGAATCTAAGGACACTGAAATATCTTCTAACACACCATCTGGTTTGATTACAAATCTATCTGCTAATTGTAGTAATGTAGGTGTATAAAGAATATTAGGAAGCTTGAGTTGTTCCGTGGTTTGTTTTCTCATGATGTTTATAGTTGCTCCTAAATCAATCAATGTATTTGGAATTTCAACTCCATTGATATGTGTTTTCACAATTGGACTTCCTGGATCTACATATTTTTGTATGACAATTATTCCCACCATTATGTCTGGTATTTTTCCTACCAGGTGAATTCTTTTTGTTTCTTTTTCTTTTCTTCTTGGTTTCTTTATGCTCAACTCCTTTATTGTTTTAGCTAGGATTGGAATCTCCTTCATGGCTTGTGACAAATGGATTTTGATACAGACATTTTTCAATTCATCTAGAAAATCATAATTAGGAAACATAATTTGCTTTTCTACCCCTCTATCAACTTGTAATCTTTCAAGAAAAGGAGGTGCAGAAGTAGTTACTGGTTGGTCAATGATAGGAGTTGAGTTCATTGGTTCTTTCTGTTTTTCATTTTCAGTATTTTGGTTTTGGAGAGATGTTCCTTCAAAAATTTTATTAGGCTATAGAGAATCTTCCTCAGAATTGTCTTGTTCCTGAATAACTACAGAAGGATTTTCCTTTTCTAATATCCTACCAGATCTTAGTTGAACATCATTGAGATCTAGAGGAGTGGTCATATAAGTTGGAAATTGTTTTCGTTCCACCATGTAAGTATTCTGAGGATTTTCATTATTGGGGTTTGGTAATGGTTGGGCAGGTAGTTGATTTGGTCTCTACTGAAATGGTAGTAAGAGTTGAGGATTTTGGTTTTGAAGTTGAGGTTGCTGGTTTTGTTGTGTAATTTGTTGTGGAAATGGTAGTGAAAGTTGAGGGTTCTGATTTTGAAGTTGTGGCTGCTGATTTTTTTGTGGAATTTGTGGGGGAGGATAATTCTGATATGATGGAGGATATTGATAATATTGAGAAAATCTTCCATAAGGACTTTGTATTCCTTGAGCCCAGGGTTGAGATTGAGATTGAGGTTGAGGTTGAGGCCAAGCTTTCTGCCAATAATTCCAATTTGGTGGGGGTTGAAGATACATTTGATTGTTAAATCCTTGATTTTGTGGCCCCTGCCAAGGTCTTCTAAAGAAAAAGCAAAGAGATTCTGCTAAATTTGGAATTGTTTCTTCTTGAAAAACAACCTTAAGACCTGGAATTGAAGGACAACCCTTAGTCTCATGGTTTTCTAAACAAATCACACAAGTCTCTATGATTTTTGCATCCAAAGGGCATTCTCTTAAAGTGTGTTTTTTTTTTTCATTTGGGACAGAAAATAGCTAAAGCATCAGCCTCATTTTTCTACTTGTTTTGTAACTTAAGGGTGTCTATTTGCTCATTAAGGCTCCCTAGAATATCTATTTTGAATTCATTAAGCATATTCCCAATTTCTTCCCTACTCACTGATCCAGTTGCAGATTTATTTACTCTAACGAGATAAGGATCTCTTGTACCTTTCCCAGTTTTGGATATCACTCTTGAGAGATGAACACATAATTCTCCTATGTCACTTAATGGGAGTTGAGAGATATCTCCCTTCCCCATCATGTTAAGGATATCTATCCACTCATCTCTAATGGCTTTTAATAGAAGATCTTTTAAGGTATCTTCATCTAAATTATCCATCTTTTCTCTTTTCAATTTATAGTTGAATCTCTCAATTAAATCCTCTAAATTTTCATCCTCTCTTTGCATCATTTTGAACACTTCATCCTTGTGATTGGTAGGCATGCAATAATCCAAATACCTGTCCAAAGACACTTTCTTCATGTCATGTCATGTTCTAAAGGACTGAGTGACCAACCCCATGAACCACTTCAAAGCAGCTCCTTTCAACGTTGAAGGAAACAACTTAAGTTTTAGAGAGTCTTCTAAGTAATCACAAGTTCTACACAAGACTTCAAACTTAAATAAAAATGTTTCAAGATCCTCACTTTTTAACCCATGGAAATTTGGGAGGACAAAAGGTGAGATATTTTTCCTTGTGGCATTTGTTTCTTCATCAACTATAGGGGATCAAAAGAATTATCTATTTCCCTATTTCCTCTGCCTCCTCCATTATTTCCTCTACCTCCTCCTCTACCCCCTCCTCCAAACAGTGTGAATTCTCCATCCTATCCTTCTTCTGCCATTATAGTCTCTTTAGAGTCAGTATAAGATTCAACCTGCAAGGCTAATTTCTCTTCCTCTGGTTGCTCTATTAATGGTATGTGGGAGAGAGGTTCTACTTCTTCTTCCTCACTAGGTATTCTTAATTCTTCAACTAAAATATGCTCCCATGTGGAGGTGAAAAAGGCTACTCCTTCTGTTGGAGATCCAAGATTTCCCTCCTTTAGGACTGCCTCAGTAGATGAAGTAGGATATCCTCTTGATTGGATTTTTGACCTTAGAACTTCAGGAGTTCTATGGCTAGGAATATGAGCTTGAGATGGAGGTGTATCTCTTCTTATTCTTGGTGGAGTAGGTGGTGTTGTAGGAATTGAACTCCTGCCTCTAGCTATAAATCTACCCCTAGAGTCTCTTTCTCTATGCATATCATTTTTTTAGTGTAAGAGATAAGGTTACCTAATTACATTTCCCCGGCAACAGTGCCAAAATGTTAGTCAATTTAGTGTCCTAAATTGCTTGCATAAATTATCAACCTAGGTTTGTAAGCTGATGAAGTGTAGTGCACTATATGTGCTTAATTAAACCTTCTTACTTCGTTGTTTTGTATTTTTATATTGTTTTGGGGGTTTCTATTCTTTGATTCCTAATGATGTACAATCTGAACTATGAGAAACTGAATCTAAACTTCCTAATGGTGAACCAAGAGCTGAAACTAGTCAAAATCTAATTTAAAGAAAGGAAAAACGAAGCATTTGTCCTATCTCGCCATTAATCCTAAGTCATGAATCTAATTCTTAAAATTAAAGGTGAAGTTGTAATGCATGTTGAAATAAATACAGAGAATGAAATCAACTGAAGTACTTCTAGTTACTCTAACCTTCAATTTTGAAAGATAACCTTCTTGAGATGGAATACAAGCAACTTTCTGTACTTTATGTTCTAGAGAACTAAATGAAACATGCAGAAGATAATTGATTGATTTCAACCATTGTGTGAAGTGAATGTTTAACCATTTAGTTTAGAATGAGTATCAACTTGAAATGGTGATCAAAAACATTCATTAACGTGGTGTATTGACAATCTGAACTAGAAAATAAATAACAAAATAGTGAGTAAGCTAGTCAACAGTGCATTCTCATTACTTCAACCTTACTCTGTTTAGAAACAAAATCGTTTCCTTTCATGAAATGTGTTGGAGGAAAGAGCGGATGAAGGGTCCTATTACTTCCGGGTATCATATGTTTGACTCCACCTTTGAATATGATCTTGAGCTTGCTTTCTTATCTATCTGGGCTGAGTGACTAGGATAGAATCCATGTGGAGACAATTCTAGAGATGCCCATGTGAACGGATTCTTCATTTGACACCTGGAACCTGCCAGACCATGGAAGTAGCTACAGAATACACAGTTAGCTGTAGAATTGGTTGCGTTTTGTAGATAATTTGTAAAAATTTATTCAAATATCAAAAACATAAAAATATAACATGCCAATCATTTAATGCCCTCCTTAAGACAAAACCTATCATTTATCATTGACGAGGATCTGTAATCTTATGGAAAAGCAAGGGAAAGAAGTGAGAAAAGTTGTCAAGGAGAGGGTAATTCTGAGGTTCAACACCACCAAGAGCTTGGATTGAGCTTGGCATCCAAGATTACAGTCCTCTATTAGGATTTCAAAGAGGTATGTGCTATTGATACCTCTATTGTAATTTTTAGAACACTTGCCTCTAAATAAATAATTTTGCATGTCAACTCTCTAATGGCATTTGAGAATTAATGAACCCACAAAAACATTCTAGAGCATCAATATGTTTTTGGCATTCGAATGTTGGATCTGTGTGCATTTCTTAAAATGCCTTAACAAACACTATCTTTAAATAAAGACTGCCCAAGGGTAATTTGGAATGACCTTTAATTATTTTTTTCGAAGGACGAGCCCTTACAAAACATTTCAAGCCATGGAGCATTTCTTTGGCTTTAGAATGATGGATCTGGAAACATTTCACTCATAGGAATTATATTGCAACCAACTTCATCTCAATGTGTATAACATTTACATAATTCTTTTCCTATGCTTGGGGACATGAGTAATGATAGACGTGATTTTAAACTTCTCTTTATGTGAAGGGAAAATTTGTGAGAGGGTGCAGATCTTTCCCCCCATCCACCAAATAGATGGATACTTTTAATGATTTTCTTTCGACAAGTGACCTTGTATCGCTCCACTGTGCTGTGACAAAAGAAACACTACATAAATTTCCAAATCTTGAAACTTTGCAACACATAAAGCCAGGTAATGGATCTAGCTTATTTCAAACTATTTCTCTTTGACACTATTAGTATATTAGATTCTCCAAAACATAGTATTCAAAACCAAAATCGGTGACTGGACTAGTCAACCTATCAAATTGGGTTTCGAACCAGAACCAGTCAAACCAGGACTGGTTAGATATTGTTAATTTTAGGTTAACATGTTCTTTTCTTAGGATAGTTACTTCAAAGATCAATATTAGCCCAATTTTCCATTAGCAATCACATAATACATCATTATAATGACAATAACTGAAGGAAGAACATAGACGAAAGATGAAAAAGACAAGCCAAGAAAAGAGTACACAAGGATATGGCACAGGCTAGGGAAAACCCTTGATCAATACTTCATCTTATTAATAATATCAAATGTTCAACAGAGAAAGAAAGTACAATAATTTAAGTCAAAATGACTTGCCATTTTGAAGATCCAATATGATTTCCCTTGGACAAGTGAATAGCCCAAAATTGCAAGATCATCAATCTGTCAAAAGTGGTCAGCTAAGATCTGGTTAGGGTTTCTTACAGTTCACTATTGTTCCATTCAATTGATCAAGAAACCCCGCTTTCAGCTACTAGTTTCCTTGGAAAGAAAGAGGTTGTCCATTTCTAGCCCTTAGAACTGATATGAACCCAAGATAGGCTTCTCAACCCCTCTGTCTAACCTGGTGCATGCCTGCATACCTACCTAAAGTAATGGCTCTGAAGTGCGGACACACAAAGAGAGAAATTCTTCCTTAAATTGACCATAGATCAGCTCAAAGTCAATACCCAAACATGACGTAACTTTTTAAGGTTGAATTCAGACCTATAATGACAAGATAACCCATACAAGTTTCCCTAAAATTTCATCAAGTCCTACGATTGTTTATCTGAGGAATCTTGACCCTAGTTACTAAGGAAGAAACCCAAAACAGGTAGCTCTTCGTCCTCCTTAAGAGCTCAACTACCTTAGATATAAATTGGAGCCCTTTGATGTATCAAATGTGGTTGAAGGCACATCTATATATATAAAATTTTTAGGGTCAAAAGACATGACTGTTGGGCTTTATGATGATGAGGCTGACCTTGACAATTTTCACATGAGTGGACATAAATTCAAAAACGCACTTCTGCTTAACCAAATTTGATGATCTTTAGGTCAATTTTGGTCTTCTCTAAAAGAGGAGTTGAATGCAGTAATCATCTAAAATATATTAGTTGTCCAATGGTGGAATTTTCCCCTACTTGTCAATTTTAACACTCCCTCTCAACTAGGTAGAATTCCACCTGACAGTCTATCGTGCCATCTGATCATCATGAACTATCCTAATGTCACGTGCCATATTTGTATCTTATCTCTTCTCTGCTTTGATGAACCCTAATAAGAATAATGAATAATCGATTGAGAGTGAGTCACAAGACCTTACCACTCTCCACCAACAAAATTTGATCCATATAAACAGATGTAAAACCGTAATTGAAAAGGTAATCTATAAAATGTTTCCATATGTCTTGTTCACAAATTCGATTGTGAACAAGGCTATAATCCAACCATCAATTTACTGGGGCTACAACATATCATTATGGCTACTGGACTATGGTAATACCATGCATAATATTGGACTTGAAAAGAGATCATATATGATGCTGAGCTATAGAGAAGTTTCATACATAGCAGAACTGATGCCACATATCATTGTGAGGTAACCAACAATATTCACTGTACAGGGTTCTATGATAGCTTTAGGTCTTCAAACTTCTAGGAGCATGATTCCTTTCGAACGATCCAAGATCTTTTCTTACAAACATGTCTTCAACAGAAGCTCCGCTCTGCTACTTAAGGCTTAGTATAGAAAAACTAAAACAAGGTTAATTGTGTTATAAATATCGAATGATTTCATCGCTTGATGCTTATAGCTACTATAAGTCAAAAAATATCCAAAAGTCGGCTCAACTGATATAAGAACTATATATCATGTCACTGTAGAGAGGTCAAGACTTGGTTCACATTCACCATTTATCATGTATGATGTACAAATGCATTAATGCTCTTGAACCTTACTAATGATCCATTGACACAGGGGTCTTGGCTTATTTTTCTTTATGAGTTGAGTTACAGTTGAGTCTAGGACAATAGGAGAACTAAGCTTCTTCTTTTCTAGGCTTTGGGAGGAAGAGAAGCTCAGAAGGTCAACAGAGAGATATAAGAAACAAATGTCAACATACTACCCAAGGCCATGACTGATCATAACTTTGATAAAAATTTCCATACTTCAATAGCTTGCCAAAATACCACAATTGTTTCAGGGCTTGCAAGAATGCCATGCATATGTCAATAATGACTGAATTTATGTATATATGTTGATTTTTGATGCCAATATTGCTCTACCTGCAAATATGATGTCATTCACATACTGCAGAAAACATGACAATATGTATATGCAATACCATAATGTCTTCTTATAATTAGAGTATCTATTCTATGCATACAATGCAGATCATCTTACACGGTTGAGATGACATCCATACCATATGAAATGCTCAAATCTAAAACCATACACTGATTTCTATATGGTTTTTTCATACCAAAACGTTGTGTTAAAATTGGCAACCAGGGAAAAACTTCATGTGGGTCATCTTATTCATGGCTAATAATATTTTTATTAGATTCCTCTCGTCGAGAGGTGTAGGATTGATATAAAGATCATCCAATTCCGATAAGTATTCATGGAGATATGAATTTATTTTGATTATGGAATTATTATCAAGCCGACCTACAACTCATGTAGGCTCAGAAGCCCAACAGTCGCATCTATTCACCCACCAACGTTGTGTATAAATATAAGAGGAATTTTCCTCATTTAGACTCACTCATCTCATCACATCTCTCTCTCTCTACTGCGCAGATATGAGTCTCTTCTCTACTACACTGAAATGGGTCTCTCTCTCTCACACATGTGAAGCCGGAAGCTGTTGAATTTGAAGCTGCAACTGCAGAAGTAAAGATTGACTTGCGTGGCCTAGAAGATCTCCTCTTTGGAACTGTGCTATAGGTTCATCTGAACCTCCTTTTAAAGCCGCAACTTTTGGTGGTGGAATGAAGTCAATCCGACGAACGGTTTGCAAGATATCGATTTCCCTAGTTTGGAGCCGGAAACTGCTGAAACTGAAGTTGTAACTTCAGAAGTAAAGATTGACTTGCGTGGCCTAGAAGATCTCCTCATCTGAACTATGTTGTAGGTTCATCTGAACCTCCTCTGGAAGCTGAAACTTTTGGTGGTGGAATGAAGTCAATCCGACGGTCGGTTTGTGAGATATGGTCTGCCCTAGTTTGATAATGAAGCCGCTAATGTTGATGCTGCTGATCTAGGGTTTGCTACTGCTGATATGAATCAGATTTATTGTACTATTTCTCTCTGCTGAATTATTGAAGATAAAAGAAGATTTGATCAAAGGGTTTCCCCACACATTGTGGGGTTTGTCCCTGGCTAGCCGCCACATCTTGTGTCTCTTGTCTTGGCTTGTTTTCTGTCGATCGTTTAATGTTCTATCTGTACTTTACTTTATGTACATGTGATTGCTAATCGGTGGAATATAATAAGAAAAAGAAGTAAACTGTTATAAGCATAGAACATACCATAACTGAACATGGTATCAAAGCTGAGGTGAAGACAAAGCCCGAGCAAGAGCAAGAGCAATCATCGAAGAGAATATTGGCAAGGCTATCCTAAAAGAACTATGGGGTCCTCAACACTCTTTCCTGCTGAAGACAAGCTCCGTGAGAAAGCTGACTACACGGATGGAAGATGTCTATCGATCTAACCCTTGAGAATCAAGGAGTGTTGGATCATGTGAGAGGCAATATTGTTGAGCCTCCATCAAATGCATCCGTTGCTGCCTGGAACAAATGAAAAAATGGAGAAGTCAAAACAATAGAAGATCATCCAGGACTCTATCGACAAGCACTTGGTGGCCTACATCTTTGAACTGGACACCTCCAAGGAAATCTACGATAGACTGGTGAGTTTATTTAAATTTCATGATGCAAATCAAGTTTTGTTTCTTAGAAATAAGCTGAGGGAAATCAAGAAGGGTAAAGATGAAAGTATGCAAGCATACTTCTTAAGAATCACCGAGATCAAGAACGATCTCCTATCTATTGGGGAAACTATTACTGACAGAGAAATGGCACTCACAACTCTTGGAGGATTGCCATTTGAATGGTATGTGTTCAGGACTACTTTTTTGAACTATAATGTAATTCTTGGTTTCGAGGATTTAATGGCTAGATGCATTCAAGAAGAAACAAGGGAAGAAGTGCAAGAAATGCCCATGCCTAAAGGTCCTCCTGCTGCCTTTTCTTCTCATGCAAAGAAAAGAAATAATTCCGGGACTAAATTAAAAGGAAAGGCTGGACCTAAGGCTAGAAGAAAATGACGATGTTACATTTGCGATAAAGCAAGTCACTATGTATGAGATCATGATGAATGAGATCATGGACATAAAGGGCAACATGAGATCATGGACATATAGGATAGCATGATGATGATGCACACTAGTTTGAGCAGCATTATGATGGATAAAATCATGGACATGGGCAGCATGATGATAATCATGATTAGAGAAGCATGGTACAGTATGCAGTGGTGCAACTCGAAATCCCTCTGATGGCAATCAAATGACAAATTCAACAGCAAAGGTAAGAGGAGAGCTGGGAATCAAGGAAGAGGACAAGCATTCAAGAAGGCTAGAAATTCTAGGATGTACTAAATGCACCTGACCTCAAAAGGAACCTAGTGTCCATCTTTGCAATGGAAGACAGAGGCTACAAGGTAACCTTCAGCAATGGCAAGGTATGTATATGGAAAAATAATGTTAAAGATGCCTTTACTCTTGGGTTTAGTGTTGATTCATTATATCAGATCAATGGAAGTCCGCTAGGTGTCATGTCTTCTGACACAACTCTTTAGTCCGAACTTTAGCATCGGAGGTTTGCCCACCTTCATTACAAAGCTCTACCTAATGTAAGACAGATGGTAACAGGGATGCCCGAATTCCAAGTAAAGAAAGAAGGTGTATGTCCAGGATGTGCCATAGGAAAGCTCAAAAGGGGACCATTCCCCTCAAGCCAAAGCAAGACCTCCGATATATTACAATTTGTTTACTCAGGCATACCTGAGGTTGGCATTAAGAGGGAGACTACTACACCACATACTCCTGAGCAGAATGGTGTGGTGGAAAGGAAGAATCGCACAATTATGGAAGCTGTCTGGGCCATGCTACATGATCAAAGTCTTCCTAAGTTTCTATGGGCTGAAGCTGCAAACACTGCCGTATATGTACAAAATCAATGCCCTCATCAAGCATTGGGTTCCAAGACTCCTGAAGAAAAATTCACCGATAAGAAACCTGATGTTTCTCATTTTAAAATTTTTGGAAGCCCTGTATACTTTCATGTGCTGAAAGAGAAAAGATATAAATTGGGAGCATCTGGAAAGAAGGGAATTTTCGTGGGCTATGGTGAAAATACTAAAGGATATAGAATCTATGTAGCTGGTCAAAGGGAAGTCATAATTAGTCATGATGTCACCTTTGACGAAGATATGGCTCTCAGCAAGGTGATCAATCTTCCGACTTTGAGGAGCTCTCAAGAAGCCGACACCAGGGAACCGAAAGAAAAGGATGATGAATCAATGCCTGATGTAGAAGAACCCATGGATCCGATTGATCCTCCTCCATATGAGCCTTCCTCTTCTAGGAAAAGGCCTTCATGGCTTAAGGGGTTACTTGATGATGCTGAAGGACATGCTGCACCCCGAGGAACCTTTCGTGAAAGTAAGAAACCTAATAGGTATCAAGGATACCTGACCATCATGAGCACGATCATACAAAATGAACCTTCGTCATTCTCAGATGTCGTCAAGCATCAAGTATGGAAGGATGCTATGACTGAAGAATATGAGTCTATCATAAAGAATGATGTTTGGGAAGTAGTTCCCAGACCCCAGGACAAGACTGTTGTTACTCCCAAATGGCTTTACAAGATAAAGCATGCAGCAAATGGAAGCACGGAAAAGTATAAGGCTCGTTTTGTTGCTCGATGTTTCTCCCAAAAGGAAGGTATAGACTATGATGAGATATTTGCACCTGTTGCCAGATATATGACCATCTGCTCAATCATAGCCCTTGCCGCTTCACAAGGATGGAACCTACATCAGATGGATGTCAAGACTGCGTTCTTGCACGGTTTTATCAAAGAAGAGGTCTACGGGAGCAACCCGAAGGATTTGAGATTTATGATTGAAAATCTCATGTATGCAGGTTGAAGAAGGCTCTCTATGGGCTGAAGCAAGCACCCTGAGCATGGTATGAGAGGATCGATAGCTACTTGATGAAGTTGGGATTCACTAGGAGTGAAGCCGATCCTAACCTTTACTTTAAGGTTGAAGATGACAAGCCTATCATACTGGTGTTGCATGTGGATGACCTCTTTCTACAGGTGCAAACCCTCTCATTCACAAATGTAAGAGGGAGATGGCTTCTGAATTTGAAATGAAGGACCAAGGACTTGAAGTGTGGCAGAAGCCAAGGGAAATTTTCCTATCTCAAGGGAAATATGTGGTAAAGATATTGGAAAGATTTGGTATGATGGACTGCAAGCCTGTGACTACCTCGAGGATCTTAACTTTTAGAAGTTATATGGTAGTGATGTCGGACCAGATTTGGGAAATTCCTCTGAGTTTCATAAACTCATTCGCATTGATGTTCTTGGTGAACCTCCATCCGAACATATTTTTTGCAGTTAGCATTGTGAGCTCATATTTGGTTGAGCCTCACTGGATTGATGCCAGGAATATTCTGAGATGTCTTCAGGACACAATCTCTCATGGATTAAGATACACTACCGGAGATGTGAGACTGACTTTGAGTCAGTGGAGGATGATATTGGTCTGGGACCATTGGAGTTGTACTCACTATGACGCTGACTTTGGGTTGGTTGAGACTGGTCTGGGACCAGTGGTACATACTCTGAGACTGACTTTGAGTTAGTATGATACATCCTCGATCATTTCTTCTTCTTCATAATTCGGACAAAAGCAGAGTAGAACAGAACAATGCAAGAGCAGAGCAGAACAGAACAAAACAGTACAGATCAGTGCAGGGCAGAACAAGACAAAGCAGAATAGGAAAAATAGAGCAGAGCAGGGCAAGGGTCAGGTTGTACAAGGCAGTGCATTTGATGGATGAATAGTAACGACCGATAGACAGATTGCAGATGAAGTTCTCCATGGTTGAGAGGGAGTGTTAAAATTGGCAACCAGGGCAAAACTTCATGTGGGTCATCTTATTCATGGCTAATAATATTTTTATTAGATTCCTCTCGTCGAGAGGTTTAGGATTGATATAAATATCATCCAATTCCGATAAGTATTCATGGAGATATGAATTTATTTTGATTATGGAATTATTATCAAGCCGACCTACAACTCATGTAGGCTCAGAAGCCCAACAGTCGCATCTATTCACCCACCAACGTTGTGTATAAATATAAGAGGACTTTTCCTCATTTGGACTCACTCATCTCATCACATCTCTCTCTCTCTACTGTGCAGATATGAGTCTCTTCTCTACTGCGCTGAAATGGGTCTCTCTCTCTCACACATGTGAAGCCGGAAGCTGTTGAATTTGAAGCTGCAACTGCAGAAGTAAAGATTGACTTGCGTGGCCTAGAAGATCTCCTCTTTGGAACTGCGTTGTAGGTTCATCTGAACCTCCTTTGAAAGCCGCAACTTTTGGTGGTGGAATGAAGTCAATCCGACGAACGGTTTGCAAAATATCGACTGCCCTAGTTTGGAGCCAGAAACTGCTGAAACTGAAGCTGTAACTGCAGAAGTAAAGATTGACTTGCGTGGCCTAGAATATCTCCTCATCTGAACTGCACTGTAGGTTCATCTGAACCTCCTCTGGAAGATGAAACTTTTGGTGGTGGAATGAAGTCAATCCGACGGTCAGTTTGTGAGATATGGTCTTCCCTAGTTTGATAATGAAGCCGCTAATGCTGATGCTGCTGATCTAGGGTTTGCTACTGCTGATATGAATCAGATTTATTGTACTATTTCTCTCTGCTGAATTCTTGAAGATAAAAGAAGATTTGATCAAAGGGTTTCCCCACACATTGTGGGGTTTGTCCCTGGCTAGCTGCCACATCTTGTGTCTCTTGTCTTGGCTTGTTTTCTGTCGATCGTTTAATGTTCTATCTGCACTTTACTTTATGTACATGTGATTGCTAATCGGTGGAATATAATAAGAAAAAGAAGTAAACTGTTATAAGCATAGAACATACCATAACTTAACACGTTGCCTGCTCTTTACATATATTGTTGGAGACATACTTTCAGTGCCAATGTGCCGAGAATGAAAAATTACATATGCGATGAGCCAAAAGAGGTATGATGGATTCAGAACCATGCGAGGTGCCTAACAGTGATAGGATGCGGCAAACCATACATCTGAAATGTAAGCTATAGGATCGAGCCAATAGAGTGAAGTCATATACAAGGAGATCAGGTTACCTGTATGATGATATATACAAAAGGGACTGTGCTAAATGAGATTGAGCGATACTATTTATAGAGGGATCGTGCCAACTATAAGATGCCATATAAAACATGGATACTATGCTGAGACAAAGATGTTGAGTGAAAGCAGGACCTTTGACATGTAGGAATAGCGATACTTCTGTGTAGATGAGATCTATGAAAAATTGCAGAGGGAAAGGTATAGTAAAAAATCTCAGATCCAATACCTGTCA
The DNA here is from genome assembly GCA_031772625.1 of Pinus tabuliformis. NCBI lineage: Eukaryota > Viridiplantae > Streptophyta > Pinopsida > Pinales > Pinaceae > Pinus > Pinus tabuliformis. The sequence goes on along the minus strand of CM062819.1, from coordinate 356,337,211 downwards.
GCGAAGTCTCTCAGATCAATGGGAGGATCTCAAAGGGAGATATCTCCTGGGCTATTCTTTTGGGGAAAAATTACCATACTCTAGCTATATGCCTGATGTTTCAGTCCTAAAAAAAAAGTATTATAACACTTCAAACAAGGCACCACAGTGGTTCAGAAATCATAGAAGATTTTGTTTTTTAAGACATAATATCCTTCCACAAGTAAATGCACAAAGGAGACTCCAAACTTAGTTAAAAATAGAGTGAACTTATCCTACAAAATGAGCACATAACTACTGTAATGAACTCTCTGATTAGGTTTTCGGCTTAGTCATAGATATCATAGTGATATGCCAAAATTTGATTTAATGGCACAAGGAGCTCGGTCCAGGTAGCGCTTCTATATTTTGATGTGATGAAACCATCTTAGTGATTGTTTTTTCTCTTGCTTGGGCTCATCCTCACCTGAGCTCTAATACCATGCTAATTTTAGGTTAACATGTTCTTTTCTTAGGATAGTTACTTTAGAGATCCATATTAGCCTGATTTTCCATTAGCAGTCACATAAGACATCATTATAATGACAGTAACTAAATAAAGAACACAGATGAAAGATGCAAAAGACAAGCCAAGACAAGAGTACACAAGGATATGGCGCAAGCGAGGGAAAAACCCCAAGATGGGGAAAACCCTTTATCAATTAATCTTATTATTAATATCAAATGTTCAACAGAGAGAAAGTACAATAATTTAAAGTAAAAATGACTTTCTAATTTGAATATCCAATATGACTGCCCTTGGACAAGTGAATAGCCCAAAACTGCAATATCATCATTTTGTCAAAATTAGTCATCTAAGATCTGGTTAGGGTTTCTTACAGTCCATTATTGTTCCATTCAATTGATCAAGAAACCCTCATTTCAACTGCGGCTTTCCTTGGAATGCAAGAGGTTGTCCATCATTGGCGCTTAGAACTTATCTGAACCCAAGATAGGCTTCTCAACCGCTCTATCTAACTTGGTGCATGCGTACGGACCTACTTGGAGTAATGGCTCTGAACTGCGCACACAGAAACCTAAATTGTTGAAGAAGAAACCCAAAACAGACAACCCTTCGTCCTCCTCAAGAGCTCGGATACCTTAGATATAAATTGGAGCCCTTTGATGTGTCGAATGAGGTTGAAGTAACCTCTATATAAAAAAAAATTTGAGGATCAAAAGACATGACCATTGGGTTTTATGATGATGAGGCCGGCCTTGACAATTTGCACATGAGTGGGCATAAATTCAAAAACACACTTTTTCGTTTCCAAATTTGATGATCTTTAGGTCAATTTTGGTCCTCTTGAAAAGAGGAGTTAAATGCAATAATCATCTCCAATGAATGAGCTTTCCAATGGTGGAATTTGGCCCTACTTGCTAATTTTAATAGATCTCAATGAATCGAGATTTAAAAAATATATATAAAATAATTAAATTTTAATGAAAAAACTATTTTTAAGATTTAAAACCATGATTCCAAACCAATAAAGAAAAAATATGAAAATTTTTCTCATCTATATACCATGCAAATGTGAATATATCAAAAGGGAACTGATTGCACTACATATCAACAACAAAATACATAATCAATGAGGCTCTAAATGACCTTTAGAGTCCAAAAACAATGCTACAAGCTATGGGGCCACTAACCTACTACAAGTCTACATATCAGTGATCAACATGATCACTCCTCATCATGATCAAACTCATCACCACTACTAGACATGGGAGCATCAACATGAGCTACATAAATAATCTGGCTTAGAGTTTGAGGGCTCCTAAGACTCCTCTGCAACCTCAGTAGTAGTAGCAGCAAAACTAGACATAAAAACTACAAATCATTGATCAACATGACCACTCGTGAAACTCATCATTGATTCAACGCTACTAGAAATGGGATTATCAACAAGAGATACATAAACATCATCTAGCTCAAAGTCTTCAGACTTGGATTGCTCAACCTTTTAACATGCCTAACCAATGATTTTGGTTTGAGTGAAGGGTTCATCCCCTCAACCTTATAATGTGGTAGAAAAAAATTAGCATGCCTAACCAATTATTTTACTTTGAGTGAAGGGTACATTTTTGTTAGGGCCATGGTAGAGGAGTTAAACAATCAATACCACCAACATCAACGAAGTTCAACAATCAATGCCACCAACGTCATCTTGCTCAACCTTGGTGGTTATTTTTAGAAAGACCTGTTTCTTGACAATTGAAGTGTGCAGTTCTGGTCGTGCTCTCATCTCAGCTCATATTTGGTTTGGCATGAAAACTTGAAGATTGGTTCCTTTGTTTCTAGTATATGTCCAGGCTCAGAAAATTTCTATTGCAGAAAGGATTGCTTGCTTTCTTTTCCACTGTTTGTTGTTCTCTTGTACCCTTGTGGGGCTTGACAAACACCAACATTGTCAAGATTATTCTGTCAGGGGATTCCTCCCTTATCATGGATATTAATAATATGTCTAGTGGTGATATTGATTTTTTGAAAATTTTCTTTTCTTGTATTGAACTCACATTCAATCTGTTCATGCCTTCCTGTACTTAGTAGTAGTCTCTAAAGGCTCATGGGTGTTTTAATCCACAAATCACTGATCAACATGACCAGTCGTGAAACGCATCATTGATTCAACACTACTAAAAATGGGATCATCAAAAAGAGATACATAAACATCATCTAGATCAAAGTCTTCAGCTTGGATTTCTCAACCTTTTAACATGCCGAACCAATGATTTTAGTTTGAGGGAAGGGTTCATCCCCTCAACCTTATAATGTGGTAGAAAAACCCTAGCATGCCTAACCAATTATTTTCCTTCGAGTGAAGGGTACATTTTTGTTAGGTCCATGGTAGAGGAGTTCAACAATCAATACCAACAACATCAACGAAGTTCAAAATTCAATGCCGCCAACATCATCTTGCTCAACCTTGGCGGTATCTTTAGCGAGACCTGTTTCGTGACAATTGAAGTGTGCAATTCCGGTCATGCTCTCATCTCAGCTCATATTCGATTTGGCATCAAAACTTGAAGATTGGTTCTTTTGTTGCTAGTATATGTCCAGGCTCAGAAAAGTTCTATTGCAGAAAGGATTGGTTGCTTTCTTTTCCACTATTTGTTGTTCTCTTGTACCCTTGTGGGGCTTGACAAACACCAACATTGTCAAGATTATTCTATAAGGGGACTCCTCCCTTATCATGGATATTAATAATATGTCCAGTGGTGATATTGAATTTTTGAAATTTTCTTTTCTCGTATTGAACTCATATTCAATCTATTCATGCTTTCCTGTACTTAGGAGTAGTCTCTGAAGGCTCAACATAGAAGGATCAATCTACTGAGGTCTAGAGTGATCTTCTTTGCTATGTCTTCTACTCATATATCTATAAGACAAAAGTCAAAGAAACATCAATATGCTATTTCAACATTGTCCAGACACTTTTTGTTGTTTTGGATGATAGTTTCATTGAATTTCTTATGGAATGGCCCTTCTCCAACAAATCAGAGAGGAATTTATTGAGAGCATTAAAGGAATGGAACACTGGTGGTGGCTTAACATTCCATCAACCTCACTAGTGAATTTCCATCCTGTTGGCTAGTATCAGATGCTTTTTAAGTGGACAAAGTACTTCAATCTATGACTGTGTTCTATCATTTGATATAATTTCAGTTAGAATATGAGCTGTAAAACCATGAACTATGTTGTCATCTTTATGGTACTAGATTGATTGCAACTTCTTTATAGAATCAAGTGGTGGTACAATATCATTGTAGGGAAATTTGGGTTGGGAAGAATGGATAGCTACCATATATATGCTTTTAAGGTCCACGCTTCACCATACAAACACAATTCAGCAACAAAACATTTCCACTTAATGTGATTCTTGCCACCAAGGTCAAGAAGTGCATATAGTATTGGGAAATGGTACATGTTTAAAAATGTCACTTACAAATTTCTAGGAAACTGGGAAATGGCATGACACAATAATTAATGTTTAAATGAAAAGCTGTTATAAGTGCATTGCAAAGTAACTATCCTGACATAGGAGTGTAGGAATAAGAAATTTTGTGAAAATAGTACAAATTCAATTGCCCAGATTTACTATGGGAACAAGTTTTGAATCAACTTTTTTATTACAAAAACCTCCACATATATTGTGAGGACTTATCCAACATGTTAAGTTTTGGAGCCACAACCTCTTTTATTGTGGATTTCTAGGACTCTTCTCAAGATTGAGTAGATATAGGCGTTGATATTGTCTTGATAGAAAGCTATTTTTGTGGTATAGCACATGAAATTCCATCAGGGCATAAATAATCTAGGCTTATTTGATTGAGCATATATATGGATGATCATCAGTAACTCCAAGTTTCCATTAATTCGGACATATACTTTTGGCACCCTGACATTATGTTTGACATTTTCCTATGTGACATTATGCTTGACATCTTCCACTTCTTTTGTTGCCACTTTGCTATTTGCTAATACTCCAAGGATGGACTTAATAAGATCCCCTTCTTCATTGTCTGATGGTTTTCTGCTATAAGAAATCTGGACATAACCAGTCTAGGATAGATTAGATTCCTTAGTCTCTAATTTTTTATGTATTGACCTTTTGATCACAGGGAAAATAGTGCCATCCACATTTTGTACAAGCAGGTTGTCAATGCTTGCAGGGGTTTCTGAGAGGGATAAGGCATTATTCCCTATAGAAATGAGTGATTTCCTTTTTTTGTCTCAAGTGCATCCTCTGCAGTGAGCACAAGAGTCAAAGAACCATTCTTATTGTACACAAGTTTTGCCTTTCCACCAGAATATATAGATGATGAGTCACCATTATAATCAGGAGAGCAGAAATCAAACCCAAGGCCCGGGCCACAACCATCCTGATCATCCATGCCATGATAAGTACCATCATTACAAGGCACAGGGTCCAAATTATCGACATTGTCCTTCTTTTTCCTTTTCCGTCTCTTTGTAGAAGATGTCTCGTCATCCTCAAAATGATTCCATCATGGAATATAAACCAAAGAGAGCTGAGGAGGTAAAATTTTCCAATGGAAATTTCCTTTTCTCATCAAATTTACATTTGGAAATTTGGGTTGAAATTAACTAAACATAAAATTTAATGTTAATTGTGGGTCTTTGTGCCATGCTGCAAAACAGCTATGTGAACACATGTAAATAAAAGGATGGTAAATGTGACCTCATTAGAGTTTACCACATCCAATACCCTTTTGATAGAAGAATTTATTGGCCTCACTACACTTTTACTTTGTACATAACCCATCATCAGTAAATTCCATGAGACTATGCCTCTTTGATACATGCCTTGAAAATCAATGTCAATTGGTGTATATATCTATCAGTGCATTCCCCACAAAAAAATGCCCCTTCAATCTATTCTTTATTATATATACATGGAATTCCTGACCTTCTTGTGGGACTAATAGATCGACATATTCAGGCAGAATACTTGCAAAGGTCACAAAGTTGGACTTTAATCCTGTAACGTATAAATGATGAAAGAGATTCAAAACTTCATGATGGACACTATTTTTTACATATGAAACAATAATGGCACTCCATAACACTATCTCTATTACAAACATTTGTGGAAGAACTTGTGTGCAACATCATTTTTATCCAAACTTGGAATACATCTTCCACATTGCCCATTGTGTCCCATTGTGGAAAGATAGCAATATAAGTCAAGATGTGTTAATCATCTACTATGATTTTGAATTCAGTGTAGCATAATTGATATTTCACAAACTACCTCTTGTTTATGCAAACTGATTTCTATCATTTCCAACTAGAGTTTTTATCAATGATGATTCAGAGAATATAAGAGCATCAAAGAACTCTCTGTGATCTTTTGTACTCTAGAAGGCATCAAAGAGTACAAAACTAAAATCAAATTTAATCACATAGTTATTGACAAAATCTTCTTCAGCTCTTTCAGAGTGTAAGTAAACCCACAATTTTCTATGTCCATAAAATTGCACACAAGGATCATGCTCATAATGCAGGTGATCCAATGCTCCACTAACAACCTGATTAACTTGTGCATCTGATACATCTTCTACAATGTACTGAGAATCCTTGATAAGTGTACAAACATCTTCCCTTGTGCCGATGCTCCCAGGCAATCTAGCAGCTGCATCTCTCACAAGGCATAGTATTGTCACATGAGGGGGCCTATCAGGCTTCAACATAAAATGGTCCCGAGCCTTTGAGGTAGGTTTGCCACCACATCTCCTCAATGGAGAAACAACTACCTTACGCCCATCTATATCAGTGTAAGAGAAGGCCCTGTCAGGAACAGTGTATCGAAGAACTTCTTCTCTATAGAAATAAGCTCTCATATCAGTAGAACTTGGGGTGATAGTGATTGAACTTTTCTGAGCTCTCAAGTCCCAAAATCTTTCCTTTTCATCTATACATGTTGGCATTGATGGTGGTGGTGGGGTAGGTAGAAGAACAATCTGCTGAAGAGTTTCTTGCCCATTTTTCATCCAATTTGCAAATGCTTCCACCAATTTTAAAAACATCTTCTGAGAAATGCCCCATGCTTTTGGAGAACTCTGGACTTCCATGGACTTATGCCTTGTGGAGCTAGATACTATCATATCACTAGAATAATCCATGACCAGCTCCTGGTAGATTTATCATAGACTGCAAGGGGCTTCCAACCCTTGACTCCTAGAAGTGTTGTCTTTGAAGCAAAATTTGCTACCATATCAACTCCCAAAGGATGCACAAGAGGGCTTCCAATACCATGCATGCACCTATACTTATAGATTCAAAATTTGCATCAAACCCAAAGCAATTTGCTTCCATGGGCCACCGGTAATACATCTCCATGTCAAAACATGAGCATATGCGTCCTCTCCTAAGAACATATGTGTACTTGTTAAAGGTAATTGTAGGATGGGTATGCACATGCAAAATGTATGCTTCAGTTTGTTGACTAATAGGTAAGAAAATGTCCACTGTCTCGAGCTATTGTTGTCCCCTAAGGCCCCTTCAATTCTTAAGATGAAATTTCGAGATCAGACCTTGTCATTCACTGTAGCTTCAAGATCACAACATGACTTAAGTCACTGAATATGCTTGACAACTTCTGGTAAAGTAGATTTATCTGATTCTTTATTGTTGTGTTTAATATGAAACCTAATGGTTCTTTTACCATAACACCACATTCCCGCAATAGCTCTCAACATAGATATTTTACTGCTTCCATTTGGGTTCATTATCAATGAGTAATCTCCTTTAGTGTTCCCCAATGACAAGCCTTCAATAAGTGTCATAGTGCACTATGGTGTTTGTATTTTTAAAAGTTTTCTGCAAACTTCAAAAGCATTAGCTCCATTTCATTGATTAATATCCAAGCAAGCTCCCTTTGGTTTGGAGTTTTTTACCAATAGGATATTGCTTTGGTCCATAATATCACTGCACTTGCCTAAGCAATCCATGATAGGTAACGGATGCACAATTAGCGAGAAATCCCCTAACACATGATTGGGAACAAAATAAGATTGATTTATTACTCCAAATTTGATTTTTTCCAGTGAAACATATGGGAGCCACAACAATTGTGGGGAAAGGAATTACATCTCCGACCCTTAGAATCTCAGCAGGAAATAAATACCTCCCATGTTGTCTTGTCCATACCCACCGTGTTTGCTTGGAAAGGAGCTGGCCAGAGTCATGCTCTGGTACCACTGCAGTGTACCCAAGAAAAAATTCAAGCAATTTTTTCTTACAATATTGGAACTTCTTCTTTGACACATTTCTACAAACAATTAGCATGTGAAACATGGAAAACATGAGGCAATCTGAACTTTAATTAAGAATGTTTTCCAATGATTATAATGCAATTTGAGGGCAAAACTTGGAGTTTTCTTCAGTTGACAAGAAGAATTAAATTCATGGATCCTCTAGTGTTAAGATGTCTAAAAGTTATACTTCATGCAATCTGGAACAACTTGCCCTTTTAGGAAATAAAATTTAGCCTCCAAGAAGTCTGCTACAGGATTGATATTATCAATGGAAAATTACTATCCACTACACATGAATTCGGCCTCTTGGACTAAACAATTCGACCTTCGAAGATATCACTCCAAATTAAATTCTTAAAAAGGTTAATATGCCAAGGACGTTGATCACTTTGTGCCAATGCCAAACTCGACCACAGGAATACTGCTCTTCAACTGAAACTTGACCTCTAGAAATAAGAGACATAACCTCCACAAATAATGATGCAAAACCAGTGAGAGTTAACAAGGGAATTTACAATTGTTTGCTGAAGAATTTGGCCCTTACTTAAGACAAAAATGTGACCTTATTTCACTGATTAAACTCTGCTTCAAATGTCAATGAATATACTTGAAATTGAAAAACCCTTTTGCGGACAAGTTTTGGGTTAAACATTGACAAATTTGGCTGAGAAAATGTCTTTTGAGGATTAATCTTCCTCCCTAGAATGTTGGGTATGCGGCCTTGATGTAGGTAAATGAAATCCATAAATTCGATCTGATTTTTGTGATGAAACTTGGGTCTTTGAATGAACAGTCGCTACAACCCACGAACATTTAATGCTCCACAAACTAGATCCTGAAGTGGCTCTTGTGTTTCAAGGACACAAGGATCCCCTAGATTCATCTACACCCACTTGACAATTTCTTGGAAAGGAATAGAGGATGGGTTGGCTTGCCTTTCACGTTCTGGATAACTGGGATCTATACCTGTTTTACACATGTCAGGATGGCCATCAAGGCAACAATTTAAGAGCAGACAATGTTGATCCTCATCCTTCCCATCAAAAGAAAATGTGAATTGACCCTCTTGGTTTGAGCTTTCTCTCTCCCCATCACTTTTTTCAGAATGATTGACCACCTCTGAAATATCTTCTACAGAGGGGAAAAGCATAGTTGTTCTAACAGCAGAGAGAAAATGTATAACAGAGAATGAAAAACTGGAAGCAACCGATGGTATAGCCATAGGGGGGAGCTTCTTTGAGGGTTTTGTGTCTGTGGTTACTTTATCAGCTATAATAGCTTGTTTGGAAGACAAGGTTGCTAAGGATACAATATTATCCTCCTTCACTTGTTTTTTCCCATGCTTACTTTCATCTATCTGTTGGTAGTTGGGCTGATCACTATTGTGCAAAGCATTTAGCTCTGACACCCTACCAAGGATTTCAGCATCATCTTTTACTTTCCTTGCTTTTCTATTTCTAGGCTTGCATTCATCTCCATCCAAGCACATAAGGGGTTGGGCACTACCTTTAATTCCATTAGACTCTGCCATCCTATCAAGGATTTTGGCATCCTCTACCTTCTTAGCACCTCTCTTCAATGGCTTTTCTCCAACCAATTCCTAGCATGAACCAAACCTAGGGTTAACATGCAACCCATTCAATTCTTTCCCTTCAGTAAGGACAACAACATCTGCTTTTGACATCTTCTTCCCCATTTTCTTCAATGGCTTCTCCTTGTCTGTCTACTCATGTAAACCATACTGTGAATTGCCAATTGATCTATTTGAAACTACCCCAACAACTATTTTTGTATCCTCTTCCAAGTTATTCTTTGCTCTTTTATGCATAAAATTATCTTCACCTAACTACAGATATAAACTCATTTGAGCATCATTGTGAATGCTTGAAACCAGTTTTGTATCACCCATTTCATCGACATCCTGATATTCTTCTGTCCGAGATAGAAGAATTTCATCTGTCTCACTTTTCTCTGAGTCCTTGAATTTTCTTTGAAACCTTTTTGGAATCTCCATATGCTCTTTAGGGTTTTCTAAACATACTAATTCTTCAGGCTCGTTATCAATTGGTCTTTGATTTCTTTTCTTTTTCTTCCCTTCATCAGATCTTGGGTTATCCAAAGACAAGCTAACACCCAATGCATATCTTCTATTTTGTGCAAGTGCTGACTGAACTTCTAGACACTCTACCTGGTGCTCTCCCAAGTTTTGTTCAATTGATTTCTTTTTCTTTGCGGAGATCCTCAACAATTTTTTTTGATGGTTAATTGATTGCTCCAATCTCTTTTTTAAGTTTCTTCGAGTTTTTAATATAGTCAGTTTATTGCTAATTGCTAATAAATTATGTTGCTAATTGCTACTAAATTGCTTATTACTTTAGAGAAATTTTGTGTGCACAATTGATACAAGAGTCAATCCATATATCACTTACAAGTGAAATGTTGAACATGGAGAACATCACTGTCAACTTAAGTTATTCATTACAACCTTAAAATCACACACAATTTGATGAGAGATGTCGGATACATAGGCCATTACATAGTGATTATTTGTGACTAATACTTAGAGACAGACCTCCACAAGCACAATCATCCCATGGAAGCTCAAAGATTTTCCTTGAATACATTTCCAACCATTTCCAGAAATTTGGAAGTTCTTTAGAGGTCAAATATGTTGGGAGTCTGAATTTATTTGTGCAGCTATTACTCTATATGACAAGACTTTGTGGAAGTTGTGGCATTGCAAATGTGATCTACTGGCTGCAAAATATGTAACACAATCCATTATCCATAAGAAATTGGAAACTACGCGTGTTCCCTCTCCACCCCTTCGTTTCTAGCAGTATCTAGGTTGATTCCTTCTACCTGTATTCATACACTCCACACTATACATTCTCTTTGATACTTTTAGCAACATGAAATCGCAAGGATTAAAGTGATAACAATACACAGTAAAACAAAGATATACTCAATTGAAAGAGAGTATAAACCTACATGATTAGATTTGTCTTCACTGTATTTATTCTTACTATTAATGGTTGCTTCCTTAATTGGACATAAAAAATATTTATAACCTGTCATTGAGCAGTCAACAAGATTTTTTACACTCTAAACTAAGATTCTTGTATGCATGTAGATTTACCACAGGTCTTTCAACATGATTTATGCCAAGATTTGTATTAGAACAATGGTACACCTTTTGATGAGTTCAATATCTATTCAGGCTTGTGTATTTTAATCTTCAATACATTTTTGGAATGCAAACAAGTGACAAGTTTAGTCTAAATAGGATAATTTTGTTATAGATAACTGAATATTGTTGTTTCCAATTGTTCCAAACATATTTCCAATAACTATCGAGGTAAGCTCCCCTATAATATATTTACGTATATCAGAAACCAACATTTGTGTAGTAATTTTAGCAAAACCATAGGTTAGGACCTATGCAAAAGGGTACTAGGACATAGGTATAGGAAACACCATGGGATAAATTTATTGCATGAGGCAAGGGCCTTTCATTTCATGCAACAAAACCCATGCAAGTCATGCAACATGCACCATGACACTGGATTGACTAATAAATCACACAAGTCATACAACAAGCATCATGACACTAGCTTGAGTAATAAACTATGTAAGTCATTATTGACCATGCAGGTGCTTACACGGGGTATTTTTGGTAAGACCATGCAACTGCTTACATGAGGTCATTTTGATATGTCAAGTCAATATTTGACATCTAGTGGCCCAGACTAAAGGGAACATTCAATTTTCATTCCCAGTGAGCAATATTGTCCCATAGATTTGTATGTTGTTGCCCATAATGTGTAAACCATTCAACTTGAGGAAGTACATTGAGAATATGGGTAGACAACCGTCTATAATGTACAACATTACCCATAACTACAAAATCCATCTCCTTCCATGCAAACTAGGAATTACATATAGTACCACAAATCTTAAGCCTTGGTATTTGGTGAACTATCCAAGTGATTCCAGGCATGATATTCAATCAAGTACTTAACTCTGGATGACTCAAAATGGGCATTGAGATAAGGTTCATAATTTTCCAAAGTAAAAATCAAATCAATGATAAGATAATTCCAATGACAGTTAACAACACTTATGGGAAGCTTCATATTAGATTATCACTTTGTCTAGTACACATTTATACTTTGTCCTTTTATGTTAACAATAAGATCTCAAGGTAGTAAGTATCAATCCATTTAAATTTTGTATAGTAATTCTGGAAACTCATGTTGTTATATGCCTAAAAGTACATTGTTCATTGGGGTTGATATCTGTTAAATTTTGGTATGTTCTATGCTTAGAGCAATTTACTTCAATTTTTCATATTAGCCCAATGACAATATTCAGATTAGTAATCACATCATCATGATAGTAAAGTGCAGATAGAACATAAACATAAATAGCAGAAGACAAGCCAAGACAAGAGGATACAAGATGTGGCACTAGCCAGGGAGAAACCCCTATGTGGGGAAACCCTTGATCAATTATTCTTATATTCTTCAATAGTTCAGCAGAGAGAAAGAGATAGAGTACAATGATTTGAAGTCAATACTTGACTTGCCAAATAGGAGATCAAAGATCTTCTCCATGACAATGACACAATGAGGTTGCAATTCTGATATCAAGTAATGAAGATATGCAGTTCCTTCATTGCTTCACTAATCATGACAAGGTTGTTAATTTGGCGCCTTTCATATGCTGCAAGGATTGGTGCATTTCATGGCAGACCTGGTCACTGGTTAGGGCACAAGCTCTGAGTGCTACAACACCCTAAACACACCCCACAGTTCATCTATTTACTATGGCTAGCCTTCATACAGTCCTCCAATGATATGTTGCCTTATAGGGCTGCTTACCTTCTGAACACAACTACTAAAAGGCCTCCAACTACTGGCTATGGCCCGCGGCCTAGCGTAGCAGTGGACTGTAGCTTTGATCCCTTCAAACAATGATCCAAACAACCCTTAAAAAGCAGTCCCTAGCTCCTCCTTTTTGCAGATACTTCTGCCCTTCAAATCGAGCTCAAGAACAACACTAGCATGCCCAAACAACCTTGCATTATACCATGCTGTCACCTACAACAATGTGGCCCTTCACGCTGATGAGATACTCATTTTTGCTACAGCTAGATTCACTTTTTTGGCTGCATCTAAGGGTCCCTTACTTGCTATGATAAGGGCTCCTCTGACTGCAGCTTTAGGCCTTCATATGCTGCTAGTTAGGGCCTCTCCAATTGCAACTAAGAGAGATGCATATAAAGTATTTTTATGACAGAAAATAGGAGCTTCACAAGACTATGTATGGGTCTCTCTTAACAAAAGATTAGGTCTGCTGATTTGGCCTCTTGTTGCTATGGAATAAGGCCTACGTTTAGGACATTAGGGCACCTCCAAGATAGCGGCTATACATACTTTCTGACTACGTTTAGGGCATGGTCAGATATCCTTTTAGAACAATGACTATACTTCCTCCTTGAGCTATGAATATAACTCCCTCTTGACAGCATATAGATCTCCTCTTACCTGCAAAAAGATCTCCCCATAAGACTGCGGCTAGGGCTCTCTTAGAAGACCCTTTCTTCACTACATCTAGGGCTTCTCCCTCTTGATCTCTCTAGCCACCAAACCCAAACGAGTGGAGAGAGATCTTAGGAGAAGTGTGTGTACAAAATGACTTGAAGACCTCTTCTATTTATAATAAAACGTTGAGGACAAGTTGGGGTAATTTGGTTGTTGGCCGACCTTGACAAATTGTCAAATAACATAAATAAATTCATATCTCCATGAATACATGTCAGAATCGGATGATATTTAGATCAATTCTACACCTCTTGATGAGAGGAATCCAAGAAAAATATCAACTACCATAAATAAGAAGACCCACATGGAGTTTGGCCCTAGTTGCCAATTTTAACAATATCTGAACTAAAAAATGACCTAATGCAAACCTTTTGATACCTTTTCCAACACATCTGCAATAAATGGTCCTATAAGTATAATCAAAACTGATCATAGGAAGCCAACTGGTCTTGAATTACCATACCATTATTTGTGACAGCCTGCAGCCTTTGAAAATTTCACCATATCCTTGTCAACCCTATCCATACATGACAACATAACATTTCCATCATCTGAAATGTATCAATCCTAAATCATAAGAAATGATTCATCACATTGTATTTATTTTTCATATCACGTTTGGGCCATTGTTACCTTAACTAGTAAAGATACTTGTAGCCATAGTTACCAGATTCAATTGAGCTTACTTGGCTAGTCTGACTCATATGGGATCTAAATCTGAGCAGATCATATGGAGTCGAAGCTTAACTTGGAAAAAATTCAAGGTCTAACTCAAACTCGAGCATAACTATCTCATGATCTGACTTGGGCTTGGGAAAGAATAGGGTAAAACATGATAGTTTAAAAATAAAAATTTTATCCAAGTTATTTTATTTTGACCAAATTTCCTAAATTAACTCTTAAGTCTTTCCCGATTTTAAGTCAAACCTTGTTTCTTTGTCCATGTTGAGTTGGACCTAAAGCTTTATAGAAACATTTTCCTTAATGCTATTTCATAGAGACATATAATCAAGCTTAGGATTAGCGGATGCTTCCATCACTGTGTCTATCATTTAGAACCAAGATACAATACATTCATCTATTTGAAATCTGAGTGCCTTTAGAGCTAGAAATTTGTAGCAGTACTTGCAAGAGTATCAAACTTGAGGGCTTCCTATGAAGACACATGAAAAAAGAGGAGTGTGTATAGGGAAGTGCAATACACATGTTCGATACTTCCACACATTTTGAGGGCATGCCAATAGAAATGTCATTGTTGTTGGATACACTGACGTTGGTTAGTTTCAGAAAAGTTCTCTATCAAATATGTTGTTTTCATGAAGTAATATTTCCAACCAAGAGGATAAAGACTTGGCATTCCTAGGACATAGTGGTGTTATTTCTTGCATGTATTTTTTATTTATTAGTATTCCACCACTAATAACTTCATTACATAGCTTCTTGTTTAATAATATATTACAATAATGACTTGTTAAAGGAAAAAGTTTTCGGTTTATTTGAATGTCATAAACTGGAAGGAAATTTAACTTTGAATTAGAAAAATGGAATATATTATGTTAAATATGTTTTCTGATCAAATATAGGCCCATTTCCAAATCATTTAAAAAAAACAGTCATGAAAGTAAGCAACGATTTTGGACATAATGAATTACATAATTCACTAGCTGAAAAACAAGTTAGCATATTTAGTTTTGTCTGCATTAGAGAAAAATGAATGAGTAACATTAAGTTTGCTTTGAATATTTATAGAATCATTTCAGAGATTCTAAATGGAAATTGCATGTGCTAATCTTGCTCAATTAATTACAGGGAAAACAAGGGGCATACATAATTTGTTGGCTTCTAGGAATTGGATTCCTTTTCCCCCGGAATAGTACGCTGACAATTGAAGATTACTATGTTGAAGCTATATTCCTAGTTAGTATCTCAATTTACAAAGTCTTGTCTTATTTTTTTTAGTTTCTTGTTGTAATCTTGTATCAACAATACTTTGCTCCACCCATTAGATTTCTACTAATCAGTTTTATTGTTGAAGTGTCATTGTTTCTTAAAGATAACTAGAGGAAACGATACAGCTACAAAAGTGGAGCATGAGACATTCTTAATAGAAATTGCTAGCTCCGATGTGTTTGATTATGTTGGATAAAATCAAAATTGCAATGTACCATAAACATGGGAATTCAAAATATTGGGATAGAAATGTGTGTGTCTATTTGCATTTATTACTTTAGTTGAAGATAACATTTCATGAACAAATTTTGTACACTGAGAACATAGTAGGTACACAATTTATTCTATGGTGACATTTTATTTGCTTTGTTTATATAGGTCATGTAGCCACATAGTGGCCACTATTACCAGCTAAAGAAAACTTGTTCGAGTTTCTTGCTTTTATGGGAAAAATGACATTAACGATATTGTTGATGTTGAGGTATATATCATATAAATATTTTTTAGTCTACTTCAGTTAATATTCCAGCGTTCATTGACTTTCATGTCTTATACTTTGCATTGTATTTCTTTTTTCAGGAAAAGAACTCAGTATTGATGGTAAGAAGCAGGAATTGAAGAAAGAGGAGAACAATAACACTAGAGCAACAAAATGAAAATTAAAGAGAAAGAGAAGAGAACTAGTCTACTGGTACCCATATATCTAATATCCCACATAAGACACACACGTAAAGACTAATGGTCAAGTCTTCAGAGTTGGTGAATTCACCTACAATGCCTTGGCAACACAATGATAATGTTTTGAAGTGATGAAACACTATTTCATGTGCAAATTGTGCTCCAACCAATATTAAGTTGGAAACTCATATTGTAATACTTGATATTTTATATAATATAATTTATGTGGTTGGAATTATTTATAGTTGCACTTTATATTACTTAGTATTGTAATTAACATATGTAACTTTGCGTTTTCATATTATACGAACATGTACATTGTATGCCATTTTTTTAAAATTTAGTTGCAAAATCATACTAATTAATTTATGTTGATTAATAATGAAAACATAAAATCAATTTAAAACTACTAAATTAGTAATTTATGTTTATTAATGATGAACACATAAAATGAATATACGACTAAATTAGTTGCTTATAATGATTTTTAACGAAAATAAATGAAATGAATATAAACTACTAAAGTAGTAATTTATATAATGAATATGATACTACCAAAAAATATAAATGACTATAATGCAAATGATAAATTTGTGATTACAAATGACAACTAAATTTTGCATATATACAACTATTAGTAGCTAATTTACAGTATCTTATAACACGACTAAAATTTAGTCATATATCTTTGGTCATTAATTGGTTTCAAACGATGACTAAAATTTGCATATATATGACTATTAGTAGCTAATTTACAGTATCTTATAACATGACCAACATTTTGGTCATATTTTTTTGGTCATTAATTGGTTTTCTCAGTGATCTTTTAGTAATATATTTTGTTGTATATTTGGTCATTAATTGTGACAATTAATGACCAAATCAATGATTAAATCAATGACTAAATCAATGACCAAATTAATGACCAAATCAATGACTAAATCAATGTCTAAATTAATGACTAAATATACTACTAGACAATAAAATTGAGACAACCAATTAATGACTAAGCTAAAAATGACTAAAAATTAGTCGCGTTATAAGATACTGTAGATTAGCTAATATTGGTCACCAACCGAAAAATAATCTTTTATATGCAAATTTTAGTCATTTTTTTAGTAACTAATTAACCATTTTGTACTAGTGACGAGACTCAGTTGGAAAAATGCAAAAGTCCCCTGCAAACAAGAATCAGTCAAGAAGCTATCAATGAGGAGATTAAAACTTCGCTACCTCACTAGGTCGGTAGTGCTTTGAATGAAAATAAGAAAATAATGGAGAAAATTTCCAAATAATTTTTTATTTTTGATGATTAGTTTGTCACTTTTCAAAATGAAAACTATAGAAAGCAGAGGAAAATATTGAAAATTGAAAAGGTAAGGATGCATGGTAAAAAAGTTATTGATACAACAGAAATGAATCTTCATATGTCTAGAATTGTAGCCACAAATATTTTGACATTGCATGAAGCTACCAGGAATGCACTTGCAGTGTCTATTGAGCAACGAAACATAGAGAACCTGGTACTGAAAGAAACAATAGAGATGAGGGAAAATGCTTTAAATTCTAGTCCTTTGTTAATGATTCCAATCACAATACAGACTCAGTAATCTACAATTCCCACTACTAGCACATCTCATTGATCTATTGGAGCTTTGGAACTAATTAATGCAATCAAGTGTCATATAATCACTAATATATTCTAGAGATTAAAAATCATTCAACATGCATGGCAGGCAATTTGTGTTCTGCTACAATAAGCGCATGGAATCAACTCATTTATCGATTTTCTAAGAAGTAATGTTAGCGAAGACAAGCATTTCGTTAACAATGACTTATTTTCTTTTAGTCAAAGGATTGAATTGATGTATGATCTTGGAAAGAAAAATAGAGAATTTCCAAATGCTAATCGAATGAGGAAAATCAAATATGGATGGTCTAGAAGAATCAATATAATAGAAAACATTATTTCTGAATGTAAGAGCATAGATAATAGGAGAAGTGATGTGTTTCTAAAGGCGATGCAAATTGTTAGAGATCTAAACAACCCATGCATTATATGAAATTCTGAATTGACTACAAAAGATACATTAACATTTAATTGGGCAAGAGAAAAAATTCAATGGCGGAACAATTTGATGCTATAATTGATTTTACTCAAGAAAAATTTGATAAATGGCTAGTTGGGTTTGTCAGTATTAATGATAGGAAATCTGTGTTAACTTCTTAGTTACAAGAGGAGGCAATGGAGATTGAAAAACAAATATTCGATCAACATGCCAAACTAGATATTACAATGGCACCAATGAAAGAATTCATTCAGGCTAAGTTGAAGACATTGGTTTAAGAGGTCATGCATTTGTACGGAAACTGATAGTCAAATAATTAACCTATATGCTTCCACAAATTGTAATTGTCCTTAAATATTTTCATATTTGTTTTCTGTTTACTAGTATTCAATCATCATGATTTGTTAATTTTACTAATGTCACGTAGTCTACTTGATGAATGGAGTTCCTTGTTTTATGTTGAAATTATATTTTGTATATTACGATTCATGCATTTACTTTTGGTGGATGTAGAAATAGGTACTTAAAGAGAAGATACCAGAATAACATATTGAATGAGCCAATGAACTGAGCAATTGAACATTTTTCATTACGGATACAAGTGATTCAGAATAAAAGTTCTTAATGCTTAGCATCTTATCTTCCATGCATTTGTATTTTTTTTTTATTTAAATAATAATTATGATGATTGAAATTTGAAACTCGATGTTGTTCTTGTAGTTGTATTTGTATTGCTTAATGTTACACATTTATGTTTTGAGCATCTATATTATGCCATTGATACATATATTCCAATAACATGAAACATGAGAATAATTCATTTTGCTATGAAACATAAATAATGTCCAATGTCATCATATTTTTAAATTTGTTCGGAGCACGGTACTCCAGGAAGGGATTCTATTACGTTTTCTTTGTATATTTCTATTATAGATAATGGAAGTTTGTTGTTGTATTTCAAAATGAAAATGATATATCAATTTTATCCGTTTTCGATTTCGATTGCCCTTGTGCTACATTATGTAACCTTTAACGAATTAATTAGGGTTGGAGCTTTCTGCAAACAACTTTCCTTGTACGAGAAGATTTCATTGTACAGAGTACAAAGATCTAGATGATGAAAGATTCAAAGCTTCCTCCACACAGTGGACTTAATACGTAGTTCCACGCATGTGCCTATTTACACAAAGATATCTATAAACACGACTTTGATTGTGAAAAAAGCACAACCTTTAATTGGTTGATTA
Source organism: Pinus tabuliformis (assembly GCA_031772625.1). Lineage (NCBI taxonomy): Eukaryota > Viridiplantae > Streptophyta > Pinopsida > Pinales > Pinaceae > Pinus > Pinus tabuliformis. The sequence goes on along the minus strand of CM062819.1, from coordinate 356,317,858 downwards.
ACAAAGTTTTTTTGTGCAAATGAAATTGATTTTTTTGAAGTGTGAAAACCATAGTCAATCTGCAAAAAGTATTCACTCAAATTTGTGCTTATGCAAAGATAAGAAAATCCACAGGAATGCTTCGTACAATAAAAATTTGGACCGTACTTTTGTAGCCCACATTAAAATCGCATTTAGATTAGACTATTAGAAAACAAATATGAACATTAGGCTATTAATAAGAATGAACTTTAGATGTGTTGTAGTTTTGAATTTGAATAGACAATCCCATTATAACGATTAACTAAATTAGTAACAATTTATATGTTAATATTAATATTTTAATGCTTTCAAAATCGTAATGAAAGCTTCAAAGCTTTACATTTTGTATTAATTTTGGGAATGCACATTAATATTAATATTTCAATGCTTTGAAAATCATGATTATATATTTAATGCTTTAATGCATTGAAATAATGCAAACTCGGATAACATTACGAAGTGATAACAATTTTTTTTGTATATATTAAATTTGGTTGCCAATGAAACCTTGTTGACAGTGTGAATGTAATTGCTCAATTCAAAATTAAAAAACACAATTTAAGTACCTTTATCATAATTATCAAGTTTGCTAAAGAGGAAAAATCAATTTATTGAGCATTTCTTGTGTGAACAGATAATGTGCAGAGCATCTGATAGGGATCGATGTATGGAAGTAGAAATGTAGCGATACATACCTATCTACTAAGAGATTACTAAATTAAGGGTGTAGTTAGGACATGTCTATTAATTCAATTAATAGCAATTTCAAATGTCAGTTACTGGTCGAAGGGTGTTATTAAGTACGGAAGTAACTGTGTTCTGCGGAGATACTTTTACAAATTTCCATATCATATATCATATATCATATGAATGTTTACAAAGAACTCAATATGTGTGTGAGAACGAGGAATATTATTATCTTTCGTTGGGCAGAGCTTGTGCTGTGTGTAGTGCATAGTATGTGCAGAAGAGAAATTGCATAGAGCTTTGATTTTAAAGCTATGAATCTTTGCAGAAGACTAGGCATGTGCAGGAGAACATAATGATTAACATTGTTAATTCCATTGTGCAAGATGGTGCATAAGATATTGTTAAACTATAAATGTTAATCTGTGATATTTTTGTGCACAATATATTTGATATGAAATGTAACACTTATGTACTTATATTATTTTGGAAGCATGTGTGTTTTCTATTGATGATAAAAAATCTAGAAAACAGGATATGTGCGGGGGACCAAGGGGTTTTGAGAGTGCTCTGAAAATGTTTTATTTCTATGAGCATTGGTGTTAAAAATTAATGTTTGCGAAGGATATAGTATGTGCGAGAGATTTCATTGTGCAAATCTTTCACTGTGTAGAGCTTTTATGTTTCATTGTGCGGATATTTGACTGCGCAGAAGATGGGGTATGTTTGTCAATTTCCTGAATAAATCTCCACTTGATATTTCATTATGCAGAGATACTTTTACAAATTCTCAGATCGTATATCATATGAATGTTAACAAAGGATAGGGTATGTGTGGGAGAACGAGGCATATTATTGTGATTCGTTATAGCTGTGTGTTCCAAAGAAGCTATGTAGATGTGGTTGTATGGAGTAAGGACAAAAGCATTATTTATAACTAAAACATTACCAATAATATCATTGAAATCATTATTTTCGCAGTTCTTGAATCTTGAAATATTTAAATATTTACGAACTTGAATTCAACTCGATATTGCGAAGATCACTTCTAGTTCGTGGTCCCTAAACAACATAGTCCTCAACATTCACATTTCCATTGTGCAGAATTTTATTATGCGCAACTCGTTGTGTCGACCTCTACACATCAATCTTGTATACAATGATTCAATTTTATAATGTTCCACTTATTTCATTTTGCTATATTGTATAATTAGGAAGAGCATAAATGGATGTACAATCCTAATTCTTGTGATTATTAATCATTAATACATATTAAATATATTAACTATATTATAATATTATAATATTAGTAGACTATGCATTTGGTGAAAGCAATGGATCGAATGAATTTATAACCATATTCAGGGTCACCGTAAAACAGTCTCAATACTTACAATAAGAGCACTAATGTTTTAGCCTATCTAAATAAAGGGATAAGATGTATCATAGCTACTCATGCTGATGGAGTCTAGCTTAGAGCGTCTATGGAGGAAGTTTGTCTAGAGATAACATGTACAAAGGAAGCTGTGCATGTTTCATTGTGAGGAGCAAGCATGGGTTGTGATAGAAATGTGAGAAAAATGCAAACCCCACTTAACTAGCTATAGAGGCAGGGAGATACAAATTATTTATGACTAAAGTATTAACGACAATTGTATAAGCCCAACGCTTTCTTCGATGTTATTTCGAACAAAAAATATGCATCGTTTAATACTCAAATATTAACAATAAAAGACTTTAGTACCAAGTGCGAAGATAAAGTATGCATTATTAATACTAAAATATATAATCAATTAAATAGCAATAATATGCATTATTTACAACTAAAATATTGTCAATAATCTAAGCATAGGAAATGTTATTAAGAAAATATGCATTATTTAATACTGAAATATTAGCAAAAAAAGATTTTTTTGCTAAGTGTGGTGATCCACACATTGAAAGCTTCCTCCACACAATAGACTTCATCCGCACTTTGTTAGGTCCCTATAATAATAGTGTATTCCCTTATTAGTATTGTTATTGTAGCCCTTATTGTTATTTTTGTGCCCATGTTGTCCCCATGTTTTTAGTATTGTGCCCCATAGAAGCCCACTATTGTTATTGTTGTGCCCTTACATTATTATTGTTATGTTGGCTCTAATTATATTGTGACCCCTTAGACTCCTATATATAGAAAGGAGGCCTTGTCATTTGTATCATCCAAGAATTGTTCATTTGTGTAATGTAAAGGAGGTTTCCCACTCGAAGAGGCTAATTTTGAAGTCATTGTTCTATCTTTTCTTCTATTTTTTGAGCTAGTTGCATAACATTTGGTATCAGAGCTTTGGATTCTAGGGTTTCACTACTCCAAACAGGTAATCATGCCCTTTTCGCTATAAAGCTTTTTCTACAACGTTTCAGAAGCTGAAATTAAAACCCACTGGAGCTAAAATATTGATGAACCTCGAGTCCAAATTTCAGACCTTTTCTCTCTATGTGTTCGGACATATGATCCAAGTAAGTTAGGGTTTTTGCAAGCTTCTGAATTATATCCTAAACAAGTGACCTTGGAAAAATCGTCGTAACTTTCTCTCTAAGAATCGGATTGAAATTTTTTAAGAAGTTGCAAAATGAGGACGGACTGTAGTTTTATGTGTATTGTTTTTAGGTCCAAATGTATAAACACTGACACATGGAAGGTCGTACAAATACGCTCCACTGAACTAGTATATAATCAGACCATCGTGGGAGATTTGACATAACTCTTTCTTGAAGAATCTAATATTGATCAGACTAGTGGGGTTAGAAAGAGGACTCAAAGGGATACCACAGGACACAATTTCCGACCTTGGATATCCGAAATTATAGAGATACAATAGATTCAATATCGAGCTCCTACAAAGCGAAAAAAGGTGCATAGTGTTTTTTAAAAATTTGCATAAGTTTGGTTTGAAAAATTAGTTTGAAGTGATTCAAAGGGCATAGTGAGGCATAATTATCATTAATTGATTCCCTGAAGAAATAAAATGGAAACACCTAGTAAGAAACCTAAAATATCTACCATGACTCATGAAGAAGAGGAAGAAATGCAACATGATATATCAAAATTATGAGACCAAGTGCAACAATTTTCACTCTCACAAAAAGTAACATAAGCTAAGATGGACAGTTTAAAGAAAGGCATGGAAGCTAAGATGAAATGAGTGGAAGCTAAGATGGATGTCGTGGAAGCTAAAATGGATGGCATGGAAGCTAATTTGGATGGTATAGAAGCAAAACTTAAAGGCATCATGGAAGATTTGAAGATAGATTGACAAAGTTGCTACAAGAAATGCTTACTAATGGCGAAAGGGTAGTAAAGGAAACTCATGATGAGAACAAAAGAAATTTTAATCATGATTTCATAGAATCTAACATTGGATTGAAGACCCACCATGTTCTAAAGATCGATATGAGGAATTTTGATGGTAAGGATCTCGTAACATGGATACTACAGATGGGGCAATATTTTGATCTCCAAAATGTGCAAAACACACAAAATGTACTCATTGAAACTTTATATTTGGAACCCAATCAGTTTGTATGGTATCGATGGCTTTGCTCTCGTAAACTAGCTGTCACTTGGGAAAATTTTACCGAAGAAATGATAGCACATTATGAGAATACAAAAAGCAACACCTTTTTAGCGAATTGATAAATCTAAAACAAAAGGGTTTAATGGTGGAGCACATTGAGGACTTTAAAAAATTGAATATAAGGGTAAAATATATTCCAGAGGAGCATAGGATTAATGTGTTCATAGGGACTTTAAAGGATAACATCCAACATGAGGTTCACCTTTGGGAACTTGATTCATTGGAGAAGGCATTTAGGTTGGCAAGAAAAATTGAAAGAAGAATTATGGCAACAAGGAAGCCTACCACTCACAACTATAAAGAGGGAAGTGTTGTTGTCCCTAGCCTTCCACAACCTATAAGGTTGACACCAAAACAATTGGAAGACAAAAAACAAAAGGGATTTGTTACAGTTGTGATAGAAAATACACTAAAGGTCATAAGTGTCATGTGAAGAAATTATTTTACATATATTGTGAAGAGGAGGAAGAAAAGGAACAAGAAACGTCAAAAGAAGAGGATATACACTAGGAACAAACCCTAGAGGAAGAAATGAATCCAACCATATCTTGTAATGCATTGGCCATAATTACCACTCCTCAAATTCTCAAGATAGATGGACATATCAAGAAGAAAAAGGTAATAGTGTTGATTGATTCGAGTAGTACCCATAATTTTATTCATTGTAAGATAGCTAAGGAATTGAATTGCTTCCTATATCCAACAGCAGAATGTCAAGTGATGGTTACAAATGGAGGAACCATAAATGTCTCTGGAAAATGCCCTAATATCAAGATATCCATGGGAGAATATGTACTAAATAGGCCAATGCTTTCCATTCCAATGGGTGGTGTTGATGTTGTACTAGGAGTCCAATGGCTACAATATTTGGGTACGATAACTTTTAATTTTCAAGAACTTTTCCTGAATTTTTTCATAAGGAAAGGAAGTTGAATTAATGGGTATCACAGGGAAACTGAGAAAGATAATCCTCTCTAACGACTTGACAAATCTTCTAAAGAAAAAACAATGAGGCATAATTTCGCAATTATGTTCGCTAGAGGTTCCCACATCGAAATCATCTATTTCTCCAGGTCTCCAAAAATCCTTGGACAATCATTCCAAGGTATTTGAGACTCCCAAAGGCCTCCCACCTATTCTTGATCATGATCATGCTATTCATTTGATTCCAGGAAGTTTTCCTACAAACATCAGGCCTTACATATATCCCTACGCCCAAAAGAGTGAAATTGAACATATGGTTGAAGAAATGCTAGAGGCTGGTATAATTCAACCTAGTCAAAGATATTTCTCTGCTCCAGTAGTATTGTTGCACAAGAAGGATGGATCATGGTGCATGTGTTAGGATTATAGGGAGCTCAACAAGCTCACTATTAAAGATAAATTTCCCATTACTGTCATTGATGAATTATTGTATGAATTGCATGGATCAGTTTACTTCACCAAGTTGGATCTTCATTCAGGATATCATCAAATCGGAATGAAGACTGAAGACATTCCAAAAACAACATTTAGAACTCATGAGGGTCATTATTAATTTTTGGTCATGCCTTTTGGCCTTACTAATGTGCCTTATACATTTCAAGGTTTGATGAATTCCATTCTCAAACCCACCCTTAGAAAATTTGTGTTAGTATTTTTTGATGATATACTAATCTACAACAAGTCTTAGAAGGATCATCTTCAACATGTTGATAGGGTGCTCAAATTATTGGAGGAGAAACAATTATATGAAAAAACCTTGAAATGTTTCTTTTGAGTACAAAAGGTGGAATATCTAGGTCATATTTTATCTCATGAAGGTGTTAAGGTAGACCCTAGCAAAATTAAAGCCATTAAGGAATGGAAAATCCCCACATCCATAAAGCATCTACGAGGATTTCTTAGGTTGACAGGGTATTATCGCAAGTTTGTTAATAATTATGGGAGAATAGCAACGCCTCTAACAACATTATTGAAGAAAGATGCATTTTCATGGACTCTAAAAGCAACAAAGGCCTTTGAACATCTTAAAGAGGCAATGTGCCAATTACCGATCTTAGCTATGCCAAACTTCACAAAAACCTTTATTGCGGAATGTGATGCCTTAGGAAATGGAGTTGGTGTTGTTTTAATGCAAGAAGAAAGACCCATTTCTTTCGAAAGTCATCCAATCAAAGGAAAGTATTTAAACAAATTTATTTATGAGAAAGAAATGTTGGTAATACTACACGCACTTAATAAATGACGACCTTACCTAATGGGAAGACACTTCAAGGTAAAAACAAGTCATGATAGTCTTAAATAATTTTTAGAACAAAAAATATCTTCAGAAGAGCAGCAAAAATGGGTCACAAAGATCTTGGGTTATGAATTTGAAATCATCTACAAAAAAAGGGAAGCAAAATGTTGTTGTAGATGCACTCTCAAGAAAGGATGAGGATGCGGAAGCCTTACTTTAAGCCATTTCTATTACCCAGCCAGATTGGATAAACGAAGCAAGGCATGGATGGAAGAATGACTAAGAAGTGTGGGCACTCATTGAAAAGTTACAACAAGATCCTAGTACATCTGATACATTTAGCTGGAAAAATAATTCGTTATGGTACAAAGATCACTTATACCTTTGTAAATCAAACAAAAGATTCTTATGGAATTGCACACCTCTCCCTTAGGAGGGAACTCATGATTTTTAAAAAACTACCACATGGTTAAGAAGGAATTTTTTTTGGGATGGACTTAAATCTGATATTCAAAAGTTTGTGGTGGAATGTTTGGTTTTCCAACAATTAAGACCCCAGGTCTATTACAACCTTTATCCATTCCAAGTCAACATTGAGAGGAGGTTTCAATGGAATTTATCATAGGTTTACCTAAGTCTGAAGGAAAGAGTGTCATCATGGTGGTAATTGACAGACTTACCATGTATGCATACTTTTGTGCATTATCTCATCCATTTAAATCTAGTATAGTTGCTACTGCATTTATGGAAACAATTCAAAAGCTACATGGAAACCCAAAGATTATTGTAAGCGACAAAGATCCCATTTTCACCGGAAATTTTTGGACATAATTATTTTCTTGTTTGTGTACTCAGTTAGCTCATATCTCATCTTATCATCCTCAATCTGATGGGCAAACTAAGATAGTAAACAAATGTTTGGAAGGATATCTTCGTTGCTTTGTATCTGATAAACAAACACAATGGGTCAAATGGTTGCCTCTGGCTGAATGGTGGTGTAACACTTCCTTCCACACTATAGATTCTCCAAAATGTATTCAAAATATCATCCACTTTCACCTTTATCACCACCATTTCACTCACATGTCGCAACTCCATGACCATATAACCTGTCATTAGCCTCCATTTTTATAATTATATGGGTCCATTTGTGTTTTCCAAAATTTAATGATTTCTAGTATTATAATTGAATTAAATGATTAAAAGTTAGAAAAAATACATATACTTGCTAATACTTAAAAGTGGCTTGAGTTTCATGACATGTGTAGGTCATTTGGAAGCTTCCAAGGCACCTTTATGTCGCATCCAATGCTCAAATTCGAATTCCCTTCAAGATATGGAAGAAGGTTTGGATAAAGGTCAAAGAGGATATGTGTCTTATCATTACCTAATTGAGTTGTAACTCTATGAAATTTTCTAGGGATCTAGGGAGAGAATAATGGACCTCCATTAATGAGGTAGCTTCTTATGTTTTTGCATAAATAGGAAAGCCTCCTCCTTTGAAAGGCATGTGAAAAGTTGGAGATACTCAGGTGTCCAAGTTAAGATTATTCATGAATGGAATTTAGATTTAGCACCATGCTCATGAGTGATGTTCACCTCTTTTTGGTAATACTTGCATTGGGAGCCTCTCAACTTGCCATCTCTCATACTTTTGGATTGGCCACCTATAATGTGTGAGATTTATTGTTTTTCATAGATCAAGATTTATTTCTTTCATAGATTAATATTCATTTATTTCATATGTTTTCCGGTGTGAGAGTTTAAGAGTGATTGTTTTTATTTTCTTTCCTATCTGGAGGTTAAGAGAGATTATTTTTATTTGCTTTCCTATATAGAGGTTAAGAGCGATTGTTTTTACTTGCTTTCATATATTTTCCTGTGTGAGAGGTTAAGAATGATTGTTTTTGCTTTCATTTCATGTCATGTGGTTTTGATTATTCATTTCATAGGATCTTGATTTGATAATGCACACATGATCCCTTAGAGTAGATTTCATTTCATGCAATTTCAATTCCTGCAAGTGTGATCGATTAAGGTTTCAATTTTGCGCGATGTACTATAATTGTACTATAATTTCTTTTGAATTGAGTGTTGAATTAGAATAGGTGAATTTGGTTTGTCGTTATTTGGTTTTGTAGTTAGATTGATCTAAATTGAAAGATAATTTCTAGCATATACAGTGCACGCACACTTCGCAAGTTTTACAAAACCCCGGGTTGACAATTAAATGATAGGTAATTAATTTGCCTCAACATTTTGATGCCTTTGTCAGGGAAGTGTGCATAGGAACTAGCTTTCAGTCTAGAGTTCATTTTTTAGTTTTTTTTCCTAGATGCATGATTAAAGCATGTAGATGCATAAATCATTTAGCTGCATATCATTTAAAAAAAAAAAACAATACTAACCATGTATGGACAAAGGATCTAGAATGCAGATAAAACATTCTTTGGAGCACAAGGACTACATTGAGGAATGGTATCGAAACAAAATTGCGCCATGACATTCATCTATTCTTCAAGAGATCTTTGCGGAAAATCTAAAGGTTAAAATGATTTCTCATGTCCTCATGCACAATCAGGTACATTTTGTAAATTTGGATATGAACATTTTAGAAATTTTAATGTGTAAATGACTCCATTGGAAACATTCATATTTAAAAAAAAAAAAAAAATAAATAAATATTTCAAGTAGATAAATTAGGAAAAATAAAATCAAGCTTGATTGCATTTTTTTTAAGTTTTTAGACTTTAAAATCTTTAGATTTTTATTTTCTTGCATTTTAATAATTTGAAACACATATATATAATAATAATAAATCAATGAAGTGTTTCTTTTTAAAATTATATATGTATATATTTAAACAAGAAATAGAACATGTAAAAATAATAATTTAGGTTTGTTTATTTAAACAAATTTAAAATATATATATATATATATATATTACACAAGGAGATTTGTTTATTTAAACAAATTTGAAATAAAAAATTTAATTTAAAATACAAATCATAAAACAAAATGGAACTTGTAGCTTCATGATCTGCGATATATGCTTAACCATATTGCATGATTGGCATGGAATTGTATTTCACCTGACATATATAATAACAAAATAACTCATACTAAGCCATTTGGTTTGAACCCTCATTTAGAAAGATCGAAAATTGATGCTATAAATGACTGAAAATTCCATTCTTATTGATCATGCATTTGTAAAATTGTGCTCCATTTCTTTCAGTAAATTGTATTTTGTGCATGGATTGTAAAGCTTGTGAATTGTTTGGATCATGAACATTGTTCCAAAAATTCAATTTTGGACATCAGACAATAAAAAAACGAATTTCACCCAATAGTTACTTGAGCAGAGGCCAAATACGCAGAGGTTAAAAATGTCATTTTGAAAACACATTTTGTGACCAAATGAAAACGAATCTCAAAAATCTAAAACATGGGTTTTTCTCAAAATGGGGTGATTTATGTTTAACATGAGAGATTTCCTCAAAATTCATAACTGTGAGAGATTTTCGAGGTTGTCTGGAGCCTTATTTTCCAGGTTACATGAGAAAAACAGTTTTCAATTAAATGTAGAGACAGTTGCAGCCATGATGGAAGGAGAAAATTTGGTTTTCTCCTGCAAACAATCCACCAAGAATCTGATCTCCCTGATCTATAGGAGGTAGATCTGCCATGAAGATTTTATTATTTGGTTTACGAGATCTTTACCGGTTTCCATGCGAATTGAGACTCAGGTTGTTTCCCAGTGTTATCCATATCTCAATCTACCTAAGTTGGTTTATTTCTCGGTGCTGGCCTTCCATCCAAAGAACAAGCCAATTACTCCTTTCGCTTTGATTTGATGGAGCCAATCGGGGGAGGGACATACTAGGAGCCTACCGCATGAGCACACTGAAACAGACCTAGTTGATTCCAAGATACCACATTTGGATAGGCTTCGAGATAGATTGATTGAGTGCTTGCCTTGGTTCATTGGACGGGTTGATCCATATTGATAGCCTTACTTCACATTTAGGAGTTTGCAGGTGGAGATTAAAGATAAAATCAAGAGATGTTTCACTAAGGGCCGTGTTGGGGTTGTGAAAGAAATAAAAACGTTGAATGCAGCCATTGCAAAGGTTGTTTTGAGTGGAAGGAACGTATTGCTTGATAGTCTTAGATTATCAGTTTTTTTTTTATATACATGGCAATTTTGTTTTTTTTATTATTACATTGATTTTTGTTATGTTTTTTTTTTTTAGGTTGTGTTTTTTTCTAATGTTATATGTTATGTATAATGTTTGTTATATGTTATGTATAATGTTTGTTATATGCATGTATATGTTTTGTATAATATTTGTTTTTTTCATTTTTTTATTATTTTTTTAATGAAGTGTTTTTTATAACATTTGTGTTATATGTTTTGTTATGATTCTTTTTGTTTGTTTGTATATATATTTTACTTTGTACGTATGTTTTTCTTTTATGTACATTTGTTTTACTTTTTAGTTTTGTAAATATTTCATTAATTTTTAGATTGTATGTTTTATTATTTTCTTCAAGAAAATTGCCATGAAAAAAAAAAAAACTGGTTCTATTTGTTATTTTTCTGGAAGAGGTATTGATAAATTTGAAGGTTGGAATGGTTATTTGTTCATAACAAAAAAATCATAGCTATGTGTACTTAATTGTCTGTTAAGGATTTTAGCTACAGAAACTGCATAATTCTACAGCTCTATATTTAACTCAATGATCTATTTGTCAACAATGCATTCTAATTAGAAAATCATGATCAAAATTTATCGGATTTGTCTAATGATTATGTTTTCAAGCATCATGCAGGAAAAAAGAAGAATTATGAAGTCGTTTTATCTACAAGATCAATTGATAAATTTTTGATCGAATATTGTTTTGCAGGAATCATCAAGCATTCGTAAATAATATTTTTTTATCTTTATGAAATGATATGATTCAAACATAAATTGAGGAAATTGTTTTCTTTTATAAATTGGATTTATTATCGCAATTGTGAAATTGGACTAACCATTTGAAACGAAGACATGTCATGAACCTGTTGGTTATGCAAATTTTTCGTATGTATCAAAAAGAAATTGATCACTTCTCTTTGAACACACTTAAGTTTTATTGCAATGTTAGTGCCATGTTTATTTCCAGGTTCCAGGCCAATCAAAGAATTAAAGGAAGCCAATTATGCATGATTGGTTTTCTACGACCAATTTCAAGAGATATGAACTAATTGAATCCATTTCTATCATCCATAAATGCCATCATTTTTCCTCTCCAAACTCACAAGCTATCCAAGCATTTCCACTAAGCATCGTCATCACCATTTTCCTTGCAAGTATCACATGTTTTCCATTTACATTTTCCATTCACATTTTCCATTCACATTTTCCATCATTTCCACTCATATAGACATTCAACTCGCATATATGTTGATTTGTCCTTTTACTTTTCGTTCGCTTGTTTACCCTCTTGTCATTTTCTTTTCCATTAAATAAACCTTGATCCACTGCAAAAATTTTCATTCATAGTCCTTCCAAAATCATCATTTCATACTCGTGTTAGATGATGGGGGATTCATAATGCCTCCCTTCTAACAAGTCTTGGCCTATCGACATCAACACATTATCTAGGTTCAGGGCTAGAGTCCTTATTAGTACCTTGAGGCTTGTATGCATCAATGACAAGTTCTCTTGCCAACAATCATGGGAATACATCAATGTCCCTTGATCGTTGGATCTTGCAAGTGGCTCAACATCAGCTCATCTATTTGCACTTTGTAAGATGTACTTAGGTACCTTGGTACTCGTTGACATTAATGGCGAGTTTGCCTCGCATTGGTTAACGGCATTCATCAATGGCTGGTAATCCAATGACTTCTCTTCATGCTCAACAACAACACATTCATTCGCATGACTAGAATTGTACCATCGGGTTTTGTAGCAGGTGAAGACTATATCATTTCAGCATTTTGCAGCAGATACAATAGATTTAGCAGCAACAATAAAGAATCCACTTTCACCACCTCATCCACCATTTATGCAACCAAGAAGCAGATGAAATTATACATTCTATGCCATGATCCAGCAGTAGCTACAACTTCTCTACACATGCACAACTTGTCCACTTCCTAGGTAAGTAAATGTATGTTCTTTTCTAGCTTTTAATCATAGAATTCGTTGAATACTGAAATTATAATTTTTGGAAAATACTTCACCATATTTCCTTTCTCATTTGAAAAAAAAAATGTAAACACCTTTAGTTAAGGGGGAAGGGACATCCATTTATTATCACATCCATATCACTTCATTCCATTTCATTTCATTTCATCCTAACATACTTGTCCTAATCAATTATGATTGCATTATGGTTCAAAAGTTATGTGATTTGAAAATAAATGCCTAAATTATAAGCATATTATATGGATGATTTAAAAATGAATTCTTAAATATGTTCAATGAATCTTGCTGCAACAAAAAGAAACAAGGTATTGAAACACAAGAACCAATACCAATTAAGATTTGGTTGTCACACAAGAACCAACCAAACATGTTGCAATTCAATGTATGACAAGGAATACTTTGCAAAAAGAAATGAAATTGTCAAATGCAAAGTTTAAGGACAATTGATATAAGCCAAGCTCATTCAAAAGAAAATCATGATTAAGAAATGCAGTAGATTACATGAGAAATAACGTCAATTGGGGGGTATGTAAAGTCTCCAAAATGTATTCAAAATATCATCCATTGTCACCTTTATTGCCACCATTTCACTCACATGTCGCAACTCCATGACCATATAACCTTTCATTAGCCTCCATTTTTATAATTATATGGGTTCCATTTGTGTTTTCCAAAAGTTAATGATTTCTAGTATTATAAGTGAATTAAATGGTTAAAACTTAGAAAAAAGACATATACTTGCTAATACTTAAAAGTGGCTTGAGTTTCATGACATGTGTAGGTCATTTGGAAGCTTCCAAGGCACCCTTATGTGGCATCCAATGCTCAAATTCGAATTCCCTTCAAGATATGGAAGAAGATTTGGATAAAGGTCAAAGAGGATATGTGTCTCATCATTACCTATTTGAGTTGTAACTCTATGAGATTTTCTAGGGATCTAGGGAGAGAATAATGGACCTCCATTAATGAGGCAACTTCTTATGTTTTTGTATAAATAGGAGAGCCTCCTCCTTTCAAAGGCATGTGAAAAGTTGGAGATACTCAGGTGTCCAAGTTAAGATTCTTCATGAATGGAATTTAGATTTAACACCATGCTCATGATTGATGTTCACCTCTTTCTGGTAATGCTTGCATTAGGGGCCTCTCAACTTTCCATATCTCATACTTTTGGATTGGCCACTTACAATGTGTGAAATTTATTGTTTTTCATAGATTAAGATTTATTTCTTTCATATCCTTTCCTGTGTGAGAGGTTAAGAGTGATTTATTTTGTTTCTTTCATATCTTTTCCTATGCGAGAGGTTAAGAGTGATTGTTTTTATTTTCTTTCCTATCTAGAGGTTAAGAGCAATTGTTTTTACTTGCTTTCATATCTTTTCCTGTGTGAGAGGTTAAGAATGATTGTTTTTTCTTTCATTTCATGTCATGTGGTTTTGATTATTCATTTCATAGGATCCTGATTTGATAATGCGCACATGATCCCTTAGAGTAGATTTAATTTCATGCAATTTCAATTCCTACAAGTGTGATCGATTAAGGTTTCAATTCTGCGTGATGTATTATAATTTCTTTTGAACTGAGTGTTGAATTAGAATAGGTGAATTTGGTTTGTCATTATTTGGTTTCTTAGTTAGATTGATCTAAATTGAAAGTTAATTTCTAGCATATATAGTGCACACACACTTCGCAAGTTTTACAAAACCCTCAGGTTGACAATTAAATGATAAGCAATTAATTTGCCTCAACACACACTATATTGAAAATGACCCCATTTATGGCACTTTATGGATACCATCCACCATCCATCACATCATATTTAAGAGAAAATTCTAAGGTTCAAGCAATGGAAGATTACATCCAGCATCAACAACAAGTTCTCCAACTCTTAAAGGATAACCTCACTTTGGTGCAGAAGAGAATGAAACAATAGGAAGATCAACATTGTAGTGAAAGAAGTTTTGATGTAGGTGACTGAGTATTTCTACGGCTACAACCATACAAATAAATGTCCCTCGAGAAAGCTAAGAAAGATAATAAGTCATCACCAAAGTATTATGGTCCGTATAAGGTGTTGCAAAAGATTGGTACTATGGCCTACAAATTGGAGCTTCCTGTAGCTTCTTGAGTGCACCTAGTTTTCCATGTTTCATGCTTAAAGAAGGTTATAGGTGTCAAACTCCTAGTTCAAACAATATTGCCAAAACTTGATGAGGAAGCAAAAATCATATTGGAACCTGAAGCAGTCACAAAAACAATAACTCAACAGCTACGAAATCGATCAATTTCAAAGTATCTCATCAAGTCGAAGAACTTACCTGTTGAACATTCCACATGGGAGGATGAGAAATTTATACAGAAGCAACCAAAACTACTCAATTGTTGAGGACAACACTTTTCTGAAGGAGAGGGGCATGTTAAGTCCCTATAATACTAGTGTATTCCCCTATTAGTATTGTCATTGTAGCCCTTATTGTTATTGTTGTGCCCATGTTGTTCCCATATTGTTATTGTTTTTCCCATGTTGTTCCCATATTGTTATTGTTGTGCCCTTATATTATTATTTTTATGTCGGCTCTGATTATATGGTGACTCCTTAGACTCCTATATATAGAAAGAAGGTATTTTCATTTGTATCATCCAAAAATTGTTCATTTGTGTAATGTAAAGGAGGTTGCCCCCTCGAAGAGGCTAATTTTGAAGTTGTTGATCTATATTTTCTTCTATTTTGTGAGTTGGTTTCATAACACACTTCCACACATATGCCTAATTTGAAACATATACGGAAATACAAAAATATATTCAGAAATATCACCAATAATATTGTATACATAGATCACTTACTAAAATATTAGCAATTAAGGCCTTTAATGACAACATATTTATCAATTAATAACAAGACCAACCAAAAGGAGCAAACAATAGAGAAATTTTGAGGTCTAAAATGGGCCTCCTAAGGAATATTATAAAATAATAGTGGAAATAATAAAATAAGATTAGATTATATCATCAAATTTTAGAGGGAAGAAAAGAAAAAACTACTTTTCGAACTCGTATTTTTAACTTATCCCCCTATGATTTTACTTAAATTTCAAGAAGGAGCCCTCTTTAGATGCATAATTTAATTCCTCATCCAAGGAGTACCCATGTTGCATACTTTTGATGAACCCTGTTACATGAAAAAATGTGATTGCAATCACACTTTTCATGTATTTCTCATTTTTCGTGTAGGAGGTTTCATCGAAAGTATGTGACAAGGGTACTCCTTGGATGAGGAATTAACTTATGCATCCAGCAAGTGCTCCCACTTGAAATTTGAGTAACACAATAGGGAGACAAGTTGAAAATACGGGTTGAAAAAGTAGTTTATTTATTTACTTATTAATATTTTTACTTTTTTACTCCAAAAGTGGTGAATTATCCCCAAGATTGACATCATCTTGAATCCTATTGGTTCTTATAAAGTTTGCTTTGGTTGTACATTTTTGTTTTGAGGCCGATTTTAGACCTCAAAAATTCTCTAATGGTTTTTAATATAGGTTTGTGCGGGATATTTGTTGTGAAATGCGACACAAATGCATTTGTGTTATATTATAAACATATTTGTTTTCTATTGATGATAAAAAAAAAATGGAAAATGAGTTATGTGTGAGAGAATAAGTGGTTTCACCACTGCTCTCACAGTGTGTTATTCCTCTTAACGATGTACGTGTTGAACATTTTATTTTGCAGAGATTTTACGATCGTGAGCTTTTATATTTGAAACTTTATTCAGTAGGTACAAAATTAGAACATGGTATTCTCAGGAAAATGAAGGGTGCATAAGGAAATTAATGTTGAACTATTAATGTTAACCTGTTATTATTATTATTATTTTTCATTGTGTGAAGTTTTGACTGTGCGAAAGATGAGGTATGTATGCCGATTCATCAAATAAATGCTTGCATTAGTAGCAAAGGAAAATCACTAATGATTTAATTTGACGTAAGGTATAGGCAAAGAATTAAATATAGCAATACAGATAAACATTTTATGTTCAAAAGTTTGAAAAAGAATTGACACTCTTCATAATTAGGCTATAGAAGCTATTCTAAATTGATCTTCTTTCTTAACCAGGGAAAAAAACCATGTACAATCCAAAGTACATTAATAAATTTTGTATCAATTTATATGCCATTTTCATTCACATCGATGATTTCGAAGTCAAATGTATTAATGCCATTATGTTTTTTAATTGAATTGTTCTATAAATTGCTTGTCATTAACTGTTTCAATAGCACGTGAGATGTTTTTTGTTGTAATATTTCTTTGAGAGGTTCATAATGAAAATGAACTACAGCCATACCAAATTGCATAATATGGAATATCGTCTCGTCTTTCTTGAATCCATGAAATTTAGACACAATAGCCAGACTGTTAGTAGACCATATGTATATAGTTATGTTCAAGATATACCGTATCCAATAATAAACAAAAAGACCATTGTCTATCTTCCATTTTTCATATGGCATTACTAATTGTATAATGTAACCTTGTCAATCTACTGTTCCAAGAAATCGCTTAATTGCATCTTCGTTCATGTATTTTATGCATAAACATTAAAACATCTTTGATAAGAATTAAGATATTTTGGTTGAGCATTAAAATATCTTCGCTCCCTGCATGTACAAATTCCTTTGTGCCCCTTCCATTGTTTCGTTGAGCCATTTCTTCGTTGTTAGCAACAAATGTATAAAACAATAGACAAATTATAAAGCAATATCTTAAAACACTTAACAATTTAAGAACAAAATGACCATTGACAAATTTCTTTTACAGGAAACAGGCGTATATATTATACGTAAAAGGAAATAAGTCATCTAAATCACGAATTGACATTTGAGTTCTGAAATGACATTTTACAACTATCGAATTCAATGATATCCATTAACCAGTAATCGTTAACAATGTGGATAGTACTAATTTTCCTGATCTTTAATCAGAAATGACTACTTTAAATCATATACATGTTACTTAAATTTCAATTTGACATAGTACAATTGACATGATTACATTTAATGATTAATCTACCTTACACGCTTTAGAAATCAATGTCGACATACTATTTTATTAAAATCGTAAACCACATTCTATTTTCATTAACTAAATCTATTTTTCCTATACATAAGTATTTTCCATCATTATTCACCGATCTAACGTGTATCCAACAAATTTAATATGTAGACTTTCCTTCCTACCAACCAACTTTTACTTTGAAAAAGTAATTTTAGAACCTCAATGTCAATTCACCACTTGAATGTATTTTTTCCTTTATCGCATTATGAAAATATTAAATGAACTATGTTCAATGAAATAAGTAAATTAGATAGTTGGACATGGGATTCCAATGATTGTGTCTCATTGATGTCTCATTGTCGCTTCCAACTACCAAGACAAAATCTACAGTAATCATGTAATAAAATATGTTATAAACACTAATGTTACACTACACAAATAACGATTATAATAAGAGATATCAAATTTGATAAATGAAAACTAATACTGGACGTTAGCTTTGAACTTTTCCATAGCCAAACTCAACACTTGCATTAGTTCCCAAAAAAAATATACAAAAGAATTTAATGTGAAATGTAGGCATTCGCAAACTACCTTCGTACTTTTGCACATATGCTTCATTTCAACAACATAACCATAAACAAAATTTGTGTTCAATGATTCAATTTTCTTTGATCTACACACAACTTTTACTCAATTCACAATTGATATTTGACAATTCGAAGATATGCATTATTTCTAATTAAAATATTGCAAAAACAAATACAAAATATTTAATACTAAAATATTAGCAATAAAAAGTATTATTTATAATTAAAATATTAGCAATAAAAAACATTATTTATAATTAAAATATTAGCAATAATATCATATCGGTCCATTGCTTGTCTCAGTGTTATTGTGAACAACAAACATGGATTATTTAATACTAAAATATTACCAATAAAATCCTTCTTTGTGAAGTCCAGAGATACACATATATACACAATGAAAGCTTAAAAGCTTCCTTATTACAAATAACCATAAACAAAACTTTTGCTCAATGTTCTAATCATTCATGTCGTTACAATTTCTTAGCATTCCAAAATGATCCAACCTTCACTCAATTGAGTAGTGATATTAAAAAATAGAGAAATTTGTATAATTTATACTTGGATATGGATTATTCAATACAAAATACTAGCAACAAAAGCATTATTTATAACTAAAAAATTACTAATAATATCGTTAATATCATTGTTTTAGGAACTTGACTTTAACTCGATATTACCAAGCTCACTTCCGATTAATGGTACCTACACAACATAGTCTTTAACATTCACATTGCCATTGTGCAGAAGTTCATTGTGCGCAACTTGTTGTGTCAACCTTTGCACATCAATCTTTCGTACAATGATTCATTTTTTAAATGTTCCATTTATCTCATTTTTCTCTATTATATAATTACAAGGAAGAGCATAAATGGTTATATAGCCCTAATGCTTGTAATGATTAACCATTAATACATATTAACTATAATCATTAACTATATTCTTCTATTATAATATTAATAGACTATGCATTTGGCAAAAGCAATGGATCGAATGAATTTATAAGCATAATCAGGGCCACCATAAAATAGTCTCAATACTTATAGTAAGAGCACTGACGTTTTAGCCTATCCAAATAAAAGGATAAGATGTATCATAATTACTCATGTTGGTGGACTCTAGCTCACAACGCTTGTGGAGGAAGCATGTCCAAACATACCATGTACGGAGGAAGCTGTGCAAACATCGTTGTGTGGAGCAAGCATGAGCTAAGATAGAAGTGTGGGCGAAATGCAAACCCCACTTACTTAAATGTAGAGATAGGGAGATACACATTATTTATGACTAAAGTATTAGTAACAATCATATAGTCCACTGCTTGCTTTGGTGGTAGTGCGAACAACACATATGCATTATTTAATACTAAAATATTGGCAATAAAATCCTTTAGTACCAAGTGCAGTGATTCGCACATTGAAAGCTTCCTTCTCACAATGGACTTTCTTTGCACTTCTGCACATATGCTAATTTGAAACATATTCAAACACACAAACATATGCATTATTTACAATTGAAATATTATCAATAATATAAGCATAAGTCTACAATGCAAAGTGAGAACATCCACACAATGAAGACTTCAAAGCTTTCTCTGTACAATGAATGAATTAAACAACAATCATAATTTACAACTAAAATATTATCATTAATCTAGAAAATATGGGTAATTTATGTTTTGATATTAAAACATTAGCAACGAAAGTGTTCAATGCCAAATGCAAAGATCCGCACAGTGAAAGCTTGAAAGCTTCCTCTACACATCCCATAAACAATTTTTTTGTTCAATGAGATGTTGTTTACTTAAATGGTAGTGGTATACATTATTTACAATTAAAATATTATCAAAAATATGTGCATAAACCATGTTATTATCCACACAATGAAAACTTGAAAGCTTCTTCTGCACAATGAAAAATTTTCGCACTTCTACGTGTCCTATAAATAAAGATTTTGTTCAATGAAATGTGGTTTTGTACACAGCTTTGTGTGCAGTCCACACTTTTTTTACTCACTTGACTACTGATATGCATTATCAATAAAAAAGTTTAGTGCAAAGTGTGTACATCCACAAAAAAAACATTTTCGAACAAAAGCATAAATAAATAAATATTCGAAACATTATTTACAATAAAAATATTATCAATAATATAAACATAAGTAATGTTATTATCCGCACAATAAAAACTTGAAATCTTCTTCCGCATAATGAACATTCTCTGCACTTCTGCATGTCCTATAAACAAAGCTTCTGCTCAATTAAATGTAATTTTATACACAACTTTGTGTGCACTCCACAACTTTTACTCAATTAACTATTAATATGAATTACAATACAAATGATTTATACCATTATTAAAAAACATATTTAAATAATCCAATATATACTATATGTTACCATTAAACAACACAAAAACTTAAAAAGGTAAATTAAAAAATATTGAGTGCTAACACATTTGCATGGGATGGCTAAAATAACTTTGCTACCATTTTAATCTTCCTAAAATGCTTAGCTAACTCTTTAATTGCATGAGTTATTGGTTGGTTGTTACCATTGAATATTTGAGATATTTAATTTTTGGATTTTGCTATTTGAATTTTATTTGCATGAGTTATTTGTTGGTTGTTACCATTGAATATTTGAGATATTTAATTTTTGGATTTTTCTATTTGAATTTTTGTAACATTTGTAATTTATTTTTTCCTTAATATTTTATCAATTTATTATAATTAGGTTTATAAATTTATTTATTTTAGAATATGGTTTTTGAATTTTTAATTTAATTATCAATAATTGTTAAGTAGATAATATAGATTTAATTTCCATAGAATATTTTAGAATATTATTAGCATTAGTCACAAATTAAAGTTTGAGATTTATTTTTAAAGTAATTATATTCTTTTTCTTTTTAATTAAATTGATTAATTTAAAAAATTGTCACATGAACATGAGTGAGCATGTGATATTAATAAACCATTTCCATAGTATTGTAACAAATCTTATTTACAAATTAAGAATTTCCATAATAAAGTGAGAGTGAATCTTATTTCACATGAACTGTGTTTTCAATAAGTACATTTGTACAAGAGAAATAGGTTATTCATGACGGCATATCTAATAATAACCCTTGTTTTGAGTCATACTTTTGATGTGTTTCCACATAACCCTAATTTCAATATTGACAAAGAACTGACGCAATTTCGTTATCCCATTTTGTGGAAGCAAGAGGCTATTTCATTTTTTTGTCGAATTCAAGATAATTTTGTAAAGCAAGTTATTTGCATGATAACTAGACAAGAGCCCCCATCGAATATATGATGAAGCACAAGTTTTCCTCTGGGAGAAAGGTATACATGAAGAAAGAGGAAATAATATGGTTATTCGAGTTTATGGGTTTCGGGGTAAACCACTATTTCTTCCAAGAATTTTTATGGACAGGTATTTTGTTGTCAAAGTCTACAGACAATACTATGATTGACAGGTTAAATTTGAATAGGAAAAAAATATTTATTTTCCATTTACCATTGTGCGAGTAATTGTAAAGAATGGAAGCCAACTTGCAGAGTTTTCCAAGTCTTTGCATTGTTTTAATTTAAAATAAGTTGAAGGCTTGCGAAACGTTGATCCAAAAGGTCTATTTGTCAGAAATCTAGGTTCCATCAAATGCGAGAGCTTGTTCAAAAAAGTTGCAACTGAAACTGAAAAGAGTCACAGTGCTACAAGCAATAATGAAGGAGGAATGACTAGAGAAATTGTTGAAGAAACAAGTATTAGCAGTACAACAAGGCATAAACAAATAAGCATAAAAGTTGCACAATATTTTGTTTGCATATTCAAAACTACTTTGGCTTCATCTTCAAGTGAAAAAAATGAAAAGATACCGAAGCTTCACAGTTGATTCACGGTTAGCTATCAACTTCCAAAGATGACAAGGAGCCTCAATTGGAAAAATGCAAAAGTCCCTTGCAAACAAGAAGCAATCAAGAAGCTATCAACGAGGAGATTGAAACTTCACTACCTGATTGGGTCAATAGTGCTTTGAATGAAAATCAGAAAATAACAGAGAAAATTGCCAAATAATTTTCTATTTTCGATGATCAGTTTGTCACTTTTCAAGATGCAAACTATAACAGGCAGAGTAAAATATTGAAAATTGAAAAGGTAAGGATGCATGGTAAAAAATTTATTGATACAACAAAAATGAATCTTCATATGTTTAGAATTGTAACCACAAATATTTTGACATTGCATGAAGCTACCGGGAATGCACTTGTAGTGTCTATTGAGCAATGAAACACAAAGAACTTGGTATTGAAAGCAACAATAGAGATGTTGGAAAATGCTTTAAATCTGGGTCCTTTGTTAATGAATCCAATCACAATACAAACTCAGTAATCTGCAATTCCCACTGCTAGCACATCTCATGGATCTATTGGAGCTTTGCAACTGGTTAATGCAGTCAAGTGTCATATAATCCACGATATATTCTAAAGATTATAAATCATTCAACATGCATGGCAGTTGATTTCTTTTATGCTACAATAAGCGCGTGGAATCAACTCATTTATCGATTTGTTGAGAAGTAATGTTACAAAAGACAAGCATTTCATTAACAATGACTTATTTTCTTTTGGTCAAAGGATTGAATTGATGTATGATATGGGAAAGAAAAACAGAGAATTGCCAAATGTTAATCGAATGAGGCAAATGAAAGTTGGATGGTCTAGAAGAATCAATATAATAGAAAACATTATTTCTAAATGTAAGAGCATAGATAATAGGAGAAGTGATGTGTTTCTAAAGGCGACACAAATTTTTAGAGATATAGACGGCCCATGAATTATACGAAATTATGAATTGATTACACAAGATGCGTTAAAATTTAATTAGACAAGAGAAAAAAGTCAACGACAGAACAATTTGATGCTATAATTGATTTTACTCCATAAGATATTGACAAATGACTAGTCGGCTTTGTCAGTATTAATGACATGAAATCTGTATTAACTGCTCAGTTACAAGAGGAGGCAATGGAGATCAAAAAACAAATATTCAATCAACATGCAAGGCTAAAGATTACAATGGGACCAATGAAAGAATTCATTCACACTAAGTTGAAGACATTGGTTTAAGAGGTCATACATTCGAAAGGAAAATGATATTCAAAGAATGAGCCTATATGCTTTCACAAATTTTAATTGTCCTTAAATATTTGCATATTTGTTTTCTATTTACTATTATTCAATCATTGTGATTTGTTAATTTTACTAATGTCACATAGTTTACTTGTTGAATGAAGTTCCTTGTTTTCTTTTGAAATTATCTTTTTTCATATTATGATTCACGCATTTACTTTTGGTAGATGCAGAAGTAGGTACTTAAAGACAAGATGCCATAATAACATATTGAATGAGCCATTGAGCATTTTTCATTACCGATTCAATCGATTCAGAATCAAAGTTATTAATGCTTAGCATCTAATCTTCTATGCATTTGTATTTTGTTTATTTATTTAAATCATAGCTATGATGATTGAAATTTGAAACTCGATGTTGTTCTTGTAGTTGTAATTGTATTTCTTAATGTTACATAATTATTTTTTGAGCATCTTTATTATGCCATTGATACATATATGCCAATAACATGAAACATGAGAATAATTCATTTTGCTATGAAACATAAATAATGTCCACTATCATCAAATTTTAAATTTGTTCGAAGCACGGTACTCTAGGAAGGGATTTTATTATGTTTTCTTTGTATCTTTCTATTGTAAATAATGGCAGTTTTTTGTTGTATTTCAAAATTAAAATGATATATCAATTTTATGTGTTTTCGATTTCAATTGACCTTGTGCTACACTATGTAACCTTTAAGGAATTAATTAGGGGTGGAGCTTTTTGCAAACAACTTTCCTTGTACGAGAAGATTTCATTGTACAAAGTACAGAGATCTGGATGATGAAAGATTCAAAGCTTCCTCCGCACGATGGATTTAATACATAGTTCCACACATATGCCTATTTACACAAAGATATCTATAAACAAGGCTTAAACTTTGCAAAAAGAACAACCTTTAATTGGTTTATTAACAAAGTTTTTTTGTGCAAATGAAATTGATTTTGTTGAAGTGCAGAAACCGTAGTCAATCTGCAAAAGGTCTTCACTCACATTTGTGCTTATGCAGAGATAAGAAAATCCACAGGAATGCTTCGTACAATAAAACTTTGGACTGTACTTCTGTAGCCCCCACTAAAATCGTATTAAGATTAGACTATTAGAAAACAAATATGAACATTAGGCTATTAATAAGAATGAACATTAGGCATCCCGGATGCGGGTGCTTAAGGTGAGCGGCGGACAGATGGGGAGTCACATGGGTAGGGGTCAGCCCATGTGTGACACGCAGTACCTCACAGGATGTAAGAGAGGTTCGCATGCTGGAATATCAACGAGGGCATTAATGCTGGTCTTGTCTTCCATAATTTGTCTCCTGGCTAACTGTGCGATGGCGATTAATAAACCGGGAGCTCCTGCTACACTTGCGCATTCTTCTGCAATCGTCTGGCATTCCGCTGCAACACTGGCGCATTACTCGGTGGAGCGGGGGAATGAGCAAGGGCATTCATGCTCTGTGGCCAATTCAGGGACTGTCACAAGCTTGAGAGCAATTCCCAGGCGTTGTGAGCCAAATTCGGCGGCCCCCGTCCTAATTAATCCCTCCTCTCCGGGTTTCTGCAAGCGGGTTCTTCTTTATCTAGCAATGCGGGGTGAGAGACTGAGAATGTGCAGTAGACGTGGAGGCTCTCGCGGATGGGCTACCACTCAGAGACCTGCCCCCATTTCTCCTTCCTCCTCCGTCGAAGTTACATCTGAGCAGCAGCACCTCCATGGTAACAGAGCCGGACGAGGCAGAGGGCTGGGGAGCGAACGCATAATTGATTGTGGACATGAGGCGCATCCTACAGTCAGGTATTGGATACCTTGCACACTCGCCAATTCTACTTTTATTGTCTCTGTAACTGTTGAGCATTGTGATATTTTCAGAGATCAGGCAGATGCAACTCTGGAAAACCCACCTCAAGTTCAAGGGACAGTGCCTATAATTGACCTGCAACTCCCTGTTAGGGAAAGCTCCCCCTTAGCTACTCCAGCAGCTCTTGCGGGTCCAAGTGAGCCTGTTCAAGGTCTCTCTTCCAGCGCGGTGGTCCCTCTCTCTGATTCTGATGACTCTCTGCAATTTGGGTGCCGAGTTGAGGAAGCGCCCTACACCACGGATGATGAATGATCAAGTCAAGCAGTTCGCTCTCGGCAGCCTAGGCCGCAGGAGCATCACTCTGTCTTTGAATCCTGTGTTTATGTATCAGTTCGGCAGTATGGGTTTGTATGTCTATGTGTCGGCAGTATGGGTCTATATGTCAGTCAGTCCATGTTTAAGCGGTGCTCATCATCGCCATGTTTGTCTATCTCAGCATGTCCCTGTTACATACTGTTTAGAGTCACTGTTTCGAGTCTTAGGAGAAGACACAACAAAAGATAGTAATCCAAATTTTGACTGTGTTCAATTTTGGAAGGTGTAAATCTGGGCAAACTGTCAATTTCTGGGCAGGATTTACAAGGCCATGGCCTTGTTGTAACTTTGATGTAATTTTTGACCTTTTTGTACTATAATAGAATTAGCCTTATTCAGAAAAAAAAAAAAAAAAAAGAATGAACATTAGACATGTTGTAGTTCCAAATTTGAATAAACCTTCCCATTCTATCGATTAACTCAACTAGTAACAATTTATACGTTAATATTAATATTTTAATGCTTTCAAAATCATAATGAAAGCTTCAAAGCTTTACATTTTGTATTAATTTTGAGAATACACATTAATATTAATATTTCAATGCTTTGAAAATCATGATTTTATATTTAATATTTTAATGCGTTGAAATAATGCAAAGTCAAATAACATTGCGAAGTGATAACCATTTTTTTTTGTATATATTGAATTTGGTTTCCAATGAAACCTTGTTGACAGTGTGAATGTAATTGCTCAATTCAAAATTAAAAAAAACACTATTTAAGTACCTCTATCATAATTATCAAGTTTGCTAAAGAGGAAAAAGCAATTTACTGATCATTTCTTGTGTGAACAGACAATGTGTAGGGCATCTGATAGGGATCGATGTATGGAAGTAGAAATGTAGCAATACATACCTACCTACTAAGCGATTAATAAAGCAAGTGTGTAGTTAGGACATGTTTATTAATTCAATTAATAGCAATTTCAAATGTCAATTACTGATCGAATGGTGTTATTAAGTACGGAAGTAACTGCGTTGTGCAGAGATACTTCTACAAATTTACAGATTGTATATCATATATCGTATGAATGTTTACGAAGAACTCAGTATGTGTGGGAAAACGAGGAATATTATTATCTTTCATTGTGTGAAGCTTTTATTGTGCGTAGTGCATAATATATGCAGAGGAGAAGTTGCATAGAGATTTGGTTTCAAAGCTATGAATCTTTGCGGAAGACCGGACATGTGTAGGAGAAAATAATGATTAACATTGTTAATTTCCATTGTGCAATATGCTGCATAGGATATTGTTAAACTATTAATATTAATCTGTGAGATTTCTATGCACAATAGATTTGATATGAAACATAGCACTTATGCATTTATATTATATTGGAAGCATATGTGTTTTCTATTGACGATAAAAATTCTAAAAAAAATGATATTTGTGGGGGACCCGAGGAGTTTTGCAAGTTCTCGGACAATTTGTTATTGCTATGAGAATTAGTGTTAAAAATTGATGTTTTCCAAGGATACAGTATGTGCGAGAGATTTCATTGTGCAAAGATTTTACCGTGTAGAGATTTTATGTTTCATTGTGTAGAGATACTTTTGCAAATTCTCAAATCATATATCATATATCGTATGAATGTCAATGAACGATAGGGTATGTGTGGGAGAATGAGGAATATTATTGTGTTTTGTTATAGCTGCGTGTTCCAAGGAAGCTATGCTGAATTCGTTGTGTGGAGTAAGGACAAAAGCATTATTTATAACTAAAACATTACTAATAATATCTTGAAATCATTGTTTTCACAGTTCTCGAAACTTGAAATATTTAAATATTTACTAATTTCACTTCAGTCTATTGACAATAAAAATTCTAAAAAAAATTATATTTGTGGGGGACCTGAGGGGTTTTGCAAGTGCTCTCACAATTTGTTATTGCTATGAGAATTAGTGTTAAAAATTGATGTTTTCCAACTCAAATCATATATCATATATCATATATCATATGAATGTTAATGAAGGACAAGGTATGTGTGGAAGAATGACGAATATTATTGTGTTTCGTTATAGCTGCGTGTTCCAAAGAAGCTATGCCGAATTCATTGTGTGGAGTAAGGACAAAAGCATTATTTATAACTAAAACATTACTAATAATATCTTGAAATCATTGTTTTCGGAAACTTGAAATATTTAAATATTTACGAATTTCACTTTAATACGATATTGCCAAGATCACTTCCAATTAGTGGTCCCTACATAACATAGACCTCAACATTCCCATTTCCATTGTGCAGAAGTTCATTGTGCCCAATTGATTTTGTATTTATCATTACATAGTTATTAATGAATTGATTTAAGTTAGTTAATTATCATTTAGATTTAATTTTTAATAAAATAAGAAAGTTTTTTTTAATAATAGTTGGTTTTGTCTAATTATTATATGTTTTGGAATTGAAATATGCCAAAATATTTTTTGTATTTTTGTTATTTAAAATTGTTTTTGAATATATATATATATATATATATATATATATATATATATATATATAACACGTGAAAAATTTATGAAACACTTATATTGTGGAGAGTTCACAACTCAAATTTGTTATTCCAACAAATCCCTACAAAATTTTAAACAAATTCAACTAAAAAATATACTGAAAATAAATAAATAAATAAATAATAAAAATAAATAAATAGATAAATAAATAATAAAAATAAAAATAAAAATTTTCAAAACTTATAACAAATAAGCTATAAACAAAACTTATTTAACAAAAATATATACACCCAACCCTTTTTCAAATTCAAATTTATAACTTTTAAATAAATACTTAATACAATACAAATAATTTATTATTAAAAAACATATTTAAATAATCCAATATATATTATGTTACCATTAAACAAGAAAAACTTTAAAAAGGAAATAATTTATTATTAAAAAACATATTTAAATAATCCCATATATATTGTATGTTACCATTAAACAAGAAAAACTTAAAAAGGAAATTAAAAATTATTGAGTGCTAACACATGCGCAAGTGAGGGCTAAAATAACTTTTCTACCATTTTAATCTTTTTAAAATGTTTAGCTAACTCTTTATTTGCATGAGTTATTTGTTGGTTGTGACCATAGCTAACTCTTTATTTGCATGAGCTATTTGTTGGTTGTGACCATTGAATATGTGAGATATTTAATTTTTGGATTTTGTTATTTTATTAATTTATTATAAGTTTATAAATTTATTTATTTAATTTAATTATCAATAATTATTAAGTAAATAATATAGATTTAATTTTCATAAAATATTTTAAAATATTATTAGTATTAATTATAAATTAAAGATTGAGATTTATTTTTAATGTAATTATATTTTTATTCTTTTTAATTAAATTGATTAATTTAAAAAAATTTATATGAATATAAACTAGTATGTAATATTAGTAAACCATTTCCATGACATTGTAACAAAACCTATTTACAAATTAAAAATTTCCATAATAAAATGAAAATAAATCTCTATAATTAAAAATCTTATTACATATTTTTATAAATATCTATATATTTAAATCATATATTAATTATTTTTATAATTATCATTTAAATAATAATTTATACTTAAAAGTCACACAAAACTTCGATTAACTTACTAAACCAAAGACATAACTGACTGTAAAATTTTAATAACCTATCATCCCACCCGACACAATGAAATTACATACTCGAAAACAACTAAAGAATAAAAGAAAAACTAAAAGGCAAACGTGAGTTAACACATCACTACAAAATGAAATTAAACCGTTATTGAAATTAAACCGTTATAAATAATTTTAAAATGTGTAATTTAATTCTCAATGAAATTCGATAAAATAATTTTAAAAATATATATGATTGATTGATATTTAAAATATATTTTTAAATATATAAATAAATTTAACTTAAACAATTTATATTCAAATTGTTAAAAAAAATGACTAAATTTTAACTAAAAATATAATGAAAAAAATCATTTATTATAAATTAAATTACAAAGCAAACGTGAATTGACCGGTCACTCCAAAAAAAACCAAAAAACAAGCCAACAAACAAACACCAACCATGGAAAAGGAGGGAAAAGCAACCCGGTGGGTCCAACGGTCGAAGTAATGGTTTTTCACTTTGAAACATATTGAGGAAAAGCAACCTCAATCTCCTGGCCATAAATATCACTCTTGACTTGGAATTTGAGCAAAGAGACAAGGGAGGGAAAAGGAACACAGTGGGTCCAACAAGGGAAGTAATGTCTTAAACATAAATATCATAATTGATAATTTCATAATTGATATTTCAAATCTCCTTGATTCATAGAATGCATCACAATGTCCCACATTTGAACATTTCAAAAAATTCACAATGGAAAGAATCAGAATTGATATCTCATCTTTAGATGTTGTTTAAGAGTTGATATCTCATATCTAGTTGTTGTTTAACATGTGGGAAATTGTCTGTAATATTAGGTTTATTTTTAAGATTTTTTTAATATATTTTAAAATATTTTAAAATGGAAAAAATCTGAATTAATATTTTATTTTTGGATATTGCTTAATACTCGGATATTGTTTTGCAATCATATTTCTATTTTTGTTTTTTAAGTTTTTTTTGTTATTTAAAATGTTTTTAATACACCCAACATTTTAAAAATCATAAAATTGATTGAAAATTTTGATATCTTATTTTTAGAATTGTTTTGCAAGCGGTTTTATTTTTAATTTTTTTTAATAAATTTATTTATAGTTAATAAAATTTTATTAAAAAAATATTTTTTCAATATTAAAGTGTTATTTTATATATATGTTAATTGGAGTTATCTTGGGTGATTGGGAGGAAGGATTATGATTCTTCCCATCCAAATTCAATTCCCACAAATGACAGGATGAACAATCTCTTGAGTATCAAAACATATATATTTCACATATGAAATATAAAGATATTTCACACACACACATATAAGTATCGCTATTATCTTTGAAGCATATTTTCATCACAAATAGTTTCTTTGTCGCTATGAGTTATGTTTGTTACAATTCTCAAAACAAACCCCAATGTTCATCACTTAAATACTCAATTCTCAACTAGTGGATAAATAGGGACTATGATAACATATAAATCAACCGAGTAGCAACTAGTTGGTAACTAGGGACTATGGTAACATATAAATCAACCAAACAGAAAACATGTCAAAGAGGAAATAAATTTTCATCATGGATAAATTTATGGTCAACATATTATTTTTAGTTTGTTTGTCACCGTGAGTTGTGTTTGATTTCCAAAACAAACCCCGAAAAGCTCATCAATCAAATACTCAATTCTCAACTAGTGGGTAACTAGGGGTCATAATAACATATAAATCAACCCAACATAACAACACAAGTTAGCATGGTAGGGAAAATTTCAATTTACTACATTCTCATTAAGTAAATTAACTAGTGAAAAACATAAATAGAGGAATTTATGTTAGCAATTTAACAAGAAATGCCTTATAATGTGCTTAACACATGACATTAACTTTTGCTAATTCATTGAATTACACAAACTACTATCCATTATATAGTAACCTCAACTTTCTATAATAGTAATTCTCAAATTACAATGAATTGAAATTTAACTACAAAGATCTCGTTTCCTTCATAGAGGGCTCACATGACTCAAATCTTGAGAAAACTTGATACATGTTTTAAATATTTGAATATGTTCATCAACGTATTATGATTACTACACATGATAACTCCTACACAAAAATGTAACTTTTTCAATAGCTCACATCTATGGATGCAAATTTTTAATAACCTAACACAAAACCACAAATTATTGCTAGAGCTTGCCCATATCTACCTCAACGTTCACATTTACTGCTAGTGAAAGAGATCCTCTTTGCAAAAAGGGTCATACAAATATGGTTGGAACCTAGGAGTGTATTACCTACACTTTCATTTTTTATTCAATTTCAATCTTAAAGAATTATTATCTCTTTAATAATAAATAAATTTATTAAACGTAAGGTTTTTAATAAAATACTAACCCTACAAGATACCAATAACTAAGAAATGTCGAAGACAACTCAGAAGCTCTAAACTTAAATTTTAATGAAGGGAACATTAAAGTTTGCTCCTTTAAACTAGTTACAACTTCAAAGTTTAAGAGTCTAAATTTAACTATGAGGAAATGGTGGAGTATGAAGTCTAGGCATTAGGAAGCTAAAAGAAACAAGGGAGCCACTGCTGTAGCGGTAGTCCCTGCCGGGGTTGAGAAACTCGAGTCGGCAGTAATTTTAACATACTGTTAACGAGAACAGATATAGAAAATGATGTTGACCTATTATATGTTCCCCATAAAATATATGCCACTGTTAACGAGAACAGATATAGAAAATGATGTTTCCATCCAATTTGGGAACAGATATAGAAAATGATGTTTAATCTTCACACATTTATAAAAATGGTATCGCATATAAATAATAACATAAAATCTTTTTTGCCTGCGTCTTTAACTTCTCCATTAAAGTTCTTTAGCGCGTGCATGAATAAGTACTATGCACATCTCAATTCGCTAAGATCTCCTCAACAAATCTCTGCACATTATCAGCTATTCCCAACTCATCTACACGTCTGCAAGCTCTGATGGCGATTTTAATCTTCATAAGCAAAAGCTTTCAACGCAATTGTTATTTCAGCGTTAAACAATCAGGAGCTCAAAATCCTTCAATGTGCAACCAATAGTGTCTTAATAACTACCATAGTTGGTATTTCATTTTGGTTATAGTGTTTTGTAAAAATATTGTTTGACATTATCGAGAAAATAGGTATAAAGTGAGCGTGTCAACAATTAAACAATTTGAATAACAAATATGTGAGTATTTAATTCAAGGTTCCTAGACTTGGTCTTTATGACGTTGAG
This sequence comes from Pinus tabuliformis, assembly GCA_031772625.1. Lineage (NCBI taxonomy): Eukaryota > Viridiplantae > Streptophyta > Pinopsida > Pinales > Pinaceae > Pinus > Pinus tabuliformis. Next base: position 356,285,234 of record CM062819.1, on the reverse strand, counting down.
CACATAAGAGTTATTTAATGATGCATAAGACTATTATTATTGATGAAATGACTCTACATATCACCCACGTGACAGACTCTACGTCATCTATATGGAAATACAATTGCATATACTAAATTGTTCATTCATAAAATAATTAGCAAAAAAATCAAGTTTATGCGAATTCCCACAGCTATTCTCGGCATTAAAGTTTCAGGAACAAAGTTTAAGCAAAAAAATCAAGTTTATGTGAATGCCGACAGCTGTTCCGGGCTGGGCATTAAAGTTTTAGGACCAAAGTTTAAGCAAAAAAATCAAGTTTATGTGAAATGCCGACAGCTGTTCCGGGAATTAAAGTTTCAGGACGAAAGTTTAAGCGCCTAATGTCGGTAACTGTTCTGGCAAGTAAACGTGGTGAGAGACTAAATGAAACTTGTCTTCATGCCTCGGACGAAGACAACCACCTGGCGAGAGCAGCAGGAGATTTGTCTTTTTTTCTATGTGGTGACAACCTCACTCGAACTCCTTCCTCCACTTCCATCGCCACCGGGCCGCCACTCGCTCCTTGTCCCAGGCAGCAAAACATGGCACAGTCATTCACTCCGGCAGAGAGGAATGAAAGGCCTACTCCGAATGAGACTGTTTCGACTCGGTCTAGTTCTTCCGATACAGCTCTTTTGGGAGGCGTACGGGAATCAATCGTGGGTTCTGTACAGTCTTCGCAGGTTTCTCCTGGCGGTTTGCATTCGAAACCCAGCGTCCGACTTTCTCCTGTAAGATTTCCTGGTCTCTGTATTCGTCTTTCTTTACATTGTCTTGTTTTTACTAAATTGAGCTTTAAGCTTCTTTTTGTCCTGTTGGGATCTGAAATCTACGTATGGGGTACTTTGAGTTTTAATGTTCCCATGTTTGGTTGATCTGTATGTGTTCATTGCTTACCGCTTTGGGGTTTCGGCATCTACGTATGTGTCTTTCTGAGATTATGCTGGTTCATTTCTCTGCTGCCTTTTTTGGGTAATTGCTGTCAGATGAGGTTATGCTGCTTCGTTTAACTGTTGCCTTTTGTGGATAATTGCTGTCATAAAAAGTAAGTTAAGCGATTAAGTTTTTGATCCACCTGTAAGGAGATCCGCAATACTTCTGCTAGTTGTTCATTTCTTGGGTGTTTGATGTATTACCAGAGATCTGAATTAGTACTAATATCTACTTGTGATCAAGTGCTAGAAATCTGAGCTCAGAAAGTATCATTGTTAATGTTTGATTTTGAGCTACGGAAATTGACATTCTCTCGTATCTCTTATGCTTGCACTTCTTTCTGAACGGTTTTCTACGGAAAATGACGCTAAAATCAGGTAATTTACAGAGCACTGTAAGAAGAATTTTAGGAACTGTGCGGAAATTCAAAATTGTTTTTTGAAAAAGCATAACAAAAACAAGCTACTTGTAATCATTTTTATAATGAAAACAATTTTGAACAAGCATAACAAAAACAAGCTACTGTAATCATTTTTATAATGAAAAGTTATGATTTTTTTAGGTTGACAAAAAAATATAATTGAATTTCGAAATTGTACCTCTAGGCGCAGATTAACCGGATAAGATAGGCGTTGGGTGAAGTTATTGCTACTTATTATTTATCGTAGTTTAAATTTATTTCAGAATTTGTAATTTATATTAATTTCAGAATTGTACCTCATGAAGCTGTGAAGATGAAGCTGTGCAGGTCGATTGATGAAGCTATGCAACTAGTTTGGGTAGGCTTCTATCCTTCCCGGATGAAGCTATGCAACCGGTTAGCTAAGCACTCTATGCAACTGGTTAGCCAAGCAGATGGTTGCACCAGGTTAGCAGAGCCAATTCAAGCTCGAGCTTCCCGTGACCATAGTTCCTGATTCAATTGAAGCTAGCCTGGGCACCTGAAGAAGCCGCCGCCTGAAGCCTATCCACCTGAATGAAGAACAGGAAGAGTGAAGAATAGGAAAAGTGAAGGCCTGGAACTATAACATTAGACCATAGTTCCTAATTCAATTCCCTGAAGCCTGGGCACCTGAAGAAGCCGTCGCCTGAAGCCTATCCACCTGAATAAGACTGAAGAACAGGAAGACTGAAGAACAGGAAAAGTGAAGGCTGCTGACTAAACACGAGGCAGGGTGACTGAACACATTGTTGTGAAGTGATAAATGGCGAGAAGAAGCTAACTGAGAGCACAGACACCTAGACACCTGGACTGCATGCAATCTATGCATGTCTCTTACCATATACAACCATACCCTTGCTCGCTCACACATTTTTTTGAAAAACTTATGATAAAACAACTTTCCCTCACTGAAATAACATCGGGGCACGTGAGGCCGGCAATAAGACGTCCAAACAAAAACATTGGATAAAAATTTGTTGCGCCGAACATTTTATTTGAAACATTGGTTTAAACCTGAAATGTACCGAACATATTAATCGGTCAAAGTGATTTAATAGTTGGTCAACGCCGTATCGAACGCTATAGTCCCTGCTATGCCGGAGGCAGGGACTAATAAGAAATGAAATAAGGAACACATTGGTGTCAAAAACCTCATGGTGCCTTTAAACTTGTGATGCTTTCCATTCTCCCACTGCTCACCACTAAGATAGATGTGTACATGCTTAACAAATCAACACATCTTATTTTTGACAATGAATTCATGGTCATCATGAGTAAGAATATTAATGATGGGAATATTAATACTCATTGAAGGACTGGATGCAAGTGAACCTATAAGTTATATGCACTTCATATTTAAATAAGTCTCTCAATACAAGGGCATAGTTTGGTTCTAAATGTAAGAAGTTAATTCATGCACCATAATTTACTGTGGGAGGTCATTCCCTTGCTTTACATTATGCTATTGTAATTATCCTTATTAAGAAGAAATAAAATGTTGGTTATTTTGAAATAGCTTTGCTTGCAAGTTTTGGCATTTTTATGCAACTTATATGTGAGGATGGATCAAGATTTGATAGTTACTTCTTTGGTCATTAGTTATCCTACATTATGAAAGGGAAAACCTTAATATTTATTATTGATCCTAGTAATCATTACTCTTTAAGGAAAGGAAAAACCCAGTAGAAGATGACACCTTGATTTGTTAAGTTCTTATACACCTTAAACAATGTACCATAAAATTGCAAATGAATAGTCATACACTAAGTGATGTGAAATACATATTATTAATCAAGATGATTATTATAATGGGTAGATGGAATTTGGTGGAGTGCATAAGAATTTTAACATAAATTTTATAAAAAAGGTAGGAAATTTAGCATCTACACGATATTTCACTGTAAAATGTTGCTTACTCTCTTACATCTTTTAGCTATACAACTCTTCCTCCAACATAACACTTTCATTTGGTACTTCCCAATCCCCATCCCTAGCACAACTTTATAAGTGTGTTTTCATACAACGAAGTTGGATACACTAGTGATGTGTAATTACATCTAGGACTATGGAAACTCACATCCCCTCCCTTCTCTTTATTTTGTAAATTCACTATTATTCATAAATTGTTGTGGATATTCATGGATATTCTACTGGATAGTTTGTCACAATAGATCTACTAAATTATATATGAAAATTTGAAATCTACATTGATGATTAATTTTTCCTTAGATTTCTAGATTCGTTAAATACGTTGCTATCATGCTTATGGATGTATATATATATATATATATATATATATATATATATATGGAAAATAGAGAAAAATGAAATAAAACTCATGGACCCTAATGAACATAGTATTGATCTAGGAAACTGTTATGGAGAAAACCTTGTTGGAAGGTGAAGTTGATCTTCTCTCTCTTTTTGTGAACGAAAATGGATGCAAGTACAAAGGAATGGGAACTATGGCTTGTGGGATGCTACAATACACAAACCCTCTTTGTTTATTGCCTCTTTATCCAATTTCAGCTACTCTACTCAACTATGGAACAAAATGCAATTGAATAATATTGAACCCCTTCTCCTCCTAGTGGCCCAGTTATAACATAGCCTAATAGCCAAATAAGGGTTAAATTTGATTGATTTATTCCAACTCAACCATTTTAGAATTTTATTCATAGTTCCCACACGGCTAGCCCCTTTTCCACGAGTAACTAATTCAGATTGGATCATTATATTATTTGTCTTCCATCTCAATGCTTTCCGAGTGTAAAAAGTGGAGGAATCAACTCACATGACCATTTTTATCAATGGGCCATGGTTTGGTAGATTGTAGTTTGAAACCTTCCAGTAGCATTTTGAGGCATCAAATGGCATTTTTTGGGGAGAAAATTTTGTTTCTTTAGGGAAGTACCTTTTTTACATATTCCACAAACATAGAACTTTCCAACGACATAAGAATTTCCTCAATTGGATTCTATATGAAAAAGCTATACCAATCAGAAGTTGACCTTCCGTTTTTACTACCATAATTCGAGAGGATGCCATGTCAGCCCCCATTACCCATAGAAAATGGGCTAGCTAGTGACCATGATGAAGATGACTCTAGAATAGTCCACAATGTAACTTTAGTTAAGAGTTGAAGGAGTCAAACTTAATCACTAGTAGTTTATAGAGTCGTGTTATAATTGGGCCACTACAAGGAAAAGGGGTTCCATTATTTTCTAGTGCATTTATTCCGTAAACAAGAAAAATTAGTAATTGAGAGGGATAGGTGTAGGTTTTAACCCCGTACAGAAATTACCTACATATGAATTCTAAAAATAGAAAATAAACAATGGCGAGAGCATAAAACATAAAACAGATATACACAAAGATTTTCCCCTGGATCCCAAAACCAAGACTACCAAATTGATTTTTCATTATTTCAATGTTACAATACATATATATACATGTTGAAGCATCCACAAACCCCAATCCATTAACCTTGGATTAGAACATAATCATAGTTCCCTTGACCAGATCTACAAAATACCATGGGCAGAAAACAATCATGTCCAAAACCATGTGCGAAAACCACGCACAAAACCATAGGTAGGTCTGCCCACTTAATATAGGGTCCAAAAGAAATTTCCCCGAGGTGCTGCCTTAGACCCTATAGAGGGGGGCTACTTCCCCCCTCAAACCCCCCGGCAAGGGGGCTACCGGCCCCCTGTTGCGCCCAGTGCAACGAACAGAGGGGTGTTATCACCCCCCCTGTGACCCCCCCCCCCGTGGGGCTAGTCGTGGAAAGAATATAACACACACCCAACAATAGGGATAGAGAACACAAAGATGTTGTTTACACTATAGTATCCCATGGGTCACATGCATTACTTCTTTGTACTTGCAACCATTTCCTATTCAGAAAAAAGCGAGCATAAAAACCTCACCTTCAAGCTAGGTTTTCTCTTGAAAGCTTTTCCTAGGTTAGATCTTGTGTCAATCATGGTTTATGAGTTTTAATTTTGTTGAGAAATCATTAGGTTAGAAAATTAGGGTGATTTATCTATCATGATAATTACTTGTGATTGTATATGTTAGCTTTTTGTTATTATGTTTTTTTCTTCTTCATCAAGAAATTAACAAAATGTCCATGAAGATCACAAAGAAATAAAAGAACACAAGAAATTAGACTCTCCAAGCCAGGGCCAAAACCCCACAAGGGGGAAAACCCAAAAAATTCCTCTTCTTATAGAATCAGATCAAAGTGAGAAATCCAAGACCCAAAAACCAAGACCAAGACCTCTCATAATACCCAAGTTTGTCCTCCTTCAATCCATCGTCATATCACAATCAACAAAAGTCATAGTTGTTAAAATCATTACATTCTAGTCAATCCTTGAATTTTCTGCCTCCTTGAAATCTCAACCCTATAATTTTGGGCATGTAATACCACAGAAGTTGCCTAAAAAATTTGCACATGTGGACAAGAAAACTAGGGAAGAAAAGCAAACTTTCTCTCTCCTTTGAAATCTCCCTTTCTCTTCTTTTACTTCGCTGAAATTCTCCTTCTGCACTGAAATCGAAGTGGATGCCAAAATGTGGAGCATTGTTACCAATAAATAGTTGTCTGACCATATGAAGAGACACATCTTGTGGGTTGGCCGACTTGTCTATCTAGAGGGTTGACTTGGTCTTGTGGGCGAAAAAATGACATTTTTGTCTTGAATAAAATTATTTTTTCCTCCTTTCTTTAAAATTATGAATGGAACTTGACTCAAGTACACTATATTGACTCATGACAAGTTTTATTTTGATTCAATAAACCCTAGAGGCATAAATAACTTGTTTTACTAAGAAAATGATAATAATAAATTTCCTTTTTTTATTCTTTTTCTTCTTTTGTTTTTTACATGAAATGCATAATGATACAAGTACAATGATGATTATGAAGACTGAACATAGTTACACTTTCCAACATATTTCACTATGCTTTACTTTTTGCATAACTATAATTTGCATGCATACACAATAAACATTAAGTTATAGATCCAAAAATCTAAAGAGAAATAAACTCTCAAAGTTAGATTTTGTATTTTTAAGTATAATTTTATCAAATCTATTGTGACAATTTTCCAGTGGAATATCCATGGTGGTTTATGGATTAGTAATAGGGGATGATGTGGCATCCTCTTGAATTATGGAAAGGTATCCTCTTGAATTGTGGCATCAACAATATGCTCAGTTTTCCTATAATAGATAAAAGTGACAACCTTTTCTTGTACCAATTGTTGTAAGTAATGAGCAAGAAGTTCGACATGCTTCATCTTATTATGCGCAACATGATTGTAAACAACCTTAATTACACTCTAATTGTTACAATAAATAGTATTCAAGACCTTAATAAGATAACCAAGCTCTCCTAAGAGTTAAAGAATCCAAATTTCATTCGTCATTGCATTAACAACTCCACAGTGCTCAACTTCCATAGTCAATAGAGAGATTGCACATTGTTTCTTGCATGAACAAATTGTGGGTCCAATACTAAAGTGAAACACATATCAAGAAGTGGATCTATGTCATCATTGTGACCTTCCCAACCAAAGTCAGTGAAACCAATCAACGAATTTGAATTTTGACACAATTTGATGCCAAAATGAGAGGTACCCTTAATTATTAACAATACACTTAATTATACACATCAATTATTTACTAAATATTCAAGCAAGTTATTATTTGATTTTTTATTTATGATCTTATTAATCCCTACCAAGGCATGACTCTAGCAATTGATTTACTTATTGACCACTATTAATTTAGCATTGACCAATGCAACTTATAATATTTAACTTTGAAAAAAAAATATTTATTTTCCAATATTATTAAAAACATATTTTTCAAACATTTGATTGGACCATAACTTGAAGGTATTATTGCAACTTTTGCGCAATATAATTACATGTGGATAAGTGCTTCACATATTTATGCCATAATTTATGGATATGGTTGGAAAATTCATGCATTATTTTCTGATATTTGTGTGGTGACTTTTTATTCTTAATATTTGAACGAAAACCATCCAAAAATAAAATCCTTGAAAATAACTCATACTTAGGTAAATAACATATTTACCATAAGTTACTTCCCACCATAATTTGAACAAGTCTTTGCATAAAAAATGGATAGGAAGAGGATATATATAAATATACTTGCCATGCATTACTACCCACCAGTATTTATGTTTTCCTCAGCACTTATGTAGGAGTAAAATTGTAAATATGTAGTTCTAGTAATGGTTACTACTCACCACAATTTTTGGGTTACTCGACTTCTTAATCCTTGTTTCAAGTTTTAATCGGTGTTCGCTCCCATCCAAAAACCTACTCCGTAACCATTAGATAAATTTTAAGGTTTAAAATTGGCCTCCTAGAGAATATTATAAAATAATAGTGGAAATAATAAAATAAGATTAGGTTACCTCATCAAGTTTTGGAGGGAAAAAAGAAAAAAATACTTTTTCAACTTACTTCCCTATGATTTTACTCAAATTTCGAGCAGGAACATTAGTTGTATGTGAAATTTAATTTTCCATCCAAGGAGTACCCATGCTGCATACTTTTGATGGACTCTACTACATGAAAAATGTGAAATACATGGAAAAACATGATAAAAATCACGTTTTTCATGTATTTCACATTTTTGGTGTAGTGGGGTCCATTAAAAGTATGCAACATATCCAACAAGTGTTCCCACTCAAAATTTGAGTAAAATCATAGGGATATAATTGAAAATACGAGTTGAAAAAATAGTTGTTTTTTTTATTTATTTATTTATTTTTTTTTACTCCAAAAATAGTGAATCATCCCCCATGGTTGACATCACCATATTGAATTTTATTGGTTCTTATATATTTGATTTTTGTTGTACATTTCGTTTTGAGGCCCACTTTTTACCTCAAAATTTTTGTAATGTCCCACGTTAGGGTTTATGTGGCCTCCCTCTCTTGCTTATCCCTCCCCTTCTCCCCATCCGCCTACCTTGACCACTTCAACTACTGACCTTCGTACAATGGCCAGTCAGGGTGGAGGGACCACTGGTCCCTCCAACCAATATGTCAACATGCACTAGCACCCTGCGAAGGACACCCTTATGTCCAAAATTGAGGATTCCATGGATTCATAAATGGTTGACATCTCATTTCCTGCAAAGTTAGATTCTCAGCCTGTCAAAGGGTCCAACATCTACTATGCCATGTCATCTAAGATCCCTAGACTACACATTCCTCCGATGCATCTCAATGTTCACATAGAGCACATGTAGATTCACTCTCCCATATGCAATTTTTTTTGCATATGGCCTATGGAAAAAGTCCCTTCTCCATTGGATTTCCTTGCACTGGAAACCAAAGTCCCATTCTAAGGTGAAACTTGTCTCCAAGCGCTTCTTCACTGCCATTTTCTCGCTAGCAGAAGACTACTTCTCAATGATGGATGGTGGCCCCTACTTCTTTAACTTTGTTGGTCTCTACATGAGGTAATGGGTAAAGTACTTCAACGCGGATAAAGAGGACTTCTCTTGGCCACCATTTTGGGTTCACCTATACTCACTTCCACAAGAGTATTAGGACCTAGAAATCCTAGACGAGATTGGAAACAAGTTGGGAATTTTTTTTTATCTTTCATATCAAACCAAATAAGGATGTCATACCTCTTTCTCAAGGATCTACATCTATATGAACATTTTCAACTCTCTCTCGGAAGCCATCAGTCTTGAATCTGAAGACATTGACTAGATCCAAATGCTCGACTACAAGCATGTCCCTTTTAGATGCAGGAAATGCCACAAACATGCGCATCTCTTCATGGATTGTCCTCTCAATTCACCCAAGAAGGATCCATCTAAATCGACAACTAAGGATGAATAAGTGTTCACCAAAATCCCCTCCAAATGTTGACATAACAAGAAATCAAATGCACCATTGGTCCCCAAGAAGCAAGCTATCAATAACATCTTTGAGGCACTAGCTAATATGGCAGAAGGAAAAGAACTCCCGAGATCAACCCCAGCCTAGGAAAATACCCATGAATATTCAAGATCATAGCATAACAAAGGAGGAATGGCACCCCTAGTGACTCAAGTTGTTGATAAGAATGCAGACAAAAATGACCCAAGTTAGCCTAAATACTCCAACATAATGGGTGATGATTACTTAATGGAAATAGAAGGTATCAACCTAATGGCCATGGAATACGTTTTCAAGAGAAATGACCTGCAAGTGAACCCTCAGAAACAAATTAATCTCTGAGTTGGGAATCCAAAGCACCATATCCAAGGACAACAAAAAATGCTCCAAAGAATAAAAGAAGTGAGGACGCAAAATGGATCTCCAAGGAATTAAATCACTTGGGATGAAACTCGTTGATTTAGTGAAATATAAATAGATATCAGAGATCTTCTCCTCTCCCCCTCCCTTCTCTTAGGAATATCATTTCGTGGAACATCAGGGGTATGAATAACCACTCCAAGCAACAAATTCTCAAGTGAAGGATCCAATATGACACTCTATCCATCATGCTCATCCAAGAATCAAAATGTTTTAGTTCATATTTCAATAAAATAATTTCCCAAACCCGGAGAAACGCCAAGAACAATTCCTTGAATGTTGATAGAGACTTAGGAGGCCTAGGCATATCTTATAACCTCACCCAACTAAATGTAAGTAAGATCAATATGCACCCCTCAATTATTTTTGTATCTTTTCTTTTATTAGGAACAAACTTGCATGGTTTTCTTTCGAATGTCTATGACTCTCACATTCAGGCATGTAAGATGAAAATGTTGTAGCACCTGAACACACTCGAAACAAAGTTGGATCCGTATAAATGGATAATAGGCAGAGATTTTAACATGATCACCAATCTAAAAGAGAAAAAAGGAGGTAGGAGAACTCTCGAAGCAAAGTCAAAAGACTTCAAAAATTTCATTGAGGAGAATGATTTAATATATCTTCAAACTACTAATGGTCTATACACATGGAACAACAAATGAGGAGGAAAGGTACAGATATCTTTGTGCCTTGATCGCTTTCTAGTTTCAGAACCTCTCATCACAGTTGGACAAAAAATCATGGTCGAGATCCTCCCAGCTACAGGATCTAACCACTGGCCCATCTGCAAGTCCTAGCACGATCTAGGAAAATCTCTTAAGAAACCTTTCAGATTCAGAACTTTTGTCTCACTGACGCCTCCATCATGTCCAAGATTCAACCCTAGTGGGACTGTGCTAGAACCAAAGAGGGATCTAATATGTACATCTTCCAAAAAAAGCTCAAACAAATCAAATTTCATCTTAAGAAATGGAATAGAGAGTAGTTCGACAATATATTCCAAGAGAAGCACAAACTTGAGAAGTAAATGGAAGCGTTGTAATAGGATAGCATAACCAATGGTCGAACCAAAGACTCAAGGGACCATGAAACTGCCTTGACTTCTAAACCAAAAGAACACTACAAAGAAGAAGAAATATACTAGAATCAGAAGTCCAAAATAAACCAACTCAAAGAAGAGAGTGGAACACCTCCTTTTTCCATCACTCAACCAGCACAATTCCAATAACAAAATCACCTCTCTCTGATTGGAAAATGGTGACCATACTAAAACCTAGGAATAAATAGAGGATGTCCTAGTGCACTTCTATTGAGATATTCTCATTGATCCCTTTCCTTGTCGATTAGATGCAATCAAAAAGATCATAACCAACATTCCCCAGTTGGTAATAAAGGCCCACAATAAAGCTCTGATGATGTCGATCTCTAGTACTGAAGTCCATGATACCATGAACCAAATGGAAAGAGATAAAGATCTTCGCCCTAATGGATTCACACTCTCCTTCTTCGAGCACTGTTTGCACTTCCTACAAGATGAAGTCCTTGAGATCATCGAAGAATCCTGCTCCACCCAAAGCATTCTACCTACTCTCAATGCCACATTATTAACTCTTATTCTGAAGGAAGATAATGTTTCCTCCCTTGGTAATTTTTTTCCCATAGCCCTATGCAATGTTGTTTACAAACTTATCACTAAATTCATAGTCAATCACCTAGAGCCTATTCTCCCTCTCCTCATTTCCCCAAAGAAAATTGGTTATGTCAAAGGATGTCAAATCCTTGATGGAATCATTCATGCCCTTGAAATTGTTCATTCAGAATCTCGACATGCTCCTCTAGCTAGACTTCTCCAAAGCCTTTGAAAAACTTAATTGGCCTTACATGGAATGCATCCTCAAATATTTCAAATTTTGTGAAGAATGGATAAGCCGGATCCTCTCCCTAATATCCTTGGGCTTCTTTTCCATCTTGGTCAATGGAAACCCCTCTAGCCCCTTCTCGTGTCTTGGGGCATCAAGCATGGTGATCCACTCTCTCACTTCCTCTTTATTCTCATGGCTAAAGGTTTAGGAAGAAGCCCAAAAGAAACTCGCATCAAAGGAATAAAAGTCTTATCTCTCCCTGACAACCCCCCTCAAACTCCTTAACAATCTATTGACGATACTCTTCTAATGAACCACCCCTTATTCCAAGAATCCAAATCTATCAAGGAAATCCTTAACCTCTTCTCTGAAGCCTCGGTCATGTTCATAAATTAGGAAAATTCCTCAGTCTTCTTCTATAACAATCCTCCCATCACCCAAAGAAACATCCTAAGAATTATTGGCTTCCGGGCTTCCTCTCTTATATCCAAATATTAGGGAGTTCCTCTCACTAACTCAACTATCAAGCATTTCTCCTCGTGATATTCCCTGGACAAATTGAATCATTGCTTATCCAACTAGACCTTTCGCTCCTTAAACATAGCTAAAAGATTGATACTCATTAAATCAATGCTCCAATCCCTACCCCTATACCTCTTCTTTGTCCTAGCTACTCCCAAATTGGTTTTAAAAATCATTAGATCCCTCAAGTGATCCTCTTTATGGGGAGGCAATGACTAGAAGAAAAAGCGGACCTTGTTCAAATGCGACACTCTATGTCTAGACAAATGTGAAGGAGGATTGAGCTTGCAGGATCCTAAGCTCGTTAATGAATCCATCGATGCAAAAATTTGGTGGAAATGTGTTAACTACTCCATGGACCCATGGGACCTCCTCTAGCACAAAAGATATACCAGTGACAAAGAAAGGAAAAAATTGATTCACATATCTCTCACTAAGAGGGGATCTCTAAATTGGAACTTGGCCAATGACAAAAAATAATTCGTTCAAGCACACTGTTTTTGGGAAATAAGAAATGTCCAATCAACTAGATTTTGCAAGGATTCCTGGAAGCAACTCGTAATCCTGACGTTGAGTCTCCAACTCCCCTCTATAAATCATTCCACCCTCCTCAAAGGAAGAACTCAATTCCGCTATTATTGGAAAAGGGGGAGCTCTGATCCCTTTAGAAAGTGGATCCATCTAGTCAGATGGAAGAAAAAGGATCGTCAGGTGGACCCTCTCCCTCTATGGCAAGAACTCTCCAGAAGGATACTCAATAGATCACACAGGAAAAATACTCCCAGATGGGGGTACAAACCAATTGGATATTTCTCAATCAAGGAGGCTTACTCTCTAGCCAGGCAAGCTCCTCCTATGGATCCTAACCCTACTTGGAAAGCTTTGTGAATGATCGATCTCTAGCCAAAATTCACCACCTTCCTATGGTTAGTTGCTCAGAGACGAATTATCACATGGGAGAACCTCTTAAAAAGAGAATTTGCAAGCACATCATGGTGTTGCATCTGCAAACAACACTCGGGATCAACTAACCACCTTTTGGGTTCATGCGATCTAGCCAATACTCTATGGACTAGGATTTCTCTGGGATTCTATAAGCCAGTTTTTTACCTTGAAAATATAGTCCAGTTACTCTGATCATGACGAAAATACCCTAAAAAAAATATTCCTGAATAAGCTATGGACATCAACCCTTGGGCTCCTAGTTTGGAAAGAACACAATCAACACTTATTTGTTGGGAAATCTAAAGATGTTCATGAAATTTTGCTCCAAATATGAAAACAATTGGAAGAAAAAGTGTTCCTCCATAATTAGGATGCAAAACATTTCCCCACTCACCCCTTAGAAATTTCAATCCTCCACCAGTGGAGCTTTACTCATACTGCCACCCCTCTTATCCCTCCTCGCCCGCCACCCTTGCCTCCTAGTCCTGACTCTTGGGCCCCTCCCCTTGATATACACTTCAAACTAAATTCCAATGGAGCCTCAAAAGGTTATCCGAGTGAGGCTGGAATTGGCAGATCAATTGACAAAAACAAAGGGAAAACATAAGTATGTATTGTGGCCACATAGTACATGAAAGAAACAATGCAACATAATTGGAAGCATTAATTCAAGGACTTCTTATTGCCTAACGTTGACAGTTAATTCCTCTCATTGCTTAAGGGAACTCTTAGGTCATAATTCAACTTTCCAAGCATGTATAAGCCAGTTCTCCACCCACCAAATAATCAATTGGTTAGAGACTTGATCTCAGATCTCAACACCTAACCGAAATCGCATCCCTTCAGGAAGCTATCATCTTATCCCATGTAAGGTGGAAAGCCAAATCACTAGTTGAGTTTTTGGCCAACAAAGGGATTGAGGGCCGACTTCCAATTAGGGAAGTGGTCCCCACCCCCCCACTCTCCAAATTGGGCCTCCTAGTGCCAAGCATTAGCCTCACAGGATCTCATGCCCTTGAATCTGCATGGCAGTCTAGATGAACAAAACCTCCATGCACTTAAGGAAGGTAGTACATCCACCCTGGGATGGGATTTTTGTGACGCATCAAGTTGACTTCCCACAATGCCTTGAGAAGGGAGCGAGGGAGAAGTGTCAATTCCACCTCCCTTCAATAATTAAAAAATCATTAAGCACTTTCCCTCTCCAATTGGCCTCTACAACTCTCCATCCTCCATTAAATTGATGCAAAATAACATCTTGTACTCCAATTTTGTTACTCAAGAGAAGGAGGTATCTCAACTCTCTCTCAACCCTTGTGTTTTTCTACTTTGTGACCATGGTACGAGAGCAAGGAAGGTCCAAGAAAGGAGGGCATGGGTGAGGCCAACCTCCTCACCCTTCTTAGCATGGGCAGAGAGATGATCATTTAGATAGCAGAATTCCCCACCTCTTTAGAGGCATGGTGGGTGATGTCGAAGCTGGAGAGTTTAAAATCTCAGGAGACCGCCTCTAGGCCTTGCATAATGTACTAGGATGACACTACCAAGATCAAGAAGACATCAATGTGTTGCTTGAGGGACATATGTTGGATCTGGAATGTCACCTCCAACATGAAAAGACTTCATATCACCAAATTTCTCATCTTATGCACATCAAACTTCATAGGTATGATTCCCCAACTAATAGGGTGCACAATTTTTATTTTTCTCCAGAACTCACTGGTGCTCCTCACACCAGGCCTCACGGTCCCTCTCCTCATCATCGTCAGCCTTGTTGCGATTAGAAGTTGTATCCATAGGGTGTGGGTCTTTCCTGCGGCTCAGGTGACGACCTTAGTTGCTTGTTCAATGGGCTCAGAGACCAAGTCAGTGACTCCATTCAACGACCTATTGAATTCCACTCTTCTACCAATCGCTTAACCTCCTCATAGCTCCCTCTGCTCGACGACCTGGACTTCTACAAGTCGTGCCCCATGGTTGAGGAGGATCCCCCAGAGCATTAAGGTGGAACGCAAGGTCTCTCAAGGTATCGTTCCTACTCGTCTTGCCTCATGTTCTTGTTGTTGTTTTTTTACAATAGCGTGGTTGCTTCTCCTTTTCTCATGGCTCTTGTTTTTACCGACCAACCTCTCAAGGTGGTGTTGCCTATCTACCATGTTTTTGTTCATTTTGTTGGACTATCAGTGCAAGGAGGTTTTCTGGTTTCTCCCCTAGGAGTAGGAACCTCCGCAATTTTGTCTACATCATATGTTTTCTTTCTCCAAAGGCCATGTTTAGGGCCAATAAATGCTAAGCTCCAAATCTCCCAATATTGTACTTTTTGTAATTTTAATGTAATGAAAATACCCTTTACTTACAAAAAAAAATGGTTACTACCCACCAAAATTTATGCAAGTCCTTGTATATAAGAAAACATTAATTTACCCACTTCACATCTCAATTTATTAGCATCTCAATTTGCTTATTAATCATTGTTAATTTAGAATAAATCAATATAATTTATAATGTAATTTTTCACCAAATATAACTTTTAACTTAAATGAAACAAACTAAAGTATCATACTATACTTAATATTATTGGTTACCTATTTAATTATACTCACTTATCGGAAGTGAATGTCAAAGCTAACCACTCTTTAGATTTTGCATTTATCAACCATGTGAGTTATTGGTATATTGACGTAAGGTAGTTAATTATTGTTTAGATTTCATTTTGGGTCTATTTTATGCGTTTGTTTTTGTGTTTTGAATAACTTTATGCATTAAAATGTATTGAGCAATTGTTGTTTTTAAACATATTTAATTATCATTAAATATTTATATTAACTTTTAGTTGTATTTTTTAAGATTTTGTTTTTTTATATATATTTTTAATATAGATATAGTAGGTGAAGAATGCCTAAATATATAATGGTATAAAAGTTTTATGATAATAATAATTTAATACAATGTAATTAATTTGATATGGTTGTATTTTTTAAGATTTTGTTTTTTTATTTATATTTTTAATATAGATATAGTAGGTGAAGAATGTCTAAATATATAATGGTATAAAAGTTTTATGATAATAATAATTTAATACAATGTAATTAGTTTGATATATTTGGTTTATACAAACAATTGCTGCATGCTTACTGGGGCATGAAACGACTCCTGGCTAAGGCCATGGAGCAAATTGCAGTTGAAATGGTGGAATTAGCCCAGGGATTCCCTACTTTTAAAAGGGAATTAAGGAACATACAGGTGACTCTGAACATGCAGGACCATAAGCTGGACAAAATTCTACAGCTGCTCAAGGAAAATGGTTTCGAGATCAAGACAGAAGGTGGACCAAAGCTGGATATCCCAACTCACTAAGGAATGGACAATGCTGTCAACAGGTTTTCTGGAACTTTTTTAGTTTGCCAATTTTTGTAATCCTCAATGGAAATGTCTCAAACAAGATACAGTTCGATTGTGAAACATATAGTAGGAAATTTTGTATGGATAGATAGTCTGGATATGTATTTTTTGTGGATGGCGGTTAAAAACTATCGAAGGTTCCCGGTTTCCCTTAAGGGCGGGCAATGACCTGTCTCTCTTTGTATATAGCTTGTTTGTATGTTTTACTATGTTGAAGTAATAGAATTTCTACCTCAGCTTACAGGAAAAAAAGATATATTTGGTTTATAAAGTAAGATGTATTTTTTTAATAATGATTTCAATAGTTAGTTAATGAAGATAGGCATACCTTACTCCTTTTCATCTTTTTCCAAATTCAAATTTGTAAACAGTAAATACTTAATTATAATTCAATTATTTATAAATTAATTTTAAAATATATATTTAAATATTCTAATATACATTATATACTATTATTTAACTATATAAAATATAAAATGTAAATAATATATATATATATATATATATATATATATATATATATATATATATAGATATAGATATATATAATTTAATTTAATTTAATTTATTTTAATACTAAAAATATTAATGTTTGTACGCGATGGCTAAAATAACTCGCTGCATTTTTTTTTAAATGCTTTGCTAACTCTTTATAAGCATGCATGCTCTATTGGTTAGTTGTCAAATATTTGATATGCTTTGAATTTATATAGTATTTTAAATATATAAATAATTTATTTATTTATTTTAATAATTTTATGTTGAAATAAATAAATTATTATTTCGAATACAGTTTTTTAGAAATTTAATTTTAATTATTAATAATTATTTGTTGGATAGTAAGTTTTAATTTCCACGAAATATTTTAGAATATTTTTAATAGTAATTACAAATTAAAGATTGAGGTTTATCTTGAAAATAGTTATATTTTTTCACCTTTAATTAAATTGATTAATTTGAAAAAATATCACATCTCATGTGTCATATATACATGAATTATGATTTTTTGGGCATGTAGTATTAGTAAACCAAAATAATGATATTGACATATCATATTTTAAAAAACCTATTTGAAATTTAATAATCTCCATAATAAAGTAAGAGCGAATCTCCACAATTAAAAATCTTGTTACATATTTTCTTAAATAGATATATGTTTAATTCATATATTATTTCTTTTTTAATTTTTTTTTTTGTGAGCTTGGTAGGACCCTTTCATTTTCGAGTTTTTTACATGTCTATTATTCACCCCATTTCTGGGGAGGGTAGCACAAGAATCGAACCAAAGATCTCCAGTTTGGTGAGACTTCATTTCCATGGCCATTGCCACTTGAGCTACCCCATGCGAACAAGTCTTTTTATAATTAATAACAATAATATTTAATTAATTAATTAAATTATAATTTAATTAAATTTTATGATTTATTTTTAATCTTAACTATGTGAAATGTATTATAAAATAGATATTTTGATATCTATCAATATTTATTAATTATTTAATTTATATAATTATCCTAATAATAATAGTTAATTATATATAATATTATATTGTACAAAAGAAATATTTTTTACTTAAATTTGAATCTAAATCATTATGATATTAACCATTCCAAATAGCTAAATCAGCATTAATAAAAAAAAAATAACTCTTAATATTATTTTCACACTTAATCATACATTTCCAAATAGCTAAATCATCATTAATAAAAAAATAACTCTTAATATTATTTATACACTTAATCATACCTAATCTTTTGACAAAAACTCGAGACAAAGCTTTCATTAGCTAAGTAAACCAAAGACATAACTTACTGTAAAACTTTAATAACCTATGGCCCCATCCACCACATGAAATTAAATACTTTAAAACCATTAAAAACAAAGGAAAAACGAAAACAAAAACATGAATTGACACATCACTACAAAATAAACATAGAGACAAACATTAATTGACACATCACAACAAAATAAACATAGAGACAAACCATTGAAAGGGAGGGAAATGCAACCGAGTGGGTCCAACCACCAAAGCAATGTCCTCAACCTAAATATCACTCTTAACTTAGAAATTGAGCAAAGAGACTAAGGGAGGAAAAAGCAAGCCAGTGGGTCCCACAAGCGAAGCACAATTTTTTCATTTTGAAACCACCTGAATTCATAGAATGTATGACAATCTCTTCAAAATAAATATGACTCTTTACTTGGACAACTAAATTGAAAAAATCTCAATTAATATTTCAAAGCTTCTCGATTCAAAATGCATCACAATGTCCCAAACACATTAATATCACTTTACTCTGAGATTTCAACAAAATTGCAAAATTGAAAAAATCAGAATTGATATGTCATCTTTAGATGTTGGTTACCAGTGTGGGAAATTGCTTTCCAATTTAATGTTATTTTATTTATTTATTATATAATTTTTTCAAAATGTACTTATTGTGAATAAAAAAATTAACATTAAAATATTATTTTATATATATGTTAATTGGATTTGTTTTAAGTGATTGGAAAGAATGATTGTTATTTTATCAATCTAAATTCAATTTTTTATTTTCAACATTAAAGTATTATTTTATATATGTCAATTGGATTTGTCTTAAGTAGTTGGAAGGAATAATTGTTATCCTCCCCATCCAAATGCAATTCCCACAAATGACATGATAAAATTTGAACTTAATAAAAATTAAACCTCACACAAACCAATTAACCTATATCTCATAAATATATAATAATTTTTATATTAATAATTATAATTTACATTACACAATATTACACCACCATTATATACTGACACATTAATAAAATTATATTGTACAAAATAAATATTTTCTACTTGAATTCAAATCTAAATCATTATGATATTAACCATTCCAAATAGCAAAATCATCATTAATAAAAAAATAACTATTAATATATTTTATACACTTAATCATACCTAATCTTTTGACAAAAACTCGAGACAAAGCTTTCATTAGCTAAGTAAACCAAAGACATAACTTACTGTAAAACTTTAATATTCTACGGCCCCATCCACCACATGAAATTAAATACTTTAAAACAAAGGAAAAACAAAAACAAAAACATGAATTGACACCTCACTACAAAATAAACATAGAGACAAACATTAATTGACACATCACTACAAAATAAACATAGAGACAAACCATTAAAAGGGAGGGAAATGCAACCGAGTGGGTCCAACTAGCAAAGCAATGTCCTCAACATAAATATCACTCTTAACTTGGAAATTGAGTAAAGAGACTAAGGGATGAAAAGCAAGCCAATGGGTCCCATAAGCGAAGCAACAATTTTTTCATTTTGAAACCACTAATTCATAGAATGTATGACAATCTCTTCAAAATAAATGTGACCCTTTAATATTTATTTCAAAATATTAAAAAATATCAATTAATATTTCAAGCTTCTCGATTCACAATGCATCACAATGTCCCAAACGCATTAATATCACTTTACTCTTGAATATTTCAAAAAAATCACAAAATTGAAAAAATCAAAATTGATATGTCATCTTTAGTTGTTGGTTACCAGTATGGGAAATTGTTTTCCAATTTAATGTTATTTTATTTATTTATTATATAATTTTTTCCCAATGAATTTATTGTGGTTGAAAAAATTAACATTAAAATATTATTTTATATATATGTTAATTGGATTTGTTTTAGGTGGTTGGAAGGAATGATCGTTATTTTCTCAATCTAAATTCAAATTTTTATTTTCAACATTAAAGTGTTATTTTATATATGTTAATTGGATTTGTCTTAGGTAGTTGGAAGGAATAATTGCTATCCTCCCCATCCAAATGCAATTCCCACAAATGACACAATAAACAAATGTGTATATTACTCATAAAGCTATAAATGTCAATTGGTGTTATCTTAAGACGTTGGATTCCACTCCAAGGTTCAATTCCCACAAGTGACAAAATGGATGTTGACAGCATTGTCAAAATAATTATATTCCTCATATGAAATATATAGCATTGTGTGTATGTGTATATATATATATATATATATATATATATATATATATATATATAGATATATATATATATATATATATTAATTATTTTTAAATGTATCAAAGGGAAAATAAATTTTCATCACAAATAGAATTATGGTTAACTTATTAGTTTTAGCTTGTTTGTTACAATGAGTAATGTTTCTCATAATTCCAAAAACAAACCTCAACATTCATCACTTAAATACTCAATTTTCAATTAGTGGGTAACTAGGGACCATGGTAACATATTAATCAACCCAATAGAAAATGTATTAAAGAGGAAATAAATTTTCATTGTGGATAGAATTATGGTTAACGTACTAGTTTTAGTTTGTTTGTCACTATGAGTCATGTTTGACAGGATTGCCAAAACAAACCCCAAAGTTCATCACTTAAATACTAACTTCTTAACTAGTGGGTACTAGGGACCATGGTAACATATAAATCAACACAATAAAACAACATGAATTAGCATAGTAGTGCAAATTTGAAACTAGTACATTTTCATTAAGTAAATTAACTAGTGGAAAACTAAATAGAGGAGTTTATGTTAGCAATTTAACAAGAAATGCCCTATGATGAAATTAACATGTGACATTAAATTTTGTTAATTCATTGAATTACACCGAATACTAGCCACTATGTAGTATCCTAACTTTTTATACTAGTAATTCTCAAATTATAGTAAATTAAAATTAAAATACAAGGATCCCATTTTTATGATAAAGAAATCACAGATGGGCTTACATGACCCAAATCTTGAGAGAACTCAATACACATTTAAATATTTGACTATGTTCGTCAACCTATTTGATTCCTACACGTGATAACTCCTATAAAAAATGCAATTTTTTTTATAATTCACATTTATAGATACAAATTTCTAATAAGATAACACTAAAAATTACAAATGATTACTAAAACTCGCCAATATCAACCTTAGAGTTGACATTTATTACTAATCAAGGAAATATCTACACAAAAATTTATATGAAGATCGTTAGAACTTACGCTTGTATTATCTACACTAACTTGCATTTTCTATTCAATTTCAATTTTACATAATTCTTTTGTCTTTGATAATAAATAAATCAATTATTTCTCAACTTTTATTTAGTATCTTATAAACACATAATCTTTAATGAAATCCAAACCCTAAAGATACCAACAACTAAAGAGTCCTAAAATTGTTTTAATGAAAGTAAATTAAAGTTTTCTTCTTTAAAACTCGTTACAGCTTCAAATTTTAAGAGTATGAGATTCAACTAAGGATAAATTGTGGAGAATGAAGTCCAGACATTAAGAAATTGAAAGAATTAAGAAAGGTGACAAACGATAATAGAATATGAGAGTCACAATGTTTGGTTTCCCAAACATATTGATGTTACCATAATAAAAATATTACATGCTAACCAATTTATAGAGGTTGGGCATTGCAATCATGATTCACAACAATATTTTTTATTTATTTTTTCCGAATTAGGTTGACCTTAGGTTGGGGCGAATTTCAAGGTTGGATAGAAGAACGATCTTCCTAAAAGTGGGATGTTAATCACCAAAATTGTGCAAAGCATAGTTGAGATTAGACACCCCTTGAGATAGTTTAATTTCCCCAAAAATCGCTGCCATCCTCAACCCCTCTCATAAAATTTAAACTTAATAAAAACTAAGCCTCACACAAACCAATTAACCTATATCTCAACCATGATAGTATTTCAACCATGATAGTATTTTATTTAGTCATTAACTATTCTATATTGGGAATAGAAAAACTTCAATTTTAATTATTGCTTCTATTATTGGTTACTCTTTTGGTAAATGATTACTAAATCCTTAATAGAAGTTGACAATTTCATATGTTGAGTATGTATTGTTGAGAAAATGATTAGAATTAATGAGTTATTAGAATTATTGAATACTTTAATACACTTTATTATCAACAATATGGTCACAATTGAAAAATCCATTCTCATAGATGTTAGAACCTGTTTACAAGGTACACAAGACAAGATCAAGTTTCTTCAACTTGAGTCACAATTACAATAATATGAACTACAACAAAGGAACATTTTGAACTAGTTCTTGTCCAAAGCAATTTGTTTGAGATTGATTCCCATCAGCAGCCAACAAATGATTAGATTAATGACACCACTTTAAGAGTAAATTTGAATGAAGTTGAAGAAGATTCGCTTGCACTTCCCAAGCCCATCATTAGGCATTGGGAAAAATACATCAATAACAAGAAAATAATCAGTCTTGAATACTAAAAGGAAGTGACCTTTCACATTCCAGACTACAAAAAAAATCCAGTTTCAGAGTGTTGGGTTTCTTCAGGAAATTATCTTTTCATATTCCACCTCCACACCAGATTCTCAAATTCCAACATTGTCATTGAGTTGGCCAAATGAAATATCAATGTTTTGATATTCACCCCTCTGAGCATTGTGGAAAACATACTCATTATTCATATAAATGTTCCAAACACAAGACTATTGCAAGAGCAAATATTCACCTTGGATGGATCCCTTCTTGGCAATGGTATTTAAAAACCAAGAAAATATATCAATCATACCATAGAACTCATTCTCAAGTATTGGCGCATCTTACAATGGATATATTCATCTTCTCACCTTGTATTTCATAAGGGGTGATTGATAGTTAGTTACTAGTTTTGAAGTCATATCAAGTGATTCAAAGCCAAAGCCTGAACCTAATCCAGTAGCCAGAACCTAGAGTTGGAGTTAGGTAGAGCCATATTCATAGTTGTAGCCAGAGATAGACTCATGTTCCATGAGAAACATTCAATTTTTAGTCCACCTTAAAACACCACTTAGTAGAATACTTACTATTTTCTAGACAACAATTTGTGGTCATCTTTAAATCATCATTAGGGAGAATTTCTAACATCTTCTTCTACCCATATTCAAAATTGTTCCATGAACTACTTTGAGCCAAGTTTTAGAGTTAGTGTCCTGCCTTAAACCACCACTTATTAGAATACTTACAACTTCTTCCAAACGAAATTTTGTGATTATCTTTAAGCCATCATCAAGGATCACTTCTACTTCAAAGAAGACATTAGCTTCTAGCTCAATTTGGAATTGTTCTAGGAATTGCTTCGAGTCAAGTTCCAAAGTTGGTGGCTAGCCTTCAACCACCACTAATAGAAGACTTCAACTTCTATGACCCATTTGGTTTGCATTCTTCCTTAAACACAAAATTCAAGGAGCATATCAAGCCATTGGCTACTATCCACCTCTATATTTCAACACTCTTCTTGGATTCACATACACCCCATTAGACTAAATGTGGGAATGTGAGAAGCATAATCCTTAAGGGTTATGTAAATCTTATCATTCACTTGAAAGGAAGGTGAAAAGCCTCAAGAGAATATGAATAGCCATGAGAAGTATAAGAGACCAGGCTTGGAACATTAAAGCAAGGGCCATAATATTTTGTATATATGTGCACCATATGAATAAGATTTTCACTCCATGCTTATCTATCTCTGTCCAATTTTTGTGTTATTCTAACATATTCGAGGTAATCATGTATTTTTTGTTGAATGTCTAGAATTGTTTGATCGCATTAGACTACATTAAGAAGGTATAGGATTTCAACCACATTAGTGTGATTCTTTCCTACTTCAATGAGAAGTAACAAGAACATATGTCAATAGGGTTCAAACATGCTTGTAATAAATTATTGAGTAGTATCATCGATTGCAATGTTGTAGAATTATAAATTAAGGTTATAGATAGGAAAACTTTAGAAAGATGGAAATATTTATTATTTCCATGAACAATATCAAATTATCAAGAATTGGAATTTATTATAGACCTGTTGTAGCAGCTACAACCACCCTCCAAAATTTTGCCTTAGCTTCATTTTGGAGCCTCCCTACCAACCATCCTTGGCAACATGTCTTGTTTTGTCAAGTACATAGACTTCAACCAAGTTTTAGTGGCCTATTGGCCTGTGCATGTCAACTTTTTTATCTCCCTCCCGTAGGCCGACATTCCGGACTTAAGCTATTTGCTAGCTAAGACGCTCCCCCAGAAAATTGTGCAATTCTGGAGGGGAACTAGCCTTTCCTCCAGAAATTGTGCAAATCAACTGGGCAGCCTACTAGGCTCCAGAATTGCGCAGAACAGTCAGGTAGTCCTCCCTTAGAAAAATGAGCAATCTAACCCTGCACTAGGCCTCAGCCTAGAAATTGCACAATTCTAGGAGACAGTGACCTGCTCAGCCCAAAAACTGTGCAAATCTTCATCCCAGGCTCACAGACCGATGCATGTGCCTTCAGGGTTGATCAGTTACCGCTAGGACTGAGCAAATTGATTTGCATGCATGAGCTTCTTTTCCCAAAATAGTAAAAGGCAGCATGCAAAAGGCATCCCTAGATTTTAGGGATTAATTTTTTGCAGCTACAGGTTGCATGCAAAGATCATTTTAGAAACCTCTCGCGAAGTGTCGCTTTTTCCTATATTTGTGGCATGCACATCATAACCTCAATCTTATCAAAACGTATGAACTGAACGCTACAAAGTTCATTCCTCACATCGATCTTGCAGCTCTGACATCCCACATCACATCCAGGAGTCCTCGACACTTTCCTCTTAATTGTTTCATGGTAAGTCTGCTTCTCATCTCTTACGCTACATTTCTGTTGCTTTTTGTGTTTTGCTTTATGTAAGTGATCTCTGCTTGATGTCAATGAGCGCTTGTTGTCATTTTAATGTATGTTAGCTTGTAGAAGCACCATTTTAGTTTTCATTTGCATCTCATTATTGTTGCATACATGACATTGTTTTTTCACCAACGGCCGCTGTTGCAGCAACTCGCTTCACACACATGCATGTTTTCCTGTTTTCTGAATCCTGCACTTACTGTTTGCATGCATGATCATTCTCTATTGTTTACACTAAGTTTCACCATGCATTCATACTTCTCATGTTTTCAGTCATCCGTCGGCAGGTCTGGGCTGCCTTGGCTCGGACCTTGCCTTACCTGGCTAGCATGGTGCATTTCTAGAAGTGAAGGCTCTGCCTTCCCTCCATAAATTATGCAAGTTTGGTGCAGCACTGACCTCCAGGCTTTTATTGCGGAATCCTAGGAGGCAATGCCTTGCTGGCCCCAGAAACTGCGTAATGTAGTTTGTTGGTTTGCATGTCACTACTAACTGAAATTGTGCATTATGCAGTTGCAGTCCTCAGTAGGCCAGGCTTGACTATGCATTACGTAGTTCCAGCAGTCAGTCAGCCTCCCAGTAGCTCGAACTACGCCTTGCGTAGTTTTGGCAGTGAGTCTCCTAGCCTCCTAGCAAAAATTGTACAATCTTCACAAACAGTCACAGGTGTGTTGCATGTCATTCCTTCAGTTTGTTTTGGTTTTCAATTAACAGATTGCTTGCCATGAGTGTTGTTATGTCTCCAGGTATCACAGGTGTTTGTTTGCCTCTCAATAGCACAGGTACAATGGCTTCTAGGAGAGCAGATTCAAAGACATCGTTGAGAGCGCAACTGGGGATGTAATCGATCAAGTGTCTATGAACTTGCCTACCTATGATAGACAAGGATATCAATATGAAATAGCATTGGCATCATAGCGAGTAGCACCATCAACAGCAGCAGAAGGTAGCAGACTTGCGTGTGAAAAATGCAAGAGGAAGGTTGTTGATAGCGCAGAGGTGGAGCAAAGTTGCAAGTTCAAGAATATCCACTTGCGATGAAAGCAGCTTTAGAGATTGAGGCTATGAGGTGACATCACGACAAGAGGATCACGCAAAGGTAGAGAGAGAAACAGAGAAGGAGTTTCAGGTGTTGAAGCAACAACTCAAGTAAGAACATTTTCTCAAGGATCTAAATCGATATGAACATTTTCGACTCTCTCCCACAAGCCATCATCCTTGAATCCAAAGACATTGACTAGATCCAAATGCTCGACTACAAGCATGTCCCTTTTAGATGCAAGAAATTCCACAAACATGCACGTCTCTTCATGGATTGTCCTCTCAATGCACCCAAGAAGGATCCATCTAAATCGACAACTAAGGATGAATAGGTATTCACCAAAATCCCCTCCAAATATCAACATAAAAAGAAATCCAATGCACCCTTGGTCCCCAAGAAACAAGCTATCAATAACATCTTTGAGGCACTAGCTAATATGGTGGAAGGAAAATAACTCCTGAGATCAACCCGAACCTAGGAAAATACCCATGAAAATTCAATATCATAGCATACAAATGGAGGAATGGAACCTCCAGTGATTTAAGTTGTTGATACGAATGCAGACAAAGATGACCCAAGTTATCTTAAAGACTCCAACATAATGGATGATGATTACTTAATGGAAATAGAAGGTATCAACCTAATGGCCATGGAATACGTTTTCAAGAGAAATGACCTGCAAGTGATCCCTCATAAACAAATTAATCTCCTAGTTGGGAATCCAATGCACCATTTCCAAGGACAGTAAAAAATGCTCCAAAGAATAAAAGAAGTGAGGACGAAAAATGGATCTCCAAAAAATTGAATCACTTGAGACGAAACTCGTTGATTTAGGGAAATATAAATATATCTCAGAGATCTTCTCCTCCCCCACCTCCCTTTTCTTATGAATATCATTTAGTGTAACATCAGGGGTATGAACGACCACTCCAAGCAACACATTCTCAAGTGGAGGATCCAATAGGACACTCTGTCCATCTTGCTCATCCAAGAATCAAAATGTTTTAGTTCATATTTCAATAAAATAATTTCCCAAACCTAGAGGAACACCAAGAACATTTCTTTGAATGTTGATAGAGCCTCAGGAGGCCTAGCCATATCCTATAACCTCACCCAACTAAATTTAAGTAAGCTAGATTTCCACCCCTCAATAATGTTTGTATCTTTTCATTTCTTAGGAACAAACTTGCATGGTTTTCTTTCAAATGTCTATGACCCTCACATTTAGGCATGTAAGATGACAATGTTGCAGCACCTGAACACCCTCTAAACAAAGTTGGATTCATAAAAATGGATAATAGGTAGAGATTTTAACATGATGACCAATCTAAAAGAGAAAAAAGGAGGTAGGAGAACTCTGGAACCAAAGTCAAAAGACTTCAAAAACATCATTGAGCACAAATGAGGAGGCAAGGCACACATATCTTTATGCCTTGATCAATTTTTAGTCTCGGAACCTCTCATCACAGTTGGACAACAAATCATGGTCGAGATCCTCCCAGCTACAGGGTCTAACCATTAGCTCATCTGCATGTCCTAGAAAAATCTAGGCAAATCTCTTAAGAAACCTTTTAGATTCAAGAAATTTTGGCTCACTAACACCTCCATCATGTCCAAGATTCAATCCTAGTGGGATTGTTCTAGACACAAAGAGGGATCTAAGATGTACATCTTCTAGCAAAAGCTTAAACAAATCAAATTTCATCTTAAAAAATGGAACAGATGGGAGTTCGACAATATATTCCAAGAGAAGCACAGACTTGAGAAGTAAATGGAAGCTTTTTAATAGGACATCAACACCAATGGCCGGACCAAAGACTCAGAGGACCATGAAACTTCCTTGATCTCCAAACCGGAAGAACACTACAAACAAGAGGAAATATATTAGAAGCAGAAGTCCAAAATCAACCAACTCAAAGAAGAGAATGGAACACCTCCTTTTTCCATTGCTCTACCATCCAGCACAAGTCCAATAACAGAATAACCTCTCTCTAATTTGAAAATGGGGACCACACTAAAACCTAGGAATAAATAGAGGATTTCCTAGTGCACTTCTACTGAGATCTTCTCATTGATCCCTTGCCTTTCTGATCATATGAAATCAAAAAGATCATAACCAACATTCCCCTGTTGGTAATAGAGGCCCACAATAAAGCTCCAACAAGGTCAATCTCTAGTGCTGAAGTCCATGATGCCATGAACCAAATGGAAAGAGGAAAATCTCTTGGCCCTAATGGATTCACACTCTCCTTCTTTAAGCACTATTGGCACTTCCTACAAAATGAAGTCCTTGACATCATCGAAGAATCTTGCTCCACCCAAAGCATTCTCCCTACTCTCAATGCCACATTCTTAACTCTTATTGCAAAGGAAGATAATGTTTCCTCCGTAGGTAAATTTTTTCCCATAGCCCTATGCAATGTTGTTTACAAACTTATCACTAAAGTCATAGTCAATCGCCTCAAGCCCATTATCCCTCTCCTCATTTCCCCAGAGAAAACTGGTTATGTCAAAGGATGTCAAATCCTTGATGGCATCATTCATGCCCTTGAAATTGTGCATTCCCTAAAAACTCTGAAGAATCCTGACACACTCCTCTAGCTAGACTTTTACAAATCCTTTGAAAAACTTAATTGGTCTTACATGGAATACATCCTCAAATCTTTCAAATTCTATGAAGAATGGATAAGCTGGATCCTCTCCCCTAATATCCTTGAGCTTCATTTCCATCTTGGTGAGTGGAAACGCCTCTAGCTCCTTCTTGTTGTCTCGGGGCATGAAGCAAGGGTGATCCACTCTCTCACTTCCTCTTTATTCTCATGGCTAAAGGTCTAGGAAGAAGCCTGAAAGAAACACGCATCAAAGGAAAAAAAGGCTTATCTCTCTCTAAAAACCCCACTCAAGCTCCTTAACAATCTATGGGCGATACTCTTCTAATGAACCACCCCTTATTCCAAGAATCCAAATCTATCAAGGAAATCCTTAAACTCTTCACTGAAGCCTCAGTCATGTTCATAAATTAGGAAAATTCCTCAATATTCTTCTTTAACAATCCTCCCATCACCCAAAGAAACATCCTAATAATTATTGGCTTCTAGGCTTCCTCTGTTATATCCAAATATTTGGGAGTTCCTCTCACTAACTCAACTATCAAGCATTTCTCCTGGCGAGATTCCCTGGACAAATTGAATCATTGCCTATTCAACTAGACCTTTCGCTCCTTAAACATAACCAAAAGATTTGTCCTCATTAAATCGGTGCTCCAATCCCTACCCCTATACCTCTTATTTGTCCTAACTACTCCCAAATTGGTTTTAAAAAGAATTAGATCCCTCCAACGATCCTTTTTATGGGGAGGAAATGACCAAAAGAAAAAGTGGCCCTTGGTCAAATGGGACACTCTATGTCTAGAAAAATATGAAGGAGAATTGTTCTTGCAAGATCCTAGGCTCATTAATGAAGCCATCGATGCAAAAATTTGGTGGAAATGGGTCAACTACTCCATGAACCCATGGGACCTCCTCTAGCACAGAAAATATGCCAACAACAAAGAAAGGAAAAAATTGATTCACATATCTCTCACTAAGAGGGGATCTCTAATTTGGAACTTGGCCAGTGACAAAAAATAATTCGTCCAAGCGCACTTCTTTTGGGAAATATGAAATGTCCAATTAACTAGATTTTGCAAGGATTCCTAGAAGAAAATTCTAATCCTCGAGTTGAGTCTCCAACTCCCCTATATAAATCATTCCAACCTCCTCAAAGGAAGAACTCAAGTTTGCTATTATTGGAATGGGGGGAGCTCTGATCCCTTTAGAAAGTGGATCCATCTAGTCAAATGGAAAACAAAGGATCGTCAGGTGACCCTCTCCCTCTATGGCAGGAACTCTCCAGAAGGATACTCAAGAGATCACACAGGAAAACTACTCCCAAAAGGGGGTACAAGCCAATTGGATATTGCTCAATCAAGGAGGCTTACTCTCTCACCCAGAAATCTCCTCCTATGGATCCTAGCCCTACTTGGAAAGCTTTGTGAATGACCGATCTCTAGCCCAAATTCACCACCTTCCTATGGTTAGTTTCTTAGAGATGAATTCTCACATGGGAGAACCTCTTAAAAAGAGGATTTTCAGGCCCATCATGGTGTTGCATCTACAAACAACACTCGGGATCCACTAACTACCTTCTGGGTTCATGCAAGCTAGCCAATACTCTATGGACTAGATTTTCTCTAGGATTCTATAAGCCGATTTTTTACCTTGCAGATATAGTCCAGTTACTCTAATCCAGACGAAAAGACCGTAAAAACAAATCTTCCTCAATAAGCTATGGACATTATCCCCTAGGCTCCTAGTTTGGAAATAACACAATTGACACTTATTTGTTGGGAAATCTAAAGATCTTCATGACATTTGGCTCCAACTATGCAAACAATTGGAAGAAACAGTGTTCCTCCATAATTGGGATGCAAAAGATTTCCCCACTCACCCCCTAGAAATTTCAATCCTCCGCGAGTGGAACTTCAATCATACTTCCACCCCTCTTATCCCTCCTCGCCCACCACCCTTGTCTCCTAGTCCTCACTCTTGGGCCCCTACCCTTGATATACACTTCAAACTGAATTCCAATGGAACCTCAAACGATAATCCGAGTGAGGCTGGAATTGGTAGATCAATTGACAACAAAAAAGGGGAAATCATAAGTATGTATTATGGCTACACAGGACATGAAATAAATAATGCAACATAACTCGAAGCATTAGTTCAGGGACTCCATATTGCCTAACATTTCCAGTTAATTCCTCTCATTGCTTAAGAGAACTCTTAGGTGATAATTCAACTTTCCAAGCAAGTACAAGCCAATTCTCCACCCACCAAATGATCAATTGGTTGGAGGCTTGATCTCAGATCTCAACACCTAACCCAAATCGCATCCCTTCAGGAAGCTATCATCTTATCCCATGTTAGGTGGAAAGCCAACTCACTATTAGACTTTTTGGCCAACAAAGGGATTGAGGGTCGACTTCCAATTAGGGAAGTGGCCCCCACCCCCCCACTCTCCAAATTGGGCCTCCTAGTGCCAAGCATTAGCCTCACAGGATCTCAAGTGCTCGAATATGCATGGCAGTCTAGATGAACAATACCTCCATGCACTTAAGGAAGGTGGTACATCCATCCTGGGATGGGGTTTTGGTGACGCATCAAGCCGACTTCCCACAATGCCTCAAGAAGGGAGCGAGGGAGCAGTGTCAGATCCACCTCCCTCCGGCAATTAAATCTCATTAAGAACTTTCCCTCTCCAATTGGCCTCTGTAGTTCTCCATCCTCCATTAAATTGATGGAAAATAACATCCAGTGCTTCAATATTGTTACTCAAGAGAAGTAGGTCTCTCAACTCTGTCTCAAACCCTTTAATTTTGCTACTTTGTGACCATCGTACGAGAGCGAGGAAGGTCCAAGAAAGGAGGGCATGGGCGAGGATAACCTCCTCACCCTTCTTGGCATGGGTAGGGAGATGAGAATTTAGATAACATAATTCCCCACCTCTTTAGACGCATGGTGGGTGATGTCGAAGCTCGCGAGTTTCAAATCTCGGGAGACCACCTCTAGGCCTCGCGTAATGTAATGGGACAACACTATCAAGATCAAGAAGACATTAATGTGTTTCTTGAGGGACATGTGTTGGATTTGGAATGTCACCTGCATCATGCAAAGACTTCCTATCGCAAATTTCTCATCTTATGCACATCAAACTTCATGGGTCTGATTCCCCAACTAATAGGGTGCACAATTTTCATTTTTCTCCAGAACCCACATGTGCTCCTCACACCAGGCCTCACGGCCCCTCTCCTCATCATTGTCAACCTTGTTGCGATTAGATGTCGTATCCATAGGGTGTGGGTCCTTCCTGTGGCTTAGGTGATGACCCCAGTTGCTTCTTCAATGGGCTTAGAGGCCAATTCATTGACTCCATTCAACGACCTATTGAATTCCACTCTTCTACCAGTCACTCAACCTCCTCATAGCTCCCTTTGCCCGACGACCTGGACTTCTACAAGCCGTGCCCCATGTTTGAGGAGGATCCCCCAGAGCATTAAGGTGGAATGCAAGGTCTCTCAAGGTATCATTCCTACTCGTCTTGCCTCATGTTCCTGTTGTTGTTTTTTCATAGTAGTGTGGCTACTTCTCCTTTTCTCATGAATTTTATTTTTACCAGCCAACCTCTCAACGTGGTGTTGCCTATCTACCATGTTTTTGTTCATTTTATTGGACTATCAGCATAGGGAGGTTTTCTGGTTTCTCCCCTAGGAGTAGAAACCTCACCAATTTTGTCTGCATCATATGTTTTCTTTCTCAAAAGGCCATGTTTAGAGCCAGTATACGCTAAGCTCCAAATCTCCCAATATTGTACTTTTTGTAATTTTAACGTAATGAAAATGCCCTTTACTTACAAACAAATAATTACTACCCACCAAAATTTATGCAAGTCCTTGTGCGTAAGCAAACAATTGATTTATCCACTTCACATCTCAATTTATTAGCATATCAATTTGTCTATTAATTATTATTAATTTATAATATACCAATATAATTTATAATGTAATTTTTCACAGAACATGCCTTCTAACTTAAACGAAACCAACTAAACTATCCTACTATACATATTATTATTGATTACATATTTAATTATACTCCCTTATCGTAAGTGAATGTCAAAGCTAACCACAATTTAGATTTTTCATTTCTCAACCATGTGAGTCATTAGTATATTGAATTAAGGTAGTTAATTATTGTTTAGATTTCATTTTGGGTCTATTTTATGTGCTTGTTTTTGTGTTTTGAATAACTTTATGCATTAAAATGTATTGAGCAAATGTTGTTTTTAAACATATTTAATTATCATTAAATATTTATATTAATTTTTGGTTGTATTTTCTAAGATTTTGTTTTTTTATTTATATTTTTAATATATATATATAGCAGGTGTTAATGCCTAAATATATAATGGTATAAAAGTTTTATGATAATAATAATTTAATATAATGTAATTAATTTGATATATTTGGCTTTTTGTTTATAAAATAAGATTTTAGTTTATCATGATGTCAAAAGTTATGAAGATAGGCATACCTTATTCCTCTTCATCTTTTTCCAAATTCAAATTTGTAATCATTAAATATTTAATTATAATTCAAATTATTCATAAATTGATTTTAAATATATATTTAAATATTCTAATATACATGATATATTACTATTCAACTATATATATAATATTAAAAAAATGCTAAATGTGTGATATTGTTTCAGATGATAAAAGGGGAAAATAATTATTGATAAGTATGAGGATACCATTAGTAAGATGGGTGCAATTTTGGTTTCTAATATTTTAGATGCAGATGGTAGGAATGTAACTATTAAAGTACTTTCCAGGTCTAAGAATGATAGAATGATTGTTTTTATTGAAATGGTTGTCTTCACACAGTTTTGGTATTGGTATCTACTTATCTACTTTTTCATCTAGTCTTTTGCACCAACTACTTTTATTGAGCTTAAATATGACTTGAAGACTCCAACGTTTGAATTTATATCTAATGCAAAAGCCTTCAGTGTTCGAGTATACTCACCAAAGGTGGTTTGGTAATTGAGTTGTTTTTTCGGGTTTGCTTGAAGAATGGCCTTGGGTCATTTGTAGCGTGGCTGATTTTCAGCTTCTCTCCATGCCTACTCGATAGCACATGAGTGGTAATGTTGGCCATGCTTGTCCTGGGAGGCATATGCGAACACTTCCCCTTTTTCTCTCTAAGTTCTTGTAGTCGTATGGGTTGTTGTGGTGTGGCTCCCTGGCTCGTCCTGGTCCCTCGTGCCCATCCAAATGATACAAGTGGTAGGTTTTCTTTCAGTGTGAAATGTGGGTTGGTAATAGAGTTGTTTTTTCAGGTTTTCCTAAAGAATGGCCTTGGGTCATTTGTAGGGTGGACGCTTTTCATCTTCTCTCCATCCCCACTCGATAGCACATGAGCGATAATATTGGCCACGCTCGTCCCAAGAGGCATGTGTGAACAATTCCCCTTCTACTCTTCTTTGCTAACTCTTTATAAGCATGCATGCTCTATTTGTTGGTTGTCAGATATTATTTAATTTTTGGATGATATGATTTGAATTTATATAGTATTTTAAATATATCAATTATTTATTTATTTATTTTAATAATTTTATGTGGAAAAAAATAAATCAATATTTAGGATAGAGCGTTTTAGAAATTTAATGTTAATTATTAATAATTATTTGGTGGATAGTAAGTTTTAACTTCCATAGAATATTTTATAATATTTTTAATAGTAATTACAAATTAACGATTGAGGTTTATCTTGAAAATAGTTATCCTTTTTTCGCTTTTAATTAAATTGATTAATTTGAAAAAACATCACATGCTCATGTGTCATACATACATGAATTATGATTTTTTGGGCATGTAGTATTAGTAAACTATGATAATGATATTGACATGCTATATTTTAACAAACCTATTTGAAATTTAATAATATGGTAAAGTAAGAGTGAATCTCCACAATTAAAAATCTTGTTACATATTTTCTTAAATATATATATGTGTGTGTGTGTGTGTGTTTACTTCACATATTAATTTTTTTTATAATTAATAACAATAATAATAAATAAATAAATAAAATTATAATTTAATTAAATTTTATGATTTATTTTTAATCTTAACTATGTAAAATGGTTTACAAAGTAAATATTTTAATATCTATCCATATTTATTAACTATTTAATTTGTATAATTATCCTAATAATAATACTTATTACCATTAATAATTATATATAAAATTATATTGTACAAAATAAATATTTTCTACTTGAATTTAAATCTAAATCATTATGATATTAACCATTCCAAATAGCTAAATCATCATTAATAAAAAAATAACTATTAATATATTTTATACACTTAATCATACCTAATCTTTTGACAAAAACTCGAGACAAAACTTTCATTAGCTAAGTAAACCAAAGACATAACTTACTGTAAAACTTTAATATTCTACGACCCCATCCACCACATGAAATTAAATACTTTAAAACAAAGGAAAAACAAAAACAAAAACATGAATTGACACATCACTACAAAATAAACATAGAGACAAACATTAATTGACACATCACTACAAAATAAACATAGAGACAAACCATTGAAAGGGAGGGAAATGCAATCGAGTCGGTCCAACCAGCAAAGCAATGTCCTCAACATAAATATTACTCTTAACTTGGAAATTGAGTAAAGAGACTAAGGGACGAAAAAGCAAGCCAGTGGGTCCCACAAGCGAAGCAACAATTTTTTCATTTTGAAACCACTAATTCATAAAATGTATGACAATCTCTTCAAAATAAATATGACTCTTTAATATTTATTTCAAAATATTAAAAAATCTCAATTAATATTTCAAAGCTTCTCAATTCAGAATGCATCACAATGTCCCAAATGCATTAATATCACTTTACTCTTGAAGATTTCAAAAAAATCACAAAAGTGAAAAAATCAAAATTGATATGTCATCTTTAGATGTTGGTTACCAGTATGGGAAATTGTTTTCCAATTTAATGTTATTTTATTTATTTATTATATAATTTTTTCCTAATGTATTTATTGTGGTTGAAAAAATTAACATTAAAATATTATTTTATATATATGTTAATTGGATTTGTTTTAGGTGGTTGGAAAGAATGATCGTTATTTTGTCAATCTAAATTTAATTTTTTATTTTCAACATTAAAGTGTTATTTTATATATGTTAATTGGATTTGTCTTAGGTAGTTGGAAGGAATAATTTTTATCCTCCCCATCCAAATGCAATTCCCATAAATGACACAATAAACAAATGTGTATATTACTCATAAAGCTATAAATGTCAATTGGCATTATCTTAAGAGGTTGGATTCCACTCCAAGGTTCAATTCCCACAAGTGACAAAATGGATGTTGACAGTATTGTCAAAATAATTATATTCCTCATATGAAATATATAACATTGTGTGTGTGTGTGTGTATATATATATATATATTATTTTTAAATGTGTCAAAGGGGAAATAAATTTTCATCACAAATAGAATTATGGTTAACTTATTAGTTTTAGCTTGTTTGTTACAGTGAGTAATGTTTCTCATAATTCCAAAAACAAACCTCAACATTCATCATTTAAATACTCAATTTTAAATTAGTGGGTAACTAGGGACCATGGTAACATATTAATCAACCCAATAGAAAATGTATTAAAGAGGAAATAAATTTTCATTGTGGATAGAGTTATGGTTAAAGTATTAGTTTTAGTTTGTTTGTCACTATGAGTCATGTTTGACAGGATTTCCAACACAAACCCCAAAGTTCATCACTTAAATACTAACTTCTTAACAAGTGGGTACTAGGGACCATGGTAACATATCAATCAACACAATAAAACAACATGAATTAGCATAGTAGTGCAAATTTGAAATTAGTACATTTTCATTAAGTAAATTAACTAGTGGAAAACTAAATAGAGGAGTTTATGTTAGCAATTTAACAAGAAATGCCTTATGATGCAATTAACATGTGACATTAACTTTTGTTAATTCATTGAATTACACTGAATACTAGCCACTATGTAGTATCCTAACTTTTATACTAGTAATTCTAAAATTATAGTAAATTAAAATTAAAATACAAGGATCCCATTTTTATGATAAAGAAATCGCAGATGGGCTTACATGACCCAAATCTTGAGAGAACTCAATACACATTTAAATATTTGACTATGTTCGTCAACCTATTTTGATTCCTACACGTGATAACTCCTATAAAAAATGCAATATTTTTAATAATTCACATTTATAGATACAAATTTCTAATAAGCTAACACTAAAAATTACAAATGATTACTAAAACTTGCCAATATCAACCTTAAAGTTGACATTTATTACTAATCAAGGAAATATCTACACAAAAATTTATATAAAGATCGTTAGAACTTACGCTTGTATTATCTACACTAACTTGCATTTTCTATTCAATTTCAATTTTACATAATTCTTTTGTCTTTGATAATAAATAAATCAATTATTTCTCAACTTTTCTTTAGTATCTTGTAAACACATAATCTTTAATGAAATCCAGACCCTAAAGACACCAACAACTAAAAAGTCCTAAAATTGTTTTAATGAAAGTAAATTAAAGTTTTCTTCTTTAAAACTCGTTACAACTTCAAAGTTTAAGAGTATGAGATTCAACTAAGGAGAAATTGTGGAGAATGAAGTCCATACATTAAGAAATTGAAAGAATTAAGAAAGGTGACAAACAATAATAGACTATGAGAGTCACAATGTTTGGTTTCCCAAATATACTGATGTTACCATAATAAAAATATTACATGCTAACCAATTTATAGAGGTTGGGCATTGCAATCATGATTCACAACAATATTTTTTATTTATTTTTTCTGAATTAGGTTGACCTTAGGTTGGGGCGAATTTCAAGGTTGGATAGAAGAACGATCTTCCTAAAAGTGGGATGTTAATCACCAAAATTGTGCAAAGCATATTTGAGATTAAACACCCCTTGAGATAGTTTAGTTTCCCCAAAAATCACTGCCATCCTCAACCCCTCTCATAAAATTTAAACTTAATAAAAACTAAGCCTCGCACAAACCAATTAACCCCAATATCTCATAAATATATAATAATAGTTTTTTAAACCTCTCATAAATATATAAGAATATTTATATTAATAATTATAATTTACATTACACACTATTACACCACCATTATACACATTAATAGATGTTGTTTTAACAATTATAATTACTATTTATATGGTACAGTATTACACAACCATCAATTAAATATACATTAAATGCATTGGGCTTTATATGAACTTTTAATATATGACAACGTCCTTTCAAAAATTTTGTAAATGCATTAACATGAGATAGCGAAAAACATTGTTGGGTAAATGGGGTATGGGGTGGGTTTTTAAAGTTTATTTTAAAGAGTAAAAATGGTGGTCATTAAAGTATTATATAATATTTATTAAGTTATATTTATTTATTTTTAATGTATTATTTGGTGTTTAGTTAAGGTATGATTTTAAATCAGACTATCATTCGTTGTTATTATTAGAAATCCTATAACTTTAAAGTATTACTGTATGTGTTAATTTTCATTCTTTTTAACGACCATTGAGAATAATGATTAAAAATTTGAGGTATAAACTTTATTTTTAAAAATCTTTTGTCAGTCAAAATGATTTAGTAAATAACTTTTTGTTCCAGATACTATATACCAAGGGGTTTCACATCTTTTGCTACACACATAAAACAAAAATCCTCGGGTTCTACATGTGCCTGCTTGACAGATCATTGCATTTTATTATTGACAGGGAATTCATGGTCCTCATGAATGAGAATATTAACTATGGGAATATTAATACTCATTGAAGGCTTGCATGCTAAGTGGACCTCTAAGGTATCTGCACTTTCGTCCTATTTACAATAAGTATTTGCATAGTTAATTTAAGAAGTTAATTTATGCACCGTCATTTACTTTACTATGGAAGGTTATGATCTTGCTTTACATTATGTTTTATTAGGAAGTTTATTAAGAAGGGAGAAATGGTGGGTTATTTTGAAGAAACTTTGCTTGTAAAGTTTTGTATTTATATACAACAATGAATCAGTTTTGAATTAGTTTTGTTGTTGGTATTTCAACCATGATAGTATTTTATTTAGTCATCAACTATTATATATTGGGAATAGAAAAACTTCAATTTTAAATATGGCTTTTATTACTTGTTACTCTTTTGGTAAATGAAAAACTTCAATAGAAGTTGACAATTTCATATGTTAAGTATGTATTGTTGAGAAAATGACTAGAATTGATGAGTTATTAGAATTATTGAATACTTTAATACACTTTATTATCAAGAATATGGTCACAATTCAAAAATCCATTCTCAGAGATGTTAGAACCGGTTTACAAGGTACACAAGACAAGACCAAGTTTCTTCAACTTGAGTCACAATTACAATAATATGGACTACAACAAAGGAACATTTTGAACTAGTTCTTGTCCAAAGCAATTTGTTTGAGATTAATTCCCATCAGCAGCCAACAAATGATTAGATTAATGACACCATTTTAAGAGTAAATTTGAATGAAGTTGAAGAAGATTCGCTCGAACTTCCCAAGACCATCATTAGGCATTGGGAAAAATACATCAATAACAAGAATATAATCAGTCTTGAATACTAAAAGGAAGTGCCTTTCACATTCCAGACTACAAAAAAAATCCAGTTTCATAGTGTTGGGTTTCTTCAGGAAATTATCTTTTCATATTCCACCTCCACACCATATTCTCAAATTCCAACATTGTCATCGAGTTGGCCACATGAAAGATCAATGTTTTGATCTTCACCCTTGTGAGCATTGTGGAAAACATACTCATTATTCATATAAATATTCCAAACACAAGACTATTGCAAGAGAAAATATTCACCTTGGATGGATCCCTTCTTGGCAATGGTATTTAACAACCAAGAAAATATATCAATCATACCATAGAACTCATTCTCAAGTATTGGCACATCTTACAATGGATATATTCATCTTCGCACCTTGTATTTCATAAGGGGTGATTGATAGTTAGTTACTAGTTTTGAAGTCATATCAAGTGATTCAAAGCCAAAGCCTGAACCAGATCCAGTAGCAAGAGCCTAGACTTGGAGTTAGGTAGAGCCATATTCAGAGTTGTAGCCAGAGATAGACTCATATTCCATGAGAAACATTCAGTTTGTAGTCCACCTTAAACCACCACTCAGTAGAATACTTACTATTTTCTAGACAATAGTTTGTGGCCATCTTTAAATCATCACTAGGGAGAATTTCTAACATCATCTTCTACCCATATTCAAAATTGTTCCATGAACTGCTTTGAGCCAAGTTTTAGAGTTAGTGTCCTACCTTAAACCACCACTTATTAGAATACTTACAACTTCTTCCAAACAAAATTTTTTGATTATCTTTAAACCATCATCAGGGATCACTTCTACTTCAAAGAAGACATTAGCTTCTAGCTCGATTTGGAATTGTTCTAGGAATTGCTTCGAGTCAAGTTCCAGAGTTGGTGGCTAGCCTTCAACCACCACTAATAGAAGACTTCAGCTTCTATGGCCCATTTAGTTTGCATTCTTCCTTAAACACAAAATTCAAGGAGCATATCAAGCCATTGGCTACTATCCACCTCTATATTTCAACTCTCTTCTTGGACTCACATACACCCCATTAGACTAAATGGGGGAATGTGAGAAGCATAATCCTTAAGGGTTATGTAAATTTTATCATTCACTTGAAAGGAAGGCGAAAAGCCTCAAGAGAATATGAATAGCCATGAGAAGTATAAGAGACCAGGTTTGGAACATTAAACCAAGGGCCATAATATTTTGTATATATGTGTACCATATGAATAAGATTTTCACTCCATGCTTATCTATCTCTGTCCAATTTTTGTGTTATTCTAACCTAATTTGAGGTAATCACGTATTTGTTGTTGAATGTCCAGAATTATTTGATCGCATTAGA
This sequence comes from Pinus tabuliformis, assembly GCA_031772625.1. NCBI lineage: Eukaryota > Viridiplantae > Streptophyta > Pinopsida > Pinales > Pinaceae > Pinus > Pinus tabuliformis. The sequence continues at coordinate 356,244,358 of CM062819.1, read as the reverse complement.
CTACATTAAGAAGGTATAGGATTTCAACCACATTAGTGTGATTCTTTCCTACTTCGGTGAGAAGTAACAAGAACATATGTCAATAGAGTTCAAACATGCTTGTAATAAATTATTGAGTAGTATCATTGATTGCAATGTTGTAGAATTATAAATTAAGGTTATAGATAGGAGAACTTTAGAAAGATGGAAATATTTATTATTTCCATGAACAATATCAAATTATCAAGAATTGGAAGTTCTTATAGACCTGTTGTAGCGGCTACAACCACCCTCCAAAATTTTGCCTTAGCTTCATTTTGGAGCCTCCCTACCAACCATCCTTGGCAGCATGTCTTTTGTTGTCAAGTACATAGACTTCAACCAAGTTTCAGTGGCCTGTCGGCCTGTGCATGTCAACTTGTTTATCTCCCTCCCGTAGGCCGACATTCTGAAGTTAAGCTATTTGCTGGCTAAGACACTCCCCCAGAAAATTGTGCAATTCTGGAGGGGAACTAGCCTTCCCTCCAGAAATTGTGCAAATCAACTGGGCAGCCTACTAGGCTCTAGAATTGCGCAGAACAGTCAGGTAGTCCTCCCTTAGAAAAATGTGCAATCTGACCCTGCACTAGGCCTTAGCCTAGAAATTGCGCAATTCTGGGAGACAGTGACCTGGTCAGCCCAAAAATTGCATAATGCCTGACAGACAGCTAGCTCTGCTCAGCCCATAAACTGTGCAAATTTTCATCCCAGGCTCATAGACCGATGCATGTGCCTTCAGGGTTGATCAGTTCCCACCGAGATCGAGCAAAATCGTTTTGCATGCATGAGCTTCTTTTCCTGAAATAGTAAAAGGCAGCATCCAAAAGGCATCCCTAGATTTTAGGGATTAATTTTTTGCAGCTAGAGGTTACATGCAAAGATCATTTTAGAAACCTCTCGCCAAGTGTCGCTTTTTCCTATATTTGTGGCATGCGCATCATAACCTCAATCTTATCAAAACATATGAACCGAACGCTACAGAGTTCATTCCTCACATCGATCTTGCAGCTCTAACATCCCACATCACATCCAGGAGTCCTCGACACTTTCCTCTTCGTTGTTTCATGGTAACTCTGCTTCTCATCTCTTACGCTACATTTCTGTTGCTTTTTGTGATGTCTGCTTGATGTCAATGAGTGCTTTTTTTCATTTTAATGTATGTTAGCTTGTAGAAGCACCATTCTAGTTTTCATTTGCATCTCACTGTTGTTGCATACATGACATTGTTTTTTCACCAACGGTCGCTGTTGCGGCAACCCGCTTCACACACATGCATGTTTTCCTGTTTTCTGAATCCTGCACTTACTGTTTGCATGCATGATCATTCTCTCTTGTTTACACTAAGTTTCACCATGCATTCATACTTCTCATGTTTTCAGTCATCTGTCGGCAGGTCTGGGCTGCCTTAGCTTGGACCTTGCCTTGCCCAGCTAGCATGGTGCATTTCTAGAAGTGAAGGCTCTACCTTCCCTCCAGAAATTGTGCAAGTTTGGCCCACCACCAAACTCCAGGCGTTTGTTGCGGAGTTCTAGGAGGGAGTGCCTTGCTGGCCCTGGAAACTGCGCAATGTAGTTTGTTGGTTTTCATGTCACTACTGACTGAAATTGTGCATTATGCAGTTTCAGTCCTCAGCAGGCCAGGCTTGACTATGCATTACGTAGTTCCAGCAGTCAGTCAGCCTCCCAGTAGCTCAAACTATGCCTTGCGTAGTTTTGGTAGTGAGTCTCCCAGCCTACTAGCGAAAATTGTACAATCTTCACAAACAGTCACACAGGTGTGTTGCATGTCATTCCTTTAGTTTTTTTTGGTTTTCAATTAACAGATTACTTGCCATGAGTGTTGTTATGTCTCCAGGTATCACAGGTATTTGTTTGCCTCTAAATAGCATAGGTACAATGGCTTCCAGGAGAGAAGATTCAAAGACATCGTTGAGAGCGCAATTGGGGATGTAGTCGATCAAGTGTCTATGAACTTGCCTACCTATGATAGACAAGGATATCAAGATGAAATCGCAGCGGCATCGCAACGAGTAGCACCATCAACAGCAGCAGAAGGTAGCAGAATTGCGTGTGAAAAATGCAAGAGGAAGGTTGTTGACAGCACAGAGGCGGAGCAAAGTTTCAAGTTCAAGCATATCCACTTGTGATGAAAGCAGCTTTGGAGATTGAGGCTATGAGGTGACAGCACGACAAGAGGATCGCGCAAAGGCAAAGAGAGAAACAGAGAAGGAGTTTCAGGTGTTGAAGCAACAACTCAAGGAAGAACAGGAGCTGCACAGATGAGAGAAGGAGTTGTAGCAAGAACAGGTACAACAGGAGGCGCAACATGCACAGTTTGATGAAACTGTGCCCATACAAGTTATAGACCAATTCCAGTAGCTGGCACATAGTAGACAAGGTGAGCAGTGTTGTTGATCACATGCAAGGGTGTTCAGGAGCATGGATGTCATTATGTGCATGCATGCGATCCCATCCATTGGCACACTCACCGAGGCAAAGACAAGAACCAAGTCCGACTGGAGCTAAACATGTATTTCGACAAGTTGATGCACATAATCACTAGCACACACTTGAAGATCAATGCAGACACTATGCATCAGTATGTTTTTGGTCCAACTACACTCAATATGATGATGCGCATGTTATCAGACGACTTGGATAGAGGAGCCATATCAGTGTATCCGGATGCAACAGAGGCAAGAGTTTGCCTTCAGTAGGATGTCACCATTGAGCACGCGAACACCATCATGGATGAATAAGCTTAGCATCGGTTCGCCACCATCAATCATCGCAAGGATGTCGAAGAGTTGGTCTTCCCACAACTGTCCGAGTCTTAGTGATGTCTTGCATGGCTTGCTCAAGCCTATTTGTCTCACATGGGTACATGTGCATATTGTATGTAATATCTTGTAAAGTGAAAGTCCAAGTGTCGATAATTGAATGTAACAATCATGTAGTAGTTGAACAGTCACAAAAGGGAATGTCAAGGGTCACCCCACCCTTTTCTATTTATAGAACCTCCAAGTCATTGTAAGGGATTTTGGGTAGCCAAGCTTCCGATAGGAGTATCTTAGAGAAAGCTTGGAGAGTATTGTAACGAGCTTTGGCTTCTCCATAGTGTATAACTAGTACATATCTTTGGAGGAGCAGGCGGCAGTGACTATAACGTTCCTTTATCTGGACTAGTGGTTAGTCATTGTTGTACCGTATGATTGGAACTTTCACCTCTTAATATAACAGAGCCAACACATTTCATGCATATGTTGTTATTATATTTCAATTAACTTGGTTACTCTAATGATATATGTATCTGTTTGCTTGCACATGTATGTATAGACTCTTTTTGTATATGTATGTATGAATCTTACTGAGATGTGTTGTTGGTTTAACCATCATTTTGGATTGCTAGTTCACTTGCCTTCCAGTTCGTGATGCATCTTTGCTCGTGTGTTCCCTTCCAAGCCATGTGTTTCCGCGGGTTTCCAAGGGGTGCACTCACATCATCATATTGACTCTTATTGGTTCTTATAAATTTGAATTTTGTTGTACATTTTGTTTTGAGGCCCATTTTTGTACCTCAAAATTTGTGTATTGTACCACGTTAGGGTTTATGTGGCCTCCCTCTCTTGCTTATCCTTCCTCTTCTCCCCATCCACCTACCTTGACCACTTCATCTGCTGACCTTCCTACAATGGCCAGTCATGGAAGAAGGACCACTAGTCCCTCCAACCAATCTGTCAGCACACACTAGCGCCCTGCAAAGGACACCCTTATGTCCAAAATTGAGGATTCCATGGATTCATAAATGGTTGACATCTCGTTTCCTGAAAAGTTAGATTCTCAGCCCGCCAAAGGGTCCAACACCTGCCATGCCAATTCATCTAAGATCCCCAGACTTCACATTCCTCCGATGCATCTCAATGTTCACATAGAGCACATGTAGACTCACGCTCTCATATGAAAATTTGTTGGCATATGGCCTACGGAAAAAGGCCGTTCTCCACTGGATTTCCATGCACTGGAAACCAAAGTCCCATTCTAAGGTGAAACTTGTCTCCAAGGGCTTCTGCACTACCAGTTTCTCCCTAGCAGAAGACTACTTCTCAATGATGGATGGTGGCCCCTACTTCTTCAACTATGATGGTCTCTACATGGGGTAATGGGTAGAGCACTTCAACCCGGATAAAGAGGACTTCTCCTGGGCACCATTTTGGTTTCACCTATACTCACTTCCACAAAAGTATTAGGACCTAGAAACCCTAGACGATATTGGAAACAAGGTGGAAAAATTTGTTTATCTTTCATATCAAACCAAAAAAGGATGTCATACCTCTTTCGCAAGGATCTAAATCTATATGAACATTTTTGACTCTCTCCCAAAAGCCATCATCCTTGAATCCAAAGACATTGACTAGATCCAAATGCTCGACTACAAGCATGTCCCTTTTAGATGCAGGAAATTCCACAAACATGCACATCTCTTCATGGATTTTCCTCTCAATGCACCCAAGAATGATCCATCTAAATCGACAACTAAGGATGAATAGGTATTCACCAAAATCCCCTCCAAATATCAACATAACAAGAAATCCAATGCACCCTTGGTCCCCAAGCAGCAAGCTATCAATAACGTCTTTGAGGCACTAGCTAATATGGCGGAAGGAAAATAACTCCCGAGATCAACCCCAACCTAGGAAAATACCCATGAATATTCAAGATCATAGCACACAAATGGAGGAATGGCACCCCCAGTGATTCAAGTTGTTGATAAAAATGTAGACGAAGATGACCCAAGTTATCTTAAAGACTCCAACATAATGGATGATGATTACTTAATGGAAATAGAAGGTATCAACCTAATGGCCATGGAATACATTTTCAAGAGAAATGACCTGCAAGTGATCCCTCATAAACAAATTAATCTCCTAGTTGGGAATCCAATGCACCATTTCTAAGGACAACAAAAAACGCTCCAAAGAATAAAATAAGTGAGGACGCAAAATGGATCTCCAAAAAATTGAATCACTTGGGATGAAACTCTTTGATTTAGGGAAATATAAATATATCTCAGAGATCTTCTCCTCCCCCACCTCCCTTTTCTTATGAATATCATTTAGTGTAACATCAGGGGTCTGAACAACCACTCCAAGCAACACATTCTCAAGTGGAGGATCCAATAGGACACTCTGTCCATCTTGCTCATCCAAGAATCAAAATGTTTTAGTTAATATTTCAATAAAATAATTTCCCAGACCTAGAGGAACACCAAGAACATTTCTTTGAATGTTGATAAAGCCTCAGGAGGCCTAGGCATATCCTATAACCTCACCCAACTAAATTTAAGTAAGATCGATCTGCACCCCTCAATGATTTTTGTATCTTTTCATTTCTTAGGAACAAACTTGCATGGTTTTCTTTCAAATGTCTATGACCCTCACATTTAGGCATGTAAGATGACAATGTTGCAGCACCTGAACACCCTCTAAACAAAGTTGGATTCATAAAAATGGATAATAGGTAGAGATTTTAACATGATGACCAATCTAAAAGAGAAAAAAGGAGGTAGGAGAACTCTGGAACCAAAGTCAAAAGACTTCAAAAACTTCATTGAGGAGAATGATTTAATATATCTTCAAACTACTAATGGTCTATACACATGGAGAAACAAATGAGGAGGCAAGGCACATATAGCTTTATGCCTTGATCAATTTCTAGTCTCGAAACATCTCATCACAGTTGGACAACAAATCATGGTCGAGATCCTCCCAGCTACAGGGTCTAACCATTAGCTCATCTGCATGTCCTGGAAAAATCTAGGTAAATCTCTTAAGAAACCTCTCATATTCAAGAAATTTTGGCTCACTGAAACCTCCATCATGTCCAAGATTCAATCCTAGTGGGATTTTTCTAGACCCAAATAGGGATCTAAGATGTACATCTTCTAGTAAAAGCTCAAACAAATCAAATTTCATCTTAAAAAATGGAATAGATAGGAGTTCGACAATATATTCCAAGAGAAGCACAGACTTGAGAAGTAAATGGAAGCTTTTTAATAGGACATCATCACCAATGACCGGACCAAAGACTCAAAGGACCATGAAACTTCCTTGATCTCCAAACCGGAAGAACACTACAAACAAGAGGAAATGTATTAGAAGTAGAAGTCCAAAATCAACCAACTCAAAGAAGAGAGTGGAACACCTCCTTTTTCCATTGCTCGACCATCTAGCACAAGTCCAATAATAGAATAACCTCTCTCTAATTGGAAAATGGTGACCACACTAAAACCTAGGAATAAATAGAGGATGTCCTAGTGCACTTCTACTGAGATCTTCTCATTGATCCCTTGCCTTGCCGATCATATGAAATTAACAAGATCATAACCAACATTCCCCTCTTGGTAATAGAGGCCCACAATAAAGCTCCAACGAGGTCGATCTCTAGTGCTGAAGTCCATGATGCCATGAACCAAATGGAAAGAGGCAAAGCTCTTGGCCCTAATGGATTCACACTCTCCTTCTTTAAGCACTATTGGCACTTCCTACAAGATGAAGTCCTTGAGATCATCGAAGAATCTTGCTCCACCCAAAGCATTCTCCCTACTCTCAATGCCACATTCTTAACTCTTATTCCAATGGAAGATAATGTTTCCTCCTTAGGTAATTTTTTTCCCATAGCCTTATGCAATGTTGTTTACAAACTTATCACTAAAGTCATAGTAAATCACCTCAAGCCTATTCTCCCTCTCCTCATTTCCCCAGAGAAAACTGGTAATGTCAAAGGATGTCAAATCCTTGATGGAATCATTCATACCCTTGAAATTATGCATTCCCTAAAAACTTTGAAGAAGCCTGACACACTCCTCTAGCTAGACTTCTACAAAGCCTTTGAAAAACTTAATTGGTCTTACATGGAATACATCCTCAAATCTTTCAAATTCTATGAAGAATGGATAAGCTAGATCCTCTCCCCTAATATCCTTGAGCTTCTTTTCCATCTTGGTCAGTGGAAACCCCTCTAGCCCCTTCTCGTTGTCTCAGGGCATCAAGTAAGGGTGATACACTCTCTCACTTCCTCTTTATTCTCATGGCTAAAGGACTAGGAAGAAGCCTGAAAGAAACACGCATCAAAGGAATAAAAGGCTTATCTCTCTCTAAAAACCCCCCTCAAACTCCTTAACAATCTATGGGCGATACTCTTCTAATGAACCACCCATTATTCCAAGAATCCAAATCTATCAAGGAAATCCTTAACCTCTTCACTGAAGCCTCAGTCATGTTCATAAATTAGGAAAATTCCTCAATATTCGTCTTTAACAATCCTCCCATCACCCAAAGAAACATCCTAATAATTATTCGCTTCGAGGCTTCCTCTATTATATCCAAATATTTGGCAGTTCCTCTCACTAACTCAACTATCAAGCATTTCTCTTGTCGATATTCCCTGGACAAATTGAATCATTGCCTATTCACCTAGACCTTTCACTCCTTAAACATAACCAAAAGATTTATCCTCATTAAATAGGTGCTCCAATCCCTACCCCTATACATCTTATTTGTCCCAGCTATTCCCAAATTGGTTTTAAAAAGAATTAGATCCCTCCAACGATCCTTTTTATGGGGAGGAAATGACGAAAAGAAAAAGTGGCCCTTGGTCAAATGGGACACTCTATGTCTAGAAAAATATGAAGGAGGATTGAGCTTGCAAGATCCTAGGCTCATTAATGAAGCCATCAATGCAAAAATTTGGTGGAAATGGGTCAACTACTCCATGAACCCATGGGACCTCCTCTCGCACAGAAAATATGCCAGCAACAAAGAAAGGAAAAAATTGATTCACATATCTCTCACTAAGAAAGGATCTCTAATTTGGAACTTGGCCAGCGACAAAAAATAATTCGTCCAAGCACACTTCTTTTCGGAAATAAGAAATTTCGAATCAACTAGATTTTGCAAGGATTCATGGACGAAAATCCTAATCCTCGAGTTGAGTCTCCAAATCCCCTATATAAATCATTCCACCCTCCTCAAAGGAAGAACTCAAGTCTGCTATTATTGGAATGGGGGGAGCTCTGATCCCTTTAGAAAGTGGATCCATCTAGTCAAATGGAAAACAAAGGATCGTCAGGTGGACCCTCTCCCTCTATGGCAGAAACTCTCCAGAAGGATACTCAAGAAATCACACAGGAAATCTACTCCCAAAAGGGGGTACAAGCCAATTGGATATTTCTCAATCAAGGAGGCTTACTCTCTCACCCGGAAATCTCCTCCTATGGATCCTAGCCCTACTTGGAAAGCTTTGTGAATGACCGATCTCTAGCCCAAATTCACCACCTTCTTATGGTTAGTTTCTCAGAGATGAATTCTCACATGGGAGAACCTCTTAAAAAGAGGATTTTCAGGCCCATCATGGTGTTGCATCTGCAAACAACACTCGGGATCCACTAAGCACCTTCTGGGTTCATGTGAGCTAGCCAATACTCTATGGACTAGATTTTCTCTAGGATTCTATAAGACGGTTTTTTACCTTGCAGATATAGTCCAGTTACTATAATCCAGACGAAAAGACCGTAAAAACAAATCTTCCTCAATAAGCTATGGACATTATCCCCTAGGCTCCTAGTTTCAAAATAACACAATCGACACTTATTTGTTGGGAAATCTAAAGATCTTCATGACATTTGGCTCCAACTATGCAAACAATTGGAAGAGACAGTGTTCCTCCATAATGGGGATGCAAAAGATTTCCCCACTCACCCCCTAGAAATTTCAATCCTCCACTAGTGGAACTTCACTCATACTTCCACCCCTCTTATCCCTCCTCACCCGCCACCCTTGTCTCCTAGTCCTAACTCTTGGGCCCCTACCCTTGATATACACTTCAAAATGAATTCCAATGGAGCCTCAAAAGGCAATCCAAGTGAGGCTGGAATCAGTAGATCAATTGACAACAAAAAAGGGGAAATCATAAGTATTTGTTGTGGCTACATAGGACATGAAATAAATAATGCAACATAACTGGAAGCATTAGTTCAGGGACTCCATATTGCCTAACATTTCCAGTTAATTCCTCTCATTGCCTAAGAGAACTCTTAGGTGATAATTCAACTTTCCAAGCAAGTACAAGCCAATTCTCCACCCACCAAATGATCAATTGGTTGGAGGCTTGATCTCAGATCTCAACACCTAACCCAAATCGCATCCCTTCAGGAAGCTATCATCTTATCCCATGCTAGGTGGAAATCCAGCTCACTATTAGACTTTTTGGCCAACAAAGGGATTGAGGGTTGACTTCCAATTAGGGAAGTGGCCCCCACCCCCCCACTCTCCAAATTGAGCCTTCTAGTGCCAAGCATTAGCCTCACAGGATCTCAAGCCATCGAATATGCATGGTAGTCTATATGAACAATACCTCCATGCACTTAAGGAAGGTGATACATCCATGCTGAGATGGGGTTTTGGTGACACATCAAGTCGACTTCCCATAATGCCTCAAGAAGGGAGCGAGGGAGCAGTGTCAGATCCACCTCCCTCCGGCAATTAAATCTCATTAAGCACTTTCCCTCTCCAATTGACCTCTATAGTTCTCCATCCTCCATTAAATTGATGGAAAATAACATCCAGTGCATCAATTTTGTTACTCAAGAGAAGTAGGTCTCTCAACTCTATCTCAAACCCTTTCGTTTTGCTACTTTGTAACCATCGTGCGAGAGCGAGGAAGGTCCAAGAAAGGAGGGCATGGGCGAGGCTAACCTCCTCACCCTTCTTGGCATGGGCAAGGAGATGAGCATTTAGATAACAGAACTCCCCACCTCTTTAGATGCATGGTGGGTGATGTCGAAGATCGCGAGTTTCAAATCTCGGAAGACCACCTCTAGGCCTCGCATAATGTATTGGGACAACACTACCAAGATCAAGAAGACATTAATGTGTTTCTTGAGGGACATGTGTTGGATTTGGAATGTCACCTCCATCATGCAAAGACTTCCTATCGCAAATTTCTCATCTTATGCACATCAAACTTCATGGGTCTGATTCCCCAACTAATAGGGTGCACAATTTTCATTTTTCTCCAGAACCCACATGTGCTCCTCACACCAGGCCTCACGGCCCCTCTCCTCATAATTGTCAACCTTGTTGCGATTAGATGTCATATCCATAGGGTGTGGGTCATTCCTGCAGCTTAGGTGATGACCCCAGTTGCTTGTTCAATGGGATTAGAGGCCAAGTCATTAACTCCATTCAATGACCTATTGAATTCCACTCTTCTACCAGTCGCTCAACCTCCTCATAGCTCCCTTTGCCTAACAACCTAGACTTCTACAAGTCGTGCCCCATGTTTGAGGAGGATCCCCCAGAGCATTAAGGTGGAATGCAAGGTCTCTCAAGGTATCGTTCCTACTCGTCTTGCCTCATGTTCCTGTTGTTTTTTTTTCATAGTAGTGTGGCTAATTCTCCTTTTCTCATGAATTTTGTTTTTACCAGCCAACCTCTCAACGTGGTGTTGCCTAGCTACCATGTTTTTGTTCATTTTGTTGGACTATCAGCACAGGGAGGTTTTCTGGTTTCTCCCCTAGGAGTAGAAACCTCACCAATTTTGTCTACATCATATGTTTTCTTTCTCAAAAGGCCATGCTTAGAGCCAGTATACACTGAGCTCCAAATCTCCCAATATTGTACTTTTTGTAATTTTAACATAATGAAAATGCCCTTTACTTACAAAAAAAATAATTACTGCCCACAAAAATTTATGCAAGTCCTTGTACGTAAGCAAACAATTGATTTATCCACTTCACATCTCAATTTATTAGCATATCAATTTGTCTATTAATTATTATTAATTTAAAATATATCAATTTAATTTATAATTTTTCTCAGAACATAACTTCTAACTTAAATGAAACCAACCAAACTATCATACTACACATACTACAAATATTATTATTGATTACATATTTAATTATTATACTCCCTTATGGTAAGTGAATGTCAAAGCTAACCACAATTTAGATTTTTCATTTCTCAACCATGTGAGTCATTAGTATATTGAATTAAGGTAGTTAATTATTGTTTAGATTTGATTTTGGGTCTATTTTATGTGCTTGTTTTTGTGTTTTGAATAACTTTATGCATTAAAATGTATTGAGCAAATGTTGTTTTTAAACATATTTAATTATCATTAAATATTATATTAACTTTTGGTTGTATTTTTTAAGATTTTGTTTTTTTATTTATATATATATATATATATATATATATATATATATATATATATATAAAGTAGGTGTTAATGCCTAAATATATAATGGTATAAAAGTTTTATGATAATAATAATTTAATATAATGTAATTAATTTGATATATTTGGATTTTTGGTTTATAAAATAAGATTTTAGTTTATACATTTGATTGATAGGACCTCATATTGTCCTTTTTTGACCATATATTTTGCTATGATATCACCCTTTTCAACTTACATTTAAAAGTCCTTGTTAGTGTTTTAACCCAATTAATCCCAAAGGTATGTAATGATTCTTCTCATCACTATACGTTTAATTATTTAGCATATAATCACGACATCTTCATAGTTAATCTTTGAATTATTAAATGTTGAATAGTTAAAGAATGATGTGCAGTCCGCGTTGTTGAAACAGCCTGGAGACTATTTTTGTAGTTGCTGAAACAGTAAAAACGGCACGCGAATCTTGATGCTGAAACAATTGGGATTTGCATTCTAAATTTGACAGCAGCAAAGGAACCGGACTGATCACCGAGGAAGCCATTACACTGGATGTAACGCCTATGATCTAAAGACAGCATTACTGTAACAGCATTTTGTTGACGGGAAATTGATTTCCCTATTTTTGTATAATGGGTTAAAATAATGTAAACTTTTTGTAATAGATGTCTCCTCTTTAGAAAGAGGATACATCTACATTAGAGGGGGAGAAACAGACTGTGGAAAAAGGCTTAGCTGAAGGAACAAGACTAGAATTCTTTTTGTAATATGACATGTTGATGGATGAATAAAATCTTGTTCTGAACATCTTTTTCTAGTTCTTATTTCCTGGGGAATCTTGTGAGAAGGATAGGGCCCACCTTCATCACAAGATTCACCCATTATATTTCTGCAGTGTGTCAAGTGTGTCTTTTATTCATGCCTTGTTAACAAGTATTGTTTGCTGAATATTGTTTACAATACCTTTGTTGAAACTTTGTTTCTTTCTCAATTGATTATTGTATTATTCACAGTAGTTCATGAGTGTTTCACCGGTGATTAAGTTACAGAGTGAATTGGCAAGCTAGTTAATCAGAGGCAGGTGCTGGAGATTCCCGCTCTGGGGATAGGGTCCCGACTCTCTGTTACAACACGTCCATTGTTTTCCTTTTCAGATTGATTCTTGTTCATTATATGATTCTTTGAATGGAATTAAGCATTCTTTAGTTATCTGCAATAGAGTGTAATTGATGTAATGCAGAGTGGAGCTTCAGTTTGTTAAAGTAGGGCGTGATTTGTTTGTACTACAACTTTTGTTGCTTTTAAATTGAGTGCATATAGTACGCAGTTGCCTTTGAAATAACAAGAGTTCCCTGGGTTGATAATTAATGTCGCACTTTGTTGTTTAATTCAATAAGCAATTAAAGTGACAACCATTTTGGCACCGTTGTCGGGGAAGGCAATTATAGATTTTAAAAGTACTGATGATTTCCTTGTAGATATGCAGGATGCATGATAGGACACAAGAAAAATAGTCCTACAGGTGGCAAGGGAAAAGGAAGAGGAGAAAGAAAGACTTTCATCGATGATATTATTTCAAAAGTTGAGAGATCCCAGAGGATAAGCTCTTAGAGGCCACAGACTCAGCACTCCCTCCAAACGGACTATCAAACAGAGGAAGTACTGGGACCTGAAAGGATTATAGAAATAGCAGAACATACCGAGGAACCAATGGAGGAAGTTGAAGGACCAGTAGAAGATATTGAAATTGAAGAAACAATAGAAGATATTAAAGTTGAGGAACTAGTTCAGGACATTGAGAGTCCAACGGAAAACACTGAAGATCGAGCAAGTGCATCAGGAAAGCAACCAATGGATGGAAACAATGAAGGAATCTTTGGTGGAGGACGTAGAGGTGAAGGAAGAGGTGAGAATTCTCTCTCCACCTTGGAATTTCCTATTGAGGAACTTCCTAGAGGTACAACTCCTATGAAGAATATTCCACTCTCATCCCTACCTAACTTCCATGGTTTATCCTCTGAAGACACTGATGAGTTTCTTTTTGAATTTGATATATTGTGCAGAAATTATGATTATGTTAATAATTCTCAAAAGTTAAAATTGTTTCCAGCAACACTAAAAGGAAATGCACTAATATGGTTTATAATCTTGGGAGGTCATGTGATCACAACATGGGATCAGATGAAGGAGAAATTTCTGGCCAAATACCAAGATTATTGCCGGATGAGAGAAAAAAGGGAGGAATTATTCAAGATGGTTCAGAAGGAGGATGAAAATCTAGAGGACTTTGTGGAAAGACTCCAGTATAATCTGCAGAGATCTGAGCACCCTGATGTAAGTAAAGATATTCTTAAAATAATATTATTGAAAGGGGTAAGGGATGATTGTTTAGATATGTTAAATATGCTTGGTAAAGGGGATATATCTAAAGAATTGTATGACGAAATTGTTAACCTCTGCAAGAGGTGTTCAAGAGGAGTTGCAAATAAATCAAAGAGCAAGGATAGTACTTATTCAAGGGTCCAGAAATCATCCAGTGGAGGAGCAACAAGAGCTGAAATAGGTAATCTACTTGAGGAATTCAAGACTGAAATGTTAAGTTCTTTTGCTTCACAGGTTGACACCTTGTAGGTTAAAAAGAAGCAGGCAGAGGCAGAAGCTGCTTTGGCCATTTTCTGCCCTAAATGCAAAGAAAAACACCCATTTAGGGAATGCCCACTGGACAAGGTACCAATCTGTACCATTTGTGAAAAGGACCACGAAACTCAACAATGTCCCTCTTTACCGGGGATAAAAGCAGCGTTACAACCAACTGAGGAGGAAGCTGAAGTAGTTTATCTGCTGACACAAAGGAGGCAATGGCAACCACAAGGACAAGGTACAAAATCTAGTATTCCATTTAATCTTTGAATAATTATCCTTCTTTAATCAAGAAAATTACCTGCCCTTTAACCAAATGCAATACCCACCCTTTAATCAAATGAACTTCCCACCCATGCAGCAAATAAACCCTCCCTTTATGGACCCTGCAATGTGGACTCCCTGGCTTCTACAACAATCTTATTTTAACCAGTGGAACCCAAACTAGAGAGCTCAACAAACTCCATTCACAAACCAATTTCCTCAGTTCCAGCAACAACTTTCTCTCCCATCAGGTACCCCACCGAATAATCAGACCATGAAGCCTCAGCTGCCTGTACAACCGAACCCTAACCCTAATAATAATAAAGTTGTGCAAGTTATCGACATTCAAAACCTGCCTACATCTCTTGTGCAATGTAATGATATTCATTTATGATCTAAGAGAGTAGTCGAGCCAATTATAAATGATATTACTTCTTCCGACTCTGATAAAGAAGAAACAGAAAAGAGTAAATCATCTAATAAGGATGCTGAAACAGTCAAGCCATCCTCTAATAAAACTACTGAAACAGTCAAGCCATCCTCTAATGGAACTGCTGAAACAGCAGAACCACCATTCCCTAAGCGTTTGGCTCTCACTAAGACACCTGAGCCACCTACTTTTAACCTTTTAGGGGAATTGCAGAATTTGTACGTTAAAATTCCACTTTTACAAGCACTCAGAGATGTGCCAATCTATGCCAGAACCGTTAGATACATTTGCATTAAGAAACCTAGTATGAAGGCTAAATATCCTCTTACAGTTCATGTGATGGGAGATCTAGCTGCTTTAATGTTAGGAAAAGTTCCCCCTCTAAAATATGGTGACCCTGGTCACCCCATGGTCACAGTACAAGTTGGAAAAACTATTGTTTCATGAGTACCAGTAGACCTAGGTGCTGCTATAAATATTATGACCCTTGAAACTGCACAGCTGTTACAGTTGGAAAATGTAATTAGAGAGACACCAACTATCCTGGAATTAGTTGATCGTTCCACAATCAAACCAAAGGGGGTTATTGAAGACCTGATCATTTCAGTTGAATCCTGGAATTACCCAGCTGACTTTGTTGTGTTACAAACTAAAGCAAAGTTGGGGGGGCATCCTCTGATCTTGGGGATACCCTAGCTGGCTACAGAAGATGCTTTTATCAGATGTAGATCAAGTTCAATGACAATTTCTAATGGATGTGAAACTAAGCAGCTTACGTTGTACTCTCATGCTACACCTATGATCAACAATGATGATTCTGTATGGCTAGACTATGAGGATAATGATACTCAACCCATTTTGACCATTGGACAAGCCTTAACTCTTAAAGATACCACAGAAGATGAAGTAATTAGTAATTTTATTTCTGAACCTTCCTCAGTTACTTCTGAAGCACATAATCAGTTAACTGCAATTCTGGATCATGAAACACAACAAAAGCTTAAATCTGAAAATTTACCTCAAACATCAACTGCTATTTCCTCTAAAAGCATAACAGTAGAAATTGAACCTGGCAAAACATTAAACATAAACCCCAATTTATCAGATGCTAAAACACAACAGCTAATGAAGTTGCTCTGTGAGAACAAGGAAGCATTCGCATGGAACTACACAGACATGAAGGGGATCTCTCTTGAATTATGTACTCATTGTATCTATATCAAGGAGGGGCCTCGACCAGTCTGTCAACCCCAGTGGCAAATGAATCCCAATTTGAGGGAAATTGTTAAGGAAGAACTTCAAAATTTTCTTGATGTAAGGTTTATATACCCCATATCTAACAGTGAATGGGTTTCTCCATTGGTAATAGTACCGAAGAAAAATGGGAAGTGGAGAGTGTGTGTAGATTATAGAGCCTTAAATAAAGCCACCCAAAAATATCATTTCCCCTTGCCATTTATTGACCAGGTGTTGGACAGCCTGTCAAGAAAGAAATTCTTTTCCTTTTTAGATGGTTTTAGTAGATATAACCAAATCAGAATTGCACCTCAAGATCAAGAGAAGACCACTTTTACTAGTCCTTGGGGGATTTTTTCTTATAGAGTTCTCCCATTTGAACTATGTAATGCTCCAGCAACGTTTCAAAGAGCAGTAATAGGAATCTTTTTTGATATGCTTAATGATTCTCTGGAGATATTTATGGATGATTTCACTCCCTATGGTGTGAATTTTGAAGCTACACTACAAAACCTTGAGAAAGTACTTAAACAATGCATACAAGCTAATCTTTCCTTGAGTACCGAAAAATGTCATATGATGATGAACGAAGGAATTGTACTAGAACACTTCATTTCATTCCTTGGGATTCAAGTGGATCCATCCAAAGTACAGGTAATTCAGACCCTTCCTATTCCTAAAACACAAACTAATGTAAGAATTTTTTTAGGACATGCTGGATATTACAGGAGATTTATCAAAAAAAATTCTAAAATAGCTTCTCCTTTGTTTGTGTTACTTATGAAAAATGTTGAATTTAAGTGGACTGATGCCTGCCAGAAAGCATTTGATGAACTTAAGCATCAGTTGTCTACAGCTCCTATTTTGAGGGGACCGGATTGGGCACTTCCCTTTCATATATCCTTTGATGCTTCGGATACTACAATTGGAGCTATCTTGGGTCAAGAAGAAAACAATCTTCCTTATGCTATCTACTTCATTAGTAAGAATATGACCCCTGCTAAGCTTAATTACACAGTTACTGAGAAAGAATTTTCAGCAGTTATTTATGCTATTAATAAATTTCGACATTACATTACTGGTTATCCTAGTTTTGTTCATACTAACCACTCGGCTATCAAGTATTTAATGAATAAATCTGTTACAAATGCTCGAGTTACCAGGTGGTTATTGTTACTACAAGAATTTGATATTACAATTGTGGATCGACCAGGTAAAGAAAATGTAGTTTCTGATTTCCTTTCTCGGATAAAAACTGATGATAATACTCCAGTAGATGATTCCTTTCCTAATGAATACTTGTTTGCAGTATCTGCTCACTCACCATGGTATGCAAACATTGCCAATTATCTGGTTGCAGGGAAGCTACCATCACACCTATCACATAGGGAGAAAAGAAAGATCATTCAACAAAGTGCTAGGTATAGCTAGATAAGTGGGTGTCTTTTTCATACAGGACTTGATCAGGAGATCCGAAGATGCATTAGAGAAGATGAGGTTTATGATATATTGAAGGTTTGTCATGATGGCCCTTGTGGTGGGCATTTTGCTGATAAGAGAACAGCACATAAAATTCTCAGGATGGGTTATTATTGGCCCTCACTTTTCAAGGATGCAAAGAAGTATGTCAAGGCCTGCGACAGTTTTTAGAGAATGGGCCAACCCAATCATAGAGATGAAATGCCATTGAACCCTCATGCTAATGAAGAATCCGTTTTAACCTTTTTATTTGAAGAAATCTTCGTTAGATTTGGGGTGCCTAGAGAACTAGTCACAGATGGAGGACCTCCTTTCAATTCACATGGTTTTAAAGCTATGCTTCAAAAATATCATATCAATCATAAAATGACTACACCTTACCACCCCCAAGCTAATGGTCAGGTGGAAAGTACAAATAAAGTCATAGAAGCTATTTTAACAAAAACTGTGAAGGAGAATAGGAAAGATTGGTCTCAAAGACTGCCTGAGGCATTATGGGCTTACAGAACTACTTGGAGGAACACTACAGGTTTTTCACCCTATGAATTGGTTTATGGTAAAAGTGTTGTTTTTCCTGTGGAATTTGAAATTAAAACCTTAAGAACTACTTTAGCTGTTAACCTTGATTTGACTGATGCACAGACAGCTAGGTTGCAGCAGTTGCAGGAATTGGATGAAAAAAGGTTGGATGCCATCCATCAAACAACTATGATTCAGCAGCAAAGAACCAGGTGGCATGACAAAAATATTAAGCATAAGTAGTTCCAAAAAGTTAATTGGGCTTTATTATATGATTCCAGGTTTGAAAATTTTCAAGGGAAACTACGAACAAGGTGGTTGGGACCTTACGAGATAGATACTATTTTTCCCAATGGAACAGTAAGGCTCCTAACAATTGATGGTTCTAGAACTCCATTGTTAGTAAATGGGTATCGGCTTCGTCTGTACCAGCAACCAATTTCTAAGGAGGATTTTAAGGCCACTTGCATGGTAGATTCACATTACATCTTTTTGGGGGAGCCTCTTGCCCCTCATTGCACTTAATCTCTGCATTATATATTCTTGTATTATTATTAGATTAGATTACTTAACTAATAATCCCTGTCAAGGGCTACCATATTACAATTTATTTTGCAGGTCTTAGATTCGGAGGCTGGTTGAAGGAATAATTGTATTACAAGCAGGATCAGGTTTCAGTTTGGGAAACATTGCCATTCCACTTCAATCCATGATCCATCCCCTCATACTACCCTTCAGCAACATTTTCCTATTCTTCTTTAACAGCAACATCTCTTTTTCCCGTTGTTGAAACACTAATCTTTGCCTATTTTCTTCGTTGCTAAAACACCAACTTTTCTCCATTTTCTCCATTGCTGATACACTGATTTCCCCGTTGCCGAAACACCAAATTTTTCCATCTTTCCGAAAAAGTGCCAATTTTCCCATTTTTCCGTAATTGAGGCATCAACTTCTCTCAAAAACGATCAATACATAACACTTTCCATTTGAGAGAATCAGCCATTCATCCTGATAATTGTGTTCCTTCACCATTACCTCCTGTGAATAGAGAAAGCCTTTTATATAAATACCCTCATATCTTACAACCCTTTCCCATAACCATTGGTGATCTACTAAACGACAAAAATATACTTTCAGCACAACAATCGAAGGTAAAACGTGAGGTATGCGTGTTTATGTGTAAATATTAAACTATAGTTAATGAGAAGATTCTGATATGATTGCCAAAATCGCCGTACATTCAAAACTTATCATTTTAGCCGCAGTTGGGGGGAATATCAAAATTTTGCAATCATTACCCGATATGCCAATCACCGTCGTTTTTTATCACGACCGAGTCTCATCACCCCGTCTCTGTCTTATTATGTCATAACCTCATTTGCAATATCTTACTCTGTCTCGGCTGCGGTAACTCGGCTCTGTATTGTGCATTTTACCGAACCAGTAACTATGGGAGGTAACGCTATTCGAAATGAACATGGTTCAACGGCTCTATTGGAACTACACCCAGAAGCATATCAAATTTTTCTGCAAGCAGGTTGGGTGGACTACTTCTGAAGGCTCCAGGAATTTGATTCTCAGCAAGTCCTGGAATTCACATGTAATTTAAAGGAAGGTTATTCTACTATTCGGGGAGTGCGAATTCCAGTAACAGAGGAGGATATAGCACAGGTTTCAGGATTACCAGCCAATGGCATCCGTTGGTTTAGCCGTAAACACATAATTCTGAACGCACAGCAAGATTTTCTTCTACCTGGGGAGTGGGTCGAACCAAAAGGCAGGGGTGTTGCACTACATTCATTACCAGCTCCATGGCCAAAGGTTGCAGAGTTTGTCAAGCACTACCTCACCTGCGAAGGACGTTACCAGGTAGTGTACCAGCATGACTTTATGTTGTTGAATCATTTAAGACATGGTCGTTTATTAAATATGCCATACTATCTGCTTGGGTGTCTAAAGAATATGTCACATTATTCCAAGGATGCAAGGTACCCACTCCTCTCCCTTACCCACCATCGCTTGGTCCAGCTTTTAAACTTGAGGGGCTTTTCCCTACAGAATCCTCCTCTCCTTAATAACCCACCTCGGGAAGTTGCTGAAATCCCTCAACCAGCAGTTGAAAACCCCCAGGAAGCTGCTGAAGTTACTCAACCAGCAGCCGAAAATCCTCAAGAAACTGCCGAAACTTATCAAGTAGCAGCCGAAACTCCCCAAGTGAATGCTGAAAATTCTCAGCCATCCGTGACAGTTAGTCCAATTAACCCCGCCATTACATCAACCCCATCTCGCAATTTACCTGGATCATCCACTCCCACTGTCCATATCCCCAGAAATGATTCAGACGACGACATTCCCCTAGCTAAGCTGAAAAGGAAAAGAAAAAGGCAAGAAACGGTTGTTCCTTCATCAAAAAGATGAACAAGGGCCTCAATTAAAGAAGCTATTACCTCTGATGTCCCTCCTACCCCAGAGAAGGCCATCCATAAAAGAAAAACCATTATTTTTCCTGCCTCCTTACCTCAAAGACGAAGGAGGACGTCTTCTGAAGCAGCAACAGAGACCCCCACCCCAAATTCCCCACCCATTATCCTAAAACCCCGTACCCCACCAAACCCCGAATCCTTACCTTCCTCACCCTCGGGTACCGAAATACAAAATGTCCAGGATTTTGTGACATCATTCCTTTCAGAAGACACAGTTGCTCCACAAGAACCAGCTACTAATTTA
The DNA here is from genome assembly GCA_031772625.1 of Pinus tabuliformis. Lineage (NCBI taxonomy): Eukaryota > Viridiplantae > Streptophyta > Pinopsida > Pinales > Pinaceae > Pinus > Pinus tabuliformis. The sequence continues at coordinate 356,223,809 of CM062819.1, read as the reverse complement.
ACAAAAGTATACACCCAAGACGATGTACAACATGTAGCTGTTACACAAGAACCAGCTACCGACTCAACAGGTGTTACACAAGAACCACTTGCTAAGGAGCAAAAGATAGACGACCTAGATGTAGCTATTACACAGGAACTAGCTACTGACTCGACACCTACTGAGGAACAAAAGATAGATGACCTACAGGTAGCTGCCCCACAAGAGCCAGCTACTGAATCAACAGGTGCTGAGGAGCAAAAGTTAGATGACCTAGAGGTAGCTGTCCCACTTGAACCAGCTACTAGTCCAGCAGGTGCTACACAAGAACCACCTGCTGATGATCATGATCAGGAAACACATCAGGACGTAGCAGCTACTGACTCAGCAGGTGTTACACAAGAACCACCTGCTGATAAACAGGAAATGGATAATCAACATATAGCTGAATCAGCTACTGTCTCAACAAGTGTCACATAAGGACCACCTGTTGATGACCATGACTAGGAAACGGAGCAAGACTTGGCTGCTACTGACTCAATAGTTGATACACAAGAGCCACCTGCCCATGAGAAAATTGTAGATACCTAGGATACTGCACAAACTATAGCTGCTACAAAAGAACTAGCCACTCAGTTGGCTAATATGCAAAATTCGCATGTTCAGGAGGATATAGCTATTATAGAACTAGCTGATGGCCCAGTAGTTTTCATACAAGAACCACCTTCTGGAGATATAAATAATGAAGCTGCCACCAAACAACCATCCTCCCATCCACTTGAACCAGCTACAGAGACTGCAATTGCTACAGAAGGCCCTGTCACGTTAGCTTCCCTTCAACAAGAGAATGAGTTTCTGAAAGCCGAGATTCAGGCTTATAAGCAGGAGTTAATAATAGCAAGGGAAGCTTATGAAAAAGAACTTAATCTGTATACTTTAGCTCAGGTAGCATCTGCAGCCGAGAAAAGTGCAGATAAGGATCGGTATGATGAATACATGTGCAGCCAATGTGGTGACCTCTATTCTTGAGCTAGTTATAAGGTAATCGAAGTCCCATTGCCTGGACCCACTCCTGCATTTATTCCTGTTGTAGTTAAAAAGGAATGCCCTGTTGTTACACAAGAACCAGCAGGGCCTTCAAAGATTTCTGAAGAAGAAGAGAAACCGCAAGTACCCCGGCCTACCCTAGTTGTTAAAGCTGAAAATCCTGCACCAAAGTCTGCAAAGACGGTGTTTACCCAGACTGAATCTCCGTGTGCAGAGACTATCTTCACTCATACCTTAAGCATTCAAGAACTCAGCGATATATGGAAAAGAGAGTATGCCCTATCGCAAGAAAAGGCATTACAGGAACATAAATCATTATGGCATAATCATGTATATAAAAATTGGGAAGTCCTGGAACAGTTCCATGCACAGCAGAAGGAAAATAAGGAGTTGAAAACTAGACTGTCTCTTATCTTTGAGTTAGTTCAAAGACTTCTGGCCACCAGGAAACCATCCTTTAACTATTCTGTGTTTCTAGCAGAACGCCTAGCATTCCTTCAGGTAAAAGCAGTCAAAGATGGACGACCTCATGAGGTGTCTACACCCCAACAGTTTATTGAAACCTTTGCAGCAGCGTCAATCAGTGAGAAGAATCTTTTATGTGAACTCTATCTCCATAATGAGGCCATGCCGGAAGATAGAAAGCTTAATTTGATTCTTGTGGCTGGTGACATTCAGATTAGAGCCTTGGTCTCTTTTATGGCCAATCAGCTCACGTGGCAAAACACTTTTCTTTCAGCAAAACATAACGAAGAAAATCGCCTTCTGTGGATCCGAGCTGAACCACAGAATGTTGTTGTTTTCATTGCTGAACATCATCGGGTTATAAGAGAACCAGGAATGACTGAGCATATCAGAGAATTACAGGCAGCAGTGTTAGAGGAATGTCAACAGTATGTCAAAAAGAAAGGACCTCTTGCCATACAGGCAAACAATTTGTTCTGGGAACATTTCCCTAAGGAGAGAAGGGAATACCATCCCTTTAACCCTCTTAATCTTCATGCAGCAATTTCACGAGTGCCTAATTATGTTAAATGTGTTCAGTAGTGTGGCGAAAAATGGCTGGGTTATCATTTTCATTTCCCGCTTCTCTGGTTGCCAGTACAACAATATAAGGCCTACTTCAAGGTGTCCAAAAAGGAGGAGCTTGCAGCATGGCAGAGATTACAGAGTGTCCAGGGCTTCATAGATTCGACTGATAGCACCTTCTATACTTACTATATAAGTAATTTTCACTGTACATCCCAGTGCTCCGATTCAAACTCAGAGTAAATGTTGCATGGGGATATGCAACTGCTTCAGTTGGGGGGGATGTTAGGAACTCATATTGTCCCTTTTTTACCATATATTTTGCTATGATATCACCCTTTTCAACTTACATTTAAAAGTCCTTGTTAGTGTTTTAACCCAATTAATCCCAAAGGTATGTAATGATTCTTCTCATCACTATACGTTTAATTATTTAGCATATAATCACGACATCTTCATAGTTAATCTTTGAATTATTAAATGTTGAACAATTAAAGAATGATGTGCAGTCCGCGTTGCTGAAACAGCCTGGAGACTATTTTTGTAGTTGCTGAAACAGTAAAAACGGCACACGAATCTTGATGCTGAAACAGTTGGGATTTGCGTTCTAAATTTGACAGCAGCAAAGGAACCAGACTGATCACCGAGGAAGCTGTTACACTGGATGTAACGCCTATGATCTAAAGACAGCATTACTGTAACAACATTTTGTTGACGGGAAATTGATTTCCCTATTTTTGTATAATGGGTTAAAATAATGTAAACTTTTTGTAATAGATGTCTCCTCTTTATAAAGAGGAGACATCTACATTAGAGGGGGAGAAACAGACTGTGGAAAAAGGCTTAGCTGAAGGAACATGACTGGAATTATTTTTGTAATATGACATATTGATGGATGAATAAAATTTTGTTCTGAACATCTTTTTCTAGTTCTTGTTTCCTGGGGAATCTTGTGAGAAGGACAGGGCCCACCTTCATCACAAGATTCACCCATTATATTTCTGCAGTGTGTCAAGTGTGTCTTTTATTCATGCCTTGTTAACAAGTACTGTTTGTTGAATATTGTTTACAATACCTTTGCTGAAACTCTGTTTCTTTCTCAATTGATTATTGTATTATTCACAGTAGTTCATGAGTGTTTCACCGGTGATTAAGTTACAGAGTGAATTGGCAAGCTAGTTAATCAGAGGCAGGTGCTGGAGATTCCCGCTCTGGGGATAGGGTCCTGACTCTCTGTTACAGCACAACCATTGTTTTCCTTTGCAGATTGATTCTTTTTCATTATATGATTCTTTGAATGGAATTAAGCATTCTTTAGTTATCTACAATAGAGTGTAATTGCTGTAATGCAGAGTGGAGCTTCAGTTTGTTAAAGTAGGGCATGATTTGTTTGTACTACAACTTTTGTTGCTTTTAAAATTGAGTGCATATAGTACGCAGTTGCCTTTGAAATAACAAGACTTCCCTGGGTTGACAATTAATGTCGCACTTTGTTGTTTAATTGAATAAGCAATTAAAGTGGCCAACAATAATTTCAAAAGTTAGTTAATGAAGATAGACATACCTTATTCCTCTTCATCTTTTTCCAAGTTCAAATTTGTAATCATTAAATATTTAATTATAATTCAAATTATTCATAAATTAATTTTAAATATATATTTAAATATTCTAATATACATGATATATTACTATTCAACTATATAAAATTATATCTATATATATATATATATATATATAGATATATATATTAAAAAATGTTAATGTGTGATATTGTTTCAGATGTTAACAGGAGAAAATAATTATTGATAAGTATGAGGATACCATTAGTAAGATGGGTGCAATTTTGGTTTCTAGAATTTTAGATGCAGATAGTAGGAATGTAACTATTAAAGTACTTTCCAGGTCTAAGAATGATAGAATGATTGTTTTTATTGAAATGGTTGTCTTCACACAGTTTTGGTATTGGTATCTGCTTATCTACTTTTTCATCTAGTCTTTTGCACCAGCTACTTTTATTGAGCTTAAATATGACTTGAAGACTCCAACGTTTGAATTTATATCTAATGCAAAAACCTTCAGTGTTTGAGTATACTCACCAAAGGTGGTTTGGTAATTCAGTGGTTTTTTCAGGTTTGCTTGAAGAATGGCATTGGGTCATTTGTAGCGTGGCTGATTTTCATCTTCTCTCCATGCGTACTCGATAGCACATGAGCGGTAATGTTGGCCATGCTTGTCCTAGGAGGCATATGTGAACAATTCCCCTTTTTCTCTCTAAGTTATTGGAGTTGTATGGGTTGTTGTGGTGTGGCTCCCTGGCTCGTCCTGGTCCATCGTGCCCATCCAAATGATACAAGTGGTAGGTTTTCTTTCGTTGTGAAATGTGGGTTGGTAATACAGTTGTTTTTTCGGGTTTTCCTAAAGAAAGGCCTTGTGTCATTTGTAGGGTGGCCGATTTTCATCTTCTCTCCATCCCCACTCGATAGCACATGAGCGATAATATTGGCCACGCTCATCCCAAGACGCATATGTGAACAATTCCCCTTCTACTCTTCTTTGCTAACTCTTTATAAGCATGCATGCTCTATTTGTTGGTTGTCATATATTATTTAATTTTTGGATGATATGCTTTGAATTTATATAGTATTTTAAATATATAAATTATTTATTTATTTATTTTAATAATTTTATGTGGAAACAAATAAATCAATATTTAGGATAGAGTGTTTTAGAAATTTAATATTAATTTATTAATAATTATTTGGTGGATAGTAAGTTTTAACTTCCATGGAATATTTTATAATATTTTTAATAGTAATACAAATTAAAGATTGAGGTTTATCTTGAAAATAGTTATCCTTTTTTCGCTTTTAATTAAATTGATTAATTTGAAAAAATATCACATGCTCATGTGTCATATATACATGAATTATGATTTTTTGGGCATGTAGTATTAGTAAACTAAGATAATGATGTTGACATGCTATATTTTGACAAACCTATTTGAAATTTAATAATCTCCATGGTAAAGTAAGAGTGAATCTCTACAATTAAAAATCTTGTTACATATTTTCTTATATATATATATGTGTGTGTGTGTGTTTAATTCATATATTAATTTTTTTTATAATTAATAACAATAATAATAAATAAATAAATAAAATTATAGTTTAATTAAATTTTATGATTTATTTTTAATCTTAACTATGTAAAATGTTTTACAAAGTAAATATTTTAATATCTATCCATATTTATTAACTATTTAATTTGTATAATTATCCTAGTAATAATAGTTATTACCATTAATAATTATATAAAATTATATTGTACAAAATAAATATTTTCTACTTGAATTTAAATCTAAATCATTATGATATTAACCATTCCAAATAGCTAAATCATCAATAATAATAAAAAATAACTATTAATATATTTATACACTTAATCATACCTAATCTTTAGACAAAAACTCGAGACAAAGCTTTCATTAGCTAAGTAAACCAAAGACATAACTTACTTTAAAACTTTAATATTCTATGGCCCCATCCACCACATGAAATTAAATACTTTAAAACAAAGGAAAAACAAAAACAAAAACATGAATTGACACATCACTACAAAATAAACATAGAGACAAACCATTGAAAGCGAGGGAAATGCAACCGAGTGGGTCCAACTAGCAAAGCAATGTCCTCAACATAAATATCACTCTTAACTTGGAAATTGAGTAAAGAGACTAAGGGACAAAAAAGCAAGCCAGTGGGTCCCACAAGCGAAGCAACAATTTTTTCATTTTGAAACCACTAATTCATAAAATGTATGACAATCTCTTCAAAATAAATATGACTCTTTAATATTTATTTCAAAATAAAAAATCTCAATTAATATTTCAAAGCTTCTCGATTCAGAATGCATCACAATATCCCAAACGCATTAATATCACTTTACTCATGAAGATTTCAAAAAAATCACAAAATTGAAAAAATCAAAATTGATATGTCATCTTTAGATGTTGGTTACCAGTATGGGAAATTGTTTTCCAATTTAATGTTATTTTATTTATTTATTATATAATTTTTTCCTAATGTATTTATTGTGGTTGAAAAAATTAACATTAAAATATTATTTTATATATATGTTAATTGGATTTGTTTTAGGTGGTTGGAAAGAATGATCGTTATTTTCTCAATCTAAATTCAATTTTTTATTTTCAACATTAAAGTGTTATTTTATATATGTTAATTAGATTTTTCTTAGGTAGTTGGAAGGAATAATTGTTATCCTCCCCATCCAAATGCAATTCCCACAAATGACACAATAAAAAAATGTGTATATTACTCATAAAGCTATAAATGTCAATTGGCATTATCTTAAGACGTTGGATTCCACTCCAAGGTTCAATTCCCACAAGTGAAAAAATGGATGTTGACAGTATTGTCAAAATAATTATATTCCTCATATCAAATATATAGCATTGTGTGTGTGTGTGTATATATATTAACTATTTTTAAATGTGTCAAAGGGGAAATAAATTTTCATCACAAATAGAATTATGATTAACTTATTAGTTTTAGCTTGTTGGTTACAGTGAGTAATGTTTCTCATAATTCCAAAAACAAACCTCAACATTCATCACTTAAATACTCAATTTTCAATTAGTGGGTAACTAGGGATCATGGTAACATATTAATCAACCCAATAGAAAATGTATTAAAGAGGAAATAAATTTTCATTGTGGATAGAATTATGGTTAACGTATTAGTTTTAGTTTGTTTGTCACTATGAGTCATGTTTGACAGGATTGCCAAAACAAACGCCAAATTTCATCACTTAAATACTAACTTCTTAACAAGTGGGTACTAGGGACCATGGTAACATATAAATCAACACAATAAAACAACATGAATTAGCATAGTAGTGCAAATTTGAAATTAGTACATTTTCATTAAGTAAATTAACTAGTGGAAAACTAAATAGAGGAGTTTATGTTAGCAATTTAACAAGAAATGCCCTACGATGCAATTAACATGTGACATTAACTTTTGTTAATTCATTGAATTACACTGAATACTAGCCACTATGTAGTATCCTAACTTTTGTTACTAGTAATTCTCAAATTATAGTAAATTAAACTTAAAATACAAGGATCTCAGTTTTATGATAAAGAAATCATGGATGGGCTTACATGACCCAAATCTTGAGAGAACTCAATACACATTTAAATATTTGACTATGTTCGTCAACCTATTTTGATTCCTACACGTGATAACTCCTATAAAAAAATGCAATTTTTTTAATAATTCACATTTATAGATACAAATTTCTAATAAGCTAACACTAAAATTTACAAATGATTACTAAAACTCGCCAATATCAACCTTAGAGTTGACATTTATTACTAATCAAGGAAATATCTACACAAAAATTTATATGAAGATCATTAGAACTTACGCTTGTATTATCTACACTAACTTGCATTTTCTATTCAATTTCAATTTTACATAATTATTTTGTCTTTGATAATAAATAAATCAATTATTTCTCAACTTTTCTTTAGTATCTTATAAACACATAATCTTTAATGAAATCCAAACCCTAAAGACACCAACAACTAAAAAGTCCTAAAATTGTTTTAATGAAAGTAAATTAAAGTTTTCTTCTTTAAAACTCGTTACAACTTCAAAGTTTAAGAGTATGAGATTCAACTAAGGAGAAATTGTGGATAATGAAGTCCAGACATTAAGAAATTGAAAGAATTAAGAAAGGTGACAAACGATAATAGACTATTAGAGTCACAACGTTTGGTTTCCCAAACATACTGATGTTACCATAATAAAAATATTACATGCTAACCAATTTATAGAGGTTGGGCATTGCAATCATGATTCACAACAATATTTTTTATTTATTTTTTCTGAATTAGGTTGACCTTAGGTTGGGGCCAATTTCAAGGTTGGATAGAAGAACGATCTTCCTAAAAGTGGGATGTTAATCACCAAAATTGTGCAAAGCATATTTGAGATTAGACACCCCTTGAGATAATTTAATTTCCCCAAAAATCGCTGTTATCCTCAACCCCTCTCATAAAATTTAAACTTAATAAAAACTAAACCTCACACAAACCAATTAACCGATATCTCATAAATATATAATAATATTTATTAAAACATCTCATAAATATATAAGAATATTTATATTAATAATTATAATTTACAACACACTATTACACTACCATTATATACCTACACATTAATAGATGATGTTTTAACAATTATAATTACTATTTATATGGTACAGTATTACACAACCATCAATTAAATATACATTAAATGCATTGGGCTTTATATGAACTTTTAATATACGACAACGTCCTTTCAAAATTTTTGTAAATGCATTAACATGAGATAGCCAAAAACATTGTTGGGTAAATGGGTTATGGGGTGGGTTTTTAAAGTTTATTTTAAAGAGTAAAAATGGTGGGCATTAAAGTATTATATAATATTTATTTATTTTTAATGTGTTATTTGGTGTTTAGTTAAGGTATGATTTTAAATCAGACTATCATTCGTTGTTATTATTAGAAATCCTATAACTTTAAAGTATTATTGTATGTGTTAATTTTTATTTTTTTTAACGACCATTGAGAATAATGATTAAAAATTTGAGGTATAAATTTTATTTTTAAAAATCTTTTGTTAGTCAAAATGATTTAGTAAATAACTTTTTGTTCCAGATACTATATACCAAGGGGTTTCACATCTTTTGCTACACTCATAAAACAAAAATCCTCGGGTTCTACATGTGCCTGCGTGACAGACCATTGCATCTGATTATTGACAGGGAATTCATGGTCATCATGAATGAGAATATTAACTATGGGAATATTAATACTCATTGAAGGCTTGCATGCAAGTGGACCTCTAAGGTATTTGCACTTTCGTCCTATTTACAACAAGTGTTGCATGCACCCAATAGTCCTTGCCGTAAGTGAATGGCCTCCCTCAAGCACAAATGAAGCCCTTTTTTGATTTGTGCACCATTTCTCGTGCTTTCGGTAAAGAAGCTAGCTGACATCAATTCATGTGGGTGCTGCGCAGTACGCCTTTAAGGTCCTTTAAATCCAGAGAGAAAACAGAGCTTTTCCTTTAAGGTCCTTTAAATCCGGCGAGAAAACAGAGGCTCTCTTTGCTTCATCCATGGCTTCATACGAATTTCTTTGGCATAACCTCAAACCCTACCAGAGGCTCGGTGACCTTCCTCAGCCTTATATGGATCTTTGTTTCTGTCTTCCAGAGGCAACCGCATTAACCTTCAAGCTTGTGGCTATGGATCTCAGGATCTTTGTTTCCCTCAGATGGCCACATCAATCTTCAACGGGAGTTCTATTGCTCGCCTCAAATGATTATTAAAATTAGCTCTATGTACAAGTAGCTTTCGGAATGGTTATTAATCCATAATCCCTCAGACAGTGACTCAGAACTCGAGCTTCAAAGGCAATATTGTGTCCAACACCAGGGAGGTGACGACATGCAGTTTGCCACGAGTTGCGCTGGAATGATGACGTGCGATATGTATTATACTGGCTTTTGATATTTATGTATGCAACTTTGGTATCAATGAAAGAAAGAGTGCATGAAGAACTTGAAGCCTTGCACCTGTAGAGAATTATTGGCAGTGAGGTGGGAAGTATGAACATTATAGGTGGAGGTGCAAAAACGAGAGATTGTAACGTTGGTACACGCATAAAAAAAAGAAAAAAAAAAAGTGGAGCTGAGGAGTAAACTCCAAGAAACACATACGCTGATATATCGAAGTGATAGACTTGCAAAAGATGGAAAGAGAGCATTCGGAACATAGAGATGGAAATTTAATTGTAATCTATCACAAAGCACACACTTTGTTACTCTCATTTTGTCTCTGTTGGATATTATATATGAGAAATAGTATTTGCATATATTTTATCATATAAATCTGTCATTGTTTTGTATATGGAGAGTTTATGTATAAGTAATATAATGATAGGTTTGTTACCTTTCATCAGTGGTAAGCCATGATCTGTTCATTTGTGAATGGCGGCTTCGTGCAGTGAATGAAACGGAGGGGGCTAGGTGCATGCTCTGTAAATGGATTATGTGAGAGACTTGTGCATTGGAATCAAAACTATTTCATCGTTCACCTATTTAGGTACTGACAATAGGTGTGAACCTCAACTGAATATCATAAGTAGCTAAGACTCTTGTAAAGAATCTATATAGAAAACCGAATCTGTAGGCCAGGTGTGGAATGAATGGGTCCATGAATATGAAAGAGGTAAGGAACATAAATAAATCTCTAGTCAGCAAAAGACAGATCAAATTTCAAGACTGATTCATTCTAACAACAATTTGGTTTGAGGACTGATTCATTCTAGCAACAACAATTTGGTGAATATTACTACATTGTTAGATTTCATAAGGATGCTAGCATAAAATAGCACAACTAAATCTCTAGATTTCATAAGGATGCCAGCATAAAATAGCACAACTAAATCTCTAAATCTCGAGATTTAGAGGCCACAAATAATATAATGATAACATAAAATAGCACAACTAAATCCCTAAATCTCGAGATTTAGAGGCCACAAATAATATAATGATAGCATATGTACGGAAGGTTCAAAGAATATATGTTGGTTTCATTCTTACACTATTCACTAACAAATTATTAATCCATCTTTTACTTTCACTCTTATTCTTATACTTTCAGCCAATAAAAAATGCATACGAACTGAGAGTGATATAAAGAAAATTAATAACATCTCTCATGAATAACATCAATACTCTTAATTTCAGCACTTAGTTACAATAATTCTTTGCAGGTTTCCCAGCACATCAATATAATATGAAGGTAAGTGCAATTTGATTGGACTTATCAAATAAAAGCATGCTTCAAATAGTTACAATAATTCCTTGCAGACTTTCGAGCACATGAGTATAATATGAAGGTAGGTGCAATTTGATTGGACTTATCAAATAAAATCATGCTTCAAACATAAAACATACTTAGAGTCTTCGACCCTGAATTCCCTCGACTAGTCCTTCTGCAGTGCCTCCTTCTGTTCAACATCCTCGCCTCTCTCGTAATTCCTTTAAACACCCATGAATTTAAAGCGTTCTACTTAAAAACAAGCTAATCGTTACCATAGGAAAAGGTGAGTTTCATACATTAAGTATTTGAGTGGGCCTTGAAGACCAATTTAAAACCGTTCTATGCTTTGTTTCCGCCACAGTGCAAGCTTCCTGGATCATTCACAGGGGGAAACAATGAAAGGTTGAAAGAATCAAACATTGGACTGTTGGTGGCACAGAATGAACCACCCTGTAGGACGATCAACTATTGGTGGCACAAAATGAACCACCCTGTAGGATGATCAAAGGTTCCATGAACGATATGACCATTAATACACGGATCTGGCGCCGGAAGACATGGCTAGAGGTATTGAAAACACTGCTGCTAGCTTCTGGACTCCACCAAAAAATTAGAAGAGCTTTTCCCGAAGGTAATGGAGCCAAGGCGCAGGGAGAGGAGAGATCTGTATTTTAAAAGAGGCACGGGCTCAGCGAACGCAGGTGCATGCATCTTGCCACGAAGCGATGGGCTATTAGCTTGCCACCACGAAGCGATGTGTTGTCAACTAAAATACTTTGGATAAAAAGTAGACCAAACATTTGCATAAACCTTTCGATAAAATGTTCAGGTCGACAATATGACCAAACTTTGGATAACAAAAACTTTCCATATCTGAAAACTTTGGATATCTTACTTTTACCCAAACATGAATGTCTTGAAAGTTGCGAAGCCCGCAATAAGACCCTCAACTTTGTTGTCTAATCAGAAATTACATAATAAATTTTATATTATTTTCTAATATTAAAACTTTGGTTAAAGTTGTGATGCACATCAATATTTTTGGTCAAACAAAAGATTAATACGCCGTCAACGCTCTATCGATCGCTAATAGTCCCAGGAAAGGACTAATAAGTCTCCCAATAAAAGGGCATAGTTAATTTAAGAAGTTAATTTATGCACCGTCATTTACTTTACTATGGAAGGTTATGATCTTGCTCTACATTATGTTTTATTAGTAAGTTTATTAAGAAGGGAGAAATGGTGGGTTATTTTGAAGAAACTTTGTTGGTAAAGTTTTGCATTTATATACAACAACGAATCGGTTTTGAATTAGTTTTGTTGTTGGTATTTCAACCATGATAGTATTTTATTTAGTCATCAACTATTCTATATTGGGAATAGAAAAACTTCAATTTTAAATATTGCTTTTATTACTCGTTACTCTTTTGGTAAATGAAAAACCTCAATAGAAGTTGACAATTTCATATGTTGAGTATGTATTGTTGAGAAAATTACTAGAATTGATGAGTTATTATAATTATTGAATACTTTAATACACTTTATTATCAACAATATGGTCACAATTGAAAAATCCATTCTCATAGATGTTAGAACCTGTTTACAAGGTACACAAGACAAGATCAAGTTTCTTTAACTTGAGTCACAATTACAATAATATGAACTACAACAAAGGAACATTTTGAACTAGTTCTTGTCCAAAGCAATTTGTTTGAGATTGATTCCCATCAGCAGCCAACAAATGATTAGATTAATGACACCACTTTAAGAGTAAATTTGAATGAATTTGAAGAAGATTCGCTCGCACTTCCCAAGCCCATCATTAGGCATTGGGAAAAATACATCAATAACAAGAATATAATCAGTCTTGAATACTAAAAGGAAGTTACCTTTCACATTCCAGACTACAAAAAAAATTCAGTTTCAGAGTGTTGGGTTTCTTCAAGAAATTATCTTTTCATATTCCACCTCCACACCAAATTCTCAAATTCCAACATTTTCATCGAGTTGGCCACATGAAAGATCAATGTTTTGATCTTCACCCTTCTGAGCATTGTGGAAAACATACTCATTATTCATATAAATGTTCCAAACACAAGACTATTGCAAGAGCAAATATTCAACTTGGATGGATCCCTTCTTGGTAATGGTATTTAACAACCAAAAAAATATATCAATCATACCATAGAACTCATTCTCAAGTATTGGCACACCTTACAATGGATATATTCATCTTCTCACCTTGTATTTCATATGGGGTGATTCATAGTTAGTTACTAGTTTTGAAGTCATATCAAGTGATTCAAAGCCAAATCCTGAACCAAATCCAGTAGCCAGAGCCTAGAGTTGGAGTTAGGTAGAGCCATATTCAGAGTTGTAGCCAGAGATAGACTCATGTTCCATGAGAAACATTCAGTTTGTAGTCCACCTTAAACCACCACTCAGTAGAATACTTACTATTTTCTAGACAACAGTTTGTGGTCATATTTAAATCATCACTAGGGAGAATTTCTAACATCATCTTCTACCCATATTCAAAATTGTTCCATGAACTGCTTTGAGCCAAGTTTCAGAGTTAGTGTCTTGCCTTAAACCACCACTTATTAGAATACTTACAACTTCTTCCAAACGAAATTTTGTGATTATCTTTAAGCCATCATCAGGGATCACTTCTACTTCAAAGAAGACATTAGCTTATAGCTCGATTTGGAATTGTTCTAGGAATTGCTTCGAGTCAAGTTCTAGAGTTGGTGGCTAGCCTTCAACCACCACTAATAGAAGACTTCAACTTCTATGACCCATTTGGTTTGCATTCTTCCTTAAACACAAAATTCAAGGAGCATATCAAGCCATTGGCTACTATCCACCTCTATATTTCAACTCTCTTCTTGGACTCACATACACCTCATTAGACTAAATGGGGGAATGTGAGAAGCATAATCCTTAAGGGTTATGTAAATTTTATCATTCACTTGAAAGGAAGGCGAAAAGCCTCAAGAGAATATGAATAGCCATGAGAAGTATAAGAGACCAGGTTTGGAACATTAAACCAAGGGCCATAATATTTTGTATATATGTGTACCATATGAATAAGATTTTCACTCCATGCTTATCTATCTCTGTCCAATTTTTGTGTTATTCTAACATAATTTGAGGTAATCACGTATTTGTTGTTGAATGTTTAGAATTAGTTGATCGCATTAGACTACATTAAGAAGGTATAGGATTTCAACCACAATAGTGTGATTCTTTCCTACTTTGGTGAGAAGTAACAAGAACATATGTCAATAGGGTTCAAACATGCTTATAATAAATTATTGACTAGTACCATCGATTGCAATGTTGTAGAATTATAAATTAAGGTTATAGATAGGAAAACTTTAGAAAGATGGAAATATTTATTATTTCCATGAACAATATCAAATTATCAAGAATTGGAAGTTCTTATAGACCTGTTGTAGCGGCTACAACCACCCTCCAAAATTTTGTCTTAGCTTCATTTTGGAGCCTCCCTACCAACCATCCTTGGCAGCATGTCTTGTGTTGACAAGTACATAGACTTCAACCAAGTTTCAGTGGCCTGTCGGCCTGTGCATGTCAACTTGTTTATCTCCCTCCCGCAGGCCGACATTCCGGACTTAAGCTATTTGCTAGCTAAGACACTCCCCCAGAAAATTGTGCAATTTTGGAGGGGAACTAGCCTTCCCTCCAGAAATTGTGCAAATCAACTAGGCAGCCTACTAGGCTCCAGAATTGCGCATAACAGTCAGGTAGTCCTCCCTTAGAAAAATGCACAATCTGACCCCGCACTGGGCCTCAGCCTAGAAATTGCGCAATTCTGGGAGACAGTGACCTGGTCAGCCCAAAAATTGCATAATGCCTGACAGATAGCTAGCTCTGCTCAGCCCAGAAACTGTGCAAATTTTCATCCCAGGCTCACAGACCGATGCATGTGCCTTCAGGGTTGACCAGTTCCCGCTGGGACCGAGCAAAATCAATTTGCATGCATGAGCTTCTTTTCCTGAAATAGTAAAAGGCAGCATGCAAAAGGCATCCCTAGATTTTAGGGATTAATTTTTTGCAGCTAGAGGTTACATGCAAAGATCATTTTAGAAACCTCTCGCCAAGTGTCGCTTTTTCCTATATTTGTGGCATGCACATCATAACCTCAATCTTATCAAAATATATGAACTGAATGCTACAGAGTTCATTCCTCACATCGATCTTGCAGCTCTAACATCCCACATCACATCCAGGAGTCCTCGACACTTTCCTCTTAGTTGTTTCATGGTAAGTCTGCTTCTCATCTCTTACGCTACATTTCTGTTGCTTTTTGTGTTTTGCTTTGTGTAAGTGATGTCTGCTTGATGTCAATGAGCGCTTTTTGTCATTTTAATGTACGTTATCTTGTAGAAGAACCATTTTAGTTTTCGTTTGCATCTCACTGTTGTTGCATACATGACATTTTTTTCACCAACGGTCGCTGTTGCGGCAACCCTCTTCACACACATGCATGTGTTTCCTGTTTTCTGAATCCTGCACTTACTGTTTGCATGCATGATCATTCTCTCTTGTTTACACTAAGTTTCACCATGCATTCAGACTTCTCATGTTTTCAGTCATCTGTCGGCAGGTATGGGTTGCCTTGGCCCAGACCTTGCCTTACCCAGCTAGCATTGCACATTTATGGAAGTGAAGGCTCTGCCTTCCATCTAGAAATTGCGCAAGTATGGCCCAACACTGACCTCCAGGCTTGTATTGTGAAATTCTAGGAGGTAGTGCCTTGCTGGCCCTAGAAACTACGGAATTCTAGGAGGTAGTGCCTTGCTGGCCATAGAAACTATGCAATGTAGTTTGTTGGTTTGCATATCACTGCTGACTGAAATTGTGCATTATGCAATTTCAGTCCTCAGCAGGCCAGGCTGGACTGTGCATTACATAGTTCTAGCAGTCAGTCAGCCTCCCGGTAGCCCAAATTGTGCCTTTCTTAGTTTTGGCAGTGAGTCTCCCAGCCTCCTAGTGAAAATTGTGCAATATTCACAGACAGTCACACAGGTGTGTTGCATGTTAGACCTTCAGTTTTTTTTTCTTTTCAACTGAAAGATTGCTTTCCATGAGTGTTGCTATGTCTCCAGGCATCACAGGTGTTCGTCTGCCTCTCAATAGCCTAGGTACAATGGCTTCTAGGAGAGAAAAGTCAAAGACACCGTTGAGAGCGCAATTGGGGATGCAGTCGATCAAGTGTCTATGAACTTGCCTATCTATGAAGACATCAAGTTGTTCATAGACAAGGATATCAAGATGAAATCGCAATGACATCACAACGAGTAGCACCATCAACAGGAGCAGAAGGTAGCAGACTTTTGTGCGAAAAATGCAAGAGGAAGGTTGTTGACAGTGCAGAGGCAGAGCAAAGTTGCAAGTTCAAGCATATCCACTTGTGATGAAAGCAGCTTTGGAGATTGAGGCTATGAGGTGACGGCGCAACAAGAGGATCACACAAAGGCAGAGAGAGAAATAGAGAAGGAGTTGCAGGTGCTGAAGCAGCAACTCAAGGAAGAACAGGAGCTACATAGATGAGAGAAGGAATTGTAGTAGGAACAGGTACAACAGGAGGCGCAACATGCACAGACTGATGAAATTGTGCCCATACAAGTTATAGACCAAGCCCAGTAGCTGGCACGGAGTAGACAGGGTGAGCAGTGCTGTCGATCGCATGCAAGGGTGTTCAAGAGCATGGATGTCATTATGCGCATGCATGCGATCCCATCCATTGCCACACTCACCGAGGCAAAGACAAGAACCAAGCCTGACTAGAGTTGAACATGTATTTCGATAAGTTGATGCATATTCACTAGCACACACTTGAAGATCAACGCAGACACTATGCATCAGTATGTTTCTGGTCCAACTACACTCAAGACAATGATGTTCATGTTATCAGACGAGTTGGACAGAGGAGCCATATTAGTGTACCTGGATGCAACAAAGGCAAGAGTTCGCTTTCAGTAAGATGTCACCATTGAGCACGCGGACACTTTCGTGGATGAATAAGCTTGGCATCAGTTCACCACCATCGATCATCGCTAAGATTTCGAATAGTTAGTCTTCCCATAATTGTTCGAGTCTTAGTGATGTCTTGCATGGCTTGCTCAAGCCTATTTTGTCTCACATGGGTACATGTGCATATTGTATGTAACATCTTGTAAAGTGAAAGTCCAAGTGTTGATAATTGAATGTAAGAATCATATAGTAGTTGAAGAGTCACAAAGGGGAATGTCAAGGGTCACCCCACACTTTGCTATTCATAGAACCTCATAAGTCATTGTAAGGGATTTTGGGTAGCCAGCTTCCGATAGGAGTATCTTAGAGAAATCTTGGAGAGTATTGTAATGAGCCTTGGCTTCTCCATAGTGTATAACTAGTACATATCTTTGGAGGATCAGGTGGTAGTGACTATAACATTCCTTTATCGGGACTAGTGGTTGGTCATGTTTGTACTGTATGATTGTAACTTTCACCTCTTAATATAACAGAGCCAACACATTTCATGCATATGTTGTTATTGTATTTCAATTAACTTGGTTACTCTAATGATATATGTATCTTTTTGCTTACACATGTATGTATAGACTCTTTCTGTATATGTATGTATGAACCTTACTGAGATGTGTTGTTGATTTAACCATCACTTTGGATTGTTGGTTCATCTACCTTACAGTTCGTGATGCATCTTTGCTCATGTGTTCCCTTCCAAGCCTTGTGTTTCCACGGGTTTCCAAGGGGCACACTGACTTCACCTTCCATGCATTAGAACCATTCATGCACCTTCCTTGGCTTGTTTTGGATGTCACATCCTTGCTACCAACAAGGACATCTTACTTGCCTCTGCACGCAAGCACAGTCAAGGCGATACCATATGACCCATTGCTAGGACTCTTACACCAAACGGTCTGAGGTCTAGTTGGGACTTCTTACCGGGGATATTACCTGACATGTTGGCAGGTCCAACACTGTCAACAAGACCTTAAACAATGTACCATAAAATTGCAAATTAATATACATACACTAAGTGGCGTGAATTACATACTACTAATCAAAATGATAACTATAATAGGTAGAGGGGATTTGGTGGGGTGTATACACATTTTAACATAAATATTATGGAAAAGATAGGAAATTTAGCCTCCATAATATATTTCACTCTAAAATGTTATGCTCTTACATCTTTTAGTTATAAAACTCTTCCTCCAACATATTGTTGAAAATAGCAACAAGAAATGTTAAAAATAGAATCCAAAAATTCCAATTTAATTTGTCCTTGAATTAAATTGTGAATTAAAATCGAATTCTATCCTCATAGCAGCTTTCAAATAGTTAATTAAATTTAATTAACTTAATTAGCTTAGGAATTTCGAGTTGGAAGTATTTCTGAAGTCATGTATATGTTCTCCCTAAGTTTTAGGGGTCCAGTATGAGTTTAATTGTGAGTTGTAATTAGATAACTCGGTTGACTAAGTTATGTTTAGTTAAATTGGTTCCAAACTATTTGTGGAACTAATAGAGAGTTAACAGTCAGTTGGTGCACTAATGCATCCACTAGTGCTACTCCAGTTAATTGAAGATTCCCTCATCAGAAACTCATGCATGTCGATTCTGAGAAAGACCCAATTGAGACTAGAGTGCAAGTACAATGTACTATCAGTTGTATGATTTACTGAGTTTTATAGATCACGCATGAAATCAGGAACTAGACCTAGTTTGGATTGCATAGTTTTGGATGCACTGGATTCCCATTAATATGGGTTATTTAGCCATAGGAATTGCGCAAGAAAATAGGGGCTTGGAGAGCAGTAGAAGAGGCTAAGGTTTGGCTTGAGCTTGCTTGTGAGCTGGAGGATTGATCATATTGAGTGTAGGGATTGTTCTCGTGAGAATAAGAATTATATTATCATCTTGGATTTATGATTTAATGCAATACAGATAGTGGGTTTTTGAGTTGTGGCTTTCTCCGGATACTTATTGTGCTATGTTCTATTTATTTATCTTCCTCTTGTTGATTATTGTTTTCATCAATCTATTGGCTTCCGCTGGTTAACAGTAGAAGTAGATTCTTGTCTTTTGCTTTAGTACATTGCATGAGCTTGTGAATCTACAAAATTTTCTACATGGTATCAAAGCAAGATTTGTAGAAATTTTCTACACATATCACTTTGAATTGCTACTCCCAAATTGCTATCCCCAGCACAACTTTATAAGTGTGTTTTGGTACAATGCAGTTGGATACACTAATGATGTATAATTACATCTATAACTGTGGAAAATCATATCCCCTCCCCTCTTTTTATTCTATATATTTAACATAATTCATAAATTGTCATAGATATTCCACTAGATAGTTTTTCACAACATATCTATTAAAATATTTTTGAAAATCCAAAATATACACTATGAGGGTTGATTTTTCCTCAGATTTCTAGACTCGTAAATTAATTTGTTATGTTTATGCTTATGCATGCAAAATATAAAATATGGAAAATAGAGAACAATGAAATAAAACTCACAAACCATAATGAACACAAGATATGATTTGGGAAACAATTATAATAAAAAACCTAGTTGGGAGGTGAAGTTTCTCTTATCTCCCTTTGTCTGAATGGAAATTGATGCAAGTACAAAGGAATGAGACTTGTGGCCCATGGGTTTTTATAGTACACAAACCCTCTATGTTTTCTATATCTTTATCCATTGTTAGCTAATTTTCTCAACTATGGAAAAAAAATGCACTCGAATAGTATGGAACTCCTTTTCCTCCTAGTGGCTTGGTTATAACATAGCCTAATAGTCAACTAGGTGTTAAATTTGATACATTCAACAATTAATATGAGTTATTCGACCATTTATTGACCTCCAAAATTGCACTCTCTTAAGTAGTTTATACTTATCCAAATTTAACATGTGCAGAAGAAAGTTCGCATTCCTCACTTTGTACATTCCTGTCCTTTTCACATGTATTCCCTCTGCACAACACTTCACTCCGCATATCCCTCCACTCCACACATTTACCACTCTACACACCTCCTTCTTCCTCACATCTTATTTCCCACACACTTTCTCGTTCCACATAATTGATTACCTATATTCCACCCGTCAAGATCATAAAGATTTCGTAGCAAAACAATAATATTAACTAATTAATTTCCATATTACTTGTGGTAGTAATATCAAGAATATTAAAATTGGATCAATATTTGAGTTAAAACTTCGAGGTATGCTTCTATCATCTCCCACAACGACAATATTAATGTATTAAATTTCTATTTATTAGCCTATCCTACCCAATAATTTTCACACGTGAAAGGGTAAAATTTGGTAATTATATTAGAGAAGGAAGAACTCACAACTAAGAGTGACCAAGAACATTGATAACTTCTCACATATTCCTAAGTGTAAACAAGACATGGCTACCAAAATAATGCCAAAATAAAGAAGGAAGCAATTTGTGGTGACCCTTTTAACACACTTGCTCGCCAAGGCATAAACTTCCATTGGTCTACAACATACCGATGTTATGTGAATTTACTAGTCGAACATAAAAATAATAACAAAATTTGGACTAGTGGATTAGAAAATGTTGCTTGTGTTCCTGAAGTTTTTGACTTCAAGGAAATAGTCTACCTTTGTGCATGGAATTTTGCTCTAAAGACAAGGACAATCATAGTAGGAGTGAAGAGGAATCCAATTCCTCTGACCCCTAAAAAATTTAGAAATATATTCAAATTTCCAAATCTAAATAAGCTATTGAAGTTGTCTGAAGTTGACAGTTTCTTGGACTCTCAAGGTAATAAAATTAAAATTGTTTATGAATTCATCTCACCAGCTTCACAGGTTCCCTCTAATATTTATTTCTCATATATTTCCATATCTAGGTAACCTTATAGAGATTTTTTTGGATTTTTTCCCAAGTAATGGGTCAAGAAACCACAATCAATGTTCCAAGTTCCATACTCTATGTTTTGTATTATTCTTATAAAAGGTACTCTTTGTTTGACTAGGTGTACCTTATCTAAAATAGACTAGCTTTTTCAGTTGGTGAATTTGTCAAAGACCCATAGATTTTTCATGATGGAATATTTTATAACAACTCTTGTATATTGTCATTTTTTCAACGACTTACCCCTTTAAAGGAAACTTTAATCATGATGAGGAACTAGTTCAATTTTGGTATCCAGTGTTATGGAGACTGGTGTAGCGGCTACAACTACCCTCCAAAATTTTGGCCTGCACCAATTTCGAAGCCTCCCTTGGAGAGTTTCACTTGATGACTGCACACACTCTGGTTCACTCTATGAGCTCGTGTGAGTCTTTACATTCGCCTTGCTTTTTTATTTCACTCAAATCTCGGCATGTTAATGACTAAGTCATGCTTGTGACCATGTTCTGGTTATGCTTAAATTCTTTGCTTCGTATGTGTTTGTTGTGTTCACCATGAAAGCATCTGTCGCACTCACACACAGAGTCACATTCACTGTCGTGCAAGCATCGTCTTGATCATGAACCATCAATCACGAGTGTCGCACTTGTCTCTTGCACCGTCGGCCAGTCATGTTAAACATGTGTGTCTGGGTGGTTTGGTCTTTTCATCATCAAGTCATGCGAGTGTGTGTCTGTATGATCACCTATGCATCTTTCTATTGTTCACACACTTAGTCATTTTTTCTAAAGTTCTGATGACCTGACTCCTCACTGACAGTCGGACCATCACCATGCTTTCAATTCGATGACTGTCAACCAGAATAGTGCAGAAGCACCAAGCTATTTCTTTCAAGTTGTGTTGCCCACAAGCAATTCAATCAGGTCTCATGCTAGCGACCCGGATAGTTGACCCACTATTCATCTCAGAAATTGCGCAGTGCTCATGAGTAGGCCTCCCACTGCCTATCAGTCAAATCAGTTCAAAAATTGCACAGAGATGATCAATAGGCTGACCTCCCAGTCTTAATGCAATTTTCCCAACCAGCAGCTCCCAATATCAGACCACCTGTTCCCTCCAGGAATTGTGCAGTTACTACTGCTAGTGACCTTAGCAGCCAATTAGTAGTTCCCTCTGGGAATTACGTAGATTTGTCTACTAGTGACCCCAGTAGCCAACTGGCAGTTCCCTCTGGGAATTACACAAATATGTCTTCCAGTGACCCAAACATCCAACTGGCAATTCCCTCTATGAATTGCGCAGATCTAGCTTCCAATACCCCGGGCAGTTGCCCAGAAAAATTGCACAATCTATGCCTACTGACCCTTTCTGCAGCCTAGCCCATTCCTATGGAAAATTGCACAAATCTGGCTATCTAGTCCTGGTTGATTGTTCGTTCCAGAAAATGCGTAGAGCATGCCTACTTTGCCTTCCAACAACCCAAACTATGCCTCCCAAAATTTGCGCAATTTTTCCTCCCAGCCAAGCCAAACCTTGTAAACAGTCACTATCAACTTAGATCGCCTACCTCCATCTCTCAGTGACTCTTGCGCAGCTTTCATCAGCAATTTCCCGAAGCCATCATCCTGCATCACAGTCCTACTACCTCTCTCGGTCACTTGCATTCAAATGATCATGTGTTATGGTAGACTAGGAGGTTTTGGATTTGATGTCATCTCGTCATGAGTGACCATAGGTACAAGTACACGAACAAACATGTCAAGACAACGAATGGGATGATCGAAGGGAACACATGCAGATGGACAAGTTCACCAACAGATGAACGGGATGATCGAAGGGAGCACATCCAGATGGACAGGTTCACCAACGGACGAACGAGCGAAGCATGCAAAGCAGACAAACACGATGAACATGCACCTTCGCAAACAAGTGAGCCTATCAAGCCTTCCAGCATGAAAGCAAGGAACAACATGCTAAAGCTTCATCAAGCGAACCAAGGACCATCGAATACTTCACGCACTTCGCCATGTGGAGGTGAAGCTATGGTACACCATGAAGACATCCATCACTCAGCAGCACTCTAGCTTGACATGCACTCCAGTAGTAGCACGAATGTACCAACATTGTCATGTCAAGTCATGTCGATTCAAGTCACGAGTCATGTTGCCCACATCTCCACTATGGGCTTGTTGTTAATCAATGTGATGTAACGTGGAAGTCCAAGAGACCCACTTGTTGAGCATAGAGTCATGTAAGTCAGAAAGTCATGGAAGTTGAACAGTCATGAGGGTAGTCAAACAGCCACAAGGGTCATTTTCACCCTTGGCTATAAATACCCCCCTCATTTGTACAGAAAAGGAATTATCACCTTAGCTCCTCCCACATAGCCAAGAGATTCTGTAATATTTTCTATGAGGAATAAGTAATGGCTCCAATGACCCACTGATCGGGTTAGTGATGTATGGTGTAATGATGTGTCTTGGAACTTTCACTTAATTCAGAACCCTGTCAATAGGCCAGAACGTTTCCACACATGTATTGTATTTGCTGTAAGGCTGATCTTTAACACTTGTAATGCATGTTTCTTTAGCCATGTGTTATACATTTGAACTGATTCATTTGTTGTAATGCATAATATATTAATGGAAATGTGTTGTATATGCTATTAATGTTGTCCCGTCCGTGTCAACTTCTCTACCAGACATCAGACAAACCCTTCACATGAACCTTGTTGTAACAACTGTTACACTCATCTCGGACTGATCCATGAGTGTTGTATGTGTTATCTTACCTTGTATGATGTGACTTCTGCATCTGAGTGGACTGCTCCACTGGAAGATGTGTATGTCCTTTATGTTGTGTGTTCCTAACCGAGTTGGGATTGATCCCTTTCAACCTGGAACTCACCTTCACATTTTCCCCTCACAGTGAAAGAACCATTGACACAAGTACACTTACACTCATCAGGCACGCGAACCCCACTTCTCAAAGACAAAGCAAACCACTCTCCTTTGCTGACAAGCAAGAGTTGAGGCATACCCTTAAGACAATGGCAACCGGGCCATCATACCAGATGGGACTCCCACACTAAACGATGTGAGGTCTAGTTGGGACTTCATACCGGGGTGATTCCCTAAATGTTGGCGGGTCCGACACTATCAACATTTCTGGAGCTAGAAGGAGGGTAGCCAGTTGTACATGGCTAAAATTTCCCTCACACTCGTTCAACAAACATCTGGTCAAGGCAATAATTCACACTCTCTTTCACCTAAACGTAACTCAGTGGTTGGTTACTCCTCACCTCCTACTATTGAGCACGAGACTTCAAATCAACACCTTCGCTCCATTCGCCCCATCACTCACCAGCTCACAAAAGAAATTGGACTTATCCCAGACAGACAACATCTTCCACATGCAGTGAGGAAGACAAAGGCCACTCCCACGAGTGTTGTTGTATCATCAGTGGAAGAAGAAACCCTTGCCACACTTGAAGGTTTAGGAGAAGCTATCGAAGAAGAAAATAAATCTCCCATCCTCTGGCAAAGTGAACAAGGTACTCTTGTGGTCTCGAGATCAGAGGTGGAGATGGACCAACGGACTCAGATTCGAACACATTAGACTCTGAAGGAGAGGAAGAGTATGAAGAGGACAAAGAGATGGCTGACCCAAATATTGAATGGATGACTCAGGGACCATTGGATCTCCCAGTTGCTTTGCATAAGATGCCGAAGCGAGCGAAGAGAATGAACATCAAGTTTAACCCTGACAGTGCAGTGAAGGCGAAAGACCACTTAGACAACTTGTACCTAAAGCTGCAAACCCTTGAGGTACGTTATGATGACGTAGCATGTAGATTGTTTCCATGTACCTTGGACGGTCGGGCAGCTGCTTGGTATCACATCCTTCCACACAACTCTATACAAAATTGGGGTTCTTTAAAACGTATGTTCCTTGAAAAGTTTACTGATGACAATACCCCAGCCATGCTACTCAAAGAATTGGGAAGCCTCAAGATGGAGGGAAAAGAGAAAGAGTGATTTCAATTAGAGGTTTATGCGTATACTGAATAGGTTCCCAGGAGACACTAAGCATCATGACTCCATCACCACTGATTACTACACGTCTGCACTGCTAACCAGCATAGTGTAGTTATTCAAGTGAGCTGCGAGACCAACACTATTGGAAAACTATGAAGAGGCTATCAGTGTTAAGAAAGACATGCGTGAAGTCCCAAGCAATGGTGAGAAAGGGTAGAGACAAGGAAGCAACTGACATTGAGACCCTCACTCATCTTGTCAAGAGCTCGTCCACTGAAATGTATGAACTCAAACAATATGGATCGGACACATTTTCAAGCAGTCACCCACCTAAGCAGAGACAGGTAAGCAGCACATCAAGTAGTGGCCAATTCGTTCCAAAAGCTACTCAGAAGCCAGCGTTCCAACTCGAATAGTGTGCAAAACCGAAATTATGTTCTTTCCACAAGGAACATCATCCTGAGAAGTCTTTTCTGGGCTGGAAATGAGTCACAAATACCTTTTAGAGTCATACACTCGAGGTGGGAAGCAATATGTGGGAGCAACTGGAAGACACGTACAATGACGAAGAGGTTGCACCTAATGAACCATCAAGCTCTGACCATGTGGTGAACACATATCAGTGCTCACAAACAATGGAAAAGACAAACACCAACAAGCAGCCCCAGAAACAAAGACCATTACAGTCTTAGAAGCAAAGGGGCTCCCCCCACACTAAGGGAGATGAAAGAGAAGGTCATACTGCTGATAAGGAAGACGACCCACTGGCTCCCTCAAAGCAACAAACAAAAAGGAAGTTCGGGAAGATAGCGGTGGATAAGATTACATCCATGAGAAGCAAGTTGCGAAACACTCTGCCAGAAAACATGAACATTCGTTCCACCCTGGACACCTCGATGAGTCAAACACCTCTGGACTACAACATTGTTGATGACATGAAGAAAACTTGAGCGAAAATCAACTTGTTCGAGTTGGCTACGATCAAGAGTCAACGAGATATCCTATTACGTGCTTTGGGATAGACAAAAGTAGACAGTGCAGCCTCTACCAGCCAAGGAACAAGCCCACTTCTCGGATCACTTTCCATGGTGCTAAATACACTCTGAATGGAAGAAGCAAACTCAGGTTTCCCTCCATTCTCACTTTCATTTCAAGTTTTTAACTAAAATGTTCACAACTTCTTGGTTGATTCTAGCACGACAGCCAACGTCATGCCACTCTCTATTGCTAAGAAGATCAATGCACAATGGAGTGAGACATCTATGCGAATCATCCAACTTGATCGAACATCGGTACCAGCCATTGGTGAATTTTGAGATGTGAACATCTGACTATCCCATGACAGTCGAGTCCACCAATGCATCAACATAGTTGTTGTGGACATATCAGAAGCATATGGTTTATTACTTAGCAGAGACTGGTCCAGCAAGCTAGATGGATATTTCACTACAGACTGGTCTCATATGTGGCTTCCGTACAAGGGCAAGTGCAACCAAATCCAGGTAGAATCTGAGAGGTACATGAAGCATATTGTCACTCCCATCAATGGCGAGAATGAACCGTTGGCCCTTACAGAACTCATGTTCGACAACTGCCTCCTTGAGACAACATTGGGGTGTTATCCTGCACGGCCAACTCCAACCTGACCAAACACATAGTTGGGACTCCTTCCTTTACCAACTGATGGTAATGAAACTTGTACAACATAGTGTACCAATAGTATCAGTAATAGCAGTGACAGTAGTAGTAGCAGTACTAGCACATCAAGCGGTCTGCATATAGATGGGTTTTGGACTTTGTACTTCGACAGATCAAAGACATAGGATGACTCAGGAGTCGGGTGTGTTCTGATCGACCCTTGCAACATGAAGCATATGGTGTTAAACCACTTGGAGTTTGAGTGCACAAACAATGTAGCAGAATATGAAGCACTCGTGTTGGGCTTGCAGAAGGCCATCAGCCTCGAAGTGGTCATGCTTAAAGTGGTAGGTGATTCAGAGATAGTGGTATGGCAAGTAAGTGACACCATTCATTGTTTATCACCACATCTAAAAAACTACCAAGAAGAGGTATGGAGACTAATCACAAACTTCCAAGCATTTAATATCATTGTTGTGCCGCATATGTGTAATGCAGTTGCCAATGCACTAGAAAATGCAACCTCAAGGATGTCACCGATTAGGGATAGATTCACTATTGAAATTTTGTACAAACTGTCTATCCTGGACATCATAACTAACCTACGTGTGTTTAATGATGATCAACAGATACTACATTTTATGGTCGACATTGACGATTTCAAAGATGCAGCAATAGACGACGACGAGCACGAGCACTCTCTACAAGCAAGAGTTGATGACATGAAAGGCCACATTATCAGAAAAGGTGTGGTATCACTGGAAAAGCTATATGACTTGCAAGAGCGGTTCCAAGGGCCAAGGAACAGCAAGACCCATAGTTCCACCATGAGGCATGAACTGATAAACCTGGGAACAAAAAAGGATCCAAAGTTTGTTAATCTTGGCACATGTTGTACACAACAAGAATGGCAAGCCTTCATCCGCTTGTTCAAACAGTACCGAGATGTGTTCGCATGGACGTATGATGACTTGAAAACTTATGACACATGGATCATCCAACATATCATCCTAATCAAGGAAGGGGTCAAGCCATATCAACAAAAGCTGAGAAAAGTACATCCATCGCTTGAACCCCTCATATAGAAAGAGCTTACTAAATTGTTGGATGCACAGATCATATATAAAGTTCGTCATTCCACTTGGGTCTCCAACCTTGTGCCTATGCGAAATAAGTCCAGGGAAATCCGCTTGTGTGTTGATTTCTGGAACGTTAACCACGCCTCAAACAAAGACAACTACCCCGTGCCATCTATGGACCATATTTTGCAAACAGTATCTGGGGCACAAATTTTCTCTCTCCTTGATGGTTTTTCAGGATACAATTAGGTTTTGGTAGTAGAACCTTACAAACTCAAAACTACTTTCCGTACCAAGTGGGGTATGTTCACATATAAACGAATTCCATTTGGGCTTGTAAATGTAGGAACAACATTTTAGCATGCTACGGATATCGCCTTTCGTGGACTCATTGGGAAGAGCGTGGTGGTATACCTCGATGATGCGATTGTGTTCTCAAGAATACAAGAATACTAGATACGCAATCTTAAGAAATTTTTTTAGCGATGCCAAAGATACGGGATTTCCCTGAATCCCAAGAAGAGCATATTCGATGTGTTAGAAGGGAACCTCCTCAGACACATTGTTGCCAAGAGCGGGATCAAGGTGGATCCGGACTAGGTCCAAGCTATCATGTGAATTCCTCACCCAATCAACAAGAAAGCTATGCAGTCCTTCTTGGGCAAGATAAACTTCCTCTGGAAATTCATCTCAGATTATGCGCAAATAGTCAAGCCCATGCAGGACATGATTAAGAAATATGTAGTGTACACCTGGTGCAAGATAGAAAAGCATGCATCCACCCAAATTAAGCAAGCCATCGCCAAAGCACTCGCACTTTACATCCCATATTTCAAAAAATATTTCATGCTATACACCTTCGCTTTCAATAACTCACTCGCTACGGTACTCACTCAGAAAGACGAGGCCAATGATGAACGTCCCATCTCTTTCATGAGTGAAAGCATGTAGGGACCAGAGCTTAACCACCCCGCCATTGACAAACAGGCTTATGCAGTTTACAAGGCGGTGAAACACTTTAGACCCTATTTGTTGAAGAACCACTACATAGTCTTCATTCCCCACCCAACAGTGTGTACATTGCTAGTACAACAAGAGCTAGGAGAACGACGTGTGAACTGGATGACAGGTTTGCAAGAATATGATATCGAAATCAAGCCAGTCCACACAATCAAAGGACATGGACTTTGAACACTTTCAGCTGAAGTAGTACATGCTCCGGGGAACGAAGAAGAGCTCATCGATTGGGAGCATGAGATTGAAATGTACGAAATAAAGTGAGAAAACCCCATGGAAAACATAACCTCTTGGTACGCGGATGTATGCCAATACCTTGAGCATGGCATCGTACCCTCACACTTTTCTATGAGATAGAAGAGGGCATTACACCTGAAAGCCTTAGCATATCAGTGGGTGCATGGAGTGCTTACCAGAAAGCACAGTAATGGAGTTTTGCTCAGGTGCCTGGAGGCATAGGAATCAGAGAAGGCACTTCAATATCTGCATGACGGACTCATTGGGGATCACTTTGTGAGAAATACCACTACACATAAGGTTATGCGAGCCAGGTTTTACTAAACTGGCCCACATTAGTCAAGGATGCACATTCCTATCCCCGCAAAGATCGGGTCTGTCAGTGATGCACCGGCAGAACAAGAAGATCAGCAGCCCAACTACACCCTATTGCAGTGACTGAAGCATTCCAAAAGTGGGGCCTGGACATTATTGGGGAAATTTTCCCTCATTCGTCAAAGCAACACCGCTATATCCTAACAGCAACTGACTACTTTACGTGGTGGACAAAGGCAGTTCCACTCAAACAAGTGAATGACCAAGAGGTCATCAGCTTCCTCCAGCAGAATATCATATCACGCTTTGGCATTTCGGTATCACTTGTTTTTTATAATGCAACTTATTTATTGTCTTTGAAACTCTATGAATTTTCATTACAGAATGGTATTGTGTTAAAGAATTCATTGAATTACTATCTACAAGGAAATGGTCTAGCAGACTATACAAATAAGAACCTCATATGTATAATCAAGAAGACCATTTTCTCTTAACAGCGCAACTGGCATACCACCCTAACAAATGCATTATGGGATGACCGTGTAACACCTAAGCCCACTCTGAACACCTCACTATACTTCCTTGTCTACAGTAAAGAAGCCATTCTCCCGCCAAATATCTACTTGCCTACTCTTTAGCTTTCCCAGGAATCCCAAGGCAAGCCTTGCCAGCTAGTTCGACGTAGGATGGATGCTTTGCATAAGCTCCAGGAAGAAAGGATGAAAGCAAAAGAAAAATTCATACTCCACCAGAACTGTATCAAGAGGTGGTTCGATAAGAAGTCTACATGGAAGGCTACCTTCGATGTGGATGCATTAGTTCTGAAATGGGATAAACCCCATGAAGACAAAGGCAAACATACGAAGTTCTAGTCCCTGTGGATTGGAACATACACAGTTCACGAGAAAACCTTCCCATCAATGACCAAGATCTCAAGCATTATTTCCAATAGGCCGGGCCATGCCCATGCCATGTACATAGTCTGCTTGGTGCTTGTTGTTTTCATTCGGTTTGTTTTGCTTGTTATCTTTTCTTTTACTTTGTTTTATTATGCATACTATTTTTGTTCACGTGCATTTTGTTTGTTTGATATATTACTATTTATTTTTTTGGAGATAAGTGCTGCCAACTACTACATTTTGGCTTTTGAATAGAGTATGTGGCTGAAATTTGAAGAGACTTATGACACTGCAGCACTTGGCTAGTCTTGTGTCCATTTTCTTTGTGCTTGGTTACAACCTTCAGCCGATGAAGTCCTAGCGGAAAATACGAACCGTCTGTAAGGTAAGCTTTGGTCCAACCATGAACCTGTGTCCACACTGGGAAGCCCCATGCCTGTACTCAGCCTTCTACTCTATGTGTTGAAGTGAATCCAATTAGTAGAAACAGAGAAGGGGAAAAATATAAACGAGCAAACCTATGTCAGAGGTATTACATGCTTCTCTAAAGGAACAACCTCTTCTTCTCCCAATAGTTGGGATCCCTCTTCTGCCCCAAAAATAAATAAATGCCTATGCACAGTTCTCTTAAAAAATAGAAAGGCGAAAAAAGAGAAAGGCTTCCTGTGCAAAGAGGTGAAGCATGAAACTCCACCGGGGTACTGACCAAGCTTGCTGGCAGTGGAGCAATGTGTGTGTTCTTGCGTGACTCCATCAGGGTACTATCCAAGCCTATTGGCAACAGAGCAACACCAGAGACGAAAACTTATACTCTGAAATTTTTCAACTCGCGAACTAACTACCCTTCCTGGATTCAAAACACTGAAATCTAAGTTGAATTGTTGATTGTGTTTGACTAAGTTGGCAAAGGGTGAACCATGTATGTCCATGGGGTAAGTGGGGACACTAAAGTAACCTGCACAGTGATTCAATACTTCCCGAAAGACCAAGGCCCTATGATAGGAATGAACCGAAATAGAGAAGTTGGAGTTCTACTGGTGTGTCGCCAAGTGTTGTAGCGGCTACAACCACCCTCCAAAATTTTGGCCTGCACAAATTTCAGAGCCTCCCTTAGAGAGTTTCACTTGATGAGTGCACAAACACAGGTTCACTCCATGAGCTTGTGTGAATCTTTACATTCGCCTTGCTTGTTTATTACACTCAAGTCTCTCCATGTTGATGACTAAGTCATGCTTGTGACCGTGTTCTGGTTATGCTCAAAGTCTTTGCTTCGTATGTGTTTGTTGTGTTCGCCATGAAAGCATCTGTCGCACTCACACACAAAGTCACATTCATTGATGCGCAACCATCATCTTGATCATGAACAATAAATCATGAGTGTCACTCTTGTTGCCTGCACCGTCAGTCAGTGTCTCGGTGATTTGGTCGTTTTGTCGTCAAGTCATGCAAGTGTGTTTCCATATGATCGCCTATGCATCTTTCGACTATTCGCAAACTTAGCCATTTTTGCTAAAGTTCTGATGACCAGACTCCTCACTGAAATCTGGACCATCACCTTGCTTTCGACTCGATCGACTGTCAACCAGAACAGTGCAGAAGCACCAAGCTAGTTCTTTCAAGTTGTGTTGTCGCAAGTAATTCAATCAGCTCTCATGCTGGCCACCCGGACAATTTATTAGCTGTTCATCTCAGAAATTGTGCAGTGCTCATGAGCAGGCCTCCCGTTTCCCATCAGTCAGCTCAGCTCAGAAATTGCACAGAGATTATCAGCAGGTCAGCCTCCCGGCCTTAATGCAATTTTCCAACCAACAACTCCCAACAGCAGACTGCTTGTTCCATCCAAGAATTACGCAGTTTCTACTGCCAGTGACCTGAGCAGTCAACTGGCAGTTCCCTCTGGGAATTGCGTAGATCTCATTGCTAGCAACCCCAGTAGCCAACTAGAAGTTCCCTCTGGGAATTACGCAGATCTAACTGCCAGTGACCCCATCAACTAACTAGCAGCTCCCTCTGGGAATTGTGCAGATCTGGCTACCAATCCCCCTGGCAGTTCTCCAGAAAAATTGTGCAATCCCTGCCAGCTGACCCTTTCTGCAGCCCAACCCATTCCTCTGGAAAATTATGTAAATTTGGTTGTCTAGCCCTGACTGACTGTTCTTTCCAGAAAATGCACAGAGCATGCCTACTTTTCCTTCTAGCAGCCTAAATTATTCCTCCCAAAATTGTGCAATTTTGCCTCCCAACTGAGCCAGACCTTGCAAACAGTCACTGTCAACTCAGATCGCCTGTCTCCATCTCCCAGTGATTCTTGCGCAGTTTTCATCAATTGTTTCCTAGAGCCATCATCTTGCATCACAACCCTGCTGCCTCTCCCGGTCACTTGCATTCGAATGATCATGTGTTATGGTAGATTAGGAGGTTTTGGATTTGATGTCATCTCATCATGAGTGACTGTAGGTACAGGTACACCAATAAAAATTTCAAGACGACGAATAGGATGAACGAAGGGAGTACATGTAGATGGTCAGGTTCACCAATGGACGAACGAGCAAAGCATGCAAAGTGGACGAACACGACGAACATGCACCTTTGTGAACAAGTGAGTCTGTCAATCCTTCCAACATGAAAGTAAGGAACAACATGCTAAAGCTTCATCAAGCGAACCAAGGACCATTGAAGACTCCACACACTTCGCCATGCAGAGGTGAAGCTATGGTACACCATGAAGACATCCATCACTCAGCAACACTCTAGCTTGACATGCACTCCAACAGTAGCATGAATGTACTATCATTGTCATGTCAAGTCATGTCGATTCAAGTCATGAGTCATGTTGCCCACATCTCCACTATGGTCTTGTTGTCAATCAATGTGATGTAACATGGAAGTCCAAGAGACCCGCTTGTTGAACATAGAGTCATGTAAGTCGGAAAGTCATGGAAGTCGAACAGTCATGAGGGTATTCAAACAACCACAAGGGTCAGTTTCACCCTTGGCTATAAATACCCCCTCATTTGTACAAAAAAGGAATTTTCACCTCAGCTCCTCCCACATAGGCAAGAGATTCTGTAATATTTTCTTTGAGTAAGTAGTGGCTCCAATGCCCTGCTGACGGAGTTAGTGATGTATGGTGTAACGATGTGTCTTGGAACTTTCGCTTAATTTAGAAGCCTGTCAATAGGCCATCACGTTTTCACACATGTATTGTATTTGTTGTAAGACTGATCTTTAACACTTTTAATTTATGTTGCTTTAACCATGTGTTCTACATTTGAACTGATTCATTTGTTGTAATGCATAATATATTAATGGAAATGTGTTGTATATGTTGTTAATGATGTCCCGTCCATGTCAACTGCTCTGCCGGACATCGGACAGACCCTTCACATGAACCTTGCTATAACAACCGTTGCACTCATCTCAGACTGATCGATGTTATCTTACCTTATGTGTTGTTACTACCACATCCGAGTGGACTAATCTGCCGAAAGTTTTGTATGTCCTTTGTGTTATGTGTTCCTAGCCAAGTTGGGACTGATCCCTTTCAACCTAGAACTCACCTTCACCTTTTCCCCTCACAGTGAAAGAACCATTGACACAAGCACACTTACAATCACCAGGCATGCGAACCTCACTTCTTGAAGACAATGAAAACCACTCTCCTGTGCTAACAAGCAAGAGTTGAGGCAGTGTTAGAGTCATTCTGGTCAGTCCTCCGTCAGAGATCAAAACTCTTTATGCATTTCATTTTTAGGTGTCCCGCTCCATTCACTCAGTTGCATTCCGCTAGGGGCATGCCATAATATGACGGAAAAGGTCATGCTAGTCATTTCCCCTCATGTCTGGCTCCTGCTGGCTTTGGTCTTTTATTAATGATCACCAAAGTCCATGACAGTCAAGGTCGGGTCCTTTAATGGACAAAAGTCATTTTTAATCATTAGGTCTAGGGATTAATCAATTTGGTCTTTAAATATGTCCAGCAAATCCATGCAGGCCAGAGTGATGCCCTTACAAAGTAATGATTCAGAGAGTTTCATCGTCATACTGATAAACTCCGATTGTTCTTCAAAACTCTGTTTTGAGGAAATGCCAAACAACGTCATTGGTGATAAAATTTTCAAAAAAGTCTTCAGTTGATTTCTTCAGGGGCAATCATGGTTTCCGTGGCCAAATGCCCTGTCATGCAATCCCTACAAAGAGTGCCGAAAATTTCATCATTTGAGCTAAAATTTCAAAGGGAAAGTGAAAATCAGTGTTGTTCTAAGTCAGTGAAAAAGTGTCAAAACATAACATTAGAAAAATGGGTTTTTGAAAAAGCAAAATTTAACCCATGACTTCTAAGACTTTATATACAAGTTCCCCACCAATATCAAAGTCATTTTGCAAATCAAGTGCTTAAGGAAACATTGCAAAGGTTTGAGTGTGCATCGTGCGTGGTTTGGAGCAAAATTGGAGGCGATTTCAGGGCGCGGCGCACACAGAGCCGGCCCACAATGTGTTTTTCTAACTGGCACGGCACACACCCAGAGTGCGGCGCACTAGGTTTTGCGCGTAGCGCACACAGACAGAGCACCAAAACACTGCCAAACTTCCTCAAAATTTTTGTGAAGCCCATCAAATCGGCAGATATCACAAAAACAACACCCAGCTTCACCATCATCAAAGGGCAGCCTAAGTACAGTACATAAATAGCAGTCATGGCATCTGAGGGTTCATCAGAGTATGAGGTGGAAACTCACAGTGATACAGCTTCAGGAGAACAGGCTCCCAGGAGACATCACAAGAGTGGCAAACATGTTAGGGATGAGCCAAACACCCTCACTGAATTGCAGGCATGCCCTCTTGCTATGTCATGTTTCCAGCACCTAGCATGTTTTGAATTTTGTCAAAGGGTGGCTAATGTTAGAGTTCATCATGAGTTGGCCCGTCTTTTTGTGCTTCATCTACATGGAGGTCAGTCTATCTTGGCCGAGGTCACCTTCACATTGACACCCGAAACTATCTTAGTGGCAACAGGCATACCAAATGTTGGAGAACAGTGGCATAAGAAGAAGAAGGTGGATAGGCAATACTATGAGTCTTACATTAAGGCCAGTTGTTCGAGGTAGCTCACAAGAGTCTTCCCATTCAGATATTTGAAAGATGAGTATGCTTCGCTCATGAAATTGATCATGAAGTACTTCAGTTGTGAGGGGAGGTTCTCTCGCCTATATGCTTATCACATCAGGTTGCTCATGCACTTTACCAGGGTGCGGATGATGAACCTCCCATTTTTCATTTGCAGGAGCATAGTGAGGATGAACAATTTCATGCAGCATAAGACCCCTCAGCAGCAACTTAACAGTGTTTATCACTTTGATCTTATCCAGATTTTGATGGATCATCAGTTGGGATTGCAGGGTATTGCTTGGGAGGACTTCATCTCCCGTGACTTCTTTAGCACTCCACAGGTATTATCAGAGGCAGAGCATGAGATAGGTGGTCCTTCTCACCAGTATGAGCGCCATGAGGCCGCTACTATGCCAGTATTCATCACCTATCAGAGAGGCAGTAGACATTTGTTTGCAGCGGCAAAGCGAGTATTATCTCCACCCGCAGTGGAAGGGGCCTCGCTTCCTACATTGACAACATAGGAATAGGATAGAGGTAAGGAGCCAATGCATGATGAGGTGCCTTCAGGTGAGCCATCAGGTGAACGAGAGACAGAATTCGTTCTCCTTCATGATGATGAGATAGATACAGAACTGACAAATGCAGAGCTTAGAGAGACCATCCAAGAGCAGCAATCAGAGATTGAGGCCTTATCCCTTGACTTGAAGAGGGCTAAGTGGAACATGAAATACCTGGAGTAGAGGAACAAACAGCTGGAGGATCAGCAGGCGATTATGGAGCCACAAAACATTCGTGAGCATCACCAAGCTGCACAAAGGAGAAGAGTTGAGCTCACATCATTGGAGCAGGAGATCAATGAGGATCGGGAGGCCAATCTCAAGAGATTTAACATGCACTTGGAGAGGCTACTAGACAAGGCCGACAAGGACCATGCCTTACTGAGACACATGGCCTTCCATTACAGGGCACGAAATATGAGTGCAAAGACCTAGATAAAGAGCTTGAAGGCAAAATTGAGCAAACCAACAAAAGAGGCAAAAGAGCAAGATCGGCTTTGAATCTTGGCTGAAGCTTCCTTGGCATAGCATAGCACTTCATAGAGGACCTCCAGCCCAAATTTCAAGAAATTTGGGGAAATTTTGGTCACATGACAAATTTTTGGGCAAAACACAGGTTTTTTCTCCCAGTGGCGCGGCGCTAAAAATTGGGAGCTCCAAATGAAGAATGGTTTGCATTTTTGGATTCAGCATGAAAAATAACGACCACTGGTGCTTGCACAAGAAATTTGGGCATGATTTGAGTCTCTAGGAGGTCAAAAACACCCAAAAAATGACCTCTCTGCCCCTATTTTGACACACAGGAAGCAGTCTCGGGAGAATGAAGATTTGGAGGGGCAAATGAGCACCAAATTCAGAAATTCCACTTGGGTTAGAAATTAGATAGGACAGGCTTTCCAACAAGCACACTTGAGCACATTTTGGACTCTTGAGTGTGCCTCAAAACAGGCTCCAAAGTGGCGCAACGCACACAGAAAATGGCGCGGCGCATACAGGAAAAAAGCCCAATTTTACCTTCGTTTCGCGAAATTTTGATTCACGACTTCTCCAAGTGGGCCCGCTCATCTACGTTTCAGTTTTTTTGGCACCGAAGGTGGCATTTAAAGTATTTTCACTCTGGATTGGCTTCTATCCAAGTGGCGAAGGAAGGCAAACGGTCACCCAAGCCACTTGTCATGTTTGTAACGCTGCACCTGTAGCTAATGGTTGGCTTTCCACTTCCATTTTGTAATGATTCGAGTAACTCCCCAAACCTTGGGCGTTCTATCTCTTCATGGCACATTTTATATATTGTATGCAAAACATTTGCAAAGGGTTGGTTGGCTGGTAACTTCTGGGAGACTGTGGGAAAGAAACTCTGTTTCTTCATTGTATATTTTGACAGAGAATTAATGAAAGGCAACGGCTCTGTTTCATGAGATTCATGTGGTTGTGAGTGTAGCAAATGTGTCTCTTATGTTTCATATGTATTTCATTATGTTTCACAGTTCATTTCATATTCATTTCCAGTGAAATTTTCTAAGTTAGATAAGGTAGAATTCATTTATATTGCTCTGCCTGTGGGAAAATTTCATGTTCATTGTTCTTCTTCTGTTGAAAAGGATTCATGTACGTATGCCCTTTTCACCTTCCTAAGAAATTCTTCCATTCCACGTTATCTCAAACTAAATTGCTAGACTTTCCGCCTGTCTTGCCTCACGAAGTAATCTGTGCCCTTGTATTAAATTCTCTGCTCATTGCTGTCCGTTGGTCCCATACCATCCCAGAAACTCAGTCATTCATAAAAATTGCTTCTTGTATCCATATTTACTTACTAGCCTAAGATCACTATTTCACTGTTAGTCATCTCAGACCCTTCCATTTACTTATTCGCTGAGCGTGACTCGGAGAGAGCCCTCTCCTGTTCTGGTAGGGCTAGCTACCAGACTGAGCGTGGATTGTGGTTACCCTGAATTTTTCCTTCCTTCAGCCTAAGGCAGATTTAGGTGCTAACAGGCAGATCCTTAAGACAATGGCAATCAGGCCATCATACCAGATTGGACTCCCACACCAAATGGTGTGAGGTCTAGTTGGGACTTCATACTAGGGTGATCCCTTGAATGTTGGCGGGTCCAACACCGTCAACGGAGAGATAAAACCCCTTTTCATTTCTCCCAAATTCAATATTTGTTTGTGTGAGAAGTTAATTACATGATAATTGGATGAGAACCTACAAAGATATTTGGACAAGCACAAGCTTTCCTAGGGGAAAACAGGATCCACGAAGAAAGAGAATAATACAATAATTCAAATATATGGATTCTAGGACACGTCATTGTTGTTACCTAATTTTTTCATGGACAAATATTATTTTTGTTGAACTTTGCATGCAATATCACCCTTGGCTAATTCTATTCAAGCAGAAAAAGAAAAAGTAGTTTATTTCCTTTCCTTTCACTGTTGGAGAGATAAGTGTAAAAAATGAAACTCATTTTGCAGAATTTTCTTAGTTTTTGAATCCTTTTAATTTAAATGAATTAAATTCAGGGTTTCGACCTAGATAGAATATTTTCTAAGATATGAACTACGACCAAATATGGCAAACTATTCATAGCAATTCCATAAGAAAGCGAAGAAAGTCACATTGGTCCAACAAGAGACAAATAATTCCCTAGCCATGTTGAAAAAGGAATTATTGAAACCAACACAAGCATGGGAGGAAGAAACAAGGAAAGAGGCAAGAAGCCCACATACCCTCCTCCAACCTCTACACCCAAAACTTGCAAGAGTTCATCTTCCACCCAACGAAAAAGGAGTGCTACTTTGAGTGGAAGGAAAAGTAATTATAGGCTCTCGAGTGGAGGAGATGAGAAAGAACCCCCTCCTACATTGACCCTGGAAAGGTCACATATTTTTTAGTCATATAAAGTTAAAGGTTTAAAAGAAATACAAAGATTGGAAGAAATCATTAATGCAGGAGCATTCAGCCCAAGAAAATCAATGTAATTTAGTAGACATAGGGGGTCTTGTGTTTTCAAGAAAATGGGTTCCTGAGTAGGAAATAATGTAAATATTTAGGCTTTGAGTGATTAGAATAGACATTGATTAGTCATGGTGAGGTGTTGTAATTGTTCCCGAAATAAAGGAGAACATGAGTGAAATTAGGGGTCAGTTGAGTAACTGATGCCAGATGTATAAATTGTGAGCCTCTAAGTAAGAAAGTAGATAGGGAGGAGACATTAGAGATAGAGGAGAGCCACAAAGGCCTATAGAGAGAGTCTCCAAGAGGAGCATGAGGGCCAATTGAATGTAAATCAGGCTGAAGTCAATTGTATCTGTGCATTATTAATAAAATGAGTAGTTGAATTACTGTGACTGTGTATTTCCTTTTATGCGCTGAGTGATCCATAGAAGAACATTGATGATATTCTGTGCAAGTCTAACATATCTATGTGCAGGTTAAATAAGAGCACAGAAAAAGTTGAGGAATATAGAGGAGGAGACGACATGAACAGAGTAGAAGAATCTAAGAGAAAGAACACAGAGGAGACTGTGTGGATTCCTATTGAAGAATTGAGGAATCAAGAGGAGAACTGGTTCGTTATACCAGTGGAGAAATTGAGGATTGTTCTAGAGGAACAGTGAGGCAAGTTGGGCCACGGCAGAGTCCAAGTGGAACATAGAGGAGAGAATGAAACAAAGGATCGTAGAGAGTCCTTGAAACCATTTAAAGAATGAAAGTAATGTTGGAGTAATCGTGATCAAAGAACTCACGAAGTGAAGCTCAGGAGAGAGTCGCACAGCGTAACAGCGAAAGGACGAGAACAATTGGGGAAACCCAGAACCACAGTCGAAGTAAAGAAATAGCGTAAAACTCAAGTGAATATAAGAGCGGAGAAGTTAAGCGTTGATGGACGGGATTAAATCGCAAGGGAGCATCGCATCGCAACTTATCCCTGGTGCAGACGAACCAACCAAAGGGAATAGTGAATTGCGATGTAGTGTTGACCGTTGGATCGGATGCATAGATCAACAGTGGAGGATTCATCGCTATTTTTCATCTTAGAGGAATGAGCTTTGGGCCATAGCGATGTGCGACGTGCGAAGTCTAATGCAATTGGCGATCACATCGCAACTGTTCTACAGGAGAGGTGCGAGACCCTTGGCATAGAGAAGTGCGACATGCGATATGGAGCGAACCCGATAAGGGAATGAATGCAGGCATGATGTTGTTTGAAGTCCGACGCGGAGTGAACTCAATAGAATATTGATGTGGTTTATATTATAATGGAATCTGATATGTTAATCGGATCGGCGGATGCGAAAGGGTGAATTTTAAAGAGCCCGTGGAACTCTCGAAGCCCGATTTCGATAAAGTGGAGTCTCGGGAAAAGTTTGAAGGTGGAGGGAAAGCCGAAAGGGTAGTTTACGAAGGATTTCCGTTATAAGCGGTTTATAATGAAATAAAGCTTGATAGATGGGGTTATGAATTATTCCAAAGGATCAAGGCATAAAGAGTGGGGCTATATATATATATATATATATATATATATAGATAGATAGATAGATAGATATGTGCGGTATAAAGTTAACGAGGGTTAACAGAAGGGTTGTAAAGAGCACCGACATGAGAGGTGTGTAAAGTTCCGATGCAAAGAGGAATTGATCAAAGGGTGAAGTGTGGATTATTGGTTCCGAGAGTTATAAAAAGGGTCATGACCCTTAGTCAAGGGAGGATTGTTGACCCACTAGAGAGAAAGGAAGGGTTAACAACCAAAGAACACTAAGAGGACGAAGCCTGTTGAGCTTCCAAAGGGGAGATTGGTGAGAAAGCGTCGGAAATTTGGGAAACCAGATTTCTGTTTGCATCAAGTGGTATCAGAGCGGGGAAAGATTTCCTGCGAAAAGGAGTTTGCACACAGAAGAAGGTAATGTGCATAAGTTAATTGATGAATGATATTTTGCAGATTAAAGCAAAGTGAAGGAGCACAGAGGCATGAGAGTTGTAGCAGTAAATGAATGATAGAGACTACAACAGAAGATTGTAGGGGGAACTTTTGAAGTTCTTGGGAGATTGTAGCAATTC
Source organism: Pinus tabuliformis (assembly GCA_031772625.1). NCBI lineage: Eukaryota > Viridiplantae > Streptophyta > Pinopsida > Pinales > Pinaceae > Pinus > Pinus tabuliformis. The sequence continues at coordinate 356,182,960 of CM062819.1, read as the reverse complement.
CAGCAGAGGCTTGGAGTAGACAGGAACAAAGGATTCCTTGAAGAAAAGTGACACCAAGTTTGCTTAGTACAAGTTCTGAAGGAAAGAGGACTTGGAGACCAAATAGAGGACAATCCATTCAAAGTGCAGAAGAATGGGAGAACAAGATCATGCATAGATCTTGGAGGTAAGATAGTGTGTTTTGTTTCAAATTAAAATTGAAGATTGTGGTTGCAGATGAGGCATCTTAGCAAAGGAAAGCAAGAGAAGTTGTGAGAGGAGAACCAGATGTGTTATTGAAGGCAAAGTAAGGAAAACACTCTGAAGGAGAAGTGGCAGTGAACCTGAAGAATCCAACAAGAGGTTGGACAGAGAGGACAACTAAAGTGTTCTCAAGAGAGAGTGAGAGATTGAAGAAGCCTAGAAGGAGCAAAGGTGTTGCTCAAGAGGAGGTTCCAAACAAAGGGCCCATGCTTACCAAAAGACTGAGTGAGGAGAGCTTAGTGAGGTAAGATTGCAGCGAGGAGGACTAGTTGTTGCAGAGGCTTGTTGCAGATGAGTGAGGAGCTCATGAAGAAAGAGGAGAAGAAGATGACTACTGATAGTCATAGTAGAGGTTCAGAGAGAAGCCACAGCAGAAGATATGAGAAGAAGAATGCCAAAGCAGATGGCAAGAGACTAAGTCAAGAGGATATTGACAAGGAGTTGGCTGAGATAAGAAAATAACTTGATGTGTTAACAATGTAGCTAGAAGAAAACCAGAGACAAGGTTGGGTATTAAGGAAGAAGCCAGTGGAGTGGCATGAGATGCAGAGAAGGCTACAACAAAAGCAAGTAAAGTGGCTGAGGGAAAAACTCAAGGAAGTTGAGTTGGAAATGGAAGATTCCATTTGTGAACCAGAACAGGGAGAAATTCTGGGAGAAAGTGAAGACTACACTGAAGATAAAGAATGGAGATCAAGTGAAGATCTCATGGACTATTGGGATAGTTCAAAACAGCGTGAGGAGATGCTGACTGAAGATGAAGAGTTGATGTATAAGGCCATCAACCCTTGTGTTGTTGAACCTAATAGTTTTGGTGTGCTTACAGGATGCATAGGAGAGGATAGACAGCCTTGTGAAGCTGTCGAAAGCATGGAGGAGTATCTTACAGAAGATGAATACTGTAAAGTGAAGTTGAATAGAGCTCTCAAACTAAAGCATGAGGAGCAATGTGTTTTAGGGGATAAAAGGTACTCTAGAGCAGAGTATGATGAAGAAGACCTCTCAAATGAGGAAAGTATTGAGTTGTTACAGCAGAAAGAACTCATTGACAAATTAATAGGTGGAGCTCTTACAAGACAAGAACCATTCCTTGTGAAGGAAGGAGATGAAGTTGACCCTGAGGAGATGAATCACGTAGAAGATTCGGAGTAGCAAGGAAATGTGATGACTTTAAGAGTCGAGTAAGACCACTAGGTCTTATGATTTTAAAATTAATAATTTGTGGATGATTGCAGGTACATCACAGGAGGATGAACAAACTTTAGAGTTTGTCAGAGAGAAGGAGTAGAATCTGAAATCTGTTCAGATCAAGACTAAGATGGCAAGATCTCATAACTAGAAGGAGACAGAAGAGTCACCTGGGAGTAGGCAGCAGAATGTTAGGGTTGTCATAGAGGAGGAAGATGGCAGTCTTATTCCAATGAAGACTGAAGAAATGTTGTCCCAAAGAAATGATCCAATGAATGTCATTGGGGAAGGACAGAGATTGTTTGAAGATGATATGGAGGTTCTTAAAGAACAAGAGGGTAAGGATGAAAGGGAGGTAGTAAGAATCAAACAATTTCAAAGAAGAGTTAACCAGCAGTAGGCTAAGTAAGAAGAAGTTCACTATTGTGAATAAAAGGAGGGAGGCATCATTGAAACAGATGATGTTGAGGAGAGGCTAATTGACAGTCTCATGAGTTCTGCTGAGAATTTGAAATAGCATACTGATGTGCTGATAGAAGGGAAGAGAATAGAGCAGCAAGATGAATTGTTGCCAAGGAGAGAAGAGGCACCAAGGCCTTATGTTTCGTACTTTAATAATTGGTTTGTGAATGCAGATTTTGTTGCAGATGTTGAGGAAGATTTGATGCAAGAAGAAGAAGCCACGGAAGAGAAAAGCATGAAGATGCAGAAGTTGGAGGAAAGAAACAATAATCTGAAGACCAGAGAAAGAGAAGATGTGTACCAGACCAAAGATGTGCTGGACTTGGAGATAGAAGAACTGTGGAAGCTAATGATGAAGCAGCTCAAATGGAGGAAGTTGATGATAGAAGGAGTGATCAATCAGAAGGTGAAGCTGATTGAGAAGGGAAGAAAAGAAAGGAGAATGAAACAGAAGACAACAGACATGCGACAACAACAAAGGAGCAGAGCATTTGGACATCTACAAACTGAAGTTTGGGACCCTGGAGGTTTCCTATTACCATATGAGAACACATGATCAGGAGATCATGAATGTTTTCAAGCTTGGGAGTCTGATGCAGGAGCATTCAACCCAAGAAAATCAATGTAATTTAGTAGACATAGGGGGTCTTGTGTTTTCAAGAAAATAGGTTCCTGAGTAGGAAATAATGTAAATATTTAGGCTTTGAGTGATTAGAATAGACATTGATTAGTCATGGTGAGGTGTTGTAACTGTTCCCGAAATAAAGGAGAACAGGAGTGAAATTAGGGGTCAGTTGAGTAACTGATGCCAAATTTATAAATTCTGAGCCTCTAAGTAAGAAAGTAGATAGGGAGGAGACATTATAGATAGAGGAGAGTCACAAAGGCCTATAGAGATAGTCTCCAAGAGGAGCATGAGGGCTGACTGAATGTAAACCACGTCGAAGTCAATTGTATCTGTGCATTATTAATAAAATGAGTAGTTGAATTATTGTGACTGTGTATTTCCTTTTATGCGCTGAGTGAACCATAGAAGGACATTGATGATAGTCTATGTGAGTCTCACATATGTATGTGAAAGTTAAATAAGAGCACAAACAGAGTCGAGGAATATAGAGGAGGAAACGTCGTGAACAGAGTAGAAGACTCTGAGAGAAAGAACACATAGGAGACTGTGTGGATTCCTATTGAAGAATTGAGGAATCAAGAGGAGAACTGGTCCGTTATACGAGTGGAGAAATTGAAGACTATTCTAGAGGAACAACGAGGTGAGTTGGGCTTAGACAGAGTCCAAGTGGAATGCAGAGGAGAGAACGAGATAGAGGATCGTGGAGAGTCCTTGAAACCATTTAAAGAACCAAATTAATGTTGGAGTAATCGTGATCAAAGAACTCACGAAGTGAAGCTCAGGAGAGAGTCGCACAGTGGAACAGCAGAAGGAAGAGAACCATTGGAGAAACCTAGAACCACAGCCGCAGTAAAGAAATAGTGTAAAACTCAAGTGAATAGAAGAGCGAAGAAGTAAAGCGTTGATGCATGGAAGCCATCAGATCTGGAAGATCGAAAGACGGGGTTAAATCACAAGGGAGCATCTCGTCACAACTTATCCCCGGTGTGGATGAACCAGCCAAAGGGAATAGCGAAGTGCGATGTAGCGCTGACCGTTGGATCGAATGCATAGATCAACGGTGGAGGATTCATCGCTATGTTTCATCGGAGAGGAATGAGCTTTGGGCCATAGGGATGTGCGACGTGCGAAGTCCAATGCGATCGGCGATCGCATCGCAAATGTTCTATAGGAGAGGTGCGAGACCCTTGGCATAGCGAAGTGCGACATGCGATATGGAGCGGACCTGATAAGGGAATGAATGCGGGCATGATGTTGTTTGAAGTCCGAAGCAGAGTGAACTCGATAGAATATTGACGCAATTTATATTATAGTGGAATCTGATATGTTAATCGGATCGGCGGATGCGAAAGGGTGAATTGTAAAGAGCCTGTGGAACTCCCGAAGCCCGATTGTGATAAAGTGGAGTCTTGGGAAAAGTGTGAAGGTGGAGGAAAAGCCAAAAGGGTAGTTTACGAAGGATTTCCGTTATAAGCGGTTTATAATGAAATAAAGCTCGATAGATGGGGTTATGAATTATTCCAAAGGATCAAGGCATAAAGAGTGGGGATATATATATATGTGTGTGTGTGTGTGTGTGTGTAGTATAAAGTTAATGAGGGTTAACGGAAGGGTTGTAAAGAGCGCTGACATGAGAGGTGCGTAAAGTTCCGATGCGAAGAGGAATTGATCAAAGGGTGAAGTGTGGATTATTGGTTCTGAGAGTTATAAAAAGGGTCGTGACCCTTAGTCAAGGGAGGATTGTTGACCCACCAGAGAGAAAGGAAGGGTTAACAACCAAAGAACACTAAGAGGACGAAGCCTATTGAGCTTCCAAAGGGGAGATTGGTGAGAAAGTGTCAGAAATTCGAGAAACCGTATTTCTATTTGCATCAATCATGGATATTGAAGTTGATAGTATTTCACTACCCAATCGAGTTCCATCCTGCATGCTTGAAAACTAGAGAATAATATAATAAATTACTGAAGAAAAAAACACATTCAAAGATCACCCTATCACTTTGCAAAATGCAAATTATGACAAAAGTAACAAGAAATTAAGAATTGATAGAGTGAATATTCAAAATAGAAAAGTAATTGGCTAGTTTTATATGGATGTTGATGTTTCAGAAGTTGGATCCACTAGGATCTTAAAATTACATTAGACCTTGAGAGAAGCATTGATGCATTCGATCATTAAGAAAGAGGCAAAGAATCTGAAATTGAAAAGAAGAATAAAAGAGTTGGAAGAAGATCTTAATTTTATCCCTTCATCTATGACCCCTATTGCCATATAGGCACTAGTAGCAATAATATCCACCCCTGGGACACCTCATAGGATTAGAAAATCAACCCACCTCCTTAATGGAGTCGAACCTTATATTGTTAATAATATTAGTAAAAGAATAAACATTATCGAAGATGTATGGGAAATAGCTTCCCATTTAAGAAATTTGGCACAAAGAATTTCTTCCTTTATTGATTGGCCTAAGAAAGACCTTGAGAATGATCGAAATTTTGTAGATAATAGATTATCTACTTGTATTCAAAGTTCAATTCACTCAGCGAGTTACTTAGATCACAAAAAAATCTCCCTAGAGCTAGAAGACTAAAACATATCTAAGTTGCATGGTATGTAAAGATTAATATATTAGAGGAGATTATTTCTGAGTGCAATAAAATTAATGATAGAAGAAGTGATGTCTTTCTCAAGGCAATCAAAGTTGTTGATGATCTACATGGTCCTCATATGATAAGAGATTTTGCATTAATTCCAAAGGATATATTAAAGGTTGAGTTGAATGATGTTAAGGAGTCAATGGGGTCGAAATTTGATAACATAATTTTTTTTGAAGAAGAAGAAATTATGGTTAGTTACTTTTGTCAATTTAAATAAACATCAATCTGCGCTAGTTGTACGAAAATGCCTAGGAAATCAAGGAGGAAATATTTAATCAATGTGTCAATATGGATATCAGAATTCCTCTGATGAAATATTACATTGAAGAATGGTTAAATCAGTCACTTCAAGAAGTCGTTAATCCCAAATAATTATCAAATATTTACTATAATGACTACATCTCCAACAATAAAGTGCAACAAAGACTTCAACATCAGGAGATTCCATCCTTCCACACTTTGTGAGTATTTTAAATTCTTGAAGCATTCCCTTTCTTCCTCCCAGTTTTTGGTCATTCAAATTTCTTGATTGAATTATTCATCGTTTAAGTCGATCCCTAACTACATTTCTTCTTCTCTTCGATGTATCTTCTTTATGTTGCAGTTCACGGTAGCCAAATCCTTGCCCCTCTTGGGATGAATGCATTTAAATTATGACTAAGTATCAATATTTTGTTGAGCGCCTTAAGCACCATAAATTTTCAAAACTTAAATCTATAATATTTTTTGACTCTTGTATAAAGATCCTTTTCAAGAGGGTAGTTCATTTTTGGTTCAGAAACTTTTTTTTAAATTGTATTAATCTCTCAAATTCTTTTTCCCATGCTCTTATGATTTTATATGAATGAAATTATTTTGTATCTCTTTGATATCTGAAATTCATTATCTCGTGTACACCATTTTGATATGATTCAATGATATTATATTATTGTGATGGAATGGATGGATATCGTGCTTAAATTTCATCTTTTAAATCTCTTGTTATCCCTTTCCTTACATTCTTGAAAAATCACCTAGTCTACTCACAGGTGCATATATTAATGTTTTAATCTTATTTCAATTTATCTCAATGTGTTTGTAAAGAGGAGTACCACCTCTCTAAAAACATAGAGGGACCTTCGCTTAGGCCCATGTTAGGCCCTAGGAGGTATAATTTTTTAATCATGTGTCTAACCCCTTATCCATGAGTTAAAGGATCTGGGATGACATCCCCCTGAATTATGGTGGTCAATCTTGATAGGTCAACTTCTTAGAGGCATAACTTTCTCATAAGAGATCCAATTGAGGTGATTCTTATGTTATTGGAAAGGTTTTAGTGTGTAGATTATAAAATCTAGGTCAATAGTAAGGTCAGGAACATAAATGTTGGTCATCTAGGGCCTCAAAGGCTCCTAATGGTTTTCACCTAAAACTTTCCAAACTAGGACCACTTATAGAAATGAATCTACAAGTTTATTCCTTCAAATTTTCTACTTTAAGAGCATTAATATGGATGAAAACTAATATATTGATCCAATGAAGATCATACCACCTTAACTCTACATATTTTAATGTTTTGACAATCCATTGGCCTCCTTGGTTTCCTCTATGTATTTAATCTTTTGTAGCTATGTCTATTATTTTTGCACTGTTACAATAATGCCAATTATATGTTCACTATCTCTCATTATTTAATCCTCTCTTGCATTTTCTCCACAAGCTCCATAGAAAAAAATAAGTATAAAATTCATTAAAATATGTCGTCAATGCTTCATCAAAGCATCAATATTGTTCCAATGTCTAAAACATGTTTTTCATCTAGGTTCTCTCACCATCTAACAAATTTTCCACTACTCCAAAAATATCCCTACCTTCTTAATCTTTCAACAATAATATTGTTCTTCCAACGATGCATGCATTTTCTTATGCCCAAAATGTCTACCTTCCTCGATACAAATCTATCTTTGATTAAAACAAATGTCCATGCTATATGTATTAAAACAAAATTGGGCTTTAACATGTCTCTAATATTTATAGAGAAAGTAGATTGTTACTATGTATGTTTTTAATTATCCAAAATCATGTCGCTTCATTCTCCATTGCCATCAACAAGATGTCTCCCTAACTCAACGTGCTTATCACTTTGTTGTCTTTTCACACTTTATGATTTACCAAAAAAGTAAAATTATGCAATAATTTAATAATTTTTTGTCCTTCATGTTCAACTAAGTACAGCATGAACCCCTTCAATTAAAAAAAGCATGCCTCTAATGCTTTAATGTCTTCCCTATCCCATACAATTTTAGATTGCACAAGAAGTACTTTTTTATTTCCCCATTCAAGTACTCATTGAAGTATTCCATCAACCTTCACTCTTAACTCCATATTGCACTAATAACAATGGTGCCAACGTCATAATCCACCTAAAACACGTTTTTGCAATCTAATAGTAACAAAATCTAGCCCTGTGATATCTTCTTCTTAAACTCTTTAAAATAACATTAAACTTCTCTCATATAACATTAGTGTATGCCTTTTCATATACTATGTGATCTTTGGGGAATAAAGGGAACCTAAGAAAATAGAATAGAAAGTAGAATCTAAAGAAATAAATAGAAAATTAATTAAACTCCACGATAATGGGTGGTCTCTAAACACGAAAATTGTGATTTAAACATTACAATGTATGATAATGAATTTGATACTTCATTTACATTATTTGACACATAAGGTCATATATTTATATTGTCTAATTCTAACCAACATTTTTGATTTGTGGATGATTTGATCCATAAGTGTGCACCAATTATTCCAATTATTTCCATGAAATTTGCATTGTTTTGTTAGCTAGCTAATTATTCTAGTTGGTCCAACCATCTACTTGATTCCTTTGACCTCTCAATCGGTGGTCCTGCTAGTCAACTACTCAACCATATGTTGACTAGTCAGTTACATGACCAACCCATTGACCACTCAGTCGGCAACTTTGTTAATCAACCACTCAACTTATTTTCTCCTATTACTCGATCCTCTGACTAATTATCTCTAGAAACTCTATAGGTATGATGAACCAACATAACTTTATGTTAAAACACCCCCAATCAACACAATATTCTAGAGCTTTAGGGGTGAAATTATGTTAGTGTAACAACCCCCCATAATTGCATATCCCTAAAGCCCTAGATTTTCATGTAGATTAATGAATTTGACTTCAGGCAATGGTATTGTAAGAATATAAACAATCTGCTCCTTTATCCTATAATAGATAAGAGTTACAACATCCACTTGTAGCAATCATTGTAATTAATGAGCATGAAGTTGAACATGATTCATCTTATTATGCACAACATGAGTGTCAACAACCTGAATTACACGCTAATTTTCATAATAAAGAGTAGTTGAGGGCTCAACAAGAAACTTAAGCTCTAATAGGAGGTGATGAATCCAAACTACCTTAGTCCTTACATTAGTAGCTCCATGGTGTTTAGATTCCTTAGTTGATAGAGAGACTACATGTTGTTTCTTGCATGACCAAATCTGGGGTCTAACACTAAAGTGAAACACATAACAAGAAGTGTATGTATGTCATTGTTTTCACCTTCCCAACAAGAGTCAGTGAATCCAATCAACGAATTTGAATTTCGACAAAATTTGATACTAAAGTGAGAGGTACCCTTAATGTAACAAATAATTTGCTTTGTATCCTTTCAGTGCTTTCTTAGAGATATTGGATAAACTAGGAAGCCACACTAACATCAAAGGAAATGTTAGGTCAATTGTGAGTTAAATAAATAAGTCTACTCACCAGTTGTCGATAGAGGGTAGCATCGACTTTCAGAGATTGACACTCTTTAATCAACTTGATCCTCAACTTAAAGGGTGTAGCAAATTTACAATCGTCCATATTAAATCATTTCAATACGTCGAATACATATTGATATTGAGAGAGGAAGAGACCATCACATAATGGAAAAAATTGAAGACCAATAAAGAAATGTAGAAGACAAAGGTTTGTCATCTCAAAGATGTTAACAAGTCGACTCGTCAATCTAAGAATTTGACTAGTATTATTACCAAAATGACCAAATCATTGACATATACAACAAAAACCAAGGTATCATCATTAATGTATGATACATAAAGTCTATGATTATATTGATCCAGGTGGATATTGGTGGCCACCTGCCAAGTCCACCTGGACCCCCACCATTGTTTTTCTCAGCATTTTCAGTTTCCTTAATTGTAGCACAACTTACTATTTTTAGCAGTTTTTCGGGTCCTGAACTTCCGGAGCCGTTTTGAGGCCCTAAACGACATTTTTTGGGGAATCCAGAGGCAACATGGGTCCATGGAATGGACCGATGTTGCCCGTTCCAAAAATGGTAGTGCTCGGATAGATCTTTCTAAGGAGCTATTGTATGCGTCAAACGGAGATCATATGCCAAAGTTACGACCCCGGGAAGTTGATGTACCAATTTACCCCAAACAGGGCCCACAGTTTGGCGTTTCATCTCCTAGGGTTAGGTTTTGGAATGTTAAGGGTTTTTCCATTGTTTCTCAACAATAAATAGGCCTTCGAGCCTCATTGTAACACAGTTCAGAGGCATGTAGCCATCACATCTCTTCTCAGAGATAAGCTACCATCGCCCTAGCTGGTTTATTTCCATTTATGGTTGTAAGCATATTTCAGTATTTTCCATTAATGAAATGAAGTATTAGTTCTGTTGCATCTTTGTGTATATGGTTATCTCTGTAATTTGTTGCGTTCCTATTTAAATCCAGATCAGTGGTATCAGAGCGGTCTGCTTTTTCTCTGTTTTTCTTTGCATGTCCCCAACAAGGTCGGGATATAAGGAGTTAGGGCTTGAACTGGTTGAACATTTGCAAGACCAGCCTCGCAAATCCCGATGGCCTCCCATGGCGGATGAGAAGAAAGATGAGGGGGCAGGAGATCCCATCAAAATCTTGCTCAAAGAAGCCCTCGAGCGACAACGGAATGCGATGATGGACAGCTTTGCCCAGATCCTTCAGCGGCTGCCCAGAAGCAACGCATCGGCTTCCAGCAGCTACTCTGGAAATGCCACACCCTTTAAGGTACAAGTTAATTTTGAAATCCCCATATTCGAGGGTCAGATAGACGCAGATGTCGTAGATAAATGGTTAAATCTGCTAGAGGGTTATTTTTCTGCTCATGAATTTTCGAGTCGGGAAAAGATTGTTTTTGCTCTTCTCAAAGCAGCCCCCCACGTCAAGGACTGGTGGGAAACCTACTGCGAGCAGAAGGATGAAAGTACTGGCTCACTATTTTCAGCCGCACCCACCTGGGATTCGTTTCGGGATGCCATCAAGGAGCAGTACTACCCTATTGGAAGTTATGAGGATGAATACATAAAGTGGACCACGCTGCGGCAGGGAAGGGACCAAGACGTGCCGGAGTTCACCAATCTTTTCCATACCCTTCGCACAAAGTTGGGTATCAAGGATTCGGAGCAACATTTGATACTCAAATACCGTGGCTGCCTGCACAAGTACATCCAGGAAGAAATACAATTCCTAAACATCTCCTCGCTCGGCGTAGCATACCGATATGCCGTCAAGGTCGAGCAGAAGTTTAAACAAAAGAAGCGAGACTTTGGATCTGCGAATCTAAAGCAGGGGAAAGGTGCCCCTAAACCACAGAACAAAGGACAAAGCCAAGGCGGGACAGCCCAAGACAACCAGCCAAAGCTGCAAGCAAAGAACAGCTCCGCGAAGCCGAGAAAGGACACTGGAAAATGGTGCGAGTTCCATAAGAGCTCCACTCACAACACAAGTGAGTGTCGGGCCAAGCAGTCACTGGTGGCTGAGCTAAAGGTTTCAGAATCAGATGCATGTTCCAACTCTGAGTCAGAACCTGATAAGGGGAATGAAAAAGGGAAGCAGATCATTGATGCGGATCCCAGCACCACTGTTGCTACCGCAAAGATCCAGAAAAATGAACCCGAAGATCCAGAGGAGGAGGAGCGTCTCTTCCACTCCCAGATGTGGGTAAAGGGCTCCCCAATACAGTTCATTGTTGATAGCGGGAGTCAAAAGAACCTCATTTCGGCAGAGGTCGTGAAGCGGTTGGGCTTACCGACCACAGCACATCCACAACCATACACCATTGGGTGGCTTCACCAAGGACGAGATCTTCGCGTGAGCCAGCAGTGTCGCCTTCCATACAACATCAAGCCCTTCACGGATGAGGTATTGTGTGACATTGCTCCCCTTGAAGTTTGTGATGTATTACTAGGACAACCATACTTGTGGAAGCGACATGCTGTGTATGAATCAAGGCCCCGTGCTGTTATTATTACATTGGGAAATAAGTTGTACAGGATACCAGAGGTAGCACCACCTACCGCCATCTCTTTGATTACTGCAAAACAATGCAGTAAGATCATTTCCAAAACCAGGAAATTTGTTTTCCTGATGATACGCCCTCAAGGAAAGAAGAAGATAGTGGCCGTGGCCTCCAGACGGGGTCCCTCTGCATGACAACTACAGATGGACAAGGTTGTGGAGGAGTACGAGGACATCTTCACCTCCCCGGCAGGGGTTCCGCTGCACTGTCAAGTCAAGCACTCCATCGATCTGACCCCAGGTGCGCCGCTACCCAATGGACCAATTTATCGGCGCTCCATTCTGGAGAACGATGAAATCAAGAGGCAGATTCAGGAGCTCCTGCATAAAGGTCACATCCGTCCGAGTTCATCACCCTGTGGGAGCCCGATCGTGTTGGTACAGAAGAAGGATGGGACGTGGAGACTCTGCATTGACTATCGGGCGCTGAACAAGATCACTGTCCGTAATAGGTACCCGATCCCGCGGATTGATGACCTCCTAGACCAACTAAAGGGGGCGAAATATTTTAGCAAGATCGATCTGAAGTCAGGATATCACCAGGTACCAATCGAACCCTCTGATGTGTGGAAGACTGCCTTCAAATCCAAGGAGGGCCTCTTCGAATGGTTGGTTATGCCTTTCGGATTGACGAATGCTCCTGCAACCTTCATGAGGCTAATGGATGACATCTTGCGGCCATTCACCAACTCCTTTGTAGTAGTATACTTGGATGACATTCTGATCTTCAGCCAGAGTTGGGAAGAGCACCTCCACCACATCCGACAGGTTCTCCAAACACTGCGGCAACACAAGCTATGTGCCAATTTGGAGAAATGCACTTTTGGCATGACCCAGGTTCAGTATCTGGGATACATCATTGATGAACAGGGGGTGCATGTCGATCCAGCCAAGATCCAAGTCATTCGGGATTGGCCCTCTCCAACCACTCTAACAGAACTCCGCAGCTTTCTAGGTCTTGCCAACTTCTACCGCAGGTTTGTGTTGGGGTTTTCTCATATTTCTTGGCCCTTGAGTCAAGTCACCAAGGGTGGGGCGAAAGCAAAATTCTTTTGGTCTGAATCTCAACAGAAGGCATTCATGGAGTTGAAAGATCGCCTCTGCACGGCACCAGTGCTCGCGTTACCAGATTTACAACAACCATTTGAGGTCAAGACAGATGCCTCTGACTATGCTATTGGGGCAGTCCTTACTCAACATGGACATCCAGTGGCATATCACAGTGAAACACTTTCAGACACAGTCCGGAAGTACCCCACCTATGACAAAGAGATGTATTCCATTATACAGGCCTGCCGACAATGGAAGCATTACATTTTGGGGAAGGAAACGGTCATCCACACAGACCACCGACCCCTGCAGTTCATACAGACCCAAGGGAAATTGCAGAATGATCGCCATCAGAAGTGGTCTACATACCTGCAACAGTTCCACTTGAATATCAAGTATAAGAAGGGCAGCACCAATAATGTTGCAGATTGCCTCAGTCGACCACCGATCATGGCGTTAACCACCGTGCTCAACTCTTGTGGGCACGAGACTTCTGATTGGCCACTTCTCTACAAAAGCGACCCAGAATTCGGCCACACATATCAGACACTCTTGGAGGGTCGGCATGTTCCATATTTTCACCTCCAGGATGCCCTATTATGCCACCTCGGTCACCTTTGTGTTCCTTCAAGCGAGCGCGCCAAGATGATTTGGGAAGCACACTACAGTCGGGTTGCTGGGCATTTCGGGGTCGAGAAAACAGTGGCAGTACTGCAAAATTATTTCTATTGGCCGAATCTTCGACAGGATGTTGGGAAGTACATCAGATCATGTACTGCATGTGCCATTGCCAAACCGACCATTAAGAAGCACGGCCTCTATACCCCGTTGCCTACCCCTAGTCGACCTTCGGAATCCATCTCCATGGATTACATGTCAGGCCTTCCTTCCACTAAGCATGGAAATGACTGTGTTTTTGTGGTCGTCGACAGGTTCTTGAAGATGGCCATTATGGTGGCCTGCAAGAAGAATATCATAGCAGAAGCCACTGCTAAACTCTTCTTTGAACGAGTGTGGGTGCACTTTGGGATCCCACAGTCTATCATCTCAGATCGGGACAGTCGGTTTCTCAGCACATTTTGGTCCAGTCTCTGGTCAATGCTGGACACCAAACTCACGAAGTCCACAGCCTTCCATCCTCAAACTGATGGCCAAACAGAGGTTGTCAATAGGATGATTGTGCACATTCTGCGCATGTATAACTCAAAGCATCCACACACATGGGACGAGAGCCTCCCCTATGTTCAGCATAGCTACAACCGAGCTCTTCACAGCTCCACTGGCCATAGCCCTTTTTAGGTGGGTTTGGGGTTCCAGCCACTATGCCCCATTGATGTGGCCATGCCACTTGCAGCTACTCACATAAATTCAGCTCATGTCCAGTCCGAAACAGATAAGGCCACCAGCTTCATTGAGCGCATCCAACATATTCGCCAGCAGGTCCATGACATTCTTGAGAAATCAAATGCCAAGTACAAGCAGCGACATGATCAACATCGGGTGCCACACAAGTTTCAGGTGGGCAACAAAGTCTGGTTGCATTTGCAAAAGGAACGCCTTACTGGAGCCTATCGGAAATTGAGACCACTCCGATATGGTCCTTACACCATTACTAAGGCTATGGGAGACAATGCATTTGAGCTCAGCATTCCCCCATTCCTTGGCCTACACCTAGTGTTCAATGTGGACCGCCTTCGGCCATACTTTCCACCATTGCTAGACACATCCGACATTGCAGAACAACTCAAACCCACAGAATTAAATCCAGATTGCATGGAACAAGCTGCAACTGATCGGATCATGGACACACAGATCAAGAACACTCGCCAACAGAATATCCAACTATATCGAGTTGTCAAAGCAGGCCAACTCCTTCAGCAGGGCAAGTGGCTCACCAGGGAACAAGTTCAGCAAAAGTTTCCTCATCTCATGGAGGAGCTCAACGCAATGGGGACCATTGCTTCCTAAGGGGGGAGGAATGATCCAGGTGGATATTGGTGGCCACTTGCCAAGTCCACTTGGACCCCCACCATTGTTTTTCTCAGCATTTTCAGTTTCCTTAATTGTAGCACAACTTACTATTTTTAGCAGTTTTTCAGGTCCTGAACTTCCGGAGCCGTTTTGAGGCCTTAAACAACGTTTTTTGGGGAATCCGAGGGCAACATCCGATGTTGCCTGTTCCAACAATGGTAGTGCTCGGATAGATCTTTCTAACGAGCTATTGTATGCGTCAAACGGAGATCATATGCCAAAGTTACGACCCCGGGAAGTTGATGTACCAATTTACCCCAAACGGGGCCCACAGTTTGGCGTTTCATCTCCTAGGGTTAGGTTTTGGAATGTTAAGGGTTTTTCCATTGTTTCTCAACAATAAATAGGCCTTCGAGCCTCATTGTAACACAGTTTAGAGGCATGTAGCCATCACATCTCTTCTCAGAGATAAGCTACCATCGCCCTAGCTGGTTTATTTCCATTTCTGGTTGTAAGCATATTTCAGTATTTTCCATTAATGAAATGAAGTATTAGTTCCGCTGCATCTTTGTGTATATGGTTATCTCTGTAATTTGTTGCGTTCCTGTTTAAATCCGGATCATATATTCACATCATTTGAACCCAAGGTTTAGAATAAAAATCAATCAATTTTAGCATACTAAGCCCAAGGGCGGGGTGGGGCTAGTTCAAACCATACAGTGACTTCTACAATCGACAAAAAAAATTGGAATCTGTCACGAAGCTAGGGGGTTGCTCCATGTATATTTCTTTAGATAATTCACCATGAAGAAAGGAACTTTTAACATCCATTTGATGAATCTACCATCCAAAGAAAGCAACAAGGAAAGAATTAGTCAAACATAAATCACCTTTGCAACAAAGGGAAAAGTTATAGTATAGTTAATACCTTCTTATTGTGAGAAGCCTTTTGGAACCAAATGAGCCTTATAATGCTCAACAATACCTGCAAAAGTGAATTTGGTCTTATATACCCATAAAAAAATTCATAATGTCCGATCCTTATGGTTGAGGAACTAAGTCCCAAATGTGATTCTTCAAAAGAGGATCCATGTTAGCCTACATAGCATGTTCCCATTCTAGTTTCCCTCTGGCATTAACATAGGAATATGGATCATAATTCTCATGAACATGAGCCATCCTACTTCCTCTCTCCTTATGAGTCAACTTGTCCTTACCTTTGAGCAAGTGAGTCTAGAGTTTACTACCAAAATTTCTTTCATCAAGTGACCTCTCTTGGTCCTTAATTAACAAATAAAAAAATGTGTCAAAGGTGTAGTCCTTATCATCTCCCTTACATGATCTCCAATTGGTGTAGAATGAGGAACAAAACACATCATAAGGTGTTCTCTAATTCACCAAAACCATTATAATGAATTGTCTATATTTATTTGGAAAATTCTTCCCATATTTTCCCAACTTTAATTGTAGCTCTTTGACATGGAATAAAGGAAGGTGGATCAAGAGAGGTCAACTCTTTCTCTAACTACATGACTTGACTTTTGTAAACTTTTTCAAATAATGACTTCAACTTCTTCCATACCTAATGAGGAAAATCATTTCCACTCCTATGAAGAAAAATTTCCCAAGAAATATAGGTTGTAATGACCTTGATGACCTAATCTTTCTTTCTATGGATGATAAACTTCATCTAGTCATCCTTTGGATCTAAAATAACGGTCTTCATATACTACCAGATCCCTTTTCTCTTCAGTATGGTTTTTAAGTATAGATTCCAAATAACATAATTTTGTCCATTCAAAATAGTAGGGTCAATCTTGAAATCCACCTTCATATTTCTAATAGATCTAATATGTTCAAAAAACAAGTTTTAGTCAACAAATAAATCGACCCAGTGTCAATCACTGTAAGGTCCAACTTAGCACAATTTGAAGACAATATGGTTAGGTTAAAACCGTTAGCTCTAATAACATTCAAGGATAGAGGGAACCTAAGAAAAACAAACATAAAGTAGAATCTAAAGAAATAAATACAAGAGTAATTAAGCTCCAAGATGATGGATAACATATAGAGACATTGTTACAACACTTAAACAAAGCACATTATGATCAAAACATCACAACACACAATAATAAATTTGAAACTTCAATTATATTATTCAACCCATATGGTCCTTCATTAATAGTTTCCAAATCTAACTAGCTTCCTTAATTTGTGGAAGATTCGATCCACAAATGAGCATTGATAGTTCCGCAATTTTCCATGAAATCAATGTTGTTTCATCCACTAGTTTACTATCCTATTGGACCCAACCATCCAATTAATTCCTTGGACCACTCAATAAGCACTCCACTAGTCGACCACTCGACCATCTATCTGCTAGTTGGTTACTCGACCAACCCATCAACCACGTTGTTGACTACTCTTCTAGTCGACCACTTGACTAGCTATCTCTTGCCAGTCCATCCTTCACTGACTATCTCTAAAAGCCCGATAGGTTTTATAGACCAACATAACCTTAGGTTATAACATGATCAATACATGTACACTACTAAAAAAAATAAAAAACTTCTTACAAAAATTTGCAAACCCTTTACTCCTATGACATTGTGTGATGTGAGTCTATCCAAAATCACCTTCGCCTTTTTAATATCCCTGCAATATTGTCCTTCCTCTATTAAAAAGAAATCTTATGAATACTTGTTCTTCTTATGCAACATTTATTTCTTTCGATTAATGATCATTTCTTCCTTACTTAACACTTAAAAAACCAAGTTTAGGTTTCAAATATGTTGTTACTTAATTATTATTTTTCTTAACTAACATAAATATATATTCATTAAAAAAAAACTTATATTTAGACGAACAACATATTACATCTTTTTGATTCTACAATCTTCCATCCTTCTAATTCTACAATCTTCCATAAAAACTAAGGATAAATCATAACATGCATCCAAAATCTTAATAGTCTTAACTAAACAAGAATTCCAAATTCGCTTATAAGTGGCCAATTAAACATATTTCCCCAAAATATATAAAAATGACTAATATACTATGGACGATACATATGTAAAATTCCTTTTTTTCCTTATGTTTGGCTTGAGGAAAACTTATGCCAAATAGGTGGACTAATTCATCTTCCTTCAAAACTTCTTAAAATGAGTTCTTTGTATTATGATTATTATAATCCATGGAAAGACTTTTGATGAAGTAAGGAGCAAAACTAACTAAACTTAGTGAAGTTCGTTTTACCAAACTAAAGAAATTACAACATATTTTAGTTCATGGCATACCTAAGTTGCTTTAAAAAAAAAAACCAAAAGGGGTGAATGTCAAGTAAGTAGAAATACACATTACTTCTCCTTTTCATGACAATGGACTCAAACTTTTCTCTTTATAAAATTCTCCTCTGATTTTAAGCTAACCAAACCCAAAAGGGGGAACATGTCAATGTTATTTATTTTAATGTGTGAACATGCCATTTTGATCTAAATGTTTCAATGCAATGTATGTGCTTTTTTCACAAAGTTAAAATTTTAATATATGAACCTAATCTTTAATCAAGAGGTGTGAATGTAATACCTAACCTTTTTAAGTGGTCATCCTTCCATACAAATTTAAATAGGTTATATATTTGAAACCTAAATTATGATAAAAAGAATATCACCATCTTCATTAAAATTTTTATAAAGTTAAATGTGTCCTTTTAAATTTAATATATAAACCCAATCTTAATCTTTAATCAAAAGGTGTGAATGCAATATTTGACATTTTATATACTTGAAAACTAAATTATAATAAAAAATATCTCCATCGTCATTAAACTAATTATTAATATTTTATATAATTAATTAATAAAAAAATCACGTTACCATCTTACCATCCCATCCAAAAGTAATTAACCTGTTTTGGAAAAAACTCCACAATCAAATATAATTCAATATTAATATTCCTAACATATACTATTATGTAAATATAATTTGATATTAATATCCTAATATATAGTTGTTATTTTTAAAATTTAAATTGATAAAAATATTATTATTATAAAAAATGAAAAGTGTTCAAATTTCATTTCATTTATTAATTTCATAATTTTAAGATAATAATACAATATAAAATTATTAATAAAATGTAATATTTATTTATATATAATTAATTTGTATAATGTATTTATATGAAGTGGGAAAACATGCAATATATTTAAATTGAGATAAGCAAATGGCAAATAAAAATAAAAGATAGTCTAGACATTCTAAAGTGGGGATATCGATTTATTGAGGCCTACAATGTCAAGGAAGGCTACTTCATAGCTCGGTAAGCTCTTCATATTGAACCGAGCCCCTTCTGGAAGGATCTCTCATTAGTTGGCTTGTGGCCGAAAGTCACTACCTTCCTTTGGCTCCTCTCCGAATGTAGAATTCTAACCTGGGAGAACTTAATATATATATATATATATATATATATATATATATATATATCAGACCCCCATGGTGTTATTTATGCAAGCAACAACAAGAAACCATAGATCAACTATTGAGCACCTGTAAGATAACAAGCAGTGTCTTGGGGGAAATCACTATATGCTTTAACAAAAGAATTAATCCCAGTGTGAACATTGTCCAAAGTCTAAAACAATTGGCCCAACAGCCCCTTCCAAAGTTTGCTTATCAATAGATTATGGACTCTTGCCCTACGTTTACTAGTGTGGGAAATATGGAAAGAACATAATCGTCACATTTTCAATGACAAACAGAGCACTCTTGGAGGCACATGGATCCTTCTCTACCAGTGAATTGAGGAATCTCTTTACGTCACTGATTAGGATGAAAAAGACCTCGCATTTCCCCACGATGAAGACTATTCTTGATTGATGGTGATTCAATCGTGACCACTCTCTAGCTGGTAACATAAAACCAACTCCAAGAACCACAAGCTCTGAAGCTTGGACACCCCTCCCAGCACTCCACTTCAAGCCGAACTTTCATGGTGCTTCCAAAGGGAACGCTGGAGAGGCTAGCATCTGAGGAGTCATAAGGAATAGTAAGGGATAAATCATAAGCCTATTTAGTGGCTACATAGGCCATGACAACAAAAATGCCACCGAATTAGAAGCTCTAATCCAAGGCCTCCTCATTGCTCAACATAAAGGTCTTCATTCCCTTATTGCAGAAGGTGACTCTCAATTGATTATCCAAGTAGCAAGAAAACTCCAAACAAGATCTCCCACACAAAAATGCTCCTTTGGTTGGTCATTAGACCAAAGCATGCAACAACTAGCCACAATACTGGCTCAATGTGAAGCAATTATCTTCACTCATCTCAAAAGGAAGGTAAACTCCTTGGCCAACTTCCAGACCAACAAAGGGGTAGAGGAACACCTCTCATGCATAGAACTACACCCAAGTTGTCCCCACATCTCTTTGTAGATATCTCAATGCACAAAGATCACCCACGGAGACCCCCACACCCTAAATGTGGGTGCCAACCAAGTGGCCATGGGATGCAACCCAAATCTTTATGGCACACATGCTTCAAAGCCTTGAATTCTTCACTAGGTGGTGCCAGGCTCCCCTACAATGACATTAAACGGTGCACCCAAGAAATGGTAGAGTGTGCCAAGGTGGAACCTCCAGGGACTCCATGCATTTACTCTCCACATTGGCCAAGTTCACCTATCCTTGCTTCCTCGACTACCTGCCATAGGCATTGCTATAAGATCTGGCAGAGTGATCAACATAATGTTAAGGATATGTTTCTAGAAGCACAACTGCTCTTTGTTCCCGTGCAACACCCACATAGTTAAAACACTTGGTCGTTATGCTCTAATGGTCCGTGAAAGAGGTCGACCTAGTTGTAGTGGCAAAGATAGATGTCGACTCTGCTTCTGCCATGGCACAATCTAGGTGTTGGCAGGTTTGATGTTAGCGTCCCTCGTCACCACTAGCATAAGGTGGCAGGCCTAGAAGCCACAAAGCTACACAGCACCAGGGACCACACCTAGGTTTTGCGCAATGCACTTGGTCGTCAACTTCATGACCACAAGGAAGGCTCCCTTGTGCTTGAGGCTCGTCTCCTATACCTTGAATTCTATCTGGGGTGCACCAAAGTTTCAATGTAAGACATGGCATAGGCCCTGGGCCTCCAGCTACAATCTCCTACTCCCTCTACTCCTGACTCCTCATCCCAAATCCCAAATGACTCACTGGAGCATGGGACCATACATCCTAAAGGTAGTGGTAGTGGCCATACTCATGGTACTAGGCAGCATCAACAACTCAACGTGGAACAACCTTTAGCTCAGGGTATGTCCTCCACATCGGTTGATCTAGTCAGTGGTTAAGACATGGGCTCTCACCCCAAGCCAGTTGCTCATCCTCAATCAGACTATGATGACTACTATGGTCCAACATCGATTCTAGAAGTACTTGAGAAACAAGTTGCTTCAAACATGTTTTTTGGACTATTTAGCTTCCAATGCTTATATCTCTATATTGTCTACTTTCCTTTTCTCTTTCTCCATAAAATAATAGGAATTATGACTTCAACTTTTTTTTGTCCAACCTTAAACAATCTTCTGCATATAATTTTCTAACTCAAACCACGTTTTAGATTTTTTGGTTCATACCCACTAAACTTGTTTAATTCAACTCATGGCTCCATCGTCATTATAATATACCTTATATAAATTTCCTGTAATACAAAACTTGTTTTCCCTTTTTATATAGAATTAAACCTATTAAATAAATTAAATATCCCAAATTATAATCAATTAATCTAATTATATTTAAAGTCAATAGTTCAATATAATATCTTATAGTGATATTATTTATTATTTATATTAATGGAAAACATTAAATATTATTGAAAACGTTCGTTCAACCACATACATTACAATAATTTATTAAACAATTTAACATTGAAAAAATCAACATAATCATTACTTATTATGATTATATACTTTTTAAAGTCAACCTTCCATTTACCAAATGCCACTCAAAAGCTCTAATGAAATACACTTAACAGTTTTGATGATGAAAGAAAGTGCCGTGCATCATACTTTTTCTGAACATTTCATAAATTGCATATCAATTTAAACTAGTTATCATCATTTGTGAATACCACTAACATTATAGGGATGCATATTTTCTTAAGTTTGGCGGAGTTTGAGGCTTTTTCTTCAGTGTTTTTTCCTGAGTCAAGCTTTGAAACACTTATTTTAATATTTTTGAAATATCTCCAATTTTGACTAGTTCAATTTGGAAATTTTATAAAATCACTCTTTTTTTTTTTAATTTAAAAGATATATATATATATTAAAAAAAAAAAAATTTAAATTAACTTTTTATCTCTAAAATTGACTTTTAAATATAATTTGTAATTTCATAAAGTTACATTCTTTCAAAACCTAAAACGAAGTATTCATTCTTATAATACACCTTTTATGAAAAGGTATGTATTTGCAATACCCTAATAGAACCTTTGAGAAGTTAAAATAGGAAAAATAAAACAGAAATAAAACATATCATAACATTAAAGGTAATTATTTGTAAATATTGATTTTTAGTTAATTTTTATTAACATGATATTTTACTATTTAAAAACTTATGATATTTTCCATTTCCGATATCACTCTTCCAAATGATATTTTCCATTTCCGATATCACTCTTCCAATATTCTAGATGGTCTCCAAGCCTCCGATGCATCTCGTTCATTTGATTTGGATGATTCCAATGACTAATTAATATGAGGGTCATTTTATAAAAGTTTGGTTGGTAAAATGGTTATTTAATATGAAACGTTTGAAGGATGTAGTGTGTAAGAATTAAACAAATATGGTTTGAATTTAATTTAAAGTATTTTAATTTTATTGTTTAATAAAATCAATAAAATTTAAATAATTTTAATTAAAAAAAATGTGTTATAATTAATTTTTATATATAACTTAATTAATTTGTAAATAAACATATTTATCATAGTATTAATTTAATTAATTGTGATCATATTTAGTGATTTAAATTAGATTGTATATAATTAATTTAATAATTGTAATTAATTAGAAATTAATTAATTTTAATTGTATATAGAATATTTAATTATAATTTTTGAAATTTAAAATAGGTATGACATTTTTTAGAATTCGGATTATTTTGGCACCTCATCTTTGGAGAGACATATCTGGAGATTTACTCAACCAAATGAAGCCCACAATAGCTTGTTGGAAAGCTAAGACAGAAGAGGATAATATGGGATGGTTAATTTTAGAAAATCTCATCATTAATAACCCAAAAATCCGGCGAAAAAAAAAAGTGACAAATTTGAAACAAAATTAAATTTTTATGTTGATTTGGACAAATTTTATTAGCTTTGGAAAATTGTTGTTACTAATTCCTCCTCCAGCATTACTCAAAAGCAAATTAGACTCAATAGAAACAATCACATCTTGAAATTTATTTGGATTTTAATTTATTTTTATTTTTTAACAATTTGTTGAGAATGAGTTTTTGTTTTCTATTTTGTTCATCAAATTTGTTTTAATTTCTGAATTTCAATTTATTGTGGCAAGAGTGTTGATATAGATTGTCATTGATATCAATATGGCAATATTCTAGGAAGCAAGAAGCCATGAGGAGAAACCAGAGGAAAGCCAAGACAGTCAAGCCATTGGAGAGACTATCGGAGGCGGAGGAATTCATCAAAAGAGGAGTATTGCAGAATATCAAAGCAGAGCTATTGGAGGAGCATAAACAGAGCTATTGGAGCTACAAGAGGAGCCATATCGGGAGTATCGAGAGTAATATATGCCACAGAAGAACTATCGGAATCCAAAGGAAGACCGATCAGAGGAGCATAGAGGAAGAGCAGAAGAGTACAAAGAGGGAGGACATAAAGGCAGAGGTGGAGCAGTATATAGTATATATATGCAATATACACTATCAGAGGCAGAGTATATATATATATATATATAGAGAGAGAGAGAGAGAGAGAGAGAGAGAGAGAGAGAGAATTGTGATACATTGCAGACCCGCTGCAACATTACGAAATGCTCTATACTATATTGCATCCGCCATATCACAAGTGTTTAAGGCCTTGCTGCATGGAAAGTGTTGATTGCGATATATGTTGTGGACCCGATGGATTCATCAACAACAGTTTATAAAATATCGCGTCCAACAGGGGAATCGGCCATCGACCATCGACAATGTTATGGGCTCGACTTATAAAAGACTTCCGGAAGCCGCGATTTCCGATTGCGATAACATTGCGGAGGAGCAGACCCGATGCATCTATAGATGCGAGCGTAATGCATTTGAAGTTTGGCCTTAAGCATTCGGTTGGGTTTTTTCCATATATTCCTGTGTATTTCAATAATTGTATTGCCCGGGGTTTTTAAGGCCAAAAGCTTCAAATAACAGTTCCGATAGTTTAGTGGGCCTGAATGATTGCGATTGCAATGGTGACGTGGCATGTGGGGCCTCCTTGTTGATACTGTCTCTCAAATGAAATCCTCCATAAACAATAAAGTCCAGTGTATGAATATTATTATTGAAAAAGGGCCTCTCTGTTATAGTTTTAATATGCAACATTTTTTCTTTATATTTCGGCCCTCTTATATATATATATATATATATATGTATGTATGTATGTATGTATGTATGTATGTATATACATACATACATACACACACACACACACACACATATATATATATATATATATATACATACATACATATATATATATATATATATATATATTATAATTGCGATACGTTGCAGACCCACTGCAACATTATGAAATGCTCTATACTATATCGCATCCGCCATATCGCAAGTGTTTAAGGCCTTGCTACATGGAAAGCGCCAATTGCAATATATGTTGTGGACCCGATGGATTCATCAACAACAGTTTATAAAATATCGCGTCCAGCAGGGGAATCAGCCATCGACCATCGGCAATGTTATGGGCTCGACTTATAAAAGACTTCCGGAAGCCGCGATTTCCGATTGCAATAACGTTGCGGAGGAGCGGACCCGATGCAGTTATAGATGCAGGCATAATGCATTTGAAGTCCAGCCTTAAGCATTCAGTCGGGTTTTTCCATATATTCCTGTGTATTTCAATAATTGTATTGCCCGGGGTTTTTAAGGCCAAAAGCTTCAAATAACAATTCCAATATTTTAGTTGGCCTAAATGATTGCGATTGTGATGGCGATGTGGCATGTGGGGCCTCCTTGTTGATATTGTCTCTCAAATGAAATCCTTCGTAAACAATAAATTCCAGTGTATAAATATTATTATTGAAAAAGGG
Organism: Pinus tabuliformis; assembly: GCA_031772625.1. NCBI lineage: Eukaryota > Viridiplantae > Streptophyta > Pinopsida > Pinales > Pinaceae > Pinus > Pinus tabuliformis. Next base: position 356,158,081 of record CM062819.1, on the reverse strand, counting down.
CCTTTCAGTTATAGTTTTAATATGCAACATTTTTTCTTTATATTTCAGCGCTCTCTTCTAAATTAACGTGTCCTTGGAGTATTGGTGAACTCAAAGAGATAGAGGAAGCCAAAAGCCAGGAAGCTGAAGGACAAGTGAGCGTAGAGGAAGATAAAATGACCGAAGGAGGGAAGTCGAAGGATCAAGCGAGCGTCGAGGAAGCCGAAGAGCCAGTGGAAAGAGGAAACCAATGGTCAGAGGCATCAGGAATACATAAAACATGAAAAACAAGGAAAATTGTGTGCGTGTGAATAATCAGAGTTAGAGGAAGCCGAAGTTTAGGTAGAGGCAGGAGAAGCAGGAGAACATAAGTGAACCATAAGCTTAGCAAATTTGGGAACAGAGAACTACAGCAAGACAGATTCAGACAGTTTATAATAAAGGGTTGAATCCTGCGGGGTTGGAGCCTTAGAATTAAAAGGATTTGAGTCCTTGGGAGTTGGTGCTCCTAAGTCCAGGACTATTGCCTTGGCAAAACAGAGTTGGTGCTCTAGAGGTTGGAGCCTCACAAAAGTCCAAGTTGGTGCTTGGCAACTGATTGCTACCATTTATATATTGTATCTATTTCATTGCACATATTATATTAATAAAAGCATTTATTCTAGCTATCTATTTCTGTGTTCCATATATAAATGTTTTTTTGCTGATAAAAAGAACAATTGAAAAGAAATACTGAGTCACCCCCAACCCCCACCCCTCTCAGTATTTCCAACAAGGAGAGCAGTTGAGGAGATGAGAAAGACAAGATTTTGATCAATAGAATTGTTCCAACAAGAGAGGAAATAAAATTTTGGCTAATCAATTTATTGGAGCAAATTTATTCTCCAGCAATTCTCTCATTTTAATTCTCTTTTGTAATTATAAATTGGGTTGTTGTTGAATGGAATTCAAGGGTTACATATCTAAAACTTAGGGAGAAAATTCTCTGCAAAGAGAGGGATTTTTTCACTACTGTAGGGAGCAATATTTTTGTAGAGAATTAGCTAAGTTTGGGCCAGACTTATGGAGATTAAAAGAGATGTATTTCAACTCTAAAAATTTCATGTTATCATGAAATTTTCTAAGAATTTCATGTACTCAAAGGCTGTAATCAGATCTTTAATTCTTGTACACTACTGTTAGAGATAGAGGTTGATTGGTGGTTTGCAATTAATAAAATTTGTGGCAATCCTTGATTCCAGATAAGTATGTGTTTTTGAGCTTTTGTGTTATTGTGATTTCATTTAAATACATGCATGTTTTAATCATTTGAAAATTATCTTTTAATGATGGATCTAATCACTGTCAAGTTAAATTGTGAATTCAAATAGATAAAGGAGGCATACTTGTTAACTATTTATAAAATTCATAACATGTTTATCTTGGTTTTAATAATGATTATTTTATGAGAACTATTTCCTTAATGTATTCATATATATGTTTTAGTTTGAATTCATTTTATTTGAATTTGGATGTATGTGTACTAGAGATTTGATGACTACTCATTAGATAGCTGAATACATATACTTGCTTGAACTAGTAATAAGTCTTGGAACTATTTCATTGGTTTATTTACTTCATTTTTATTCCAAATTCAAATCTGCTCCAATTTCCCTTTTACCTTGCTCTTGGTTAAGAGGGGGACTAATATTTATTTCAATAGAGATAGATTTAGGATTTATTTTCTGTTAATTAGAGCATATTTGCAATTAGTTTTAATTATTTCATACTAGAAGTCCTCTTACATAGGAGCAGATTTTAGAGTGGCTTGGCTAGGCCATTAATTCAGCTTAAGAATCACTTTCTTTCACGAGCTTTGCAAGAGGGCAGATCTAATGTCTCTTCTCTATTAGCAAGTAATAGATATACTATAAGCCAGCAGAGTAAGAGAGAGGGTAATTGGACCCAATTGAACCAGTCAGAACCACCATTCCAAATGGAAAAGGAGATTTTTTAAGTTCCCAACCGAGTGGTCTCCCTTATAATGTTGACATGGTCATTTTGTGCCATCCACATGTCAATATTACCAAACTAAAATTTTATAAATCTCATAGAAAACCTTAGCAGTACTTCAACGTAAATTGAATGGTTTAGAAGGTAAAATGATAACTTATTTCAAGTAGTCTAGATCTATTTTAATTTTTTATTTATCAAGTGCTGAGAAGGATCAAATATTTTAAGTTGCAAACTCTTGTTTTCTTAGTGCAAAATTTGATGAAAGATTTGATCTCTCTTGACACTTTATAGATTTGGAGTTAAGATGGATTTAGACTAATTTAATTATTAATTAAAATATTTCTGCTGGAGGTGAAAAACAAGGAGCGTACTGAGGCAGGTGGGAATGAACATCCCCCACGTGAAAACCTTAATGTTTAAACATGTTGATGAGAGAGCGTTGGGAGTTTGTTCGACAAACATTCTCAAGGCTGACAAAGGTATATTTGTGATGATCTTGGCATGGACAATCATTTGTAACAATTTTGCAATGAAATTTGTTACAGAAGATGGAAGTGTTGGCTCCAATTCTGCAAGTGGACTTCTCATAACCCTGAGTCGGTTCACAAGATAGTGTGTGCTCTTCATAGTGATCCAAAGGCCTTAGAATGGTGAAGTACAAGTGCTTATTGACGCCCATATTGTAATCTAGGACTTAGGTTCGAGTGGCATAATGAGTCTTTCATAAATGGAAATTCGTCTTCTGATGGCACCAACCCCTTGTAAGGCTTTTGTTGGGCTATTAGACTGCACAATGTTAGGGAGGTCAATTTGGACATCAAAGGATTATCTTAAGTAATTCGTCTCCCATTTTTCCATCCTGGGTGGATTATTTGGTCTTCTCTCGTTGTGCAGCCCATTTTTCTCCTAAGGATGCTTGAATTGGTATTATGTGCATGGTGTAAAAGGTTTCGAGGGGTAAGTTTCCCTTCTCTGTTGTTATTTTGGGAGCATAGTGTTGTCCTTCTTTCATCTGAGAGGTGTGGGTTTGAACCATGCTTGGAATTTCTAAGCCTTTGCTCGCGAGGGATGGGAGTTTGGAGAAAGTTGTTCTTTCAGGAGTATGGTCGTTGGAGTTCTTGGAATGTCGAGTTTAGGAACACCCCTTCTAATTCTTGTTTTTTCAGCTAGGTGTCCATGGTCCTTGTTGGGTGCCAGTTGTCTTTAGCATGTAGTGCTTATTCAATGTTTGAGGTGGGTTCTCTCGGGAGGCTAAAATTTTCCATCTATACTCGACCTATGGTGGTGGTGCGCTCTTCAATTGTCATACCTAGGTTGGTTTGGGCGAGAGGCCCTATTTGTTCACAATTAGAGAGGTCAATTGTTACGACCCTATGTAGTTTGATTAGTGAGCCACTTATGTTGTGGCAGCGTGGTCTTCCAATTCATGGGGGAGGCTAGCGGGGCCAAGGAGATAGAATGCAAGGGGATCTGTCAGCAAAAGAAGGCGAGCTAGATCTGCCTCTTCGTGGCTCTCCTAGGAGAGTTGATTTGACACCCTGTTTTGATTCCATTGAAGCCCAGATCTTCCTTGTCTAAACTTCGGTGGACCAACAAGATCAAGACCAAAAAAATGATCACAATAAAGTTATTAGTTTTCTTAATGGCATTTTGTCCAACCAAGAACACATTTTGGATTGGTAAGAATCATTGTGTCACAACTCGAAGCAACTGCAAGATTGAATGGACAGTTTTGACAGTTGGATGGCCCATATGAATTCTTCTAGTTTTCTTTAGTTATTATCATTCTTTTTTTGCATGTATTTGATGGCCAACAAATCCGGTAGGAGAGAGGCCTTAGTTTACTAGCATCTTCTTTACTCGCGGTGTACTCTCTTCTTTAATTAATAGAAAATATTTGACTTATAAAAAAAAAATATTAATTGAAATAAAAAAAGAAAACAACAACAACATAACATAACCTTACAAAATCTCTTCTATACTAAACTAGAGAGAGCCTCTGAGGGAAACTAAGAATTAAAGCCCTTAATCCTCCACAAGAGTGAAAATTCTTCCACAAGTTTAATGGAAGTATTATTATTATTCGAGTTTAAAAGGTTTTGCTTTAACGATCTATTTCTTTTTTAAAAATATAATTCGTAAATAATTTTTTTTAAGGTTTAAAAAAAATAATAATAATATAATTACTTATTGAAAAAAATATTAATAACATAAAATTAATAATTGTAAAATTCAAGTTAATTATTCACAAAAACGTGTCTAAGTAAATACATAATTGAAAATTAACCAGCCTAGATCCATGTTAACCTTTGATGTACCAAACACAGAGAGGAATCAAATCTCTTGAGGTGCAAACCTCTTTTAGAGTAAAACGAGATTTGATCTCAAGAACTTTTAGAGTAAAAACAGATTTGATCCCTCTTAGTCTTTGGTAGGTCCAGAGTTAAGATAGATTTAGGCTAGTTTATTTTTAACTCTAATTTAATTTTTTGAAATATTTTAATTTAGTAATATGGAAAATTTATATTTTTATTATAATAATAAAAAAAGTATATTGATGTTTTTTTAATAATTTATTTTATGTTTACTTACTGTGTATTTGGAAATTTCAATAAATGTGAAGAACTTGTGTAAGTGTTATAAAGATAAAATTTATACATGAAATGTTAAAATTTTTGAAATTATGATTATATTTTAAATAATAAAATAATGATAATTAAATTTATTTTATAAATACAATAATGTGTTATATATATATATATATATATATAAAACACCTAGAAAAAATTGGTCCCTATTGGCCCTTGGGAGATTCGAAGTTAAGATGAATTTCATATATATATATATATATATATATATATATATATATATATATATATTAAATTCATCTTAACTTCGAATCTCCCAAGGGCCAACAGGGACCAATTTTTTCTAGGTGCAAATCTTTCCTCGAGTTTTATACTCAAAGAGATATTGCATCTCAAAAGATTCGATATGTATAATTTTTTTTTTTACTTTGATAAAATTTACTTCAAACAAACACTTTTTAATTATGGTATTAATTTATTTAATTTTTGGAGGGAGCATTTTAGTTTTGTAAGTATTCCAATTTCATGCAACATTTTACATGTAATAAAGGTTGACCTTTGGTTAATTAATTTCATTTTTGGGAAAATAATCTTATATGATTTTTTAAGTTGGAGAGAAAAATTAATTTAATGAGGGATCAAAGCGAAGTGGAATGATGAATTGAGCTCGGTAAGCTTACAGTCAGTTGAATTTGTTGTCCCAATGTGAAGCAAAGTTGGATTTATACAAAAATGATATTATTTCATTTTTATAGGTTACACATTATATAATTTAGTAATTTTTGAAGAATAAACATATCATACTCCTTCGCTAAATTAACCTTACGCTTTTTGTTTTCTTGAATTTTATCCATGGTTAATTTCCTTTTGTGACCAATAATATTATTGTATATGTGTGTTTTTTTTGTTAAAAGTTTAATTGACCCCACATATTTAATATTATTCTTTATTTTCATTAATTAGCCTACATGTATTTTTTAATTTGTTTATTATAAAGTTACATCCCAACATCTCCCTCATATATTGGGTTGTAGAGCACCTATCAGTACAATAATAACATGAGAATAATAATACTAAACTTCAAGATAATAATATTAAAAAAAATGTGTGGTGGTAAATATATAATTAATGTTTGAATGTTGAATTAATTTTTTATTTAATTAATGAAATAAAAATATTATTACATGTAAAATATTATAAATTTATCAAGTTTCGAGAAGCGGGAGGGGTTATCTTGTGCCTTGATGATCAATTAGAGCTTCAATTCACCTGGGGATTGAGTGTCTCTACCAATAACCAAGATATCGCTAGAAGAATCTGTTAGTTGATAGTCTTCAACGACTCATTGTTAGTCATCAAATAGGTAGAGAATCTTAGAGAAAATTGTAGCCCCTCCCTGTTTCTCCATTCTACAAAGGATAACTCTACAATTGAGGCACTATGAGATAATTGAGTCACATCATGTAAAACGACACCTGAATACAATGGTAGATGTGCTTGCCAACAAGGGAACAATTATGGATCAAGGCAAGCTAGAACATGATCAAAGTTTAATAATTTACAAATATTTACCATGATATGCAACACCAATCCTATTATAAGTAATTTTGAGCATAGCAGTGTTAAGGTTTGTGGGATAATTTGCCGAAGGGTTAGCTTAACAAGATCCTTTTCCATTTTTGTTTCTCGACGACATCTAATCGCCTTATTAAAGAATAAGTATAATGGTAGCTTACCTTTAAAGGGGACAAGATGTTAGAGTAACTCGGTTTTGATATCATTTATCCCTAGATATTAGACGGCATCATCATACGGAACGCTTGGAGGTCGGTTGATCCTTCTTGAGGAGTAGTGTGGAGAATGCAAAGTGATAATATAATCATTTTGAAGGGGACACAAAACCACCGCAATGAATTAGTAGCACAAATATTGAGTGATCTTAAGGAATTATCAGGGGTGGATTGCTTTGACGATGTCAAGAATATGGTGGGATAGGAACCTACTGTCATTAAATGGAAACTTTGAAAAATGAGAGTAGAAAAACAATGATGGCATATTTATAAAATGTTGATGTTGGAGAATTATTGCTACCAAACTATCAAATTTTTTTGGAGACAAAACTCCAAAGGGGATTTCTACATGGAGAAAGAATTCTAATTCGTTATTGTAAATAATTTTAGTTTCTTTAATTATCATCGAAAGCATGAGTGATTTATGGAGTGATTCTAGGAATAACTTAAGTGATTTTAGGAGTTAGAAAACCTAATTTGTGGAGTGATTTATGGAGTTCGTTAGCCTCATATTGCAATAGGTTTCATATTTCATGATTGACTGTTTTACATGCCAAATATGTCATCTTTTCATGCTGCAAGGTTCCATATTTCCAAGAAGTTCCATTTTGAAGAATCATACCATTTTTGAAGAGTTTTACAGTTAAGGGAAAGCCAAACAGCGTAATCTTGGCTTCCCTAGGTTTAAATTGCTTGTTTTAGAAGATAGAGAATGAATATCTGTCCAAATAGCTTAAGCTTGGCAGATGAGTAGCTAGGTAGAGAAATGAAGGAGACCAACTACTTAATCTGGGCCCTTGGAAGAGATAAGGGTACATTTATATAGGAGGGCAATCAAAAGAAAAGAGGATAAGTAGGGTCTGCAAGTCTAAGTGCACCCATTCAGAAGGATGAAAAAATGTTAGGTAAGTACGCTGGGTAGGCAGTTTTGTGGTTGCAGAATGAGGATTTGTGATCAATTTTGTATTTCAAAGTGTTTATACTCTTCAGACCACAAGTACAAGGCAATTTTCCCTTGGAACAGCTCAAGTGAGGCATGACTAACTTCCCATTCTTCCTTTTCCCAAATCATTCACTAATTTCCCCTATAAGATGTTAAGATCTGCTTGATATCTTTAAGAGTCATCATATTCCATAAACATTTGCCTAAGTAAAGATCTGCTTTGCTTAGAGGTGCTCATATTTCTTCGGTAAGTCCTATTTCCCCTTTGCAGCCTAAGATTTCTATCCTTGGCGCTTTCTAATCAAAATTCATATTAATTTCTAACTTACTACGTAAATCCCTATCTATTTCCCCTTCCCCTATTAAAAATATGTTAAATATCCCCCTTATATACATATCCCCTCCCTCTGGTTGAAATATAACCATAAATAATGCTTGGGAATTTCTAAGTTTATTTGAAACTTAGTAAGAACCCTTAGTTTGCTTCTTTAAACGTTTTCCTATGCTTTTGGACCCCTTCCAAAGCATAAAAACCCTCTTCCATGCAATCGGACCCCTTCCGATGCATTAATAACCCACAAACCCCAAAGTTTTTGAACCCCCGCCGCATAAATAAATCAATATAATTCAACGGGCCCCGTACATTATCGTACCCGCAGCTCCACGCTCCGTCGGCCCTCCGATCCGCCCTCCCAGATCCAATGGCCCAGGTGGATTTCGGAGCCGCCCCAATGCTCGACAGTTAGCATCTGATAGCACGGTGGTTTTGTCGTCGTACAGAGGGACGCGTGTCCGCCTTTTATTGTATCGGGTGGGCTCTGACAAATACCGCCCCATACAGAAGGCGGTCCGATAAAACCACAAACCGCCTTCTGTCTCTCCGCCCCTGACGTCAGCGCCACGTCACCGCTCACATCACCTCCGCATCCCTACCCCGCCTTCTGTCCTCTGCCACGTCACTCTGCCATACTGCCATGTCATCCGCCACATGTCCTCCGCTGAGGTCACTGCCATGTCACCTTGCCGTACCCGGGACCCGCTGTTGACATCATGCTGACATCATCACAGAAAAGGCGCAAAGGGCGAAAATCGCGTCGAAGAAGGCCTGAAACAAGAAACAGAGGCAGTTTTCGATGCGCGATTAGCGCTAATCGCGCATCGCTAAGAAAAATTGCTCAAAATGGAGAGCTTCCTATTGCTTAGCTACCTGCAAAACCCAAAAATTCGTAGGAGGCAACGCTGGAAATAGAGAACTGAAGAAAAGATAGCAGGCAGAGGGAGTCAAGATATGACTACGGCAATTTTATAAAAAGGCCAAGTATGCATACCGAGAGCAGGATAATAGAGCAGTGACTCAGCGAAGCACCAGGGCAGCAGGCCCAAAAAACGCAAATCAAAAGCCAGCCTCAGCCCAACACAGTTATCAAGTCGCATTCCTCTGCCGTTATTTGACAGGATTTATTCATGTATGTTCATATTCAATCAGCCAACGCCGATAGCATTCTAGAGGCCACGAAAAGCATTTGAAGCAGTTATTTTTGCCTTGAAAGGGCAGAAAAGGGGCGATTTGATAGTTTCAAGCATATCAAGGGAGAGAAAGTGGCCCGATTCAAGTGTTAAAGAGTATCAGAGGAAAGATAAAGCCCAGATTAAATTAAAGAGTATCAGTAAAGCGGCAAAGAGTATCAGATCGGCAATATCAAAGCAGGTGAACATTAAAGGCCTCCATCCAAGTCAAAGAAGCAGTAAAGGCCATTCAAAGCTCATTAGATCGAGATTAGTGCACATTAAAGCCACCTAAAAGCAGCGGAACTGCCTAAGAGGTGCAGATAAGAGATTAAAGGCACAGTTATTGCAGAAACACTGCACCAAGCCACCAAGGACACCATATTAACTCATCAACTAGATATTTTGTAACTCGTTTTTTGTATATATACCACCCCACAGAACAAATTCGGGGTTGGTTGGTTGATAATCCTCATTCTAGACTTGCGCTGTATATTTTGAGAGCTCTATAATCAAAGACTGTTGGAATGCTTTGGATGAAGAACTGTCTGTTGTGTTATTTAATGGCCAAAGAGTGACTGTGGAATTCTTGTGCTACTACATGGCTCAATAAGTGTTTTCTTATCTCTGTTTACAGTTTATATATGTTTAAGCCACCATTGTATTACCATCTAAATAGCAAGAAAGAAGAATAGCTTAGGCTTTGATTGACTGCACTCTATGTTCAGTTCTTGTTATTTCTATATGTTTTCTTCAGAAATGGTTATGAATATGCTTTCTTAAATGATCATGTTTACCCTGTTTCTTTCACATATGACTGTTATTTAGGAATTCTTGACTGCTCCTAGACAAACTTTCATTCACCTTCCCTCTCTGTTAGCTAATGAAAGATTCTTAGTTGCCTTTCATCTCTGACCTTCATTCCATCTTTATTCCAGCTTGATATTGTTCTATGTGTAGCTATCCTGCTCTGTATTCCTCTTGTGACCAAGAAAACGCAACAGCAAGCCCTAATCCATGACTCCATTCCCAATGGTTTGAACTTCTCACTCTATGCATCCCAACTCTGCTTGAAAACATCATCCTTCCCACCAAAATCAAAACAAAACCCATGTACACCATAACTAGCCTAAAATCAACCCAAAACAAAGCTAAATTTTAAAGAGAGAGCCCTCTCTGACTGTAGTTAATCCAGACCCAAATCCACCAGCTATTTTTGAAAATCCCAATTTAATCTCTAGAAACCTTAGCAAACAAAAACAAGAAGAGTTTGCTAATTCTAGTCCTGAAACAGTTCAGCAAAGTTGTTTTCCAACCCCTACTTCCCATTGTTCGTCATCAACCTCTCCAAGAACCTTTTCCACACCTCCATTCACTGCGCATACTACCACTACCACCACTGTTATTACAGTTGTTCCACCTGTTCCAGTCGTTCCACTTATCCCTGTAAATATGGCTAACGGATATGCACCTTTACAGTTACCTGCAAATCTAGGGGCTATGCCTCAGGATTATCAAACCAAAATCACATATTTTGATGGTACCAGTTCTGGCACAGCCCTGCAACATACCAAGAAAATGCAGGACTACTTTGAGAGTTATGAAATAGATGATGATAGTGTAAGAATGAAGACTTTTGTCCAAAGTTTAACAGGAGATGTAAGGCCCTGGTTTAGAGCTCTTCCTGCAAATTCCATAGCTGACCCAGAGGCCCTTTACCAAACATTTCTTAACAGATGGGAGAAGAAGAAGGACCCTCTGCAAATATTATTCGAGTATGACACTATCAAAAGAGGCCCTCAAGAAGCTGTCTTAGACTATTGTGCCAGGTTTAACAATGTTTATAACGCTATTCCACAAAACCTTAGACCTCCACCTGATCTTGCTTTATACAAATTCCCTGATGGATTTGATTCATACATGGCTTATCAGTTAAGGGAAAGAGCCCCTCAAACCTTAGTAGACATGCAGAATGTAGTTGTTAGTGTGGAGGCAAATCTGATTGCCAAGCGAAATAGAGCAAGAGCTGAGAGAAGAACCACTTTTAAAGATGAACCTTCACCCTTTGAGCAAAAATTGGACATAATCATCAAAGGTATGGACAACTTTGAAAATAGAATGGGAACTATTGAAAGAAAAGCCTCATGGGAAGGACAGCAAAACAATCCTATCAAAAATCCAAACTTTAGAAAAAATCAGAACCCAAACGTTGGAAGGGCAAGTCTTGACCATGATATAAGACCTCCTTTTCATGAAAACTATGCTGAAGCATCCACATCTAGTGAGCAGATAGAGGACACTCACATAAACTTGATGGGTTTGAAGAGTGAACAACAAGTATTTCTAACCCAAGAAGACCAAGATGACCATGATATAAATCAATTTCAGACCAAGTCTGGAGAGTCATTTTACTTCAAACAAGGCTATGATTCAGCTGTCTACGAAGTCCATAAACAATACAAATTGAGAACAAGAACCATTGATGTGTCTAATCCCATCAAGCCAAACAATGCCAAGTAGCCTAAGAAAGTAAAAGACAAGGCAGCTATCACAGAACATGCTGATAAAACAGACCCAAAATTAAAAGAAGTGACCATAGAGGATGTATCTGACATGCAGCCCTCTAATAACCAGCCTTTTGTATCCTTTCCCTCAAAGAAAAATGTAAATAGCACTCCTCAAAGCCTTCCCAAAACAGAACAATCTCAAGAAATCACTAATAACCAAGAGAAGATCACTGAAGATACAATTGAAAAGGGAAAATCTGCCAGTCACAATACTAAAACAGAGTCAGAAAAACCTTTTGATTTAGAAGCAGAAATTGGTAAATTAAAGATATCTATTCCTCTCTCTGAGCTTGCCAAACATGATTTGTACAGACAGCAAATCAAAAGATCACTGCAAATGCCAGAAAACAGGGATGATGTTAATGTCTTAGATAATCAACCTGAATTACCATTTGGTCCTGAAGTCAATGGTAAATCAGGACATGGAGCTGTTTTACCCTTTTATGTCAGTTTGCACATTCATGATAAAGTGTTGCACAATTCTATGTTTGATTCAGGTGCTTCACACAATCTAATGCCCAAAGCTGTAATGGAGAAGCTAAACCTTGATGTCACTAGACCCTACAAAGACTTATTCTCATTTGATTCTAGTAAAGTCAAGTGTTTAGGCTTAATCAAAGACCTTTGTGTGTCTTTAGTCCAATTTCCCAACAAAACGATCCTAATGGACGTGGTGGTTGCTGACATTCCACCAAAGTATGGCATGCTCTTATCAAGATCTTGAGGAGCAAAACTCCAAGGATCTCTCCAACTAGACCTCTCCTATGCCACTATTTCAGTCTTTGGGCAACCAAAGAGACTGTATAGAGAAACACTGATGAAGTATGTGGTAAGTAGTGAGGAAAAACCCCAAAACTTTCCCATTTACTCAATCCATTCTGATATGGATTCCTTTATATTGTTGAATGATGATAGCTGCCCTCCCACTGATGAGAAGCCTTTGCCTTTAGAACAAGAAACATGCATCAATCAAGAGTTGGTTACCCATACCCGTGAAACTGTTAAAACAATTAGTGCAACCAGCATACAAGAAGAACCACATGAAGCACAAAACCTAGGTCCACCCAATCCTAAAATGACTGAAACTCTTAATACTAACCACAAGCAAGAAATCACATGGTATTTAGAGTTTGATGGTTCTGTTAATAAGCTAGGAGAAGGGGCAGGAATATGGATTCACAATACACATAACAGCCATGCAGAGGGTCATGCTTATAGACTAAACTTCAAGTGCACCAACAACATGGCAGAGTATGAGGCTCTCCTTTTAGGCCTTAAACTGCTAAGCTCTAGTAGCTACAAAAGTGTCCATTCTAGGTGACTCCAATTTGATCATTCAACAGATGAAAGGTAACTTTGTTACTAATGACAATAGGCTAAGAGCTTATAGGTCTGCTGCCACAGAAACACTAAATTCCTTCACCGAATCCAAGCTTGCTAAGATTGCTAGAAGCCATAACATGCATGCTCATAGTCTAGCTACTTTTGCTAGCACTTGCAAGCTGCCCTTTGAGCCCAATCACCACTTTATTGCTGAGATAAAGCACAAGCCTGCTGTCCCTAACAATATTAAAGATTGGCAAGTGTTTGAGGATGACGCTCAAATAAAAAATTTTCTTACCTTACAACAAGAATTCTCAAGCTCAAACATTGATGAAGATGCCATGGATGACCCACAACAGCAAATGAGCCAAAATGAGCAAACTATAACAGTTGAAGCAGCAAATCAAATTCTGCACCCAACCATTTTTTATAAGAAAAACATGCAAGAGCTGAAGCAAATGCATTTAGATGAAATAGCTGAAGCAGAGGCCGAAGTGATTGATTTAAAAGACAATTTTCTACCTGCTGGCCTCACTCCATTAGAAGACATATTTGATTCAAACGATGTCCCCAAAAAGCCAAAGATGCAGCCCTTAAACGTTGCTGTGGAAGACTGTAATATTGGGACAGCAGAGAAGCCCAAAATGATTAAACTGTCCAAGTCTTTGCCTCCCAATCAAAAACCAAAATATGTTGATTTATTTAAAGAGTTTCAAGATGTATTTTCCTGGAGTTATGAGGACCTTAAGTCCTATGACACCTTTGTTATTCAACATACCATTCCCTTAAAGCCAAATTAAAAGCCCTTCAAACAGAAACTAAGGAGAATCAATCCTGTGCTTCTCCCTTTGATTGAGAAAGAAGTAAAAAGAATGTTTGAGGCTGGTATCATAGCACCCATTAGATTTTCAGTATGGGTATCCAATCTTGTTCCGACAAGGAAGAAAATAGGGGAGATTAGACTATGTGTGGACTTAAGAAATCTGAACCAAGTCTCCCTTAAAGATCACTACCCATTGCCAAAAATGGACCACATTCTACAAAGAGTAGTGGGGTCTTCAAGAATTTCTTTGCTAGATGGCTTTTCAGGTTTTAATCAAATACTTGTTCACCTGGATGACCAAGACAAGATAGCCTTTACAACACCATGGGGAACCTTTAAATATGTGAAAATGCCTTTTGGACTAAAGAATGCAGGTGCTATCTTTCAAAGGGCCATGGACATTGCATTTTTCAAGGAAATCCATGACTTCCTAGTGGTTTACCTTGATGACCTTACTCCTTTCTCAAAATCTGATCAAGAGCACCTTAAACACCTAAGGCAAGTGTTCCTAACCTGTAGGAAATATGGCATTTCCTTAAATCCTAAGAAATCTAGAAGAAGGCAGATTGCTAGGCCATATCATTTCAAAAGATGGAATTAGAATAGATCTGGAAAGAATCCAAGCCATTTTGCAAATCCCTTATCCGAGAAACATCAAAGAATTGCAAGCATTCCTAGGAAAGATCAATTTCCTAAGGAGATTTATCCCAAACTTGGCTGAGCTGATAAGAATGCTAAATAACATGTTAAAGAAGGATTCCAAGGTAAAATGGACTTTAGAGGCCAAGCAAGCCTTTGAGGGCATAAAATCTGCCTTGACCCAAGCCCCAGTCCTCACAAGTCCTCAATTTGATAAGGATTTCATCATTTTCTCATTTGCATCTAAACACACCATTACTGTTGTCCTTTTGCAGAAAGATGATCAGGGAAATGAAAAGCCAATTACTTTTTTCAGTCGAGCCCTTAGAGATGCACCCTTGAAGTACCAAATCATGGAGAAGCAAGCATATGCCCTTGTTAAAGCAATCAAAGATTTCAGAATTTACATTTTATATTCACATGTGATTGCTTATGTGCCAAATGTTGTTGTAAAAGACATATTAACTCAAGAGGGCATAGAAGGCAAAAGAGGCAAATGGATTGCCAATATCCTTGAGTATGACATTGAGATAAAACCCACCAAGCTGATAAAGGGACAAGGTTTAGCCAAACTGATGTCTGAAACCAATTTTCAAGCCTTAGACATTAATCAACTGGACAATGAACAGGAGCTGGCGACTCCACAGATCAGTGAAGCTTTTTTGCAATCCCCATGGTATGCTGATATATGTTTTATATTGTTAAACCTGTGTGCTCCTCCAGGGTTGTCCAGAACCAAAAAGAGATTTTTAAAGATGAAAGCATCAAAGTTTTGTGTCTTAGATAGTGCCCTGTTTTGGAAAAATCATGAAGGAATATTGTTGAATTGTCTAACTATGAATGAAACTGATAGTGTCATGAAAGAATTTCATGCAGGGGACTGTGGAGGGCACTTATATTGGAAGTCCACTGCTGATAAGATACTAAGGGTTGGTTTCTATTGGCCCTCTTTGTTTGCTGATGTGAGAAAGTTTGTTGTTTCATGTCATAAATGCCAAATCTTTGAAGGCAAAAGAAAGCTTATGCCCTTGCCCCTTAAGCCCATTTCAACCAAGAAATCTTTTCAACAATGGGGTCTTGACTTCATTGGAGAAATTCACCCTTCATCCATCGGCCAACATAAGTGGATTCTAACAGCCACAGATTACTTTACCAAGTGGATTGAAGCCATCCCATGTAGGCAAGCCAATGACTCCACCATCATCCAATTCCTTGAACCAACATTTTGTCTAGATTTGGTTGTCCTGAGAAGATCATTACAGATAATGCTGTTGCCTTCAAATCCAAGAAAATTATCAGTTTTTTCCACAAATTCCACATTACCTTAGGTCACTCCACGGCCTATTACCCTCAAGGTAATGGCTTGGCCGAATCATCCAACAAGAGTCTGATTAACATCATTAAGAAAGTCTTGGAGGAGAACAAGAAGAGCTGGCACAAAAAGCTTGTAAATGCCCTATGGGCAGACAGATTGTCAACCAAGAGATCCATTGGGATGAGCCCATATGAGTTATTCTATGGCATGGAGGCCAAGTTCCCCTCTTCTTTGGGAATCCCTGTTATCAAATTGCTGCAAGAAATTCAGGCAGAGCCAAATGATATCCAAAGAAGAATAAACCAAACCATCCATTTGTAGCAAACAAGAGAGCAAGTGTACGAAAGAGCTCAGATTTTACAAGAGAAGCTCAAGAAAATGTTTGACAAAAGAACCAAGGCTGAAGATTTCTACATAGGCAACAAATTCTTAAGATGGGATTCAAGAAGAGAAGACAAAGGAAAGCATGGAAAGTTTGATTTCCTGTGGAAAGGCCCCTTTATTATTTCTGTTGTTCAAGGTACCAACACATATTTTCTGAAGAGTTTGGATGGCAGCACAGCTGAAGAAGGCCCTGTCAATGGCCGAATGCTAAAGCACTATCAAGATCCCTTTTGTTGAACGCAACACAGATCTGTATAACTATCTGTACATTAATATTTGTATTTTCAGCACTCTTTCTTATAGCAGGCCAATAAGAGGGGACGACGCAACAAATTTTGAAGGAAAGATCAAATAAAGCTCCATTTCAGATCTCTATTTTTTGAAATAATTCCAAAGAAGTGCTCAAGAAGATTTCAATATGTTTACAAGCACCCAAAAGGCAAGAAGCAGAGCTGTAATTTTTATGCAATTCAGCTCAAAAGGATACTGCATATCAGCTTATAAGAATTCAGTCAAAGGCATTGAGAAGAAGGAGAATTTCAGTTTATAGCAACAATTGAAAATCAAGTCATTCTGACCTACTGTTCTTGGCTTTTCATCTTGAAAAACCATCCCCAAGTGGAGCCACTATTAGCCTCCTATTGCAATAGGTTTCATATTTCATGATTCATTGTTTTACATGCCAAATATGTCATCTTTTCATGCTGCAAGGTTCCATATTTCCAAGAAGTTCCATTTTGAAGAATCATACCATTTTTGAAGAGTTTTACAGTTAAGGGAAAGCCAAACAGCTTAATCTTGGCTTCCCTAGGTTTAAATTGCTTGTTTTAGAAGATAGAGAATGAATATCTGTCCAAACAGCTTAAGCTTGGCAGATGAGTAGCTAGGTAGATAAATGAAGGAGCCCAACTGCTTAATCTGTGGCCTTGGAAGAGATAAGGGTACATTGAGATAGGAGGGCAGTCAAAAGAAAAGAGGATAAGTAGGGTCTGCAAGTCTAAGTGCACCCATTCAGAAGGATGAAAAAATGTTAGGTAAGTAGGCTGGGTAGGCAGTTTTGTGGTTGCAGAATGAGGATTTGTGATCAATTTTGTATTTCAAAGTGTTTATCAACTTCAGATCACAAGTACAAGGCAATTTTCCCTTGGAACAACTCAAGCGAGGCATGACTAACTTCCCCTTCTTCCTTTTCCCAAATCATTCACTAATTTCCCCTATAAGATGTTAAGATCTGCTTGATATCTTTAAGAGTCATCATATTCCATAACATTTGCCTAAGTAAAGATCTGCTTTGCTTAAAGGTGCTCATATTTCTTCTGTAAGTCCTATTTCCCCTTTGTAGCCTAAGATTTCTATCCTTAGCGCTTTCTAATCAAAATTCATATTAATTTCTAACTTACTACGTAAATCCCTATCTATTTCCCCTTCCCCTATTAAAAATATGTTAAATATCCCCCTTATATACATATCCCCTCCCTCTGGTTGAAATATAACCATAAATAATGCTTGGGAATTGCTAAGTTTATTTGAAACTTAGTAAGAACCCTTAGTTTGCTTCTTTAAACGTTTTCCTATGCTTTTGGACCCCTTCCAAAGCATAAAAACCCTCTTCCATGCAATCGGACCCCTTCCACTGCATTAGTAACCCACAAACTCCAAAGTTTTTGAACCCCCACCACATAAATAAATCAATATAATTCAGCGGGCACCGTAAATTATCGTACCTGCAGCTCCGCACTCCGTCGGCCCTCCGATCCGCCCTCCCGGATCCAACGGCCCAGGTGGATTTCGGAGCCGCCCCGACGCTTGACAGTTAGCGTCCGATAGCACGATGGTTTTGCCGTTGTACAGAGGGACGCGTGTCCACATTTTATTGTATCGGGCGAGCTCTGACAAATACCGCCCCTGTACAGAAGGCGGTCCGATAAAACCACAAACCGCCTTCTATCTCTTTGCCCCTGACGTCAGCGCCACGTCACTACTCATGTCACCTCCACATCCCTACCCCGCCTTCTGTCCTCTGCCACGTCACTCTGCCGTACTGCCATGTCATCCGCCACATTTCCTCCACTGACGTCACTGCCACGTCACCCTGTCGTACCTGGGACACGCCACTAAAGTCATGCTGACGCCATCACAGAAAAGGCGCAAAGGGCGAAAATCGCGTCGAAGAAGGCCTGAAATGAGAAACAGAAGCAGTTTTCGATGTGCAATTAGCGCTTAGGAAGCTCAAAATGGAGAGCTTCCTATTGCTCAGCTACCTGCAAAACCCAAAAATTCATAGGAGGCAACGCTGGAAACAGAGAACTGAAGAAAAGATAGCAGGTAGAGGGAGTCAAGATATGACTATGGCAATTTTATAAAAAGGCCAAGTATGCATACCGAGAGCAGGATAACAGAGCAGTGACTCAGCGAAGCACCAGGACAGCAGAAGCCAAAAAACGAAAATCAAAAGCCAGTCTCAGCCCAGCATAGTTATCAGGTCGCATTCCTCCGCCGTTATTTGACAGGATTTCTTCATGTATGTTCATATTCAATCAGCCAGCGCCGATAGCATTCTAGAGGCCACGAAAAGCATTTGCAGCAGTTATTTTTGCCTTGAAAGGGATAAAAAGGGGCGATTTGACAGTTTCAAGCATATCAAGGGAGAGAAAGTGGCCCGATTCAAGTGTTAAAGAGTATCAGAGGAAAGATAAAGCCCATATTAAATTAAAGAGTATCAGTAAAGCGGCAAAGAGTATCAGATCGGCAATATCAAAGCAGGTGAACATTAAAGGCCTCCATCCAAGTCAAAGAAGCAGTAAAGGCCATTCAAAGCTCATCAGATCGAGATTAGTGCACATTAAAGCCACCTAAAAGCAGCAGAACCACCTAAGAGGTGCAGATAAGAGATTAAAGGCACAGTTATTGCAGAAACACTGCACCGAGCCACCAAGGACACCATATTAACTCATCAACTAGATATTTTGTAACTCGTTTTTTGTATATATACCGCCCCACAGAACATATTCGGGGTTGGTTGGTTGATAATCCTCATTCTAGACTTGCGCTGTATATTTTGAGAGCTCTATAATCAATGACTGCTGGAATGCATTGGATGAAGAACTGTCTGTTGTGTTATTTAATGGCCAAAGAGTGACTGTGGAATTCATGTGCTACTACATGGCTCAATAAGTGTTTTCTTATCTCTGTTTACAGTTTATATATGTTTAAGCCACCATTGGATTACCATCTGAATAGCAGGAAAGAAGAATAGCTTAGGCTTTGCTTGACTGCACTCTATGCTTAGTTCTTGTTATTTCTATATGTTTTCTTCAGAAATGGTTATGAATATGCTTTCTTAAATGATCATGTTTACCCTGTTTCTTTCACATATGACTGTTATTTAGGAATTCTTGACTGCTCCTAGACAAACTTTCATTCACCTTCCCTCTCTGTTAGCTAATGAAAGATTCTTAGTTGCCTTTCATCTCTGACCTTCATTCCATCTTTATTCTAGCTTGATATTGTTCTATGTGTAGCTATCCTGCTCTGTATTCCTCTTGTGACCAAGAAAACGCAACAGCAAGCCCTAATCCATGACTCCATGCCCAATGGTTTGAACTTCTCACTCTATGCATCCCAACTCTGCTTGAAAACATCATCCTTCCCACCAAAATCAAAACAAAACCCATGTACACCATAACTAGCCTAAAATCAACCCAAAACAAAGCTAAATTTTAAAGAGATAGCCCTCTCTAACTGCAGCTAGGCTAGGACCTGCAGCCCAAAGATTGGTTTGTGGTTACCTCGGCCGTATCCATTAAGGAGCCAAGGGACAACCTGAGTGATAAGAGAGTGATTTTAGGACATAGAAAATCTATGATCGTTCTAAATTCTATCAGTTGTAAGCCCATAGGAAATAAAAAGAGAGTAAGTGTAAGGAAAATCGATAACGACCAAATGCATGTGAAATCAGGCCATATAGAAAAATGAATGTTTTTTATATTTAAATGTGTAGTTCTTGTGATGAGGAATGAGAAAAGAAATCACCATATTGTTGTACATCTATCTCTGAGTGTTATATATGAATGCATTCGAGATCTAGTGAATATTGGTTAATGTGAGATTAACTAAATTTGTACATAAATCCCTATTGGAAGACATCCCATCTCTATGAGATATTGTGCAGTAAGTAAATGAGATGGATAGAAATCATTTATAGCAGAATTGATTAGAATTTCCATTTGGAATACTAGTAAAGAATATTTGAAGTTAGGTAGAAATTGTATAGTTTCCAACTTTTGCAGAAGTCTTAAGACTTAAGAGAATGCATAAGGGAGGTTTGTTTATTCTGTGAAATTGAGTTTGGCACTTCTTGGATGAAGAGTTTTTCCAAGGATTAGTTCCCTTTGAAGAAAAAGATTCATCCCAAGTCAAATAGAAATGAAAGTGGGGTTGTGTCCAAAGGTATGAGTCTAGCAACGTTAAGCCATGAATGGAATTTATGTTGAGTAGAATGTGCCTCGCACGAGCCGACAATTAAATTGTAAAAATCCCAAACGAGTTGGTTAGGTGCATTAAACATGTGCATAGAGAGCAGAATTTGAATATGCCATAAAAGGTGAGCTAGGTAAATGAAATCTAAAAGAGTAAGGAGTCCTCAGGAGAAGGTTTTAGAGGAGGAAATTTAGAGAAATACCATAGGATACTAGGCCATGTAGAATCTTAGTAAGGTATCTCGTAACAGGTTGTTGGAAACAACTTGTTATAAAGGCTTAGCTGTAGCTCTAAATGAGAGAGAGGAATCTCGTAGAGGAATGAATATTATGACTACTAATGGTCATAACAAAGGTTTTGAGGGAAGCCATAGGAAATCAAGTCATGATAAACTTGATAGAGAAATAACTGCTATGAAAGTACAACTTGAGGTGATGAGAGAACTACTACAGAAAGGAGAAGAAGACCATGGATATGGATGGACTCTACAGAGGAGAGTGAAATGGAATTAGTTGCAGGTGAAACGAAGGCATGGGACAAATTCTCAAATGAAGGATGAAAATATCAGAGGATTTGAGTAAAAGCAAGGGGTAATTGTTGAAGGAGAGGTTCACTTTTGCGAACCTAAAAAGGACCAATCCTTGGATGGAATGATGTAGATGTTAAGAGGATATATGCAAAGTATATTGTGAACTATTTGGAAAGTTAAAATCAACATGAGAAGCTGATGTCTAAGACATCAAATAAGGCTATAAAGCCTTATGTTTTTAAAGTTAATGATTTGTGTGTGTTTGCAGGTTGCATAAGCAATGAAGAAGGATAGTCATTTGAAGTTGTCATGAAGATTAATGAAATTGATAGAAATATTCTTTGCAAAATCATCACTGAAGAACATAAACAAAATTTTGTTACTATAGAAGATGAAGCAAAATTTTCCTTTAAAGAAAATCAAAGTGAAGATCATGTACAATTCATAAATGAAATTGTTGGTATGCAATTGCAAGGACCTGTTGGTGTAGAAAATAGGGAAAACTTTACAGGTGGAGACAGTAAAAGGAAATATAAGAAGAAACATATAGATGTAATGCTTGAGAGACATGAGGAAGAGTTACACTTGCTAGAAAATTTTTTGAGAGATTTTGAGTTATAAATTACAAACAAAGAAAAGAGATCTTAATACATGACTAACAGTGAAGATATGTTTGTGGCATTTGAGAAAGTTGAGGTAATTGTAAATTATATATTAATTATGTGAATGTAGGAATAGGAAGCGATGATGAACATGAGACTGTAATTAGAGAAATAGAAGCTAAATTATTTCTTGGCGATTGGATAATACCTCAAGTTAAACATTCAAATTTAATGTTTAATTATTTTGATGAGGAAATGTGGTTTTTAGAGGAATGGCCAACAAGATGTATAAGTGAAGAAAACCATCAAGAGTTTTCAAATTCAACTGAAGAGGAGTAGATCAAATTGATATATAGAAGTGGGATAAATGAAGAGGAAATGAAATAAACCATGGGCAACAACAACAACAATTTTTAGCAAAGGAAAGGAAAACACATGTAACAAAGTATTGCTAAGATGAAAGATGAAAACAAAATGGAGAATTTTGAAGAAGAAAATAGTAATTATTTTCTAGAAAAATAGTGGAGAAGGCATATAAATGTCTTAAACATTTGTTGGAAGATGTATGTCGAAGTAGAGTGGGACATTAGGGGAATTTTGAGGTCTAAAATGGGCCTCCTAAGAAAATTGTACAACCAAAATAAGCTTTATAAGAACCAATAGGATTCAAGACGATGATGTCAACCATGGGGGATGATTCACCTTTTTTGGAGTAAAAAAATAAAAATAATAAAATAATAAAACTACTTTTTTAACTCGTATTTTCATTTTATTTATTTTTAACAAAGTCGGTTACTGCATTTCTATTCAAAAAAAGAAAAAGAGGGGGACATGCTCCCATTACATCAAGCCAAAATGCAAGAAGGCATCTTGGAAGAGAAACAGAGGGAAAATAGTCCCTATCTTCCAAGCTCTTCCCCTTTTGTTTCTGAGGTTACTAATTGCACTATCCTTATAAATACTTACATACTGATTTATCATCAATTTACACCTACATAACATAAAAAATAGTAGCGGAAAGACTTTGCAGAAAAGAAAGGAATGAGGCAATTATGATTAATTTTTGTTAACTGAGGGTCACTGATGGGGATGAGTCCAATTCTAATCAAGTGCTTAGTATTTAGCTCAAAAATCAAAGTTCTCGTAATGGCTTGAAACCTGAATGACCACATCTGTCTCAGAAAAACATTCCTAATGCAACTCATTTCACCGAAACCCGAGTTCGTATGAGAAAGTTATTGTGTTCTGATTGCTTTGCTAAACAGGTGAAATTTGCAAAAAAAATGCCCAATCACTGCACAATCAGCAGTTCGTACCTCTGACGTGGCAAGTGACTAGGCAAGGTCAATGATGGTCAACAACAAATCATATATGGACAAGTGGCATTGTTTCATTGGGTTACACAAGTGGTGTGTTGGCACAATATTATTGGTTTGTTTCTGGGCCAATGAAACAATGTCACGTGGCAAGCCCAAAAGCCATCACGTGGCACCTCCCAATGGTCTAAGGGCTCGAAATAGTTCAACAAAATTATTATCAAGGTGTCAGGGCTCGACCCCGCGACCTCCCCTCCACAGTCCAAGCCACATACCAACTTCACTACCACCATGGTTCTTACCCCATAAGCTCTTCGCATTAATTTAAATTTTAGTGATGTGGGGATGGGCAGTTAGGAGGGCCAACCCGCAGGCCAGCCCTCTGCATGTGATTGTAACAATAAACATCGCAGTCACAGTTAGTGTTATCTCGGCGGATAGTTCCATAACCATTAACGTTTGTTGTTACCCCATGTGAACACAAAGAGCTGTTATCGGGAAATCTAGTGTCCACTCGGAGCTGCTAGTCCCACTAAGACTGGTAGCTATCTTAGAAACAAACAAACTAAAACTACTTTCGCTTTCCTTTATGAGAAGTAGATAAGAGGGGAACAAAGGACACCAACCTTAGTCTTGCGCTTAGTTCCTTGCTTGGTTCCTCTCCCTTCTAACAGATCCTTGCCGCTTTGCCTTCGTCTACCCAGCTTCAAAGAGCACCTTTGGAATCAAAGCAGAATAATACTATCGAAGAACAAAGATCTACAATCATAAACAATATAGGACCAGATATATATTGACCACATAAATGTATATATCATCAAACATACAAAAATGTGGAGGAAAACTTGAATAGCTTTATTAATATCAAGAATAGCAAAGAGTATTACAACCAATTGTTCTGACCCAGCGTCATCCTCCCAGCATGAAAGCCCTTCTTCACCTCATGAAAAGCTTAGATCACCCAACACTATGAAATTCCACCAAGAAACCAACAACACTTCCTTACAAGATACAAAATTCCAGCCCCTGGATCTCTAGGACGAGGGATCCATATATAGATGATTGCAAGGGGGTGAGTCAGCTTCTAGGATTTTGATTAGTGTCTTCTCTCTGATAGTTCTTGATTCCACTTGGAGATTGATGATCTCTTACTCATCCCTGGGCGAATTCAGAGAGGCAAGTGTCACAGGAGAAGTTTCTGGAAGATTCCAAGACAATCCACCTTGAAAACTGTCTCTGCCATTTGTCTACTCTCGCCCATCACACCCTACAGAAGGGTTTTCCAGTATGCATTTCACCCTTTACACTGGGCAGATGAGATGCATCGCACCCTCTGCACTGGGCAGTCTTTATGGTCCAACTTTGACCAGTTCTGAGCAGTTTTCTGTGGAGAACGTCTGGGAGATGATGTAATCAGCTGACCTTGTTCTTTTAGGGTGTGAAGCAACACTTTTAGGGACTTAGGAGCCCTTGGTTTATGGACATGTATGATTGGGGTTGCAGTGCCCAAAAATGTCTATAACAGTTGCCCCCTAAAGCATGAGGTCGTTAATCTTTTGATGTCGAGTGAAATGCTTTATCATGAGGATCCGAATTTTTTTCGAGCTGGAAGGTGACCTGTAATAAGACACAATACAATACATTATCTTCATAATATTTTTCATGATCTAGCTAAGGCGGGCATTCCCATGCTCAGCTTTATAAATTCATCTCCATGTACATAATATAGAGAACCGTCTGTGTGGCAGACTGATGATTCTGATAGAGCTATCATCCTTTGATTCAGATGATCATCTGTGCAGAAATGATGTACATTTGATGTCTTTATTTTCCTGAATATATCGCAGCCTGGATGGATGAAACTAGATTCGGGGTCTTCAAACTCATCCAATCTTCACTCGAAGTACAAGTTGATCCGTGTGAAAGATGTTTTGCAGTCGAACATGGAAAGACATCTCCTGATTACCAGCCAATGATGTAAGTTGTTAACAAGCGCAAGAGGAATCACCGATAATGATGATGACCCTCAAGGTACTATAGTACAATTCGCATGGTGTGAAAAGGGACTTGGCGTCGAACACCACGCAAAATCTTTTGGTCAAAGGCCATTGATGTAAACCTGTCGCCGGAAGTGAGAAACTTGCCATTGACGCATGCAAGCTTCAAAGTACTGAAAGGGTTGTTCCTAGGTCGACTTCTTGGATAATGAGCTGATGTCGACAAGAAGTGACCCATCGTAGGAGGGCCTTAATGAATCCCACATCTACGACACAGAACGGAGTAAATGATTTTGGAGGTGAAAACAATCTGATGATACAGGGTTCATGGTGGTGGTCATGAAAGAATTGAGCGTGAATGTATTGTAGTGGATGAGACACAGGTGAATTCTCTGAGCGACTTCTCTTGAACATACCGGCGACACTGACATGGATTGGTAGCGTTAACCCCAAATATGGATGGTACGATGGACCAATGGTGATATGACCGGTGAATGGAATAACCCAACCCGACTCGGATGTGGAGTGAAAGTGTCATGTTCAAGAGCGACTTGCTACCAATAAAGTTTCTTCAAGTTTTCTTCCCAATTTTTCCCCAGTCATTGCTAACCAGTACCTCTTTATTTTTTTCAAGCTTGAGGAGGATAACATATGCTTGTTCTATAATTTTCCCTTCAGGCAAACCCATTGTTATGTTTTAACGAGCCTAGCGACAATGAAACTCGTTCTTGTCTGTATGGACAAGTTTGTCGCTATTCGGTTTTAGTGAGTTTAACAACAAAGATAACTCGGTCCTTTTCAATTTTAGAGAGTCTGAAAGGACGTAAAGGAAACTCCAATAAACATTTTTCGTCATATAATCCCTTAAGTCCGAAAAAAGTATAAAATAATACAAAAGGGATGAATTTTCGGTAATTTTAATGAGCCGAACAAAACAAGCGCTCGATCTTTTTGTGTAATAATCCCTCAGGTCCAAAAAGATTAAAATCTAGAGGAGGGATAGCACTCCCGGTAGCTTTAACGAGTTGGAGCGGCCAGTTGCTCGGCAATCTTTTCATATTTTACGAGTCAGGTGAAAAGAGCTTAAAGGAGACTCATCTTTTGAGGAACGAGTGATAATTTTAGGTAGCAGCTGATTCCAGGTAAGGTTTGGAATTTTCCAATCACGGCAGTGTCACAAGGATGTCTAACAGGATCACTCTTCACAGTTATTCCTCAAAAGGGGTAAACAATCAAATGGAGGTGAATGATCGGCTAAAACAGAGTGGAGGTGATGGTATGAACACGACGAGGGCTCAAAAGGTGATAATAATGCATTCACAATGGTTATTTACCAGGGATTGGTTCATTTTTTAATGAGCTTAAACTTTGGGGGAACATTTGCTCATTGCTAAGGTTTAATTTTTAACGAGCTTGAACTTCGCATAAAAACTGCTCGTGGCGGGTTTATTTTTTAACGAGCTTTAACCCTGCGGTAACACTGCTCGTGATAAGTTTGCATGCCCCCAGCATAATAACGCAAATCGAGGTGCATGCCCCCAAGCTTCATTGCATTCAACACGGTGGTTGGAATGAAGGTTTACCTTCGAGATCTTTGAAAGACTCGATTTGGATTTTACGAGATTGTAATCAAAGACTTGATTTGGAAAGGGAGTTGTTTCATTTTTTAATTAGGTTGACACAGGAAAAGAACTATACTCAAAATCCACCATATTTACAGTATTTGATAGAAAATAAAAAACTAAAGGATGATTAAGGTTGTCGGAATAATCTTCGTGGTAATCCGAAAGATGGGAACAATGGTGGTAATTTTCCCATGGTGCCTCTCCTATCATCTTTGACTGAATGATTTCTTCGTCTGTAGAATGTACATGCGACCAAGGATTTGAAGAGGTGCCATATTCCTTAGACCTATCTATCCAAACACTCGATGAGCGTTGATTTGTGTTTGCCCCCCAGGCCAAGAAAATTGATTGCTACAATATTTCTATTGGGCTTGGAGGCAATACCTACAGATGATCCATGTTAATATCGTTTTCAGAGATCTTTTGAATAGAAGATATCATATTGCAGGTTCCCACCGTTGCCACTTCCGCCAGATTGATTGGAGGCGGTAGGGCAAAATTCCCCATTAATATAGGGTATTTTAGAAGGCCTACTCCGATATTTTGAAGCGAATGAGGGCTTCCATGGATCATCGGAATGCTTCCCATAACTTGGGAACTGTTTGTTGGTCGACGATTGTAATTCCTCCTTGAAAGGGAAATGCAATATTCTTGAAGTAGGTCGACACAACGGCTGCCATAGCATATATCCAGGGTCTTCCCAATAGGATGTTGTAATCGAGGTTTCCGTCAATCACTTCAACATCTATTTCTACTATTTTCCCCCCCAGTTCGACTTGCAAGTTAGTTAAAATCCCGTATGGGGTGTATGTTCTTCCATCAAATGTTTTAATGTCGTCGATGATCACGACAAGGGTGGAGATCCTAATTTTTTCTAACAACTCATCGACATAATACATGTAGATGCCCCCTCATCAATAATTGTTCGATGAACAGTTTTGTTGAGGGCTTTCACTTGAATAAGGAAAGCTAGTTGAGCTGGTAACTGAGGGTCATATCCTTTGTGATTAAAGGACACAAGATTGGAATCCATTGGGTCAATCCCACTTATTGCTGATAATAAAGCCTGCTTTTGGGAGGGGAAATTTTACAGTACCTCAAGTGTCGACATAACGGAGGGCGACTGGGCCATATCCTCCACTATATTATAATGCTGTGTTGCTCTGGC
Organism: Pinus tabuliformis; assembly: GCA_031772625.1. Lineage (NCBI taxonomy): Eukaryota > Viridiplantae > Streptophyta > Pinopsida > Pinales > Pinaceae > Pinus > Pinus tabuliformis. The sequence continues at coordinate 356,130,513 of CM062819.1, read as the reverse complement.
ACGAGGATTAAATTTCGATTTGTGTACTACTCCCTTTGGCGGCTTTATCGTTAGTTTAGGAACGATGGGTGGCACAACTTCGGTCGAAGTTGTTGTCGAACTACTAGTTTGATCATTAACCTTGTTGTCTGACAGTTGTGGATTCCCATAATCTTTATTCCTTGTCGATATCAAAGCATCATTTTTCTGCTTCGAAACCGACAACATTATCACTTGGGACGGGGAAGCATTGTCAGTAGCAACCAGATTTGTTCCTGGATTTGAAAACGGATCAGTCAATACCGCCGAGGTTTTTCAATTCTTGAAGAATTTTCTAAGCTTAGCTTTATATGGACATTCTCTTGTCCAATGATCCTCATCACATATTAGGCATGGACGATTTGGTTTCCTATCTCCAGAAGGGTTTATAGAAGACTTTTCAGGGGACGACTCCTCCTGTTTCTTCTTCTTCCCTTTCTTTTTCTTCTTACCTCCTGGTTGCTTGGTTTCTTTGCCTTTGTCAGTCGATACGGCATTTACTTCCGAGGCGAGAAGTTATTCATTTGCATTTTGACCTGAAATCTTATGGGCTTTCTTAGATGTAGCCTTTGTCGATTTCGTGCTTGTCATACTTATCACGCCATCGCCAGCATGAGAGTCTTTGTTTGATTTAGGAGGGGGAGGAACGGAAAATTTCGGTCTAGGAGCATCAGGTATTTTATCATAGAGCATGCCAGACTGAGTATAGATCAAGTCTAGATATTGTGCACGAGAAATTACTTGCTCTTCAGTGACGACCCCTCCCTTTGCCACATCTTCCATAATAGAAGGTAACAATGACTTAATAAACCATTCAGCCAACAGCTGATCAGGAACATATGTTCTTACCATTCTACGACGACGTCGCCACTCATGAATATCATTGGATATGTGAGTGGCCGTCGTTTGCTTGAAATTGGTAAGAAGCTCTATTCCTCTTTCGTACCTTATGGGTAACTGAAAATGGGTTAAAAAGGTTATGGCTAGGGCACTGAAGTTGTCAAACAAAGCTCTAGGTAATTCGATATACCATTTTGCTACCAGACCAGTTAACGTTCGCTAAAAAAGATAAAGCCTGATCAAATCATCATTTAGAGTGTTAGATGAACACCACAAATGAAAGGTCATCACATGATTCGACGGATCTTCACCCAGATTTCCATTAAATTTAGGAATATCTGACAGAAGTTTATGAGGAATCACTGGCCACCAAGGGGCGTAAGTGATTGGATCATTTGTTAACCGATTTAGATCTGGTAACTCTAAAGTTGCCACGAAGGGCAACTGTTTATTCAGGTTCGGTGAAGCATACCCAGGATAAGATGGGATTGCCTGAGCAGTGGGTCTTTGCATACCAACATAGTGCATTTGATGCTAATAACTTTGGTAAGGTTGATGTGCATGACCATTATGAAATGGTTGATGTTTACCATTTTGAATATACGGCTGCCCATTACTTGCAAAGACTTGGTGCTCAGATCCTTAGTAAACTTGTTGGAATTGTGGTTGTTGATATTGCACCAGCCATGGTTGTGAGACCATGTGCTATTGTCCAATACTGGCTGTTTGACCAAGATGAGGGGTACTGGTACCCGTTTGAGCCTAGGTCACTCCAGTTAAGGAGCATCGATGATTATGGTGGTGTACCAGGGACAAGGGGCTGTTGGATTGCGACCTGAGAGACTTGAGGTTGGCATACAATAGGTAACGCTTGTACTTGTGACACCGTCACAATAGCCGGTGTAGTGGGGATATTTGACATAGGCATACTTTGTTGTATTGAGTATACAACTCTTGATTGTTGAGGTAGTATTGGAATCCAACCACTGGATGTAATTCCAGCATAACCTGAATTCTATTGCGAACTCTTGTATGTTTGACCTCCCGAAGGAGACAATGAAAGGGCATATTGCCCCCATACGGCGGTAATCCGGTGCTTAAGGGAATGATTTGCCTTTCAGGACCGGACTGCCCAAATTGACACTGTGAAGGATCAATTTGCTGAGACTCAACATAAGAGATTCCAGATATTATTCTGGACGAACAAACGGGAACAGACCATACTATCGAAACAACCCCTGGATGGATTCCATCCAGCGATTGAGAGCTAGTTGTAGCAGATGGTACGTTGGTGAACATTGTTGGAGTGGCAGAAGGAAGTTCTACTGTTGTTGTGTCAGATGACATAGTCCTAGATGTCGACGGTTGTTCAGACATATCTAGTCTATCCAAAAGATTTCCTAGTGATTCTACAGGAACTTCCGATAACGGTAGACTAATTTCTGATGAAGAAGGATATAGGGTGATCCCAACTCCAAAATGCAATGGAGTACTAGATGGGGGATCCTCCACAATCTCTTCTATAGCAATCAACCCAGGTGGAAGAGGTAGACCGTCAGGTCCGTAAAATATTTCTGGTGCCGAAGAAGGTATAGATTCTGCAGCGACAGATGTTTGGGGAATAACACCTTTCGAATCAGCTGTAGATGGAGCCGGTTTAGGTATAGAAGTGTTTACCCTCACACTAGGATCAGTTCTACTGTCCTCTAGTGGTTGCGGAACTTCTTCTGTAAAGGCAGGGATACCAGAAATGTTTGGAGTAACCAGAGTCTCCGAGGGTGTCGGAACACTTGTTCCAACCAGACCAGGGGACTTTGAACTGGTTAAACGAGTTCACTTTGTCCAGAATAGTTTTGATTATGGAGACAAAGACGGTTGACTCGTAAGTATCCGTGAACGACGGGGTTTCAATTGACTTTCTTCCACAATTGTGGATTACTCGATCAACTAAAAATAAAGGGGAAAATGTTTCCAAATTAAATGTATTTTATACGCTTTGACACAACTTGTTTTTTCAATTTTTAAGAGTCGAGAAAAAAAAAATATGACTCTAGTCGCCTTCGTTTTAATGAGCCTAAAGTGACAAGTGCTCAGATGGAACTTTTCCTTTAAGGAGTCTGAAAAGGAACGAAAGAGACTGCTCTGGAAATCTAGATAGAGGGATTACCAAACCAATCGCAAAACTGTAGAATACTTTTTACGGTACAGCGGTCAATCTTACCGAATGTTGTGTTCAGTGCATTGCGATCGATAGGGCGGTAGACACGGCTTCCTATGGATAAAGGATATAGCCTATTGTGGTCTCCCAATATATACTCGACGGTACGTGGGAGCACAAGTCCGTACTGGCACTTGTCGTCTCAAAGAGGAGGAATCACCCAACCAACAGCGAAAGCCACAGTTACCAGGCTTTACGACGCCGGAATACGTCTCTAACCTAGACTTCTAAATGTTGTGCGTCAGGTTCCAAAGCAATTTTATGTTCATTAAAATTATTTTATAGTTGATCTTTCTTAAGAAATTTTCCTTTCAGGTTCACCGCGTGATGTAGATATACAATTCCTAAAATGCAATCTAAGATGATAAACAATCATTTAATATTCTTTTTGCAATGAAAATCCTAGCTACTAAAGAAAGATACATGATATTCTTTCAACATAGAGCAGAGAGCACACTCTAGATGCACTGTCCTAAATCAAACCAACAAGCAGTCTAAATGCAAATGCACATGCATGTATTTGTTTTCAGATTTCTTAATGTGTGAATGACAAGAATAATGCTAAGTACAAATCTGAATTATCTTTTCAAAGCGACAATACTAACAAATTTCTCTTCAAAAACGAAAGGAAGATAATGACGACTCTTTGCTATTTTGAATTGAAAACTGCTTTCGACACTTGAAAAACTACTAATTCAAATAAAATACAAGAGCAACTGTATAATAGACCATCAAGAACAATAGAATTATTTTCTTTGACTGAAAACGACACTTGTGAAACTTTCAAACCAAAAGACGACAGTTTGATTATGCTACTTCTTTGTAAAAGAGAACTGTAAATGGTGCATAATACATAAAAACATTCACAATTCTTTGTACTATGGAGGCGGAATCATGCAAAGGAAGGGAGTTTCTACAGTGGTATACTGATCACATACAGCAAAACTCCTGAATAAAGCTGAAGAGAGTGAACAAAGAAACCAAAATCTGAGAGCAGAAGAGGTCTTGTCTGATCAATGCACCTGCAACACAGGGAAATGTAGAAATTTTGAATAATTTAACACATATTCACAGAGATTATCCTGATCATACAATTATAAGCGGAACATGTATAATACATAATCTCCTCTACGTTGATCATCAATTTACAGAAGCAGAAACATTCACAGGCACACATAGAAGCATCAATCAAACTCATAAACACAGTATGTATCCCGGGGAAAGCATCTCGCTAAAAACCCCAACTATCTGTATATTATGATCGACACTTTGTTGGACGTGAGCAAAGGCTACAATACTGGGCAAATATGTGAGCAAACTCATTGGCATACTCAATCCCTTGATTGTGCAAGATCTGGTGCACAACTATAGTCACAACTGATAGCAATCTGATTCTCTAACACCTGTCCCTGCTGAACTGAACATGCACTGACATGCAACTGAGTTAACTGATGTATTCTATAGTTGAATTATGAGTTAATAACTTGTGAATTAATTAATAACTAATTCACCCAACTCATCTCTAGTCTATTGATCAGTTAGACTAAATACAACTAGTTTAACAAAGCTGAACTGAACACAACTCCATCAACTGCACCTCCAGTCCACTAAACTCAACTCACTTGAGATCTAACTGAAGTCCTGCATGCAAATATTAGTCATCCCATAGGTAACCACGTATTTCCCTCTGGGATCTGCATGTACCACATCCGTAGCTCATCTTGAAGTGCTCCAAGAGAATAAGATCAAGTTTATAGTCCAAATATTATTATGAGACAATAATATTTGACTTTTCTATTTTTGACAGCCAGTCTAAAAATAGACTTTGATCACTCACACTGTGATCATTCACACTTTGATCAAAAATATAAGTCCATCTATTTTTTCCCAACTTGACCAATCATCCATAAACAGCAACCTGCAATCCATAGACATGATCCATATGTCTAAAAATAAACATAGTCTAAAAATAGACTTGCGCCAAAAATAGCCTGCGGGCCCACTTAGTAAAGGCGACTCTTTTCACTAAGCTCCATCATCTTGTTGCATTCTCAACAAGCATTTATTGTTGCACACTTTTCAACAGGAAAGTGTGATGCAGCACACCTACTGCACGCAGGAGGTGCGATGCATCCAGATTCCCAAGAGGAGAAAGTGCGATGGTCCAAGGATGAGACTTCAACTTGCTTCTGGGTCACAATTTGCAGCTTAGTTCAGGGATTTAGGCGGAGCAAGCGATGTTCAGTAAATATAAATCATAGGGGCTGATCTAATAAGGTTACTAGAGCCACCACTAGGGTAATTAGGATGTTTGCAAATCGATTGTTCAGCTTATAAACAAAAGCCGGAGATAGACTGAAGCAACATTGATCTACTTTGCACTTGCATAGAAAATGCAGTTCGAAGGCTAGCTGGCTTGACTTCAGGCTCCATTTGTAAGTTTATAAAACAAACAAATTTAGACAAGCAAACAATCTATTCGCTCCCTAGCGGAGTCGCCATTTTGTTATTGAGAAATCTAGTGTCCACTCAGAGCTGCTGGTCCCACTAAGACTGGTAGCTATCTTAGAAACAAACAAACTAAAACTACTTTCACTTTCCTTTATGAGAAGTAGATAAGAGGGGAACAAAGGACACCAACCTCAGTCTTGCGCTTAGTTCCTTGCTTGCTTCCTCTCCCTTCTGGCAGATCCTAGCCGCTTTGCCTTCGTCTACCCAGCTTCAAAGAGCACCTGTGGAATCAAAGCAGCATAATACTATCGAAGAACAGAGATCTACAATCATAAACAATATAGGACCATCTATATATTGACCACACAAATGTATATATCATCAAACATACAAGAATGTGGAGGAAAACTTGAATAGCTTTATTAATATCAAGAATAGAAAAGAGGATTACAACCAATTGTTCTGACCCAGCGTCATCCTCCCAGCATGAAAGCCCTTCTTCACCTCATGAAAAGCTTAGATCACCCAACACTATGATATTCCACCAAGAAACCAACAGAACTTCCTTACAAGATACAAAATTCCAGCCCCTGGATCTCTGGGATGAGGGATCCATATATAGATGATTGCAGGGGGGTGAGTCAGCTTCTGGGATTTTGATTAGTGTCTTCTCTCTGATAGTTCTTGATTCCACTTGGAGATTGATGATCTCTTACTCATCCCTGGGCAAATTCAGAGAGGCAAGTGTCATAGGAGAAGTTTCTGGAAGATTCCATGACAATCCACCTTGCAAACTGTCTCTACCATTTGTCTACTCTCGCCCATCACACCCTACAGAAGGGTTTTCTAGTATGCATCGCACCCTTTACACTGGGCAGGTGAGATGCATCGCACCCTCTGCACTAGGCAGTCTGTATGGTCCAGCTTTGACCAATTCTGAGCAGTTTTCTATGGAGAACTTCTAGGAGATGATGTAATCAGCTGACCTTGTTCTTTTAGGGTGTGAAGCAACACTTTTAGGGACTTAGGAGCCCTTGGTTTATGGAAATGTATGATTGGGTTTGCAGTGCCCAAAAATGTCTATAACACCACACAGGCTGGGCAGGTGGTTATGTTAACCGTGCCCCAAACAAACATGCAATGGTTATGCTATCCACATGTGAGCATCGGGGATGTGGTTAATTCCATGGTCAACTAACCCGACGGTTAATGCGACAATTAAGTGCCACATGTGAACACACAAATAGAGTTTGGCTAATGGTTTTCACTAATCACATTTAGTGATTAAATAAGTGCAGTTAAACACTAATTAAGCCCGAGTTTAAAATGGTGGAATTTTGGCGGTGGCACTGATTTCGAGCCCGCCTCCACATTTAGCGAAGCTAACTGGAGTCATTCCAGATTTAGAGGAACTTTGACTGTCTGAGTCATAGAGAAGGCAGTTTTCGACCGAATTGAGCTCAGGAAGAGGTGTTCTTGGCTAATTGGGATAACATATTGGTGCAAGTATCAAGAGCCATAGAGCTTTGTAAAACAACATTTTTCCATATTGAGCTAATACAGAGGCCCAAGCCATGGAAGTTGGACCAAGGAGATGTAGCCCAGGAGGGGTGAACTCCTTAATCAATACTCTATGTTAAAGTGTCTCTTTGATGGTTTGTTGTACTTTGAATGTCTTCTATTCAGTATTTTTTTTTGAAGCTATTTTTCTCATGAATTTCATTTTAAACTTAAGGAAATTTACCTGATTACATACACAAACAGCTAATGAAACCTCAGTACAAGAAGCAATAAGCAAGCACATGTTTAGAAATCTGTAATTGATATTAGCACAACATAAACTAACAATAAAAAATAGATCAAGTTGGTATCAGAGCAAGGTTGAATTGCTTTATTTCTTGAGTTTGTGAAATTATGGTTTTAATAGTTGCAAAATCGTGATGCTCACAAGGTTAAAGTTGTAGAAAGGAGAAGGGAAGTTATTGGTTGCAACTCCTAAGGTAATGCCAAAAAGAAGGAGAGCCACAAGGCCACAATCTCCGCCACCCAAATTTCCAAATCCAGTTGCACTTGAAACTCCTCAAGTTTTGCCTTCAACTGAGATTGAAGAGGTACAAGCAGTACCAGCTTCTTAGCCTGAATCCATAGCCATTATGTTTGGAGAAAGAAGGCCTGAAGGTCCTTCTTCAGAAGAGGAAGACTTTGTTATGAAACCAACTCACAAAAATATAGAAAAGATAAATGAACGCCTTAGAAATAAGCCTCTTCGAGGGGGTAACCTCCTTTACATTACACAATGGAACAATTCTTAGATGATACAAATGACAAGACCTCCTTTCTATATATAGGAGTCTAAAGGGTCATAATATAATCAGAGTCGACATAATAATAATAATGTAAGGGTACAATAATAACAATAGTGGGCTTCTATGGGGCACAATAATAACAATATGGGGACTACATGGGCACAACAATATAATAAGGGGGTTGTACTAATAAAAATAAGGGGTTGCACTAGTAGTATAGGGACCTAACATGCCCCTCTCCTTCAAAAAGTGTTGTCCTCAACGCTTGAGTAGTTCTTGATGCTTTTGTATAAATTCTTGTCCTCCCATGTGGAAGCTTCAGCGGGTAAGTTCTTCCACTTGATGAGATACTCTAAAATTGATCTATTTTGTAGCTTCTGATTTCTCGGTTCTATGACTGCTTCAGGTTCCAATATCATTTTTCCTTCTTTGTCAAGTTCTCGCAATACTGTTTGAACTGGGATCTTAAGCAACTTTTGAATGAGTTCCCACTCCTTTAGGCATATGGATATATGTAAGGCCTAATGTTTGGAGGAACACTTCACAGAATCAAATGAATAGCGTGATCATGATCACGAATAGGTGGGAGGGCTTTGGGAATCTCAAATACCTTGGAATGATTGTCCAAATTTTTTTGGAGATCTAGAGAAATAGATGATTTCAACGTGGGAACCTCTAGTGAACATAATTGTGAAATTACACATCTTTGTTCTTTCTTTAAAAGCTTTGTCATGCTATTAGAGTTGATTATCTTTCCAAGTTTTCCTTTGATACCCCTCAATTCAACTTCCTTTCCTTCCCAAAAAAATTTCAAGAAAAGTTCTTGAAAATTAAAAGCTATCGTACCCAAAGATTGTAGCCATTGGACTCCTAGTAAAACATCAACACCACCCATTGGAATGGAAAGCATTGGGCTATTCAATACATATTCTCCCATGGATAGCTTGATATTATGGCACTTTCGAGAGCAATTTATGGTTCCTCCACTTGCAACCATCACTTGACACTCTGGTGCTAGATATAGGAAGTAATTCAATTCCTTGGCTATCTTACAATCAATAAAATTATGGGTACTGCCCGAATCAATCAACACTCTTACCTTTTTCTTCTTGATATGTCCTTCTATATTGATATTTTGAGGAGTGGTAATTTCTTCCAATGCATTACAAGATATGGTCAGATTGATTTCTTGAGACTCAATGTGATCTTTCAATTCTTGAACATTGTTCTTCTTGATATGTCCTTTTATATTGATAGTTTGAGGAGTGGTAATTCCGTCAAATGCATTACAAGATATGGTTGGATTCATTTCTTATTTCTCGATGTGATCTTTTTCTTCTTGATATGTCCTTCTATCTTGACAGTTTTAGGAGTGGTAATTATTTCCAATGCTTTATAAGATATGGTCGGATTCATTTCTTCTTTCTCTGGGGTTGGTTCCTGGAGTATATGCTCTTCTTTTGAAGTTTCTTGATCCTTTTCTTCCTCCTCTCCACAATCAATGTAAAATAATTTCTTCTCAACACACTTATGACCTTTAATGTATTTGTTATCACAATTGTAACAAAGCCCTTTTTCTCTTTTTTCTTCCAGTTGTTGTGGTGTAACCCTTGTAGGTTGTGGAAAGCTAGGAGAAACAACACTTCCATCTTTATGGTTGTGAGGGGTAGACTTTCTTGTTGCCATAATTTTTCTTTCCACTTTGTATCAAAGCCCTTTTTCTATTTTTCTTCCAATTGTTGTGGTGTTTCTCTAAAGAAGGTGTTGCTCTTTGTATCCTCATAATGTGCCATCATTTCCTCCGTGAAAATTGACCACGTAACAAGTTGTTTACGACAAAAAAGCCCTTTATACCATAAAAATTGATCCGGTTCTAAATATAAAGATGCAATACATACCTTTTGTAACAGCGGTACACCATGTATATCAAAATATTGCTCCATTTGTAGTATCCAATTTACCGGATCCTTGCCATCAAACTTCCTCATATCGCCTTTTCTTGATTTTAGGAGTTGGATCTTGAAACAACTATAACTCTGTAATTTCGGCTCTTCCAGTTCTAAAATTGTGACTTGCAGTAGCCCTCTGTGTCCTCTTTCCAATTCCACGAACCTGATCAAAATTGGATTCTCCAAGAAATAGTTATGCACAATATCCCAAGATGACCTGATTATATACCTTTCCAGAAGAGTGAACTTGTATGAAGTGCCACGTGTCACTGTTTTGACCTATGGATCTAAAAAATATATAAAGGAAACTACAGTCTGTCCTCTTTCTACAACTTCTTATGAAAATTCAGTTTGATGCTCAGAGTGAAAGTTATGACGATTTTCCCAAGGTGACTTGTTTGGAATGTAATTCGGGGGTCTGCAAAAACCATAACTTCCTCAGATTATATCTCCGAAAACATAGTGAGACAAGATATGAAATTCGGAGTTGAGGTTCAGACCAATTTCATCTCAAATGGGTTTTTTTTTTTTAGCTTCTGAAACTTCGTAGCGAAAGAGTTATAGCTAAAATCCCACGATGACCTATTTTAGAGGAAATTTTGGAGCTTGCAAAAACCCTAACTTCCTCAGATCATATCTCCAATACTATAGTGCGAAAGGATCTGAAATTCAAATGCAAGGTTCAGACCGATTTCTTCTCAAATGGGTTTTTTTTGTAGCTTCTGAAACTTTGTAGCGAAAACGTTATAGCGAAAATTCCATGATGGCCTGTTTGGGGCAACGAAACCCTAGAATCCACAGCTCTGATACCAAATGTTATGAAACCAGCTCACAAAAAGATAGAAAAGATAGATGAATGCCTTAGAAATAAGCCTCTTTGAGGGGGCAACCTCCTTTACATTACACAAATGAACAATTCTTAGATGATACGAATGACAAGGCCTCCTTTCTATATATAGGAGTCTAAAGGGTCATAATATAATCAGAGCCGACATAATAATAATAATGTAAGGGCACAATAATAACAATATGGGGACTACATAGGCACAACAATATAATAAGGGGGTTGTACTAATAACAATAATGGGTTAGACTAGTAATATAGGGACGTAACAGGCTTCAAGAAAGCTTTCTATACTTTGACTGAGATGGATAAAGTCCTCTATGAAGAGAGGAACACTAGAATGGTTGGAGAGAGTTCTAGACCTCCATGTGGAGAAGGAATCTCAGAGGATAAAAAAGATGAGAAGAAGGATTCAAAAGGGAATGGTGGAAAGCCACCTCCATATCCACCATCCTCGTCATCTTCCTCATCATCTTCATCATCTCACAAAACATCATCTTCCACTACCACCACTGGAACAGCCCATGCTCATTCAAAAACCCCAAAAGGAAAGACTACCTTACTTAAATTGGACATAAAATTCAAACTTCCCATGTACAATGGAGAGGTGAACGCAGAAAAGTTGGACAATTGGATTCCACAGTTGGAGGTATATTGCAAAATTCAAAACCTTCAAGAAGACGACATAAAAATCTAGTCGGATTCACTAAGGCTAGAAGGAGCTGCATTAGTTTGGTGGGAAGAAAATACTCAAGAGGAAATGTGAATCCATGGTAAGATATCCATTACTTGGGTTGAATTTGTTTCTGCAATTAAAATACAATTTTATCGTTTAGCCTATATGAAAAAAGCCATTATGAGTTGGCAGAATTTTAGGCGGCTCAAAGGCCAAACAGTCCAAGATTATACACATGAGTTTAGGAAAAGGGTTTGTTGTTAGGAGTGAATTTGAATTCCCAAGATACACTGCTGAAATATATTGGGGGTTTACATTCCTATTTGAAACATACCCTCCTTATGTTCAATCCAAACAATTTAGATGAGGTATATGTGCAAGCCACGCACCTTGAATCTAGAGGAAAGAACATTCAGGAAGAGGGTAGTAAGAGGAATCCATTCAAGGGTAAGGAGAAAGAGAAGGGTGGAAAATGGAAGGGAAATAAGAATGCAAGTGTGAAGAAATAAGGGGAGAAAACCATATGCCAACATTGTTCCAAAGTTGGGCACGATGAAGCCCACTGCTGGAAATTGCATCGCGAATTAAGGCCTAAGAAACAAAACAATATGGGAAAACAAAAGGTGACTGCTAGTAACCACACAACATGACCTTGGTTTAGATTCTAGTGATGAGACCAAGATTTCAGCCATGGTTACAAAAGGAAAAGAAACTGTTGCAAGCACTAGTTTATCACATAGTCAAAGAAACATTCCAAATGAAGAGTCAAGAATAGAGTTGTTTCATATAAGAGTGATTTCAAATCATACAAATATTGGTGCATTATTCGATAGTGGGTCACAATCAAACTTGATTTCAGAAGACTTGGTAAAAAAACTAAACCTTGAAACTGTACCTCATCGCAAGCCATATCCATTGTGTTGGATAGTTAACAATGCAAACTTACAGGTTACAAGGAAGTGTTTATTCAAGTTTGCCATTACTGAAAAGTTCATTGATGAAGTTGAGTTAGATGTAGTTCCACTTGACATCTCAGAAATCATTTTGGGTATTCCTTATTTGTATGATAGGAAAGCAGTATTTTATCGCCATGACAACAAATACATATTGCCCAAGAATGGGGTGGAGTACAGTGTGAGAGCCCATCGAAAAAAGCTAAACATTTCTTTGGTTAATGCAGGGCAGATGAAGAGATTAGTAAACGCAAGTAAAAATCTTGTGCTTCTCATGATCAAGAAAAATAATGATATCAATTATGAATATTTTGAAGGTTGTGCTGATAAATTGAAATCTGATTTGTTTGATGTGGTAAGCAACCATGGTGAGATGTTTCAGGAACCAAAGGGGTTACCTCCCAAGAGGGGAATTCAACATGAGATTCAATTGCAACAGGATGTTCCACTTCCAAACATTGGCATGTATCGCATATCGATTATTGAGAGCATGGAAATCAAAAAGAAAATTCAAGAATCATTGAACAAAGGTATCATACACCCATCCACTTCGCCATGTGGTTCACCCATTGTCTTGGTGCCAAAGAAGGATGGAACTTGTGTGTGGATTTCCATGCACTGAACAAAATCACAGTAAAGAATCATTATCCACTCCTAAGAATTGATTATTTTCTTGATCAGTTGAGGTATGAAAAGTATTTCACTAAGTTAGACTTACAAAGTGGTTATCATCAAGTGGAAAACACATTTAAAACTAAACAAGGATTGTTTGAATGGTTTGTTATTCCTTTTGGTCTTACAAATGCTCCAGCTACTTTCGTGAGGGTAATGAATGATTTATTGAGACCACTTCTAGATGAATTTTTCATTGTCTACTTAGATGATATTCTCATATTCAGCAAGTCAAGAGATGAACATGGCATGCATGTAAATAAAGTATTAGATGTCTTGAGAAAAGAACAATTTTTTTAAAGATGTCGAAATGTGAATTTGGCAAGACTTATTTAGTGTATTTGGGACACATTGTTGGAGGAGGTGAGATGAAGATCGACCCCTCTAAGGTTGAGGTCATTTTGAATTGGCCCAAGACCAATATAGTTACGAAGGTAAGAAGCTTTGTAGGGGCAGCACAATATTGGATAAAGTTTATTGCTATTTTTTCTTCAATTGCAACTCCATTACATGCATTGACAAGTGTCAAGAAAGTATTCCATTGGGGAGATGTACAAAAAAAAGCATTTGATGCTTTGAAGAAAAATATAAGTTCAGCACCAGTATTGGCACTTCTGTATCTTAGGCAGCGATTTGAGATTCAAACGGATGCAAGTGATTATGTCATGCTAGCAGTTCTATTGCAACATGGTAAGTCCATTTCATTTCATTCTGAAATATTTAATGGAGTTGTAACTAACTATCCCACCTATGACAAAGAACTTTATGCATTGGTAAAAAGTGTTAATAAATGGAAGCACTATTTGATGGGGAAGGATACCATCAGCCATACCAACCATCAACCATTGTAGTACTTACAGTCACAGTCAAATTTGAAACAATCATGACATTTCAGATGGATGGGTTTTCTACAACACTTTCACTTGATTATCAGGTATAAAAAGGGAATCTACAATAAGGTACCTGATATGATTTCAATGCCTATTGTAAATTCATCTGTTATACTCAAGCATAATTCTGTTTTTCATGAAAGTTACATAGAACAATATGCAAATGATAGTGACTTTCAAGAAGTATATGCAAGCTTGAGTCAAGGAAATCAAATTGAAGAGTTGGATTATCATGTACATAACAGTTTGTTGTATCACTTGGGAAAGTTATGTATTCCACAGGGAGAAAGAAATAATATCATAATGAAGGCGCACACTTCATTGATTGTTGGACACTTTAGTGTAGGCAAAACAATAGCGAATCTTCAAAGGTTTCTTTATTGGCCACGTGTTATCACTCAGGTTGTCCCTTTTGACTCCTAAAGGGATACGGCCGAGGTAACCACAAACCAACTTTGGACTGCAGGCCCTAGCCTACCTGCAGTCAGAGAGGGCTCTCTCTTTATGATTTAGCTTTGTTGAAAGGGATGATTTTAGGCTAGATATGATGCACAGGGGTTTTGATTGAGTTTTGGTGGGAAAACTGACACTTTCAGGTAGAGAGGCAGAGTATAGTCTGAATCTTTCAAGCCATTGGGCGTGGAGTCGAGGAGGGGAACTGCTGGTGTGTTTCCTTAATAACAGTGAGGGAACATGGAGCAAGATAACTGAGCTTGAAGCAATTTTCAGGTTCAAAGGATGGAATGAATGCTAAAGAAAGAGAGGCAGTTAAGAATCTCTCCAACAGATTAGCAGAGAAAATAACAGGGCGCTACCTAGGGGTAGTTAAGAATCCCTAGATAATTGGCCAACACAGGTGAATTGGGGTAAACATGAGCCGGTAGGAATTCAATGTTCATAACCAATTCTTTTAGAGGAAAACATCAAGAAACAGCAGAAATTGAGCATAGAGAGTATTTAAACTAATTCTAGGCTATTCCTTTTTTCTGCTATTTAGATAATGGCAAACACATAAACAGAGATAAGAGGCACTTATTGCTTCAGGCCGCAGTGCAGGAATTCCATCTTCAACTCTTCAAAACATTCATCAACAGACAGTTCGCTCTCCAAGCTTTAAGCAATCTTCGATTACAGAAAATTTCAGGTATACACAGCGAGTCTCTAGTGAAAATTCTCAATTAACCAACCCTTAAAACTATACAGAGGGTGGTATATATAGGGCAAAAACTCTCTGTAGAGTTCCTTTATTACATCTTGACCTAATTAGGTCATAAAAAATGACTACTTTACCTAATCCTATCCTGAAATAAATGCAAAAAATATCTCGGGCCGTGCTCAGGGCCGATGTATCAAAACTGAATAAATGATGTTGTCCTTGGTGGCTTGCTGCAGTGTTTTCTGCATTAAATGAGTATGGGTTTCTGCTTTCTTGCTGTCCTGGTGCTTTGAATGCCTTAATGGTGATTTGAAGGCAAGGATGGGCTGATGCTTAATGATTTGACTTTCTGGGGGCTTCATCAATGTTCAGGTGCCTCGAGCCCCTAAAAAATCTTGACTGATACTCTCTGGCGTCTTTTCTTCCACTGATACTCTCTGACAAAATCTGGACTGCTGATCTGATATGCTGCGGGTCTAATCACCAGTAAATGGCCGCTGTTCGGCCTCTATATCATCTGGAATTGTCTTCTACTCCTTTTGATATGCTCTGTGAAGAAAACGGATCATTTTTAGGCCTTTTCGGGCTTCCTAGGGCCGCATGGTGAGAAGATTCCCTAAAGATTCTCCATTTCGGCCTAAAAAATCCTGCGATGAGGTGCAAATTGCTCATCAAAAACTGCCTCAGAATTCGATTCCGGGGCTCCGAAGTGCGACTTTCACGCCTCTGCGCCCAAAAAAGTGCTGATGACATCAGCATGACGTCAGCATTGTACGGCGGGTGACGTCAGCAGGGCGACATGGCGGGATGACGTCATCACGTACGGATGATGACGTGGTAGGTACAGTGGCGGGGACACGTGGCAGTGACGTGGCAGGAGGCCACGCAGGCAGGTGACTCATCGGGTGACTGGACAAGGTGGTAAGCGGTTTCTGGCGCACCGCTTATGGGCAAAGGTGGTTTCGGGGGAGGGGGCTCCGCCACGCCCCAGAGCCTGACGCGTGGCGGGAGTACGGCGACAAAACCGCCGAACTCCCGTACGCTAAAGCCCGGGCTTGTCGGGGATGGGGATGCCCACCAATCGTTGATCTGTGGGGCGGGCGATCCAACGGCTGGCGGGGATCGCGAGGTAACGGCGAGTTAGCGGGTGGGAATATTCGCAGGAATATTCCAAATTTGATACGCGCGGCGGATGGGTTTTAGACTTACGTTTAGTGGGTTGTGGGGTTTAATAAAGGGCGCATTAATGTATTTACAGTCGGTCTTAGGGATATGCGTGAAATATGGGTTTTTGACATGCGGGGTTAATATATTATGCACAGAATGAGGGGAAAAAGGCGCAAAAAATGGGTTTTTGAAGGTTTTAGGGGTTTTTGGTTTAGGGAAGAGGTTATTATTCTGACCAGATGTCAGAGTAATCCCTGGACACGGATGGGCTAAAAACAGTCCCAGATGGACTGTGATTTCCCTGACTTATTGAATAATATGGCTATATTGCCAGGGAGGGGTATTTACATAGGGGAGTTTTATATATATGATTTAAATAGGGGAAAGGGGAAAATTGTTAGGGAGTTATATAATAAAGTTAATAGTTAATATGGAGATGAAAAGAGGGCGCTAAGGTATGAGACCTTAGGCCATTTTGGGGAAAAGAAGACTCACAAACACTGAGTGAGCAATCCTTGAGTGAAGCAGATGTTCACCAAGGCACATGTCATGGAAATGATGAAACTGAGAGGCTCAAGCAGATCTTGACCTCTTGGGGGATGTTAGTAAGTGACTTTGGGGTGATGAGAAGAAGGGAGAGGTTAGTGAATTCCAGCCTGAGTACCTCCAACTGAAAAACTGCCTTAAACCGAAAAATGGATTGCTTATCAAAATTGGAACACAGCAGTGGCACTTAGACTAGCATACTCTTATGGACACTTCTTTGGCCATCTGTAGCAAATATGGAGCATTGCAACATGCATAGTACGACATATTTGGCATGTAAAAATGTCGATCATGAAAGATGATTAACCTGCTGCAGCAGGAGGCTAACAGTGGCTCCACTTGGGGATGGCTTTTCCTTGTGAAAAGTCAAGAACAGCAGGTCAGACTGCCTTGTATTCAATTGTTGATGTGTTCTGCAAATTTCCCTTGGCTGGCTGCCTTATTGATCCTACCTACCTACCTACCCTAACCAGTACTTACTTTTCTGTTAGGTGAAGTGAAATAGCCAATGCAGCCACTTAAGCAATAATAACATGAGTGGGATTTGCTGCTTGTGCTTGCTAGTGAGACCAACTGAGATTTTGCAATTTTTTATGGCTTTGTGAATCTTTGAGAAGATCAGGAAGCTACTGACCTCCTTTGCGGTGTTTAAATACTGTACAAAACTATCCTACAACATATATATACAATTTCTAGGCTGAATTAAAGAACTGTACAAAGTTTGAGGATCGCTACCATGCCTTGGAGTCGGGAGATCATCGACAACTCGATGCTGAGCCTTGCAGCCTGTTAATGGAGAAGAGCACTGATCTCTTTCATCATTCTGCCTGCTAGCGGATAGGTCATTCAGTACTTGCAGAGGTGCTTGTAATTTATTACAATCTGGCTCGAATAGGACTTGACTGATCTGTGCAGGTTGCTGGTCTTCTTCTTCTTTGGACAACTTAGATGGCTGAAAACAAAGAGGTAGGGGATCCACTTGGATCATTTGGTCATACACTACTGCTTCTGGGTCCTCCTCAATCTGATATTCAATGGCTCTTTGGGGCTGCAAAACTAGAGGTAATACCTTTGGAACAATATCTTGATTAACCTCCAGTCGGTCAATAGCAACACGTGGTGACACTTGATCATATACAACATGATAGTTATCCTTGATAAATTGAAAAGATTCAAAACAAAAGGGTAAAGTTCCTTCACTGAAATCAACACACTCTACGTTTTCTTCCTTTTCTTCATAGCTGAGATGGGCACGCTGATCATTGGGTTCAGGTTGTTGAACCTGAACACTGCTTCCTGCCAAAATAGGATCTGATTCCTCTGCAAGGCTGATTTGGTCGTTAGGCTCATAATCATCATCATACAGATCATATTTGGGCCAACAGTTGAAAGAAGAGAAGCTATTATATTCACACAGTATATCAGGAGACTGCTCCATCATGTATGACTGGATGAATATGTCATCTGTTTTGTGGCAGGTTTGTTCGCGAATGTCACTACTTTCCTGTTGCGAAACAGATCTGTTCTGGTGCTCTGAACATTCCACTTTCATTGTGATCAGCTGCATCATTTCCTCTGTCTTTTGTAACACACTATGAAATATTTCTTCTTGCTCTGCTTTGCACTGTTCTTCCCTCCTTCTTAGATTTGCCTCCACGTCCACAGCTATGTCCTGCATCTGTTTCAAAGTGGACGAGCATCTTTCTCTCAAACAGAATTCCATCTCTGTGTCAAATGATCTAAGATATTGCAATAGAGCTAAATCAAGGGGAGGTCTTATATTTAAAGGCATGGACTGATAAATTTGATTGAATCTGTCTGAAAACTGCTGAACAGATTCATCTGGATGCCTTTCTAAATGATTGTATTCTTCGATGAGCACGAAGAGATTACCTCTGATCATCCATCTATCAAGGAAAAGCTTGGCACACTGCTGAAACTTAGAGATGCTCGCCTCAGGCAACGCTTTAAACCAAGTCCTAGCTTCGCTTTGCAAAGAAAGGGCAAATAGTCTAAGACTGACATCTTCATCATCCACTTCAAATGTATTAAGATAATCTTCAAAAGCCTGGATATGTTTCTAGGCAGTAATACCATTCTCTCCATCAAATCTAGGGAGATATTCAGGATGATTTGCCGGCAGAGGAGCAAGCACAGGAGGCAAAATGAGCGGCTTATATCTTTCAGGAACTTTACGAGGCACGGGAGTATGTACAGGAACTAGAAGACTGGGCTCTATTTTTGGTTCCTCCTTGGTTGTATGATGATCTTCAACAACATTTGAAAGCTGCTGCTCTGATGTGCAAGGAGGCTTTTCAACAATCTTTTCCAAAGGAAAAACACAAAAATCTGACATAAAATCGTTTTTAAAGTACAATATGCACAGCAAAATCTGGTGCAAGAGAAAGAACATGATCTCTTGGATGATAGTCCAAGTCAAGAGCCTGATCTGCTTATATAATTCCTTCGGGTTCATTTCTCCAGCGGAGTCTTTATTATGAGGATGATGTGGAGTCGCCAGGTGGATGAATCAACCTTGAAGTGCCTGATCTCTGTCCACCGTCACAGATCAGAGCTGAACATGAAAAGCCCTAAAGAAAAGGAACACTTTCTCTAGAAAACGAGGCGAACTGGTCAAAATTGAGGATTTACACTAATAAACACATGATTCAGTCCCCAGCGGAGTCGCCATTATGTTATCACTCAGGTTGTCCCTTTTGACTCCTAAAGGGATACGGCCGAGGTAACCACAAACCAACTTTGGACTGCAGGCCCTAGCCTACCTGCAGTCAGAGAGGGCTCTCTCTTTATGATTTAGCTTTGTTGAAAAGGATGATTTTAGGCTAGATATGATGCACAGGGGTTTTGATTGAGTTTTGGTGGGAAAACTGACACTTTCAGGTAGAGAGGCAGAGTATAGTCTGAATCTTTCAAGCCATTGGGCGTGGAGTCGAGGAGGGGAACTGCTGGTGTGTTTCCTTAATAACAGTGAGGGAACATGGAGCAAGATAACTGAGCTTGAAGCAATTTTCAGGTTCAAAGGATGGAATGAATGCTAAAGAAAGAGAGGCAGTTAAGAATCTCTCCAACAGATTAGCAGAGAAAATAACAGGGCGCTACCTAGGGGCAGTTAAGAATCCCTAAATAATTGGCCAACACAGGTGAATTGGGGTAAACATGAGCCGGTAGGAATTCAATGTTCATAACCAATTCTTTTAGAGGAAAACATCAAGAAACAGCAGAAATTGAGCATAGAGAGTATTTAAACTAATTCTAGGCTATTCCTTTTTTCTGCTATTTAGATAATGGCAAACACATAAACAGAGATAAGAGGCACTTATTGCTTCAGGCCGCAACGCAGGAATTCCATCTTCAACTCTTCAAAACATTCATCAACAGACAGTTCGCTCTCCAAGCTTTAAGCAATCTTTGATTACAGAAAATTTCCGGTATACACAGCGAGTCTCTAGTGAAAATTCTCAATTAACCAACCCTTAAAACTATACAGAGGGTGGTATATATAGGGCAAAAACTCTCTGTAGAGTTCCTTTATTACATCTTGACCTAATTAGGTCATAAAAAATGACTACTTGACCTAATCCTATCCTGAAATAAATGCAAAAAATATCTCGGGCCATGCTCAGGGCCGATGTATCAAAACTGAATAAATGATGTTGTCCTTGGTGGCTTGCTGCAGTGTTTTCTGCAATAAATGAGTATGGGTTTCTGCTTTCTTGCTATCCTGGTGCTTTGAATGCCTTAATGGTGATTTGAAGGCAAGGATGGGCTGATGCTTATTGATTTGACTTTCTGGGGGCTTCATCAATGTTCAGGTGCCTCGAGCCCCTAAAAAATCTTGACTGATACTCTCTGGCGTCTTTTCTTCCACTGATACTCTCTGACAAAATCTAGACTGTTGATCTGATATGCTGCGGGTCTAATCACCAGTAAATGGCCACTGTTCGGCCTCTATATCATCTGGAATTGTCTTCTGCTCCTTTTGATATGCTCTGTGAAGAAAACGGATCATTTTTGCGCCTTTTCGGGCTTCCTAGGGCCGCATGGTGAGAAGATTCCTTAAAGATTCCCTAAAGATTCTCCATTTCGACCTAAAAAATCCTGCGATGAGATGCAAATCTCTCATCAAAAACTGCCTCAGAATTCGATTCCGGGGCTCCGAAGTGCGACTTTCGCGCCTCTGCGCCCAAAAAAGCGCTGATGACGTCAGCATTGTACGGCGGGTGACGTCAGCAGGGCGACGTGGCGGGATGACGTCAGCATGACGTCATCACGTACGGACGATGACGTGCCAGGTCGGTGGCGGGGACACGTGGCAGTGACGTGGCAGGAGGCCACGCAAGCAGGTGACTCATCGGGTGACTGGACAAGGGGTAAGCAGTTTCTGGCGCACCGCTTATGGGCAAAGGTGGTTTCGAGGGAGGGGGCTCCGCCACGCCCCAGAGCCTGACGCGTGGCGGGAGTACGGCGGCAAAACCGTCGAACTCCCGGACGCTAAAGCCCGGGGGTGTCGGGGATGGGGATGCCCACCAACCGTTGATCTGTGGGGCGGGCGATCCAACGGTTGGCGGGGATCGCGAGGTAACGGCGGGTTAGCGGGTGGGAATATTCGCAGGAATATTCCAAATTTGATACGCGTGACGGATGGGTTTTAGACTTATGTTTAGTGGGTTGTGGGGTTTAATAAAGGGCGCATTAATGTATTTACAGTCGGACTTAGGGATATGCGTGAAATATGGGTTTTTGACATGCGGGGTTAATATATTATGCACAGAATGAGGGGAAAAAGGCGCAAAAAATGGGTTTTTGAAGGTTTTAGGGGTTTTTGGTTTAGGGAAGAGGTTATTATTCTGACCAGATGTCAGAGTAATCCTTGGACACGGATGGGCTAAAAACAGTCCCAGATGGACTGTGATTTCCCTGACTTAGTGAATAATATGGCTATATTGCCAGGGAGGGGTATTTACATAGGGGAGTTTTATATATATGATTTAAATAGGGGAAAGGGGAAAATTGTTAGGGAGTTATATAATAAAGTTAATAGTTAATATGGAGATGAAAAGAGGGCGCTAAGGTATGAGACCTTAGGCCATTTTGGGGAAAATAAGACTCACAAACACTGAGTGAGAAATCCTTGAGTGAAGCAGATGTTCACCAAGGCACATGTCATGGAAATGATGAAACTGAGAGGCTCAAGCAGATCTTGACCTCTTGGGGGATGTTAGTAAGTGACTTTGGGGTGATGAGAAGAAGGGAGAGGTTAGTGAATTCCAGCCTGAGTACCTCCAACTGAAAAACTGCCTTAAACCGAAAAATGGATTGCTTATCAAAATTGGAACACAGCAGTGGCACTTAGACTAGCATACTCTTATGGACACTTCTTTGGCCATCTGTAGTAAATATGGAGCATTGCAGCATGCATAGTACGACATATTTGGCATGTAAAAATGTCGATCATGAAAGATGATTAACCTGCTGCAGCAGGAGGCTAACACCACGCATGTTGGATAATGTTTCTCGTTTCAAAAGAGGATGTTATTTATGTGCTAAAAGTAAGCCTAGAAATATGAAACTTGGTTTATACACTCCACTTCCAGTACCTTCACGTCCATGGGAGAGTATTTCAATGGATTTTGTAGGAGGTCTTCCATTGTCAAGGAAAGTTCATGATTACTTGTATGTAGTTGTAGATAGGTTCAGCAAGATATGCATACTAACACTATGTAAAAATAAAATTATAGCTAAAAAAACAACTCATGTTTTCTTCTAAAACATTTGGGTTCATTCTGGTCTTCCTACTTCTATTGTAAGTGATCAATATTCTCGTTTTTTTTTGAATTTTTGGTCAAATTTGTGGGACATGATGGACACAAATTTGAAGAAGAGTACAACCTTTCATCCACAAACAGATGGACAATCCGAGGTGGTCAACAAAATAGTTATTCATCTTCTTAGAGGATATTTCAGCAAACATCCCAAGTTGTGGGATGAACAGTTGCATTATGTACAACATGCATACAATAGGGAAAAGCATTCTTCCACAAACACATTGACATTTGAGGCATGTTATGGGTACTTTCAAAGATCACCATTGGACTTCATCTTTGAGAAAGATGTCTCCATCGATGGTCACAGTGACATCAATAAGGCAAGGAAGTTCATAGAGAAAATTCAGTTGAAACATCATACCGTGCAAGAATAGCTTGAGAAAAGTCAAAGTAGCTACAAGGTAAAGCATGACAAACACTGGGTTGATCACAAATTTCAAGTTGGTGATGAAGTTTGGTTATATATTAGCAAATAGAGACTTCAAGGTGAAGGTAAAAATATTAAACCAATCCGTTATGGTCCTTTTAAAATTCTGGAAAAGATTGATAATAATGCTTTTAAGCTTGATTTGCCTCCTTATATGCAAATAAATGTTGTTGTTAATGTTAAGAATTTGATATTGTTTGAGCCTCCTTTGATTGATGATCAAGGAGAGCATGTTCAGCTACCATCAATAGATGATTTCTCACCAGAATACCTAGATGAGCTTTTGCAAGATCTCATACTTGACAGAAGAATCAAGACTTTGAAGAGAAGGGATGTCAAATACCTTTGAGTGGGAATCAAGGGACAAAAGACTTCTCAAGCCAAATGGTTGCAGATTGAGAAGGTGAGGGAGTTGTACCCTCACCTTTTGAATAATTGATAGTATCTTTGGGGTCCAAAAGGCTTCTAGTGGGGAGAAATGATCAGGTGCTTAGTATTTAGCTCAAAAATCAAAGTTCTCAGAATGGCTCGAAACCTAAACGATCGCATTCGTCTCGGAAAAAATATCCTAACACAACTTGTTTCTTCGAAAACCGAGTTCGTATGAGAAAGTTATTGTGTTCTGATCGCTTTGTTAAACAGGTGAAATTTGCAAAAAAAATGACCAGCCACTGCACAGTTAGCAGTCTGTACTGCTGACGTGGAAAGTGACTAGGTAGGGTCAATGATGGTCAACAACGAATCATATATGGACAAGTGGCATCGTTTCATTGGGTTACACAGGTGGTGTGTTGGCGCAATCTTATTGGTTTGTTTTTGGGCCAATGAAAGAATGCCACATGGCAAGCCCGGAGGTCGCCATGTGGCACCTCCCAATGGTCTAAGGGCTTGGCATAGTTCAGCAAAATTATTATGGAGGCGTCGGGGCTCGACCCCGTGACCTCCCCTTTGCAGTCCAAGCCACATACCAACTCCGCTACCACCATGGTTATTACCCCATAAGCTCTCCGCATTAATTTAAATTTTAGTGATGTGGGAATGGGCAGTTAGGAGGATGAGGCCTCCACATGTGATCGCAACAACAAACATCACAGTCACGGTTAGTGTTAACTTAGCGGATAGTTCCATAACTGTTAACGTTTGTTGTTACCCCATGTGAACGCAAAGAGTGTTACCGCAACGGTTGGGAAGGCAGCGATGTTAACGTGCCCCAAACAAACCTGTGACAATTATGCTATCCACATGTGAGCAGTGGGGATGTAGTTAATGCCATGGTCAGCTAACCTAACTGTTAATGCGACAATTAAGCACCGCATGTGAACACACAAATGGAGTTTGACTAACGGTTTGGCTAATGGTTTGCGCATATCACGCTTAGTGATTAAATAAGTGTAGTTAATCACTAATTAAGCCCAAGTTTAAAACAGCGAAAGTTTGGCGGTGCCACCGATTTCGGGCCCGCCTCCACATTTAGTGGAGCTAACTGGAGTCATTCGAGAATTAGAGGAACTTTTCTAGGAAAATATTATTTGAGTCATAGAGAAGGCAAGTTTCGACCAAATTGAGCTTAGGAAAGGTGTTCTTTGCTAATTAGGACATTCTAAACACATTGGTGCAAGTATCAAGAGCCATAGAGCTTTGTAAAACAACATTTTTCTATATTGATCTAATACAGAGGCCCAAGCCACGGAAGTTGGACCAAGCAGATGTAGCCCAGGAGGGGTGAACTCCTTCATCAAAACTATGTGTTAAAGTGTCTCTTTGATGGTTTGTTGTACTTTGAATGTTTGTTGTTCAGTATTTGTTTTTGAAGCTATTTTTCTCATGAATGTCATTTTAAACTTAAGGAAATTTACCTGATTACATACACAAACAGTGAATGAAACTTCAATACAAGAAGAAATAAGCAAGCACATGTTTAGAAATCTGTAATTGATATGAGCACATCATAAACTAACAATCAAAAATAGGTCAAATTCTTGCTTCCTTGAAAGTTAGAGTTTTCTCTTGTCTGATTGATAAGTAAACTCTTCAGATAGTTGATTGTTTCCTCCAAATGCCTGCACTTTTGTTTTAGCATAGATATTTATTTCCTTTGCTCTTCCATTTGTCTCTTTAGGAAGGAATTCTCAGATTTTTCTTCAAATTTGTAGTCTTCGATCATTTCCCTAACCTACTCAATAATGAATTTTTTAGCTCGACAGACTGCACAGTTTTCGCACTTTGGGACATCTACAAGCGGGTTCCTATCCATTTTTCCTGAAGGAAGAAGGTGACCGATCCAGAAGAGAATAGAAGGGGAAATAAGAAACAGAGTGAAGAAACAAAAGCAACCTCTAGACATTCCCACGGAGACCCACAACTTCCAGAGACAGGGAAATCGGGCTTCGAAAGCAGAAGCCACACAAGCTACATGAAAGCTAAATAATCTAGGAGGCAGGGGCCACCAAAGCTGCGCGGTGGCAAGGGAGACATGAGCTATGTGAAGGAAAAATGTTTGAAGTTGCCTCCAGAGTTGTGCAAGGGTGGGGGCCACTAGAGCTATGCGAAGGCAATAGGATCTAGAAAACAACCACCAAAGTTTCATGAAGGAGAGGGGCAAGGCTAAAACAAAGAAGATAAGCACGATCCCCAAAGGGGCATAGTGACATATACAGGAAAATGGATTATAACTTCTGAGATAGAGGGGGAGGAAAGGGAGGGCGAAGATGGCAAAGATAAAATAAGATGGGCGAAGGGGAATAATATATTGTTGCGTAGCTTGCCACATTAGGGAAGAGAACATTAACTTTTCATGGGAAGCTTGAGTAGTTGCAGTTTGCTTGATAGCCGTAGACTGACTATCCTATCTGTTCTTGGGGATTTCCTTGGATTTTCTAATCTTCTGAGATCTAACCATTCGAGCTGAAGTGATTGTTTCCCACCTTGATGTTCTCTCTTTGATTGCAATTCTCTGCACATTGAGGTGAGAGATCCTATGGGATCGGTTTCTGAGCAATCACATTATCAATTCTAGATTCTCCCATAGGACGGTTGACAGTCAGATTCGCTTGCATGTCGGCGGTACGATTATTTTCTCTAAGGATATACTTGTAGGTTTTAATCCCATACAGAAATTACCTACATAGGAATTCTTAAAACACAGAAAATAAACAATGCGAGAGCATAACACATAAAACACATATACACAGATATTTTCCCCTGGATCCCAAAACCGGGACTACTAGCTTGATTTTTCATTATGTTCCTTTCAATGTTACAATATATATATACATGTCGAAGCATCCAATACCATGGAACGAAAACCATCGCACCCAAAACCATGTGCGAAAAACATGCACAAAACCATAGGTAGGTTCATCCCACCTAATATAGGGTCCCAAAAAAAAATCCCTCGGGCACTGCCCCAAACCCCGTAGAGGGGGCTACCTACCCCCCTCAAAACCCCACTGTGTAATTGGTAGAATGAAGGGGGGGCTCCGCCCCCCCTCTAACCCCCCGGTTAACTAGGGTGGCTAGTTGTGGAAAGAATATAACACAACCCAACAATGCTTGAAGGTGACTTCACCTAGAAACTGCAATTTTTTTCCCACCCTTTTTGTTATTTGTCTCAGGGCCTTGTTCTTGGGGCTTCTACTTTCCACCATCGATTGGATTATTATTGAAGAGTCCCCCATTATGACTAGATTCTTCATACTTCGTTGCCTTAAGATTTCCGTTCCCAAGAGGAGGCCATATGCTTCTGCCCTATTGTTGGATAGTTCTCATAATCCCCATTCATAAGTAATAGGATTTTTCCCTCCTAGGTCAAAAAGTATACTTCCCACTCCGGCCTTTCCTGGGTTAGACTTAGAAGCACCATCAAACAGTAAGCAGGGCCTATTTAAATTTTCTTTCCATGCTTTGAACTCCTCTTTTTTTATTCTGATTTTCCAATTATGCATGCTATTGGGAGATTTGTTGATGTATATTTTTTGTTGCTTGCTCATCGCGAATTTAGCCCAGACTCTTTCCTCATGCTACATGTGTTTGACATCTATTGCTTTAACTCCATTAGAGTTGATATATTCAGATGACATGCTCCAAGTTTTAGCCAGGACTAATCTGGTATTTAGGCTGCTATCTTTAAAGATCCTCTGGTTTCTTGCTAACCAGATTTGCCAACACATAAATGAGGGTGAACTCAACCAATATCCTTTTACTATTTCTTTATTTTGGAAAGAATATGGGTATTTTTTCCTAGGTTGATAGAAGTTCATGTAAAGGCATCGATTGTAGGATACTAGCCTCCAAGGGACTAATAAGCCCTTTACAACAAGCCCTAGCAAAGGGGCATCCTGCAAAAAGATGTTGAATATTTTCTTCACTTCCTTGACACATAGCACAGCATGATGGGCCTTCATATCCTTTATTTTTAAGACTATCAGCAGTCAATATTTTACCTTTGAGCAGCATCCACATGAAAATTTTGATTATTGGTAATGTTTCAATTTTCCATGCCTCCCTCTAGTAATCCCAGTCTCAATTTCCATGCTGATGTAAAGTAGCATATCCAGATTTGACTGAGTAATCCCCTCCTTCAGGATCCCATCGAAGGGAATCTTTTGAATCTACACTTATTGGAGCAACCCCCTTAAGATGTGATATTAGGGATTTCTGATGAGCAACAGTATTGCAACAAGAATGCTGCAACTCCTGGGGCTACCAACTTTACTTTATCAACCCGGGGTTCGTACAAACTTGGATGTGATAGTTTTGTATACACAAGTATATGAAATGGGTCCACTCTTTGTCACTGCTAAGCTGGAGATAGACCACTAAGGTTCCTCAAACTAGCCTTCTATTGATTCAGAAGAAACTTGATTACCAAAGAGGAAAAGGGAAATTTGCACTAAATGAAATCTTATCTACTGTAGTAAGGAAAAGACTGAAATCAATGCTTAAACACACCATTCATCTAACTAACTGCTAAGAGGCTTTTCTTCAAAAGAATGCTAACTTAACGTGTGTGTAATCCTATTGTCCTAGGCATGCAATTTGAAACATCCAAACATTCTATTGTTGTGCATGTAAATGAACAAAACATCTATTTTTTCCTTTTTGTCTTTTCTGTGTGAAAAGGTGAATGCTAACTTCTCTTGGTGATGTGGTAGGTGGATTAGGGATGATGGTGAATGGTTAGATGCTTGGGAGGAAAGTAGGGGTCTTCTCTTATCTTCCTAGGTGCTTTATCCACAATTCGGCCTCAAAACAGGCCACTACAGGTCAACCTATAGGATGTCCTAATACTCCTACATGATACAGCCAAGAGCAAGAGGGATTTGGAAGGTTTTGTAGTGCTTAGGAAAGGTGAATGGTGGGAGAAATGAGGCAAGGGAGTGCCTAGGACTCCTTCAGAGCTCAAAACAGAGTTTGTGAGATGGTTGGATTTGATCAACAAGCTTGGAGAAGTATTCTTATGGAATGATGAATTTGGTGAAGGGACTTAGTGGAAAAAGTGATGATCTTAGATGGATGAGGCTAGGATGGGGTTGTCGGTCATGAAATCTCTCTATAATACTGAAACTCTTGCACTGCATCAATCACAAACATTTATCCATAAATCATGTCAAACAAGAAAGATTCAATTAACTAAAGAAAAAACAAAATTTCATTATCTAGTTGTCTATTTCATGCATGGGAAAACTTGCAGAATAATGCGAAACCCTTTGGATATCTAGTTCCAGGCTGAAGATATTAGAAATGAAAATTAAATCCTATCCTTAAAAACTAGTAAAATGCTGGCCTAAGTAACAAAAACCCTAAATTCCATAAGAAATCAAGATTCTGTCTTTTTGGGGTTGCATAGGAGTTATGCCCTCAAACCATGGTCCCTAAAGGGAGGAGTGAGTCCAAAGCTACCTACTATCATCTTTTTGATATTCCTTTATCTTCCTAAGCTAATGCTAATGCAATGCACAAATGGAAGCAAACTAATTAAATCAAAAAATACTTGCAAATGAAATAATCCTAAAGACAATTCAACCATTAATCTACGAAATCAACTAAGCATACAAATACAAGAAGAGGAGCCTTTGCTGTTAGGTTTTGGACCTAACCCAAGAGCTTTAGCCCTCTAAGTCAACTCAGCACTGGATCAAGGGAATGCTCACTCTCATTATCAAATCAGAAAATTACATAACAATGTCTTCCACAAGTGTTGAACTCAAAACTTCCTAGTCCTTTTACATAAAAAATGCGAATCCTAATGAGGCTCTAGGCCTCCTTATTTATACAACTGAAGTCTCTAACGAATTCCTTAAATCTAGGGAGGCTCGGCTCCCAAACTAAAGATGAACTGGCTGAGCTGCCTTTTGATCTTCATGACTCGTTTGCTTGCAACTGCGAGCTAGTGTGTTTTGATGGAGGAATATTCGAACGAGTGAGGAGTAAATGAGAAGGATCTATCTCCTACAATCTCTCCTCCTTGTCTCATTCGAGTTTCTGCCCTTGATTAGCCAAAATTACCATGATTTTTTCTCAAATACCTACAATAAAAGCGCATTAATCCACTAGGCATAACATCTCACTTTTACTCATCTCATTAAGAAAAATATAATCAAAATATGTAAGTAATTATGAGAAGAGTTGATTTAAATAAGCTTGGAGGTGTATTAAGGTCCATATAGTTACCCAATGATGAGGCTCATCATCACCCCCTACTAAAAGTGTTGCTCATCCTCTGAACAACTCAATCTATATCCATGTCTTTCATTGCTCTACTGGCCTCCATGATATCCCATGCTTCTGTTGTAGTTTCCTCTTCTTGTGCATAGAATCCTGCCTTCCTCTCTATCTCCACCCACTACTTTATTTCTTCCTCTTCTTTCCTTCCTTCCAACATTCATAAGAGAAGTGGTGGACTAAGTCTCAAGCCAATCTAATTGACTTTGAGTCTTTGGAGAGCTTGCTTGTACATGGTTGTTTTGTTTAGTGCCTCTCTCATTCTCTGAGGAGAATGGTACTCTCTAATTATCAAGTTGTAGGGAAAAGTGTTCCATCTCCTTTGGAAAGCTTGAATGATGTCATCCCCTCATAACATGAACATGTTCTCAAAGTGTATGACTTCTTCCTCTTGGGAAACAAAGTACCTAGGTGCAAGTTTAGGGTCATTTGCAATCAAGTTGTGGGTGTTGATGACAACCATTGGATTTGATTTGTCATCTCTTATCATGAGGGGTTATGTCTCTTCTATGGCCATTACTTTCTTCATCTCTGCAGCTCTTGCCTCCTCATGATTCATCCATGATGGCAAAGCCATCAATTACAAGTACCCTAGTTTTAAATTAGGGTCCCACACATTCAGATCTGTCAAGGCCAAGTTATGTAGGTAAAACTCAAGCATTTTAGCTCTATCCTCCAAGGTGCTTTGATCACATAGATCAATGAATTGTCTATAGTCTTGGAGAACATAGTGCCTGTCCATGTTAAAGTCTTGATTTGGAACTATAGCCGTTGCTCCTTAAGATACAATGCATAGGACTTTGCTGGCATCCTGCACTGGATTGCCTCTAAAGATAAACTGACCATGGATGCCAATTAACTTTCTCTCTCTTGTAAATGTCCCCTTAGCCATGCATTCTTTGCTTCCAACTGAGCTTTCATCATTGCCTCTATGTCCCTTAGGCTACTCAGTTCTCTGCCCATCTCCTTTACTTTCTCCCCCATGTGGCCTATATCCTCCACTCCTTTATATTTGGAAATTTGCATCCACCTATGTGTTCTTTCCCTTTCTTTCTCAATCTCGAAGAATAAGGGGATGGAAATTTTTTGTAGAATGACCCTACCCCCTTCAATGAACCCATAGTAAGAGTCAAGGTTGGATTGGGGACTAGGTTCCCTCAGTTCTGGATCCTCCTTCTTTGTTTCTTGCTGCATGATCCCTTCTTGGTCCATATTCTGAGTTTCATGTAGGTTTAGCAGAGTTTCCTGAAGGATGGCCTTTGCTTCCTGTAGTTCCTTCTGTGTTTCCTATAGGAGACCTTTTCCTTTAGATGAGGCAGACCTGGTGACAGGCCTCCTAACATAGGTGATGGGAGATTTGGGAGAGGCTTGTCCTGATGATCCTTGTCCTTGATTTTTCATAAGAGGAGCTATCTTTTCTTGTTGTTTTGGTGAATCTTCAATGACAATAGGAACTTTAGTGGGTGTTTGAGGTTTTCCTTGCCTAATCCTTGTAATTTTTCTTGTCCTAAAGTACAATGGGGTTTGTCTCTGTCTATTCCCTTTTGCTTGATAGGGGTACTTAGGGAAGTGAGGGTAGTTGCTGCCTCTTTCTCAGTGGGTTCTGGAGATACCCTTGGTGATTCCTCCCATTCTTTTCCTTGAATTGTAGACCTCTGTTCTTCCTTGACTTTTATGTCCTCTTTTTTATTTTCCTTCTCATCCTTGTCTTTCTCTTCTCCTTCTTCCTCCAATTCCTCACTCTTTTCATCAGATTCCTCTTTTGCATCTTCTTTTGTCTCTTCATCACCTTCCTCCTTCTTTTCTTCCTCTTCTTCCTCCTTTGTTTCCTCTTCATCCCTCTCACTAGCAGTGGGGCTTTTTTCATATTCAAGGGATTTTATGTCTCCCTCTGCCTGCATGTCTCTAAAAGTTGTCCATGTAATAGGGAGTCTTAGGTTTTGGAGGGAATCTTCTAGGATAAGTTTAATTAACCCATGGTGGGCTAATTGTTGATGTTTTCCTTCTTGCACCTTGATGCTCATATCTATCACTGATTGAAGAAGAAATTAGGGTATGCTTAGTCTGTTTTGAGGAGGTGTGTCTGCTCCAAACCTTAGTTCTTGGAGAAGCCTAAAATGGTATCCATATACTACATTGTACCTACCTTCACATGATATATACTTAATGAGGTAGTAGCTAATTTCATTCCAAGGATATGGCAGGCTTTATTTTCTGACCCCATTTTTTTCTTCCATTGCCTCCTCTCTTTCCAAAAAGAATTTCTTCTTCGCAATTTGGTTGTTACCCTTGTCTTCCTTTCTCCAAGGCAATCTTAAAGGAAGTGTGGTGATTCTGCCTATGACTTCAGGGGTGATTTCTATAGAGACGCCTTTCACCATAATAGTGGCATGGGTCCTAGTCAGTGGTATGAGTGAGAGAGCAAAGTCTCTAGCTACCTCATCATCGTATCCCCTCATTTTTTCAAAGAAACCGATCCAATTGTGTCTTGTGAAGATCTCTACTACAGGAGGGTGTTAATGTATTCTGATTGTGTTTGTGGGTTCCCTCTTATTAAATCTCCCTGTCATTTTTCCTCTAATGATTGTGGAGGCTTGTATGGGTTTAATTCCAAATTCTAATGGGTGAGAGATTTTAAATGACAATTCTGTGTACAATTCCCTTAGACTGCAATCTCCTTAAAAAAATAGAAGGTTTTTCTATATTTTTTTAAACTTGGAAAGTGTGGGAAGGTATAGCTCCTACCTCCTTGTCACTGCTTGATGAAGCCAAACTTTGGTTTTCCCCTTCTAAAATTCTCACTGCCAATCCTGTAGATGATTGTTCTGTATCCTATAGGTCTTCCTGTAGGATCCTGTAGGTGCTCCTATGCTGAAAAAACTGCTCACTGTCTTTCCTATAGACACCGCTTCAAGGGCCAAGAGCAAGCTTGCTTCGATGTATCCTCAAGATTGTGAATGCCTCTTATGCATGGGAATCAGTGTTTATTTCCTCATATAGGCGATTTGTACAGGATGGTGTGTTGGCAACCAAAGTACGAGCACCCACTTTTGGACTATTGGTCCCACTACCACTTCATCATTCCTCCTACCTCGTAATCATCTCCCACTTTTGGCCTCATCTCCTCTTTCTCCTGATTTGATTGTTTCCATGTGTGTAGTGAACTAAATGTATTCCCCTCATTGATTGGCCGAAGGTGGCCAAGTTAACTGGCCACCTTTGCTTATAAAACCAACTCTTTCACAAATCTACATGTTTGATCATATTATGCTAACGAGAGAGTTTAAGCGAGATGACATACCTGTGGTAAGATGCCTTGATGCTGCTTGTTGGAGAGTGATGTCCTTGCTGTGTATTTGTTGCATGTGTTTTTTTTTTTCTTTTATTGTCCTCCTTTGATGTTTTTTCTTTGATGTGCAGGTACTAAATGGTGATGTTGATGTTCCTGCTACTACTGCTAGGCTCTGGAGGAGATTCTTTGGCATTGGGATCTCCATGCTGAAGATGACTGCAACCTGTGAAATCTTATTTTGTGGGATACGATGCTACAAGATTTCCTACAGGAAACCTACAGGATGTCCTGTAGCTGCCTCTCCCCAAAAATTTTATTCATTCCTTCACTTCTGGAGCATGAGGATGGTTGTCATGAGTAGAGAAGGAGTCTAGTGATTGGTAGGTGAGAGGTATAGCCTTTAGGTGTTGTCCCCTTTCCCTCTTTTTTTTCTTTTGAAAACTATCATCTTTTTTAAACTGACTTATTGGATGAATGTAGGGGCAGTCATGGTGGGGAGAGGCATGGTGATGAGGTTGTGGAGTAAACATTTATTTTTTTGACACAAATAGGTTGTCCCCTTGCTCTACGTTCACTATCCTTGGGATTTCCAAGCCACTGTAATTCCTACAAGATCATCCTGTAGGTTTTCAAGGAATCCTGTAGGTTTATAGGGAATCTTGTAGAAAACATAGAACCCTTGCAAACTAAGCTAGATGAGTGCACAAATGGAGGGAATGATGGGATGATGATTAATATGGAATGGAGGAATGAAAACATGAACTGTATAGGTCCTTTTTATCCTCTCTTATTGCTCTGATCCTCCTCCTGCTAACCTGCAAACAACATTTTCAAAATTTTTCTTTTCTCTTTTTTTTTATATCCTTTTTTTTCTTTTTCTTTTTTTAAAACAACTAGTCTACCTCCAAGAGGTTTTCATCCAAGCTGCTTGGCTTGGGTGCCTCAAAAGAGGTTTTCACCCAAAGATCTTTTTATCTCCTTTTTTTGTTTTGATACCATTGGGCCGCCTCAAGAGGTTTTCAACCCAACAGTGGGACTTAGGTGTCTCGTGGAGGTTTTCACCTGAGTCTCTTTATTTTATTTTCTTTTTTCTTTTTTCTTTTTCTTTTTTCAGTGACTTGATGGGGTAGGAGTTGAGACTTGCTCTACTACCATCACTGTCTTGTTGATGCCATTAATGAATTCTTGCTTTAGCAAGGGCTTCTTGTAGACCTTCAATCTGTGCCCATTGACAAGTAAAGGAATAGCCTCTACATCAATGGTTCTTATCTGCATTGAACCATTATCATAATATTTTTCTATGACATAAGGCCCTAACCATCTAGTCCTTAACTTGCCTTTAAAATCATTGTATCTGGAATCATACAACGAAGCCTAATCACCTCCTTGAAATTGTTTGTCCTTTATGTTCTTTTCATGCCATATCTTCCTTTGAACTTGAGTCACCTCCGTGTCTAGGAGGACCTGCATTCTAAACTCATCTAACCCATTCAGGTGGATCAATCTCTCTTGTTGTGCCTTGGTGAGATCTAGATCTAGTTGTGCTGCCATTCTTAATGTGTTGTACTCAAATTAAATGGACACCAGGGCCTTCTTCCCATAGACCAGCTCATAAGGAGTGAATAATGGTGGTCTTCCAGGTGGTGTTGTAGGACCAAGTAGCTTCAACTAATCTATCTTCCTAGTAATTTTTTCTATTGCTAATCACTTTGGTCAGAATGCCCTCCAACGCTTTGTTGGTCACCTCCACTTGCCCATTAGCTTGTGGGTGGTAAGGAGTGGATGTTCTATGCTTGATCTTGTGTTGGCTTAACAAATTTTCAATCATGTGAGATGTAAACTAGTTGCCTTGATCAGTGACCAGTTCTCTAGGGTACCCAAACTTATAAAATACATTTTCCCTTAAGAACTCAGCCACTTTCTCCTCTATTGCTTCTTTGATAGCCTTGGTTTCAGCCCACTTGGTTAAATATTCAATGCACACAATGATGTACTGCTTTTGCCTAGATGGAGGGTCAATGGGTCCAATGAAATCCATGCCCCACTTTTCAAATGGCTTGAAAGTCACTTGAGGCTGCAGAGGCATTTCATCCCTTGGGGTAAGTTTCCCCGTCCTTTGGCACCGACCATACTGACTAGTATACCTCCTCACATCCTGTTGAAGAGGGGGCTGGTAATAACCAGCTTGTATCACCTTGAATGTTGTCCTCTTGGCTACAAAGTGACCTCCACAAGGCCCATCATGACAAGTCAGAAGGATGTCAAAGACTTCCTCCTCCCTGACACATCTTCTCAAAATTTGATCTGGGCCTAGTTTGAAGAGGTTGCCCCCAATCCAATTGAATGGGGTGCTCTTCCTCACAATCTTGCTTTTTTCTTTGGAGGACAAGTTCAATGGAAACTGTGCAGACACCAAGTAGTTTACTATGTCATCAAACCATGGAGAGAGAACTGAAATAGCAAATAAGTGTTCATCCGGTAATTGATCATCAACCATTCCTTCCTCCCCTGCAGGAAAAGTTAATCTAGATAAAAAATCTGTAACAACATTCTCCTTGCCAGGCTTATCAATAATAGTTAAATCAAACTGTTGTAATAAAAGTAACCATCTAATAATCCGAGAATTTACATCAGGTTTATTCATCAAGTATTTAATTGCAGCATGGTCAGTATGTACAAATGTTTGGTAACATGTAATGTAATACCTAAATTTGTTCAATGAATGCACAATAGATAGGAGCTCCTTCTCAGCCACTGTATAGCTTAGTTCGGCCATTGATAGATTCTTACTGATGAAGTAAATGGCATAAGGTAACTTGTCATCCATCTGGCCTAGAGCTGCTCCTGTGGCTTTGTGGGAGGCATCAGCATGTATATGGAAATGAAGGGTCCAATTTGGGCCTCGGAGAATAGGTGCAGTGATCAACTTGTCCTTCAGGGTGTCTAGGGCCTATTGACAGCTTTCTAACCATACATATTCAGAGTCATTGGCCAATAACCCAAATAAAGGAGAAGCCAACTTGCTAAAGACTTTTAGAAATCTCCAATAGTATCCAGCTAAACCTAGAAAACTTCTCATATCCCTCTGTTTTTATGGATGTGGGACCCTTTGGATGATGACTATCTTATTTGGGTCCACCTACAGTCCTTTCTGGGATATTGAATGACCTAAAACAGTCCGGAAGTCATCAAGAACTCACATTTTTTGGACTAAGGGACAAGTTCATTTCAATGAATTTGTTCAGCACCTTTCCCAAGTTGGAAAGAGCCTCCTGGAAATCACACCCATAGGGTGTAAAATCATCCATATAAATTTCTACTGCATCATGGACTAGCTCGGAAAAGAGACTTAGAACTTCCCTCTGAAAGTGGCAGGGGCATGGCATAGGCCAAAAGGAAGGACCCTATAAGAGAAAGTACCCCAAGGACAAGTGAAGGTGGTTTTATCTTGGTCTTCTGAGCTAATCTAGATTTGATTATACCCGCTAAACCCATCTAGAAAAGAGAAAAACTTCTTCCCTGCCAGGCCATCTAGCACTTGGTCAATGAAAGGTACAGGGAAATGGTCCTTCTTTGTTGCTTTTTTTAACTCTCTCTAATCGACACAAATCCTCCACTTCCCATTTTTCTTTGGAACCAACACCAAAGGAGAAACCCACTCACTGTCCGAGATAGGGTAAATGAATCATGTATCCATTAGCTTTTACAGTTCTTATTTGACTATATCTTTGAGAGTTGGATTCATTCTCCTTTGGGGTTGTCGAACTAGTTTGCAACCTTCTTTGATATAAATGTGGTGAGTACACACCGAGGGGTTCACTCCCTTCATCTCCTTGTAACTCCAAGCAAAGGCATCCAGATGTTCCCTTAGCATATTGCACAACTTTTCTTCTTGGTGTACAGAAAGAGAGGGGTTGATTTTCAAAGTTCTTTCAGGGCTGAATTATATGGTTTTGACATGGGTAGGGTTTGAATCAGCTAAGCATAGATCAATCTGATGGTTTCTCTTGGTTTCCTTTACTACTTCCTCTAAGGACAAGGTGTTGGGAGTTGGACTTTGGAGTATGTGTTCAATCAAATCATCTTCATCCAGTTGTCCTCCTCCCATGGTTGTTTCTAAGGTATAGAGTTGGCTAAGTAGACTTCATCTTCTTCCTCCTCTTCTAGCCATAAAGGTAAGTCATTTTCTAGAGATGGTTGAGTAGGAGGGTACAAGACTAACTGCTTGGACAGATGCCCATTTTTTATAGTCATATTTCCAGCCCTGCAGCTAATGTAGGCATCGACAGTGGCTAACCAAGGCCTCCCAAGGATGAGAGGATAACCAATAAGCTTGGCCTTAGGCTGGAGAACTAGGAATTTTGCAGGGTACTCCCAAGATTCAATGGAGGCCATCACATCCTCAACAATCCCTACGGTGTCACTATGGAACGGTCTGCAAGTTGCAAGACTGTTATGGTCTTTCTTAATAAACCCTAGAGATTGAGCTTGAGCATGGTGTCCTTAGTCATTACATTAATGGCAGCCCCAAGATCAATGAAAGTGTGTGGGACAATGGTTCCATTGATGTGCACATCTACTACAAGGCTTCCAGGGTCTAAATACTTTGGGAAAATTACCTGCCCCAACATTAAGTCGAACAGCTGTCCAATGACATTAATGGTAGGGGTGTCTCTTTTTCGCCTCCCTGGATGTTTGAAACACTTCTCTTTAATCAACTTGTTGTAAATAGGTACATCCATGATGGCTTGGAGAAGTGGAACTTTGACACATAGATTTTTCAATTCACCCAAAAGTTCATTTTCTTCCGAGGTAGGCTAGACTGGATGAGTTAATCTCTCAGGAAAGGGTGGTAGATTCACTCTAGGCATGCTTTCCTCTCTTTCCTCCTCACTCTCCATAGGTGGAGGTGGAGGTTGGTTGTCCGGGAGTACTCTCCCATATCTCAGGTTGATTTCCTGAATCTCCACAACATAAGAAGGGTAGGATGTCTCTCCACTGTACACTTGTTGTGCCTATCTGTTGTTCGGGTTCGGATTTGGCTGGGTAGGCATCTGAGGTTGTTTAGGTGGAGCAGGGTGTAAAAGATGTGGTTGAGTAGGAGGTGAAGGCAATAAAGCTAGAGCATTGTTGTATGGGGGGCTCCACCCCTGGGGTGGTGCATTCCACTGAGGTTGTGGCATAGCATATGGCTGAAATAACTGGTTGGTTGACTTGGAATGGTACTGAGGTGCAAAATACCAAAGAGGAGGTGTAGACCAGGAGGGATGACCAGTGGGTCCCCAAGACGGATGATCAAGGGGTCCTCGTGCTGCATGTGTTTGACATCTATTTCTGTAACTCCTTTAGAGTTGATATATTCAGATGACATGCTCCAAGTTTTAGCGAGGACTGATCTGGTATTTGGGGTGTGGTATTTAAAGATCCTCTAGTTTCTTGCTAACCAGATTTTGCTAACACATAAATGAGGGAAAACTCAACCAATATCCTTTTACTGTTTCTTTATGTTTGAATGAATATTGGTATTTTTTCCCCAGGTTGATAGAAGTTCATGTAAAGGCAGCGATTGTAGGATACTAACCTCCAAGGGACTAATAAGCCCTTTCCAGTAGGCCCTAGCAAAGGGGCATCACACAAAAAGATGCTGAATATTTTCTTCACTTCCTTGACACATAGCACAACATGATGGGCCTTCATATCCTTTCTTTTTAAGATTATCAACGGCCAGTATTTTACCTTTGAGTAACGTCCACATGAAAACTATGATTTTTGGCAATGTTTCAATTTTCCATGCTGATGTAAAGTAGCATATCTACATTTGACTGAGTAATCCCCTCCATCAACATCCCATCGAAGGGAATCTTTTGAGTATACACTTATTGGATCAGCCCCCTTAATATGTGATATTAGGGACTTCTGATGAGCAATAGTATTGCAAAAAGAATGTTGCAACTCCTGGGGCTACCAACTTTACTTTATCAACCAGGGGTTTGTACAAACTTGGAGGTGACAGCGTTGTATACACAAGTAGATGCAATGGGTCCGCTCTTTTTCACTACTAAGCTAGAGATAGACCACTAAGTTTCCTCAAACCAACCTTCTATTGATTCAGAAGAAACTTGATTACCAATGAGGAAAAGGGAAATTTTCACTAAATGAAATCTTGTCTACTGTAGTAAGGAAAAGACTGAAATCAAATGCTTAAACACACCATTCATATAACTAACTGCTAAGAGGCTTTTCTTCAAAAGAATGCTAAGTTAACATGTGTGTAATCCTATTGTCCTAGGCATGCAATTTGAAACATCCAAACATTCTATTGTTGTGCATGTAAATGAACAAAATAACTATTTTTTCCTTTTTGTCTTTTTTGTGTGAAAAGGTGAATGCTAACATCTCTTGGTGATGTGGAAGGTGGATTAGGGATGATGGTGAATGGTCAGATGGCTTGGGAGGAAATTAGGGGTCTTCTCCTATCTTCCTAGGTGATTTTTCCCCAATTCGACCTCAAAATAGGCCACTACAGGTAAACCTATAGGATGTCCTAATGCTCCTACAAGATCCCCTGTATTCCTACAGGATACATTTGAGAGAAAGAGGAGGGATTTGGAAGGTGGTGTATAGCTTAAGAAAGGTGAATGGCAGGAGAAATGAGGCAAGGGAGTGCCTAGGACTCCTTCAGAGCTCAAAATAGAGTTTGTGAGATGGTTGGATTTGCTCAACAAGCTTGGAGAAGTATTCTAATGGAATGATGAATTTGGTGAAAGGACTTAGTGGAAAAAGTGATAATCATAGATGGATGAGGCTAGGATGGGGTTGTTGCTCATGAAATATCTTTGTACTACTGAAATTCCTGCACTACATCAATCACTAACATTTATCCATAAATCATGTCAAACAACAAAGATTCAATTAACTAAAGAAAATAGAATTTCATTACCTAGTTGTCTATTTCATGCATGGTAAAACTTACAGAATAATGTGAAACCTTTAGGAGATCTAGTGTCAAGCTGAAGATATCAGAAATGACAATTAAATCCTATCCTTAAAAACTAGTAAAATGTTGGCCTAAGTAATAGAAAACCTTAAATTCCATAAGAAATCATAATTCTGTCTTTTTGGGGTTGCATAGGAGTTCTTTCCTCAAACCATAGTCCCTGAAGGGAGGAGTGAGGCCAAAGCTACCTACTATCAAATTTTTTGTTAGGAAATTATATATTACGGAGCAATGGAACACATAAAATATTGCAGAAATATAAACACAGAAAAAGCATAAAACAAGAGAGACACAGATATACGTGGTTCACCCAGTTTGGGCTACGTCCACCCCGAACAGCCAGTCCTTCCTTTCTATTATCCAACAAAATGAAGAGACACAACCTACAGAAGATCCGCTGTAATATCCTTTGTTTTCTCTCACAGTCTCACCTCTCCGCTTCTCGCTCGTAGAATACACATATATTACACAGACTCAATACAATGCCCTCATACAAAGAGAGGGGTTGCCTTCTAGGGAAAAAAAACCTAAACTAAACATAAGTTCTACAGTCAGATCATCCACCTAATGAACGGCCCAAATTGACTAGAAATTACTATACTTTTACAAGGCAATTTTACATCTGTTTTTACCTTCGGGGGCGCTGCCCCGGAAACCCCCCGCTGGGGGGGGGGGGCTCCCCAAAGGTCGTAGTTGCCCCCCCTGGACCCCCCCTGTAGTGAATATTTTACGGGCGGAATTGCCGCCCCATTTCGAACTGGGATCCAATGTGGCGATACCTTTGAATACAGAAGATAATCAAGGTCCACCCCCAACAATCTCCCACTTGGAGACTGATTATAGCAACTCAACCGCTGCTTCATTTGCTAGACAATGACTCCTCTTTGGACCTGGTTGTTTCTCATCTTCATCGTCATCCTTGAAGACCAATTGAAACTGAGCATATTCTTAGTTTCTCCCTGGTTACAACTTTTGTTAGCATATCTGCAGGATTCTAGCTAGTGTGTATCTTTTCCAGCTTCAACTTTCCATCTTCCAACACTGATCATATGAAATGGTACTTGAGTTGTATGTGTTTAGTCTTGGAATGAAATTCTGAGTTCTTTGCAAGATGAATGCCACTTTGGCTATCACTGTATAACGTGCCCATATCATGCTCCTTACCCAATTCACCCATAAACTTTTGTAACCAAATCATTTCTTTACTAGCCTCTATAGCAGCAACATACTCTGCTTCTGTTGTTGAAAGTGCAACAACACTTTGGATTTTTGAAACCCAACTGACAGTTGTTCCACCAACAATAAATACATATCCTGTAGTGCTCCTCTTTTTATCTCTGTCACTTGCCATATCTACATCAACATATCCCTGTAGAGAAATGTTTGAATCACCAAATCATAATGCTTGATTTGTGGTACCTTTCAAATATCTGAGAATTCATTTCACTGCCATCCAATGTTCCTTTCCTAGATTTTTAATGTACCTGCTTACAACTCCCACTGCATGTGCAATATCAAGCCTTGTGTAGACCATTCCACACATTAAGCTACCAACTGCTAACGCATACGGAACTTTAGACATATAGTCCATGTCTTCTTGGGTCTTTGGGCACATTTCCTTGCTAAGTTTGAAATGGCTAGCAAAAGGTGTACTAACTGGTTTTGCATTGTGCATATTAAATCTTTTCAACACCTTTTGTATGTACTCATTCTGAGACAATGTTAATTTACGATTTTTCTTATCTCTAGTTATTCTCATACCAAGGATTTGTTTTGCAGCTCCCAAATCCTTCATTGCAAATGAATTTGCCAATTTTCTTTTGAGCACATTTATTTCCTGCATGTTAGACCCTGCAACAAGCATGTCATCTACATACAATAACAATATAATATAGCTGCCATCATTTTGCTTTTTCAGATAAACACAATGATCAGAGTGACATCTAGTATAACCTTGTTCAGACATAAACTTGTCAAATTTTAGATACCACTGCCTTGGAGCCTGTTTTAAGCCATACAAGCTCTTCTTCAACCTGCACACTAGTTTCTCCTTCCCTTTCACTTCATATCCTTGTGGCTACTGCATATATATTTCTTCCTCCAAATCCCCATGGAGAAAGGTTATCTTTACATCTAACTGCTCAAGATCCAAATATTCAACTGCTACTAGACTTAAAATAGTTCTGATTGAAGTCATTTTAACAACAGGAGAAAATATTTCATCAAAATCAATACCTTTCTTCTGTGCAAACCCCTTCACCACAAGTCTAGCTTTGTACCTCTGTTTTCCTCCATATTCTTCCTTCAGCTTGTAAACCCATTTATTCTTCAATGTAGTTTTGCCTGCAGGCAACCTGACTAAGTCCCAAGTCTGGTTATGCATTAAGGATTCCATCTCTTCTTCCATGGCTACCTACCACTTCTTCCTGCTTTCAACCTGCATTGCTTCTTCATAACATTCAAGTTCACCAGAATCAGTCAACAATAAATAATATAATGAAGGAGAGTATCGTTCAGGGGGTCTACTTATCCTGGTAGATCTTCTAACACCACTTTCAAGTGTTTGGGGTTCCTGTTGCTGTTTTGGTGGTTGTTGTTGTTATGGTTGTTGATTATTATTATTTTCAAGCACCTTTACTTTTTCAGTGATTTCGTCAAGAACTGCGTATTCCTTGTTTTCTTTTTCCTGTTTCTTTTCCTGCAACTGATTCTTATACAAGACCTTTTCATTGAATATTACATCTCTGCTTCTAATGATTTTGTGATTTTCGTAATCATATAAGCGATAACCAAAATCATGAACACCATATCCAATAAAGGTACATTTCTTTGACTTTGCCTCAAGCTTTGCTCTATTTTATTTATCAATATGGACAAAGGCCTCACAACCAAAAGGCTTTAAAAAAAGAGTAGTTTACCTTTTTACCTGTCCATGCTTCCTCTGGAACACCACCATCCAAGGAACTTAAAGGCCCTATGTTTATTAGATAAACAGTAGTATCTACAGCATCTTCCCAAAATTGTAAAGGCAATCCTGCATGCAATCTCATGCACCTTGCACGCTCCATGATTGTTCTGTTCATCCTTTCTGACACACCATTTTCTTGTGGTGTTCTTGGAACTGTCTTCTCTCTGCGAATTCCATGCTCTGAACAGTAACTATCAAACTCTTTGCTGTAATATTCACCTCCATTGTCTGATCTGAGACACTTTAATTTCTTTCTTGTCTCAATCTCAACCAAAGCTTTCCATTTCTTGAAAGTATCAAATACGTCAAATTTATTCTTAATACAATAAATCCAAGTTTTTCTAGTTGCATCATCAATAAAAGTAACATAATAACGAGAGCCACCGAGAGATGATACCTGAGCAGGTCCCCATACATCTGTATGCACAAGCTCTAATTTTTCGCTCTTCTTTTCTTTCCCAACTCTAAGAAATCTGACTTTCCTCTGTTTTCCATAAATGCAATTCTCACAGAAGTCCAAATCAACATTCTTCAAACCTGACAACAAATTCCTTGAGTGAAGAATCTTCATCCCCTTTTCACTCATGTGTCCGAGCCTATGAT
This sequence comes from Pinus tabuliformis, assembly GCA_031772625.1. Classification (NCBI taxonomy): domain Eukaryota; kingdom Viridiplantae; phylum Streptophyta; class Pinopsida; order Pinales; family Pinaceae; genus Pinus; species Pinus tabuliformis. The sequence goes on along the minus strand of CM062819.1, from coordinate 356,086,971 downwards.
GCCATAATGCTGCATCTACTCCTTTGGAAGTTAAAGCATTAACAGAGTTAGAAATACCATTTCATAAATACAATATACCAACCTTTTCACCTTTTTCTATTACCAGAGCTCCTTTGGTAACCTTCCAAGCTTTATCTGTGAAAGTTGTCACACAACCTTCACCGCCTAACTGCCCTGTTGAAATCAGATTTTTCTTTAGATCTAGAACATGCCTTACCTCCTTTAGTAGCCATTGGTTTCCATTCTGATGTTTTACAAGAACCTTACCCATTCCAACAATTTTACAGGGTTTATCATCACCCAAACGAACTTGTCCAAAATCTCCTTGAACATAGTCATGAAAGTATTTCTTATCAGGTGTGGCATGGAATGAGGCCCCTGAATCTACCACGCAGGAATCAGTAATATTTTCGAAAGAAAGAATCAAGGAATCTTGTAACACCTCACCTGTCACATTTGCTTCATGATTGTTTTCTTGGTGTGCATCTCCTTCTTTTACCTTCCGAGATCTACAGTCTTTCTTTAGGTGTCCTTTCTTTTTGGATTTCCAGCACACTATCCCTGATCTAGACTTGGATCTACCTTTCCTTGATTCACTGCGAAATCCTAAGCTCTTTCCTCTTTCCATTTTTCTTCCCATAGACTCTGCACTCAAAGCATTACCTGATGTTTCACTGGAGCTTTTCCATCGCATTTCCTCGCTAAGGATAGCACCGACAACATCATCAAACTTTAAAGTACTAGATCTAGAAACAGAGTTACTAATGGCCATTACTAAACCATTCCAACTTTCTGGTAATGAGCACAAGAATAACAGAGCTCTAACTTCATCATCAAAGTTTACCCCTACAGAACATAACTAACTTGTAACAGTATTAAAATCATTTAAATGGTCTGCAACAGATCCACCTGTTAGAGCCTAGATTTACCTCAGGCTGAAAAGGTAAGATTCTAGGTCCACGTCAAACCACGCTCATCCTCGTAGCTAGCCCTACGAGGACAGGAGAGGGCTCTCTCCGGGTCAATCTCGGCAAAAGATAATCGATGGGGCTCGAGACGACTGTGATAAAAGCTAATCTTAGGCTAGGTATGAAGTGCAAGGATTAATTTTGAGTTTTTGGGGGTTTTGTTGGAAAAAAGGGACAGGCAAATTTTGGGTCCGGGGATGAGGCCTAGTTTTTGCAGAGTTCTGATTGGGGCAAGGAAGGCAATCATTTTGATGCTTTGAATTGAATGAATGGATGGATCAGACCGATGAGGGGCTAAGGAGGGAAAGAATGTCTCAAGAGTCCTCCTCAAACAGATGAAAACATGAAGAATTAAACAAAATATCAAGGCAAAGCATAGCAGTCTAATGAATTCTACCTTAATCACTCATTTGTTTAATTGCAGAAGACAAGAGAAGGGAAAATGATACACATAAACATCAGTGAACTTAAAAATACATAGAGAAACACACCATCAAAACATAGAGCCACATGGATCCCAACAAGTGCTGCAAAACCCTGGTCTTTCCTTTGCCAAAATTGCAGAAATGAAATGTACAATAGAGTGCCAAGCAATCCCAAGTGTCCAACCCTGAAAATGACTCAGAAAATACATGATATAGACTAGCCCAACCCATTCCCTTGCCTCTATGGGTCGATCTCATCATTCTAGGAGCTATTTGAACTAATTCTAAACAAGGAACTGAAATCTAGGTAGTCAAACAACTTACCCCTATATGCTAGGAAACTGATTCATTCATTTAATTTTCACCTTTTAGTGAATGAATCATCTATAACAAGTAAATATCTGCCAAAATTATATCATAGTCATCAAGTTACATCAAGATAGATCAATAATTACATCAAAAAGTAAAACTAGTCAAAACTGGGCGAAATTTTGAGCTGCTGAGTGAAAAACAGGCCAAAATTCTCTATGCGCTGCGCCAAAATCTGTATGTGTCGTGCCACTTTGGAGCTGATTTTGACGCACTTCCTGAAGGCCAAATTGAGCCCAAGAGTGATTTTTGGAAAGCCCTGCGTGTCTACTTTCCAACCCAAGTGGAATTTCTGGATTTGGATGTCATTTGCCCCTCCAAAACCTCAATCTCCCAAGATTGCTTCCTGTGTGTCAAAATAGGGGTAGTGAGGTCATTTTAGGGTGTTTTTGACCATTTAGGCAACCCAGAACTTAATGAAATCCTTAGGTAATCCATGAGCATACATAAATTTTGATGAAAAATCCAAAAATGTAAATTTTTCCTCCTGGAGATCTCCCAATTATAAGCACGCGCCAAGTGGCGCTACGCGTTGGGCAGAAAAACCTGTTTTTAAAGCCAAAAATTCAAAATTGGCAAAATTTTCTCCAAATTTCTTGAAATTTGGGTTGAAGGTGCCTCATCAAGTGCCATGCTCAGCCAAAGAAGCTTCGACCAAGATCTGAAGATGATCATGCTCCTTTTGCCTCTTTTGCTTCTTTGTCGCCTTCTTCAATTTTGCCTTCAAATTCCTTATTCGTGCCTTGGAACTCATATGTCGCGCCCTGTAATGGAAAACCATGTGTCTCAACAATGCTTTATCTCTATCGGCCTTGTCCAGCAGTCTCTCCAAGAGGATGTTGATTCTTTCGAGCCAAGATTCCTAATCCCCATTAATCTCTTGCTCCAATGAAGTGAGCTCAATCCTCCTCCTTTATGCAGCTTGGCGATTCTCGCGAATGTTTTGTAACTCCATGATAGCTTGCTAATATTCAAGCTGTTTGTTCCTCTGCTCCAAGTATTTCATAGTCCACTTAACCCTCTCCAAGTCAAGGGATAAGGCTTTGATCTCTGTTTGTTGCTCCTGGATGATCTCTCTAAGTTTGGCACTTTCTGGGCCCGTATCTGTATCATCATCATGAATGAGAATGAAGACAGTCTCTTGTGCACTTGAAGGCCCCTCATCCTACATTGGCCTCTTTCCTTTGTCCTGTACCTGTGGTGCTGATGGAGGAAGCGAGGCCCCTTCCACCCCGGGTGGAGATAACACTCGCTTTGCTGCTGCAAACAAATGTCTAGTGCCCCTCTGATATGTGATGAATACCGGCACACTAATGGTCTCATGGCGCTCATACTGATGAGAAGGTCCACCTATCTCATGCCCAACTTCTGAAAACCCCTGTGAAGCTCTGAAAAAATCACGGGAAATGAAATCATCCCATGTGATACCCTGCAAACCAAGCTGATGCACAACAATAATCTTGATGAGCGCATAGTGGTAAATGTTGTTGTACTGCTGTTCCGGAGTCTTCTTCTGCACAAGAGTGGTCATCCTCTTGATGTTTTGGCACATGAAATATGGAATGTTCATGAACCTCACTCTCGTGAAATGCATCAATAACCTGATATGGTATGCATAGAGGCGTGAGAAGCGACCTTCACAACTAAAGTATCTAATAATGAGTCTCATCAATGGTGCATAAGATTCCTTCAGAAACTGAAATGGGAATACTCTCCTGAGTTGTCTCAAATAGCTAGGCCTGATGTAAGGTTCATAATATGATCTATCTAGCTGCTGCCTCTTGCTCCACTCTTCCCCTATATTCGATATCCCGGTGGCCTGAGAGATGGTTCTGGTGTCAAGGTAAAGTTTACTCCAGCAAAAGTAACATGACTATCATGCAAATGTGAAACAAACAACTGAACTAACTCCTGATGATGTTGGATCTCAGTGATCATCTCACAATACTGAAAGCATGACATTTGCTGAAAGCATGTCATTGCAAGCGGGCAGGCCTGCAATTGAGTAAAGGAAGTAGGCTCTTCTCTGACAATGCTGCCACCTTTTTGAGGCCTTCTTGGCACATTAAGCTCAATGGATGAGTCACTGCCTTGCTCAAACTCTTGCTCATATGATGAATCTGTCTCTGTCATGATGCTGCAATGTGCATGTTTGACTGGTTTGACAAAGAGAAATAGGTGACGTGTTTTTCAATGCCGAATGTGCCAAAGGGAAATGGGACTGTGAGGAAGAATATGGGACAATGGGAAAAGTGAATGATGGAGCTTGCCAAGTGAAATTTAAAATGTGCAACAGTCACTTTGAAGGATGTGGAAATTTAGGGATTTTGAAAGTGATATGGGAAAGGGAGAATGATTGGGAATGATAGGATCTTAGGATATGGAAAATGGGAAGCAAGGATGGGAGTTTAGAGGATAAGGGATTAATTACAATGACGGGATTATGAAAAGGGAAGGGATCACAAGTGGGAAAATAAACTTGGCACCAAAATTATAATTTAAGAAACACCAATTTTCTCAACACCAAAGGAGCAACTTTTAATATATAGGGTTTATATTCTCACACCTTGAACCTTTAAATCTTCCTTCTAAACAACACCCCACACAAGTTAAATTCACTAGAAGAGCTCTTGAACTTACTTGGAGTAGAAGAAATTGTGAGTTTTGATGACTGATGGCATGAAACTGGAATGTAGGCTCTGTGCGCCGCGCACAAACCCAGTGTGCCGCGCCTCCTAGATGCGCCGCGATAGTGTAATTTTACACTGCGGAATTTCGCCCGATGCGCCGTGCAGCCTGTGTGCACCGCGACCTCCTCCAATGCACCACGCGGCCCTTCAAACACAGTCTCAGCTCTTCAAACAAGAAACTCGCTCCTCCAAACCTCCAGTTGATATCCTTTGACCTCTTGGCACAGCAAAATGTGTTTCAAGTGATGAACATGGCTCATGGAGTAGTGGGTTTGATTTTTATTGAGGCCACAATGAGTTTTTGTGTTGGAGGTTTTGTGCACCGCGCGCCAACCCAGTGCGCCACGCAGACTGGATGCGCCGCGCCCTTTGAAAAATACACAGTGTATTTCGTCTATATGCGTCGCGCTCTGTATTCCAACACACAGTCGGCCTTCCAAACCTCAACATTGACTTCTCTCTTGGATTTTTAAATGTCTCTTGATGCAAATGGATCAATAACTTGAGAAATATCTTATATAGAGATGGATTAAATTTTTGCTTCTCAATAACCCATTTTGTAATGTTTTTAACTTTGGCACTTTTTGCATTTAATACAACTTCTGTCTTTTCAAATATCCTTCTGATTTTGTACTTAAATAATGAATCTTTTGGCGAGTGTTGCAGGGATAATAGCATGTTTTGACAAAGGAATACCAGGGCTGCGCCTGGAGATTTCAGCAACTGAAAAATTCTAAAAAGTACATGGCAAATTATTACAAAACGGAATGACAAATTTTCTTCAAAACAGAGTTTTGAAGAAAAGTCATAGTCAAGCATATGATGATGAAAATATTGAAACTGAAAACTTATTAAGGACCTCCCTCATGAGTCATGATGGCATTATTGGACACTTTGAAGACATAATTTATGAAACCTTAGACCTAGTGACTAAAATGACTCTGCTGATCAAAAGACTAAAACAGGACTGTAAGTGATTTTAAAACTTGATTTTGATGGACAAACCTGTGCCAGCAATGATAAGGCATGAGGGGTAATGAATGACAGGACCCTCTCGTTAGATTATGGCATGCTCCTAGCGGAATGCAACTAAGTGAATCGAGCGAGACACCTAAAAAAGAAATGCAAAAAGAGAACTCATCTCTGACAGAGGGATGTAAAGACCGACTCTAACATTGGCTCCAATGGGGATGGTAGCTCCTTGGAGGTGCCAAGAACGGCAGATCTTTGGGAGAGCTAGATAGTGCCTTCGTCCATTGGGCTATGGAGTCATTATTTCGACAAACAACACAAGACTTTGACTTGTTTATTGACTGAAACTTGACTCAAACCGACTCAATTGTGAAACTGAAATGACTAGAAAACCGACTCGACAAACTGAACTCAAAACTGAAATATTTCTTCAGAATTATAGCCTTCACTTCGGGACCCAAACTGAAGAAAAGATCACAGCACACACTTGCAATGATACTGAAATAAAATGGTATTTACAGTGACAATGTAAATAGCAGAAATAACTCAGAAATGATACCGCTTGAGCAGCCGACCATTGACCGGCCCTCCTGGACAATCTTCCCCGTTCATCTCCTTCAGAAGAAAGGCATTCTGACCCCAATATGATGCAATTTTGAAGGGACCTTTCCAGAGATTCTCGAAGTTACTGTGCTTGCCCTTTTCCTCATTCCTTGCATCCCACCTTAGCACCACATCATCCAACTGAAATTTGTCCGCCTTTGCTTTTCTGTCATAAATCTTCTTAATTCTTTCCTGCAACTTGAATGTGTTTTGAAAAACTTCTTCCCGTGTCTGTTGCAAATGAATCATTTGATTTAGTCTTCTCTACATTCGATCATCTTCACTACCAGCCTCCTGAAGAAGTTTGACTACCAGAGCTACAAGAGAGGTAGGAAACACTATATCAACTCCATAAACTAGCTCAAAGGGGGACATACCAATGGATTTCTTCTGACTCACTTGATCTGCCCAAAGTGCATGGACCAACTTCTTATGCCAACTTTTCTTATTTATTTCTAGCAACTTCTTAATGATATTAACCAAAGATTTGTTGGAAGACTCCGCCAATCCATTGCCTTATGGATGATAGGCGGTTGAGTGCCCCAAAGTAATGTGATATTTATTACAAAACTCAACCATCCTTTTTGACTTGAAAGTTGCTGCGTTATCAGTGATTAGCTTATTCGGGTAACCAAAACGAGACAAAATATTATTCTCAAGGAATGAAATTATTACCGCATCCGTAGCTTACCTAGTGGGAATTGCTTCGATCCACTTCGCGAAATAATCTGTCGTCGTGAGGATCCATCTATACTGACCTGAAGAAGCAGGATGAATTTCACCAATGAAATCCAACTCCCATTGCTGAAAAGGGGCACTCACCTCAATGGGCTTAAGCGGAAAAGGCTGTAATTTCTGCTTTCCTTCAAAAATCTGACAGTTATGACAGCTCTTGACAGTCTTGAACACATCAACAAACAATGTCGACCAATAGTATCCGGCTCTCAAAATTTTATTTGCCATTGTTTTCCAAAAAAGGTGACTGCCACAATCTCCTTTATGGAAATCTTCCATGACCTGCTTCGCTTCTTATTCCACCAAACAATTCAACAAAACACCACCGGGATCTTTCCAATAAAGTGCAGAATTCAAAATACAAAACTTAGCAGCCTTTAACTTAAGAGTTCTAGCTTTGTTTCTAGCCATACCAGGTGGTGAGGACAAATTCTGAAGCACATATATGATATATGAATACCATGGAGAAAGAACAAAGATTTCAGCTACCTGAATTGACGGATCTTGCTCATTTTCGTCGAACATAGCAGCAATCAGATTTATGTCTAAGACATGCAGATTTGATTCAGGCATTAACTTTGCCAATCCCTGTCCTTTGACAAGCTTTGTGGGCTTTATCTCCACATCATACTCCAGCAAAGCCGCAATCCACTTGCCACATCTTCCTTCTGGATCTGTTTGTACTAAAACATCTTTGACAGCAGCATTAGGAACATAAGCCAAAATATGGGAATGCAGAATATATACGCGAAAATCTTTCAATGCTTTTACAAGTGCAAGGGCTTGCTTCTCAATAATGTTGTATTTCAAAGCAGCATCTCTTATGGTTCGGCTGAAGAAAGCAATTGGTCTTTCATGCTCATCTTTTTTCTGCATTAATACAGTTGCCATAGTATGCTCCGAAGCAAATGAAAACAATATAAAATCCTGAGTGTAATCCGGGCTTATTAGAACCGGAGTTGAAGAAAGAGCCAATTTACTAGATTGAAATATTTTTTAGCCTCTTCGGTCCATTTCACTTGGTTTTCCTTCTTAAGCATGTTTGTAATCTCTCTTAGGTGTTCAGCAAGATTAGGCACAAAGCGGCGTAAAAAATTCATCTTACCATTAAAAGATTGAATCTCCTTCTTATTCCGGGAAAGATCAATTTGTTGAATCGCTTCTACACGTGCTGGATCAATATGAATGCCATATTTTGATATGATTCGTCCAAGAAGTTTTCCGTCATCCATGGCGAACAAGCTCTTCTTCGGATTCAACGACACACCATATTTTCTGCACTTTTGAAAAATAGTTTTCAAATGATACATGTGCTCTCTTCTGAATTAGAAAACACCAGCAGATCATCAAGGTACACAACTAAGAAGACATCCTTCTCATTTGCGAAATCCATATCCATTGCCCATTGAAATGTGGCACCTGTGTTCTTCAAACCGAAAGGCATTTTAGCGTAATGAAAAGTCCCCCACGGAGTGGTGAACGCTGTTTTGTCTCAGTCATCTTCATGGACAAAAATTTGGTTATATCCAGAATAACCATCGATTAGTGACATACGAGATGCTCCAACTACTCACTGAAGTATGTGATCCATTTTTGGTAGCGGATAATTATCCTTCAATGAAACTTTGTTGAGATTCCTAAAATCAATGCACAAACGAATCTCACCTGTCTTCTTTCGCACGGGCACCAAATTAGAGATCCAATCAGAAAATCGGATGGGGACGATGATTCTTGATTTGTACAACCTGTTCACCTCCTTCTCAATCGATGGCAGCAATTTTGGATTAAGCCTTCTTAACTTCTGTCTGAAAGGTTTCTGATTAGGCTTAATAGGAATTGTGTGCTGAATTATATTGGTATCATATGTCTTCAAATCAGAATAGTCCCAAGCAAACACATCAGCAAAAGATGACAAAAAACTGATATATTTGGCCTTTACCTTTTGTGGCAATGTTTTGGACAGCTTTACCATCTTCGGATGTTCAGCTGTTCCAATATTCACCTCTTCGACTCCCTTCTCTGTTGGCTGCAATGTTGGTTTGTGGGCTACGTCATCATGATCAAAGAGTTCTTCTAAAGGTATCAAGCCTTTAGGAATCACATTATCCTTGAGCTGTAACACTTCCATTTGATTGATCTGCACATCATATTTACCATCATCATGTTCTACATCAATTGAGGTATCTTTGAACTTACCTTTGTTTTGCAGAAAATCATCAATCTCCTCATCATCTTGAAAAACTTGCCAATATCTCTAATTGTCCGGGACAGTCGGACGATGTTTCACATGGATTTCAAATTTATTACTTGAGTTCATAGGAATCTTCAAATTACTCGCTGCCTTAGCAAGTGCATCAGCAATACTATTTTGAATACGAGGCACACACGTCAAGGTATAATCTGAAAACAGCTTCAAAATGTCTAGAACAGCATTCCGGTATGCCCGCATCCGAGGATGCTTTGCTTGATATTCACCTTTAACTTGCTTAATCACCAATTCGGAGTCGCCATATACAGCAATCCTCTTAGCATTCAATGTTCTTAGGATTTTTAGGCCAGCAATCAAAGCCTCATACTCAGCCTCATTGTTTGAGCAATCAAAAGCAAGCTTGTAAGAACATACCCACACATTACTAGGCACTTTGTTCGGAGCAGAAAAAGGATTGCGTACCCAAATACCAATTCCAGCACCATCATTTCCCACTGCTCCATCGAAATCCATGGTCCACAGACCATCTTCCTCTTCTTCTAAGTGCTGAAACTCTTTTTGTTGTATTTTTTCTACTTGTTGTCCATTATCTTTTCCTGATAACTGAATGATATTGTCCTGTTCTTAACTTTCTTTCTTCAAAACTTCTCTGAAATTCTCTGCTATTTCTGGAATATCATCTACTGCAACTAACTGACTATCAATCTCATTAAAACTATCTGAATACAAAACAAAAGACTCTAAATCTGTATGTACATAATTAATCGGATGATTAATTGGTTTATCCTTGCTTGTAATCATGTATTTCATTTTCTACTCCCGATAAAATTTTCTCATTTGGCCAAACACAGGAATCATTACATAGGAGAAATCAAGTTGCATAGTTCCTTTAATCTTTGTTCCCCAAGATCTGGAAAGAAGCATTCCAAATCTAAGAGGTATATCCGCCACCACCACATCCATCAAAACGTTTTTTGCCGGAATCTGATCCAAACTAACCACCAAGTCTTTAATAAGCCCAATACATCTCACCCTGCTAGAATCAAATGAACAAAGATCATGATATTTCCTAGTGATGTCCAAACCCAACCTCTCCATGATAGGCTTTGGCATAAGATTGTGGGAGGCGCCGGAATCGAACATAGCATTATGCAACACAAACTCATGTACTCTCAAACTGATATAAAAAGGAGGCACATCACTGTCTAGAGACTCACCATTCAATGCTGGTCCAAAAATCAATTCAGGTTTATCATCTTCCACACTCACCATATCATACATTGGATCAAAGTTCAAAATTTTGGAACCCTGACCTCTATAATTGTTGTTCCTCATCAGCTCATTCAAGGGAATGGATACCTTTAATTTAGAAATTTCATTTTCTAAACTAAAAGTGGAAGTTTTTCTACTTCTGTGGCTAGAACATCTTTCTTTTCAGCTTTATCTTTTGATACAATTGGCTAATTGACTCTTTCAATTGCTGGTGGAGATTTGCTAGGCATAGGATCAGTAACTTCTTTTCCTTTATTTGGTACAACAGGTGGCTCATTCTTAGATGCTGGAACTTCCTTTCTTTTCTGGATTGGATTGATGGGGACATTTCTGTTTCTTAATGAATACTGACGCTGCTGGGTGGACAAAGCATGCATATAACCTCTTTGATACTCATCCGACTCCTCTTCAAGAGCTGTATCATTTGCCAAGATAAAATCTGCATCCTGCTATACAGCTGAATTTTCTGCATACTCATCATCTTCAGTGACAAAGGTGGGCATATCATCAGGAGTAAAGAAGTGATTTTCTTCTCCTATTACATGGTCTTCATCATCAGATTCGGGACCAACAAAATTCTACTGAAGAGGTGTCTTTACTTGCTGTTGTTGTGATGCCGGTTCTTGTGCTCACTGCTCACATTGTTTGATCCTGAATTGAGGTTGCTGCTGTCCACAGAAATTAGGATTTCGGATCTGCGGTTCAGGCTTATCAAGTGCTAACCTTTCAATCATCTTTTCTACCTTGCGGAGCACCTGATCTGAGGTAGAAGCTTCTTCCTTTTTTGAAACTCTTTTCTTGGTTTTCAATCTAGCTCTCTTGTCATTCAAATTTGCCTCAACACTAACAGCGATTTTCTGCATTTCTTCTAAGGTAGCTGGATATCTCTCTCTTAATTGATAAGCCATGTCTGGATCAAAACCATCCGGGAACTTTAGCAAAGTTGACTTTCTAGTTGGCCTTAAATCATCAGGAATTGCATTATAAACCGCATTAAATCTAATACAATAGTCTTGCACGGATTCACCAACATTCTGCTTGATCTTGGTATATTCAGAAGTGATCTGAAGAGGATCTTTCTTGACTTCCCAGCGATCCAAGAACTGTCTTTGAAGCTCTTCTAATGTGGGAATACTTCTAGCTATCAAAGCTCTGAACCATTTTCTTACCTCACCTGCGAAAGTCTGCACGAATAATCTCATGGTCACGTTTTCTGCATCAATCTCATGAAGCTCGAAGAAATCTGTCATTTTTTCCACATGTTGCTGAGCCGTGGTACCTTGAGGAGTGCCATCAAACAAAGGAATTTTACTCTGATAATCTGTGGGCATGTCACCCAAAACTTGAGGCAGCGCAAGAGGTGCAAACCGAGCAGCCATTGCTCTTGGTGGATTTGCAATCGGCCTTGGAGATGTTGGGGGAGAAGGTGCAGCTGATGTATGAGGTGTATGAGGAGGTGTATGTGGAGGTGAAGCAATTTTGGATGTAGAAGGAGTAGACGGAGGTGAATTTACAGCAGACTTTTGATCAGAAACAGTAGGCTGCGAGGGAAGGGTGGGAATGAAGGGAGGTTCGGTAGGAATTTTTGAAGTGGATGCCGTTACGGAAGATCCGAGGGATTCAGATGCAGCTTCTAGGAAATCAGCGATATTTGAAGCGTGAATTTCACTCTAAAGGTGCTTCAAGATAAAATTCTCAATTGATTTATTGTTTCTTTCAACTTTAAGAGCTGCAGCAAAGTCAGGATTTGGGACTATAGAACCAAGAGAACTTTTGGATTTGGTTTCAAACAATGACAATTCAAACTTTTCATCAAAATCAAGCTCTTCAAGATACTTAAAAATTGCAGGACATGAACGAGATTTAAACACGGGAGTCACAGAGCTCTCTTGACGAATAATTCTTGAAATCAAATTGGGATTTTCGTAAACAGGGGGAGGATTTGGATCTGGATTAGCTCTGGCATATCTCTTCGAAGCCAACGTGCTAGTTTCAAGAACTCAAAGGGACATAAACAACTTGTTCAGCCTTTCAAATTCTAAACTTATCATCCAAAAGCTTAGAATTCTCAAATGTACTGGGGCAATTTGCAAGTCAAGTGTCACGATTACAAGCTAGACCGGAGATTGACTGAAGCAGAGTTTATATACTTATGCTAATGCAAAGAAAAAGCGTTTCGAAGGCTACCTGGCATAACTTCAGGCTCCGTCTGTAGCTTATAAAACAAATGAAATCAACAAGCAAACCATTTTCTTCCCCAATATGGTCGCCACTATGTTAGAGCCTAGATTTACCTCAGGCTGAAAAGGTAAGATTCTAGGTCCACATCAAACCACGCTCAGCCTCATAGCTAGCCCTACGAGGACAGGAGAGGGCTCTCTCCGGGTCAATCTCAGCAAAAGATAATTGATGGGGCTCGAGACGAGTATGATAAAAGCTAATCTTAGGCTAGGTATGAAGTGCAAGGATTAATTTTGAGTTTTTAGGGGTTTTGTTGGAAAAAAGGGACAGGCAAATTTTGGGTCCGGGGATGAGGCCTAGTTTTTGCAGAGTTCTGATTGGGGCAAGGAAGGAAATCATTTTGATGCTTTGAATTGAATGAATGGGTGGATCAGACCGATGAGGGGCTAAGGAGGGCAATAATGTCTCAAGATTCCTCCTCAAACAGATGAAAACATGAAGAATAAAACAAAATATCAAGGCAGAGCATAGTAGTCTAATGAATTCTACCTTAATCACTCATTTGTTTAATTGCAGAAGAAAAGAGAAGGGAAAATGATACACATAAACATCAGTGAACTTAAAAATACATAGAGAAACACACCATCAAAACATAGAGCCACATGGATCCCAACAAGTGCTACAAAACCCTGGTCTTTCCTTTGCCAAAATTGCAGAAATGAAATGTACAATAGAGTGCCAAGCAATCCCAAGTGTCCAACCCTGAAAATGACTCAGAAAATACATGATATAGACTAGCCCAACCCATTCCCTTGCCTCTAGGGGTCTAGCTCATCATTCTAGGAGTTGTTTGAACTAATTCTAAATAACGAACTGAAATCTAGGTAGTCAAACAACCTACCCCTATATGCTAGGAAACTGATTCATTCATTTAATTTTCACCTTTTAGTGAATGAATCATCTAGAAAAAGTAAATATGTGCCAAAATTACATCATAGTAATCAAGTTACATCAATATAGATCAATAATTACATCAAAAAGTAAAACTGGTCAAAACTGGGCGAAATTCTGAGCTGCTGAGTGAAAAACAGACCAAAATTCTCTATGCGCTGCACCAAAATCTGTATCCGTCGCGCCACTTTGGAGCTGATTTTGAGGCACTTCCTGAAGTCCAAATTGAGCCCAAGTGTGCTTTTTAGAAATCCCTGCCTGTCTACTTTCCAACCCAAGTGGAATTTCTGGATTTGGATGTCATTTGCCCCTCCAAAACCTCAATCTCCCAAGACTGCTTCCTGTGTGTCAAAATAGGGGCAATGAAGTCATTTTTAGGGTGTTTTTGACCCTTTAGGAAACCCAGAACTTGATGAAATCCTTAGGTAATCCATGAGCATACATAAATTTTGATGAAAAATCCAAAAATGTAAAGTTTTCCTCCTGGAGATCTCCCAATTATAAGCGCGCGCCAAGTGGCGCTACACGTTGGGCAGAAAAACCTATTTTTAAAGCCAAAAATTCAAAATTGACAAAATTTTCTCCAAATTTCTTGAAATTTGGGCTGAAAGTGCCTCATCAAGTTCCATGCTCAGCCAAAGAAGCTTCGGCCAAGATCTGAAGATGATCATGCTCCTTTTGCCTCTTTTGCTTCTTTGTCGCCTTCTTCATTTTTGCCTTCAAATTCCTTATTCGTGCCTTGGAACTCATATGTCGCGCCCTGTAATGGAAAACCATGTGTCTCAACAATGTTTTATCTCTATCGACCTTGTCCAGCAGTCTGTCCAAGTGGATGTTGATTCTTTCGAGCCAAGATTCTCGATCCTCATTTCTCTTTCTCCAATGAAGTGAGCTCAATCCTCCTCCTTTGTGCAACTTGGCGATTCTCGCGAATGTTTTGTAACTCCACGATAGCTTACTAATATTCAATTTGTTTGTTCCTCTGCTCCAAGTATTTCATAGTCCACTTAACCCTCTCCAAGTCAAGGGATAAGGCTTTGATCTTTGTTTGCTGCTCTTGGATGATCTCTCTAAGTTTGGCACCTTCCGGGCCCGTATCTGTATCATCATCATGAATGAGAATGAAGTCGGTCTCTTGTTCACCTGAAGGCCCCTCATCCTGCATTGGCCTCTTGCCTTTGTCCTGTACCTGTGGTGCTGATGTCGGAAGTGAGGCCCCTTCCACCCCAGGTGGAGATAACACTCACTTTGCTGTTGCAAACAAATGTCTAGTGCCCCTCTGATATGTGATGAATACTGGCACACTAACGGTCTCATGGCGCTCATACTGATGAGAATGTCCACCTATCTCGTGCCCAACTTCTGAAAACCCCTGTGAAGCTTTGAAAAATCACGGGAAATGAAATCATCCCATGTGATACCCTACAAACCACGCTGATGCACAACAATAATCTTGATGAGCACATAGTGGTAAATGTTGTTGTACTATTGTTCCGGAGTCTTCTTCTGCACAAGAGTGGTCATCCTCTTGATGTTTTGGCACATGAAATATGGAATGTTCATGAACCTCACTCTCGTGAAATGTATCAATAACCTAATATGGTATGCATAGATGCGCGAGAAGCGACCTTCACTGAACTGAAGTATCTGATAATGAGTCTCATCAATGGCGCATAAGATTCCTTCAGAAACTGAAATGGGAATACTCTCTTGAGTTGTCTCAAATAGCTAGGCCTGATGTAAGGTTCATAATATGATCTATCCAGTTGTTGCCTCTTGTTCCACTCTTCCCCTATATTCGGTATCCCGGTGGCCTGAGAGATGGTTTCTGGTGTCAAGGTAAAATTTACTCCAGCAAGAGTAACATGACTATCATGCAAATGTAAAACAAACAACCGAACTAACTCCTGATGATGTTGGATCTGAGCGATCATCTCACAATACTAAAAGCATGACATTTGCTGAAAGCATGTCACTGCAAGCGGGTAGGCCTGCAATTGAGCTAAGGAAGTAGGCTCTTCTATGACATGTCTGCCACCTTTTCAAGGCCTTCTCGGCACATTAAGCTCAGTGGATGAGTCACTGTCTTGCTCATACTCTTTCTCATATGATGAATCTATCTATGTCATGATGCTGCAATGTGTATGTTTGACTGGTTTGACAAAGAGAAATAGGTGATGTGTTTTTCAATGCCGAATGTGCCAAAGGGAAATGGGACTGTGAGGAAGAATATGGGACAATGGGAAAAGTGAATGATGGAGCTTGCCAAGTGAAATTTAAAATGTGCAACAGTCACTTTGAGGGATGTGGGAATTTAGGGATTTTGAAAGTGATATGGGAAAGGGAGAATGATTGGGAATGATAGGATCTTAGGATATGGAAAATGGGAAGCAAGGATGGGAGTTTAGACGATAAGGGATTAATTACAATGACAAGATTATGAAAATGGAAGGGATCACAAGTGGGAAAATAAACTTGGCACCAAAATTATAATTTAAAAAACACCAATTTTCTCAACACCAAAGGAGCAACTTTTAATATATAGGGTTTATATTCTCACACCTTGAACCTTTAAATCTTCCTTCTAAACAACACCCCACACAAGTTAAATTCACTAGAAGAGCTCTTGAACTTACTTGGAGCAGAAGAAATTGTGAGTTTTGATGACTGATGGCATGAAACTGGCCTGTAGGCTTTGTGCGCCGCGCGCAAACCCAGTGCAGTGCACCTCCTGGATGCGCCACGACAGTGTAATTTTACACTGCGGAATTTGGCCCGATGTGTCATGCGGCTTGTGTGCGCCGCGACCTCCTCTAATGGCCTGCGCGGCCCTTCAAACACAGTCTCGGCTCTTCAAACAAGAAAATCGCTCCTCCAACCTCCAGTTGATATCCTTTGACCTCTTGGCACAGCAAAATGTGTTTCAAGTGATGAACATGGCTCATGGAGTAATGGGTTTGATTTTCATTGAGGCCACAATGAGTTTTTGTGTTGGAGGTTCTGTGCGTCGCGCGCCAGCCGAGTGTGTTGTGCAGCCTGGATGCGCCGCGCCCTTTGAAAAATACACAGTGTATTTCGGCTCTATGCGTCGCGCTCTGTGGGTGCGCCGCGACCTATCCCAATGCGTCGCGCTCTGTATTCCAACACACAGTCGGCCTTCCAAACTTCAACATCAACTTCTCTCTTGGATTTTTAAATGTCTCTTGATGCAAATGGATCAATAACTTGAGAAATATCTTATATAGAGATGGATTAAATTTTTGCTTCTCAATAACCCATTTTGTAATGTTTTTAACTTTGGCACTTTTTGCATTTAATACAACTTCTGTCTTTTCAAATGTCCTTCTGATTTTTTACTTAAATAATGAATCTTTTGGCGATTGTTGTAGGGATAATGGCATGTTTTGACAAAGGAAGACCAGGGTTGCGCCTGGAGATTTCAACAACTGAAAATTTCTGAAAATTACATGGCAATTTATTACAAAACGGAATGACGAATTTTCTTCAAAACAGAGTTTTGAAGAAAAGTCATAGTCGAGCATATGATGATGAAAATATTGAAACTGAAAACTTATTAAGGACCTCCCTCATGAGTCATGCTGGCATTATTGGACACTTTTAAGACACAATTTATGAAACCCTAGACCTAGTGACTGAAATGACTCTGCTGATCAAAAGACTAAAACAGGACTGTAAGTGATTTTAAAACTTGATTTTATGGATAGACCTGTGTCAGCAATGATAAGGCATGAGGGGTAATGAATGACAGGACCCTCTCGTCAGATTATGGCATGCTCCTAGCGGAATGCAACTAAGTGAATCGAGTGAGACACCTAAAAATGAAATGCAAAAAGAGAACTGATCTCTGACGGAGGGATGTAAAGACCGACTCTAACACCACCTTCTGACATCTTCATATTAAATAACCATTTCATAAGAAATACCTTGTTTGAGGCTGAGGGTTTTTCATATAGTTTCTCCAACACCTTAATCAAACCCTCTGTCGTTGTTTCCTTCGAAATGTTGAAGGCAACCGACGCTACGAGGCACAACCGTACTATTCCGAGTGCCTTTCTATCGAGAAGGTTCCATTCTTCATCTGTCATTCCCGTTGGAAACGTTGGTTTTCCGCCCAATAGTAGGTACAGATCTTTCTGATACAAATAATCTTCCACAGTGAGAAGTTTTGGCCATTAAATTTCTCGACCCTAAACTTACCATCTTCCGCCATTTCTCCCAGTCAAACAAGGAACCCTTCTTTCCTGCGATTTTATCAGCCAAATAGACCTTCGGCTCTGATACCAATTGTTTGGAAGTTATATATATTGGAGCAATGGAACACATAAAATATTGTAGAAATATAAACAAAGAAAATGCATAAAACAAGAGAGACACAGATATACGTGGTTCACCTAGTTTGGGCTACGTCCACCCCGAACAGCCAGTCCTTCCTTTCTATTATCCAGCAAAATGAAGAGACACAACCTACAGCGAATCCGCTGTAATATCCTCTGTTTTCTCTCACAGTCTCACCTCTCTGCTTCTCGCTTGGAGAATACACATATATTACACAAACTCAATACAATGCCCTCATACAAAGACAGGGGTTGCCTTCTAGGGCAAAAAACCCTAAACTAAACATAAGTTCTACTGTCAAATCATCCACCTAATGAATGGCCTAGATTGACTAGAAATTGCTATACTTTTACAAGGCAAGTTTACATCTGTTTTTAGCTTCAGGGGTGCTGCCCCCGAAACCCCCTGCCAAGGGGGGGCTCCCCAAAGGTCGCAGCCGCCCCCCCTGCAGCGAATATTTTCAGGCGGCGTTGCCACCCCATTTCGAACTGGGGTCCAATGTGGCGATACCTTTGAATATAGAAGATAATCAGGCTCCACACCCAACATTTTTTATATTCCTTTATCTTCCTAAGCTAATGCTGAAGCAATGCACAAATCGATTAAAACTAATTAAATCCACTACTACTTACAAATGAAATAATGCTAAAGACAATTCAACTATTAATCTATGAAATGACGTAAGCATACAAATACAAGAAGAGGAGCCTTTGCTGCTAGGGTTGGGCCCTAACCCAAGAGCTTCAGCCCACTGAGTCAACTCAGTGTTGGATCAAGGAAATTCTCATTCTCATTGTCAAATCAGAAAATTACATAACAATGTATTCCACAAGTCTTGAACTCGAAAATGCTTAGTTCTTTTACATCAAAAATTATAATCCTAATGAGGCTCTAGGCCTCCTTGTTTATACAACTTAAGTCTCCAATGACTTCTTTAAATCTAGGGAGGCTTTTCTCCCAAACTCAAGATGAACTGGCTCTTTAACTGTCATTGGCTCGACTACCTTTTGATCTTCATGACTCGATTGCCTGCAACTCCGAGCTAGTGTGGTTTGATGGAGGAATATTCGAATGAGTGAGGAGTAAATGAGGAGGATCTATCTCCTACAATCTCTCCTCCTTGTCTCATTCGCGTTTTTGCCCTTGATTAGCAAAAAATGCCACGATTTTCTGTCAAAAACCTGCAATCAATGCACATTAGTCCACTAGGCTTAACATCTCACTTTTACTCATCTGATTAAGAAATAAAGCTGGAGCATTGTTGTATGGGGACCTCCACCCCTGGGGTGGTGCATTCCACTGAGGCTGTGGCAGAGCATATGGATGAAATGACTAGCCAGTCAGCTGGGAATGGTACTGAGGTGCAAAAGACCAAGGAGGAGGTGTAGACCAAGAGGGATGAGCAGGGGGTCCCCAAGATGGATGAGCAAGGGGTCCTCGTGGTGCATGTGTTTGACATATATTGCTTTAACTCCTTTAGAGTTGATATATTTAGATGGCATGCTCCAAGTTTTAGCAACGACTGATCTGGTATTTGGGGTGTATTCTAGATCCTCTGGTTTCTTGCTAAACAGATTTTCCCACACATAAATGAGGGCAAACTCAACCAATATCCTTTTACTGTTTCTTTATTTTTGAAGGAATACGGGTTCCTCAGGTTGATAGAATTTCATGTAAAGGCAACGATTTTAGGATACTAATGTCCAAGGGACTAACAAGCCCTTTCCAACAGGCCCTAGCAAAGGGGCATCCCACAAAAAGATGTTGAATATTTTCTTCACTTCCTTGACACATAGCACAGCATGATGGGCCTTCATATCCTTTCTTTTTAAGATTATCAGCAGTCAGTATTTTACCTTTGAGTAGCATCCACATGAAAACTTTGATTTTTGGCAATGTTTCAATTTTCCATGCCTCCCTCTAGTAATCCCAGTCTCGATTTCCATGCTGATGTAAATTAGCATATCTAGATTTGATTGAGTAATCCCCTCCATCAGGATCCCATCGAAGGGAATATTTTAAGTCTACACTTAGTGGAGCAACCCCCTTAAGATGTGATATTAGGGACTTTTGATGAGCACCAGTATTGCAACAAGAATGTTGCAACTCCTAGGGCTACCAACTTTACTTTATCAACTCAAGGTTCGTATAAACTTGGAGGTGATAGTGTTGTATACAAAAGTAGATGCAATGGGTCCGCTCTTTGTCACTTCTAAGCTGGAAATAGACCTCTAAAGTTTCTTAAACCAACCTTCTATTGATTTAGAAGAAGCTTGATTACCAATGATGAAAAGGGAAATTTGCACTAAATGAATCTTGTCTACTGTAGTAAGGAAAAGACTAAAATCAAATGCTTAAAAACACCATTCATCTAACTAACTACTAAGAGGCTTTGCTTCAAAAGAAATCTAAGTTAACATGTGTGTAATCCTACTACCTAGGCATGCAATTTGAAACATCCAAACATTCTACTGTTGTGCATGTAAATGAATAAAATAACTATTTTTTCCTTTTTGTCTTTTTTTTGTAAAAAGGTGAATGCTAACTTCTCTTGGTGATGTGGCAGGTGGATTAGGGATGATTCAGATTTCTTGGGAGGAATGTAGGGGTCTCCTGCTATCTTCCTAGGTGCTTTTTCCACAATTCGGCCTCAAAACGCGCCACTAAAGGTCAACCTACAGGATGTCCTAATGCTCTTACAAGATCCCCTATATTCCTATAGGATACAGCCGAGAGCAAGACGAGGGATTTGGAAGGTGGTGTAGGGCTTAGGAAAGGTGAATGGTGGGAGAAATGAGGAAAGGGAGTAACTAGGACTCCTTTAGAGCTCAAAACAGAGTTTGTGAGATGGTTGGATTTGCTCAACAAGCTTGGAGAAGTATTCTTATGGAATGATGAATTTGGTGAAGGGACTTAGTGGAAAAAGTGATAATCATAGATGGATGAGGCTAGGATGGGGTTGTTGGTCATGAAATCTCTCTGTACTGCTGAAACTCCTACACTGCATCAATCACTAACATTTATCCATAAATCATGTCAAACAAGAAAGATTCAATTAACTAAAGAAAAATAGAATTTCATTATCTAGTTGCCTATTTCATGCATGGGAAAACTTGCAGAATAATGTGAAACCTTTAGGAGATCTAGTGTAAGGCTGAAGATATCAGAAATGAAAATTAAATCCTATTCTTAAAAACTAGTAAAATGTTGGCCTAAGTAACAAAAAACCCTAAATTCCATAAGAAATCAGAATTCTATCTTTTTGGGGCTGCATAGGAGTTCTTTCCTCAAACCATGGTCCCTGAAGGGAGGAGTGAGGCCAAAGCTACCTACTATCATATTTTTGATATTCCTTTATCTTCCTAAGCTAATGTTGAAGCAATGCACAAATGGAAGCAAACTAATTAAATCCACAACTACTTGCAATGAAATAATGCTCAAGACAATTCAACTATTAATCTATGAAATGAACTAAGCATACAAATACAAGAAGAGGAGCCTTTGCTGCTAAGGTTAGGCCCTAACCCAAGAGCTTCAGCCCTCTGAGTCAACTTAGTGTTGGATCAAGGAAATTCTCATTCTCATTATCAAATCATAAAATTACGTAACAATGTCTTCCACAAGTCTTGAACTCAAGAATGCTTAGTGGTTTTACATCAAAAATTCTAATCCTAATGAGCCTCTAGACCTCCTTATTTATACAACTGAAGTCTCCAACGACTTCCTTTAATCTAGGGAGGCTCGGCTCCCAAACTCAAGATGAACTGGCTCTTTAACTATCACTGGCTCGACTACCTTTTGATCTTCATGACTCGGTTGCTTGTAACTCTAAGCTAGTGTGTTTTGATGGAGGAATATTCGAATGAGTGAGGAGTAAATGAGGAGGATCTATCTCCTACAATCTCTCCTCCTTATCTCATTCGATTTTTTTCAGTTGATTAGCCAAAAATGCCATGCTTTTCTATCAAAAACCTGCAATCAATGCACATTAGTCCACTAGGCATAACATCTCACTTTTACTCATCTGATTAAGCAAAATATAATCAAAATATGTAAGTATTTATGAGAAGAGTTTATTTAAATAAGCTTGAAGGTGTATTAAGGTCCATATAGTTACCCAATGATGAGGCTCATCAACTTCCACTGAGGGACAAGGCCGTGAGGGAGGTTGAGAATCCTCCAATCTCCCCATTATCCATCTCTCTAAAGAGATATGCCATCCAGCATAATGATTCCTTTTGATTTCATCCATCCTCTTAGATCCTGAAGATGTTCTTGGCAGGCTATAGACTTATTCCCCATTATTTTATCCTTCCATATTTTTATGAGTTTACCATTACCAGTGATCTTAGAAGAGTTTTATTTGATGAGGGAAATAGTTTTTTTAATCAGATTCCAGAGCTGGGAGCAGGGCCTGATTGGACAACCTTTTCTCAATAAGAAGGCTCTATTATGGTTCATGTATTTTGCTTCCAGGATTTGCTTCCACCAATTTCTCTCTCCTATTATAAATCTCCATGTTATTTTTGCTCCTAGAGCGAAGTTCATTATCCCTGGGAGTCTTATTTCCAACCCACCTTTATCATATGGCAGAGTTACTTCATCCCATTTCACAAGGCTAAGCTTATTTGTCTCCACCTCACCTCCTTGCCATAAGAACCCCCTGATTACTATCTCAATTTGTTTGTGTATACTTGTCGAGGTTAGTGTCGCTGCGTATTGGTAAATTGGGAGAGTTGTGAATAGGGCCTTTATTAGTACCACCCTTCCTGCCATATTGAGCCAGATTATACCCCAATTCTATACTTTTTGTTTCATTTTCTCCATGTACTTATTCCAGATTCTGGTCTTCAAATTTTCTTTTGAGATCGGGAGTCCAAGATATTGGAAATGGCTCAGTTTTTCTTGAAATGGGATTTCCATAATTTCTGATATTTTTTGGAGAGTGCGAGAGGGAGTGTCCCATCCAAAGATTCTGCATTTATGGTTATTTAGTAGTCCTCTAGGGGCTTCCAAAATCCTATTTAGTACATTTTTTATTATTCTTGCCATTATGCAAGAGGCCCCTCCCATGACCAAGGTGTCATATGCAAAAAGGGAGTGGTTTATGCTTTTAACTTCGGGAGAGATTGAGAATCCTATGATAGTCCTATATTGTCTGCATTTCTCAAGGCTTCTTCTCAGTGAGTCTGCCATTATTATATATAAGAAAAGAGAGAGAGGACAGCCTTGGTGAAGCCCTCTTGAGCTCTGAAAATATTCACTTGGTCTTCCATTGGGAAATGGTGCAATCCAAGGACCCACAATAGGCTTTTATTATATATATTTCCTTTTTTGAGAAACCAAATCTCTGTAGGACAGCAACAAGAAAACCCAAGTTGACCCTATCAAATGCATTAGCCATGTCGAGCTTGACAATCACTCCTTTTTCTTTTTTCATAAGGCTAGAGTGCAAAGATTCCTACACTATTAGAATGTTGTCAAGGATTTGTCTTTTTGGGACAAATCCTCCTTGGTTTTCTAATATTATTCCTGGAAGAAATAATTTTATTTTGTATGCCAGAATTTTTGTTGTGATTTTGTAGAAGGAGTTACATAGAGAAATGGTCCTGCATCTACTAAAGGAGTTAGCATTTGACTCTTTTGGAACAAGGGCAAGGAAGGAAGAGTTTTTGAATCCTCCAACCTTGAATTTCTCGAAAACATTTTTGATCATTCTTATCAAATATTTTTTAATAATGATCTAGTTGTTTTTATAGAAGGAGATAGGGAACCCATCTAGGCCTGGAGCCTTATCTGGATGCAAATCCCAAACAAAAGCTGCAAGTTCCTTTTCTTCAACTACTCTTGTTATTACATTGTTTTATGCTTCACTGATTTTCCTGGGAATATGTTGAAGATAATCTTCATACTCGTTATTTGAAGTTGGGGATGATAATAGATTTTTATAGTATCTGTAAGCCTCCTTCTTTATTTCCTCTTGACCTCTAACTTCTTTGCCTTCGTTATCTTTTATGCTGTCTATTTGGTTTTGGTTTCTTCTTATCCTGGCCGCATTATGGAAAAACGCAGTTTTATTGTCTCCTACTTTGAGCCATAGACATCGCGATTTTAGCCGTCACTCTTCTTCTTCCTTTTTTTTTTGTCTATACATATCCTGATATGCTTGTTTTTCCTGCCATATGCTCTCTTGCGATTCCTCTCATTGTTCTTTTTCAACTTGGATTCTATCAATTTTTTCTACTATTTCGAGCTTTCTTTTTTGTGTTTCTAGTTGGTTAATCCTTGCCCATGTTTTAGCTCTCTCCTCGGGGCTTTTAATTTAGTTTCCCAAACATAGATAGGAGAGCCAATAATTGGTTTTTTCCATACTTCAACAATGATTTTTTTTACTTATTCACTGTCGTTCCAAGTGGAGATGAATTTGAAAGTAACTGGGCCAATATTTTCTAGCTTCCCAAGGGCGAGAGCCACTGGTTTGTGATATGATTCTATATTGTGGATGATTTTGGATTTTATCTCGCTGAAGGCATTGGAAACTTTGTCTTGAATTAGAAATCTATCCAACCTTTCCTTTGTGTTATTTTTCCCAATTATTTTGTTGCTCCATGTATACTTTCCTTTGCTAGGAGGCTTGTCCATTAATTTGCATGCTTCCATAATAGATTCTAACATTTACCTATATGGATCAACATTGTATATTCCCCCGAATTTCTCCTCTGCCCTCAATATCATATTGAGATATCCTCCTATGATTATGTCTCTATTTTGGTCCTGCATAAGATAATTTTTTAAGGTGGACCAACAGACTTCCTTATCCCTATAATGGTTTGGGGCATATATATTTATAATACAATATTTCTCTTTTGTTTGTTTGTTTTCCAATTCTATTTTTATCCAGTGCAAATCTTTTTTTTGCTAAATGAGCTCCCAATTTTCGATTTTCTAGGCTCCAGTCGCTATAATTGAGGTTCCATGATAACTTTTTGTTTTTGGTATCATTGTTTCCATTTCATTTTCATTTGTCTTTGTCTCCTGTAACAAAAATATATCTAGATTCTCTGAAATTAATAAATCTTTCGTTGCCTTAATTTTGGGCATACTTCCCATTCCTCTACAATTCCAAGAGACTATATTCATTATCATTTGATGTTCTGGGTAGATGGACCTTTCCCTCTGTTAGGGTGGGTGATTTTCTCCTTATTTTTTTCCAGATGTCTTTGGGTGCCCAGAGCCATTTCCTTTGCCTCAGATTCATCTCTAATTTCTCTATTGGTTTTTCTGCCGGCCCTTTTAGGGTGGTCAAGAGAGGAGAGGAGCTCTTTGGAGAGGGTACGAGTGATAATTCGGTCGAAGGAGGAGGGGAGAGGGATTTGGGAGGGGTTAGAAGGGAAGAGAAGAAGAGGGGTGGAGGAAGAGGGAGGGTAGGGGATATCAAAGTCCGCAAGGGAGCCAAAGGGATTATAAACCAAAATATCTAAAAAGGGGGGAGGGATAGAAGACGGAGGGAGGGGGTAGACGAATAAGGGGAGTATTTAGATGAAAAAGCCCTGGAAGGAGAGGATGAGGTGGAGAGGGGGGGAGAGACGAGGGAGCAAGAATAGAAATTGAAGAAGGTTTGGGTTTGGTTGTTGTCTTTTTCTTCTTGACCTGCTCCCATTTTGGTTCCTGGTTTTCTACTTCTTCTGTTTCCTGATTTTTAGTACATCTATTTGAAAAATGACCATATTCATGACATACCTTGCATTTGAACGGAATTTGTTTGTAGTCTAGCTATTGAATGTGAACCCAACTATCCACTTTGATCTTGACTGCTTCCAGAAGTCCTTTCCCCATATCTACTTCTACACATATTCTCGCGCAGGCATGCATGTTTTCCTTTGGTTCACTTCTGTCGATATATTTCCCCACATCATTTCCTATTTCTTTCACAGATTCATCTCCCCAGCAATGTAGAGGGAGATGTGGAAGCCTCACCCATACTGGCACTGCATTTGGCACGTCCAACTCTAGATCGAAGTCCGGAGTCCATCTGTTGAGATAAAGCCCTCTTGAATCCATGAAATATAGGCCATTTCTGAAGATTAAATATCTGTCCTCTTCTGTTTCAAAGTGGAAGGTAAAATATCCTCTTCCACAAAATCTGATGGAGATTTTCCCCATGATAGATGAGGCCCAATTTCTTTCTACCCATTTGAGGACCAAACGGGGTGAGGGCCAGAGACCAGTAAACTAACCCACCAAACCTCATTCAGAGAGGGACAAAGCTATGCGGCGAGGAAGGGAGGGAGGAAGGATTATTTCAGGAATTCCATCTATCTTCCTAACAAACTTTGATATGGATGAGATGGTCCCAAGGAGGAGAGCAGAGAGGCAAAGGCTTCCACATTTTCTCCTAGCTGAGCTGAAGCTCCGACAGATGAGATAAGGATTGATGCACCCTCAAGAGGAGGCTCCACATGATCCATCATGAACCAGTCAAGGGAAAGAAGCCCCAGGAGCAGGAGGCCCCAGGATCCAAAGGAAAAGGTCACACTCATAGATTGAGATCGACAAGGCGAGAGCAGAGCACACGCGATCCCAAATAAGCATATGGATCTCACAAATTGTTGTTCATTAACTCGTATTTTAAACTTATCTCCCTAAGGTTTTACTCAAATTTCCAGCGGGAGTACTTTTTGGATGCAAAATTTAGTTCCTCGTCCAAGGAGTACCCATGTTTCATACTTTTGATGAACCTTGCTACACGAAAAGTGAGAAATACATGAAACAATGTGATTGCAATCACGTGTTTCATGTATTTCTCATTTTTCATGTAGGAGGGTCCATAGAAATTATGCAACATGGGTACTCCTTAGATGAAGAATCAAATTCTACATCCAACAACTGTTGTCGCTAGAAATTTGAGTAAACCCATAGCGAGATAAGTTGAAAATACGAGTTGAAAAAATAGTTTTTTCTTTTTTCCCTCTAAAGTTTGATGATGTAATTTAATCTTATTTTATTATTTCCCCTATATTTTATAATTTCCTTAGGAGGCCCATTTTATACCTCAAAACTCCCCTAATGTAAAAGTTATGATACATTTATGCAAGTGAAGATCTAGTCAAAAATGGGAAACATTTGTAAATAGAAGGATGAGTTGGATATCGAGATAAATGAGTTGTGGGAAGTTATTAAGAAGAATCCCAAAAGAAGATATAGTGAAAGGGAATAGATATTTAGCAGTAACGTCTAGTTGACTGTGAAATATTTTGAAGGTGAAATATATGGAAACTTGCAGAACAAGATGTGGGATCCAGGAGGATTGGTTCGTCAAAGGTTTATGACCATGAGGTCATAAAAGTTTCTACTTTGGGCGTATGACGCAAGAGCATTCTCACTCCCAAAACTATCAAATTTTTTTGGAGAGAAATCTCCAAAGAGGGTTTTGACATGGATAAGGAATTATAATTCCTTATTGTAAATAATTTTAGTTTCCTAATTATCATAGAAAGCGTGAGATATTTATGGAGTGAGTCAAGGAAAAGATTGAGTGATTTTAGGAGTTAGAAAATCGGATTTGTGGAGTGGTTTATAGGTGATTTATGGAGTGATTTTAGGATCTAGAAAATATGTGATGTTTCTAAATGCTATCTATTGTAAGCCTATCATAAATAAAAAGAGATTAAGTGTGAGGAAAAGAGATAATGGGAAAATGAATGTGAAATCAAGCCATAGAGAGAAAAATATATTTTCCATATTTTTATGTACAAGAGTGATGATGAATGAGAAAAAACATCACCATATTTTTGTGTTTCTTTCTCTGAGCGTTATGTATGAATGCATTCATGATGTGGTGAATATGTGTTAATGTGAGATTAACTAAATATGTACATGAATCCTGATTGGAAGACATTCTATTTGTGTGAGAGACTATAGACGAAGTAAACAAGATGGATAGGACTTGTTTAGAGCATAATCAAGTAGAATTCCCATTTGGAATTCTAGTAAAGAATGTTTGAAGTTTGGTAGAAATTGTAATGTTTCCAATTTCCTTAGAAGTTGTGAGACTTATGAGAATGTGTAAAGGAGGTTTGATTTATTTTGCAAAACTGGGTTTGGATGAAGTGTTTTCTATGGATTAGTTCCTTTTGAAGAAATAGATTCATCCCAAGTCAAATCGAAAAGAAAGAGGGGATGTCTCCAGAGGTATGATTCAAGTAGTGTTAAACCATGAGTAGAATTTGTGTTGAGTAGAGCATGCATCGCACAAGCCTGCAATCGAATTGTGAAAATCCCAAACGAGTTGGGTAGGTTCATTGAATATGTGTGTAGAGAGGAGCCTTCGAACAGGCCACAAGATAGTGTGCACAAACATGGTTTTGCGTAGAAGCATGTGGAACAGTGACCAAGTGCATGCAAAGTCATGAGCTTGCATTTTGTGGAGCTGAGTGATGGTGAAGCCTAACTCCATGAGTTATTTATATTTGTGTTGCATGTTAGGCACAAGAGGACATTGAGAATCGAGTTGTGTGTTTGTGTACATGGGGGATGCTGGAGGAATTATGTTTACTTTACTAGTCATGATGAGTGTAGAGTATCATGGCCCTTTTTAGATTGCAATAGTCTAGTGGGGTGTTATCTTTTCTCGAAGACAATTAAAGAAAAAAAACTAACTCCACTCATTCATGACTCCAAAATCTATTCCGGTCAACATTCATTGGATTTAAGATTTCCATTGTTTGACTTTAGAAATGATGAGATCATCACGTGATACCCTAAACAAATTTTCTTTGGATTGTGCATTTGTTTAAGAAGGTGAGTTGTTAGTGAACAAAGGCATGCTTAGTAATTATTCATGCAAGCGCTACAAGAATTTTAATGGGGATGTAGAATATCAAGGAAAGTAGGACTAACTTGCATTAAAGGCTAACATTATCATTTAAGTTGTAACTATTAGGCAGAATTGTCGGGAAGTTAAGTCTATTAGGCCTCATTCTAAATCCTTGGATGAGCAAGTGACTTATTATGGTGACAAACACCCTGACTTTTCTTGCACGGGAGTATGAGAGAATGAATAGGTTCTTTTACCACATTTTTCTCAAAGGGTTGAAGGGAGATAGTACATCAAACTATTCGCAAGGGCCGATTAAAGAAGGTCACGGAGAATATGTTGACCCTCTCAAATTGCAGAAGTGAGTTGGAGGACTAGGAGAGAGAGGTGCATCTCAAACTCTCAGATAAAAAATGTGAGTTATTACAAAGGAAATTTGAGAAGTTACAAGCAATCACGGAGGCAAAAGTGGTTGTTTTGGACATCAAGATGAATAGGCTGGAAGAATATTACAGTAAAAGAGCAAAAGGACCTCATAAATATATGGATTGCAGAGAGAAGCTATCAAGAAAGAAGCAACGAGGTGCAACTGAAGAGAATTGATGGAGCAAGGTGATACAACTACACAAGCCAAGGCAACTTCTAAAGTTGGACCATCTATGTCAAGCTAAATATTTTTCTCTCTGTTAATGTACTATAAATAAATTTTGTTACTAGGAGTCTTTTGTAAGGTCTATAGTAAATACCAATATAGAATAATATATAGAAGAATTCATAGGTGCAGGAAAGCTATTTTGTGGATATGTATGCTCTATGAAGTATTAGAGATAGTTGAACTATGTAAAGGTTCTGGCCTTGAAACTAGACTATGATTTTAATAAAAATCACTACGCTTTTCATTATATAGATATTGAATGTAAATATGGGTATTAAATTATCTTTTCTCCTCTTAGAAGTCATAAAATCTATAATAACTTAATTATCAATTAGTAATAAAGGATAACTATTATTGATTGTTATCACAAATGTGAGTTGACTTATCATCATTATTTAAAAATGATGCCATCTAAAATGATCAATTGGTACTTAGTAAAGGTGTAGCTTTCAATTCTTCCCATATGTATCTAGTCGTTGGTTGTTAACCCATTTCCTTATGTCAAAGGAAAACGGGTTTTTTTCTACTAGGTTGTGTCTAGGCCTATGCTAGCCTTAACATAGGATGAAACAAAAATATGGCCAACAGTGGGATGTCCTATTTCTCCTTGTCACTACAACTAACTCTCTTCTCAATCTAGCATTCTCATTCAACAAATATTTAGAGTTGTCTTACAATATTGTAGAAAAAGCAACATTTTCTACCATGATTTCCCTGGGATTCCTTCTGGTATTGACAGTTATCACCTTAAGAAGAGTCTTTTCGGTATAAATCACATAGGAGAAAATTTTGCCGATGTGTTTCAAACCAGCAAGTGTGGTTCATCATCAGGACCAGATGAAGATGCAAATCATGGCACAAGCTTAAATAGAGGGCTACGTAAAGACCAAAAGATCATATAACGACTAGTTTATGAAAATTAATATTTTAATAATGATTATTAAGATCAAATAATATTCCTATAATGGTTAGTTTAAGAATAATAATATTATAATTTATAATAATAATTAATATAAAATAATAAAAATAATTAAGAAAGATCAAAAAACGTAAACATTAATAAGAAAAAAACCAATTCAACCAAATACAAGGAACAGAGTCAAAAATAAAAAATAAAAAATAAAAATAAAACTAAATAAATCGGAGTAAAGACCTTCTTTGTAGATACTGAGAGTGGGTTTTGAGGATCATTTGGGAAGTATATTCGTCTCTACAACACAATACTCTTTTTGACCCAACCAAACGTGACATTGCACACATCCATGACTCTGTCTTTAGGTGAAGGTGTGATTCCCATTTCCCCAAATGGGAGATGACAACCTGTGAGAGGAGGTACTTCTAGAGAACCTGGTTCATCATCTAATTGTTGGATGGTATCCTCTTCCTCCAATTCTTCTTCTATCTCCTGAGTCAATTATTCTTCCTCTAGTCTCTGTGTTGCTTCTTCCTCCTAGGATTTCCTTTGTTTTCCCTCTTCTTCTTCCTATTGCTTCCTAAGAAACTCCTCCTGCTTCCTCTTCTCCTCTTCTTTCACTTCTCTCCTTTCTTGTTTTTCTTGAACAACTCCTGTGTTCAAAGGATCAAATTTCCATTTCTTGTTTCTTTCTCTTGTCGAATCATACTTGATCCTTTTCCTAGGAGCTACACTCTTTTCTTGAGGGGTTATATGTTTGCCTCATGTACCTACATATCTTGATCTGACGGATCTTGGTGTGAACCGGTCTTCATTCTTGGATGTATCTTTCTAAATTCATTGTATCAGCTCTTCATCTTCTCATCTTCTGTGGTAGACATTAATGGATATCCCCCATTGAAAATGATCCCATCGTAATGCTTCCTACACACTCTTATGGGATCATGTCCATGGAAGTGAAAGCGATCCATCTCTTGTATTTTTGCAGTTTCCGTCTTGTGGTTCTTTAGTTCATACAATCTAATCCTCGAAGGGAAGGTGGGCCAAGGGGTTTTCTTCTGTGAAATACTCCTAAAAACCCCTTGTCCAACTGATATGCTACTTATTTCAAGCCTGCTTTATTAGTCACATATTATTGCATGAGGTGAGGGGAAATATGAGATCCAAAACATCAAATGTAAGTTCCCTTATGTTAGTTTTAGTACTTGTAGCCTTCCACCAGTGATCAAACATGCTTTTACAAAGTGGTCTTAGGGTGTCAAAGTCAAATTTTTTCATTTCAGTGAGTCTTCAAGTAAAAATTTGGTCACTGGGTATTAGGTCTAGGACTGTTTTCACTCCTTCCAAAGTTTTCCAAGTACTGGTCCATGTCACCCCTCAGCTGAGTGTACCATCATTAAAATAATTTTCATCATTATTATAGGTTCCAAACTATCATTTGTAAGTGAGTGGGTCATCTTATACCTTGTTGCCTCAGTTGTGCTTTTAAGGCTCACTCTCCTAGGGTTTTGAGGCCATTTTTCTTGGTTCCATGAATCCCATGATCAAAAAATCAACAAAACTTGTATCCTAATGCTCATATACATTCTCCTATCCTTCATAGACCTTCTTAAACACTTCCCATCACTTATATCCCTCAAATTCACCATTTTCGCACAAACCCTATCCTATTGTTACAATTTGACACTTTTTTTAGGCTAGGCCTGTGTTTTTCCCTTTTGGACCCCTTAACCTTACTCAATATTTGGAATTCCACTTTCCCCTATTTCCTAACATCCCTCCCTACCTCGCAAAATTTTCCTAAGAATTCAGAATCCCCCATCCCCTTCATTTCCCTTCATTTCTACAAATCCCCTGTTTTCCCTTCACTAAACCCTAATTTCCTCTCCCACTGAGCTAGGGTTTGCTATGGAATCAAAGACATATGAGTAGAGTAGGCATAAGGGATATCAGCAAGTATGAGCCCATTTCATATCATCAACATCAGGTCTCCATCATTTGTCAAGAAGTCATTCCAAGGGACAAGTCATTCACCACACATAAGGGCAAGTTTTTCTTAAAATTGTGTTTCTGGCCAAGACAATATGCATTTGGCAAACGTTAGAGAGGTTTTTTCCATAATAGGCCAAGGATGAAAAACCTCCTTCACATTTTACACAAGTGTCATGGTTTTAGAGAAATGTCAAAAATATGGTGGCTACAAGAGAGTTGCTGCACTTCTACAGTGACTTTGGGAAAATCAATTTTTCTTCTAGTTGGATTCTCCAAATGACTTTCTTGATGAGTCAACTGATAACTAGAGATAAATATATTTCCAATGAGCTATCATGATCTCAATTTGGAGTTGTGAAAGACCTCCAAACGTTTCCTGCAAGAGAAAACTTCATTTTTTCACCCTCATTCTGCACTTTTTGACCAATCTTGGGAGAATTGAATTTTCAGGGGCTATAATTGATTATATTTAGTTCTTTATAGGTCCATTGTGTACCAAAGAGAGAGACTTTTCCAACAAGCTATCATGAGATCAATTTGGACACCGGAAAAGCCTCCAAAGTGGCCTTCAAAAGGGCGTTGTGCATAGAGCAGGAGGCATTGTGCATAGAGGAGGGAGCACTGTACATACAAACAAAGTGTTGCGCATAGGGCCTGTTTGCCAATGCATTTTTGCACGGCATTACGCATAGAACTGGAGCACTGCACACCTGTACAAGGTGTTGCACATAGGTTCGGCAAACACCAAGACCACCCTATCAACTATCTAAATCTTTATTTTGCTATCTAGAGCCTCTAAACAAGGTTTCAAAGTTTCAAATTCAAAAGACATGGATAAAGAGGATAGAGATTATGAGGAGGAGGAAAATAGTGGAAGTGAAAGCATGGGAGATGAACCTCAGCATCAGATAAAACCACATAAGGGAGGCTAAGAAGGCCAAGTTTCAGCTTGATGAGGCTTATGGAGATTATGGAGAGCCGGATGATGAACAGGGACAGAGAAAAAGACTTGGAACAAGATTTGCAACATAAGAGTCAAGCAAATGAAGACAAGGCTCAAACAAGAACTCAAAGGAAAAAAGGAGGGTGATAAGCTTAGGTTTCTTGTTGAAGCTTCCTTGGCTAATCTAGACACTTGATGGTGGTGTTCTCCACAAATTTTGAGTAGGTTTTGAGAATTTTTGCATTTTTGAAGAATTTAGCAGTTTTTGACATAGAAATTTTGGCTCTATTCTTTTCCTAGGGGAATCCAATGAGGAAATGGTCAAAATTTTTGGATTCACAATGATGATTACATGCACCCTGTGCATTTTCTAAGCTTTTGGAGCAAAACTGGTCAACCAAAAGGTCAAAAAACACCCAAAAAATGACCTTTCTGCCCTCTTTTTGAGCCACAGAAGCAGTCTCAGGAGAATCCATTTTTGAGGGGTCAAATGAACTCCAAATGAAAAAATTCAAGATGTTCTAGAAAGTAGACTTGAAGATATTTCCAAAAAGCTATTTTAGGCCCAATTTGGACACCGGGAAGGCCTCCAAAATGGCCCTGCAAAAAGTGTTGCGCATAGAGCTTGGGCGCTGCGCATAGGACAATTTTCTGCTCAATTTGCACTTTACTGTGCCATGACTGTAATTTTTGGGTTTTCTCTCATGGATGATGTTTTTACTGATGTAAATGGTGACTAGGCATGTAAATAGGATGAATATTAGTTACCGGAGGGTAGATTCATTGGATCAAAAGTTCTCTTGAAGTCAAATGAATCAGTTTCCTCCCTTTTAGAGGCAAGTTGTTAGGGTTGCCTAGATTCCAGTTTCTTGTTCAAATTTTGATGGATTAGTTCCTCATCTTAGGGATTTGACCCCTGAGGATGGGAGGAGGTTGAATTGAGGTCTATATCTTCTTTTTATTTCTCATTGTAAAGGGTTGGACTCAATTGGATGCTTAGGCTTTGAGTAGACATCATTTTGTATCAGTTTTCAACAGGAGATTAATGAAAAGTTGCAGCTATTTCTTTGGGATCCATGTGGTATGATGTTCAATTCATTTTTCTCTATTGTGATCATATGTTAAAATGTTTTTTGTACTTCATCAATCATTTCATTGCTTTTAAGTGGATGTTTTCAAGTTGATAGGCAGAACCCATAATATTTATGCTCTGTTTTGGGAAAATATTCACAGTCTATGTTTTCTTTAGTTTAGGAAGGATCCATGTTGCTTACATGCTCTTTCTAGCTTCTCATATGTCTTGAATCACCTCACCCATCAAACCCTAGAGTGTTCAACCTTGTGCCTACCTTGCCCCATCGAACACCCTACAATTTTGACCTAATTTCCTTGCCCTAACTATTTGGCTCCTCCTAATCCAGCAAAACCTTTCAAAATCAAATCAAACCTTGTGCTACTATACCTAGCCTAATATCATTTTCTTGATCCAGTATTCTCAGCTGAGATCCTTACTGAGAGAGCCCTCTCCTGGCCTAGTAGGGATATCTACTTGGCTAAGCGTGGTTTGTGGTTACCCTGGCATTGACTTCCTTCAACCTGAGGTTCAATCCAAGTGCTAACATAGTGGCGACCATACTGGGGAACAAGAGAAAGGTTTTGTATTCCCTGGGAAATATCATCAAAGTTCAGATCTAGATCTGATTTTTGATGGTGGAGAATGATCAGACACACGAAAGCTGAAATCATTCACCTGGTGACTCCAAATTAGTTTCGAGATCATATCCAAAGACTCCACTGGAGGATGAACCGGACCAACAGAAACATGAAAGGACAATATGGAAAGATCAGGTATTCAAGTTGGAATTTTATCCAATACATTATGTTCTTTGTCATCAATTATTTTTTCTCTTTTCCTGAGAATGTCAAAAAGGTTTTACAAAGTATATTGTATTTGAGAAAATATCCTAGACCTGCATGTGATTCCTTCCCTTTAAATATTGTGAAAACAAATTCTTCGTACGCCTTTGATATTGATGAAGACCCTTATTCTGAATCTTATGATGACCATCTTCAAACTGATGAGCCTAAAGAGACCAAGATTGATTCTATAGCTTCTGTACATATTCGTACACCTTGTAAAATTCCAGATCTATACAAACCACTCATCTTACCTCCTATACTCCATGCTTTCCTTGAAAATCATTACCTATACCTGCCGAGGTTTGATGGTGAATATGAAAATATCACTGCTAAGAGACATATACAGAATTTTGAGACTTTCCTTGACCTTTTTGAAGTCGACGAAGAGGATGTCAGTATCAGGCTATTCGCTCCTTATTTGCAAGGAAAAGTCAAGAGTTGGTTCAAAAACCTGCCTGATGCAAGCATCTCAGATTTCCAGCAGTTCGTCAAAGTTTTCCTCGACAAGTGGGTGGTCAAACAAAACCCTTTCTTGATTCTAGAAGAGTATAACCAGTTGAAAAGACTGCCAGGGGAGACAGTACAACAATTTTATGTTAGGTTTAACCAAGTCTATTTTTTGATGCCTGCTAATATAAGGCCTCCTCCTGGATCCGCTCTCTTGCACTACCCGGATGCCTTTGATCCGGAAATGGAGTTTCAGCTGAGGGAAAGGAACCTTGCAACACTTGAAGAGATGCAAAATAGTGCAATAGATGTAGAGGTTAATCTGCTGATCAGAAGGGCAAAGCTAAAGGAAGAAGATAGGGAGAACATTGTAGAGCACCTAACATATTCAGAGGTAAAGCTCGACATTTTGGTAAATAAAATGGAAGAAATGATGCAAAGAATCACCTCGAGAGATGAATTTTATATTCAAGATCACCATGACCCACCTGTCCCAGAAAAAGAAAATATTGCTAGCCCTAAAAATTTTCTTGCTAATCCTAGCTACCATAGATTTGAAAATGGATTTGTAGATCAATCCGAGGAGAAACAATCTGATAATATAATGTGTATGATTGGTGACATTACTTATATTGATGATTTGCCAAAGTTTGATCAATACGACAATTATTATGTTCTCCAAACATAAGCTAATCTTGCAGAGCAATCAATAGCTAGTTTGTGGGAGGAGGAAGTTCAGTTTCAACAGCTCGAATACAGTAATCAGTCGAAGCATATCAGCTATGACGGTGATGAGGAAAGTACAGAAAATTTGGAAGTAAGTGAAGGGTCTTTGCCTCTTTGTTTTATTTCATTTCAGTTCATCAGAGGTAACTTTGATGCAATCAAGAATCAGCACTCATTGAGTTTTGATCTTGACAATCAAGAGGATAATCAAATTTTTTATCAGAGCTCCTTACCCTTGTGTTTCTCCTCATTTGCAAAAATAAGAGAAAACTATAAGCAAGTAGATAAGCAAGTGGTTAACAGTATAAAGGATAAACCTTCTCATGAATAGGTCGAGGAAATCATTTGCGACATAGAAGCCTCCCTAGCTCAGGATTTGCAGCCACCGAGTTCCATTGAATTTCAAATTGCAGATGAAGGCTTGGAAGTTGAAACATATGATCAAATGATGCAAGATGACTCTGTACCACTATGTTTTGAAGCATTTCAATTTTTAAAGAAAAATTTTCATAATATCTCTAAAGCAAAGGATGAGCAGCATGTAGAGTGTCATGTAGTCTCATTAAAACTGATGGAAAATAGGTTGCAGCAATCTTTGCGAGTTTTTCATGACCCAATAGCTAATGTGTTGGATGATATCTGTAGTAAAATTCCTTCTCCATTAGATAACTATGACCCTGAAAAGAATGTTGATATAAACTTGATCCGACAGCCAACTTCGATGTCTTGTTCAGCAGGATTTTCATTAAAAAGCTCATACCAAGATTCGCAATCATATCGGGAGAGTAATGAAGAAGATTTTTGTTTTTTTGTTGATCATCAAGAAAAATTAATCATTCGTGAGTTTCAGGATCCTTTTTGCGATTTGTTGCTATCATCAAAGAAAGAAAACATAGATGTTAGGGAAATTTTAAAACGAAAGTACGAAGGCTACCTAAAGCGAAGCAGTAACGTATTAGATGGGCTAGAAATCAATATGTATTCCTATGAAGATACTTTTGCAGCATTCTTGAGGTCAGCAGGTGGGCTCGTGCTTTGCAATTACATCAAGATTCAATCTGTGGACAAATTTTCATGCGAGTTGCCTTTCAGTAGTTCTCTCTTCATGCTCATAAACAAGCACTTGCAGAGAATTCAAACAGCAGCGAGAATGCTTACTTGGTTGCATTGGTTGTTTCATTTCACTTGATCAGGTGATGAATGGAACAATTAGAGTAGGTTTTATTGAATAAGCTCCATTTTGAGCATCTTTTTCAGTTTGTTAGTTGTGTTTTAGTATTGAGTCAAGTTGTTATGTTGAGTTTCAGCAATTAGTAAGTTTTCTTTAGTTTTTTACCGTATTGGCCCACATGGTTAGGCACTTGGTCTACGGTGTTCTTGACACCTCCAAGGAGATGCCATCCCCAATAAGGCCAATGTTAGTGTCAGTACTTTCAACCTTCCACCAGTGATCAAACATGCTCTTACAAAGTGGTCTTAGGGTGTCAAAGTCAAATTTTTTCATTTCAGTGAGTCTTCAAGTAAAAATTTGGTCACTGGGTATTAGGTCTAGGAATGTTTTCACTCCTTCCAAAGTTTTCCAAGTACTGGTCCATGTCACCCCTCAGCTGAGTGTATTGTTATCACTCGGAATGAACCTCAAGGCTGAGAAAAGGCAATTCCAAGGTAACCACAGACCAAGCTTTTGATCTAGCATCTATCCCTGCCAGACCAAAGAGGGCTCTATCTTTGCCAACACAACATGGCTGCAATAAGTGAATCTTAGGCTAGTTATGGAGTGCAAGGATTTGTTTGAAAGTTTTTTGGGTCGAAAACAGCAAGAGAAAGGATCATTGGGCTATGGAGTCGATGCCAGTTTCTGCCGGCAAACTTGGGGCAAAGTAAGTGCAATGTTCAACCAGATAAAAGTTTGCAAATATGAGAAGAATAGGGGAGAAATCTTGCGGCTCTGCAGGCATCAATCAGAGGATGGATCTACAGTAGCAATGTTAAAATACAAAGAAACACAGGGTTACTCAACAGAGCATCTAACAGAGGATGGATTCTGCAAAGACAACCACTACATTTAACAACAAAACCATTGTGAAAGGAGCATCGTGTGTAGATGGGTTCCTAACACGTCTCTTAGATAATGCTGTAACAAGAAATAGTAGAAAAAACAAAGTATGTAAGTGAGTCTATAGGAAAAACATATTGAACATTAAACACCATTTGGATCCCAGATCTAAAGGGCAGAACTGCTTCATTAAAATAATATTCAAGAAAAACTTTACACAGTTCCAAGCAGCCTCTCTCTGCTACAAAAATCGAACCCTTACATCTTTAAACTAATCCTATTTATATAATATTACAAAATCATTTTAATTTCCTCAACATAGGAAATAAAAAATAAAAATTTAATAATGAAATCCTATATTAAAACAATATTATAAACTAAACAATATGACCAATTAATTTGCAACTAAAACCCCAAACTATCACGAGAACCATGAGAAATAGTTTTTTGAAAACCCAAATTAGGTGAAGGTTTGCCAAGTGGATATATCTGCTCCTTTAAGTGTGGAACCATATTCCACAAAATCTTCCCTTTGACTGCCACCTTGCACTTGCCTGCACGAATTTTGGAGTTGGTTGATCAACCTGTTGTTCTTGTTCCCCTTTGGATGTTCTTTGACTGCCATTTGTACCCAGAATTTTGTGAGCTATTAATTTGTACAACAATAACTTGTTTAATAGTCATTAATTTAGAGAATCCATTCAGAACATTCGCATAGATAAGATCCATCAGTTTCAATTCTTTTGATAATTGTCTCAAGAAGCTCTTCAACCTTGATGATTTGTCTATCTTTGAAAGCATAGCTCTGCCTTGAGAGTAATTTTGAAGCATAAAGTTGTAAGACCTTTCGCAAAATTGCGACCAAACAGGGCTTAGCACCATCAGATATTGACTGTCATAATTGTGCATTGACTTCTGAAAGAATACCTTCATCCAACTGACCTTCTTGTTCCCTCTGTACTAGTTCCCTGCACATCAAAGTCATACTTTCTGGGTCCTGTTGAGGGCCCCGAAATCGGGTCGACAACAAGGGGGATACCCACCCGGTCCGGAACCTGGTTAGCGGCTCCTTGCCCGTTTGATGTAGCAGGTCCGACTGGGGGTAACGGGACCAGCTTCCCGATGCATGGGATGTGTGTGTGTAGAGTTTGATTATGTTGATTCTGGAAGCATTCTAAAACTAATTTAAATCTAACTTGCAAACTGATTCTAAGCTATAGTAATCTAATGAAAACAACATATACAATCTACGCTAACCTGGGATATATCTTTTCCATTATGCGATTTAGAAAGATTTCATATAATAACTGGTAATAAAGATCATTCAGCTATCACAAGAATATAAACCATTTAAGATGAACCATTCTGCATAAGAAGTTAAACAAAACAGTTGTGAACAGCATATCGCATAAATAAATCATTCATATGTCAAGCATAAATAAATGAGTCCACCGTACAAAAGTGCCAAATGATAACCCATATGCTCATACATTAACATATAAACAATATCAGCTGCATATCACTCTAAGAATATAAGCAGAAATTCGTCAAGAGATAAAAGTACCATTTATGACTGATTTTTACTCATAGACTTCAAGCCATAACGATTTATCTCTACTTGTTCTAATATCTACTAAGAGTACAGTAGTGCAACATCAGTAGCAGACATTAAAAATGCAAACATAAATAAATCTCGATCCTTCCATTCATCAAAACCTCCTCTGAGGGTGCAGAAGTGCATGTTCCGAGGACAAGTTTTTGACAAATTTCTGGACCCTTCTCCAATGCAATGAGAAGGGTTAAAATACTACTTCCTAATTCTAATAATAATATTATTACAAAATTGAGGATACGGTTCTCAAATGACCGCCCTTTTTCTAATTTAGTTAAAAAGGAAAAAACAACATTCTAAATGAAATTACTTGTGAACTTGGTCTTTGAAGTTGCAGCTGTCAAGCATAGGCTTGAGAAGAGTGGGCTGGCTGATTTCTGCGCTTAGCTGGGCTGCGAAAACGGCATCCATAAGAGCTGGCGCTACCTTCTCGGCTGCGTTCATGATGCATCTTACTGTCATGCATTGGCTGTGCGGTTTAACTAAGTATGTCCAGTAACTTTCCCAATTTAGTCTAGCCAATGCTTGGATTGTTTTCCCGTTTGCCTGCGCTTTCTGCCTCCATTCTGTCTCCAGTTGCAACTTGCTCGGTAGGTATCCCGGGGTGGTCTCTGAAATCAAATTGGCTCTGTGTAAATTTTCATTTACACAATCGATAAGGATGCTCGCTTGTGTCGCCGCTGCCTCTGCTGCTTGCTCCACCTGTGTGATTCGTTCGTCCCATTTATTAAAGAGCAGCTCCTTGTGATTTTCATTAATCTTGGGTGCCCCTGCTCTTTTCCCTTCCTCATCATTTTTCCAAGTCAAATATTCTGTTACTCTTTTGTTGTTCTGATCATAGTCGTTCCGCAATTCCACCACCTGGCTGGTGATCCTGTCGCTTAGTTCACAAAAGTGTCTCCACTGTGATACTCTACGTACCATATCTTCCTGTTGCTGTGATAGTTGCTCGTTCAAGCCGATGGACTTTGAAATAAACTCTGCCAGCTTAGGTTCATCTTTATGCATTTCTTGCACCATCTGCAGTTGCTTTTCTTTTTCTTCAAGACTTCTTTGATAGGTTACCTGCATCTGGCAAAAGTCTTCCTGTAGCTTTTCGAGCTGTCTGGAAGCTTCAGTGTTTGCACTGGCTTGTTGCAACTGTTGTTGTAGCAGTTGTATTTGATTTTCATGTTCTTTTAGGAGTTGCTGAACTTCAGAGGCCTTGTCAATAGTTGCAGAAGCATATGCTCCTGCAATTTGAGACAGCTTCGTGAGATTCTCGGTTGGATTATTATTTGGGTCTTTCCACAAGACGTCTAGATGTTCAGCATCTTGAGACAGTGCATTCTCAAGCTTTCTCTTCTTTCTTTGTCTCCTTACAACTGCTTTGTGTTGGGGACTGTAGAATACGTCCAGTGGAGGAATTTCTTCTACGTTGAGTAGAAGTTCTGAGGATGGAGCGATAGGAAGGTGTTCTGCTTCTGCGGCGCTACTGACTATGGTCGAGACGACCTCTTGCACCACCTGTGTATTGCCCACAGGTGTCTTCGGGACTTGCCCTTCAAGATTAATTAATTCATTGAAGGTTTCCCACTCTTTATCCAACTCTGTTGTGACAAGAGG
Organism: Pinus tabuliformis; assembly: GCA_031772625.1. Classification (NCBI taxonomy): domain Eukaryota; kingdom Viridiplantae; phylum Streptophyta; class Pinopsida; order Pinales; family Pinaceae; genus Pinus; species Pinus tabuliformis. The sequence goes on along the minus strand of CM062819.1, from coordinate 356,045,555 downwards.
TGTTTCGACGACAGGAGGGGGAACGTTTCTTGGTGGTGAGGCGATAACTTGCTACTGAGCCATCGTACTTGACTGAGCTGTGTCTTTGGTTGTTTCTTCGTTCTTTTCTTTGTCGTGCACAGACTCTTCAGGATGTTCAGATATTTCTCTTGCGGTGCTGGATTTAGATCTGGAAGTGTTGGAGTTTTCACTGAGCCTGATGCTCGGCGTCGGTTCTCTAGTAGCTACTCGTAGCCCTTCTAGTGGAATACTAGCCAGCCTTCTCTCTCTATATAACGTGAATTTCCGGAGGTCGTCTGGAGACAACCTTGACTGAGCTTCTTGCAAAATCTCTTTGAGCGAGCTCTTACTCTGAAAGAGATCATCAAACAGATCTTTCTTCCCAGAGAACACTCTTATCTTGACGTTGGTTGTAAATTCCTGGGCCACATTATTTGGGTCGAATGGTCTTGATGAGAACTTAAATAATTGAAGACACGTCACATTCTCCACCTCGTCAAAAGCGTGTCCCACATCGAACAAAGAGAAGGCCCCACAAGTGACGGGAAATTGAGGCCAAATGGCCTTCTTTTTGTCCTTTAGGTCCTTGGTTAAGCCGCCTTCAGAACAAGTTTGATAAGCGATTTCCCGGGCCAACAGTTTAACAAGGACATACAAGGGTAGGACATGTGGAGGTACAGTGCTTCCAAAAACTCGAATGTAGGTAAAACATTCTTCCCCAAACCATCTCGCGATGGGGATGATGTCAATTTGGGCCTCGGGAGAGCACCTTGGGGGGTCCTTATCATATATCATTCTATGTATGGGCAATATGAGCCCATGGCAAATCTGGTAAAAATGAGAGGCAAACTGGGAATCCCATAAGACTTTATGATAAACATGGATGGGCAATGGGTCTTGGGTAGTCCATTTCCAACCCATGGTAGGAAAATTTGATACAAGACAGACAGAGTCCATTATATAGGCAGACAAATAAAAAGGAGGATAGACCCTTTGGGAGAAGGATCTCTTAGAACGGTAATTGACAACCGCCGTGTATAGAGTATCAGAAAGGATTTTGGCCCAATCTACTATCTCGGAGTTAGTCGCGGTGTCAACTAATGGTAGCCATTCAGATGAAAACTTATTGATATCGGGCATACCAAATAATCTACAGAGCATGGCTGCAGCAAAACAATATGGAGAGGTAAGGGAACCAGTGATGTACATATCGTTTTTATCCTTTTTCAACGGCTCATCTCTTCTTGACCATTCTTTAGTGGTGTCTGATAGATCCGGATTTTCTACTGCGAACTTCTTAACAAACTGTGCATTATAGGTCGCTTGCGGTTCAGGAAGATGATACATGAGCTTCAGGTCTTGGGCAGCAAACGATCCCACGAGCCCATGTCCCTGGACTTTGAATTGCCTATTTTCCAATTCCGCATCATCTAGAATCCACTTGATCATGTCTGTATATGGTAGGATCTTCAGCCTTGCCGCTATTCTATGGAGGAAAGAACACGCTAGGTCTTCCAGGGATGCCTCCGAAGGACGTGATGCACCCGCGACAACAGCAGTTACCTTCATTATTCTAGGGTTCTCTTCTTCTAACAGCCTATACATGCCTTCCCATGTTGAGATACCTGCATCTCTGTTGCAGGCTGTATCTGTGTACAGGGGCGCCATCTCCTTGGTTTTTTCTCTTGTTTCGGAGCTTCGAGCTTTGTTCTTCTTTCCCATTTCGCTTTGCGCTTCTGTCTGATTTGCCTTCGCACTTTGCTCCTGCAGGTTACGAGTGAAATGGAAAGACTGATCAGAAAGGTGATGGGAGAGTTTTAAATGCAAGAGATAATCAGATATGCCACCTTACGTGAAGCAAATCCGCATCAAGGCACGCGTCTTTATTCCACTTAATAACTGACAACTAATTCATTACTATCATTAAAAGCGCATAATTTCAAGTCAGGTTATAGTAAGTGGCTTTTCTTTGGGTGACGCGCCCGAAGGATTCGTACTAAGGTGCTTTATGATTTGCCAACGTACCCTTGCATGTCGTGCAATCGCAAATCGCAGCGATCGCAATATCGCAGATCGCAATAATTCAATGTTTGCCAAACTTCGCCTGCCTCATTTCTGCGATATGCAATCGCGCGATCGCAATATCGCATATCGGCGGATTTGTAAGCTTTTCTTTATGGATGCTAGTATGTTTCGATGCGATGTTGTTATTAATATTGGGGCGGCGCGCATATTGGTCTTTAGAAGGGAAATGAAGGTGTTTCTTATCCTTATGTGGTGCGACCTTAAAGATTTGCTTTCATGAACACAGGCTTAGGCTTTAAGACATTCAAGAAACCTTTTCTAAGCGTATGGTTGTAACTTCAAAAAGAAATCCTTGCTTTTCCTAAAAATTAACTAAGGGTCCCCATTCATTCAGTATCGTGGCTGATATTAGATTGAACGAGGGGGGTTGTTGCTGGCCACAACAATTGGCGATTCACTTGGGAGAACTAGTGATCTCTGCTCTTTTTCTATTGACGTTTTCAAACTTCTAAAAAAAAAAAAATTCTCAGGAAATTTGAACTTTATTATAAAAAGATAAAAACAAATGATACTTCAAAGCGTCAATGATGTTTTGTTTCAGCTCCATTCTAGCTCAATTACTTGCATCCCCAGATTGTATTCGAATTTAAATCAGTCATTACTTGGTCTTGTAAAACATAAAAATAAAGTGTTCTCTTTGTATCAGTCCTTCTTAAAGATGCTCCTTTGTCGCAGGTAGAGCCACTGCTGCCAGCAGGCGTCCATAGCCTCGACAGGGTTACCTATTATCTAGGAATGATCCTTTATCCTGCCTCAGGTTATTTACAACTTTTTTAGAAAGAATCCCTTTCTTGATGCTTTTTTCTTTTTTTTATTCTCTAAAGAACAATGTCTTGGTTTGGTGGCCAAATTATGACACAGTCATTCACCTGATTTACACTTTTGCTGAGCAAGCTGGCTCGTGATGAGACCCCTTGTCTTTTGATTGCAACAATCTTGAGTCATTGCCCTGTTTTGGTAGACAGTTTTGGCAAAGTCAGCAAGTTATAATATCTGTGATCATGATAAGTCGGCTCGTGATGAGACCTCTTATTCTTTGAGATATAGCATCTTTTTAGGTCATTCCTCTGAATGTTGTGTTTTCCTTCAACAGGGAGGAAGTCAAATTTTCTTTCCTTAAGAAAGTTCTGGACGACAATGATAGGGCTGCTTTTGGTAATGGCTGCTTTCACAGAGAATCTTTATTTTAATATTGATACCTTTCATTGTGTTGACCTAAGACAAATCCTTCACTGAGATAGCTTTCTTTTAATTTAATTTTTGGAGTTGAAACTATCATCATTTCTGGGTCAAAGTTCTATCGATAATAAAGATCAAATTCTCAAAAGATTTGCTGTTCATAGGAGCCGAAGTCCAAAATCTTTAACAGAGACAAGGTGTCTTTAGTAAACGTCAAATGTCGTTTAGCCAGAACAAACATTACTTGAGAGAGGCAAACATTCCCTAGGGTCATGTAGAGAATATAAATAACTTTGCCTAACAATTATTGAAAGTGAAACTAACAACCTAGCTAAATTACTCCTACTCCTATTCTAACTATATACAGGAAATAACTAAGTAAAATGATATTTCCAATGGAACCAACGATTCATTATTATTCCTAGCCGTATGAATCTTCCAAGCATCAGTAAAAAGAACCGAATTTCCCTTGGACCGAAATTGTTGGCTAGGGAATAAGAGCCTACAACCTCAATTGGAATTCTGTCTGATTTTCTTTTCTCATGAGAAGTTTTTTCCAACTGAGTACCTATTGGATCATAAAAATTAGGATGAATTTCTGATGTGAATTGGTGATCTTTCAATAGGAGGGATAACGAGTCAAATTGTGAAAAGGGTTTTTCAGTTTCGATGGCTTGTAACCCGTTGCTTGTTGACGTTGAGCTTTTAGTGATAATGAAAGTTCTCATATATAAATCGCTAAAATATGATTTATCAAAAATTTGAAAATTTAAAAAGAAATCCGATTTTGTACAAAATGAATGCAAGTGAGAAAGAAATGATTGGGTATTTATACAAATAGTGTTATCGCACAACTGGGAGTTACTTGCAACTTTTTGCTTTTCACAAGAACTGGCCAGGTTTTGTGAATCAGGAACTAAGTCATGATTTCGAACAGGGATGGAGCTTTCCTCTTGATATGAATCATAGATCAGAGTATTGTCTTGGATAGTAGAATTATTCAAATGAGCTTTTGCTTTGAGATGAGGTTCAGATGGAATAATTCCTGATCTAAGATGTTCCTTATTAACTGACCCTAGATGAGTTACTTGTGATAACTCAACATCATCACAATTGTCAAAGCAACTATCACGAAAGACTTTACAGTTTTCCCTAGGTTCCTCTTTTTCATTATATGTTTTCAGACAAGGGAGGTCAAGCAGCTCTCGTTTGATATTGATCAAAGGCTGTGCTAAAGTGGTCTCTTTATTTTGAACACCCAATGATGGTTTATTTGAATAACCCTCTATGTCTGTTGAGATATGCTTGATATTATGAGGGGAAAGATCGTCATCACTAAAAACATTGGGGTAAAGAGAAAAATGCGAATCTGGAATAATGCATTTAAAAACATCAAATAAATTTTGTTCATCAGATTCACTATAAGCATCAGGCTTTAGATCATACCTTTTTGTGCTGATATTTTTTGAAAGAGAAACAGTTGGTGGATCTAACCTTGGCATCAGCATTTGTTGATTTGAAATGATATTGTCTGACTCTATGTCAAAGTCATCTTCTGGTTCCAAGGTAGTTTTGTTTTCAGTATTTTCGTCTTTGTTTTCTGGTACTAGAGCATGCAAGACTCCTAGGCTAATCTCTGTTTGGTCAGATACAGGAGGTAGGAAATACTCGTCACAATCTGAAGATTCTTCATCTGTGAGCTCATTCTCGAGGTCATATTGTAGACATTTAAGATGAAATCGCATATTGAAATCCCTTACGGGTTCGTCTTGTTTCCGCAGATAGTCGATTTCATCATAGACCTGGTCGTATTCATAGCAATCAAATTCCAAGATGAAAGTCTTAATGAATTGGTCCCAGCTGTGGATTGATGCAACTAGGAGGTTTCTGCACCATTTTCTAGCTTCCACTGTGAATGTAAGAGTAAAAATCCTGCACAAAACGCCTTCATCAATTTTCTGAATATCAGAACTCGAAACTCTTTGAATGAATTGGAGGGCATGGTGGAATGCAGAAGAATTATTCTTACCATTGAATTTTACCTGAGACAATAGCCTTACCACATCTGGTGGAGTGTTGGAAGAGGCAGGAACATGGATGCAACTCCAAATAGGAATTCTATGAGCAGCCATCCTGTTTCAAGATTTCTAATTTAAAAACATTCCAACAGACAATATGCTCAGGCCCTCCTTCTAGCGCCAAATATGTTGAGGGCCCCGAAATCGGGTCGACAACAAGGGGGATACCCACCCGGTCCGGAACCTGGTTAGCGGCTCCTTGCCCGTTTGATGTAGCGGGTCCGACTGGGGGTAACGGGACCAGCTTCCCGATGCATGGGATGTGTGTGTGTGTAGAGTTTGATTATGTTGATTCTGGAAGCATTCTAAAACTAATTTAAATCTAACTTGCAAACTGATTCTAAGCTATAGTAATCTAATGAAAACAACATATACAATCTACGCTAACCTGGGATATATCTTTTCCATTATGCGATTTAGAAAGATTTCATATAATAACTGGTAATAAAGATCATTCAGCTATCACAAGAATATAAACCATTTAAGATGAACCATTCTGCATAAGAAGTTAAACAAAACAGTTGTGAACAGCATATCGCATAAATAAATCATTCATATGTCAAGCATAAATAAATGAGTCCACCGTACAAAAGTACCAAATGATAACCCATATGCTCATACATTAACATATAAACAATATCAGCTGCATATCACTCTAAGAATATAAGCAGAAATTCGTCAAGAGATAAAAGTACCATTTATGACTGATTTTTATTCACAGACTTCAAGCAATAACGATTTATCTCTACTTGTTCTAATATCTACTAAGAGTACAGTAGTGCAACATCAGTAGCAGACATTAAAAATGCAAACATAAATAAATCTCGATCCTTCCATTCATCAAAACCTCCTCTGAGGGTGCAGAAGTGCATGTTCCGAGGACAAGTTTTTGACAAATTTCTAGACCCTTCTCCAATGCAATGAGAAGGGTTAAAATACTACTTCCTAATTCTAATAATAGTATTATTACAAAATTGAGGATACAGTTCTCAAATGACCGCCCTTTTTCTAATTTAGTTAAAAAGGAAAAAACAACATTCTAAATGAAATTACTTGTGAACTTGGTCTTTGAAGTTGCAGCTGTCAAGCATAGGCTTGAGAAGAGTGGGCTGGCTGATTTCTGCACTTAGCTGGGCTGTGAAAACGGCATCCATAAGAGTTGGCACTACCTTCTCGGCTGCGTTCTTGATGCATCTTACTGTCATGCATTGGCTGTGCGGTTTAACTAAGTATGTCCAGTAACTTTCCCAATTTAATCTAGCCAATGCTTGGATTGTTTTCCCGTTTGCCTGCGCTTTCTGCCTCCATTCTGTCTCCAGTTACAACTTGCTCGGTAGGTATCCCGGGGTGGTCTCTGAAATCAAATTGGCTCTGTGTAAATTTTCATTTACACAGTCGATAAGGATGCTCGCTTGTGTCGCCGTTGTCTCTGCTGCTTGCTCCGCCTGTGTGATTCGTTCGTCCCATTTATTAAAGAGCAGCTCCTTGTGATTTTCATTAATCTTAGGTGCCCCTGCTCTTTTCCCTTCCTCATCATTTTGCCAAGTCAAATATTTTGTTACTCTTTTGTTGTTCTGATCATAGTCGTTCCGCAATTCCACCACCTGGCTGGTGATCCTGTCGCTTAGTTCACAAAAGTGTCTCCACTGTGATACTCTACGTACCATATCTTCCTGTTGCTATGATAGTTGCTCGTTCAAGCCGATGGACTCTGAAATAAACTCTACCAACTTAGGTTCATCTTTATGCATTTCTTGCACCATCTGCAGTTGCTTTTCTTTTTCTTCAAGACTTCTTTGATAGGTTACCTGCATCTGGCGAAAGTCTTCCTGTAGCTTTTCGAGCTGTCTGGAAGCTTCAGTGTTTGCGCTGGCTTGTTGCAACTGTTGTTGTAGCAGTTGTATTTGATTTTCATGTTCTTTTAGGAGTTGCTGAACTTCAGAGGCCTTGTCAATAGTTGCAGAAGCATATGCTCCTGCAATTTGAGACAGCTTCATGATATTCTCGGTTGGATTATTATTTGGGTCTTTCCATAAGACGTCTAGATGTTCAGCATCTTGAGACAGTGCATTCTCAAGCTTTCTCTTCTTTCTTTGTCTCCTTACAACTGCTTTGTGCTGGGGACTGTAGAATACGTCCAGTGGAGGAATTTCTTCTACGTTGAGTAGAAGTTCTGAGGATGGAGCGATAGGAAGGTGTTCTGCTTCTGCGGCGCTACTGACTATGGTCGAGACGACCTCTTGCACCACCTGTGTATTGCCCACAGGTGTCTTCGGGACTTGCCCTTCAAGATTAATTAATTCATTGAAGGTTTACCACTCTTTATCCAACTCTGTTGTGACAAGAGGTGTTTCGACGACAGGAGGGGGAACGTTTCTTGGTGGTGAGGCGATAACTTGCTGCTGAGCCATCGTACTTGACTGAGCTGTGTCTTTGGTTGTTTCTTCGTTCTTTTCTTTGTCGTGCACAGACTCTTCAGGATGTTCAGATATTTCTCTTGCGGCGCTGGATTTAGATCTGGAAGTGCTGGAGTTTTCACTGAGGCTGATGCTCGGCGTCGGTTCTCTAGTAGCTACTCGTAGCCCTTCTAGTGGAATACTAGCCAGCCTTCTCTCTCTATATAACGTGAATTTTCGGAGGTCGTCTGGAGACAACCTTGACTGAGCTTCTTGCAAAATCTCTTTGAGCGAGCTCTTACTCTGAAAGAGATCATCAAACAGATCTTTCTTCCCAGAGAACACTCTTATCTTGACGTTGGTTGTAAATTCCTGGGCCACATTATTTGGGTCGAATGGTCTTGATGAGAACTTAAATAATTGAAGACACGTCACATTCTCCACCTCGTCAAAAGCGTGTCCCACATCGAACAAAGAGAAGGCCCCACAAGTGACGGGAAATTGAGGCCAAATGGCCTTCTTTTTTGTCCTTTAGGTCCTTGGTTAAGCCGCCTTCAGAACAAGTTTGATAAGCGATTTCCCGGGCCAACAGTTTATCAGGGACATACAAGGGTAGGACATGTGGAGGTACAGTGCTTCCAAAAACTCGAATGTAGGTAAACCATTCTTCCCCAAACCATCTCGCGATGGGGATGATGTCAATTTGGGCCTCGGGAGAGCACCTTGGGGGGTCCTTATCATATATCATTCTATGTATGGGCAATATGAGCCCATGGCAAATCTGGTAAAAATGAGAGGCAAACTGGGAATCCCATAAGACTTTATGATAAACATGGATGGGCAATGGGTCTTGGGTAGTCCATTTCCAACCCATGGTAGGAAAATTTGATACAAGACAGACAGAGTCCATTATATAGGCAGACAAATAAAAAGGAGGATAGACCCTTTGGGAGAAGGATCTCTTAGAACGGTAATTGACAACCGCCGTGTATAGAGTATCAGAAAGGATTTTGGCCCAATCTACTATCTCGGAGTTAGTCGCGGCGTCAACTAATGGTAGCCATTCAGATGAAAACTTATTGATATCGGGCATACCAAATAATCTACAGAGCATGGCTGCAGCAAAACAATATGGAGAGGTAAGGGAACCAGTGTTGTACATACCGTTTTTATCCTTTTTCAACGGCTCATCTCTTCTTGACCATTCTTTAGTGGTGTCTGATAGATCCGGATTTTCTACTGCGAACTTCTTAACAAACTGTGCATTATAGGTCACTTGCAGTTCAGGAAGATGATACATGAGCTTCAGGTCTTGGGCAGCAAACGATCCCACGAGCCCATGTCCCTGGACTTTGAATTGCCTATTTGCCAATTCCGCATCATCTAGAATCCACTTGATCATGTCTGTATATGGTAGGATCTTCGGCCTTGCCGCTATTCTATGGAGGAAAGAACACGCTAGGTCTTCCAGGGATGCCTCCGAAGGACGTGATGCACCCGCGACAGTAGCAGTTACCTTCATTATTCTAGGGTTCTCTTCTTCTAACAGCCTATACATGCCTTCCCATGTTGAGATACCTGCATCTCTGTTGCAGGCTGTATCTGTGTACAGGGGCGCCATCTCCTTGGTTTTTTCTCTTGTTTCGGAGCTTCGAGCTTTGTTCTTCTTTCCCATTTCGCTTTGCGCTTCTGTCTGATTTGCCTTCGCACTTTTCTCCTGCAGGTTACTAGTGAAATGGAAAGACTGATCAGAAAGGTGATGGGAGAGTTTTAAATGCAAGAGATAATCAGATATGCCACCTTACGTGAAGCAAATCCGCATCAAGGCACGCGTCTTTATTCCACTTAATAATTGACAACTAATTCATTATTATCATTAAAAGCGCATAATTTCAAGTCAGGTTATAGTAAGTGGCTTTTCTTTGGGTGACGCGCCCGAAGGATTCGTACTAAGGTGCTTTATGATTTGCCAACGTACCCTTGCATGTCGCGCAATCGCAAATCGCAGCGATTGCAATATCGCAGATCGCAATAATTCAATGTTTGCCAAACTTCGCCTGCCTCATTTCTGCGATATGCGATCGCGCGATCGCGATATCGCATATCGGCGGATTTGTAAGATTTTCTTTATGGATGCTAGTATGTTGCGATGCGATGTTGTTATTAATATTGGGGCGGCGCGCATATTGTTCTTTAGAAGGGAAATGAAGGTGTTTCTTATCCTTATGTGGTGCGACCTTAAAGATTTGCTTTCATGAACACAGGCTTAGGCTTTAAGACATTCAAGAAACCTTTTCTAAGCGTATGGTTGTAACTTCAAAAAGAAATCCTTGCTTTTCCTAAAAATTAACTAAGGGTCCCCATTCATTCAGTATCGTGGCTGATACTAGATTGAATGAGGGGGGTTGTTGCTGGCCACAACAGGTCCTTTGGAGGCCAAGCAATCTCTTCATCCACCTCAGTTATTGGCTTTAAAATTGCCTTCAAAACATCTGTTGCAGACTCAATTTCATCCCATAATAAAACATCAGGCAATCATACCGTTGTTTTCTGGACAATTCGGTCCACCATGCTCATAAGTGAAGATGAAAATTCCTCAAAATCTTCCTTGTCATCCTTGATTCACAGAATTCAGTCCTTGCTGCAAACCGCATCCAAAATGTTGAATCAAAAGCTAGGATGTTTTCTGGAAAGCGTGAATCCCATTTCGATACACAGGCTCTACGCGTAGCCCCAAACGGCTACACGCAATGCCATTTCTTCTTGCATTGTAGCTCAACTTCATAATCCCTGTATCTGTCAAATTCCCTCTCTAACAGTCTGATCAAAAGTCTTCTTCATCTTGCCTCTTTCGGTGTAAACGACCTGTCAGTAAAGCTCTGCTTCCACAATCTTTGACCGATGGATGATCAAAGGCTTAAAGATACGGAGATGAATCATTTCAAAACTAATCATGATCTTGATTTACAATGTTGGAGATGAATAGGTCACATCTCGATTGATAATAATATCATTTCTTGCTTGAATATCAAATTTTAAACCAAAAATCCAAATGCATACAAAAATAAAATTTTGAGGGGATTTAACAAATCGACTTTGCTACACGACTTTTCTCATCAAGATCTCCATGTTTCTTTTGGTTATCCTTCACATGCAGCTATTAAACAATCAATCTAACCCTAAAGGAAGCATTTGACTTGTTTCCCAGGTGTAAGTGCTACACGTAAGGCCATACTCTAGAAGCGCGGGGCTTGAAGGGAGTGTGCAGCACCAAGAGGAAACGCGCAGTGCCTCCACCTTGGATTGACTTGGCTTTAATGTTTGACTTGTGTTTGTTGTCGATGCAGGGGCACATGGGATTTGGAGCTGAGCTGGGCATTTGGCTCTTAATTTTTTAAATAAAATTTGTGATTTTTGATGCAGGACGCATGGAATTTTGGAGCTGGTATATTTGTTGCTTCTTCAATGTCTTTGTAACTCAAGCGCTTTGCTGGATTAAAAAGTGTAAGAATACACATCTGATAAGTTGAGACATTAAGTTCATGTTTCTGACCCTTTCCAAAGGTTTCTTTTAGGTCTGTTGTTCCCATGTTTGTCTGCCATGTCAACCTACGACCTATATGAGTGCTAAGATGGTATGCCTTAACTTGTCACACACTGCTAAGATTTCTTTAGGCAAGTTGCACCTAGCACCAGTTTGTGTTGGCCACAAATCTCTCGTCAGAACATGGACAGCCAAAGTAGGGCCTTCATTTCTTTCACTGGATGCAGCCAACATTGCAGTAAAACCTTGCATTGTGTCACGAGAAGTCTTCATATCTGTGAACATACCTTCTAATTTTGATGTGAACTAATAACCACATTCTGTTTTTAATTTTACAATTAGGCTCTTCTCTGCATCATTTAAAATAGTCTTGCCTGATAGAAATCTCTTAGCCAAGTGTTGCTTGTAGTACTTCTCAAAGACATCCTTCTCTTGAAGATACTGGAACAACATCATCACTTTGTCCAAAACCACTTCAACATCTTCCTCATTGACCCCTTTGAGGCCTTTTCAGAGCTTGTCATCAACAAATAAAGAAATAAACTTGGGTGACCTTGCATTCAAATTGATGAAATATTCAAAAGATGAATTTAAGGCATTCTGGAAGGTTTTATCATTGCTGAAAGCCTCACTTATAATGTTGTCGTACTTGTCCTTCTCATCAAGAAGGCATTGCACAAATTCCACTGGATCTTTCAATTTCTCTGGGTCAGTGACTAACTATTTCCCTGTTTCAAGTAAATAGGTAGTCATTACATCTCAGATTGTAGTAAATCCTACAGGAACCCTACAAAACAGGTTGCACATGCATCCTAAATCATCATACTTATCATTCACAAGCATGCTTACAAGCCCTGAATTCTTCATGTGCACCAACCTCTGCATATGATTTGCTATCATTTATCTCTCAACAACAGCTGTAATTTTTACCTCACTGAAACCCTCTCTATCTCTTCATTTAGCCTTCTCTCAGCTTTCTTCAAATAGTCACCACAATCACAGCATTCAATAAACTGTTGAGATTCAATAGAATAAAAAGTTGATGCTTCTTCCACGAAATGTTTCTCAAAATCGTCATGGTAAACAGAAAGCCCCAGCTCTGTTAGCATTTTAATGACATTGTGCATTAAACCTCGATTGATGACTTCTCCAGTTATTTCACAATGTACAAGTTCAAGAAGAGTATTCAATAAACTATCCCTAATTTTTTGCAGCACGAATTATATGGTTTCTCCACAGATTTAATCCAAGTTCATGGACACGTGTTTTGTTGGAGTTTGTAACATATGTTCTATCCATATACATCAAAATGTCCCGAATCATTTGTAGTGTGTGGCATCATATCCCATACCAATTGCCTCGCCCAAGATTCATACATATAAATCTCCAAGTAATTCCTCTGTACAACCATGAGACCAGCAGCTGTAAACCTCTTAGCCATATGTTGAGATGAGGATTAGCAGCACAGAAATAGACCTCAAATGCTATGTTCTCTTCTTCTCTATCACAATCCAACCACAAAACCAGCCACTGGCATCTCCTAGCTTCCTCTGGATCATTAAATACATGAACTGCTGCAAGGGAGATCTTTGAGTCAATCATTCATTCGGTCATATCTTCTGATCCGGGAGCCAGTTTTAGGAGTGTGATATACCATTGGAAAGATTTTTCTGAGCTGTTCCTGATGAACATGCTTATGATATGATTTTTGCTGAATATCATGTGCAAAACATCTCTAAAAACCAGACATAATAAGAGCCCACTTTGATCCCTGGTGACAGGCTGCGAAGACTGGAACTAACATGTACCATCATTAAAATAATTTTCATCATTATTACAGGTTCCAAACTATCATATGTAAGTGAGTGGGTCATCTTATACCTTGTTGCCTCAGTTGTGCTTTTAAGGCTCACTCTCCTAGGGTTTTGAGGCCATTTTTCTTGGTTCCATGAATCCCATGATCAAAAAATCAACAAAAATTATATCCTAATGCTCATATACTTTCCCCTACCCTTCATAGACCTTCTTAAACACTTCCCATCACTTATATACCTCAAATTCACCATTTTCCCACAAACCCTAGCTTATTGTTACAATTTGACACTTTTTTTAGGCTAGGCCTGTGTTTTTCCCTTTTGGACTCCTTACCCTCACTCAATATTTTAAATTCCACTTTCCTATGTTTCCTAACATCCCTCCCTACCTCCCAAATTTTCCTAAGAATTTAGAATCCCCCATCCCCTTCATTTCTACAAATCCCCTATTTTCCCTTCACTAAACCCTAATTTCCTCTCCCACTGAGCTAGAGTTTGATATGGAATCAGAGATATCTGAGTAGAGGAGGCATAAGGGATATCAGTAGGTATGAGGCCATTTCATATCATCAACATCAGGTCTCCATCATTTTTCAAGAAGTCATTCCAAGGGACAAGTCATTCACCACACATAAGGGTCGATTTTTCTTCAAACTGTGTTTCTAACCAATAAAATATGAATTTGGCAAAAGTGAGAGAATTTTTTTTCCATAATAGGCCAAGGATGAAAAACATCCTTCAATTTTTACACAGGTGTCATGGTGTTAGAGAAATGTCAAAAATGTAGTGGCTACAAGAGAGTTGTTGCACTTCTATAGTGACTTTGGGAAAATCAATTTTTCTTCTAGATGGATTGTCCAAATGACTTTCTTGACAAGTCAACTGATAAATAGAGAGAAATCTCTTTCCAATGCACTATCTTAATCTCAATTTGGAGTTGCGAAATACCTCCAAAAGTTTCCTACAAGAGAACACTTCATTTTTTCACCCTCATTCTGCACTTTTTAACCAGTCTTGGGAGAATTGACTTTTCAGGGGCTATAATTTATCATTTTCAGTTCTTGATAGGTCCATTGTGTAGCAAAGATGGAGACCTTTCCAACTAGCTATCATGGGATCAATTTTGACACCATGAAAGTCTCCAAAAGTGACCTACAAAATGGCACTGTGCATAGAGTAGGAGGCATTGCGCATAGAGCAAGAGGTGCTGCGCATACAGATAGATGTTTTCAAGTTGACAGGAAGAACCCATAATATTTATGCTCTGTTTTGGGAAAATATTCACATTCTATGTTTTATTTAGTTTAGGAAGGATCCATGTTGCTTACATGCTCTTTCTAGCTTCTCACTTGTCTTGAATCACCTCACCCATCAAACCCTAGAGTGTTGAACCTTGTGCCTACCTTGCCCCATCGAACACCCTGCAATTTTGACCTAATTTCCTTGCCCTAACTATTTGGCTCCTCCTGATCCAGCAAAACCTTTCAAAATCAAATCAAACCTTGTGCTACTATACCTAGCCTAATATCATTTTCTTGATCCAGTCATCTTGGCTAAGATCCTTACGGAGAGAGCCCTCTCTTGGCCTAGTAGGGCTAGCTACTTGGCTAAGCGTGGTTTGTGGTTACCCTAGAATTTCCTTCCTTCAGCCTGAGGTTCAATCCAGGTGCTAACACCTTAAGCGATGCAAACCAATTTGTGATATCTTGTATTGACTCCATCACATGATCAGTCATGCAAGGAGGATTGATCTCGAATATCATGTGGAATATAATTGTAAAGAAGTCTCTAATAACCTGTCATATGCACCTCTGAAGCTTTATTATGACAACACTCTGTAGTGGAAGTAGATTGGAAACTTGTTTTTCAAGGTCCAATTCCAATACATTCTTAGGAACACATATCTTGCATAGATTCCATCTAATATAAATACAAACATATAAAATTATCGTGCCTGTTTCGCCCTCAAAGATGATTTTTCCTACCCCACATGACGCTATAACTCAAAAGACAATATATCTTCCCAATTAAAGATCTTACCATGGGTAGCCATCATATTCAGCATATATATGCATTTTTCCTCAAATGCCTCAATGTTCTTGTGCCCATGCAACTAACAACACATGGCAATAATATACTGATATACATCTCTAAGAATCCTAGTCGGATGAAGTACGAATGGGCTGTAGCGAAACTTAGTAGGCTCTCGACACCACAATTTGATGATGTCACTTGCATCAAGATCAACCCATTTGATATAAAAGTCATTATTTGCATATTTTGTGGGCCTATGAATCTTGTAGTAAGTTTGCATGTCTTCTCCAAAATAGGTGGTGAGCTGACCACCGCTTTCACTATGAAGCACAAGATGAGAGTAATCCATGTGTGTAATAATCCACTTAATCACTTCTAAATAAGGATGACTAGGAATCTATATGCGACCTTGTGTATCCTAGACCGCTTGATATTGATGTATGCTTCCAGATCCTCCAAGTTATCAGTGAAATGTTTCTGCAATAATGTGTCTTTTATGTGACTCCATGTGACCTTGATAGACTTATATATAAAGCACTATGTGTCTTCATATATGGGAATGATAGGTTTTGTAACTACAACTTCTTCCTCAATGCTTCGTTTGAGGCTTCTTTGGAGGCCATTTTACGTGTAGTGGGAGTCATGGTTCCAATAGATGATGAGAGATTAACAATACTTGTAGATCAAACACTTGTTTGTGGAAGAGAACTCATGGTGACAATGATTAGCTTTATGAAATATCCTAAATAATAAAGCAATAATTCAACAAATCATATTCCAAGAACCATCAAATGTTTCTGAAAATGTGAGCCTATCAATGACGATTCATAGCTACTCGCATGGGCAGAAAATATACATGCAAACAAGGAGGGCACACTTTCAAATCACAAAGGAAGATCAAGGGTCATTATGGGCTTCGTAGTGCGCGCATGCCCTCAAGAAAGAGAAGGAAAACCTCAAGGGTGCAAGGGCACACTTCGAAGAGATGAATAAGTGAAGTTTTAGTCCTTCATACCTTCAAGGTGTGCTCATGCACTTAAAGAGACAGAGACGGAACAAGAGTGCACTTCGAAGAGATGAAGGAATGAAGCTTCAGGCCTTCAGGCCTTCAAGGTGTGCTCATGCACTCAAGGACAATGAGGGTGCACTGGCACATGCCGAAAAGATGAAGGAAAACATATTCAATCTTTTGATGTGTGCTCATGTGCTCAAGGAGGGCACAATTATTCATGAAGAAGGAGTGTGTTCAAGAGGAAAACTTGTCTTTTTCTGGGCGCAGTTTTCTAAGTTAGTCGCGACTTCAGGTTCCAGAAGTGCGCTCTACTAGAGAATGGCTCAAGGATAAGTCTAACAGCAATATTTCATGGTAGAAATGTGAGGAAGAAAGATCTTCAAGATTTTATGGATGTTGTCACAATCATGAGTAAAATGTGAAGAGTTAAGGAATATGCGAAGTCACAACATGTGACAACAAATTAACACTTGTAGAGGAAAGAATGAACATAAAATCTAGTAAATAAACTGAAAAGAAAATAAACTTCAATAATAAAAGCAATATTGACAACAAAATCATGAAAGACAATTAATATATTTGACATGAAAATCTTACTTGGAATGCAAACCACCGAAGAGTTTCCTGATCCAAAGATGTCCACCCAAGAAGGATTGTGAGAATGACTGAGTTAATTGAAAATATATTACATGAAAGTCAATCTCATGCATGCTCACCACTTGTTGACAGGTGACTGAGTTAGTTAAGGGAAGTTAAGTGGGCTCCTATTTTCTAGGAGTGTACCCACATGCAACAAGGAAGCTCATGCATGCATTCTAGAAGGGTGCATGTTTCCATGCCAAAGAAATGTGCTTAAGGAGGGCACACTTGTTAAGCATGAAGGAGTGTGCTCAAGGAGGGCGCATTTATTCAACCCAAAGGTGTGCACTCAACATAACAGAAATTATTCATCAACTTGAAGTGCACTTTGTCCTTAAAGGGCACTTTTCTTTCCTTTTGTTTTATTTTATGTGATTTTACTGTGTGTGCATTGCAGCAAAGCCTAGTTTCTAATTCAAGAAAAGTTATGCGTTCTCCTAACCATAGATAAGTTAACATAAGAACTTCTAAGGGTTAGGTGACGATAGTTAGGAAACATTGACTTAGGAGGATGCAAAACTTAGACAAAACATTAAAATAACAAATCAAACAATGTGACGACACGAGGGGGATTGAAACGACAGTTCATGTAGTTTCCAAAATATAGTTAGGAAAAAAAGAATTTGGAGGGTCGTTGTCGCAATGACAACACTTGGTGACACACTAGGAGAACCTAAACTTCTCTAATATGGTTTCATTGATGCACAAAGTCTCAATTCTCCAGGAAGTATTGATTCAATTAGTGAGTTACCTTAACTCCCCAATTTACCTGGTTAAAGATGTAGTCTTCCCTATATTCATTACTCAGCGTAACACAACATCAACTGATACATATCATTATCCTATCAATGTAAGTAAGGGTAATATAGCATGGTGATTTAAAAAAAATCAAAGTATGATTTTTACATATTTGGTGTCGGTCCACTGCCAACAAGCCTAGATAGTACCCTAACAAAGCCACTTCCAGAACACAATCATTGCTTCACTCCCAACGAACTTGAAAATTACCCTAGCTCCCTACGTAGGAATCCTTTCTCTTCTTTCACCTTTTATTTTTCTTTCTTTATTAGAACTGTTCTTAGGCACTTATTATTTTTAACTCGGGTGGAAGAGGGATCCCAAATTATTGAGAGAAGAAGAGGTTTCTCCTTTAGATACAGGTTTAAGACCTTTGATGATTTGTTCACTAAAAATTTCCTCTTATCTTACTCTACTCATATAGATATGAAATAACACACTATTAATAAGCAAGACTGAGAACAAGAATGAGAATCCTATATAGATGTGGGAATCATGGTTTGCTTATAGCTTCCTGGATGAAGGATCGTATTTTCCATCTGAAGATTATCGACTTGAATATATAAACCAAGTCAAAGAAGAGGGTAATAGATAAGCCAAGGGTTGTATGTTACTACAAATTTCCTTTCACAAAAGATTAACCACGTCATCTTGAAGCTCAAAACCAGCTTTATTCAAGGACTGATAAATCTAAAAAACAAAGCAAGGAAGGAAAAGAAAAACATGAATGCAATGCATAAGACTAAATTCAATCTATCATATCCTAAACTAACAGTTAGAAGTCAGGTTATGTGAAATGGAACTTCCAGTGTAGCCATAGAAGCTACTCCCGACTTTGAAATTGAAAGGTGTGATCGTGTAAAGCCAAAATAAAGTATAATGTTGTAACAACCCTGGTGAAAATTCCATGTAATAAAAGTTAAAGGAAACAATAACCACGGATGATGGGACACTTATTCCAAGTTGAATGTTTGACAAGACATCCTAGGGGGTGTTCATTTGGTTGTTTATGGTTAAGGAAATTAGCAAAGGCAATGGCTAAGACATTAAAAGGCAAAATGGCATTTTTGGCACATTTATCTATGAAAATAATGGAAATTAGGAGAAAAGAGAGGTGAAAGGTAACAGGTTGCATGTGAGGAGGAAAATGAAGAAAATAGAGGCCTCATTCATAAAAAGGTTGCTTCTAAGGATCAGTTGGTAACCTTTTGTTAGTTGGGTTTTGGAGCTCTCTCATTATTCTCCCTCTCTCTCTCATACTCTTGGACACTTAAATTTTTTTTAGAGCACTCTTGAAGGATGTGGCATGCTTGAATTCTTGGATCAAGAAGGCTAAGGAAGAGAAGGAAAGTGCAAGAAGGCATTGGCATCAGCAGTTACATCATATTTTCTTGCAGGTATCGAGTTGCATGTATGATTTCTTCACTAGTTTTGGCATGCATGGAATATGCATGTGGTTTGTTGGTTGTGATCTGTCATTAGCATGGAAGATGGCCAAGATTGACAATGGATTGGTTAGCCTTGCCATTTCCTGAATAGTTGTGGTGTTTGTGGGTTTATTTCCATGTTTTTTTTATTGGTTCTCATGTTTCCATAGCTTGGGTTGAGTTACTAGTCCCGTAGCCTTGGTTGGACAAACGCTCTAGAGCCTTGGAACAACTTGAGTTAAGTTACTAGTCTCGTAGCCTAGGTTGGAAAAACACTCTGGAGCCCTTGTTAGGTTGAGTTACTAGTCCCGTAGCCTTGGTTGGACAAACGATCTAGAGCCCGCTAAAAGTTGTGGGTTGAGTTACTAGTCCCGTAGTCGGGTTGGACAAATGCTTTAGAGCCTAGATGGTTGGGATAGATACTAATATGATGATGGTTTTTGTGATGTCTAACCGTGAGGTGGAATCACTATTTGATGGGTTGAGGTTGATGGCCTCTAGAAGCCCTGGATGAGTTTTGATTGATGTGTTATATGATATCCCACATTCATGCTTGGAATATGGCATGGGGGTGAATGACTGAAGAGATATTTGGCTCAGCCATTCTATAGTCAAATGGAACATGGAAGTCCCATCCTAGGTTTGGATTTTGCATCATTAATGAAAGGTGATTTCTCCTTGTATTTCTCTAAGTATGTTGATGGATTATATGTGGTCTATATGACTATACTTTCATGATTATTTTTGTTACTATAATGTTGGTTATGTATATGTTTTATGACAGCAACCATGCGTGGCTCTCATCATGTTTTTACTTATAATTGAATTATCAATGTATCTATGAACTAATGGATGGAATGTAATTTGATGCATTGAGGCATCAATGGTTCTTAGCGATTATCAACTAAGTGTGAGACCCCTAAGCTCAGAACTATGAATTACACATGTAGATTACACATTTGCAATATGTTTGACGAAATGCATGTCATGGATATTAGGGGTCCAGTCAAGGTCTTGAACAAGTATTTGCTTTAGTACTATCATTTCCATGGTACTTTACTAATTTGAAGAGATGGGTCAATTCATGGTAGTGACCTGGGCTCTGAACCTGAAAAGTGGCTTAAATCTCAAGGTCATTGGCATAGCGCTGACAATTCTGGTCCATAGTCACTAACAAGCAGGCCTGTGAGAGATCCTTTAGGTTTTTGGTCGCTCCCTTTCCCGTAGCATGAGAGTGACTATGGACCAAGAGACCTAAAATAGCAATGGGACCCAGGGATAGGTTGTCTGAGTGGCTGAATTGTCCTTTGAGGGTTATGTTGATGATGTTGGATGTCTATAAGGTGTGTTTCCATCAGTTCCACTTCCTTAATGTGACTTAGGAGGTAAAATCATATCATAGTGGCCTCTCATCACATGTTTACCCCAATTGGTCGGTTTCTTGGGTAAATGTGGGAGGAGGGTGTTACATATTGGTATTATAGCATGATTCACCCCTTGAACTGGATGGGTTATGTGTTGGTCATGCATGCATGACAATTGCATGTGTGTCTCGCACACTTACATTTCATATGTTGTTACAATTGCATGATGTTGATCATTGTTGTGGTGATGTCGTCGTGTGGAAATTAGCGTGCTTTTGTGGGATGCATCGTTGTGATTATATGATTGGTTATGTGTTGTTATATATCACTTACATGTATCATGTGGTTGCTTGGTTACATTCTTGTATGTTTGGTCATATGTATCATTCTTGTGTATTGGGTTACATGATGCTACATGTTGTTATGAGTGTTGTTCATTTATGCTTGACTATATGTGTTATGTGTGGGCGTGACTCGTACTCGTGCTTGAGTGCTATCTGCATGTAGGCTAGTGTATTGTCTACATTGTGGTTGTGCATGGTCCACGTACAATGGTATGGTTTATGTCATCATGCATAAGGTCATGGTATGTATTCTTATGTAATGCTTATGCATTTTCATGTTTGCATGTGGTCAAAGTGTACTGTGATGTAGTGGACATTTTCATGCATGAGGTTGTAGTGTGTGTTGTGTTAAGGTCATGCATTGATGACTAGGCCCTAGCTAGAATAACAGTTGGATGGTTATATGCTTATGTAATATTTTTATATATTGTTATGATTGTGTTATACATGTATCATGTTGATCTGTTGATATTGCAGACAAGGTATCCTCCTAGAGCTACACTAACGTACGTTGGTTTATTGTGAATCGGCTTATCTGACATGATATACATTTCAGGAAGAAATATAAAATGGCTATCGAGATGGTTGACTATAGAGACTCTCCCTACGAATCTGAAGAGCAGTATGGTGTTGGGAAATCTTCCAATTTGGAAGTAACAGTGATAAGTTTAAAGGAAGAGATAAGGAGTTGTAAGGCAGATAATGACAGAATTGTACAATAACAAGAAAAATTAGCATAGGTAAATGCAATCATACTTCAGAGAATTTTAGATTTGCAGCGACAAGGACCACTTTGAATCAGTGATGAGCAAGAGGACAAAACTAATGGGTCATATGGCAGTAAATCGCATGGAGGTCACCGATCAGATAGAGATGAAACAATATGAGATGGAATATTGTTGGACACTCTCGAAAGGAGAAGGGATAGACACAGGTATGATTCTAGTTTTGATTCATATAGGCACTATGATCATCACCAATATCATCCTTACAAGAGGAGTGATAAAGGATATTTGTTGGATGAGTTTAAGAAACCAAAGCCACCTATTTTTGATGGAGAGGTAAAGAGATCACAGGATGTAGAGGCTTGTTTACTCGGTATGAATAAGTTCTCCAGGTTGCACGACTACTTAGAGAACATGAAAGCTAGAGTGGCTACTTTCATTGTTAAAGGTAAAGTGGACATCTGGTGGGAAGATGTGAAGAATGTTAGGGACATAAATGAGGAAGATCTAACTTGGAGTGAATTTGAGCGGATATTCAAGAAAAACTATTTGTCAGAGAGGTACTTTCATGACAGGGCAAAATAATTCTATGAACTAAAGATGGGATCCATGACAAATGATGAGTACACCAGTAAGTTCTTGGAACTATTGAGGTATGTGCCTTACCTCAAGGAGAAGAAGGCTAAGATTCAAATATTTGTTAGTAGGTTATTAGTTTCATTCAAAGATAGGATTGAGTTCGACAAGCCTAGACCATTAGAGGAGGTTGTCCGAAAAATGAAGCATTGTTATGAACAATCGAAGTGTCGAACTGAGATGAAGCCAGATTGGAGAGGTAAAGCAAAGAACAAAGGAAAATGGGACAAGAAGCGAGTAAGACCATAGGATTCAGGTAACAAGGAGAATGTTGCACCACTTAAGAGGTTCAATGCATCAGATAGAGGACATGGACATAGATCTGAGGAGCAGAATAAGGAGCCTGTGTAATGTTGGACTTGTGGAGGAGATCATCGCAAGAGGGATTGTCCACAGTACAAGAGTGGTAGGTCTAAGATATACAATGTACAGGAGGCACAGACTATTGGAGACATTGGTCAGAGTATTCCACATATCTATGTAGTCTTGGATAACAAACAAGCAGAGCATCATGCATCTATCATCGAGATGGACGGTAAGCTTTGTGATCAAGTTATTTATATTTTTATTGACCCTCGATCTAATTATAGATATGTTAGTCCTGACTTGGTGGATAAGTGTGGTTTGAGTAAGGAATTGCATGCAGAATCTTGGTTAGTGTAGTTGGCAGCAGGTACAAAGAAACGAGTTCATCATTGGGTAAGAGCTTGTACATTTGATTTGAATGGTATGCCTACAACAACACATTTAAATGTATTACCGTTGGGTTCATACATTATGTTATTGGGCATGGATTGGTTGTATCTACATAGAAGCAAGGTTGACTGCTATGACAAGATATTGAGTGTGTTGATAACAATGGAGAACCAAGAGTATTACAGGGTAAGAAGAAGGCTACATCAGTTAGGATGGTGACAGTTATTCAAGCAAAGCATAGCCGCAGGAAAGGGTGTAAGATATTCGGAGTGCACATTTCTAGTGATAAGGGTAAGGAGGTTGAGAATGTAGATGTGGTGAACAAGTACCCGGTTTTACAGCAGTTCAGGGATGTCTTTCTTGATGAAATTACAGAGTTTCCACCTCACAGGGAGGTAGACTTTTCTATTGAGTTAGTGCCAGGGGCAGCTCCAACATCGAAAGCACCTTACAGGATGAGCACACCTAAGTTGGTTGAGTTAAAATTGCAGCTGAAGGAAATGTTGGACAAGGGATACATTAGGCCAAGTGTATCACCTTGGGACGCACCAGTCTTGTTTGTAAGGAAGAAATATGGTACTCTCAGATTATGCATTGACTACAGGGAGTTGAACAAAGTGGCCATGAAGAATAAGTATCTGTTGCCGAGGACTGATGACTTGTTCGATTAGCTAAAGGGAGCAATAATGTTCTCAAAGATTGACTTGAGATTTGGATATCATTAGGTACACATCAAGGAAGAAGACATTTACAAGACTACATTCAAGACGAGGTATGGGAATTATAAGTTTGTTGTAGTTCTATTTGGCTTACCTAATGCTCCATCTACATTCATGTGCTTGATGAATAATGTATTGCATCCATATTTGGATAAGTTCATTATTGTGTTCATTGAGATAATGTCGGGCATCTAGCAGCAGTGTTGAAATTGTTGAGAGAGTATCAGTTGTATGCTAGGCTTAGAAAATTCAGTTTATTTCAGACGGAGGCACATTACTTGGGGCATGTCGTCTCCAAGGAAGGCATTATAGTAGATCTAGCGAAGATAAGGGCCATCATGGAGTGGGTAGCTCCTACGAATGTGGATGAGGTGAGATCCTTCATGGGTTTTGCAGGCTACTACAAGAGGTTCATCAGGAAATTCTCGCAGATTACTTATCCTATCACATATTTGCAAAGAAAAGTCAGGAAGTTTGAATGGACAGAGGAATGTGAGGCTAGTTTTGAGCAGCTCAAGCAGTTGTTAACACATGCACTAGTGTTGAAGATTGCACACCCGGACAGAGTTTGCTGTGTGCACAGATGTGTGCAATAGAGGACTTGGTGAAGTCCTTATGCAGGATGGACATGTAGTATGCTATGAGTCACAAAAACTGAATGAGCGTGAGTAGAATTATCCTACACATGATCTTGAGCTGACGGAAATTATACATGCATTGAAGATGTGGAGACACTATCTCCTGGGCAGGAGGTTCACATTGATGAGTGATCACAGTGGGTTTCAGTATCTATTTGAACAACCGAATATGAATGGTAGGTGGGCTCGGTGGTTGGCCACGATCAGTGAATTCGACTTTCAGATCAGATACATCAAAGGTAAGGAGAATAAAGTGGTAGATTCTCTTAGCAGACGGGTATAGGTGAATCACTTAGCACCTATGAGCTCTTATGGGACAGGTTTATAGGACAAGATCTTGCAGGAAGGACAACAAGATGTCATATATATGGATATTATGAATAGGTTGTTGTAGGGTGATAGTACCGGTATAGGTACAGGTCATGGTATAGGTACAAGTGATGGTACAGGTACAGGTACAAGTGCCGGGTGCACAAGGCTTGGACTATTGTCTTGCAGTAGATGGATTGGTAAGGTTCTGATACATGATATATGTGCCAGATGACAGTGATCTCAAGAAGGTGATCTTGAAACTGTATTCAGGTCAACCAGGTTACCAGAAGATGATTACAACACTGAAGAGATCTTACTATTGGCTAAACTTGAAGAGGGATATAGCAGATTTTGTGGCTAGATATTTCGACTGTCAGCGAGTGAAAGAAGAATGTAAACATCCAGGTGGATACTACATATAATCACGATTCTGGAATGGAAATGGGAGGTCGTTTCCATCGATTTCATCACACAGTTTCCAAAGACAATGAAGCAACATGATTCCATCATGGTCATTGTGGACAGGTTAAAAAAGGTTTCACACTTCATTCTGGTGAATTCTACGTTCTCAGCTAGTGATGTGGCACAGGTATTCATTAGAGATGTGGTTAGATTACACAGTGTTCCAAAGAATATTGTATCAGACAGGGATGCAAATTTCACTTCCAAGTTTTGGAAGGAGGTATTTGCAAGTTTGGGCATAGAGTTGGCCTTCAACACAACTTATCATCTGCAGACATATGGACAGACAGATATGATCAACTGGACATTAGAGGATATGTTGAGGATGTATATGATGCATCAAGAGCGAAAGTGGGAAGAGTGTCTTCCACTTGTAGAGTTCACATACAACAAAGGTTATCAAGAGTCACTAAGGATGAGTCCTTTTGAGGCATTGTATGGGCGGAGTTGTAACACTCCTATTAGTTGGAGTGATATGGTTAGCGCAAACTATTGATTGGACCAAATATGTTGGAAGACATGGAACAAGAAATGCAGGTGATCAATAAAATCTTAAGGCAGCACAGGATAGGCATAAGAGCTATGATGATAGGAACAGGTTGTTCAAGGAGTTTCAGGTTGGGGAACAAGTGTACTTGCACATCAAACCAAAGAATAGCTCCTTGTGGATTGGATCATGTGCCAAGTTGGCACCACGATTTTGTGGACCCTTTAGTATCATTGAGAGGATTGGGTCAGTAGCCTATCGAATTGCACTGCCTCCGACAGTGAAATTCTATGATGTTTTGAATGTCTCATTATTTAAGAAGTATGTTAAGGATGTAATCATGTAATTGACTGGTCTGTATTGTAGGCGGAACCAGATGGAAAATTACAGCCAAAGCCTCAGTTTATATTGCAGAAAATGGTGATCATGCTCTAGAACCAAGCAATCAAGCAAGTTAAAGTGCAATGGAAGCACTTTGGGCCAATGAAGCTACATGGGCGATGGTGGATCAGATGCGGGCCATGTATCCTTCCTTGTTTTCCGGTTGAGGCAAAGCAGCTTGATTTGGTGGTTTGGTATTTTCTTATGGTGGTTTGGTATTTACTTTATGATGGTTTGGTATATGCTTTATGATGGTTTAGTATTTGCTTTATGGTGGTTAGTATATTCTTTATGATGGTTTAGTATTTGCTTTATGGTGGTTGGTATATGCTTTATGATGGTTTGATATATGTTATATGATGTTTTCATATATGCTTAGACATGGTGTTTAGTATATGTTTTGATATATTCTTTGGTGTATGATTTGGCATATGTTTTGGTGTCTATATTTTGATGATGTTTCTAAATGTACACCCATGTATGGATGTAAATACCGTAACGAGCTATGTTATGAAGCTCCACTATGCAATATGGGTGTCATGTAACTATGTTATCATGTGGTTATGTTATCATGATGTTATGAGGTTATATGAGTTGGCACTCAGTAAGATGATCATTGTAAATACCATAATGAGTTGTGTCATAAAGCTCCACTATGCGGTATGTTGTCATGTTGTCATGATGTTTTTTCTCTTGAAATGATATTTCATTGTAAATACTGCATCTAGCTATGTTATAAAGCTCCATGAGCAGTATATCATCTTTTAGCAAGATGCTGAGGTATACGTGTGATTGAACACCAAGGACGGTGTCACCTAAGGGGGAGGGTCTGTAATAGCCCTAGTGAAAATTCCATGAAATAAAAGTTAAAAAAAAAAAAACAATAACCACGGATGATGGGACACTTATTCCAAGTTGAATGTTGGAAAAGAGATCCTAGAGGGTGTTCATTTGGTTGTTTATAATTAAGGAAATTGGAAAAGGCAATGGCTAAGGCATTAAAAGGCAAAATGGAATTTTTGGCACATTTATTCATGAAAATAATGGAAATTAGGAGAAAATGGAGCTGAAAGGTCACAGGTTGCATGTGAGGAGAAAAATGAAAGAAAATAATGGAAAATGAATAAAATAGAGGCCTCATTCATAAAAAGGCTTCTAAGGGTCAGTTGGTAACCTTTTGTCAGTTTAGTTTTGGAGCTCTCTCATTATTCTCTCTCTCTCTCTCTCATACTATTGGACACTTAGATTTTTCTTGGAGCACTCTTGGAGGGTGTGGAATAATTGGATTTTTGGAGCAAGAATGCAAAGCAAGAGCATGAAAGCGCAAGAAGACATCGACATTAGCAGCACATCAGATTTGTTTGCAGGTACCGAGTTGCATGTATGATTTATTCACTAGTTTTGGCATGCAAGGCATATGCATGTGGTTTGTTGGTTGTGATCTATCATTGGCATGGAAGATGGTCGGGATTGACAGTGGATTGCCTAGCATTTCCATTTCCTAGATAGGCATGGCAATTGTGGGTTTATTTCCTTCTTGTGTTTTTTATTGGTTCTCATGTTTCCTTAGCTTGCATTGAGTTACTCTTCCCGTAGCCTTGGTTCGACAAAAGCTCTAGAGCCTTGGAACAACTTGAGTTGAGTTACTAGTCCCACAATATGGGTTGGACAAACGATTTGGAGCCCTTGGTGGGTTGAGTTACTAGTCCCGTATCCTTGGTTGGAAAAACACTCTAGAGCCCGATAAAAGTTGTGGGTTGAGTTACTAGTCCTGTAGCCAAGTTGAGCAAATGATCTGGAGCCCTGGATGGATGGGATAGAGATCGATCTAATGATGGTTTTGGTGATGTCCGACTGTGAGGTGGAATCATTGTTTGATGGGTTGAGGTGGATGGCCTCTGGAATCCCTGGATGAGTTTTGACTTATGTGTTATGTGGCATCCCACATTCATGCTTGGAATATGGCATGGGGGTGAATGGTTAAAGAGAGATTTGGCTCAGCCATTCTACAGTCGGGTGGAACATGGAAGTCCCATCCTGGGTTTGGATTTTGCATCATTAATGAAAGGTTATTTCTCCTTGTATTTCTATGAGTATTTTGATGGATTATATGTGGTCTATATGATTGTACTTTCATAAGTATTTCTTCTACTATTATGCTGGTTATGTATATGTTTTATGACAACAGCCATGTGTGGATCTCATCATGATTTTACTTATAATTGAATGATCAATGTATCTATGACCTAATGGATGGAATGAAAGTTGATTCATTGAGGCATTAATGGTTCTTAGCGATCCTCGGCTAAGTATGAGACCCTTATGCTTAGAAATGTAAATTACCCTTGTAGATTACACATTTTCAATATGTTTGACGAAATGCTTTTCATGGCTATGTTGTAGCGGCTGCAACACCCTCCAAAATTTTGTCCTGCATCCAATTTTGGAGCCTTCCTTGGTTTTCCATGATGATTTCAAACACTCGGGCTCCTCTCATGAGCTCATGTCGATTCTTTACACCCTCTTTTCTTGATCGTTCACCGGTTGTCTTTTAACATGTTGGTTGCAATATCATGCTTGCAGTTTTGTTCTATCTATGTCCAAGGTTTTTCTTTGTGTGTATAAGTTGTGTTCACTATGTAAGAATATGTCGCACTCACACACGAAATTGTATGCAATGCCACACAAGTGTCGTCACGGTCATTCAACGATCTATCTCAAGTGTCGGACTTGTCACTCGCACCCTTTAGTCAATCACATTGAGCATATGTTGTCTTGTTGGTTCGAGGTGTCTTCTCATCAAGTCATGTTGAGTGTGTGTTCGCAAGGTCATATATACATGAGTTCATTTACTCACACACTTATCCATTTTTCTAAAGATGTGCCGATCGGACCACCCTCCATTAGCTGGACCTCCACTGAGTTGCACTGCACAGTCTCAACCCTCAGTGACCAAGTATTGTTGCCCAGAGCTTGAGGCTACCTCCCAGGCATTCTACACTGCACAATCTTGGAATTGGCCTGGTTGACTTTCACCCAAAATAACGCAGAATTTGTCCAAGAAGCTATCTCAATCTCTGTTGCCGCAAGCCTATCCATCAAGCCTTTTGTTGGTCAACCGAAGAATTTGACTGGGAAATAACCCCGGGTTTCACTCCTCCCAAAAATTACATAGAAGTTGTCAGCTTTCCTTCCTGCATTGACTAAAGAAATTGCGTAGACAAGAGGGACAGGCACCTGTTTCCTGTCATTGCACTGTCTCTAAAAATTGCACATCTTTGTCAATCAGTCCCCCTATCACTCAGCCTGCTGCTCCTCATAAAAATTGCAAAGTTTTTCTGGACTATCCACTAGCTCCCTGATACCTCGCTCAGCCCGGAAACTACACAGACATGTCCTTCATGACTGCCTCCAAGTTCTACGCAGTTTTGGCCAGCAAGTTCCTGCAGCCCACTCCCGGCCTCCTCTGAAAATCTGCACAGTTTTCACTGCCAGTGCCTCCTATTGCCCGCACTACCTTCCCCAGAAAAATTGTGCAGTTTTGCCTCCTAGCTGAGCCAAATCTCGCAGATGTCAGTACTTTCCCAGACTGGTCAACCTAGCCTTTTAGTGACCTTTGCACAGTTTTTCGCGACAGTTCCCCTGAGCCTCGCATCTCGGCCTGAAATGTACTTTGTGCAGTTTCAGATCCTTGTCCTCTCTCCCGGTCACCTACACCCGAAAGTGAAAGATGATGCTTCATGGTAGACTAGGGGATTTCTAGATTTGATGTTGTCTCATCATGAGTGATTGCAAAGAAAGGTACATGGATGAGACATGGCACGATGATGAATGGGATGAAAAAGGAGTGCATGCTAGGAGACTTGTTCACGAACAAATGAACACATGAAGCATGCCAAGTACCAACGAAGGGGATACATTTACATGCAACATCAAATGAACACAAAGACCATCGAAGACTCTGCACATCTTTTCATGCGGAGGTGAAGCTATGATACACCAAAAGCACACTCATTATTCAGCAACACTACAGCTCGACATGGACACCACCATCAACCTGAACATACCAGCACTGTCATGTCGAGTCATGCCATGAGTCTTCTTAGCCACATCACTACTGTGGGCCATACTATTGTAATCAATGTAATGTAATGTGGAAGTCCAAGAGACCCACATACGAAGTTGAAGAGTCACATAATTTGAAGAGTCATGTAAGTCAAACAATCATGAGGGAAGTTGAAGAATTACAAGGGTCAAGTTCACCCTTGGCTATATATACCCCTCATTTGTACATGCAAAGGATTTTTCACCTTGGCTCCTCCCACATAGCCTTGAGTGTCTGAAGTCTTTTCTTAAAGGAGTGAGTAGTGGCTCCAACGCCCTGCTATTGGGGTTAGTGATGTATGGTGTATGAATGTGTCTTGGAAATTTCGCTTAATTCAAAATCTTGTTAACAGGCCATCACGTTTTCACACATTTATTGTATTCGTTTGTAAGACTATTCTTTGGACGCTTGTAATGCATGTTTCTTTAACTTGTACTAAGATAGTTGAACTATTTTAGTTGTTTTAGTGCGTATGTTGTTGAAAATGTGTTGTATCAGTTGTTATTATTGTCTCGCCTATGTGGACTACTCTGTTGGACACTCAACGGATTCACCCTTGTAAACTTGTTATAATGACCATCATA
The DNA here is from genome assembly GCA_031772625.1 of Pinus tabuliformis. Lineage (NCBI taxonomy): Eukaryota > Viridiplantae > Streptophyta > Pinopsida > Pinales > Pinaceae > Pinus > Pinus tabuliformis. Next base: position 356,015,096 of record CM062819.1, on the reverse strand, counting down.
CTCGTTTGGACTATTCCATTGGGTGTTGTACGTGCTATTTGTTCACCTTGTGTTTGTGAATGCCACATCCGTGTGGACTACTCCACTAGAATCTATGCAGATATTGTTGTGTTGTGTGTCTCTAACTGAGTTGGGACTATTCCCTTTCAAATTTAGACTCACTTTCACCCTCTCCCTCTATAGTGAAAGAACTTTGACACAAGTGACACTAAGCACTCACCAGGCACACAAACCTCATTGTTTGAAGACTAAGTATACCACTCTCATGTGCTGACAAGCAAGATCTAAGGGATATCTTTAAGATAATGGAAACTAGGCCATTGTACCGGATGGGACTCCTACACCAAATGGTGTGAGGTCTAGTTGGGACTTCGTATCGGGGAGATCCCCTTAATGTTGGTAGCTCTAGCACCGTCAACATTTATGGCACTAGAAGGAGGGCCAGATAACAAGTTGAGCCCATTGCATCTGGTTGAATCTCTTACCAAATGGATCATACACAAATCATACTCCTGGGGTGTTTCTCTCATTTCTCTCTTAATCAACTATCACTCCTCGATGAGCTTCTCGATCACTTATCCTTGTTAAAGTTTGACGATGAGGACAGAACGTCTGTAACCAAGCACATTTTTTATTTTCTACATTTTTGTGAATCCCATGAAATTGATAGTGAAGAGATTTTTGTGTACTTTTCTTCCTCACCCTTGAAGGTCATGCTAATCGGTGGTGTCATACCCTGCCACCTACTTCTTTCCATTCTCTTCTTACTCTCCTCGAGGAGCTCCATCAAGCCTTCGATAAGTATAACCACCAAGATGTCTCTGAAATAATAACTCATTTAAGAATGAAGTCTGACGAATTAGTTGAGGACTTTGTTACCTGCTCCCTTCACCTTTGTCATGAAATTCTTGAACAGTTTGTGGACGTTGACTTCATGAACCAAGAGTTGAAACGCTTGGTTCATGTTTCCTAACATGGTGAACCTCCTGAATTCCCTTCTTCCTCGACTCTTGCAGTTCATGAGGCCCCTCATTTTGCAGAGGAGGATCCCAACACCCCGTTCTTTCCTTGTCCTCCTCCCTTTTCGATCTCGAAGAGGGTGCCCCCTCGCAGCGGTCACCAAGATGAGAAATCCGCGCAGAGAGTGCCCCCTCAAAATGGCCACAAAGCTAATAAATCTACGCAACATGTTCCCAACCCATCTTCTCAGCAGTCTCCCACTCGAATGGAGGAAATTACAGAATGGCTCAGAAATCCTATGGAAAAGACTCATTCCTCCATTCCACAAGAGGACATCACCATTCATAACCCAAGTCTTAAGTATGATCTGCATCTCTGCCATCCTCCATCATCTACAAGCCATGACTCCTTGTACCATGACTTGCTTGATCAATCCACTTCACAAGATAGTTGTGCACATTCTCTTGATTCTCAATTTGCTAGCTCAAATTGCAGTCATGTGCAAGGTAGTCTCATTACACAGGTGGAGGAGCAGAAAGGCGAAGACATAATCAATTCCTCTTCTATGTTTCAAAATGGTTCACATCAAGACAATGAGCTTCCATTCTTGGTCGATTCTCAATCCGCTAATATTGGTGAAATATCATGCACAATTAATTCTTTCGATCAACCTCTAGTCTTGGGTTGTCATCACTCCCATGCTTCCATATGTGGTAATGAATGCCCAAACACATCATGTGATTTTTTGTTCTCTCGTGTATACTCTAACTCAAATCTAGAATTTTCACCTGTCAAAGTAGACATCCATATCAAAAATTACTCTTCACACCACTTGGCCATGTGTCCTACCATCCATAGTGCATCGACATGTTTCGGAGATATTCCAAGTTCTCTTGTTTCTTCATCTGATGAGTTATCTCCTCGATTGACACAAGGCATTGAGGTTGTCCATGATGAAAACAGTGTCAACGCACATGACTCTTCCCACTCTTCATCATCTTGTATGTTGCATGAAGACAACTCGTCAAGTCAGCTTGCTAAAGCTGAAAAGTTTGATTAAGGATGTGACAGAGATTATTTTCATCCTAAGATTAGTTTTGAAATTAGCAACAACAGCCATCCTCAAGCCATTCATGATCCGGTTCACATCTCAAAATGCCAATTTTCAATTCTAGAAAGTTCAGGGACGTGTCAGGGTGTCGAGGCACTTCAACGTCCGTTGATGGTTATGTCAGGACCTTGCGACTCTGGTAGGCCCATCAAACTAAATCAAATTTGGTTTCTCATGCATCCGTCTATCTGCATGGTTTCACTCAACGTGGATCCCCACGTAAAAAAATGTTTACTATTCCAGGTGTGATATTTCAAAATTTCAAATTTTAACTAATCATCGAATCCACAAGTCTGTTACAGCGTGTCTGCCTTCATGCACTTCTCTTACATCCAATTCGGGTTGAGAGTGTCCATCTCTCATGCAATCATGTAACTGTGAAGTTGATCATATCAAAGACTATCTTTGTCTAGAATCATACTTATCAGATGTTCTCTCTTGTGATCAGATCATTGGTCTACTTGTGAATATTGCACGTCAAATATTCCCACTCATCACACCATCAATCTCCCTGTGTGATGATAAGTGCACAAGCTATCACGCAAATCAAGTTCCTCTCATTTCACCAAACCCCAACTAGATTCACACACTCACAGCGTTGGCATCCTTTCTACATTTCTGTGATGACCATGATGCCTGCACAATTTTTCACCAGTTACAGGTGGGTGTTCTGTCATATCTTGCGCATAGAAAACTTGGTTCCATCATTCAAAGAGTTCGCAAAATTATTAAAAAAAAGTATTTGTTCATGTCAAACTAGGAATCTAGCATCTCGACCAACTAGTATGATCTTTCTTCTATCTTGGGTGACTATCATGCAGTTTATCATTTTACCAATAATACTTCCAAGGACAGTCTCTTCGTTCACTATGATCTTCATCGTGTAACATCTTTCTCCTCATACATCTCTCAAGCAGGTGAGGCACTTCAACCTGTGTTGATGGCTATGGTAGGTCCTCACTCTCTTGACATGACCAACAAGAATGATCATATCTATCTATTTGTACCATATTCCCATCATGATCCCCTCTCTAAAATCAAGAATCCATCTTTTCAAATATCATGAGTATTTAAAAACATCCATCACGAATTTTATGATCCAATAGCTGAATGGCTGGAACAATCTCACTTGGAAAGTTGTGTTGCAAGTAACAAGCTTCGGTCCTTCCTCACACTCGCTAAGAAACTCGGTGTAGATGAACACACACTCGCAAGAGGCTTTTGAGGTTTGTTGAAAAAAGGTAGTCATCGAAGAGGTAAGCATGTGTGTTTTGTAGTTGTGACACATATTTCTTCCCACATGCAAGACCTGCTCTCTCGTGTGCAAGATTGTCAAGTTTTTGTATTTTCTGTTGCACACTATTTTTTATATGTTTTAACTACTTGTACCTTTGTGGTTGCAGGTCGGGTACGACTACGGTGGCTTCACTGGAAATTTCATTTCATGTAACCCCGATTGTTTAGCATAGGAGTAGGAGTAGTGTTTTCTTTCTTGCTTTTCTTTTCTTTCTAGTTTGCATGTTTGTTTGCTTGCTGACTTGGTTTGGTTTGTTTTCTTGCTCGCTTTGCTTGCTTGTTGTCTTTTTTCTTTACTTTGTTATTTTTGCTTTGCTTTGTTTTGTTTGCTTAATATAATGTTATTTTTGGTTTTTCTAATAAGTTCTTCCCTCTACTGAGTTCTAGATTTTGAATGAGTATGTGGTTGAGATCCAAAGAGTCTTGTGACACTGCAGCACTTGGTCAGTCCTATGTCGGTCTTCTCTGTGTTTGGTTAATACCTTCGGCCAATGAAGTCTTGATGGAAAATATGAGCCATCTACAAGGAAACCTCTGGTTCAACCATGAACCTATGTCCACACTAGAAAATCCCATGCCTATACTCAGTCTTTTGCTATATGTGTTCAAGCTCATCCAACTAGTAGAAACGTAGAAGGGGAAAATCTAAACGGGCAAACCTAAATTAGAGGTCTTACATGATTCTCTGAAGGAACAACCTCTTCTACTCTCAATAATTCGAGTTCCCTCTTCCACCCCAAAAATAAATAAGTGCCTATGTGCAGTCCTCTTTTCAAAAAAATACGAAGGCATAAGAGGAGAGAGGTTTCCTGCACAAAGAGGTGAAGCATGCAACTCCACCGGGGTATTGACTAGGCTTGTTGGCAGTGGATCAATGCATGTGTTCTTGTGTGACTCTGTCAGGGTACTGTCCAGGCTTGTTAGCAACAAAGCAACACCAGAGATGAAAACTTATACTCTGGAAATTTTAAACTCACGAGCCAAACCACCTTTCCCAATTTCAAAACACTGTGATCAAGTTGAAACTTGTTGTTGTGCTTGACTGAGTTGGAAAAAGGTGAAACATGTATGTCCATGGGCTAAGTGGGGAAATTGAAGCAACCTACACAATGATTTAATACTCCCTAATAGACCAAGACCCTGTGCTGTCAATGGATCGAAATAGAGAACTTGGTATTCAACCAGTGTGTCGCCAAGTGTTGTAGCAGCTGCAACACCCTCCAAAATTTTGGCTTACATCCAATTTCAGAGCCTTCCTTAGTTTTTCCTTGATGATTGAAAACACTCGGGCTCATCCCATGAGCTCGTGTCGAGTCTTTACACCCTCTTTGCTTGACTGTTCATTGGTCTTCTTTTAGCATGTTGGTTGCAATGTCATGCTTGCAGTCTTGTTATGGATATGTCCAAGGCTCGTCTTTGTGTGTATAAGTTGTGTTAACTGTGTAAGCATATGTCATACTCACACAAGAAGTTGTATGCAATGTCACGCAAGTGTTGTCACAGTCATTTAATGATATATCTCAAGTGTCACACTTGTCGCTCACACCCTTTAGTCAGTCACACTAAGCATATGTTGTCTTGTTGGTTTGAGGTGTCTTGTCATCAAGTCATGTTGAGTGTGTGTTTGCAAGGTCATGTATACACGAGTTCATTCACTCACACACTTAACCATTTTTCTGAATATCTATTGACCAAACCACCCTCCATTAGTTGGACCTCCACTGAGATGCACTGCATAGTCTCAGCCCTCAGTGACCAAGCATTGTTGCCTAGAATTGCACAGAGCTTGAGGTTGCCTCCTAGGAAGTCTGCACTGCACAATCCTAAAATTGTCCTGGCTGAGTGTCACCTAAAACAATGCAAAAGTTTCCCAAGAAGCTATCTCCATCTGCGCTACTCGCAAGCATATACATCAAGCCTCCCGCTGGTCAACCGGAGAATTTGCCTGGGAAATCACCCCGGGCTTCACTCCTGCCAAAAATTTCACATAATATTTCAACCTACTTGCCTGCACTAACTGAAGAAATTGTGCAAAAAAGAGGGAGAGGAACATGCTGCCTGTCACTGCACTATCTTGAAGATTGCATAGTTTTGTCAGTTAGTCCCCCAGCTATTCGGGTTGTTTCTCCTCCTAAAAATTGTGTAGTTTTCTTGGATTGTCCATGAGCTTCCTGACACCCCTCTCAATTTTGAAACTGCACATACATGTCCTTCATGATTTCCTCCTAGTTCTGCATAGTTTTGGCTAGAAATCTCCTGCAGCCCGCTTCCGTCCTCCTCTAAAAATTTGTGAAGTTTTCACTACCAATGCCTCTTGTTGCATGCACTTCCTTCCCTAGAAAAATTGCGTAGTTCTGCCTCCTAGCTAAGCCAAATCCTACAAATGTCACTGCTAGCCCAGATTGCTCAACCCAGCCTCTCAGTGACCTCTATGCAGTTTTTCTTAACAGTGCCCTAGAGCCTTGCATCCCAGCCTAAAATGTGCTTTGCATAGTTTCAGAGCCTTGTCCTCTCTCTCAGTCACCTGCACCCGAAAACGAAAGATGATGCATCATGGTAGACTAGGGGATTTCTGGATTTGATGTCGTCTCGTCATGAGTGATTGCAGAGACAGGTACATGGATGAGACATGGCATGATGATGAACGAGATGAACAAGGAGCACATGCTAGGAGACTTGTTCGCGAATGGATGAACACATGAAGCATGCCAAGTACCAGCAAAGGGGATACATGTACATGCAACATCAAGTGAACACCAAGACCATCAAAGACTCTACACACCTTGTCATGCGGAGGTGAAGTTATGATACACCAAGAGCACACTCATCATTCAGCAGCACTATAGCTCGACATGGACACCACCATCAGCATGAACATACCAGCATTTTCATGTCGATTCATGTCATGAGTCATCTTGGCCACATCACTACAATGGGCCATATTTTTGTAAACAATGTAATGTAACGTGGAATTCCAAGAGACCCACATATGTTGTTGAAGAGTCACGTCAGTTGAAGAGTCATGTAAGTCAAACAATCATGAGGGAAGTCGAAGAGTCACAAGGGTCAAGTTCACCCTTGGCTATATATACCCCTCATTTGGACATGCAAAGGACTTTTCACCTTGGCTCCTCCCATATAGCCATGAGAGTCTGTAGTATTTTCTTTGAGGAGTGAAAAGTGGCTCTAACTCCCCACTATCAAGGTTAGTGATGTATGGTGTATGGATGTGTCTTCAGACTTTTGTTTAATTCAGAAGCCTGTTAACAGGCCAACACGTTTTCACACATGTATTTTATTCATTTGTAAGACTATTCTTTGGACGCTTGTAATGCATGTTTCTTTAACTTGTACTAAGATAGTTGAACTATTTTGGTTGTTTTAGTGCATATATTGTTGGAAATGTGTTGTATCAGTTGCTATTGTTGTCTTTCCTGTGTGGACTACTCCACTGGACACTCGACGAATTCACCCTTGTAAACTTGTTATAATGATCGGCACACTCGTGTGGACTATTCTGTTGGGTGTTTTACGTGCTATCTGTTCACCTTGTGTTTGTGACTGTCACATCCATGTGGAATACCCCGCTGGAAGCTACACAGATCTTGTTGTGTTGTGTGTCTCTAGCTGAGTTGGGACTTCCCTTTCGACTTGAGACTCACTTTCACCCTCTCTCTCTGTAGTGAAAGAACTTTGACACAAGCGACAGTAAGCACTCACCAGGCACATGAACCTCGTTGTTTGAAGACTAAGTATACCACTATCATGTGTTGACAAGCAAGAGCTAAGGCATATCTTAAAGATAATGGAAATCATGCCAACATATCGGATTGGACTCCTACACCAAATGGTGTGAGGTCAAGTTGGGACTTCATATCGCGGAGATCCCCTAAATTTTGGCAAGTTCAACACCGTCAACAAGCTAGTAGGGGTCCAGTCAAGGTCTTGAACAAGTGTTTGCTTTAGTACTGTCATTTCCATGTTACTTTACTAATTTGAAGAGATGGTTCAATTCTGGACAATGACCTGGGCTCTGACACTGAGAAGTGGCTTAAATCCCGGGGTCGTTGGCACAACACTGGAAATTCTGGTCTGCAATCGCTGGCAAGCAAGCATATGAGAGGGATTTTAGGTTGTTGGTTGCTCACTTGCCCATAGCATGAGAGAGTATATGGCCCAAGAGACCTAAAACAAATGTGTGACCCCTGGACAGGCTTTCTGAGTGGCTGACTTGTCCTCTGAGGGTTCTTTTGATGATGTTGGATGTCTGTAAGGTGTGTTTCCATCGGTTCCACTTCCTTAATTTTACTTAGGAGGTCGAATCATATCTTAGTGGCCTCTCGTTGCATGTTTACCTTGGCTAGCCGGTTTCTTGGGTAGATGTGGGAGGAGGGTGTTGCAAGTGAAATGAAGAAGATAAATAACACAAACATCCGTACTGACAAGTAGAAGCAGGATGTGCAATAAAAATGGTGTAACACAATGGACCGCTCTATGAAACGAAAGACTTGATAAAAACAATAACTACTAGGTTCAGGACCATACAAGACTCGATAAAAAACCATACAAGTGCGAGCCATTAGACTTAGGTCCCGACTGATAAGTTTTCCTGAGATAATTTCCAATAGGATCATGAAAACAACCTTTGGATCTTGGAAACAACATTTCGGGAAAATTTGACCAGAAAAAAATGATCAAAGGCAAATCCATAGCATAAGTAATATTAACAGGTTGACCACAATCTATGGTATTGTGTGAGTTAAATTATTTAATGGATGATGTAGATGGTTGGTTATATTGAAAGATTTGATGTTCATAAAGACCATTATTTGTTTCCACATCACTAATTAAAGATTTTATTGAGGTGGGATGAAGCGATTGGAGTTCAACGATCACATTAAGTTCTCTTCCTTGAGGGTTTAAGATTTTGATATGGAGAAAATGAGAATCCCTCAAGAGAAAGTTGACATCCCATGAGATAAAATTTACGACAAGGTTTTGCGAGTAAACCTTAAACTGACCAAAATCACAAATATTGTCCAGGTGACAGGAACTTGACATAACCATCAGCGTAGTTTAAAGTGTCCTACTCACCTGACTTAACTTTAAATTCTGGCAGGATTGAAAATTAGACTGGGAAAACACAGTCAACTACTTATCCAAACAAGAGTCATCATTCAAATCATGAGATTCAAAAGGGAATTGAGGTTGATCATATAAATTTTCAAGATTATCACAAAAATCCTCAATGATAAGTGTGTCATCTTGGCAAAAATGAGCCATAATTGAAAGAAAGTCTTCAATAATTGCATCATACTCCATATGAAATTCATGCAGATCTGAATCTTCTTGCGGGAACAAATACTCATCCATGAGACTTGAACAATCATCAGCATACAATTCAAAGAAAAGGAAATCAATAGGATCATGGTTGTCCAAGGATTAAATTTGATTAATGGGTTGGGAGTCAACAAGAGAAATATCAAGACTCGAAGATGATTGATTAATAGGACCAAACAAATAATCATGAAGGGAAAGATGCGAAAAAAAAAAATAAAAATAAATAAATAATAAAAATAAAAATAAATAAATAAAAATCAATTCTTCATCAACAAATTGATCTTCCGATTTACTAATCGGTTCGAATTCAAAGCATGGAACATCAAAAGGAGGTGGAAAAGGAACATTAGCTTCTTATTTGGGATGTTGGAATTCCTTTTGAATGGATGAACATGAAGAATTAGATTCAAAATATTTTCTTGACATATTAACTAAGAAATGAAACTTTTCATCGAGAAATTACTAGTCCACGTCCTCATCAAGAAATTCATAGTAAAGATGAAGGAACTGATAAGAAAAATGTTCAAGTGATTCATTCGATTCCATCCTAATATGATCAATTTCATTAAGGGCATCTTGATATTCATATTTTTCAAAAACGTGACGAAGCTCATTAACCAAATTCTTAAGAGATAAGATAGAAGCAATGGATAAAAAATAGCACCATTGCATAGCATGACCATCCAATGTAAGGGTAAACAACCTTATGAGGATTTATTTAGAATAAACACCACTTGAAAACAAAATTGAACAAAATCAATTATTTAGTGAAGGTAGATTGTTGTACCCTTGCCATCGAATTTCAAATACAACAAGTTATGTAAAAATTTTGTGGGGATTGAAATATCTAAAGCTTCTGAAAAACACCTCAGCATTATGATCTGGGATGAAGCCATTGAAGGTAAGAGATTCAAACATACTTCACAAGCTCAACTTATAATATGTCCCTACTTTCTAGTGCCAAAATGTTGACGGTTTTGGATGCTTCCAACATGTAAGGGGATCTCCCCGATGTGAGGTCCAATTAGACCTCACACCATTTGGTGTAGGAGTCCCATCTGTTTGTATGGTTTGACCACCATCGGAAATGTCTTGTAGATATACCTTGGTTACAAAACACACACAAGAGAATGTGACACCTCTTTGGGATAGCAAGTACCTAAGCTTTGTGAGACACCAAACGTAACGTTCACAGGGAGATTCCACGACTAGTAAATGAAAATGAGCCTCCGGTTAGGGAAGTAATAGTACTATCCTAAAGGGGACCCAAGAATGAAGAGAAAGGCTTGTTGATTACCTGAAAATTAGTCCACATAATAAACAACAATCATGAAATCATAACAACGCCTATTCAATAATAACCATATCTAAGTAACAAAATAGTTCATTAAACTTAGTATGTAATTAAGCCAACATATACCACAAACATAACAAGAATAGTCCTACTACATCCATGATACATGTATGAAGAAGTGTTGGCTTAGAGAGTTTTTATTATAAATGAATGATCCTAAGTACATTGTTACATAGATGAAACAATGGATCTAGTAGTGAAACATGAGGCCACAACTTGCTTCTCCAAAGAATGACCTATCGCCTATGTACTACAAGAGAAGCCAAGGCAAGGCTCCTAGAATCCAAGCCTCCAAAAGCCCCATTGCTTGAGTTATGAGGAGCTATTTATAACAAATGACAATGACCTTTGGGCTTCCTCGTGACTCTTGAACTCCTATGAATTTTCATATTCTATACATGACTCTTTACATTCCATATGTGGCTTTCCACATTCCAAATGTTTCCCTTGGAATTCATTACATACAACTTATTACAAAATACAAATTACATATGAAACAGTGGCTATATGAGACAAAATTGGTAATAGGACAAAGTCTTATGAATTGAAAAATCATTTTATTCCTCATGGAGCTCATTGGTGATATATGTGTGCCATGCTCTGAACTTCGTAGAGATGAATCAGACCCATACCAGTAAGTCCACTGCATACCACATATTCACCTTGAATGCCTCTGTCAATGTGGTCTTGGAGCTTGATTGTACATTATTCCATAGCCATGAGAGTTTCGTGTGACCTTTGACTCGTACGATGGCATATTATCGAATAATAGCTTTGGTTATCTCTAAGCCTTCTTGTTATGATGCTTGCTTGATCTATTTTATGTACTGCCTGATATCCTAGAGGATGATTTCTATGCATTTGATCTCCTCAATTGATTCTACTAAAGGCATCCAATGTTTATTTGCTAGAGACTCGAAACCATTGTGCAGATGACCATAAGGGAAAATGGTGTTAGTCGTATGTTCCCCAAGACAGTTGTAGTTATGATGGTGGAGACTTAGTTCTAATCAGTCCATTTTAGTGACAATCCTGTCCCTTCTAACAAATTGTGGAGGAACATTTAGATACTTGGCAACCCATTCCTAAAGTTGGTCAACTGCTTTTCTTGCCACTTTCAGAAGCTTTAAGACTTCCTGTGATTTCTTCTGAATGCCAATCAGGGGAGCCACCATTTTTTGTATAAGTATCATCTCATTATTTAACCATGTCATGGTGTCCTCCATTGGCCCCAATTCCTCTTCCATGATTAACTTCCATTCTATTATTCTAAATCTTTGTGAAGATAATTGTTGGTTCTCTAAAACAAGGTGTTCCATCTATTACTTCATTGTAGTTAAATATCTTCTCAATATAGAATTCTCATTCAATAGATATTCAGAGTTTTCCTATGCTATTATAGCAAAAGAAACATTTTCTACCATCATTTCCCTAGGATTCCTTCTGGTATTGGCAGTTATCACCTTCTTTGTAGATACTGAGACTAGGTTCTAAGGATCATTTGGGAAGTATCTTTGTCTCTGTTGCATGATCCTCTTCTTGAGTTGATCAAACATGACATTGCACACATCCATGAATTTGTCTTCAAGTGGAGGTGTGATTCCCATTTCACCAAATGGGAGATGACCACCCATGAGAAGAGGTTCTTCTGGAGAACTTAGTTCATCATCTATTGGTTGGATGGTATCATCTTCCTCCAATACTTCTTTTATCTTCTAATTCAATTGTTCTTCCTCCAATCTTTGTGTTGCTTCTTCCTCCTAGGATTGCCTTTGTTGTTCCTCTTCTTGTCTCCTTCTTTCCTCTTCTTCTTCATGTTTCTTCCTAAGAAACTCATCTTGCTTCCTCTTCTCATCTTCTTCTACTTCTCTCCTTTCTTGTTTTCCTTAAACAACTTTTGTGTTCATAGGATCAACTTTCCATTTTCCAGTTCTTTCTCCTGTCAAATCATAGTCTTGATCCTTTTCCTATGAGATACACTCTTTACTTGAGGGGTTATTTGTTCTACCTCTTGTACCTGCATATCTTGAGCTGGTGGATCTTGGGGTGAACCTGTATCCATTCTTGGATGTAACTTTCTAAACAAATTGTACAAGTTCTTCACCTTCTCATATTTTGCAGTAGATGTTGATGAATATCCCCAATTGAAATCGATCCTTTCACAATGTTGTTTGCATACTCTTCCGAGATCATATCCATGGAATTCCTTAGTTGTGAACCACAAGAAATATAGCTCTTATATTTCTGCAGCTTCCGCCTTGTGGATCTTTATTTAATACAATTGGAACCTCAAAGGGAAGGTGGGCCAAGGAGCTTTCGTTCTCCTATGAAGGACACCTGGCAACCCCTTGTCCAACTAATATGCTACATCTTGTAAGACCACTTTATTGGTTGCACATCGCGGCATGGGGTGAGGGGAAATATGAGATCCAAAACATCAAATATATGTTCCCTCAGGCATTGCAAACCAATCTTTGATATCCTATAGTGACTCCTTCCCTTGATCGTTCATGCAAGGAGGATCAATCCTGAATATCATGTGGAATATAACTGCAAATAAGTGCTCTACTACCCTGTCGTTTGTGCCTCTAAAGCTTGATTATTACAACGCTCTATAGTGTAAGTGGAAGGAAACTTGTTTTGCGGGGTCCATTTCCAATACATTCTTGGGAACGCATATTGTGCACAAATTCAATCTAATATAAATGCAGACATGTAGAATTTCAGTGCGAGGTTCATTGCCAAAGATGATTTTTCCTACCCCACATGAGTTGTAATGCAAATGACAATATATCTTCCCAATTGAAGATCTTACCACAAGTAACTGCCATATTGGGAATATATATCCAATTTTCCTCAAACACCTCAACATTCTTGCGCCAATGTAATCGAAAATAGATGGCAATAAGATATTGATATACATCTTTGAGAAACTTGGTCAGATAAACTGTGAATGGGCAGTGGATAAACTTTGCAGGCTCTCAACACCATGATTTGATGATGTCATTTGTGTCCAAATCGGCCCATCTAGTCCTGGTGATGAACCACACTTGTTGGTTCGAAACGCGTCAACCAAAAAATTCTCTCATGTGATTTCTACCGAAAGTCTTTGTTTAATAGAAGTCGTTATTTGCATATTCTATGGGCCTAACCATCTTGTAATAAGTTTGCATGTCTTTTCCATAATAATTGGTGAGCTTACCACTGCTTTCACTATGAAGAACAAGATGAGAGTCATCCATGTGTGTAATAATCAACTCAATAACTTCTACACGAGAATGACTAGGAATCTTCATGTGACCATGTGTATCATGGATCGCTTTATCAGTGAACTATTTCTACATGAATTTGTCTTTTATGTCACTTCATGTGATCGCTATAGAATTATCTATAAATCACTGTGTGTCAGCGTATATTGGAATGGTACGCTTTGAAATTTCAATTGCTTCCTTAGTGCTTGCCTCTGAGGCTTCTTTGCAGGCCACTTTACATGTAGCGGGAGGCATGTTTCCAACAGATGACGAGAGAGTAACAATGCTTGTAGCTTGAATACCTATTTTTGGAAGAACACTCATAGTGACAATGATTAAATTTATGAAATATCCAAACTAAAGAAAGTAATAACTCAACAAATCATATTCCAAAAACCATCAAATGTTACTAAACATGTGAGCCTATCAATGATGACTAATAATTTCTTGCATGGGCAGAAAATATACATACAAATAAGGAGGGCGCACTTTCAAATCATGAAGGAAGTTCAAGGGTCATTCGGGGCTTTGTAGAGCTCTCATGTTCTCAAGCAAGAGAAGGAAAACCTCAAGGACACAAGGGTGCACTCCGATGAGACGAAGGAGTGAAGCTTCAGTCCTTCGGGCCTTCAAGGTGTTCTCATTCCCTCAAAAATACAGAGAGGGTGAAAGGGCACACTCTGAAGAGATTAAGGAATGAATATTTGGGCCTTCATGCCTTCCAGGTGCGCTCATGCCCTCATGGAAAAAAATGGTGTATTAGCACATGCCGAAGAGATTAAGGAAAATGCATTCAAGCCTTTGGGTTGTGCTCATGTGGTCAAGGAGGGTGCAGGTCTTCGTGACAAAGGAGTGTGCTCAAGAGGAAAAGTTTTTTGTTTCTAGGAACAATTTTCTGAGTTAGTCGCGGCTTCGGGTTCCAGGAGTGTCCTCTGCCAGAGAATGGCTAAAGGCATAGTCTAACAGCAAGATTGCATGGTAGAAATGCGAGGAATAAAGATGTACAAGATTTTATAGATGTCGTTGCAATCAGGAGTAGAATGTGAAGAGTTAATGAATATGGAGAGTCACAACATTTGACAACAAATTAACACTTGTAGAAGCAAGAATGAACATAAACACTAGTAAATAATCTAAAAATAAAAGAAACTCCAACATGAAAAGCAAGATCGACAGCAAACTTCATGAAAGGAAATCAATAGATTTGACATGCAAAACTTATTTGGAATGTAGATCAATGAAGAGTTTCGATATCTAAAGATGTGTGCCCAAGAATGATTGTGAGAATGAATGATCAACTGAGTTCATTTAAAATATATTACATGCAAATTAGTCTCATGCATGCTCACCACTAGTTGACAAGTGGCTCAGTTAGTTAAGGGAAGTTAAGTGGGCTCCTATTTTCTAGGAGTGCACCCACATGCAACTAGGAAACTCATGCATGCATTCTATAAGGGTATATGTCTTTGTGCCAAAGAAATGCGCTCAAGGAGGGCTCACTTGTTAAGTGTTGAGAAATGGCAACAAGAAATTCCAGTTTAATTTGTCCTTGAATTAAACTGTGAATTAAAATAGAATTCTTTTCTCATAGCAATTTTAAAATAATTAATTAAGTTTAATTAACTTAATTAATTTAGGAAATTCGAATTGGAAGTCTTTTAGGATGAGTTGTAATTATTTAACTCAATTTATTGAGTTAAGTCCAGTTAAATTAGTTCCAATCAGTTTCAGGAACTAATATTGAGTAAACAGTTAGTTGGGACACTAGTGACATAATTAGTGCTACTCTAGTTAACTGAAGATTCCACCATCGGAAACTCATGCATGTTGATTCTGAGAAATACCCGGCTGAGACTTGAGTGCAGGGATAGTGTACTAATTGTTTTATATTTTTCTAAGCTGCACTGATAGTGCATGTATTCAGGAACTGATCCTTGATGGATTGCGTTATTTTTAGAGGCTTTATTTCCCTTTAAATACAAGCTATCCTTCATAGAAATTACACAATTGGAATAGAGATTCTGAGAGCTTGTGAATTGGCTAAGATTTGGCCTTGAGATTGCTTATGAGTTGGAGATTGAATTTGTTGAGTGTTGGGATTGTTCTAGAGAGAACAAGCATTGTAATTTCATCTTGATTTTCCAGATTAATACAAAACAAATAGTGTGGTTTTGAGTTGTGGCTTTCCCTAGATATTTATTGTGTTATGTGCCTTTGATTCTCTTCCTCTATTTATTATTGTTTGCTCGATGTTTATGGACTTCCGTTGTAAAGAGTAGAAGTAGATTCTTGTCTCTTGTTTTAGTAGATTACATGAGCTTGTGAATCTACAGGTTTTTCTACATGGTATCAGAGCAAGATTGTTTTTTGGGCCGAGAGTTTGCAGAGAATTTATGAGAATTTTTGTGCAAAATTTTCAGAAAAAAAAAAATAATAATAAATAAATAAAATAAAATAAAAATAAAAATAAATAAATAAATAAATATATATATATTAAAAAAAATTAAATAAATAAAAATAAAATAAAATTCATAATAATAATAATAATAAATAAAAATTAATTAATTAATTAATTAAAATAAAATAAATAAATAGATAATAAATAAAAATTATAAAATAAAAAATAAAATAAAATAAATAAATAAATAAATAAAAATTAAAAAAAAAAATTATATATATATATATATATATATATATATATATATATATATATATATATATATATATATATATATATATAATAAAAATAAATAAAATTAAAATTAAAATTAATTAATTAAATTAAAATTAAAAAATAAAAAATTAAAAATAAAAACAAAATAATAAAAATAAATAATAAAATAAATAACAAAAAAAAACAAAAACAAAAAATAATAAATAAATAACAAGTAAAAATAAATAAATAAATAACTAAAAAAATAAAAATAAAAATTTTTTTAGATTTGGATTCCTTGGGAAACAATACCCAAATTCAAAAAAAAAAAATCGGCCGAATTGGAGTTCGTATGAGGGAGATATTATTGATTTAAAATCAGCTCTCTAGAGGAGATTTCGAAGTTTTGACTTTTTGGGTTACAGGTGAAAGTCGAATTTTCATACATACTTTAGGATCGACAGATGGCGTTCCATGGGTTGAGACTTGAGTATGCCTTGAAAGGCAGCTCAAATTTTATATCCTGGAGGGATAGGATGGAGGTTGTGCTAGAAGATAATGGCTTGAAGGAATTCATTGATCAAGAAGTCCCCAAGCCAATAGCTATGGATGCACAGAACTTGGTCGAATGGAAGAAGTGTGTGGTGAAATCAAGGTGAATAATCCTTGAGGGAGTTTGAGACCACATTGTCTCGAGTCTCCATGGCAAGGAAACTGTGCATGCTATATGGAAAATATTGATGGACTTGTATCAGAATAGCAGTGATCAAAGGAAGTTGGCACTGAAGGATAAAGTTCGTAAAATTAGATGGAGAAAGGCGAGACGATTCCAAATTACTTGACCAAGTTCACTTAATGTCGAGATGAACTTGGAAGTGTTGGAATCACTGTTGCTGAGGAGGATATGGTGAGCCTTTCTCTTCTTGGACTCCCAAAGAGTTGACATAGTTATGAGGACTCTATCAATGGTCGGGAGAAGCTGCCAGATTGGGAACGACTATGGTCGGATTTGATGTAGGATGAGATTAGGAGGAACACTAGGGATGGCTCTTCATCAAAGGCTAAGGATGAAGAGAACTATGCCTTAGTGATTAAGGTAAGGAAGGGGAAAGGTAAAATTTCTCGTTCCAAATCAGATTCTTATCATGGAGGTAAGAAGGACATGACGAAAGTTAAATGCTTTCATTGTCACAAGATGGGTCACTTTGCTACAAATTGTCCATTGAATAAGTCCAAGGAGAAGTCCTTAGGAGGAGCAGCGGGTGAGGATTTGGCCTCCCAATTCGAATTGGAATTTTCCCTCATTGCATGCATGGTGTCTTCAATGATGGGAAGTGTCTGGTACTTAGACAGTGGAGCTTCTTTCCACATGAATGGCGACAAATATTTATTCAGTGAACTAGAGGAGAAAGATCTCAAGATGCATATCGAGATGGGTGATGACGATAAGTATAGTGTTACTGGTGTGGGCACTATTACTTTTTAGAGGGAGCATGCGGCTCCACTCACCTCGAATAATGTTACGCATGTACCCAGACTAACGAAGAACTTGGTATCGGTTTCCATGCTTGAGGATAGAGGCTATGATGATCTTTTCGAAAGGAAAGGTGTTCCTTTGACACATAGCCATGGGTTAAGTAAAGAAGATGGGGATTTGAGTTCAGAATCTCTATAAGATAGAGGTAAAGGATTGTGCTTCTTTGAGTTCAAAAGCGGAAAAGATTTTGAGCCAAGACGTCGGCGAGTTGTGGCACAAGTGATTGGGCGACTTGTATCATGGGGCTTTAAAGATATTGCAACAAATCTCTATCGGTCTTCCCAAAGGTAGGCTTGAGCAAGTTGATACATGCAAGGGTTGTACTTTGGGAAAATATACCGTCTTCCTTTCGAGACGGAGACATTCGAGGATATTCTATTCTGGAGAGAGTCCATTCAGATGTGTGTGACCATTCTTGATAGTATCCACCGCCAAACATAGGTATTATGTTATATTTGTAGATGACTATTCTTGTAAATGTTGGATATTTTTCATGTAGAGAAAGGATAAGACATTCACAAAGTTTTGTGAATTCAAAGAAATAGTCGAGAAAGAGTTATGCAAGAAGGTTAAATCTCTACAAAGTGATAACGGTGGAGAATATGTCTTCAATGAGTTTAAGAACTTTTGTGCAACGGAAGGGATTAAACAAGAGTTGACGGCACCTCATAACCCTCAACAGAATGGGGTTTCTGAGAGGAAGAATAGGAGCATAGTAGGGGAAGAAAGGGTGATGTTGCATGATCAGGGCCTACCACTACACTTGTGGGTTGAGGCATGCAACACAACGGTTTATGTTCAGAATCGTAGTCCAAATCAGATACTTGAGAGTAAAACATCAGAGGAAGCTTATTTCGGTAAGAGGCAAGATGTTGGTCACTTCAAGATTTTTGGGTCATCGGTTTATTGCCATGTGACCAAAGATGCACGGAAGAATCTTGAGCCAACAGTAAAGTTGGGGATCTTTTTGGGGCACACTGATACTCCCCACAACTATCGGGTGTACATGCAAACCAGTCAGATGACAGTGGTTCGCAGGGATGTCAAGTTTGATGAGGAGAAGGCCAAGCAAGTATCCCTTGAGAGGGAGCTTGAGCTACATGCAGAGGAAGAACTTTTAGTTCCTAAGGTTGAGGAGCCTTAGATTGATGTGGAGCGGCCACATGTAGAGGTTCCAGGAGTGGAGACATCCACTCAGGCAGAGTGTTCCAAAGAGGGAAGAAAGTGCACTAGAGAGGCTAACAGATTGTTGGATGATGCACAGGAGAATGTGGGAGCACCCTCTTCTTAGTGC
The DNA here is from genome assembly GCA_031772625.1 of Pinus tabuliformis. NCBI lineage: Eukaryota > Viridiplantae > Streptophyta > Pinopsida > Pinales > Pinaceae > Pinus > Pinus tabuliformis. The sequence continues at coordinate 355,996,300 of CM062819.1, read as the reverse complement.
AAATAGAGGAGGCCACCAGAGAGGTACAGTAGATACATGGCACTTATGGGTGCATGTGTTGTGGCAGATCCATCTTCCTTTCAAGAAGCAGTGAAACAGCCAGTTTGGGTTGATGCGATGGTGGAGTATTACTCCATAGTTCGAAACAGTGTTTTAGATGTGGTCCCGAGACCCGAGGACAAGTCAGTTGTGAGCTCCCATTGGCTTTACAAGGTAAAGAAAGCTACAGATAGTGTGGAGAACCATAAGGCCAGATTTGTGGCCTGTGGCTTTTCACACGTAGAGGGGATTGACTATGACGAGACCTTTGCTCCTATTGCAACGTAATCATCTATCAGATCTATTTTGTCACTATCTGCACAGATGGGTTGGAGTATCCATCAGATGGATGTGAAGACTGCCTTTCTCAATGGCATGATTGAGGAAGAGGTGTACATAGAGCAGCCCGAAGATTTTGAAACCTTGGACCATGAGTCACGTGTGTGCCGACTCAAGAGAACGTTTTATGGGCTGAAGCAAGCACCCCATGCTTGGTACACCAGGATAGATAACTACTTCACTAGGTTGCGCTTCACGAAGAGTGAAGAAGATGCAAACCTTTATGACATAGTGGTGGAAGGTAAGATTTTGATCATTGTACTTTATGTAGATGATCTCATACTGACAAGTGATGACAAGCTCATCAAATCTTGCAAGGAGGATCTTGCAAGAGAGTTTGAGATGAAGGACATGGGACTCATGCATCACTTTCTTGGCATGGAGGTATGGCAGGGAGATGCAGAATTATTTGTTTCTCAAGGCAAGTATGCCAATGAGATACTTAGGAGATTCCGCATGGGGAGAAGTAAACCCATGGAGACTCCTCTAGCTGGTAACTGGAGGAAGGAGGATGCTACTTTAGGAGAAGTAGTGGAAGCTACTACTTACAGGCAGGTTGTGGGTTCATTCATGTATTTGGTGAACACATGACCAGATATGTGTTATGCAATTAACCAACTTATTGAAGCAATGGTTAGGCCTACCAAGTTGTATTGGAAGGCAGAAAAGCATGTATTGAGATACCTCAGACGCACTACTCAGTTTGGGTTGTGGTACAGACGAACAGAGGGAGTGAAGATTCAAGGATTCACCGATGCAGTTGGGTGGGGAGTCCATCTGATATGAAGAGCACATCATGAGGGATCTTTAATATTGGGTCAGCTACAGTTTCTTGGTATAACAAGAAACAAATATTGGTTGTGTTGGTTGTGTTATATTCTTTCCACGACTAGCCCACATAGTTAACCGGGGGGTTAGAGGGGGGGTCACAGGGGGTTTGAGGTGTATGCGTAACCCCACTTTATGGGGTCCGGGGCAGCACCCTGAAAATTTTTGGTTTTGGAACTTATGTTAGGTTGGGCGGACCCACCTATGGTTTTGTGCATGATTTTCGCACATGTTTTTTGGACGCGATGCTTTTCGGTCCATGGTATTGGACGCGATGGTTTTTCGGTACATGGTACTGGATGCTTCGGCATGTATAAATATGTATTGTAACATTTAAAGGAACATAATGAAAAATCAAGCTGGTAGTCCTAGTTTTGGGATCCAGGGGAAAATCTTTGTGTATATGTGTTTTATGTGTTATGCTCTCACATTGTTTATTTTCTGTGTTCTAGAATTCATATGCAGGTAATTTATGTATGGGGTTAAAACCTACATTTGGTATCAGAGCTGTTTTGGCTTCAAGGAGATGCCTTTGTTGCTGAGGGGTTACACTCGGGCCTATGGTAGACCCTGTTCAGTGGGAGATCTGCGAGATCAATTCTGGTGATGAAAGAAGATGGCGAGCAGTGGAAAGATAGAGATCAAGAAATTTAATGGTCATAGTTTTGAGTTGTGGAAACTCAAGATGGAGGATCTGTTGGTGGATAAAGATCAGTGGATCGCGATAAATCCGGGTACTAAACCAATAGGAGTGTCCGATGAAGAATGGAAGAAGTTGGATAGGAAGGAAAAGAGCACAATACGATTGTGTGTCTCAGATTTAGTATTGTTGAATGTATCAGGGGAAGCTACAGCGAAGGCTTTGTGGGACAAGTTAGGGACTTTGTACCAATCTAAGTCTCTAGTGAATAAATTGTTCCTGTGGAAAAAGCTGTATAACCTGAGGATGAAAGATGGAGACTCAGTGACAGAGCATCTGAATGCATTTAATACTGTGGTAAGTCAGTTAACATCTGTTGATATTAAAATTTCAGATGAAGATAAGTGCATCAGTTTGTTGTGTTCTCTACCAGATTCGTGGGATAGTCTGGTTATTGCAATAGGTAGCAATGCAACTGCCTTGCAGTTTGATGAAATAGTATCAGCCTTGCTGACGAAGGAGATGAGACGGAAAAATATGGAGAGCCAGAATGGTGATGCCTTGTCTGTACAAGGATGGTCCTAGAACAGAAACAAAAATAAGTCATCGAGTGGGAGATCTAAATCTCCAGGAAAACCTGTAAAGTTGGTGTGCTGGAAATGCGGAAAGGAAGGCCACTTTAAAAGAGACTGTAAATCTAAAGTTCTTGACAAAGGAAATGGATCTGATGAGGCTCCTTCTACAGAGGCAAAAACCACCTCAGATGAAGGTGGGGATGTGTACTTGGCTTCTTCAAGTACACATGTAGATCATGAGGCATGGTTGATTGACTCAGGTGCATCCTTTCACTTCACTCCCCATAGAGAGTGGTTCTGCGAGTATGAGAAATAAGATGGTGGTGATGTCTTTTTGGGGGGTGACAGGAAGGCTAGAATCGTTGGTCACAGAAAATTAAAGTTGAAGTTGCAAGGTGGAAGGGTTAGAACACTTCCAGGTGCTCTACATATTCCTACATTAGCCAGAAATCTGATTTCTATAAGCAAGTTGAATGATGCAAATGTAAAAACAGTGTTCGAGAAGGATACCTGCAACATGGTTCGGGAAGCACTGGTATTGATGCGGGGAGTTCGGAATGGAACTCTGTACAAGCTGCAAGGTAGCACTGTTATTGATGGTTGCAATAGTTCTATGGTTCCTGAAAGTGGAGTAGAAAATCTAGTGGTCTCTGGAGAGAAGACCATGTTGTGGCGTCAAAGGCTTGGACATATTGGAGAGAAGGGCCTTCGAATACTTCATGGTAAAGGTAAGGTAGAAGGTACGAGTAATAGCTCTGTGGATTTTGATTTCTATGAAAATTGTGTATATGGGAAGCAGAATCAGGTGAGTTTCCCCTCTGGTGGTAAGAGGGTGAAATAGATACTAGAGCTTGTGCACAGTGATGTGTTTGGACCTATGAAGGTTCCATCACTGGGTAAGTCTATGTACTATGTATCATTTATAGATGACTTCTCAAGGAATACATGGATATATTTCCTTAAGAATAAATCTGAAGTCTTTGACAGGTTTGAAGAATTTAAGGCTCTGGTGGAAAACCAGACAGAGAAGAAGATAGAGGTGTTGAGGACAAATAATGGTGGAGAGTTTTGCAGCAAGGAATTTGAAGAATTCTGTAAGAAGTGTGGTATATCACGGCAGAAGACTACTCCATATACACCTCAGCAAAATGGAGTTGCATAAAGAATGAACAAGACGTTGATGGAAAGGGCAAGAAGCATGCTCAGTGGTGTTGGGTTAGGACAGGAATTCTGGGCAGAGGTGGTGGATACTGCATGTTACCTGGTCAACAGGTCACCTTCATCAGCGTTGGAGGATAAGACTCCACAAGAGTTATGGACTGGTAAGAAACCCTCTCTTTCACATCTAAGGGTATTTGGATGTGATGCATATGTACATGTTCCAAAGGAGAAAAGAACCAAGTTGGATAGTAAATCTGAAAAGTGCATCTTTATTGGGTATAAGGATGGTTTAAAGGGTTATAAGCTTTGGAACCCAGTAACAAGGAAGGTTGTGTATAGCCAAGATGTGGTGTTCAGAGAGGTGAAAGATGTTATTAAAAATGAAGTCCAACCAAAGGAACCTGAGAAGATAGAGTTTGAGCTAAAGGAGGAAGAATCAGACTCTACAGCAGAGGAGGAATCAGAAGATGAAGAGCCACAAACTCTGGTTGTGAGAAGATCAGTTCGAGAAAGAAGGCAGCTAGAAAGGTATAGTCCATCTGCTTTCTATTCAAATTTTGCTTTATCTATTACGAATGATGATCCTAGAACTGTGAAGGAAGCAGTAGATTCAGAGGATGGAAAACTTTAGAAAGAGGCCATGGCTGATGAAATGGCATCTTTGCACAAAAATGAGGCTTGGGATCTGGTGGAGTTGCCAGCTGGAAGGAAACCCATTGGCAACAAATGGGTGTTCAAGAAGAATACACATGCAGAAGGAAAGGTGGAGAAATACAAAGCTAAATTGGTAGCAAAAGGTTATTCCCAGGTGTCAGGAATTGATTTTGGTGATAATTTTTCTCCTGTTGCCAAGGTAACTTCTATTATATTACTTTTATCTGTTACTACTACTTTTGATTTTGATGTAGAACAGATGGATGTGAAGACAGCATTTCTTCACGGGGATCTGGAAGAGGAGATCTACATGAAGCAACCTGAAGGCTTTGCGGTGAAGGGTAAGAAAGAACTAGTATGCAAGTTAAACAAGTCTTTGTATGGGTTGAAACAATCACCAAGGATGTGCTATCAGAAATTTGATACATTTATATGGGGACTTGGCTTCACCAGAAGCAAAGAAGATCACTATGTGTATTTTAAATTAATTGGTGACCGTGTTATTTATTTGGTCTTGTATGTGGATGATATGTTGCTGGTTGGAAATGATAAAGAAATTATCCAAGATTTGAAGACCCAATTGTCCTCCAAATTCGACATGAAAGATCTTGGTGCTGCAACTATATTTTGGGTATGGAAATTAAAAGAGATCGAGAAAAGAGGAAGCTCTGGTTAAACCAGAGGAAGTATGTTGAGATAATACTACAGAGGTTTAATATGCAGGATAGTAAACCGGTGAAGGTTCCTATTCCTATAGGTGTGAGGTTATCTACTGAAAAGTGTCCCAAGACACAAGAAGAGGAAGAGGACATATGCAAGTGCAGTCGGTAGCTTGATGTATGCAAACATCTGTACTAGACCAGACATTACACATGTAGTGGGAGTATTGAGCAGGCTTATGTCAAAACCAGGGAAGGAGCATTGGATAGCAGTGAAGCGGGTTTTCAGGTATTTGCGTGGCACTAGTGATTATGGTTTGTGCTACCAAGGAACACCAGGATTGGACAGAGTGTTGGATATTCGTGGCTTTGTTGATGCAGACTAGGCTAGAGATCTGGATCAGAGAAGATGTACAAGTGGGTATGTGTTTAACCTATTTGGAGGTGCAATCAGTTGGATGAGTAAGAAACAATTTGTAGTGGCACTATCAACTACAGAGGTAGAATACATGGCAGCCACTCATGCAAGCAAGGAAGCAGTTTGGTTGCAGAGATTGTGTTCAAGTATGGGGTTAGTACAGGAAGCTATAAGGATAGACTGTGACAGCCAAAGTGCAATTTTCTTAGCAAAGAACCCTGCATATCATTCAAAGACAAATCACATTGATGTTCAGTATCACTTTGTGAGGGATATGATAGAAGACAAAAAGGTGTTGCTGGTAAAGGTGAACACTTTGAAGAATACTGCAAATGCATTGACAAAATCTGTGAGCTCTAAGAAGTTCTCTTGGTGTAGAGAGACAATGGGTGTTTCAGGGCTGGAAAAATGACTAAGCTCTCTTGTGGCCCCTTGTGGAAAGAAAACAACAAGTGGAAGAATGTTGGGTTGTGTTATATTCTTTCCACGACTAGATCACGTAGTTAACCAGGGGGTTAGAGGGGGGGTCACAGGGGATTTGAGGTGTACCTATAACCCCACTTTATGGGGTCCAGGGTAACGCCCCGGAAAATTGTGGTTTTGGAACCTATGTTAGGTCGGGCGGACCCACCTACGGTTTTGTGCATGATTTTCGCACATGTTTTTTGGACGCGATGGTTTTCAGTCCATGGTATTGGACGCAATGGTTTTTTGATCTATGGTATTGGATGCTTCGGCATGTATAAATATGTATTGTAACATTGAAAGGAACATAATGAAAAATCAAGCTGGTAGTCCCGGTTTTGGGATCCAGGGGAAATCTCTATGTATATGTGTTTTATGTGTTATGCTCTCGCATTGTTTATTTTATGTGTTCTAGAATTCGTATGCAGGTAATTTCTATACGGGGTTAAAACCTACAGGTTGCACTCAGTTCGGAAGGGGAAGAGTGCATGGCTACAAGTCAAGCAGCATGTGAGGCTATCTGGATGAGGAAGATCCTGGTTGGTTTGTTTGGTCAGCAGATGGATCCGACAGTGATTTATTGTGATAATCAAAGTTGTATCAAACTCTCTGAAAATCCAGTTTTTCATGATCGGTCCAAGCATATAGATATCCAGTATCATCATATCAAAGATTGTGTATTGAGGCGGATCATGTTGTTAGATTGCATTCCCACGAAGAAGCAAGGTGCTGACATCTTGACAAAGGTGCTGACATCTTGACAAAGGCATTGCCAAGATGTAAATTCGTGTTTCATAGAGATAGGATTGGGGTAGTGGATAATCCCTTTCATGTTGTCAAGAGGGAGTGTTGAGAAATGGAAACAAGAAATTACAGTTTAATTTGTCCTTGAATTAAACTGTGAATTAAAATAGAATTCTTTTCTCATAGCAATTTGAAAATAATTAATTAAGTTTAATTAGCTTAATTAATTTACCAAATTCAACTTGGAAGTCTTTTAGAAGACATGTATATGTTCTCCCTAACTTATAGGAGTTAAGGATGAGTTATGAATGAGTTGTAATTAGTTAACTCAATTTATAGAGTTAAGTCCAGTTAAATTAGTTGCAATCAGTTTTAGGAACTAATAGTGAGTAAACAGTCAATTGGGACACTAGTGACCTAATTAGTTCTACTCTAGTTAATTGAAGATTCCACCATCATAAACTCATGCATGTTGATTCTGAGAAAGACCCAGTCAAGGCTAGAGTGCAGGGACAGAGTACAAATTGTTTTAGATTTTTCTGAGTTGCACTGATAGTGCATGCATTCAGGAACTGATCTTTGAGGGATTGTGCTATTTTTAGAGGCTTTATTTCCCTTTAAATACAACCTATCCTTCATAGGAATTACACAATTGGAATAGATACTTGGAGAGCTTGTGAATTGGCTAAGCTTTGGCCTTGAACTTTCTTATGAATTGGATATTGAATTTGTTGAGTGTTAGGATTGTTCTAGAGAGAACAAGCATTGTAATTTCATCTTGATTTTCTAGATTAATACAAAACAAATAGTGGGGTTTTGAGTTGTGGCTTTCCCCATATATTTATTGTGTTATGTGCCTTTGATTCTCTTCCTCTATTGATTATTGTTTTCTCGATGTTTATGGGCTTCCACTATAAAGAGTAGGAGTAGATTCTTGTCTCTTGTTTTAGTATATTACATGAGCTTGTGAATCTACAAGTTTTTCTACATTAAGCATGAAGGAGTGTGCTCAAGGAGGGTGCACTTCTTTAGCCCAAAGGAGTGCACTCAACAAAAGATAAATTCTTCATCAACTGGAAGTGTGTTTTTGCCTTAAAGGGCACGTTTCTTGCATTTTGTTTTCTTTTGTGTGATTTTCGTGTGTGTGCATGGCGACAAAGGCTAGTATCCAAGTCAATAAAAGTTATGAGTTCACCTAAACATGGACAAGATAATACAAGCGCTTCTAAGGGTTAGGTGACAACACATAAGAAACATTGACTTAGGAGGATGTGACATTTAGAAAAAAAAACATAAAAATAACAAATCAAACAATGTGACAACACGAGGGGGCTTGAAACGACAGTTCATGTGGGCTCCAAAATAGTGTTAGGCAACCAAATTTGGAGGGTCATTTTCACAGTGACAACAAGATGTTTTTCCCAAGTTTTACTTGGAAGAAATTCATCTACAGAGCTATAAAGTCTTTGTGTAGTGTGCCTTTATTGAGTGGTTTTCTTTTCCAAATTAAATATGAAAATTGGTCAAGGTGATGATATTTGTTGTGGAAATTAAGATTTATTTTGATCTAGCTAAAACCTTTTATCGCAATGAATATACAAAATAATACCTTTAAATAGGCTACATTAGAGAAGAATACCACTGGCAAAACCATGGGTTGTGAAAACCTGGAGCCCAAAAATCTATATCCATAAATTCATTACTTTATCTCAATTTTAGAGAATAATACCAGAGGGAAAAACATGGGTTGTGAAAACTTGGAGCCCAAAAAACTCCATCCATAAATTTACTATTTTATCTCAATTTAATTAAAATTATTAGTTATTAATTTTTCTTATTTATTTATTTATTTATTTTTATTTTTTTTGTAATTTGTAAGAATACCATGTGTAAAACTATGGGTTGTGAAAATAGAGAGCCCAAAAACCTTCAGTATATTTACTATTTTATCTCAATTTTATTTTAATAATTAATCATATAACATCTAACGCCTACATATCTACAAATCTAGCATCTAACACCTACATATCTACCCCATACTAGACTATAAAGTGCCTCTCGGCACAATAAGGATTTTTTTTTTTTTAATAATATTTTGTTTAGTTTAAAGTTTGAGCACATTGGAAAATTCTCTCTATTTCAAAGTTTTGTAGTCTATGTATTTCCCAAGCATATCCTTGGTGGACTGGTTTATAATTCCTAGCAAGTCTTCCAAAGGATCAAATGTATGGAAGGAATTGGTCCAGGAAACTCTATTGGTTAAAAAATGGTTAGTGTGACTTGTAGGGGACAAATACCAAATTAGAATCAATCAAGACCCATGGCTTGTGGCCAAGGAAAATTATGGTATATATTTGCTCCTTTAAGGGAAGCTCTAATGCAATTCCATATCACATTCCTTGCAGATACAAAGTCCCATGATCCATAAGCTAGAGGTTGTGTTGATTGGGTGTCTACCGTGTTCATGGGTTTGTCGAAGGCATTGGTGGTGGAATGGGAAACAAATTTCATCTGGGTTGTCTAGAACCATGTGTACCTTAGAAACAATGTATCTTGGACAAAATACACTTGCAGGCTACTTCACTATGAAACTTGGCTATATAGCTTGGTTTGAGGACACTTTCAACAATTAAAATCAGTGGTTGTTGAAGTTATTTGGGGAGTAAGCACCCTTCTCAAAGCCAAGATCATTGCTTGGTTGGACCTCAAGAGTAAATCACTCACCTGGGATAACTTGTTGAGGTGAGGGTGGATCAGTCCAAATCAATGTCATGAACAGGAAGAATCCCACTTGCATCTATTTATGAGTGAAAATATTTTACATAGGTTCGTGGGTCCTTGTGGATTGCTTTCAAGACAAAAACAAATTGGACAAGTTTATCCCTTTGCAATGCATTTCGCGCCTAGTGGGTCGACAATAGGTGACACCTTATTATGATTTTCCATACATTTTAGTCTCATGCATTTGGAGAGATATAAATCTCATGGTTTTTCAAGACCATTTCATGCCTCCTGAGTTATGCACAACTAAGGTGGTAGCTTTGGCCAACAAATTCAAGTCATATCCAAAGTCAACCAAACACAAGAATCTGATTATGCCAGTAATGGATCATGACACCCCCTGGGGGTATTTTGATGGTGTCATTCAAGGACACCCTCCTCCCTACAACATAGGGGTCATCCTCTACTTTATTCACTCTCACTTCATTCATTGTCACTATGCACCGGGAAAGGGCTCAAATAACAAAGTTAAATTTGAAGTTCTATGGTGCCTATTGGAATTGGAAAGGAAAAAAGGTGTTTCTAGATTACAGGTGTTTGGAGATTCCAAATTAGTCATCAATTTGGAAAACCAAAGGGCATATTTCTCCAACATTGGTCTCAATTCACGCTTCTTGACATTCATTTTGCTGCAAGCTCCTTCCACCAAGTATTTTTTAGTCACATCCTTCGTGAACTAAACTTGGCAGTAGACGGTGTCTAAAAGGATGCCCTTGCACTCCCAATTGGATCAATTGAGATTTACAAGTTTGCAAATGGTATTGAGAGGGATTCCATGGAAACCAACCTCACTTTATTGTGTCGAGATAGTGTTGAGATTTATTAAAATTTGTGAGAACTAGATGTTTTCTATAAGCAATACTAGTCTTGACGTTATGTATGAATTGAGAAAATTTTGACTTGATATTTTATATATCATTCAGTGGACAACTTATAGTTTACTTTCGAATATATATATATATATATATTAAAACAAGAACCATTAAATACACACCACCATGGATGTATCTTAACCTAATATCTTTAAGCACCCAAAGATTTGTATATTAATTCATTTGTAATCCTCTCACTGTTTAAGATATACAAACATCAATAGGGTCTAAATTGATGGTTGGGAGAAATGATTCTTATCCTCTCTACCTGAGTTCAATTTTCCAATTAATGTGTTGAGTTATAAATACATGTATTGTTATAATGAATTCAAGTCCTATTGTTAATTAAATTTGTGGAGAGGCACTATAATCAGGGTCGACGGTTTAATGTGGTTTACCATCCATGAAATGTGGAGAAGCACTCCAAGGTTTCTTGTGCTTTCATTCCAAGTAATATATACATATATATAAACATGTCAGGTCAGACATTGGTAACTCCTGCACTGCAATCAAATGTATTGTGTTTTTTACTCCATGTCACAAATTTATTGATATTTTATGATTCTTGATTTCGATTTCCATGCTAAGACTGGATTCATCATGCCTACTAGGATTTTTAGTTGTGCACACATCATATTGCTCACTTCTAATTGTATCAAAAATAGGGAGTATGCACAATGACATGTAGTGACATGTGGGTGTCTATTTTACTCAATGATATTCTTGATTTTTAACCCATTCCAATCCTACCACAATGAAATTAAGATAGACAATGACACAAGAAGGACTATCAATAAATGAAATTAGAGACTTTAGAATGCAAATCAAATTGTACATGAATGTAATGATAAGTATTTGCAGATGCCTGGTCACCGATGAACATAGAATCACACTAAAAAATTTCATGCATTATGAGAATTTGGTTGCACTTGCACTAATCCTCTGTAGTAGTTCCTTCACTTGCCTATAGATATAATTTTAGAAACAATCCTACTCCTGCAATTATTCCCTATATGGATCATTTTTCCCCCCTATTGATATTTATTTTTCAAGGCAACATAATAGAACTCTCCAATTGCATCATTGCCTTTCAAAACAATGCTTGAGTATTTCCAGGTGATTGTCAAACCAATCTCTACTCAGGTCCATGAAATCCTTGATTTGTCTCCATCGCACAAACCTCTTTTCATAATAAAATTATAAATCCCATGTATGCATTCCTCATCCTCGACATACCAATTATTTATAGTGGAATACTTTATCGTTGCTCCCTTAGTGCAATAGAGATCCACTATTATGGCATGGAGATGATTGGTGCCATAAAATGGTGCAGTGAATCCTTCGATATATGTCATAGAACTCTTCTCACCTCACAGAACTACTCTCGTCTACAAAAATAAGAGTCCTCTCAAACTTCCTATTCTCCATCTCATTCATCCTGAAATAAGTGGATATTTCCATGGGTGACAAAGTGTGCTTGGAGATTTAATAGAAGGAGCTATCACTCAAAAAAATACAATGCAGCATAATAGTTATCAGCAGGAGGAACAAACCTGCCAATCTACTTCCTAACTAGATCAAGATACTCCCGAATTACCTCTTATAACGAACAAAAGATAACTTCAACTGCCTATAGAGTCTACCTATGCATGGTAACAATGAAAACACTGTCAAAAACAACATCTACAACAATGTTGGTCAACCTCTTCTTCTAGTCAAGGGCATGCCCAACTTTTGAAAAATATCAAGCAGGTCAGGGTCCACCTCATCCAGGCTCCTCTTCTTCTTCTACTCTCTCTGTTTAGGTTTAGAATAATAGCAAAGGTCTTGAAAATTGTTGGGTTGGTAAAAGTTATCATACCATTTGGGTTCTTCCATTTTTAATCATTGTAAGTAAGCATTGAGTCTAAATTGCAAAAACCATTCAGGTTCCTTCTTTTTAGCTAAAATTAAGCAATGAGTCTAAATTGCAAAAGCCATTCAGGTTCCTTCTTTTTAACTGAAATTAACCTAAGCTTTGGAGAGTTATAAGGTTTAATGGATCTAAGTATATTCTACTTAAAATATAGTAACATGGTTTAAAACTGTAGGCATTGATATCAGAATCTAAGGATGAAATATAAAATATTTTATGTTCATGATTACAAGAAATTTTAATTTCATCTAACAAAGTTTGAGGAAGGTCTAGTATTTGCATCCTACTATAAAATTTGCTTGCATCACTCGAGCCCTTTGAATTTGGGCATGGTAGAGTCCATTACACAAACAATCAACCACTAAAAAAAGGTGAAAAGAAAAAATAAAATTTCATGCATTCTGACCCTAGAAAAGTTAGGGAGGAGTGAACTAATTTGTATAATAAGGACATGAAAAATACTTACTTTTCCATTGTCTTTTGATGAATTGTTGACCACAATCAAGATCTGAATTATCATAATCATTAAACCCTTTTTACAATAAGGACATGCAAAATGCTTACTTGTGCATTGTCTTTTGATGAATTGTTGGCCGCAATCAAGATTTGCATTATCATAATCATTAAACTCTCAACTCTAGATGAAATTTATGCTTTGATCATATAAACCCTTGAAATTGTTTACCAATAAGAACAAAAATCATCTTTAGTAAAAAGGAAGAACTCTCTAGAGTCCAAATTCATACCCATGTACAAATGGCCAAAATCTCCATGCCCAATGACCTTGCCCTTCCTCCATCTAATCGTTGATGCTCTCCTAAGGTGTTTCCCATGCAAACTCCATCTGGGGTTCAAATCCCATGAAATCCATAGATCACGTTGATGGTCTTCCTTCTTCTGGCATTTCCACACATATATCAACAAGGCAGAGAAAAATGCAGTGCTATAATGTGATGTTGTAATATGTGAATATTTTATTTGAAACTAGTGATAATTGGAAATGAAAAAGAAAAAAATATTTATAATGGAAAAATAAAAGAAATATTTATAATATAAAATAAAATGTATAAATTGCAATTGGGTTAAATGATTTATTTTTAATAAGAATTTGTTAACGCTAAATTAAAAAGAAGAAGAAATTTAAAATGATATTGGGATGAGTGTAAACATTTAAATATGGCCTCAATTAATAATAAAAAGGTCAATTAATAAAAATAATAAAATTCAATTTATTGTATTTTGATTTTGTTATTAACTTGTGAATAGCCTTTGTTACAATACCATGGGCCAATACCATGGCTTATCAATACTACAAGTCCAAAAACCATAACTTATTTCACAACCAAAATAATTTATAACAATATGACAAGATTCTTAGTTGTGGATATTCACCCCCACATTAAGGTAGATATTCTTAGTTGTGGATATTCACCCCCACATTAAGGTAGATATTCTTAGTTGTGGATATTCACCCCCACATTAAGGTAGATATTATTAACTTTTAAAATGTGGCCTTTGTTACAATACTGTGGGTCAATACCATGGATTAACAATACCACATGCCCAAAAAAACATAAATTATTTCACAATCAAAATATTTTATATAAAAATGGCAAGATTGTTAACCATGGATATTCACCCTCACTTTACCATGGATATTAACTTGTAAATGGGCTTTGTTACAATACCATGGGCCAATACCATGGCTTATCAATACCACATGCCAAAAAACCATAACTTATTTCATAGTAAAAATATTTTATTTTAATTTAATTTTACAACATTTTTTTAATTGAATCTAAAAGGGAAAATGTTACAATTTGAGATATATCTAACCCTCTATCGTGACGACTACTAAAAATATTCCCATAGAAATTAAATTAAGGTTTTAATAAAATTAAGCTAAGATGGATCTATGTTGATTCTTTTTATATATATATATATATATATATATATATATATATATATATATATATATATATAGAACTGACATAGATCCATCTTAGCTAAGGATCCAAGGGATAGATTAAATATACAGCATGATTTTTTAAAGTTTTTCATTATTTTATTTTCTTTAACATGATTGATCTTAAATATAGGTTTAAAATTTTTTAATTTAGATATTTTCTTAAACACAATACAATGTGATCAAATTTAAGAGAGTTAGGGAGGGACAAAGAGAGGGGGGGAGATACGAAAAAAGTTGGAGGGCAGAGAGAGAGAGTGATGGGGGGAGAGAGAGAGAGAGATGGAGTTGGAGTGGGAAAGAGAGGGAGGAAATAACAAATATAGAGAGAGATAGAGGTGGAGAGGGAGAGGAGTGAGAAGGGAGAGATGGAGAGAGAGTGAGGGAGAGAGGAGAGGAGGGAAGAGAAAGAAGAGGAGAGGATAGAGACAGGGAGAGAAGGGGAAGGAAGAAAGATGGAGAAGGACAGGGGGGGGAGATAGTGATAGAGTTGGACGGAAGAGAAAGAGAGAGAGGGAGACTGATTTGGGGGTGAGAGATAGAGGGAGGTGGGAGATAAGGGATAGAGAGGAAGGAAGATAGAGATGAGGAGAGAGAGATGGAATTGGAGGGGGCGGGAGAGGGAGGGAACAAGAAAAACATAGAGGGAGAAAGGTGGAGAGAGAAGGGGTGAAAAGGGAGTCATGGAGAGAGAGTGAGGGAGAGAGGAGAGTGGGAGGGAATAGAGAGAAGGATATAGAAAGAGAGGGAGAGAAGAGGAAGAGAGAGATAGACAGAGAAGAGGAAGAGAGGGAGATAGAGTGTGTGTATGTTTGGGGGGTGAGATAGAGAGAGGGAATAAAAAAGAGACACAAATCCAAATATAGATATTATATAGTATTATATAACCAACCTAGATCCATATTAACCTTGTAACTATCAAGTGCCGAGAGGGATCCAATCTCTTGAGGTGTAAACATTTCCTCGAGTATTTCACTAGAAAAAAAAGTTACACCTCGAGAGATTGGATCCCTCTTGGCGCTTGATAGATCCGGGGTTAAGATGGATCTAGGTCGGTTAATATGAATATAAAGTAGTTTTTATTCGATATTATAGTCTTAAAAATTAAAATTGTTCTTCAAATTAATTTCAAATTGGAACTAGATTCAATGAATAGATTTTTAAAAAATACATAAAATAATTTTTTTTATTAAAAGATATATTTTTAAAATTACAAATTATTAGAGATAAATAATGCAAAGTTGGCTCATCTATACACCATGTGAGGATGAAGAAGTGTTTAAGGAAGGATAACCTTTCAACCAATCTTTAACAGCCTTTCAATCCCCTATCACTTGTTAGTTTAGATTGCTTGACACAATTAAGATGACTAGCATAAAAAATTGATTGATAGTACTGTAGTACTTTTTAGGTAGTTGTATTTTTATTATTAGACTAAATTAGTCATTCATGTTAGTCATTTTTAGTTGTATTACTTATTATCTAGTCACATATTTTAACTCGCGACTAAATTAGTGATTTATGTTAGTCATTTTTAGTTTAGTCGCTTAAGATTGCTCATTTTTGGTAGTATTTCACTTGGAAAAGCAGCAGTGACTAACTTTTTTAGTCACCTAGTCACTAATTTCTCATTTTATACTAGTGTGTCTGTGTGTGTGTGTGTGCATAATCATGCACAAAAATCTTAAAGTAAATGAGAAGTGACAAAAGATAAAGATGTCCTAAATGGGGTGCTAAATCACGATGCACACAGTTGACAAGGACATGTAAGAGAGGTGGCACAACATGCATGTCATGTGGCAAGGCGATTGGAGGAAATGGAGGTAGATAAACATACCATATCATGTGCCCTATATGGGTGCCCACAATTATCCTTTCTTATATACTCACAGCATAAAGCCACCCACTACGATGAGTGTAACTTTGATCACCATGAACAATATATGTAAGTGAGGCGTCAATCACTGGCCATTCAAGGAGGATGACTAAGGATAGGATGTTCCATGGACCAACAAATCGGGGACAGAACATTCAAAGGACAATTTTGTTAATTTCCAAAGAATTTCTGAGGCAAAGGGTCGTATCTTGGCATGATAGCCACTGGGTTCACTTTCCCACTCACAGAATGATGAGATGGTTTAGTTGGTTGGAGGTTGGTAAGGGATTTTTAAGGTGAGATATTCATGCATTCAGCTTCATACACATCTCAAGGAGAGTCTATATCAATTGTCGTCTCAATAAAGCGAGTGCTCAAAGGGACCAGGTTTTGGTTTGGAATTCTATGAGATTTGAGGGCTTAAGAGTCATGGACCTTAATAGGCAAAGGCACAACAAAGGGAATAATCCCATGGAAATTTCCAAATAAGACATTTGCAGCCAAGCACTGGATCCAAGACATGTCATAAGGGTTGTGTAAGACATGGATTGATCTCGCAATCAATTTCTCTTTGTTTGCTTGATAGAAGAGAAAGAAATAATGGAGGAGATTGATGAGGATTTCCAACGCCTTTGGGACACTGTTATGAATAAATAAATATATATATATATATAATACAAATAATGTAAGAACAATAATGATAATAAATAATGATTAATTAGTAACTAGTTAATGAAAAAGGTATGTCCCTAAGGACATAACCATTGGTGAGGAAATACCTGCTTAGCGTATATAAGAAGGCCCTCATTCTCATTTTTAATCATCACATCAATTCTTTTATACGATATATAACATACAATCACTTGTCCTACTATGGATGTTTACATCTTTGAAGTATTTTTAAGATTACTTCATTGTGTATACGAACCTTTCTCATTACATTGGTATCAAAGAATATCGCTAAAAGTATATGAACTTTGTTCGTTACATTGGTATCAGAGCATCCCTCTAAGTATATGAACTTTGTTCGTTACATTGATATCAGATCCATTTCTCTAATCCCGCCCATTGGCCATTAAATTTTTCGTCAAAGTAGAAGTCGTCGCGATCAAGTGTTTCGTTATATAGTTGGAGGTTCTTCATTTTGTCTGATTCGTCGTCAGGCCTTTAGCCATTGAAAAGAAATTAAAAAAAAAAAATTAAAAAACTTATTATAAGAAAAAAATTATAGAAAAAAATAAAATAAAATAAAGGAAAAGGTTAAAAATTTATATCTATATATATAAATTTATTTAAACAAAAAAAATTATTAAAAAAAATATATCTGAAGAAAAAAAATCAAAAAGATCATATAAAATAAAATAAAAAATAAGAAAAATATCTTCTTGCGGTCCTCATTTCAATTTCAGTCGTACCCATCGTGCCAGGCAGCCACCAAAAGCCACACAGACACTAGCAATCTAGTGCAATGATTAGACTCTAACCCATTACGAGTCGCACAGCTTTGCAATGCTCGGCAACCATAAAAACTTCCTCCACATCAACCGTTGATGGACCGACACCTCCTTTGTTGCTGCCACACTATACGATCCAATCATAGGATATAATTTTGTCATCATAAGAACTTGGCAGCCACCACCATTGTGTCACCACAACTTTCTACCTCCCTCGAATTTCATCGTTGTCTATTTTCTAACTCATCTAAAACACAGCACCACCCATCTGCAACCACTGCTGAAAAAATCCTCTGCCACCGATCAATTTCACTTGTATGAGAAACCACCATATTTAATCAGTTGTCAAGGTTCCACATACCATTGTCATTGTTGCATTGTCTCGCATCGTTCACAACTACATTGCACTACCGTTGCTAACATCTCGTAACTCTACAAGTCACCATGTCACCAAACTGTGCAAAACGCCACCCTTGTATAACATTGCCACCATTTAGCTTATGCGTTGTACAGCCACCGACCCATCAGCCGCCTTTGTCTATAATCGTGATGGTAGAGTTATCGAAAGTCGTGACTTAAGGAGAGGACACATTTATGAGCTTCAAAAAAGAAATTAAGGTAACACAAATTTTAATAAGAAAAAGTCAATAATTAAGGTAAAACAAATCCATATATATATATAGAAAGAAGTTGAATTTGATAGAAATTTCAAGTGAGGTATTAAGGAAAAAAAAAAGAGTTCAAAAGGGAATAATAAACCTTTAATTTAAATTATCAAAACTGTAAAGTGAAAAGAATTAGTTAATATATAAATTTTATAAAAATAATAATAGAGGGTTACAAAGAATATTATATATATAAAGGGCTATTTATTGTGGACGTCAAAGTATTCTTCTACCAAAAATTATCCACAAACAACATGGAGTCCGAGTCCAAGTCATAATTGAAGGAAGGATGATTTTCCTACCAGCGTAGATTCATCTTTGCTCTGGATCTACCAAGCCCCAAGAGGGATCAAATATTTTTCACTCTATGCTAGTTTGCATATCAGGATATTTGATCCCCCTCTTAGTAGATCACAATAAATATGGATCTATGATGGTTTAATTCACCCGTTTAAATAGGCTACATTCCACGGGAATACCATGGGTCAATACCATTGGTTCTCAATACCATGCGCCATCTTTATTTTTATTAATATTAATATTAGGGTTAATAATATTTTTTTGCATTGTATTAATAATAATTTGGCCCATAGGCTTCACCTAAATAAAACCTCTTTTTTGAGTGTTCCTAAATATAAAGTAAATTATGGAGTAAATAAAATAATAACAAAAAAATGTTTTATTTATTTACCATACCTCTGGTTTATTTATATTTTATTTATTTACTATACCTCTTTTATAAGTATGGTATTTGGCTCATGATATTTAGCCCATGGTATTAAAATGGTATTTGGTCCATAGACTTCACCTAAATAAAACTTCTTTTTTGAGTCTTCTTTAAATATGAAGAAGTTTATAGACTAAATATAAAAATAGGTTATATTTATTTACCATACCTCTTTATTTATTTACCATACTTGGTTTATGGACTAAATATAAAAATATGTTTTATTTATTTACCATACTTTTGGAGTAAGTATAAAAAGAGGTGTTATTTATTTAAGATACCTCTAGTTTATTTATACTTTTATTTATTCACCATACCTATTTTTTGAGTGTTCATAAACCTTTTTATATTTTAAATTTATATTGTGTTTATGCATAATAATAATTAGATTGATTTCTAAATTAAAAATGTTAAATGCTAAACATTACATGTTAAATGTTTACATTTACATTTATGTTTACGTTTACGTTTACATGTTTATGTGAGATCTACCCCTTACTGGGTTGTAGAGCACCTCTCCATACAATAAGGGTATTTTAATCACACATCAGGAGTTAATTACATTAAGAGGGGCCATCCAAGGTAAAAGAGTTAATATTAGTACAAGCAACGATGAAAATTACATAAATATTAATCTCGTGAATCGACTGTTAATTTCATATGCCAATGTAGGTGAAACAACAGAATTTTTTGGAAAAATATATGAAATTAATTATTTATAAATAACAGTAGATCATTATGAGTACATATCTCAATTTCGTGTTGTAAAAATGTATGAGATAGAGGTTGACTTAATTCTTGGTCAACCTTGATTTAGAGAATTGGGTGCATTCATGTTAAACATAGAGAAAAAATTATGTTTTCTTATAATGGAAAGATGATCACATTTCAAAACATGACAATGAAGTCAAAATCGATAATGTCCTCTTCAAAAGGCTTTAAGGATGTTACGAAATTGATACTTCAAATGAATCAAAACTCAATATCAGAGAAGAAAAAAGAGCTTGAGGAGGCCATATCGAATAAAAATGAAGAAAAATCTCGTTTAAAAGATCATATCCAAAAACTAATTGCACAAGTCAAAAAGTGTAAAACTAAGAAGCACATGTTAGAACAAGAAAAAGAAAGTTTTGACAAGAAATTCAATGAAATTCTATTAGAGAAAGAAGAGGAAAATTTACACTTAAAAGACCTTAACAAAAAATTATTAGAACAAATCAAGTGTTTAAAAGACGAGAAGCTTGAATTCCAAAATAAAGTTGACTCAGAAAATGAATAACTCTTATGTGTCAAAAATAACAATTACGGTCTACTCACTCAAATTAAGAAACCTAAAAATTATAAGAAAGCATTGAACAACAAATTAGAAGAATTTATCACAAAATAAGTGTCAAAGTCTTCAATCCAAGTTGAAGAAAAATATACGAACTCCAACCCAGTAAATATCACAACTCAAGAAGAAGAGAAACCTATAGAAGTTAAAACCAATTCAGATATTGCAGTTCAAACAATGGAAATTCCAAGTGATGATTCAGTAACCAACTCAACAACAACAGTACCTGAAGTAAATGAGGAAATTACCACACACATGATAAGGGGAAATCCAACCAGCAGAACTCCTTATCGACATCTGAACCATAAGAGCAGACAACTAAGTCAGTCTATATATTTGAACCATTCAGAACGGAAACAACAAATTTATGTTCCAAGGAATACTGAAGTTTGTAGAATCCATTCCTATGATAAAAATTCATTACAAAATTCTAGTGATCGGAAGATTCCACAGAAGGTTAATCTAGGATGGTCTGATCCATTCTCAATCTGACAATTTTGTGTATCACTCAGAGTATCATATCGTCTTATATCAACGAAGATGAAAGTTCAAAGATAAGAAGATATTCGAAACGGGAAAAGAGATCAAGCATTTCAGCGGTAAGCTTTGAGGACAAAGCTTTTTGAAGAGGAAGAAATGTTATGAATAAAAATATATATAAAATAATACAAATAATGTAAAAACAATAATGATAATAAATAATGATTAACTAGTAACTAGTTAACGAAAAATATATGTACCTAAGGACATAACCGTTGGTGAAGAGGTACCTGCCTAGGGTATATAAGCAGACCCTCATTCTCATTTCTAATCATCACATCAATTCTTTTATACAATATACAATTACTTGTCCTACTATGGATGTTTACATCTTTGAAGTATTTTGAAGATTAATACGTTGCATATATGAACCTTGTTTGTTACATTGGTATTAGAGGATACCGTTAAAAGTATATAAACTTTGTTCGTTACAAACATCATGACCATGGAGTAGTTATTTGTAAATACATAGGGTTGGGTGCACAATCTGGGTAAATCTTGGACATAAGAAACCAATTTATTTAAGTTAATGGAAACGTACTAGAATATAAAGGTTATAGTAGCCTTTGCAATGGCTTCGAAGACAACGAAACTTGCATAATTAAGGAAGCAACACTCTCTCTCTCTCTTCAAAGGAAAATTTGAAGACTTTGTTCAAGTGTCTTCAGGGTTACAATTATTGTCAAAGGTAGAAAAAGCAATGGCACACACACGAATCCTTGACATGGTCCTAGGGATCCAAAGGATCTCCAAATGGCCTTATCCTGATCCTAGAAGACTCTCTTCCACTTTCCTTAAGTCAAAATGACACATCAAATTCATAGATTCTAGGTTTTGTGAAAGAAGAGGCCATTCTAGGTCCAATTATTTGTAGGTTTTAACCTTGTACAGAAATTAGCTGCATTCGAATTCTAAAAACAAAAAATAAACAATGTCGAGAGTATAAAACATAAAACAGATATACATAGATATTTTCCCTGAATCCCAAAATCGAGACTACCAGATTGATTTTTCATTATGTTCCTTGCAATGTTACAATACATATATACACATGTTGAAGCATCCATAAACCCCAATCCATTAACCCTGGATTAGAACATAACCGTAGTGCCCTTGACCGGATCTACAAAATACCATGGACAGAAAACCATTATGCCCAAAACCATGTGCGAAATCCATGCACAAAACCATAGGTAGGTCCACCCACCCTCTATTTCTTTTTCCATAAAAATATTTAAATGAAAACCTTCATCCTCCATGTTCACATGTTTAATGAAAATAAGGTCTGCAAAATTTTAGTAAAAGCTTTCTTTCTCCATTAAACTTTATAAATGGAAACCTTCCTCCTCCATATTCACAAGTTTAATGAAAATAAGGTCTACAAAGTATTTCTTTCTCCATTAAACTTTATAAATGAAAACCTTCCTCCTCCATGTTCACAAGTTTAAGTTTAATGAAAATAAGGTCTACAAAGTTTTAGTGAAAGATAGTTAAGCATGATTCAGTCAATTTCATTATAATTCATGAATAATTATATTGTCAAAATTTAATTTCTGACTAAAAAATGATATTTAAATCATTCCACCATCCGTAGTTTAAGTTTAATGAAAATAAGGTCTACAAAGTTTTAGTGAAAGATAGTTAAGCATGATTCAGTCAATTTCATTATAATTCATCAATAATTATATTGTCAAAATTTAATTTCTGACTAAAAATGATATTTAAATCATTCCACCATCCGTGAGAAAAAGTATATAACACCTAAAGGAAAAAGTTTTAAGGTCATTTCCATTATTCCAAATCTCCCATTTTTATATCTCACCGATATTAATTAAAAATATTCGAGAAAAAGAAAAGTAAAGTAAAATATTCAACAACAAAAACTTTCTCCAAAGTCCGTCTCACCTTTATTCATTAATTTTGTTCTTCGTCCCTCCTTTATTCATCAATTTTGTTCTGGACAATAAAGTTTGAATGGACTGTACCAATTAATATATTTTGATTGACCTCTATTGAGGTTTTGATTGACCTCTATTGAGTTAGACGAATTGTTTAAAAAATTAAAAGTGGTAGGAATTTAGGGAAAAAATTCAAGAAATCTTGTAGTGGTAGTGTTTGAATAATGTTTTTTTATGATGAAAATAAATTCAACACCATCAAAAAAAATTTTAAGACATCCAAAATTTTAAAATTTAACAAAATATAAATTTACAAAATCTTTATCAAATCTTATCAAAATTTTACCCAATTTTTTATCAAAATCATTTTTCAAAGCAAAAAACAATCTGGTTAGACCGTTAGACTACAGATCACATCAGTGATGAGGTGGTGCTTCTATTTTGTTGTGAATTTTTCGATATTTCAAACTTATGGTTTGAATTGGCCGTAGGTATAACGTGTAGCATGTGCAAAAACACATGCAACATAACACGTACCATGTGCGCTCACACATACGCGGTGACCGTGAAAGAATGTCCGCGTTTTTGTTATCCTATTTAACACTTTCATCCTCATCAAAGTGTTGCCCCTCCCGCCTTCTTTAACTAGTGATTTGACTTGTCAACCTTAATTTACGGAATGTTACAATATTCAAAGAAAACCCAAGTCTCTTCAAATAGCATACCTTTTTAAAAGGCTCCGAAATTCTAGAAGTTTGCTTCCGGTTTAATTTACCGAGCGATACCTATATCAAATATATATGATTGGAATTTAGGTAAAAAATTTATCATTAAACCTTCCTAACTAACCACTGGCCATATTTTTTATTGAAAAAATAGCATACCCTATGAAAACAACGAAGTAAATTCCACTGAAGGGGTTGTCATTTTAAGGAATACCTAAAATTATTTGAAAGGGAATTTAACTTTAATTGAATTTTGATAAGTTTTTATTATAAATTGATTGTTCTTCTTTTATCTAACAAATAGACTAGGTATGTCTATGTTCAAGTTAGTCACACAAATAATAATAATAATATTTAAGTTTTTATTATAAATTGATTGTTCTTCTTTTATCTAACAAATAGACTAGGTATGTCTATGTTCATGTTAGTCACAAATAATATTAATGAACCTAAACATTATATAATTATGTTTTAATTTATTTTTTCTGTAAATTTTGGTAAGGCTTTTTAAAATATTCTTTAATGATTTTTATGTATGTTGATTGAAATGGACGAATATGATAATTAAAATAAATATTCCATTCATTTAAAATGGATTTAAAAATATATTTTATAAATTATTAATATATCGTATTTACAAAATATTACATATATTTATAAATTATAATAATTAATTTAATCTTAAATTACTTTTGTAAATTTATGAAATTTTATATAATTCAAAAAATAAAACAAATATATTTATAAATTATAATAATTAATAATTAATTTAATCTTAAATTACCTTTGTAAATTTATGAAATTTTATATAATTCAAAAAATAAAACATATTTATAAATTATAATAATTAATAATTAATTTAATCTTAAATTACCTTTGTAAATTTATGAAATTTTATATGATTCAAAAAATAAAACAAAAAAATATTCATGTATACAATATATCTTGGAAAACCAAAATTTTGGCATGATTTTGGCAAAATTAATTTTTTGGAAATCTAGGTTATAGTTGTCAAGCTTCTGGAATTTTGGGTACCCCATAGGTTTTCGATGGTGTTGAATTGATTTCTACCATTAATAATAATAATAATATTTTCCAGGAATTTAGATGCCCCATAGATTTTTATAGTGTTGAATCCATTTCCACCAAAAATAAATAAATAAATAAATAATATATCAAAAATCATTCAAAAACTCCAAAGGAAAAAAAAAAACTAGATTTGAGCAAAAAAATAACCATCCACATCTATACACAATATCAAACTCTATATATAGCATACGTTAATAAAAATATATATATATCTTCCGTATATGCCCAGTTTCCGTGTATGCACACATCTTCCGTATATGCCCAGTTTCCGTATATGCGCACATCTTCCGTATATGCCCAGTTTCCGTATATGCACACATCTTCCGTATATGCCCAGTTTCCGTATATGCGCACATCTTCCGTATATGCCCACATCTTCCGTATATGCCCAGTTTCCGTATATGCGCACATCTTCCGTATATGCCCAGTTTCCGTATATGCTCACATCTTTCGTATATGCCCAGTTTCCGTATATGCACACATCTTCCGTATATGCCCAGTTTCCGTATATGCACACATCTTCCGTATATGCCCAGTTTCCGTATACGCCCAGTTTCCGTATATGCACACATCTTCCGTATATGCCCAGTTTCTGTATATGTGCACATCTTCCGTATATGCCCAGTTTCCGTATATGCACACATCTTCCGTATATGCCCAGTTTCCGTATATGCGCACATCTTCCGTATATGCCCAGTTTCCGTATATGCGCACATCTTCCGTATATGCCCAGTTTCCGTATATGCGCACATCTTCCGTATATACCCACATCTTCCGTATATGCCCAGTTTCCGTATATGCGCACATCTTCCGTATATGCCCAGTTTCCGTATATGCGCACATCTTCCGTATATGCCCAGTTTCCGTATATGCTCACATCTTCCGTATATGCCCAGTTTCCGTATATGCGCACATCTTCCGTATATGCCCAGTTTTCGTATATGCGCACATCTTCCGTATATGCACACATCTTTCGTATATGCCCAGGTTCCGTATATGCGCACATCTTCTGTATATGCACCATGTTCCTTTCACCATAAATCCGATGTATGATACTAATTACCAATTAGAATGATATCATAATAGTCAATTGATTCATATGCAACAAACACCATTAGCCTCTATCATGCAAAGCATAACTTATACTAGTTAATGATACCAATTCTCAATGCATAATCTCATACTCAAATATTGACTTGAGTATACTCCCCTTGTGGTCATGCTCCCTCTTTGTGTTAGGAATAAGACCTCTTTGTGTTAGGTCCCTTTTGTTGGCACCTTTCCTGTTATCCACCATAAGACCGAGTCATGGCGACCATTGGCTTAGGCCCTAGGCACTAAGCCCTTTTAAGTCCTATAGGAGGCCTTTTTCCTTTGTTAATGGCTCCACGTCATTGGTCACGTTTTTAGGCGAATGACCACCCATCAACCCAAAGGACGGAGCTCCCTATTTGATAGCCCCTTTGTTTATTATGTGTTTCACTCCTTCCTTTCTACGAGAAACAATCCAAGGAGCTAGTGCTTAGATGCTCCTAGAGCCTCTGCGACTCTTTTCTCTATGCCCAAGATATTATTTCTATGTGAAACAAGTCGAGGGTAGTGTCCAGGTGCTAAGCTCGAAACTCCCTTATCCACGCACTTCCCTCTTGTGCATGTTAACAAACTCATCGGGGTTTGCCTTCCGAGTTGACATGTCCCATGGGGACCGCCCGAAACGCTCCCCATTGGCCATCATTGTTGCCTGTTGGTGCTGACGTATCCCAATGCCCTTTCTCTTGACACTTTCATTTTCATGACCTCCATACCTCCCTTGGGGTCGATGTGTCCAATGGAGACCGCTTGGTGATATGTGATTGGTTGTCTCCCTCCGTATATGTCAATTGTCGTGTTTGGTTATTCTACCAACTTTGGCTATGCGCTAAAGGATCCTCCATTCACCTTTAACCATGTTATTTTACTTTGGGTTCATATAGCTTTGGCTCGCTCTATCTTTCAATCCAAGAGGCCATTTTAGGGCTTCCAAACCACTGGAAAGCTCCTTAGAGATCTATCCAACTTGCTAGGTTACACCTGCATTTGAGATGATATGGTGCTAAAAAACTGGCTCTGAAGTATATGTACTATTCCTTTGCCACCAATGATTACCATGCTTTCCTCTGCCTTTGCTTTGCCTATGCCACCTCTACTATTGCTTTTTCCACAAATCTTTACCTTGATCACTAATGAAAAATTATTTACCAATGCAATTTTCTTTACCAATCTTTGCCATTTCCTTTGCCTTTGCCTTTTCCATCAATGACAACATATGTCCAACAAAGGGAGGACCTGGTTAGAAGGGTAAGGAAAGGACCTGTTGAGACCACCCAAGTTAAGGAGTTTCGTCTCCAAATTTATTGAAGAAAGCCTCAAACAACGTGTAGAATCTTAATGAGGCATCCATCGATGACTCACCATTGAATGTGATGGAATGGACAGGATTGTTGTGGGATGGCTTCTGCGTGAGCATAGTACTGTAACCCATTACTTGCCTTGGTATATCTCTTGAATTTCTTGTTCACATGGGTGGCCCACTATGGCAATGAATGTAGAAAAGGCATGTCGAGTGGCACCTTGCAATGACAATTTTGTTATACATCGCTTAATTGCTATCCAGGGGGCATGTTGTCATGCCCTACCAAGTCGTGGGCAAGTGGGGGTCTACCTGGATTCCAACGCTAGTGTTTGTGGAAGAGGTGGTGCTCCCGTTCCTTTGCTCCGGCAAATCACAATCCTCACGATCTCCGTTACTCAGTTTTTCCACCCGGCGACCTATGGTACATTCCCTCACTTTCCAAAACGCAGATTGGTGCGGGACCTCTATGGGTTCGCTTGCCCGGACTCCCTCTGCAGTACTGGTGTGAGGAGGTCTTCGTCAGAATTGGAAATTCTCTCGGAACATACTTGGACCATGATAAGACTTTCGTTCAAACCAAGAATCGAACCCTAGCTCACATTCTAGTCCACCTGGACACGCGTGAAGGTTTGGAAGAAAAAATCACCCTTCAATGGGGGAAATACACTCAGGTGCAGATCTTGGACTATGAAGGAGTCCCATTTCGCTGTAGAAGATGTCACAAAGTGGGGCACATCTTCAAGGATTGCCCACTAATAAAAAAACCAAAGGCTCCTCTGAGTGCACCATCTACATCAATTACAATCTTCGCTTTTGTTCACACCTTGATGGTCATCCATCTCTCCTCTCAGGATTGGGTCTCTCCCTTCCTGGATCTGTCATCCATTCATCTAGGGGGAGGAAATCTCATCTTTCAAAAGCCATTGAAAGGGTTGGGGCAGAGGTTGCCTCTGGTAGACAATCCACTTTGGAAGGGGTACTTAGAGCACTAAACACCTTGGGCAGGGTTCCCCCATGAAGTGCCTCTCATTTAATTGCTGAGGCATGGCCAGTGCCTCCAAAAAACTAGCCTTGCACCGGTTATTTGAAGTCGAACCAATTGATATCATCATGCTGCAAGAATCCCTAGGTGAGGGCGAAGTTATCTCCAGAACACTAGCCTCCCTTAAACTTGGATGGCAATTTTACGCCCTTGATGCTATGGGGCGATCGGGGGTTTCGCCATAGGGCACAATCCTCGCACCATCAGAGTGTTAGCATCTTGGGGAGGATCTGGGTTTATAGTATTGGATATCTTCTCGGCAGAGCTTGGCCTGAATCTTAGGGTTATCAATATATATGGTCCATGTCAACAGTGAGAGAACTTTTGGCAGCATTTGCACTCCCTGCCTACAATCAGAAACAATTTGGTCTGGAGAATAAATGATGGATCAAAAGCTCGCATAGGACTGGATTCCTGGATTGGGGGGGGAGGAAGATTCCATCAAGCACCTCAATTTACAAGATATAAAGGTCTTTGCACACATAGCTGATCAGACGAACACCACCATTTTCTCACAAGGATGGAAATCTGCCCAACAGCTTGATATTCCTCCTCAATGGCACCAAGAGTGGCAAGATTATATAAATGCTATGAGTGAATCTCACATCAAGATTAAGGAGGGACCTAATGAACTTGTTTGGTGCCTAGCAGAGAACGGAATTTATACCCCAAAGGCTGGCTATCTCAGTCTCATGTCGCACAAACAACCTAAGCAGACACTTGAACGGTGGAAGAGCATCTCGAAGCTTGGTTCTCCCCCGTGAACAAGACTTTTCTCTTGGTGTGTTCTCAGAAACAAGGTCCCCACGGGGAATCACTATCACATCGTTCATTCCAAGGCCCTCACTGGTGTGTCTTATGCAAACAATGTTCTGAATCGACTCAACACTTATTTCTTCAATGTGAATCTCAGAGCAATCTCTGGTAGATTGTCACCTCCTGGATTCAACTATCTAGTAAATGGGAGGGTGAAAATATTTGCCGAGCCTAGGAAAATTGGTGTAGTTTGCATCGAGGTACAAAATAGTTATGCCTTCCCCTTCTTATATGCTAGCATATCTCGCTGGCTCAAAGCCAGATTATTTTTAATGACAGAGCAACTAGATGGATGCATATCTCAGCCCAGATTATATCTGCCTTCCACGATATGCCCGAGCCCACCAGACCTCGGCCTAGGAGACCGCTAGCCCCTGCTCCCATAGATAAAAATACTCCCTGGGAATTCTTTGATGGTGCTGCACAAAACCAAGGATGTGGAGGTGGTTTCATTCGATACCTTACTAATCATCACTACTTTAAGGTTAAGATGGAGCTTGGATATGGGACAAATAACTTCGCAGAACTTATCACACTTCGCCATTTGCTACATTTCTCACTGGGTCATGATTGCATGGATCTTAACATATATGGGTAGATTGGGAACGACTGTGGTCGGCTTTGATACAGGGGGAGATCAGAACGAACACCAAAGATGATTCCTCATCTAAGGCTAACAATGAGGAAAATTGTGCCTTAGTAGGTAAGGCAAGGAAGGGGAAAGGAAAGGCTTCCCATTTGAAATCAGATTCTTGCGATGGAGGTAAGAAGAAGGATATGTCAAAAGTTAAGTGCTTTCATTTTCATGAGTTGGGTCAGTGTGCTACAAATTTTCCACTCAAGAAGTCCAAGAAGAAGTCCTCAGGAGGAGTGGTGGGTGAGGCTTTGGCCTCTCGATTCGAATTGGACTTTACTCTCATTGCATGCATGGTGTCATCAATGATTGGTAGTGCATGGTACCTTCACAGTGGGGCTTCATTCGACATGGCTAGTGACAAGGATTTGTTCTACGAGCTGAAGGAGAAGGATCTCCATATAGATATCAATATGGGTGACGATGAGAGGTATATGCTATAGGATTGGGCACGATTACTTTTGAGGGAGCATGAAGCTACTCTCACCTTGAGGGATGTTATGTATGTGACTAGGTTGAAGAAGAACTTAGTATCGTCAGCATGTTGGAGGATAGAGGCTATGATGTGGTTTTTAGCAAAGGAAAGGTGTTCCTTAGACACATAGCCATGGTTCAGGTAAACAGTATTGGGATCCAGGTGAAGAATCTCTGTAATTTGGAGGTAGAGGAAAGGTGTTCCTTAGACACATAGCCATGGTTCAGGTAAACAGTATTGGGATCCAGGTGAAGAATCTCTATATACAGAAATTGTGCATATACGGAAATTGTGCATATATGGAAGAATTCTATAGGTAGATACTTTTTCATTTCACACATTAGCCCATATTAAATGAATGTTATTATTGTTTTAATATTTAATATTTCATGATGGGTGCGAATAGAGAGTGACATAGGGGCTTGGTAGGTGAGCTTGTTAACCTCTTAAAAAGATAGAAATTTATGATGGGCAGGGAGTGGACGAGGGGAGTGGGGCATCCTTAAGTCAATTGCAGATTCCCCGAATATTCGAGAATCCAACGGACCTGGGCACGGTCAATTTTTTGACCGCGCCCATGTCCGTCGGATTCCCGTATATTCGGGGAATTTACAATCGACTTAAGCTCACCGAGGAGTGGGTAGGGGGTAGTGACTTACTATATGCATGCACAAGTGTGTGAGGAACACAAATAACTTTAAATATGTGAAACAGGGAAGAGATGGTTAGTATGAGAAACTATAGGGGAGGAGTGGGTAGGGGGGAGTGACTTGGTCTATGCATGCACAAGTGTGAGTAACACAAGTAACTTTAAATATGTGAAACAGGGAAGAGATGGTTAGTATGAGAACCTACACGGGAGGAGAGCGATTGAGGCTGGGTGACGGGGAGGAGTAGAAGCCCCACCTACATGAGGGAAAATCTGAAGTTTTTTCTAATTGTGGAGAGCTTGGTTCAGGTGTAGATCAAATAACATTAGTATTTTGTAGAAATCCGAACAAGCCATGTTGTGGCTGCAAGACTTTACCTAGCTGCATGGGATTAAGGTAGGTGGGGAAGCAATGAATCTCATTGGAGTTGTAGAGGTGATGAACCATTGGAAGCTGACGATGGGTGCAGTTTTTGTATGTCCTCTTTCTCTCACCTGTCTTACTCACAGTATCTTTGCTACCCTTCCTTTTGTGTATCAATTGGTATCGAATTGTGTGGTTTTTCTCTAAAGGTTTGATTTTCACTGTGTCGATATCTCTCTTTGACGAGGGGTTGGAGGACCTACTTATTAGTGAGTTTGATAGTGTTGTGTTTGCTACTATGTGGTGTGTTCCTATTGGCTTGGGTAATTTTTATAGCAAAGGTGGTTCAAGCATTGGCGGGGTAATTTCTTGGGTTGGGTGTGATTTTGGCTCCATGTTCGTGGAGGTACATGTTGTAATTCAAATTTGTATGAGTTTTGCTTTGTGTCTTATTGTTTGTGTTTCATTCCTCCCTCACGTTTGTTTCTTAATTCCAAAGACAGTGGGTTGGGGTTTGGTAGAGGGTATGGTATACCTTTGTATAATTTTCCTTCCTCTATCTGTTTGATCTTTTCTGAGAATTTCGAGAGATCGTCACTCCTACACGATATGCCGCCTATACAACATATGCAGAGCAGGAGGGGAGTTTACTGGTAGGGGCCTCAAAACTGAAACTAGGAACAATTACATGTACAAGAAACTTTTAGGGCTCCTTATGCATGATCTTTCCCTGAGACTGGTTAAAAAATCAAGAAACTAGAATCCATGGTTGATGTAGAGCAACAAGCCTTCCTTTTCTAATTTTGAGTTTTTGGAAAAGGTCTCTGGTTATTTTCCTTATATTAGTCATAGGAGGGGACGAAGGAAACAATATCTTAATTCTATAGTATTACACTTACATATGAAGACATTGCTCGACATTGTACTAAAAAATAAATAGATGGAAAGATGCAATGTATTTCTCTCTTTGGAAGACACTGAGAGAGCTCTGAGAAATCAAAGTTTCTTCTTTGGATAAACTCGATGTAAAGCTGACACATCTCGAAGGCTAATTTCATTGTTAATCTGATCCTGCTACTCCCCGAAGTTCTACAACAAAGGACCCAACAAGTCTGTCTTCCTCGAATGTTTGGTGATTGTTTTGTATTAATGTTATGTTTTGGAATGTCAAGGTATATTAAGAATGTTTGTTAATTGAGATTAAGTGTAATGAATAAGGGGTTAAAATTTTTCGTCTCTATTGAAACAAGTGAAACGACCTATAAAGTACTATGAATAAGCACTCCATGGCTTTATGGCTTTATATTGTAATTTATTTTTGAATTCATTAGGAGACAATAAAAATATTAATTTACAAAATAATATCAATTATTTAATATTGACACATGATGTGTTTAATCATAATCCTAATCAAAATAAATAAGAGATTACCTCTTAAAAAAACAATAGTATTTATTACTCTCTTTTTTTTTTTCTTCCAGTAAGAGTATTTATTACTTATATAAATAAAAAAATTCACACATATGTATATAATGTATTAGAAGAACTGGTAAATAGGTAGCCTTAGTCTCATAGTGGGTGGGTTGATTCCTACAGCTTTTATATTTATATTTTCGGGCATATTGTAATTATCTTCCTCTTCTATATAGATTGCATTACTCAAGGAAATTTAAATCTTAGATCTTTTAATTTGCAAAATACTTCATATCATCACAATTGCCAATTAAAATATCCTCTATAATACACATATATATTATTTAACAAAAAAAATATTTATAATTACAATTGGTTAATGATGTTTTAATAGATTTACTCTAAAAACTAATTTCCTTCATCTTAAGTTTCTTTTTCATAAAAATTATATTTTATTAATAAAATGCTCTCATGAAATCAAAACAGTTTCCCTTAATTTTAGATTTCTTAATTTTAAAAATAGATTTTATTAAAAATGATCTTTTTAAGGATATACGTAATGCTGACAGAGGGAAAATTAACTGTGGTTGTCATCCTCTCTGATTATTTAATTGTTATTTTTTAATATTTTATTTTTATTTTGAAAATAATAATGTGACTAGATTGAGTATTAAAAGAATTATATATATTTTTTATATGCATATATAAATCGCTGAGGAATTAGGGGATGATCAAAATGGTAGAAATGGGATAAACAAAATTCAAGAAACCTTGGAGTAGTATTGTTCTAATCATGTTTTTGATGGTGGAAATGGATTTAGCGTCATCAAAAAACTTCTAGACACCTAAAATCTTAAAGTTTGATAATTGCTTTACAAAATTGGCTGCAAAATTTTATCAAAATATTACCAAAATTTTCATGATTTTCAAGGCAAAAAACAATCTAATTAGACTAGGCTATATAAACTACTTCTCTCAATATAATAATAGAGTATAGATAAACTACCTCTCTCAATATAATAAAATAGTAGAGTAATAAAATAATTTTAGAATATCAATATTGTATAATTTCAACCAGTCAATTATAATTTTTATAATTCTTTTTATGGAATTTCAAATAAAATTTACCTCAAATCCAGAATCTAGTTAATGGAAAAAAAAGTTCTGCCGTACTGCCTCTTATCCATGATTGTTTTTAGTGTTCAATGAGGTTTTGTCCACGCAGGTTCTTTCCAATTGTCATATTATTATAGTTCATGATTGTTCAATGTTCAATGAGGGATTTGATCTCCTTCCGATGCCCATATTCCTTTCTTATATATTTGAAATGTCTGCATTTGCTTTACATAAAGAGGATCTTGTCCTTTAAAAATTAGTTCTACAAGCATGCGCATGCTCTATATAATGTTGTTTAGGCATCAAAGCGATCAATTCCGTATGATTGCATATAGTATATGGGATTTAGGTTCAACTTATCTTATCAGAATCTAGATTTTATAATTACTCTTCGGAACTTCAACGAGCTTTACCATTAAAGGGGAATATTTATATTATTTTTTATAATAGATAAAATTGAAGAAACTGGAATTTATAACGCAAGTTTATTCCTAGGATATCTTGAACTCGCAAAATATTTTATTTTACTTTACGAGGCCGTTAAAGATGGCGATTCCTATTTCCACCTCCATAGCAAAGTTAATGCTATGGAGGTACCGTCTGACAGCCCGACGACCACCATTCACCATGCATCATATTCCCATCCATCATCGTTCTCCGGCATCCCTCTCCGGCTGCCCATCTCCGCCCCGGCGCCCCGTTAAAGATGGGAGTGCAGGAATATGTGATATGAAGTCAAACTCATAACGGAATCTGCAGAAATATAAATTAATTGAAATTAACAGGTTGATGTGGTAGTTATCAGGCACATCTAAATCATAATAATAAACAAGGGAGCATAAACCAACCTTGCAAATTGCAGGAAAGAAGCGTTCTGTGTCTCTCGTTTAGTCAACATTAACGGAACGCTGACAATGCGATCAGAGTCTTATACATTAAAATGCGTATTGTCAGATGGCAGTGTTCCCTGAAAAACTACCCCACATAGGATGTATTCAAGAAATTCAGACTGAGAAAGCCAAGGGCTTCACCCTCACCAATGTTGTGTTTTCACAGACGGCGTTATCAATCACAACCCTGAAATCAAATCAAAACAGAAAGATTGCTCAATAGTGAGCTAACGAAAATTCCCTAAAAAACCGAAAGTCCCCGCAGCAACTTATTAGAAAACCATTTTCTGTAAGGAAGAAGGAAGGTCACAGAAGAAACTACTAACTGCAAAGTCTTCTATGTCCCTGAAGATTTCTCTCCGCTGTGCTATTATTTTCCTCTGCAGATACACCAAAGACAATATAAGCAAGCTCCTCAGATGTTGTGAATCGGCGAGATCATTCTGTATTCAGAAGATGCATTTATATAAGAGCGCACAAATAATCCCTGCTTTATGTGGTCAATGGATGATCCAATCTGGGAAACCAGAGAGAGTGGCACCTCCAACTCTCGGCCTCTCGTATGGCGGAACCAGTACCGGAAGAGCGTTGGAAGACCATGATGCGAGGAGAGACCCCTGTAGATATTCGAAATCTCTGTGGTGTGTTCGTTTCACTTCGTTTCAGAAATTTCATGGGCAGTTTGGGCGCGGAAATAACATTTGAATTTTGAAATTTTGGGCACCAAGATTGGGCGATTGCATTGAATGACTATAGAGGTTGCATTGAATGAGTATGGTGTACTATCATATCCACCGTGTGACAGGTTGGAAGGGAGCGGCCGGGAAAGGTATGGAGCATAGTTGCCGGAAAATCATGGGATTGCATGTAGCTGTCGCGTCAGTATCCCATACATACATGGATTTGGCTGTAAGGACGGTGCATTTGTATCCCATACATACATGGATTTGGCTGTAAGGACGGTGCATTTATATTGCTATAGGGGTGGAAATAGCAATTGCCAACACGTGGCGATTCCTATTTCCACCTCCATAGCAAAGTTAATGCTATGGAGGTACCGTCTGACAGCCCGACGACCACCATTCACCATGCATCATATTCCCATCCATCATCGTTCTCCGGCATCCCTCTCCGGCTGCCCATCTCCGCCCCGGCGCCCCGTTAAAGATGGGAGTGCAGGAATATGTGATATGAAGTCAAACTCATAACGGAATCTGCAGAAATATAAATTAATTGAAATTAACAGGTTGATGTGGTAGTTATCAGGCACATCTAAATCATAATAATAAACAAGGGAGCATAAACCAACCTTGCAAATTGCAGGAAAGAAGCGTTCTGTGTCTCTCGTTTAGTCAACATTAACGGAACGCTGACAATGCGATCAGAGTCTTATACATTAAAATGCGTATTGTCAGATGGCAGTGTTCCCTGAAAAACTACCCCACATAGGATGTATTCAAGAAATTCAGACTGAGAAAGCCAAGGGCTTCACCCTCACCAATGTTGTGTTTTCACAGACGGCGTTATCAATCACAACCCTGAAATCAAATCAAAACAGAAAGATTGCTCAATAGTGAGCTAACGAAAATTCCCTAAAAAACCGAAAGTCCCCGCAGCAACTTATTAGAAAACCATTTTCTGTAAGGAAGAAGGAAGGTCACAGAAGAAACTACTAACTGCAAAGTCTTCTATGTCCCTGAAGATTTCTCTCCGCTGTGCTATTATTTTCCTCTGCAGATACACCAAAGACAATATAAGCAAGCTCCTCAGATGTTGTGAATCGGCGAGATCATTCTGTATTCAGAAGATGCATTTATATAAGAGCGCACAAATAATCCCTGCTTTATGTGGTCAATGGATGATCCAATCTGGGAAACCAGAGAGAGTGGCACCTCCAACTCTCGGCCTCTCGTATGGCGGAACCAGTACCGGAAGAGCGTTGGAAGACCATGATGCGAGGAGAGACCCCTGTAGATATTCGAAATCTCTGTGGTGTGTTCGTTTCACTTCGTTTCAGAAATTTCATGGGCAGTTTGGGCGCGGAAATAACATTTGAATTTTGAAATTTTGGGCACCAAGATTGGGCGATTGCATTGAATGACTATAGAGGTTGCATTGAATGAGTATGGTGTACTATCATATCCACCGTGTGACAGGTTGGAAGGGAGCGGCCGGGAAAGGTATGGAGCATAGTTGCCGGAAAATCATGGGATTGCATGTAGCTGTCGCGTCAGTATCCCATACATACATGGATTTGGCTGTAAGGACGGTGCATTTGTATCCCATACATACATGGATTTGGCTGTAAGGACGGTGCATTTATATTGCTATAGGGGTGGAAATAGCAATTGCCGTGTTGCCCCTCCCGCCTTCAAAGTGTTGCCCCTCCCGCCTTCTTTAACTAGTGATTTGACTTGTCAACCTTAATTTACGGGATGTTATAATATTCAAAGAAAACCCAAGTCTCTTCAAATAAAATTCTAGAAGAAGTTTGCTTCCGGTTTAATTTACGGAGCGATACATATATCAAATATATAATATTATATTATAATTTTGTCCTCAGACATATACAATACATAATCGCGTTATGAGATTGGAATTTAGGTAAAAAATTTATCATTAAACCTTCCTAACTAACCACTGGCGATATTTTTTATTGAAAAAATAGCATACCCTATGAAAATAACGAAGTAAATTCCACTGAAGGGGTTGTCATTTTAAGGAATACCTAAAATTATTTGAAAGGGAATTTAACTTTAATGGAATTTTGATAAGTTTTTATTATAAATTGATTGTTCTTTCTTTTATCTAACAAATAGACTAGGTATGTCTATGTTCAAGTTAGTCACACAAATAATAATAATAATATTAATGAACCTAAACATTATATAATTATGTTTTAATTTATTTTTTCTTTAAATTTTGGTAAGGCTTTTTAAAATATTCTTTAATGATTTTTATGTATGTTGATTGAAATGGACGAATATGATAATTAAAATAAATATTCCATTCATTTAAAATGGATTTAAAAATATATTTTATAAATTATTAATATATCGTATTTACAAAATA
Organism: Pinus tabuliformis; assembly: GCA_031772625.1. Classification (NCBI taxonomy): domain Eukaryota; kingdom Viridiplantae; phylum Streptophyta; class Pinopsida; order Pinales; family Pinaceae; genus Pinus; species Pinus tabuliformis. Next base: position 355,959,074 of record CM062819.1, on the reverse strand, counting down.
TTACATATATTTATAAATTATAATAATTAATTTAATCTTAAATTACTTTTGTAAATTTATGAAATTTTATATAATTCAAAAAATAAAACAAATATATTTATAAATTATAATAATTAATAATTAATTTAATCTTAAATTACCTTTGTAAATTTATGAAATTTTATATAATTCAAAAAATAAAACATATTTATAAATTATAATAATTAATAATTAATTTAATCTTAAATTACCTTTGTAAATTTATGAAATTTTATATGATTCAAAAAATAAAACAAAAAAATATTCATGTATACAATATATCTTGGAAAACCAAAATTTTGGCATGATTTTGGCAAAATTAATTTTTTGGAAATCTAGGTTATAGTTGTCAAGCTTCTGGAATTTTGGGTACCCCATAGGTTTTCGATGGTGTTGAATTGATTTCTACCATTAATAATAATAATAATATTTTCCAGGAATTTAGATGCCCCATAGATTTTTATAGTGTTGAATCCATTTCCACCAAAAATAAATAAATAAATAAATAATATATCAAAAATCATTCAAAAACTCCAAAGGAAAAAAAAAAACTAGATTTGAGCAAAAAAATAACCATCCACATCTATACACAATATCAAACTCTATATATAGCATACGTTAATAAAAATATATCTATACAAAATAAAATAAAATGATTAAAATGTTTTTTATTTTTATAAACTTAAATTTTAACGTGGATTAAAATGTTTGTAATCCATAATCAATTAATCATATTTAATAATAATAAAAAATATAAATTTTTAAAATAATTATATTCTCAATATATGTTAAATAATATTTAATTTCAAAATAAATATAACCTAAATATTTTTACTCAACATGGAAATTTGTTTGACAACATTAAAGTTGCGATGTGGTATGTGAATTATTTTGCCATATATTATGAGACACTTGTATTAGCTATAATTATTTTTGAAGTATCATTCAAAAAAAGTCTTCTTCCATATTCAATTAGAGCGTTCAGTCAATTGAAAACGAGATATGATCTCATTTGGTAATTGGCCTCATATATTTTTACACCAGCTCTATGTGCAAGTGCAAAAAGTATAGTATAGTTTACAATATAAAGCTCTATTGCAAAACTTCTTGATGTGCAATATTTCCATGTATTCTAACCTGTGTTTTGTTGCACCTTACTATAAAATGCTCAATGGCTGGCTTATAAAGCAACATATCTAACTTTGCAGGGTATTTTTTTTTTTTAAATGGGAGGGGCTAGTTCCCTACAAAAGTATTATGGGCCCTCTTTTTTTACATATATTGGTACAAATGCATGTCAAAACACGCTGACAGCCGTCACATCATAACATATTCAAACGCCGTCATCGGGGTCTCCATGATCAGAATACGCTGCAGCAATCTCCACAGGACTCGATCGCGGCCGGGGGGCATGCAAACAAACCGCCCCGACCGTTACATCGTGCGCTCATGCGCAACTTTGCAGGGTATTCGTGTATATGTGGAACAAAGGATGAGAAAATTTTTTGAATATATATATATATATATATATATTTATTTATTTATTTAGCTCTAAAGTATTTTTTTTTTAGGAAATTTAAATAGGGAGTTAAATTTCTTAGTTCATGAGGATAACGTAAAAGATCATTATCATAATACAATCATCTTTATTTTCATTAACAAGTTTTATCGAGGTGTCATGTAAAAGAATAATATAACAATGAAGCTTTCATATAATAATAATTGTAAAATTGTTTAACAAATAATTAGAGATGTTTATAATCTTCTCACTTGAGGTGTCAATTAAGTTAAGCAACCCAAGAGGGATGGGATTGGGTCCCTTTTGGCATCTCACTCGCACTAGGAGGAGCGAGGGGCCAACTTGATGTCACTTGTGCATTAAATATATACTTCAATACGACACTTGCCCCAATCCGACTTCATCTCGAGCCGAGAAGGGAAATCATTATCGTTGTAATTCTCTTGGATTTAGTCAGTCACAAATGAATGGTTATTTTAGCAAGTGTTTGTAGCGGGATGTCCTTAGCTTCCTCCCTAATTTTTTCTTTGGACGTGGTTGTTTCCCTCTACTACCAAGGGGAGCTCCCTGGTCCTCTTGACCAGGCCTCCTCGACTTCCATTTTCAATCCCTAAAGCTGGGTTACAACATTTCAATTGATGGTTAAACATTGTGCCTCCAGTTCATGGAATATTGTTGGTTGTGGATTCAAAGTTTAACACCCTCAATGGACAAGTTTATTGCACTCTAGTTCTCAGTGTCCATTAAGCATCGACGCCTCGTTTTCTCGAGCTACATTGACTTATTACCTTTTGGTCTTGAGGCTCATTGTTGTTGAGGCTTAATTTAAGGAGAAATTGTGTGGTGAGAAGGCATCTGAGGGATTCGAAAAAGAAAATGTAGATATTACAAGTAGATGATCAACCCAAACCTCGAAAGTCAAAAGTATTTCTTTGTCTTGATTAGTGTAAAGAAGAAAATAATCATTGTTAAAATCTATCTCTAAACTTCTGTGGATATTCCAGTGGATAGTTTTTCACAAACCTAATAAAAATACACTGAAATTTGAAATCTATACTATCAAGATTAATTTTCCTTAGATTTTTTTGATTTATTAATTTATTATTATTTATACATGCATGCAATATTTAAAATGTGAAAAATAGAGAACATATAAATAATCACTCACAAACCACAATAACACCAAGATATGACTCGAGAAACTGTTTCCAGAGAAAACCTAGATAGAAGGTGAGGTTGCTCGACTATCTCCTTCTCTGAATGGAAATGGTGCAAATACAAAGGACTAAAACATGTGGCCCATGAGCTACTGTAGAACATAAACCCTCTTTGTTCTACTCTACTCTATTGTGGAACAAAATGCATTAGAATAGAATCGAAACTATTTTCCTCTTAATGGCTTGGTTATAACATAGCTCAATAGCCAACTAGGGGTTAAATTTGACTCTTTCAACCCTCAAGATGAGTTACAACTAGACCCTTCTAGAGTCTTCTTTATGGTGTCCATGTGGTTAGTCCCTTTTCCATGAGTAACGAGGGTTGACATGGCATTCCCTCGAATTATGATGTCGAATCAAGATAGATCAATTTCTATAAGGCATAAGTTTTGCATCTTAACATTTATTGATGTGATTATTACAATGTTAGAAAGGTATTTGAGTGTAGAATAGCATTAGAGGGTGTCACACATAAGTGACAAAGTTTTATCCCAAAAAAAATGTCATTTAAGGCCTCAAACTAACCCTAGAATGTTTCTAAACCTAATTCTCCAAATTGGGTCCCACCATGAAAACTTCTCCTGCAAGTTGATTTCTCTTATTTTTCCACCTTAAAAACATAGAAATGGATGGAAAACAATATAATGGTCCAATATAGATCATAATAACAAGTTCTCATGAGCCCCATAATGAAATTGAGCATTAGTCAATTCCCAAAACATCATGGGATGAAAGAGTGTCATCTTTGTGACATTAAGAGGGTTGAAGATGAAAAAACGCTTCCTCTTATATTATCCAACTTATACATAGATTAGATCTAAATTTCAAATATTTGTCACACTACCAACCTTCATGACTTTTTAACTCAACAAAACTATGGAGACCTTGGAAAACTTCTCTTAAAGTTTTTCGAGCATAGAATTAAAATTCTTAAGAATTCAATTAATCTCTTACCTTACTTAGTTTCGATAGATCATATTCAATCTTAGAGGATGTTAATCATCATCATCATCATCATCATAATATAGATAAGTATAATTTAATATAAAAATAAAGTTAAATTGACTTTTTTGACAAGAAGTTAAATTGTGATTGAAGTAGTATTTGATTTTGTATATAAAAATAAGGTTAAAGGATATAAAGAAATATTCTATAATCTCATTAGTTTTCATAATGACATCAGTTTTCTTGTAAATATTATTTAGGCTAAAATTCTCTTTTAGTTTTGGATTCATACCTAAATTGCTTTTAATTGGTATTTTTGTTAGATGTAATGAAATAGGGTAACAACTCAAATCTAAAAAATATTTGAGAGAAGCGAATGTATTAATTATTAAAAATTTATTTTAAATATAATTTTCATGGATGTAGCAGCTATAGATCTCCAGTGTAGGTGAACCACACTTAAAAAAATAAAAATAAAACAAAAAACTTAATTTCTTTCAAATAATGATAACGAATCATTTTTCATTAACACTTAAATTATATAATTTTACTATTTCCAAATAAAAACAAAACATAAACAACTAGAAATGGCAGCTTCAAGTATTTTTGTCATATATTTTCATATGTGTTCTACAGGTTCGTTTCTTTAAGGTGGTCAGCAGCTTGTCTCTATTTTGGAGCATGTAGCTATGGTATTTTTGTTTGATTTTATGCTCCACAACTTTTGCATTCTCTCGGAGCCACGTATCTCTAAATTTTTCTATGGGGTTTATTTGGAGGGCCTTCAATCCTTTTATCTGGTTTCTTCATAGCATATGTGGTTATGGGTATTAGTGGTATGATGAAGAAATTGTTTTTCTATCTTTTGGCAACAAAATTCTACAAGCTCTCCTTGGTGAAATGGCTACAATGCTTTTTGGTGTAAATTTTAGATCATTTACAACACATGGACATTGGTCCATATGCAGAATTAGAGATCCAGTGATCAAATTTTAGCTCAAAAATGAAAGTGCCCATAATGTTTGGAAACTAGTGTTAAGTTGAAGTGTTTGCCATTCTGAATCTAACAACATTTGTTTCACCTCAATTCGACATCGAATTCTCAAGTTATCGTGTTCTAATCGTTTTGCCCAACAGCTAAAAAAATTAGCAAGTTTGTTGATTGAGCTACTATACTGCTAATATCATCAGGTCCATTTTGCAGGTATGAACCAATGAGGTTTTGTCAAGTGGCAGCCTTGTATTGGTCAAAATGTCGCAGTTTGATTATGTCGTTTTGTGTGTGGTGGACCAATTAGGGTGTGCCACGTGGCACCCCATGATTGGCCAAAATTATGGTTATGGTCAAACAAGATGGGGAGGATTTGAACCTGCGACCTTACATCCAATAGCCTAACACCTTGCCACTGCGCCATAGGGGTAGTTCTTACCCCATAAGGGTACGGGCCTTATTTATGTGTTAGCTAGGCATGTAATGGGAGGAGGGGTCGTCCTGTCAACCCTAGCCCCCAGTAACCCAACTCAACATATAACCTTGGCCCAAAGGTTTGGGGCCCAGGGACCAGCCCCGGCCCCTAGTCGCATATCTCCCACGAGGCCACCGACGGGAGCTAAACTAGAGCATCGACTGGAAGGAGCTAAGAAGTAGCCCTAGCTCTAGTCATATGCTACCTCACAGGACTGTGGCGAGGGCGCCCGGTGGAGGGAGTTTGTAAGGGGAACATTCCCATGCCATATGGCTACAAGTGTGCCCCTGGGCACGTAAAACAGGGGCTTGGAAGTAAGGGAGGGTCGTTTTCCCGACCCTTAGCCCTATGGGTGCCAACATGTCCACAACTCGGAAGAAATAGCACCTAGGCCAGCAGGGGCAGGCGATTAGCCCCGTCACTTAGGCCTATGGCGCCCACGTGACCATATTATTCCACACTTAAGGGTTATTGGGAATTTAAAGTGTCCAAAAAATTACACCTTCGAGGGATGAAAATGTCGCCTTCGCAACGGAAAACAGGGCGAATTTGTAGGATTGTTAGACCGTTTATCCATATTGTAGGATGGATAACAGAGAAGGAGAAGACAGAGCTTGTTGAAGCCATAACTTGGATAGTTTTTTGCCTTTTTGAGCTCAAGAAGAGTCCAGATAGGGGTTTTTGGACATTTTGGATCCAATGGTGACCTATGTTTGCTAATTAGAGCACATCTGAAGAGACTTTTGTAGGTTCAATTTCATGGATGTATGGATCAACCAGTGTTTTGGAGCAATTCTTAAAGGTGTTTGAGCATGGAGAAGGCCTTGTAGGGGTTTTATTTCCTTCAGGTCTTTACTATACCAGTTGTTACTTGCAAGGTTCAACTCATTTATTCTTTTCTCATTATGTATTGTTGAGGAAAGTTTTCTTTTGTATTTCAATGTGGAATTGAAGTACTTGTATAATCATGTATGCTCATTTTTCAGATGGAATACTGGGTCTTTATAGGAGACATATTTTATTGCTTATGGTTTCATGACTGATTGTAGGTTGTCATGATGCTTATAATGAGAGTTCTTTGCAGGAGAACATTTCCTTGAAGGGGAAACTAGCCACTTGTTTTATCAGCAAACTTTATGTACTCTTTTTCACTGAATATATGGAGCGGTCTAGCTATGTTGGCAGACCCGGAGATGTAGCCCAAGAGGGGTGAACTCCATCACCAAATTCTTTGTTGTTGCTCTTCATGAATGCCTATATGATTTAAATGATGAGATGTTGCTTATGTTTTAATTTTACATGAAAAACTAACTCATAGTCCTTGAAGAGACCTTTGAAAACCTGTTTTGTCATAAGACCCATTTTTCCTTGCAAAGCGTCAAGAGAACGATCACTTTTTAGGAAGGAGAAGTTCTCCTCCAATTTCAGATCAAATTGGTATCATAGCAAGGCTTGACCAAGTTGCAAGAATGGGCAAGAAGGGTCTCCAAGAGCTAGAGGAGATGAATTTGTCTCTTCAAATGGAGAACATTGAATTGAGAAGAATATTAGAAATTGTTGAAGAGGAGAAGAGGCATATGTGTCTTCAATTGCAGCATGTGCTTGAGGAACAAGTTGCTGAAAGTTCCACTCCAGTGACAGTAAAGGAAACCTTCAAAGTGAATCCAATATGTGAGCATGGTTCAAACAGAGGTTATGGATCATATGAGGAAAATGATACATGTGCATTTTGTAAACATCTCATAGATTCTCATCATATGCCAGTTGGTAAGAGTGGGTGGCTAGAGTCATCTACAAAGTCGTCATCATCATCTAAAGCAGAAAAGGTGGATGGCAAGTTTAAGGAGGTAATAAGCATTTCAAGTTCAAATCCTTTTATTTATGTTCATAACAACTCTTTTGCAGCATTTGAACAACATACTAGAGGAATTGGTATTAAGCTACTATCTAAAATGTATTATGAAGAAGGAGGCCTCAACATCAATGGTCAAGGGATCACTAATCCAACCATGGTACAAGAGAGACCAAAATATCAAGGATTGGGATATGGTCAAAGAAAGTTTGGAGAATGCTCTAAATGGTTTGCTGAAAATTAGTCATCAAAGGATGATATGTCACACCAAGATGGTGGTGATAATGTTCATTTGTCTCCTAAGAGAGATGAATGCTTTAAAGGACCTTGCATGTCATCGTCCACTCCATATCGTCGAAGTTGCAACCCAATGGAAAGGTATAAATCTCATGGTTGTTTTCCCAATGTTGGTAATTTTTAATATTTGTGGAATATGTATTCTTGCACTTTCTATGATGCATTTGACCATTGTGTGGATTTTTGTGAGAAAATCATGGTAATGGTAAAAAGAATGGATCAGATTCTTGGCATCAAGAATGATAAATCTCCTTCACACTTGAGGACTTCCTTTTCGGCAAGTGTTGAGTCCCAAACTTGCATCTTCCCTATACACCTTTTCAACGTTCTTTTCCATTTACTTGACCCACCAAGCTGTCAAATCATTGCATATTAGTTTAAAAAGAGCTTATAAAATGGTTTCCTAACTATGTTTGTGACTGTTGTTTGATTTAGATTTTTGTTCAATCAGCTGCGAAAACTTGTCACTTTCCGCAGCCAGCTCAAGTTTCCGTAGCCATTTTGTTGAAGACTATGTTACAGGTGTCCAATGGAGAATCCGGCCACATGGGCAAGCTGCAAATGACATGTACATGGAGCGTGTCCCCTTGGTTCAGCCGAATCACTCACAAACAGCCATGGTCAAGGACGGTCAAAGGAGTGGTCAAACCAAGAGTTTTGCGGTGGCACGACTCTGTTTTTCCCACGTGAAGTTTTGCGTGGCAAGTTCCTCAATCTCCGGAGGTGTGCTAACACCTGTGGATCAATCCGTGAACCAAATCGAACAGCCACCACTCCATAGATTTATTTGTCACGGCTACCATACTGCTAGATCTCAGGACGTGGAGATTTACGTGTCTATTTGGCAGCGTAGAATTTAGGAATCAGTTATAACATCTTCAGTTATAAATAACACGTTATCATACGCTTGATAGTTAGCTTTTACATGTAATCTTGATTGTGTTTACGAGCCCACTGTGCCGTGCTCTATCTTTATGTTTTGACTACACTTTAATATATGAGAAGACAACATTCTTAAGTTCAATTTGTGACTGAGTATTGATTGGCCGAGGTTGCAGAGGGCCCCTGTACACCAAGGCTCTGTATCTACTGTATAGTTTCTCGCTTTCTTTCATTATGTCACTTCTTTCATAATCGTTTACTTGTATATTATTCATGTTAACTGCTGTCCATATTTCCTTTTATGCTTTCTCATGATTGTTAGCTGATCAGTGTTTTTCTTTCAGGTTCTTGTAGGCAGCCCGGGCAATTTACATAGTTTTAATGACTAATGACATGAGATCATCTTGTCCTTTCTGCTGATTCATTTTCTGAGTTTTAATTCCAGCATTGTCATTTCTTTCAGTTCTGCTTTGCTTATTTACTTTTATGCAATTTAGATATCATATTACTCATTTGTTTATGATTTCCTTCCTATAGCCAAGCGACTCAAATAGTGAGGAATCAGAATATTACTTGATGTAGTATGATTTAGTTTACTTTCCTGCAAGTTAGTGATTAAATTACTTATGTCATTTTCAGGGATTGAAGTATGAATGAGTAGTTTAAATCTTAGTTTCATTTTATGCAATTTCATTTCCTACAATTTAGATATCATATTACTCAATTTGTTTATGATTACTTCCTATAGCCAGAGCGAGTCGAAAGGTGAAGGGTCAGAATATGAGTTGAAGTAGTGTGATTTAGTTTGCTTTGCTTACAGTCTTTGAATTGCTTTGAGTTCAGTTTTTATTTTCTTTTTATACAGCAGTAAGGATACTGGGCTTCATTGTCACTAGTTCACTGTTTTGGTACATTTTTATTTTCTTTTGAGAATTGATTTCATCACAACCAGTTTGAAACCTTTTTGAGAACTTTAAAGTTTGGAAAATCATTGTAGAAATCACCATTACCATCCATACTTGACTTTCAATTCTGCCATCTCACATTAGGGAATCAACAGAAGATAAACCCAAAAACAAACCAAAAACTCAAAAACAACAAAGAACTAAGAAATCGGTTATCTTGCATATACAGTGCACTTCACTTCAGCAGTTTACGACTCTCGGATTGACATTTTAAATAGCAATTTAGGACACACTAAATTGACCAAACAGCAAGTGAGAGAAAGTACTTTTGTACTCATTGCAAGATACATGGGCATGGGAATGAACGATGTCGGAAATTACATCCAGAACTTCGTTCCAAGAAGGGAAAACAAATCATGCAAAACAATGCAAGGGAAGCAAGAGGTGTCAAAGAGGACTTGCAGCATTCTTAAAGAAACCTTCAAGGAAAATTTGATGCAAAAAGAGAACCCATAAGCCTAAGAGAGGCAAAGATTGGGTAGGTTGTTTGTATAGTGTGTTTATTCTTTGTAAATTGTAAATACTTGTTGTTGTTTACATGTTTTGGGTAATTTTGTAAAGTGAACAAGAATAATCACTATGAACAATAAGAATGTGTTTTTCATTGACATGTTATGTAGTTGGATTGTTCTAATTCCAAATGTTTGAGGACTTTTGGAATGTACAATGTTTGTTGGCCAAGTTTGTCTACAATATTTTCATGTACTCACTGATGCAAGTGTACAAGATGAAACTTGTTGTGAATAGAATCTTTCTTTAACATTATACAAGTGTTTGTATGCAAATCCAATGGTGTCATTAAATTTTTGTAGCAGTGTACTTTTGTGTTCAAACTCAGTTTGAGAATAGTAAAGCGAGTTTGAATTAGGCCATGATAGGCATTGTATTGCTTCTGATTTCCAAAATGGAAAGTCAAGTTTGTCTTCAACAAAGGAACTTCAAGATGAATTTGTTTGAGCCGTGAAAGATGGGGTTAAAGATAATGTTTATATTCCATTCATCAGTGTTTTTGTTCCTGCATCAGCAATAAGAATTTTGGCTCAATTCTTAACAGGACAATAGGTCTTCACGAAGAAGATAGGTGAAGTACCTTGATTGGAGCTTGAAGGGCACCAATTGAAAACAAAGCAATATGGATTGATTTTTTGGGTAATTTTGAGTTTCAGCCTCATTTTATTTACTAGGAGAAGTAAACTTTTGGAGTCCAAAAGTTCCTAGTGGGGAGGTATGATCCAGTGATCAAATTTTAGCTCAAAAATGAAAGTGCCCAGAATGTTTCGAAACTAGTGTCAATTCGAAGTGTTCGTTGTTCGTAATCCAATGACATGTCTTTCACCTCAATCCGACATTGTATGCTCAAGTTATCGTGTTCTGATCGTTTAGCCCAACAGCTAAAAAAATTAGCAGGTTGTCTAACTGGGCAACTGACTAGGATACCACGTTGTTGACATCATCATGCTCATTATGCAGGTATGGACCAATGAGGTTTTGTCAAGTGGCAGCTTTGTATTGGTCGAAATGTTTCATTTTGATAGGGTCGTTTTGTGTGTGGTGGACGAATTAGGGTGTGCCACGTGGCCCAACCAAAGGTCGCCACATGGCACCCTACAATTGGCCAAAATTATGGTTATGGTCAAACAGGTTGGGGAGAATTTGAACCTACGACCTTGCATCCAGTAGCCTAGCACCTTTCCACTGCGCCATAGGGGTGGTTCTTACCCCATAAAGGTGTGTTCCTTATTTATGTTTTAATTCGGCATGTAATGGGAGGAGGGGTCGAGCTCTTAGCCCCAATCACCTGATTCAAAATATAACCTTGGCCCAAAGGTTTGGGGCCGAGGGACCAGCCCCGACCCCTGGTCACATATCTCCCACAAGACCACCAACGGGAGCTGAATCGGAGCGTCGAGAGGAAGAGGCTAAGAAGTAGCCCAAGCTCTAGTCGTATGCTACCTCACAGGATCGTGGCGAGGGCGCTCAATGGAAGGAGTTTGTAAGGGGACCAGCCTCAAGCCATATGGCCACCAATGTGACCCTAGGCACATAGAACGAGGGCTCGATGGTAAGGGTGGGCCATTGGCCCAACCCTCAACCCTATGGGCTCCAACAGGACCACGGCCCGGAAGAAATGGTGCCTAGGCCGACGAGGGTGAGCAGTTAGCCTCGACCCTCGGGCCTGTGGCGCCCATGTGACCATATTATTCCACACTTAAGGGTTATTGGGCATTTAAAGTGTCCAACAAATTGCACCTTCAATGGGCGAATTTGTAGGATTGTTAGATTGTTTATCCATTTTGTAGGATGGATAATAAAGAAGGAGAAGACAGAGCTTGTTGGAGCCATAGCTTGGAGAATTTTTGGCCTTTTGGAGCTCAAGATGAGTCTAGATAGGGGTTTTGGGACATTCTAGATCTAATGGTGACTTCTATTTTCTAATTAGAGCACATTTGAAGAGACTTTTTGCAGTTTCAAGTCCATGGATGTATGGATCAATTAGTGTTTTGGCGCAGTTCTTGAAGGTGTTTGAGCATGGAGAAGGCTTTGTAGGGGGTTTCTTTCCTTCATATGTTAACTGCAACAACTGTTACTTGTAGGGTTCAACTCATTTATTATTTTCTCACTGTCTTATTGAGGAAATATTTCTTTCGTATTTCAATGTGGAATTGAAATACTTGTATGCTCATGTATGCTCATTTTCAGATGGAGTATTGGGTCTTTGTAGGAGACACCTTTTATTGCTAATGGTTTCATGGCTGACTGTAGATTGTCATGATGTTTATAGTGAGAGTTCTTTCCAGGAGAACATTTCCTTGAAGGGGAAACTAGCGACTTGTTTTATCAACAAACTTTATGTACTCTTTTTCACTGAATGTATGATGCAATCTAGCTATGTTGGAAAGCTCGGAGATGTAGCCCAAGAGGGGTGAAGTTTGTCACCAAATTATTTGTTATTGCTCTTCATGAATGCCTATATAAGTCAAATGATGAGATGTTGCTTATGTTTTAAGTTTACATGAAAAACTAACTCATAGTCCTTGAAGAGACCTTTGAAAACCTGTTTTGTCATAAGACCCATTTTTCCTTGCAAAGCATCAAGAGAACGATCACATTTTGGGAAGGAGAAGTTCTCCTCCAATTTTAGATCAATTACTATCCTGCTGGTGGAGGTCATTTTCTTCAATCTAAGCTTGTTGAAATTCCTGGGTTTTTCAAGGATGGTCATATTACCTCTTGGGACTGTGCGACTTATGGTATATTTTGAATGTTGATGTGCATCTGTTAGTTATTTTCTACATGGTATTGGTTGGTTTTGTACGCCTTCAAGCTACTAATGGAGTTTTCTATGGACAATCCAGTGCATCTTTTGGTTTTCTATTGTTTGTTTTTGTGCACCCACCATGCGCTTTACTTGGCTATATGTTTTGTGGTTATGAATTATGTCAATGTTGAATTGTCACCTCCTTACCACTCTGAGTTTTTGTAGATCAAATTAGTAAATATTGGTATTGTTATTTATGATCGCGGCAATTTTGCTCTACTACTGATTATTGGATTAGTTGATATGGTCATAGGAATTTTTGCTCCTTTACTAATTGATTAGATTAACTAATCTCTGTGAACTCTATGAACTATTACTAATATAACCTTTTTTATTATGAATATAAATTACAATAATATATAAATTGTTCAATAAAATTAAAATTATTGATACAAATTTTATATATATATATATATATATATATATATATATATATAACCCAAAAAAATAAAAGCTATTTATAAAAATCTCCCATCATTTAAAAGAATTAAGAGCTATTTATAAAAAATAAAATAAACTCGTTCAAAGAAATTAAAATCTATGCATAGAAGTCAAATGATCAAAAGTCAAACTCATTTAAAGAAATGGTCAACTATTTAGAAAATTAATTAAATTCATTTAAAAGAATTAGAAATTATTTATAAAAACATTTCTATCATTCAAAGGAATTGAAAATTATCAATAAACTCATTTAAAGGAATTGAAAACCATTTATAAAAATTAATTAAATTTATTCAAAATAATTAAAAACTATTAATGAAAATTTCTCATAATAATAAAGTTATTTATAAAAGTGAAATAAAATCATTATATATATATTATAGAATCTATTTTTTTTAAAGAATATATATATATATATATATATATATATATATATATATATATATATTCTTGTGAGGTGTATAACGTCATTTTTTTAACACTAATATAACAATAAATATAGTAATTTATAATTATAAAAATATATTATAATTATTTATATATATTTTTAAATATATGATTAGAAATATTTTATTTTATTTTATTAATTTACTCTATTTAGATGAGTTAGTTTGTTGGTTGGATGGTTGAATTATCTACTCAAATAAAAGAAAGAGAAAATTATTTTAATGTCTATGAGGCTAAAGATAGCCTATGGGACAAATTGCTTCTTCATATGCTTGATGTATTCGTCCCTTTTTCTGTGAAGCCTCACAATAAATGCTCCCAGCTTCTCGACAAACCCCTCACTAAATACATTATCACAAGAGCTAGCTGCCAGCATATCTGCATAACTTTACCTGTTGTCTTTGAAGGCCTCACATTCTAAAATGAAATGCTTTTTTGTTTCCACTTTTCCTGAAGCACAATAAATGCATACTCTTTCCTTCCACACTTCTTTTGGCCTTTTCCAGTGCCTTGTTTCACAATGGAGGTGATGAGAATTTGTCCTTAACTGACCAATAAGAATTTTGGCTCTCCAAGAGATATTGGCCTCTTTGTATGCTTTTGGTTGATGACTATGAGTGGAATTAAACACTTCAATATAATACTTTTTCTTTCTTCCTGGCTCCTTATCCTAAGTACGCTTGTGGAACTTATCCATAACAAAAGTTTTTATCTCTTTGTTGTTTATGGGACACATGTTCAAGCAAATATTTACTAAACCATTTGTTATTTTGATGCATCCAAGTCTTTTTTCTGTTGCACAATTTGTCATTAAAGACAACCGTATGCCATCTACCCTCTTCCATTTGCTCAATTTTTTTTAAATACCTTATGAATCGCACCATAGCAATTGCTTCAATAGGAGCAACCCGTGTTTCACTTAACAAGATAGCATAAGGAATTGCACTTTTAATCTTGAATTTGTTTGTAATCAAAGGCTTCTGAATTTTCTCAATTTGTTTCCACTACATGTCGGATATACTGTTGGGCCATAGTTCACAACCATAGAGAATCATCGGAATCACTAGAAGCCTAAAAAGAGTTTGAGTGGTTTTCTAGTCCCATAAATCTGCCTCTCTACACCTATTTTGAAAAGCATAAAATGTTTTCCAACCCCCCCAAAATTATTTTCTTTCTACAACCATCCCAGCGTAGATTTTTGTTGAAGTCAATTCTGAGGTATTTGTAATCCGCAACATCTTCCAAAATGTTGCCTTCAAAGTAGAACTTATGTTGGCTATGTTTTCTTTTATAGAGAAAACCACTACTTTTGTTTTGCTGATATTGACTTGTATCCCCGCACTCATACAAAAATTCTCAAGGGATAGTAAGTGCTCTTGCAAACCAAGAGTCGATTTAGCAATCAGAATAAGATCATCTGCATACAAAAGAAGCCTTATAACAAATTTTCCCAAATAGATACCATCACCACCTTGTGAATTTAACCACTCCTCAAGCTTGTCGATATATAAACCAAAAAGGGTAGGAGACAGTGGGAAACCTTGCTTGACCCCGATATCGCTTCTAAAACTTTCAGAAATGTCTGCTGAAGTTCTAATTTTTACTTTCACCTCTTCATACAACCTATGCACAGCCGCTCTCAAATGTTTAGGAACCCCAAGTTCCTCCATTTTGTGCCAAAGCTTATCCCTAGGAACCGTGTCAAACGTTTTTTCTGAAATTAACAAAGCAACAAAAGACTTCTTCCTTTTTCTCTCGAACTTTTTCAATAATGTGCATTAAAGTTATACAATGATCAATTGTGGAATGTTTAGGTCAATATCAAAATGTTGTTACCAAGATTGTGTAAGACTTTGTTATGTTTAGCTTCTTGAAATAGCTTAATCCCCAAAATAAACTCTTACCCTCAACCTCTTCTCATGATATTTAATTAGAAATACATATGTTTTTGTGCATTTAATTCTTTGTTTTTTAAATATTTTTTTAAAAATATATTAATTTAGATATGATTATTTTTATTTTTAAATATATTCCAATTATAAATATTAAGTACAAGTTTAAATATTGTTTTTTGTTTATTTAGTATCATATAAAACAATAAATATTAAATAAAATATTTAAGTTCGTGAAAAATGAGTGAGAATAAACACTTTAATATTAACATTTTATAATTAATACATGTGATTCATTCCTTTACACTAAAACTATCCTTTTACCATCTTGTTGTAGTAGTACCTTTTTATTTGTTCTATTTTTGTGATTTTGTATTTCATGCTACTTCTGTTTAGAATGTTCGCAAATGTCTTTGCATCATCAAGATTACACATGGAATGAATGTATAGAACAATGAAAAAAATGTTGTGCTTGATTCTACTAAATCGCATATTATGTAAGCTAATTGTAATAATTTGCAATAGATAAATTTTAGAATAAATATGTAATAAAACATAATTATTTAGACAAATATAGACAATGTTCATAACTAGATTACACTCATAGGTGAATTACTTTACTCATTCTCATTACTTGGAAATCATGATACTGCAATAACTAGTGCATTTTCTCTCTACTTAGAATCAATGATTGAATTTCCAAACTATTATCTCATAGATTAACTTCTTTCTAACTCAACTAGAATGACATCTATTTGTTTATTCCTTTTTTAGTTGATTGTCCATCTTGCATAACTCTTCATATATTTTAAATGACTCTTTAGTTTCTATCTTACCCATTAAATCCCACCAGATATCTTCAAATTCATTCATGTCAATTTAGTTTCCACAATGACTTTTCCTCTTCCCTTTGAGCACTTCTTTTGTCATGCATGCTCAACATGGTTATGGTGCATACTAACTGTCATCCCCTACCATACATGATCATTGTGTTCACTTAGTATCATGTCCCCTACCATGCATGTTTTTCCTCACATGTACCTACACCATAGTTAGTGCACTTAACTATAGTCACATTTTCTCCTTGGACACAATTATTCTCTTCCATTTTAACTTGACATTCTTCTTTTGACCTTCTTCTTATTACTATGTTAATATGTTATATAGTATACATCAACATCCCACAAACTCCTAGCTTAAATGATTACATCCCTTCTTTATCTAAACTTGAACCACACCCAATACACCTAACTTTAGTTATGTGTTTTGCTTAGATGTAAATCCACACCCAATGCACCTAACTTTAATTATGTGCTTTGTTTAGATGTGAATCCACTCTTGCAATTACCTTATGCTCTTCTTATCAAAATCATCATGTATACCAAAGATATTATATCCTACCTGTTTCTCTTTTTATATTAGTATATACTTTGTTTATTTATAATTATACCATGTTTAATTAAGAAACTTCAATCACATACTCTCTTTAAATGTAATTCCACTCCAACACACTCATCTGTCATCTTTTTTATTATTACAATGCTAGGTTATGCCTAAAACGTAAACATTCCATCCACTTATTTCACTATTATATACCTTTTTTTTCTATGTATTATAGATAAATTCTGTTATCTTACCTACATTATTAATTCCATAATTCTTACCCAAATAATATTTACCTCTATCATGTTTACTTATTTCATATTTACACACGTGTAAGAGTCTTCATATATCATTATGGTTTGAGTTATCGAATTTCACTATATTGAATTAAAGATACATGTTCATAAACGATACATGAACTATGTTTAACACATATTCTAACTCAGCATTATAATTTAGGAGTTGGAAGATACTTATGTCAATAAACGGGCCTAGATTATGTTATCAAAACATATAAATTTAAGACTAGCAAATATATAACAGATTTATGTTATATATGCATGCCTCTCGTTAGTGGAATAAATATAAATTTCATAACAGATTTATGTTATATATGCATGCCTCTCGTTAGTGGAATAAATATAAATTTCACCATATATTGATGATGGATCAACGTTACATTATTTCTCATTTTATCATCAACATTACATCCTTTCTCATATAAAATGGGAGATGTAAACTTCCAAATGCTTTAGATTAAAAATGGATGAAGTAGAGTTCCATCAAAACTAAAATAATTAATTCGTTTGTTATTTTTGATAATTTAATTAATTAGTAAAGACTGGTTAATTAAAGAATTTAGAATTTAAAAAAAAATTAACGTAATTTTATTAGAATTGTGGTGACAAATTAAAATTTCCTAATATCATGTCCGTAATTTTGAATATTTTTATAGAAGATTAAATCATTTTTCTGGAAGACATTATAGTGTTTGGGTTAAGTCGCTCGCAATTGGGAAATGTAAAGACATTGGAGATTGTAAAATAATATGGCATATCCTCATCCCTCACATCACAAGCTCTTCATTTTTGCATTGAACCAAGGCTTCCCTAAGCCTTAGACATAACGCCTCATTGTAATCATCTTTAAAAGTGAGGATAAAAGCATTACATTTAACTATAGGACCATTAAGATTAATCCTAGTTTAGCTAAGTTGTAAGGATTTATTTTGGAAAAGAATATTACTCTATGGGTAGAAAACCATGATAAAAGAGCTAAAGTCCAAGTTAGGTTTAGGAGATATCATTCAACCATGGACCACTTTGTTACACTCAAGATCATTACAAAGGAGTGTTGCAATACTAAAGTTGATATTCCCTATTGTTTCGTTGACTTCAAAAACACTTTTGACATTGTTATGAAGACAAGCCTTTAGAAGAGGTTGGAAAAGATAAAGTTTCCTCTTGATTTGAGGATTGTAATAACATGGTTATGTGATAATGTTATTAGAAAGTTTAGGACCACTGAGGGTCGATGAGAAGATATTGTCCGTTATATTAGATTCAAACATGGGTGCCTCTTGTCCTCTGCCCCTCAGATAAAGTAGAATAGTGTTTGGAAGAAGCAAGTTGTATTGTCCCCACTCTCACTGGTATAGTCATCACTATTCTTAGTTATACTCATGATGTTGTTCTTTCGGTGATGAGGCCTTACAATCTTGGAAAGAAACTAAAAATCCTTTGAGATTTATGTTCCAAGATGGGTATGACTGTTAATATTGACAAAACGAAAGTCGTGATAATTAAATCCAAAAATATTACATACAATACTTTCATATATGACAACAACAACTCAGAGATAGTTCCTTCATACAACTATCTTTGATTCAATATCCATTACAAGCTCAACTGGAATTATATCACCAAGAAAAATGATAAATGGGGGATGGAAATATTAATATGAACTTGAAAACAACTGTAAGTCAACAAATCTTTGGATATGGGATAAAAAAACTCATCTTTAATGCTCTTGTCACTCTTGTTATTTTATATGGATATGAGGTTTGGTGTTGGAGTAACTCCAAATATTCTTATAGGAAAATAGAATAGATTTAAAAGAAATATATAACATATAATCTCAAAATTAAAAGAAATGCACCATATCATATTCTCCTCATCGAAGCAAGACTTTCCCTAATTGGAAGCATGGACATGACTAGGTATCTTATGTGTAAGAAGAGGATAAATAGCATGGAAGACAAGAGGTTTCTAAAAATTGCTTTTAACTCTACCCAAAACCATCTTTATCACAAGTGGGGATGGCATAAGAATGGCCAATCTTGGCTACACCATTCGGGGATAAAGGAGGAGCTCAATTTTCAAAACAAGGGTAATATTTAAAACATTATTACATCAAAATTAAAGGATAAATTGTTAGGTGGTAAAGAGTTGAAAAGTTATATATTATAAGGAAGTGATCAACCCAAACCTCCAAAGTCAAAAGTATATCTCTATCTTAATTAATGTAAATAATAAAATTAGCATTGCTAAGATTGATCTGTCAATCATCGTGGATATTCCACTCGACAGTTCGTCACAACAGATCTAATAAAAATTTATTGAAATTCGAAATATATACTATGAGGGTTAATTTTCCTTAGATGCTCTTGATTTATTAATTTATTTATTTTTGCTTATGCATGCAATATGTAAAATGAAAAAATATAGAACATATAAAAAATCACTCACAAACCACAATAACATGAAGAAATGATATGGGAAACCCTTTTGGGTGAAAACCTATCTAGAAAGTGAGGTTGCTCTACTCTCTGTTTCTCTGAATGGAAATGGTGCAAATACAAAGAAGTGTTATTTATAGTATTTGGGATGCTATAAAACATAAATTCTCTCTCCCTATCTACGTTTAGCTACTTTTCTCCATTATAGAACAAAATGCACTAGAATAGAATTAAACCCCTTTTGATCCTAGTGCCTCGAGTATAAAACAACCCGATAATCAACTAGGAGTTAAATTTGACCCATTTAACCTCAATATGAATTACAACTTGACCCTTTTAGATTATTCTTCATAGTCCTCATACGACTAGCCCCTTTCCATGAGTCATGGGGACTAATATGATATCCTCTCAAATTATGGTGGTTAGTCAAAATAGACCAACTTCTAGAAGGCATAAATTTTGTGTTTGAACTATGATTGATGTGAATTATCGAACCATTGAAAAGGTCTTCGAGTGTAGAATAGTGTTAGGTGGTGTTGCACTTCAGAAAATTTTACACCTAAAAATCATCATTTAAGGCCTCAAACAAGATATGGAAGGTTTCTGACCCCAATTCTCCAAACTGGGTCCCACTGCAAATTATTCCCATAAGTTGATTCTTTAATTTTTCCACTTTGTAGGCATCAAAGTGGATGGAAAACAATATATTGATCCATAGGCGGAATCATTTGTGGTTGGGTTGACCCTCATGGTGGGGTGGACTCATGCATGGTTTTCCACGTGATGATTTTGGCCATTGTATTTTGTAGATATGATAAATGGAACTACAATTATGTTCTAATCCAGGGTTAATGGCTTGGGAGTTTATGAATACTTTGGGATGTATATAATGTATTGTAACATTGCAAGAATATAATGAAAATTTAATTTGGCGTTCCCGGTTTTGGGTTCCAAGAGGAAAACCTCTATGCATATTTTATGTTCTCGCCATTGTATATTTCTTTTTTTAAGAATTCGTTTTCAGGTAATTTATGTACAGGGTTAAAGTTTTCATTAACATAGAGTTATTTTTATTTTTATTTTATTTTTACTAAGTCAAAATGTTTACAAGATATTACATTACATTACAACATCTCTAGGCTAGAGAACGCCTCTCGACGCAATAAAAATAAAAGTAGCCTAGATCCATCTCAACTCCATATATACTAAGCGCCGAGAGGGATCAAATCTCTTTTCACTCTAAAATAAGTTTGCATCTCAAGAGGTGCTTGGAAAATCCGGAGTTAAAATGAATCTAGGTTGGTTTAATTATTAATTATAATTTTATTTTTATTTTTCTTAAAGGAACAGCTATGGGGTTTTATATTATAAGAGATCTAGTTTGTAGGCCAGAACTGGTTACATCAATTTCTTCATCTACATCTTCTATTGTCCAATATTTCCAAAGAAATCTTCTTATTTTCCCTCCCCTAGAGCACACTATTCTATATAAACTATTATATGTATACACTCGCCAAAAAACTCCTAAAAATTCTATGTATCGACAATACATAAATTAATCGTTATTTTGGTTTTATTTTGCTCTGACTTCTAGTTTTTCTTAGTGAGACATTTTTCCCTTTCTTCCTGATTTGTATCCATCCAGTGTTTTCCATTGATTTTGGCTGAGCATTCTGGTTTTGGTTCTTGAGATCTTCTTCATCTGCCTAGTCTTCCCAAGAGGCCGCCTCTCCAACTTTCTACCTATTTTCTTCCTATGGGAATCCATTTTCCACACGATTTAGTTGCTCTTCCTCTTTTCCTGAGTTTGGAGGATCCTCTTGTGTTTCCCCCTGTTTCGTCTCTGGTGCATCTTCTTTGTCAACACTGGCTTCAAATATTATTTATGATTCTTTCTTCCCCTGATTAATCCCCATTTTGTTTGCTTTGACAGTTCCTTCTTCAGATTTATTTTCTAAGTCTTTCAATTCCTGGTGCTCTTCATCTTTATATATCGTATAATGATCACCCTTCGCTCCTTACCACCAATTTGGCCTCTGTTATCTTCTCTAATCTTTATTATCATGCCGCTTGGGGCAGTTTTTAAACACGTGCCATATTTCATAACATGCTCTGCACCTGAAAGCAACATTTTCGTAATCTAACTTTTGAGCCCAAACATAGTTTGGGGCCTTCAAATTTATTTCAGCAGGAAAGCCCTTACTGAAGTCCATCTCCACACAAATGTGGGCATAAGTTGTCTTATAACAACACTTAATATTCGAACAACGGAAACAAAATTTTCCAAGAGTGTTCCCAATAGATGTTAACGTTTGAATGTTCCACAAATACAATGGGAGATTTGGGAGTCTTACCCAAACTGGAGTTGTGGAGATTGAAGTCGTTACTGGATCGAAAGTGGGAGACCATGGTTGCATGAATAAACCAACACTACCCCAAAACCATGGACCAAATTTGCAAATAACCTTCTTATCCTCGATGTTGTCAAAGACAACAATGAAAAATAGCTGAGCCATGGGGTAAATATTCAAGTTATCTTATACATGGGACTTCCAAGATTCAAATATCCATTTATGCAGATCCATCAGTTGTGGCCAAAAACCATTAAACCAACAAACTAATCCTTCTCTGAGAAAAGAAAAATTGGTGTTGCATGCTTCCTTGTCCATATCCATATCAAGAGAAGAAATGTCTTGAATTGTCAAGAGGGAAAATCCTAACTTCAAAATGGAGCTATAAGAGGCAAAAGATGAACCTACCATTCGAGTCGGCATACCAGCAATAGGGACTGTCTTATCACAATGTCACCAAGTTTCACCATTGTTCCAGAAGTTGCAGAATTCTACAAAAAACCACTGGATCTAAACATAGATCAACTGGCGAGCACGAAACCCTAGCCACTTCGAAGGACTTCAAATCTCTTCTTAATTATTAATCATAATTATTAATTATTATTATAATTATTATTAATTATAATTATATATGTTTTATTTTATTTTTATGTAATTTAACTAAATGAAAATATTTTATTGATAATTATGTTAAAATGTTAAACACAATATTACATTACAACATTTCTATCACACTAGACAGAAAAAGACCTTTCAATTCAATAAACTAATTCAAAATAATTAAAAGCTCATTATAAAAATCATATAATTTCATTTAAACAAATTAAAAACTATTTTCAAAAATCAAGTAGAATCGTTTAAAGGAACCGAAACTTTTTATAAAAAATAATTAAACTTATTCAAAAGACTTAAAAACTATTTATAAAATTTGATCATAAGCCAAAGGAATCGAAAACTTTTTATAAAAAATAATTAAACGTATTCGAAACAATTAAAAGCTCTAATCGTAGAGTTATTTATAAAAATCAAATAAAATGGAGTTATTAATAAAAGCAGAGTTGTGGGGGAGCGCTGCCCCCCCTCCCCTCTCGCTCCCACTCCCAATCCACGCTCCGGGCGGGAGCGGGTCGAGAGCGCGCTCCCGATAAAAAATTTGCGCTCCCTGCCAATTTCGGGAGCGACATCGGGAGCGTCGCTCCCGGAGCGAAAATTTAACACTCGGGAGCGAACGGGGAGCGATCGCTCTCGAGCGTTAAATATTTGCTGCGAGAGCGAATCGACCGACGCCGAGAGCGATCCGGGGCGGAAAAAAAGGCGCGGACGCGAAGAAAAAAATAAATAAATAAAAAATAAAAATCCAATTTAAAAAAATAAATAAAAATTGTGTTTTAAAAACTCAATGAGGCAAACAAAAATTTCATTATCACTTGAATGAGAGCAAGAGCAAAGGAGCGAGGAGCAAGCCTGCAAAGAGGTAAGTAACTTAGTAATTTAGTTAGTTTAGTTAGTTTAATTTAGTTAGGTAGTAATTTAGTTAGTTTAATTTGGTTTATTAACTATATTTAGTAAAAAAATCATGAATCTAAATTAAATTAATAAATTAAAATTATTAAATTAATTAATCTAAATAAATTAAATTAATTTGCAGATTCAAAAGCCTACAAATATCAAACATCATGGACCTGGCTATATTTCTTGGGATTTTCCTCTTCTTGGTCCCTTTTATGGTTATTATGGTGCTAGAGAGTAGGAAACGGAGGGGCCAAAATGAAGAGGGGGATGAGGAAGCTGGAGAAAGTGGATTTGATGAAAACCCCGGTGAGGAGGAGTTGGAGGGTGAGCATTACTCTCAAAAAACTAAACAAGACCAAACCCCATTGTGGAAATATGTTAACAGGCCTGAAGCAGGGAAAGGGGGTGGAACCACTAAATTTCATTGCCCCCATTGCAACAATGATTACACAGGTTCATACACCCATGCCAGAAAACACCTCTGCGGGAAAAGGCCATGGGATGGAGACAAACAAATAGGAATCAAAACTTGTCCAGCGGTGTCAGCAGCGGATAGAGCCAAATACATAAGGGAAGAGGAGGAAGCCCAATACAAATCAAAAAAATCAAGGGGTTTCTTTGAACCAAGCTCACAATCACAAGCACAAAGAACTCCTTCAGCATCCTCCCAAAGCAGTGGATATGGAGGCACAGGGTCATCAGGTTTAAGGCGTAGAACCATATCAGATTTCCTTGATGAGGGGTGTAGGAATGATGTGGATTCAAAGGTTTACAGGTTTCTCTATGGATGTGGGATACCATTCAATGTTCTTCGCTCACCTTATTGGCACGAAATAGTTTCTGCCATAAATGATGCCCCTAAAGGATACAAGAGCCCTGGGTATGACAAGGCAAGAACCGTTGGACTTGATCATGAAAAAGCAAAAATATCACATTCTTTGAATAGAATGACAAGTTCTTGGACTGACCATGGGGTGTCCATTGTATCTGATGGATGAACAAATGTAAAAGGCAGGCCATTGATAAGTGTTTTTGTTGTGTCTATTAGTGGTGCCATCTTTCTAACTGCACATGATTACTCAGACAAGTTCAGGACCACCATCAACATTGCAGAAGCATTACTTGAAACAATTGACCGTATTGGGCCATACAATGTCATCCAAGTCATCACTGATAATGCTCCTAATTGTAAGGCAACGGGAGAAATTATTGAGGATAAATACCCCAACATATTTTGGTCTGGATGTTTGGTTCACCATTGAACCTTCTGATGTATGATGTTGTCAAGAACAAAAATGCACAATACAAATGGATTGGTGATTTGTACAAGAAAGGCAAACAAATGATAAAATTTATTACAAATCATAGCAATACCCATGGCCTTTTCCGCAATCACTCGAGATTGGAGTTGTTGAAGATTGTGAAGACCAAATTTGGTAGCTATTACCTCACCTTCAGGCGCCTTTTGAAGGTAAGAGAGTCATTGGCTAGCATGTTATCAAGTCCACATTGGTAGGTGTTAAAGGAAAGGGCTACAAATGCAGCTGACAGGCGAGGTTTTGAACTGGTGGAGGAGGCCGCTCTTGATGGTCAGTTTTGGACAAGTTTGAGGCAAGTATTGGATTTCACCAAGCCCATTTATCACATGATTCGGTTTGCAGATACAGACAAACCAGTGATTGGCGAGGTGTATGAGCAGATGGATACCATGTTGGGGCAAATAAAAGATATTGTTCATAACAGAGATCCCGACTTGTAGAAATTGATTCATGATTGTGTGTGTGAACAGTGGAATAGACTTAATCTTCCACTACATTGCTTGGCGTATATCCTTACGCCAAAATACTACTCTACATCTTGGTTGGGCCAACCTGCACTAGGGGGTGGGATTAGGACCAAACCCTATTTAGATGTAGAGGTAACTAGTGGATATTTGCAAGCATTAGAAAATTTGATACCTGACAGGGAGGAATGTGCAGTTGTGCGCCTTGAAATAGGAAAATACTTCAGTCGCACTGGTTTGTTTGGTACCTTCCATGCAATGGATAACAGAGACAGATTTGATGCTCTCACATGGTGGGAAACATATGGCGGCCATGGAATTTTGCCAAAATTGGCAAAAAAGGTTCTATCACAGGTTGTGAATACTTCTTCTGCAGAGAGGTGTTGGAGCACCTACAGCTTCATACACAATGTGAAAAGAAACAGACTCAATGAAAACCGAGCAGAAAGCTTGGTTTATGTGCACTATAACTTGAAGTTGTTGAGTCATTACTGTGATCGGGCTTATGAGGATCCCACATATAAAATTTGGGACAATCACCCAGAGGATGACAATTTGGAGGATGGTATAGTGCATCTTGAAGAACTGGAAGAGGAACTTATAAGGGATGAAGATGAAGCAGCTGCAGCTGCAGCAGCCATGCCACCTCCACCTCCACCATCCAGTAGCAGTGCTCGAGGTCTGAGTCTTGTTCCTTTGCTGTCGCCACCTCCATCTACACCCTCACGTGGAGGGCATGTGCCTTCTAGTTCTGGTCGTCGGTCTGTGCAGGAGACTCCTAGAAGACCACCACGACCTGCTTATACTCCTGGAGACTCTCGTGGCAAGGGCCACATGTAGATTTACAGTTTACTTGTCTTTTCTAGTTTCTATTAGTTTTCATAACTGTTGAGTCTTGAGTCCTTGACTCTTGACTCTTGACTCTTTCATATCATAATGATATTTTTTGTAAACAATATATGACTGTGACAATGAAAATTTGAAGTTTGAAGTTGGCAATTATAAGTTTATAACTCATTGGTAATGATTGTGAATTATGAATATGATGCTTCATGAAAGACTAAAGTTGTTTCATTTCATTTCATTATTCATGTTTCATTTTATAACATTTCATTTCATGTTAACAGTTAGAAGTTAGGACTTAGAAATATCTAAGATATTACTTCTTGTAATGGTTAAACTTAGCTTACAAGTACAACTTTGGTGATCAATGATGATAAATGTTATATATTGAATTTTCAATTTTGAAAGCTTGAAGTTGAAACTTTAAGATTGAATTTGATGAATCATGATTCACGAGACTCAATATGTTGTAGTTGTAATATGTATTTTACTAACTTGTGGACATGGTTGATGAAGATTATAATTTCTAGATGATTGATGTGATATGGTTCAATGATCAATCTATGTTTTTTTTATGTTTTTTATATCTAATTCATCATTCTACATGTTTTTGTTGACATATATGTATCAAAAATTAATATATATATATATATATATAAAATCGCTCCCAGATTCGCTCCCAAACTGGGAGCTTCTGAAAATGGTTGCTCCCGCTCCCCACTCCCGCTCCCGCTCCCAAGTAACATTGAATAAAAGTCAAATAAAATCGTTTAAGAAAACTGAAAGTGATTTTTAAGGATTTAGTTTTTTAATAAATTTCTCTAATGTCCTCGTGTGACCAATAAGTATAAAAATGACATTAATATAATAATATAGTTATTCATCGTTACAAAAATAAGTTATAAAAATTAAATAATTAACTATTTATAATTTTAAATATATAATTAGAAATATTTTATTTTATGAGTTATTAGGATGGTGTAGAATTTAGTTAAATTTAAATGTTCGTTAATACAATGTAATCCTCACAAGTAACTTATATACCAATTTCTTTTTATAAATATATGTTTTCTATGCATTTAATTCTGTTTTTTAAATATTTTTTAAAAATTATGTTAATTTAGCTATGATTACTTTTATTGTTAAATATATTTTAATTATAATTATTAAATACGAGTGTAAAGATTATTTTTGTTTATTCAATGTCACCTTAATTGAATATTAAATAAAATATTCACATTCATGAGAATGAATATTTTTAATATTAAATACTTCATAGTTAATGCCGAAATAATTATATTATTGTGATATGATTCATTCCTATAAATTTCATGCATTGTACCATTTTGTTGTGATAATACTTTTTAATTCATTTTTTTATTGTGTTTTTGTATCTCATGCTACTTTTGCTTAGAATGTTATGCCTTTGCATCATTGAGATTACACATGGAATAAATGCATGTAACAGTGGAAAACGTGATGGGTTTGATTTTCCTAAATTTCATACTATGCAATTAATTGCAATGATTTGCAATACACAAGTTAGAACAAAGATGTGTTATAAAACGTAACTACCCATACAAACTTGGACAATGCTCATAACTAAATCACATTCATATCTGAATTACTCTACACATTCTTGTTACTTGGAAATGATTATATATGCAATAACTTGTGCATTTCCTCCCTACTTAGACTCAGTGGTCAAATTTCCAAACTTTTATCTCATAAGGTGACTTCTTTCTAACTCGACTAAAATGAAAACTATTATGATTACACTTTTGTTACTTGGTTGTCCATCTTGCATAACTCTTCATATATTTTCAACGACTTTTTAGTTTCTATCTACCCCTTAACTCCGACTAGGTATCTTCAAATTCATTCATGTCACTTTAACTTCTACAATGACTTTTCATCCTCCCTTGAGCACTTCTCTTGTCATGCATGCTCAAAATTCTCATCATGCATGCTTAGTTTCATCCCCTACCATGCATGATCATTGTGTTGATCATGTGCACTTATATCATGCCCCCTGTCATGCATGATTTTCCTCACATGTGCCTACACCACAATTAGTGCACCTAACTTTAGCCACACTCTCTCCTTGGATGCAATTATGCTCTTGCTTACTCACTTGATATTCTTCTTTTGACTCTCTTCTTCCTATTGCAATAGTATGTCATATAGTGGACATCAACATCCCACAAACTCCTCTATTAAAATTGTTGCATGCTTTCTTTTTATGAGCTTAAACCACACCCAATGCGTCTAACATAGTTATGTGCTTCTCTTGGATTTAAATCCACTCTTGCACTCATCTTACACTCTTTTTATCAAAATCCTCTTTTATACCAGGGACATTAACATCCCACATGTTCCTCTTTCTCTATTGTTGTATGTTTTCTTTATTTATAATTAAACCACACTTAATGTACCTAACTTCAATACATACTCCCTTTGGATATAGTTCCACAACAATACACACATCTTACGCTCATCTTGTTGCCTTTTTTATGCATGAGCATTATTAAAATTTTATTTCCTAAGTGTAATAGGATCTAGAATACTCTAGAATAAACTATGCAGGGATGAGATAGTTTTTCTCATATATCATGAAATATAACAAATGTATTGAATAAGTATATAGTTGGAGGAGTTGAATAATTTCAGGGATAATACAAATATTCAAGGGATTTAGATTTGATATTTTCTAGGAATGGAGGATATGATCCATTCTCTTGTTGTTCAAGCAAACTCTTATATATATGTGATCATTGTGCTGAAATAGACATGCAAGATTGATTGGTTTAGTTATATAATTGTTTAAGTCCACATCACTTTTTTTGTTATTGCAATCTTATATATGCCAAAAACATCAATATCTCATCCACTTCTTTCAGTGTTATATGTTAATTTTCTATATAATCTACTTATATCCCCTTCTTACCTATATCGTTAAATCCATTATTCTAACCCAAATCATATTGACCTCTATCACATTTACTTATGTCATGTTCACTCACCTTTAAGAATGTTCATATATCACTACGATTTGAGTTATTAAATTTCACTAGTTTGAATAAAAGATACCTGCTCATAACTAACACATGAACTACTTTTAACATAAACTCAATATTATAATTTGGAATTGGTAGTTGCTTATTTCAATGAGCAGGCATGGCTTATTCTATCAAAACATATAAATTTAAGACTAACATATTTATGTTATATATGCATGCCTCTTGTTAGTAGAATAAATATAAATTTCACTGATAGTGGATCAACCTACTTTGTCATTTAGATCAAACATGGATAAAGCAAAGTTCCATCAAAACTAAAACAATTAATACATGTTCACTTGCCTCATTGGATTGTTCCCACACTTAAAGTTGCTTTTATATAATGCCGAATCCATATACTACCTTCCAAACAAAGTGCATGTCAGACTAAGTAGGAATAGACGTTAGTTCTTATCCATAATATGAAATTCTCCTCGAATTTGAAGCTAACAAACATAGAAAGGAATTGTTTATGATTTTTGTTTTTTTAAGTGCAGTTCATTAACATGCAATTTCTAATCAAGAGATGTGAATGCAATTTTTGAGCTAAGTATTTTTTTTATTTGAAAACTAAATTTTAATAGAAAGAGTATCATTATTTACATTTAAATAATTATTAAAATTTTATTTAACCAACGAAACAAGAAATCACCTTACCATATTATTTAAATTTATCAAATTTACATCCTTATTTTATATATAAATTTGATAAATAAAGATATTACATTTTTTTGAAATTTATTTGAGAGTACTATAATAATAATAATCTAATTTTAAGGTTATAGTTAAGTTAAACACCACATTGGTGTATAAGACTTGTTTGTTTATGGGACAAAGGACATATTTCCGCGAAACGATTTGACTACTAAAGTCTATGATGGCATACAGACTCTACCCTTTCTGGTTTTCAAACCATGGCCTCTTACGAGGAAACGCGTGCTCTTAACCATTAGGCATAGTCAAGCTATATTTTAATAATCCAATTTTAAAGTCATAGTCGAGCCATATACCAATATGAGAGTCCATTGTTTATGGAAAGGACCCACCTCCGCACAACTATTTAACTATTAAGTCTATAAAGGCATACATATTCTACCCCTTTTGGCTTTGAACTTGTGACCTGCTAGAAGGAAACACGTACTTTTAACCATTAGGCCCACCGCAGTTGTATTATTACACTCACTCAAGTTGTTATAATATATTAATATAATGTTGAAATACAATTTTTAGTATAATAATAATAATAATAATAATAATTTTTTATATATAATTTCTTTTAATAAATTGATATATTTATAAAAATAATTTATTTAATATAATAAAAACTTTACCTATTTTTAATAAAATTGAAATTATACTTAATAAATTGAATCATATTTAAATAATTTTAGTGTATTATATGTCAATTAGGTTTATTTTGAATAGTTGGATAAAACAATGTTGTCCTCTCACTAAAGTTCAATTCTTCGTTATATAAAATATAGAAATATTTATAATAAAAAGATATTTGAAAAAAAATATTACAATATAATAATATTGATATTTTTATGTAAGGTTAGGTACTTTATATTAATTTAAAAAAAAAAAAGAGAGAGAGAAACAACGTTGATGTATGTAACCTACTAGTATGTCACATGGAAAATCAGACCAATAGCAGAGCCTCAAATTTTTTACAGCACATATTGCAAAAGCTATAAGTCTATCATTTAAAGTGAAAAGACAGTTAAAAAAAATAGATTGTTATATATTGACATTAGAAATTAAACTAGTGCCATTGTATAAAATTGTAACAAAAACATGAGCTCACTTGATCATTTCATCTTGAGGGAGAGTCCACCTAGATTGGTGGTTGTGACATTGTCTTCATTGGATGGGGTAAAGATGATGCTTTCCATTTTCTTAGCCAAAATAGAGACTTTGTTATCTAACTTCTCCAGATTCTCTGCAATGCAGACTAGTGTCTCTTACTAAGTGTCAGAGCTATTAATGATAACTCTTCCCATAAGCATTTTTATATGCTAATAGAGATTATATATATGCATGTAAGAGGTTTGTCGTGATTGAGTAGAAATGTGCATCTCAGGGATCCAACTCCTAGTTTCCCTATCAACTTGTTGATCAAAAATGAACTTGTGTTCATATCGAACTTCCTCCTCCACCTTTGAGATGGTTCATTGAACCCTCTCAAGAATTGTATCCATAAAACAATCCATATAACAGTGAACAATAATATGGAAGTGTGGTTGAGATGACAATGGACTGTGAGCATCTGCAATTGTAGAGGGAGTTGTTTTGCCCCCTCTCCCTTGATTTCCTCCAAGGAGATTCTTCTTTGTGCCATAGAATGGGGAGAACAAAAGCAAGATGGACCAAAATCAACAGGAGTTGAGTATATCCCAGGGAAAGGGAAAATAAAAAACAGAGTTAGAGGAAAACTTGGTGTAGGGAAATGAAAGACCTAGGACAATATATTGGAAAGATACATGCTGCCATGACTCAATAAACATTAAGGGACTCCTTCACTCAATAACCACGAAGGACTAAGAATAATAAAGAAAACCAATGGGAGGGGTAGTAGTATGAGAATGGTAGGAAAACCATCCTCAAAAGTAGAAAAAAGACCAAAGAATTTCCAAATCATTCAACAACCATTGAAGCAAACCTTCAATTGAAAATCCAAAACTTAAAAATCAACGAAGAATGAACTAGAAGACACAAAGATTACTACCAAGCTAAAGCGCAAGGTCTCTCGAAGCCTAAGCCTAGAGCTAGTAAACTTGCATCCACAAAACTCCACCCTTACACAAAAAACTAGAATGGATCCAAAGAATAAGGACATGTCTTTCTGTAGAAATGCATTAAGTTGGCCATACAAAATCCAAGAACCTCCATAGCTAAAAGAAATGAAATTCAAAGAAAAGTACCCTAAAACGAGATAAAGATATGCCTTAAGGAGAGAACAGAAGACTAAGAAACTCATAAATTGACATGCTCCCATCAATACAAAACACAAACCTCTCTGTCAAATAAATAAATAAATATATAATTTAACAATTTAACATTATAATATACCATGGAAGCATAATCATTACTTACCATATTATACGAAAAGTCACTCGAAAAGGTGTAATGAAATGCACTTAGTAGATGATGAAAGAATGTGGTGTGCATCATACTTCTTCTAAACATTCCATTATAAGTTGGATCACCAATTTAAACCGTGATGATCATTTGAATAATATGAGTACCCCTCGTATTATAGGCATGGACGTATCTTGTTTTATGACTTTCAATTTTTTTATAGTTTTTTTGACCAAATTTAGTGACTTTTTAAAAGCTTTTTCTTCGACTCAAGTTTTGTGATACTTATTTTAATATTTTTTAATTCGTCCTGAGTTTGAAAAGTTTAATTTTTTTTAATTTTTGAACATAGTCTAGATAATCGTTACATAGAAAGTCTCCAATGGAGTACATTACAAAAGTAACTCACAAAGACACAATATGTATTAACATTTTGAATTTAAGTAGGGATGTTATCATTAAACTCTCCTAATTATCTAGAATACATTCAATTGATTTCAAAAAGTTTAATTTGTTATTATTATTATAAGTATTAGATTTAGTAAAGTTTTTAAAATTTTTATATAATTATAATTTTTTATTTCAAAGTCAATTTTTGTGTCGGTTAATTTTCTATATACATAGACAATTTTATATATATGGAATTTTTATTATATTAATTTAGAAGAAAGATTTATATTTTAAATTTGATTTTTTATTTATTATTATAAAAATATGATTAAGTAATATTGGTAAAATATTTGATTTTATTAATAAAAATGATTTTTAATATAAAAATAGATGAAATTATTATTGAATATTTGATATTTTGTCTTTCTATATAAAAGTGATGTAAAATTAAGATGAAAATTGAAACATTTTATTTATGCCTTACTTTAAAAGATTTTTTAATATTGTCTTTTAATTTGTTAATGTAAATATTATTTTATTATTTTTAAATGTAACATTAAAAAATCACATCTCCCCATATTAAACTATAAAACACCTATAAAATAAATAAATAAAAGTTAATCAACATTTTAAAAAATAAAAAAATAAAAATAAAAATAAAATCATAACTTACAACAAAATATTCTTTTTTTTATTTGTAAATTACACACTAGACTTCTATTAATACCAAAAGTTTCAAAATTTCCATCATCAGATTTCGATCATTGGGAGCATGTCACTTTTGTGGATTTAGAAGCCTGAAACTATGGAAAGCTAGGAATTTTTAAGAACATAAAACTGGCTTCTACATATAGCCAGTCTATAGACAAAACACTTAGAACAGTGCACGACAAAACAACTAGAAAATAATTGTAGACTAGAAGCCTTAGTCACAGTAGACATGACTAATAGATACAAAATATCAGTAGCATCAATGCATTATAATAACAGTAGGATCAAATCCTCAATACTATATAGCATCAAATGGACTCTGAATCTGGGAAAGTTTCATAATGCTCTAAAATCAATTGAAAGATCTAGAAAGAAAAGTGATATAGATGCACGTAGAGCAATACAAATGGCAGTGGTTTCATCAAGTACTAAAGAAATTCATTCGGTAAAATCTATGGCAAAAGCATTAGGGACCTCATGAAAAACGTAGGAAATTTCGATTGCAAATATATGTAAATGATGAGCTCGCTTGTTGGACAGTTATTTGTACGAAACCATACAAAGATAGACTTGGAGAAGATGTTAAAATATATATATATTGGATGAAAAGTTCACGTATTTCACCAAAAGCAAGGGATCTGATGCGGCGAAGAATAACATGAAATCAGTGTGAAGAACATGTAAAACATATCTTGGACACCACTCAAATAAAGTTGTTCAATAAGTTCATAGAAGAGAATCGTGGAATTAATGTCTCAATCAATACTTTTGTGCAACAAAAACCATGGTATGTTAAACCTATCACTGTACATGACACTTGTTGTTGTCGTTATCATGTGGAATTTCAATTATATTATGACACATTCCTTAATTTTGGTAAAACATTTTGGAAAAAATCACCTCCTCCTTCCACTATCCATGGTTTCATATCTGAAATTCTATGTGAAAGAGAGAGTCACAAATTATTTTACCAAAAGAAATGTGTTAGGGGTAAAAAATGTGATCATTGTGGAAATTGACTTTATATCACAACAAACATTCTATTGAAATAAATGATCAATCATTGTCTAACCTAAAGGTGAAATGAAGAGATATGAATATATCCATACATCGATTAGTTCAAATAATAGTACAAGTGCTAAAAGGATTGATTTACAAGAAGAAGATTTTTTTGTGATAGAGTTTTTGAACAAATTTGATAGAGAAATTTATAAGTACACCAAGCATTCGCATAGAGCTCGATGGCAGGACCTGCAATTCAAAAAATCTGAAATTTTTCCACTAGGGACCATTTTGTCAATAGTTCATTTTGCAGAGAATTACACATTTGTTCCACAAAATGAAATGCATAGTGAATATTCTCATTCT
Organism: Pinus tabuliformis; assembly: GCA_031772625.1. Classification (NCBI taxonomy): domain Eukaryota; kingdom Viridiplantae; phylum Streptophyta; class Pinopsida; order Pinales; family Pinaceae; genus Pinus; species Pinus tabuliformis. The sequence continues at coordinate 355,924,596 of CM062819.1, read as the reverse complement.
GACCAAGTCTCTATGCTTGTCCATATTCTATATAGACAAGTTGAACAAAATGTTGATTATATAGAAAGCACCAGTGACAATCGACATGTTATTAAAGAATATCACTTTTATATCAACGATGATCGTACACATGATACACATTTTGTACAACATTGTTTTGATAAGATTTATGACTCGTTGAAAGGTTGTGGAATAAAATTCAATGAACATTGGATATGGTCAGATGGATGCACGGGTCAATTCAAATCTTCACGATCATTCTTTTGGTTGTGTCATCTTCATAAGAAAACCCACATTAAACATTGTTGAAATTTCTTTGAGACTGGTCATGGAAAAGGAGAACATGATGGCGTCGGGGCATGTATAAAACAAGAACTTCGAAGATATCAAATGGACCACTCTGCAAACCGACTTGCCTCAGCTGAAAAAGTTGTTCAATGGTGTGATGTTTCACTAAGCCATCAAACTAACCCATCAAGGGAGGTACGGAGGTATGTACATATATACAAATTAACTTGTATATAGTTTTAATATATGATAATTTTTATTAATTTTCTAATTTTAAACATTTATAAATTATATAGTTTAAACAATATCATGATGATTATCTTTGATATATAAATTGTATTTTAAATAACATATTTAAATTCTTATTTGAATTTACTATAGGTTTTTTTGGCATATTGGAGTCCAAGATGTAGATAGATCGATTACATATGAAGCTAAAACAGTAAAAGGGACTCAAAAATTGCATTCAATTAAAACAAAGGATTACCGAAATGCGTTTACATTTGATAAAAGAAAATATTATTTTTTGTCATGTTTGCATAGGTTACACACAATCAAATGATGTTAGTGAAAACACTATGTATGTAAAAGCTTGGCAACATAAAAAACTAAATACAAAGGGAAAATATCAGTTGCAAGCATCAAAGAGATGGAATCAGAGGAGACTATAATATCATCTGAAGGTGATTGAGTTTTTGATCTTGTTAGAGAAGGTAACATTTCAATTGCTTTTAAAGGATATATATATATATATATATATATATATATATATATATATGTTTTATGTTTTTAAAATCATTGTGTATAAGTATCTAGATAATAGTTAAAATATAGAGATCTAGAAATAGATAATAAAATCAAGTCCATGTTGATAAAGTTAATTTCATGTTAATTATGATCTGAATTTACACTTGTTTTATTGTGCAGGAGATGTTTTTGTTGTAGTTGCACCCATTAACAACATAGAAAATGTCAAGTATTATTTGATGCAGTGCACTGAACAAAAGATGAAGTTATTGGAAGACTATGATGATAACAATTTTATATATGAAAGAGGGTCTATTATACTGAAAGGTTATTTTTTCCAAGAAACTCATCAAACTGAGAGTAATTTTTACTTTCAAGACTATCAACTCGATGTCATAAGTTTTCAATATAGTCACTTGGTGTGTGCAACACGCATAAAGTTGATAGAAGTTCAATCAAAACAATAATTGAAAGTTAAAAAATGGAGAAGTCAGAAGTTGACCATGAGTGGATCATTAAGGATGGCATTCCATTAGAATTTTTTTAATTGAACTACCCAACAATTTCTTCTCCTTGGATTCATCTTTGAGAACTTAGAGTTCAAGTACATTGTTAGCCTTTCTTTTTGTGCACTCTTACGTTGTGCATTCTCAAGAATGTGATGATGTGAAAACGATGGTCATTGGGTTTTGTATTGAGTTACAAAGTTATATGTATATTGCCTGTTATGTAGGTGCATTGAGGATTTGATGCTACTAATATTATGTCCCCTCCATGTCTTGCATAATATCTCCAGTTTGGTCCTCTTCCAACAACTTCTCCAGCAACTGTAGTTTAGCTTCACACCTTATAAGCACTTCATCTTTCTCTAGAACAGAAATCAAGTTTTGCTTGTCCTTCCTCGTCTACAATTTCTGATCATGGTTGGATTCAATACTTTGCACATGCATTTCTTCAACTTCTCCATTTATTACGGAATTCAAATTCTATCCATTCTTCTTCATATTTGTAACAATCACCAAATATTTTCCACCATTCTTTACTAAACCTGCATTCACACCCAAATTGTCGGTTTCAAAATCACAAGGCCTTGTAGCTTAATTTGATGCTTCTGCCACCATTTCTTCATGTTGATCTCCATTCTCCAAATAATCTGTGAGAATTCAAATGATCCCCTCATCATCAGCCCCTTTCATCAGTGTCATCCTCTCCAAGGATGGATCCTTTTTCCAGTGCACAAATGTAGATTGTCTCTTTCCCGCTTTCTCCAAGAATCCTTTCCTCATGTAGCACTAAAGCTTCAGAGATGCCCATCAAACCTTCACCTGCTTCATCCACTATAACAACATTCTTATTAATATCCACACACACATGTTCATCACCCTTAGGTTTTGCCCTCATGGCTTCATTTTCCCATGGCACATAGTCTTCATCTTGGATATCCTTTGTCTTCCTTCCAACATGTATAACGGCACTTGGTGATTGTTTCTCCTCTATGCACAAAATGCAATCAATGCTCTCTCCTTCATCTGGAACAACTCCTGCATTCATACATCAATTATTAAAATAAAAATTGTAATAGCCCCTGGTTGATTTCCTATGTAAATAAATAAAAATAATAACCAAGGTCACGAGACATGTATTTCAAGCTGAATGTTGGGCAAAAAACATAGTGATGGGGATCACTAGGGATTAATAAATGGCTATGGAAATTGTCAAAGGCAAAGTGGAATTAATTGGCATTTTATTTATGAAAATAATGGAAAATAGGAGAAAAGGAAGGTGAAAGGTCACATAATTGCATGTGAGTAAAATTTAAGGAAAAATGAGGGGAAATGAAGAAAATATAGGCCTCAAAGATAAAAAGGCTTTTGACGATCAATTCACAACTTTTGGCAGTTCTATGGTAGAGCTCTCTCTCTATTCTCTCTCTCTCTCTCATACTCTTGCACACTTAGAGAAATCTTGGAGCAGACTTGGAGCACTCTAGTTTTCATTAGATTTGGGAAAGAAGGCAAAGGAAAAGTAAGAAATCGCAAGGGGACAACGGGGTCAACAACTATAGTTGGATTTCTCTGCAGGTACCGAGTTGCATATATGATTTCCTTGCTATTTTTCGCATGCATGGTATATGCATGTGGTTATTTGGTTATGATTTGTCATTAGCATGGAAGATTGTTTGGAATGGTAATGGATTTTCCTAGCCTTCCCATTCCCGGATAGCCATGGTGTTTTGGGTTTTTCCACTTAGTGTTTATGATTGGTGCGCATGTTCCTTATGGTTGTGGATTGAGTAACTAGTTCCTAGAGTCGTTGGTCTAAACAAACACTCTGGATCCCAGGAACAACTTGGGTTGAGTTAATAGTCCTGGAGCCTTAGTTAGACAAACACTTTGGAGCCCTGGAGCAACTTGGGTTGAGTTATTAGTCCTGGAGGCTTGGTTAGAAAAACACTCTAGATCCCTTGGTGGGTTGAGTTTCTAGTCCTGGAGACTTTTTTGGACAAATTATCTAGAGCCCTGGAAGGTTGTGGATTGAGTCATTAGTTCCTGGAGCCACTGTTGGGAAAAATGCTCTGGAGCCGCGGTTGGGACAAACGCTCTCGAGCCACGGTTGGTACAAAAGCTCTGGAGCCCTATGGAAGCCCTGGTTTGGTTTTGTGTGTTTTATTCCATGAGATCCCACATTCACACTTGGAATATGATGCGAGGGTGAATGGATGAAAGAGAGATTAGGTTCAGCCCAATCTATGATCAGGAGGTACGTGGAAGTCCCTAACTTGGTTGGATTTTTCATATGTTAATAAAAGCTCTTTCCTCTTATATTTTCATGAGTAATTTTACTTTTTACTATGTGGCTTTGATGGCTATTTTAGCATTGTGTATATGATATTCATTTGTTGGTTATATGCAACTTATAAAATGTATATTGATTATGGCTCTTCATGTGTTTTGATTTGTTGATGAATGGTTAATGAATACATGAGCTAATAGATGTTATTGCAACTATTATGAGAGGGCATTATACCTTCTTGATGATTCTCAGAGTACATGCATTTATGACTTGTAGATTACATGTTCGCCATATGTTTAACGAAATTTTTGTCATGGTTAGGCCTAGTTAGATCAATTCCTGGATCAAATTTTGTATGAATAGCCTTGTAATGATGTCATTATTCATTCTGGAAATTCTCACTAAGTTCTAGGCAGTGGTTTGGAGGTTGGCCTAGAAACTAGGCTCAAAATTTGGGACTGCATGCTCTGAACTAAACATTCTAGGTTGCAACAGCTGGGAAGCAGGCTTGTGGGACCAGTTGGAGGCTTACAACTGTGTGGATGCTTTTTTTTCGAAGCCATTGAGAGCTCAGATCAAAAAAATGGGGTGTCTAGCTCAAGTTTTGGCCACCTAGTGTGGTTACTTAGCCTTTGAGTGACATGTAGCCCATATAGGATGTGTTGAGTTATCAATTTGTCTTCCGTAGTTGACCCCACTTCCTTAACAAAACCTAGGAGGTCGGGCCATTTCATAATAGCTCCTCCTCTCATGTTTACCCTGGCAAGCTAGTGAAACTGGGTATATATGGGAGGGGTGGTTACAGAATGCTATTAGAGATCTCAAGTTCAACACTTGGACTCGATGGGCAGAATGTATTTGCATGCATGTCAATGTTTATATGTTTGTTATGCATATATTGTTATGGTTTTGATTTTCATGCATGAGGTCATGGTATGTAGTTGGTGTTTTCATGCATGACATTGGCATATTGTTATGATTATGTATATATATGTATCATTCTAATCTAGATTGATTTTGAGGACAAGATAGCCTCCCCTTAACTTCACTAGGGTATGTGATTACGTGTGTATTTGGTTTATCTGACATGGTATTCTTGTAGGAAGTAGAGGATCAAAGATGACAAGCAAAATGGTGGACTAAAATTCACGTGATTCTCCCTATAGTTTAGATGAACAACATGGTGATGAGTACTCCCCTGACATAACAGATACATTGAGAAGTTTGAAAGCAGAGTTAATGAGTTGTAACGTCGATAATGATAGGATAATTCAGTCACAGGAAAGACTTGTTAGGGTACAGGAGAAACAAGCAAAGGTTAATGCAATCATCCTTCAAAGTCTATCAAATTTGCAAAGATAGGGACTTCTTAAGATCAGTCATGGACAGGAGGAAAGGACTAATGGGGCATATGGCAGCAGGTCTCAATCAGATTATAGGTTTGACAGGGATGATACAATCAGATATGGTAGGTTCTTGGATACACTTGACAAGAGGGGTTATGACCATGGGTTCTATTCTAGTTTTAGTTCAGAGAAACGACATCGTCATCACCATCACCATCCACATAGGAGGAGTGAGAAGAAGTACTTACCAAAGGATTTCAAGAAAGTAAAGCCTCTTACATTTGATGGGGAAATGAAGAAGTCATTGGGTACATAAGCTTGGTTGTTTGGGATGAATAAGTTATTCACATTGCATGATTATTCAAAGAATATGAAAGCCATGATAAATATTTTCAGTCTTAAAGAAAAAGTGGATATCTGGTGAGAAGATGTAAAGAATTTCAGAGGCATTTAGGAAGAGGAGTTGACTTGGAGTGAGTTCAAGAGACTTTTTAGGAAGAAGTATTTATCTAAGAGATATTATGATGACAGGGAAAAGGAATTCTATGAGTTGAAGATGGGATCTATGACCGATGAGAAGTATACTAGCATATTCTTGGAGTTGTTGAGGCATGTGCCTTATCTTAGGGAGGAGAAAGCAAAGATTCAGGGAGTGGTTTGTCAATATCATTCAAGGACAATATTAATTTTGATGATCCTAAATCGTTGGAGGAAGCCATTAGAGAGGTGAAACACTATTATGAGCAATCGAAGCACGGGTCTGAGACTAAGCGGGATTGGAAAGGTAATGATAAGAATAATGGAAAGTGGGTCAAGAAGAGAGGAAAACCACAGGATACAGATGACAAGTAGAATGTACCACCACACAAGAATTTCAATGTAGCTGACAAAAGATAGGGATTTTAATGTGAGGATAAGAACAAAGGTGATGGTAGGAAGCCTTTAAAGTGTTGGACTTGTGGCAAGGATCATCACAAGAGATATTGTCCATGGGATTAGGGTGGAAGACTACAGATTTATGGTGCTCATGAGGCACAAACAATGGAGGATGAGGCACAAACAATGGAGGATGTTGAACAAAGTATTTGTTAGATTTATGCAGCGTTGGATAATACGTAGGTTGATCATCAAACATTTATTATCGAGATGGAAGGTAAGATTTGTGATCAAGTTGTTTCTATTTTGATTGACCCTGGATCTAACTATAGTTATGTCAGTCCTGACCTAGTGGATAAGTGTGGTTTTAATAAAGAAGTGCATGCAGAGTCTTGGTTAATGTAGTTGAATATAGGTACCAAGAAAAGAGTTCATCATTGGGTAAGAGCTTATGCATTTGAGTTGAACGACATGTCTACATCAGCGCAGCTAAATTCTCTTCCATGATCATACAGTATGTTATTGGGTATGGATTGGTTATACATTCATGGGACTAACTTTGATTGCTATGATAAGGTTATTGAGTGCTTAGATGATAATGTGTTGTTGGGAAAAGTATCCAATACGGAATGACCCTATCCCACTCTAAGGGTGATAGTACCTCAGCAACAACTGAATGCAAAGCTATTCGAGATTACTTCTTTATGAGATGTAAGAGAGGGGAGAAAGAGATCCACTAACCGTTGTCTTCCGCTAATGGTTGATCCAATCTTCTCTCTTTGCTGCTTGCTCCTAGCTCCTTGCTCTTTCACCGGCCCAGCTACACCAAGATCCTGCAAAATAACAAGAGAGGGAAACTACAAGAAGCATACATTCATAATTGATTCAAGGATTAGAATAAATCAAATACACAAGTACCAATACGCCATTGAGACACATGCATATAGAAGAACCTCAAATGCTTTATTAATGGAAAAAGTAAAGTTCTGAGAGTGTTACAACCATAAGAGGCCCAATCCAGCAACACGTCCCAGCAGAAAGAAATCTCCTCTTCACCTCCTTCAAGAAAATCACCCAATAGTTCTGTACTCAAACCAACAGCACTTCCTTACATTCACAAGATTCCCGCCTCCATAGACCTCATGAGAGAGCTCTATATATAGGAGTTTTGGAGAAAGGATGAGTCAGCTTGAGCTTGGCATGAAGCTGACTAGTGTCCTCTCCCACTTCAGTTATTCTTCAGTTCTTGAGTCCACTTGGAGTTTCTTGCTTCCACTTGGAGATATAGATCCTCTTACTCATCACAAGGCGAATTCCTTGATCCTAGTGTCATTTTGGAAGCTTCCTGGACATTTGACACCTTGAGGAATGACTGTGCCACTTGGCCAATCTCGCCCAGCGCAGGTAGTCTTCATTGCTTTTGACATTCAGCGCAGGTACAGAGTGGAGCAGTTGACATTCAGCGCAGATGCTCAGTGGAGCAGTTGACATGATCCAGAATTAGCTTGTTTTTTAGTGTTTTCAGGTGGAGAACTGATATTCAGTGCTGTGGTTTGCTGACCTTGTTCCTCTAGGGGTAGGAACAACATGTTTAGGGACTTTGGATCCCTTAGATTATTGACATTTCATGCTTCATGCTGTAAGGCACAAAAATGTCTATAACAGTTGCCCCCTAAAGTATGAGGTCGTTTATCGGGTGAAATGCTTTATCAGGAGGATCCGAAGTTCATTCAATCGCTGAGAGGTGACCTGTAATAAAATACAATACAATACATTATTTTTCATTCTGCTTTCATGATCTAGCTGAGGCGGGCATTCCCATGCTCAGCTTTATAAATTCATTTTGGTACATAGAACAGACGATCATCTGATGGTAGACTGATAATTCTCTGCTGAAATTATCATCCTTTGAGTAGGATGATCATCTGCTGCAATGATGTACATGTCAAATGTCTTTATATTTCCTGAATATATATCGCAGCCCGGATGGATGAAACTAGATCCGGGGTCTTCAAACTCGTTCGATCTTCACTCTAAGTACAAGTCGATCCATGTGAGAATTGCGCTGAAGTCAAACATGGAAAGACATCGCTTGATTACCGGTCAATAATGTAAACCGTTAACAAGCGCGAGAGGAATCACCGATAATGATAATGACCCTCAAGGTACTGCAGTACAATTCACGTGGTGTGAATAAAGGACTTGGCGTCGAACACCACGCAAAATCTTCTGGTCGAAGGTCATTGATGTATACCTGTCGCCGGAAGTGAGAAACTTGCCATTGAGGCATGCAAGCTTCAAAGTACTGGGGGGTTTGTCCCTAGATCAACTTCTTGGATAATGAGCTGAAGTCGACAAGAAGCGATCCGTCAAAGGAGGGCCTTAATGAATCCCACATCAGTGACACGGAACGGAGCTAATGATTTTAGTGGAGGTGAAAACAATCTGTGAAATATGATTCAGGGTGGCGAACATGGGTGGATGAAGGATAATGTATGGCAGTGGATGGGACACGGTTGACTCTTTCTGAACAACATCTCTTGAACATATAACGACACTGATGTGATGGATCGGTAGCATTACCCCAAATGTGGATGGTTTGGCGAAGACCATGGTGATGAGACCGGTGAATGAAACAACCCAACCCGATGTGATACGGAGGACAAAGTGTCATGTTCAAGAGCGACTTGCTACCATTAAAGCTTTGAGGTTCTCCCAATTTTTCCCCAGTCATTTCTGACCAGTACCTCTTTATTTTTGTCAAGCTTGAGGAGGATAACATATGCTTGTTCTATAACCTGCCCTTTGGGCAAGCCCATCGCTATGTTTTAACGAGCCTAGCGATAGGGAAACTCGTTCTCGTCTAAAGACAAGTTTGTCGCTATTTAATCATTTTAACGAGTCTAACGACAAGGAAAACTCGGTCCTTTTCATTTTTAGAGAGTCTGAAAAGGTACAGAAAGTCAACTCCAAAATTCCTTTTTCGTCATCTAATCCCTTAAGTCCGAAAAAGTATAAAACAATACAGAAGGGATGAGTTTTCGATAATTTTAACGAGCCGAATAAAACAAGCGCTCGACCTTTTTGTGCAATAATCCCTTGGGTCCAAAAAGATTAAAATCTACGGGAGGGATAGCTCTTCCGGTCACTTTAACGAGCTGGAAGGCCAAAACTCGGCAAACTTTTCATATTTTACGAGTCAGGAGAAAAGAGCTCAAAGAAGACTCGTCTTTTGAGGAACGAGTGATAAACAGGGATAGCAGCAGATTCCAGGTACAGGTTGGAATTTTCCAATCACGGCAGTGTCACAAGGATGGCTAGGTGAAATCACTCTTCGCAGCTGTTCCTCAAAATGGGTAAACAATCATATGGAGGTGAACGATTGGCCAAATGAAATGGAGGTGGCGGGTGCAAACACGACCAAGGCTTTTTATGGCTAATAAATTTACGATCACAATGGTTATTTACCGGTACTGGGTTCATTTTTTAATGAGCTTGAATGCGCCAAAACACTGCTCAATGCTTATGTTTATTTTTTAACGAGCATGAATTCCGCGTCAAAACTGCTCGGATCTTCGCTTTTCTATTTTTTAACGAGCATAAATTCCGCGGTAAAACTGCTCGATAATACCAGTCATAAGATAAGAAATGTCTCCTGTGAGATAGCTATTTTTTATGGAGCTTTATCTCACGAAGCTATGCTCCTAATTTGGCAAATTTTGACCTTTGCCCCACATCCTTTCTTTATGCAATTTAGGAAACGACTAATCCAAAAAACAGATAAATAACCGCTCTTGGCTTGCACTCCAAAAGGTTTGCATGCCCCCAGGTATAAAATACAATTTCAAGGCTGCCCCTCCTCTCCCCCACCTCTGTTTTTCTTTGGGTGTTCACAGCTACTTGTCGTCTTGCCAGTCTAATGTTAACGATACTTGTCTTCTCGTTATTTTTAACGAGTCTTACGCGGTACTTGTCTTCCCGTCGGCCCAACTTTTAACAGATCTTTTGCAAGATCGCAAGAGAACAGCTACTTGCAACAAGAGAGCAGCTACTTGCGACAAGAGAAGAACACTACTCAAAGACAAAACATTAATGTTATTGAGGGAGGCTTGCCTCTTTCTGGTTACCCAAAGATTGTTTTGTTAACACCATCAAACGAAAACATCTCCTCGGCACCGTCTACCGAAGTAGACAATGGTGAATGACCTTTGTCAAACAAGTAACCTTGACAAAAGAATCCTGTTCCAGAACAACCCCTCTTCCTTCTTTCGGACGGGGTACGGACTAGTCATATTCTTTCGTGGAAATTCTACCTTATACCCAGGGTTTCCTCTGCCCGAAGCAGACCAGGATGCATGCCCCCTGGGTTCCAGTCCCATCTTTCCGAATCACTCGCATTCATCGGGAAGGAGGACTGGGGGTGGAGACATTTCTTGGGTGAATAGACCATTCAGGGTTGGTATTTGACTATTTGCAATGTGTGATCCCGGAAATGAAAGTTGGTCTACGAGCTTGACCATTCTTCCTTCGTGTGGAAAACACATTACTCTAAAGAGTGAGGAGACTATAGCTCCCATGCAATATATATAGTCTCGTCCAAGGAGTAGGTTATAATCCAAGGGTCCTTGAACGACCATCACGTTCATTTGAACGGTCTTCCCTTTCAATGTAACAGGTACATTGGGGAGGATCCCTAATGGTCGACTGGTTCCTTTATCAAAACCCGAGAGATTTCTTATCTCAGGTAAAAGCTCCAGGGAACCCAGTGCTTTCCAAGCAATAGAGGAAAGGATACTCACAGATGCCCCTTCATCAATGATAGTTTCAGCCATTACCATTCTATAAATTTGGACTATGATTCTGAATGGTATACTGGCTGGCAACCGGGGTCTGCCTAGTTGGTTCCAATCAAAGGACACAACCAGGTTGCTTGGTGGTGGGACCGAATACACGGCCGGATATGACCCTGACGATGTTCCTTCCTGCGATAAAGGAATGGGCGCATTGCCCTGATGCTCATCAGAATCTGTGTTGATGAAAAGAATCTGGATGGTGTCATCTTTATTCTCTTCAGTGAGGGTGTCATTTGAAGATGAATCTTCAGTGACGGTGTCATTTGAGGATGAAACCTCTGAAGGAAGAACCGGGTCAACTGCCGTATCGACCTTTAGACTTTCGTCTGGTCTGGATTCAGTAGGTTCATTTTCAATGACTGACGCTTCAGCTGACCACTTGAGCGGGCCAGCTGTATTTTCAACCAACGAAGGACTTGGCACGAGTTTTTTGTATCCAGGAGGAAGTCTCAACGGTGAAACCGGGCGATCTTCCAAAACTCTCTTCGCTTCGTCTAAGAAGGGGCAACGGTGGATGGCGTGATCGCCTTCACACAGTCTGCAGGGGAATCTTGCTCCCCTTCTTTGTCTTGAACCTTCACTTTCGCTGGTTGACGGTAAGCAATCAACATGGCTATCAGAGGTTGATGCTCCCGAATTGTGCAACCGAGGGGACCAGTCCCTTAGTATCCGGGGAATACAGGGATAATCTCTATGGAAGTGGTCTCCTCTACATATGACACATGGCGATTTAGGCCCGGTCTGTGCTGTGTGTGGATTTTTGTCAGATGTCTTTTGCTTGCCCCCAGTCGCCTTAGGCTCCTTCTTCTTCTTCTCTCTCTTCTTCTTCTCCTTCTTCTCCATGGGAGCTTGGCTTTTGCCGGCTCTACCTTGCGAAGATGAAGGATTGGAGGAAGAGTTATAGGAAGTAGAAGGCTGGTGGGCAGCTCTAGACTCATCTAACTGTTGACTCGACTGTTCAGGAACCATGGTGTTCTGAACTACATTGGTTGAGAATAGCCAAATTGGCAGGCCAATTGTCAGTCCTGGAAGCGACAATGTGGCCATGCGGGGTGCACCAACTTCTCCCCAAGAGGAGAAAGAACTAGGATTTCCATCATGTGGAATTCCTTGGTTGGGGCGTTCCATGTTCTCAACCTACAGATCAACGCAGGAATAGGAGGTGATTATGTTCCGTTTAAAATAAATTTTATAACGACGCTTTAGACACAACTTGCTTTTTCACTTTTTAAGAGTCGAGAAAAAGCTAAAGATGACTCTAGTCTCCTTCGATGTTTTAACGAGCCCGAAGTGACAAATGCTCAGATGGACTTTTTCAGTTATAGAGTTTGAAAAAGGCCAAAAGAAACTGCTCTGGAGATCTAGGCAGAGGGTGTGCCAAACCTTTCGCAAAACCACAGAATACGTTTTACGGTACGAGTGGTCGATCTTCGTGAATGTTGTGTTCACTGCATTGCGATCAGTAGGGCGGCCGACACGGTTTCCTATGGATAAAGGCTTTGTTCCTATAGGGGTCTCCCAATATATACGTGACGGTACGTGGGAGCACAAGTCCGTATTGATACTTATCGCTTCACCGTGGAGGAATCACCCAACCACTCAACGCTAAGATATCACGTTTAACGACGCCGGAACACGTCTCTAGCTTAGACCTCTATGTGTTTGTGTTCTGTTTCAATGCGTTGTTATGTAAATTCAATTTATTTTAAGGTTGATCTTGTTTAGCAGTTTGCCTTTACGGATCACCACGAGATGTATAGTAACACTCCTAAATGCAGTCTAAGATGATAAGCAAGCTTTTCAATCTTTCAACTTTGAAAATCTTAACTACTGAGGGAAAAGAAAGACAACATCTTTTCACACAGATCATAGAGCACACACTAATGCACTTTTTCCTAAATCAACATGCAAACTGTCATAATGCACATGCACAATGCAGATATTTCTTTTCTCTTTCTTAATGTTTGTGCGACACAAAAAGAAAGCTGTTGTATAACTTTGAATTCAATTTCAAGTGAAAGCAAACAAGCTTGTCCAAAATCAAAAGACACCTTAAGATTTACTTGTTTCGACACTAGAAATATATAAATTCAAACCATATGACGAAAGCAAAAGCTCAATCAGCCATGAACAGTAAACAAACTAACTCTTAAGATCAAAACGACACTTTATCACAGGTCTAGATCTAAGAGGCCACAGCAAGACTAGTTCACTTTCGTTATGGGAAACTGCAAATGATATAAGAAATACACAAAGAAAAAATACAGTTTCTTTATACAACCGAGGCGGAATAGTGGCAAGGAAAGTTGGTTTCAGATAGGTACATTGACTGGTAACAGGCTGCAAAAACAAGGGTGAAAACAGGGCAAGAAACAGCAGGAAACCCCAGTAGCACAAGGCAAAACTGGTTCAGCGCAGGTGGTACACTGTCAGTTTGACATTCAGCGCAGGTAGCCCCTTCGGGAACTGCGCTGAAATGCAGACAGCCTTCACACAGCCTGCACTGAAGAACGAAACTTTCGTTTCTCTTGGTTTCCGGGTCACAGATTGCTCAAAAATTCACAGTTTTTGGCCAAATCAGAAGCTATCAGTCAAGTACACACTAAGGGATGAAAAGGAGGATGAAAAGCTATCACTAAGAGCTATTTAGAGTCCTTGTGGATCAGCTCTTCAAATCATAAACTTGCCCAGAAACTGAGCTAGAGTAGCTGCCCTCTACTTTGCATTTGAAAGATCCAAATGCAGTTCGATTCGGTACTCCCTTTGTTTATGAAATGAATAGCAAAAACACAAACAACCAACAAGATACGGTCCCCAGTGGAGTCGCCAATTTGTTGTTGGGAAAAGTATCCAATACGGAATGACCCTATCCCACTCTAAGGGTGATAGTACCTCAGCAACAACCGAATGCAAAGCTATTCGAGATTACTTCTTTATGAGATGTAAGAGAGGGGAGAAAGAGATCCACTAACCGTTGTCTTCCGCTAATGGTTGATCCAATCTTCTCTCTTTGCTGCTTGCTCCTAGCTCCTTGCTCTTTCACCGGCCCAGCTACACCAAGATCCTGCAAAATAACAAGAGAGGGAAACTACAAGAAGCATACATTCATAATTGATTCAAGGATTAGAATAAATCAAATATACAAGTACCAATACGCCATTGAGACACATGCATATAGAAGAACCTCAAATGCTTTATTAATGGAAGAAGTAAAGTTCTGAGAGTGTTACAACCATAAGAGGCCCAATCCAGCAACACCTCCCAGCAGAAAGAAATCTCCTCTTCACCTCCTTCAAGCAAATCACCCAATAGTTCTGTACTCAAACCAACAGCACTTCCTTACATTCACAAGATTCCCGCCTCCATAGACCTCATGAGAGAGCTCTATATATAGGAGTTTTGGAGAAAGGATGAGTCAGCTTGAGCTTGGCATGAAGCTGACTAGTGTCCTCTCCCACTTTAGTTATTCTTCAGTTCTTGAGTCCACTTGGAGTTTCTTGCTTCCACTTGGAGATCTAGATCCTCTTACTCATCACAAGGCGAATTCCTTGATCCAAGTGTCATTTTGGAAGCTTCCTGGACATTTGACACCTTGAGGAATGACTGTGCCACTTGGCCAATCTCGCCCAGCGCAGGTAGTCTTCATTGCTTTTGACATTCAGCGCAGGTACAGAGTGGAGCAGTTGACATTCAGTGCAGATGCTCAGTGGAGCAGTTGACATGATCCAGAATTAGCTTGTTTTTGAGTGTTTTCAGGTGGAGAACTGATATTCAGTGCTGTGGTTTGCTGACCTTGTTCCTCTAGGGGTAGGAACAACATGTTTAGGGACTTTGGATCCCTTAGATTATTGACATTTCATGCTTCATGCTGTAAGGCACAAAAATGTATAACATAACGGGGAACAAATAATCTTGTAGGGTAAGAAGAATACTACATAAGTGAGAATGGTTATAGTTATGCAGGCCAAGCACAGTAGCAAGAAAGGATGTGTATCATTTACAGTTCATATTTCTAGTGACAAAATTAAGGATATTGAGGATGCTAAGGTCTTGAATAGGTAATCGGTTTTGCAACAATTTTAGGATGTATTCCCAGCAGAGATCTCAAAGTTACTGCCTCACAGGGAAGGGGACTTTTCTATTGAGTTGGTACCATGAGAAACACCAACATCCAAGGCACCATACAAGATGAGCACTCCATAGTTATTGGAATTGAAGTTGCAGTTGAAGGAAATGCTTGACAAGGGATAAATTAAGCTAAGTGTGTCACCTTGGGGTGGGCCAGTATTTTTTGTGAAGAAGAAGGATGGTACTTTCAGGTTATGCATTGATTACAGGCAGTTGAATAAGGTGACAATTAAGAACAGGTACACTTTGTCACAGACTGATGACTTGTTCAACCAATTGAAGGGAGAAACAATGTTCTCCAAGATTGATTTGAGATCAAGATATCATCAGGTACACATTAAAGAAGAGGACATCTACAACACTTTTTTCCGGGCTAGGTATGGGCATTATGAGTTTGATGTGTTTCCTTTTGGTTTGACTAATGCTCCAACTACTTTCATGTGTTTTATGAATAGTGTGTTGCATCCTTATCTAGACAAGTTTGTGATTATTCATTGATGACCAATTGATATATTATAAGAATAAGGAAGAGCATGCAGAACATCTAGCAATAGTGTTGAAATTGCTAAGAAAGCATCAGTTGTATGTCAAACTTAGTAAATGCAGCTTCTTTCAGATAAAATTTCATTATTTGGGGCATGTGGTTTCCAAAGAAGGCATAACAGTGGATCTGGAAAATTTCATAGCTATCATGCAATGGGAAACTCCTAAGAATGTGGATGAGGTCATATCTTTTATGGAATTAGCAGGTTACTAAATATGGTGTAACATCCTCCTCCCACATTTACCCACATTAAGTGGTCCCTTGTGGTAAACATGTGACGAGAGGCTACTATGATGTGATTCAAATCCCCATGTACATTTAAGGCAACCATTCTAACCTTCCACACACGATACTGAACCTTCAGGAGCCAACCAACCCTTCCAGGTGACCAACCCCTGAGACAACCTGACATTTCACTAATTTGGACCCCCAGCTGCTCCCATGACAATCCATGTATGCGATTGAGGCCTTCCAGTCACTCCCACAGCAAGGCATACCAGTGACTCTAGACTTTTTCAACTAGTTTTGAGCCAGTGACCCTCGATTTTGTGCCACCTTTTCAGGGCCAGGACTCAAGCCACTACCCAAAACTTCATGAAACTTTCAGAAACGATAAATAACAATAGAATAAGTCTAATATTACAATCATTGGTGCAAGTACTTGATCTCACCCCTACTATCCATGACATGCGTTTCGTCAAACATGTCACAAATATGTAATCTATAGGTCATAACAACATATTTGAGCATAGGATTCAGATACTTATTTGAGATTCATAAATAAGCATTGCTTCTCTATCAAAATAGCTGCATTATCATCTATTATGTCATATATTCATTTTACATTCATTTGCAAATCAAAACATGATGAGATCCATACATCAAGTTTGTCATAAAACATACTCATAACCAACATAAATAACAAGGTTATGAAATTCATAAGAATCACATATGAACTAGTATATTTACAAATGAAATACCAAGGAGAAAGAGCTCTTATTAATGAATGCATAAGCCAACTAGGTTTGGGACTTCAATGAACCACCTGACCATAGATTGGTTGAACCAAAATTTTCTTTCAGCAAATCACCCTCATGCCATATTCCAAGCATGAATGTGGGACTCAAAACCAAACCAAACCAGGTTTCCTAAGGCTTTACCGCAATCCCCACTAGATCATTAGGCCCTAAACAAGCATGTATGCCACTGGATTTCTCCACCTACACTATAAGGAATTTTCCTGCCTCCTAATCTCTAGGCTTTACTGTATATACCTCCATTCACCAATCGACGATTCCTAGGCCCAATTGAGACTCCACCCTTTAGGCTTTATCGCATATCCCGACATTCACCAATCGAGTATTCCTAGGCCTAACTAAGGGCACACACCTCTAGGCTTTACCGTATATCCTGCCATTCACCGGTCGAGGATTCCTAGGCCCACCAAGGTACACAAAATTTGGCTTTATCGCAATCCCACCTTCTTTAGTCCAGGGATTCCTAGGCTATGTGTTCTTTCTTTCAGAGAGCACCTCACTTATTTTTGAAACCATCTGGCAATCCAACTCAACCAAATACAAGAGAACCCACCACGCCATGGTTATCCAGAAATGGCAAGGCAAGGCTAAAGAACACTGTCAGACCTAGAAACTCCCATGCCAATGATAGAAAGAGAACCAAATACACACATGCATGTACCATGCATGCCAAATCTAGCAAGGAAATCATGCATGCAAATCGATACTTGCAAGTAATCCCATTGTAGCCACTTGATCCTTCTCTTCCTTGCTTGATCTTTGCTTTCCTTTGCCTTCTTGGTCCTTCCTTTGCTTTCCTTGATCCAATGCTAGAGTGCTCGAAGAATGCTCTAAGTGTCCAAGAGTGTGTGTGTGTGAGAGAGAGAGAGAGAGAATAGAGAGAGCTCCAAAACTAAATTGACAAAAGGTACCAACTGATCCTCATAAGCCTTTTTATTAATGAGGCCTCTATTTTCTTCAATTTTCCATTATTTTCCTTCATTTTCCTCCTCACATGCAACCTATGACCTTTCACCTTATTTTTCTCCTATTTTCCATTATTTTCATAAATAAAATTCAAATTAATGCCTCATGTCTTTCCAAATCCTTTGCCATTTCCTTTGTCAATTTTCTTAGCCATAATAAACGAAATGAACACTCACACTAGGATGTCTTTCCCAACACTCAGCTTGGAATACGTGTCCCATTACCTTGGTTATTATCTGTCCTTTATTAACTTTATTACATGGATTTTTTACCAGGGTTGTTGCAGAACCCTCCCCCTTTGGCGAACATCGTCCTCAGTGTTTAATGGCACCGACAACCAACAAGGCCGCTAAGAAGAAAGACATACTACCCATGGAGCTTTATAACTTATCTCAATTCATTATTTACAGTGATTAACTTGTTGAGAAGTAAACCAACATGACACATAACAACATAACAACGATAATGATATGACACCCATACCACTTATTGGAGTTTTATAACACAGCTCAAGGAGGTATTTACATCCATATACATATGTACATATACCAAAACATCACACCAAAGCATATACCAAAAACATTTGCTCAGCCAACGAATAGAGAAGGAAACATAACCTGCATCTGATCCATCATCTCCCATGTAGCTTCATCGGGCCCAAAGTGCTTCCACTGCACTTTAACCTGCTCAATTGCTCGGTTCGGGAGCATTAGCATCTTTCTTTGAAATATACACTGAGGTTCCAGCTGGAATTCTCCATCTGTCTCCACCTGTAATATAGACCAGTCAATCACATGATCAACATCATAACATACTTCTTAAGAAATGACACATGGAAAACATCATGGAATTTCACTATCAGAGGTAATGCAAGTCGATAAATTACTGGTCCAATCCTCTCAAGGATCTTGAAAGGTCCACAAAATCGAGGTGCTAGCTTGGCACATGATCCAATCCTTAAGGATCTATTCTTAGGCTTGATGCCCAAGTACACCTATTCCCCAACCTAAACTTCCTTAAACAACCTGCTCTGATTTGCATAAATTTTCTACCTATCATGTGCTACCTTTAGATTCTTCTTGATAATAGGCATTTCTTGTTCCATCTCTGCCAATATGTTTGATCCAATCAACACCCTGTTCACTGGATCACTCCAACTGATGGGAGTATTACAACTCCGCCCATATAGTGCCTCAAACGGACTCATCCTTAGCCACTCTTTATACCCATTGTTATAATCAAACTCAACCAATAGAAGGTACCACTACAACAAAACAAGCAATTTGCACCAGATTTTAGTGAAATTTTTTTTCTAATTAGGATGAGCAGCCTAATGCTAAACTTGGCTCTATTGTACATTTTTTTAAAGTGTCCCTTTTTGCGCCAAATTTGGCATCCTTTTTAACACCATATTTTGCATCCTTTTTTGCATCGAGATTTGCATCTAGTTCTACGATAGGTTTTGCTTCTAGTTTTGCGCCATTTTCTGCATCTGTTCTTTCATCATTTTTTTCTTCCTATTTGTGCCATTATTTGCCTGCAATTTTATGCCATCATTTGCATCAAGTTTTACACCATCTTTTGCATGCAATTTAATGCCTTTTTTTGCATCTAGTTTGTGCCATTTTTTGCATCTAGTCTTATGCCAATTTGTGCTTCTAATTTTGTACCTATTTTTGCATTTGGTTTTGCTCAAATTTTTGTGCCTATTTTTGCACCATTTTTGGCATCCAAATTTGCATCCTATTTGGTGTCTAATTTTGAATCCTTTTCAGCATCCAAATTTTCATCTTTTTGCTTCCTCATTTTATGTCCACATTTTCATCTCATTTTGCACCTAGGTTTGATTCTAAATTTGCATCTAGTTATGCATCATTTTTGGCATCCAATATGGTTTCCTTGGTTTCACCCTTTTTTAGCCCAATTCTGCATCCCAATTTTACACCAAGGCTTTGCATCCTCATTTGGTGTCTAAATTTGCATCCTTTTTTGTTTCTTTTTAGCACCCAACTTGGCATCCCCTTTTGCATTCAATTTTATGTCTAGTTGTTTTTCCTTTTTTGCATATAGTTTCGTGTCCATTATTGCATCCTTGTTTGCACCCAGTCTGGTACTCTTTTTTATGCCCTGTTTTTTTACCTTCTATGTCTATTGTTGCACCCAGTCTGGTACCCTTTTTTATGCCTTGTTTTTTTCCCTTCTATGTCTAGTGTTGCACCTTTTTTTACTTCTAGTTTAAAACCATTTTTCTGTTTTTATTTGCATCTTGTCTTGATGCATAGTTTAACATCCAATTCTACTTACAGTTTTGCATCCATGATTACATCCACATTTGGCTTCTTGTTTAGAGTGTAATTTTTTTCTCCATTTATGACCCCCTTTATGGGTTCATTTTATTCATTTCAATTACATATTGAAATATATTATAGTTTCTAAATATCATTAAACAAGCTACCACAACTCAAATTGATACCATAATTTATGTAAATAAATTTAAAGGAAATTGAAAACATCCATCCAAGAAATAGCAGTATCATTATATATAATAATTCTCATAAAAAAATCATTGACAATTTTCAATATACATATATGACTACCAAATCAACATCTATCACATATATCATTATTCTAACGTAAATTCACAACATCCATCCAAAAATAGTAATGTCATCATACATAATAATTCTCCATAAAAAAACATTGACAATTTTCAAAACATATATAAAGTAACAAGATAATACTAATAATATCATCGTCATCTTTAATCAAATCAACTAAAATTAAAATATGTGATTACCAAATCAAAATCTTTTATGAATAACATTATTCTAAGGTGAATTCAAATCATCTATCCAAAGATAATAATATCATCATACATAATAATTCTCCATCAAAATAATGTTGATAATTTTCAAAATATACATAAGGCATATAAAATTTAATCTTATAATGCAGTGATATGTGGTGAGAAGAGCACGTAGTGAGGCAGTGAGCCTTGATCGCACCATTATTCAACAAATGAAAGCTTGAACATATAAGTGGGAGTATCATATTCATAAATTTTGTAACCAAATGTCGTTGGTATCGTATACATCAATTTTATAAAAAATGTTGTTAGTATCATATACATAAGGTTAGCAACCTTTTAAAATAGCTAAGATATGGAGAAAAATCCAAAGGTTCCCATATGCTTTAGACGGTATCATATACATAAGGTAAGAAGCATTTTAAAATAGATAAGATATGGAGAAGAGTTCAAAGGTTACCATATGTTTAACGTGGTCTACGCCTGATGCCTAACCTTTCAAAAGTAGAAACTGGCAGTAAAGAGTGGTTGTCGGTGCTACAGATGTTTCTGCTATTTTCGGTGGTGGTGAAGCTTCAGGGATCGAATCTCAGGTTGTTTCTGCTATTGTCGGTGATAGTGAAGCCTCATGCATAGGATACGAGGTTGTTTTCGTTATTTCCATTGGTATTGAAGCCTCAAATACAAGAGCCAGAGGAGAACGAATGGAGGACAAGAAATCAACGGAGTAGATGCGACACATAGCATATACTAGGAGAATGGACGCAATGTATACTAGAGATATGGAGGAGGTGGGATATGAAAAGGCCTCCACATGCACATATCCTTGCGCAACATGAGAGGCCACTCCCAAATTCTAACGATGCAGCCTCAAACAGTGGAAATGCAAAAGCATACCATTAAAATTATGCATGCCTTTCCCCTGTGCTATGAATCTATTTTTCTCATGTGTGAACCCATTGGATGGACCTGAATTATTAAAACACCTATAATAGTTGTTAGGTCCAAATGATATGGATTACCATATACCATACCGACAGTTAAAATAACAGATATCTAACCATTCAATATATCTATGATGATTCCATGTTATCTAGTGAATGGGTTAAGCGGATTCATTAAAAGTAAAAAACAACAATTTCAATATTAATCGAAATATCTTGTGATTTAAAAGGTTAAGATTAAATTGAAATTCAATATAAATTAATAATTAATCAAAACAATATGGATTACCATATACTATGTTGATAGTTATAATAACAAATCGCTAACCATTCAATATAGTTGCCATGATTCCATATTATCTAGTGAATGGGTTAAGTGGATTCATTATAAAAAATAAAAATAAAAAATTCAATATAAATCTAAATATCTCATGATTGAAAAGGTCATTGAGTGAATAAAATGGCCAAGGTAAATGCCACGCCATTCTCGTGGAGAAAGAATTTGGCGGAAAGGAGGCTATATGTTTAGAACATGGCAACAAAATCAATTAATTAGTCAATGTGGCTACAACTCCACCATGCAAACCTTTTTTTATTAAAATATTTATATTAAGGAACTATAGCGACTATGTACATATACATTTCACAACAATAAAAACTCTCTATTCTTCGAAGTAACTCGACTAAGTTGAGAAAACTTGGTGCACAAACCTTAATGCTTCTTCTACTTCTGAATTATGAAGCTCTTTTCGTTGTTAGGCTTGCATTATCAAAATCCATGCATCAGAGCAGTAGATCTAGCTATGGATATATGAATCTCACGACAATAAAATATTTTTATCAAAACCCATGTAGTATTGTTGGTAGACCTGCATTATCAAAACCTGTGTATCAAGGAAATAGATCTAGCTATGGATATATGCATTCCAGGACAATAAAAATATTCTATCTAAAACCCTTGTGTTAGCTATGGATATATGCATTCTAGAACAATAAAAGTCATTTATCTAAAGCCCGTGTGTCAATGAACTAGATATAGAAATCACTTGTATCAGTGAATTAGATCTAGCAAACCCCTATATCAATGAACTAGATCTAGCAAACCCTTGTATCGGCAAACTAGATCTAGCAAACTCTTCTAGCAAACCCCTATATATGTGAACTAGATCTAACAAACCCTTCTAGCAAATGTCTGTATTAGCAAATTGGATCTATCAAACCCTGTATTGGTGAAGTAGATGTAGCAATGGATCAACGCATTCCACAACAATAAAAACCTCTAATATTAAAAGTATCTAGAATAAGTGTAACATATTGGAAACTCAGATGTTTCTTCTGCTTCTTAGCTATGCAGTTGTTATAAGCAAAAATAGATAGATATATTGACAGAGTATATAGATAGATAAGGAGTAAAAAGAGAGAGTAGGAAGGAAATTTACCAATAAAAAATGAGGAAAAAAACATAATCTAAGGAAATTCAAAAATAAATTAAAAAATAGGAAAAAAAAAAAAAAGAGAGAATATGCAAAAAAATTCAATTATTAATTATTTAATTCAAAAAAATTATTTCTATTTTTAATACATAATATCTAATTTAAAACGAGTGTATTTCTAATTTAGTTATATTATAGCCCAAAGATTTAGCCTTATTTATAAGACTATTCATAACTTTATTTTCATTCAATTTAAAAAATGTTTTGTTTTTAATCATAATTTCTAATAATTTATTATATTTATATTTAACTTTTTTTTATCTGTTTAAATAATTTTTTTTATTTTATTAATTGACTAATTAAAGTTGACTTTTCTTTTTACTTTTTTATACATATATCTAATTTAATACCATTAGTCCCACAATTTAGCCTTATTTATAGGATTTTTCATAACTTATTTCCATTCAAATTAAAAATATGTTATTGTTTTTAATAATAACTTCTAATAATATACTTTTAAATATATTCATATCTATAAATATTTATATTTTTCCTTATGTTGTATTTTATTATTTTATGTTTTTATGTGTAAATACAATATTTTATTTTATTAGTTTTTGACTAATTACTTTATTTTTTTATTTTTTTCTAAGCATCTCCCCATTACTTGTTTCTTGTTAGATTTGATCCTCCATCTATATGGTGAGGATGAGTTCTAAATGTTGACCCCCCAAAAATATTGTTGTGATTAATTTGGAAGAAGTCAATCTCTTAAAAAATATTATTATATTAATATTTAATTTTGATGTCCACATGTTTTTTCATGCATAATGTTCATAAAAACTAAAATCTATATTAATTTAGGTTGAAGGTACATTCTCATTCTCTAAAATACAAAATATATATTAATTTAGGTTGAAGGTATATTCTATTTTTCTAAAATATAGAAGTAGAGTAATGTAAAATCAATATTAATTTAGGTTATTTTAAATTTGTAACATACAAAAGGAGATTGTATTGATTAAAATATTTATCTTTACTCTGAATCTACCAAGCATAGAGAAGGATTGAACTTCTAGTGATGTAAACATATTTTTCAGTGCAAACTTAAGAAAATATTTGCACCTTGAGAGATTTGATCCCTCTAGACACTTGATAGATTTGGAATTAAGATAAATCTTTCTTGGCTTTATCAAATGCTGAGATGGATGAAATCTCTTGAGATGTAAACTCATTTTGTGTGAAAATTTTGAGAAATTTTGAAAGATTTGATCCCTCTCAACACTTAAAAGATTTGTAATTAAGATGGACATATGCTTGTTCTTTATAATATTATTTATATTACCTACAAATTCCACATCTCTAGAGATTATAAAAATTTGTATTATTAATTCTATTATAATCCTCATAACATATATAACTACATACATGTAACGGGAATTTTTTTAGACATGTTTTATTATTATTTTTGTTTAATTTTTTAATATAATATGCATAGCATAGACTATATAAGAGAGGGAGTGTGCACATGCTTAGAAAAATATTCTATTGTAAGTATTATGTTATTATATGTTTGTTTAACTAAATTTAAATATAAAGTTTTGAAATGACATACTTACAAATATGAATCTTCCCTCGATGGAATGACTAGGACATGTCAGGTGGGACAGTGCATGACCAGCATCCCATCGAGCACTCACAGATGAGGATGTAGACATGCACCCTCCCCATTGTCATTAACAATCCATCATGAAGTTGCATGGAGGATCGTTTGACATCACTCCAATTTGGTGTCAAATCCCTCTGGAATTAGTATTCCTCTAATGGTTGCAACTGAGTTGAAATTAATAGTAATTACAATATTAGGGTATGTATTTCTGGAGCCATCATTGGTTTAATTATTCGCATACATGCCTATGCAGAACACTCATAATTTGTAGGTGTGGTCATTTGCTCCAAGAATCAGTCATAATTTGCACAAGGCATATGTTAATTCAAGATACGGGGCCTTGTAATGTGGTCAATTATTAGCATTTATGGGTCATTGTTATTCAACTACAATAATGCCATAGGAGGTTTCCTCTAGGGATACTAATTTTTCTATATAGTGGATAATTTGCTACCCTTTGTTGTTTCCTTTATTTTTGGTGTTCTCTCCCAGTGCATCCCCCGGGAATTGGATACATTGTTTTCTCTTTTATTTTTTGTCATGTCAAATCTCAACCCCTCACTTACACTGTTATAGTCAGGTTTGGATGGGTTTATCTTTCACTTTGGATATATTTTTCAAGTGAGGAATGGTATTTCTCCTTTAAGTTATTCTCTGAATCCATCCTTGAGAAAATCCCTTGTCTCCCAAGTTCCTCTCCTCCTTGGCTTCAACTACCCTTCACTTCCATCTCTTGAGAAAACATATTTTATGAAGTTTGTGTTATCATTGATTCAAGCTTACAATGCATTGTCGATGCACTCAAATCCGACGAGGAGTGGCCCACTACATAAAACAAGGAGGATTTTGAGCCCAATAGAAAGCTTAAACTTCAAAACCTTTGTATTGCATCCACACTCACTGAATATTCATGACAAAATAATGGCAGTGAAACATGACATTGTAGGAAAGCACATATGTTTGATGGATATCAAATTTGTTTGAGAGGTAGCATATTAGGCGCTTAACACAACGCACACCAGAGGAAGATACAACTAATACATGTATATTGTTTATATCTACTATCATTTGAAAAATCTATTGGGTAGTGTATTGTTGGATCACAATGAGGCCAAGGAGGAAGTACTTGTCATGTTGGATGAGTTACAACTTTCCATGAAGAACCTAGAGAAAAACTTGAATTGAATTGAACATCATTGGGGCCTTCCTCCATATCCAGGCTACGCATTAGGCAGTAGCAAAGAGTTAATTGTAGTGGAAGCACCAAGTTATATTCAATTAGCTAGGAGGTTAAATGAGTTAGTTATTTCTCATCTTCCTGCGTTGACTGCACTTGCAGCAAAGAAAACTAAAACTTCTGCCCAAACTTCCACCCATTAACTTCGTTCAGTCCACGGGACTAGGTAGACAATAAAAACTAGGTAGTAAAAAGAAGAAGAATAAGAACACTACTTCAAATGAGCAGAAAGAATCACAAGCTCCAAATGCCAATGTTGGGGGAAAGAAAGAGTGAAAGCTAAAGTTCCCATGCAATATTTTTGGTAGGGGCCATATGACACATCATTGTCCACATTTGGATGAGGTCAATGAGAACAGTACTTAGTGAAAGCCCGCCACACAACCTATTGTGTTGAACAATCCTTTCCCACCTTAGAAACAATGCCAAATCATGATTGTTGCAAATATTACACCTCCACAAGGGGGCAATGTAGGTCATCCTCCTAATGGGGATGCACTTGCGACCATTATGCTATGTGAAGAAATGGTAAACTTGATCATGAGATGAAAAATAGATGCAATAGTCAATGCAAATGCGGATTCAAAAGTGGAAGCAAACATGGGTGCAATAATAGGTGCAAAAGTTAACACAAATTGTGGTGAAACAAAAGTGGATGCAACAATGGACACAAACTTGGAAGAACAAAGGATGCAAACTTGGATGCATAATAAGATGTAAAAAGGATGTAAACATGGACAGAAACATGGGTGAAATAATGGACACAAAATTAGATGCAAAATTGGATGCAACAGAAGTAGATGTAAAAGTAGGTGCAAAATGAGATGCAAAACCTGACATAAAAGTGGATGCAAAAGGGGACGCAAAATCATACACATTATTTGATGAAAAATTAGACACAAAAGAGGATTCAAATAGGGATGTAAAAGTGGAAGCAAATGTGGGTACAATGGTAGATGCAAAACATGGCGCAAATTATGGCTTAACAAATGTGGATACAACAAAAAAAATGAAAAAGTGGATGAAAACGTGGGTGCAATAGTGAACACATAATTAGATACAAAAATGGATGCAAGAAAAGTAAAAGTGGATGTAAAACAAGATTCAAAATGTGATGCATAAACCCGACACAAAAGTGGATGAAAAAAGAGATGCAATATTTGATGCAAATTTGGATGCAAAACGTGGATGAAAATGTGGAAACAAACACGATTTCAACAATAGGTACAAAACATGGCACAAACTGTGGCACAAAAAAAGTGGGTGCAATGGTAGATGCAAAAAAATAAGCAAACTTTGATTCAAAATAAAATGCAAAAAGGGATACAAAAGTGGATGTAAACATGGGTGCAACAGTGGATGCATCAAAAGTTGATGCAAAATGAGACTTAAAACTTGATGCAAAACTTGACGCAAAAATGGATAAAAAGAGATGCAAAAATATATGCAAAATTTGATGGAAGCATAGATGCAAATGACGATGCAAACATGGATGAAAAATTAGAAGAAAAAGTGGGTCCAAAGGTAGGTGCCAAACTAGGTGCAAATTGTGGTACAACAGAAGTGGATGCAATAGTGGACACAATAATGGATGCAAAAGAGGATGCAAATGTGGATAAAAAACAAGATGCAAGATTTCATGCAATATAAGTATATTCAAAACTAGACACAAGCCTTGACACAAAACTTGGTGCAAAAGGGGATGCAAAAAAGGATGCCAAAAACATTGCAAAAGAAGATGCAAAAGTTGATGCACTTGTAGGCGCAAAAAAGTGCATGCAACAGGGGATGCAAAAGTAGGTGAAACAAAAATTAGGTGCCAAACCTGATGCAAGACTTGGCACAAAACCTGTTGCAAAGGGTGGTGCAATATGTGGCATAAAACTTGGTGAAAAACCTCATGTAAAACCTGGTGCAACACCTGGTGGTAAAGTGGGTGTAAGACTTGGTGCAAAAACCAGTGTAAATTTTGCACCAGAATTGATAAATGGATGCAAATAACACCAAAAATGGGTTGTATATGCAAGAAAGGGAGGAAAAAGGGATGCTAATCACAGGGTTTTGTTGTAGTGTACTCCTCCCATCTCCTCTGCTAATGCATCACATATATCCTCAACATGTCCTTCAATACCTAGTTGACCTTCTTTATCTGTCCATCTGTCTACGGATGATAAGTTGTGTTGAAGGTCAACTTTGTCTCCAAACCTACAAACAACTCCTTCCAAAAATTGTAAGTGAACTTAGCATCCATGTCTAACACAATATTCCTTGGAACACCATGCAGCCTCACTACATCTCTGATGAATACATGTGCTACATCACTAGCTGAATAAGTAGACTTCACTAGAATGAAGTGTGCTACCTTTGTCAACCTGTCCACCATAACCATGATGGAATCATGTTGTCTAGATTTCCTCGGCAAACCTGTGATGAAATCCATGGAAATGACCTCCCACTTCCACTCTGGAATCAGAATCGGTTGTAGTAGTCCACCTGGATGCTTACATTCTGCTTTCACCTGCTGATAGTCCAAACATCTAGCCACAAACTCTGCCATGTTTTTCTTTAGATTCAGCCAATGATAAAACTTCTTCACTATTTTCAATGTCTTATGGTATCTTGGGTGACCTGGATAAGGTTTTTCATGAGACTCTCGCAAGATAGTCTTCTTGATATCACTGTCATTCGGGACATATATCATGTCCCTAAATCTGACCAAAGCATCTGTTGTAGATGATAGTCCACATTCTGACCACCTATACCATGTTGTAACATGTGTATAAGCTCCTTGTACCTGCCATCTTGTTGTCTTGCCTATAATATTTGATCCTGTTAGTCTATCCCATAAGAAATCAATTGTTATGTGATTCACATGTACTCTCATGCTAAGAGCATTTGCAACCTTGTTCTCCCTACCCTTGATGTACTTGATCTCAAATTCAAACTCACTAATCATGGCCAACCATCTAACTTGTCTGGAATTTAGATTCAGTTGGTCAAATAGATACCTCAATCCACTGTGATCACTCATCAAAACAAACCTCCTGCCAAGAAAATAATGTATCCACATCTTCAATGCATGGATGATCATTGCCAACTCAATATCATGTGTCAGATAATTCTTCTCATACTCATTCAGTTTTCGTGACTCATAGGATACTACTTATCCTTCCGGCATCATGACTCCACCAAGTCCTCTCTTGCAAGCATCCGTACACACCAAAAAAAATTTGTCCGAATCTACAATATTTAACACTAGAGCATTTGTCAACAACTACTTCAATTGCTCAAAACTAGCTGCACATTCCTCTGTCCATTCAAATTTCTTACCTTGCCTCTATAGTGACATGATAGGATATGAAATGCAAGATAATTTCATGATGAACCTCCTATATTGACTTGCTAGCCCCATGAATGATCTTACCTCATCCACATTCCTATGAGTTGCCCACTCCATGATAGCCCTTATCTTCTCTAGATCCACAGTTATGCCTTCCTTGGAAACACACGTCTCAAGTAATGTACCTATGTATGAAAGAAACTACATTTGCTAAGATTGGCATACAACTAATGCTCTCTCAGTAATATCAGCACTGTTGCTAAGTGCTCAACATGCTCTTCCTCATTTTTAGATTATATCAAGATGTCATCAATGAATAAAATAACAAACTTGTCTAGATAAAGATGCAATACACTATTCATCAAGCACATAAACATAGCTAAAGCATTAGTCAAACCAAATGGAACTAAAACAAACTCATAATTCCCATACCTGGTCTGGAAAGTTGTTTTATAAATGTCCTATTCCTTGATGTGTACTTGATGATATCCGGTTCTCAGATCAATCTTCCAAAACATTTCTGCTCCTTTCAATTGATTGAACAAATCATCAGTCCTCAGCAATGGATACTCGTTCTTGATGGTCACCTTGTTCAACTATCTGTAATCAATGCATAGCCTGAGAGTACCATCCTTATTCTTCACAAACAACACTGGTGCACCCCAAGGTGATACACTTGGTCTAATGTATCCCTTGTCAATCATTTCCTTCAACTGTAACTTCAGCTCTACTAACTCTGGTGTACTCATCATGTATGGTTCCTTCGATGCTAGTGCTTCCCCTATTACCAAGTCAATGGAAAAGTTCACTAATCCGTGAGGCGGAAACTCTGAAATCTCTGCTAGAAACACATCTTGAAACTATTGCAAGATCAGGTAACTGCTCAATACCTTTGCCTCCTCAACATCCTTATCTTTATCACTAGAAATATGCACTGCAAATAACACACACCCTTTTCTATGACTGTATTTTTCTTGCATAGTTGTCACCATTCTAACTAATGTTGCCTTCTTCTTACCCTGTAATATTCTCTATTCTCCATTGTCATCCAAACACTCAATGACCTTGTCATAAAAATCCACTTTGGTTTTATGAAGATACAACCAGTCCAAACCAAAGATCATGTTCTATGATCCCAACGACAATACATTCAAATGTGTTGAGGTAGACATACCATTCAACTCGAATGCACAAGCTCTTACCCAGTGATACACTCTCTTATTTGTACATGTAGCTAACTACACTAACCAAGATTCTGAATGCACTACTTTATTCAAACCACTCTTATCCACTAGGTTGGGACTACCATAACTATAATCTAGGGTCAATCAAAATATAAAAAACTTGACCACGGAGCTTACCTTCCATCTCAATAATGGATGTTTGATGATCTTCTTTCTTGTTATCCAATGCTGCATAAATCTGAGGAATAGTCTACCCAACATCCCTAAGCGTTTGTGCTTCCTGTGCACTGTAAATCTAAGGCCTACCCCCTGATTATGTGGACAATCCCTCATAAGATGCTCCTTACCACATGTCCAACACTACAACCGTCTTGTACCATCACCTTTATTCTGCTTCCCTCCAGGCTATGACCCATATCCCTATCTAACTACTTTGAACTTCTTATTAGGTGAAACATTTTCTTTCTCACCTGCATCCTGAGGTCTTGTTCTTTTTGGCCTCCATTTACCTTTATATTTCTCTTTCCTTTTTCAACCCTGTTGCAATTATGTCTTATGCTTTGACTGTTCATAACAATGCTTCAATTTCCTAATAACTTCCTCAAGCGACCGAGGATCATCATACTCAATCTGATCTCTAAATTCTAATGGATATTCATTGACAAATATCTGAAATTTGGCCTTCTCAGCTTTAAGATACGGTACATACCTCAATAACTCCAGGAACTTGGTCGTATACTCCTCATTTGTCATTGATCCCATCTTTAGCTCATAGAATTCCTTGGCTTTGTTGTCGTAGTACCTCTCTGACAAGTACTTCTTCCTGAAAAGTCTCTTGAATTCATGCCAACTCAACTCTTCTATCTTGATGTCTCTAACCCGCTTCACATATTCCCACCATATGTTTGTGTTCCCTTTGAGGCTAAAGAGAGTTATTTTTGCCTTCATATTTTTTGTGTACTCATGTAGCTCAAATAATTTATTCATCCCAAGTAACCATGCCTCTGCATCCTCCGACTTCTTCAAATCTCCATCAAAGGTAGGTGGCGTTGCTTTCTGGAACTCATCTAGAAAATATCCATTGTCACTCCTCATGTAAGGATGATAACAATGACAATCATAGTGCCTATCAGAACCAGAATTAGAATAGAACTTGTGTTTTTCACCTCTCCTATTCGAAGTATCTAAGAGCCTGTCATCTTTCATTGTGCCATCCCTGTCCAACTTGTGCCCACCATGAGATATACTTCCATATGCCCCATTAGTTCTATCCTCCTACCCATGGTTGATCCGAAGTGGTCCCTGTCTCTACAATTCTAACAAACTTTGAAGGATGGTTGCATTAACTTTTGCTTGTTTCTCCTATTACTGCATGATTCTGTCATTATTTTCCTTGCAACTTCTTATTTATGTCTTCAAGATTTTCAATGTGTCTGCTAAGTCAGAAGAGTTCCCAACACCACGTTGCTCATTTGATCCATATGGAGAGTCTCGTGAACTGTAGTCTACCATCTTGCTAGTCATTTTTGATCTTCTTCTGGCAAGTATACCATGTCAGCTAAAACCAAAACATAACATAATCAACATACCTCAGTATAGTTCAAAGGGAGGATATCTCATCTGCAAGATCAACCAAATTATCACAATACATGTATAATCATAATCATATCATTACATAAACATCATTTCAACCATCAGCTAGTTACCATGCATGACCATACCAACCACATACCATGATCTCATGCACAACAACTATAACCATGTCAATGCTACCATAACAACATATAGGCATTGGCATGCATAACCAAGGCATGACCGACATACACTCACTACAAACACATCCAAAAACAATACCATCAACTTTCACATGGAGACACAAATGCAACCAATACCAACACCATGCATACAAAACAATCACAGAGACCACAAGCATGAAGAACACATATTCAAACAATATGTATGCATTTCCAACGCACACCGCCCATCAAGTCCAAGGGGTGAACCATGCTCTGATACCACTCTATAAAACCCTCCTCCCACATTTATACATGTTAATCGGTTCGCTGGGGTAAACATGTGACAAGAGGCTACTATAATGTGATTCAAATCACCATGTATAGTTAAGGAAGTGGAACTGACAAAACAAAACCATTATGACCTTCCACACATACTACGTAACCTTCAGGAACCAACCAACACTTCTAGGTGACCAACCCCTGAGACAACTTGATATTTCACTGATCTGGACCCCCAGCCACTCCCATGACAATACATGCATGCGATTGAGGCCTTCCAACCACTCCTATAGCAAGGCCTGCCGACGACTGTTGACTTTTTTAACTTTTTTTGAGCCAGCGCCCCTAGATTTTTTGCCACCTTTTCAGGGATAGGACTCAAGCCACTCCCCATAACTTCACGAAACTTTTATAAATGATAAATAACAATGGAATAAGGTTACTAATGCAATCATTAGTGCAAGTACTTGATCTAACCCCTACTAGCCATAACATGCATTTCGTCAAACATGTCACAAATATGTAATCTACAGGTCATAACAACATATATGAGCATAGGGGTCTCATACTTATATAAGATTCATAAAGAAGAATTATTGCTCTATCAAAATAGCTACATTGTCATATATTAGGTCATATATTCATTGTACATTCATTTGAAAATCAAAACATGATGACAACCATACATCAAGTATGTCATAAAACATACTCATAACTAGCATATAACCAACAAAAATAACAAGGATATAAAAGTCACAAGAATCACATATGAACCAGTGTATTTACACATGAAATATCAAGGAGAAATAGATCTTATTAATGAATGCATAAGCCAACTAGGTCTAGGACTTCCACAAACCACCCAACCATAGATTGGCTAAACCAAATATTTATTTTAGCCAATCAGCTCGTGCCATATTCCAAGCATGAATGTGGGACTCAAAACCAAACCAAACCAGGTTTCCTCAGGCTTTACTGTAATCCCCGCTAGATCACTAAGCCCTAAACAAGCATGGATGCCACCATATTTCTCCACCTACACCGTGAGGAATTTTCCTGCCTCCTAGTCTCTAGGCTTTACCGTATATCTCGTCATTCACCGGTTGAGGATTTCTAGGCCCAATCAAGACTCCACCCTCTAGGCTTTACCATATATCTCGTCATTCACCAATCAAGGATTCCTAGGCCTGATCGAGGGCACAAACCTCTAGGCTTTACCATATATCTCACCACTCACTAGTCGAGGATTCCTAATCCTGCTAAGGTACACAAAATCTGGCTTTACCGCAATCCCACCTTCTTTGGTCCATGGATTCCTAGGCCATGTGTTCTTTCCTTCAGAGACCACCTCACTCAGTTTCAAAACCATCCGACAATCCAGTTCAACCAAATACATGAGAACCCACCACATCATGGCTATCTAGAAATGGAAAGGCAAGGCTAAAGAACCTATCACACCTAGCAAATCCCATGTCAATGACAACAAGAGAACCAAATACACACATGCATGTATCATGCATGTCAAATCTAGCAAGGAAATAACACATGCAAATTGATACCTGCAAGTAATCTCGTTTTAGTTGCTTGATCATGCTCTTCCTTGCTTGATCTTTACTTTCCTTTACCTTCTTGGTCCTTCCTTTGCTTTCATTGACCCAATGTTAGAGTGCTCCAAGAATTATCTAAGTGTCCAAGAGAGAGAGAGAGAGAGAATAGAGAGATCTCCAAAACTGAACTAACAAAGGGTACCAATTGATCCTCATAAGCCTTTTTATTAATGAGGCCTCTATTTTCTTTAATTTTCCATTATTTTCCTCCTCACATGTAACCTGTGACCTTTCACCTTCCTTTTCTTCTATTTTCCATTATTTTCATAAATAAAATGCCAATTAATGTCTCATGCCTTTCCAAATTCTTTTCCATTGTCTTTGCCAATTTCCTTAGCCATAATAAACCAAATGAACACCCACACTAGGATATCTTGCTCAACACTCAGCTTGGAATACGTGTCCCATGACTTTGGTTATTATTTTGCCTTTATTAGCTTTATTATATGGATTTTTGACCTGGGTTGTTATAAGCGGTTCATCAGGAATTTCTAACAAACTACCTATCTTACCACATCTTTATAGGGGAAAGGAAAGAAATTTGAATGGATGGAGGAATGTACGGCTAGTTTTGAGTAGTTGAAGTAGTTGATCACAAATGCTCCAATTCTAAAGATTTCGTATACAAATAAAGAGTTTATGGTATGTACAGATGCTTGCAAGAGAGGACTTGGTGGGTTTCTGATGCAGGAGGGATAGGTAGTGTGTTATGAGTCAAGAAAGTTGAATGAGCACGAGCATAATTATGTGACGTGTGATATTGAGTTGGCAGCGATCATTCATGCATTGAATATTTGGAGGCACTATCTTCTTGGAAGGAGGTTCATCTTGATGAGTGATCATAGTGGGCTGAGATAATTGTTTGACCAACCAAAGATAGGTGGTTTGCTTCGATCAGTGAGTTTGACTTCAAGATTAGGTACATTAAGAGAAAAGAGAACAAGGTTGCAGATGCTCTTAGCAGAAGAGTACGGGTAAATCACATAGCATATATGAGTTCATATGGGACAAATTTACAGGATCAGATCTTGCAGGTAGGACAACAGGATGACAGGTGCCAGCAACTTAAACATAGGTTATAGCAGCATGGTACAAGTGAACAATATATGTATTATGATCTCAGAATAAACAGTCTGGTCAGATTTAGGGATAGGATCTATGTGCTGGACAACAATGAGCTCAAGAAGCTTATATTGCTGGAATTTCATGTCAATTTGTATTCAAGTCACCTAATATATCAGAAGACATTGAGGATGGTTAATAAGTTCTACCATTGGCCGAACTTGAAGAAAGAGGTGGCAGATTTTGTTGTGAGATGTCTAGAATGTGAACAGGTAAAATTAGAGTGTAACCATCCAGGTGGTCTACTACAGCCGATTCAGATTCTAGAGTGGAAATGGTCATTTCCACGGACTTCATTAAAGATTTTCTGAGGACATCTAAACAACATGATTCTATTATGGTTGTGGTGGACAAGTTGACAAAGGTAGTGCACTTTTAAAGATTTTCTGAGGACATCTAAACAACATGATTCTATTATGGTTGTGGTGGACAGGTTGACAAAGGTAGTGCACTTCATTCCAGTGAAGTCTATGAATTCAGCTAGTGAGGTAGCACAGGTCTTCATTAGGGAGATATTGAGGTTACATGGTATTCCTAGGAAGATTGTATCGGACAGAGATGCCAAGTTCACTTCCAAGTTTTAGAAAGAGTTATTTGCAGGTTTGGGTATAAAGTTGGCCTTCAACATAGCTTATCATCCACAGACAGATGGACAGAGAGAGAGGGTCAACAAGATTTTGGAGGATATGTTGAGAATGCATGTTATGCATCAACAACGAAAGTGGGAAGAGTATCTACCACTGGTGGAGTTTGCATACAATAATGGGTATCAGGAATCTTTGAAGATGATTCTATTTGAGGAACTTTATGGGCAGAGTTGTAATACTCCCATCAATTGAAGTGATCCAATGAATAGGGCGTTGATTGCACTAGACATGTTGGCAGAAATGGAACAGTAAATGCAAATTATCAAGAAGAACCTAAAGGTAGCACATGATAGACAGAAGAGTTATGAAAATCAACACAGGGTGTTTAAGGATTTTTCAGGTTGGGGAACATGTGTGCTTGTGCATCAAACCCCAAAAGAGATCTTGAGGATTAGATCATATGCCAAGTTGCAACCTTGGTATTATGGCCTTTCAAGATTCTTGAGAGGATTGGACCAGTAGCCTACCAACTTGCACTGCCTTCGACAATGAAATTCCATGATGTTTTCCATGTGTCATTGCTTAAGAAGTATGTGCAATATGTTGATCATGTGATTGACTAGTCTATATTGCAGGTGGAGCCCGAAGGAGAATTCCAGCCGGAACCTCGGTGCATTTTGCAACGAAAGTTGTTCATGCTCCAAAATTGAGCAATTGAGCAAGTTAAAGTGAAGTGGAAGCACTTTGGGCCCGATGAAGCTACATGGAAGATGGTTGATCAGATGTGGGCTATGTATCCTTTTCTATTCATTAGTTGAGCGGATGTATTTTGGTATGTGTTTTTATGTTGTGCTTTGGTTATGTCTATATATGCATATGTATGTAAATACTGCATCGAGTTATGTTATAAAGCTCAAATAAGCGGTATGGTATTCATGATGTGTTGGTTATGTCTTCAGCAATATGATGTGATGTAAATGTTGCATCGAGTTGTGTTATAAAGCTCCATAAGTAGCATGTGTTTTTTGGTTTATAAGTGTCATTGAACACCAAGGATGGTGTTCCCCCAAGGGGGAGGGATTTGTAACAACCCCTAGTTGACTTCCTATGTAAATAAATAAAAATAATAACCAAGATCATGGGACATGTATTCCAAGCTGAATGTTGGGAAAAAAACATGGTGATGCGGATCACTGGTGATTAATAAATGGCTATGGAAATTGGAAAAGGAAAAGTGGCATTAATTGGAATTTTATTTATGAAAATAATGGAAAATAGGAGAAAATTAAGGTGAAAAGCCACAAAATTTCATGTGAGAAAAAATGAAGGAAAATTGAGGGAAAATGAATAAAGTAGAAGCCTCAATGATAAAAAGGATTTTGAGGATCAATTCACAGCTTTTGACAGTTCTATGGTGGAGCTCTCTCTCTATTCTCTCTCTCTCTCTCATACTCTTCCACACTTAGATAAATATTGGAGCATTATTGGAGTAGGCTTGGAGCACTCTTGTTTTCATTCAAGTTGGGAAAGAAGGCAAAGGAAAAGTAGGAAAGCGCAAGGGGACAATGGTATCAACAACTACAGTTGGATTTCTTTGAAGGTACTGATTTGCATGTGTGATTTCCTTGCGATTTTTGGCATGCATGGTATATGCATGCAATTATTTGGTTATGCTCTATCATTGGCATGGAAGATTTCCTGGATTGACAATGGTTTTTCCTAACCTTTCCATTCCTGGATAGCTATGGTGTTGTGGGTTTTTCCACTTGTTATTTTTTATTGGTGCTCAGGTTCCTTATGGATGTGGGTTGAGTTACTAGTTCCTGGAGCCATTGGTTGGAACAAATGCTCTGGAGCCTTGGAACAACTTGGGTTGAGTTACTAGTCCTGGATCCTTGGTTGGAAAAATTATTTGGAGTCAATGTTGGACAAACGCTCTAGAGCCCTAGAAGTCTATGGGTTGAGCTCTTAGTTCCTGGAGCCATGGTTTGGAAAAAAACTTTGGAGACCTAGACAACTTGGGTAGGGACTGATCTAGTTGGTGTTAGTGATGTTCAGCCGTGAGGTGGAATCATTGGTTGAGGTTTGAGGTGGTTTGGCTTCTGGAAGCCCTGGTTTGGTTTGTGTGGTTTATTCCATGAGATCCCACATTCAAGCTTGGAATATGGGACTGGGATGATTGGCTAAAAGAGATATTTGGTTCAGCCCAATCTATGGTCGAGATGTACGTGGAAGTCCCTGATTTTGTTGGATTTTGCATATGTTAATAAGAGCTCTTTCCTCTTGTATTTACATTAGTAATTGTACTTATTATTTTGTGGCTTTGATGGTTGTTCTAGAATTGTGTATATGTTGTTCATTTGCTATTT
Source organism: Pinus tabuliformis (assembly GCA_031772625.1). NCBI lineage: Eukaryota > Viridiplantae > Streptophyta > Pinopsida > Pinales > Pinaceae > Pinus > Pinus tabuliformis. The sequence continues at coordinate 355,886,705 of CM062819.1, read as the reverse complement.
ATATGTCGGTTATAAAATGTATATTGATGTGTTTTGATTTTTTTATGAATGGTTAATGAATGCATGAGCTAATAGATGTCATTGCAACTATTATAAGACGGCATTATACCTTCTTGACGATTCTCAAATAAGTACCAGAACCCTATATTTAAATATGCATTCATGACCTGTAGATTACATGTTTGCCATATGTTTGACATGTCTATCATGGTTAGTCTTGTTAATTTTTGGATCAAATTTTGTTTGGATAGATTTTTCTTGATTTCATTGTTGATTCTAGAAAGTCTCACTAAGTTGTGGGCTGGTCTGGAGGTTGACCTTGAAATTAGCTTAGAATTCGAGACCGCATGCTCTGAACTGAACATTTTGGGCTGCAACAGCTGGGAAGTAGGCTTGTGGGAGAGATTGGAGGCTTCCAACCACATGGATACCTTTTTGTGGGAGAGTTTAAGGGCTCAGATTAAAAAAATAAATAAATAATTAAATTAAAAATAAAATAAAAAATAAAATAAAAAATAAATAAAAAATAAAAAATAAATAAAAATGTTTAAAAGTGTTTGGCTAAGATTTCGGCAACCTGAGGTGGTTATTCGTCCTTTGAGTGACCTTTAGCCCCTGTAGGATGTGTTGAATTGTCATTTTTTCTTCCGCAATTGACCTCACTTCCTTAAAGGAACCTAGGAGGTTGGATCATAGTAGCTCCTCCTCTCATATTTTCCCTGGAAAGCCAGTGAAACTGGGTAGATATGGGATGAGTGGTTACAAAAATCCTCATGGCCAATATCCTTCATTAATACCTCGTCCATCATATCTTTGTTTTCCACACAGCTTGTAAGACTCTCAACTAGTCTCTCATCAACATTTTCTTCATGTTGGTCTTCAGTTTCCAAATGGTCCATGAGTCTTTCACATACTTTCCTTTCAACATTATCATTCTCTCTCTCTCCAAGGTTTACCCCTTGTTTAAGCTCCCAAAGAACTTCTTCTTCAAAAACTTTCCTTTGTTGCAGCTCAACTCCTTTAAGATTTTCCTCCAGTTGAGCATCTTTTGTTTAAACTCCTTGAGTTTCTCAATCAAATCAGAATTTAATCTCTATCTCAGCTTCAGTTGCAACAAATTCCATCTTACTTTCTTTTAGAGAGTCCATATGTAACCCCGATCTTCCTCATCTTTCTATAGCAGTCCTCTCATCATCTCTAGCTATAATATAATTCCATCTACTTCTCTATCAATTTTGTCCTGACTTGATCTACTATGGCTTCTTTGTTAACCTTTACTATCACTCTCAGTAGTCACAAATCTTCTCCTTCTATGAGCTTCTCCCTGCTCACGGTGAGCTACAAACAAGCCACTGTAACAAGCTGACTCCATCAACCTATTTCTAAATATCATACTAATCTCTTCCATGCCTAGTCTTATCCTAGTATTTATGTTAACTCTTTCCTCTGGAATCTTCATCTAAGCACTCTCTGCTCTTCTGGCTTCCACATGCGATTTACTCACCTTCTTCCTCTAATAACTTTGTTATTCTTCCTCACTTTCTACTATAAGGTTCCTTGTCATCATCCTCAACTACAAACATTAATCACTGCTACTTGTAATCAGTAATTAATCCACAATTAACTAGGGAAAAAGAAAACTATTATGTCTTGCTCAATCTTCACTTGAACACACAATTGCTACTGCAAAATTCTTCTTACTGTTGTCATCCCTTTGTTGTTGCAGACCTTCATGTTCTTTAAATCAACACCATTCTTCCTCTTGATTGCTTCCTAAGTCAATCTATTCTACTTCAAGGTAGACATCCTCCACTATGTCTGCACAACACCTCACAATCAACAAACCTCAATTCAATTTAATTTGAAAACAAAGATTTACCTCAATCTGTTGTAAACTTTGCTTCCTCCAAGAGCTTCCTATATCTTTCTCTAAGAGTTGTAAAGCTAAAATATTTTCGTGGCTCTAATACCACTTGATGACATACCGGGTTACCCCAGTTGCCAAGATCCCTAGGCTACTCCACACACAACTATGTTTTCCTATCCAATTCAACAATATTTCATAAACCCTTTAACGTATGCAATCCATATAAGAATATGAATTTGTCTTGATAAGTTCCATGAGATATTTTTCTCTCACCTTCCAATATTTTTCCACCTCATCCAATTACATATTCTCCCACTTAAAAAATGGTGCAACGGGCAGGCCAAGCGGACATTTAAAAATAGAACACATAGTCCTGAAAACTTAATGTGCAATCACTACGAAATAATTCTGTAGCGCGATTAAAATTCCTGTAGGCGCTACTAGATAATTTATAGCACCCATTAAAACTTTGCATTTAGGATTTCAGGGAAACTGAAATGCCATGGCTCTTTTCCCAATCAATTCTCCATGACCTTGAATGGGTCCTTGACACAAGAAATGATTTCATACACCTTTCTTTGTTAGGGGTTGCACACTATTAGAGATTTTCCAATCAGCAAACAAAACCAGTAAAAAAGGATTTGACTATGTTCTGAAAACAAGGTACTCTATTTTCTGTGACGATGTTCTATTTGTTGTAAAGGCCACAGATTCACTACCCAGAATGCAAAGGCACCTCCCAACGAGGTTTTGAAACAAAATACAAAAGAGTCGTGAAAAACTACACAACAGTTGAGGCCACAATATTCATATTTTCTTTCGATATGAACTCAACGTACAACATACTAACACCAACAACATATCAATAGCAGGTACTCAGCCTTCCATGACAATACAAGTCTCAATAATAGTATACCATCAATAAATAACATCTACAACACATATATGGCACTACAATACACCAGCAGTAATAACAAACATCAATATTCAGACCAATGACATATATTCTAAACACATCAGCAACAACTATGATAACAATATAAAGTACCGCTTCAAAACATGATCCCTGACTTGACCTCGAACTTTGACCCGTACGCACATGTGTATATATATTCAGCTCTGAATTGCATTTGAAACAAAGCATCATTTTTCCCCAAAGACCAACAATTTCATTAACAATATGCGTACAAGGGAGTTAACAAACACATAGGCATATAAACATGTTACTCATTAATCAAATTCAAATATACATTAAACCTCACCAAATATGCAATGTGGGCTTATGAAGCCTAGGGCTCTTTTGACCTCTGTCTCTTCTCCTTGCTTTGGAGCTTCTCTTCCCTTCCTCCTCTTCTTCTTCTTCTCAAACACTCTTTCTCTTTAAAAAGAAAGATAGCATGGGACAACCAAGAGTCACAAGAGATGAATCGTTTCCCCTTCTCCATAAAATTAGGGAAAAACTATATTTACATTAGGAAATAATTTCTCCAACTTATTCTAAAATCAAACTCACTTCCTAATTTAAATATTTACAAATTCTTAGAAAACATTTGAAAATTTCTCCCTGCATTACTATGTGACCATCCCATCACATTAGTAAGCTCTTGTCCAGACTCACACATCTTATGCTCGATCTATGCACCCGCATCACCAATCCATAATAACCATCAAAATATATATAAAGGTTTGGCCTGAGGATTAACCACATTAGATGGTTCAAAACGTCGACCAAATCATCATGATGTGATTAATCTGAAAGACAATCTCATTATTATTATGGATCACAAAATTCTAAGATCTAACATATATTATTCAAATTAAAATATATAGAAATTTAACAATATATAATCTAATTTATATAATATTGATTAGTTGTATATTTTATTTATATAATATTAATTAATTTATTATAAAATATCTAATATTAGTTATCATTTTATTTAATATTAATTGTAATATTGCTAATACTAATTGTAATATTGCTAAACAATATTTCTGTCCGCATGGGGTAGCTCAAGTGGCAATGGTCGTGGAAATGAAGTCTCACTGAACCGGAGATCTTGGGTTCGATTCTTGTGCTACCCTCCCCGGAAATGGGGTGAATAACGGACATGTAAAAACTCGAAAATGAGAGGGTCCTACCGAAGCTTCCAAAAAAAAAAAAGTGTATAAACATTTCTATATAAGTCTTTTATAAATTTAATGGAAATGTTGGTGTTTTTTAAAAAAATATTGTGATTTTCAATTTACAAGCTTTTTATAAATTTAGAATGTTTCGTATAAAGGGAATTAGGTGTTTTTAATTTTTTGCGATTTCTTTTTTAATGGTTAAAGGTTTCTTATTTCCACATGTGTTTGGGGCATTGATTCTTAGTGTTGGTTTGCACCCGCGCATAAGGAAATTTTCATTGAGGATTGGAAAAAATATGTGTGAGATTAAAAGAATTAACAATTATATTGGTTTTGTACTCGTGTGATACGGGGTCGATTCAAACCGCTACCACTATAATCTCTAGATGCCTATATATGTCCCTTCTACAAGCATGAATAAAATAAGAAAATTTGAACCTCAAATTTATTGATATATAACACTTCATTTTCACGATACTTACTAATTACTAATTAAACTTTCTCATAATAATTGAATTAAAAATATATATAAAATAACATTATAAAAATTAATTAATTATTGAAAATTAAAATAATTTACTATCTAACATTATTAACTATTGTACTTGAAAGTTATCAAAACCAACTATCATTCAAAATTTATATTTGGATTTTTATTAGGAATTAAAAATCGCGTGTGTAATTATTAGTGGTGATTGTCCATGTCTATTAATATTTAGATTTTATTCTTATATTTATAATATTGCTTTTATGGACAAAATTGAGTGTCCAAAGAAACCTTCATGTACTTGATAGTGCTGTACAATTAAAATAAGTCAAACCACAAAAGAAACAATTAATATATCATTAAAATGAGTCTCAAGCGTAAAACATTTAGAAGATTTAAAGATCCAAGCTCTTTATTATTAAGATTTTGGATAAGAGGGTTCAACACTTAAAATTATCTATGTGGTTGGTTGTATATAGCATTTTGCCATAAAAATCTAATCTAACTATGTTATTATTAACTATATATTTAATTGTTATTATTAAAAAATAAAAATAAATACACTATAATTTTTTAATTTATTATTATTATTATATTTAATTATTATTATTAAATTTATTTTTTTAAATACATTATATATTTTTTAATTTATTATTTTTTAAAACAACTATTTTATTATTAACTATATATTTAATTATTATTATTAATATTTTAAATTTAAATTTTTAAATATATATATTTTTAATATATTATTATATTTATTATTTTATAAAACAAAATACCCCTGAATTCTATTATCTACTTTCTAGAATACACTTATTACACATCAACCTATGCTCACTTTTAGACACAAATATGTAAGTTATCGACCTTTTCTTATATGGTGATTGGGTTTGTAACCTTGAGAGATGTATTTAATTGTCCACGATGGGGTGTTATGATGGCATCAGATTAGGCATCGACAAGAGATATGTCTCCTCCTTTCGGCAGACATTTTCTAGTGGGGACAATAATTTACATGCGGGGAGATTATGTGGCGATGGAGGTGGCGACCCTCAGAGCGAGAGTTGGGATCTACACTTGGCTCTGCATGGGCTGCACGTGGCATGTCCTAGGTTCACACCATGGGAGACACCAACCCGAGTCTCATCATATTAACTGCAGGCTGCAAGGGGTGCAAAAATTTGTTTTGGTCGTTAGTTGTGTTAATGCAACTTATTTCGCTTGCATAGGCATGGAGCGTCCCTCCCATGTCGGATTGGTTATCAGAAGGAACTCCCCTGACAACAGTAGAATGTTCATTAATGGCCTCACTTTAGGTCAATGCTTTGGGATGGTTGAAATTTGGTGTCGACAGCACACTTGGCTACTGCTATGGGATTTTCAGAGGGCATGTTCTAATTCTGGTACTTGATACCTCACACTCGTTACTATTTATATAAACTCCATCATAAGCTCAAGGTGGTCGAAAGAAATTGATCATGAGGTCAATGTTCCTCAGTTATAGAGGTCTGGATTTTGGTGGTGGACACCTCCTCAAGGGGCCACAGTATACGCTAGTTTGGGTACATTGTTAACTTCTCAGTCTCACTTAGTAGGGTAGAATTCAACTTTCTTACAGTGTTGGGTAATCCTGAATCCCATAGTTGTTTATTGTTGGATATCAAGTTTGTTACAGGGCTCTCTTTTGTTTCATATATGGTGTCCATGTTTTTTGTGTTATTTCTCCACAACTTTGGGTTGGGTCCCTTGTTTGAATTGGTTATTCTACTTCCCTCGGTGACTTCACAGACTTTCAACCCCTAGGGCATTTCCTCCAATTCCGTAATTTTGGTATGTGGTGTCTGGTACCAAGGTACCTTATCAATTTGGTTATGAAAGGATTCGTGCCTCCCATCATGTTTTGTTCCCTCAATCATCTCAAACCCTATCATACTCTGCTACTCATGAATTCTGGGTCTCTTGGAAGTCAAATTGTTCTGAGATTTTGTTTGGAAGGGGGTATAAAGTCTTACACTACCACAATCAACCTACACTATTTAGAGTCTCTCGCAAGTGGCGATGCGGGTTTTTTCAACGGTTGTTAATCCTTTCAACCGTTACTTATAAAATGTTTGTTTTGTCTCTATGGGGATTTCCTTGTCCAACCCACGTCCAACCATCAATCGTCATTTTGTTCTTCAATTGTTTCGAGTGTTTGTTTTGTGGCTTCTTAGTAGGTCTTCAGTGGAAATTCCACCTCTGAAAAGGCTTGCTAGTCATAGGGGATGAGCTTCAGGGGCATCTTCTTCAAAACATCATTGACTATTCAGTTAGGAATCGGTGGCAAACTTATTTGATGCAACTACCCTGGAGGTTAGAAAGGAGATTCTGCATTTGGAAGCAAGGGAGTTTGGGGATAGAAAATACCATTCTGACTCAGAAATTGGTGGCAATGCTCTCGAATGGGTTCCTAATCCTGGGAAATTCAAGAAGAAAAGACTACATTTTCTCCATTCCAAAACATTACACCGTCAGATGGAAACACTACTTAACATGGGAATTCAAGATAAGTAGGTAGACACCTACAAGCTCTTTGCTAGACAAGAGGAAATCAAGAGAATACTAAGAGACATAAGGTATGACCTCGACGATATAGTCGTCGGAATAAATTGAGTGTAAATATTCATGGTTTTCGACTCAGGGATAGACTCAAACAACCATCATGATGAGGACGTAGTGGTCAATGTTCCACCTCTGAATAGTGTTCCACCTATGAACACTACAAATGCAAACTCTCCTCCTCACTCTCTAGTTATCATTTTGGACTAATATGTCCATTATGCCTACTCTCTACGTACACTATGTTTACTGTCTATTTTCAATTGTTGGTAGCTACGTTTTGCTTTTTGAAATCATTATACTTTTGTTCTATCGAGCGATGTTAATGGCTCAAGGATATTTTTGGGTTACGATAGTCATAGTTTGTTTTGTTTTCAGATGTAAATACAAGGTTGTTACATATGCAGTCTTTGGCATGAGGGCTGACATTAGAGGAAATTTCAACCTAAAAATGCCCATGAAATTTTCATGTAATTTCCATGTCATAATATGTAAACCAATAAAAATTCTTTAAATTTAAAAATAAGTACATGTAAATATTTTAGAGGGAAAAGAAGAAAAACAATTTTTTTACTTATATTTTTAGCTTATCTCCTTATAGGTTTACCCAAATTTCAATTGTAGACACTCATTGGATGCAGAATTAAATTCCACATCCAATGAGTACTCATTATGTACGCTTTTGAGAAGACCCACATTGAGAAAAATTGAAGATACATTAAAAAAGTGTTGTCAACGCACTTTTTTAATGTATCTTCAATTTTTAGTAATGTGGGTCTTCTCAAAAGTATGCATAATGGGTATTCATGGATGTGGAATTTAATTATGCATCCAACGAGTGTCTACACTTGAAATTTGGGTAAACCTGTAAGGAGATAAGCCACAAATACAAGTTAAAAAAGTATTTTTGTTCTTTTCCCTCCAAAATTCATAACTCTTTTTTGATTATTTCAACTATTATTTTATTATTTTTTCCTTAGGAGGTCACTTTTAGGCTGAAATTTTCTCTAATGCTGAAATTTATGTGTTGGTCATCCTGGAAGCTACTCGTCATCTTCTAGTGTGGGCATGAAAGTTTATCTATGTAATCTTTTTTGTTATCAATAGAAATCAGTAGACGAAAAAAATAAAATAATAAATAAATAAACAAAAATAAAAATAAAAATTGTATTTAATTGCATTTAACTATTATGAAGAGTATTGAAGCTAGTTGTTTTTTGGATTTTATATGTGTTCTTTTTATGAGTTGCACTCATTGTTCTTATGGAATATCTAAGTTTAATCTTGATTTAATTTAGGTAGTTATAGGTTTAGATCATAAAAACTATGGATTATTTATTTATTTATTTATTTGTATTAAGAGAAGGGAAATATATCTTATAGTTTAATATAAAGATTAATAGTAATAAAACACATTTCAAAATTTAATTTAATAAAAAAAAATGACAATCTACTGTGTGTGTGTATATCTTAAGATCAAAAAAATTATATTATTACAAAAAACACATATTTACAATATTGATAGTTTATATTAGTTTGTTGCGAGAGAAACAAGACTAGTGGCATAAACTTAAATTTTTTAGATTATGCTTATTATTCCTAATATGTTGAGTTGATAGCATAAAACATACAAAAATATCTACATAGATAGCACTACATAAATTGATAGATATGGCAATATTAGAAAGTAAAATAATAGCCTAAGCTTGAGCCATGAATTCTCTCATTCAGTTGAACTGTGTGCCTGATCAAGTGGCTAAGGATCACCATTAGTGTCCTAGGATGAGGGGTTGGTACCAATGATTCATTTGGTCAACAAAGTGACCTTCTTATTTGTGTTATCCATTTTTCTAGGAGCTCATCCATGCAGGTGATAAGTTCTTGTTGAGTGTCCACTGTATCGATAAGAATTCTTCCCATGAGAGGTTTGACATGCCAATACAAGTTGACAATATGCATATAATAAGATTCCCTGGCTCTTCTGGAATTTCCAACATCAAAGGTCCAATCTCTGGTCTCCCGCTCCATATGTGTGTATGTGATAAACATGTGAGCTTGTCTGACTTTCTCCTCTACATCTAAAATCTCCCTCTAGACAACTTCAAGGATAATATCCCTATATTGTTACATAGTTTCCCTTGTAGAGGATTGAGTATGAGTGCCTCTCAGGGTTAGGGAGTTGAAGTTGGGAGAAGATGGAGTTTCGAGTTTGCCTCTTTTGCGACGACTTGCGGTGCGAACAAGCTGACATCAAACCATGATGGAGAAGGGGGTGGCGGCAGGGGATCCCAAGGAGGAAGGGACAAGCCAAGGAAAGAAGGAGAAAGTAGAGGAAAAAGGTAGAGGGTCAAGTGAGGGGTGAAGGCAACATAACAAAGGATGAAAATTGGTAAATTTAGGTTGTAACAAGAGAGGAAGTAGAAAATTGGTCCAACAAATATCTAAGAAGAGAGGAAATCTTAGAGAGAAGAGAGAAATCGATGAGAGGTATCCTCCCGAGAACATAAAGCCAAGGATGGGGATGGAAGACTAGAAACCAAAAGAGCATGTAGTGGATAATGGAGTAAACATAAATTGATGAAAATCTAGAATATAATTGCAAGGAAAGAGCATGAAAATGTTGAACCTAAATAATAAAGTATTTCGGAGAGGAGTGACGTGTAGGAATGAAGAGAACCTTGAACTGTCGAGATGGACATCGATAATTATGGCCTATGTCTACATGTTCTCCATATGAAAACATTGGCAATCCATAGTTGGATATCCTTGAGGAATTCTGCCATGGCTGGTAGATTATAAGTGAATCTAAGCTCCTTCTACCTATAACATTGTTTCCCTCCCATCACTTCTCAGTATAATAACCGTGTCCCAGTCGATCTCCTGCCATAATTAAAGCTCTAGGTCTATGAATGTGTAAACCATTGCGCCAGTGTACCTTCCCCTCACACGCTTCTAGTTTATGCAAACAAAAACTTATCATCTTCATATCGATCCTTACAACAACAAGGTGGCCATGTAGGCTGACAGGTAGGGGCAACCTACTACCCCTCATAACTCTTCATTGCCCTCATCACTGACAACATGTTGTGTGGTAGATGGGAACTCCCCATGGGGAAATTTATCATGTTATATATATGTATGTATGTAGAAAAGAGAAATTGAAAAAAAAAACAAAAAATATTATGTTATTTTGTTTTACTTAGGGATGCATTTTACAACCTTATTCAAAGGACATGTAAAATACCTATGCTAATGTTGCATTGACACATCACATTTCATAATAATAGTAACATCTAAATAATTTAATATTTTAATATATGGATATTTCTTTTAATCAGAAAAATCTAGTGAGGAAGTTTTGGATACTTCCCCATATTCATGTACATTATCTCTATGAAATTCATGGATGTAAGTTAGTGTATAGTGTTTTGAACAAAGGGAACTTACCAACACAAAATTAACTAAACATGGCCAACAACATTAATGACAATTGATTGTCCATAGATACCTCTTAAAATTCTTTTAGGTAAGAAAATATCTGTATATCAATTTTTTTTCAATATTCTCAATGTTTAAGAAATCGAGAGTAAATATTGATGTTATACATATACATATACCATCATATATCAATTTTATCTAGAATTTTTTGGTCAAGAGGTACTCTCCAACCCAAAATGGAAGAGACGTTGTCCCGCCTTGTTATGTTATGTAAACATTTTAACTTGGTCAAATTATCTAAAAATAAAAATAAAATTAATAATTAATAATTAAAATAAAATTGAGGTAAAATAGTTAATTTATCGTTGGTGGTTTCTTGGCTCTGGGTTTTGATAACCTGTGGTTTTTCCAATGGTATATATATATATATATATATATATATATATAACGAACCTAGATCCATTTTAATTCTGGATCTACCAAGCGCCAAGAGGGATCAAATCTATTGAGGTGCAAACTTCTTTTAGAATGAAAAAAGATCCAATCCCTCTTGGTACTTGGTAGATCTAGAATTAAGATGGATCTAGGTTGGTTTAAGCATTTCAAGATTTACATCTTAATATCTTTCTAATATATATGAAGATAAAATACATTTAGTGTAGAATAATCAAGTGAGCTAGAAAATCAATTATATATAAACCGTGAAAATAAGTTCAACATATCCTCAGTTTTTAATGAGGAATAAGATAGATGTTACACCCACCCACCTCTTCATAAATCCATTTTAATTTGAAAGATTTGCATCTTAAATTCTATTTCTTTTAAGTTCTTTTAGATGTTTAATAAATTTAAAGTTAAAATAAATTTATAATAATAAATATCCACATTAACCGTAATCAATTATACAATTTAAAAAACATTAATATTTAAATTAACCAAGATTCAATTATATAAAACTCAAAAATAAGTTTTATTATGGATGAAAATAAATTTTATTATAACCTTATTATACCATACAACTAGTGCACTCATATAAATTAAATGGTTGTTAAACATCAAAGAACTTACTTCATAATACATCTCACATTGCTATATATATATATATATATATATATATATATATATATCATAAAGCTAATTGAATTATAACTTTATTTAAAAAAATTATTATTATCAAAAGGAAGAAAAGGGCATATACAGACAAGAGGCAACAGCATCTTTTTCACCTTTCTAAAGTTGAGCCTAGAAAGTTTTGTATGAATATACTTGTTCGTAAAGTGAAAGAAAATAATTCGATCCCCTTAAAGAATCAGGGTATCTATCATAAGAATCTTTATGATTCCCAGACACTATGGGAAACATCTTAAACACTCCTATAGAGGAGGATATCTTTCTTTGGAATACGTGGAGTTTGGGATTAAGAAACTTACTAATGGGAAAGCTAGGGATATTGAAGGATACCAAGCTAAAATTTTCAAAATGGGAAGGTCTATCCTCATCCCTCATATACACAAACTCCTCAATTTTGCAGTGAAACACGACTTCCCTAAGCCTTGGATGCAAAGCATTATTGTGTGTATCTTTAAAAGTGGGGATAAAAATGTTCCCTCTAACTACATGACCATTATGATTAGCCACATTTTAGCCAAACTATATGGGCTCATTTTGGAAAAGAAGATTAACCTTTGGCTTGAAAGCCATGGTAAAAGAGCTAAAGGGAAAGCTGGTTTTAGGAGACATCACTCAACTATTGACCATCTTGTTACTCTTAGGATCATTACCGAGGAATGTCACAATAATAAAATTGATCTCTTATGTTGTTTTGTTGACTTTAGAAAATCTTTCGACATAGTTCCTCGAGATAAGCTATGGTAGAGACTTGAGATATTGGTTCCTCTCGAGTTGAGGGTTGTTGTGACAAGGCTATACGAGAATGTTATTGCCAAGCTAATACCATCGAGGGTTGGTATGAGGAAATTAAATGCAATATCGGAGTTAAGCAAGGGTGTCCCCTATCCCCTATCCTTGTTGGAATTTATGTTGATAAAAATAGAAGATTGTTTGGAAATTGCAGGATGCAATGGCCCTAAGCTCACTGGTATGGTTATTATTCTTCTCCTTTATGCTAACGATAATGCTCTTTTAGACATAAGCCATGATGATATCGACAAGTAGCTTAGAATCCTCCATGATTACTACTCCAAGATCAGTATGATGGTTAATACCAACAAGACTAAACTCATGATTATTAAATCCAAAAAAATCGACTATAATAATTTCATTTATGATAACAATTACTTAGATAAGATTTCTTCATACAAATATTTAGGTATTGACATAACATTGAGAAAAGGATTATAGGAGGCTGGAAAGCTTATTATGAGCTTGAAAACAATTGTAGGTTGACAATATTTGAGTATGGAGTAAAAAAAGGTTCCTCTTTGAGATTCTCATCACCCCTATTATTTTATACGAATGTGAGGTTTGGGGTTGAAGTATATCTAGATAATCGTGGAGGAATATCGAGTTGATCCAAAAGCAATTTATAACATATGACCTCAGTATTAAAGGTAATACTTCCTACCCTATCCTCTTGATAGAAGTTATCATTTCCCCCGTTGAGAGCATGTTTATGTTTAAGTTTCTAATGTATAAGAAGAAGATTTACAACATGGAATCCAAGAGGTTCTCCAAAATTGCTTCTAACTCTAGCCAAAACCACCACCTCTAGCTCAAGCGAGGCTGGCATAAGGATGCCCGACCTTGGCTTGACCATTGGGGGATAAAGGAGGAGATCATATTAGAGAATAAGGATAATATTAAAAATATTATTACTTCCAAATTTAAGGATAAGTTCTAGATGATAAAGAGTTAGAGGGGAAAAGGAAGCTAAGGTATTATAAGGAGGTGATCAACCCTAATCTTCCTAACCAAAAAGTGCCAAGAAGAAAATGAGCATTGTGAAGATAAGAACTAATTATCATGAGATTTGGAGTGAAACCGGGCATTGGTCAATTCCCAAAACACCTTGGAACGAAAGAGTTTATCACCTTTACGATACCAAAAGGTTTGAAGATGAAAAACACTTACCTTTGGATTGCCCAGCTCTCACTCACATTTGTTCTCATTTCCAAAACTCTTTCCACACTACCAAACTTCTTGACTTGTTAATTCACCAAAACTATAATAATCTAGGAACACTTCTCTCCCTTCTTTTTATCATAGAAATAAAATATTAAAGAGTCTCAATTAATCTCTTACCTTCTTAAGGTGCGTAGACCATATTGGTCTTAGTGGATGTTAATTATCATCATCATAAAAAAAAAGTAATATATAAGTTAAACATATATAATTTGAAAAAACATGGAACAAGATTCTTATCCATGAAGAATTATCCCCACTTTAAATAATCTTTGTTACAATACCATGGCTTAGCAATACCATATGTCCAAAAAAACATAACTTATTTCATATGATACTTGTCCATATGATTTTTTTCTAATTAATCATTTTAATTAAAAGGAAAAAAATGACATAATTACTTTAGAGATAAATCTCAACCTTGATTTGCTTGTGATACAACTAGGGCATTTATATTAAATGGTCCCCATACAACGAGGCGTTATAAATTAAATGGTTGTTAAATGTTGATATGCATAAATCCATAATAAAACGTCAAAGCACTCACTTCATAATACATCCCACTTAAAAAAAAAAAAAAAAAAAAAAAAAAAAAAAAAAACTAACTAAATTATAACATTATTTTAAATTATATATATAAGTTAAAGAGAGTTTGTTACAATACCATGGCTTATCAATACCATATGCCCAAAAAATCATAACTCATTTCATATGACACTTGTCCATGTCACTTTTTTTCTAATTAGTCAATTTAATTAAAAAGGTAAAAAAAAACATAACTACTTTGGAAATAAATCTCAACCTTTGATTTGTGTATACTACTAAGAATATTCTAGAATATTATGTGGAGTTTAAATCCCTACCATCCACCCAATGATTGAGCAAGATCTAAGACGTCACGTATTGACCACAAACGAAGTGAAAACTCCCTGGGGCTGCCTACTCCTTGAGCCTAATCAATATAGACTAAGCATGTCATTTTGAGGAATCAAACACGGGTGATGAGAGACTTAACAACCCACCTCAATCACTCGGTGTAATCCACCTAACAATTATTGACAATCTAACTTATAGACGAAATGGTCTTTTTCACGACATATTTTCTGGTTAGTTTTGATTAAAATTCCACATAGATTTTTAAAAAGTTGAGTTTAAGTTGTTTAATATATAGAATTTGAGTGCCCTAAGGGGTTTTCAGAGTGTTGAATCCATTTATGTATTCAAAAATGCATTTTAAACAACAACAAAAACACTTTTTTTCTTAAAAATATTTTGTTGAATCCCCATGAAAAAATCTTTCTTCTATAAGTTAGACTACGCCATAATTATTAATATTAATAATTAAATTAAAATTCTAGAAGCCCTATTTCAAAATAGACATGTCTATCGACATTTATACTATACAACTAGGGCATTTATATTAAATGGTTTAAATGGTTGTTAAATGTTGGTAGACATCAATTCATAATAAACATTAAAGCACTTACTTCATAATACATCTCATGTTGTTAAAATTAAAAAAATCATAAAAGTAACTAAATTATAACTTTATTTTAAACTATTATTATTATTATTAATTATTAAAAAAATTTATATATATAAGTTAAAAATATATACATTTGAAAAATATGGAACAATATTCTTATCCAGGGAGATTTATCCCCACTTTTCCATCTAGATTTTTAATTTATAAATAAGCTTTGTTAGCCATATGCTTAAAAAACCATAACTCATTTCATATGTCACTTGTCCACATGATTTTTTTTTAATTAATCAATTTAATTAAAAGGGCATAACTACTTTGGAGATAAATCTCAACCTTTGATTTGTGTATACTACTAAGAATATTCTAGAATATTCCATGGAGGTTAAATCCCTACCATCCACCTAATAATTATTAATAATTAAATTAAAATTCTAGAAGCCATATTCCAAAATAGACATGCCTATAGGCATTTATACTATACAACTAGCGCTTTGAATGGTAGTTATACAACTAGAGCATTTATATTAAATGGTTGTCATACAACTAGGGCATTATAAATTAAATGGTTGTTAAATGTTGAAAGGCATCAATCCATAATAAAACATCAATTCACTTACTTCATAATACATCCCACCTTGTTAAAATAAAAATAAAAAAACCATAGAACTAACTAAATTATAACTTTATTTTAAATTATTATTATTACTAATTAGAGAAAAATTAATATACAAGTTAAATATATATACATTTGATAAAACAATATTCGTATCCACACAGATTTACCCCTTTATCATGTAGATCCTTAAAGAGGCTTTGTTACAATACAATGACTTATCAATATCATATGCCCAAAAACTCATAACTCATTCCATATGACACGTGTCCATATGACATTTTTTTATTAATCAATTTAATTAAAAGGTTAAAAATGCATAACTACTTTGGCAATAAATCTCAACATTTGATTTGTGTGTACTAATAAGAATATTCTATAGAGGTTAAACCCTACCATCCACCAAATAATTATTAGTTAAATTAAAATTTTAGAAGCACTATTCCAAAATATACATGTCTATGGGCATTTATACTATACAACTAGCGCATTTATATTAAAGTAGTACAATTAGCATCTTATAAATTAAATAGTTGTTAAATGTTGACACCCATCAATTCATAATAAACGTCAAAACACTTACTTCATAATACATCCCATATTGTTAAAATTAAAAAGATCATAAAACTAACTAAATTATAAATTTATTTTAAATTTTATATATATAACACTATTCTAATATATGGAGATTTATCCCCACTTTCCCGTGTAGATTTTTACTTTGTAAAGAGGCTTTGTTAAAATACCATAGCTTATTAAAACCACATGCTCAAAAAACCATAACTCATTTCATATGACACTTGTCCATATGACATTTTTTTAATTAATCAATTTAATTAAAAAGACAAAAATGACATAACTACATTGGAGATAAATCTCAACCTTTGATTTGTGTATACTGCAAAGAATATTCTAGAATTTTCGTTGAAAGTTAAATCCCTCCCATCCACCTAATAATTATTAATAATTCAATTAAAAATTCTATGAGCCCTATTCCAAAATATACATCCCTTTGGGAATTTATACTATACAACTAGTACATTTATATTAAACGACACATTTAAATTAAACAATTGCTATACAACTAAGGTATTTTATATTAAATAGTTTTATATAAATAACTCCTTATAAATTAAATGGTTGTTAAATGATGATAAGGATCAATCCAAAATAAATATCAAAGCAGTTACTTCATAATGCATCCCAAGTTGTTAAAAATTGAAATAATAATAATAATAATAAAAAAACTAATTAAATTATAACTTATTTTCAAATGATTATTATTTAAATTTAAAATATATGTGTGTGTGTGTGTGTGTGTGTGTTAAATTTATATACATTTCCCCCATTACAAAGGGAGGAGCAAGGTCTAGGACAATGTGCCCACCACCCTTGTTGAAATAATTGTGCATTGATGAGGGGAGTACGTGCTTGGCGTCTGGCATGCACAAGCATGCAACACTCTAGTTGGAGGAGGGGTTATGAATTGATGGGGATGGAAAATAGAGGCATTTGTGTAATTTGGGATGGGGGAGCGATGAGATCCCATGTAGATTTTCACTCTGTAAAGCAGCTTTGCTACAATACCATGGCTTATCAATACCATATGCTCAAAAAACCATAACTCATTTCATATGACACTTGTCCAAATGACTTTTTTTAATTAATCAATTTAGTCAAAAGAGAAAAAAGGACATAACTACTTTTGAGATAGATCTCAGCCTTTTATTTGTGTATACTACTAAGAATATTCTAGAATTTTCCATGAAAGTTAAATCCCTCCCATCCACCTTATAATTATTAATAATTCAATTAAAATTCTAGAAGCCATATTCCAAAATAGACATGCCTATGGGCATTTATACTATACAACTAGCACATTTATATTAAACGACACATTTATATTAAACAATTGCTATGCGACTAGCGCATTTATATTGACTGGTTGTTATACAACTAGCATCTTATAAATCAAATGGTTGTTAAATGATGATAAGGATCAATCCATAATAAATATCAAACCAGTTACTTCATAATACATCCCAAGTTGTTAAAATCGAAAGGGAAAATAAAATCATAAAACTAACTAAATTATAACTTAATTTTAAATGATTATTATTTTAATTAAAAATAATCATTTATATATATGTTAAATTTATATACATTTCCCCCATTACGAAGGTAAGAGCAGGGTCTAAGACAATGTGCCCACCACCCTCATTAGAATAAATGCGCATTAATGAGGGGAGTATGCATTTGGTGTCTCACATGCACGAGCATGCAACCCTCTAGTTGGCAGAGGGGTTATGAATTGATGGGGAAGGAAGACAGAGGCATTTGTGTAATTTGGGTTGGGGGAGTGATGAGATCCCTCATCGCCTTGTTTCAGTTGTATAGCAACAATCACCAGTGGTGAATTTCTGGTAAAGAGGGTGAGTCCCTTGTTGTCGTGGCATAGTAGTATTATAGGTCTTGTTAGTGGTGATTTTTTTATTCAGAAAGGAATGTTGGGGTGGTCTGCAAGAGTGGAATTCCTTTGAGCCTCCATAATTTGGTTGTCTATTTAAAATTTCTCTGCTCGGATGTGTCCATGTGAAGAGAAAATGAATTTCAGTGGGAATTTCTTGCTAGTGTGTGGGGGTGGTAAGTCTTATACACTTATGTTGATCTCAACTTGTTTAAATTTGAATGTCTTGCAGAGTATTTCTAGAAGAATAGATTTTTGGGTTTAGTGCCTCAGTTGTTAATTGTGATTTACATTCTAGGGCTTGGGGTCTTTGATGGGCTTGTGAATTCAGATTTGCTCTGGATGTTGGGTCTTTTCCTTCTCAAGGAAGTAGGAAGCAAGGTTTCGAGTCCAAGGGTGGTCTAGGTGTCATTGATAAAAAAGTTTGCCTTTTGTTGGGGCTGAGTCTGGTTAATGGTCTGCAGATTTTTGAGTGCAGTAGTTTCTTGGTCTTAGGGTATTATTTGGTGTACTCAATCGTAAAGGGGGTTAAATCTTTGGTCTTTAAAGAGTTGTCCATCTCCTTGCCTAGTGGGTTGTCATCTAAAGTCAGTTCTTGTATATAGTGTCTCTATGACAAAGTTATTTGGTGGTATTCGGGTCTTGCCAAGGTCGAGTCGTGTTGGATTTTTGGTCCCTTTGCAGGTAGAGGAAGCCCTTTAAAGGAAAATGAAGAACCCTCTTGTGACTCTATGATGCCACCCAAGCAGAGAGGGAGGAGCAGGAGGGTAGGAGGCGGCGGATCTCAACCAAGTCAGCGCAGTGTAAAGCTTTTTTCCCATGACTCTATGGTGACCTATTTTAATGTTATTTCACCTGAGAATCGTCAAGAGATACGTGAGATGGAGATTAAATTAGGTGAAGAGAGGCAATCTCTCTCAGACTCAGAATTGTTGGTAGGCATCAGACCTTGGCCACACCAAGGAAAGGCGCAAGCAATACTTGAACTCAGTGGCGCTACATTGGCAAATGAAAATGCTTCTAGGGTTGGTTCTGAGAGACAAGCAGATGGAAAAGTATAACATATATGTCATTGTTGAAGATGTGAAGAGAATGCTAGGGAGCCAAAGGTTTTATGTGGGCAATATAACAACCTATTTGAGGCATGTGGAGAGCCACATAGTTTGTGATTCCGGGGGGGGGCAACTGGATCCCTCGGGTTCTAGTGCACAAGCTCTAACCGACATCTCTTCCTCAGAGAATGATTCGGATGTGTGAAAGGTGGTGGGTGAATTCTAGATCTCTATTATGGTTTTGATGAGGTCTATGAAAGGCCTAGTGGCAATCTTCTTATCTATGGATGACAACAACTTAGATGGTTCATGGTTGTGTGTTTCAATTTTTTTCTTATGGTCTCAAGTCTCAGTGTCTAAAGTTGCTTTTTGTCTCTTAAGCATTATAAGGATGATGCTCAATGACTGGTGTGAAGTTATGGGTAAAGGAGGTTCACTCCTTATGTTGGTGTTCGAAGTATGTTACTCGTTCCCTGATGGATGTCTTGTTGTGACATATGAGAGATCTCTCTATGGTCTCTTTTGTGATGGAGGTGTCAAGCCTAAAGCCCAAACACTCGACTTTGTGCTAGGCTCCTCTTATAGTCTTTTAATGTTTATGGTGTTTTCCTGGCCGATGTCAGAATTGAGGAGTATATGTCTGTTCCAGTTAGTAGTTTCAATCTCTATACGACGACAAAGGTTGAGATATTTTTCCTCCCTGTGACCGACCTAGTCTCTATGATGTACTTTTGTTTTTTGAAGCAATATGAAGCATTTAAAAAAAAAAAAAAAATTACATTTAAAAAACATGGAACAAAATTCTTATCCATGGAGATTTACACCCACTTTACCATATAGATTCTTAATTTGTAAAGAGGTTTTGTTACAATACCATGGCTTATCAATACCACATGCCCATAAAACCATAACTCATTTCATATAACACATTCTTTAATTAACCAAATAAATTAAAAAGACATAATTACTTTGGACATAAATCTCCATGGCTTATCAATACCACATGCCCATAAAACCATAACTCATTTCATATAACACATTCTTTAATTAACCAAATAAATTAAAAAGACATAATTACTTTGGACATAAATCTCATCCTTTCATTTATGTATAGAATTAAGAATATTCTAAAATATTTCGTGGAAATTAAATCTTCCCATCCAGTTAATAATTAATTAAATTAAAATCTTATTCCAAAATAAACCTATCTATCAACATAAAAATACCTAAAATAATATTATATATAATCAATAATTACACTCAACAAAATAAAAGATACACCATAATTTGAATCTAAATCTTTATTATACCAACAACTTCACAACCAACATACTCATGCTTAAATTCTTACAATGATACTAAACCCTTATGTTCAGTTTCTTACAATGATACTAAACCCTTATGCTCAGTTTCTTACAATAATACTAAACCCTTGTGCTTAAGCAATGATATCAAATTCTTACCTTTATGGATATTACATTTCAATACGTAAACTAATTATTACTTATTTATTTAAATGTTAATAAAATAAAGTAAAAAAAAATTGGAAAAAAGCACACAGCTCCCAAGCGCTCGAAGGGCGATCTATTCAAACTAATGAGATTTCACATAACGGTCCTGCTGACATTCCCTGACACGCAGACGGGTAAAACAAACAAGTGGAAGAAGCGGCAGCAGACCAGTAATGGCTTTTGAGCTCGAAGACTCCTGACTTCACAGACAGGGGACAATGCCAAAACCAACACAGAGACCGCTCTCCGCTTGGATGCCAAATGTGAAAAGGACCAGAAAACAGAAAAACCCTGAATCGGCATTCTGTCCGTGGAGGTCGCCAAGGCGATTGCAAAGACCGTGCAACTCTGGCAGTCTCTGGGCGACCAAGAGGTCAGGACGCCGCAGGCTTCGAACCGAGGTCCTCAAGTCCGCAGATATCACGAATCTGGTCATTAACTAGGACAATAGCAATTTTAGTTTTAAAGTTAAATCAATTTATGCCTGGTGTATTTGAGATTAGGGTTTCATAATTGAATTAAAGAAATTTTCAAAGACTTGTATATTTATATGATTATGCAAATAAATTTTTAAAAATTCACAATCTCACCATCAATTTTAGTGCGAAATGCAAAATTTTGAAAAACCCTAAAACATCTGTGTAGCTACACTGAGGCATAACTATTTGTTGCGCCGAGGTGAGGATCTCAACCGCATAGCCCCAGCCGTTTCGAGGTGCGGCGAGAAGTGCCAAGAGCCCGGGCTGCAGGGACTGGAACTTGAAACACGTCTATGACGATTTGCTGAGCGGTAACACCGATGCTAGGGTTTTGGAGTTGTTGATAAGCACATGGACAAGAAAATCAAGAAATGGAAAAGCTAGGGTTTTGGAGTTGTTGATAAGCACAAGAAGATCAAGAAATGGAAAGTTTTGGAGTTCTTGATAAGCACATGGACAAGAAAATCAAGAAATGGAAACATATATTGCTGCCACGGCGAATCTTGACCAGGAATTGGAGGTCTGACGGACCTCTAACAGCCTGCAAGAGAATCGAAGATGATCTTCACAGGCAGAGTATAAAATAAGACTGTAGACTTCAAGATGTTTTGGAACAGAACCAGATTAAGTAGAGTTCCGCTGCAACTGAACAGAGCCAATTGAAGTGAAGTAAAGTTCCACTGGAACTAAAACGACCGCTACGTGTTAACCACCGGATTCTTCCCACCTGAACCTGCTTTTAGAATTTTTTATAAAATGCCGAATCCATCTACTACCTTCAAAAGTACATTTGAAGTAGGTAGGCACGAGTGCGCGTTCGTTCGTTATCATTACAGTGGATCACGCCTTTCGCACCTCTCTCTGTCACCTATGTCATGAGATTTTCATTCAAACAAGAGGTCACATCTTCAATTTATTGACCGGTGAAGTGTTTAAAAATTAAAAGGTTTGTTGCTGGGTGGAAGAGATGTTAGTAATTTCATTAAATTATATAAAAATAAAAGAAATTTAAAAAAAATATATATATATAAAATTAAATTATATAAATATAATTTTGATTTAATAAACATAAAGATGATGTAAGAGATGATGTAAGAGGTAAATTTCTTTTAAACTGAAAATAGAATTGATCTCTCTAAATTATTGGTAAATCTAGAGTTAAAATGGATCTAGACAAGTTAACATGAAAAAGATAATTCTATCTTCAAACTAATAAATAATCATTTCAATATTTACTATTTAATTTTACTCTATTGATGCCTAGGGAGCGTAAAAGAGACGTTGATGGGGTGTATTGTTAAGTCACTTGGTGGTGTGCAAGTCACCAGTTAGAAACTTTGTGGGCAAAAATCGAACCATGTTAAGGGTTAGTGTGGCCCAGGCCGGGTGACATCATCAAGTGATTTTGATGACTTAATAAACAATCATTCTAATCTTTTCAATTTGTTTTGTTGACTTTCCATTTTTTTATTGTATCTCAAAGGAACCAATAGTATTTGACACGTAATTATTAGTAAACCTCTGGGGTCTCCTATCTGTCTTCATCTCCATAAACCAGGTCACAACTATTGGATCTGTCAGTGTTCACAAATTTCACATTACTTCGATCACTAATTTAGCTACCCCTAAGACATTGACTTTCCAAATTATAATTATTTGATGAGTACATAAATATAATTTGTTTAGAAAATTAAATTTAACATTTTCACAGCTTAGATGCCCCTTGTCATGCCCCTACCCTGGTGGTGGTCCTTCAACCGCACGAAGGGGGTGTGGCACCACCACCGATTTTCTTTTTAACAATACTCACAAGTGTGGACTACGCCTAACATTCCATACTTAGTTTATTTTTCATTATATATTCTATAAGCACAGCGGAAAACATACATTCATAAATCTTTCATCATCATTATTATTTCAACACAAGTGCACAGCGGATAAATAACGGGAGGGGAAACTCCCTGAGAATGATTCTGCCCACAATAATAATGACAATATTCAGTTTACATAAAATTAACACCTGGAGAGGAACTCAAAAGTCAACTAACTTCACAATTGGCCTGCACCATCGTGCAGCCTTGCCCGAACTGTCATTCGATGCGCCCGCCCTTCACCGGGTTGGGTCTCACTGTCCACCGGGCAGAGGTGCCCACAGGCCACCCTCCACCGTTCACCGTTCACCACAACACTTCTTGTCGTTTCGTCCACCTGCGCACGCGCCTATCATTCAACACCCACCGAACTGCTTCGTGTAGTGGTGCCCGGCGTGTCGCCCACCTACGGTCTACCCAAACTTCGCCTATTCACTGTGCCGACACGCCCGCTCGCCCAGACCTTCGTTTAACCAACGCATGGGGTGCTCCTGCCCACCGTTCACCCGAACCGGCCCACGTACACGAGTTGCGGGTGCACCACCTACCAGGCGTGTCGCCCAGCTCGTCACAGCGCCCTCATTCACCTGTCTGCCTTACTGTGTAGTTGCCCGCCCATCTTGTGGCAAACTCACCCTCCCCGCATGCGTTCATCTCTCCCGACCTGTGATCAAGTTTGCCAGCCCGACTTGCGTTTAGTCTGCCTACCCAACCTGCGTTCTGTCCACCCACCCACCTGCGGCTAACTCGCCCACACTGCGGTTCTCTCGTGTCACGGCTCCGTGCTTCGGCCCAAGCCACTGCCTACACTTCGCCTACCTCTCTATGCGCCAATACTGCAGCTTGTTGCTCTTCTTAACTCGCCCTTAGAAAGACTCCAAATGATTTGATGATTGTTTCTCCATCCACGCCTGCCAATATATATGTTGGCTCATGGATAAGTCATTGGTCGCCCTGCCCAGGCCGACCTAACTTTTTGATTAGCTCACCACACGTCGTGTCGGTTCGCCCACTTCGTCCGTCGGCTCACCCACGCCATTGCCCCACTGGGTCCACATGCCTAGCTCGCATGGTATAAGGTGCCTTCACCTGAAGTTCTCCACACTTAGTCTCATTTCCAAATTTCGGTTTTTCGACACCTTCATTGGCTCGTCGCACCTTGCCAACTCGTCCCAACGTCGCATGAAACGTTGCACCCGACGTGCGCATTCACCAACTCGTCGCTCACCCAGCTTGTCGCACATAACCGAGAGTCGCATCGCCAACTCGTCACACATCACAAGTCACGACTCGTGAGCTTGACACCTCTGGTCCCGCTTTCTCAAGCCACAAGTAAAGCTTGATATAGTTTCTGGAGAACTTAGACAACTTGACAAAAAATAAATTGTTTTGTTGACAAAAAAAAAAAAAAAAAAAAAAATGTTGACATTTCAAATTATAATAAACAATCATTCTAATCTACCAGTATTGTTTGATAAGTAGCTACTAGTAAACTAAAAACCTCTCGGGTCTCCTATTTGTCTTCATCTTTGAATTACAACTGGCAAATTTGAATCTTGGATCTCTCAGTTTTCACAGATTTCACATTACTTGATCACCAATTTAACTACCCTTAAGACATTGACTTTCCAAATTATAATTATTTAATTAATACATAAATATAATTTGTTTAGAAAAATAAATTTAACAATTATCATAATTACAATTGAATAGTATCATAATTAAAAATTAAATTAACAGTGATCATAATTACAATGGAATAGTATCATAATTTGGCATGATTATATACTTTCAAGAGTCAAACTTCTTTAGACCAAAGAGCCGCTGACAATGTGATTATGAAAGAATGTGATCATGAAAATATTTGATTATAAATTGCATCATCGATTTGAACTATTAATGATCATTTGAATAAGTATGAAGCATCATAGGTAGGTACGTATCTTGTTTGATAGGAGACTAACCTTTTTTATCAAATTTTCGCTGACTTTAATGTTTAAATCTTTTCTAAAGTTTTAAATTTTGATATTTATTTTAATATATTTGACTTTAATTTGATATTTATCTTAATATATTTGAATTTGTTTAAAGTTTTGAGAACGTGAAATAATAATGATTGGAGTTATACTTTTTTAATTAGGAAATTGATATTTTATGTAAAATAAATTTAATAATTGTAACTACTTTTAATATAATTAAATTGTTGAATATTAATATTAATAATTATATTTTAATATAAAATAATTTTTAAATAATTTTTTTTTTAAATTATTTTAAATATTAAAAAAATAATATAAAAATAAAATAATATTTATAATTATCAATTATTAATAATTAAATTAGCTTAGATCTATCTTAATTTCGAATCAAATCTCTTGACGTGTAGGTTTATTAAAGCTTTTTAGAGACCTTACAGTTGAATATTTTCCATTCAATATCATATTTTATTGGATTAACTCTTTAAAGATGAAAGATTGTTGTGTAGTCTAATGAGGCTTCAAATTTGCCCGGAAAACAAGGGAAATTCAAACAAGATTTTGATAAAATTTGGCAGAAATTTTGGGAAATTCGAGTTATAATTGTCAAGTTTCAAGATTTTGGGTGCCCCAGGGGTTTTTGATTGTCCCAAATCCATTTCCACCATCAAAAACATGATTCAAGCACTCTTAGTATCATTTAAAAAGAAGAAGAAGAAGAAGCTGGATTTTAGCGATTTTTTGTCGTACAACCAAATTTGTCGCTTCGATAGACAACGCCATATATTTTGAAATATTTATTTTGTATTATTTAAATAATTAAAAAACAAGATTATGAAGTAAACAAAATACTTAACTCATAAATTAAATATTCAAAATAAATATGATAAAAATTTGTAGCCCAGAGGGATAGCTCAATTAGTCAACTTCTCATTGCTAAGTACCTTGCCAATTGGGAGGTCATGGGGTCAATTTTCCTTGGATGTTCTTAGGGTTAGGCCCGACCAGATAAGTCGGCGGGTAGATCCCTTGGAGTGGATCTGCCTGGATTATTACTCGTGGATGTAACAGCCACTGAGTGATTATGAACCATAGTTGAAAAAAAGAAAACCCTAATTGTAACCACCCTCCTCCCACATCTACCCAAGTAACCAACCAACCAGGGTAAACATGCGATGAGAGATGCACTATGTATGGATTCAACCTCCTTGGTCACCTTAAGGAAATGAAATCGATGGAATGCATCAACCATACCTTCCACGTCAGCAACAACACCCCCAAGAGACATCTCAACCACTTAGACATCCTGCCCCTGGGTCCCACTGATCATTTAGACCTCTTGACCTTTGGATGCTCTCATGCTATAGGCATGCCAACGTCCAGGGACCTCTCGACACTCTCACAGGCCTGCAAGCCAGCATCCAGGGACTTTTCCTAGCAAACCTATGTCAGCGTCCGCAGAATTCAAGGCACTTTTCTAGCCCAGAATTCTGGCCACTACCCAGAACTTGTTATAACTTTCAAAATCCATCAAAGACATGATGAAAAGACTACTAAACCAAAAATCAACCTCAGGACTAGGCCTAACCATCCCCAACCGGGACTGACATTTCATCAAACACTTGGCATCAATGCAACCTACAGGTCTAGGATACAAGACAGAGCATGAATGACTGAAAACACTTATGAAACATGACAAGAAGGATCACCACCTTCTCCATTAAACTATTATAACATCAATTAGGTCTTGCATCCATCAATTTAACAATTACAAGTAAAGTGACATGAGATAACCATGGCATGAACCGGTCAATTAACCATGCTTTTAACCAGCATAAAACCATGTAAATAAAAAAGATATAATAGCCATTAAATCCACATATAAACAAGTGCAAAATCAATAGAACTTAACTTTCATTAATCATAGGTAAATTCGACCAGGTTCGGGACTTCCACGTACCACCCGACTATAGACATGGTTGAACCAAATCTTTCTTTCAGCCAGTCATCCCCATGCCATATTCCAAGCATGAATGTGGGACCTCATGGGTAAACCAATCCAAAAACAACCAAGGGAATCCAGAGGTTAAACCAGCTCCACCTCCACCAAACTGTGATCACACCAAAACCAGTGCTCCGATCACAACCAAACTGAACTTGGAATGCCATCTGAAATCCATCACCATCCTTGATTTTCCATCTCCTTGTCTCTCAGGCTTTACCGCGATCCAATCCCGAATCACTAGGCCCTAAACCGAGACTTATCCCTTAGGCATTACCGTGTATCCCGCCAAAACTAGTCAAGGGATTCCTAGGCCTTTGGGAATGAACCTTGAGACCACCTCCACCCCGGATTGTGAAACCCATTCGATAAACCAAAGCTCAAAACCGAGATAAACATCCCAACATACCATGGCATCTAAAAAAAGGCAAGGCTAGGTTGAAAACCACTGCCATAACCCGACAAAACCATGTCATCGACAGAAAGAGAACTATACGCCAACAACAAAGTCATGCATGTCAAAACTAGTGAGGAAATCACACATGCACTGTGTTACCTGCAAGTATTCCAGCTGAAGTTGCCTAATCCTGCTCTTCCTTCCTTGATCCTTTCTTTCTTTCCTTTCCCTTTGCTTGCTTTTCCTTCCTTGATCTAAAGCTAGAGTGCTCCAAGAAAACTCTAAGTGACCACGAGTGAGAGAGAGAGAGAATAATGAGAGAGCTCCAAAACTTGAAATGACAAAAGGTTACACTAACCAAGCCTCCCCCCTGATCCTCAGAAGGATTTTTATCAATGAGGCCTCTATTTTCTTCATTTTCCCTTATTTTGCTTCATTTTCCTCTTCACATGCAACCTATGACCTTTCACCTCATTTTTCTCCTAATTTCTATTA
This sequence comes from Pinus tabuliformis, assembly GCA_031772625.1. Taxonomy (NCBI): domain Eukaryota; kingdom Viridiplantae; phylum Streptophyta; class Pinopsida; order Pinales; family Pinaceae; genus Pinus; species Pinus tabuliformis. The sequence continues at coordinate 355,858,692 of CM062819.1, read as the reverse complement.
TTGTCATTAATAAATGCCAATTAATGCCTCATGCCTTTGCCAATTTCCTTTAGCCATAATAACCAAAATGAACATCCACTAGGATGTCTTGCTCACCATTTAACTCGGAATACATGTCTCATCAATCGTGGCCTTATATATTTTTACATGTATTTTTAACTAAGACTGTTACAAAACCCTCCCCCTTGGGGGAACACCGTCCTCGGTGTTCAATGACACCTATAACCAACAAGACTACTGAAAATAAAACATACTGCCCATGGAGCTTTATAACACATCTCATTGCAGTACTTACAATGACCACCTACTAAAACATGACAAACATAACATTTACTGGAGCTTTATAACACAACTCATCATGATATTTACAATAACAACATATACACATATGCACTTTTGCTAACCAGTAAATTAAAGGATATGATGCTCATATCAATCAACAAGGGAATCCGTAGGCTCACACCTCCACCATCAAAGAAATACCAGGATTCACCTCCTTCCCAGGAAGTCCAGAATCCACTATCATAATCAAAGCTACATCTAATGTCTAGTGCTATAATCTAGCGCCACTTGTCCTTTCAGTGAATAGTTACCAACTCATTGTTCCAGGGCACACTCCCAATGTGCATCTGATTCCATCTGGCAATGCTCATGACCAAAATATTATATTCCCAACTATCCCTTCTCTTCTACGCAGTCGCTCGGGCAATCTGATCACCCCCTTTCGTGCAATCACTCACCTTCCAAGTTCCCCGACATCCCCTATCCTAGGCGATCCATCCCTTGGCAAGGCTTCCTTGCATCGGAAGATACAAAAATCAAGGCATATACCTACCTCAAAACCATCATACCGGTCATAGCATGCTCGTGGAAATCAACGGACACTATTAGGTACCAGTTTCCCACAATGGCCCTACTCCTGAAGTGCTTTTCCAGCATACTGTTGCATGTTCCAATTATTTTCACTGTTGCTGCTAATTCTTGCAGTCAATTTCAACCACCCAACCAAGCATTTCCATGTTTCCTGCTCCAAGCACATAACTTCCATTAGATTTAAAATAAATTAAATAACTTCAAATCATACCTCATTAGTAGCTCTTCAATAAGGTACACTTGCAATCTTGTTTACTTCCTAGCACAACAAATCAAACTAGCATCTTTGACTAAATCATCATATATAAGTATATCACATCAGGTTAACTCAAAACACAACCATCATAGATCAAAATCATAAATCACATGTAACCATCATAAACCAGAATCATAGATCACATGTAATCATCATAAACCATAATCATATATCACATGTAATCATCATAAACCATAATCATAGGTCACATGTAATCATCATGGACCTAAATCATAACTCACATGCATAACAAAACTGAAATAAAATATTGATACTTATCCTTTAATCAATCCTTAGATTCTACCTTTGTCCTTATTCCGTACACACTCAAGATCTGTTTCCACACTCGACAAACACCCAGTTCCTTCTCCTCAACCATGTACACATACACAATGTATGCATCACACACATACAACCACACATGGCATACACCACCATGCAATACATGCACCTACACCTGACACACAACACATACAACTACATCCAGTGTACAACACAACACAATACATACGCCTACATCCGGTGTACAACACAATATACAAAGAGTACAACATAATGAATATACATGTCACGATACCACGACTACACCATACACATACATAATATTGCATGCCCGCAACACAGCATGTATGACATGCACACAATACCACATGTACACCAGTACCATATGTACAACACGTACATAGTACCACATGTACAAAGCACCACCTGCACAATGTGTGCACATCATCACATGTACACGACACCACCTGCACAACGTGTACACAACATCACATGTACATCGTACCACCAATACAACGTGTACACAATGCCAAACGTACACAACACCACATGCATGACATGTACACGACACCACATGTACACAACACCATATGCACGACACATACACAATACCACATGCAGACAACACCATATGTACAACATCTACACAACACCACATGCACATAGCACCACATGTGCAATCATGTACACAACACCATATATACATGATACCAAATGTACAACATGCACACAACACCAAATGTACATAACATTGCATATACAACATGTACATAGCACCCTATGTACACATCATTGCATATCCAACTTGCGCACAACACCATATGCACACAACACCGCATATCCATCATGCACACAGTACAATATGTACACAGCACCGCATATCCAACATGTACATCGCACCATCTATACCTAGCACTACATATGTAACATTCACACAACACTATATACACCACCTTGTACATAATCATTGCGTAAACAACATGTACACACACTATATATACACAACACCGGAAGCGCACAACATCACAGATGCAACATATACAACATATACAACATATGCACAACATTAGTACCACACATCCAAAACCATTCTATCTCTTCCAAGTAGCCTTGTTTCCAGTGTCTGTTCGCCATCCATGCTTATCCTAGCATTCCACAAGCACATTGTTTTCATTCCGTTGATGTATCCTTCAGTGTTACCTGTCATAACATAAACATAGGCATAATACAAGCATACAGTATCAATTCAAATCCACGTGATACTGACCTCATATAATCGTCATGACTACTCTTCCCACTTGATTCCTCATAAACCAGGAACTTCCTCATGCCATTTACCAGCATAAACAATCATTTCTCCATAAGAATGATCCTTGTTGACCCTGTCATACAACAACATGCATACATACATACATGTATACATATAAACATCAACATAAAGCAATCATGATTCTTGATGACCCTCTCAGATAACGACGTACATACATACATACATATGTTATGGAACTAGCTCACAAATATGGAACTAGCTCACAAAAAGATAGAAAAGATAGATCAACGCCTTAGAAATAAGCCTCTTTGAGGGGGCAACCTCCTTTACATTACACAAATGAACAATTATTAGATGATACAAATGACAAGACCTCCTTTCTATATATAGGAGTCAAGGGGTCATAATATAATCAGAGCCGACATAACAATAATAATGTAAGGGCACAATAATAACAATAGTGGGCTTCTATGGGGCTAAATAACAACAATATGGGGACTACATGGGCACACCAATATAATAAGGGGATTTTACTAATAACAGTAAGGGGTTTCACTAGTAGTATAGGGACCTAACATGCCCCTTTCCTTCAAAAAGTGGTGTCCTCAATGCTTGAGTAGTTCTTGATGCTTCCGTATAAATTGTTGTCCTCCAATGTGGAACCTTCAGCGGGTAAGTTCTTCCACTTGATGAGATACTTTGAAATTGATCTATTTCGAAGCTGTCAATTTCTCGGTTATGTCACTGCTTCAGGTTCCAATATGATTTTTCTTTCATTGTCAAGTTCTCGCAATATTGTTTGAACTGGGATCTTCTGCAACTTTTGAATGAGTTCCCACTCCTTTGGGCATATGGGTATCTGTAAGGCATGATGTTTGGAGGAACACTTCTTGAAATCAAATGAATAGCATGGTCATGATAATGAATAGGTGGGAGGCCTTTGGGAGTCTCAAATGTCTTGGAATGATTGTCCAAAACGTTTTGGAGATCTGAAGAAATACATGATTTCGATGTGGGATCCTCTAGTGAACATAATTGTGCAATTACGCCTCGTTGTTATTTATTTAGAAGCTTTGTCATGCTATTAGAGTTGATTATCTTTCCCAGTTTCCCTTCGATACCCCTCAATTCAACTTCCTTTCATTCCCAAAATTCAAGAAAAGTTCTTGGAAATTAAAAGCTATCGTACCCAAAGATCGTAGCCATTGGACTCCTAGTAAAACATCAGCAACACCCATTGGAATGGAAAGCATTGGGCTATTCAATACATATTCTCCCATGGATAGCTTGATATTATGGCACTTTCCAGAGCAATTTATGGTTCCTCCACTTGCAACCATCACTTGACACTCTGGTGTTGGATATAGGAAGCAATTCAATTCCTTGGCTATCTTACAATGAATAAAATTATGGGTATTGCCTGAATCAATCAACATTATTACCTTTTTCTTCTTGATATGTCCTTCTATCTTGATAGTTTGAGGAGTGGTAATTTCTTCCAATGCATTACAAGATATGGTCAGATTCATTTCTTGATGCTCGATGTGATCTTTCACTTCTTGAACATTTTTCTTCTTGATATGTCCTTCTATATTGATATTTTGAGGAGTGTTAATTCCGGCCAATGCATTACAAGATATGGTTGGATTTTTTTGTTCTTTCTTAATGTGATCTTTCACTTCTTAAACCTTTTTCTTCTTGATATGTCCTTCTATCTTGAGAGTTTGAGGAGTGGTAATTTTGCCAATGCTTTACAAGATATAGTCGGATTCATTTCTTCTTTCTCTGGGGTTGGGTCCTGGCATATATCCTCTTCTTTTGATGTTTCTTGATCCTTTTCTTCCTCCTCTTCATACTCTATGTAAAATAATTTCTTCTCGGCACACTTATGACCTTTAGTGCATTTTCTATCACAATTGTAACAAAGCCTTTTTCTCTTTTTTCTTCCAATTGTTGTGGTGTAAACCTTGTAGGTTGTGGAAGGCTAGGAGAAGAAATACTTCCATAATTATAGTCGTGAGTGGTGGGATTCCTTGTTTCCATAATTTCGCTTTCAATTTTTCTTACCCACCTAAATGCCTTCTCCAATGAATCAGGTTCCCAAAGATGAACCTCATGTTGAATGTTATCCTTTAAAGTACCTATGAAGACATCAATCCTTTGTTTCTCTGGAATATCATTTACCATTATATTCAAATTTTGAAAGTTTCAATGTGCTCTACCATTGAACACTTTTGTTTGAGATTTATCAATTGGCTAAAGAAGGTGTTTCGCTTTGTATCCTCATAATGTGCCATCATTTCCTCCGTGAAAATTGATCACGTAACAAGTGGTTTACGAGAACAAAGCCCTTTATACCATAAAAATTGATCCGGTTCTAAATATGAAGATGCAATACGTACCTTTTGTAACAGTTTCACCTCATGTAGATCAAAATATTGCTCCATCTGTAGTATCCAATTTACCGGATCCTTGCCATCAAACTTCCTCATATCGCCTTTTATTGATTTTAGGAGCTCGATCTTAAAACGACTATAAATATGTAATTTTGGCTTTTCCAGTTCTGAAATTGCGACCTGCAGTAGCCCTCTGTGTCCTCTTTCCAATGCCACCACTCTGATCGAAATTAGATTCTCCAAGAAAGAGTTATGCACAACCAACATGACCTGATTATATACCTTTTCAGAAGAGCGAACTTGTATGAAGTGCCACATGTCACTGGTTTGACCTTTAGATCTGAAAAATATACACAAGAAACTACAGTCTGTCCTCTTTCTGTAACTTCTTACGAAATTTCAATCTGATTCTTAGAGGGATAGTTAAGACGATTTTCCCCAGGTCACCTGTTTGAAATGTAATTTGGGAGTCTGGAAAAACCCTAACTTCCTCAGATCATATCTCCGCAAATATAGTGAGACAAACTCTAAAATTTAGACCCGAAGTTCAGAATGATTTCAGCTCAAATATGTTTTTTTAGCTTCTGAAATATCACAAAAAAAAGAAGAAGAAAAAGTTATAATGAAAATGCCACGATGACCTGTTTGGAGCAGCGAAACCCTAGAATCCAAAGCTCTGATACCAAATGTTATGGAACTAGCTCACAAAAAGATAGAAAAGATATATCAACGCCTTAGAAATAAGCCTCTTCGAGGGGGCAACCCCCTTTACATTACACAAATGAACAATTATTAGATGATACAAATGACAAGACCTCCTTTCTATATATAGGAGTCTAAGGGGTCATAATATAATCAAAGCCGACATAACAATAATAATGTAAGGGCACAATAATAACAATAGTGGGCTTCTATGAGGCACAATAATAACAATATGGGGACTACATGGGCACAACAATATAATAAGGGGATTGTAATAATAACAATAAGGGGTTACAGTAGTGGTATAGGGACCTAACATGAACTAATGTTATGGAACCGACTCACAAAAAGATAGAAAAGATAGATCAACGCCTTAGAAATAAGCCTCTTCAAGGGCGAAACCTCCTTTACATTACACAAATGAACAATTATTAGATGATACAAATGACAAGACCTCCTTTTTATATATAGGAGTCTAAGGGGTCATAACATAATCAGAGTCGACATAACAATAATAATGTAAGGGCACAATAATAACAATATGGGGACTACACGGGCACAACAATATAATAAGGGGATTGTACTAATAACAATAAGGGGTTACACTAGTAGTATAGGGACATAACGACATATATATATATATATATATATATATATATATATATATATAAACATCGACATAAAGCAATCATGATTCCTTATGACCCTGTCAGATAACAATGTACATACATACACATATGCATATAAACATTAGCATAAAGCAATCATGATCCTATACATACACACATACATATGTATATAAACATTAGCATAATCATGATCATAATATAATTACCAGATAGCATAAGGCAAGATTAAGAGAACACCCTTTATCTGTGCATACCATGCACAACATTGAGAACAATCGTTCCCAACATAGTCAAGGCATCTAACACCTCGGATCCATTTACTTCACCTTTCCTATTACCTTTGTCATGACTATACTGCCATTGTCCATTTACACCAATGGACTGAACCAATCTAACCGATTGTCATAGTCCTACCTCTCGCTTCACTTACTCATGCGCTGAGATTCATCCATGTCTTACATTACATGTTGGATTTAATTCAACTCTCCCTGAGCTCCACTAACTTTCCTCTTTCCCAAACCAATTTCCAAAACTCAAAACATAAAGGCAAGACAAGAAACAAACAAGAAGAAAACCATGAAAATTAATAAGAATACAACTCTGCAAATAAAGTTGCATGATCATGCACTAGACATAATAAAACTACAAATCAAGAGCAAGAAAATCACAAAAGACCAAAAGCACAAGACTAACCATAGACACCATGACTCAGTCCCCATGGTTCCCAGTGCTTCCAAGGGAAAGCTCAACTTGAGCCTTCTTCAAGATTCCATGGCAATTTCTTTTCTATGCAATCCCTTGCATCACACTGCCATCAACACATAACTGTGAGTGCTTAAATAAACATAACAATAAATTGGTTACCTTGCCTTGTTGTGCCAAGCACGTTGCTTGCAAATGAACACTTCCACACCATCTCTCAATGGACTCCAATTCCCTTGACATATCCACCTGTAACTAGAGACTAACTAATATATCTGTCAAATACAAGTTCATGAATCTAGTACATATCCACATAATGTGAGACAAGATCAAGGTTAAGAATATTTCCTATATGCAAAGCACTCATTCGTTTGGAATTAGGGTTTCCAAACATCGCCAAAGGAATTCTTTTCCAATTCCTTTCTTTTACCATTTTTACCTTATTGCGATTGAGGCTTACTATGTATTGTCACATCACCCAACTGTTAGTTATATAAACACATCAACTATTACCTTGTCACGCTAATACCAATCATGTTTCTTGCAACTCTTTACACATGTCAACGACATATTCTAAATATCAAGACAATCATATCTATCAATTTGAAATAAACCTTTACCAAGACTAACAATCATGTCATAATCCATAGTCAACTCATAGTCATAAGACATAACGCTACAACTGTCACCTATTACGCTCAACTACATATCAACTATCTCAACACATATGTGTTAGTACGACCATCTTAAAACAAGATCATTCGAACACATACTCGTATTATGCAATTCATAAAACATTCAACCAGCTTGCAAACATACCATGTTAAATAAATTAACTAGATGACATAAGAAAACTCATACTTCAATATATCTCAAGGGAGGCTATCTTGTTTGCACAATCAATCCAGATTAACATGATATAACTTCACAACATATCAAATCAACCATAAATAACGTCATGATATCCGTAATAGTCACGAGCTAACATGTTCACATCATAAACTCATAAACATTTGTCATTTATGCATAACAATCACATATGCATAGTCAGTATAGATTAGTATAACATAATGTCACACCATATTAACTCACAGTTGAATGTCATAACCCTAACCATCTGCATAGGCCAATCCAATTTAGCATGATACATATAACATCAAGATCTTAATGTAATAACCCTAATCATCTAGTTACTAGCATACAACAACAAGAAGTCATATATCATGCTCATCAACAATATATAACCTAATCATCAAGATAACTATCATATAACAACAAGAAGTTAACCTATAACATACTCATCAACATCATATAACATAATAATCAAGTTAAATATAATATAACAACGAGAAATTAACCTATAACATACTCATCAATAACATATAACATAATCATCAAGTTATCTAACATAAAACAAAAATAGCAATGCATACAACCACAGGTTACTACCACTCAGGACTATCTAACACATGTGCATATGACTACACTAATCAACTAGCATCTATCATGTATGTAACCATAAAATCAATAGATATGTACATAAACCTAATGTATATAACCCTAATGCGTATAACAATCCTTAACCTACATACATGAACACCCAACATACAAACATGTACGACGACATGCTCTTGCCTCAAGGTCCAATGCTACAACTTCACTTTGATTATCTACATCTCCTACTCTATCTCAGCTAACACATTAGCATCATAACATACTAATATAATCATGATGATCTAATTACGTACAATGACCTCAAGCATAACAACCTTCACCCTAACAATGTATCAATAACAACATATAGACATTGACAAGCATAAAAAATGCATATACAACCATACACTCATGACGACACATCCCACAAAAACACCATCAACCTTCACACGACGACATCACTACAACCATGATCAACACCATGCAAATGCAACAAGCACATGGACTACAAGCATAAGACACACGTATGCAACTGACACTAATGCATGACAAACACATTCACCTAAGGAGAGCGCAACCACACTTTGATACCAATCTGTAACAACCCTCCTCCCACATCTACCCAAGTAATAGGCCGACAGGGGTAAAAATGTGATCAGAGAGACAACTATGTAGTGATTCAACCTCCTTGGTGACCTTAAGGAAATAGAATCGAAGGAACACATCAACCATACCTTCCACATCAACAACAACACCCCCAGGAGACATCTTAGCCACTAAGACATCCTCTCATTAGGTCCTACTAATCTTTTAGACCTCTTGACCTTTGGATGCTCTCATGCCATAGGAATGCTAGTGTCCAGGGACCTCTGTATGCTCTCGTAGGCCTGCAAGCCAGCGTCCAAGGACCTTTGGACACTCTCACAGACCTGCAAGCCAGCGTCCAGGGACTTTTCCCAACATACCTATGCCAACGTCCACGGAATTCAAGGCACTTTTCTAGCCTAGAATTCCTGCCACTGCCCAGAACTTGTTATAAGTTTCATAATCCATCAAAGATATGATGACAAGACTACAAAATCAACCTCGTGACTAGGAATGACCCTCCCCAACCAGGACTGACATTTTGTCAAACACTTGCAACCTACAGGTCTAGGATATAAGACAAAGCATGAATCACTGAAAACACTTATGAAACATGACAAGAAGGATCACCACCTTCTCCATTAAACTGTTATAACATCAATTAGTTCTTGCATCCATTAATTTAACAATTAAAAGTAAGTACATGAGATAACCATGACATGAACCAATAAATTAACCATCCTTATAACCAAGATAAAACCATGTAAATAACAAAGATATAACAACCATTAAATCAACATATAAACAAGTGAAAAAGAAAGAGAACTTAGATTTCATTACTAATAGGCAAATCCAACTAGGTTCAGGACTTCCATGTACCACCCGACCGTAGACATGGCTGAACCAAATATTTCTTTTAGCCAGACACCCCCGTGCCATATTCCAAGCATGAATGTGGGATCTCATGGGTAAATCAATCCATAAACAACCAAGGGAATCTAGTGGTTAAACCACCTCCACCCTCACCGAACCGTGATCACACCAAAATCGATGCTTTGGTCGCAACCAAACCAAACTTAGAATGCCATCCTAAATCCATCACCATCCTTGAGGAATTTTTTGTCTCCTTATCTCTCAGGTTTTACCGCAATCCAATCCCAGATCATTAGGCCTAAACCGAGACCAATCTCTCAGGCTTTACCACAATCTAAACCCAAATCACTAGGCCCTAAACCGAGACTTCTCCCTCAGGTTTTGTCGTGTATCCTGCCAAAATCGATCAATTAATTCCTAGGCCTTTGGGAATGAACCTTGAGACCACCTCCGCCCCAGATTCCGAAATCCATTCAGCAAACCAAAGCTCAAAATTGAGATAAACATCCCAACATACCATGGCATCTAAAAAAAGGCAAGGCTAGGTTGAAAACAATTGTCATAACCCAACAAAATCATGCCGTTGATAACAAGAGAACCATACACCAACATGCAAAAACATGCATGTCAAAACTAGTGAGGAAATCACACATGCAATGTGTTACATGCAAGTATTCCAGCTAAAGTTTCCTGATCATGCTCTTCCTTCCTTGATCCTTTCTTTCCTTCCTTTCCCTTTGCTTGCTTTTCCTCCTTGATCCAAAGCTAGAGTGCTCCAAGAAAACTCTGAGTGACCAAGAGTGAGAGAGAGAGAGAATAATGAGAGAGCTCCAAAACTTGAACTGATAAAAGGTTACACTAACCAAGCCTACCCACATATCCTTAGAAGCCATTTTATCAATAAGGTCTCTATTTTCTTCATTTTCCTCCTCACATGCAACCTGTGACCTTCCACCTCCCTTTTCTCCTAATTTCCATTATTTTCATAAATAAATGCCAATTAATGCCTCATGCCTTTCCAAAGCCTTTGCCATTGCCTTTGCCAATTTTATTTAGCCATAATAACCGAAATGAACACCCACTAGGATGTTTTTCCCACCATTCAACTTGGAGTATGTGTCCCATCAACTGTGGCCTTATATATTTTTAAATGGATTTTTAGCCAGGTTTGTTACACTAAGGGATAACTCAATTGGTCAAGTGCCTGTTGCTAAGTACCTTTCCAATTAGGAGGTCACGGGGTCAAATCTCCTCAATGCCCTTGGGGTTAGGCCCGACCAAATAAGTTGATGGGTAGATCCCTTCGAGTGGATCTTCCCAGATTATTACCCATGGATGTAGAGGCCACTCAGTGACCGTGAACCACAGTTGAAAAAAATGATAAAATTGTGTGTGTGTGTGTGTGTATATGTATGTATGTATGTATTTATTTATTTTGTAATGAGAATATTGTATTAAATCAAAATTCGTATTTGAATTGCGACTTATATAGTAAGTGAGTATAAAGAAAATCCTTCGAGGCTAGATATAGTTGTAACCTCATGATGATCTTTATTCTTAAAGGACACAGGGTCTTTGGAGGTGTATATTCTACATAAAAACAAAATTTACACTGCATATTAAACCATTGTTAAGGAATATTTGTGAGGGAAGCAATACCATTTCTCATTAGGATTCTTGTGTCCAAGTTTACACCTTTATTAGTGAGATCATTTGCAGCAGAATTATTCATTCTCAACACATAAAAGCAACTAATAGTAGGGAAGACTAGTTTGAGATTCCTGATTCAATTAATAATGCTTCACAACTTGCAATCTTTAGGCAAAAATCCATGAACAGGGTGATGGATAACTAGTTGTGAATCTCCAAACAACACCAAATCTTTGATGTTTGCTTCTTTGGCCAGAAGGAGCCCTTTCAGTAATCCATATGCCTTTGCTGCATTTTTTGTACAATTACCTAATTGCCAACTATATTTAGTTTCAATTTTTCCATTAAGATTAAGAATAACCCCTCCCACTCCTACCATTCCATTTATATTAAAATATAGCAATAAATAAAATATGAAAAAAAAACATGATTTAGAATAATGAATAGACTTAAAATTTATATAATTTCTACTTAAATGATGTTACTTGATATCTTAAATTGTTTAATTTAAATATGTATAAATAATATAACTAATTTAAATAATGTAAACAATACTTTTGAAAAAACATATAGCTAATTTAAATGATGTAAAATGTATTTAAAAAAAAAAAAACCATAATCTAATCATTTTTGGAATGAAAAGTCGAAGGTATGAGTTAGGGCCCTTAAAAGCTTAATATTTGGAAAAATATGGTAATCATTTTTTGTTATAGGTAGTAAAATTCTGTAGAGATATTGAGGATTGAATATTTCCCTCCCCGATGGCGCTGTCTCTTGGAAAAAGTCTCTTTGACAACAACTCCTAGCAACACACATCGACGGTAGGCTTCTCTGGCACATAATATAATCATGAACATGTGTAAAATTTGGATGGCCACCAAGGTGGTGGTCCTCGATAAGGGAGACAAGCACAACATTTGGCGGAATAGATCACATGTGTGGTAGGAGCGTTGGTCATATGAAGGTCTTAACCTTAGTAATTCGATGCATCATAAATGTCCACAACATGATGCATCAACTAGTGCATGTGGTATAATGTTGGTACACTCCCTACTCTCTCCCGGCTTGGAGATGGCATGCTTGGCTCCCAACGGATTGGATATCCTTGCCTCTCAGTGTAACATCGAAGGTATGCTCATTAAGGAGAAAATTTTGGTTCACAAGATCCAAGTAAGTCTTTGCGATTGTAAAATCTACATTTGCCCTGCAAGGGACTGGTATGTTATCTCCCTCATGTTTCGGGTGCCTTATATTAGCATGGCCAAGACCTTAGGGTGGCAAAGAAGTTTATCATGGAGTGAATCCTCTCAATCCTCCCTATAGTCCCTTCACAATAACAGTCTCAAGCGATGTGGTCTCAAGGGCATGCCTCCTCATCTTAGTGCGCAACGAAGGGGAGGTATAACTTTCTGATCTATTTGTTTCACTGTTAAATTAGAGTCTTTGTTGTATCACATTGTTAAAATCTTGTTTGATAATAGGAAATATTGCAAGTCGCATTGGTCCTCAAGGTGTCTATTTACTCATGTAGATGTCGTTTTGCGGTATAAAATTTTTGAGATTGTTTGTTTTGGGTTTTTTTTTTTTTTAATCAAGGATAATTCTACTAGTGTTTCATACTGGTCTCACAAAGCCTCTCTATCTAGTCGTGGGATGTTTTTTAAAGGAAGGTTTCATAGGGTCAAATTTACTACTAGTGTGCTACCAGTCTGCAGCTCCTCAGGCCATCTCCTGTCCCAACTTTCAATGGTTATTTCATCCTTGGGTCAATGTTTTTTGTCCTTTTCTTACACAATTCTGGGTTTGCACCCTCCTTTGAGCTTGTCGCAGTCCTTCCCTCAACGAATCCTAACAATTTGGATCCAACATGGATTTCCTTTCTTTGTCCAGTTTTGGTGTGTGGAATTTGGTACTCCAGGACCTTTTCCATCTAGTTCTAACAATTTTTTCGTTAATGTCATAAACGTCCTGCTGCAATCTTCATGTGTCATAGACCAACTATGTTTCTACTGGTCTAGTTCAGTTAATGGGCACTTTGTAAAGAGTCCTTTCAATATGTTTTGCAGGTACATTCTCATCATGGCTCCAAGGTTACGCACATCGAGTCGTATAGGGAGTTCCTCGGGGCCCTCCTCTTTGCATCATAGGAGTTTATTCAGTTGGGAATCTGTTTCCAACTTTTTCGAAGCGACATCTTTGGAGTTACCAAAAGAAATTCTTCAGCTAGAGGCCAATTATTTGGAGATAAAGATTATTTCTCAGACTCTGACATCAGAGGCAATAGCCTCAAATGGACTCTGGACCTGGGAAAGTTTCGTAGGAGAAGGATCCATTTCCTACACTCCATCACTCATCACCACCAAATGGAGACCCTTCTTAGTATGGTCATTAGAGATAAGCAAGTAGACAACTACAAACTTTTTTCAGGCCAAGAAGACATCAAACACATTCTTAGAGACATCAAATATAATTTGGACGACATAGTTGCTCGGTTGTCTAGCATTGAGCGTTATATAATCTCAAAATCAGACACTAAATCAAATGAGAACTAGGAAGGACCTGGGGTCATCAATGCACCAGCACAAACCTCCCCTCAAGCTAATTCAACTGCTTCATCTCCAGTCTTCATTTTGGATTAAGAAGTCCAGTTAGATGTTTGATAAGATGGATTATCTTAAGGAAAACTTGTCTTTGGTCTTGATCTTTTGTATATATCAGTCACGTCTATTGTGTCTAAGGCTTCTAGCCTACAATTATTTTCTAGAGGTTTGTCGTGTACTCGTCTAAGTTTTTTTGTTTAATGACTAGCTATATGTTGAAGCCAATTTTAGGCTCTTAAAACTTCCTAGTTTTTCCATAGTTTCAAGTATGTAAATCCACATAAGTGTCATGGTTCCTAAGGAGCAAAATATGACGATGGAAATTTTGTAAAACTGTAAACTTTTGGTATTAATAGATATCGAGTGTGAAATTTACAAAAAATAAAAAAAGAGGATTGAATATTTCCCATGTAATGTAAGATCTTACTACATTTCTCTAAAATATAGGAAATATTTTAAAAAAATTAACGAATATTATTTGAATTAGTTTAAAATACAATTATAAATTAAACACATCTATTTACTAAATATTATTTGAGATTAAAAAATTATAAATTAAATATTAAAAAATAAAATATTTTTTTCCACATGAAAAAATTGTAATTTCTATTATTGAAAATAAAAATTACATTTTGTAGACACACATAATGTGTATGCATATAATATCAGTCAAAACATGACGAGAGCAAAAATAAAGTTGTAAATGTACATGGAGTCCATAAAAAATGAGGGAGCTTCACAAAAAAAGCAAAACAAAAATAGCTAAAAAGGTCTCAAGGAAAATAAGGCTTACTAGTTGCAAATATTTTCTATTTTGCCCTTCCATCTTTGCACTCTTTATCAACCATCTGGATATGGTTTGAATAAGATCAAAGCCAATTCTTGTGCCACATGAGGAACTTATTTCTCTGAATCAGAGCTATCTGTCACATGTGCTCTTTTTGAGCCCCTTGATCCATCTGGTGTCAAAGAGTCCACGTGTTCCTTTTCTCCATATAGTGCATTGTCAGATACCCGTTGAACCCCAACATCAAGAATATACTAAAATAATACGAATATATTAAAATATTATATTAAATAAAATATGAAAATCATGATTTAAAATATCATATTAAACAAAATATGAAAAGTGATGATTTATAATAATGAAAGGTATTAGTTATTTATATAACTTTAGGTTTCTAGTTTAAAGTATATATATGTGTATGTGAGTACACATGCACAAGAGAATATAACTTATTCAAATTATGTAAATTATTAAAAAATAAAAATGTAATCTAATATATTTTTAAAATAAAAATTTAAGGTATAAGGTTTTGAAAGGCCTTTAAAAAGTTGATACTTTCACAAATTATGCATTTTAAGTAAATAATACATTATAAATAGTAAAATTTATGGGGATTTTTAGGATTGAATACTTTTTATCCAATGTTAATTTCACTAAATTAACTCTTCATAAAGTCACATATTTTGAAAGATCTATTTAGTAAAATTAATTAGAGCATAATTTTTTTCGTAAGCAAGTCTACTTATTATATTAAGAATGCACAAGGTATATCACAGAGAGGTATACAAAAAAAATATTAATGTCCAACCACACAGGGAAGTAGCATAGTTGAAATATATGAGACAAAGAATGATAGGGAAGACAAGGAGAAACAAGGAGAAACAAAAGATATAATAACAAGAAGAATCACCCAACTTGGGGACGATCCTTAGAGCAACCTTTCTTTCCTTTATTTTTCAAAACCTTGATCAAACTTACTGAAGGTGGGTCATCCAAAGTTACTTGCAAATTATCATTGAGGGATGAAGGAGAGTCCTTATTAGAGTCAGAAGATGAATCATGATCTTGCTTCAAAGCACCGAAATAAATATCTTAATTCAACAACTACATATTTGTTGGGGGAAATGGTTTCACTAATGAATCCTCAGGAGTTTGATGAGGAGCGGAAGTTTGAGCCTAATCCTCCAAAATCATATCATAATTAGAGCCCTCATCCTCTTTGTCAGAAATAGAAGTCTCACCCTCCATAGGGGGCGGGTCACAAGGCTTCTAATTTTTAGATTTAGGAATTCTATTATGTTGTTTCTTGTTAGAATCTAACAGAGGGAAAGAATATTGTAAATGGCTTGTTTGAAGACAAAGAGGCAATGAAAAACAATATTCTCATAATCCAGAGATTGGGTCCCATGATAGTCATCGATTTTTAGATAGATTTGATCTAGCAACCCTTTGTTGATGTCAATTTCCACACAAATTTTACCATAGGTGTAAAGGCCAATCTGCCCATGACAGGGATCTATGGCTAGAAAGCATCCCAAGGAGTCTCCAATGCCCTGAAAAAACTATAAAGTGCCATAATTGAGCAGGTATATTAGGAAATCAAGCCTATATTGGAAGCTTGGTAATGGTTGTTGTAGAAGGCCCACTAGTTAGGGTCTTATGATAATCTTTCAATTCAGTGAAAATCACTATGAAGAAACTTTTTGAGCAAAAAATAACCTTTCACTTCTTGGTCCAAGACGAATGGATCCACTTATGATCGGTTGAGCGTGGCCATAAGCCATTGAAACGACAGATAAAGCCTCACTCAACGTAGATCTAATGGATGTCCTCCAACTCAGGGTGCGAGATTTCAACAGAGGGCACATCCTCAAACTTGTCGACGTAGAATGATTTAAGAGTCGTTTGATGTTAGACAACTTTTTGAGGGGACTGGTTGCAGACAACCTCTTTGTTAGAGGAAGCCTGTTATGCAACCGACTCATAAAATAGAAGAAAAGATTGATCAACAACTTCAAAATAAGCCTCTTCGAGGGGGCAACCTCCTTTACATTACAAAAATGAACAATTCTTGGAAGATTCAAATGACAAAACCTCCTTTCTATATATAGGAGTCTAAGGGGTCACAATATAATAAGAGTCGACATATAAGGGCACAACAATAACAGTAGTGGGCTTCTATGGGTCACAATAATAACAATATGGGGACAACAGGGGCA
Organism: Pinus tabuliformis; assembly: GCA_031772625.1. Taxonomy (NCBI): domain Eukaryota; kingdom Viridiplantae; phylum Streptophyta; class Pinopsida; order Pinales; family Pinaceae; genus Pinus; species Pinus tabuliformis. The sequence continues at coordinate 355,841,434 of CM062819.1, read as the reverse complement.
CAACAATAACAATAAGGGGCTACAATGACAATAGTAATGGGGGATCACTAGTATTATAGGGGCCTAACAAAGTCTGAGAACAAAAAGGATTTCCCACTATGCCCCCACGTAAGCGAAGGACCATAATTACAGTAACATCTTTACATCTTTATAGATATTGTAAATTGAAAGAGGGGAAGAATAATCCTGATGCTTACCTTCGAAAAGCAAGTATTGCATTCCAGAGGGTACCTTTGAACACAATTCATTAATTAAATATGAGATAAATAATTTAATTTATAATAAAATATTCCAATTAAAAAAAAATCATATATATTAAGCTATCATATTAACTAAAATATAAAAGTTGATGATCTATAATGATAAATGGAGTTGATATTTATACAAGAATGTTACTTGATATTTTAAGTTCAAACATACATACTTTATTTAAATTATGTAAAATGTATTTTTAGAAAATAAAATCATAATTCAACACATTTTTAAAATAATTTTTTTATATCGATTTATAAGACGTAATGAATTTCGAATTTTGATCTATATAAATAATTTTTAAAATATGCAATACATTATGTTACAATACTGTAAATTCCAAGTGAACTAGAAAAATATAATTTAATAGAAACCATCAAGAGGACATGGAATAAAAGTATAAGATTTGGTTTGTTGCAAAACTACTTATAAATGCTAGTGAGTTTTTCATGTTCTTCCACCCACAACAAAGTCTAGAAGAGATACTGATATTAACGAAGTTAAAAAAGTTTTTGTTATAGGTAATTTTTTTCTTTTATACAAAATCTAATTCATATTTAATTAAAATGAAAGTAAAAAATTACTTATTAAAACATTTAACATAAATTTAAATTTCAAAATGACCTTACAAAATTTGAAATAATAAAATACATGACGAATACTTATAATGATACTTAAGAACTATGCTTATTTCAATTTCATATAAATTTGGATCTCTTTTTTTTTTAAGTGGCAAAACTTATTATAACTTTACTGTGAATTAACAATAAAGACAATTATCATTGAAATATCATACATGAATGTGTGGATTAACTCATCATTATTCTAGTATAGCTAACTATTTCAAATAGTCACTTAATAATATTGAAATGGTAGACTTTTGTTGTGTGAAGTTAATTATTTAATAATTCCAACATAAAGTATCAACCAGTAGTTCATAGACTTTGAGATGTTACATTATATGTGCAAAGTTTATGGAATTAGTAGGCTTTATAATCTACAACTACAAAGAAAAATTAGAAAGACATCCATACATAAGGTAAATCTAAGAGGTGCGCGCTATCTGAGGTGTCAACATAAAGCCCCTTCACCGTAGGTTGTAGTCTTTCACAGTGACCTAAAAAAGTGTTCGTGCATCCAAGGAATAATTGCAATGCATATGAGTCTCTTCAGAAAACAATCTCATTTCCATAAAAACAAAAATTTAAATGCAAGCAGTGAAAGAGAAAAGCAATGAGATATAGTGATCATTGGGGTTGCTTACAAAGCCCTTGTTGACATGACATAGGCCTTGTCACACTGGCTGAACCAAATGGTCATACAACCAAGAGGGTTACAATGCTTGACGTTGTCATTCAATGATGGAACATTATTGCAACAAGTCATTCAATGACAAAAGTAATTAGCACATCCAACCAAACTACCATCTATATATCAAAATGAAGAAAAATAACTAAGTTGTACTACATCACATAAATGAAAGAGATGGGGCAGTGTGGGCCAAATTGGTGGGCCCTCCCAATTAGTGTCACATTGCTTATGAAGATACATAATTAAATTCAATTTACACTACCAATTATCTCAACACTAACAATCAAAATTTGCATTAATCTAACAATTATTTGAGAGTTACATAATTTCCATCAACATTTTCAAAATTATCTAACTTTGAACTGCAAAGATTTGGCATCCTCCTCTCTGTAATCTACTCTCTTACAAATCTACATCTATCCTCATGACAACCACACTAAAAAAAAAAAACCTCTCAACATACGCTCAACCCATACATTTATATAAAAGAGATAAGGGGACGCGTGTAACTAATTCCCCCAAGTTTGGATTATCAATCATGGACATATTTACACAATATTGTCATTGTATGTTTTTTAGCAGATATTGGTTGGAGAAAAGCTCAATATTAAATTGCATTTTATCCTTTTAACATTCAACCATCTGAGAATAGTTTTGATTTGGTATGTTTGCTAGTTGGTTTCTATGTTTAGGACACAATTTGGGAACACCTACAACTATAAATACACCCTTGGAAGAACCACACATATCTCCCAATCCACACACTTTTTGGGGAATCCACTTGCTAGTCACCTAATTGGGGATGTTGTAGACATATCCCATGTCTCATATCTCCTAGATTCTTCTTCATTTCCTAAAAAAATCTTCCTGGAGTTAGCCACTCGATTTTGATTGGCACAAGTTGTCTGAATTATTGATCATGAGCTGGAGGCATGTGGAATCAACTTGGGTACAATCTAGATAACATGAAACTATGCATCAACTCTAGGAAAAAAACCTGTGTCCTAGAATTCCACCTGAGTCGCACAAGTATGCTAACCTTGGAGACTAGTTACCAGAACTACATAGGAGCTATGGGAACTAGGCATGACCGTCATTACTAAAATCAAGAATAATCCTCTCTAATTCATTTAAAAATAAAGAAAAGTAATGTCAATTAACTACTTTAGTATTCTTAGGCTTATTGTGACATATCCATGAAGAAACCTAACAAGAAAGGCAATGAATAGGTGATGGAGTGAGGTATAATGAGTGTTTTAAATGGTGAAAATGATGATAATTTGGTGACTTGGAAAAAAATAGTTTTTGTTAACTATTTCCATGTGTTTTTTTTAAGCAAGTAAAGTTTCATTATATTACCAAAAATTTACATAGAGTATAGACTTGTGAAAGCATTGGTGGACCTTGTCCGAGATGTGCATGTTCAGGAAACAAAAAGGACCTTTCTAACCGAGAGTGAGCTTGGGAGAAACCATCTGGCCTTATGTGTGAAACCAGATGGTCTCCTTGAGTGTCATGAAACCAATATTTAACATCAAAAAACCATACTAGAGTGCAAGAAAAACAACTGAATAACATAAGCTGGGAAGGCATTTCCTCGAGATTGAAGGTCATGTTGAGAGTTAGTGGAAGGGATTGTCTTGTCATTTTGGTAGCTATGGTGGTCTCTCCCATTCAACGAGCGTCCCTCCAGTGCTGCAGTTGGCATCCTTCTATAGTGCCTCTCCCATTTGGGTGTCCATCTCAACTACCTTGCTAGTAATAGCTTACTCCTTCATCTCATAACCTAAAGTGCATGGTTGTCCTGTTGGCTTCTCCCCCCTGTGCAAAGACCCCAAATTTATGGGGCTAGGCGACTTTACTCCTTGAAATATAGAGTCTGGGGAACTTAAAGAAGAGGGGTCTAAATTATCTTAGGAGTCAAAGGAGGTTGGAGGCGGGGGTGGAGGAGGGAATTGAAATCACAAAGCTCTTGCCAGAACACATAGAGCTGATCGAGCTTGAACCGGGTGGAGGTCCAAATCAGTGATTCTTCCCTCCACAACATGTCCCTCCACAACATGCAAGACCTCTTGCTAGTCTCTCAAGTGCCGTCCTCACAAATTCCGAGCCACCCAATGGTTGTCATCAACGTTTCTTATCCCTGTGCTTCCGTGGTTGCTATCATTCGTCTGATGTGCTGAGGGAGGTCTTTGTCGAACTGGTTAGCTCCCTGGCCATGCCATGGAGGAGGAGGCTAACAACCTCTTCCTCTCCCTCTTCTTCTAGAATGTTCGCTTTTTTGAACCATTGATATATTGTGAGAGTTACCATTGCTAGCACCTCCAAGCTTTGTTTCATTGTAGCTTTGAAAGTGTGTGAATGACCAATCACTTGCATAGCTCTATGAATGTAGGAAGAAACAACTACCTAAAGAATAAAGTCGAGCTTTGTTTCCCAAGTTGGAATTGAATGCATCGACCTCGATATTCCAACCCCCATCCTATGCATTGAATATCACTTGCAAGAATAGCAAATGGGGATCACCACCATTCCCTTGCCTTTAATGTGTTAAGGCATGCTGGTATAAATATCATTATTACCAGTTAATGACAACAAAACAACTAAATCTGAAATAACTATTTCCAAGTATTATATCTTTAACATATTATTTTATATTAAAAAAATTAAATAATTTTAAATTTATTACAAAACGTTTAGACTTAAAAACAATTTCATTATTAACCTATTTATAAAATAATTTATATTTAATAAAAATTACCATTTAAAATTTTTAAAATATTCCTCAGATATTTACATGGGTGAAATGAAACTTATATTTAATAAAAATAACCATTTAAATTTTTTAAAATATTCCTTAGATATTTATAAGGCTGAAATGAGACTTATAACATGTAAGATAATAACATAAAAGACTCCTTTTCTAAAATATGAAGGTTGACTTAGTTCTATGAATAAAGAATTGAGTTGATAAAACGCTGGTTTTATTAATTTGGTGTTGGTTAAAAAATATTTATGAAAGGTTGATATCATTTAATGTTACATCTAGTAAATAAATTTTCACTTAAAACTTCTGAACTTTAAATATTTAAACAATGAGAAATATGTTCAATTTGAAAAAGTCCGCATTCAAGTAACTTTAATGGTGTAGCACAGATTTTGCAATGTTGGTAAGGAGAGACAAGTTATCCACTTTTGGAAAAATATGGCTAAGTTTGACATTCCTTCATGGATGGGTCAGGGCATCAGCGCATTTAATAATGAAAATATCAGAAAACATAGAACGTTAAACGATGTGAAGTGGAATAGTTGTGATATGTCTGGCCATGATTTCAAGAAAGAACATGCATCCCATTGTTTCTCCAACTGCCACCCTCAACTTAATTAGATTCTCTCCTTTGTTCTATTGTACTAGTATTGGGAGTTGTTGTTGGACCAGCCCCCAACAAAAGCAAGTTCCTCAAACGAGAGGGGCCATGGGGGATTGTCCATACTCATTACTCTACAACAAATAATAATAACAATGCCAACCATAATAATGATCATGGTGGTGGTTGTTAATGGTGATTACTATGAATATGAACTTTGTGGACATGTTGTTGTTTGTAGTTTTCAATGTTTTGTGACCATTATGTGTAAATAATTATATTAGTGGTGAATATGAACTTTGTGGACATGTTGGTTGTTGGTAGATTTTAATGTTTTGCGAAAATTATGTATAAATAATTAAATTAGTGGTTAATTAGATTTGTGTAAATAATTAAATAAATAATTTATATATATATATATTTTTGAGTGGGTTTAATGGTTAAGAGTGTGTTTTTTTTTAAGAAGTTATAGGTTCAAAATCAGAGGGGTAGAGTATGTATGCTTTTGTAGACTTAATAGTCAAATCTTTGCTCGAAAGTGAGTCCCTTGTCCCACAAACAAAAAAGTCTTATACACCAATTTAGTGTCAAATCCTTTCTCAAAACTGAGTCCCTTGTCTCATAAACAAAAAACTCTCATACACAATTTGATGTCTAACTTAACTGTGACCTTAAAATTAAATAATAATAATAATAATTTTATAATATATTATTTTAGTATATTATAAAATTATTTTTATTATTATTTAAATTTTATGACTTTTAATTATTTATAATATCGATTTTTTACATTTATATTTTTAATATTCATAATGGATGTATTCATAGCTATTATTATGAAATATCTATTCCATCCAATTATGTGCATTTTTAATTTTTAAATTATTATGAGAGATACATACTGAGGGTGGTTAGCTATGTTTTGGATTTTTTTGCTCATTAACCATGGACTTGGTTATGCTAGGAGAATATGACAACTAGTCACTTGGATTTTGTGTTTACCATGTCTTTAGATTTTGTCAACATTGAGATTCCATTCCAACTTTTTAATTGAATTGTATTGAGTAGTAGTTAGTAAATAAATGTATTGCAATTATTTAGACTTTGTTTTAGTTTTTAATGGATAAAGATGTAACCTAACTCAGTTTACACATATACGTTTGACACAAATATCTATGCTATGGAATTCGCCTCTCATACAAATATTTAAGCTATTGACCATTTCTTATATGGTGACATAGATATATTCCATGATTAGCCATGAATATTGAAGTTAGCCCTTGTTTGGATGACATATATGCTCTTATTATTATTATGAGTTATACTCATTTGTCGTCATTGAATATCCCATCTTGAAATGATGGCAAGTAAATATCTAATTTAGTTTTCATTTAGATTTATGTTGGTATATAGTTAGTTATATTTATTTATTTTTTATTGATTTATATTAGTTTATTAGATTTTTAAGAGGTTATGGGTCTAAGTTTATTTAGTGTTTTTTTAATTATTTTAATTTTGTTGTTATTGATATTTTGATATATTGATAGTGTTATATTGGATCCGAGGTGTAAAAGTAATAAGTATTTTTAAGTGGTAATTTGATGGGTATATAAGTAATGAGCTCTTTCAAGTGACAATTGATAGGTTATTTATGATTGTCCAGGGGTTTAGATCAAAATGTAGGTTATTTTTTGGTAGGAAAAAAATATTACTTGGTTGTTAGTTGCACGGGGAGAAGCAAAGTGCATTTTATAACTTAATATGAGAAGTGTGTAATGTTTGGCCTTAACATTAACATAACATGTCACAAAATTTAATCCATATATAATACCTTCAATGTAAAAAAGAAAATACAAAACATTATTTTTTTTGTGTGGTATAAAGCATGTTGTACAACTTGATATGCTAGACAACAATATAGAAGAGAAAATATCTCGTGCTCTTCAAGGATGTCCTTAACATAAAGGAGCATGTGCTAGGGTGTATGTGCAACTTGTTTGGATAAAAAATTAAAACATACTGTGAAATTCTTACAACTACACAATGTTCCTACTATAATTCAAGTGCATATCCATAATCTAACCTTACCAGGGATGAAATGGTGAAAATCCAATCACCTTCATGTAGAATGAAATTCAATTTCTCATTGGTAGCGAATGGTCATCAATCTATTGAGTGTGGAAATCACACAAATTCAAGAAGCATAAAGTTATGCTCATGTTGTTGTGAGAACGAAACAACAAGTTTAACTACCTAGCCAATCTTGGAATTACATGACATTAGTGTATGAATAGATCTTGTAATGAGAGTATTTATTATTTAATCATTTAAAAGTAGAGCTAGAGATGGTAAACCATATAAGTTACTAGTAACATACTCTTCTCACATTTTGGAAATGAATAAGAGGCATGGAGAAGATATGTATTATTGGTGCCTAATGTTGTGTTAGAGCATGACATTTATGAATAATAGTAACAACTGTGCAAGTGTGTGTGTGTGTGAGAGAGAGAGGCATGAAGAAGATATGCATTGTTGGTAACTAATGTTGTGTTGGAACATGGCATTTATGAATAATAGTTGTGTGTGTGTTATAACTAGTAGATTCACAAGTGTAAATCAATGCTCCATACCCACAAGGATTTGAATAGAAGACACTTGTCACCACAAAAATAACCAAATTCCCAACAACATTAGTGACAATTGATTGATTTAACACCTTGGGTGTGCGATCTCTCTCTATAAAAAAAAAAAGAAAAAATCCATCACGTACACAATGCCATAAATATATCTTGACCAAATACTTTTAAACAATTGTATATATGTATATGAATTTCTTTTTAATCATCTCAACGCTAAAGACATTTGAAGTGAAGATGAATCTTATAAATATACATATGCCATCATAAACCTACATTAATTAAAACTTTTTTGAACATAAAGGGATTTGTATCTCTATTTCTTTTAGATATTTCTTCATATTTAATTAGATCCAAAGTTAAAATATACCTACAATGGTAAATATTCAAGTTCGCGAGGACTCAATTATATATAAAACCTAGAAATAAACTTGAGTTGCCCTCACATAAGGAATAAGATGAGTGTTCTATATATATATATACCCACCATTGCAAAAACGTTTTTACTCAAAAGAGTTTTATCTCAATTTCTATTTTATTTTCGTGATGCTTAATAGATCCATAGTTAAAATAAATCTATAATGGTGAAATCCAAGTTAGTCTCAATTCAATTATATAAAGACTAAAATTATGAATATCTAAATATAAAATTATGGCTACCCAAGTTAATTGTGATTCAATTATATATAATCCAAAAATAAGCTTGATTCATATGGATGTTAACGATGTTCTTGTTGAATGTGGTTTAAGCATGGATCTCATTTCTTATATTGGACTAATTAGTATGCCAATTTTAAAGCGATATCTAGTGTTGTTCTTGATGAGCGAAGAAAACTTCATTTCTATCCCTTCTAAGACTTCATTTCTATCCCTCCTTATATAGGTAAATCAAGATTGAACACCCTCTAATTTAATGCTTGGTAAATCAAGATTGAATACCCTCTAATTCAATGCTCCATCACCTCATTTATTAATTTTGATAACACCATAAAACTAATAGTAATGGATGAAAATCTTGCCTAATATTCTTCTTATTTTTACCTTTATTTAAGGCATTGATACTCTCCTTAAATAAGCATAAAAAGACAACCATGATCATATATTATATACTTTAACTAAGAATAAATTTTATTAAGACCTTTTTCACTCCGTACAATATTTTACTAAAAACTATATTAATAATATTCCACATAATCAATAAAAAATATATTAATCATAATTTAAATTTATCAAATCAAAAAAATATATTAATCATAATTTAAATTTGACTTATTATTTCAACACCACCATAGTGTCATTAAACCATAACCTAATAAACAATAATATTAATTTTTTTTTTTAATTTTTTTGATATTTATCCTTTTAATAAATATATATAATGATTAACAATAAATATTAGATATTTAAATTAATGATTATTTATTACATAGGCATAGCTAAGTCCATGCATCATAAATGTAAATGTAATATTAATAAATTAAATTATGGAAAATGCATTTATCATATTGATTATCAAAATCTCCACGTTACCCGATATATGTGTTTAATAAAGAGATCAAAATAAATAAATAAATAAATCCATTTGTGGTAAATATTGGGCACAGCCTATCGGTCACAAAACCCATAATTAATTTAAAAATGGGGAAAATAAAACACACACAAAGGTACACGACTCCCCAGAGCCCAAAGGGAAATCTATCCATACGAAGAAACTTTAACATAACGGCCTCTGAGCCGCGTGAAGTTGGAATTATATCGACATTCCCAGTTTTGGCCGACACACAGACAGGCAAACGCACAATTGGAAGCCCAGCGGAGGCGAGGCAGGGCAGGGAAGTAATGGTTTTCGAGCTCGAAGACTCCTCCTGGATTCAAAGAATGGGCAACAATGTCACCACCAACATAAAGACTGCTCTCAGCTTGGAGCCCAAAGGGAAAAAGGACCACAAAACGGAAAAACCCAGAATCGGCATCCTGTCCTTCGAGGTCGCCAACGCAATGTCAAAGGCCGTGCAGCTCTGGCAGTCACTTGGCGACCAAGAAGTCCACAGGCTTCGAACCGAGGTCCTCAAATCAGAAGCAATCACGTATCTGGTCTCCGATGACGATAACTATTTACTGGGCCTCGCCTGCGCCGAGAAGCTGGAGGATCTCAACCACGTGGCCACGGCCGTTTCCAGGCTCGGCAAGAAGTGCCAGGAGCCTGCCTTGCAGGGCTTCGAACACGTCTATAACGATTTGCTGAGAGGTAACATCGATGCTAGGGCTTTGGAGTTCTTGATTAAGGACATGGACAAGAAAATAAAAAAGATGGAAAGATATATTGCTGCCACGGCGAATCTTTACCAGGAATTGGAGGTTCTCACGGACCTTGAACAGTCTGCAAGAAAATTGCAGATGAATCTTCACAGGCAGAGTAATGGAAATTGCAGTAATGGGGGTGGTGGTAATAATAATTGTAATGGGCAGAGGGATTGTGGTGTTGGAGGTGCGTATTATCAGCGCAAAATTGTGTGGCAGAGGCAGGAGATTAAGCATCTGCGGGACGTTTCGCTCTGGAATACTACTTACGAGAAGGTTGTTGGTCTCCTCGCAAGAACGGTATGTACAATTTATTGCAGAATTTGCTCTGTTTTCGGTTCTCAGGCTCTAGCTTCGAACTCAGTTAGTCTTCCCCCGCAATTCTATGATGATGATGATGACGATGAAGATGACGATGATGATGATGTGGGGAATCGGTATCCGTTCATGTCTGGCCCTCTCGAGCACCATGGACGGAGTCCCATGTCGATGTCGAGAGAGGGAATGGGTCATTGTACCACCAGGGAAATTCGATTTGCCTCTGGTCCTCTAGAGATGTCTCCCGCGGAAGCGAATTGGGGGCGTAGATCGGGTCCGATCCTAAGTAGGACAGGTTCTAGGAAAGGTTTTCAGCACAAAGATCTCGGTTCAGGACCTAACGGGGAAGCTCAAGCTAGTGTTTCTGGCAGCCGGGAAGCTCAAATTAGTGTGTTTGGCGGCCGGGGTTCGAGTCCTGGCAGGTTGTTCAAGGAATGCTTGAATTTAAATGCCCATCATCCACCGAAGCGTCGGAGTTTGTATGTCGAAGGCGCTGTAACCTCGAAGCCTTGTAACATAGAATCGAGATATTGCGATACAACGACGACATCGGCATCGACATCGACATCAGGACACAGAGGGCCTGTTTCTCAAACTGAAGGCCTGCCTGCAAGTGGACCTATAAGGTATCTGCACTCTGGTCCTATCTATAAGAAATCTCCAAATACAAGGGCACAGTTTGGTTCTAAATGTAAGAAGCTAATTCATGCACCGCCGTCTACTCTTGGAGGTTCTGCTCTTGCTTTACATTATGCCAATGTGATTATCCTTATTGAGAAGCTGGTACGCTCCCCCCATTTGATTGGTCATGATGCCAGAGATGATCTTTATCAGATGTTGCCGACGAGCGTGAGAGTGGCGCTGAGGTCCAGGCTCAAGTCTTATGCAAAGAATTTAGCATCCACAGTCTATGATGCACCTCTTGCAGCTGATTGGAAAGATGCTTTAGAAAGAATATTGGGATGGCTGGCCCCACTGGCACACAACATGCTTAAGTGGCAGTCTGAGCACAATTTTGAACAACAGCAGGTTGTTTCCCGGACCAATGTTCTCCTGCTGCAAACACTTTATTATGCAGATCAGTTAAAGACAGAGTCCACTATCACGGAGCTTCTTGTTGGTTTGAATTACATCTGCAGATACGAGCAGGAAGTCAGTGCCAGTGGTTTGATGGAGTGCAGCAGTCAAGAGTTTGATGAATATTTAGAGTGGCATTGTAGTACCTAAAAGAAGGGTACGGATCCCCTTTGATGTCCAGAGAACAATTTTTGCAAAATGACTTTCAGCCACAAACAGGCCCTTACAGGTCAGGACTTTCGTCATCGGTATCATATTGATCCTTACAGACCGGGCCAGGTTATTTGGAGGATTGTTTTTGGATGTTGAAAATGATTTTATAATTTCACTGTACTCTGTTCTTGGATGTTCAAAATGCCTTTTATAGATTGTATGAGTATAATTTGTTGACATATTCTTTTCTTCTGAAAAGATAGAGCATTGCTTTCGTGCTCTAGGTCATACGCGCAAATTGGTTATAATCAGAATGCCAATTGAGGGCAGCTTTCTTTTCCAGCAGGTTCTCGCCATGGGGATCTGATGTTGAAAAGACACATGTTACAGATTTGCTAGAGTATTCTTATACTCGGCTGGCAAATATGTTATGTACATTGAGTTGGAATTCCCTCAATTGGAGGGTGTAGTGGAGGAATTGAAATAAAAGATTCTATCTTTCTACAGGTTGCCTTGGCATGTTTGTAAATTGAAGTGAGTGGTCTTTTGTCTAACTGATTTGATTCTCGAACTTGCGTCATATTACGTAGATAAATTTTCATCTTAGTCTGTCATAAGCTTATGTACCTTCCAAGCACATGGAAGTTATGGATTACGCATAGTTCAGTTATTAATTATCGGCTCGCTAAACTGAAATAACCATTCAAACCTTCGATAAATGTATTGATATAACATTAGATTTCATAAGCAAAATTGAATGAAGCCTTTGTATGTTCAAGAAACTTATATGTCTCATCCTTTTAAACCCTATCATGACAAACAAAATAATTTCTATAATTACTTTTATAACCACCAACTTGGAGAATAAGACATCATAAACAAATGTATGTTCACTGAAATGAAACAAACACAGTAAGCCTTCTCTCCTAGAAGATTGGCTACGTACTTAAGAAGGAAATGAAAAAAAATGCAAAGCAGTATTGCTCTGCATGAGTAAACTCTACCCAAGGAAATGCAAAAGAATGCAAAGCAGTATTGCTCTGCATGAGTAAACTCTACCCAAGGAAATGCAAAAGAATGCAAAGCAGTATTACTCTGCATGAGTAAACTCTACCCACATTACACCACAAAATTGAGGACTATGTGTTGCTATTCGAGTCATCTTTGTCCTTTAGTGCAACTGGATTGAGCATGACCACCTACTAATATTTACAGCTCAAGCTATTATGTAAAGAAAGAATCTAACTATAGATGTACAAGTCACTAAAGTGGTATTTCAAGTTAGTAAAAAAGAGATCATATTCATACAACAAGGGGTTTGTGTCTACATAGACACCAGATTCCATGTCAACTGAGTCCGATTGTGGGTGTTTATCACAGTGGCTCTATGACAGCAGGGTTCATATTGGGTGTTGTTCACTCGTCTGGTTGCATGTTGCCGAGGAAAGTATGAAGTAGAATATATATATTATATACCCTCATTTACGTCTTTCCTCGCTCTTCTCATCATTTATTGGTGTGTTTTAACTTTTAGCTAATATTGTGCTCTGTTTGGGTCTCTGATCTGAGGAACTCAGGAAAGAGTGCTACCTGTTTACTTGCTATAGAACATCAATTTTAATTTTTAAGTACAGTTGTGGGCTATTGTTATACATATAATGGCAGAATTGCGATTGCATGATGAGAGCAGCCCACTATATTCCTTTTATGGCTTGCATTTATGGTCATCAGCTGTAGGCATTTGATGAGGGCAACTTTTACAGTTGGTGTAATGGCTTACATGTGAGGCAATAACCTGCATTGAAAAGACAGTCAGGGAGATGGCTTGCATTTATTCTGTGAAAGTAGACTGCAATTTACTATTTGGAATTGCATACTACATGTTTGGATTGTTGGGCTATTGAGAGAGTAAAAGATAAGTTTGAATTTGGATTTTGGCTTGCAGATTTGCCAGAGCTCACCATGATTTCTAGTTTTGGTGGGAAATAAGACTAAGGCTTACATATATGTTAGCATATAAGGCTTACATTTGTAATAAAGTCACTTTATGACTTTAGGTTCTGTTCGTGTTTACTTTTTGTGTAAAATGGTCCAAGCCATGTTCATAAGTGGAAATGATTTGCTCAGTGAACAATGATATATAAGGAGGTAAACTCCATTGTGTTAAATGCACTAGTTATTCATTGATAATATCATATTTGTGTTTTTGCGACCATTTTCTTTTGAACTTAGTTATTTGACTCAACCTTATTTAGGCTTTCCTCATCATTTAGTGATCTAGCTCATTTTGTAATATGGTATCAGAATGGGAAGCTTTATCGAGTCCCATACCTTTGAAAGACAATGTTTTTGCTCTTCTGACTTTAGTAGTTTGAGAGCCATGAAGTTTGCACAAGTCTGAAGACCTAGGGATCACTAGCATGTCTTCTTAAACTCTAAAAGACATGATCTTAGATCTCTTGGATGAAAAGATAACCATTGCAATAAGTGGAAATGACTTGCTTAGTGAACAATGATATATAAGGAGGTAAACTCCATTGTAATAAATGCACCAATTATTCATTGGTAATATCATATTGTGTTATTGTGACCATTTTCTTTTGAACTTAGTTATGTAACACAACTGTTAGAAAATCAGAAAGGCAGAAAATTTTCTTATATAGATAGTTACTTGTGATTCTTTATTGTTATGTTCTTTTATTTTCTAGTTCATCAAGCAATTACCAAAACAATGACACAAGGACACAGATGTAGGTGGACAAACAGAACAAAACCCCTATCCAAGGGAAAACCGAGTCAACAATTTGAATTCTTCCTTAATAGTTTCTTGAGATAATCCAAGACTCTAGACCTAGACAAAAACTTCCTCCACATGAAGTCAGCCCTCAATCCTTCTTGCAGATGACAACCCTTCAAAAGAAACTTTGACCTAACAGCATCAACAACAGCTTCGACCCAGCAGCGGTAGCAGCAGCAGTTTTGACCAAACTAGGAAAACTTCAATCTCCCTTGATACACCTCAAAATTGAGTGAGAGTGGTCCCAAAATTTCGACTTGAGGTCTTCTATCTCCTTCCAAAACTCGCACTTTTTTCCAACTCCTTTTCTAGCCCTTTACCAACTTCGCGCTTTTCCAACGTCCAGCTTCAGAAATCGAACTATGTGTGAGAGAGTGAGATTCTCTAAATGAATTCAAACTGCCTTGTATTTATAGCCTTCTAGGCAGGTCGAATTACTTGTCTTGAGGCCAACTTGGTGTGGAAGAGACTAAATTTATTTTTGACTAAAAAATAATTCTTTTTACGTGATTCGAAAGCCCAAGAAGGGTCTCTTTTAATGTACAATGACTCTAATGACTCAGAATAAATCCTAGAAGTCCTGAATGGGGATTTTGACCTAAACCATGATGACCCAAGCATGAAACCCATGCTTTAATAAGTCATAGAAATAATAATATCTTCATTCTTTTGATAAGTACATCTCAAATACATTTATGAAGACCGAACCTAGTTACAAATTTCAACACTCCCTCTTAACTAGGGAGGTATTCATCAGTACAAGTACAAGGAAGATCTCAGAACACATGAACCATGAAGAATTTTAGGCACCACAATGCCATGGACTAGATTCTTGACCAGGGCAATCTATCCAGGTGGGACTAAGATGGACTAAAGCTTTCAGCCTCTCTAGGTACCATCAGGCTTACTTATGAACCATCAACCCAGGGATCTAGGTGCGTATCTGAGGTCAGAGCTCTACGACCAACGCCACCCTCCCTACTTCGGGAACTAGACATCAACACATAGTGCCGACCAAATGTTCTCCCAGGCAATGTCTTAAACAAAGCCTCAATTTCTCGATTATTCCAATCGGTAACAAATTCTCCCCGATCAAACAAATTGGCAGCAAATCTCTCCCAATCAAGCTCATCGACAACCCTAAGCATGTAAAAACATGCTATCAAACCTTTGAGAGATTTACCTATACAAACACAACTCCAATTAGTAACAAACTTTCAAATGTACATAAATGAATACAAACCTCTGGGGTCTTTCAAACAACTTGATGTTGCTTCTCAACTTTTCACAGTATGACTTAGAGCTTTCCAAATGAATCTTGATAGAAGATTCCTCAACCATATAGCTTCTTCTCCTACTTTTCATGCAGCAACATATTCTACACATAGATCCGACTCTTTTTATCTCAGTAGTCCTTCAAAATTCATTCTTCAATTTCTTCTCTCACTCATGGCCTTCACTAAAACTTACGACTGTTAGTCCTGGTCTAGTGCATGACACATGAAGTAGAGAACCATATCCATCACTCCCTCTTAATTAGGGAGGATATAATCATTCCTATACAAGGAATATACCCAAGCTCCCTCTTAACCTAGGGAGATCAACTTTCATCTAGGCTCCCTCTCAACTTAGGGGGCTCAACTTCTTTTCTATGACATCGGAGAATCTTTCATGGCTTCCATCCTTCTCATCAGAGTTATCATGATCATCATCATTCACATCATGCTTATCATATCAACTTATTTTACGAACATCTTCACCATCTTTGAAGATTATGTACCTGCACAATTAGAGTCAAGTACAACCAAAAACTATAGAAGCATGAAGTTAACCATATCAGAATCATGGAAGCATTCAACGTTATACATCAGATACCCAAACCTAATTATAAACAAGAGACACATACACTTCAACTTCTTGCTAGGGTTTTTGTCTTAAACCCTAGACTACCTCATCAAGACTTTGAGCATTTTCATAACAACTTCTATTACATCTAGGGTTTCAATGTTTCTTCTAGAGGTATGACATACCCTATTACAACATATTTCAAACCCTAGAAACAATTCAAACAAATATAGATTTGCAATGTATCTAACAACTTTCAGAATTCATATGTTAGACTTCCTACTAGGATTTCATACAAACCCTAGATGAGATTCAACAAGCAAAACCAATCACAACTCAACTCAAAGTATCAACATGACTAGCTTCTACTAGGATTTGTTGTAAACCCTAGATTTTACTTATTCCCAACAATCATAACTTAAATTCATATTTCAACAATCTTACACAAATCTCAAATTGTCACATTGTCATCATATATTAGAGATTTGGACTTCTACCAAGGTTTAGCTACAAAACCCTAAAATTCACAAATACTATCATCTTAGAGAATCAAACTTCGACTAGGGCTTAGTTCCAAACCTATGTTGCCAGGAAACGTGGGTGGCGGGGACGGGGACGGGGACGGGGACGGCATTTTTGGAAACAGGGTGCGTGGGTTCGTCGGGTAATATAATAATATTAAATTTTAATAATTATATTTTATAAATTTATAAATTATAATTTATAATTAATAATATATGTGAAATTTGAATTTGACAATTTGTATATTTTTTCAACTTTAAACAAGAAAACTTTAATGATAATCATTTAAACATTGCACATCATTGAACATTCAACATTGACATGCTTCCCTCGAGCTCTCCTGTGATTCTCTAGCACGCCCTTGGAAACTATCCATGTTTCTGTGACCCTTTTCCTTACACTCACTGTCACGAAATATGGAATATCTGTTGTCTTAATTCAGTGCAGAGTCTACAAGGAGGATGTGTCTCTAGCTAAAGAGGAAAAAAGGCGTTTAGAAATATTGATGATTCAGGAATCTTTGCAAGATTGCAAGAGCATTAATGCTAGTCTCGTTTTACAACGTGATGTTTCGAGTCTCAACGGTGTGCTGTCTTGCACACGAGGACATATACCTAGCTAGATATACTAAACCAACCTTGGTTTACCAGTAGATATAGAAGCTACTTGCCACATTTTCTAATCGAGTGATGATTATGAAAGGTTACCAATTCTGCAATACCAATACGCATACAAAACATAAGAAATTATGCTTAATCCTTATTTATGCTAATGCATTAATGTCTTAGTCTAATACTTCTCAATGTTTTACAAGAGACTCAATGTTATATATTTTTATTGTCTTCAAGAAGACCTAATGATATACATTTTGACTCAATGCTAACTACCTCTGCAAAACAGAAATATCAGTCCTAAAATCTGCTTACAATTAGGAGGTAAATAAGCTGAAATCTCACACCTATTCTCTCAAATATGAGTTGAATTTTAATTAGAATTTCAAAGCAAATTTGTCTGGTGACTGGTCTCTTTCAGAATCTGTAGCAAATATTTAAGTGATTGCAGGCCTAATAAATCCCGTCACACCAGCTACTACAAGCAAGCCCCTAGACTCACGGCTAAAGGGAAATAGGTCACCCAAGTAGCCTCTTTCCACCCTGCAAAGGAAACACTGGCAGATCTGCAAATTTTACGATGGAAACACGCGGAAAACCCTCTTAAGATCAATTTGAATTTTTTATTGTCTTCAAGAAAACCCTGTACTCTCACTCTATCGGTGAAACCCTCTGGTAACCGTAATACTAGTTTCAATGACTTCAATGATTTATGCTTCAGCTTTCATAAATTTTAATTTTTAAAACCGTATTAGTCTGACATTTATCCTGAGCTTTTATAGGTTTAACTGTAGTCTCCAATAACTAAGTAGTTTGAATGGTAAGTTAATCTAGTATAAGGAATTTCTTCACTTTGGTCCAACTAAAAGGTGTCGTGGCTACGATGACAAAATCCCCGAGATCATTCAGAGATACGAGGGAACTCCTGTAACATACCAGGTTTCCACCAATATTCCTTTAATGATGTTATACTGTAAAAATACACAGTGTTTAATAAAGAATCGCACTGTAACATTAAACAGACGGAGACCAAACTCTCACATTAAACAAATGAATCAGACATTACTAAATAGTAAATACGCACTCACTGCAACGCTCCACTGCCCACTGCTGCCGGAAGCTGCCCACGGTCCACGCTGAGCAAGCTGCCCACGGTCCAAGCTGAAGCTGCCAACTGCTATGCCGCCAAGAACAATGCGTATAGCGTTTCACTTATGTTTTAAACAATGATATTTGCCTTTAAGATTTAGGGTGTTTTAAATTATTTTTTAAATTTCATTGTTTCAATAATTTTTTTTTTTTTTTTTTTTTTATGAAGAACCCATTAGTTTTTTAATGAAGAACCCGAAGAACCCCGAAGAACCCAAAGAACCCCGAAGAACCCAACTTGAAGAACCCGAAGAACCCAAGAACCCAAGCACCCGAAGAACCCAAGAACCCAAGAACCCGTCAAAGGCTAAGAACCCAAATTTTTTTTTTGAAGAACCCGGTTCTTCACAGAAGAACCCGGTTCTTCTGGGTGCGTCTGAGAAGAACCCGTACCCGTTTCCGGGACTTGGGTGCGGGAACCCGGTGCGGGTTCGAGAACCCCACCCCCGGGTGCGGGTACCCGTGCAACACAGTTCCAAACCCTAGGACTCATGACCATCAACAATTAGGTCAACACATATATCTAGGACTTCATCATCATATACAAGCATATCATAACATGTGTTAGTCAAACCCAATTTACACAAATATCAATAAGAGTTAGACATATAACAAACTTTGATCAGACTAGGGTTTGATCGGACAAACACACACATGCCAAGGATTTCATTTCTAAGATATTACAAGGGTCTTTCTTATATATCCCACCAAACCCTAATGATCTAGGGTTTCAATACAAAACATAGCAAACAAATTATCAATACTTCAAAGTTTCGGGACTTCTGACATTACCATTCAGCCCTAACTTTTCCATACCCATACAAAAATCCCAAACATGACATCATCAAAGCATCAAACATTTTCTTGTGCACTTCATCAATAACCCTAAGTAGGCTAGGTTTTACACATAATCATCAACATACCCTTAAGTTAGGGTTTTCACAACGAACCTTTCTAGGGTTCTACAAGAATAATCAAAGATATGTGGAGGGTAGATTTATCTAATGATGTATCACCCAATCAAGAATCTTTAAGATTCAAGAAAGCTAGACATAATGGTGTTAGTAATAGTTTATCAAAAATGAATATGGAGAGAGCAAAAAACTTGTAATTCAAAACATACCTCTTGTTTCTTAACAAACCTTGTAATTCCAATGCTTTGTTTTGTGAGGCCTTCTTCCTTGAGTCTTCAACAAGTTTTCCTAAACAAGGAAAATAAGAGTAGAAATGTGATTAGTATTTAATGCAAACAAAACTAGATAAGTAAGGAAAACTAAAAATGAAAATGGTAATAGGATACTTATCTTTGGAGGTTGATGAGGGCTCCCTCCAAGCTTGAGGGATACCTATAACCTTAAGAACAAATAAAAAAAATGTTTTTCCAAAATATATTAAACCTAAAAACTAGAAATCAAAATGAAATAACTAAAGCTTAGATCAAAGGACTTAGTAGTGTAAGTCCCTTATATCCAGTTCTTCGGGCTTAGTCTTCTTTGGAGATCCTTTTTTCACAACATTGGCTTGATCTCTGCTTCTTTTCTTGTTCTTCGGATTGTTAGGACAGTCACTTTTATAGTGACCCATCTTGTGGCATTGGTAGCATTCTATCTTGGACATATCAACCTTCCTTCTTGGCCCTCTTGACTTCTTGGAGTGTCCTTTCTTGTGAGAAGCGGAGTATGCATTTGAAACCTTCTCTTCTTCGTTGTTGGATACTAAAGAAATTCTCATTTCTTCTTGGGTGCAAGCATTCCACAATTGTTCAAAGGTAGGAGCTTCTTTCCAACTATTGAGACCTGAAGCAAAAGAACTCCAAGTAGGTGGTAATCCCAATAGTGCAGTGATTACTAGCTCCTTTTCCGGTACAATTTCATCTATGGCTTGAAGTTCATCTCTAATTCTAGATATCCTTACAAAGAAGGAAGCCATAGTATCATCCTTTGTCATCTTTGTAGTCCTTAACTCATTCTTCAAACTTGCTACTTGACCAATATTTTTGATAGTGAATAATTTTGACAATGCTTCATACATTTCTTGAGCATGGTCTATATTGGAAATGTATGGGACAAGATTGTCCTTTATGCTTTCTACCATTAGCGTCATAGCCAATATCTCCGACTCTCTATACTTTACCTTGTTTGCATCACTTGATTCTTCTGTAGGTTTCTTCACCTTTCTTTTGACTAAATCCAAGACCTTGTTCTTTTCAAGAATGAGGTCAGTTCTCTTCTTCCAAGATCTGTAGTTTGATGCTCCTTCCAATTTGTTCTCACTCTTTGTTGTGTTAGACATTGTCCTTGAAAATAGTGAGCTTCTACTCTTCTAAGAGCTCCTTATATGATCCCTTGATTAATCCTTTACATTCCTTCTAGTAGATTCAAAATGGGGATTAACGATGAGCTACAAGCTGAAGTAAATAAATACCAAGCAGAGCTTGGTAGAGTACGTCATTGTCTCCACAATGTTGAAAAATGACAAGCAAAGTTGGGAGAAGGACATAAGGAGATAATTCAAACTCAGAAGCAATTAGCAGCAGATATCAATAAAATAAACAATATTGAAAAAATGTTGCAAGGAATGCAGAACCAAGAAAACAGAGATTTTGATTATTGTTGGCGAGCCTTCTTAAAATTGAGAGAGGAAGACAAACATGAAGCAACTCTTAGGCTTAAGGAACAAGAGGAAAGAATGGACTAGCTAGTAGGAAAGGTGAATTCATTTTTTTTAAATCCCTTAAACGCTCAAGAGCCAATACAAAGTCCCAAATCTCAAAATAGCGAAGATCCCCCAAATCATGAGATTCTGCAAATACACTTATAGGCAATCAGTACCATACAAAAATTCCAGGGAAGGACTATCAATGAATTAAAAAGGAGCTACCCAAGTATGATGGTAAAGATCGTAGCGACACTATTTTTTGGGTCAATAAAATAGAAGGCATTTTCGAATCAAACCCACCACTAGGTGAACGTGAGAAAATCATGATAACATCTAACAATTTGGAAGGAGAAGCATATGATTGGTTCCTATGGTGGTCTGGTAAATGTGACGTCCATTCTTTTCATTGGAAGAATTTTGTGGATGCCTTGCTAAAAAGATTCTACGATGAAGAAGAAGATGATGTATACAACAAATTTGTACATCTCAAGGACTATACCCACGAATGAGAAGTATTGGCTACATGACAAAGAGGACTCACTGAAGAACAATTACATAAAATGTATATATGTGGAATAAAAGACTATATTCATGCTGAATTGAAACTATGCAAGCCAAACACTATTGAAGATGCTAGACATGTGGCAAGGCTTATTGAACAAAAAAATAGATTCAATAAGACATCATTCACAGGTTTCGAGAAACCAAGCAAATATTTGAAAGAAAAATCAAGTAAAAATTTCTCAGAGAAATCTAACAAGTATATACCACCCCAATTACAAGAAGAAAGTAATTGTTACCCAAATCCAGAGAAGAAGAAGGAAGGCAAATGCTGGACATGTGGAGACAAATATGCACCAGGTCATAAATGCAACACATAGAAACTCTACACTTGTGAAGTAGAATAGGAGGAAGACTTAGCTAGTAGTGATTCAGATGAAGAGACTAACAAGGGAATCAAAGCCCCAAGCACAAAACCAGAAGAAGAGAAGCCATGCCTAAAATTTCTCTTGTTGCAATCACAAGAATAGCACAACCACAAACCCTAAAATTAAGAGGGCATATAAAAAAGAAGACGTCACTGTGTTAGTAGACATAGGAAGCACTCATAATTTTATAGATGTAAATGTTGCAAGGAAACTAAACCTATTTGTGTACCCAACAACAGATATAAGAGTCATGGTGGCAGACAACAAAAAATAGATGGAGTTGGCAAATGTCACAAGGCTAAATTACAATTAAGCGATTATGAATTGGAGTCTAGTTTCTACACAGTACCCTTGGGAGGAGTAGACGTTGTTTTGGGAATACAATGGCTACAACCATTGTGAACGTACTCCACAAATCATTAGAAGCAATTATTAAGTTCAAATGCGCTGGTAGAAGATATAAGTTGTTCGGGTCTGAACCACCTCCTACTCAAATTGTATCTGCACCTTTGTGGAAAAATCGCAATAACATTGGGAGAACGCAATTTTTTCAACTCGCCGATGTTGCCGATGTTATCGATGGAGTTTTTCACGATTTTTTAAAAAATGAACGACTTAGGATTTAATGGTAAAACTCGGGATAACATCAGGAGTTTATCCAAAAATTCTCGAGTGAGGTGTCGGGCCGCATATAAGTTATAGGAAAAGGACGATTTTTCCACTCATTTTGCACTCTAACCTTTGCGATTTGTCCCTGTGGAGAGAGGAGGTGTTTGTCATTGCCCAAGAGGAGGAGATTTACCAGTTTTGTGGCGTGGATTTGGAGTTTTGTCCATTGCTCAACATGAGAGTCTCAATGTGTCAATTTGTAGGTGCCAGGTATGGATTCTAATTTCTCTTTGAGTCTTTGTAACTCAAATGATTCCCATGAGGAGGAGGAGGGAGAGAGAGGTAGAGGAGGAGGAGCAGCAGGAACAATAGGCAGAGGAGGAGGAGGAGGAGCAGCAGGAACAATAGGCAGAGGAGGAGGAGGAGGAGGTGACACCATCTAGGATGGACAACAACAGAGGACAAAGGCGAGCACCTATTTTTGCTTCTAGAGGACGACAAAGTTCATTTGTAGCCCCAGGGGTAGGGCCTTCCTCCTCTAGAGGAAAAACCAAATCCATTCCCTATTCCCATAAAAGGGCCAGGGGAACTCAGTGACTAATTAGTTTATGACATGTAGATGACTCATGATGATATACATTTATTATATTTTTTGTTGATATTTTAACTTTTGAGACTGAGTCAAGACTCAAGATTTAGGACTTGATTCACTGTTGATATGTGATGTAGCACTAGACTTCTTATACATCTTATATATTAGATTTATTTTCATATTTATGTGGCAATGCATTTATCTGATGTTGTGGATACTTTAGATGCTATTTTTTTTTTAAATGAATATTTTTGTACTTTTAAATTTTGCTGAGTTTTTGCCGATTGTTTCAAAAACCTTCAAACTTTAATGACTTTTTCAATTTCCGGACCCTTGCCGATTTATTCATGAGGTCGACTTTTTCCATTTTGATCTGCACAATAAATGAAGAAACTTAATCGAAAAGGAGCGCCAATATATATCACACATTGTCAAAAAATAGAATTATTAATTACAAATGTAGCTCAATCACAACAACCAAAGATTGCAGCCCTAATCCAAAGGTATAACAAGTTATTTCAAGAATTACCCATGAAGTTACCACCATAAAGGAAGATAGAACACATTATCGAAGTTAAACCAGATGTGGCGCCTGTTAATATCAAACCATACCGCTATCCTCATCATCACAAAACAAAGATAGAGAGACTAATTCAAGATTTGCGAAAATGTGTAGTTATTACAAAAAGAAGAAGACCATATGCAATGTATTAATTTTAGATAACAATGGTATGTTCTATGCTTAACACAATTTACTTCAATGTTCCTTAGCAGCCCAGTAACAATTACCAATTTCCAATAACAATCACAATAATCACATTGACAGTAAAAACAGATAGAACATGAAACAAAATGCAGAAGACAAGCCAAGACAAGAGGACACCAGATTTGGCAGATGCCAGGGAAAATCCCCAATGTGGGGAAAACCCTTTGATCGAATCTTCTTATTATTATATCAAAATGTTCAGTGTAGAGAGAGAGAGTACAATAGTCAAATTGACTTGCCAATTCAAAGTCAAAACAACCTTGTAAATTTTTGCAGTCAACTACAGTCAAATTTCATCCCTAACCAGAAAGTCAACTCTGGTCAAAGCAACTGACAAACTTGCCTCCTTGAGCTCGGTCTTCCACAGTGAAATTCGGCCTTCCTTGATGGTCAAAATCAGCCCAAAATAGTCCAGTCAAACTCGGTCAAAGGAGAGAGAAAACTGCTGTAATTTTCTGCGGTCAACCTGCAATTTTGGTCTGCGGTCAAAGTGCTAAGACAACCTTAGTTTTTGTGCCAAAAGCTGAGGCCTGCTGAGACAAAAATACCCCTAAAAGATCGAAGTCAAATGATGCCTGGAAGGTCTCGGTCAACGTTGGTCAACGCTGTAGTCAACTTTGTAATTTCAGCCCTGTAATTCAGCTTCTAAAATTTGTCCTTCCTGATCCACATGTGTGAGAGAGAAGAATACCCAATGTAGTACGAAACAATGAGAGAAGGAGAGAGAATGTGTATGAGATGAAGATGCCAAATGAGGTGAGAGGTCACTTGTATTTATACAGTTCGTTGTGGGTGAAGAGTCACGTCCATTGGGCTTCATGAGCCTACATGATCATGTGGCTGACCTGAACAAATTGTACATGAGTGGGCATAAATTCAAAATCGTACTTCTGCTGGTCCAAATGAGATGAACTTTATATCAATCTTGGTTCTTTCAAAAAGAGGAATCTAATGCAATCATCATCTCCACCAAAAGAGCTGTCCCAAGGTGGAATTTGGCCCTAGTTTCCAATTTAACACTCCCTCTCAACTAGGGAGAATTCCACCTGCCAATCCATCCATCATCATCAATCATCATGCCATTTGGTCGTCATGAACCATCTCTATATCTCATCTCATCTCTGCTCTGCTGAACACTGATATGAATAATGAAGAAAAAGCGATTGAGAGTGGGTCACAAGACCCTACCACTCTCCACTGAAAAAAGTCAGCCCAGAGGTAGAACCTCAATCAGACTTGATCCCAGATCAAGTTGTCGAACACCATGCATCCTAGACATAGGGAGTACAACAGTACACAATGCGTCCATCGGTAGTGCTATGGTCCCTATCCACTTTTCTCAACTCATTGGCCAGATGAGAGGTACTTCCCATGAGTCCCAGACTACATGGGTAGGATGTATGCTGGGGCATCTGTAGGAGAAGGTGAACCACTCATCTTGCTCATATGCCATAGGAAAAGGTGAACTACTCATCCTATGCATATGTCAATGATAGGGGAAGGTGAACCACTCACCCTACACACATGTCAACCATCATGAGGTATCACAGGGGAAGGTGAACCACTTACCCTGTACACAACGCGCCAATAGGGGAAGGTGAATCACTCACCCTGTACACAACGCGCCAATAGGGGAAGGTGAACCACTCACCCTATGGTCGCTCATAGCTCCAAGAAGTACCCCAAGCCCCCAGAAGCTCTTAGAGCTCAATGTCAAACTCAAGCAGGACCCTCATGGGAGGGTCTTTCCACGACTCCAAGTCTCTTTCGAAAGGTTAATAATTTTACCTTCCCTAAGGGCTTCGTGAGGATATTTGCGCCCTGCTCATCAATCCTAATGTGTTGGAGCCTTATTGCTCTTCGTTGTACCATATCTAGGATAAAGTTTTACCTGATATCAATGTGCTTGGAGCTGTCGTGGAACACGGGATTCTCTGGAAAGCGAATCCCACTCTAGTTGTGCAGGAGTTCACGGTGGTATTTAGCACGTGCTCAAATAGCTCACTGAAGAGCTTCCTTAAACAAACAGCTTCACAACAGGCCATACTAGCTGCAATGTATTCGACCTCGACAATGCATAGAGCAACCAATTTTTGCTTCCTGCTAATTCAAGAAATTGAAGCAGACCCCAATGAGAAGCAACATCCAAACGTGCTTTTATAATCCACCACACTACCAACCCAGTCAACATCTGTATATCTATGAAGCCTCAAATATTTGACAGTGTATCTCAGTCCATAATTGATTGTGCCTCGGAGATATCTCAAGAGATTTTTAGCAGCAATCCAATGTATGTGATGAGGCTCGACCATAAATTGACTCAACGTATTGACAACTAAGCATATGTCAGGATGGGAGTTTACCAGGAACATCAGGCCCCCCACAAGTTGTCTATATTCGGAAGGGTTTGCCAACTCGGGCCCAACAACACTACCACATAGCTTCTTGAAGTTGAGTTCCATCGGAGTAGACATAGACTTGCAATCCACCATCCCACATCTCTCGAGCATCTTCACAATATATTTTCCTTGAGAAAGGAAAACCTCACCTGGCTTTTGCCAGACCTCCAGGCCTAGGAACTAGTGCATCAGACCTAGTTCCTTCATCTCGAACTCGGAAGTACCACATAGCTTCTTGAAGTTGAGTTCCATCGGAGTAGACATAGACTTGCAATCCACCATCCCACATCTCTCGAGCATCTTCACAATATATTTTCCTTGAGAAAGGAAAACCTCACCTGGCTTTTGCCAGACCTCCAGGCCTAGGAACTAGTGCATCAGACCTAGGTCCTTCATCTCGAACTCGGAAGCCAACTCCCTCTTGCATTGATAAATGAGAGGCTCTGCACTTGTCATAAAGAGATCATCTACATGAAGGACCAATATGAGAGGCATGTCTTTTTCAACCTTGAAATATAGGTTAGGATCAACATCTCTCCTTGTAAATCCCAACTTCATAAGATAGCTATCAATCCTTTCATACCAAGCCCTAGGGGCTTGATTCAACCCATAGAGGGCTTTCTTCAACTTGCATACATGTGTCCTTCGATTTTGTACTTCAAACCCCTGAGGTTGTTCCAAGTAGACTTCCTCCTTAAGCGAGCCATGCAAGAAGGCAGTCTTAACATCCATTTGGTGTAGGCTCCATCCTTGAGAGGCAGCAAGAGCAATAATCGATCGGATAGTGGTATATCGGGCAACTGGTGCAAATATCTCGTTATAGTCCACTCCTTGCTTTTGAGAGAAACCTCGCAATGAACCTAGCTTTATATTTTTCAACACTCCCGTCAACTCCATGATTGATTTTATAAATCCATTTAGATATAACCACAAACTTGTCCTTGGGTCTAGGAACCACGTACATCATTCTTCATGATTGATTTGTATTCTTCATTCATCGCATCCTTCTTGATTTGGAGCTCTACGACTTCTTCGAATGTACATGGCTCAGGTTGAACAATAGTACTCATAGCAACTAAGTATCCTTGATACCTGTTTGGCTTCTTGCTTTCACGAAATGTCCCTCGTGGAGCAACATGTCCTTCAGCATCTTCGAGAGTATCCTTGAGCCACAAAGGTCGAGGAAGAGTGATCACCAGGTGGTGGATCAATGGGATCCATTGGGCCTTCAACATTGGGCATAGATTCATCTGCTGGAGGTTCAACTTGTTTATCTGCAACATCATCATTCTCCATTCCTGGAATGGGGATATCTCTAGATTTCCCAAGGGCAAAGTCTTCGTCGAATGTAACATCATGGCTTATTTCCACATCTCGTTGACTAGGCACATAGATTCTATATGCCTTTGAATTTTCATCGTAGCCCACAAATGTTCCTTTCTTCCCACATGCTCCCAACTTGTTTCTTTTCTCTTTAGGCACATGAAAATACATGGGACAACCAAATATTCTAAAATGAGAAACATCAAGTTTCTTACCAGTGAAAATTTCTTTGGGTGTCTTGAAATCCAACGCTTGAAGTGGACATCTATTTTGAACATACACAGCAGTATTGGCAGCTTTTCCCCATAAGAACTTTGGTAGACCTAGATCAAGGAGAATGGCATAGATGGCTTCCATGATCATTCGATTTTTCCTTTCAGCGACTCCATTCTGCTTAGGAGTGTATGCAATGGTTGTCTCCCTTGTAATGCCAGCCTCTGCAAAAGTCATTGAATTCATTTGATTCATATCCGGTTCCATTGTCGGTCCTCAATATTTTGATCTTGTTCCTTGTTTGATTCTCCACCAAAGCTTTGAAAGAATGAAACCATTTGAACACTCCATCCTTCTTCTTCAAGAAATAGATCCATGTTTTGCGAGAGTAGTCATCCACAAAGATAACATAATATAAGTATCCTCCCAATGATGTTACGAGCAACATACTAGATAGGTCAGAATGGACCAGTTGAAGAATATCAGAAGTTTGACTTTCACTTGAAGGGAATGCCCCCCTTTGTAAGTTTCCTAGCTGCATAACCCTGGCAAACTCCTTCATGATTCATGTTGAATTCGGGCATCCCTGTGACCAACTTCCTTACCTCAGGTAAGACTTTGTAATGAAGGTGGGAAAATCTTTGATGCCATAATTCAGACTGAAGAGAAGTATTTCAAGACATGGCTCCAACTTGATAAAGACCATCAACCCTAAATCCAAGTGTAAATGCATCTTTAGGGTTTCTTTGCCAAATACGTACCTTTCCATCAATAAATGCTACCTTGAAGCCTTTATCCTCCATTGCGGAAATAGACACCAGGCTCTTCTTCAAATCGGGCACATATAATACTTCTTGTAGATGAATGGTTTGACCTTGATTTAAGTGAAGGGTGACAATACCTATTCCTTTCACGGGATAGGTGGCATTATCTACAAGTATGATCTCCAAATTAATCTTCTTTTCAATCAAATTTGAGAGGGCCTCTTTGTACCCACTGAAGTACCTTGAGGCTCCACTATCAATCAACCAATGATCCAATGTATCCGGAGAAGAGGCAGTAGATAAAGTGGAAATAAGATAAAATTCATTTTATTTCTCTACAACATTACTTTCCTCATACTTGGAATTCCTTAATCTTTTGGGAGGTCGACCATTTCCATATCGAGCAACGGGAGCATTCTTCTTTCCTTTATTGTTGAACTTCTTGTTCCTTTAATTGCCATTGCCTTTGTAATTGTTGTGGTTGTTGTTGTCATCATCCCTTGGAGTATTCTTTTTGTGAGGACACCCTCTAGCATAGTGGCCAAACCTGTTGCAATTGTAGCACCTTCCTTTTCTTCCTTATTTGAATCCTTAACCTTGTTTCCTTGGACCAACATTGTTCTTCCTCTTAGCATGAGTGGAGAAAGTAGTAGGATCATTTCCATTTGAAGGCTTATCTCTCTCCATCATCCTTGTTTCTTCTTGAGTACATCTAGCCAATAATTCATCGAAACTAGGAATCTTGTCATTGTTAAGGATGGTGGTGTTAAACACATCCCATGCTCTTGTAAGACCTCCAAGTGTAATGAGAATGAGCTCCCTATTAGCAACAACTTCTCCAATGGATAGAAGGTCATTCTTTATTTGTGTGATCCTCATGAAGTAGGTTTTGATAGACTCCCCTTTGTCCATTTTGATGTCCTTCAACTTGTTTTGGAGAAAGAGGATTTGATTTGCATTGTTAATTTTGAACATCCCAACCAGCTTGTCATACATCTCCTTAGATGTTTCGAAATAAAAAAGATAGGCAACTAAATACTTTTGAATGGAGTCTATGATAATTCTCTTAGCTCTGACCTCACCTTTTTTGTATTTTGTTTTTGCAGCAACATGTGCATTTGAAGGAGGCTCCACCACTCTTCCCTTTACATGGTCCATTGCATCATGCTCTTCCAAAGTTAAGTCCAAAGTCATCTTCAATGCATGATAGTCAGATTCGTCCTTGAGCTTATCCTCAGATTTGAAGTAGGATGTAGAAGCCATTGAAGCTAGACCAAGATTCTTGTCTAACGACTTTCCTTAGTGATTGCTTTTCTCTCTCTTGCTTGGGCTTTGTCTTCACCTGGGTTCTGATCCCATGTTAATTGTAGATAATAATGGTATGTTCTATGCTTAGCACAATTTACTTCAATGTTCCTTAGCAGCCCAATAACAATTTCCAATTTCCAATAGCGATCACAATAATCACATTGACAATACAAGAAGATGGAACATGAAACAAAATGCAGAAGACAAGAGGACACTAGATTTGGCGGATGCTAGGGAAAAACCCCAATGTGGGGAAAACCCTTTTGATCGAATCTTATTATTATATCAAAATGTTCAGCAAAGAGAGAGAGAGTACAATATTCAAATTGAGTTGCCCAATTCAAAGTCAGAACAACCTTGTAAATTTCTGCAGTCAACTGCAGTCAAACTTCAACCCTAACCAGAAAGTCAATGTTGGTCAAAGCAGCTGACAAACTTGCCTCCTTGAACTCGGTCCACCACAATCAAACTCGGCCTTCCTTGATGGTCAAAATCAGCCCAAAACAGTCTAGTCAAACTTGGTCAAAAGAGAGAGAAAATTGTTGTAATTTTTTGTGGTCAACCTGCAATTTTGGTTTGCATTCAAACTTCTCAGAAAACCTCGGTTTTTGTGCCTAAATCTGCGGCTTGCTGAGACAGAAATGTCCCCAAAAGATCGAAGTCAAATGATGCTTGGAAGGTCCCGATCAACGCTGTAATTTTGAGCCTGTAATTCAGCTTCTGAAATTCGTCCTTCTTGATCCACATGTGTGAGAGAGAAGAATGCCCAATGTAGTACGAACCAATGAGAGAAGGAGAGAGAATGTGTGCGAGATGAAGATGCCAAATGAGGTGAGAGGTCACTTGTATTTATACAATTTGTTGTGGGTGAAGAGTCACGTCCATTAGGCTTCATGAGCTTACATGATCATGTGGTTGACCTGAACAAATTGTACATGAGTGGGCATAAATTCAATATCATACTTTTGCTTGTCCAAATGAGATGAACTTTATATCAATCTTGGTCCTTTCGAAAAGAGGAATCTAATGCAATCATCATCTCTATCAAAAGAGCTGTCCCAAGGTGGAATTTGGCCCTAGTTGCCAATTTTAACACAACTCTAGTGGTATTGGTTCAAAAGAAGGATGAATCTTTTAGACTATGTATAGATTATCGAGGGTTAAACAAGATAACTATACAAAACAAATTTCCCATTCCATTCATAGATGAATCGTTAAATGAACTCCATGGTGCAATGTACTGCTTAAAATTAGATCTGAGGTCATGTTACCATCAAACATGAGTAAGTCTATAAGATATTGAGAAAATTGTGTTCAAAACTCATGAAGGATATTATGAATTCAAGGTGATGCCATTCAGATTAACAAATGCCCCGACCACATTTCAAGCAACTATGAATGGGATTTTTCATCCATACATACAGAAGTTTGTATTCCTTTTCTTGAATGATATGCTTATCTACAATGAAACTTGGAAGGAGCACCTCAAGCACCTGGAGGAAGTACTTATTAGAAAAGAATTAGTTCTATGAAAATGATCAAAGTGCACTTTTGGTAAAAAGGAAGTCAAATACCTCGGTCACATCATATCTAAGGAGTCAAGGTAGTCCCTAATAAAATCAAGGCAATGAAAGAGTGGAAAAAACTAAGAAGTATATTGAAACTAAGAGGGTTTATGGGCTTAATTATCAAAAAATATGTGCATTTAACTGCACCTTTGACAAATTTGTTAAATAAAAATGTCTTTCAATGAGATAACAAAGCAAAAGAATGTTTTGAGACATTAAAGGAAGTAATGTCATCTACTCCAGTACTAGCAACCCCATATTTTTCCAAACCCTTTGTGGTAGAATGTGATGCTTCAGGGTTCGGAATTGGAGCAGTATTAATGCAGGACAACCACCCAATAGCTTTTGAAAGTCGAAAGCTCAACAAAAGGGAAAGCTTGAAGTCTACTTACCATAAGTAAATGTTTGCCATTGTACATGCATTGAATAAATGGCGTCAATACCTTTTGGGAAGCAAGTTCTCGATTTGTACAAATCACAATAGTCTTCAATTTTTGTTACAACAAAAGACATTATCTACAAAACAACAGAAATGGATGGAGAAACTCTCCACATTTGACATGGAAATATCACATAAAAGAGGGAAGGATAACATAGTTGCTGACGCACTTTCACAAAAAGATGAAGACATAACATGTGGAAGTAGTCCCTGACTAGTTAATTGAGATTCAGACTGAACATGCCAAAGATCCAACCTCTTGTTCTATAATTGAAAATATTGAGCAACATCCAAACTTTGAATGGAAAAATGACATATTATGGTATAAAGGTAGAATTTATCTAATTCCATCCTCCAAATTTAAAATGAAGGCTCTAAGGGAAACACACAGTTCTCCTGTGGCAGGACATGTTGGGTTCCTTAAAACATACTATAACACTCCTCAATCATTTGATTGGAAGGGAATGAGTAAAGAAATCTAGAGTTTCATCTCCGAATGTGACGTTTGTCAAAAGAATAAAAATGAGAATGTCTTAACCCTAGGATTACTTCACCCCTTACATATCTCAAATCAGAAATGGGAGGAAATCTCGATGGATTTCATTGAAGGGTTGCCTATGTCTGATAGAAAGGACAAAATATTTGTTGTGGTGGATAGACTAACCAAATACACACATTTCATGGCAGTCAAGAAGACAAATTCAACAAAACAAATTGTAGAAGTTTTCTGCAAAAACATCTATAAATTACATGGCCTCCCAAAGGTCATCGTCAGCGATAGAGACGTAAAATTTAAAGGGAATTTCTAGAAGGAATTTTGTAACTAGGCTAGAATATCCCTTAACATGAGTTCAACTTATCATCCACAAATAGATGGATAGACATAAATAGTGAATAAATGTTTGGAAATGTATCTTTGTTGTTTCGTAACAGATAAGCAAAATAAATTGCCTCATTGGTTACATCTAGCCGAATGTTGGTATAATTCCACATACCATACAAGCCTTATATGGTTATGAACCTCCCAAATGGAAGGACTTCACATTAAGTGACTCTAAGGTTCAAGTAGTGAAGAATCAATTGGAAGAAAATCAACAAATCATTAAAATATTGAAGGAAAATTTAAAAACATTTAGTAATAGGATGAAACAAAAAGTAGATTAGTGTCGTTCAAAGAGAGAATTCGAAGAAGGTGATTGGGTCCTCGTAAGACTTAAGCCTTGTTACCCACCATTTGCGGGTAATATCCCGAGGAGAAATTTGTTCCCCAAGATGGTCCTCATCCGACAGCCAACAGTCCGTTGCAGCCATCAACTAGCTCATTGTGCCATCTTCTCCACCACTTGAGCCAGCTATGTGGTCCCTCGCCCATCTACCAAGATTGTATGTTTGAAGGTGGGCCTCCCGAATCTAAAGGTATGCATTGCCATTTGGAAATTGAGTATTGTAGTTTGCTTATCATCGACACTTCTGGGCATGGATTAATGGGGGAATTTGGCATAAATAATGGGCTAGGTCTGTGCTTCTGTCCCCTAGACCCCTTTTAGGAATTAACCTTGGATTTTAGTCCTGTAGGATCTCCTTTACTGACCATTTGGTTCTAGGGATGGTATTTCATGGGAAACCCTGATTTTGGTTGTGTGGTCCCGCTCCCTTATCCGCTTATATTGCCCTCTTTCCATTCATTATTTCCCCACCCATCATTTTCCTCGCTTGGGTCCACATTCCCCCATTGGGTCCACATAGGGTTAGCTTGCCCCTTCCCCTTGCCCACACCTTGGGTCATGGCCTGGAATGAAGCCCGGAGGTTAATGCAACTGAAAAGAAAGTTATGAGCATATATGACCACATTCAACAAGAAAATGTACCACAAAATGCAAAAGATGGTCGGGACAAAAACATTTAGCATGTGGGCAAAAGCCAATACATGAGCTCTACCCCATCATCATGGCCATCACCTTGGTTCCTACAGGTTCTACGAGCCTTTTTCATTGTACAGGAACCCATGATTGCCCCAACCCCTGGTGGGCGATGAACTGCCCCACCTTAAAAGGGGGGATTTCACTGCTATATCTTATACATCATGCTTTAACCCCTTGAGCCCCGAGCAGTCAATCAAAGAAAATCATAAAAAGGCAAAAGATTCATAAAAAGGCAAAAGATATAAAAGAAGGGTGAAAAAAAATCAAGGTTGGGGCACCTCATGTACCATGATTTCTCCCTCCTATACATTATAAATCCAAGTGCAGGCTTCCCTCTTATTAGCTACCCTTGCACCCTAGCATGTGACCCAGGGCGGTCCCTTCTCATCCCCTACTTCATTCACCATATTTGTCACATGGCACCACCTTTTGAAGGATGTACCATGAATATTATCCCCTTTAGAAGTAGAAACCACCTAATAGGGTACCTGGTTAACCCCATTTGGAGTTTAGGAGACATTGGCACATCTCGAAGGCCATTATGGAAGGGCAAGCCATTATGAAGTCCCCACCTGTGGTCCATGATTAGGTAAGCTCATTTAATCTATTTCTCTAATGACTTGTTATATTGGAAGGGTAGGGAATGCATTGGACCTTATGCAGGATTGTAGATGGTTTCCATTTGGCGTTTGGTCTCCCTATATGGGGTCATAATCCTTCAGAGGGCTACATTGGTGCATGTAGGGTGAGCGTTGAGAGCCATGGGCCTCCACAACAGCAGATTGCACTCCATGGATCCCTATATCCATTAAGAGATTGCTCTTGGTTCACTTATTGGACGAGGAGGATGCACCTGATCCATTAGGCCCAACGTCCTCAGATCTACACCATACACTTGACAGATGATCTAGGACTTGCACGATGATGTGGCGTCACCTACACCATCATCCTAGCCCTTGTAGGCAACCTACAAGCATCTTCGATTTGTTTGGAGACCCAGGAGGACACTTGTGTGCCCCCACATGTCATTTGGAACACCATAGGTTATTACAAGGGGCCACCCCCGTGTCCACTGCTTTTGAGGGTCCTATTCTTCATTGTGGCACCCATGGACCTCATTAGGCCTCTTAGAGGGCCCCTATGTCACCGGGTTCGGCGAATTTAATCCTAGGGATTTGAAATTCGCCAGACTTCAACCGAATTCAAATTTGTTCGATCAGGTTCACCGAACAAAATGACGAACTCGAACCCGAATTCGAACCCCGAACTTCATTAAATTCGCCACTAAATTCGTCATGAAATTCGTTGAGGTTCGATTTAATCCGATTTTAAAAAATGTTTTTTATGCGGGCCCGTCTAAGTTAGGGTTTTGTTTTTTTCGCTGTTAAAAATAAAAATAAAAATAAATGTCGTTGTTTATGTATGCCGTGGGCAGGGTGGGTTTGGTTTTGTTTTATTTCACAAATCCAAAACACAGTGACAACGTCGCTCTCCCGCGAGTTCCATTTTGTTTTATGTCACAAATCCAAAACACAGTGACAACGTCGCTCTCTGTGGGTTTCGTTTGTTTCATTTCACAAATCGCATGACGCTGCACACATACACAGCCTCGACCCTCTCGTGACAGAGCAGTGAGCCGTCTCCACACTGCATAGTCCAGACTCCAGTCTCCCCATCCTGTGGCCGTTGGCGTCGACTCAAAAGTCCACTGTCCAGACTCCCAAGCATTTGTTCCAGTTCAACCAAATCGTAAGTGGCCTTCAGCACGCCGCACTGTCCAGGCTCCAGGTAAGTCAAAATTAAAATACACATTTTTTTTTATCAGTTAAATACAATTTACTAGTTTTTTATCAGTTAAATACAATTTATTAGTAAGTCACAAATTACAATTTACTAGTTTTTTTAATATAGTGGCTGGACTCTCAGGCTTCAACCTGAGAGATCTAGACTCTTTAAATTTATTTTATAAATTATAGTTTCATAATTTCATTCTGCAAAAAAATATAAAACTAATTAAAATGTAAATTAAAAAAAATTGCAGACATTTCAGGCTTCAAGCCTTCACCTCAGTCTTCAACAATCAGAAGTTCAGAACCTTCAAATTTCAATGGCACCCCCAAAATCAACTGCTGTAGCATGGAATTTTGTCAAAAAAGAGGGGAAAAATCTTTTGTGTCAGCTGTGTGGACATCAATTCACTGGCTCTTTAACTAGAGCAGTGGATCACCTTCTCAGTATTAGCAATGGAAGTGGAGGTGGTGTTGAAGGTTGCACTAAGATCTCTGATGAACAAAAAACCGCAGTGGAGAAAGACTATTTCACTTCAAAGATGGAAAAGGAGAAAAGGGAAAATAAGAGGCAATGAATTGAGAGGGAGATTGCCATGTATTCCTCCAACGCCATTAATTCAATTTCAACCATTGGTGGATCAAGTTCTACTCAAGTAAAAACAGGTGGAACCAAAACATTAAATCAATTTTGGAAACCTGTTGAGAGACAAGAAGTTGATGATGTTGTTGCAGAATTATTTTATGCATGTGCAATTCCCTTTAATGTGGCGAGGAGTCCATATTTTAAAGATGTAATAAAAAAGGCCATTGATTTTGGGAAGGGCTATGTTCCTCCCGGATCTGAAGCTTTAAGGACGACTTTGATAAAGAAAACAAAAGACAGAGTGACAGGAAAGTTGGTTTAGATTAAAGAGTCTTGGAAGCTTACAGGATGCACAATTTTGAGTGATGGTTGGTCAAATTTGTGTCATCGCCCATTGATCAATGTGCTTGTTTATAGTCCTCAAGGGGTACTTTTCTTGAAGGCAGTAAATGCAATGGATCAAGTGAAGACATCAGAATTTATTTTTGGAATTTTGGATGAAGCAATTTAAGAGGTTGGGGAGAAAAATGTGGTCCATGTTATTACATATAATGCATCAAATTGTGTTGGTGTAGGGAAGCTAATTATGGAAAAGTTTAATCACATTTGTTGGAACCCTTGTGCAACTCACTGTTCGGATTTAATGTTGCATGACTTAGCCAAATTTCCTTGGGTCAATGAGACAATCCGAAGAGCCAAAACAATTGCAAACTTCATCATCAACCATCGTCTCATTTTGAGCATATATAGGAAGAATGCATCAAAAGAGTTGTTGAGGCCTTGTGATACAAGGTTTGCCACTTTTTATATTACTCTGAAAAGAGTTCTTGAGGAAAAAGCAAGCATAAGAGTTGTTTTTTGCAATACTGAGTGGGAGAGATCTACCATTTCAAAAGAAACTAAGGGGAAAAATGTTGAACAAATAGTGCTCAATAATGACTTTTAGGAAAATGCAAACAAGGTTTTAAAAATATGTGGCCCAATTGTTAATGTGCTCCGCATGGTTGATGGTGACAAACCTTGTATGGGTTTTGTTTATGAAAGCATTGATCGTTGCAAAGAGACCATTGCAAGTGCTTTTAATAATGTGGAAGCTGATTACCAGGAGATATGGGATTTAATTGATCAAATATGGAAGATGATGCATAGTCCATTACATGCAACAACATGCTATTTGGACCCTAGATTGTTTGGGTTATCAAGACATAGGGATGAAGAAGTCATGAATGGACTTATCCAGGCTATTGAGAAGCTAAATCCAGATCCAGTAATTGCAGGTTTGGTCAGAAGTCAGTTGAGGGCATACAAGTTAGAAGAAGGGTTATTTGGAACACAATCAACAAAGTATGATAGGAGCATAAGTGATCCAGCAGTATGGTGGGAATTTTATGGTTCAGAGGCACCAAAATTGCAAAATTTTGCAATTCATATCTTAAGCCAGGGATCAAGTGAATTAGCATGTGAAAGGAATTGGAGTTCCTTTGACCACATTCATTCCAAGAAAAGAAATAGATTGTTATCTGGAAGATTAGAAGATCTTGTTTATGTTCGTAGTAACTTGCAGTTGGCTTTGAAAAATGTGGCTAAAGAGTCATCCAATTCCTCTACTCCGTGGATCGATCCTGTTCCAAATGCATCAATGGATGAAGCTGATTTTTACATTGATAGTGACATTGACAGGGAATTGAGTGATGAATTTGATGTTGAAGCATCTAGCAGATTCACAGCTCCTACTGCTCTTGATGATATAGAACTTTTTGATATAACAAGTGGGCCACAGGAACATCAAGAATACGACTTGTGTTCCTGTTTTAGATTTATAGTTTACTTTTTGCATGAACAATTTTCTAAAAATGCCAAGCTACTTTAAACTTTCGAGTTTATATATTTTGAATACTTTTTTATCAACATGTTTTTCAATATATGAAATATGATATGGCCCATGGTTTTGTTGAATTTGATATGGGTGCCAATGTCTATGATGAATTTCTCACCTTGTTTACTATGTATGGAAGTTGGTTCTTTATTGGCACTCGCTTTCATGGTTTATAAATTTATGTGGAAATGATTTAAATGTTTGAGAAATAATCTTATGTGTTTGCAATGCATTATGGACTTTGAATTTGACTTTAAATTGATATATATATATATATACATTTTTTTTTTCAAATTTCTATATGTCGAATTTTATCGGAAAAATTTTAGGTGCTGAACTTTATTTGAATTTCAAGGTCGCCGAATTCGAACACGAACACGAACCTGGTGACTTAGGAGGGCCTTATGACATGCATAGATTATTATTGACCTCTTGCGAGGCTTCTTTTTCATTTATGAGCTAGTTTGGTGAACTTGTCACCAAAAGTTGTATTATTAGAACATTATTTTATTTTTGGGGCTTATGTAGGCCAAGAAGGCTAAATTGAACTCTTTGAACTTCTAAGTTGTGTATAAATACAAGTGAGATGAACTCATTTGCTCATCATCACTTTGGTTTGGATCTCTTATCTCTCTTGAGATTTTCACATTTTTTCTAAAGGATGAATTGGAGCTTTATGGATGAGTTTTGATGTGTGGATATCAGTCTATCTTCTCTTGGAGCTTCTTTATTGTCAATTATGAATGGTTGGATATACTCAATTACATGTAAGTACGTGTTTTTTTGAGATTATTCTTGTTTACTTTTGTCATATATGTTGGATTTGGATTTTCGCTGTTCTAGGGCTAATTGCTGAATGCATTTATTACTTAAAATTGTGGAATTTGTCTCTATTATAGCATCTATCAATGTATGGGCTATGTAATAGGAGCGAAATCTCCTAGGGGTAATTCTATCAATGAATTTGACCTTGACAAGCCATTCCTCTTCTACATCGAAGTATAAAAGCTGCAAGGTTGCTTCTTCTTGACCCAGAAGGAAAACAAAGTGATCTTGAGGCCTCCTTGACTAGGAACTAAGAAATCCTACTCATACTCAACATAGACTCCATTCTCCCAAAGATTAAGGCACTGATCTACCAAGGGTGGTCACTAAAACTCATATTCTCTCACATCCTTCTTGGACTAGCCACATTGGGGTACCTAGTGCCTCAATTTCTCGACAAGCTAGCCATTAAAAGAATTCGATCTCCTAGGGTCTCCTGCGCTGGCCTTTCCTCTAGCTCTCCTCCAATTTTGAAGACATTCCGACGATGGAGTTGGGAGAAAAGCCAAGCCCTAGCTCCGGGATCAAAACTTGCCCTGCCATCCCCAAGGCTAGTACCTCATAGGGTCAAAACAACATCTTTGAGTGAAAATACTTTCTTTGATCCTTTCCCCACCTTGTCTAGGGTAAGAATATCATTGGTTGCTACATACTTTCCTCACACCTTAGACCGGGTCCACTTGGCTCCATGTGGTCTTGTTCCTTTAAAAGATCATTTTTCAAGAACCATTCAGGACACCAATTCTAACAAGGATTTTAGGGATTGGGGAACTCCTTCACAAGTCTTAACCCATAAACCTGACCCTCAAAATTCTCTCTTCATTTCCCTATAATACATAGTACCTTGCTTAGAAATCAAGCAAGCTCCATCCTTCAAAATTCTTTGGGAAAGGGTTTATTTGGGTCACTCATATCCATTGACTCATCATTCATTAGTGACTCCATACATATCGGGTCTCCTCCCATCGGTGAAAGTTTGTAAATAGAAGGGAGCCTTAGCTGAGTTGGGCTAAGTTTCCATTTGTTGCCCTTGGCCTAGCATTTTCCCTTTAGGGATCCCCTGCTAGTTTGAGCGGTAACATTTTGGCGCCATTGCCGGGGAGGAAGCAGGTCTACCTCCCTAGTGAATCATTGAGGAATCGATTCATTGACGACATTTATAAATATTCCTCTAGTGACTCCACTCATTGTCCAATCCCCTAGTTTACTTGAAGGCGACAACATTCCTCCTCTAACTAGGGCTACTGCAAAAAGGGGAAAGCGAACTCCATCACCTGTTGGAACCTCCCTTTTCCCTGAATTCGAGATGGTCAGTGATACATTTCCAAAGATGGCATCTAATTCAAGCACTGACTTCAAAAGGGATCAACCCAAGATGCCCAAGAGTGAAAGACACTTGGTTAGTGTCTTTGCCCCTTTGAAATTGAGTAATGATCCTAAGTCATTACCTGAAAAATTTAACCGATGGTTGCCCAAATTCAAAAGAGATGCTACTTGGACTGCCCATGGTTTCATTGAAGAATTCTATTGCCAGATGTCCCAGAGAATGATATTTGATGAAGATAGGATCATGATGATTTTTGCCTTATCACTTGAGGGACAAACAAGAGATTGGTATCTTAGCCTTCCCCCTGGATGTATAAAGGACTCCGATGAATTTGAGGAGCTATTCATGAAAAGTTGGTCATGCAATGCGCAAGGGACCTTCAACATTGAAAAGTTCTATCAAATAACCAAGGGAAGGGAAGATGTGCGAGAGTTCATTCAAAAGCTTGATAGGGTAGTCAAAGATATACCTGATCATTTGAAGCCAACATCCTTGACAAATTCATAAAAGCCGTGGGTGGCCACCTCACCTATGTGTTGAGGGATAAGAAACCATCCACTTTGGCCGAGGCTAAAGAAATGGCAATGGAAGTTGAAGAAAACCTGCGAATCTCAAAGGTTGATATCAATGATCACCCTAGAGCCAAATTTGAAACCAAGAAGGAGAAGTCCAAAGATCAACACGAAGAAACTCTCCTTTCCATTTCCAAAAAGATGGAAAGGTTCACTGAAGAAGTCAATGCGCGTGGTAGGATTATCATGAACAAGATGCCCGCCTTGGAAAAGGCCCAAAAAATTGAGTTACATCCCTAAAGGAAGACCTTTTCCCAAAAAGCAAAGTGAAGAAGATAGGCCCAGTTCTTCGTAAATCCCAAACACATTGGCTCCAACTAATGCTGTTGAGCCTGATTCTTCATCTGAGGATGAGGGAAGTGAAGGGGATGAAAGTGAGGATGAACAAACTGATGAGCAAGCCAATCTTGTAGAATCTGATATCTTCAACATTTTGCTAGGAGGATCATACACACATCCTCCCATTAGTGAGGTCACTCTTAAGGAAGAATCCATTCTTAATTCCGATTGCCAGGGAAGATTTAGAGGGGTCCAATATTCCTGAAAGGAAAAGGACAAAGACCCTCACCTCCTAAGGAATCACCGAAGGAAGATGCATCACCTAAGAAAGCCCCTCCTAAAGAATCCATCCCCAAAGTTCCTCCCAAGAAGGATTCCCCCATAAAGTTCAATAAAAAAATGATTCTCCTAGGAAAGAATACAGGAAGAAGGAAAAGGGGAAGGGAATTAAACTTGACATCGACATAGGGGCTGCCGTAGGAAAGATGACTATACCTGTTCCCTTGAAGGAGATTGCTAAGCTTCCCGAGCAACAATAACAACTTAAGAAGTCCCCGGGGATTCAAGATGAAGAACTACTTGAGGAATTGCAAAACATTCATATTCCTGACTGAAACCTTGGGCATAAACCCTTCTTGCTTACCTTGGCTATCAATGACCTCTTCTTACACAATTATATGTTAGACTCGGGTGCTTCCGCCAATATCATGCCTTTGAATGTTATGAAGCAATTGGGTCTCAACATCACTCGACCATATAAAAGGGTGTGTGGTTTTAATTCCAAACCTGTGGAAGTTGAAGGCATCATCAAAGACCTTAAGGCCTCTTTAGCTAGGAATCTCGACATATCCCTCCTCATGGATGTTATTGTTATCGATATTCCTGATGTGTGGGGGATGTTGTTATCCCGGAAATGGGGAGCTACTGTTGGGGGGCATGTTCAAATGGACCTATCATACACAACCATCCCACAATCTGATGTCACCCCTTTTATCCTTTATAGGGAACCTGCCTATTTACCGCATGTGATTAAGCCTGGACCATACTATGAGACATGTGAGTTGAGAAACCTTCCCATATCCTCCCTACCCAGGAAGTCTGAATTCTCAAGCGGCCAATCTCTCAAACAAGCAAGAAGTGGAAGCCTAAGAAAGAATATAAGGTTGGGGACTTAGTCTTGGTAGATAAAGATCTTGTGTCTGTCATGATCCATGGAAGGGTTGGGGATGACTATTACTACATTGCTAAACTTAATGATGAACCTTGCCCTGAGCTGGTCAAATTGAGTCATATCTTCTCCTTCCTTGAGACTTGACATTGTATCATATGCATGGTACCAGGTAGAGTAGGATGCATTGCATGCTGATTTCTGCAATAGAAACAACATTATATGATTTTCTCATGGTAGATAGATGCATATTTGCATATTTAGGCTGATAGGCCTTCCTTTTGAATCAATTCAGTCGTCAACACTTTCATTCTCTTATTGACATCTGGCATATGATTTCCTACTCGACATCTGGCTATATCCTTCTTTTGAATTAGTCGACTTGTAGTTTTCGTCTACACTTCCTGTGCCTGCTTGACATCTGTGCACAGATTTTACGTCACCTTTCTGCTCCCCACTTGACATCTGTGCACACCAGTTTTATGCCGGAGTCTTTTACGTCGGAGTTCCAGGACAATCCGTTTCAATGCTGCGTGGATTTTATGGCACTTAACATGAGTTCTTTTCTGCCTATTCCAAATCGGTGATCCCTTCATGCATACTCTTGACACCTTGCTTGCAAATTTGGAACAAAACACGGGCTTCGTTGCAGGTCACGACTACAAGTTGGGGTTTGCAGATCCCATGTCGTGATCTGGAAAAGTAAAACTGACCTGCTGAGTGCTCAACACCGAAGGGACCATCTCTAGCCCACCCTATCACAGTGAACATATCCACGCAATGGCTAAAAATCTCAGTGCATACAACAATGCACTGGCAGTATCGGAGCCTCCTATTAGC
Organism: Pinus tabuliformis; assembly: GCA_031772625.1. Taxonomy (NCBI): domain Eukaryota; kingdom Viridiplantae; phylum Streptophyta; class Pinopsida; order Pinales; family Pinaceae; genus Pinus; species Pinus tabuliformis. Next base: position 355,798,344 of record CM062819.1, on the reverse strand, counting down.
TGCATTTCTGAAGATCTTAAAACGCCTCAGGGCAAGGTCTGCAGTTCGAATCTTCAGGCTGCCTTAGGGCCTTGCTTGAAGGAGGCAGATAAGCAACACCTCGTAGGAGACGAGAAATCTCTACGCAGAGAATGCATTAAGCTCTCCATCGTGCTTGTTTTCATGGCCTCTACCTCAGTTGCAGTCAACCATTTTCTCCTCTTGTCCACCAAGCTCTCTGTTTACAAGTGTAGGGTGTTTGAAGAGTTCCAGGAAATTGGGAAAAAGTTTCAAATCTCAGGAAGCCAAATTCACTTGGCATTAGCTGGAACTATAATTGGCCTCATCATCTTGGCCCTAAGGTTCTTCGTTCTTTATAATTGGCCTTATCACCTTGGCCCTAAGGTTCTTCATTCTTTTCACTCGGAGGGACCCAATGATTCCAAATAAGAAAAGTGTTTTTGCTGCTATAGAGATTGCTCAGGATTTCAAATCCCAAACCCCAAGTGAGTCGGGAAGCAGTGAACATGTTTCAGTAAAGAGAACTCTCTGTTATGAGAAACAGGACCGTCCTTTGAGGCCATTAGAGGATAGCCCCATGCCTTGGAAGCCTATTTCCAAGCATGACGTCAAGTGAATGAAAACAAGTTACCTAAAGCATTGTCTATTTTGAAATTTATTCTCGAGAAGGAGAGTTCAAGGCCTTGTTGAATTCGATTGATTGATCAGTTGTTGTACGAGTAGTAAATGGTGCATACCCACTTGCTGAACAACACTGATTGAGTTCGCATTCAGGTCCAAACCTCCCCATTGTTTTACAGTTGCGGTTTTTCAGTTTTCTATTGAGATTTGTCGAATAAGAGGAAAAATTGTCTCTTGGACCAGATTCTACTCCTAGCAGGGTCCCTCCCTCATTGGTTTCCAACATTTCTCCCTATACTCCTCCCAAAAGTTCGTTTAGTCAGAGAAGGCACGAGGCATTTACCGACAATATGTTCAGGAGTGCCACGGATTTACAGGTTTCTAGCCCAGAAAGTAGTGGATCGCAAGCTAAGAGTCTCTGTGATGGTCGTTTGGCTTCACTGAAAGCAGAGGAAGCATGTGAACTGGTAGTATTATATTTAGTTTTTCAATTTCTTTTTTTATGATGACCTGGACTTTATTTTGAACTCATTTCCCCTGTTTTTGATGTTATGATGTTAATTACAAAGTTCAGATTTAACTCTGAACTTTTTCATGCTTTCACTGACTAGCAACTTGATTTCACATATTTCACAAATTCCCTCCTATAGATCTCTCAAATGCCCAGCAAGTACATTCATTTGTTATTGGTTTCATGTGTGTGTGTGGACAAGTACATCCAATCCCTCGTTGTTATTTCTTACAATTACAGATCTTAACTTTCTAAGTTGAATAACTCTTCTCTAGAATAATCCAGTATCTCTATATCAAAATGAATGTATCTTGTCACTAGAACAAATCAACTTTTAGTAAAGTCTGATTTTGAATTTGGGTTTCATATACCCGCATTTTCACTCTGGCTTGGGAGGCTTGATCATAGTTTTTTGCACCTTTTGGGGTTTATTTGTAATCTATATGAGCTTTAGAGATCGACATGCATCATACACCTCTTCATTATTTGTAATCTATATGAGCATTAGAGATCAACATGCAAAATTGCTGATGTAATATTGTTTTTGGCTTCTACAGAACTCTAGTCAATATAATAAAGATGCCTATTTTGACTAGAATGACACCAGATATACTTGATAGATTTGTTTTTTTGGCTTCTATAGAGCTATAATCAATTTAATAAAGATGCTTATTTTGACTAGAATGATCAAGGACACCAGCTGGACTCGATAGATGGTCTAGAAGCCTCCGACATTGCCTGGTAGTTGGTACATATCGAAGCCTCCAATAATACGATAAATCCTAGCTATTGTGAGATATCACATGAAGGTTTGGTTTCAAGTTTTTAGCAATTCAAATGTGTGCTTTTAGAAAGTACAAAATTTGTACCTTTTGAATGGAACAACCGGCAATGTTTTGTGAATCTGAGCTATTATTTGTACTTGTAATGGTGACATGATGTCTTCATGCAAGGTGTTATAATGGAACCAAATGTGTAATTTCCTTTCCAATAAGGACATATGTTCAGGTTTGATAAAGGGGAAGGTCTGAACAGAAAGATTTTACCTTTGATGGGGTGTCTCTTTCGTGAGGGTATAGTATTAATACAACTTTTCCACAAATTTTTCTAATAAGGCCTTTATTTATGTTGCCTTATGATTCTGTCTTTTTAATATTTTTCAAGAAATTGTTTGCAAAATTCCAATTACCTTTTTATGTAGACAATGGTCCAAAGAGTTTGACAAAAAACAACTACTATTTAGAGTCTGCTCTATAGAAATCACTATTACATAGTGACTTCTCTCGCTGCTATGTAAAAACAGGAAAGGAAACACCTTGGGAAATATGGACTTGGGAGGGAAGCAGTCTGTAACTCTTGCTGCTACTATCACTAGATTTAAGTTACATTTTGATGCAACGGTCTATTGCAAACTGACTTGTCTTGCTGTTATGTAAAAACAGGAAAGGAATGATATTTGAAATATGGGCAGGGAGGGAGCATTCTGTATCTCTTGCTGCTATTTGAAGTTGCAGCACTGGATATTGATGTGTCTACAAATGTATTTTATAACATATGATCATGAGAAGTGGCAACAATATATGATCATGAGAAGTGGCAGCACTGGGTATTGATGTGTCTATGACTGCATTTTTTCTAAACATATAACAGGCGTATATTCATGGTATGAATTACATTACTGGTACATTAGTAGGCTTGACTGTCATACATAAATGACAAATGCAGATGGCTCTTTCAAGCATGTCAGCAATTACCTTAAACATCGAATAACACTTTCTGTTGTTGATGCTTCTTGTAAGGCTTCTACTGCAGCTGAAAGAGCTGCATCTCGTCATTGCAGAGCTTCCTGAAATGAAGATCATAAAAAAATCAAAATCAAAATCGATACTAAGCCAACACAGATGAGTTTTTGTTAACTAACCATACGGGGAAAATATGCTTCAATGTAAAAAGGATAAACTACCTTTCCAAGTCCAACAAAACTGGATGGGAGTGAATCCCATGAAATTTTGATGTCAGACAATTTCTTGTGATTGACAGTTGCCTTGACCATATTACGAGGAGTTACATTGGTGGATGACTTAGAACTCTTCTGAGATGATGGATTAATACACCCTGCATTCATAGCTCCTTGTGCAGTTCCCACCTTTGATGGTGAAGAAGCTATATTTTGTGTCCTTTGTATTGATTCAGTGCTACCAGGAGACTTTTTGTTCGAGAAAATCTGCAAGTACAAGGCATAAATGATATGCCAACAGATTAGAAAAAAATATCAATTGCTCAAAGTTCAAAAGGTTCACAGCCAAAGCAGGTTTTTGAGATGCAGCACTCAACGAGGCAAGAATATATTGCGTCTCTCAGGAGGTACATGGTTTTCTTAATGTCTTTTATTTATTTAAAACATGTGTATATATTGTCCCATATATTTTGGATATTTTCGATGAGAAGATTTTCATTAATCCACTGAGTTTCACATTTTTTTTTAAGAAGTAATAGGCAGTTGCTTTGATTAATTTTGGAGAAGTAGTAGTGGCTTTTCAAGGGGTGCATCAAAATATCAGGGAGTAACCAGGTATGCATTTAATTTGATGAAACTTTTTGGATTATTGTGTGAATTTATAGTCACTAAAGCTTCACTCAATGACATATCAAAGAAATCGCATAAAATAAACTGCATCTTTATATTTCAAACTGAAAGTTATTCTTTTATTTTTCCTCTTAGTGTTAAGAGAAGCTACTCCATGGTATAAGTTGAAGTCTATAAAACAATGAAATTTGCCGATTACAAAGGCAGACATCACATGTCCAGCCAAATACCAGTGACTGCTGGATCGCTTCAGAGCTGGAGATTGGTCTTTTTTTTCCTAGGTGGCTATGATCAAGAAGAGAAAGCTGCGAGAGCTTATGATATGGAAGCTCTCAGTTACTGGGGACTTACAACAACTACAAACTTTCCTGTATGACTGCTTATATGGTTTCCAACATTCATTATTTTCTATTTTTAATATTTTTTACAAAAATACTTGTACTTTTAAATCTTTTATAAAAATTCAACAATTTTAACTTCGTAAGTCTATCGGCCACTCTTTGTACCTTTTGGGACAATTGCTAGTTTATTTCCTGTTGATATTGTGGCCTAACATATTAGCATGTGCGATCATGAGTCGTTGCGAAAGCATGCTGCCCCGTGTTTTTTCATCTATTGTATGTGCAGGTGACAGGTCTACGGTAACCAAGAGATTGCTGGAGTTCTCGTGACCTCCCGATCGAGTAGCTTCGCCCACTTCTTCGAGATATCACGTCCCAGTTGGAGCCCGATGTTACCCACCATTTGTGGGTAATATCCCTAGGAGATTTTTTTCCTCCAAGATGGTCCTTGGCTGGCAGCTAGCAGCCCCTTGCAGCCACCAATTAGCTCATTGTGCCTTCTTCTCTGCCACCGGAGCGAGCCATGTGGGCCCTCGCCCATCTGCCATGATTGTATGTTTGAAGGTGGGCCTCCCGAATCTAAAGGTATGCCTTGTCATTCGGAAATTGAGTATTGTAGTTTGCTTATCATGGACACTTCTGGGCATGGATTAATGGGGGCATTTGACAGAAATAATGGGCTAGGTCTGTACTTCTGTCCTCTAGACCCCTTTTAGGAATTAACCTCGGATTCTAGTCTCGTAGGATCTCTTTTACTGACCATTTGGTTCTAGGGATGGTATTTCACGAGAAACTCTGATTTTGGTTGCATGGTCCCGCTCCCTTATCCGCTTATATTACCCTCTTTCCATTCATTATTACCCCATCCATCATTTTTCCCGCCTGGGTCCACATTCCTCCATTGGGTCCACATAGGGTTAGCTTGCCCCTTCCCCTTGCCCACACCTTGGGTCATGGCCTGGAATGAAGCCCGAAGGTTGATGCAGCTGAAAAGAAAGTTAAAAGCATATATGGCCACATTCAACAAGAAAATGTACCACAAAATGCAAAAGATGGCGGGACAAAAACATTTAGCACGTGGGCAAAAGCCAATACATGATCTCTACCCTATCATCATGGCCATCACCCTGGTTCCTACAGGTTCTATGAGCCTTCTTCATCATATAGGAACCCATGATTGTCCCAACCCCTAGTGGGCGATGAACCGCCCCACCTTAAAAAAGGGGATTTCACTGCTATATCTTATACATCATGCTCTAACCCCTTGAGCCCCGAGCAGTCAATCAAAGAAAATCATAAAAAGGCAAAAGGCATAAAAGAAGGGTGGAAAAATCAAGGTCGGGGCACCTCATGTACCACGATTGCTCCCTCCTATACATTATAAACCCAAGTGTGGGCTTCCCTCTTATTAGCTACCCTTGCACCCCAACATGTGACCCAGGGCTGCCCCTTCTCATCCCCTACTTCATTCACCATATTTGTCACATGCCACCACCTTTTGAAGGATGTACCTTGAATATTATCCCCTTTAGAAGTAGAAACCACCTAATAGGGTACTTGGTTAACCCCATTTGGAGTTTAGGAGACATTGGCACATCCCGAAGCCCATTATGGAAGGGCAGGCCATTATGAAGTCCCCACCTATGGTCCATGATTAGGTAAGCTCATTTACTCGATTTCTCTAATGACTTGTTGTACTGGAAGGCTAGGGGATGCATTGGATCTTATGTAGGATTGTAGATGGTTTCCATTTGGGCTTTGGTCTCCCTATACGGGGTCCTAATCCTCTAAAGGGCTACATTGGCACATGTAGGGTGAGCATTGAGAGCCATAGGCCTCCACAACAACAGATTGCACTCCATGGATCTTGACAACCATTCAGAGATTTCTTGTGGTTCATTTAGTGGACGAGGATGATCCACCTGATCCATCATGCCCAACCGACCCCAGATCTACACCATACACTTGGCAGATGATCCAGGACTTGTACGATGATGTGGCATCACCTACACCATCATACTAGGCGTTGTAGGCGACCTATAGGCATCTTTGATTTGTTTGGAGACCCATGAGGACCCTTGTGTGCCCCCACATGTCATTTGAAGTACCACAAATTATTACAAGGGGCCAACCCCCTTGTCCACTGTTTTTGAGGGTCTTATTCTTCATTGTGGCACCCATGGACCTCATTAGGCCTCTTAGAGGGCCCTACGACATGCATAGATTATTATTTGACCTCTTGAGAGGCTTACTTTTTCATTTATGAGCTAGTTTGGTGGGATTGTCACCAAAAGTTGTATTATTAGAACATTATTTTATTTTTGGGGCTTATGTAGGCCAAGGAGGCTAAATCGAACTCCTAAGTTGTGTATAAATACAAGTGAGATGAACTCATTTTCTCATCATCACTTTGGTTATTGGAATTTCTAAGTCTAACTGTCAGAAATCCTTCATGTACTTTCTGATTTATTTCTACCCACTTGTTTTGTTTAATTAACAAGTTATTTGCCATGTAAATACTGAAAATAAATACAAGTACATGCTCAACACATTACAAATCATCAAATGAAGGAAAAACAAGCACACAAGTAACACCGTTGTTTTTGGACTAATGTCCCCGGAAAAACCCAATGCGGGAAAACCGATGCAGCTATTTGAGGGTTTTATTATTAAGCAGTTTCAGAATACAATCTGGGTGCCAAATCGGCTCACCCAACAGAGAATGATCTCGGAAGTAGTACCTCTCAGTTGGAGACAAATATTTCGGCTAAAACCTTGGATGAACAATCCCACAGCTCTCAGCTCCAATCTGCCCCACGAAATCTCCAACGTCTGCCTCTAGGGACTGCGTCAGCCTCTCTGGCCCAACGTCAGCCCAGCGTCACCCCAACTTGCCCTGCGTCAGCCTCTGGAGGCACTGTGTCAGCCTCTAGAGCCTCTGCGTCACCCACGCTGGCTCTCTCTGGCACTGCGCAACTCTTGGATGCCTCTACGTGGGCCTTGACTGGCTCTGCGTGGCCTCTAGTTGGCTCTGTGTCCCTCTCTCCCGACTTATACACTGATGCTCCCGGTATCCTCTCTACCTCTCTGCTTCTGTATTCACTGTCCCTCAGCTGCAACTCATGATCACCTCTTCGATTTCATCAGCAAGCCTTGCCCCAGAAAATTGAATTCTTGATCAACTCGGTGTATTCTCCAGGTGACCTTCAAGCCTCCTCTTATACTTTTCTCGTTGACAATTCAACGGCTGAGATTAAGTCCCTAATCAACGGCTAATATTAACTCTGGCTTGATCCATGACTTTTGGACCATTCTAACACAGTTTTATATTAATTCACATTAATATTTTATTTTCCCTAAGTTTAGACTTAGGGACTCCATTAAAAATATTAATTATTTTAATATCTCCCAAACTGTTTAGAATCTGCCGAAACCATTTTTGGGTATTGGAGATCTCATGTGCTTTAGCCTCTCCGCAAAGTTTCGTGTCTAGATCACATCCGATGCTACCCCAAATCAACACTCCCTCTTAGCGAGGACTATGCTCTAGTAATACTCCTCACTAAGTATCACCTTGATCATCCGGCATCGGTCCTGGTGCTGATGCTAGGCCTGCTGCCCGACATCACTATTGCATTATGTACTGCTACCCATGGCCCTGCCACTGCCACTGCTGCATCCATATGGCAGCCCCTCTCATCATGTTGCATCATGCTGCCCATAGCACTGCCACTGCTAACTGTTGCACTGCAACTCAGTTACTGAGAAGTAAGTAACTGATCTCCCAACTCTGACATCTCTGTCAGGCTAAAGACACCCTCTATGTTGAAAATCCCTCTGTCGCTGACAAGTGCTCCTTCTCTGACCTTTGCGCTGCTGCAACAACTCCATGCATCGTGCATTGTTGCCTCACATTGCCCTGGGAATCCTGCACTGTAGCTCCCTCTATCGCTCCATCCGCATCTGTCTCTACTGACATCCGCCAGTATTGCTACTCCTCTTCGGGGCTCCCGTAGCAAGGTATAATCCAAGAGGCTCGGTACCTCGAGGATCCTGCCCCGTAGTCCATCTGACTACAGCTCGATGTCTCCCCACTTCCTCTCAATTGCGCGTGTGAGCACTCATGGCATAGTCATCATCTGTCTCCACTTCCTTCTCCGCCCTTGCTGGCGCAGCCTTGGTCTTGGAAGCCTCTCCCTTGCTTTTCTTCGTCGGACACTGGCTCGCATAGTGACCCAGTTCCCCGTAGTGGAAGCATTTGACCTTGGAGAGGTCCTTCTTCCATTTCTCCTGCTTTCCCTCAGATGCTAGGGCAGCATCCTCCTCTTCCTCCTTGATTCTGACCTGCTTGCCCATGCTTCCCGCCTTGGTCAGCCTTCTGATCTCTTCTTGGTGAAGAGCCGCCCACAGTTCCTCCCAATCTGGAAGGGTCGACCTGCCCAGTATGCTTTGGACAAACACCTCCCAGTCTTCTGAGACTGCGTTCAGGGCTGTCCTCACCATCAATTCTTGATCCGGCGTGGCCCCTATGGAAGTTAGTTGATCCCGGATCTCCTTCAATCGACTGAGGAAGGTGTCGATCTGTTCTCCCTTCTGCATCTGGTATGACCGCAACTGATTTTCTAGTAGCATCTTCCTCTGCACGGAAGTATGCTGATACAATTTCGTCAGGGCCTCCCACATTGCATTTGCCGTTTCCTTTTCAGCAATATGTGGTACTACATGGTCCTTGACCTCGTCAAGGATGATGCTCTTGGTCCTCACCATTGCCTCCTCGTACCTGTGGTTTTCAGGTGGGTCAACTGGGATCGCTATCGTCTTCAAGGCGAGGTGCTTGAGACGAGTTCTGTCTAGAACGGACAAGATTTTGGCCTTCTAGACTACGAAGTTTGAGGCTTCGTCCAGTGTGTCCTGGTCTCTTACCCTGTTCACTACCATTTTGCTGCTCCTCTACTTCCCTCCTGGAAGTTCTCGGTGTGACTCCCTCTGAGCCTCAATTTCCCTCCTGGAAACCCCTTTTCCAATGTCGAGATGCCCCCACTCCGATCGTTAGTGCAGCTGCACCACTGATCCGGATTTCTTGGCTAGAAATCCTCGACAACAACTCCCTCCTCCTTGGTCTTGCCCTGTTAGGTACTGTTTTGACCATAATACCCCACCAACTTCACTCTGCAACTTACCCACAGCCTCCTATGCCTCAGCAAACTGAAGGTTAGAGCTTCTAGGCTCTGCGCAATCCCGGCACCAGCAAAATCCGCACCTCCTGGCCACGGGCGTCAATCCTTCCTGACTGAGAAAGATGACCGGGCACTGCGTAGGTCAAGTCTGCTCCCTTCTGCCACTGCGTTGATCCTCTTCCCGGCTCAAACTTGATGATGCAGGCACTGCGTCACCCCTTCCTTGCTGCTTCTCTACTAGGAACAACTTATGTCAGTCAGGAAGACTGTTTTTGCTGCTGCTGCTCTGCTCGGATGATGCCCTCAGTTCTCTTGTGATCTACAATCACGCTCTGATACCAAGTTGGAATTTCTAAGTCTAACTGTTAGAAATCCTTCATGTACTTTCTGATTTATTTTTGCCTACTTGTTCTGTTTAATTAACAAGTTATTTAACGTGTAAATACTCAAAATAAATACAAGTACATGCTCAACACATTACAGATCATCAACTGAAGGAAAAACAAGCGCACAAGTGACACCGTTGTTTTTGGACAAATGTCCCTGGAAAAACCCAATGCAAGAAAACTGGTGTAGCTGTCTGAGGGTTTTATTATTAAGTAGTTTCAGAATACAATCTGGGTGCCAAGCCGGCTCACCCAACAAAGAACGATCTCGCAGTAGTACCTCTCAGTCGGAGACAGATATTCTGCCTAAATCCCTGGATGAACAATCCCACAGCTCTCAGCTCCAATTTGCCCCACGAAATCTCAACGTCTACCTCTAAGGACTACGTCAGCCTCTTTGGCCCCCCCAACTTGCCCTGCATCAGCCTCTAGAGCCTCTGCATCACCCACGCTGGCTCTCTCTGGCACTGCGCAGCTCCTGGCTAGCTCTGCGTGGGCCCTGACTAGCTCTGCGTGGCCTCTAGTTGGCTCTGCATCCCTTTCTCCCGACTCTTGCACTGATGCTGGCGGTACCCTCTCTGCCTCTTTGCTTTTGTATTCACTGCCCCTCAATTGCAACTCTGATCACTCCTTTGATTTCCTCAGCAAGCCCTGCGTCAGAAAATCGAATTCTTGATCAACTCGGTGTATTCTCCAAGTGACCGTTAAGCCTCCTCTTATACTTTTCTCGTTGACAATTCAACGGCTGAGATTAAGTCCCTAATCAATGACTAAGATTAACTCTGGCTTGATCCATGACTTTTGGACCCTTCTAACATAGTTTTATATTAATTCATATTAATATTTTATTTTTTAGTATCTCCCAAATTGTTTAGAATCTGCCCAAACCATTTCTGGGTATTGGAGATCTCATGTGCTTTAGCCTCTCCACCAATTTTCGTGGCTAGAGCACATCCGATGCTACCCAAAATCAACATTGGTTTGGATCTCTTATCTCTCTTGATATTTTTGCACTTTTTCTAAAGGATGAATTGGAGCTTTACGGATGAGTTTTGATGTGTGGATATTGGTCTATCTTCCCTTGGAGCTTATTTATTGTCAATTGTGATTGGTTGGGTATACTCTATTACATGTAAGTACGTGCTTTTTGATGTTATTCTTGTTTACTTTTGTCATGTATGTTGGACTGGGATTTTCACTGTTCTAGGGCTAGTTGCTGCATGCATTTATTGCTTAAAATTGTGGAATTTGTCTCTATTATATCATGTCTTAATGTATGGGCCATGTAATAGGAGCGAAATCTCCTAGGGCTAATTCTATCAACGAATTCGACCTTGACAAACCATTCCTCTTGCACATCGAAGTACAAACGCTGCAAGGTTGCTTCTTCTTGACCTAGAAGGCAAACAAAGTGATGTTGAGGCCTCCTTGATTGGGAACCAATAAATCCTACTCATACTCAACATAGACTCCATTCTCTGAATGATTAAGGCACTGATCTACCAAGGGTGGCCACTAAAACTCATATTCTCTCACATCCTTCTTGGACTAGCCACATTGGGGTACCTAGGGCATCAATTTCATGACAAGTGAGCCATCAAAAGAATTCGATCTCCTAGGGTCTCTTGTGTTGGGCTTTCCTCTAGCTCTCCTCTAATTTTGAAGATATTCCGATGGTGGAGTTGGGAGAAAAGATAAGCCCTAACTCCGAGATCAAAACTTGCCCTGCCATCCCCAAGGCTAGTACCTCATAGGGTCAAGACTCAAAACAACATCTTTGAGTGAAAATGTTTCTTTGATCCTTTCCCCACCTTGTCGAGGGTAAGAATATCATTGGTTGCTACGTACTTTCCTCATAGCCTAGACCAGGTTCACTTGGCCCCGTGTGGTCTTGCTCCTTTAAAAGATCATTTTTCAAGAACCATTCGGGATACCAATTCTAATAAGGAGTTTATGGATTTGGGAACTCCTTCACAAGTCTTATCCCGTAAACCTAACCCTCAAAATTCTCTCTTCCTTTCCCTAGAATACATAGTACCTTGCTTAGAAAGCAAGCAAGCTCCATCCTTCAAACTTTTCCGGGAAAGGGTTTGTTTGGATCACTCATATCCATTGACTGATCATTCATTAGTGAATCCATACATATCGGGTCTCCTCCCATTGGTGAAAGTCTGTAATTAGAAGGGAGCCTTAGCTGAGGTGTCAGTGGGCTAAGTCTCAATTTGTTGCCCTTGGCCTAGAATTTGCCCTTTAGGGATCCTCCTTAGGTCCCCTGCTAGTTTGAGTGGTAACAAGCCCTACAAGCAATTATCTCTGAAGCAACAAGGAAAGAATGAGTTGGCTCCAAAATTTTATGGATAGTTCCAAATAATCAATAAAAGCAGTGAAGTGGCTTACGGATTGAAATTACCAGATAACTGTCGGATCAGTAATGTGTTCCATTTATCATGTCATAAAAAAATGCTAGATCGAAATCAATCAGCTCAAACAGAAGTATCAAAGTTGATGACGAAGGAAGAATCGTTTTAGAACCAGAAGGCATTCTTGCTACTAGAAAAAAGGTATCACATTCTAAAACAATTAACGAATACCTCATTAAATGGAAAAAGACTTCCAGAAGAAGATTCTTCATGAGAAACAAAGTTTTGATAACACCCAACGTTACCCATGCTTTGAGGTCAAAGCATCTTAAGGGGGTGGCAATGTTGTGAAAAAATAAATAAATAATAAAAAACATTAAACAATAAAAAAATTAATAATTAATTAATTAATGAAAATTTTTTAGTTATGAAGAGATAAGTCATTTGGACATGACCATTCAACCTTTGTGATCAGTCAATGTCTATTTAGGTACATCATCATGAAGGCATGTAATCATCAATTCAATTCTCATTCAATAATTAATACTATATATATATATATATATTATGCTCAGTTTCGACTTCTACTGTAACAGAGGCATAAGGCCCAAGGGTGGATTTCTTTTAGCTTTCCTTTTGGAGCTTGTGGTTGCTTCCATATTGTGGTTAGATTGAGACATGACATTTTGTCTAGAGAAGGTGGCCATTGCATTTTCGAAAGCTCAGATCTTGCGGCATGGTTAATTTTGTACTTATATTAACCCCTTTGCCACCAATGCCCAAAAGGTGCTGCCCAACCTGACTATAATTCCAAGCCCAAGGATGGTCACAAATATTGCATATCCAATGATGTGACCCACCACTTTGCTTTCCTGGTTTTTTGTTGGTTAAAGAGGAGTATTTTGGTTGCATATAGCAAAAGTGGTTTTGTTAGATCAAATGCCCCCTTTGGGTATTCAGCCAATGCCCTTGGCAGGCAAAGTTTGGCATTAGTTTGGGTTTCATTCAACATTGATGAGGTGGCATATCAACTCCCACTTTCAACCTCTGTCCCACTCCCAACATGACCTCCTGCTTGGTCATCATAATCATTATCACTATTACTGCTACTGTTATTTTTGGAAGTAGTCATGATGCTGCTTTTAAACTTTAATGTGAAGATTTTTAATCTTTGGAAACCAGCAGCAAGGGTTTTTCATTAAAATTGATCAAACTTGTCTTTAATCTTTCATGGTGGATTGCATGCCCAAATGCCGAGTTTGAATGCTGTACATGATAATAGGAGATAAAACAAAAAAAAACTCAGAAATATAAAAACAGGAAGCATTTCGATTTCAGATTGGAGACAGAGGTTCTTGACCCTGCTTCCACACTGCTAGATGAAGAATTTTGCAGAAAGAGAAACTCAGAAATCTGCTGGAGGAGAAATATGAAATAATCTCAAGAGAAATGATGAAATCTAGAAGTGTTGAAGGAGAAATTGACAGCATAAGAGAGAAAACTGTGGTTCTCTCTTCTAAAGTTCCAAGAGAAATGAGAAATCACTCCAGGGACCAAGATAAATGCTAAATTTCTCAAGAAAAGTTGTTGCTAGCTCATGGTGGCTTACTATTTTCATGCAAAAGCCAAAATGGTTTTGATATGAGGTAGAGGGTGATTAATGTGTAGTTGTTATGTTTTTTTTTTAAACCTTTTGTGTTTTTTTAGTTTTTAGGGGTTATTGAAAAATAAATGGGGGGAGTGAGGGGGTTAGGTGGAGGTGCACTGACAAGTCTCCATTTTTGCAAAACATTTTGGTGTGTGTTTCACAAAAAGGGGGATGCATCCCTGTGGAACTCTTATTCTCACTATAGTGATTAAATACTTTTCTAGTAGTTAGCCCATTTTGCCCCTGGCTTTGGGTATAGTGTATTTTAATTTTCTTGTTTAGCAATACCTGTGCAAACATCTTTACAGTGGACGACTCTGGAAAATTGTTTGATTGGATGTTAAAGGTCCCTAGCTCTTATGACGAAAGGAAAACATGCCTGTATAATTAATGCTGCTTTTAAGTCATTATGTTCTTAATAATTGGAACATTGCTTTTCTTGTATTGATACCAAGGCTTCTAAAGAAATGCATTGGGAAACTGTTGCAAAATAATTTCTGATATCATTCAATAGACATGTTTAAACATCAAAATCAAAATCTCTTTTGCAACAGCCAGATATTTGACACAACCTCTAATGCCTTCTACTGTAGTTTGAAGCTATCCAATATGATTTTTCCTTTCCAGGTGCTATCCAGCTTACAAGACATCTTGTTCTAGCTTTGGTTTGTAAAGGCTGAAGTTATACTTCCATCTGACATCATTTTCAGGTACTATGAGAGCATTCATACTCGTACTTTTTCATAGTTGTACTTTACAGGTGAAAATGAAGCTAGAGAAGAAGATATACCTTGTTTTCTTTTTCATGATTTCTTTTGTTTTTTATTTGATATCTGTATTCGCCAAGTTGGCCCCATATGGGTCCACTCTTGGTCTTGTAGGGGTCCAGCAGGCTGGGGGATGCACATGCATCCCTGGGACATCTCCAAAACCCCCAAAGTCCCATGGTGGTATTATTTCCAAAGGTACCCCAGAAAAGAATGGTGGAAGCATGCACGAAGCAACATTGATGCAATTTTCTCATAAGACATCGTACATTTTCAATGGTTTGAAGGGGGCCTTAATGCATAAATTTCTATTAAGATTAAAGAACTTGATGCCTGTGATAACTTACATGTATAAGACTATCAGGGATAGTGAAGGATTGCAACGACAAGATGGAGACCTTGACTGTGCGGGTGCCAGATCTTCTTGGAAGGTGTTGTTTGATCAATTTACTTATATTTGGAGTGTCACTGTTCACATTAAGGATGGAATTGCAACTAGATATCCAAATACTATAGAGAAAGCCCTGTTCACTACCTTGAAAGTGGAATCCACCTAAAAAGATGCAAGCACATGATCATCCATTGACAAGGAGAGGAGATTTGCAGAATGAAACAAATAACTACTATCATATAAGAAGCCTTATTTTTTGAAAGCTTCTTTCCATCTAGGTGGCAATTTCCCTCCTAAGCAAAAGAGTTTGGTGAGGTTAAAAAGCCTCAAATTTTTACTTGAGGGAATAATGCAAGGATACTCCTAACTAGAATGTTGAGCATTCATCACTCTATGCCGAAACAGAATCTGCCAAGGAATGGAGCTGCCCAAACAACCCACCACCCAATTGGACACAAGGATATTGCTCTAAGTTGTGACATCAATCAAACCATTCCCCCCTCATCCTTAGACATAGTACAAACATTTGAGGGCATGAACGAAAGACTCCTCTAGCCACCATTCTTAGACCATTGGTAAGATCAGAGTTTGTGCTAACTATTGGAATTGAGTCCTACAAGGGAACTAGCAAAGTGGCATAAGAAAGATGGAAATCCTAAAGAATGCAACCAACAACAATCAACTGGCTAGCAAAGGGGAGTTTCTTATGATGCTAGATGTGTAGCCTACTCGGAAGCCTTTGAAGAAACCAATTTCACATGGGTATAGTGTTGATTTTTGTAGCATCGGATGTGTTCTAGCCATGAAATTTGGTGGAGAGGCTAGAATACATGTATTCTCCAAAACCTAGAAATAATTTATGGAAATTCCACCTAGAGACGACTTAATTAAAATAATTAATCTTTTTTTAATGGTACGTAAGTCTAAACTTAGGAAAACTGATTAATTAAAGGGTATTAATTAAGTCATGATGAGAATCTTCTAGAAGAAGATATGGATCGATTTTTAGTTAATTTTAGCCATCGGTTATGTTTTAATCTTGGCTGTTGAAGACTCAACGAGAGATTATAAGAAGAAATTCGATGGGGGTTGGAGAACACACTTGGAGTCACCGGGAATTCGATATTGCTGGGAAATCGAAGAGTAGCAGCTGTGAGTTGCTAGAGGTGATTCAGTAGTTTCGAAGCAATGAGAGAGGGGCAGGGATAGTAAGGCGGGAAGGAAAATTTTCTAGTCTGGTGAGTGAGAGACAGCGTACTCCATAGAGAGGCTGACGCAGTGTAGAGAGGTAGCACAGAGCTTCAGAGGGCGTTCCGGATTTTGCTGAGGAGAAGTCGAGATTCAGTGGCAGGAGTCGGAGTGGGAGCCCGGTGTGAAAATTCCTAAACCAGAATTCCTACTGCAGCAAATTGATGTTACTTCTCCTACTCGTTAATCCATACAAGTTATTTACTGTGTTATATGGTAGATATCGAAGTAAATACTACTGCAACCTTCATTTAATTAAAAGTAATATGCCGAAACAAGAAACTGAACAAGAAAAGATGCAACACAAGTGACACAGTTATTTTTGGACAAATGTCCTCGGAAAAACCCAATGTGGTAAATCCGGTGCAACAGATTTGACAGTTTTTATTATTAAGCAATAGTTATTTCTGAATACAAACTCTAGATGCCTTGTTGGCTATCTAGTACAGAGAGTATCACTTGCCAGCAGAAATTAGTGAGATTACCTCACTCTACACTGCAAGTCCCGGCTGATCTGTCCGCTGAACCAACAAGTCCCTGGCTACCTTTGCGCTGCCCCTACGCAGTCAATGCGTGGGCATGCGTCACTTCCTTTGAGGCACTGCGTCACCTCTTTGTTAGATCGATTTTCTCTCAAGAGCTTTGACTTCAGCCCTCCCGGCTAAGAACGTCAAACCCCCAGCAAAATCTCGGACTTCTGCTTGGAAGGCACTCTGTTGCTTTGCATGAGACCTTCCTGGCTCTGTGTCACCCTCATTGGGCACTGTGTTGCCTCCTCTGCGTCTTTCTCTGCCTCTTTGCTGCGTATGCTTCACTCTGGAGAAGATCCTCTAGCCAAAACTATCTCTGCCCCTCTCTGCATGATCATCACGAAATCACTGTGCTGCTCTAGCTTCAGCAATTCGATCTGACTGATCAACACTGTGTGTTCCAAATGACTCTCGAGCCTCCTTAAATAATAGTCTCGTTGACATTCAACGACCCAAATTAGAAGCTAATCAATGGCTAAGATCATTTCTGCTTGATCCTCGTCTTCTTCTAGAAGTTACACCCACGGTTAGATTAATACCCATTATTTATTTTAATTTCCTAAGTTTAGACTTAGGGACCTATTAAAAATAATTAATTATTTTAATAAAAATGTCTCTGGATGGAATTTCTCAAAACGATTTCTGGGTATTGGAGAATACATGTGTATAAGCCTCCCTGCAAAATTTGAGACTTAGAGCACATCTAATGCTACCAGAAATCAACACTCCCTCTTAGCGAGGAATATGCTCTAGCAATGCAACTTGTTGAAGCATCACTTTGTTCTGTAACATCTCCTTTTGTGCTGCTGATGTTTGACATCTTGTCCACCAACTACTGTGCAAATGCTGCATCTGTATTGCTGCTGACCCTGCCACTGTCAACACTGCATCTGTACTGCGACTCCCTCTCAATTCCGCATTCGTGCTGTTGCTGGCACTGCCACTGCTAAGTGCATCTGCACTGCAACCTTCTCCAATTGATGTTGCTACTGCATCAGCAACGGAAAAGCATCCCAAACCACTGAATTGTTGTTCAGTATGATGCATCTCGCTGCCGGACTCTGACTGCTGCTAGTCTCTATGTTGACCCAATGAAGCCTTTGCGCTGCTGCAGACCTCTGCTCTGTGCCATCTGCATTGTTTCCAACTCTGCTTTGCGCTGCTCAGTCTCTGGCGCTCCTAGCCACTGCAACTGTCACTTTGGCACTCTTGTGCACCAACTGGCCCAGTCCATCCTGCTACCTCTATTCTGGGCTCCCGTAGCAAGGAATTGATCCGAGAGGTGGGCTCCTCAAGAATCCTGCCCATCTGTAGCTTTTTCGAACTACAACTCTAAATTAGCCCACCTCCCTCCTGGAGGTATCTCGGCTGTCATGGCAAACTCTTTCTCGATCTTCGCGGGTGTAGCCTTCGGATCGTGCTTCTCATCTTTTTCCTTCTTCCGGAGAGGACACTGTATTGCGTAGTGACCCATTTCACCACACCTGAAACATTTGATCTTCGAGACGTCCTTCTTTCGCCTCCGCTGCTCCTGCTACCCCTTGGATGCAAGGGTTGCATTCTCTTCCTCCTCCTTGGGCTTCGACCCACTGCTGCTGCTTCCATCAAGCTTACACTTGACTAGATCTCTCCTTAGCTCTTCCTGCTTGAGAGTTGCCCACATACTATCCCAGTCTGGCAAAGCTGCCCTGCCTAGGATTCTCTAGAGAAAGACTTGCCACTTTTCTGAGACTGAGTTTAGGGCCTGTCTCACCATCTCGAAACCTTGAGGTGTAGACCTCACAACTACTAACTCGTCCCGGGGCTCCTGAAGCTTTGTGAGGAACGCATCAATGCGCTCCCCCTTCTACATCTATGCATATTTCAGTTTTTTCTCTAAGTACATCTTCTGCTGCTTAGAAGATCCTTGATACAACGTTGCCAAGGCATCCCACATCTCCTTAGCAGTCTCTATGCTAGCGATGTGACATACCACGTGATCCTTTACTCCATCAAGGATCATCCTCTTGGCCTTCGCCATTTCTCCCTTGTACTTCTTCAGCGAATTTGGATCTGCGGGCTCAACCACCACGCTGTTGACATAGGCCTTGAGAAAATGCTCATCTAGAAGGCACGACATCCTTGCCTTCTAGATCACATAGTTGGATGCCCCATCCAACTTGTCCTGATCTCTCAACCCATTAGTTGCCATCTCTGCCACGAAAATGTCAAACTGCTCCTCTCTATCTCTTATTGCTGCTGTTTAGGCAATAAGAAAACAAACTTCTTTGTGGGAAGTCCACTGAGGAAAAATTCCCTCATTGTGCTTCTCCTCTCTTTTCTTACGTCTTTCAGCCCAACAATCTGTCTGCTGAAAACTGCGTCCCACCAACTCTTTCCTCACACTAAGGCTCTGCGCTGCTCCCTCTGGCTTGGCAAGATTTTGATCTGGAAGTATTTCCTCTTTGTCGACTCACTTAGAGAGAGATTTTCCTCGAAAACTCAGCCTTCCTGGCCTGGACAACGCAATCCCTCTAGGTCGAATTGCTGCCTCTTGCAGTTATTCGACCTCCTTCTCTGCTTAACATGGGTTCTCAAGCACTACTCTTCTTGTCTCACCTGCATTGCTCTGATACCATGTGAAAATTCCTAAACCTGGAATCCCTATTGCAACAAACTGATGTTACTTCTCCTACTTGTTAATCCATACAAGTTATTTACTGTGTTCTACGGTAAATATCGAAGTAAATACTACTGTAGCCTTCACTTAATTAAAAATAATATGCCAAAACAAGAAACTGAACAGGAAAAGATACAACACAAGTGACAGTTATTTTTGGACAAATGTCCCCGGAAAAACCCAATGTGGGAAAACCGGTGCAACAAATCTGAGGGTTTTTATTATAAAGCAATAGTTATTTCTGAATACAAATTCTGGATGCCTTGTTGGCTATCTAGTACAGAGAATATCGCTCGGCAAAAGAAATTAGTGAGATTACCTCACTCTACACTGCAAGTTTCGGCTGATTCGACAGTTGAACAGAGTCCTCGACTACCTTTGCGTTGCCCCTACGCAGTCACTGTGTGGGTTTGCGTCACTTCCTTTGAGGCACTGCGTCACCTCTTTGCTGGATCGATTTGCTCTTAGGAGCTTTGACTTCAGCCCTTCCGGCTCAGAACGTCAAACCCCCAACAAAATCTCAGACTTCTGCTTGGAAGGCACTGCGCTGCTCTGCATGAGCCCTTCTTGGCTCTGCATCACCCTCACTGGGCACTACGCTACCTCCTCTGTGTCTTTCTTTGCCTCTGCTCCGTATTCTTGGCTTTGGAGAAGATCCTCCAGCGAAACCTATCTCTGCCTCTCTCTGCGTGATCACCACGAAATCATTGCATTGCTCTAGCTTCAACAATTCGATCTGACTGATCAACTCTGTGTGTGTTCCAAATGACCCTCAAGCCTCCTTAAATAATCTTCTCGTTGACATTCAACGGCCTAGATTAGAAGCTAATCAATGGCTAAGATCATTGCTGCTTGATCCTCGTCTTCTTCTAGAAGTTACACCCATAGTTAGATTAATACCCATTAATTATTTTAATTTCCTAAGTTTAGACTTAGGGACCTATTAAAAATAATTAATTATTTTAATAAAACTCTCTCTGGGTGGAATTTCTCAAAATGATTTCTGGGTATTGGAGAATACATGTGTCTAAGCCTCCTTGCAAAATTTGAGACTTAGAGCACATCCGATGCTACCAAAAATCAACACCTGGAGGCTAGGGTGTTTGAATTCTAGAGCATCAACTGATCAGCCGAGTGAGAGAGACGCTGGTCTGAGCTGGGTGACACAGATTTGCGTAGGGTGATGCAAAGGCAGCGAGGAGCAGCTCATCTTGAGCGAAGGTTAGTGTTGGATCACCGGTGGAAGTGAGATTTTTCTCACTAGACTTCTGTCAGTCATTTTCTCCGTATGGAAAGCTAGATTTGAGCTTCCATAGATTTGTACTCAGATTTACTACTTCATAATAATAAACCCCTCAATTGCTGCACCGTTTTCCCAAGTTGGGTTTTTCCGGGGACATTGGTCCAAAAATAACGGTGTTTATTGTGTGTGTGCATCTATTCTTCCAATGTTTTTATTTCTTCCACAATATTGTATTTGTGAAGGTTGCAGTGTATATGTTTCGATATTTGCCGGAAGAAACTGCAAGTAATTTGTTTGATTATTTTAACAAATAGAAGAAACATTGTCAGTTGTTGTAGTAGGAATCAGGGAACTGATTTTTCACATGGTATCAGAGCATAGATCACAAGCAGGAGAGCTCAGAGCAGAAAGGAAGAGGGAGTTCAAAATCATTGTAGAGGCAGCGATTCGAAACCCCAAAAGGCAACGCTTTCCTTGGGCCAAAGAGGTCGAAGTTTTTGAGTGAGATCGATTTCTTTGAGTGAGTCGACAGAGAAATTCGATTCTCCAGATTGAAGCTTTATAGAGGCAGAAGGGAGCAGTGCAGTTTCCTTGCAGAGCAGATCTTTAGCTGGGACGCTGTTATTTTGCAGCAGTTTGCTAGTGCAAAATAGCGTCAGGAGGAAGGAAGAGCACACATTGAGGAAATTCTTTCTTCAGGGGACTTCTAGCCTAGAATTTCGATTTTTCCTAGTAGAGCAGTAGTAGTTATGATCAGATTTGCCCAATCTAGCAGGGAGTGCAAAAAGCCAGTTAGCAGCTATGTAGAGGAGAAGAGGAGGAATTCGACAGAGATGGCTTCGATGGGCAGGATCCATGGAAGAGCAACAGATTAGATCTAGTTGCTGCATATTTCTCACATGGATCAGTATCCTTGCTATGGGAGCCCAACAAAATCAGTAACAGGAGGATCACAGTGTCAACAGACGTAACTAGTTATTTAAATCGCAGTTGCATAGCTAGTTGTAGTCATTTCCTCGAAGACAGTTGCAGAACTAGTTGCAGTGACACATACAATGTGAGTTGCCTAGTTGCAGTGTGCAGGTGCAGTTCCAACCAGGAGATTCCCAGCACAGAGCTTCGCAGGCCAATTTCCACTTCAGGAGGACTTTGTGAGTTGCCAGGAGGGAGTAGAGAGATTTTTCCCATAGGGAGATTGAGACGCAGAGGGAGTTTAGCTTCAAAGGGAACAACCCTATGGAAGCTAGTACTTCAGGATTTGGGGAGGTCAGACTCATTATTGCAGTAGTTGCAGCAGCACTGTAGAAGCATCAACAGAGCATTGACAAAAACAGTATGAGTAGATCTGATTTTGTGATGATGACAACCATACCTCCAGGAGTGAGGTGGGGTGATTTGGTTTTGTAGCCCCAGAGAGCTATAGGATGGGCAAGATTCTTGAGGAGGTCCACCTCAAGAATCAATACCATGCTACGGGAGCCCAAAACAAGCAGTGGCAAGATGGATCAATGGCAGCTGGTGCAGTCAGGTGCCAGAGTGACAAATGCAATAGCTAGTAGCACTCTGAGACTAAGCAGCGCAGAGTTGGCAGTAGTGCAGTTGGCATAGAGCAGAGTCAGCAACAACGTAGAGGCTTCAGTGATAACGCAGAGTCTAGCAGCAGTCAAGACTCGGGTGATAGATGCATCATATTGACCACAGTTGGTTCAATATTTTGGATGCTTTTCCGTTGCAGTTGCAGCAACAACAGATGGAGAGGGAGTTCCAGTGCAGATGCAATGTTGGCAGCAGCTCAATAGGGTCAGCGGCAGCACGAATGCAACATTTATTAGAGTTGCGCAGTAGTTGGCGGGTAGTAGCAGCCAGATATCAACAGCGTAACAGGAGATAGTGCAAAGACAGGGTGTTGCTTCAGTGGGTTGTAGTGCTAGAACACATACCTCGCTAAGAGGGAGTGTTGATTTTTGTAGCATTGGATGTGTTCTAGCCACAAAATTTGGTGGAGAGGCTAGAATACATGTATTCTCCAAAATCCAGAAATCGTTTATGGAAATTCCACCTAGAGACGACTTAACTAAAATAATTAATCTTTTTTTAATGGTACCTATTGTTGCACAGACTGTCTAGGCAGCGCGACAACGCTCAGACCGGGGGCTGTCACCCTGATCCCCGATCTCTCCATTTAAGCCGTCTCCCAATAGTAGGCTAAGGGGGGTAGACCCTATGGGATAAATGAAGACCAACTGAGAACCAGCTGGGTTGGGAGACACAACGAGGAAAACAAGCACCCGGAGATTTTTAAAGACGGATAACTTGATGGCTTTAAATGATTAAGTCATATAGAGTAAATGCCAAAACAGGACACGACCACAAAATGGAAATAATCTCGGACTAGTGCCTTATGGAGTTAATGATTAAATAATTGCTTATCCACTGGTGCAGAAATATGAAATTTGTAATTCCACGACTAACAATCATTTATCATCAGATAATCCAAACACTGATACATTTCACCAGATGCAAGATGCATAATATTCTAGCAAATAAATTTCAAAAGATCAAATGCTTTAAGCAACCATGAAATTTAAATGCTAACTAGTTTCAAATAGTTAATCTCCAGATATAAACATTTAAGCACATTTAACTATACCACAATAGAAAAAAGACTTTAAAAGGAATTTCCAATTTTTAATTAGTCTTTTTTCTAAATTAATTAATTAATTAGTTAATTTTTTTTTTTTTTTTTATTTTTTTTTTTTATAACTTTAAAAGTTTTTATAATTTTTTATTTTTATTTTTTAATGTTATATTTAGTATTTACTTTTAACTTTTTATATAAAGATTCTAAACAAAACCCGAATTCAAAATTGAAACTAACTAACCAAAATAAAATGGAAAAAAAAAACTTAGACTAAACTAAAACTAAAGACTAACCTTTATGATTTTATTTTTTTGTTATTTTTTTAATTTTTATTATTTTATTGTTATAAAGTAAGTTCTAAAAATAAAACAAGACTAACTAAAAAAAACCTAAGAATAAAACATTTTTTATGCTTTTTTAAAATTTTCTTATCTTACTTTTTATATTTTTTATTGTTATGTTTTTTTTTTTTTTTAAAACAAAATTAAAATAAATTTAAAATCAAAACCTATCGAAAATCTAATTCTAAAACTAAGATTTAATTTAAAAAATCAAAATTTGATCTAATTCTAAAGCTTAAATACATAACCATGAAAATCAAATTTTTAATTTTTTGAAGTTCTAAATTCAAATTTTAAATAAAACAAAATTGAAATAAATCTAAAGCTAAAACAAAACTATATAAAAACATACGTTGCCCTAACTAATGTATATATAATACAAAAAAAAGGAAAAGGAATACGTGAATCCTATCCTAAACAAAAAAAAAATGCAGAACAAAACTAAACCTAAATTTCACCAAGCATAAAGAAATCGAATTTTTATTGTTTCATGGTGTGTGCAGGTCATGGCTAAGGCGTAAGAGAAATTCGACGGTGTGAATGAAGGGTGATCAACGAGCTGCAGGTGTGCTTGCTTGTTGCGCAGGTTGTGCAGGTGACTTAATGGGGCACGATGGCAGGGGGAACAAATCTGCAGCTTTTGGCAGTGACGGAAGGGTGGTATGCAGGCAGAAGCGTGAATAGGGATGAGAGACGTAGAATATGGAGGACACTTTGATGTATGGAAGAAGTATCAAGGAAGAGAAAAACGTGCGGAGGCTGAGGATGCTAAGGGGAAACTCAGCTTGAGGACAGCGTGAATGGTGGTAGCAGTTTGGCATGGAATGGAGCATCGAATTCGATTTGAATGGCAGCGGCGTTGACAACAGCGTGTGACGGGTAGGATATAGGAGGATGACGCTGCGAGATGAGGAGAAGAGGGAGATATGCAGCTGCGTGAAGGATGGGAAGAGACTGCGCAAAATGATGCTGCGTGGAGAGTGAGGGGTCCGGTTGCAGATTGGATGTAGGGAGCTGAGGAGATGAACGTAGGAGGTATGGCAGCAATCTAGCCTGCCCAAAAAAATTTTTGATTTTTTTTTCCTATGACAAAAAATAAACCCCGAGCAGCAAGACAACTTTGATAAACCCTCAAATTTCTTCAGAAAATTTGGAAATACGTTGAAAATTATCCCTGCAAGAAATGATGTTGAGGCCAGATCTTACCCTCCAGGGCCTAGATTTGGCTTCAAACAAAAATTTCTTCTTAGACCTGTAACCTGCAACGGCAAAACAGAATACCCAAAAATAATATGCGCAAGAAACAAAACTAAAAACCCTAAAACCTGCTAAATAATCACACTATTCACAGTGTAAAGGCTCTAAATAGCCAGATTTGTCAATATGCCACAAAAATATTTTTAAAATTTTAAATTTAAGATGAGGTGCTTTAGAAAACCCTTCGTGCATTCACCAGAAAATTTCAAATGATAAGTCTGGGATCAAAACTGGCTGGGCTCTTCAGAAAATGCAATTCGGGAGTTGGCTGGTTCAGCCGAGAACTTCCTCGAACGCCCGGTAATCTCAAAAAAAGGGTTCCCTGCACAGCTTAAATCAACCATTAACGAAGAAGGAGAAAACGATACTAAAATCCAAATGTAATGGAGATACCTGCCATCATATTCAGAAACTTAACTACCATTCAAACCCTAGTGACTAAACAAGATATTTGTGTTTAAAATCGCTCTTCATCAAGCTAACATCAATGGCTGAAAATAAATTTATGCAGAAAAATAAAACATCTTATAGCATTTCGAGAAGAGTAACACTAGCAAGATTTCAACCCCAAAGTCTTTCTTTATTGCATATGAAAAATGACTACAAGAGAGCTATCTTTAGCACACGACTCTAAGATCGAATGATTTCAAATGACCCCTGATACCCTATTTAAAGGAAAACTTTCCAACGGCTAGTTTGAGTGATCCATGTCAAAGTGATCTCGACCGTCGATGAGGATCAAAATCTCTTTTAATCTCATTCGTCGAAATTTTAAATGCATTTTAATATATTAAAAAATTAAAATCCTGCATTTATTTCCTCAAAACTTTGACTTATTATTATTTTATTTTATTTTTCAAATTTTTATTTATCTTTTTAAATTTATTTTTTATTTATTTATTTTAATTTTAATTTTTTTTAATTATTATTATTTATTTTTTTAATTATTTTTATTTATTATTTTTACTGGACCCTCGAACTTAGCCTTTGGAAAAATCACCTAGGACCTAGGACATATGAGGGGATAAAACGTTTTCTAACCCTCAAGACACTTTACATCATGACTTTTACAATTTTACATCTCAAGGGAAAAACCCATTTGACATAGACCCTCATAGACCACCCAGCTCTGCGATACAAATATAATCTAGTAGATCAAGCAATTTGTAATAACCTAACCAAATAATTAGGATTATTTCCAAATTACTTTTACGTAGACTCGAAGAACACTAGGATTCCCCTAAGATTCTAATGACAAAATCCATTTCGGCTTTGGGGTTAGGCTGAAGGAAAACTCTGCCGACTATGGGTCGGTGAGACAAAAAACCTTTCGGAACGTAGATCATCACTAGAAGATTAGGTTTACCTAGGCAAATACATACATGACACAGATCTACTAAGGTTATTTACAATCTACACATGCAGACTGGGTTTACAACATAACATGATCGCGCTGATGATGACAGTCGAATGGCGCGGACATATCGATCAAGCGCTATCCCTTTTGCGAAAAAGGGGGTGTACTGCCATGGGTAGTTGACATGTAGTGGTCAACAGTACCTAAGTTTAAACTTAGGAAAACTGATTAATTAAAGGGTATTAATTAATTCATGGTGAGAATTTTCTAGAAGAAGACATGGATTGATTTCTAGTTAATCTTAGCCATCGATTATGTTTTAATCTTGGTCGTTGAAGACTCAACGAGAGATTATAAGAAGAAATTCGATGGGGGTTGGAGAACACACTTGGAGTCACCAGGAATTTGATATTGCTAGGAAATTGAACTCCAGTAGCTGTGAGTTGTCAGAGGTGATTCGGTAGTTTCGAAGTAGTGAGAGGGGCAAGGATAGTAAGGTCGGAAGGAAGTTTTTCCAGTCCGGTGAGTGCATAGCAGAGAGACAACGTACTCCACAAAGAGGCTAACACAGTGTAGAGAGGTAGCGCATAGCTTCAGAGGGAGATTCGTATTTTGCTGAGGAGAAGTCGAGATTCAGTGGCAGGAGCCGGAGTGGGAGCCCGAAGGCTAGGAAGATCGGATTCCAGAGCAACCACTGATCAACAGAGTGAGAGAGACGCTAGTTTGAGCTAGGTGACCCAAATTTACGTTGGGCGATGCAGAGGCAATGCAAAGATAGCAAGGAGCAGCTCATCTTGAGCTAAGGTCAGTGTTGGATCATGGGTGGAAGTGAGATTTTCTCACTAGACTTCTGTCAGTCATTTTCTCTGTATGGAAAGTTAGATTTGAGCTTCGATAGATTTGTACTTAGATTTACTACTGCATAATAATAAAACCCTCAGTTGCTGCACTGGTTTTCTTAAGTTGGGTTCTTCCGGGGACATTGGTCCAAAAATAACGGTGTTTATTGTGTGTGCATCTATTCTTCCAGTGTTTTTATTTCTTCTGCAGTATTGTATTTGTGAAGGCTATAGTGTATATGTTTCGATATTTTCCGTAGGAAACTGCAAGTAATTTGTTTGATTAATTTAACAAATAGAAGAAACATCATCAGTTGTTGCAGTGGGAATTAGGTAACCGATTTTTCGCATATAGTTGACAAACCAACCTCAAACGGGATAGATATATACCTTGTTGACCATTGAAGATCACTTGAAGACTCCATGCTTGAGGATATGTTAGAGGTTTCATGTACCATCAAAGTTCATGTATCATCAGAGTTTTTTAACTCTATCTTCTTCTTCTCATCTTCTTTTACATTGTACTCAGATTCCGCAAGCCCTACGGGGTGTTGTAAAGTGATGCTAGTGTGATGAATTGAGTCATGTAACAGGCTTAGGTAACTTGGGACATTGTCATCAAGTGATTTTATGTAACAGGCTTAGGTAACTTGGGACATTGTCATCAAGTGATTTTACTCTGGGGGGTTTTTTTTCACTTGGTTAATTATTAGATACTTTCTAGCACTTCATAATTAATTGAGTTTTTTCCTCCAAGCATAACCCCAAAGCTGGAGTGCGGCTTTGATGGCAAGGCCTTGGGTAAGTCCTAGTGTCTAGAGTCATTGTATATTTTTTTCAACTGAAGAAATCATGCTTAGAATAGTTCTCAAGATACATAGTCCTGCTTAAGATTGGACCACAAGACTTGTGGGGACCAAACCTCCCCACCTAACTATTGGAGCACATTCTCAAGACTAGATTCATTGTATATTATCATACTAAATCACTCGTAAAATTTTGCAGAATTTGAATAGGTCTAGGGGTCAATTTTTTAATTTTTGAAATTTTTCATAGGACAAGATTCTTAATAAAATTTGTATGTAAATTGTAATAAGTATAGTCTAGAGAAGTTGTATGGGGTATGTGTGTTCAAGATTACACCTCTCTTCATCAATTTTCTACTATGTTGAAATCTGTAACTAAATTTGGTCTTCATACTGACATGTGTAATCATGATTTTATCAATGTAAAGAAGAAAAATAAAATTATTTATGCTTGAGCCATGGGTTTCATGCTCAAGGAATTTTGCTTTTATAGATGAAGCTCCCATTGTGAGCTATTAGGATTGGTCATTAAGTCATAAAGTCAATTAAGTCTTTGTCATGTATAAAGAAGACCCTTCTTGGGCATGTTACGTATGTATTTGAGTCATTGTAGAAAGTCTAAAGATCCTCCAAGACCAAGTCCAAGCACCTCCAACAAGTTGGCCTTCAAATGAAGCAATCGGCCTTCACCAAGATCAATTCGGCCTAGAGTCAATGGCAAGTCGGCTTCAATTCGTGGACAAAAAGATTATATAAGGAGGCACTCGACCTCTCTCAAAGACACACTTCTCACTTGATACTCAAACACAAGAAAGAGGAAAAGGTGCGAAATAAAGGAGGACAAAAGAAGGAAAGAAGATTGAATTTTTGGGATTAGTTTTGGGCTACTTCTCTCCACACGTGTGAAGAGAATTAAGGTTTCAATTTGTTGCAGAAAGGCCGAGTTGCAGTCACATCAAAGTGTCAAGGATTGGTGTCAACAAGGACTAGTTTGAAGGCCGAGTTCACTAGAAAGGAAAAGGAGGCATAGCTAAGGAAAATTAACATAGATCTTTCCATTATCCTCTCTCACATATGTCCTAGGGTTTCTGAAGCTAGGGCTGAAAAGTTTCAGAAGTTGCAGGCAAGCCGAAATTGTAGTAAAGAAGGATGAAGTTGCAATAAAAGTGTTGCTGAGGTCGAAATTGAAGTCAAGGAAGAAGTTGCTTTGAGGGCAAGATTGACTTGGGCTTGGAGGAATCTTGGTCAAGGGTCTAGGTCTTGGATTTCATCAATTGAAGATTCTATAAGAAGAATTTGGTGGGTTTTCCTCTCAAGTTTGGAGATGTTTTGGCCCTGACTGATCGCCTACATCTTGTGTCCCTTGTCTCATTGTTGTTTATATTCTGATAGTTGTTTGATGGAAATAACTTTATAATAATCAAGCTAAAGAAGAGCCTAATCAAAAGAAGTAAAAATGCATTTACAAGCCATTATCATTACTAGAGAAATCACATATTCTCTCTGCCCTAGGTTTCTCTACAAGACATACTTTTAGGGGTAAAAAGTAAGTTCTAGACCCTCAAAACCCACTTTTCCCAAGTTTTGTGGAAAATGTCGCAATAAAGTAGCCCATAAATAAATTAAATGGAGAAAAATATAAAACTCCATGTGACAAATGACATGGAAATGACTTGGAAATTATCCCAAGTCAAAGAGCAAGCGAAGGAAGAGTCAAAGGGTGATTGATTTGGCACATGACATCATCAAAAGATTGAGCACATAGGAAAATCAAATTTCTTGCTACATTAGTGGAGTTCGATTTGGTGACTTGGCATATCGAATTTCATGGAGGATCTTGGAGTGTTGGGTGAATATTTGATTGAGAAATTGGTGGATTCTTGTCTCCACCCTAACTTCACTTCACTCTCACACATGGAAACCACACTGGAGATCAAGCTTAACACATTCATTGACTGCTAGTACGCATGGCTCATTGGAATTATCATGGAGAGGTGTCACTTGTTGTGTTGCTTGAGGAGATTCGATGGCTATGAAGGATCCCACTCCACCTACATCCTTTAAACTTGGCATTTCGACTTTTGCACATGAGGATTTCATTGGGCCAACTAGAGGAATTTGAATTGCATGAAGACACACTTGGTTCTTCTTGTCATGAGTTGGATTAACCTTGGGGTCATCTCCAAATCCACTTGTCACATGGTTGTTTCATTGCGATTTGCTCCCAACTATCTATTTAAAGGAGCTTTGGGCTCTCACTATTGTAATCTTGATCTTGTAAGGAGACTTTGCAGGATTGTATACTTTTTTCCAATTAATATAAAAGACTTTGGGGTTACATTTGAGGTGTTGTTCTCATCGTGCATGGTAATATCTTTATATTTTTGCTTTCATCTTTCTACTCATTTCATTATGCTATTATTTCCATTATTCTTTTCAAGTTGTGTTGATATCTTACATTAGCATAATGTTTTTTTATTTGTTGTAGATAGAGAATACTTTAGTTAATGTCCAATATATTTCTAAAATTTTCTCATCATTGCATATGATTAAGTTCATATGGATCTAATTTTTCTACGTGAAGTTGTGTAGAAAATCTTTCTTTGGATCAAACTTCAAGCGTGAGGGGAAGTTCTCGGAGGAACCAACTCATTCTTGAACTATTCGAAGGAGAACCCACATTTGTTAATTCTGAAGGCTTCATCTTTCGATTTATCTTGCAGGTACTTTTGGCTTTGGGCTTATATTTCAAGCATAATTCATTTAAAATTTTCCTTTCAAAACATTGTGCTTCATTGATATAATTTTGCTATTTTAGAGCTAAATTATGGCTAAGCAAAGAGAGAGTTTACTCATACTCTTTAGTTTAGTCTTTGTAGATTATATTGTATATATACATTTTTATTTTTATTCACTAATTTCATAGCTACTGTTTGGTTTATCTTGCAACTCTCTTCAACTTGTTCTTGTGGCAACTTGCAAGATTTATTGTTTGAAATCTTCAACAAGTTGTTTGCAGGACCGTGGGTTCTCTTTTCAAGACTAGTCTTCAAAGGAGGCCATGGGCATTTGAGGCTCTATTTTGGAAAGGCCGAGTTCTCTTTGAGGGCAACATTTTTCTCTCTAGGCCGTGGGCTCAAGGAGGCCTAGCCTTTCTCGCTTTTGAGCAAATTTCTCTTCTCTTCAAATATGATTTTTATATGTAAAGTGAGCCTCCAAATTTTCAGATTTCAAGGCTTCTTGGCCTCATTTGTATGAAATAATTCATCAAGTAAAGTCTATTGTCTAAGACTTTCATTGTAAAGATTTTCTTTAAGCTTGGTTGAGGCCTTTAGGGGCTCTCATCTCCTTGTAACTAGACTAATAAAACGCTGATTTCTTTTTGTGGGAGCTTGAGAAATTTTCCCATGGTATCCCTTCTCTCCATTTAGAAGGAGAAACTTTCTTTGTTGATTGATCAATTTCTTAGGTAGTTGCTCCAATCTCACTTGCTAGTTTCATCTCATGCATGATTAACATAGCACTCATAATCTTCTTATTCTAGCACATGCTTGAGATTAGTTTATATTTTGCCATTTCCATTTACTTGTGCAATTTATTTACAATATATACAAGCTTTCTTGTTTGAGCAAACAAGTATTTCATTTTGGAAAATTTAAACTATCTTACTTTGTTCTACAAGTTCATGAAAACATTGCTTCAAAACTTCTATCAATCCATGTTCGTATGACATTTTGGTCATTGATGGTTATTTGTTGAAATATCCCTTGTGCCATTTCATTTGGAGCAAATTTACTGTATTGCAAGAAACATATTTTGGAACTTGTGGTTTTACATCAAGCTAATTGTTTCACATTCCATTTCCATTGAAAGATATTGGTGACACTTACTCGAAGATTTTTTATCATTACAATTTCTTTGGAAACACTAATGTTCACTTGCATCTCATTTAGACATTCTTAACATTTGCATCTTTAATTAACTTCCAAGCATAAGCTTGGTTGAAATACTTTTTAGGACTATCTCTCTTGCCCAACTCGAGGAGCGTAGACCCTCTTTTGTGGTTAACACGGTGACCTTGCAGTTGTCAGAGGCACAATCTTTGCAACGCCGGAGGCATTAGGTGGTTGGATATTTCAGGGGAGGTATTGTTAATACAACTTCAACTGTTTTTTCTAGGGTGTCCCTCCACAACTCACACTAGAGATTTGTTTCAAAACAGTTGAGAGAAAGGTTATATCTAGATAGACATTTAACTTAAAATTTACCAAGATAATTGCATTCCACATTAAATAGATTGCATATCATTCTAATTTAGTCATCTTGGAGCACTTTTAGATTTACTTGCAAATTTATTGATTTCGTGTCCTTGTTATGATGGATGGCCTCATTATTTTTTGATGTCATTATCTCTTGTTATTGAGTATTTCCTTTAACAAGTCCAATCACTATTTACATTTTCCAAGTAATATTTTTGGATGTATTGAATCTCATTTGCAAGCATTTTCTATCTTTCAATTAGCACTCTCCTTATTTTGCAAGTAGTGTGGATCTTTATCTTTACTCTACTGTTAAGTTGTTATTGTTAGTTTTTGGTAGCATCGGAAGTGCTCTAGCCTTGAAAATTGGTGGAGAGGTTAAGGCACATGAGTCTAAAGAACCCATAAACTGTTTGGTAAAATTCCACCTGGATTGTATTTTATTAAAATAATTAATATTTTTTAATGGAGTACCTAAGTCTAAACTCAGGGAAATTAAAATATTAATGGGCATTAATCAAAATATGGGTAAGCATGATCTAGAAGGCGGATCAAGTCATGTTTTAATCTTAGTCGTTGATTAGAGACTTAATCTCGGCTATTGAAGACTCAATAGGAAAAATATAAGATGGAGGCTTGGGGTTCATTTAGAAACACACACACAAAGATTGAGGAAATCGATTTTCTGAGGTGAAGAGTTTTTAGGTGGAAAATCGATTGGGGAGATCTTGTAGCTGAGGGGCAGAGAGAATTCGGGAGAAGGATTTTTCAGAGAATACAAGGCAGAGAAAGGACAAAAAAAGTCCAGAGGAGGGCTGACGCTTGCGTATGCATTGCTGACGTAGAGGCAACGCAGTCATTGAGGAGAGGTTGAAATTCTGTAGAGGGAATTTGATTTGCAATTGCGGGAGCTAGGGTGTGAGACTAGACGCAAGAAAGTCGAATTCTCATCCAACAGAAGATCTAGAGCAGAGAGGTAGCGTAATACCCAATAGGGGTGATGCAAAAACTGCCTAGGGTGACGTAGTTTGACGCAGAGCCTCCCAGAGCTGAGGATCAGTCACTATTTCTCCAGTGACAGGGTGAGATCATTTCACCAGCCTTCTATCCAGTATTTTCTCTGTAAAGGATTGCTAGATGAGCATCCTAGATTTGTATTAAGATATTTCTCCTGCATAATAATAAACCCTCAGAGCTGCTGCACCGGTTTTCTTGCATTGGGTTTTTCCGGGGACTATTGTGTCCAAAAATAGGTGTGTCCTATGTATCTTGTTCTTTGATCTGTTTTTTGTTTCATGAGATCAAAGATTTAATTAGTGTAGGCTGCAAAGGTAGTTTGCTTCAGTGTTCAGAAGAATAACTTGATGAATTTAATATAAAAGTCAAGTAGGTGAAGTAGATTCAAATTTGCTGCATTATGGGTTCCTTCGAGCCTAGGAATTTTCACATGGTATCAGAGGATTGATTTTGAAATAGGAAGTGTAGATCCATTGCTGAGAAGTGAGGTCAAAAGCTGCACTTGGCAGCAATTCGAATCCCCTTGAAGGGATTGCGCAGTCCTTTGCCGGGAAGCAGATCTAAGGAAATCTCTCTTTGAGTGAGACGATAAAGGGGTGCAATTTCCAGTTCGTGAGTTTGCAGAGGCAGAGGGAGTTACGCAGAGCCTCAACGCAGTGCTTGAAGGGTGCAGTTTCTGCCAAGGCAGAAATCTACTGGAAAAGAACGAAGACAAGTAGAAGGGGAATTTTCTCCTCAGAGAACTTTTCGCTAGAAAGTTCGAATTTCTCACTTGCTGAGCAGTTGACTAGTGACTAGAGGAGTCAGTTCGACAATTGGGTGAGATGGCATCACATGGGCTCAGAGATCAGGACAAGTTGGAAAGAGCTTCCAACTATGTCATATGGAAGACTAGAATCTTAGTTGTTCTGGAGGAATATGATCTCGAGACCTAGGTCAATAGTGTTGTAGTTGTTCTTGCTGACAACGATCCAAAGAAGTACAAAGCTGAGCAGGGGAAGGCGAAAAGGCTCATTTTCGATGGAGTTTGAGATCATGTGGTCTCACACTTGCAGGGCAAGGATACAACCCGAGAGATGTGGGAAGCCTTGTCTTCTCTGGATGAAGGCTCTTCCGAACAGAGGAAGATGTATTTGGAGCAGAAGTTGCAACGGAATTTGGTGCAGAAAGGAAAAGAGGTGAACCTCTATCTTCAACGTTTTCAGGACACTAGAGACCAGTATTTTGCAGTGGGGTCGACTGCTCAGCCAACCGCGATGGTGAGGATAGCCCTGAATGGAGTCTCAGATGAATGACAAGTTTTCGTCCAAAGCATATTAGGCAGGGAAAAACTACCTTCATGGGAGGAGATGTGGGCGACTCTTCAACAGGAGTTAAAGAAGAGCTTAGTGAAGGTCAACCTTAGTGGCAGAGTGGGAGTGGCACGAAGACCAAGGAGGAGGAGGAGAACGCAGCTCTAGCATCGAAAGGACAATAGAAGCATAAACGAAAGGAAGACATTTCGAAGGTGAAATGTTTCAGTTGTGGCGAGATGGGCCTCTATGCATCTCAGTATCCTTTGAAGAAAAAAGATAAAGATGAGAAACATGATCCTGAGGCTGCTTCAACAAAGATTGATGAGGATGAGTTTGGCATGAGTGTCGACGCATCTCCAGGAGGGAGATGGGGCGATATTGAGCTGTAGTCAGAAAGACTATATGTGGGAAGGATTCTCGAGGAGTCTACCTCTTGGATCAATTCCTTGCTACGGGAGCCCAAGATTCAGCAGTAACGAGATGGACTTATTGTCAAATGATGCAGTGGAGAGTTTGGAGGACAGATGCAGTAGCTTGGGACCAAAGACTGGTCAAATTCCAACATTCATTATATTATGCTGAACACAGTTAAGTTCAGCTAATTTTGGATGTTTTTTAGTTTCTTCTCTCAGCAACTGAGTTGCAGTACGGATGCAGTGTTAGTAGTGGCAGTGCTAGTAGCATAGTAGATGCAGCGTTTGAGAGGGAGTTGTAGTACAAATGCAGCAGTGGTAGTGCTAGCAACATAGTAGATGCAGCGTTTGAGAGGGAGTTGTAGTACAAATGTAGCAGTGGCAGTGGCAGTGTCATGGCAATAGTACAGTAGCAGCAGTAACACAGTGTTGGTGGCAGTAGCAGTGCAGAAAGGAGGTGCTTCAAAAACAGAGCAGCATGCAGGTGGACATTGTTGTTAGAGCACTTTCCACGCTAAGAGGGAGTGTTAGTTTTTGGTAGCATTGGAAGTGATCTAGCCTTGAAAATTGGTCGAGAGGCTAAGGCACATGAGTTTTAAAGAATCTAGAAACCGTTTGGTGAAATTCCTCTCGGATTATATTTTATAAAAATAATTAATATTTTTAATGGAGTTCCTAAGTTTAAACTTAGGGAAATTAAAATTCTAATGGTTGTTAATCAAAATATGGGTGAGAATCATCTAGAAGGCAGCTCAAGTCATGGTTTAATCTTAGCCGTTTATTAGAGACTTAATCTCAGCCGTTGAAGACTTAACATGAAAAGTATAAGATGTAGGCTTGGGGTTCATTTGGAAACATACACAGAGAGATTGAGGAAATCGATTTTTTGAAGTGAGAAGTTCTTAGGAGGAAAATCAATTGGGGATATCTTGTAGCTGAGGGGCAGTGAGAATCCAGGCAAAGTATTTTCTGGAGAATACAAGGCAGAGAAAGGACAAAAAGACGTCCAGAGGAGGGATGACACTGCTCTATGCAGCGTTGATACAAAGGCAACACAGTCATTGAGGAGAGGTCGAAATTCTATAGAGGGAATTCGATTTGTAGTTGCTGGGAGCCAGTGTGTGAGATTGGAGGCAAGAAAGTCGAATTCTCAGCCAACAGAAGATTCAGAGCAGAGAGGCAGCGTAATACCCAGTAGGGGTGACGCAAAAACTGCCTAGGGTGACACAAAGGCCATCAGAGGGTGACGCAGAGCCTCCCAGAGCCGAGGATCAGTCATTATTTCTCCAGTGACAGGGTGAGATCATTTCACTAGCCTTTTGTCCAACATTTTCTCTTTAAAGGATTGCTAGATGAGCATCCTAGATTTGTATTCAGATGTTTCTCCTGCATAATAATAAACCCTGAGAGCTGCTGCACCGGTTTTCCTGCATTGGGTTTTCCGGGGACTATTGTGTCCAAAAATAAGTGTGTCCTATGTATCTAGTTCTTTGCTCTGTTTTCTGTTTCATGAGATCAAATATTTAATTAGTGTAGGCTACAAAAGTAATTTGCTTTAGTATTTAGAAGAATAACTTGATGATTGTAATTTAAAAATCAAGTAGGTGAAGTAGATTCAAATTTGCTGCAGTAGGGGTTCCTTCGAGTCTAGGAATTTTCACATGGTATCAAATGATTGATTTTGAAACAGGAAGCACATATCCATTGCTACGCAGTGAGGTCATAAGCTGCACTTGGCAGCAATTCAAATCCCCTTGAATGGTTTGCGCAGTCCTTACCGGGAAGCAGATCCGAGGAAATCTCTCTCTGAGTGAGACGATAGAGAGATGCAATTTCCTGTTCGTGAGTTTTCAGAGGTAGAGGGAGTGACGCAGAGCCTCAACGCAGTGCTTGAAGGGCTGCCGGGGCAGAAATCCGCTGGAAAAAAACAAAGACATGTAGAAGGGGAATTTTCTCCTCAGAGAACTTTCGGCCAAAAAGTTCGAATTTCTCACTTGCTAAGCAGTTGATCAGTGCTAAGCAGTGACTCGACGAGTCAATTTGACAGTTGGGTGAGATGGCATCACATGGGCTCAGAGATTAGGACAGGTTGGAAGGAGCTTCAAACTATGTCATATGGAAGACTAGAATCTTAGTTGTTCTAGGAGGAATATGATCTCGAGACCTACGTCAATAGTGTTGTAGCTGTTCCTGTTGACAACGATCAAAAGAAGAAGTACAAAGTTGAGCAGAGGAAGTCGAAGAGGCTCATTCTCGATGGAGTTCGAGATCATGTGGTCTCACACTTGCAGGGCAAGGATACAACCCAAGAGATGTGGGAAGCCTTGTCTTCTTTGTATGAAGGCTCTTCCGAACAATGGAAGATCTGTTTGGAGTAGAAGTTGCAGCGGACTTTGGTGCAGAAAGGAGAAGTGGTGAACCTTTATCTTCAACGTCTTCAGAACACTATAGACCAACTTTCTGCAGTGGGGTCCACAACTCAGCCAACCGCGATGGTGAGGATAGCCCTGAATGGAGTTTCGGATGAATGGCAAGTTTTCGTCCAAAGCATATTGGGCAGAACTACCTTCATGGGAGTAGATGTGGGCGGCTCTTCAACATGAGGAGTTAAGGAGGGACCTAGTGAAGGTCAACCTTAGTGGCAGTAGTGGGAGTGGCATGGAGACCAAGGAGGAGGAGGAGAATGTAGCTCTAGCATCGAAGGGACAACAGAAGCAAAAATGGAAGGACATTTTGAAGGTGAAATGTTTTAGTTGTGGCGAGATGGGCCACTATGCATCCTAGTGTCCATTGAAGAAAAAGGATGAGGATGAGAAACATGAGCTTAAGGCTGCTTCAAAAAAGATTGACGAGGATGAGTTTGCCATGAGTGTTCACACATCTCCAGGAGGGAGATGGGTCGATATTGAGCTGTAGTCGGAAAGACTGCATGTGGGCAGGATCCTTGAGTAGTCCACCTCTTGGATCAATTCCTTGCTACGGGAGCCCAGGATTCAGCAGTAGCGAGATGAACTTAGTGTCAGATGATGCAGTGGAGAGTTTGGAGGACAGATGCAGTAGCTTGGGACAAAGACTGATCAGCCCAAAGCAAGGTTGGCAGCGGTGCAGTTGGCATAGTGTAGGAGTCAGCAACAGTGTGGAGGATTTAGAGGGTCAGCAGCAGTCAGATTCCAACATTCATTATATTATGCTGAACATAGTTAAGTTCAACTAATTTTGGATGTTTTTCAGTTGCCTCTCTCAACAATTGAGTTGCAATGTTAGTAGTGGTAGTGCTAGCAGCATAGTAGATGCAGCGTTTGAAAAGAAGCTGTAGTACAAATGCAGCAGTGGCAGTGCTAGCAGCATAGTAGATGCGGCGTTTGAGAGGGAGTTGTAGTACAGATGCAACAGTGGCAGTGTCATGGGTAGTAGTACAGTAGCAACAGTAGCACAGTGTTGGTGGCAACAACAGTGTAGAAAGGAGGTGCTTCAGAAACGGAGCAACGTGTAGGTGGACATTGTTGTTAGAGCACTTTCCTCGCTAAGAGGGAGTGTTAGTTTTTGGTAGCATTAGAAGTGCTCTAGCATTGAAAATTGGTGGAGACACTAAGGCACATGAGTTCTAAGGAACCCAAAAACTGTTTGGTGAAATTCTACCCGGAGTGTATTTTATTAAAATAATTAATATTTTTTAATGGAGTTCCTAAGTCTAAACTTAGGGAAATTAAAATATTAATGTGTATTAATCAAAATATGGGTGAGAATGATGTAGAAGGCGGATCAAGTCATGTTTTAATCTTAGCCATTGATTAGAGACTTAATCTTGACCGTTGAAGACTCAACATGAAAAGTATAAGATGGAGGCTTGGGGTTCATTTGGAAACACACACAGAGAGATTGAGGAAATCGATTTTCTGAGGTGAGAAGTTCTTAGGAGGAAAATCGATTGGGGAGATCTTGTAGCTAAAGGGCAGTGAGAATCCGGGAGAAGGATTTTCTGGAGAATACAAGGCAGAGAAAGGACAAAAAGACGTCCAGAGGAGGGCTGACGCTGGTCTATGTAGTGTTGACGCAGAGGCAACACAATCATTTAGGAAAGGTTGAAATTCTGCAGAGGGAATTCGATTTGCAGTTGCAGGGAGCCAGGGTGTGAGACTGGAGGCAAGAAAGTCAAATTCTCAGCCAACAGAAGATCCAGAGCAGAGAGGTAGCGTAATTCCCAACACAGGTGATGCAGAAACTGCCCAGGTTGATGCAGTTTGACGCAGAGCCTCCTAGAGCCGAGGATCAGTCACTATTTCTCCAATGACAGGGTGAGATCATTTCACCAGCCTTTTGTCCAACATTTTCTCTTTAAAGGATTTCTCGATGAGCATCCTATATTTGTATTCAGATATTTTTCCTGCATAATAATAAACCCTTAGAGTTGTTGCACGAGTTTTCCCCCATTGGGGTTTCCAAGGGACTATTGTGTCAAAAAATAAGTGTGTCCTATGTATCTTGTTTTTTGCTCTGTTTTCTATTTCATGAGATCAAATATTTAATTAGTGTAGGCTGCAGAATAATTTGCTTCAGTATTAAGAAGAATAACTTGATGAATGTAATTTAAAAATCAAGTAGGTGAAGTAGATTCATTTGCTGCAGTAGGAGTTCCTTTAAGTCTAGGAATTTTCATATGGTATCAGAGGATTGATTTTGAAACAGGAAGCGCAGATCCATTGCTGAGAAGTGAGGTCGAAAGTTGCACTTGGCAACAATTCGAATCCCCTTGAAGGGATTGCGCAGTCCTTGCATGGAAGCAAATTCGAGGAAATCTCTCTTTGAGTGAGATGACAGAGGTGCAATTTCCAGTTCGTGAGTTTGCAAAGGCAGAGGGAGTGATGGAGAGCCTCAGTGCAGTGCTTGAAGGGCGCAGTTTCTGCTGGGGCAGAAATCCATTGGAAAAGAACGAAGACACGTAGAAGGGGAATTTTCTCCTCAGAGAACTTTCTGCCAGAAAGTTCGAATTTCTCACTTGCTGAGTAGCTAAGCAGTGCTAAGCAGTGACTAGAGGAGTCAGTTTGACAGTTGGGTGAGATGGCATCACATGGGCTTAGAGATCAGGATAGGTTGTAAGGAGCTTCCAACTATGTCATATGGAAGACTAGAATCTTAGCTGTTCTGGAGGAATACGATATTGAGACCTACGTCAATAGTGTTGTAGCTGTTCCTGCTGACAACGATCAAAAGAAGTACAAAGCTGAGCAGGGGAGGGCGAAGAGGCTCATTCTCGATGGAGTTTTAGATCATGTGGTCTCACACTTGCAGGGCAAGGATACAACCCAAGAGATGTGGGAAGTGTTGTCTTCTCTGTATGAAGGCTCTTCCGAACAGCGGAAGATCTGTTTGGAGCAGAAGTTGCAATGGACTTTGGTGCAGAAAGGAGAAGGGGTGAACCTCTATCTTCAACGTTTTCAGGATACTAGAGACCAGCTTTCTGCAGTGGGGTCCACTCCTCAGCCAACCACGATAGTGAGGATAACCTTGAATGGGGTCTTGGATGAATGGCAAGTTTTCGTCCAAAGCATAGTGGGCAGAGAAAAACTACCTTCATGGGAGGAGATTTGGGTGGCGTTTCAACAAGAGTTAAAGAAGAGCTTAGTGAAGGTCAACCTCAATGGCAGCAGTGGGAGTGGCACGAAGACAGAGGAGGAGGAGGAGAATGCATCTCTAGCATCGAAGGGACAACAGAAGTAGAAACGAAAGGAGGACATTTCAAAGGTAAAATGTTTCAGTTGTGGCGAGATGGGCCTCTATGCATCCCAGTCTCCTTTGAAGAAAAAGGATAAGGATGAGAAACATGATCCTAAGGCTGCTTTAGCAAATATTGATGAGGATGAGTTTGGCATGAGTGCCCATGCATCTCCAGGAGGGAGATGGGGCGATATTGAGCTGTAGTAAGAAAGACTACATGTGGGCAGGATCCTTGAGGAGTCCACCTCTTGGATCAATTCCTTGCTATGGGAGCTCAGGATTCAATAGTAGCGAGATGGACTTAGTGTTAGATGATGCAGTGGAGAGTTTGGAGGACAAATGTAGTAGCTTGGGAACAAATACTGATCAGCGCAAAGCAAGGTTGGTAGCAGTGCAGGAGTCAGCAGCAGTGCAGAGGATTTAGAGGGTCAACAACAATCAGATTCCAACATTCATTATATTATGTTGAACACAGTTAAGTTCAGCTAATTTTGGATGTTTTTCAGTTGCTTCTCTCAACCACTGAGTTGCAGTACAGATGTAGTGTTAGCAGTGGCAGTGCTAACAACATAGTAGATGCAACGTTTGAGAAGGAGTTGTAGTACAAATGCAGCAGTGGCAGTGCTAACAACATAGTAGATGCAACATTTGAGAGGGAGATGTAGTATAGATGCAGCAGTGGTAGTGGCTGTGTCATGGGCAGCAATAGCACAGTGTTGGTGGCAACAACAGTGTAGAAAGGAGGTGCTTCAAAAACAGAGCAACATACAAGTGGACATTGTTGCTAGAGCACTTTCTTTGCTAAGGGGAGTGTTAGTTTTTGGTAGCATTGGAACTGCTCTCACCTTGAAAATTGGTGAAGAGGCTAAGGCACATGAGTTCTAAAGAACCCAGAAAACATTTGGTGAAATTCCTCCTGGGTTGTATTTTATTAAAATAATTAATATTTTTTAATGGAGTTCCTAAGTCTAAACATAGGAAAATTAAAATATTAATGGGTATTATTCAAAATATGGGTGAGAATGATCTAGAAGCTTGATCAAGTCATGTTTTAATCTTAGCCGTTGATTAAAGACTTAATCTCGGCCGCTGAAGACTCAGAAGGAAAAGTATAATATAGAGGCTTGGGGTTCATTTGGAAACACACAGAGATTGAGGAAATCGATTTTCTGAGGAGGAAAATTGATTGGGGAGATCTTGTAGATGAGAGGCAGTGAGAATCCGGGAGAAGGATTTTTCGGAGAATATAATGCAGAGAAAGGACAGAATGACGTCCAGAGGAGGGTTGACGCTGGTCTATGTAGTGCTGACACAGAGACAACACAGTCATTGAGGAGAGGTCGAAATTCTGTCGAGGGAATTTTATTTGCAGTTGCCGGGAGCCAGGGTGTGAGACCAGAGGCAAGAAAGTCGAATTCTCAGCCAGCAGAAGATTTAGAGCAGAGAGGCAGTGTAATACCCAGTAGGGGTGATGTAGAAACTGCCTAGGGTGATGCAGTTTGACGCAGAGGCCATCAAAGGGTGACATAGTTTGACGCAGAGGCCATTAGAGGGTGACGTAGAGCCTTCTAGAGCTAAGGATCATTCACTATTTCTCCAGTGATAGGGTGAGATCATTTCACTAGCCTTTTGTCCAAAATTTTCTCTGTAAAGAATTGCTAGATGAACATCCTAGATTTGTATTTAGATATTTCTCCTGCATAATAATAAACCCTCAGAGCTGCTGCACTAGTTTTCCCGCATTGGGTTTTTCCATGGACTATTGTGTCCAAAAATAAGTGTGTCCTATGTATCTTGTTCTTTGCTCTGTTTTCTGTTTCATGAGATAAAATATTTAATTAGTGTAGGTTGCAGAAGTAATTTGCTTCAGTATTCAGAAGAATAACTTGATGAATGTAATTTAAAAATCAAGTAGGTGAAGTAGATTCAGATTTGCTGCAGTAGGGGTTCCTTCATTGCTAGGAATTTTCATAGTTATCTCATGTACTTGAAGTTTAGTTCATGATTATTGGATGATATTCTCTTGTTTCTTGAGCATTTACTTACTAGTACATTATTCGATTTATATCTTGCAAGTGATATTTCATTATTGCTCTAACATTTTTTCTTTTGCAGGATTGCTTGTCATCGTACTTGGAAATTTCTCATTGAGCAAGTACATACTATTTATTTTGAGCAATTATTTGTTTAAGAACTGGTCTATGATTGTATATTTTTTTGAATGAATCATTGAATGTTGCTCATATATATTTCCTTACTTGTTCATATCGTGGAATCAAGTTAATTATGATAAGCTCTCCATTCATTTTCGTATCCTATAAACTCACATTTCCTTTAACCTTCTTAGGGATTGTTACCCACCACCTGTGGGTAGTGTATATAGGAGAATTTTTTTTCTCCTAGATGGCCCTCAACCGACATCCAAGATCTCCTTACATCCACCAGATAGCTCGATTTTCCATTATCTCCGCAACCTGAGCCAGCCATGTGCTCCCTTGCCCACTTGTTATGATTGTATATTTGAAGGTGGCCTTCTAACCCTGAAGGTATGGCTTTTCACTGGTATAGTTGAGCAATTTTCCTTACTTGTCATGGGCACTTTTGGGCATGGATTGGTGGAGGGATTCAGTAGAAAGAGTGGGCTAGGTCTGTACTCTTGTCTCCACCGCCCGATTCAGTGGTTAGCCTTGTATACTAGTCCCGTGGGATCTCCTTTACTGAACACTAGCTTTAGGGTTGGCACTACTTGGGAAATCCCAACTTTGGTTGCGTGGTCCCACTTCTCGACACCACATACATCACCCCCCTTCCACTTATTTTATCCCTATTAATCTCTTTTCCCATCCGGGTCCACATAGGGTTAGACTCCCCCTCCCCTTGTCCACACCTTGGCTCGGGTCTTGAACGATTCCCTAGAGGTTGATGCAGCTAAAAAGAAAAGAAAAAGCATAATTTAGCCACTCTCAATAGGAAATGTACCACAAAATTCAAAAGATGGTCGGGACATACAAATTTAGCACGTGGCAAAAAGCCAAACATGAGCTCTACCCCTTATCCATGGCCATCACCCTGGTTCCTATGGGCTCTAGATGAGCCCTATCCATCATTAAGGAATCCATGATTGTCCCAACCCCTAGTGGGCAATGAACTGTCCCACCTAAGGGGGTATCCATTGTGATATATTACGTAACATGGTTTCATTCCCTAGAGCCTCGAGCAGTTAAGAAGAAAAATCAATCAAAGGAAAAAGGCATATGAAAGGTGGAAAAACAAAGGCCGGGGTAACTCATGTACCACGATTTGCTCCCTCCTACACTCATATACCCAGGTGTGGGCTTCCCTTATTATAGCTACCCTTGTACCATGACATGTGGTCTGGATGAATCCCTTGATCCCCACTCTGTTCCATTACTATATCATTTGCCACCTACCACTTGAGGGATGTACCATGGACATGTCACCCCCTTTAAAGGTTGAAACTACCTAATAGGGTCGTTGATTAGCCCCTTATTGAGCTCGGAGACACTTTTACATGCCAAAAGCCCATTGTGGAAGCGCATGCCATCATGAAGTGCCCTATTGATTCCATGCATTGTAAGCTATTTTACTTGATTATCCTAATGATTTGTTGTATTGGAGGGCAAGGGGATGCATTGGATCTTATGCAGGATTGCAAGTGGGTCTCCATTTGGGGCTTGGTCTCCCTATACGAGGTCCTAGCCCTCTAGAGGGCCACATTGGCACTTGTAGGGTGAGCGTTGACAGCCATGGGCCTCCACCATAACAGAGAGTACTTCATGGATCCCTAGCACCACTCATTGATTGCTCGTGTTCCACCTTTTGGATGAGGATGATGCACCTACCAAGACCAACCAACTCCACAAATGTTCCAGGGTCCAAAGGATGTCTCCTGCTACAGAGGGAGGGCTTATGTCATCATCCAACCCTTACAGATGGTCTACATGCATTTTCGATCCACTTGGAGACCCATGAGGATGTCCTTGTATCCCCGCACCCACTTGGTAGCACTACAGGTTC
This sequence comes from Pinus tabuliformis, assembly GCA_031772625.1. Taxonomy (NCBI): domain Eukaryota; kingdom Viridiplantae; phylum Streptophyta; class Pinopsida; order Pinales; family Pinaceae; genus Pinus; species Pinus tabuliformis. The sequence continues at coordinate 355,753,897 of CM062819.1, read as the reverse complement.
TTTCTTGGAAAACAAGGGGCCAACCCGTTGTCCACTATGTTTGGAGTCCAAGTTTACATCATGGCACCCCTTGGACTTCATTAGGCCTCCTCAAAGGCCCAATGACTCATTATATTGATCATTATGCCCTCTTGAGAGGCTTATTTCTGTTTTATTGAGCTATTTTGGTGGGCTTGTCACCAAAAGTGTTGCTATTATGCACATTATTTTATTTTAGGGGCACTATTAGTCCAAATTAGGCCATTCAATTCCCTTAGAGGATTGTATAAATAGAAGTGAGACGATTCATTTTCATCATCATCACTTGGATTGGATTAACATCCCTTGAGATATTTTTGCACTTTTTATTGGGTAAACATTTTGGAGCTTTCTTGATGCACTATGATGTTTGGATTTTCGCTATTGTCTTTAGAACTTCTTTCTAATGCAAAGTTTATGAATGGATATTATCTCTCTCATGTAAGTCAAATTTTGATGCTATTCTTGTTATTTCATTGTCTGCATGTTATTGTTATCATTATTCATGTACGGGTTAAAGTAAATGCAAAATTCTTCTGGGAACCTTGAATAAGTGATTTAATGCATGCATGTACTTGAAGGGAGTTGGTGAATGTTCCTAGAGGCACCTAATAGGTTTTAAGACTTGAAACTTCATCTCTTTGGCAAATTTGAAGTATAAATCCCTATTGACCTAGTTGTTGCCCTTGGGGAGGCTAGCAAAGATCAATTAGGGCTCTTTAGCTCACGAAAAATCTCAATCTATGTGTATCGTGACTCCATTAAATCCAAGCAATAAGGCACTGACCCTCGTATCCCTTTGGTGGTCGAATTTTCCTCTCTTTTCTTCACTTTTCCAAATTCTAGTCCTAACCCTAGAGGGTCACCTAGGGCATCAAGCGATTTTTTTTGTATCCATCCAAACACCTTGAAAATTGGTCCATAATTGTGCTGGGGTCTTCTCAAGGGGTCCTCTAAATTTGAGCACAATTTGATGGTGGAATCCCGAGATATTGCAAGCCCTAGCTCGAGGACCATTTCTCTCCCTAGTCTGATTTGGGTTAGTGTCTTCATTGGATCATTGCATTCAAACTTCAAAAGAATATTAGCCCTTTGATCCTATTCTCTCCCCTAACTAGGTCAAGCCCCTCCTTGGTTGATCAACTCCATAACCTCGACCTAGTCTGGGTCCACTTGGGTTCTTTGTTGTCCCACATCTCTACAACTCAAATTCCACAAGGATTACATAGAATCCATTTCTCCACAAGGATGCTTAGGTCTAGGAAGCCCTTTTTCAAGTCATATCCTCCAAACCTAGGATCAAGTGTCCTCTTAGCCCTTCTTAGAGAGCCTATTGCCTTACTTCTCAAGCAAGTATTTAATTGAGTCTCTCTTGTGAATAGGCTTTAGGAATCACCATATCTTATCATTGATCCATCCTTTCTTGTGATTCCTCTCGTATCGGGACTCCTCCCATCAGTGAAAGTCTGTAAAGAGTAGGGAGTCTTAGCTGAGGTGACAGTGGGCTATCGCTCCATTGTTGCCCCTTGACCTAGTAGTTGCTCTTTAGGATCCCCTCCTAGGACCCTTGCTAGTTTGAGCAGTAACCTATGTTGCCAGGAAACGTGGGTTCGGGGACAGGGACAGGGACGGGGATGGGTACGGGGATGTCATTTTTTGAAACCTGGTGCGTGGGTTCGTTAGGGGTATATTAGAATTTATATATATATATATATATATATATAATATAAATATTATATTTTATAAATTATAATATATATGAATTTGTATATTTTTCAACTTTAAACAAGAAAACTAAAATATTTATGATTTAAATTTTAACTGTATTGATTTCAGAGGTTAAAGGCGAATCGAATATCCTCTTTCAAGATATAATAGAGCCCAATTTATGTATCCTTATTCACTGTCCAGATTTCAAGATTTTTGCCAAATCCCTTGCCTACTCAAGAAATCAAGTTAATTGCAAAAGCTCTGACAATCAGCAAGTTTAAGTTCTTATGAGATGGAGCATGTTCGAGATGTGTCCTTCGCAATGGCATTGTAAAATTTGGGAAATTTGCTCTTAAACAATATCAGACTTTGCCTTATTAAACAACGATTTTTCAGAGAACAGGCTATGTTTATTGCTGATCCATCTCTGCTGTAGAAGACAGATTTTAATGGCTGAAGATCTATTATTTAAAGGCTGATATTCCATTTATATATTGCTGTAATGCTACCAGGTTCCACCATTTTGACCTTCACTACATCTATTGGTGTCTAGTTAATTGCATCACTGTTTATGCTAAAAAAATTTCATCATTTTAAGTTGTAATAGCAGTGAGTCTAATTCTGAGTTTATAAATAAGTTGTCTAGTTATTTGAAGCATTTTCTCATTGCTGCAATGACCCCTGTCCATGTCACTTGAGAGAAAATATAAAACCAACATGTACAACAGTTGTCCTTCAACTATTTGATAAAATACCTCAATTAAGACTCATTGAAACTCAATTAAAAACTCATAAATTTTAAGAGAAAATTGAGTATATATGAGTTGGGAATATTACATCTATATCGACACCTTCCAATCCTTTCCGATGTATCAAAAGAACCCGGTTTATGATTTTGAAGTCTTGGGTTCTTTCAAGAAGAACCGGGTTCTTCTCAGAGGTACCCGTTCTAGCACCCGGAACGTGGGGACGAGAACCTGGGACAAGTTCGAGAACCCCACCCCTGGGTTCGGGAACCCGTGCAACATAGGCGGTAACATTTTGGTGCTGTTGCCAGGGACACAAGACGTGTGTTTTGTTCCCCATACAACATATTGACATATCATTATTGGCGACTCCATTGGAAGAAGAAAGCCCTAGTTCTTCATTGAACTTCAAATTTAATGATTTTAGGGTAAAGCAAGCATTTATCAAGGCATTTCTTTAATTCACCCCGGTGACTCCATTTTGATCCTAATATGAAAAATCATGAAAAATGGATTATTGTCAAAGAGAAATTACCCTTGGCTCTCCATTTGCAAAACTCAATGATCAAGATCTTCAAGAACTATAAAAGAATGTGGAGAAATATGTTGAGTTTCATGAAGATTTATTGGAGAACACGGATAAGGAATTCATGCTCATGTTTCATGGGTCAACACAAAAGCAACTATGTTGTCGCGCAGATTGACACGACAACGCTCAGACCGGGGGTTGTCACTCTGATCCCCGATCCCTCCGTTTAAGCCTGTCTCCCGCGGCTAAGGGGGGTAGTCCCTGCGAGATGATGAGACCAACTGGCGACCAGTTGGTTGGGAGACACGAGATACGATATAAAAAGGACTCGATGGATTTGATTAATTGAGCAGACCAGTGCCTTAAGAGATTGATGTAGAAACGATTACTTTTTAAATGATATAGAAACATGGACCATGAACAACAACCATCTATCATCAGCTAAATCACATGACCAAAACGATATCCAGCAATTGAAAACTCAGAAAAGATGAATGCTTAAAACCACCACGAGAATCGTAAATTATTAACCAGATATCATATTTCGTATCTCAAACTTGAAAATTTAGCATCTCAGCATAAAACATATAACGTGAAAGCTCCTGAGACTGGCAAAAATAATTTCCCACAAAATTTTTATTTTTCATTTTTTTTTTTTTTTTTTTATTTATAAAATGAATCTAAAAATAAAAATCTAAAAAAAACTAAACTAGACTAAAAAAATTAAAATTAAAAAATCTAACAAAAACATTTTTTTTATTTTTTATAACAAAATTAAAAAAAAACTATTTTAAAATCTAAACAAAATAAATCCTAATAAAAATTAAAATATAAAATAATTACAAACTATAAACTATAACTAAAGAAATTTCTAAAATCTAACCATATTAAAAATAAACTAAGCCTAAAACATCTTTATAAATCTTTTTATTTTTTATAAAAAATTATTAAATCTAAAACAAATAACACTATAGACTAACTTAAAATCTAAAATCTAAAACGTAAAATAAAAAAGAACTACACTAAACATTGTCTAACGCTAGCCTATCCAAAATACTCGAACCAAATACGCCTTCACATTTGATCGAAACGTGAGCCCAAAACTATGCTAACCTACGCTGTAACATGAGAGAAACCACAACGCATCAAATCGGGAAAGGGAGCAGAGAAACCCTAGCCGTCGAAAGACAAAAAACGCATTACCACTATATCAATACGCATTACCTGGTCATTACGATATCCATCAGCAGAAATCGAAAGCGAGTTAAGGGCTCTCGACAGGCAGAGATTCAACTCGTTTCAGAACTTACCTCATTTGATTTTTTTCGATGCCTGGAAACCGTGGCTCCTCTTGCTGGTTTAATGTGATGACCTGCGTTTCAGAACGCACCACAAATCCGGCGTTCATTCACGCTGAGGACTGAAGAACCTTTGCATGAGTGAGGAGCGTGTATTGCTGATGGGATATGGTCTTGAAACCCTGGCTCAGCAAAGGATGGATGCACAAGCACATAAACAGTGAATCGATTTGGCGGCCAGATTCGATTCTCTACAAATGACAGCGGCAGCAAGCACCTAGGTACCCAGATCTGATATAGAGAAGATCATACTATTGCCTTCTGTTGACTGAGCAAGAATGAGACGACCGGCTTCACGCTGCGTCTTTACACATTATACATAGTTTTGTCTCCTTTCTGCGATGCGTCCGGCGTTTGTCCTGAAACATAAGTCTCCCAGCAATGATTTATAAAACGGATTAATATTTTTCTTTCATTATTAGCCCATAAATGGTTATGGCTGGTTCATGCAGCAGCAAAAGTTTTGCAGGAAGCTTGATCCCCTGAGCGACAGACAGCTCTGATGAAACCTTGGATGCTTGAGAAACCCTGCAACTTGAAATAGACCAGATCACCCCACAAGTAATATGTACATAAAACCAAAACTGAAAACCCTAATGAAAAATTTGTAAAAAACCAGAATCTTGAAAACCCTAAATCAGCCTAATAATTTACAGATTGTGACCCCTGAAATGCCAGATTTAGCCATAAATACAGAAATATTTCAAAGAACAGAAATTTGAACTTTGCTGTGAACAGAAAGAAAGTCTCTCATGCAAAACAGGAAATAAACTTTAAATGATTAACCCAGGGCCCAAAATCAGCTGGGCTCTGCAAAGAAAAGCCTGTGGGAGTCGGCTGGTTCAGCCTAGAACTTCCCCAAACGCCCACAAATATCCTTCACCTAAAGATTTCCTGCACATCTCAAGCGACCATCAATAAAGAGAGCCAGAATGCTGCTAGATTTCAGGAAATAATGGAGATACCTGCCATTATTTCAGAAAACCCAAACAACACTCAGACCCTAGCAAGTGAACAAGATACCTGTGCTCACAATACTCTGAAAACAAGCTATTATTAAAGGCTGAAAACTGAAATATGCAGAAAAATAAACATCTCACAACAATCCCAGAGAGTAACACCAGCCAGTTTTGAACCTCAAAGTTTTTTTATTAACCAGAAAATCAGATTACAAGAGAGCTTTTTCAGTCCAGACTCACAGATCAGATAAACTGAAATGACCCCTAGCACCCTACTTAAAGGAAATGCCTCCAACGGCTAGTTCGAGTGATCCATGTAGAAATGATCTCGACCGTTGATGAGGATCAAGACATCTCTTGATCTCATCCGTCGATTTATTCACTTAAAATATTATTACTTTATTAGTTAGGGTTTTTGCTTTATATTTCATTTTTTTATTTTTACTTATTTACTTATTTTATTATTTCTATTCATTTTTTTAATTTTTTAATTCATTTTTAAAATGGATCATCGAACTAAGCCTTCGGAAACATCACCTAGGACCTAGGACCTAGGACTCATGAGGGGATTTAAAACATTTTTCAACCCTCAGGACACATTACATCATGACTTTACAATTTACATCTTAAGGGAGAAAACCCCTTCAACATAGACCCTCACAAATCACCCAGTTCTGCGACACAACTATAATCTAGCAGATCAACACACTAGGATTCTCCTAAAATTCCAATGACAAAATCAATCCTGGCTTTGGGGTCAGGTTTGAAGGAAAACTCTGCCGATCCGTGGATCGGTGAGACGAAAAACCTTCCGGGACGTAGATTATCATCAGAAAGTTAGGTCCACCTAGGCAAATTACATACATGACTCATGTCTGCTAAGATTATTTACAATCAATACATGCAGACTGGGTTTACAATCAAAAAGATCAAGTTGCTGATGATGGCAGGATGGCACGGACATGCTGATCAGGTGCTGCCCCTTTTTGCCAAAAAAAAGGGGGATGTACTGCATGGGTAGTTGACCAGTAGAGGTCAACATCTGGCTCTACTTGGGGACACGTTGCTGCTTGCAGGAATGTGAGAATCCAGAATCTGCATCCATACAACACAAAAATAAGTAGCGTCCATCCAAAAAATCAGCATATACATTAAACACATAAAAGCTCTTCATTTATTAACTATCTAATAACATGAAAAATAAATCTAATCCTAAAACAGAAATGAAACGCTGAAAAGACGAGGAGTAGAGTTAGAAATACAATACAAAAAATGCCCCACGGCATCAGATGTGTTCAATATAGTGCATACTGAGCATTTGCCTGCTTTCAAGCAAATCTGTCGGCTGCTTGTCGGATGTGCCATGTCCAATTTTGCATATGGTAGGACTTTTTCCTATCCGAAAATCAAACAGCTCGCGGCCGTCTGATGTGTCAAATCTTCTTCTCATTTTCTTCCTCTTGCGCTTTTTCTTTCTGGCAGGATGCATTACTGATGAGCTGGAACTTTCTGTCTCGAAACTATCAGATGAAGTATGCGTGATATGTCTCTCTTTAGCCCGCATCTGATCTTTATCATTCTTAAGTCCATCTTCAATCAACCATCTTTCAACTGAACTAATAACCTCCTCATAATAAGATGGAGCTTGTTGCAACAAATGAGAAGGCTCCTGATCTATTGATGTTATCTGGTTTCTTTCATTTTCCAATTGCTGAAACTTTTGAACCTGTATTCTAATGGCATCCATCTGTCTAGAGTGTTCAACCTTTATAGCACTAATTTGTCTGGCATGATGTTCTTCCATGTCTTTTATTACTTTAACATTTTCTTCCTTTATGTTCATCAAGCAATGCTGCATGGAATTTATTTCTTCTTCATGATTCGCTTGCATGTTTCCAATTTCTGTTTCATGTTTAGTTTTCATGGCCTCAATTTCCTTAGCATGCTGATTTTGCGTGTCCTCAATCTCCTTATTACGTTTTTCCAGATGGGTGCGTAAAGTTTTAACATCATTGATAAGATTAGTTTGGTTGCTTTCCATATTTTTCACCAGCATCATTAAATCTTGTATTATTTGCTTTTGCTCTTCTTTTTCATTGTCATTTATCCCTGATTTTTCACTATCATGAACTTGATCTGCAATAGTTCCGGTTGATGACACATTCTGATTTTGAACTCTTTCTTTCTGTTGCACAATTTTAGGGGCAGAAGGCAAGCTGTTTGGACTATCATATCTATCTTTAAAAGCATTGAGAATGTCTTGTAAAGAAGTGAAAAAATCATTAGGAAAATTATTAAACCAATTCAAGGCATCACCCTCTAAAGAATGGACAAATAGACGCATCTTGAAATCTTCATGATTATATTGAGGAAGTCTACAATATATGGTCATTACACAAGTAAACATGTTTAAATGATGTTTAACAGCGACCGGATCATCACCCGAGAACTTAAATAATTTAGAAATGGCCTATTTCGGAAGATCATGGAGATTATTAGTAAAATGACATGGTTTACATGAATAATCCATGATGAACAACAAGGGATCAAATGGATGATAGAAAGAGATTTCTGCTCAAGAGAATTAAGAGATGAGAGAAGTGGAGTCGCCACTTGAACAATGAATCTGATTCTAGGATCCAAAAGGTAACCACAAGCAGATATGAGGAAAGCTTCTTGTCTGGGAAAAATGAGAAAGTGGAGTCGCCACCCAAACAGGAAACAAACCCAAGAGGCGCTGCTGATATGTGATGAAAAGATGCCAAAATATTGATTCTGCCAGCTCAACTGAGAGATGAGAAAGATGAGAAGATGAATGATTGTCGTTTGAAACACCGAGAACAAAGTGTCCCCGGCAACGGCGCCAAAAAATGTTGTCGCGCAGATTGACACGACAACGCTCAGACCGGGGGCTGTCACTCTGATCCCCGATCCCTCCGTTTAAGCCTGTCTCCCGCGGCTAAGGGGGGTAGTCCCTGCGAGATGATGAGACCAACTGGCGACCAGTTGGTTGGGAGACACGAGATACGATATAAAAAGGACTCGATGGATTTGATTAATTGAGCAGACCAGTGCCTTAAGAGATTGATGTAGAAACGATTACTTTTTAAATGATATAGAAACATGGACCATGAACAGCAACCATCTATCATCAGCTAAATCACATGACCAAAACGATATCCAGCAATTGAAAACTCCGAAAAGATGAATGCTTAAAACCACCACGAGAATCGTAAATTATTAACCATATATCATATTTCGTATCTCAAACTTGAAAATTTAGCATCTCAGCATAAAACATATAACGTGAAAGCTCCTGAGACTGACAAAAATAATTTCCCACAAATTTTTTTTTTTTATTTTTTTTTTTTATTTTTTTTTGGTATAAAATGAATCTAAAAATAAAAATCTAAAAAAAACTAAGCTAGACTACAAAAATTAAAATTAAAAAATCTAACAAAAACATTTTTTTGATTTTTTATAACAAAATTAAAAAAAAACCATTTTAAAATCTAAACAAAATAAATCCTAATAAAAAATTAAAATATAAAATAATTACAAACTATAAACTATAACTAAAGAAATTTCTAAAATCTAACCATATTAAAAATAAACTAAGCCTAAAACATCTTTATAAATCTCTTTATTTTTTTATAAAAAATTATTAAATCTAAAACAAATAACACTATAGACTAACTTAAAATCTAAAATCTAAAACGTAAAATAAAAAAGAACTACACTAAACATTGTCTAACGCTAGCCTATCCAAAATACTCGAACCAAATATGCCTTCCCATTTGATCGAAACGTGAGCCCAAAACTATGCTAACCTACGCTGTAACATGAGAGAAACCACAACGCATCAAATCGGGAAAGGGCGCAGAGAAACCTAGCCGTCGAAAGACAAAAAACGCATTACCACTATATCAATACGCATTACCTGGTCATTACGATATCTCTCAGCAGAAATCGAAAGCGAGTTAAGGACTCTCGACAGGCAGAGATTCAAATCATTTCAGAACTTACCTCATTTACCTGGGTGATGGCCTGCGGTGATTGATTTTTCGGTGCCTGGAAACCATGGCTCTTCTTGCTGGTTTGACGTGATGACCTGCGCTTCAGAACGCACCACAAATCCGGCGTTCATTCACGCTGAGGACTGAAGAACCTTTGCATGAGTGAGGAGCGTGTATTGCTGATGGGATATGGTCTTGAAACCCTGGCTCAGCAAAGGATGGATGCACAAGCACATAAACAGTGAATCGATTTGGCGGCCAGATTCGATTCTCTACAAATGACAGCGGCAGCAAGCACCTAGGTACCCAGATCTGATATAGAGAAGATCATACTATTGCCTTCTGTTGACTGAGCAAGAATGAGACGAACGGCTTCACGCTGCGTCTTTACACATTATACATAGTTTTGTCTCCTTTCTGCGATGCGTCCGGCGTTTGTCCTGAAACATAAGTCCCCCAGCAGTGATTTATAAAACGGATCAATATTTTTCTTTCATTATTAGCCCATAAATGGTTCTGGCTGGTTCATGCAGCAGCAAATGTTTTGCAGGAAGCTTGATCCCCTGAGCGACAGACAGCTCTGATGAAACCTTGGATGCTTGAGAAACCCTGCAACTTGAAATAGACCAGATCACCCCACAAGTAATATGTACATAAAACCAAAACTGAAAACCCTAATGAAAAATTTGTAAAAAAACAGAATCTTGAAAACCCTAAATCAGCCTAATAATTTACAGATTGTGCCCCTGAAATGCCAGATTTAGCCATAAATACAGAAATATTTCAAAGAACAGAAATTTGAACTTTGCTGTGAACAGAAAGAAAGTCTCTCATGCAAAACAGGAAATAAACTTTAAATGATTAACCCAGGGCCCAAAATCAGCTGGGCTCTGCAAAGAAAAGCCTGTGGGAGTCGGCTGGTTCAGCCTAGAACTTCCCCAAACGCCCACAAATATCCTTCACCTAAAGATTTCCTGCACATCTCAAGCAACCATCAATAAAGAGAGCCAGAATGCTGCTAGATTTCAGGAAATAACGGAGATACCTGCCATTATTTCAGAAAACCCAAACAACACTCAGACCCTAGCAAGTGAACAAGATACCTGTGCTCACAATACTCTGAAAACAAGCTATTATTAAAGGCTGAAAACTGAAATATGCAGAAAAATAAACATCTCACAGCAATCCCAGAGAGTAACACCAGCCAGTTTTGAACCCCAAAGTCTTTTTATTAACCAGAAAATCAGATTACAAGAGAGCTTTTTCAGTCCAGACTCACAGATCAGATAAACTGAAATGACCCCTAGCACCCTACTTAAAGGAAATGCCTCCAACGGCTAGTTCGAGTGATCCATGTAGAAATCATCTCGACCGTTGATGAGGATCAAGACATCTCTTGATCTCATCCGTCGATTTATTCACTTAAAATATTATTACTTTATTAGTTAGGGTTTTTGCTTTATATTTCATTTTTTAATTTTTACTTATTTTATTATTTTTATTCATTTTTTTAATTTTTTAATTCATTTTTAAAATGGATCATCGAACTAAGCCTTCGGAAACATCACCTAGGACCTAGGACCTAGGACTCATGAGGGGATTTAAAACATTTTTCAATCCTCAGGACACATTACATCATGACTTTACAATTTACATCTTAAGGGAGAAAACCCCTTCAACATAGACCCTCACAAATCACCCAGTTCTGCGACACAACTATAATCTAGCAGATCAACACACTAGGATTCTCCTAAAATTCCAATGACAAAATCAATCCCGGCTTTGGGGTCAGGTTTGAAGGAAAACTCTGCCGATCCGTGGATCGGTGAGACGAAAAACCTTCCGGGACGTAGATTATCATCAGAAAGTTAGGTCCACCTAGGCAAATTACATACATGACTCATGTCTGCTAAGATTATTTACAATCAATACATGCAGACTGGGTTTACAATCAAAAAGATCAAGTTGCTGATGATGGCAGGATGGCACGGACATGCTGATCAGGTGCTGCCCCTTTTTGCCAAAAAAAAGGGGGATGTACTGCATGGGTAGTTGACCAGTAGAGGTCAACAAACTCTACATAATGATGTGTGACTATGAGAAGGATCCTAGTCGTCTCTTTGACTTCGCTGGTCTAACTTGTGCTTTTAGTATTTTGACTAACCTAATCAATGAAAAATATTATAATCAGTGACAAGGCCCCACACAATATAATCAATTGGATGAACAAGAAGAAATTTCAAGTGCAAGGGACCATCATGAAGGTAAGTAACATACGGAAGAAGGGGATCCATCTAAAGAAGATCATGATAGCCATAATGCCATAGAGGACCTTCAAGATGCACACCTAAGGATTGAGAATGTGCATGACATGAGTGAGAGCCCCATTGAAGATCATAAGGATGAACATGATGAAATGGAGGCTTACATTCAAGAAAAGGGGTTTGAGGATATGAGTAGTGTAGCTTACTGTGAAGATGACATTTCTCATTTCTTGTGCATTAATGAGGGAAAATGGGATGTGGGCATCCATCACTTTGACAGTGACCCTATTTATGACACTGACACGGAAAATGAGGTTGAAATTGATTCTCCTTTTCTCCAGGACATTACTCATAATGATATCCCTACTCACACCATCGAAAGGGAGGATTGTGGTTTTCCCTCACATGAAGAAGGTCTATTGGAAATGGCAGGCCCCATTTATGACACCGATGATGACACTAACAAAGGCCTTGTTTTCCCATACCTTCTCCAAGATCCTGATGGCATAGATACTTTATCAACAAACCCTTGTCTAGGCCATTCTCACATTGTCACAACTATTGATGATCCCTTTCCCTTTCCTAGGCATGATGCTTACGAAGAGCTATCCATTAGATGTACCTTTCCTTCCCCCTCATGCTTTCAGGATTGTAAATATGATCATCATGAGCAACTTGCCTCTTGTGTCATCCCATGTCATCAGTCTCCCTTTCCTCCCAATCATGACCTTATGGTGGCCATGAAGCATGATATTAATGATAAGGACCATGATGGGGATGATATGCCTGAGGTTTCCATCCATCGGAAGTTTATGAGCTTGATTGTTGATATCTCTATCTTTTGGTTGGAAGAAAGGATCTTGTGTAATAGATTACATCCCTTTCCTCTCTCTTCCCCCATGATACTCCATGAGTGGTTACTTCATTTTCCCGCCTCCCGCCCTTGTGACCTTCCATGTTGTCATTCCTGCCCTTGCCTATGGATCTATTGCATGAGTAAGCAAAAGGGAAGTTGTTTTCATATTGACTAGATGATATGTTGGTTGCATTGGGTCTATGATTATACTTAGTATTTCGGTGATGTAACATGCATGTTAGGGTAGGATGCATTGCATGTTGATTTTCTCATTAGAACTAACATCATATGATATTCATGCTAGATTAGTTGCATTTAGATTAAGATTGCATTTGAAATTTTATTTAAAATTAGTTACTAGTTGATTTTTAGTGGCCTAATACTAAGCATGGGTGATCATAAGACACCACAAAAACAAGCTGCCCTGTGTGCTTGATCTTTGATATGTGTAGGTAACAGGTCTACAGTACCAAGAGATGATGGTGTCCTCATGACCTCCTATTCTAGTAGCTTCATGCATCTCTCCGAGAGCTCATGTCCTATTTGGACCCAGATGTTAACCACCACCTTTGGGTAGTGTATATAGAGATTTTTTTTTCCTAGATGGTCCTCAACTGGCAGCCAACAACCCCTTGTGACCACCAGATACCTCGATATGCCATTACCTCCGCCACCAGAGCCAACCATGTGGTCCCTCGCCCATTTGTTATGATTGTATGTTTGAAGGTGGGCCACTTGACCCCGAAGGTATGACTTTCGACTGGTATAGTTGAGTAATTTTCCTTGTCATGGGCACTTTTGGGCATGGATTGGTGGGGGGATTCGACATAAAGAGTAGGCTAGGTCTGTACTCTTGTCTCCACTGCCCAATTCCTTGGTTAGCCTTGTATCCTAGTCCCGTGGGATCTCCTTTATTGAACACTAGCTTTAGGGTTGGCACTACTTGGAAAATCCCGACTTTGGTTGCATGATCTGTTGGAATTTCTAAGTCTAACTTTTAGAAATGCTTCCTGTACTTTTTGATTTATTTCTTCCTACTTGTTCTGTTAATTAACAAGTTATTTACCATGTAAATACTGAAAATAAATACAAGTACAGTCTCAACACATACAGATCATCCGCTGAAGGAAAAATAAGCACACAAGTGACACCGTTATTTTTGGACTAATGTCCCCGGAAAAACCCAATGTGGGAAAACCGTTACAACTATCTGAGGGTTTTATTATTAAGTAGTTTCAGAATACAATCTAGGTGCCAGAAATGGCGCGCCCAACAGAGAATGCCCTCGGCAGTGGTACCTCTCAATTGGAGACAAATATTAGCCCCAATCTGCCACACGAAATCTCCCAATGTTAACTTCTAGAGTCAGCGTCAGCCTCTCTAGCCCAGCATCAGCCTCCCTAGGCTCTGCGTTAGCGTCTGGAGCCTCTGTGTCTCCCACGCTGGCCCTCCTCGGGCTCTGCGCAGCTCCTGGCTGCGTTTGCGTGGCCTCCGGTTGCTTCTGCGTGGCCTCTAGCTGGCTCTGTGTCAACCCTCTCCCGGCTTTTGCGCTGATGCTACTGGTATTATCTCTGCCTCTCTGCCACTGCATTCACTACCCCTCAGCTGCAACTCTGATCACTCTTTCGATTTCCTCAACAAGCCTTGCCCCAGAAAATCGAATTTTTGATCAACTCGGTGTGTTCTCCAAGTGACCCTCAAGCGTCCTCTTATACTTTTCTCGTTGACAAATCAACGACCGAGATTAAGTCCCATTGTGCCACTGCTGCACAATGACATGGCAGTCCCATCATTGTTCTGTCTCATCATGCTGCTGCCCCATTGAACATTGTGGCACAATATCGTTGCTGCTAGTATTGTTGTCCCATCACGACTTGTTATCTCAATATACTTACAGCAACCCAACATTGTTGTTGTCCCTACAGCAACATAACATACTTACACTGCTCCAAATATGTATGTACCATTGCCTAGCTGTCCTAGTTGTATTGCTGCACTGCTGTACCTAACAGTCATGCCCAAAACACTGATGTTCTGGGCATATGGCAGCCTTGCTGTCTTGCTGTCCATGCATCATGGTTCCACCATGCTCCATTGCCTAGCCATCCACAACACTGTTGTTCCAATGCTGCCTTCACTGCTACTTAAGTGGTGACTGGTTAGGGCATCTGGCAGCGCTTACACACCCAGCCAAACAAACCTTAAAATCTACACAAATTTTCCCTTAATTAATGCGGTTGTCCTCCAAGGGAAGGCTGTCCCCTTTGCTGTAATTCTGGGCAGCCTTCTAGCCCTTAATAATGGCTTTGCCCTCCTCTCATTACAATGGCATCCTACAACCCTTAGAACAAGCCTGTGACTGCCTTTCTAGAGGACTGTTCCACCCTATACGAGCCCTCAAACAACTCCCTTTCTCCTCGGCCTTCTAGCAATATACTCGGTCTCCTTTCATCCCTTCTGTTCTTGAAATGGCTTCAGAACAACTCTATTTCACCCACGTTGAATTGCCTCTTCTTGTTGCGGCCCTAAGCTTCAAACTTTGACCTTTCTCCCTACAAGAGCACCCAAACAACCTCTCTTTCCCACATTGTCTAGGGTAGCCTCTTTCTTGGCTGCGTAGAGGCCAGCGTATAGGCTAGGGCTTCTTCTTGATAACGTGTAGATGCTAGGGATGTCCTCCTTGTAGCGTTAGGGATTCTCACTTGACTGCGTCCTCTAGATTAGGGCAATGTTCTTCTTCTTGACTGTGGCTAGGGCAGCCTCAATCCTCCAACGTCTAGGGCTTCCACTCCTAGATTTCTCTTCCACTAAAACCTAAGAAAAGTGGAGAGAAATCGAGATAGAAGTGTGTGTAGAAATGACTATCAAGTCATTTCCTTTTATACTAAAACATTGAGCACATGTGGGGTATATTTGGTTGTTGGCCAACCTTGACGAATTGTCTTATAACACAAATAAATTCATAATTCCATGAATACTTATCGGAATCGGATTATCTTTAGATCAATCCTACACCTCTCAATGAGAGGGATCCAAGAAAAATATCAGCTGCCATAAATAATATGACCCACATGGAGTTTGGCCCTAGTTGCCAATTTTAACTCTCCCTCTCAACTAGGGAGAACTGCATCCGCTAATCCATATGTCCGACTATACTATCTTTGCCATCAGTGCCCTACACTGCTCTGCTCTGCGCTATTGAGCTCTGTTCTGCTTTGCTGAACCATGAAGAAGAAGAATTGGTCGAGAATGTCTCATACCATTCTCTACTGACCCGAAGTTAGTTTTATTGATCCCAAATCCATATCACAAGAGAGCGTCTCAAACCACTCATACTGATCCCAGATCAGTTACATTGATCCCAGATCAATGGAGGTCATCCTAGCATAGGGAGTATGGTAGATACAACGATGCGTCCATCGATAGTACTACTATGGTCCCTAACCCCATTTCCACGCTCATTGGCCAGATGAGAGGTACTTCCCATGAGTCCCAGACGGCATGGGTAGGATGCCTCGACAGGAGAACCATTCATCCTGTCCCTAAGTCGCCTCAGGTTACGTGTTGCTCCAGTAGTACCCCAAGCCCCCCGGAGCTCCCATAGTTCAATGCATGCAACATGCAGGACCCTCATAAGAAGGTCTCTCAACGACTCCAAGTTGTTCGGGAAAGTCACAAATTTGACCTTTCCCCGGGGCTTTGATAGAATGTCTGCGAACTGTACATCAGTCTCAATGCGATAGAGCCTCCTCGCTCATTGACATACCATATCCCAGATAAGGTAGTATCTGATGTCTATATACCGGAGCAATCATAGAATACAGGATTCCTCAACAATCGAATCCCCCCCTGGTTGACACAGAAGATCACTGTGGTATCCATCATGTATACAAACAACTCACTGAAGAGCTCTCGCAACCAGGAAGCTTCACACGAGGTCATACTTGTAGCTATGTATTCAATCTCAGCGGTGCTCAAAGAAACCGTCTTCTGCTTCCTGCGCATCCAGGATATTGAGCAGAACCCAAAGAGAATCAGCACTCAGAAGTGCTCTTGAGATCCCCCACACTGCTTGCCTAGTCAACATTTGAATAATCATGCAGCTTCACATTTCCGGCAGTGTATCTCAATTCATGGGAGATTGTGCCCCAAATATATCTCAGAAGATTCTTGGCACCAATCTAGTGAGGCTCAACCATATATGAGCTCATCATGCTCAGTGCAAAACATATGTTCGGATGGAAGTTCACCAAGAATATCAACGCGCATGAGTTTATGAAACTCAGAGGCATTTCCAAAATCTGGTCTGGCATCACTACCGTATAACTTTTGAAAGTTAAGATCCTAGAGGTAGTCAGGGGCTTGCAGTTTACCATTCCACATCGAGAATCCAACTCCCTCTTACTTCTGCAAATGAGAGGGTCTGCACTTGTCAGAAATAGGTCATCCTCAGAAGGTGCCAGTATGAGAGGTTTATCATCCACAACCTTTGAGCAATGGTTTGGATCGGCTTCACTCTTAGTGAATCTCAGCTTCATCAGACAACTATTAATTCTCTCATACTACGCCCGGGGTGTTTTGCTTCAAGCCATAGAGGGCTTTCTTCCACCTGCATACATGAGATTCTTGATCATGAATCTCAAGCCCCTCGGGTTGTTCCAAACCTGTGGACCTGCTACATGAGGGGAATGGGCCTCTTGTAAGATTTTCCTTCGATACATCTCGGACATCGGGTAGGGCCCCATAATAAGTAGACCTCCAATGCTATAGATGAGATGTGACAACTGACATGGTCCCCAATGGACCATCCTGCAACTTGATACAAATTTCCAACCCTGAACCCATGAGTAAAAGCATCTTAGAAAATTCTATTTTCAAACATGTACCTTTCCATCGATGAATGCCACCCTGAAACCTTTGACTTCCATTGTCGAAATGGAAACTAGATTCTTCTTGCGATCAGGTACATAAAAGAGATTCTGTAAATGAATCGAGTTACCCTTATTCAATTGAGGGGTAATATTCCCTACACCCTTTCTGGGATAGGTGGCATCGACTCCAAGTATAATCCCACGATTGTTTCCATCTCTACTAAATTAGAGATATCACCCTTCTATCCGATGAAGTGCCTTGAAGCACTATAATCAATAAGCTAGATTCCCACAGAATCTGAAGGAGAGGGCCAATACAAGATAATGCTTCTATATCTTATCAGAAACAACATTTGATTCTTCATACCTGGGGTTCCTTGCTTTCTCTGAAGAGTCAGCGATTTCCTTGATGACCTGCACTGTCATTCCTATGATCATTGAAGATGTCCCTAGAATGGTTGTTATCATCATCAAGTGATGTGTCCCTGCCATCAGTCACTCTTTCGCATAATGGCCGAACTTATTACAAACAAGGCATTTCCCTTTTCTTCTACCCTTAGATCTGGACTTCCCATTGAAGTGATCTTTAGGTAGGCCATTAGAAGCTTCCACTGCTCCATTTTGATAATGTTCTCTGCTTCGATTTCAACCTCGGTGAATTTGAAGAGGGATGAGGAATCCACTGATCCTTTTGTTCTTTCCCAACCGGCTTCGGTGATTGCTCTTTAACTCTTGCTTGGGCTTTGTCCTCACCTCACCTATGATACCATGTTAATTTTAGGTATGTTCTATTCTTAGAGCAATTTATTTCAATTTTCACAGTTAGCTCAATATCTTTTACATATTAGCAATCACATCAGCATTAAAGTAAATTGCAGATAGAACATAAACATAAATCGCAGAAGACGAACCAAGACAAGAGGACACAAGATGTGGCGCTAGCCAGGGACAAACCTCAATGTGGGGAACCCTTTATCAATTCTTCTTATATGTTCTTTAATAGTTCAACAGAGAGAGAGAGAGAGAGATAGTACATTTACAACAGAAGTAAACACTTTGACTTATCTAGATAAGACCATAGATCATCTTTAAGAAGATGATACATGAGATCAGTTGAAGACATGCTGCTTCAACTGATTCTCCAAGGTGACTCCTTCACCTGTCATCGTGCTGCATCTCGTCATCATGATACACCCATCATCACAACGCTGGACTTCATGACTGCTGCACCTAATGTTGCACTGCTGTCCCATGTGCCATGGTTGAACCATATTGTCATACATCATGTCTCATGTGCTTGCCATAGCTATCCATGTTGTTCATGCTTGCCATGCTGCACCATTTTTGTCATGCTGTCCAACCTTGACATGTTGCACTGTGCTGTCCATGCTTGCTGTACCATTGTGCCACTGCCACTCAATGACATGGCAGTTCCATCATTGTTCTGTCTCATCATGCTGCTGTCCCATTGAACATTGTGGCACAATATCATTGCTACTAGTACTGCTGTCCCATTACAGCTTGTTATCTCAATATACTTACAACAACCCAGCATTGTTGTTGTCCCTACAACAACATAAAATACTTACACTGCTCCAAATATGTATGTACCATTGCCTAGCTGTCTTAGTTGTACTGTTGTACCTAACAGTCATGCCCAAAACACTGTTGTTCTGGGCATATGGGGCCTTGCTGTCTTGCTGTCTGTTAGCCCTGCTACAAACTTCAACGTTTGAAGGTCAAATTCGGGTCTGGCGGTTTTGTTTGTGCTTAAAAAGGGACTCGCATCAGCCACCTTTCTGATTCTCTTTCACTCTGCTTATGCCCGCATCAACCCTCGCTATCTTTGTTTTTCTCCTAAAACCTCTTCATTTCCCGCTTTCCCTATTCTCCTACAAAACTCAGCATAAACCCTTTTCCTTAGCACCGGGCGCTTACCTACGAACCCGCGCCCATATAACCCTCCGCCTTAACATAGTCGTTGATTGCCGCGTCTCGATCCAAAGGTCTTCGCCTTTTCCCCCCGCACGTTAAACCACGTTCATTTCCCCCACCGTTCGACCGTCTGTCACGTGATCCGATGGCATTCTTTCATTCCATACCCCCAAATTGCCCGCGCGTTAACCCGCGGGGAAAGCAGTTTCCCGCTTGTTGCATCCACCACGCGTCAATCGATGATTGGGATTGCGCAGGTCTGTACGAATACTGTCGCAGCTCCAAAGGCGGTGCGATAATACCACTTACCGCCCGTCCCGCTTATCCCCGCTCGCTATTGCCCGCGCACGTTAGCTGCCCGATCACCGTCGGATCTTCCCGCCTGCGATCCGACGGCCCACGTTGGTTTGACCCGCTTCTGCCTGATTCTTCCCGCCGATAAATCTCCGCCGTCCGTTCAAGATCCAACGGCCTGCGATTTTCCTTCGCCTCACCTTCTCGATGGCCCCTGTCGCGCTGTCTCCATCGTTGATCTGTGCAATCCGACGGTCCGCGTCGTTCCTCCGTTCGCTCTGTCCCTCCGCCATTCTGTCCACGCCCACAGCCTGTCCCGTGCATCTGAAGGACGAGCATAACCAGTCCCGGTACTGTTTATATTAAACCTTCAACCACCACATTCAACAAATAGCATGGCCGAGGAAGGAAAGTACAAACCTCGAGCAGTTAAAGGCATTTATTAGTTATGGAGCTTCTTTCAGTGAACACTCCACTTGCTCGAGAAGGACAACAGAGTATCTTAAAAGGCCAATTTTGTTCATTAAAGCAGTCAGTTTGTAGTAGAGACTCCATCAGAGAGGTAAAGCGGTTGGTGGTCCATTATGACCCCTCCACGCCTGGAACAACAGAATATCATTGTAAACAAACTCTATATATACCCAGAACACAGATGTAATGAGGGTTGATGGTTGTTGTTTTGATATAAGGTTCAACTTCTGGAGATTGTACCTACTGTGATACCTGCAGCGTCTGGTCTTCATTTTCAGCTAATACAAGCTTCTTTTGCTGTTAATTGCTCACTTTCCATTTCTGCTATGTTCTAGGCTGTGCCTGTTATACGTTTTTCATGTGCTCTTGATGTTTAGCATTAGAGGGGCTGTCATCCCACCTCTGTGTTAGAATCTAGTATGTATCATTGAATGCGTTATGGAGGTTTTTGTTTACTTAGTGCCAGAGAGCTGTCATTTTGTCTGTGCAATAGATTTATAGACCTCTTTACTGGTTGCAGCCGGCCATCACAGGGTCCTATGCATCTGCTGGTGTGGTCAGTATTCTTCATGTTCACCTAATCCTCAAACTGTGAGTAGTTGGTGGTCTAAATCCTTGTAGTCTGGGGGTGTTCACCCATGTCTGGGGTTAAGCATAGTAGAAGTGGTTATCTGGCTTGAATATGCATCATTCCTTCCATTCATCCACCTATTTCCAACATTTTTTGTTGAGTTTGTAATGTTCCCGAGCATCTCTGAGATACAACCTAGGAGAGTTTCTTGGGGTGATAACATTAATTGGCACCGTTGCCGGGGAGAGGAGATTGAAGCTCAGCTTCCCTGGGAGAACGACACAGTTCCAGATTTTGATGATAGACAAAGTCTAGGCACATTTTTGGTTGTAATCATCTATCTGGCGACTCCACTGGAGGAAGACCAACCTTTGGCGACTCCACATCACAGTCGTAGCTCAGTTTGTGAGACATGCTCGAAGAAATCCTCAGAAATCACTAGCTGAATTAGTGCCTGACTCTGAGAAGATTATCAAGCAGAAGAAAACTTTGCAGAAAGGAGCATTAGGATCAGGTAAGCCTTAAAAATGCATTATATCTCTGCTAGTGAATAAGTCACCTTCAGAGATTCATAAAGCTCCTTGTTCATTCATTTCCCTTTTGGATCTCAGTCCTATAGAAAGCATCCATGCTCTCCATCATATTCCTTTGTCTCTGTCATCCTTTTCATTGATCCATACCACTTAGCCTACCAGTATCCTTTCGTATACCCCAGTCATGGCAGGGCAGCAAGCTCTTACAAAGATAGAAAGAATCGTTGCTGCTAGGTATGGGCCTTTGGTCTTGCCTGTCCCTTTGAATGCCATGCTTGCAGGAGATTATCAAGAATATATGCCTAAGTTTACTGGTGCAGAAGGAGTAACAGCTGAAGACCATCTAGAGTCTTTTTATTATTAAGTTGATAACCTGGATATCTATGAAGAGGATGTGTAGATGAGGGTTTTTGTCCAAAGCCTAGAGGGAGAAGCCAGAAAGTGGTTCAGCGAATTAGCCCCTAGGTCCATAGCAGACATTGAGGCCTTAGATGATGTGTTCCTAAAACATTGGGGGGATAAGGAAGATTTGCTCTATGATCATACTGAGTTTGGGAACTTACAGAGGGATGGGCTCTCATCATCCTCAGATCATAAGATCGACAAAATGGCCAGAATGATTGAGTCAGTGGCCTCTGAAGTTTCCAGATTGGACGCTGAGCAGTGTTCTGAGGAAGCAGGAGCTCCTTGCGACTTTTCTCTTCCAACTCCAAATCCATATAGAGGAGCATAGGAGCAGTTGCAGATTTTGTGGAGAAATCAAGATGCAAATGAAGATCAAAGGGTGAAGACCCTTTGTCAGAATATAGTCATGGAAGAGTAGCAGCTTGAAGAAGAGGAGGCCCATGGTTTGGAAGACAAGGGCAGTGCCCCTTTATTAACAAGAGCTGCATTTGAAGAAGCATTATCCAAAGGCACTGCTCGCGAGTTTGTTGTCCCTGCAGAACAACAAGCTTATCAACAGAAGCCATCAACAATGGGTCCTACCATCCTCCAAGAATCCGAGCCTAAAGCCAGCACATCTTCTAATGACTATGCAGATCTGCAACTTGACCAGCCTGCTTTTGCCCCTTGCCCAGTGATCAATAAGGGAGAGGAAAGCTCCCCATCATCTTTTGTCCCTCTGTCTGCTCAAGTGACAATCCCTCACAGTTGCCCACTAGGCATTGAGGCAGGCCATAACTCAATGCCCAAGGCTGATACTGATCATCTCAGTCTTGATATTCTGATGCCTGCCCAGGTGGCCTCCACACAGCTTGAAAGGGCAGCTTGCCTGATGACAGAGGAAGATGATGCATAGTTTTGGGACTCATCCTTGGATGTGGACTGTTCTAAGAAAAATGAAGGAGCAGATGATGTCTCTGTGTCCTCCACACATGAACACATTGGTACACCATTTATATTAATCGTGCAGGCTACAAATGACATAGATAAGTAAACAACTGCCATTGTTATTCATCAGGTGTATAGAAGCTCCCATGAAGAACATCCAAGGATGAGAGCACATAGAGAGGGGATGAAATATAGATCATCTCTACCTGATAAGGTCAAATGCCCCAAACTGTTTGAGGTAGATGATCAAATCAACCCAGTTTCGCTGATCAATGATGAACTGGTCGAGAGGAGGAGAAACAGTTTTGATGGCCCAACGGATGGCCAGTGTTTGAAGATTTATGTTGTTTAAGGTTCTCAGGCCTTAATGATTGTAAGCATTTTCTTTTACAGGTTTTAGCGTAAGCTAAATTAGACTCCATGCCCAATGGATACTAGGCAATATATTTAAGCTGGTTTTGTATGAAGGCATTGGTCTGCAGTTCTTGAGATCTCACAGGGAGGATCTCATCCCTAGAAGGAGCCAGTGTTAGCTCTGCTACAAACTTCAACGTTTGAAGGTCAAATTCGGGTCTGGCGGTGTTGTTTGTGCTTAAAAAGGGACTCGCATCAGCCACCTTTCTCACTCTCCTTCACTCTGCTTACGCTCGCATAAGCCCCGCTATCTCTGTTTTTCTCCTAAAACCTCTTCATTCTCCGCTTTCCCTGTTCTCCTACAAAACTCAGCATAAACCCTTTTCCTTAGCCCGGGCGCTTAACCTACGAACCCGCGCCCATATAACCCTCCGCCTTAACCATAGCCATTGATTGCTGCGTCTCGATCCAACGGTCTCCGCCTTTTCTCCCCATACGTTAAACCGCGTTCATTTCCCCCGCCGTCCGACCGTCCGTTGCGTGATCCGACGACATTCACTCGTTTCATACCCGCGCATTGCTCGCGCGTTAACCCGCGGGGAAAGCGGTTTCCCGCCTGTCGCATCTGCCACGCGTCAATCGATGATTGGGATCAAGCGGGTCTGTACGAATACCGCCGCAGCTCCAAAGGCGGTGCGATAATACCACTTACCGCCCGTCCCGCCTGTTCCCGCTCGCTATCCCCCACGCACGTTAGCCGCCCGATCACCGTCGGATCTGCCCGCCCGCGATCTGACGGCCCACGTTGGTTTGACCCGCTTCTGCGCGATTCTTCCTGCCGATAAATCTCCACTGTCTGTTCAAGATCCAACGACCTGCGATTGTCCTTTGCCTCACCTTCCCGATAGCCCTTGTCGCGTTGTCTCCGCCGTTGATCTGTGCAATCCGACGGTCTACCTCGTTCCTCCGTTCGCTCTGTCCCTCCGCCATTCTGTCCACGCCCACAGCCTATCTCGTGCATCTGAAGGACAAGCATAACCAGTCCTGGTACTGTTTATATTAAACCTTCAACCACCACATTCAACAAACAGCATGGCCGAGGAAGGAAAGTACAAACCTTGAGCAGTTAAAGGCATTTATCAGTTATGGAGCTTCTTTCAGTCAACACTCCACCTGCTCGAGAAGGACAACAAAGTATTTTAAAAGGCCAATTTTGTTCATTAAAGCAGTCAGTTTGTAGCAGAGACTCCATCAGAGAGTTAAAGCGGTTGGTGGTCCATTATGACCCCTCCACGCTTGGAACAACAGAATATCTTTGTAAACAAACTCTATATATACCCAGAACACAAATGTAATGAGGGTTGATGGTTGTTGTTTTGATGTAAGGTTCAACTTCTGGAGACTGTAACTACTGTGATACCTGCAGCATCTGGTCTTCATTTTCAGCGAATACAAGCTTCTTTTGTTGTTAATTGCTCACTTTCCATTTCTGCTATGTTCTAGGCTGTGCCTGTTATACATTTTTAATGTGCTTTTGATGTTTAGCATTAGAGGGGCTGTCATCCCACCTCTGTGTTAGAATCTAGTATGTATCATTGGATGTGTTATGCAGGTTTCTGTTTACTTAGTGCCAGAGAGCTGTCATCCTGTCTGTGCAATAGGAAATAGATTTACAAACCTCTTTACTGGTTGTAGCCGGCCATCACAGGGTCCTGTGCATCTGCTGGTGTGGTCAGTATTCTTCATGTTCACCTAATCCTCAAATTGTGAGTAGTTTGTGGTCTAAAGCCTTGTAGTCTGGGGGTGTTCACCCATGTCTGGCTTGAATATGCATCAATCCTTCCATTCATCCACCTATTTCCAACATTTTTTGTTGAGTTTGTAATGTCCCGAGCATCTCTGAGATACAACCTAGGAGAGTTTCTTGGTGTGATAACACTGTCCATGCATCATGGTTCCACCATGCTCCATTGCCTAGCTGTCCACATCACTGTTCCAATGCTGGCTTCACTGCTGCTTATGTGGTGACTGGTTAGGGCATCTGGTAGCCCTTACACACCCAGCCAAACAACCCCTAAAATCTGCCCAAATTTGCCCTTAATTAATGCGGTTGTCCTCCAAGGGAAGGCTGTCCCCTTCGCTGTAATTCTGGGCAACATTCTAGCCCTTAATAATGGCTCTGCCCTCCTCTCATTACAACGGCATCCTACAACCTTTAGGACAGGCTTGTAGCTGCCTTTCTAGAGGACTGTTCCACCCTCTACGAGCCCTCAAACAACTCCCTTTCTCCTTGGCCTTCTAGCAAGATACTCAACCTCCTTTCATCCCCTCAGTCTTCCTGAAATGGATTCAGAACAACCCTATTTCACCCATGCTGAATTTCCTCTTCTTGCTGCGGCCCTAAGCTTCAAACTTCGACCTTTCTCCCTACAAGAGCACCCAAATAGCCTCTCTTTCCCACGTTGTCTAGGGCAACCTCTTTTTTGGCTGTGTAGAGGCCAGTGTATAGGCTAGGGCTTCTTCTTGATAGCGTAGATACTAGGGCTGTCCTCCTTGTAGCATTAGGGATTCTCACTTCACTGCGTCCTCTAGATTAGGGCAGCGTTCCTCTTCTTGACTGCGGCTAGGGTAGCCTCAATCCTCCAACGTCTAGGGCTTCCACTCCTAGATTTCCCTTCCACTAAAACCCAAGACAAGTGGAGAGAAATCGAGATAGAAGTGTGTCAAGAAATGACTATCAAGTCATCTCCTTTTATACTAAAACATTGAGCACATGTGGGGTATATTTGGTTGCTGGCCGACCTTGACGAATTGTCTTATAACACAAATAAATTCATAACTCCATGAATACTTATCAGAATCAGATGAACTTTAGATCAATCCTACACCTCTCAATGAGAGGGATCCAAGAAAAATATCAGCTTACATAAATAAGATGATCCACATGGAGTTTGGCCCTAGTTGCCAATTTTAACAGAGAGGCTAGCAAAGATCATTTAGGTCTCCTTAGCTCACGAAAAATCTCGATCTGTGTATCTTGACTCTATTAAGCTCAAGCAATAAGGCATTGATCCTCTTATCCCTTTGGTGGTCGAATTTTCCTCTCGTTTCTTCACTTTTCCAAAATCCAGGCCTAACCCTAGAGGGTCACCTAGGGCATCAAGTGAAATGTTTTGTAGCCATCTAAACACGTTGAAAATCGGTCCACAACTGTGTTTGGGTCTTATCAAGGGGTCCTCCAAATTTGAGCACAATCCGACGGTGGAATCTTGATGTATCGCAAGCCGTAGCTCGAGGACCATTTCTCTCCCTAGGCTGATTTGGGTTAGTGTCTTCATTTGGATCATTTCATTCAAACTTCAAAAGAAGATTATCCCTTTGATCCTATTCTCTCCCCTAACTAGGTCAATCCCCTCCTTGGTTGGTCAACTCCATACCCTTGACCTAGTCTAGGTCCACTTGGGTTCTTTGTGGTCCCATAATTCTACAACTCAAATTCTTCAAGGATTACATAGAATCCATTTCTCCACAAGGATCCTTAGGTCCAGGAAGCCCCTAGTCAAGGCATATCCTCCAAACCTAGGATCAAGTGTCCTCTTAACCCTTAGATAGCCTATCAGGTTGCTTCTCAAGCAAGTAAGCTATTTAATTGAGTCTCTCTTGTGAATAGGCTTTAGGAATCACCATATCTTATTATTGATTGATCTGAAAATCACCTTTTGAGTGATCTCAGTTAAAGAATTATTGAATGAGGGTATTACAGACTCGTGCTGGTGTGTGTCCATGTTATTTTAGGCAACGGATCGATCAAATTGCAAAATACACAGACACTGGTAAATAGAAAATAGCAAGAGAAACACAGTAAGCAAATACAAGAACACAACAATTAATAAGGAGTTCACCCTATCCTCCAGGGCTACGTCTCCTGTCCAACTTTCAGTGGTGGCCTTCTTTTATTGTGTCTTTAAAGCAGAGAATTACAATGAGGAGCTCAATCTGAGTCTCTTGAAACAAAATTGCTTGGCAGGGTGGTCCTTGGATTCCCCAAGCCACTAGAGTGCACAGATTCTTTTCCTTACCAGCTCTTGACCTTTCTGGTCTTTAATGGGAGGAGCCTAATGTGGTGCCCGATTCCCGATAGATCCCCTCAGGGATGGCTTGAACCTCTCAAGCTCTCTGGTGCTCGACACTGCCTTTGGTTAGCTCGGCTCTCTGTTTTTTTGCTTTTTGCTTCACTGTATTTTATTTTCTCTGTCTTCGTCTTCTTCTTCTCTGGTTTTTTCCTCTCGGTGTCCTCTCTCGATGTCCTTTTCTGTTCTCTATTCATGGCTTTAAAGCCAATTGATGTCATGACTACTCGATTCCCCTTCCACCTCCATCGGATCGCCTGCTGCCGTTCGCTTGGAATTCCCTGTCTCTGTGTCATGGTCATCGGCTCATAGGGAGTGGCCACTTGTCATCTTGTGAATTGCGCCAGCTCTTCCTTGTCAGTTCGGTTCTTCGGTTACATTAGGAAATGACTCATCTACCACCTCAACGGTCAAATCGGACCTCAAATCCTTGTAGATCTCCGCTTAATCCCCTGTCAAATCCGGTTCTTTCATCGGGTGCGTTCTTAGCCATTAGATCTGGGGCCTCCAGATCCAACATCATTCACTCATTTCGTGCAGTTGACTTGCTCGACCGTTAGCGTGCGATGAGCAGCGGTTTTCTCTCTCCTCCGCTTGCGACGCGTCGGGCGTTGAATGGAATCGCTAGGTTTCAGCGAATCCACTTACCGCCCAAGGGTGCCCCTGATATACACTGCCGGTTTTTGGAGTGCGAGTCCCACCTTTAGCCTTTTGCGCTTTTCCCCACGGTTTTCCCGGCTTCCATGCGATCGAGCGCTTCGGGGCCTTTCCATTTTGAAGGGGTTTTCCCAGCGATTAGTGCTAATCGCGCATCAGAAACTGCCTCCTTTTCCCGATCCAGGCTTCCCAGGTGCTAGTTTCGCCTCCTGCGCAGTCTCCATGGGCCTCGGTCAACGCGCTTTGACCGAGGTCCTCGTTGTTCCACGCTGGCTGCCAACTGCCACTGTTCAGAGGTTTTCCTAATTGCTCTGTGCTCTTGAATTCGAAGTTTTGTCCCGATTTGATACAGTCATGGTGCTTTGATTATTCTTCATGGATCCAATTTGGATCACGACCTTCCCACTGAAAAAGCTTTTGGACCACCAAAAGTTGGTTTTCAAACATCGACTAAGTGAGGGGTCACTCAACAATCAATTTGCACTGCTGTGTGAGTCGTCTGTGTGTCGTCCTCATCTTCCTGTCCAGAACTGTGTCTTGCAATTCATTAAGATATTCAGGTAGCAGGTCATCAATAGAAGGCAATTGACTCTGCTCTTCGGGATCCTCAATTAGAGAGGGTTCAAACAATCTCAAGCAATCTGCATTTTCGACTGAGTAGATGTGCATGTAAGCTGGTAGATTAAGGCAAAAAGCATTTTCACCAATCTTCTCAAGTATTTTGAAAGGTCCATACTTGATGGGTTTTAGCTTTTTACCTTCACCTTGCATCCTGTCCTTGCTGATATACAACCAGACTTGGTCACTAACTTGGAAACTATGCTCCATCCGATGCTTGTCATGCCTAGCCTTGTATTTGGCTTGGCTCTTTTGCAGCTATTCTTGTACTGCCTGGTGGATCTCTTGGATTTGTTTAAAGAACCTAGTTGCCCTGTCCACATCATTGTGTCCCTCAACTGTGGTATCTTTACCAAAGACAAAATCCAAAGGAGACCTTGGTGTGAAAGCAAAACAGATCTCAAAAGGAGATCTCTGTGTAGAAGAATGTTTTTCTCTATTGTAAGCATGCCGCACATGACACAAATATTCATCCCAAAGCTTAGGATGTTTGCTGCAATATCCTCTGAGTAACTGGATCACTGTCCTGTTAACTACTTCTGTCTGGCCATCAGTTTGTGGATGAAAAGCTGTGCTTTTATTTAGTTTGGTGTCCATTAGTTCCCACAGACTTGACCAAAAGTTCGCCACAAATCGGGTGTCTCGGTCAGATACAATGGAAGTGGGTAACCCAAAATGAACCCATAAATGCTCAAAGAACAATTTTGCAGTTTGTTCCACTGTAATCTGTTTATTGCAAAGTATCAAAATACAAATTTTGCTGAACCTATCCACAACATATAGATAATCATGACCTTTCCTAGATTTAGGCAGTGCCCCAATGAAATCCATGGAAACACTTTCCCAAGGGTGAGAAGGTACTGGTAATGGAGTGTACAAGCCTAGTTTTTTGTTGCTGGGCTTGCTTTTAGCATACATAGTACACCCTCTTACATATCTAGAAACTGTCTCATTCATTTTTGGCGGATTGTCTTAGGTCAAGAAGTCAAATAGGGACATTGTCATTATATGAAGACCTCATCGATCATTTTGAAAATTGTAAAAATAATTATTTTTGTATTTTACTTAGCCTTCCAAGACCAAGTCGGCTTGCCAGCTTGTCAAGTTGGTCTAGAAGCTGGAATTTGTACCCCTGGAAGGCCTATATATAGGAGACAGTTCGACCTCATTTGGACACACTCATTCCTCTCTCTCTCATGCAAAGGAAGAAGCTGAAAAGAGCAAGCAAAGAATGCAAAAGAAGGAGAAGAAGTGTTTTGGGTTCCTCTCTCTCTCTTTCTCTCCACATGTACAAAGAAAAGGGTTGAAATTCTGCAGTTTTTCTCTAGGGTTTCTGCTGTCGGGCTAGGGTTTTCTTGTGGAGGTTCGATCTGGTGAAAAAGAGCCGAAGGAATGGTTGACAAAGTTCTCTTCTAGATCCAGAAGACAAATAAGGTCAAGTGAGGCTGCTAGAGGCAAAGAAGAAGTAGTTCTAGTCCACACGTGCGAAGTAGAACCTGCTACTGTGGGGGCCAAAGTTGCAGATCTGCAGTTAGGGCTGAAAAGTTGTTTGGAGATCCATGAGGACACTTGTGTTCCCCCCATGTCATTTGGAGCACCACAGGTTATTACAAGGCGCCAACCCCTTATCCATTGCTTTTGAGGGTCCTACTCTTCATTATGGCACCCATGGACCTCATTAGGCCTCTTAGAGGGCCCTACGATATGCATAGATTATTATTTGACCTCTTGAGAGGCTTATTCTTTCATTTGCGAGCTAGTTTGGTGGGCTTGTCACCAAAAGTTGAATTATTAGAACATTATTTTATTTTTGGGGCTCAACTTTCAAGTAGGCCAAGGAAGCTAATTCAAACTCCTAATTAGTGTATAAATACAAGTGAGAGGAGTTCATTTTCTCATCATCACTTTGCATCGGATCTTTTCTCTCTCTTGAGAATTTCACACTTTTTCTAGAGGATGAATTGGAGCTTTAAGGATGAATTTCAATGTGTGGACATTGGTCTATCTTATCTTGCAGCTTCGCTTTTGTCAATTGTGGATGGTTGGATATATTCTGTTACATGTAAGTACATTCTTTTAATGTTACTCATGTTTTACTTTGTCATATACATTGGACTGGGATTTTCGTTATTTCTAGGGCTAATTGTTGCATGCATTTACTGCTTAAAATTGTGGAATTTTGTTTCTATTATAGAATCTCTCAATGTATGGGCTATGTAATGTGAACGAAATCTCCTAGGGGTAATTATATCAATGAATTGACCTTGATAAGCCATCTTCGTTGCACATCGAAGTATAAAAGCTGCAAGATTGTTTCTCCTTGACCTAGAAGGCTGGCGAAGTGGTCTTGAGGCCTCGTTGATTGGGAATCAAAGATCCTCACTCATATTCATCATAGACTCCATTCTCCCAAGACTAAGGCACTGATTTGCCAAGGGGTGGTCACCTAAAATCACATTTTTTTCACCTTTCTCGAGGTCTAGCCAAGTTGGGTCACCTAGGGCATCGTTTTCTCAGTGAACTACCCATCCAAAAAGTTTGATCTCTTAGGGTCTCCTACGCTGGTGTTTCCTCAAGTCGTCCTCCAAATTTGAGGTCATTCCGACGATGGAGTTGTGAGAAAAGGCAAGCCCTAGCTTCGGGATCAAAATTTTCCCTAGCATCCCCAAAGGCTAGTACCTTATTGGATCAATTCAAACCTTCATGTGGATATTCTTTCTTTGATCCATTTCCATACCTTGTCCAGGTTAGGGAAAATCGTTGATTGCTCTACTCTTCTCCCCTACCATAGACTAGGTCTACTTGGCCCTGTGTGGTCCCATTCCTTTAAAGAGACAATTCTTCGAGAACCGTCCAGGATACCAATTTCAGACTTCAGTAAGGATTTTAGGGATTGGGAAATTCCTTCATAATTCATATCCCATAAACCTAACCCTCAAATCCTCATTTCCTTTCCCTAAAAGACATTGTACCTTGCTTAGAAAGCAAGCAAGCTCTATCCTTCTAACTCTTCCAGGAAAGGGATTATTTGGGTCATTCCACATCATTTCATTCACTTATCCTTCATTGGTGACTCCATAACATACCGGGTCTCCTCCCATTGATGAAAGTCCGTAAATAGAAGGGAGCCTTAGCTAAGGTGACAGTGGGCTAAGCCTCCATTTGTTGCCCTTGACCTAGTATTTTTGCTTTAGGGATCCCCTCTAAGTTCCTTGCTAGTTTGAGTTGTAACAGGAATGAGATTGGAATTTGATCAAGAGCATGAATCCCTTTAAGTACCTTGATGTTGGCTGCATTGATTATTGAACTTCGTTGATGTTGGTGGTATTGGTTGTTGAACTCTTCTACCATGGCCTAAACAAAAATGTACCCTTCACTTTGTTAGTTTTTGTAGCATCGGACAAGTGTTCTAGTGTCAATTTGTGTTAGAGCGGCTAGGAACACGAGATCTTCAAAACCCAAAAAAGGTTCCACGAGATAAGCTTGTGAAATGCCTTAATTAAATTAATTACTATCATTTAAATTTTTCCTAAGTCCAACTTAGGGATACTAGTTAATTAATAGGAATTAATTAAGGAAAGTTGAGAAATCTCTAGGCACTCACACAAATCGAGTTTGAGATGATCTTAGCTATTGATAACGATTTAATCATGTCCATTGGTGATCCAACGAGAGACTATAAGA
The DNA here is from genome assembly GCA_031772625.1 of Pinus tabuliformis. NCBI lineage: Eukaryota > Viridiplantae > Streptophyta > Pinopsida > Pinales > Pinaceae > Pinus > Pinus tabuliformis. The sequence goes on along the minus strand of CM062819.1, from coordinate 355,721,991 downwards.
ATAGGTTGATGGGGATGAAGAGGACACAATTGTGAGACATAGGGAGAGCAAGTTCCTTGGAAGATCGACCTATCCAGTTGCAGCGATCGAGCAAGGAAGAAGAGTTCGAGCCAAAAGGAGAGCAGAAGCAAGAGGGAGCAGCAACAGAGAAATTTCAAAGGAATTTTCTAGTGATTTCCAGTTGTCATGTCCCCATTTTTATTCTTCTTCGTCGTACAACCAGGGTGGATTTCTAAGACAGGGGTTGGCTAGGTCACTGGAGCAGGTTTATGTCATCAAGGGTCCCGATGGAGTTTTGAAGAGTTTTTATGGGATTTGATGGCATTCGCTTGGCATATTCCATCATCAGCACAATTTGCCTTTCGTTCCATTGCATTTTGACAACTTTCAAAAATCAACATTATTATTGGGCATAACTTAATTAATTATGCTTGAGGTGGCAATCTGGGGAGATTAATTGATGGAACACCTCAGCGTAATAGCTCGTTGGAATTAGAACGAGAAGGTCTACATGATGGGACTTTTGGATGGGAGTTTCAGTGACCTGAGGAGAAATGGTGGCCAATTTACCCTTTTCCCGCATTAAAAAGAATATTTTTAAAAGAGGGAAAAGTGCTCCATGATTAAAATAATAATAAAATAAAAGATTTTAGAGGGGTCCATCAGATCTATAAAAGAGGAGGAGGAGGCCGTTGGAGGACATCTGGGATTGAGTATTGTTTCTTGTATGAGAGGTTGAGAACTCGGTTCTCTACTCCAGCAGTAGCTCCAAGACGGAAACCATCGGGTGATTCAGTGAGAGTGGGCTAACACCCATCTCTTCTCTTGGTGGATCCATTCAGGGTTCACAGGTTGTAGTGTATTGTTTTTCAGTTTGTTTTGGGAGGCCCATTGTAGCATTATTGCAGATCTGTTGAGGCCAGCGATCTCAACTATTTTTCCACATGTAAAACCCCAGTTCTTATATTATAATAAAGTTGAGATTGTTTCTGCTCATCATATTATCAAATTGCATGCATTTTATATGTTATATTTTACATGGCAATCTTCTGTTTATGAGTAGAAGTTTTATGTGAAGGGAATGTTCAGAATTTATTTTGTTTGGGACATTACAATGGTATTAGAGCTGAGTTCTTGGCTTAGCTGTGGGTTATCTTGAAAGGCCAAATTCAAGGGTTTCAGGTTTCTTTCATTCTTCCGGAGTCATTATTTTGCAATTCTTATAAAAATTGTAGACACTGAATTGTCAAAATATTTGGAGCCGATTGGCATGCGGGAGCAGAGTGTATAGAAGGTCGAATTTTAAAAGGGTCGTCCAATAATTATTATTCACGATGCATTCAAGAGTATGAGAAAAAGCACAATTTGCGTAATTCGACTTGGTTCTTGTTAGCAGCGCTAACTTTCTAAGGTCAGAAGTAAGCACGATCTGTTTGGTTGTGTCCACAGGGGGCTCACATTTGGTCATTTTTCCCTTTCTTCCTTCACCCCGTTTACCTCTAAACCCTCCTCATTTCCTGAATAAGCCTTCTAAAACCCGACTAAACCCCTTTTGGCCCCAGCCCTGAGCATAAAGTCAAACCCACCATAAAACCTTACCCATATGCCCTCATGTGCTCATAAACCCCTCATCGCTTTTCCGCCGTTGATCATTCCCCGATAATCTAACGGCCCACATCGCACCCGATAAAGGTAGCCTGCGCGACCAATTTCCACCGTCAGATCATCTCCGCCTGATCCAATGGTCTTCGCACTCATTGCGCCGTCAAATTGATCGAGCGATAGCGCGCGATGAGAGCGGTTTTTCTCTCTCATCCGCTGCTACATGTCGATCATTGAGTGGAATTGCTCGACCCTGAGCATTTACCACTTAGCGCCCGAAAGTGGTGCGATGAAAACCGTTATAGCCCTGCCAAACCGCCCTTGCCCGTTAAACACCTGTGCAACTCTGTCGCTCGATGACCGTTCGATCTGTCTGTTGAAGATCCAACGGCCCTAACTCACCCCGCTCCCACCTCGGCCAATAGCCTCCCCCAAGCCATCTCCGATGTTCATTTCCCTGATCTGACGGTCATTCTTCTCGGTCACCCAAATCGTCCACCTACCCATGCATTCCACGTCCTTTGGCCATTCTGTTTCCCGAAGAAGGAGATGACCAGCTCTGCCAGCATCAGTTACAGTGATATCCCCAACAACCATATTTAACAGAAAGCATGGCCAAAGGGAGAAAAGGACATAACACGACTCTGTAATTGAATTTATCAGTCATGGACTCCACTGGTACGAACACTCCAACTGCCTAAAGGACAACACAACACCTGAACAGAACGGATTCACCCACTGAAACAAGCAACCTCATTCAGAGACTCCATCAGGTGGTTAAATGCAGTTGGTGGTTAATTATGACCCCTCCATACCTAAACGACCAAGTGCCATTGTAATGCAAACTTATAAATATCCAGAAGCAAGATGTAGTCAAGGTTAGAATTTGATGTAAGGTTCAACTTCTGGAGTCTGTAGACATTTTGTCACTTGCAGCGTCTCATCTTTTTCAACAAATACAAGCTTCTTTAGCTGTTAACTGCTCACTGTCCATTTTCCTCTGTTCTAAGCTTGTGCCTGATACGCTGTGTTCTTGATCTCTTAATGTGTAACACTAGATAACTGTCATCATATCTCTGTGTTAAAGTATTGAGTGCATCACTGAATAGGGTGCCAGGTTTCTTTCTATCTAATGCAGGAGCGCTATCATCCTGTCTTTGCATTAGTAGATTAGATTTACAGGTTTCTATACTAGTTGCAGCTGGCCATCACATGGTCTTGTGTATTTGCGGGTGTGGTTAGTATTCTTCATATTCACCTAATATCTAAAACTGTGAGCATTGGTGGTCTAAAGCCTTGTAGTCTAAGGGTGTTCATGCATGTCTGGAGTGAAACAGAGTAGAAGTGGTTAACTGGCTTGAACCAAACCATCGTTCCTTCCATTAAACCCGCAACAATAGTTGAATTTATATGTTACCAGGCATCTCCGAGCTACAACCTAGGAGAGTTTCTGGAATCCTAACATAATTGGCGCTGCTGCTGAGGAGAGGAGATTGAAGCTCAGCTTCCCTGGGAAAACGACACAAATCCAGCGTTGATGATAGATAAAGTCTGGACACATTTTTGGTTGTAATCATCTATCTGGCGACTCTATTGGAGGACTAACCTTTTGGCAACTCCACATCACAGTTCTGGCTCAGTTTGTGAGACACACTCGGAGAAATCCTCAGAAATTATCAGCTGACCCAGTCCCTGACCCTGAGAAGATTGTCAAGCAAAGCAAGATATCACGGAAAGGAGCATCAGGATCAGGTAAGCCTAAACAATCGTATGTATCTTTGCAAGAAAGGCTTGTAACTGAGCATGCACATGTTGAAAATATAGAGCCTGGCATTACTAGTGAAGAAATACTCTCAAAGATTCATAAAGTTCCTTGTTCAATAAGTTCCCCTTTGGATCTCAGTCGAAAGAAAACCTTCCTTCCAGTCCATCAAATTCCTTTAGCCCTGTCGATCATTTCGCAACTCTCTACCTTTCAAACTGCTAGTACTCTTCCATCTACCCCAGTCATGGCAGGCCCACAAGCACCCACCAAAATGGAAAGAATCATAGCTGCTAGGTATGGACCCCTGGTCCTGCTTGTTCCTTTGAATGCCATGCCTGCAGGAGAATATCAGAAATACATACCTAATTTCACTGGTACAGAGGGAGTAGCAACTGAAGAATACCTTGAGTCTTTTTATAGCTACGCTGATAACTTAGATATCAGTGAAGATGATGTGTGGATGAGAGTTTTTTTCCAAAGCCTTGATGGAGAGGCTAGAAAGTGGTTCAGAGAGCTAACCCCTAGGTCTATAGCAGACATTGAAGCATTAGATGATGTGTTTTTAAAACAATGGGGAGATAAGAAAGATCTGCTATACTACCATACTGAGTTTGGCAACTTGAAAAGGGAAAATGGGGAGTCATTGTCTGATTTCAATAAAAGATTCAATTGTATGTATAGCAAGATACCAGCTGAAGTGAAGCCTACCCCCACCTCTGCCAAACTCACCTATGCCAATGCCTTTGACTCTGATTTTTGCCTGCTATTAGGAGAGAGAAGATGTGCCTCTCTCGCTGAAATGCAAGATGCAGCTTTGGAGGTGGAATCCAATATCATGGCTGCAGAGAAACTCAAAGGACATGCTGTAGAAGAAGGCAGAGAGGTGAGACTTCCTCTTCTTCTTCATCTTTAGAACCCAAAATAGACAAAATGACTAGAATGATAAAGTCATTGGCTGTTGAATTATCCAAACTGAAGGTTGTGCAAAGTTCTGGGAAAGCAAGGCTTCCTAATACATTTGCTCCAAGAAATCCAAATCCATTCAGAAGAGCAAATGAACAATAGCAGATCATTCAGAGGGGTAAAGAGGCCAGCGAATAACAAAGGGTTAAGACTCCTTTCCAAAACGTAGTCATGGAGGAGGGGCAGTTTGATGAAGAGGATGAGATTCATTGCATGGAGGACAAGGGCACTGCTGCCTTTTTGACATTAGCTGCCTACAAGGAGTCATCACTCAGGGACCAAACCAGTCAAGAGTGGGACAGAGACGCTGTTCTACAGACTGAAGACCAGCAAAGATATAACTTGAGGTCAAGAACGAGTAATGTCAAAGAGAATCCCGCCCAAAAAGCTGCTGTCCCCACAGAGCAGCAGATCAACAAACAAAAGCGACCGACAGCTGATCCCACCATCCTGAAAGCACCAGCTCAAGAGGTAAGAGGCCCTGATAAGTCTCTTTCCCCTTTCAGCTTTGAATCAGAAGTCCAGAAGTTAAAAATATCTGTACCTCTGATAGAACTTGTAAAGAGTGAGGTCTTTAAGAAGCCCATCCTTGATGCCCTTGAGCTGAAAGCCACACAAACATCTAATGACTATGTGAATTTACAAGATGATAAACCTGCAGTTGTGCTTAGCCCAATGACTGAACCTGCTGATGACAATTCCCCATCATTTTATGTCTCCTTGACCATTCATGACAAAATCCTCCACAACTGTCTGTTGGACACAGGTGCCAACCATAATCTGATGCCCAAAGCTGTCATGGAAGAGTTAGGCCTTGATATTACCAAACCTTATCATGACTTGTTCTCCTTTGATTTGAGGAAGGTGAAGTGTTTGGGGTTAATCAAAGACTTAGCTATCACCCTAACTCACCTGCCCATGAAAAGCATGATGATGGATATTGTGGTAGCAGATGTTTCCCCTAAGTTTGGTATGCTATTTTCTAGAGGGTGGATTAATAGGTTGGGTGGGACACTACAAAATGACTTGTCTTATGCCACTGTCCCAGTGTTTGGTGGAGAAAGCAGGAGACTATACAGGGAGGCCCAGCGGGTCTATATCATCAGTGATGAGAAGAATCCCACTAATCATCCCATTTATGCTGTGGACACTGATTTTGGAGCATGTATTCTCCAAATTGAAGAATCCCAGAGGGCCTCGGTGCAGCTCAAGAAACCAGTATGCCAGGCCATGGAAGAGGAAGGGACACAGGCTTGGGATATGTTCTTTGATGGAGCTTGTTCAAAGGAAACTGCAGGAGCAGGAGTGGTGCTGGTGTCTCCAAAACAAGAAAGCACACATCTGTCTTTTAAACTGACTTTTCAGGTCACCAACAATATAGCAGAGTATGAGGCTCTGATATTGGGCTTAAACGCTGCCAAAGACATAGGAATCAGAGACATAAAGGTGTTTGGAGATGCTGATCTCATCATTCAACAAGTGAACAAAACGTTCCAAGCAAGGCACCCAAGGCTGAAAGCGTACAGAGATGAGGTATGGAGACTCAAAGAATCTTTTGACAACTTTTGTATCTCATATATTCCTAGAGTTAAAAATCAGCTTGCTGATTCCCTTGTTGTGTCTGCTAGCATGTTCATCCCTCCCATGCCCCCTAGATTGGCTTATGAAGTCTAGATAAAATATAGACCATCCTTGCCTGATAATGTCCAACACTAGAAAGTTTTTGAGGATGATGATGAAGTAAATAGGTTTCTTCAAGTCATTGATGAATTCTCTGAAATGCAAATTGATTAAGAGAATGAAACCTTGGAGGAATTTCCCCAGCCCCAGCTAAGGAACTTGGCCAAGACAGCATCGTTCAGTTGCCTAGCAATCATATACCTAAAGGGCTAGTGCCTCTAGAGAAGCTGTTTCACCATAATGATGTGCCTCATAAGATTGCCCAAAAAGAAAATCAGTCTGCAGTCCATAGGCATAACATAGGGAGTCCAGATCATCCAAAGTATATAAATCTGTCCACCCATTTGTCTGCTGCCCAAAGTTCTGAGTATTGCACCTTAATGAAGCAATTTGCTGATGTCTTCGCCTGGGAATACAGTGCTCTTAAAACTTATGACAAAACTATCATCCAGCATAAGATCCCATTGGAGAAAGACACCATTCCTTTCAAGCAGAAGGTGAGACTCATTAATCCTTTGCTCCTCCCTCTGATTGAAAAAGAAATTAAGAAGTTGTTGGCTGCCAAAATCATAGTTCCTTTGAGGTATTCAAAGTGGGTAGCCAATTTGGTAGTGGTGAGGAAGAAAAGCGGAGAAATCAGGCTGTGTGTTGATTTTAGGAACCTGAACAAATGTTCCAAAAGGAAAACTATCCCCTGCCCAAGATGGAGCATTTGCTACAGAAAGTCTTAGGGGCCAAAGTTATGTTTTTCCTGGATGGATTTTCAGGGTATAACCAAGTTGCTGTACATCCAGATGACCAAGAAAACACTGCTTTTACCACTCCTTGGGGCACTTTTATGTACTCTAAGATGCCTTTCGGGCTGATGAATGCTGGGGCCACCTTTTAGAGAGCTATGGATATAGCGTTTGTAGGAGAGAAGGATAAGTTTGTCCTTGTCTACTTGGATGATATAATAGTATACTCCAGCAGCCATCAAGATCATTTGTAGCATTTAAAGAAAGTGTTTTTGAAGTGTAGAAGGTTTGGGATATCAGTGAATCCTAAGAAGTCACAATTTGCTCTAGAAGAGGGAAAGCTTTTAGGACACATTGTTTCTGCTGCAGGTGTCAAGATTGACCCAGAAAGAGTGAAAGCAATACAGGCCTTGTCTGTCCCAAGATCAAAAAAGGACATCCAATCCTTTCTGGGCACAATAAACTTTGTAAGGAGGTTTATTCCTAATTTTGCAGAATCAGTAAAGCATATCACCTCTATGCTGAAAAAGGGATTAGAAATCAAATGGACTGATGCAGCGACAAGATCCTTTGAAGCCATCAAAAGAGCTATTATGGAAGCCCCCACTTTGATCAGCCCAGACTATAGCAAGGAGTTCCATATCTTTTCCTTTGCTTCCGGTGACATCCTTGCAGTAGTCCTATTGCAGAAAGATGATGGGGATTCAGAGCATCCAGTGGCATTCTTCAACAAAACATTAAGGGATGCTGAACTAAGGTATGATATCATCGAAAAACAGGCTTATGCTCTGATCAAATCTTTAAAAGCTTTCCGAATCTACATTCTGTACTCCAAGGTAATTGCATATGTGCCCTCTGCTTTAGTAAAGGATGTCCTAACACAGCCAGATGTTGATGGAAGAAGGGCTAAATGGATTGCAAAGCTGATTGAATTCAACATAGAATTGAAGCCCACCAAGCTTGTCAAGGGTGAGGGCCTTGCTCAATTGATGGCTGAAGAGAATTGCAAAACGCTGGACATAAACTGCATGGGTACAAATTCAGAGGATGGACAGACAGAAGAAGCAACAACAGGACAAAGGCATGACCGGTTGCTGGCTGAGCATCTAGCTTCTTGTGAATGGTATTATACAATAGCTCAATTTTTGCTGAAGCTAGAAGTTCCTCAAGGCCTTAGTTAAAGCCAAGCTAGGACTATTAAGCTCAAAGCAGCCAAGTTCTATATTCATGAAAACTTGCTGTGTTGGAGGGATCCATCTGGAATCCTTTTAAGATGTCTGGACAAAGAACAATCTGTGCAGGTCATGCATTAGTTTCATTCCAGCATCTGTGGAGGACATCACTATTGGAAAACCACATCCCACAAGATCCTCAGGGCTGGGTATTATTGGCCCACTCTATCTTCTAATGTCTTTTCATTTGTAAGATCCTGTGACAAATGCCAGAGGTTTGAAGGAAAATAGCAGTTGAAATCCTTACCATTGAAGCCAATACATGCTAGTGGCCCTTTCCAGTAGTGGGGCTTGGATTTCATAGGGGAAATTAATCCACATTCTAGTGGCCAGCACAGATGGATCTTAGTAGCCACTGACTACTTCACTAAATGGATTGAGGCCATCCCTACTAGGAAAGCTGATCACCATGTTGTCATGAAGTTCTTGACAGAAAACATTTTCACCAGGTTTGGTTGTCCACACAAATTGGTTATAGACAACGCAACAGCCTTTAGGGCAAAAGAGTTGGTGGACATGTGTGACTCAATGGGCATTAAGCTAGTGCATTCCACCTCATATTACCCTCAAGGTAATGGTTTAGCAAAATTATCCAATAAGAGCCTGATAAGGATAATCAAAAAGCTGCTCGAAGATAACAAAAGGAACTGGGATTCCAAGCTGAAGTTTGCATTGTGGGCTGACAGGGTGACCACCAAGAAATCCACAGGGAATTCTCCATTCAAGATGGTATATGGAACTGAGGCTGTATTCCCAATCTAGTTGAACCTCCTTGTGGCCAAGTTCTTGCAGGAAGAGCAGAATGAGGAAAATGACTTGGAAAAGAGGATTAGTGACTTGGCTGAAGTGCATCAAATCAGAGATCAATTGATTGAAAAATTTGTTGCACATCAAAAGAGAATCAAGGAAGCCTTTGACAGAAGGGCAAAGATGGACAGTTTTCAAATTGGAGATTTGGTTTTTAAGTGGGACGCATTGAAGGAAAAGAAAGGCAATCATGGGAAGTTCGATGCTCTATGGACTGGACCTTTTGTCATTGCTCAAATCCAGGGGAACAACACTTTCATGCTGCAAAGTATGGAAGGAGAAACAGTTTTTGATGACCCAGTCAATGAGTAGTTGTTGAAGGTTTATGTTGTTTAAGGTCTTTAGGCCTCAGCATTGTAAATATGTCCTTTTACAAGTTTTTAGTGTAGGCTTAATTAGACTCCATGCCTAATGGAACATTATGAAATATTGCTGATCTTGTTTTGTATGAAAGGCAATGGTCTACAGTTCTTGAAACCTCACAGGGAGGCTTTCATCCCTAGAAGGAGCCAGTGTTAGCTCTGCTATGCAGTGCTGACTTTCTAAGGTCAGAAGGAAGCACGGTCTGTTTGGTTGTGTCCACAGGGGGCTCACATTTGGTCATTTTTCCCTTTCTTCCTTCACCCCGTTCACCCCGTTCACCTCTAAACCCTCCTCATTTCCTGAATAAGCCCTTTGAAACCCAACTAAACCCCTTTTGGCCCCAGCCCTGAGCACAAAGTCAAACCCACCATAAAACCTTACCCATACGCCCTCACGCACTCATAAACCCCTCATCGCTTTCCTGCCGTTGATCATTCCTTGATAATCTAATGACGCACATCGCACTCGATAAAGGTAACCCGCTCGACCAATTTCCACCGCCAGATCATCTCCGCCCAATCCAACAGTGTTTGCACTCATCGCGCAGTCAACTTGATCGAGCGATGGCGCGCGATGAGAGTGGTTTTTCTCTCTCATCTGCTGCTATGTGTCGATCATTGAGTGGAATTGCTTGGCCTCGGGCATTTACCACTTAGCGCCCGAAAGTGGTGTGATGAAAACCGTTACTGCCCTGCCAAACCGCCCTCGCCCGTTAAATGCCCGTGCAACTCTGTCGCCCGATGACCGTCCGATCTGTCTGTTGAAGATCTAACGGCCTTAACTCACCCCGCTCCCACCTTGGCCGATAGCCTCTGCCGAGCCATCTCCGCTATTCATTTCCCCGATCCGATGGTCATTCTTCTCGTTCACCCCAATTGTCCACCTACCCATGCATTCCACGTCCTTTGGCCATTCTGTTGCCCGAAGAAGGAGATGACCAGCTCTGCCAGCATCAGTTATAGTAATATCTCCAACAACCATATTTAATAGAAAGCATGGCCAAAGGGAGAAAAGGACATATCACGACTTTGTAACTAAATTTGTCAGTCATGGACTTCAACGGTACGAGCACTCCAACCGCCTAAATGACAGCACAGCACCTGAACAGATCGGATTCACCCACTGAAACAAGCAACCTCGTTCAGAGACTCCATCAGGCGGTTAAATGCAGTTGGTGGTCAATTATGACCCCTCCATACCTAAATGGCCAAGTGCCATTGTAATGTAAACTTATAAATATCCAGAAGCAAGATGTAATCAAGGTTGGCATTTGATGTAAGGTTCAACTTCTGGAGACTGTAGACATTTTGTTACTTGCAGCGTCTCATCTTCATTTTCAGCAAATACAAGTTTCTTTTGCTGTTAACCGCTCACTGTCCATTTTCCTCTGTTTTAAGCTTGTGCCTGATATGCTGTGTTCTTGATCTCTTAATGTGTAACACTAGATAACTGTCATCTTATCTCTGTGTTAAAGTATTGAGTGCATCACTGAATAGGTTGCTCAGGTTTCTTTCTATCTAATGCAGGAGAGCTGTCATCCTATTTTTGCATTAATAGATTAGATTTACAGGTTTCTATACTAGTTTCAGCCGGCCATCACATGGTCTTGTGTATCTGCTGGTGTGGTTAATATTCTCCATATTCACCTAATATCTAAAACTGTGAGCATTGGTGGTCTGAAGCCTTGTAGTCTGAGGGTGTTCATGTATGTTTGGAGTGAAACAGAGTAGAAGTGGTTATCTGGCTTGAACCAAACCATCATTCCTTCCATTAAACCCGCAACAATAGTTGAATTTATATGTTACCAGGCATCTCCGAGCTACAACCTAGGGAATTTTCTTGGAATCCTAACAGTTCTAAGTGCAGGGTTTGTCTTGCTAGTGAAAAACCGAGGGAACAAAGTCATCTTACTATACCAGCAACCGACATCATGCTTCATTCCAGGGGAATGTGAACGTAGTATGTGAGAGAGTGGTGGTATACGTTCCAACGAGGATGTGCATGATTGATAGGTGCAAGAAGGAACGCACGTAGGAGAAAAAATTGTTAAAGTGAACAGAGGGCTGCAAATTATGGGTAGATCGTCATAGCAGATCGAGGGTGATAATTTATGCGGTCGTGTCGACATTGTGCCACAAAATCTTGCTTTTAGCTGTAGTATTGAAGTCGAGACACGTTTTTTTCGTGGGAGTCGAGTTTTGTGTGCGACGTTAGTGCCAAGAACTATTGCATGCCACCGCATTCTGCCTGTAGCAAGTCAACATGGAGACAGAGGCGCTGATCGCAGTTCGTGGCCACTAAAGACATTGGGTCAAGCTCCCATAATTAATGGCATAGGACCAGATTTAACTCGGTGGAAAATCCATGGACTGGAGCTATTGCATATAATTATTTGTTGAAACAAATATATGACAAAAGTTTACGCTGGACAGTTCACTGATCATGTTCCGGTGTCAATGAAGAGATTGCAGTTGTGATGATTATGCATATTTGTATTGATACCTGTAGCAGCGTGATCGAAGAACGACATCACTATTTGTGAAAGTGCAGCAGTGCGATAAGGAGTCCAAATTTGCAGGCGTAGCACAATAATACAATCACACTGATCATTGCTATTGGGAGGAACTATCCGTCATGCTAATCATCGCTAAGACCGAGCTCAAGTGTTGAGTCTGGCGGGATTGTGGGGGACACTACAGTGGCAGTATTATCTCATGCTTGTTGACGCCAGAACAACGAGAATATTCAACAGAGGATGCAAATGTAAATTTGGAAGCGGTCAAATCTCTGATCACTAAATTTGGAAGTGATGCCTTCTTGGGGACTAGCTGTAGATATAGAAGTGCTGCAGGAGACTTGTGACAGAGACCATGGGAAGGTAGTGGGTGTGATTGTGAATTGGTTGAAGGGGTCGAGTCAGAGATGCTAATACATACTGAGGGAGGAGCCAAACATATGCCTGAAGCTTGCCAAAACCTGTGGTATCCAAGTTGAATGTCGAAGAATGCATGTGTGCTTGGAGGCACGCTTGTAATTGCTCATGACAAACTGGCATCCAATTATGTTGTGCGCTATTGAGGCAAGACATTTTTTTTGTGATCTGGTATGCATGCACATTACCATCGGTCGAGCGTGATGCATTTGCTGTAGCCTGTGCGTTGTGAACCAAAAAAGAAAGGACCCAGTGCGGTTAATCATAGTGCCTGTATTGGAGTGCAGCTTGAGCTTCTCTATGGGCTTGAGTTCCCCACCCTATTTGTCTTGGACCAAGTTTCAAATACTCATTCGCTTGTGGAATATGCCTCTGAATGGTTCGGATCTGCTATGAACGGTTGATCTGGGTTGTTTGCTGCATACCTGGTCCAGGAATCCTTGTATCACGTGCTGGCTCAAGAGGACTATGTTGGATTCTGTTGGCGGCTACTTAACACCAGGGTTCATTTTTCTGTTATGTATCTTTCTTGATATAATGTCTTGTTTAGAATATCACTATTGTATAGTTTTATGAGTGGCTGTGATAATTTTTTGAGTTTGAAATAAAATATTAGTTGCTAGTTAGAGGATTGTTCTCTCTATAAATATATCCCACTTACAGCAGTGCTCCCTGAACTACTTGACAAAGGTACTCGTGAAAATTTTCAATATTAAACTCTGAAAATCGTGATCTTTGGGGAGGTCTCCTTAGTAGAATCTCACAGCAGTGCATCAAAACCTTCTTCATAAACCGAGCCTTGTAATGTGGTCCAACTGTGATATGTCCTGAACCATTGAGTGATGTGTGGTATGTCATGTGTTGAGACAATTGGTCATCTCACTGTATTATCATTGTATACTTTGTTGTGCTATTATTCAAGACTTGTATGCTGATGTATTGTTGCTTCTGAACAATGGAGTACTTAAAGCACCTTTTAAATCAACACAAAAATACATCAATGGGTTGCAATCCAGACCGAACACCAAAACAAAATAGCAGACCCTTCTCAAAGGGGCTCTATGTCAATGTTCATAAAGAACAACTGAGAGATGTGCAAGAGGGACAGGAAATAGGACACAAGATTTTTGTTCTTGGGACAGATTTGCAGCACATGAGGGTCACATGGAAAGCCCTCTTCAAACTTGATGAACTTGATGCCCTCCTTTCCAAGTGATCCAGTTAGAAGGGAAGATACTAATTTGGGCTCTAAAACCAGCGATGCTTTCTCTCGTTCAATATAAGTTCTTGGAGGAGCCTTGTGAAGGGGTCATACTTCTAGTTGCATCATGTCTCAGTGACATTGTGAGGTTGACCGCACCCATACTTGCTTATAATGATGATGTTATGAGGAGAATTTTAAGGTTGATAGTTCAGGACTTAGACAACAGTGCGGGTCCTACATTTGGGAAGAAGCTTGAGATTTTAGAAGTTATCGCTGTAACTAGGACTTATGAAGTCATGTTTGATCTAGAGTGTGATGGTTTGATCTTGCAGATGTTCCAATGCTTCTTCAACATTAAAAACCATAATCCTGACAGAGTCATAACACACATGCAGTGCATCTTGTCCTCATGTATGAGACGCCGTGATGCCATCTGTCCGGAGTTGCATTCTCGATTGTTATTTGTTTGGAGGAGAGAGCAGTTGGTCTCACTTGTTGCTTATGGTCTAGCTGAGAGGTTGGTTGAGTAGAACATTGGGTTGTTCAGGGGACAGTTGACCAGGGAGGAGCAACTCAGGTTTGGGGGCTCATACAACAAAAATGAGATGGGGAGGAAGGGACTTTGTTTCATCTGCAAAGGACCTTGGGGACCTGACCACTCATGCTTGAGTGACACTGAGGAGATGACAGCGGTAGAGTAGGGAGATATTCTTTATGTTTGTCAGGGTGAGGACTCTTCGTTGGATGAGTCCATGGGTTCATACGATGATACCTTAGAGAAGCACGAGTAGTCATATGGATTTGATGACAGTAGCCCAGATATGCATCCATGTGTGGTAGAGGAGTACGAGGAGCGACTGATTGTTCCCATGTGGGAAAGAGATCAGGGAGAAGATAAGCGACTGATAATTCAACATAGAGAGCACATAGAGGAGCATGAGTCATGGCGAGTCATTGAGATCAGGCCAGATTCATATGAGCAGTCAGTGGATCCTAGGAGAGACATTCAGGATAGTGTGTCACCAGTGACGAGTTAGCATGAGTAGCATATGATGGAGCATGAGTCAAATGAGTAGGATGAGGCGCATAATATGCATGATGAGCCTTTTTGGGAGAGCTAATTGGAGGTTCATGTTGAACCTATGATGATGGAGGATGAGCAGCCACCCTTGGGGTTAGTGTTGATGAGGAGCAGACAGATGTACAGGTAGCTGGCAGTGATGATGTTCACTGACACTTGTCCTCAGGAGATGTTGGAGTATGACAGGACAGTTTGGCAGGAGATTGGTGGGTTGGAAGTGCGTGGAGTTTCCTATTAGGTGAGGGAGATGACAGTGCATCCATCTTTGGGTCTACCCATTGATGAGGTGCAAACATGTGTAGTGGCAGCTAGCTAAGATGCAACATTTTCAGGCAGCAACCGTCTCCAGGAGTACATAGATAGGGCTTGCAACACAATTTGGCTACTTGTACCCATTTTAAGGAGAGAGGTAGGACATTCTCGATGGATATTGCTGACCAACCAGATAGGGCAACATGAGTTGAGCATGGACCAACATCAACATAGTAGAATTGTTCCTTACACAGTAGTCCATGACTTAGATTGGCGAGAGATCATGAGGTGGTATCCTATTGATGGAGTATCATTCTTAGTTGGGAGCAATGTACTGCAGGAGCCCTTAGAGGCGGGGGATATTACATGCTCCAGTTGGCAGCAGAATGTGGGTTGGCCACTCATCAGTGTCTCAGCGCAACATCAGTATGGTGAGACTGACCTTGTGGTATGCCAAGAATTGGATTGGAGAGAGGTGATGAGATGGTACATAGTTGGTAGGGAGGCATTCACAGCCGTAGCTACAATACGACAGGAGTCATGTATCATTAATGCTCCTTCTTGGTGGCATTGGGATCTAGGTGGATCTATTGGCAGCAGGTTGAGTCAGAGATGGACATAGGATCCAGGTATTATTGGAGGATCTAGTGGTTCGGATAGCTTGGAGACGTGACGGGGACCAGTGGTTCGTATGGGATCTGGGCATTGGGTCTCAGTGACCTTGGGCCAGCAGATTGGTCCACAGATTTGGATTGCTTGATGGCAAGCAATCTTGGGGCGAGGACTGTCATGTCCCCATTTTTATTCTTCTTCATCGTACAACCAGGGTAGCTTTCCAGGACAGGGGATGGCCAGGTTAATGGAGTAGTTTTATATCATCAGGGGTCCCGATGGAGTTTTGAGGAGTTTTTATGGGATTTGATGGCATTCGCTTGGCATATTCCATCATCAACACAATTTGCCTTTCGTTCCGTTGCATTTCGACAACTTTCAAAAATCAACATTATTATTGGGCATAACTTAATTAATTATGCTTGAGGTGGCATTCCGGGGAGATTAATTGATGGAACACCTCAGTGTAATAGCTTGTTGGAACTAGAACGAGAAGATCTACATGATGGGACTTTTGGATGGGAGTTTCAGTGACCTGAGGAGACATGGTGGCCAATTTACCCTTTTATCACAATAAAAAGAATATTTTAATTAAAATAAAGAGGGAAAGTGCTCCACGATTAAAATAATAATAAAATAAAAGATTCTAGAGGGGTCCATCTGATCTATAAAAGAGGAGGCCATTGGAGGACATCTGGGATTGAGTATTGTTTCTTGTATGAGAGGTTGAGAACCCGGTTCTCTACTCTAGCAATAGCCCTAGGACGGAAACCCTCGGGTGATTCAGTGAGAGTGGGTGAGCACCCATCTGTTGTAAAAATTCCTATACTCGAAGGAACCCGTACTGCAGCGAATCTAAATCTGCTTCACCTATTTGATTTTTAAATTACATTCATCAAGTTATTCTTCTGAATATTGAAGTAAATTACTTTTGCAGCCTACACTAATTAAATATTTGATCTCATGAAACAGAAAACAGAGCAAAGAACAAGATACATAGGACACACTTATTTTTGGACACAATAGTCCTTGGAAAAACCCAATGCGAGAAAATCGGTGCAACAGCTATGATGATTTTATTATTATGCAGGAGAAATACATGAATACAAATCTAGGATGCTCATCTAGAAATCCTTTATAGAGAAAATATTGGCGGAAAATCTGGGTGAGTTTTACCTCACTTCACCCGGCAGAATTTTGGCTGATCCGGCACAAGGCTGGCTAACACTGTCTATTTCTGCACTAGCTCTACATCACCTTCTATGTCCTCTGCATCAGCTCTCTTGGTTATTCCGGCAATTCCCAACAGTTTCGGCATTTCCCGGGAGTTCCGACAGTTTTGGATTCTGCGTGACAGGCAATTTTTTTGCATCAATTCTCCCGAATATTGTTGCCTCTGCATCAACTCTTTCGACTGTTTCGGAAGTTTCTGACAGTTCTGGAATTTCCCAGCAGTTTTGACTCTTTTGACAGCTCTGGATTTTGTGTGACAGACAACTTTTCTGCGTCAGCTCTCCCGGCTATTGCGCTGCTTCTTTGCAAGCTCTCTCCGCCTCTCTGTTCTATATTTTTCGATATTCCTTCTCTCGGATTCTCTCTGCCCTTCCGCTGCAACATCTCCCCAATCAATTTTCCTCCTGAGAACTTCTCACCTCAGAAAATCCATTTCCTCAATCTCTCTATGTGTGTTTCCAAATGAACCCCAAGCCTCCATTTTATACTTTTCCTGTTGAGTCTTCAACGACCGAGATTAAGTCTCTAACCAACGACTAAGATTAAAACATGACTTGATCTGCCTTCTAGATCATTCTCACCCATTTTTTGATTAATACCCATTAATATTTTATTTTGCCTAAGTTTAGACTTGGGAACTTCATTAAAAATATTAATTATTTTAATAAAATACAATCCGGGTGGAATTTCACCAAACAATGTTTGGGTTCTTTAGAACTCATGTGCCTTAGCCTCTCCACCAATTTTCAAGGCTAGATCACTTCCGATGCTATCAAACACTAACACTCCCTCTTAGCGAGGAAAGTGCTCTAGCAACAATGTCCACCTACATGTTGCTTTGTTTCTGAAGCACCCCTTTTCTACACTGCTGCTGCCACCAACACTGTGCTGTTGCTGCTACTGTACCGTTGCCCATGGCACTGCCATTGCCACCATTGCATATGTACTACAACTCCCTCTTAAACGCTGCATTTGCTATGTTGCTAGAACTGCCATTGCTAACACTGCATCTGTACGACAACTCAGTTGCTGAGAAAAGCAATTGAAAAACATCCAAAATTAGCTGAACTTAACTGTGTTTAGCATAATACAATGAATGTTGGAATCTGACTGTAGCTGATTCTGACCCTCCGAATCTTCTGCACTGCTGCTGACTCCTGCACTGTGCCAACTGCACTGCTGCCAAACTTGCTTTGTGCTGCTCAGTCTCTGGTCCCAAGCTACTGCATCTGTCCTCTAAACAATCCATTTCATCATTTGACACTAAGTCCATCTTGCTGTTGCTGAAACTTGGACTCCAGTAGCAAGGAATTGGTCCAAGAAGTGGAATCCTCAAGGATATTTCTCAACTGTAGCTCTTTCGAACTACAACTCTAAATCTCCCCACCTCCCTCCTGGAGATGTGACTGCCGTCTATGCCCAATAGAAATGTCGAATGACCTCCTCTCTCCTTTTCCCAACACTTAGATTGGCCTACGCACTCCGTGATGGAGCTTGTAGATCTGCCCCTCTCCACTGTTGTTAAGCAAGTGAAAAATCGGACTCCTTGGTTGGAAGTCCTTTGAGGAGAAAATTCCCCTTCTACGTGTCTTCATTCTTTTCCAGCGGATTTCTGCCCTGACAGAAATTGCGCCCTTCAAGCACTGTGCTGAGGCTTTGCGTCACTCCCTCTGCCTCTGTAAACTCACGAATTGGAAATCGTACCTCTGTCGTCTCACTCAGAGAGAGATTTCCTTGGATCTGCTTCCTGACAAGGATTGCGCAATCCCTTGAAGGGGATTTGAACTGCTGCCAAGTGCAGCGTTCGGTTTCACTGTTCAGCACTAGATCTGCTCTTCCTGTGTCAAAATCAATGCTCTGATACCTTGTGAAAATTCTTAGACTCAAAGGAACCCCTACTACAGCAAATTTGAATATACTTCACCTACTTGATTTTTAAATTACATTCATTAAGTTATTTTTCTGAATAGTGAAGCAAATTACTTCTGTAGCCTACACTAATTAAATATTTGATCTCATGAAACATAAAGCAAAGCAAAGAACAAGATACATAGGACACACTTATTTTTGGACACAATAGTCCCTAGAAAAACCCAATGTGGGAAAACCGATGTAGCAACTCTGAGGGTTTTATTACTATGCAGGAGAAATCTCTGCGTACAAATCTAGGATGCTCATCCAGCAATCCTTTACGAAGAAAATATTGGCGGGAAATCTGAGTGAGTTTTACCTCACTTCACCCGGTAAAATTCTCGCTGATCCAGCACAAGACTGGCTAACACCGACTATTTCTGCGTTGGCTCTGCGTCACCTTCTCTACCCTATGCGTCAGTTCTCCTGGCTGTTCCGACAGTTCTCGGCAGTTCCCGGTGGTTTCGACAGTTCCGGCAGTGTCGAATTCTGCGTGACAGTCAACTTTTTTGCATCAGCTCTCCTAGCTGCTGCACTGCCTTTGCGTCAGCTCTCCGGGCTGTTCCGACGGTTCCCATTAGTTTCGGTTGTTCCGACAGTTCTGGATTCTGCGTGACAGACAACTTTTCTGCTATGCTGGCTCTCTTCGCCTCTCTGTCTGTATTCTCCGGAAAGTCCTTCTCTCGAATTCTCAATGCCCCTCTGCTGCAGAATGATCACTTAATTTGAAATCCTTAGCAAACCTTGCCCTAGGAATCGAATTCTTGATCAATTCGTGGATCCATTCAGGGTTCACAGGTTGTAGTGTATTATTTTTCAGTTTGTTTTGGGAGGCCTGTTGTAGCATTATTGAAGGTCTGTTGAGGCCAACTATCTCAGCTATTTTTCCAGCATGTAAAAACCCAGTTCTTATATTATAATAAAGCTGAGATTGTTTTTGCTTATCGTATTATCAAATTGCATGCATTTTATATGTTATATTTTACATGGAAATCTTCTGTTTATGAGTAGAAATTTTATGTGAAGGGAATGTTTCAAATTTATTTTGTTTGGGACATTACACTAGTTCCGGAGAACTAGCATAGAGGAGGCTGAAATTTTCTGCAAAAAAGCCATCCAAGTGGTGCGAGTTAGCCAGATTAGAAGTGCGATTAGCTGGGAAGAGTTCAAATCAGTTTTTGGAGGGCGGGAAGTAATTCTCGAAGGTAGAACGAAACTTCCAAGTGGCCAGAGAAGGCTAGATGGTCAGTTTGGAGCAGTTCCAGGATGTCGTACGAACTGCGCAGGCCAGGAGTGCAAGCAACCAATTTGGCGGTGCGAGCTGGCTAGAGGGAGGCTCAGTGATTTTGCAGAAGGGAGAAATTTTCTCCAAATTATTTTTGTCAGGAGATTTGTTGTAGGATTTCCAGTCAGGGATCCAAATTATTGCACTGAGATTTTTTTGCTGCATAATAAAAATAAACCCCCATCTACTGCACCGGTTTTCTCTTTGGGGTTTTTTCGGGGACTAATTGTCCAAAAATATTGGTGTCATTTTCGTTGTGTGTGCATCTATTTTCTCAGTGCTAGTTTATTTTCCACAGCGTAATTTTATTGTGAAGAATTGTAGTGTGATTTATTCGTTATTTGCCGTATCAAATAAACTGCATAATTAATCAGTTAGAAGAATAAATTTCCAGTTGCTACAATTTAAGGAAATTTCACACACTCAAAGGGAAATAATTGGTTTGGCATGCTAAGCTTTTTCTACCATATTATAAGGTTGAGGACATGAACCCTTCACTCGAACCAAAATCATTGGTTAGGCATATTAAACTTTTTCAATTTCTACCATATTATAAGTTTGAACAATCCAAGCTTGAAGACTTTGATCTAGATGATGTTTATGTAGCTCTTGTTGATGATCGCATTTCTAGTAGTGCAGATTCAATGATGAGTTTCATGAGTGATCATATTGATCAGTGATTTGTACTTTTGATGTCTAGTTTTGCTGCTACTACTACTACTACCGAGGTTATAGAGGAGTCCTTAGACTCTGAGCCAAATGATGTTTATGTAGCTCAATGTTGACGATCCCATGTCTAGTAGTGGTGATGAGTTTGATCATGATGAGGAGTGATCATGTTGATCACTGATATATAGACGACTTGTAGGCCAATGACCCCATAGCTTGTAGCATTGTTTTTAGACTCTAGAGGCCATTTAGAGCCTCATTAATTATGTATTTTGTGGCTGATATGTATTGCACTCAGTGCCATTTTGATATATTCACCTTTTACATGGTATATTGTTAATTTAGCATCTCAGTGACAAATTCCAATCATTGGACTAGATTCCCCTTTCTGAGAGGATCAAAATCAACCTTTGAAGCACTGAATTTGTATATGGGAAAGCGTATTTTTGAAAACAAGCCCACAAGTACTCATTTGATCAAGTCAACCTAGAAGACAAATTGCTCCTCCTCCAACACTTATAAATATAAGTCAAGGAGCCTCATTTGGAGACATTATCATCACACATCTCTCTTCTATTTTTGGGTTTGATACATCTGTAAATTGTAGGGGTTTTCTCACACATGTGAAGGAGGAGGACGAAATTATAGGTGGCTGAAAATCTGAAGCATTTTGCAACTTTGACCAACGTTGACTTTGCCCTTTGGAGGAGAGTTTGACTTCAATTTTTTCTGGGGTAACAAGGGTGGGAAGTGGGAAAATAATGCAACCATGAATCATGCAAAAAGCCCATGAAAAAATGGGGAGAACATGAATCAAGCCTGACCCATTAGATCATTCCCTCAACCCTAAATATGGAGAAATCAATGAACAAGCTCAAGCGCTCCTTCTCAAAAGTCTCTTTAGTGGTGTAATGCTTCATGGGGTCCTCAGGAACATGATAGGAAGGGTGAAGGGATGGCTGACATGAAGGATCCCAACAAATAAGTTGTTTTTCCTCATGATCATATTCGACAGGGGAAAATGACCTAGGCTCATCATCATTAATGATTGTGCCTTGAGGAATGATCAGAGGGTCCATGGATGCCTCGAATACACTTCCAAGATCCTAAGAAAGCTAGGGAAAGACAATATTTTTATTGATATCATCATTGGTATCATAGATAGGGTCCTTGTCAAAATGATGGCCTGTGATCTCCCACTTCCATTCTTCAGTATGCAAGTAATCACTAATGTCACCGTTCAAGGGCTCAATGGGGTCATCTTTCTCAAGGTCCTTGATATGTACAATGTCAGAGATAACGTCCTTTAAAAAGATGGGGCTATCCTCAATTATCTCATCTTGATGTTCCTCCTCATGTTCAATGAAGGCTTCCTTTTGAAAATCAATATCTAATGTTGGGCAAGCCTGGTCCTTAATTCAATAATGCTCCAAAAAGTTATCAAAGAGTGCTTCAATTGATGAAATACTCCTACACTTGCAATTATATAACCATGGGTCATGACCTTGAAGGGACCTTATGGATAACATTATGAGAATATCATGATGAACCACATCAATTTTTGAGGTATATGTAGCAAACCTTGCCACATGATCAATTGCAGAAGATGGATCGCCATCAAACTTGGGCACCCTAAATATCATGCTAAAGGTCACATGATTTGGGTATCCAGGAATATTAATGATGTCTAAGGCGGGGATCTCATCAAGGTAAGACATTTTATTAGGTTACACATATCAATCATGAAGGAGTCGCTAGAGTGAATTCAAAATGCCTTGAGAGATGCTTTCTTCACCCTACAAGCATTGAATTTGAGGTTTAATGAAGAACAAGGGCTTCGTTCTTCCAATGGAGTTGCCAAAAGAGAATTTATATTGTCATCAAGGAAGAAGGTAACTATTTCATAAAAGGAGTACTCGCTTCTTCTTCGACAATGATGCCAAAAATGTTACCACAAAATCTAGCAGGGTCTAAAGAGGGAAACCCTAAAGGACAAAGAGCTAGACTAAGTGATAACAATGGGACAATGGCCCATTGTCACCACAGCCAGGGTCCCCTGCTCTTTACAAACTTTCACTGATGGGAGGAGTCTCAGTAGAATAATGATCACCTTTAATAGATATGTTAGGTATAGGGCATGAAGTGACCAAGCTAGAGAACTCATTCGAAAGAGAGGCTCAATAAGGGTACAAGGCTTCAAAGAAGCAAATCGCTCTCTAAGAAAAGCCCTAGACAAGAAGGCACAAGACCTAGGGTTTTGAGGTTTTACGATGGTAATAGGTATTAACAAGGTCAAGTCTTGAGAGAAAAGGCTTCTTATGATTTACTTCAACAAGTACTAAGCTCATATAGCCTTCAAGGAAGTCCTCAAGTTGAGGGAGAAGAAACTAGGGTTTCCCTCTTGGAGCAACACCAAGGGCAAGAGATTTTATGGATGAATTTCGAATGGATGCCCACCAAACTTGGAGCATAGGTAGCCTAGACCCTAAACTTGATGTTTAGGCTCTCAAATTCCCGAAAAATCACCTCCCTAAAATTTCGCTGCAAGCCCTTGATTTTCACCCTAGCCTTAAGGGACTAGATTTTAAAAGGAGAAATTATGGAGAGAGAAAGGTTTGATCACCGAATGTCTTGGACCAATGCCTTCTCCTTTGGGCTATTGTGTACTAGATGCTCTTAAATTGGCTGAAATCGTCTCTAAGGAGGTCAAAAGTTGATGCTATAGCTACCAATATTCAACATTTGCCCACTCAAGATTTATGGAGTTTTATGGAGGAAAAACAAAAATTCATTTGCTAGGAACATTCATCATTTTCCATACAATGAATAACATATGCAATTGTCAACCGAATAGCTTTCAAAAATGATCTTCAATAAATTAGGGCGCAATAGCATTAACCTAGTTGCAACAATTCCTTACATTAGACATTATTTGAAGAAAATCTTCAACAAGAAGCACTTACAAGATGGCAATACGATACATCCATCCACAATTCATGAGATAGCTCCAAAGAAGATAAAAAATTTCAGCTCCAAATGTCAAAATGCATGCAAGAGATCCAATAGCCAACCAAAGAAACCAAAAAGGCCGAAACTCCCAAGTGTGATGATTATCTCTCACAAATGAACTTATGTTCTATTTATATGAATCAAATGTCAAAATGCATGCAAGAGATCCAATAGCCAACCAAAGAAACCAAGAAGGCCGAAACTCCCAAGTGTGATGATGATCTCTCACAAATGAACTTGTGTTCTATTTATGTGAATCCTACTACGTCAAATTTCTCCTGTTAGCCCCCAAAACATTATAATAATGGGAGAAATACATGCCTTGGTCACAAGCCGACCAAGTAGCTTTTACAAATTATGAATTAGCCATCCAAATGCTAGCCGAATTTATGATTTCATGCTGATGTAGGGCCGTTGGAGGGCCATGTTGAGTCCTCTTGGTGCCATGATGTGTGGGGGGGCTCCATATATCACATACTAGCGGATGGCCCCTAACTCTCCCATGGCTCTCAACGCATCCCCTGGGGTGTTAATATGATCCTCTGGTGGACTTGGGCCCCAATTAAGTTTCCCATCCCATGATGAAACCATTTGCCAATTACATATAATGTCCATTGCACATCCTCACCTTCAAGTACAATAATTCATTAGTGCATCTAAGTGAAACAAGCTTGTTAGTCAAGGACACAGTGAGACCTCATATGGGGTTTCCCTTCCAAATTTTGTGCTTTGAACTCGAAGTAGTGTTACCTCCCTAGGTAGGAGTGGTTAATAAACGACCCTATTAAGTGTTTCCAACCCCTAAGGGGAAAGACAGGTCCGAGATACATCCTTCAATTGATAAGGGTCATGTGAATAATGATGAGATGGATGGGGACACAGAGGTCTCAAGGCCAAATTCCATGGGTATAAGCGTGGCAATGATGAGGAATGTCCACATATTGGGCATAAAGATGTAGGAGGGAGCAATCGTGGATACATGAGTTACCCCGGCATTTTTTGTTCCACCCTTCTTCATCTACCTTTTGCATTTTCTTGATTCTTTTTATTTGTCTTACTGCTTGGATCTCTGGGAAATTAGAGCATGATGTGAATGATATAAAGTAGTTATTACTCCCTTAAGGTGGGGCAATTCATTGCTCACCAGGGGTTGGGATGTGCATGGCTTCCTTAATGATTTGGGGGCACTCATGGGCCCTAGGAACTAGGGTGATGGCCATAATGATGAGATGGATGGGGACACAGAGGTTAGCATGGAGAAAGTCTCTAATTCCACTTGGTGTGGCCTTGGGGGCACACTGTGAGTTGGGGCTGTCATCCAATTCCCAACTCCATCGTCTAGGCTCTCTCCTAGATAAATCCAAGGGGGGTAGACCCTAAGGAAATCTAAGGCTTGGTTAGTGAGACTAAGTAAGTTCCAAGAGATGAAAGATTAGTTAATCAAGAGATATATCAACCATTAATTTAAAACATGTAGATACTTCAACAAGCAAATGATATAACCATGAGCGTGTAGAGATAACCAAATATGTAAAGGCAACAAGATATGTCCTCTGTGAGATTTAAAGTAATAAGACCAGTGCCAATAAGTAACTTGCAAAAGATAAATGCTCAAGGAAGGAAATTCAACTTGAAAAGTAAGAACATGTAATGCAAGATAGCAAGTAAAGATACAATTGCACTTGAAATGTAAAGTGTGTTCACATGAAATATTCTTGGAGGGAAAAATTGCTCCAATGAAATGAAAGATATTCCAAGATAAGTAAATAAACTCCAAAATCTTCAAGATACACAAGTGAACTTCAAATTGCTTCAACTGCGCCCATACATACCTTATTTTGTATGTCTGTTCAATGCTGCAAGTTCTGCTCCTGGTTAGGACTTATAACCCACTGCTACAACCCTCTTTTCCTCCTCCAAAACCACTCTAGCAACTGCGACCTTGCTCCATTATACTTCTGTTGTCAAGTGTTGTGTCCCAGGGAGAAGATAGCCTTGGATTGGTCCTTCCATCCCTCTCCAAACAACCCAAGTCTTCTCCACACTATTGTTTAGGCTTGTGACACCCTACATCAACCTTAAACAACCCTCACAACACTTCCAAGTGACCACACTATTGTGCTGTAGCAGACAGAGCCTCCTCCACACAAAACTGCACCTAAAAAAAACCCTGAAACCTCTCTTTGTAATGCGGCCTCCTTCCTGCGATAGCTCAGACCCGTACCAAGACAAAAGACACCTCAAAAACTCAAAATATGCCCCATGCTAGTTCTTCTTTGCATTTGTGGCTACCTTAGAGAAGTATGGTGATGATTTGATGCACTTGGATGGTGAGGAATGACCTCCAACGTCACTCATGTAGTGTTAAGACATGACTTGTGTCTCTCCAAAAACATCAAGCCGACCTCCATTAGGTGCCACATTAACTCACAACTCCATTAAAAAATTCATATCTCATCATAGACAACTCAAAATTCGATGATTTCATTGCGTTTGATCTATCTCAACATCCTCTATCATCTCCATCCGTCACATGTCCAATAGGCCTCATGGATTCACACCCACCAGCTTGGGTGCAAAGCCCACAATGGTCTATTGTGGCATTCCAACCTCCAAACCTCGAACCCTTGGGCTTGGAGTACCTCCCAAGCTATCAAAAATCGACACCTTGGGTGCTAATGACTTGTCTTTTGGGGCTCAAACTAACCTAGTCGACCTGAACTTTTCCTTGTGCAATCCACCAGCATACAAATAAATTAATAACTCTATTTGTAGACCTTTCGATTTCACTGATTTTCGTTGACCCTTACTCCTCTAGGGGTCCTCTAACACCTCCAGACATCAAATCACTCAACCTCCTAGTGGTTTCACACCCACTAACTTGGGTGCAAAGACCACATGCTTGGGTTCTA
Organism: Pinus tabuliformis; assembly: GCA_031772625.1. Lineage (NCBI taxonomy): Eukaryota > Viridiplantae > Streptophyta > Pinopsida > Pinales > Pinaceae > Pinus > Pinus tabuliformis. The sequence continues at coordinate 355,695,742 of CM062819.1, read as the reverse complement.
AGCCCACAAACCACTTTTGTGGCCCTCCTTCCTGCAAATCCCAAACCCTAGGTCTTGGAGTATCTCCCAAGCTGCAAAAATCAACACTCCCTTTTAGCGAGTGAGGCACTTCCAAGACTATGAAGTAACTCGTCATCATTGTCATTGCGTGAAATACTTGCCCAACTCCTAACGCCCATAACTGCAACAAACCCTACAACATGGATTACGCCTCTCTCGGAAGTGTCACTGTCACTGGAGGCCTCTTACATCTTCTTCTCTTGAAATGCTTTCAGGTTTCTCCATGTTTCCTTCTTGCCCACTGTAGAAGCACCTTTGCTCCCGACTGATCATGCGCTCTTATTGGGTTGCACATTCTCCCTTTGAACATGCAGACTCCCTCTAGAACTCAACTCCCTCTGAGCGTCCAGAACCTGGACCTTCTTCTTTGGAACCTATACCTACTCCTCTGAAACTTGCACTTGTTCCTCTAGAACTTGTACCTCGTCCTGCGTCTTCTTCCCATGATCTATAGGCTTGCTCGTCAGCCTATATAGATCATGCCCTCTAACTCTAATTAGGACACTTGCGGAGCTAGAGTCGCTAGCCTTGAATCTTTCCTTCCCACTCTAGAACAAGACCTCAAACCTCTTCTGCTCGATCACCGAGACAAACATCACATTATATCTGAGTACTGGTACAAACAATACATCCTGAACTCGCATCACCTGAACTAACTCCATCCTAAATGGCACGACCCCTGATCCTCTGATCTTTTTCTAACTCTTGTCGCCCAACAACATGTGCAACTTTGAGTCCACTCAGCTAGAGTCTTGAGTACATCTTGTGACCCTGTCATATGCTTCGACGTACCACTTTCCACGTACCATGCAACCTCGTTGATGGTACCCTGTGAGAAATGAGAGATCAAAGCAAAAGTCCTCATTCTCCAATCTCCTGGAGAGACAATCTATCTCGACAGAAGTGGCGAAACATGCAACCTGCTTCCCTTTCTTCTTCTTGTTATCTCCCTTCTACAGCAGACTCCTTGTCGAAAAATAACCCATCTTGCCACATTTGAAACACTTGATTTTACTCAAGTCCTTTTTCTTTCCCTTCATCCTCGCTGCAAGTGCCACGTCATGATCTGAACCCTTCTTGTTCAGATGAAGATCCTTGTCTCGCAACTCTTCCTGAATGAAGTCATCCCATAACTTGTTCCAGTCTGGCAACTTGTCCTTGGCAACAATCCCCTTGATGAATGACTTCCACTCTAGAGTAAACTCCTTTAAGGCAATCCTCACCATCTCAGAATCTGAAACAGTATCACTGATAGTGGCAAGGTCGTCACGAACCTGAGACAACATTGTTAGATACGAAGTCACCCCTTCACCCTACATCATCTTGGTGGCCTTCAACTTATCCTACAATATCAAAACTCGATTCTCATTCTTATTCTAGAACAAATTCTGAAGAGCCTCCCACATCTCATGGGTAGTGTTCTTCCCAGATAGATGAGGTATTAAGGAATCCTTGACACCATCTAGGATGATCAACTTTGCCTTCGTATCCAACTCTTCATACACTTCCAACTCCTTAGGGTTAGTTGGCTTCTTGATTGCTTTCTCGACAAAGTCCTAGATCCTGTTCACCATCAAAACCAACTTGATCCTTTCCTTCCATGGACTATAGTTGGACAACCCTTCCAACCTGTCCTCATATCAGAGACCAACTTGCAACTTCGACATTGTTGTGAGCCCTTCAACAACAATGTGACCAACTCCCTCTTAAGATGTACTTTGCTGTGCATGCTCTGATTCACTGGCCCTTCAATGTAGCTCTGATATTATGTTGTTTTTCCACGATACTGGACTCTAGGTTAGAATTTTATAATCACTGACGCTACCAACCCAAGTATCATAACAAACTACTTTGCATAGCGAAACAATATACAATAGTAAATCTACTAGTGCACAAAATATACACAACTTTTTACAATTTTACAACAACCCAACTTCATTATATTAACAAACTGATAATACAATTGTCTAGGGCTCCCGTACCAAGGATAATGGCCCTCATACATCCATTAGTGCAAGGATCAAGAACAAGATACATTGGTCATCTGGCTCATGTTGCGCACCACCACGACTTCTCGATCATATCTTGAACACACTGCAGGTCCTTCACTTCCGTTTTGCAACACTTTCTCTATCAATGCACCAACTCCTTTAGGCCACTGAACTCAGCTCCCAATCTACCTTTTAGCTGATCATAAGTCCATCTACAACCAACACATAGGGTCTTCACGCTCACTAGCTGCTCCTTCGTCCTTCAAGGCCACAACACTTTGAGACTTCTTTCCCACTGCTACTCCTCAGCTACTTAGGGACTTCTTTCCACTATTGTCTTCTTGCACTGCTCCAATGAAGACAAACATAGGGTAGGAGGGTTGCCCTCTATCAATCCTATAAGTCCTTCTCCAACAATGAACTTGGGCCATAAATTGCTCCTCTATGACGTACTTCTTTAGTCCTTCAAAGATCCCTCAATGATCTCATCAACTTTGCCTCTCCTATCAGTCCAAGTGTCCTTCCTTGCACTGCACTTAGGGCTCCCTTGGTCCACTTTCTCTCTACCCTCCAACAGTGCATAAGTGTCCAATACAGTCCAATCTGGACCCTATCCTCTAGCAAAAAAATCACCCTTGAACACATCATCAATACATACCTTAGGGCTGGTATTTCTCTGTTGTAGCATCTGCTCACTAGTTAGGGCTTCCAACAACCTTTGTTAGCCCTCTCTATGTTGAGAAATCTAGGGCATCAAGGTTGGATGATTTCTCTATTGATGATAGTTGCTTGTGAATGCTTTTTACTTCATTAGATTAGGATCTTCACTTTAGTTAGATTATTTTAATGTTCTTCTTCATCAAACAACCACCAAAGCATAAACAATGAAGAGACAAGAGACACAGAATGTAGGCGACCAGCCAAGGCCAAAACCCATCTCACTTGAGTGGAAAACCCAAATGAATTCTTCTTCTTATAGAGACTTCAATTGACGAATAACAAGACAAAGACCCCTGACCTATTTGACTTCTCCAAGACCAAGTCACAATGATTCCTTGATGAAATTCTTCTTCCTTGAGTCAACGATAGTCAAACTCCTTATTTCTTCCTCCTTCTCGACTACCTTTCAGTGTTTCAGTTCCTAGGATAGATTTGCAACTGTCAGCCCTAATTCAGAAACGCTTAGCACATGTGGTTGACCAACTTTGACCCTTGATCATCCTCGCTCTAGAAGGAGACTTCTTCTTGACAATTTTGTTTGAGATCTTCCTTGTTCTTCACCCAAAAACTGCTCTCTCACTATGACTGTAATGCTTTGGCCCTTTCCTATAATAGACAGTTTTGAAATCTCGCATGTGTGAAAGAGATCAACCCTAAAACAAATCATAAATTGATTCGGTTGATTTCCTTTCTCCTTTGCTTGATGATGAGGCTTCTTTCTTGATGTCTTCACACTTCTTCTTGCTTCAAACCTTGACTGAATTCCTTGTGCTCAAATGGAGGCCGAGCTGCCTATTTATAGTGGTTTGCCCATGTACTAAAGCCGACTTGAGTGTGATCTAGGACGACATGCCCTTTGGTGTAGTGAAATTATTCCATCTTAAGGCCGACTTATTGGAGGTGCTTGAGCTTGGTCTTGGAGGGTGTTTTGACTCTTTTAATGATTCATATACATCTGTGACATGCTCAAGAAGGGTCCTTCATACATGACATTGACTCAATTTGACTTTATGACCAATTCTAAGAGTTCACAGTGGGAGCCTTAACTAAAAATAAAATTCCTTGCTCATGAAACCCATGAGACAAGCATTACAAAAATAATTCTATTTTTCTTCTTTACATTAATTACATAAAATCACAATTTACACGTCATTATGAAGACCGAACCTAGTTACACTTTTCAACACTCGCTCTTAACTAGGGAGGTATTCATAATCCATACGAGGTACTTGGTCATTCTCAATCTGAAGAATTCTCATAAGAAGAGTCGTTAACCCATCTGTTTAACATCATATCAACCAACATTGTTACATAGCAAGGCTTTGACTAACAACTCTATTTCTCCACAAGATTAGAGCTCAATGCTGGCGAGACTAATGATGTATAGACACCCTCATCATTGTCTCTCTCAGAACATACCCTACCCCGGTTCTTAGAGTGTGTTCCACTAGGACTATTCTTATCTTGGATTCCCAATCCTCAAAGAATATTGGTCCTCTACGAATACTCTTATCTTGGATGCCTAACTCATCCTCAGCGTATGGGATGCCAAATGTTTACCCAATCCTCCATTCTGTTTTCCCACGTGAAGACAAGAATGATGTGTCTATATCTCCCTCAACTTAGGGAGGACATACCCATTCCACTGAATAAATGTACAAAAGGAATGTGCCCAAGCTCCCTCTTGATTAGGGACTTGCTTCTAGTAGCTCTTCAGGTGGAGATCATGAGATAACTAGCTACTTGTAGAACTCCTTTCGTTGATGTCATGAATTTATTCTTTGTCATGGAGTCTACATCTTTTGGGACTTATTCGTAGGGCACATACCATCCATCACTTTCATCCATGAGTCAGTGATGTCATCATTCCTTTCATCAGAAAATGATCAGTCAGTCCATATCTGGCCTTCCTTCATGCCATGCTACCTTCTTTATGCCATGTTTCCTTGAGGATCTACAATCCAACTCCATGGTCACTAGTGGTGGAAGATATCCATAGGTCTTCCCTTGGCAGCCCTACATAAGCCCATTGAGATATTATCCAAAAATAAGAAGTGAATCATTAAATCAAAATTAATTTTGTGATGGTCTTTCATCATGACAACTTCCAGTTTGCATCAGCATACTACACATTGACACATCTCCAAAAGATATATACTGTCGAGGGTCTCTTTCTTTTTCAGACCCCATTAAGGTCTTCATATCTTCCTTGGAGATATCATAGTCAAATCTTTTAGTCCTTGGATGTTGATTGCCTTCTTCATAATTGCATAATTCACAATCTCTTCCATCTTTTCTTGTTCACACATTTCCTTCCCAGGAACTTCCAATCAAAGTCCCTCCAATTTTGTCAACCACCACATGTTTTATATGAGAACATATTATGTTGATTTCATCTGTTCAATGTGTGCTAATGCCTTCCTGAATCCTTTCAAAGGAGGAGATCCTTTCTTTTGATCATGCTCTCGAGATAGAGCATTTATCCATGTTACCTGCAACCATATGACATGACTCTCAATTACCAAATACAAGCATACATACCTCATTTTCCTTTAGGTCATCTAGATGTCCTTTAGCAACTTCCTTGATTGAAGGATCTTCAGTTCCTTGACCTGCTTCTTTTGACATCATACCACCATTTCATGAATTCCCACAAGTTGGAATTCTTGATGAAACACTTGCTTCCCCTTTTTATCGGTGAACCTTTTCATGAAGATTTCATCAGAGGATCTTGAGTATCCCCATCCAGCAGATATTTCCTTTTGATTGATGTATGATGAGCCTTGTTCTGGATGACCTTTTCCTCTACTCAAAAGTACTACTTATGCTTCTAGTGAGGTTACCAAAGAAATATCCTTTTATAGGTGATTATCATAGACTTCTATCACATCTGTCTTTCATGCTTTTCTTAGATGATGTCACGAGCTCTTGGTTTCAATGATTCTATGATGCCATGATGCATCCTATCCTTTTCCTTAGTGACTCATGATAGCCATATCTTACAATAGAAGACTTTAAACCAGGAACTTGAAAAGAACTATGTGAGGAAGACTATCCCAGTAATAGCAGAGATCTTTTACTTCCTCTTTCTTGGACTTCTTCTTTTCAACTTCCTCCACTTCTTCAGTGATATGGTCTTCTTCTCTTCCTCTTTTGTTATTGTCCTTCTTGAGCTTAGGACAATCTCTCTTATAATGCCCATATTCTTGACATCCATAACATTGAATTTTAGCCATGTTCTTCTTTCTTTTTTGGGGACCAAACTTTCCAAATTTACCCTTCCTTTTTGTCATTGTTGCTTATACTTGATTTTGTTCACCTAATCCCACATCAGTTTTTGCCTTCAGTCTGGTTTCTTCAATTTTGCATAGAGACCATAGATCCTGGAATGGAGTAGCTTCTTTCTTCCCCTAAATGCTTGAAGTAAAGTTGCCCCACTCCTCTGGTAGTGAATTTAGTACTACAGTGGTCATACCCTTGTCAGACATTATTTCACCTAGATCTTGAAGTTGATCCCTTATTTCAGATATCCTCATAAAGTATGAGGCTTCTCCTTCTTCTTTTGATATCTTTAGCTTGTAGAGTTCTTGCCTTAGAGATATAACTTCTCCTGCAGTGCTTACGGAAAATAGATCTACCAATTTGTCATATATTTCTTTTGAGGTTTCGAGTTTAGACACATGGAATGAGGGGGTCCTTGATGGATTCTATGAGAATCCTTTGATCCCTTACTTCCCCTTTCATAAATCTTGCAAGTGCTTGAGCATCTTCCTTTGGAGGTTTGGTGATTGAACCCTTAACATGTTCCATAAACTCATTCTCAATGAGATTCAGATCTGTCCTCTTCTTCCATGCAAGAAAGTTTGAAGCCCCAACCAATTTGTTGCTTTCCTTGCAAAAAGACAATTTGACAGATTCAGATGTAGACATAAATATACTTGTGAAGGTGCTTATTCCACTTGCTTCCTCCTTGAAAGTTTGAAGCCCCAACCAATTTGTTGCTTTCCTTGCAAAAGACAATTTGACAGATTCAGATGTAGACATAAATATACTTGTGAAGGTGCTTCTTCCACTTGCTTCCTCCTTGAAAGTTTGAAGCCCCAACCAATTTGTTGCTTTCCTTGCAAAAAGACAATTTGACAGATTCAGATGTAGACATAAATATACTTGTGAAGGTGCTTCTTCCACTTGCTTCCTCCTTGAAAGTTTGAAGCCCCAACCAATTTGTTGCTTTCCTTGCAAAAAGACAATTTGACAGATTCAGATGTAGACATAAATATACTTGTGAAGGTGCTTCTTCTCCTTGCTTCCTCCTTGATGAGATTCCCTTTCCTTGATTTTGTCACCTTAGCTCTGATACCATGTTGAGAAATCTAGGGCATCAAGATTGGATGATTTCTATATTGATGATAAATACTTGTGAATGCTTTTTACTTCCTTAAATTAGGATCTTCAGTTTAGTTAGATTATTATAATGTTCTTCTTCATCAAACAACGACCAAAGCATAAACAATAAAGAGACAAGACACAAAACGTAGGCGATCATCCAGGGCCAAAACCTCTCTCACTTGAGAGGAAAACCCAAATCAATTCTTCTTCTTATAGATAAGATAAGATAAGATAATATAAGATAATTTTATTAATGTCCAACAAATGACCATAATAGGTCAACGGGACTGTCGGGTACAATGATTACAACATGCCAAGCCGGTGGACCAAACGGTCCCCTTTAACTTTTCTTTTCAAAGAGCAGAAAATACATCTATAATCTAAGTAAATGTAAATGTAGAAGCTAGTAGCTCTCGGCTTCGAAACAGAGCTCTGCGATGAAGCAGAGAAGGAGGAGAAGGAGAAAAAGGGAGTTTCCTGTCCAGTCCCTAATCCTAACATCCGAGGTTGAGAGAAGAAAACTGGGAGAAGCTTGTCAAAGTCTACTGTCCTGTGGGCATACTGGGTTGTCATTGTTGTCGCTTGGAGATTCTAGGGCGCCTCCCAGGGGGGGATCCAATTCTGGAGTGCGGGTGCAGTCTGGTGGGTCGGCCCCCCTGGGACCACATTGATTTGGTCTCAGTGTTTGTGGGTCGGTCAATGGTTCTTTTGGTGCCCCGCGCTGATGGTAGCGCCCTAAAGAAGTCCGTGATCATCTGCGTGGTGTCTGATCTGGTGGGGGGCTGAAGAAAACGAACCCGAAATCTGAAGGCCTCCTGGAGATAAAGTGCAAGGCATCTTGGATCAACATATATGAGGAAGCTAGACAAGGTCTGAGAAGCCCTGAAGAGACAATGGAAACGACCTCGAATCTCATAGTAAGCAAGGCATTCGAAGATGAAGTGTGTCTCTGTCTCTATCTCATGTAAGTGGCAGAGCTGGCAAATCCTGTCCGCCCTATCGATATGGTGATCTGTCTCCACCCGGAGTCTGTGAGACCCAACTCTGAGCTGCTTGAGGGGGATTCTAAGAGCATGTGTCGAATGCTGGAACGTGTACTGAGGTCTGATGATGAGCCCATCCCTGATCTCCAGGTAATGCTTCGTGTAGAAGGCCATTTTTGGACGCAACCCATTGGGAGGATTGGTCCATGTAGTCTGAACATATCGTCTATAAATATCCTCCTTAATGATTTTATTCAGCTCTTGCTGTTTAGGAAGGAGGTGGCCTGGAGCATTCAGAGAGTATTGAAAGGGAGGGAGATGGTCAATCTCGATTCCTGAAGCCTCCAGAAGCTTGGTCACACCGGTGTACCAACTTTGGATCGACCTATCTGCATACGGGCGATGTTCTCTGAGGAGCAATATGCTAAATATGGGTATCTATCTCGACCTTTCTTTGTGTCTGCCAGTCCTCGGATCCTATGCAGGAGCGACACTAATTGGAATATCACCTCTAGGCGGAAGGGTTGAGCCCCGAACTTTGCTAGAATTATGTGCTGAGGAACTGTCTGTCTTGTTAGAGACTTCAATTAACGAATACCAAAATCAAGACCGTTGACCTATTTGACCTCTCCAAGGCCAAGTCACAATGATTCCTTGATGAGATTCTTCTTCCTTGAGTCAACGATAGTCAAACTCCTTGTTTCTTCCTCCTTCTTGGCTACCTTTCAGTGTTTCGGTTCCTAAGACAGATCTGCAACTTTCAACCCTAATTCAGAAACCCTTAGCACATGTGGTTGACCAACTTTGACCCTTGATTATCCTTGCTCTAGAAGGAGACTTCTTCTTGATAATTCGGCTTGAGATCTTCCTTGTTCTTCACCCAAAAATTGATCTCTCACTATGACTGTAATACTTTGGCCCTTTCCTGCAATAGATAGTTCTGAAATTCCACACATGTGAAAGAGATCAACCCTAAAACAAATCGGCAATTGATTCGGTTGAATTCCTTTCTCCTTTGTTGAGGCTTCTTTCTTGATGTCTTCTCACTTCTTCTTGCCTCATACGTTGGCTGAATTCCTTATGCTCAAATGGAGGCCGAGCTGCCTATTTATAGTAGTTTGCCCATGTACTAAAGCCGACTTCACTGTGATCTAGTTTGACATGTCCTATGGTGTAGTGAAATTATTCCATCTTAAGGCTGACTTATTGGAGGTGCTTGAGCTTGGTCTTGGTGGGTCTTTTGACTCTTTTAATGACTCATATACATTTGTAACATGCCCAAGAAGGGTCCTTCATACATGACATTAACTCAATATGACTTTATGACCAATCCTAAGAGCTCACAATGGGGGCCTTAACTAAAAATAAAATTCCTTGCTCATGAAACCCATGAGACAAGCATTACAAAAATAATTATATTTTTCTTCTTTATATTAATTACATAAAATCACAATTTACATATGTCATTATGAACACCGAGCCTAGTTACACTTTTCAACACTCCAAAATGCTCCAACAACCTCCTAAATACTACAACCTTTCTCTCTTATTCTCCTGCTCACATATGCTGGTATCCAAGGCACTTTCCAGCAACTATTTAGGCCTTTTGTTCACCTTCCACTGAGATACGGGGCTTCGACCCGCCTATACAACTGTTGTACAGGACTGTGACTCCTTTTCGAGGTCTGCCCATGTGAAAATTCTATCACTGCAACATCTGATTTACTTTTCCTACTTATTTCCAATAAGTTATTTATGAAATTCCTTCAATAAACATTAAAATAAATTCTGTTGCAGATATCACACCATAATTCAGAAAAAAACATATGCACAAGAATCAACACATCGACACAGTTATTTTGGACAACAGTACCTGGAAAAACCCAATGTGGGAAAACCGGTGCAGCAAGGGAGGATTTTATTATTCAACAATTCTTTTGTACAACAGGGTGCCAAACTGGCTTACCCAACAGAGACAAATTCTCTAGCACTTTTCCTAGTCCCAACGTTAGCCTGGCTGACCTCTGCGTAGCTTCCTGACACTCTGCGTCAGCCCCTGCTTGTCTGCGTCAGCCCTGGGCTTCTCTGCATCACCCACGCAAGCCCTCTAGTGACAGCATAGCCTATTGTTGCCTCTTCTGCCTCTGCGCTGGTCTTCTGGTGCTGATCTTGACTCTCTGTTCCGTACTTGCTGCCTCTTGCTACTCTCCAGACCACTAGTTCGAATTTCTCAGCTAACCTCGCTCCAGAAATCGAACTGACTAGTCTCCCTCAGTATATCCTCCAATTGACCCTCAAGCCTCTTCTTATACTTTTCCTGTTGGTCCTTCAACGACCGAGATTAAATCTCTAATCAATGGCTAAGATTAGATTTGGCTTGATCCATGACTTTTGGAACCTCCTAACCCAGTTTTATATTAATACACATTAATATTTTATTTTTCCTAAGTTTAGACTTAGGAACTCCATTAAAAATATTAATTATTTTAATATCTCCTAAACCGATTAGAATCTGCCCAAACCATTTCTAGGTGTTGGAGATCTCATGTGCTTTAGCCTTTCCACCAATTTTCATGGCTAGAGAACATCTGATGCTACCCCAAATAAACACTCCCTCTTAGCGAGGACTGTGCTCTAGTAATACTCCACACTGAGCATTACTCTGATCATACGACATCGGTACCTGTGCTGATGCTAAGCCTCCCTGCCCAACATCCTCTGCACTGCTGCATCCTGTACTGCTGCCCATGGCTCTATCACTACCACTGCTACATCTGTACTTCTTCCCATGGCTCTATCACTACCACTGCTACATTTGTACTGCAGCTCCCTCTGCATCCGTGCTACTGCTGGTCCATCTTCCCAACACTGCATCTGCATTGCAACTCCTACTCATCATGTTGCATCATCCTACTGCTGATTGCTACTACACTGCAACATCATACCCATTTCTGCGACTGAAATGGATTCTTTATCATCCCCATCTTCTCCCTGAAATAATCAAACTTGGTTCTTCCAAGGGCCTTTGTAAGGATATCTGCCCCCTGTTCTCTTGTAGGAGTGTAGCTCAATTGTACAACTCCTCATTGGACACAGTCTCTGACAAAGTGACACCAGATATCAATATGCTTTGACGATTGTGGAACATTGGATTTTCAGAGAGCTTGATGAAACTCTGATTATCACACATGATCTTGGTCGCCTCCATTTTTCTTTTGAATAGGTTCACAAGCAGTTTTCTAAGCCATATGACCTCACACGAAGTTGTGCTCGCAGCCATATATTCTGCCTCAGATGAGCTTAGAGCCACAAAATTCTGTTTCTTACTGCACCAGGAAGTCATTCCTGATCCAATGTTGAAAGTTGAAACAGTACCCAAAAGTACTTTTCCGATCCACTAAGCTTCCTGCCCAATCTGCATCAGTAAATCCACTCAATCTGATATCCTTACCCCTGGTGTACAAGAGTCCATAATCGATTGTTCCTTGTAAATACTTGAGAACATGTTTGGTTGCTGCCCAGTGCGCCCTCTTTGGTTCCACCATGAACTAACTGAGGGTGTTGACAACATAGCAAATGTTTGGCTTGGTATTGACCAGATACATCAGGGACCCTATGAGCTGCCTATATAAGGTGGGATCAACATCCTTGTCTTTTGATGCGTCAATTTTCTTCTAGTTGGTGATCATTGGAGTAGCCATGGGTCTATAGTCCTCCATACTGAATCTTTTCAGGATTTCTGTAGCATACCTCCCTTGCCCAAGGAATATCTCTCCCTTCTACTGCCAAACTTCCAACCCTAGGAAATAATGCATTCGTCCCAAATCCTTCATATCGAATTCTTTGGCTAGATTTTTCTTGCAGTCCCCAATGAGCCTGGATGATCCTGTCAAAAAGTGATCATCCACATACAATACTAAGATTAGCGGCTCATTCTCTACAACTAGATAGTAGAGATTTGGATCCGCGTCACTCTTGACAAATCCCATCTTCTGCAAGTAGTCATCGATTCGACAATATCATGCTCTAGGTGCCTATTTCAGCCCATACAGGGCTTTCTTCAACCTGCATACATGAGACTTCTTCTCATGTGTCTCAAAGCCCTCTGGTTGTTCAATGTATACCTCTTCTTCTATTACCCCGTTCAGAAAAGCCGTTTTGACATCCCTCTGATGAATCCACCCCATCTGTGTTGCAAGAGATATCACGGTCCTAATAGATGTATACCTGGCTACTAGGGCGAAGGTTTCCTCATATTCAATTCCTTCCTTTTGAGAATACCCCTTAGCCACAAACCTGGCCTTATATTTCTCAACATTTCCGTCTACAGTGTATTTGATCTTGTAGATCCATCTCGAACCTACCACTGATTTGTCTTGAGGCCTTGGCACTACCTCCCAGACATCGTTCACCATTATGGAGTTGTACTCCTCTACCTTTGCATCTAGCCAAACTTGATGTTGAGTTGCCTCTTGGAAATTGGAAGGCTCCCCATCCTGAGCTACTAATGCCTGATATCTATTTGGCTATTTTCGCTCCCTCTTATTGTTTTTTGGTGCACCGATGAAATCCTCTGCATCTCGCAGAATCTGACTAAGTTCCCTGCTAGTTCTTCCTCTGCTAGCAGGTGCTTTTGTTAGCTCCTCCTCATCCTGTGAATCTTCCTAATTCGAGGAAGAATTCTTTACTTCCGTTGGTTGAAGAGGTTTAACCAACGACTCCTCTTTTGACTGCTCCTCGGAAGGCATCTCACAAGATTTTCTGAAAGCCCTGTCCTCCATGAACTTCACATCTCATCAAACCACTACCTTCTTGATCCCTAGAAGATAGATTCTGTATGCCTTAGCATTCTCGCTATATCCCACTAGATATCCTTTTTCTGCAGTTTGATCTAGCTTTTTCCTCTTTTCCTTGGGTACGCGACAATATGCTAAGCTCCCAAATATCCTGAAATGACTGACTTCAGGTGTCTTCCCTGTGAAAAATTTCTCTGGAGTAATCTTGCCCAACGCCCGATGAGGAGTCCTGTTTTGATCATAGACTACTGTGTTGCATGCTTCCGCCCACAGGAATTTTGGCATATCCTCATCATACATCATGGCCCTAGCTGCTTCTACAATAGTCCTGTTCTTCCTTTCTGCTACTCCATTCTGCTTCGGATTAAGGAGATGTCCACTCTCTTCTGATGCCCTCCTTAGCGCAAAAATCAGTGAAGTCCTTATCAACATACTCTCCACCATTATCTGAGCGCAAAACTTTTATTTTCTTCCCAGTCAGGTTCTCCACCAGAGCCTTGAACTTTTTGAATCGATAGAAAACCTCATCCTTGGTTTTAAGAAAATAAATCCAAGTTTTCCTCGAGTGGTCATCAATGAAGGTAAGGAAGTACTCGGCACCACTCAAAGCTTTAGTGGACATAGGTCCACAGATATCTGAGTGTATCAATCCTAGTACACTCTTGGCCCTGTGTTTACTTCTAGGAAATGCTGCCTTGGCATACTTTCCTAGAGCACATCCTTTGCATACATCATCTCGTTTCGTACTAAGATCCGGAACTCCTATTACAGTGCTCCTGAGAATTCTCAGAGCCCCATGGTGCAAATGTCCCATTCTTTTGTGCCATAGTTCGTTCAAGTCCTTGTCTCCATGACTTCCTATTAGTGCCATTGGTGATTCTAGTTGTAATATGTACAACTTGTTACTTTTGATCCCGATCTGCACTTTCTTTTTCTAGCTTGGGTGTTTGACGTATACTTTCTCCTTGATGAAGAAGACGTCATAGCCCTTGCCTTGAAGTTGTGACACGAAACGTAAGTTCATCCCCAATCCTGGTACATGCAACACATTGGTAGCACGAAACCGTTCTCCTGATTCTGTTTGAAAAACTATGGTACCCCTCCCTATTGGAGTACACTTTGCCTTGTTCCCCATGGTGATCTGAAAGTTCATCTTCTCTTCTCGATAATCTGAGAAACATTCCCTGATTCCCGTCATATGCCAAGAGGCTACAATCTTAATATACCATACTTCTGATGATGTAGAACTAGTCATACAAGCCACTTCTTCTTCCAGCCTGGAAGCCAACATAGAGAAATCAAAATCACTTTCTCTTGTGCAGATTTCTGAAAATCTGTGTGAGTCTTCTGACGTGGATTCCTCTACATCATGGTCTCGACCCATAACTGATTTTCCCTTCCTGTCTTTGATTACTTGCTCTGATATCATGTGAAAATTCTACCACTGCAACATCTGATTTACTTTGCCTACTTATTTCCAATAAGTTATTTATGAAATTCCTTCAATAAACATTAAAATAATTTCTACTGCAAATATCACACCCTAATTCAGAAACAAACACATGCACAAGAATCAACACATTGACACAGTTATTTTGGACAACAGTCCCCGGAAAACCCAATGTGGGAAAACCGGTGTAGCAAGGGAGGATTTTATTATTCAGCAATTCTTTCGTACAACAGGGTGCCAAACTGGCTTACCCAACAGAGAGAAAATTTCTCCAGCACTTCTCCTAGTGCCAGTGTCAGCCTCACTGAACTTTGCGTAGCTTCCCGACACTCTGCGTCAGCCCTGGGCCTCTCTGCATCACCCACGCAAGCCCTCTAGTGACTGCATAGTCTGCTGCTGCCTCTGCGTCCGCCTAAGAGGCTCTGTGTCTGCCTCTTCTGCCTCTGCGTTGGTATTCTGGTGCTGATCCTGACTCTCTATTTCGTACTTGTTGCCTCTTGCTGCTCTTAAGACCACCAGTTCAAATTTCTCAGCTAACCCCGCTCCAGAAATCGAACTGTCTGGTTTCCCTCAGTATATCCTCCAACTGACCCTCAAGCCTCTTCTTATAGTTTTCCTGTTGGTCCTTCAACGACCGAGATTAAATCTCTAATCAATGGCTAAGATTAGATTTGGCTTGATCCATGACTTTTGGAACCTCCTAACCCAGTTTTATATTAATACCCATTAATATTTTATTTTTCCTAAGTTTAGACTTAAGAACTCCATCAAAAATATTAATTATTTTAATATCTCCCAAACTGGTTAGAATCTTCCCAAACCATTTTTGGGTCTTGGAGATCTCATGTTCTTTAGCCTCTCCACCAATTTTCATGTTTAGAGCACATCCAATGCTACCCCAAATCAACAACCCACACACAAAATACACACCAATATGCCCATAATAGCCTCGGTCTGCACATAGAGTGTCTCGACCCTCAAAACAAAGAATTTGCCATGAAAACATATGCACAAACAGTCCCAAAACTACCCAGACTTGTCCCTCAAGTCTCGACCCCCTCCACAGATCAATCATGACCCTCAACAGTCACAAGAGATCACCAATGTAACCTCTAATCTTCGTTGAAGTCTTCTCCTTAGATTTGTGGCCTGAAACAGATGTGCTCCTTGTGATTTGGTTGCCCTTGGATGTGGAGAAATGACCTCCACTTCACCTTCTATTTATATGCCATCCTTGGGTGCCAATGACTTGTATTTTGGGACTCAAACTAACCCAAGCGACCTGAACTTTTCCTTGTTGAACCCACTAGCATACAAATAAATTAATAACTCCTCTTGTAGACCTCTAATTTGAGTGATTTTCGTTGACTCTTGCTCCTGCAGGGGTCTTCTAACACTTGCACGCATCAAACCACTCAATCTCCTGATGGTTTCACACCCACCAGCTTGGATGCAAAGCCCACATGCTTGGGTTCTAAGCTCACAAACCACTTTTGTGGCACTCCTTCCTCCAAACCCCAAACCCTAGGGCTTGGAGTACCTCTCAGGCTACAAAACTCAACATGTGAGGACTAAGTCTCTAAATCGAGATTGAGGAAGGTGTAGAACCATCTCATGATTGGAGTGGCACTTGAAAGTAGACAAGAGCTCAAGACCTCGAAGGAAGGGTTGCAGTCTCCTTTGATAACTATGATTGAAGAAGCATCCTATTCAGAGGGAGTAGACAAAATGCTACAATTTGATATGATTCTAAGAGCAATATGTCCTTCATGAAAGGACTATTCTTGATCTCTGAGATGTAGCAGTGTCTGATGCTTCGGTGATGCAGTGCAAACTATGATCTCAAAGAAAGAAGGTTATCCTAGCTCTTGTTACCTGATGCCTTAGATGAACTTCCTCTATGATGTACTTAAGGTATTTGAGAATAAAAGACTTATGATTATGGATTGAAGAAGGCTTCACATGAATTCTAACAAGTCCCTTGGGTTTGACATGTATGAAATGATGGAGATCTGATTTCACCTCTGATCCCTTATCATGATTGAAGGTATATCTTTGACAATTGATTCTATAAGCTAATGAATTATTTTTGATAGGATTAAGATTATTTCAGCATTCAGTGCCAAAGGGAATTAAACCTTGAAGATCTACATCCTAAGATTAGAAGTATAACAGAGATGATAAGGAATTCCTTGTTAAGGGAATTATAGTTTTAGAAATTTGGCATGATGATTGACATTAAGGCAGTTGAGAAATATTCCTCTTCAGATTCAGATTTGATGATGAGATGACAAACAAATGGATACTTGATTTGCATTATGTACTTTGAGCCAGATAAAGCCTGCATATTTATATTGGGTTGTTGTCTATCACATGAAACTATTAATTTATGATTTGAGACCCACTGTCGAATACTTGAATATGTTGATGATGATGAGCACATATGAGTATTGCCTTAGGTCTACCATGATTTCCGGGATGGGACAGGTACTGCAAATTGTTGCTTTAAGTGGCAGTATGGATTGCTGCTATCATGACTTCTTGCAAGTTAGTATGATTGAGAAAGTTCTATAAAGAGTTATTTGAGCATATGTTGGGCACGATTATGATATACTATGACATATTATGGGATCCGACATGCAGAGAATCCTAAGTTCCATGACAAATCTGAGCACATTAAGATCAAATATCACTTACCCATGATATGGTGAGCATGAGACTCCATCACTTTTGATTGATGAACATGCAAAGAATTGGATTCTTGAGTTGTAGCATGTAAGCTTGTGGTTGACTCGATGTTCTCTAGGTGTCATGCACTATGGCCAGGACTAACAACCGTGAGCCTAGTGAAGGCCCTGATGAGAGGAAGGGGTTCCAGGTTGATCGAGAACACTGAGCGTGCTCTTCCCCCCTGTTGAGCTCCCAGGGTGAGGAATGGAGCAGTAAGGGCTCTTGGGGTTGAGGGAACTTTGGACAATAGAATAGGGTGTGAATCCTTACCTTGTGGTAAATCGATCTTGGCTATTGTCGCTTTCACAAAGGATACCCTAGTTGGCATCCTACCCACAAGCTAGGCTTGTTGGGATTGGACCTCCCCATCTGGCCAATGGGTTGAGGTTACTTGAGATAAGGGCGTGTATCCTTACCCATGTGGTATGTCAATCTCGCTCAAGTCTTGGATGCAGGTGTTCTACCACTTGACTCTTGAGGATCTAGATGGAGGATCAACGAACAATATGATAGAGTGTGATCCTTAATTCAATCTCGCCTATTGTCACAGGTTAATAGGATAGAGTGTGATCCTTGCCCTTGCAGTAAGTAGATCTCGCCTATTGTCCTTGTATAGAGGGTGTTAGCTTGAGCTCCCCTATGATGATGACTAAATTGATTATTAGAGATAGGGTGGAAGCTGGATGCTCCCCTATGATGAGTTGATAGGGTGGTAGCTGGAAGCTCCCCTATGGCGATTCTTCTTCCTTAGATTGATACATTATTGTTCCTCTGATGATCAAAGGAAACAAGTTATGTCGAGATATGATGAGATGGATTAGCTGTGGGATATGTCTTCGACACTAGTAGGGTTTGAGGATTGATCTCCCCTACCCTTGATTATGCATTATTCTTCTTATATGAGACAAGATGAGATGTAATGTTAATGCAACTACCTGCCTTCTTATATATTGTGACATGTAAATCCGAGATGAAGTTATGATGCAGTTGGAATTCCTCCCTCGCTGAGAGGGAGTGTTGAAATTGGCCGCCAGGGAGAAATTCCCAAAGGTACTCCCACTGCCCCAAAGAGAATTTGTAATGGTCAGTTTAAATTAAATGTTATTATTAATGTGTGGAAAAGCCATTATTAAAGGGGAATATTTAGGGTGAAATTTTAATTCCCTCCAAGCGATTTCATGTTGGCTTCAAATATCTTAAGTCGGCTCACTCAAGGGTCATGACCCTTCATACATGAAAACCACTATAAATACCCTGTTGGGTTGTTCTCCAAAGGGACACTTCGTACTACACACCTTCTCAGAGATTTTAGGCCTATATATCTTTGTGGCAACTCGTTAGTCATACTATTTTCTGAGGCTTGGCCTTTATATCTTTGTGGCAGCTCACTGGTCATACCTCTCTGAAGCTCAGACTGTATATCTCTATAGTGGCTCTTGATTATGGCTCGCTATTACAGTGGCATTGCTATATGGATAGCCCACATACACATGGCTCGCTTGATTTCTGCATAGAGACATTGTTCAATGTACAGTGGCCTCGTGGTATCATTATTCTATTCAGTGGGCATCGTTTATGTATTGGTTTACATTGTAGTGGGTGTCACTTAAGTTCTCGACATCTCTGTTTTATGATGGACACTGAATGGGGTAACCCTTCTGAGCTCACACATCTCTGTAATGTATGATCTCGGTCTTGCATCTCTGTAATATATGATCTCGCATATATGGTTTCACATTACTGAAATATGGATCGCATCTCTATGGATTAGCATCACAGTTATATTTGTATATTTATGGATTCACATGTCTAGACTCTATAGTATTTGCATTACAGTTGTGTAAGCAGGTCTCGCATCTTGTATCGCAGAGAAGTTATCATTGTATAGTGGCATGGTTTCATTGACATGATCTCACTATCGGACAGTGGAATGGTGTTAATTACATTCTATTCTACAGTGGCCTCGCTTTTCAACTCTCCAGTGATATATGTATTATTCTGTTGCTCATTATACAGTGGCTACAATATTCACTGAGCCTCAATTTTTATGATTCGCTACAGACAGTATGATGACTCTATAGCATTATATCGTGGAAATAATAAGAAAATCTCCCTTGACATGGCTTGAATAATATTATTACATTAACCGTTTTGACAGTAAGGCTGTAACAATCAATTACAACACCCTTGACAGTGAGACATCAATATTAACAGTGATGATACTTGATAACAGAGATCTGCAGTAACCCGGATATATGAGTATGATCGAAACCCTATTGCTCACGACATATGTTGATGGCACCGCTTGCCCTATGATGATTGAGTGATCTCACTCCTAAGATCCCAGATATGTTGTTCTTATGATACATGATGATGACTTTGATCTTGTGACACATGATAACAGTAACATTGATGTTTGGCTATGACTGAGACAGGGATGATACTTGAGAGAATAGTTGTCCTATTAGATTTGTCTCGTTCAGTTCACATTTGAAGTTGTGAACTGACATGGGTAGGCCTGATATAGTTGATGAATCTTGTTATGGATGTAGTTTGTATCTCAGTTGAAGAATTGATGAATATCTATAAAAGAAGAATTTGGATGGGTTTTCCTCATTTGTGGGGTTTCACCTTGGTCTCTGACCCAAAACATGGTGTCCCTATTTTGTGCATGCTTTTCTTCTGTTGTTCCTTTATTTTCTGCTGCAATGTTGATGTTATTGTTCTTTCTATATAATTTCTAATGACATTAAGATGTTATGGAAATGCTGAATATGTATGTAAATGCAATTATCAAAAGCAAATAACAATCTAGCCCTTAGAAAAATTATCAATATCAACTGCCTGCACTAGTCCTATTGACATACTATATGAATGCATTTCAGGGTACATTCAGTTTCTTTCTCCATCAGTTTCAACCAAGAAATCTAGTTGAAGCAAAGGCTAATGCTAAGACAATAGATGATATTTAGGTCTTCAGGAAAGACAGACATTCTAGCTACTCTAAGAGCTAAACCAGAGCCAAAAGGAAAAGCAACAACATCAAATTTTATAGAGCCTATGGATCCCATAACAGTTTGACTCAACAGACGAATGAACTTGATGTATCCTTAAGTCAAAATCAACAAATGATGCAAGATAGAATCAATCAGAATCAACAAATCATGCAAGACACAATACTTGTTAGAAAGAACTATCAACAGTCGTAACATCAAATGAGATTTCCACCAAGGGGGATATACAAAGGTCCTATGTGGAATAAAAAACTTTCTAACAACTTGGAATCAAATGATGTAGTGGATCAATCACTACCATTTTGGTGTAGATTGTGTCAGGAAACTCATGCAGAGGAAGCTAAGCCTTATCCAAGAGAATTTAGAGGATGCAAGTTTCCCATATACTTGCAATATGATATCAGGAAGTTTCATCAATGTTACACCACAACAAGAGCCCTAGACGGATAAACTTACTGTGTTATTTGGAGAAATGCCATCACTCGATGTAATAAAGAGAAGATTTGAGGGGATTCCATATGTCAGAAAGAATAAGAAATCACTTGAAGGAAAGAAAGAGCAACCAAGTACTTCTCAAAAGGATAAAGCAATTAAAATTACAGAAGCACAAGTTACTCTAGAGGTCTCTACTTCAAGGAGTTTTGATTTTGAGTCTTGACATTACGACTTGGGCTAATAATGTAAAGGTGAAAATGTGACTAATGGAAATAGTTAAGCTCCCAAAAATATAGAAATTAAACTGGGAAGGCATTGGGTTTCAGAGAATTACAAGATCAAAGACCAGTTACAGATGGTGAGGTGGATCTTCCTTTGATTTTATCATCTTCTCTTCAATGGGAAAGTCGACTTCCAACCCACTTCATCAGCCATTTTTTGTGTCTTTGGTAGTTAGAGATTGCATATTACACAATTGCATGTTGGATTCAAGAAATTCCAATAGATGGTTTGTTTAAGGATCTTCAAGTCCACTTAGCAGTGAATTCAGATGTATTTGTCAGTACGGACATTGTGGTGATAGATGGTCTAGCAGTTTGCGTATGCTTCTATGTTGCAGATGGATGGCAGAGATGTAGGTGACAACATACAAATGGATTTATCATACACCTCCATTCCTACTCCATTTGTTTAGATACTCACTCTTTACAGAGAATAGTATTGGGAACATAATGTAGAGGATCTGAGGAGACCCAACAACAGTTTTATGTATTTGGAAGGAAACATTGGATTGTACATTATATTTGCACTGCATGAATCAACCCGAACAGATATTTGATCGGTTATGGAAGATGAATTTCAATAGATCAAGCTCCAAATCAGGTAGTGGGGTAGTTGTTGTTCTAACTTCTCTTCATAGAGAATGTCTTTATTTTTCTTTTTAGATTGGAGTTTGAAGCAATAAATAATATTGCAAAATATGAAGCTTTGTTACTTGGTTTGAATATGACTAAAAAGTTTGGAATTAAATCGTTTAAGATACTAGGGGAGTCTAGACTCATTGCTTTTCAAGTGGAAGACATCCATTCTTGTAATAACGAGAAAATCAAAAGATACTGGCAAGTGGTTCTCTTAGCAATGGAAGCTATTTGAAGCCATATTCCTTGAAGCATTCTAAAGATGCACAAATAGTACCACTGATTCATTGGTAGTTTCGGTTTCTGTATTTCTGCCATGTTCCAGAGGTCGAAAAGGGTGAAAGAATAGAACTAGTGTACAAGCCATCCATACCAGATAATGTGGAAAATTGGCAAGTGTTTGATGATGATGCGCACATAGCCAGATTTATGCAATGTTCTCAAGAGTTTGCAGAAACTGACATAGAAATAGTGGAAAAGTTGTCTACCAACAACATTCCAATAGGGTTGGTGTCTTTGGAGGCCCAGTTTGACAAGGATGTTGCATTTAAAGGAAGGACAAAGGTAATCTAGCCTGAAGATTATGTAGAGATCAATGTGGGATCAAAAGAGGATCCCAAAACTATTAAGATTGTATCATATAACAACTTTGAAAAAAGGGAAGAGCAAGGACTTGGTTATAGAATACAGGGATGTGTTTGCATGGTCGTATGAGGATTTAAAAGCTTATAAAGAGAATGCCATCCAACATACAATTCCCTTGGTCAAAGATGCTCAACCTTATAGGAAAAAGTTAAGAAAAAACAATTCTTAGTTATCCCCACTAGTTAAACAAAAGTTTGAGAAGTTGCTTAATGTAGGTACCATAGCTCCAATGAGAAACACATGGTTAGCTAATTTGCTGGTGGTTAGAAAGAAAACATGACAGATAAGATTATGTTTTGATTTCAGGGATGTGAATCTAGCATCCATTAAAGATGACTATCCTTTACCAAATATTGTGATGTTACTACAAAGGGTTACAGGATCAGAGATGTTATATTTTGTGGATGGGTTTTCAAGATACAACCAAGTGCTGGTGACTGCAGAACACAGATCAAAGACAACATTCAGCACACCTTTGGGGACTTCTGAGTACATAAGGATTCCATTTGGATTGCTCAATGCAGGGGCTACCTTTTAAAGAGCTATGGATAATGCTTTCAAATATATTATTAGAAAGATCATTGACATATACCATGATGATATTACTTTATTCTGGAAAAACAGGAAGGATCAGATTGGGCATTTAAGGAAAGTCTTTGAAAGATGTAGAAGGTATGGCATATCATTATATCCCAAGAAAATAGTTTTTGGGGTTGTTGAAGGAGAGTTACTGGGTCATATCATATCAAAAGAGTAAGAGTGGACCCAAAGAGGAAAATGACCATTCAAGTGATTGGATTTCCTAGAACCAAGGTGTTGAAGTCATTCTTCAATTAAGGAATATTTAATAAGGAGGTTCATTCCAAATATTGTAGAAATTACAAATCCTCATAACGGGTTACTAAAGAAAAATGATGTCATGAAATGGGATGATGCAGGTCACACAACATTCCACCAAATTAAAGAGGCCATTGTAAATGCTTTGGTATTGGTAAATCCTAATTTCTCTAAAGAGTTTGAATATTTTCATTTGCTTCTAACAATACCATTGCAAGTGTGTTGCTTCAAAAGAATGAATAGGGGCAATAGCAACCCATAGCTTTTATTAGTAAAATACTAAGAGATACAAAGTTAAACTATACTTTAATGGAAATGCAAGCTTATGTTTTGGTGAAGTCCAATGTTGCACAAAGTGGGGTTGAAGTAGGTGCATTTTTTAGAAATGAAGAGTCGAAAACATCATTTTCCAAAAATCTTTAAAAACAAAGTGCTACAAAAGTGTGTTATATATATATATATATATATATATATATTTTTTTTTTTTTTTTTCAAAATGCCAAATTAATGGCATAATATATGAAAACATGCATATTTGTACGTAAGTCAAGATAGAGATGACATCCACATTAATATATTATAAACTTACACCTATTTCCTTTTATTTCACTTGCCCACCATGAGAGCTTGGCAAGATTTAATTTGTATAGACACAGGGGAGAGACTATGTGGTGCTAAGGGAGTATTTTCAACCTTGCCAGGAGTTGTTGGACAATCGATAGTAGAGTAGTTGAATCCTCACATAGGATTTTATTATAGGTTTCAAGTGATGTCTAAAATATTTATTTGTGGTTGAGAACCCAAAAAAATATCAAGGCCAAGAGCATGACCACGTAGGGTTTACCCCTGTCAGGTGAGAGCAGTAGGATTTGTTGTATGCTAACTTGGGGTTAGCTAAGCGACCGAAGGCTTCGATCTTCAGCATGTAAGACGAATGAGTGAGTTGTTGCTGATTTAGCCGCCGGTTAACTTGGGAAGAGCAGTTTCTATGGAGAGCTGATGCCTTGGATGGAGAGGGTTTGTAATGGTTGTCGAGTGAACAAGTGGGCATGATGAAAGGTTTAGCGATGGCGGAGCAGGTGTGGAGTCTCGGGAGCAATGGTTTTGAAGCGTGAGAGATGGGGCCTCGAAGGAGCTAGAGGAGAAGCGACTTAGGTGTTGACCATGATTTGGCTATGGATCGAATTGTGGGAGTGGATTGCTGTCGTTGAGTGTCAGGTATAGTCAATTTGTGGGAGCAATCTTGAAGGGAAGCTGCGTGAATCGGGTTGTGGGTTTAAAATGGAAGGGGGTGGCTTCTATGTGTGGTGGCTTGCGAGGAGCTGTAAAGTATCAACTAGAAGGTGTGGCTTGATGCTCTCCTATCCTTGTGCTTTGTTTGTTTGTTTGATGCTCCCCTATCCTTGCAAGAGACTTCTTGAAAGACAAGTTTCTATGGCAAGGACAAATATGCCAAGCATGGAGGGTGGGTAGGTTTAATGGTGAGAGAGCCAGGCCCATAAAAGTCATCATGCCTAGCTTGCATGATAAATATATCATTCTAAGTAAGAAACATTTCTTGAGGGGTTCTCACTTTTTTCTAGAAGAAGATTTAATTGTAAGACAACAAGTGGAAAGGAGGGAGGAAATGTTAAAAGTTAGGGCAACAAGAGATGAAGGCAAGAGAGCATGGATTTATAAAGGTAAAGTTGTGATAGCGCGATTTGGACCTCCTTTCGAATTAGAGCAACAAGATGGAAATAAAGAAGAGGCAACAAACTCTTCAACAGGAAATCAAGAAGCAAGGTCAGTATGGGAAAGTAAGGACAAAGACTCAAATGTGAGTCTTGCATGTCAAAATAAATAACAATCAAGTCATGCTCAGGTTTCCTTGAGATTAGTTTGTTGGAACTGCAGAGGTTACACATGGAGATGAAGACCTCAGTTAGGGCCTATTGCGGAAGATAGAGACATAATTTGCCTCATAGAAACACATGAACATGAAGGTTGCAAGACACCTCTGTTTGAAGGATACTGGAAGATGGTAGTGTGGAACAAAGCATCAGGGAATGACAAAGGGCACAGGGGTATCATGGTTTTAGTGAGGGAGAAAGAAGGTCATCTCCTTCAGTTAAAGAAGAAGACTCAAATAAACAATTCATTTGGTTTAAAATATCAGAAAATGGAAACCACATCAGAATTGCAGCACGTTATTTTGCGCTGCAAGTTTAAAAATTCTACAAAGGTAGAGGGCTTGACCACAAAGATCCGTTTGCAGCCTTAAAAGTAGATATTGCAACATATTCTCAGCTAGGTGAAGTCCTTATAGTGGGTGATTTAAATGCTAGGATTGCAAGTGAGCAAGCTAGCATTCTTTGTTGTAAAGAAGACTGCAACCCTATTTGGCTTATAGAAGAGAGTAATCATCAGTGGGAAAGAATTTCAAAGGACAAGGGCCGCAATCTCTTTGGTGAACAATTGCTTACTCTATGTGGGGCCTTTGATTTAGTCATTTGTAATGGCTTGACTAGATGGGCAAAGTCCGGTAATTTGACTTTCAATACTTACAGTGGAGAAAGTGTATTATATTATGTAATTTGCTCGCATGGTATGTGTGAGAAAATGGACGAAGTTTTGATTGGATATTAGCTTTGGGACTTAAAATTAGACCACAAGCCAATTTATTTAAGTTTCTCTTGGACTTAAAATAAACAATTAAAGTAAAAAATTCAGCATGTCCAACAAAATCTCCCAAACGGCAGAATTCTTTTGACTCCAGAAAATTGTAATACATTCAAAATGATGCTAGAGAGGCTCTTCAAGAAGGATAAAATCACAATTCACGGCCTTCATATTCATGAATTAACACATTTAATTCAATGCACACTTGCAAAGTGCAAAAGAGAAAAAATTAAGAAGTCTGAAACAAATTGCTTTCGGGTTAATGCCTACTTTGACGAGGAATGAAAAAAGGAAAGGATAATTTGGAAAGAGTCAGACAAGGATAACATAAAGCTCAAAGCTTACAAGCAGTTATTGTCTAGTCAATTTAGTGTCCTAAATTGCTCTACATAAATTATCAATCCGGGTATCGTAAACTGATGAAGTGTGGTTCATTATATGTGCTTAGTTAACACTTTTTTTTTTTACTTTGTTGTTTTATAGTTTATGTTGTTTTTGGGGGTTTTGTTTCTTATGCTTAAGGAAATTAATCTAAGAGAGAAAATGTATGCTTCTAGATGAAAATCTCTGAATGTTAATGGTCTAAAATATAATTTCTAAATAAGGAGGAAAAGGGAATGAACATTAGATAACAGCGAATCAAAACTTTGAACAATTAGATTAATCTAAGCCGACAACATGTCTATAAAATGAAAGCAAAAATGATAACAGCTAAATGAAGTGTTTAATCACTTTGCTACACAATTTTTGGAGAACTACCTCCTTGTGATAGCTGAGGGATTCAATACTTCATTGTTCTAAAACTGAAAATGAAATGCAAGGAAAAACTCAATTATTAGTAAAACATTTAACCACTTAGTCTTATGTTCAACCATTGATGAAGGGCTTTTGGAAATATCTATTTAAATAATGAGTTACTAAATTGATAAGAAAATGGCATTAAGCTATTTAACTCTAAACTAATGAACAACAAGAAATCTCATTCATAAACACAACATTTCGCCATTTAGTTTGAGGATAAACCATCAACAAAAGGCTCTGGAAATATTTGTTTATATCATGAGTGACTACACTAAGAAGAAAAAGACATTGAACAACAAGAAATCTCATTCATAAACTCAACATTTCACCATTTAGTTTGAGGATAAACCATCAACGAAAGGCTCTTGAAATATTTCTTTATGTAATGAGTAACCACTCTAATAAGCAAATACAAAAAAACATGTAAAAGAAAACTAATCTACTGTGTGCTCTAATGCTCCAAGCACCAATTGGAAAATACATTCTTGGACTATTTTGATAAGCATAGATTACATAGTTAGATAAATCTACAATCAACCGGTTGAACACACTTGCATGAATTAAACTTGCATGAATGGAAAATCTAAACTATCAAACTTGAAAGCAATAAAATGACATACTTGAATGAATTCAAAGCAAAACTACAAAACAAAATCTACTCTACCTTACATTATAATATGCTCCATGACATCTACTTCACATCTCTTTCCATGTTGAGAATATCAAAGCTTTATTCAAATTCTTCAAAATTACAAAGTACAACAAAGCTCTCCAAAACTACAAAAAAAAAACTACTCAATGAAGGAGAGAGATCTCCTATTTATACAAAAAGATGAGAAGTCATCTCATTAATGAGAGTCCATGAATCTCTCCCTATACCGCTAGAGTTCTAAGCAAAATAGAAAATGATAATACACGTCTTCTTAGAGTTTCAATACAAATAGGAAATGTGACACATATCCTCATGATCCTCTCCACTCAAATTCGAATTTGGCCTTAAGGTGCCACATAAAGGTCTTCTACAAGCCTTCTTTTGATCTACACATGTCAACAATCTCAACCCACTTGTTAGGTATAAGCATATGCACATTATTTTCTAATTTTTAACCACAAATTCACTTAAAAATGTTAAGAATTAATAAAGTTTGTAAAACCATAAATGTGACCCAATGATAATGAGAGAGAGATGAATGTAGTGACATGGTAGTGAAATGAAGGTGAAATGGAGGTGATATAATGGACATAATAGTGAAAGTGTAATGGAGATGAATGACAATTTCAAGACCCAACATACCTCCCAACTGAAGCGATTGAATGTCCTCATGCAATATATATTACATTAATTCTTTTGATCCTAGAGATTTGGCTTAACTTTGCATGATATCATTGGATAATTTCATACTTTTGCAAAGTGTTTTTCTTGAATTGCAACATGGTTGGTTATTGTGTTACAACCATATTTTGTTGTTGCATTATATTTTGATCTTTGAACTTTGTATAATGATATTTTGATTATTGTTGCAAAGTATATCTTTATTGGATTGCATGATGGTTGGTTCTTGTGTGACAACCATGAGTGTGTTTGTATTCAATTATCCTTTAAGCACTTTTGAAAAACCATTGTATGCTCATAATAATAATGTAATAGTTAATATATTTTGGAAGTATGTAGGCTTCTGAATATGATATGAACATGGAAATATATGAATATGAATGTATTCCCCCCCCAACTAATGGTATAGGCAATTTTATGAAATGAGGAAGAGATGTTTTTCCAACAATTATCATTTTAGCTTTTTTTATGGAATTCTATGGTCAAAAGTTAAAAAATGACGTACCTTAACTTACCTTTTGGAAATGGATGAGCTGTATGTGTGGTGGCTACAAAATTCTGATCATAATCTTCTTCAAATGGCTGGGCAAAAAGAGTCATGGATAAAAGAGTCAAGATGATTTTTTATTGCTTCTACTAAAACTTGCTGAATCTGCTCCAAAATGTTGAAAATAATAGTATTCATGTCTTCAAAACTCATTGGCACAATTCCTACTATGTGAAGAGATGTTCTAATGTCGATCATAGTAGGAAATTGTTGACTTAGTGGCCATTAATGGATGCCACTAGTCAACAAAACTCTCACCATTGATGACAATGAGAGTCAAGATGCCCAAACACATCTTGCTAGGTACGAATAATTTTGCCGATGTCGAGTCACCTAGAAGATCCGATGAACAAGAAACATTAATGTATTCCCATTGTTTGTTAGCGCGAGGACTTGCCATTAAGGCATGCAAGCCTCAAGGTGTTTTTGCAAGGAACTTAGACTCAAAGGACTATGGACTCAATAGTTTGCATTGAAGCAGAGTTTATTTGTGAAATGAAAATGACAAGAAAGAGAAAATGGAAATGGAAGATAGCAATGGAAATGGGCAATAAGCATGTAAATGAGTCTCTTGTTTTTATTTGTGGATTAGGAGTGGAAAAAAAGTAATTGAAAGTGTATGTGAATGGTTTATTATGAAGTTGGATGTAATGGAGACAATAGTATTTGAAAGTTTTTCAAGTGTTTGGATATGATTTTTCATTAGCATGTTTCTTATTTGTTGTTGATCATCCTCTTATGAAACAAATTGGTCTCTTTAAGAGAGACACTATTCACTTGTAGTCATTTGCCCTTCTTCCTGGAACCTGCAAAAAAAACTAATACTTCTTCTGCAATGGAATGTAAGATTATCAAAAGAGAGAGGTGGCCAATTTCTCTAGTTATGATACTTGCACACAAAACTAAGAATTTGTATTAATGAAACAAGTTCACGAAGGAAAACCAAAAGAATTTATACCTGCTGTGGAATTAGTGCCTCAAGTTGAATGTTGTTTTTTCAGCAATTTATTTCATTATTTACTTTTTCAAACTCTGATGATGGGTTTCTCATTGTGTAGATCTTGTCAATATCTTTCCAACGATACTTGAATTATCGAAATCTAATTTTGTATGAGAAAGTTAGGCTCATTCGAACAATGAGGTTATTCCGATGCAAATTGATGTTTAGCTGCGGAACGACTTTAGTTGCGGAACGTGCACAATTTCTGTATCTAAAAATCTTGAACATAAAATTAGCCATTCATTTTTCATCATCAGTCCAAAATTAATCAATACCTTCAGAAAAGTGAGCAAATAATCTACTCATTTTATTGATTCAAAATTTATTATTATTAATTTTTTTTTTTAAAATTTGACTCAACAATCATATTTCTCTTCTGTCCTGATCTATTCGTTTCGCATCTTATTTAACATTCATTACAAATACCGTCCCCAAACTAACCAATTTCAAAAGAACACAATCTAAACTAAATGTTCTGCCATTGACTAATTACAACAAAAAGGTGATTCCTTGTTTCATTTGAGAACCTATTTAATGTACTGAGAGAGCCATTTAATACCTTCACCATAACCCATTTTCCTAATGATACTGCACATGAAGATCTCAATCGGTCTAACTTTAGAATCTACCAAATTCACTTTGCCCTTGCCAGTAGTATAATTTGATAGGCCTATGTAATAGCGTAGTGCATCTTCAAACGCTGCATATGGAATATCAATCTTGTTTTTTAAAGTCAAGAAAGGTACATTTGTCAAAGAATCATCTGAAAGTAAGGCATCGAGCTCCTTTTTTTTTGACTCTGCAAATCTCTCTTTATCTGCCGCATCAACCAAATAGACCACGACATCCACCTTGGCATAATGAAGTACGAGTTAAAGACGAAAGGCATTAAGTCGGGAGGCATGGCAGGAGACGTGGTGGAGTAAGATTGAGTGCCAACACACAATTGATTCCCAAATCAGAATTCCCCTTTCCAAGCATGTTGAATTAAATCAACAGCCTGTTCATTAATTCAAATTCATTTTTCTTCACACGGCATGCAAAAAGAGGCTTTAAAGAACCGATAAATTCTCCCAAATTGTTGCGAATTTCTTAAAACCATTTCTAGGTTATCTAATTGACCCTGTCCCCAAAAAAACTCATGTTTTATTTTTTCCTAATTCGTTTTCATTTGGCCGAATCATGCAGTTAAAGTTTGACGTTTTGACGTTTTGATGTTTGATCCTCCAAATCACACAAAGTGCAGGAGGAAAGTATACTCAAGATTTTTTTTTTTTTTAGATGTAAGAAATAAGGTCTCCTAATTACACTTCCCCGGAAACGGTGTTAAAATGTCTAGTCAATTTAGTGTCTTAAATTGCTCTATATAAATTATCAATTCGGGTATCGTACACTGATGAAGTGTGGTGCACTATATGTGCTTAGTTAACCATTTTTCTTACTTCGTTGTTTTATAGTTTATGTTGTTTTTGGGGGTTTTGTTTCTTATGCTTAAGAAAATTAATCTAATAGAGAAAAGTTATGCTTCTGGATGAAAATCTTTGAATGTTAATGGTCTACTAAATCTAATTTCTAAAGAAGGAAGAAAAGTGAATGAACATTAGATAAAAACAAATCAAAACTTTGAACAGTTAGATTAATCAAAGTCGGCAAAATGTCTATAAAATAAAAACAAAAATGATAACAGCTAAATGAAGTGTTTTATCACTTTGCTACACAAGTTTGGGAGAACTACCTCCTTGTGATAGTTGAGGGATTCAATACTTCATTGTTCCAAAACTGAAAATGAAATGCAAGGAAAACTCAGTCATTAGTAAAACATTTCACCACTTAGTCTTAGGTTCAACCATCGACGAAGGGCTTTTGGAAATATCTATTTAAATCATGAGTTACTAAATTGATAAGAAAATGGTATTAAGCTATTTAACTCTAAACTAATGAACAAGTCTTAGGTTCAACCATTGACGAAGGGCTTTTGGAAATATCTATTTAAATCATGAGTTACTAAATTGATAAGAAAATGGTATTAAGCTATTTAACTCTAAACTAATGAACAATAATAAATCTCATTCATAAACACAACATTTTGCCATTTAGTTCGAGGATAAAACATCAACGAAAGGCTCTGGAAATATTTGTTTATATCATGAGTGACTACACTGAGAAGAAAAAGACACTGAACAACAAGAAATCTCATTCATAAACTCAACATTTTGCCATTTAGTTTGAGGATAAACTATCAATGAAAGGCTCTGGAAATATTTATTTATGTAATGAGTAACTACTCTAATAAGAAAATACAAAAAGACATGTAAAGGAAAATTAATCTACTGTGTTCTCTAATGCTCCAAGCACCAATTAGAAAATACTTTCTTGGACTATTTTGATAAGCATAGATTACACAGTTAGATAAATCTACAATCAACCGGTTCAACACACTTGCATGAATGGAAAATCTAAACTATCAAACTTGAAAGCAATAAAATGACATACTTGAATGAAATCAAAGCAAAACTACAAAACAAAATCTACTCTACCTTACATTATAATATGCTCCATGACATCTACTTCACATCTCCTTCCATGTTGAGAAAATCAAAGCTTTATTCAAATTCTTCAAAATTACAAAGTACAACAAAGCTCTCCAAAGCTTTCCAAAGCTACAAAAAAAACTACTCAATGAAGAAGAGAGATATCCTATTTATACAAAAAGATGAGAAGTTATTTCATTAATGAGAGTCCATGAATTTCTCCCTATACCTCTAGAGTTTTAATCAAAATAGGAAATGATAAGGCACATGTCTTCTTAGAGTTTCAATACAAATAGGAAATGTGACACATATCCTCATGATCCCATGATCCTCTCCACTCAAATTCGAATTTGGACTCAGGGTGCTACATAAAGGTTTTCTAGAAGCCTTCTTTTGACCTACACATGTCAACAATCTCAACCCACTTGTTAGGTATAAACATATGCACATTATTTTCTAATTTTTAACCACAAATTCACTTAAAAATGCTAAGAATTAATAAAGTTTGGAAAAACATAAATGTGATTCAGTGATAATGAAAGTGAGATGAATGTAGTGACATGATAGTGAAATGCAGGTGAAATGGAGGTGATATAATGGACATAATAGTGAAAGTGTAATGGAGATGAATGACAATTTCAAGACCCAACGATTATTAAGCAAGAAAAAGGCTGATTTCATGGTTTCAAGGAGGGAATAACTAATCTTTCTTGGGAAAAATAATCCCAAATTATTTTGGAAGGAGCTCCAACCGAAAAAGATACAAACTGGAAATAGTAATACAACTTCTAAATGGCTTGACTATGCAAGACAACTATATGAACAGGATCCCAAGGTTGACCGTCCCCCCTTGGTCAACACTGATACTAAACTCTTCACAGTGCAAGAGGTAGAGATGGGTATCAAGAAGTTGGGTGTTGAAAAAGCAAAAGACTTAGTTGAACTTCAAGCAAAATATCAAAAGTGGGGCTCAAAAATTCTTGCACCTCACATACAATTTTTTTTAACAACATCATACAATAGGGGCTCCCCACAAATTGGACAACTAGTATGGCAATACCTCTTTTCAAGAGCGGTGATGTCAATAATCCCTCCAATTATAGGACCATAATGATAAACCCTTTGTTTGCAAAGCTATTTGGAAGCATGCCAAAAAATAAAATTAATAAGTGGGCGGAAGAAAGAGATAAGTATGCTAAAGGAAAAACACGTTTTAGACCTAAACATTCCACAGTTGATCATTGTATAACTTTAAGGCACATCATTGAAAAAGTTTGGGAGAAAAAGGAATAAGTCTTTTGTTGCTTTGTTGATTTCAGAAAAGCATTTGACATGATTCCTAGGGATAAGCTTTGGCACAGAATGGAGGAACTTGGGGTTCCTAAACATTTCAGAGCAACTGTGCATAGTCTGTATGAAGAGGTGAAAGTCAAAATTAGAACTTCAGCAGGCATTTTTGAAAGTTTTAGAAGCGATATCGGGGTCAAGCAAGGTTGCCCATTTTCTCCCACCCTTTTTGGTTTATATATCGACAAGCTTGAGGAGTGGTTAAATTCGCAAGGGGGTGATGGTATCTATATGGGAAAGTTTGTTATAAGGCTTCTTTTGTATGCAGATGACCTTATTTTGATTGCTAAATCGACTCTTGGTTTGCAAGAGCACTTACTATCCCTTGAGCATTTTTGTAAAAGTGTGGGGATGCAAGTCAATATTAGCAAAATGAAAGTAGTGGTTTTCTCTAAAAAAGGAAAACATAACTAGCATAAGTTCTACTTTAAAGGTAACATTATGGAAGAAGTTGTGGATTATAAATACTTCAAAATTGAGTTCAACAAAAATCTAAGCTGGGATGGTTGTAGAAAGAAAATAACTTTAGGTGGTTGGAAAACATTTTATGCTTTTCATAATAGGTGTCGAGAGGCAGAGTTATGGGACTGGAAAACCACTCAAACTCTTTTTGGGCATCTAGTGATTCTGGTGATTCTTTATGGTTGTGAACCATGGGCCAGCAGTACATCTGACATGCAGTGGAAACAAATTTAGAAACTTCAGAAGTGTTTGATTACAAACAAATTCAAGATTAAATGTGTAGTTCCTTATGCTATCTTGTTAAGTGAAACAAGGGCTGCTCTTATTGAAACAATTGCTATGGTGCGAGTCATAAGGTATTTAAAAACAATTGAGCAAATGGAAGAGGGTAGATGGCCTAAGGTTGCCTTTAATGACATATTGTGCAACATAAAAAAGACTTGGATGCAACAAAATAACAAATGGTTTAGTAAATGGGGTATTTGCTTGAATGTGTGTCCCATAAACAACAAAGAGATAAATTATTTTGTTATGGATAAGTTCCACAAATGTACTCGGGATAAGGAGCTAAGAAGAAAGAAAAAATACTATATTGAAGTGTTTAATCCCATTCATAGTCATCAACCAAAAGCATACATAGAGACCAATATCTCTTGGAGAGCCAAAATTCTTATTGCTTAGTTAAGGACTAATGCTCATCAACTCCATTGTGAAATAGGGCACTGGAAAAGGCCAAAAGAACCGTGGGAGGAAAGAGTATGCATTTTTTGTTCTTTTGGAAAAGTGGAAAAAGAAAAACATTTCATTTTAGAATGTGAGGCATTCAAAGACAACAGAGAAAGTTATGCAGATATGCTGGCAACTAGCTCTTGG
Source organism: Pinus tabuliformis (assembly GCA_031772625.1). NCBI lineage: Eukaryota > Viridiplantae > Streptophyta > Pinopsida > Pinales > Pinaceae > Pinus > Pinus tabuliformis. Next base: position 355,661,220 of record CM062819.1, on the reverse strand, counting down.
GATAATCTATTTAGCGAAGGGGTTGTCGAGAAGTTGGGCGAATTTATTGTGAGGCTTCACAGAAAAAGAGCTGAATACATGAAACAAAAGAAGAAGCAATTTGTCCCATAGGCTATCTTTAGCCTCCTGGACGTTAAAATAATTTTCTTTCTTTCCTTAGATATATATATATATATATATATTTAAAATCTAAATCTAACTTAATGGCAAAAAAATTTAAAATTTTAAAAATCAAATTCTAAACTAAAATTCAATCCAAGTAGTTTTTTATTTTTTTTATCTAATTAAAATTTAAAATTACCTTTAATCTCAAGTTTAAGTAAAATCTCAAAATCAATTCAAATTACACTAAGGTTTAATAATCATTTTACCTTTTTTCTTAGGTTAGGTTTAAGTAAAATCTCAAAATCAATTCAAATTACACTAAGGTTTAATAATCAATAATAATGATAATAATAAAAACTAAAGTTAGAACTTGTTTTTTTTTTTATTAAATTATTATTTATAAATCTAAATAAAGTTAACCTTTGAAAAAATTCAAACTAAAATCTTAAAACATTAAAAAAATTAAAATATAATTTAGAAAAGATTAAAAAAAATTAAAATATAATTTAGTGTAAAAATTTGAATTGGCTTTTAATTAAATGAAACTGAAGACAAAATTAAAAGAAAAAATTTAAAATCTAAATAACGAAGCTAAAATACTTAATTAATTTTTAAATTTATAGTTTAAAACAAATTCGATCCAGGGGTAATTCGATCAAAACTATGAAAAAAATCATATTTGCTTGAAGATTTTTCGGTGTAGCTGATTGCAAAGATATCGAATGAAAGCCTTTGTCGAGAATGCCACTCTTCTTCTCCTTGTGCTCTGCTTCCTTAAGGTAATGGTAATGCAAATTCCTTCCTCGCAATTGTATGGAAAGAGAAATGTCAACCTGAAACACAACATAAAATTTTTCCTTTCAAGGGGGTTAAAGCTACCAATATTAATTTAACTAGATGAAGAAAAAAAAGTTTGCCTAAATAAAATATAAATATTAAAAATAAATTTGAGATATTCTTCTCAAGTATTCAAATAATCCTATCTAAGCAACACAAATTTTACCCAAATGCACTTGTGCTGACCGGGCCACTTGAAAGAAAGATTTCCCTATAGTATCTCGATAAAAAAACATTAAGAAGAAAAAAAACAAAGACAAGAGCAATGTTGGATCATTGGCAAAATAAATTTTTATTATCTCTCAAACTTGTTGAATGAGGTAGAATGCCTTCCTTTTATAGAACAGGGAGGCCTATGATCCATGGTTACAGTTCCATGTGCTTTTGAAAACCATGGGAGAATACAAGTGGTTTTTGGTAAAAAAAAATAGTAAAATATTTTACTCCCTTTCTAGAAGATCAATTTAAATAATAAAGTGGTGAAAACACTTTCGAGACTTTTAGAATTGTAATAATTGAATCTAGTTGTGTTCATTTGACAACCTAGTCAATTTTACAAGTATTTATTTTTTCTTTTTAATGTGCAGATGGGTGAGGAAAATTTATCACGTACGTATTAATAAAACTTTGTACAATAGAAATAATGCTCCAAAAATTGTCGATGTAGACCATTGAAGATAATGAAGCACCATGTAATTACTCATGTTGGTTGATAAGATTTCCTATGCTAGTTCCACACTTTTAATAAGACGTCCAACTTCAACTAATAGTTAGAAATCAACATAGATAAGATAAATTAGCACGAGTAACTTAACTATGTTACCAGTTTACTCAAAAAACCGACCAAGGGGACAACCTTACCTCCGTTACACGTCTTTGGGATAAAACACACAATGTTTCTTGGTTCCTCTAAGTTAAAGTAGGTGGACGATTTTACTATTTGTTGTGAAAGGGGTTGCAAGGATAATTACTTATGGATTAACTTCCAAAGTCATATATAGTGTTGAGGGTGCAGTTTTGGTCCAACTAGACAATTAAATTGTGGCTATGAGTCTTATTTATTTTGCGAATCCTTGTGAGAGGGAGCTTTTACTTCTTCGGTCTTGTTACTGCTCAAATTAGTAGGGGACCTAAGGGGGATCCCTAGAGAGAAAATGCTAGGCCAAGGGAAACAAATGGAGACTTAGCCCATTGTCACCTTAGCTAAGGATCCCTTCTATTTACGGACTTTCATGGATGGGAGGATACCTGATATGTATGGAGTCGCAAATGAAGGATAAGTCACTGGATATGAGTGACCCAACTAAACCTTTTACCAGAAGAGTTTGAAGGGATGGAGCTTGTTTGCTTTCTAAGCAAGGTACTATGTATTCTAGGGAAAGGAAAAGAGGATTAGAGGCTTAGGTTTATGGGATAAAACTTATGAAGGAGTTCCCTAATCCATAAAATCTTTGTTAGAATTGGTATCTCGGATGGTTCTTGAAGGATGGTCTTTCAAATGGAGCGGGACCACATGGGGCCAAGTGGACCCAGGCTGGGGTACGAGGAAAGAATGTAACAATCAATGATATTCTTACCCTAGTCAAGGTGGGGAAGGATCAAAGAAAGTATTTTGACTTGAAGATGTTGTTTTGACCCTATGAAGTACTAACCTTGGGGATGGCAAGGCAAGTTTTGATCCCGAAGTTAGGGCTTGGATTTTCTCCTAATTCCACCATTGGAATGGCTTCAAAATTGGAGGAGAGATTGAGGAAAGGCCAACGCAAGAGACCTTAGGAGATCTATTTTTTTTGGTGGCTAGCTTATCAGGAAATCGATGCCCTAGGTACCCCAACTTGGCTAGACCTAGAAGGAGGTTAAAGAATATGATTTTAAGTGACCACCCTTGGTAGATCAGTGCCTTAATCTTTTGGAGAATGGAGTCTATGATGAATATGAGTAATATTTCTTGGTTCCTAGTCAAGGAGGCCTCAAGATCACTTCGCTAGCCTTTCTAGTTCAAGGAGAAACAATCTTGCAACTTTTATACTTCGATGTGCAAAAGGAATGGCTTATCAATGTCAAATTCATTAATATAATTACCCCCAGGAGATTTCACTCATATTACATGGACCATACATTGAAAGATGCTATAATAGAGACAAATTCCACAATTTTAATCAGTAAATGCATGCAACAATTAACCCTAGAACAACGAAAAATCCCAGTCCAACGTATATGGAAAAAGTAAACAAGAATACATGAAAAATCATGTACTTAAATGTAACAGAGTATATCCAACCGTTCACAATTGACGAGAGAAGCTCCAAGAGAAGATAGACCAAAATCCACACATCAAAATTCATCCATAAAACTCCAATTCATCCACTAAGAAAAAGTGTGAAATTATCAAAAGAGAGAAGAGATCCAATCCAAAGTGATGATGAGAGAATGAGCTCATTTCACTTGTATTTATACACAACTTAGGAGTTCAAATTAGTCTCCTTGGCCTACATAAGCCCCAAAAATAAAATAATGTTCTAATAATTCAACTTTTGGTACTTCAAATAATAATCTATGCATGTCGTAGGGCCCTCTAAGAGGCCTAATGAGGTTTGTGGGTACCACAATGAAGAATAGGACCCTCAAAAGCAGTGGACAAGGGGTTGGTCCCTTGTAATAACATGTGGTGCTCCAAATGAAATGTGGGGGCACACAAGTGTCTTCATGGGTCTCCAAACAAATTGAAGATGCCTGTAGATCGCCTACAAGGGCTAGGATGATAGTGTAGGTGATGCTACATTATCGTGCAAGTCCTGGATCATGTGTCAAGTGTATGGTGTAGATCCGGGGCCAACTGGGCATGATGGATCAGGTGCTTCCCCCTTGTCCAATAAGTGAACCAGGAGCAATCTCTGAACGACTATGGAGATCCATGGAGTGCAATTTGCCGCTGTGGAAGCCGATAGCTCTCAATGATCATCCTACATGTGCCAATGTAGTCCTTTGGATGATTAGGACCCTATACAGGGAGACAAAACCCAAGATGGAAACCATCTGCAATCCTGCATAAGATCCAATGTGCCCCCTAGCCTTCTAGTATAACAAGTCATTAGAGAAATTGAGTAAATGAGCTTACCTAATCATGGACCACAGGTGGGGCCTTCATAATGGTATGCCTTACCATAATGGGTTTTAGAATGTTCCAACTCCAAATGGGGTTAACCAATAATCCTATTAGGTGGTTTCTACTTCCAAAGGGGACAATATAGTCAAGGTATGTCCTTCAAAAGGTGGGGGAATGTGATAGGTGAATGAAGTAGGGAATGAGAAAGGGTGGCCCTGGGTCAGATGTTAGGGTACAAGGGTAGCCAATAAGAGGGAATCCCACACTTGGGTTCATAATATGTAGGAGGGAATAATCGTGGTACATGAGGTGCTCTGACCTTGATTTTTCCACCATTCTTTTTATGCCTTTTGCTTTTTTATGATTTTCTTTGATTAACTGTTCGGGGCTCAAGGGGTTAGAGCATGATGTATAAGATATAGCGTGAATTCTTCCTTTTAAGGTGGGGCGGTTCATCGCCCACTAGGGGTTGGGACAATCATGGGTTCCTATATGATGAAGATGGCTCATAGAACCTGTAGGAACTAGGGTGATGGCCATGATGATGGGGTAGAGCTCATGTATCGCTTTTTGCCCACGTGCTAAATGTATTTTTCCCGACCATATTTTGCATTTTGTGGTACATTTTCTTGTTGAGTACGGTCGTATATTCTTTTATCTTTCTTTTCAGCTGCATCAACCTTTGGGCTTCATTCCAGGCCATGACCTAAGGTGTGGGCAAAGGGAAGGGGCAAGCTAACCCTGTGTGGACCTAATGGAGAAATGTGCACCTAGGCGGAAGAAATGATGAATGGGGTAATAATGAGTGGAAATATGGTAATATACGCAGATAAGGGAGTGGGACCACACAACCAAAATTGGGGTTTCCTGTGAAATACCATCCCTGGAACCAAATGGTCAGTAAAACAGATCTCACATGACTAGAATCTAAGGTTAATTCCTATAAGGGGTTTAGGGGACAAAAGCACAACCCTAGCCCATTCTTTCCGCTGAATCCCCCCATTAATCCATCCTCAGAAGTGTCCATGATAAGAAAACTACAATACTCGATTTCGAAATGCCAAGGCAAACCTTTAGATTCGAGAGGCCCACCTTCAAACATACGATCATGGCAGATGGGCGAGGGACCACATGGCTGGATCAGGTGGCGGAGAAAATGGCACAATGAGCTAACTGGTGGCTGTAAGGGGTCGCTGGCTGCCGACTGAGGACCATCTTGGAGAAAAAATTTCTCCTAGGGATATTACCCACAAAATGGTGGGTAACAGGGCTACACACACTTCTCCTTGCTTTTAGTTTTTGTTTAATTTGGATTTTTTAAGTCCCCTTTCTTTAGATAAGCATTTTGTTCTTAGGACTTTTGAAGGGGAGGCATGATGAAGTAGTTTCTTTTTTTAATTTTTTCTTAGTCTTCATCTCTTTAGCCTTTTATTTGGCTTGACTTGACATTTTGGGGTTTGCATTATCTTTTTATCTTTCTTGAAGATATTGTTTCCACAAAATCTAGTAGGCCTTGGAGATGGGCACCCTATAACACTAACACTAGACAAAGTGAAAACAATGGGTGATGGCCTACTGTCATAATAACCAAAACTCCTTGCTCTTTAGGTATCTATCAATCTCCTTCTGTGGACCCCATTTTTTTTATTTTGGGGCACAAAAGTGGTCTCATGGGTCTCCAGGTGGTCAAAATGTTTGTCTCTGCTCCAAAGTTGGGGGCTTTCTAGGTGGTGCTAGCCCTCCCAGGTCTCAAGGTGTTAGACCATCCTCCTCTGGGCCTTAGATCAACTGTGAATCCCTCATGAAGTGCTAAGCCGGTTGGGGGCATGCTGGGTCCCAGTGCATCATCTCATAAGTCACCAATGTAGGGCAAAGTACTGGAACACTATGGGTGCTGAAGCTGCCCATGGCTATGTGTGATGATATGCTACAACTCAGAGATCTATGGCTCTCAACGCTCCAAAATATCCAACATCTGCTATAGATTATATCCCAAATTCTGTTTCAGATTGTCATAGGTTTGCTTACACACCATTAGATGGTACACCACAAATACATGTAAAGATTTTGCTCCAGAAATTTTCAACGAATCACATGACAAAGTTTGTACCCAATGTTTGCTGTAGTTTTACCCACAAGAAGGAGGCTTCAAGGCACTTTTAAACTTGATGCACTTGATGGAAGAACTACTACAAATCTACCCTCAATATTGCTCTAAATTTTGCACTAAACTGAGCACATAACCTGGTCCACTTTTCCTGTCAAAACTTGGATCAAAATGTTACAATGAGACTGCAGTTGAGCTTCAGTCCGAGGATTACAGGAGGTCAAGATGTATGTTTTGTTACAAGTCCGAGTCAGAATTGCCTCAAAGAAGGTTTGAGGAGCTGCTATAATTATTCTTCAAAAACTTCTATGAGGTTACTCCAAAGTCTTGTTCTAGTTCTCGCTCAAGAGTTCTAAAAAAAACAACTCCAAAAGTCTACCCAAGAATACTTTAAACATATCCAATTAGGCTTTGTTAGGGTCCTATAATTTATAGGATCAAATGATGATTGAATGATTTCTTTCAGTATTTTAGTTTGTAGATAATATTGCATATTGCAAATGATTTCCAGAAAAATAGAAAAATGGAAATAAAAAATGAAAAGAGGGTATAAATAGAAAAAATAGAAAAAGAAAAAGAAATGATAAAAGAACCCACAAAAAGAATAAATGTGAAAGTGATGCCAGTTGAAGTGCCATTGATAGTTCAATAGTTTTGTAGAGAATAAATTCATGGAATTGTGTTCAGCTGGTTTAAAATTCCACACTACTTCTGTTGTTTGAAACATACACTTTAATCATGTTCAAGCAAAGTTCAATTTATGTCAAATATATTAGAGTGAATAACTTAGCCAAACAGTGTCATCTTGGCTGAGATTATATATGTAGAATAGGTGAATAAATTAATCCAACCGTTTAATCTGGATTACTGTAGTTGGTAGATTAGTTTAGGGATTTGAATAGATATTTTTAGTCCTTTAAAAATGGCAAAATAAACAGGGTTTGTACTCTCAAATGCACCCCAATTGGTTAAGTTAGATTAGTTTAGGAAAAAGTGAAATATATCTCAAGGAAGGCTATTTGTAAATATTGTCACTTGGCTAAAGTCCGTCCTTATTGTAAAAAGATATGCGCACATCAAACGCTGTGGGACCACAGACGTTAAACTCTACTCACCTTACCTCTCCCGATCACAATCGCTTTCACATTTGACGACCATTAAGCCTTTTTGGACCCCCCACTGTGATTCTCTTTAACGGTGTTGGGGAGGGGGGGTCCGAAAAGTGGTTTCCCCGCTGCTACGTGTCCTCCCCTTGTGATTTCGGACCCCCCCTCAAATGCCACAAATATCTATCCCCCCCCCTTCGAAAGTTGTTTCCTCCATCCAGTTGTTTCTCGCATTCCCGCCAACGTTCATCTACCACGACCCTGCTCAACTGCCACTCCACTACTGCCACATGTTCCCTCCTCTTGTCACTTCACGCCAATTGCCCCGCACCTCCGTCCGCCTATCCTAAGCTACCATGTCGATGACCGTTACGCCAATTCCGTTGCAACTCCCTCCTGTTGCATCCTTCTCGTTTCCTGAGTAAATGCAGCTCCCAACAACCGTTTATCCAATGGTCCCGCTCCAGTTATGAGTCTATAAAGCTCCATTTCTCCCGTGCCTCACATCCCTTTCTCATTTTCCTACTATTACATTGCTCCTACCCTTTGCGTTCTCGCCTATCGACAATTGTTTACATAGATATTCCCTCCAATTTTTCCGCGAAATTTATTGTGACCATCTGCAAATTCCCTCTATCACTTTCTCTCACTTTCATTTTGTTACCACTATGGCCCCCAAAACTTCCACTGTGATGAATCCTATGCTCACCCCCTCTGTGGATTTAGACCACATCCCCCTTGCTGACCGAGATTACAAGATTGCTGAGACGCAGTGTGAATTCGATCTGTTCGAATTACGCTGTTGGTTCCATGACAATTACCTTGACCAGTCTGACGAAATCATCCTTTGGCAGTCTAGACTCCCCCTGTTTGTTTTCCCCCAGTCTTACTATTTCCCTAAATTCTTCCTCAAGTGTCATGCCTCTTACCTTTCAAGTAAGAGGGTTATCATCTCCCCCAATAGTGAAATCCTTTTCACCATCACCTCTGAAAGTATAAACCAAATGTTGCAGGTCCCCTACAGTGATTCCCTCACTCCCTTTTCCCTTGAATCTCTCAAAGAAATCTATCAGAAACTTACCTTTCCCCAGAGAGCTAAAATCTTTGAGGTCTTCCTACCAGAAGATTCTCAACTCCCCAAGAAGAATCTCCCTTATCCCTCTTCTATTTTCCCTCAAAGAACTAGACATATTATCTCTGTCTTGTCCTACCTACTTGGTTACTATTTAGATGAATGGGTAGATGAGCCTATTTTAGGCTTTCTATCCACTCTTTCTACAGAGGAAGGGCTATCAGTCACCTTTGACTATGGTCACTTCCTTGTTGATGTAATTCATGAACAATTCCTTCAGTTTTTAACTAAAGGAATGTTAAGATATTCTTCAATTATTATGTATATGTTCATTTTTTTCTAGACAAACAGGTTTCCCTTTGCAGTATAAAAGCTCGATCAACAAGGAGAGCCTCAGTCCGTTATTTTCTGGACCTCCATGATTAGAAAACAATCACAGGAATTCAGCTTTACAGATTTTATTGATCAATTTGTGTATCCAACAACTTGTTTGTTGAGTGGCCAACAGGTTCCAAGAATCAGTGAAGATATTCAGAAAGTGTTACAACTCAGTGAATAGGTGAAGACAAGTGATTGGTACCTATACCAGTCATTTACAGAGATTAGAGTTTATGGCTCAAAGTTGCCACCAGATAAGTTGCCCAAGTACCTTCCAATGGGGATATTTTCCTTGGAGTACATTACGCAAATAATCCACTCAGACAATATCCATTTTGTGGTAGCCAAAAACAAGTCTCAATTCGGAATCAAGACACATATATGACCTTTTATCTGTAACAACAGAGCAACAGGGGAGGAAGCAGACCTCCTGATGAAACAAATGCATTTCCCCCTAGCTTTACATGGTCTTATGACCCCTTTGGGGTAATCTCTAAGCTAATAGTGGAATAGAAGGAAACTCCTTATGCGCATACCCAAAGACCAGAAATAGAGAAGTACATGAATCAACAAAATTGGGTAGAGAACACATTGCAGGAGGCCGAAGAGCAAATACTTTCTAGGACAGCCTTAGAGACTCCTATACCTAGAGAAAAGACTAAGAAGAGACCGAAAGAGGAGGACTCCCCTTCGGTCACAAAAGTCTCAGGCAAAGAATTTAAGATATATACAAAGAAGGTTAAGACATGCTCTAAGATAGAGTTCCCGCCATTGGAGGAAAAACATGGTACCATTGTACTCTCTGGCCTTCAAACTTTTAAGTTTGATAGCAGTACCACCGATTCTCCATCATCCTCGATTACTAAAGAGATTCCAGCTACAATACCTCACACACCAGAGTCATCCACAGAACAAAGGCAATTGGATATTTTCCAGAGATACAAAGAGATTAAACAGAGGAATGAAGCCATTCATGACAACATCTCTGCTCAATTTACGAATCAATCTTCTTCAATCCAACACAAGCTCATCTCAGCCTATGACACAAAGAAGGGAAGAATGCACATGGAATTCTTACAGGCCTAGGTTCCACAACCAAAATCAACAACTAACTTCTAGCATACTACCTTTGAGTTTGAGGCAAATGATGTTCATCCTTTGGATCAAATGGACATGCACAAACATACAAGAGAAATGGTCAATTCAACCTTCATAGAGAATACCCCCATTGCTTCCAAATGGCAAATTTCTTTAAATAATGTTCAATCTCACCTTAAACTGGAAAAAGTTTCCTCTCTTGCTAAAGACAACAAAATTAAATATTTGGAGGAAATGGTGATTAAATCAAGTTTTGATCCTAGTAATTCAAAGGCCATGGAAGAAATTATCAAGAAGAAGAATGCTGAAATAGAAACCCTGAAGAAGAAATTGAAGCTGCTTGCGACTTAAGATCCCCAAGCAAAGGAGTTAGGAGAGACAAAGTTACAGAAAGAAGAAATGCTGAAGCTATTGGTGGAGCAGAGCGCACAAATCAAGGAGATGGAAGAAGAGATGGATAAGATAATAAAAGAGAAGGAGCAAAGCTCTCAACTAGCAGTGGTTCCTCTTGATGCAGTACCAATTTCATCCCTACTTCAAACAAGTATTCCTACAACAACTACAACAGTAGGAGCATCCTCTTCTGTAGTACCTCCTTCTTCAACTGCAGATGATCCAATTAAATTGGCCCAATCCTTGGAGAACATGTCTATACAGGGAGAAGAAATAAAGAAACTAAGACAGGAGGTGAAGACCTTACAGGAGCAGAAAACAAGATTTGAGAATGCTCTCCTAACAAAAGTACACAAATCCCAGACATTGTCCTAGAGATTGCAACAGATGGAAAAAGATACTGCCATGGGTAATACCTTGGCCTAGGTCAAAGAAAATATTTGGAAACAGATCAATGAAGATATGATAGACATCTGGCCTTCAATACAAATCATATTTGAGCAACAAGAACTGATCGAAAGGTCTAATGAAGCCATTGAACAAGTCAGAAAATAGTTGGGTGACAAACCCAATGAAGCTACTAAGCTCATCAAGTTCCTCAACTCTAAAAACAAATAGGAATTAGAAGAGATGGAGATTGAAGATAGAACAGAAACAATACTGGAAGTCAAGAAGGTGTTGACTAAGAGAAATTTGGTGAGGCAGCTTGAAGAAAAGTGTCAGATTCTGGACACTGGTGTACAAAGATTCTTTAAAAAGCTGGAGCCTCTCTACAAAAAGGGACTTCCTAATTTATTGGTAATAAATGATAAGCTCAGTACGTGGTCTGATTACAGTGAGAAACTAATGACCAAGGCCAAAGACAGTTCGAAGGTTACAGGTGGAAGAATCAGCATGACAGGAAAAGCATTCTTGGAAGCGTTATCATATGACCTGGACATTCAGTATGAAATGAAACACATATTCATTTCCAAACCGACATTTGCTAAATACACTGAGGTCGACGAAGTTTACAGAAAGTTACTGAAGACAACTATCCCAAGTGAGCAACGCTGGGATAAATTATGTGAATTACTGGAGTAAGCAGCGGATTCGATCGTGCATCTCAACGTCAACAACATAGTAGAATTCAAAGGGCCAGACAGAGAACAGTTCCACGAATTTAGTGCCAGCACTACAGACAGTTCAAATTTTCCTAAATTTTTGTAATAAATTAGATAGATTCAGTTTAGGAATTCCTAAATACATCCTAGTCGGTTTTGACAGGATATTTTGTAAATATCTTATAAATACTTCTCTTTTAGAAGTATCAAGGGTTGATTACTGCGTGGATTTTTGCATTCTAGAATGCTATTGTACTATTTTCTATTTGATGGGTTGATCAGTAATAAAGAGGACATTCTTCATAGGATTCATGTGTTAGATTATCTGGTGATGTGCTTCTTACACTGTTAATGTTTTACTACTTTGTTTCCATACTTGTGTTTTCTGAATCTGAATTATTTTACAGAAAATTGACAAACATAATTTGTTGAAAAATACACTCTGCTTCTGGCTGAAAATAATTTCTATGTTTTCTTTTGATATCATGTTAAGGAATTCTTAATTTCTCTTTAACTTCTATTGAACTTATATCTTTTTTTCCATTCCATTTCACTTAAATATAAAGGATCCAGTTAGCTTAGCTACCTTGCCTTGTGAAACTCCTTTCTAAAAGATGAAACATGCCCCTATTAAAATATAGACTCCATAGCCCAATGGAAGGTTCAGGCACTTAATCAACCAATCAATTCAAAACCAAATTTCGAACACTCATAACTAGCCTAATATCTCAATATAAACAAAATTAAATCTTACAGAGAGAGCCCTCTCTGAAGCTGGAAGGGCTAGATCCTAGCTTCCAAAGTAGGTTTGTGGTTACCTTTGTGATTTTCTTCTGCAACCTCGGAAAATTACATAGTGCTAATAAGCTCCAAACGCGTTTTAAATCATTGGGCCGAATTTGTTTATAAGAGGGTCTAAATGACAAGTTCAAGTCTGTCCACATGAGATCAGATTGCAGCCCTGAGGTATGCTATACAGAGGGCCAAAATTTTCTCCATAAAGGGCCAAGGTCTGCTGCTTCAGAGGGTTTAAGTCTCAGTCTGAAATCACCACTATTGAGGATTCAAGTTCTAGGAGATAATGATTGATTTCTCTTAACTTGATAATTGCTTGTGAATGTTTGTTGGCTTATTATTACTTATATTATATTCTCCATCAAGTAATTATACAATTGTGCATAACATCAAGATCACAAAGAAACAAAGAACACTAGAAATTAGGCTCCAAGCTAGGGTAAAACCCCACAAGGTAGAAAACCCAAAAATCTGTCTCTTATAGAATTAGATCAAAATGAGATATCCAAGACCTAATACTAAGATCAGGATTTCCACAAAGACCCAAGTCAACCCTCCTCCAAGTATCGTCCAACAAAGTCAAAGTCAATGAAAGTCAACGCTAGTCAAACATTATGAAATCTGGTGAAAAGGCAAATTTTTCGGACCCGTAGTGAAGGATGAATTTCATACCTATAATTTTTGTAGAGATGCCACAAAAGTTTTTGCACATGTGAGCAAAAATAAGCTAGAAAACTTGAGTTTTATCTCTCCTCCTCTCTCCTTTGACTTTGACTCTTTTTCTTCTTGTTCGCGGCACAAAAATAAATGTGATGTGTTGATACATGAATGGTCTTTCAGATGGTTGAGTTGAGTTGTAGACATAGCTGTCTAGGAGGGTTGAATAACTACCATGTAGGCTAACTTGTCCAAAGAGGGTCGACTTGGTCTTGAGTTGACTATTTGACTCTGTTGCCCACTGAGAGTGACACCTAAAATTTTTGAAGACTCCATGCCCGATGATATGTTAGAGGCTTCATGTACCATTAGAGTTCAGATATCATCGAAGTTTTTTAACTTTAACTTCTTCTTCTCATCTTCTTCTATGTTGTACTCAGATTCCGCAACCCAACGGGGATGATGTAAAGTGACGCTAGTGTGATAAATTGAGTCATGTAACAGGTCTAGGTAACCTGGGACGTTGTTATCAAGTGAGTTTATTCTAGGAGTTTTTTTTACTTGGTTAATTATTAGGTACTTTTGAGGACTTAATAATTAATTGAGTTTTTTTCTCCAAGCATTACCCCAAAGTCTGGGTGCGGCTTGATGACGAGACCTTGGGCGAGTCCCAGTGTCTAGAGTCATTTTATATTACCATACTAGATCACTTGTAAAATTTCACGAAATTTTATTAGGTCTAAGGGTCAGTTTTTTAATTTTTTTAAATTTCCCGCTAGACGAAATTTTTAATAAATTCAGAATATAAAATGTAATAAGTGATGTCTAGAGAAGTTGCATGAGTATGTGTGCTCAAAATTACACCTCTCAACTTCAACTTTCTATTGAGACACAATTTTAGGGATAAAACATAAGTTCTAGACCCTCAAAACCCATTTTTCCTAAGTTTAGTGGAAAATGTGGCAATAAATTAGCCGATAAATGACATAAATGGAGAGAAATAAATAACTCCATGTGGCAAAATGACATAAAAATGATTTGGAAATTATTTCAAGTCAAGAGTTAAGTCAAAACACAAATGAAAGATGATTTGACACATGACATCACTTGAGATTATGAGCACATGGGGAAATCAAATTCCTAGCTATAAAAGAGGAAATTGATTGGGTGACTTGGCAATTCGATTTTCTTGAGGATTTTGGAATATTTGATTGAATTTTTGGGTGAGTGTTTGTTGGAGGCTTGTCTCCACTATAACTCCACTTCCATTTCACTTAGCTCTTACAAATGGCATGGAGCTCCACTCCAAGCCCCACATAGATTCCAAGGAAGGTCCACATAATCCACGATGAAGATTCAACACATGGAAAGCGGAGATGTGTCAAATATTGGGCTTGGTAGTTGACTTCATATGAGAGATAATCTCTCTTATTTTACAGTTGGCATTCCTTTGTTGCACACATGGATAATTCGATTTTTTTGTAGGAAACACTCTGGGCCCCATTAGGAGTTCAATTTGGTTGAAAATTCACATGTGCCTTGAATTCGAATTCTCTTCTTGGGATCTTTTCCAACACCACTTGTCACTTGGTTCTCTCATTGAGATTTTCTCCCAAATTTCTATTTAAGTGAACATTGGATTCTCACTACGTATTCATGTTATGAGCTATTGGGCTTGAGGAAACTCTGCCAATTTGTATCCTTGCTTTTGCTAATAAAATATATACTTTGGGGTATCATTGGTGGTGTTATCTTTATATCATGAGGTTGCATAAAAATCTCTTTCCAATTATTTTTATTGTGCTTCAATTTTTGATGCATTTGGATTTTATTAGCTTCTATTTCCATTTATTGTGGTTTGTTATGTACAAACTATTTTGCATATATATTTGATTTAGAGTAGTATTCTAGGAGTGAGAAATGCTAATTGTGTTTTGGAGGAATATTTCGTTTCATTCACCCATTTCATTGCTTTATTTCCTTTATGTGTGTTAATATTTGTTTCCAAGTGTGTAGAAAATCTTTTCTTGGAATTGTGTGAAGGATTCTTTTGGGCGTGGGAGAAGTCTCACATAGATTAACTCACCCGCAGACTCAAGATATGAAAGACTCATCGATCTTAACTTCAAGGGCTTCATCCAAAGAGAAACAAAGGAAGGAGAGTTCTCTTTTCCCATATTCTACTTGAATCACTTATAATTCAAATTTCATACTTCATTTGATCCAAATCTAGAGCTTTCCAATGGTTATATGAGCTAATTAGAACATTTCCATTGACTAGACAAGCATGGAGTTTCACTCCCATGACTTGGTTTAGTTTTGTATACTAGTTGTGTATTATTATTTGTTTTTCTTGCATGCTCTCTCCACTAATTTCCTAATTTGTTTTGCAGCCCTTTGAGCAACAATTCAAGTTCACTTTGGCATCAAGTTGGAGGAGAGATTCTTTCAGAAACTACTAATTTTTTCTTTGCAGGACCCCTTGCATTTGTTGGGCAGCTTTGTAGCAAGGTTGTGAGCCCTTTTGAGGCACATCCTTGGCTAGGCCGAGTTGTTTAGAAGGTTTCCTCTTTTTCTCTCTAGGCCGCGGGCTTTAGGAGAGTTTTAAGCACTCTATTTTCAAGCTTTTTCCTCCTTATTTCATGTCTGAAATTTGTATGTAATTTTCAGATTTCAAAAGGCTTTCTTAGGCCTCATTTGTGTTGAGTTTTCATCAAGGAAAGTCTATAGTTAAAGTATCTTATTGTAAAGACTTCCTTGAGGTTCTTTGAGGCCTAGAGAGACTCTCATTCATTTGTAACACATCTAATAACTTTTTTTTTTCTTGAGGGAGCTTGGGAATTTTCCCATGGCATCCCATCTCCTTATTTAGAAGGAGGACTTCTCTTTTGGGTGGATTGATTCTTTAAGTAGTTTCTAACGAACTTGCATGCTTTTCTCTTGTTAATATAATTTAACTTATGCATGGTTTAAATCATAGTATTAGCACATAGCACTCATAATCTTTCAATTTTGCAATCAAATTTTCTATTTCCATTTCCTAAATCTCTTGTGTTGAGAAAATTTACTTTCATGGTTGTTTAAGCTACAATATTTACAAATCTTTTGGGCAGCTCATTCTATTTGCTACAACATATCATAAGAAAACATTTCACCTTTGGCTATATTCCATTTCCTTAGCATTTTTCTACATATTCTTTGTTGCTACATGCTTCACCATTTTATGTCAACTTGTGCTTAATGTTATCTTAATCATATTGTTCATTGATATATCTTTTGAAGTATTTTTCATTTACTTGGAGCAAACTTGCAAATTTTGGTCCACTTGTGAGTTTCTATTTACATGCAATTTACTTTTACAAAGCTTGTGATTCAATGATAATTTCCATCTATTGTTCCCATTAAGATATATTGGACACTCAAAGAATTTGATCTCATTAAAATCTCTTGGGAAACAATAACATCCGCATGTATTTCATTTAGGCATGCTCAACAATAATTTGCATTTCTAATTAATTTTCCTCTAAGCATAAGCTTGGTTGAAAGACACTTTTAGGGACCCATTTCTTTCATCAACTTGAGGGACATAGACCCTCTTTTGTGGTTCACATGGTGACCTTGTAGTCGTCAGAGTCACAGTCTCTGCATCGCCAAAGGCATCGGGTGTGTTGGATATTCCAGGGGAGAGATCGTTAATACAACCTCAATTGTCTTTCTCTAGATGTTTTTCCACAACTCACATTAGAAACTTGTTTCAAAACAGTTGAAAGAAAGGCTACACCTAGATAGGAATCTAGTTTTAAAATTTACCAAGATAACTACATCTCACACTAGATGGATTTGCATATCATTTTAACTTATTCACTTTAGAGTATTTCAAATTTACTTGCAAATTTGAATTTACTTTAGAGGGTTTGTAATGGTTGTCGAGCGAACACGTGGGCTTGATGAAAGGTTTGGTGGCTGAATAGGTGTGGAGTCTCGGGAGCAATGGTTTTGAAGCGTGAGAGATGGGGCCTTGGAGGAGCTAGAGGAGAAGCGACTTAGGTGTTGACCACAATTTGTGTTAGGTCCCTATAATACTAGTGTATTCCCTTATTATTATTGTCATTGTATCCCCTTATTTTTATTTTTGTGGTCATGTTGTCCCCTTATTGTTATTATTGTGCCACATAGAAGCCCACTATTGTTATTGTTGTGCCCTTACATTATTATTATGTTGGCTTTGACTATATTGTGACCCCTTAGACTCCTATATATAGAAAGGAGGTCTTGTCATTTGTATCATCCAAGAATTATTCATTTGTGTAATGTAAAGGAAGTTGCCCCCTCAAAGAGGCTGATTTTTAAGTCGTTGATCTATCTTTTCTTCTATTTTTTGAGCTGGTTGCATAAAAATTTATGTGCAGATCGAATTGTGGGAGTGGATTGATGCCGTTGAGTGTCAGGTATAGACAATTTGTGGGATAAATATTGATGGGAAGCTGCATGAATTGGGTTGCGGGTTTAACATGGAAGGGGGTGGTCCGTGTGTGTGGTGGCTTGCTTGTGACCCCCTGCTCATCCTTCCTAGTCTACGCCTCCTCCTTGGTCCTTTGCACCTCAGTGTCATTCCCAGCCAACCAACTAGTCATTTCAACCATATGCTCCACCACAAGCTCAGTGGAATCCACCACCCCAACGGTGGAGGCTCCAGTAAAACAATGTTCCTGTTTTATTGCCTTCACTACCTGCCCAACCACAGCTATTACACTATGCTCCACCTAAAAAAACCCAGATGTCTGCCCAACCAAATCCAAACTCGAACAACAGACAGGCACAACAAGTATACAGTGGAGAGACATCATATCCAGCTTATGTTGTGGAGATCTAGGAAATTAACCTGAGATCTGGGAGAGTTCTCCTAGATAACCAACCTCCACCTCCACCTAGGGAGGTTGAAGAAGAAAGAGAGGAAAGCATTCTTAAAGTAAATCCATCCTTTCCTGACAGATTAATTCAACCACTCCAGCCTACCCCAGAAGAGACTGAATTTATTGGAGAATTGAAAAACCTATGTCTCAAGATTCCACTTCTCGAAGCCATCAAGGATGTACCTATTTACAACAAGTTGATTAAGGAGAAGTGTTTCAAGCATCCAAGGAGGCAAGAAAGAGATTACCCTACCATTAATGTCATTGGACAACTGTTCGAATTAATGCTGGGGCAGGTAATTTGTCCAAAGTATTTGGACCCTGGAAGCCCTGTAGTAGATGTGCACATCAATGGCACCATTGTCCCACACACTTTGATCGATCTTGGGGCTACCATTAATGTGATGACCAAGGACACCATGCTCAAGCTCAACCTCCAAGGTTCATTGAGAAAGACCACAAAAATCCTGCAACTTGCAGATCGCTCCATAGTGACCCCTGAGGGGATTGTGGAGGATGTGATGGTCTCCATTGACTCTTGGGAGTACCCTACAGATTTCCTAGTTCTCCAGCCTAAGGCTAATCTTATTGGTTACCCTCTCATCCTTGGGAGGCCTTGGTTTGCCACTGCCGATACTTACATCAGCTGCAGAGCTGGGAATATGACCATCAAGAATAGGAATATGTCTAAGCAGTTAGCCCTATACCCTCCTACTCAGCCATCTCTAGAACGTGATTTACCTTTATGGATGGAAGAGGAGGAAGAAGATGAAGTTTACTATGCCCAACTGTATACCTTAGAAACAACCATGGGAGGAGGACAATAGGATGAGGATGATTTGATTGAGCACCTACTCCAAAGTCCAACTCCCAGTACATTGTCCCTAGAAGAAGTAGTAAAGGAAACCTAGAACAACCATCCAATTATTTGTACTTGGCTGATTCCAACCCTATCCATGTCAAAACCATAGAGTTTGGCGTTGAGAGAACTTTGAAAATCAATCCATCTCTTTATGTTCTCCAAGAGGAGAAGTTGTGCAACATGCTAAAGGAACATCTGGATGCTTTCACTTAGAGTTACAAAGAAATGAAGGGAGTAAAACCCTCAGTGTGTACTCACCACATTCACATCAAAGAAGGTAGCAAGCCAGTCTAGTAGCCCGAAAGGAGGATGAATCCAGCTCTTAAAGATATAGTCAAAGAAGAATTGCAAAAATTTCTAGATGCATGATTCGTTTATCCTATCTCTGACAGTGAGTGGGTCTCTCTTTTGGTGTTAGTTCCCAAGAAAAATGGTAAGTGGAGGATTTGTGTTGATTACAGGGAGTTGAACAAAGCCACAAATAAGGACCATTTCCCTCTACCTCTCATCGACCAAGTGCTAGATGGTTTAGCAGGGATAAAGTTTTACTCTTTCCTAGATGGATTCAACAGGTACAATCAAATCCAAATTATCCCGGAAGACCAGGATAAAACCACCTTCACTTGTCCTTGGGGCACTTTTGCCTATAGGGTCCTTCCTTTTGGCCTATGCAATGCTCCTGCCACTTTTCAGAGAGCAGTCCTGAGTATCTTTGCTGAGTTAGTCCATGATGCAGTAGAAATTTATATGGATGATTTCACACCTTATGGGGGTGATTTCGAGGAGGCTTTGTCCAACTTAGGTAAGGTACTGAACAAATGCATTGCAATGAACCTGTCTCTCAGCCCTGAAAAATGTGAATTCTTGAGGATTGCAGGGACCGTGCTGGGTCATTCAATATCTCAACAAGGACTGTAGGTGGATCCAAACAAAATAGCTATCATCCCAAGGGTCCCACCTCCTCAAAAGCAGAGAGATGTCAGAAGTTTCTTAGGGTTAGCTGGATACTACCGAAGGTTCATAAAGGACTTCAACAAGTTGGCCTCTCCTTTATTTGGGTTGTTGGCTAAAGACTCTGAGTTTATATGGTCAAAAAGCTGTCAAGAGGCCTTGGACATCCTGAAGAACAAGTTAACCACTGCACTGATTCTCCGAGGCCCAAATTGGGTCCTTCCTTTTCACATTCATGCTGATGCCTCACACAAATCCATAGGAGCAACCTTAGGTTAGATAGATGAAAAATTGCCTTATGCCATTTACGTTATGAGTAAGAATCTGTCAAAGGCCGAACTTAACTACAAAGTGACCGAAAAGGAGCTCCTGGTTGTTGTGCATTCATTGAACAAATTTAGGCATTATATTGAAAGTTATCAAACATTTTTCCATGTTAACCATGCTGCAATCAAATATTTAATGAATAAACCCAATGTGAATGCTCGTATTATAAGATGGTTACTTTTATTACAACAGTTTGATCTAACTATTGTTGATAAGCCTGATAAGGAAAATGTTGTTGCTAATTTTTTGTCATGATTAACTCTGCCTGTAGGTGAGGAGGGAATGGTTGATGACCAGTTACCAGATGAACACTTGTTCTCCATTTCAGTTCTCTCTCCATGGTTTCCAGACATAGCAAACTATTTGGTATCTACATAGTTCCCACCGAACTTGTCCTCCAAAGAGAAAAACAAGATTATAAGGAAGAGCGTCCCCTTCACTTGGATTGGTGGCAATCTCTTCAAACTTGGCCGAGATCAAATCTTGAGAAGGTGTGTCAGGGAGGAGGAAGTCTTTGAAATCCTTTTGACCTATCATGATGGGCCTTGTGGAGGTCACTTTGCAGAAAAGAGGACAACATTCAAAGTGTTACAAGTAGGCTATTATTGGCCCACTCTTCATTAGGATGTGAAAAGATATACTAGTCAGTGTGATCGGTGCCAAAGGATGGGAAAGCCTACTCCAAGTGATGAAATGTCTCTGTAGCCTCAAGTGACTTTCGAGCCATTTGACAAGTGGGGTATGGACTTCATTGGACCTATTGACCCTCCTTCCAAGAAAAAACAATACATCATTGTGTGCAATGAATATCTGACTAAGTGGGCTGAAACCAAGGAAATTAAGGCAAAAATAGAGGAGAAGGTAGCTGAGTTCCTAAGGGAGAATGTATTTTACAAATTTGGGTACCCGATAGAGCAGGTCACTGATCAGGGCAGCCAGTTTACCTCCAACATGATTGAAGACTTTCTCAGCCAGCACAAGATCAAACATAGGACCTCCACTCCCTTTCACCCACAAGCTAATGGGCAAGTGGAGGTGACCAACAGAGCGCTGGAGAGCATCTTGACCAAAGTGGTTAACAACATCAGGAAAAATTGGGCAGATAGACTAGTTGAGCCCCCTTGGGCCTATAATACCACTTGGAAGACCACCACTGGATTCACACCCTATGAGCTGTTCTATGGGCAAAAGGCCCTGCTATCCATTGAGTTTGAGTATAACACATTAAGGATGGCAGCCCAACTAGATCTAGATCTTAGCAGTGCACAAAAAGAGAGATTGCTTCAGTTAAATGGTTTAGATGAATTCATAATGCAAACCCTCTTACACACAGAGGTAACTAAACTTTAGAGGAAGATATGGCATGATAAGAAAATCAAAGATAAACAATTTCAAGAAGGTGATTGGGATTTGTTATATGATTCCAGATATAAATAATTTAAGGGCAAGTTAAGGACAATATGGCTAGGACCTTATGTTATAGAAAGATGTCATGAGAATGGTTCAGTACAGATCAAAACCATAGATGCAGAGGCCATTCCTTTACTTGTTAATGGGCACAGACTGAAAGTTTACAGGAGGCCATTGTCAAAGCAAGAGTTCATTGATGGTATCAATAAAAAAGTGATGGCGGTGGAGCAAGTTTCAGCACCTGCCTCATCAAATCACCGAGAGAAAAACAAACGAAAAATAAGGACTCAGGTGAAAACCTCCATGAGGTGCCTGAGTCCCACTATTGGGTTGAAAACCTCTTGGGGCAGCCCCATGGTGTTGAAAAAAAAAATAAAGAAGGAAAAAAAATATCTGTGGGTGGGCAAACAGCTAGGATGAAAACCTCTTAGAGGCAGACTAGTTGTTTTCAAAAAAAAAAAAAGAAAAAAGAAAGAGAAAAAAATCATGAAAATTTCTATTTGCAGGTCAGCAAGGAGGACGATCAGAGGACAAAGGAGGATAAAAAAGGGACCTATTTCACTCACTTTTTTATTTTTCCAACCATTTTCATTCATCACTCCACCATTTATTTCATTTTTTCTATCATTTGCTTCAGTTTACAAGGGGACTGTGTTTTCTACAAGATCCCTGTAAATCTATAGGATCCTCTGAAAACCTACAGGATGATCTTGTAGGAATTACAGCGGCTTGGAAATCCTATAGAAAGTGACCCTAGGGAAAGAAAATGACCTGCCATGTCAAAAAATTAACATCCCTACATCACCACTTCATTACCATACCTCTTTCCACTGTGATCGCCCCTTCATTCATCATTAAAAAAAAATCAGTTTCCAATTTTTTTTCACAGTCCTCAAGAGAAAACACAGAGAAAAAATGAAACAGAGAGAAGAGGAGAGCAACACCTGAGTATTTCTTATTCTCAACATTCCTAGTCTTCCTCTCAATCCATGTCATCATCCTCCAAATCCCAACAGAAGAAATGATTAGAAATTCCGAGGGAGGCACAGCTACAAGTCATCTTGTAGCAACCTATCCCACAGAATACAAATCGTGATTGCAACAAGCTTCCAGCATGAAGATCCAAGAGAAGAAAAAGCTCCAGAGCAACAAAAACACCATCATCTTCAACATCAGGTACCTGCACATCAAAGGAATCATCAGAGAGAAATAAAAAAGGAAGGAAAAGTAGCCTGCAACCAACACATAGCAAGCACATCAGGTCTTCGACAACTGAAGCAACGTATTAGCACCACAGGTAAGTATCTCGCTTCACTCTCTTATTTTCATAATGTAGTCAAAATATGTAAAGGTTACGAGCAAGTTGGTTTATAAGAGAAAGGTGGCTAGTTAACTTGGCCACCTTTGTTTAGTGGACGAAGACAAAACAGTTGGTCCTCCCACACATGGCAGCAGTCAAGTCAAATAAAGAAAGGAGAAAGAAAAATCAATTAAGTCTACGAAGGCATGAACTGAGAGTTGATTACGAGGAGAAGGGAATGATGAGGTAGTGGGGGCCAATGATCCAAAAATAGAAAACGTACCTCCGCTGCCAGCACACCACCTCACATAACTTGGACATAAGAGGAAATTATTGTTGATCCTGTGCACTCATGCATTCATTTCCTTGAGGCTCACTCTAGCAAAGTCGCTCTCATACCTAGGCAAGCTACAGAAGAGAAAATTCCACCTTTCTCCTACACAAGATTTCATACAGGATTACACAAGAAATCCTATAGGATCACACATGAATCCTACAGGATATAGATAGACAGTCTACATGATTGGTCGAGAGGAGTTTTAGAGGGGAAAACATGGGGGTTGGCTATAATAAACACTATGAGGAGGTAGGCTCTATAATTACTTCCGTTTTTCAAAGTTAATTGAACAGAAAATCAACTAGTATTGAGTGAATTTGGCATCTAGGTAAGGGAATTGTCTCCACAGTTCTTTCAATTATTTACTTCTGCATTCAAAAATTGTATTGACCATCTCAGCTCCTCAAAATTCACCAACCAAAATGACAGGGGGGTTTAATAGAAGGGAGCCCATTAACACTGTGAGAATACACCAACACCCCCAGGTGTTAGAAATCTTCACAAGGCATAATTGGATGGGGTATTTTGAAAAATTAAGAGGGTATGATGATGAAGCGGCCCGAGATTTTTCTCTCTCCCTCAGTCCAATGACCAGAGTCTATGCCACTGTTGTGGTGAGAGGCATCTCCATAGAGCTCACCCCTGAATTCATAAGCAAAATTATCACACTTCCCTAGGAGTTCCTTAGGGAAAGGAAGACAAGGGAGATAGCCAGATTGCCAAGAAGAAGTTCTTTTTAGAGGGAGAAGAGCCCATTGAGGACAAAAATGGAGTAAGGAGAACAAGCCTACCATACCCCTGGAATGAGGTGAGCTACCACCTTATCAAATACATATCATGTGAGGGTAGGTATAGTGTGGTTTATGGGTATCACTTTAGGCTTCTTGAAGAGTTGAGGTTTGGAGCAGAAACACCTCCTCACCACAGGCTTAGCATACCATACTTCCTCCTGCAATCACTGATAGATACAAGCATAAAGGTTCAGGAGGGAAACCACCAACAGTTATTCCACCATGGTTTAATTAGAATCATCATAGAAGATTCCCTCCACAACCTCAGAATTCCTATCCAATGATCAATTTTCAGAGACATGCAAACAGAGGAGGATATCAAAGCCCTCACATATGACATTAGTCCTATTGTCAGTGAAAAATATGAGGAAGAGACTGAAACAGATGGAGAAGAAGCAGAGGGGTAAGAATATGAGATAGACGAGGAGGAAGAAGAGGAGAAAGAGAAGGAAGGTGATGAGGAAACAGAGGAAGATGTTGAGGAGAAGACTGATAAACAAGATGAGGACCTAGAAGGAGGAGAAGAGGGGAAAAACATAGAGGAAAAGAGTAATGGAAAAGAGGAGGCAGAAGACAAGGAGGAGTCACCTTTTCCAGAACCCACTGAGAGAGAAGCAACGTCTCCCCTCACTTCTCTTAGCACTGCTATCAAACAAAAAGACAAAAGACAGAGGCAGACCCCCTTATATTTCAGAACAAGGAAAAGCACAAGGATAAGGCAGGGGAAACCCCAAACTCCAACCAAAATTCCCATTGTAATTGAGGACTCACCTAAACAGTAGGAGAAAATGCCTCCTCCTAAGTCTCCTATCACCTATGTGAGAAGTCCTGTAACTAGATCCACCTCATCCAAAGGAAAATAAATCCTACATGATACACAACAGGACCTACAGGAAGCAGAAGCAGTCCTACATGAGACTTTGCTAAACCTATAGGAGACTCAAAAATTGGATAAGGAGGGAAGCCTACAACAAGAAACTAAAGAAGAGGACCTAGAGCTAAGGGAACCTAGCCCCCAACCTAACCTTGACTCCTACTACAGATTTATTGAAGGGGGTAGGGTCATTCCACAAAAATTTGCTATTCCATTATTCTTTGAGCTTGAGAAGGAGAGAGCCAAAAATCATAGATGGATGTAGATTGCCAAGTCTAAGGGGGTGGAGGAAATTGGTCACATGGATGAGAAGTTCAGGGAGATGGGTAGAGAACTAAGTATCTTGAGAGATAGAGAGGCCATAATGAAAATTCCGTTAGAGACAGAAAATGCATGGTTGAAGGGATAGCTACAATAAAGAGAGAATCAATTAGCATCCATGGCCATTCTCTCTTTGGAAGCAATCCACTGCAGGATGCCAGCTAAATCCTATGCCCTATACCTTAAGGAACAATGGCTGTAGTTCCAAATCAAGACCCTAGCACAGAGAGGCACTATGCCATTTCAGGATTATAAACAGTTCATTGATCTTTGTGATCAAAGTACATTGGAAGATAGGGCCAAGATGTCTGAGTTTTATTTGCATAACATGGCCTTAACAGACATGAATGT
Source organism: Pinus tabuliformis (assembly GCA_031772625.1). Taxonomy (NCBI): domain Eukaryota; kingdom Viridiplantae; phylum Streptophyta; class Pinopsida; order Pinales; family Pinaceae; genus Pinus; species Pinus tabuliformis. The sequence goes on along the minus strand of CM062819.1, from coordinate 355,636,026 downwards.
ATGGGACCCTAATGCCAAGCTAGGAGATTTACAGTTGATGGCTTTGGCATCATGGATGAACCATGAGGAAGCAAGGGCTACAGAAATGAAGAAGATATTGGCAAGAGAACAAACAGAGCCTCTTATGATCAGAGCTGAGCAGTCCAATCCAATGGCCCTCATTAGTACACATAATTTAATTGCAAATGATCCTCAACTTGCACCCAGGTATCTTGCTTCCCAAGAGCAAGAAATTTCACATTTTGAGGACATGTTCAGGTTGTTAGGGGATGATAGCATGCAATCTTGCTTGAGGAGATGGAACACATTACCATACAGTTTAAAGATAAGAGAGTACCACTCTCCTAAAATAATGAGAGAAGCATTGAACAAGGCACCCATGTACAAGCAATCTATGCAAAGGCTCAAAGTCAATTGGATTGGCTTGAGACTCAGTCTGCCACTGCTCTTGGGGATGCTAGAAGGAAGGAAGGAATAAGAATAAAGGAGGCAGTGGGAGGAGGTAGAAAAGAAGGTAGGTTTCTATGCACAAGAAGAGGAAACCACAACAGAGGCATGGGATGTCAGGGAGGCCACTAGAGCTATGAAAGACATGGATATTGATTGAGTTGCTCAGAGGATGAGAAACACTTTCAATAGGGGGTGATGATGAACCTCATCATTGGGTAATTATATGGGCCTTAATTCACCTCCTAGATTAGTCAAACCAACTCTTCTCACAACTTATTATATGTTTTGATTATATTTTGTTTAATGAGATGAGTTAAAGTGAGATATTATGGCTAGTGGACTAATATGCATTGAATGCAGGTTTGGAAGAGAAAATCAAGGAATTTTGGCAAGATTAAGGTTTGAAACTCGAATGGGACAATGGAGAGAGATTGTAGGAGGTAAATCCTCCTCATCTACTCCTCCCCCATTCGAATATTCCTCCATTAATCCCACCATCTCGGAGTGCAAGCAGCCAAGTCATGAAGATTAGAAGAAAGCCAAGCAAGTGATAGACAAAGAGTTAGTTCACCTCGAGTTTGGGAACCGAGCCTCCCTAAATTTAAGGAATTTGTTGGAGACTTCAGTTGTATAAGTAGAGAGGCCTAGAGCCTCATTATGATTCAAATTTTTATTGTAAAAACTCTAGTTATTGTCGAGCTCCAGACTTGTGGAAGATTTTGATGTAATTTTCTGTTTTGATAATAGGAGTGAATTTGTTCTTGATCTAGTACTGAGTTAACTTAGAGAGCTGAAGCTCTTGGGTTAGGGCCCAACCCTAGCAGCAAAGGCTCCTCTTCTTGTATCTGTATGCTTATCTTAGTTTCATAGATTCATGATTAAACCGTCTTTAAAAGTATTTCATTGCAAGTAGTGTAGATTCGATTAATTCTTTATTAGTTTGCTTCCATTTGTGCCTTACTTCAGTAGCAGGTTAGAAGGGATAAAAGAAGCACCACAAAGATGTCAATAGGTGTCTTGGCCTCACTTCTTCCTTCTCAGATCATGATTTGAGGAAAAGACCCTTATGCAACCCCAGAAAGACAAATTTCCATTTCTTTCATAATATTTAGAGTTTACTGTACTTGAACCAACGTTTGATCAATTTTGCAAGCGTAGGATTTCATTGCCATCTCTTCTATCTTCATTCTTGCAGTATATCTCATCCATGATTCCATTTTCTTCAGCAATTTCCTCGTGCATAAGGTAGACAGTTAGTTCATTAAATTATGCTTTTATAGCTCATGAGAATTCTTCTTGTTTACATGAATTTTTGGAAATTACACATGTTTGATGCAGAGCAGGTGCTTCAGAAGTAGAAAGAGATCTCATAGCAAGCAACCACTTTCCAACTTCATCCACCCATAGACATTCCTTTTTTTCATCAAGACCTTCACCAATTTCATCATTTTACATAGAAATTCCCTCAAGAATTTTGAGCGAATCCAACCATCTCCTAAACTTGGTTTTGGTTTCTGAGTGATCCTAGGCCTTTTTTCACTCCATTCCACCCATCAACCACCTTCCCTAAGCCTTCCATCACCTCCAATGCCCATCGTTTTACTCTCGGCTGTATGCTGTAGAAATACAGGGAATCCTGTAGCTTTCTAGTACACCTTGTAGGTTTTCTTGTAGTTGCCTGTTTTGAGGTCAAATTGAGGGAAAACCTCTAGGAAGCCTCCCAAGGTCACCCAAGGGTCTCCCAAACCTTCCAACCATCTCCTGAACTTTGCAGCCATCCACCAGCATCCCTAAGACACTTGCCACATCACCAAAAGAGATTAGCTTGCACACTTGATTTTTCATGAAAAGCATAAAAAGACAAAACAAATTTATTACAACCCTTCACATGCATAACAATGATGTTTGATGTTTTTACTTCCATGCTTAGGATAGTAGCATTTTGTTCATGTTAGCAGTATTGCAAAGCATAGCTCTTAGCAGTTAATTAGGAAATGGTGTGCCTTAACATTGATTTTCAGTCTTTTTGATTTTTGCAGTAGATCAGCTCTCTCTTAGAATATATTTATATTTCTTTCATCAAGGAACCAAGCTTCTTCTGAATTCATAGAAGTTTGGCTTGAAAACCCTAGTGGTCTCTCGCTAGATGAACAATGACGAAAAGGCAGAACCATCACTTTTACTTGTGTATACAACACTGTCACCTCCAAGTTTGTATGAACCCCGGGTTGATAAAGTAAAACTGGTAGCCCAAGAGTTGCAACATTCTTGCTCCAATATTGGTGCTCATCACTAAGACTAACAATCTTTTGCAGATTATTCCAACCCTTCCATTAGCCAGCTGATGTTGGAATATGAGAAATTTATATAGGCATGAGAGAGGGGATATGGTTCCTCTTATGATGGGAAGGAGCCTTATCTCTTGGTTTGGTTCCCTTTTAATAGGGGAAAGGAGCCCAAACAATGTCTCTTGGCTCTATCTCGACTAACCATTTACCAAATTTTCGTTCACGAAAATTCTAGATCTGGAAGCTTCGACTCCATTTTTAAAACTTTCCAAAAGAGGATCGGTGCGGGTAATCAAGGGATAACAAGGCTGATCAGCATGGGGATTAATGTTATTCTCAACAGATTGGTGCGGGGAAGAAATGAGGGATAACTCCGGCCTTTAAAATTGGGTTTTAAGGAAGTATCTCTGGAAATGATGTAAAGGGAAAATGCTTTGCAGATGGAAAGTGACTCAGAGAGATGTTCTTCATGATAGGGAAGTACATAGAGTTTAGTGTAGAGGTGCTCCAAGATCAAGGAACATGGAGTATAAGGACAGTGGCAAATTTCTGTGTAACACCTCTCTCCTGATCTTGAAAGGGTTTTTAGAGAGAGGTTGAATAGACTTTCTCATAGTAGAGCTATTGCTAGTCTTAGGCAAGAGGTTATTTATGATATTCATTTTCTTTTTGAAGAACAGTTAGAGCCTAGCATCATGAATGATCATTTTTCTCCTTGTGACTTCATTAACATAAATGGCTATCCTCACAATATCCCTGACAATACTTTTGAAAAGTTGTCTTCGTTCGAAGGTAACAATGCCATTAGTGCTACATCACATGTCAAAAACTTTAATGTTTATATCTTTAAATGGTGTAACACTACTAACTATGAGGATGCGAAGATGAGACTTTTTGTTTTGTCTTTAGAGTAGGATGCTATTGATTGGCTCACTGAACAACTTGTTAAATCATATAACTCTTTACAAGCCATTCTAACTGCATTTTTAATAAGTTTGGAGAGAAGAAGGAAAATATGAATTTGATCAATGCCATTAGAAACATGAAGAAAAATGAGAATGAAACCATGGAGGAGTTTGACAAGAGATTCAATGAATTAGGCATGCCTGCTATTGTTAAACTTCCTGATGAATTTATTTTATGCTCATATCTAGATGTTTTTGGTGTTGACACTACATATGAGTCGAGGAGGAAGGATCCTACAAATTTAAGTGTAGCTCAATCTGAAGCCTCGAAGATAGAAAGGGATAGAAAGCAATCAAGAAAATATGAAATTCTTGATTTCCATATAGGGCCATGAAAATCAAAGGATTGAAAAGGCAAAGGCCAAGTAAGAGACTACACATGATCCTATTAAAGAATTAACTCAACTCATCAACAACATGGAAGCAAATCACATTAAAGAAATGAAAACCATACAAAATAGGTTGGTGGCCATGGAAAGATCACAAGTGCAAAGATTCCAACCTAGGCAAAATGATACATGGAAAAAGAATAAAGGCCCTTAACAGGATTATAGGCCTCCAAATCCATTAGAATCCACCAAAATGGTAGATCAGTTCCCCTTTTTTGTAGGCCATATAATGAGTTCCATGAAGAGTCTGCATGCCCATATGTAAAAAGAATTATGGAAGGCATCATGTTGTCAGATGAACATGTAGGAACAAATAGTCAAATCGATATGTTCTCCATGGAAGATCAAATATACACCATTGAAAGAAATTAAGAGATTGAACATAGGCCTAATAATCTTGGGGTTGACAATATGATTGCAAATTTTGATGAAGTCACTAAGATTTTTGGGGAAAAGACTACATCTGGACAGATTCTTGCTATCGAAAAACACAAAGAGATGACTTATCAGAGAAGAGATATTCAAGACCAGAATAATCACAATGAATTTTCTCCTCCTACTTCAGAATTAAATTTTGACTTGGGAAATTGGGTGAATAATGCAAAGGTTTCTATTCTAGTGACAAAACTTTTAAAGGTACCATCTCAAAGGGCCAAGTTACTAAGCGCCATTGAAGTTACCCAAAGAGAAGAAAAGCCTAATGATGAACCAAAATATGAGGAAATTGTGTTGAAAGGTATGAACTGTTATGTGGGGAACGAAGATCATCTACCATTTTATGTTTCTTTGATAGTGAATGATTGTCTTTTACATAAATGCATGCTTGCTTTAGGGGCTTCATCAAATTTCATGACCAATAAAGTCACGGAGAAACTGAATTTAAGGGTATCTAGGCCCTATCACAACATATGTTTAATGGATTCTAAAAGAATTGAAGTGCATGGGATAATTAAAGATTTACAGGTTTTCCTAGCTGCATACCTAGACAAAATAATGACTATGGATATTGTTGTTATAGATGTTCCTGATTCATGGGCAATGCTCCTATCAAGAAAATGAGCATCAGATCTAGGTGGTAGCCTTCAAATGGAATTATCATATGCCATAATCCCCATGCTTGATAATACCTTTGTTAGACTTGATCGGGAGTTAGAGAAAATATATCATGTTGAGGATCCAAGGAAACCCAACAATGAGATTATCTATAGATCATGCTAGATAGGAAGTGAAGCAGTGTTGCCAAATTTATCCCCCCCAACAGAACAAATTCAAAACAAAGAAATTAGGCATAGCTCAACAATATTGGGTACTTCTAATATTCCATCAGAGCATTTTCAAGACAAAGAGGTAGGATTGATAATAATTTCATCATCATCACCATCACAACTAACCAAGAAGAAAAGAAAAAGGCGAAAAAGATATAAAAAATGAACCATCAGTTTTGAGCAGGATCAAGCCTCAACGCATCAATAGTTGAAAAAGGAAAAGGAAGAGGTTTGGTATATCTGATGGCCACAAACATGTTAACATTGGGGCAAGTCATAGTCCTAAGATAGTCAGAATTGGACAAGGTACATCATAGAAAGAACCTATGGATTTTCCTCTGAGTAGGCAGGTTTTCAAGATGGATTTCATCGAAGACATATGATGCCATAGAACATATTTTTGCATCATATTTCTAACCTTATGCCTTTATTTTATAACCTTAACCTAATTAGTTTTATTTCATGAATAAATTGTCATTTATGTTCTTATAATAAATTTCAATTTCTTCATTTCTATACTTAATTTTATTTGATGATATTTTTAATGGACACTGCTGAGTTATCAGTGGATGCAGATTTCAAGTTCTTGCACACTATCACTTTCTATCTAGCATACATCCCCATATGGAGCTGAATGTTGACCACTTGAGTAGCACCTAATGATTATATGAAGGCTCCATTCCCAAGGATGATCCAAAGGAAACTTGTACCATCATATATCATCAGTCAACAAAGTTTTTTTTAACTCTACTTCTATTTCTAATTATCTTTCTTGTACCCATATTCCACACCCTAGGAATTGTAATAAGTGATACTAGTAGTGATGAGTTTTGAGATTGTAATAGGCCTAGGATGTTGGGATTTGATCAACAAACAATTATACCTTGAAGTGTTTTTTTATCTGGTTAATTATTCCTTCTATTTAAGAGGTGGATAATTTTCTATGTTTTTTCATTCACTTTTTACCAAAAATATGGGGTGATGGTTTGAAGGTTGAGCCCCTAAAACATCTTAGTGTCTAGAGTCTATGTATATTACCATACTAGATTACACAAAAAAATTATTGGAATTTGGTTAGGTCTAGGTAGTTATTTTTTATTGTTTTTTATTTTCGCACTGTGAAAATTGCAAATAAATTTGTATTTAAATTGTAATAAGTGTAGTATAGAGAAGTTGTATGGGGTATGAGTAATAAAAATTACACATCTCATCCTCAAATTTCTACTATGACACACTTTGAGGGGTTAATAATGTGTTCTGGATCCTCAAAACCCACATTTCCTAAGTTTAGTGGAAATTGTGGCATTTAATTAGGCTAGAATTAAACAAAATAGAGAGAAATAAATTATTCCATGTGACAAAATGACGTGGAAATGACTTGGAAATTATCTTAAGTCAAATATTTGAGTCAATGGACATGTGGAGGATGACTGAGCACATTGCATCATAAATACACCATTATTTCACAAAATCAAATTTCCTAGAGATAAAGCAGCGATTGCACATGTGGAAAATCAATTTTATTAGAAGAGCTCATACACTAGAGGAATATTCGATGGAATATGTGGAGTAAGGATTTCGTGGGGTTGTCTCTCACTATTAACTCGAGTGCTTCTACACTTAGCATTTCACTATGGAGGATTACGATTTTCACTTGGAGGAGATCACACAATTACTAGGGATCTGTGCATAGCATCTTTGGGATCATCATTTGAGGTGGCAACACTTGGTTTGAATTTGATTGGTTTGACTGGAGTTATTTCATTTCTTTGGTTCAATCATGGATATGTTTACTATTCCATACAAAGAATTATATTTTCCTTAGGTGCCACATGAGGAATTTGATTTGCCTTGGTGTCTCTATCATCTCTACTGGGAGCTCGACTTGCTCTTTCTTGAGATTTTCTCCAAGTTCAGTTCTCACATGCATTCTTCCTTGAAATTTTATAACAACTCTCTATATAATGAGGCTATGGGATCTCATATTGTATCATGTTATGAGCTATTGGGCTTGAGGAGACTCTGTTTGTTTGTACTTGCATATTTTTAATATAATCAAGACTTTGGGGATACATGGCTTATGTTCTCTTGGTGCTATGAGGTGACTTATTTTCATGCTATTTCTTTTATGTTCATTTCCTTTTGCATATTGAATGAATATTAGATTGTATTTTGCCATCTTATTTGGATTGGTGTGTGCAAACTATCTTGCACACCCATTGATTTAGAGTAATATTCTAGGAATAAGCTTTCTAAGTCATTTTCGGAGGAATGCTTGGTTATCTTGTTTATTGTATTGCTCTAATCCATGTATGAACTAATATCTCTTTCAAGTGTGTAGGAAATATTTTTGTTTTGTGTGTAGGAATCCATCTGGAAGTGGGGGAAATCTTCACGAGATCAACCAACTCCTGGAGCCATAACGATCCAAGACTTTGCCATCTTCCACTCCAAAGTCTTCCATCCAACGAAGCAAGAGGGAGTTTCTTTATTCTATAGTTACTTGATCATCATTTAAATACTTATTTTATTTTAGTTTTTTCATAGTCATATTTACTATTTAAGAGCTATCATCAAAATTAGGTAAGTATGGGAGTTTACTCCCAATACTTGAGCTTGTAATTTTGCACATTAAATTTGTATTCTAGTTTGTTTGTTTTGATTTATTTTCAACTAATTCTTGGTTTTCATTTTGCATCTCATAAGATTTAAGCATTGGACAACAAAGAGCTTTGATGATAGACATTGAGAAACTACTTACTTGTGTGCATGTAGGATTTCGTCACCCATTTCAAGGATTGGTTTTTCGGGGGAAACTCTGAGCACTTAACGGAGGCCGTAAGCATTTAAGGGGAAGGAGCAAGTTCATTTAGGCTGTGGGTCTTATTGAGTCTTACAACTATCTTTTGAAGGGCATCTTGAGCTTTGTAACTTGTTGTTGTATATTTTTGAGAGAGAGTCTAGCCTTGTTAAATTTATGCAGTTTGTAAAGATTTGTTTCATATTACGGACAATATTTTAGAGGAATTTTAACCCATCTCAAGAATAAATAAAATAAAATTTCTGTTTTGAGGGAGTTTTGGATTTTTCCATGGCATCCTATTTCTTCATTTGAGGAGGGAATTCTTATGGTTTGACTGATTTTTTACTTCTAGTTTTCTCAACTTTCAAACACTTAACTTCATGCTTAATAATTAACTCATTCCAATCCACAGGCAATCTTTGATAATTTTAAATCTCTCACATGCATAAGCTTCAATTGTAAATTTTGAGTAAACTTACCTCATGTGCAAGCATTCAACATTGTGACAAGTTTTGGTTATTCCTTCAAGTACATGTTTCACTTTTTGATTATACACATTTTTAACTTTTGAAGCAATTTGACTGGAACAATCGTAGCTTTAAAAAAAAAGATCTAATTCATTTTCTTATTTCCAATGCAAGCACATATGAGTTCATTTACATGCTAAATTCTCAAAGTTTTATAAGCTTTACATTTTCCATTTATAGAGAATTTGCATGTAAGTATATTTTAATTGGGGAATTAAAAGAATCTGTACTTTCATCTAGACATTTTATTAAAGGATTACCCAAAGCCTCATTAAAATTTTACCTCCAACATAAGTTGGTTGAAGTAGACATCTTAGGGATCCTCTACTCGTCTATTTACTCCTCACTGTGAGATTCATATCATTAGGCAAGGGTGAGGCCTAGGGATATAAGGGTTCCATTGCAATCTTAGTTTAGAACTAACTAATAAAATAAACCAAGAGAATTCTTCATCACATTTACCTTACTTGCAGGTTTCAATTTTTTTTTTTTTTCTTTCTTGATGGTTTAGTGTCTCACAAGCAACATTATTTCCTATTTTCAAGAAGCATTTCCTTTCATGAAAGTATTGTAATCTCCTTTGCAACAAATTAATTTTCTTGTACTTGTAACATTGTCTACTTTAGCAAGCTCTATTTCATGTTTAATGATCATCGCGTTCATGAATGGTTGATGAGTTTCATTTCCTTTTCAAGTACTCTTATTTCATGTTGCAAGGCTAATTGCATGTTGGTTTAAACTTCAAGTTTTTTTATCATCTTCTTTATATTTAGATCACTAATTAATTTCTGTTTTGAAAGATATCTTTATATGCTTTGATTTAGACGTTGATTATATTTTAAAAGCATTTTATATCTTGTATCGATTATCGTGCTAACATCTTTGTTTCCATTTCATGATCACTTTGCTTTCATTGTTGGAAGCATTCTACTTTTGTTTTGAGAAAATGTATCTTTCATTTATGTTGAGCAATTTATCTTAAGGCATTGGTTTTATGGTTTTATCATGTTAATGCTTTTTATTGCTCATATCATATTTTGCTCATAATTCTTAAAAGTAATCCATTTTCACTTTAACACTTCTCCTAAAACCTCACATTTCTTTTAACTTAGCTTTCCACTTAGGGACCACCTCCCATAGCTAACTTAGGAGATAGCTTAAACGGAGAGAGGAGAGATTTAGTGTGACAACCTCTCCTCTTAGTTCCACGCCACCAACCGTACCCTGTGGGGTTAAAGACTTTTCCCATTGATTTATAGGCAGGTGTAGGCGGAAAGAGTAACATTTTTGGCATCGTTTTCAGGGAAAAGCTTTCTTGTACCTAGGAAATCAACTAACCTTTGGTTTTAGCATATTTAAACTTTATATTTAGATTCTTCCTCAAGTGGCGAATCCACTCAATTCAAATTTTGCAAGAGTCTCTACTAGGATCAATTCAAGTGGTCTAGTTAGCCCCTTGTGGTGCAGGAATATCCTCTCTGCGGACAAAGACGATCTCTTTAGCGCAAGAGCATGGGTGTAGCTGCAAATAAGACAATCTAATGTAAGTTCCCTTAGATTGGAAATGGATAATACCCTGTCTCTTGTATCGCTTATCCTTGTTCGATGATGTCCTTGTGTTTTTTCTCCAGCGATCAACTCCTTACTTGTTAATCAAATACCTGAACAAATAGACAAGAAACCATCACACACATGATAACATACAATAGAGTTAAATCTATAATAGAGTTTCATTTATGTTGAACAATTTATCTTAAGGCACTGGTTTTATCATGTTAATTGTTTTTATTGCTCATATCATGTTTTGCTTATATTTCTTAAAAGTAATCCATTTTCACTTTAATACATCTCCTAGAAACCAACATTTTGTTTACTTAGTTTTCCATTTAGGGACCACACCCCATAGCTAACCTAGGAGATAGATTAAATGGAGAGATGAGGGATTTAGTGTGACAACCCCGCCTCTTAATTCCCTGCCACCAACCACACCTTGTGGGGTTAAAGGATTTTCTAAATGACTTACAGGTATGTGTAGGTGATACGAGTAACATGGTGGAACATTCATCAAATGGATCTCAAAACAACCTTTTTGAATGGAACAATTGATGAATAAGTTTACTTTGAGCAGCCCCAAGGATTCAAATTCCATGATAAGGAAACATATATTTGTAGATTGAAGAAGGGCCTATATGCCTTGTAGAAAGCACCTAGGGCTTGGTATGCTAGGATGGATGCATATCTACTAATACTTGGTTTTGTCAAGAGTTTGCAAATCCTAATCTCTACATCAAGGTGTTTAAGAATGAACATGTGATCATACTACTCTATGTGGATGACTTACTAATTACAGCTGTGGATCGTTGTATTCAAGAATGCAAGAAGCAGTTAGCAGCTGAATTTGATAGGAAGGACCTTGGGATAATGCATTACTACTTGGAATTAGAAGTACTTCAACAACAACAAAATGTTGCAGTGTAATTAGTAAGTACTACAACAAGTACTTCTAATACCAAGTACTTCTAATGCCATACTACTTGGGATTATAATTACTTCAACAACAATGTCATACTTCTAATCCCAAGTATTAATGCATTAGCCCAAGGTCCTTCTTATCAAATTCAACTGCTAACTACTTCACTCCACACCTGTAATTAGTAAGTCATCCACTTAGAGTAGTAGGATCATAGGTTCATTCTTAACTACCTTGATGTAGAGATTAGGATCTGTAGAACTCTTGGCAAAACCAAGTCTTAGTAGGTATGCATCCATCCTGGAGTACCAAGTCCTAGGTGTTTGTTTCAAGCCATATAGAGCCTTCTTCAATATGCAAATGTATGTTTCCTTATCATGGACTTTGAATCCTTGGGTTTGCTCAAAGTAAACTTTTTCATCAATTGTTCCATTCAAAAAGGTTGTTTTAACATCCACTTGATAAACGTTTCATCTTTTTACTCCTGTCGCCTACACCTACCTATAAGTCAGTGAGAAAAGCCTTCAACCCCACAAAGTGTGGTTGGTGGCAGGGAATTAAGAGGAGGGGCTTTCACACTAAATCCCACCTCTCTCTGTTTAAGCTATTTCCTAGGTTAGCTATGGGGGTTGGTCTCTAAATGGAAAACTAAGTTAAAAGAAATGTGAGGTTCTAGGAGATGTGTTAAAGTGAAAGTGGATTGCTTTTAAGAATTATGAGAAAAATATGATATGAGAAATAAAAACCATTAACATGATAAAACCAATGCCTTAAGATAAATTGCTCAACATAAATTAAAGATACATTTTCTCAAACAAAAAGTAAAATGCTTCCAACAATAAAAGCAAAGTGATCTTGAAATGGAAACAAAGATGTTAGCACGATAATTGATACATGATATAAAATGCTTTCAAAATATAATGAATATCTAAATCAAAGCATATAAAGTTATCTTGCAAAAGGAAAAGAAATTAGTGATCTAAATATAAAGAATATGATAGAAAGACTTGAAGTTTAAACCAACATGCAATTACGAAATGTTACTACTCGGGATTAGAAGTACTTGTTGCAGTGTGTTTATTACTACTTGAGATTAGAAGTTGTCAAGGGAAATATGTGATCAAGATTTTGCAGAAGTTTGGTATGATGGAGAGTAAACCGATGACAGCTTCAATGATCACTAATTTGAAGAAGTTAAGGAGTTTAGATTCAAGCCTTGTTGATCCATCATATTATCGACATTTGATTGGCTCCTAGATGTACCTTGTGAACTCCCGACCTAACATATGTTTTGTAGTGAATGTTCTTAGTGAATTCCATATGGAGCCAAGGTATGATCATTGGATAGCATCTAAACATATTCTAAGATATCTCTGTGGGTCTATATATCATTATAGGAGATATGATGGTAATGAGATACAATTATTAGGCGATATAGATTTGGATTGTGGAGGCAGTGATGCAGATGGAAAGAGAACTATTGTGGATGTTTTAGCTTGATATCCTCTATGATCTCGTGGATGAGTAGGAAGCAAGATTCAGTTGCATTAAGTAGTGATGAAGCTGAATATATTGCAGCAAGTGAAGTTGGTAGAGAAGTTGTTTGGCTTAGAAAGCTACTATTAGATTTGTTTGAAGGACCATTGGACCTTACCATTATACATTGTGACAACCAGAGTTGTATAAGGTTGACAGAAGACCTATTTTTTCACGCTAGGACAATAATATCAATATTAAGTATCATTATTCACACCTTCTAGATGATTCAATTTTAGATGATTCACACCTTATCTCAATTAATTATGATTAATTATCCACTTTTCCTAAGTTTAGACTTAGGAAATTACTAAAAATAGGCTAATAATATAATTGGGACACTTCTAGATGGAATTTCCAGAAATGATTTCTGGGTTATGGAGAAATCTTGTGTTATAGCCTCTCCAAAAAGCTTCAAGACTAAAAAACCTTCGATGTTACAAAAACTAACAAGTTTCCAGGGTTACTCTGCGAATTATAAGGCGAAATTATGTTTCTGCAAAGGTGTTACGGAAAATCTGCGAAGGTGTTAGGGAAAATTTAAGAAGTTGTAGGTCCGAAATTTTTGTCTTGAAGAGTTTTGACCAACTGTGATTTTTTTTGACTTGGTTTGGTTGGAGGATCTGAAGGAGGGCTAACTTGGTTCCCTGTGGAGGTCTTGGTCTTGGATGTCTCACTTTGATCTGATTCTATAAGAAAAACAATTGTTTTGGTTTTCCCCCTTGTGGGGTTTTGCCCTGGCTTGGAGCTTATATCTTGTGTTCGTTGTCTCTTGTGATCTTCATGCATTTTATGTTTTGGTAATTGCTTGATGAAGAAGACATAATTAAGTAATAAAATCCAACAAACACTCAAGTAATTTTCAAGTAAGAGGAATCAACCCTAATCTACAATAGCATCGATTTCTCTGTTAATTTTTTTTAGGGCTTGATTGTTTTCTATTGTAGATAATTGAATTTTCAACTCTTTTCATCATTTACAAGTTACATTCTACCCATTATATCATCATTAGCAAATATTTAGAGAAAACAATAACATCAACAATGTAGCGGAACAATAAACAACATGCGCAAGAGAGACACCGAGATTTAGGTCAGAGACTAGAGAAAAAACCCACAAGGGGGAAAACCCAACCATATTATTCTTCTATTAGATATTCATAAATTTTCAACTAAGATACAAAGTACAATGAGATACATGAATCACATCAGGCCTCCTAGGGCCAACCCAAGTGAGTTCACAACTTCGTTTGTGAAATGAGAAAAACAAGTCCAATGGAACTACTATCATATCACTGTCACATACAATATGAATATCACTATCATGAAGATCAAGGTCACTGCTATCTCTGCCATTTACCAAGGTCATTGCTATCTCCGCCATTCATCAAAGTCACTTCTATACTAGGATTATGTCATATCAAGGGTTACTATTATGTCATCGTCACTGTCAACATATAAGTATCCTTAAAATAGTTTGCTATCACAAGAGTCTCTTTATCACATTACATTCACCCCATAACATTATAAAGTTATTTAGATTTACATCATTATTCTGAGTTCTCGACTGAAGTCACTCACTGACTGACTCATTCGTGTGACTGAAGCTCCTAGTCGCACACACAACATGCCCTCCATGCGACTGGAATCTAGGGTTTTTGAGTCACAATCACAAACTTTCCAAAGGATTATTTTTATTGTAGTCGTTGGCTTACAAGCTCAAGGGGAGCGATTGGAACCTCCCAGTCGCACGTATGACTCCTCCTCCATGCGATTGGGACCTAAATTTTGAAATTTCAGTTATCTAAAGTATTTTCTCGTTGACTGCAGTGTTCGACAATTGAACACAGATAGAAGCAATTCATTACAGGCTTCAGAATCAGGGTTTTGAGTATAAGCATTGATGGGTTCATTTCATAGATATTGTTTAGTTGATTATTCTAGATAAGTTTATGGTGGAAGATATGGATAATTGTACTCTCATTTTCCAAATCATTCAATGACGATTTAATAAGAAGAAGGATTTGAAAGGGTTTTACCCATAGTGGGTTTTTCTCTGGTCTCCGATCAATCCTGGGGTCTCTATGTGTGAATTATTTTCTTTTATTGTTCCTTTATGTTCCACTGCATTGATGATGATGATATTGTTCTTTCTATATAGTTTCATATGATGAAAAAATGCAGTTATAAAAGCAAAGAAAAATATATCCCTAAGAAAAATTAACATGGGATTAGAGTTGGGCTGAAGAAAAGTCATTGAAGATCACCCCTATGGTGAGACAATTGAAGGATGCAAGAGAGGATGGTGGATACCTAAAATAATACTAGTGTTTGGAGATAAACCTAGGCAATTTGTGCATTAGGATTTGATGAATATTATGAGGTTAGGGTTTGAGAGAAATCATAGTTTATGGAAAATATTTGAGATATGAAATCTAGAAAGCCTAGCATGATCGTTGAGAAAATGTTCAAGCACTTGTGTCATATTTAATGAAGCCCTAGATGGGATAGTCTCTATTAGGCTTGGTTGCTGATAAATTTGTTTGAAATATTGAAGGCAACATTGCACAGTGATGGCTCTTGAAGGCTGGTTCAAGAGGGAGATGATCACCTCTCATTGAAGATAAGTACTTTTCGATTTATGATGTTTCTTTATGTATTTACTTTTGTTTAGACTTATGGATATAATTATTGTTTTGATCATTACTTATACTTCCTGCATGTATATTTGAGTATTTGGATGCTTCTAACTTCTTGATGAGATATGATAAGTGGATCCCTCTTGAGGATCATCTGAGATGCAGGAAATATGGCTAGTGCAGGAAGAGAAGAATTAGCATTGGAAAAGGTAACGAGGCACTTGATGAAAATGTGACAAAGTGATAGAAGAAGTTGACATGTATCTAAACACTACAAGGTATGTATGGTGTTGTTTCAATGTTATGTTTTCGCTGTAATATTGATGGCAAGGTAAAACCTAAGGTATGATGAGAGTGTCTCCTTCAAAAATGGCTCATGTATGCATATGAAAGGAAGTTTTACTCATGATACCTATGATGAAATGATGCACTTGGTAGTGAACAAGTATTTTACCATTTATACACAATGAACTTCTTGATTCTATGGAGCTACTTAATATTGATCTTTGATATATTGGTATATTTGATGTTTGGCTAAAATCTATCATTTTGGATATCTTGATCCCATAAAGAAGGTTAGCACCTTGATTATAGTAAATGGTAATGTGATACTATTGATAATGTTTGTGAAAAGAATAGTAGCCATGATGATAGAAGTGTAACAATAAGATTTATATTCATGATCTTTTGTTGATTGTGGTTATGTTTTGATGGGCTTATTAATTATGGTGTATCGTAAAATTGAATGCCCTGACTTGATAGATTGAGTTATGTGACAAAGAAGTAATGTTGTGATCATGATTATTGAAGTATACTACTATTAGATATTTGACACTAACCCTTGATGAAAGATTGAAGTCATGATGTAATGATGAAGTCGCTGATGCTAACATGATATGACCATGATAAATATGTGATATAATCTCACTTTATGATCTGCTGATGCATAACATTATTATAGAAATGTTGATGACTTGAATGAAGATGACTGAAGTGACTTCTCATTTAGAGGGACAATCTCTCCATATGATCCCTAATCCTATTATCATTTGAATTATATGTATAAAAGACTCTTTATCATTGAAATCTGATTTCTGGACATGAATATACAAATATCTGATATCGTTGGGCTGCAGAAGTTTTGGTTTGAAAAGAGAGAGTTTCCCTTACTCTAAGATTGAGTCGCATGGAAGCAATATTATGGGTGCAACTGTAGCCTTTTAACTACACAAAAGAAGGCCTATGGGTGCAGTTATTCTTGTACGACACAAAAGTGAAGTTTGGTGCATGGAATCAAAATTTCAATTAAAGGATGACAGTTCTACAGACATGGAACAAACAACAGAAAGTTATTTGAGCATGGAAATTTGAATGTTTGACCTACTATAATGTGAATATGTTGACTAAACTTGTGTTTAAAGGTGTCTGGGATATGCATATCAATATGTCATTATGATTTAACCATTGAAGCTTGTGTATGACAATATTTGATAACAATTGCAAGGGTTTGACTAGATTTGGTTGATTGATATAGATAAGCAGTGTTTGGAGTTTTGACATGATGCTTGATAATGATTTAGAACTTTGACTTGATGTTGAGATATGTTTTGGGATATAGATCTCACTGTGATAGAAAATTTGGGTTTTGACCTAATGACTAATGATTTGATTTGACAATTGATGATTTTCCTTAATAACAATGCTATTTGGGCATAGTGTTAGGTCCCTATAATACTAGTGTATTCCCTTATTATTATTGTCATTGTAGCCCCTTATTATTATTGTTGTGGCCATGTTGTCCCTATATTTTTATTATTGTGCCCCATAGAAGCCCACTATTGTTATTGTTGTGCCCTTACATTATTATTGTTATGTCGAATATGATTATATTGTGACCCCTTAGACTCCTATATATAGAAATGAGGTTTTTTCATTTGAATCATCCAAGAATTGTTCATTTGTGTAATTTAAAGGAGGTTAACCCCTCAAAGAGTCTGATTTTGTAGTCATTGACCTATCTTTCTTCTATCTTGTGAGCTGGTTGCATAACACATAGTGACGGTCTGTGACTTATATTGGTATTCTGTGTTGACATCATTAGCATTTGACACAATGGTTGAGGTCTTGACGATTGTAATTCAGTATGAAGTAATCTCACAATAAATGGATGGAACCTACATGAATTATTCTTGGTGTATGCATTTGCATTTAGTGACTTATATTATGATAATGAGGATGACTTAATTTAGTTTGATATTGCTTGGTAAATGAGTTCTTGTTGGCATGATAAAAGATGAAAGCTCTACCTGTCACCTGGTCTAAAGAATTTGATACAGTGATATTAATGATTTTGATATTAGTTTTGGTCTGGATTCTAAACTTTGATAATCTGACTTAGTTTAATTTATTGTACAATATTGATTTATGTAAGTCTGAGCATATTGGTTTGAAAAAAACATTGAATGAAGAAAGATCCCCGATCCTGATATGTTCGCATTGACTGTTATCTGGTGAAGCTAGGATGATTTTCTCATCCAAACCTCTACTTCAAAAAGGGTCCAAGGTATGACTTTGATTTTAGTTTTATATACTGATGGTCTACTCTTAATAGGTAATGAGCCTCTAATGATCAAAGTAACAAGAAGTTTGGTTTTAAAGCTCAAAATCTTGAAGCATGGCATGATGAATCGATTTCTGAAGTTTGGAAAAGAAAATCTATATTGCGAAGCTATTGAAGAATTTTTGGAAAGTGGAAATGCAAATCCTTGGACACTTTGATTGAATTTCAAGAAGTTGTGAAGAGATATTGTTGAACTTGACTTGGAAACCGACAGTTGATTGAAGCATTGATGTTCCGTTTGAACACCCATCCATATACATATATGTTGTGCATAGAACCCGAGTCAATTCATGATTGAGCCGCTTCATACACATTGAGTTGTCACCGAGCACCCTTTAAGATATTTGCTTGGGAAGATTAATTTTTGGTCTAAGATATTCTTCCTATGATATGTGGCTACATGGATGTATTGATAATGTTTGGGATCGTTATTGATGAGCACATTTGGATGCTGCCTTAGTATGAGATCTGCCATGATATTTGATGAGAGGTTTGTAGCTTTAAGCACGAACAAGGTTGAGGACGGTGTGTGAAAATTTTAAACAATGATATACTCAATAAGAAATCGTAAGCTATGCAACAATAAAAAGATAAATATGTTTTTGGGGCTACGAGACAGGGGCCCTCAAACCATGATTCCATGAGGGAGATGAGGAAGAGGCCACTGTCACAAGATTTTTTGAAATATTTTTGTTCACTACTGTAACACTGATCTACTTCTCCAACTAATGGAAGAAAAACTAACCAATCATTCAAATACTTGTAAATTAAACAAAGTAGAGATAACTTCAACAAATAAACTATGATTCTAATTTAAGAATACATGTACAAAAAGTGGAACCTCTACTGCTACGATTGGTCCCTAACCCAAGAGCTTCATCCCTCAGAGTCAACTTAGTGCTGGATCAAAGAAACCCTTTTCATTATCATCAAAATTTCAAGAATAACATTCACAATATCTTAGCTCAAAACTACCTCTTGGCTACAATAAAAATTCAAATCCTAATGAGGCCTTGGGTCTTCTTATTTATACAAATGAAGTTACCAACAACTTCATAAAAATTAGGGAGGCTTGGCTCCCAAACTTGAGATTGAATTGTATTGAACTATCACTAGCTTGGGCCCATAGGGGTTTGGTCTCATGGTCAGAAAATGGTCTGCTAAGTCATTCGTGCTACTGTGCAGGTCATGGGTTCAAGTCCCGTCTTACCCTGAGGGGCTGTTCCTTGGGGGCTGGGCGGTTCCTCCTAGCTATTATAGTGGCATCCGATGGGATTCGACCCCATGTAACGTGAGTACGATACCATCGCCATTGTCGATTCAACTAGATATAAAAAAAAAAAAACTATCACTAGCTTGGATGCCAATGAACTCGGTGGGCTCGACTGCTTGTAACTCCAAGTTGATGAGATCTAGTGGAGGAATCGTCGAGTGATTTAGGAGTTAAGTAGGGAGACCAAATATCATAAATTCCCTCTTTCATGTCTAATTCGACTTCCTACACTTAAATTAGCCCAAAAATCCTCCAAATCCTATAATTAATGCACATTAGGACACAAGACATAACATCTCATTTTTACCCTTCTCACTAAGCAAAATATAATAAAATATGTAAAGAAATGTGAGAAACGTTGATGTTAATAAGCTGGAAAGTGGCATTAAGGCCCATATAATTTACCTATTGATGAGCCTCATCAGTTAGCATGCCAAATCAACTACCACACAGTTGACATGTGGTAGCCCTGGATCCACATCAACTCACCACATCATAACTCTATCAATATTGAGGTTTCTTGTTGGTGACTAGTGTCCTACTTACCGATGTTTAGTACCCAATATTGTGACATTTTGATAGCTCTATGTGCCAACAACTAATAAATTTCATTAGTTTTGGTTGACCTTGAGGTGCCCTAATATGAGTAGCCCGACATCTGACCTTTCAATGGACTCTAGTCCCCAATCATCAAGTGACAATCCTCGAACCCTCTATCTCCATGAACTAATGGATAGTGTAGGATCTGCTAATATTGGGGACATGTTTGACATGGAATCTATGTTAGTTGGGGCTTCTTGGGAAATTAGGCGACGAGGAGCACTATTTTCCATAATTATAAACCGTAGATATATAGATTTTGTATGGGTGCCAATTTGAGGTTTTTCTCAACAAGGATGGATTTTGTTAGGGCCTTGGACATCATCTAAGGAGAAACACCATTACCATCCTAGGGCCTATGAGTGGTTTTTATGGCTAAATACTAATATAGACTATGCACATGGTACAAAACCACCACCTAGTGCCTCTAAGGTGAATAGTTGGCCTACTGGTGCTCATGGAGACCATCTAAGGGATGGTTATTAGCACCTTGAATATTGTTCAAGGATGAAAGGTAGTCCCTGAGTGCCCAAAACAGGTGTAACATAGTGTTCATAGTCCATGTATAAGTTCCCAAGCCACTTCAATACAACCACTACAAAGCAAATATTTTCCCCACATATGTTGTATGGAAAAATTTTAATGTTTTCCTTTAGTGGCTAATTCCTATTGACTGCTACAATTGGAATATCTAGCTTGAAAAAGTGTTTGAAACTTTTTATGTTATATGTTGATGCCTATTGCTACACTTTTTATCTTTCAACATATATTCTTCTGGTAATATATAGTTGTCTCATATAAAACCTCAAGCCATAGGCTTGGTAACACCCTTCAAATAATCTTTACTCTCATTTATTGAATATTTTGTATTTCCACTTTTCAACTTCAATCACAAAGAAATAATAAATCTAGTTAACAATGGGTAAAATCCATCAAAAGTTCTACCTAAAGTAGTGGTTATTTGATCTATTATAGATGATGAAACTATTTATGAAATTAAGGATATTAGTATGTGACATAATAATCATGATCATTTATGGGAATTCTTACCTATAACTATAATTCATATGATACACATGTTTGGTTCAATTATAAGAGATATTGAATAATCAAGCCATGTTCATTTTACCAATGATATAAGAGATAAGATGAGATCCTAGTTTCTTCTTTAGAAATTCTCATTTTGGATAGTATAAAAAAATCTATTTTATTTTAACTTTGGTATTGTTTAAGTTTATATTGTAACTTCTCTCCTATACATATTTAGTTATCCTAAAAGTTCAAAGAGGATCTTTGGACTACATGCACATATAATTTAAATGGATGAAGGTGTCAATTGGGAGGCTGGTGAAGAACTTTCACTTACAACTTTAGTAGTGGAGGTTAACCATTCAAGATTGAGTGGTTAATATGTTGAGAAGTATTTTTAGACATTGGAATTTAATCTAAGTTAGAGGGGCCATTTAAGAGTTCTACCATTTTCTATTTCACTTGTGTTAGAGATATTGAATTCTACATGAATTGAAAAATTTAGAGATTTGTGTCCAAGAGATCTTCAAATAAAATAAAATGATATAGTTGCCTTGCAATATCAGAATTTCTTCATCTATCATTAGGCTAGGTTGGCATAATATTTGCAGGGAGGATATCACAAGGGCCAATGTCATCAAAAAGGTCTATAAATAACTTCGAGAGAGGATCTTGCTGAGCATATGGATCCCAAACTTCAGAACCCGCCAAAGATAAATTTGAATCTCCCTCGATAGTAGTGTGACCCAAGTGAATTGAGGGAATATTTACAAAAGAGAGCTAGAAATCTTATCTATTAAATTAAGGCCTGTAAAGCTTGAATCAATAGAAATACATGTCCAATACCTTAGATTGAATATCAACATATATTCCTAAGTGAATATACCAAGAATTTTTTGGTCTAATGAAACAAGCATTCTATTTTCTGAGAAGACCCCCTAAATGGCTAATAGCATCATTAGATAAAAACTCCCAATGACGCAGAGGATTCTATAGTAATTGGATCACCTTTTAACCCTCTGCCATTGGTTCTTGTCTAATGACAATATGTAGGAATTTACAGGGTAAGTTCCTAAGACAGAACACCAAAGGACACCGCTCACAAACAGATCAAAGATCAATACACCAGTATTTTGACGTGGTTAAAACCCTCAAAGAGGGAAACAGTCCACGGCTTGAGCCAACGTGGCCACTTCAGGCAATTTATTAATAAAAGAATGAAAATTTACATAAGCTTCTCTCATAGACGGTTACCCTAAAAATGACCCTCCATGCTCTTTAAATAGAGATCAGGGAAAATTTTAAGAACCCCCGCTAAATTTACATGTATAATAAATGGGCGAATCTCCATGTTATATAGGAAAAATGGAAGGTGATTTTATCAATAATCTGATATGTATATATAATTTTTTGGCAAATCTCTCACCAGACATGGCAAATATTTTACTCAATTATAAAATCTTGTGTTTATCGAATACACAAATGAAATCATTGCATTTCTTTAAAATATCTTTTGAAATCAAAATTACCGAAATTACATATCAATAACCTAGTAGGTGTAGGATAAAATTCACCCGTGCCATTCACAGAAAGCATGAGAAAACACCTAATACTATATATAAAACCAAGAAAAATTCAAATTCATCACTTCTAGGGACCTTGTAACCACCTTGCCAATACACAAGTATGTATGTTCCTATTTGCAATTAGAAAAATTACCCAAATTACAATCTGTTTACTCCAGCATATGTTGGAAAGTTATATAAGGATGACTAGTGTAATCAATCCATTCCTTTTAGCCCTGGATTTGTTTAAATTTAAAACAGAAGTATACAAATATACTTGTCCAATGTCTATGCCTTAACCATTCACCTTAAGATGTTTTTACAATATAATTTCCTAAGTCTATTTAATATCTTCATTATCATAAAAACCAACCTATATCCATCTTAACTCCACATCTACCACTCTTAGGGGGATGAAATTTATTTATCCCTCTGAGCACCTGGTAGACCCAAAATTAAGATGGATCTAAGATGATAGAATTTCCCCTTTAAATAGTCTATGCTCACATGAATACCATGGTATTACCATGGGTCAATACCATGGGTTATCATAAACCTGGAGCTTAAAAATTACTATTAGTAATTTATAAAAATTAATAAAATTAATAGTTGACTTTTATTCTATTTTTTATTTTAACCAAGCTAAAATGTTTAACATACATTAAATTACAACATCCATTTTTACTCTTGATTGGATCAAATATTTTTTCACTCTATGCTAGTTTGCATATCACGATATTTGATACCTCTCGGGGGTTAGTAGATCCAGAGTAAAGATGGATCTATGCTGGTTTAATTCCCCCATTTAAATAGGCTACATTCCAAGTGAATACCATGGGTCAATACCATGTGCCATTTTGGTGAATACCATGGGTCAATACCATGTGCCATTTTTATTTTTATTAATACTAATATTAGGGTTAATAATATTTTTTTGCATGCTATTAATAACAATCTAGTCCATGGTATTTGTCTATAGTATTTTGCCCATAGGTTTCACCTAAATATAATGCATTTTTTTAGTGTTCGTAAATATAAGGTGACTTATGGAGTAAATATAAAAAAATGTTTTATTTGTTTACCATACCTCTCGTTTATTTATATTTTTATTAATTTACCATACCTCTTTTACAAATATGGTATTTGGCCCATAGATTCACTTAAATAAAACCTCTTTCTTGAGCCTTCATAAATAGAAAGAGGGTTATTGACTAAATATAAAAAGAGGTTTTATTTATTTACCATGTGTCTAGTTTATTTATATTTTTATTTATTTACCATACCTTTTGAGTAAGTATAAAAAGACGTTTTATTTATTTACCATACCTCCACTTTACTTATATTTTTATTTGTTTACACCCTTGCATGTATATAAGGTGACTTATGGACTAAATATAAAAAATGTTTTATTTATTTACCATACCTCTCATTTATTTATATTTTTATTAATTTACCATACCTCTCATTTATTTATATTTTTATTAATTTACCATACCTCTTTTATAAATATGGTATTTGGGCCTTTGGCCCATAGGATTCACTTAAATAAAACCTATTCTTGAAAATGGGCGAATGGAAGGTTGTAACTCCTAATTTCAAGGGCTAAATTTACCTTTTTTACCCTCTCCCTTAATATAAGGTGGGCTATTTGAGGTGATTTGTAAAAATGTACTATGATACAAAATATTCGCCCACTAAAAATTTAAAACCACTTAATTTCGCCAAAGGGCGAACATTCGCCCCTAAAATTTTCTATGATAGAGATCATGGACCAATCAGGTGTGAAGCCACGGATCAAGTGTCGGTAATATCGAGGAGAGAATGAACCGTCGGATCACTACATATCGTGACGGTCGGATTGTAAGTTACAAAATGTACATAGTAAGGAAACACACTTTACCTAACTCTATACTAGACCAAGTTATACTTAACTATTTCCTATGTGTCGGAATATCCTAACATCCCCCTTAAGAACAACTTGGGATAGGATTGAAGGATTTACAAATATGACACAATAGGAGAAGGAAGGAGGCACTAGAGTCTATCCCCCCTTAGTGACAACTTCCTGAACTCCAACCATAAATCGAAGTTTAGTAAACTTCGCCTCTGTGAGAGCCTTTGTAAAGATGTCTGCAACTTGATCATCTGTTGAAAAATATTGCACTTCAAGAACATGGTCATGAATGAGTTTTCTGATGAAGTGCATGTGCAGTTCAATGTGTTTGCTGCGCTGATGTTGGACTGGATCTTTGCATAGTTGAATGGCACTTTGATTATCACACCAAAGTGTAGTCGGATGTTGCTGCTGAAAGCCAAACTCTGACAGGATCTGACGAAGCCACAAGGCTTCCTTACTAGCTTCTACGGCACCACAATACTCTGCTTCTGCTGAAGAAAGAGAAATGGCACCTTGTTTCTTGTAAGCCCATGTAATAGGTCCTGAACCAAGAGTGAACACATAACTTGCAATAGACTTCCGATCATCAGGGTCACCAGCCCAATCGGAATCAGTGAAACCAACCAATAGAGAAGCTGCTTCGACACTGTAATGAATCCCAAACTGAACTGTACCTCGAACATAACGAAGTATTCTTTTAGCTGCTTTGTAATGACTTTCATGTGGGTTTTGCATAAACCGAGCAACAAGGCCAACAACAAAGGAAAGGTCAGGACGAGTATGGGTTAGATACAAAAGTTTTCCTACAAGTTGACGGTATAAGGTCGCATCAACTTCAGGAGAAGTACAAGTGATAGAAAGTTTGACTCCAGACTGAAAGGGAGAAGGGGCTGGCTTACAGTCTTCCATGTGAAAATGGCGTAGAATATCACAGGCATACTTGGACTAGGAAAGGGAAATACCTTCCTTGGATTGCAAGACTTGAACACCAAGAAAATAATGTAAGTGTCCTAAGTTTGTCATTTCAAACTTCCTTTTAAGGCTAGAATTCACATGGTTTATAAGGTTGGGATCACTACCAGTCAAGATAAGATCATCAACATAAAGAACAAGAATGATAAGAGACTTGCCCACTTTCTTGGTGTAGACAGTATTGTCAGAATGACACCTAGAAAAGCCAAATTTTCTAAAAGAAAGTTATCCATTTTGGCATACCAAGCTCGAGGAGCTTGCTTGAGACCATAAAGGGATTTCTTAAGCCGACATACAAGGCTGGAGTCTATTTGTATAAAGCCAATAGGTTGTTCCATATAGATTTCTTCATGCAAGTCCCCATGCAAGAAGGCAGATTTAACATCCATTTGATGGACTTCCCATTTGAAAGAGACAGCAAGGGAAAGAACAAGGCGGATAGAGTTCATTTTGGCAACAGGGGAGAAGGTTTCAGTGTAGTCAATGCCTTCAACTTGTGAAAAAACCCTTAGCAACAAGACGAGCTTTATGTTTATCAACTTTCCCATCTGGTCCATACTTGGTTCTGTAAACCCATTTGCATCTAACAAGTTTTCGTCCCTTTGGTAGAGGAACAAGATCCCATGTATCATTTGCCAATAATGAATGATATTCTTCATTCATAGTTGCTTCCCAATCTGGATGGCCTGAAGCTTCTGCAAAGGTGTCAGGATCATAATTCACTGAAGCTTGAGCCAGTAAAGAAGAGGCTCTATCAAACCGAGAACGTGTAGGTCGCTGATCTGTAGGATCACTGGCAAGATCACCTGCTGCATCCTGAGTAGCACGGACCCATTTTGGAAGCTGAGGAGCTGAAGGCGGATCCTGAGAAGGTGGGGGAGGATTTTCATCCTCGCTTTCATCATCTGAAGAAGAAATATTTTCAAAAGTAGAAGAGATAGGGAGAGGTGGCACATCCGCCGAACTAGGCTTGTAGGTCGATATATTTTCAACAAACTTTACATCTCTTCTAATGATAACATTTTTGGACTTAAGTGGAATAAGTCTATATCCTTTGACATCTTCAGAATATCCAACAAAAATACATTTTTCACTCTTAGGTTCTAAAGCTTTATGTTTCTCATCTGGAATATGGGCCCATGCTTCACTTCCAAAAACACGAAAGTGACTTACATCTGGTTTAATTGAGCTCCATGCTTCTTCTGGAGTGATATTATTTAAAACCTTAGTAGGAGTGCGATTTATTATGTAATTTGCACAGTTAATTGCTTCTGCCCAATAATTAAGACGAAGTCCTTTAGATTGAAGCATACAATTAGCCATTTCCTTTAAGGTGCGATTCTTCCTTTCAGCTACACCATTTTGTTGTGGAGTATATGGAACAGTATGTTGCATTTGAATTCCATTCTCAGTGCAAAAGTTGATGAATTTGTTGTTAACATATTCTCCGCCATTATCAGATCTTAGCTTAAGAATTTGATGTCCAGATTGTTTTTCAACAAAGGCCTTAAAGGCCAAGAACATGTTAAATACTTCACTCTTGAGTTTTAAGAAGTATACCCAAGTGCATCTGGAGAAATCATCAATGAAAGTTAAGAAATACTTGTAGCCATAGAATGAAACAACTGGAAGTGGACCACATAAATCACTATGCACGAGATGTAAAGGGGCTGAGGCGTGCCAAGAGGCATGTTTTTCAAAACTATCACGATGATGTTTTCCGAGTACACATCCGGAACAAACACCATCTCTGCAAGATACCATTGGAAGACTTGTCACCATATTTTCTTTACATAGATTCTGAAGTGATCCAGGTGGATATTGGTGGCCACCTGCCAAGTCCACCTGGACCCCCACCATTGTCTTTCTCAGCATTTTCAGTTTCCTTAATTGTAGCACAACTTACTATTTTTAGCAGTTTTTCGGGTCCTGAATTTCCGGAGCCGTTTTGAGGCCCTAAACGACGTTTTTTGGGAAATCTACCGCCAGCGATTTTTTTGATAAAAATCATCTTTTCTGTCATAGTCCTCAGAGAGATCTTTCCAACGGGCTATCATGCACGTCAAACGGAGATAGTATGACCAATTCGCGACCCCGAGAAGTTGATGTACCAACTTACCCAAAAACGGGGCCCACAATTTGGCGTTTCATCTTCTAGGGTTAGGTTTTGGAATGTGAAGGGTTTTCTATTGTTTCTCAACAATAAATAGGCCTCCGAGCCTCATTGTAAGACAGTTCAGAGGCATGTAGCCATCACATCTCTTCTCAGAGATAAGCTACCATCGCCCTAGCTAGTTTATTTCCATTTCTGTTGTAAGCATATTTGAGTATTTTCCATTAATGAAATGAAGTATTATTTCCGCTGCATCTTTGTGTATATGGTTATCTCTGTAATTTGTTGCGTTCCTGTTTAAATCCGGATCAGTGGTATCAGAGCGGTCTGCTTTTTCTCTGTTTTTCTTTGCATGTCCCCAACAAGGTCGGGATATAAGGAGTTAGGGCTTGAACTGGTTGAACCTTTGCAAGACCAGCCTCGCAAATCCCGACGGCCTCCCATGGCGGACGAGAAGAAAGACGAGGGGGCAGGAGATCCCATCAAAATCTTGCTCGAAGAAGCCCTCGAGCGACAACGGAACGCGATGATGGACAGTTTTGCCCAGATCCTTCAGCGGCTACCGGGAAGCAACGCATCGGCTTCCAGCAGCTACTCTGGAAACGCCACACCCTTTAAGGTACAAGTTAATTTTGAAATCCCCATATTCGAAGGTCAGATAGGCGCAGATGCCGTAGATAAATGGTCAAATCTGCTAGAGGGTTATTTTTCTGTTCATGAATTTTCGTGTCGGGAAAAGATTGTTTTTGCTCTCCTCAAAGCAGCCCCCCATGTCAAGGACTGGTGGGAAACCTACTGCGAGCAGAAGGATGAAAGTACTGGCTCACTATTTTCAGCCGCACCCACCTGGGATTCGTTCCGGGATGCTATCAAGGAGCAGTACTACCCTGTCGGGAGCTATGAGGATGAATACATAAAGTGGACCACGATGCGGCAGGGAAGGGACCAAGACGTGCCGGAGTTCACCAATCTTTTCCATACCCTTCGCACAAAGTTGGGTATCAAGGATTCGGAGCAACATTTGATACTCAAATACCGTGGCTGCCTGCACAAGTACATCCAGGAAGAAATACAATTCCTAAACATCCCCTCGCTCGGCGCAGCATACCGGTATGCCGTCAAGGTCGAGCAGAAGTTTAAACAAAAGAAGCGAGACTTTGGATCTGCGAATCCAAAGCAGGGGAAAGGTGCCCCTAAACCACAGAACAAAGGAAAAATCCAAGGCGGGACAGCCCAAGACAACCAGCCGAAGCTGCAAGCAAAGAACAGCGCCGCGAAGCCGAGAAAGGACACTGGAAAATGGTGCGAGTTCCACAAGAGCTCCACTCACAACACAAGTGAGTGTCGGGCCAAGCAGTCACTGGTGGCTGAGCTAAAGGTTTCAGAATCAGATGCATGTTCCGACACGGAGTCAGAACCCGATAAGGGGTATGAAAAAGGGAAGCAGATCATTGATGCGGACCCCAGCGCCACTGTTGCTACCGCAAAGATCCAGAAAAATGAACCCGAAGATCCAGAGGAGGAGGAGCGTCTCTTCCACTCCCAGATGTGGGTAAAGGGCTCCCCGATACAGTTCATTGTTGATAGCGGGAGTCAAAAGAACCTCATTTCGGCAGAGGTCGTGAAGCGGTTGGGCTTACCGACCACATCACATCCACAACCATACACCATTGGGTGGCTTCACCAAGGACGAGATCTTCGCGTGAGCCAGCAGTGTCGCCTTCCATACAACATCAAGCCCTTCACGGATGAGGTATTGTGTGACATTGCTCCCCTTGAAGTTTGTGATGTATTACTAGGACAACCATACTTGTGGAAGCGACATGCTGTGTATGAATCAAGGCCCCGTGCAGTTATTATTACATTGGGAAATAAGTTGTTCAGGATACCAGAGGTAGCACCACCTGCCGCCCTCTCTTTGATTACTGCAAAACAATGCAGTAAGATCATTTCCAAAACCAGGAAATTTGTTTTCCTGATGATACGCCCTCAAGGAAAGAAGAAGACAGTGGCCGCGGCCTCCAAACGGGGCCCCTCTGCACGACAACTACAGATGGACAAGATTGTGGAGGAGTACGAGGACATCTTCACCTCCCCAGCAGGGGTTCCTCTGCACTGTCAAGTCAAGCACTCCATCGATCTGACCCCAGGTGCACCGCTACCCAATGGACCAATTTATCGGCGCTCCGTTCTGGAGAACGATGAAATCAAGAGGCAGATTCAGGAGCTCCTGCAGAAAGGTCACATCCGTCCGAGTTCATCGCCCTGTGGGAGCCCGATCGTGTTGGTACAGAAGAAGGATGGGACGTGGAGACTCTGTATTGACTATCGGGCGCTGAACAAGATCACTGTCCGGAATAGGTACCCGATCCCACGGATTGATGACCTCCTAGACCAACTAAAGGGGGCGAAATATTTCAGCAAGATCGATCTGAAGTCAGGATATCACCAGGTACCAATCGAACCCTCAGATGTGTGGAAGACTGCCTTCAAATCCAAGGAGGGCCTCTTCGAATGGTTGGTCATGCCTTTCGGATTGACGAATGCTCCTGCAACCTTTATGAGGCTAATGGATGACATCTTGCGGCCATTCACCAACTCCTTTGTAGTAGTATACTTGGATGACATTCTGATCTTCAGCCAGAGTTGGGAAGAACACCTCCACCACATCCGATAGGTTCTCCAAACACTGCGGCAACACAAGCTATGTGCCAATTTGGAGAAATGCACTTTTGGCATGACCGAGGTTCAGTATCTGGGATACATCATTGATGAACAGGGGGTGCATGTCGATCCAACCAAGGTCCAAGTCATTCGGGATTGGCCCTCTCCAACCACTCTAACAGAGCTACGCAGCTTTCTAGGTCTTGCCAACTTCTACCGCAGGTTTGTGTTGGGGTTTTCTCATATTTCTTGGCCCTTGAGTCAAGTCACCAAGGGCGGGGCGAAAGCAAAATTCTTTTGGTCTGAATCTCAACAGAAGGCATTCAGGGAGTTGAAGGATCGCCTCTGCATGGCACCAGTGCTCGCGTTACCAGATTTACAACAACCATTTGAGGTCGAGACAGATGCCTCTGACTATGCTATTGGGGCAGTCCTTACTCAACATGGACATCCAGTGGCATATCACAGTGAAACACTTTCAGACACAGTCCGGAAGTACCCCACTTATGATAAAGAGATGTATTCCATTGTACAGGCCTGCCGACAATGGAAGCATTACATTTTGGGGAAGGAAACGGTCATCCACACAGACCACCGACCTCTGCAGTTCATACAGACCCAAGGGAAATTGCAAAATGATCGCCATCAGAAGTGGTCTACATACCTGCAACAGTTTCACTTGAATATCAAGTACAAAAAGGGCAGCACCAATAATGTTGCAGATTGCCTCAGTCGACCACCGATCATGGCGCTAACCACCGTGCTCAACTCCTGCGGGCACGAGACTTCTGATTGGCCACTTCTCTACAAAAGTGACCCAGAATTCGGCCACACATACCAGACACTCTTGGAGGGTCGGCAGGTTGCAGATTTTCACCTCCAGGATGCCCTATTATGCCACCTCGGTCACCTTTGTGTTCCTTCAAGCGAGCGTGCCAAGATGATTTGGGAAGCACACTACAGTCGGGCTGCTGGGCATTTCTCGAGAAAACAGTGGCATTTCGGGTCGGGGTCAGTGTGCAGCAGTGCTGCAAAATTATTTCTATTGGCCTAATCTTCGACAGGATGTTGGGAAGTACATCCGATCATGTACTGCCTGTGCCATTGCCAAACCGACCATTAAGAAGCAAGGCCTCTACACCCCGTTGCCTACCCCTAGTCGACCTTGGGAATCCATCTCCATGGATTACATGTCAGGCCTTCCTTCCACTAAGCATGGAAATGACTGTGTTTTTGTGGTCGTCGACAGGTTCTCAAGATGGCCATTATGATGGCCTGCAAGAAGAATATCACAGCAGAAGCCACTGCTAAACTCTTCTTTAAACGAGTGTGGGTGCACTTTGGGATCCCACAGTCTATCATCTCAGATCGGGACAGTCGGTTTCTCAGCACATTTTGGTCCAGTCTCTGGTCAATGATGGACACCAAACTCGCGAAGTCCACAGCCTTCCATCCTCAAACTGATGGCCAGACAGAGGTTGTCAATAGGATGATTGTGCACATTCTGCGCATGTATAACTCAAAGCATCCACGCACATGGGACGAGAGCCTCCCCTATGTTCAGCATAGCTACAACCGAGCTCTTCACAGCTCCACTGGCCATAGCCCTTTTCAGGTGGGTTTGGGATTCCAGCCACTATGCCCCATTGATGTGGCCATGCCACTTGCAGCTACTCACATGAATTCAGCTCATGTCCAGTCCGAAACAGATAAGGCCACCAGCTTCATTGAGCGCATCCAACATATTCGCCAGCAGGTCCATGAAATTCTTGAGAAATCAAATGCCAAGTACAAGCAGCGACATGATCAACATCGGGTGCCACACAAGTTTCAGGTGGGCGACAAAGTCTGGTTGCATTTGCAAAAGGAACGCCTTACTGGAGCCTATCGGAAATTGAGACCACTCCGATATGGTCCTTACACCATTACTAAGGCTATGGGAGACAATGCATTTGAGCTCAGCATTCCCCCATTCCTTGGCCTGCACCCAGTGTTCAATGTGGACCGCCTTCGGCCATACTTTCCACCATTGCTAGACACATCCGACATTGCAGAACAGCTCAAACCCACAGAATTAAATCCAGATTGCATGGAACAAGCTGCAACTGATCGGATCATGGACACACAGATCAAGAACACTCGCCAACAGAATATCCAACTGTATCGAGTTGTCAAAGCAGGCCAACTCCTTCAGCAGGGCAAGTGGCTCACCAGGGAACAAGTTCAGCAGAAGTTTCCTCATCTCATGGAGGATCTCAACGCAATGGGGACCATTGCTTCCTAAGGGGGGAGGAATGATCCAGGTGGATATTGGTGGCCACCTGCCAAGTCCACCTGGACCCCCACCATTGTCTTTCTCAGCATTTTCAGTTTCCTTAATTGTAGCACAACTTACTATTTTTAGCAGTTTTTCGGGTCCTGAACTTCCGGAGCCGTTTTGAGGCCCTAAACGACGTTTTTTTGGGAAATCTACCGCCAGCGATTTTTTGATAAAAATCGTCTTTTCCGTCATAGTCCTCGGAGAGATCTTTCCAACGGGCTATCATGCACGTCAAACGAGATAGTATGACCAATTCGCGACCCCGGGAAGTTGATGTACCAACTTACCCAAAAACGGGGCCCACAATTTGGCGTTTCATCTTCTAGGGTTAGGTTTTGGAATGTGAAGGGTTTTCTATTGTTTCTCAACAATAAATAGGCCTCCGAGCCTCATTGTAAGACAGTTCAGAGGCATGTAGCCATCACATCTCTTCTCAGAGATAAGCTACCATCGCCCTAGCTAGTTTATTTCCATTTCTGTTGTAAGCATATTTGAGTATTTTCCATTAATGAAATGAAGTATTATTTCCGCTGCATCTTTGTGTATATGGTTATCTCTGTAATTTGTTGCGTTCCTGTTTAAATCCGGATCATGAAGGGAGCGATAGTTTAAGTGACCAAATTGCTCATGCCAAAGTTTGCTCACTTCATCATTATGAGCAACAAATACCAAGGGAAGATTTGATGACCCAAAGTTGTGAAACTTATACAACCTTGTAGAATCATCAGCAATGCCCGTAGCTAAAATTTGTTTAGGATCTCTTAGGTCCTTAATTACAACATCGTGAGGTGAAAATTCAGCGATTTTACCTTCACCTGAATGAGTTATCTGTTATACAGATAGAAGGTTGCAGGATAAGGTTGGAACACATATACATCATTAAATTGACCATTGTCTATATGAATAGTTCCAGTCCCTACAACACTAAGATATCTATCATCACCAACATATATATTTTTGGTGTTACAATCATTTAAAGAAGAAAACATGGCTTTGTTTTTGGCCATGTGATAAGAAGCTCTAGAATCAATGAGCCACTCATGAGAATGAGAAGAAGAAGATACATTTAGTGCATAGCCAGACCGAGATGCTTGAAAACCACATGCAGAAAGTGCCATTCTTGAAGATGAAGTTGAAGTTGAAGAGTGCTCCAAATGGATATTATGCTTCTTCATTGCTGCTTCCAAGGCTTCCATCTTCTTAAAGAATTTAGATTCTAAGTGGCCATCTCGATTGCAAAAGTTGCAATGTCTATCAGTCTTCTTCCCTTTGTTTTTATTTGTCTTATCATTTTGTTGAAATGATTTTTCATTTTGAGGCTAAAATTGCTTAGGACACTTGTTTGGTTTAGGACCATTCCTTTTAGGATACAACTTCTTAGGATTCTTTGAATTTGGTTGCTGTTGGGCGGCTAACGCTTTCTTAGAAGAGTTTCCAAGATGAAGAAGACCAAGGTGTAAGATTTTTTCTTGTTCTCTTATTAAAGAATCACAAAAGGAATCAAAGGAAGGGGACTTGTAGGTTTGTCCTTGAGATATGAAGGCTTCTCTTGTAGAATGGAAGGTGGAAACGAACACAGAATAGGCTGGTCCCAACTTAGTAAGAATGGAGTAGATAAGGCTACTATCTTCTTTTTTAACCTTAACACCTTCCAAGAGAAGTCTAAGGGTCTTGAACTTGGACAAAAAATCTTCAATGCAAGAAAAATTATTGGGGTCCAATGTAAGAAACTCATTTTCAAGTTGATGGGCTTTAAGTTCATTTTAAATTCCAAAAAATTTAGTGATCTGTTTCATTGCTTCCTCAGGAGTATCAATTTCTGCAATATGGAATCTAAGATCTGGAGAAATAGACATTCCTATCAACCCTCGTGCTTGATCTTGCCTATTTTCCAATTTAGCTGCCTTATCTTCATCTTTCGGTTTGGTTTCTTGGCCTGAGACTATTCTGTAGAGACCTTTACTTCTAAGTAAATCCACAATGTAGGACCAACATTGGAAGTAGTTGGTGCTATCAAGAATAACTTGGCATGGACTTTCCATTTTAATAGAAACTGAAGCTATAGATGCTGAAACTAAGTGTTCCAATGGAAAGATCTCGAAAAGTTAGGCTGGTTAAAAAAACCAGTTCTGAAAACGGCTTCCGGATGAAGAAGTTATGGCTTTTTGAAGAAAATTTGATGAAGATGCCGACGAAGTGCGGGAATGTGCGGAAATGAAAAATCCTCCCCCACAAAAAGGAGACTTGAACTCAAGACCTCTACTCTCATAAATTAGCTTTGGACCAAGTGAGCTATACTAAAAGTTTGAGAGAGAGAGAGAGGGGGGGGTTGAAGCTTTGGGTTGCGTGCTTGCTTTGAGAAAGCTCTTTTTTCCTACAAAACAAAAAACACAAAACCCAACACGGACAAAAAAAACGAACCTTGCAGTCCGAAGTTAGCTTTAGCCGGAAACTAAATATTTTCCTCAATGTTTCTGATTTTCCGAGATCACACTAAGGCGCAGTGGAAAAGAGCATACGCATGAGAAAAATCCTTCCTTTCTATTTCTGATTTTCCCAGATCGCATAGAGTCGCGGGGCAAAGAGCATACGCAGAAATGAAAGGTATGGATCTGGTAATAAAAAAGGCTAAATAAACCGAAACCGAAATAAACAGAGAGAAAATAACTGTAAACTGCAAATAAACATTGTATACCTCCAGATCTTAAAAATGACACAGCTAGGGCTACCGGAAACCTTTTCGTGTGAAACGAAAGGGGTTCCTCACTGGAACAGATGCTCCCAACACAATAAAGCAGTCCTCTCGGCCCGAAAGCAGTAAAAAATAGTAGATATAGGAAACGACAGTCAAATGCAGTTCTACCGGCTTCAGATTTGGATCACCAATGGACGCGGCCCTCAAATAGCTTTGATACCATGTAGGAATTTACAGGGTAAGTTCCTTAGACAGAACACCAAATGACACCACTCACAAACAGATCACAGATCAATACACCAATATTTTGACGTGGTTAAAACCCTCAAAGAGGGAAACAGTCTACGGCCTGAGCCAACACGGCCACTTCAGGCAATTTATTAATAAAAGAATGAAAATTTACATAAGCTTCTCTCATAGACGGTTACCCTACAAATGACCCTCCATGCTCTTTAAATAGAGATCATGGACCAATCGGGTGTTAAGTCACGGATCAAGTGTCGGTAATACCGAGGAGAGAATGAACCATCGGATCACTACATATCGTGACCATCAGATTGTAAGTTACAAAATGTACATAGTAAGGAAACACACTTTACCTAACTCTATACTAGACCAAGTTATACTTAACTATTTCCTATGTGTCGGAATATCCTAACACAATATGAGGGTAGTGAACTCGATTAATATGTTTGCAGCCAGGTTTTTTATATGATTGGCTAAGGCCTTGCAATTCAAGGATAAGATTTTCATTTTGAAAGATATTAATGCTTGAAGCTCTAAGGGGTAAAAGGATAAATTTTTGTTTCTTGGAGAAAATTTCAAAATCTTCATATTTATGTGCCATTGAAAGAAAGGATTTTCCCCATCTCTTGGTGGGATTTATATGATCATCACCAAGAGGCCCCATCCCTCTACCAGAATCTAAAAAAGGGTTGTTTGAGGAGTCTGATGAGGAGGAAACAAAAGGGCAAGCAAAGCATCATTGAATGTAGCAAGGTGAGAGGCTAAAGAGGGGGAGGGAACGTAGAGGAGGGTAGCAAGTAAACATAGGCAATACAGAGAGAATAGGTAATAAATGGGAGGGAAGGGTGAGAGGAGAACATCAAGGAGGAAACTTGGGCAAAAGAGAGTTCTAGGAGAAAATTTATGGTGTCCCCAGGATCCAAGGGGAGGAAGTGATTCATAGAAAGACACTAAAGTACAAAAACACAATAATAGATAGACAAGGAACTAGAACAAGGAGGTTCATGCTTGGGGAGGGACGGTCCTACTATGAGGTTGGAGGAGATTTTCTGATAGTGTCTAGAAAACTCAATTGAAGTTGAAGATCAGGATCACTCTTTTGTGCATGACACAAGAGAGAAAAAGAGGCTCAAGATTATGATATTTGAGGAGATGCTTGAATGTGTGGAGTGGTTAGAGATTTTTCATTGATGTCAAAGCAAAGGATATTGATGAATTGGAAGTTACCCTTGATAGGTTGCATGTCTCATGAGTCTTATTCAAAAATGTTCAAACATTCTTAAAACATTAACACCAAGGAATTCATTGTCCCCTGAAGATAACTATAATCCCTTGCCTAAAAGAATTCAGGATCACACAGTGT
The DNA here is from genome assembly GCA_031772625.1 of Pinus tabuliformis. Classification (NCBI taxonomy): domain Eukaryota; kingdom Viridiplantae; phylum Streptophyta; class Pinopsida; order Pinales; family Pinaceae; genus Pinus; species Pinus tabuliformis. The sequence goes on along the minus strand of CM062819.1, from coordinate 355,599,338 downwards.
GCTGAGAAAAATATTCAAGTCTCTCATAATGTGAGGAAACAATTGCATACTAAAAATGTTGTAGAGTATGAATACTGTAAACTTGTGTGTAGATCAATAAATAATAAACATATGTATGCCTATGTGTTGATTGTATGCATATGGTATCACAGTCTCAAAGTTGTGTATGCATATGTGTATTTTTTAAATGCCTTGGAGCAGACTTGTATCTTGGTTTGTTAAGAAATTTGGAGAAAATCATGGAGACACCTAGTTGTAGGCTTGAAGTTTGTATTTAAGGAAGTCTTTTAATAAATCCATAAGCACTTTTGAAGCGGACTTTGTACCATATTGTAAAGGAACTCATGAAGAATTTGTGTGCTAACCTTGGAGGGCCTTTGAAGCATATTTGGATTGGTTTGAAAGCATCGTTGGGGGAAGTTATTTTGGATCTTTTGTTGAGGACTCTTGCAGAAGTGTTTTTTAGCAGACTTGAAGACCTTTCATAGCAACGTTTTTGGTAGCATTATAGAAGATTTGGTGTAGACTTTGGTGAATCCTTGATAAATAATCTTGAAGACATCTTTGGAAGTCATCCTTGGAGAGGTTTTTATGGTAGATATCTTGAAGGAAGGATTTTGAAGTATTTGATAAAGTTTTTTTTTGAACTATAGTTAAAGGCTTGAACCTAAGAGGATCGATGTCCTCATATTGACTAGGTTGGTTCCTGGATTGGCCTAAGAGGATGGTTTCCTAATTCAAGGTTGGTGCCTCAAAGAATTAAAGAAATTAGATTACAAGCTGGAGCCTATATTTATAAATGAGGATCAGAGTCCTCCCTATATTTAATAGAGTTATTTTTTTGTTCTACTTCTTATATAATGACTTAACTTCTTAACTGACATAATATAATAATTGTAAGAACTACTGATTCACCCCACTCTCAGTATTTCCAACATGGAGCATCCAAGGGTTGTGCCACTGAAGGAGACACAAGTGGACAAATAGAGAAGGGTGAAACCTTTCAAGCCCATTTCCTTCCTATTTTTCCTAAAGAACAATCCTTTCTTAAATGGTTGTGTGCTTGAAAATAAAAATAAATAGAAAATAGTGCACTCTTTCATAGTTAAATTTTTTGAAAAATAAATAATAAATACACATAATTTTTCCAAAATTCAATTATTTTAATGTTACATTCTCTAACACTTTCACTTACGTGAGCACAATGTCTTCACAGTTTGATTAAGATAAAGATAAAATTTAATTATGCAAAACATAGAGTGTAATGATTCAAAATTATTGCCTCCAAATTTATGAATTTATCAGGTTTTTACAAATCACTTAATCATTGTGGAATCCGGTTTAAACCATGTTGGCCTCCTAAACCTATTTCAAAATTATTATCTACGTCAATCTCACCCAACAAAAGTAGAAAAAGATAGCCAGATTCAACATTGGCAAAGACCGATATAGAGATGGGCACAAAGGCCGAAACAGGAGCAAAACTTGTAAAGCTTGTTATCAATTATTTTTGGTTGTACTATCTTGAATCTCATTTTTCAAATTGGTAATACATTATTTTGTCTTGGATCCGTCAAGTTGAAGAATTTCATATTCTTCTCCTCTACATGTTTCACAGTTCAACACAGATATTTCTTTGCTTTCAATTTTATATTTTAATTTTTTCTTCTAATTTTGTTAAATTAAAAACATTTTGAATTTCCAAATGTGATTATGATTGCTTGTATTCATTTTTTAAATTCGTTACTATGCCTTTTCAATTCTGGGTGTCGAAGACCAAAATACATTGTTAACATGTTTTTGAAGATGCATGCAAAATATGGTCCTATGAACTGAGGATGTAACACACCCCTGATCTAACTAAGGGTGGTTACTGTGCCAACTCGAGTCTCAAATTTGCGTTATGCGAATGTGATTTTTTTTTAATATACTGCATATATATATATATATATATGTGGATGACTTCATCTTCTCCAACAATTTGGTGTGGGGGAAATTTCATTCTTCAAGTTTTTCCTTATCCTCTTAGGGAATTATATTTGACTGCACATAATTATGAAATACACCACACAAAAAGACAACCATACATGCATTACATGTAACCAAGAAAAGCTTAAATGCATAACATGTTTTTGGTAGTCTTGGCCTCTGTCAACAACACTTTCATATTAATAAGCATTGTCAACACTCAATTTAATATGCTTATTGATGTGCCCCATAATTTTTCAAGAATATGCTCAATTATTTGATTTGAACCTTCACTGAAGGTTAACAAGAATCCAGCTAACATATGGATAGCTTGCAGATTACTAAGAAAATAGGATTTAGTATTCTGGATCTCCTTTCATCTAGACCAAGAGTTTATAGAAAATTATCAAATATAGTCTCCATTTACATTTCAGCAAGTAGTATACCAATTTCTATGAACAATATTGTTGTTGAAGGAAGTAAACTAGCATTTCTTGAAACAACTATGTGAGTAATGATCAAAAGAGCATGCATCTTCTACCTTATTTACATTCTATTATCTTCATTACTTTCCAAGTTGAAAGAGCATGTAATTTGCATACACTAAGATGGGCCTATGCTAGGTCTACTATGCGAGTTCAAGCTCCCAAACTTGGCTGAAATTTAAACCAGTCTATAACATATTTTATTGATGTCAAAGAGTTTGTTTGAGTTATTTATTTCACAAGTATGATCCACATCCTATAGGTATACTCCAAGCATAGTAATATGAGACCAATATGATGACCCAAAGATAGTAACGAGATCCCAAATGAAGAACCAAGTTCCTTGGATGAATCCTAAAGTTCAATTCACTATAAAAAAATTTGCTAAATGATCCTGAGATGGAATCCGAAGTGGATCCTACGATGGGGTGAATTTTAGGTTCTTATGTGAATTTTGGCCTAAGAAATTTTGATCATCCAAAGTTGCTAAGAATTTTTGAAAGAGCCAAGGATGATCTAGAATCTTGATTTTAAGTAATCTGAAGTATTCACCTAGAGTATTGATTTTCTCTGAATTTAGAGTTTGGTAGACTTTCTAAGATTTTTGGACAAAACCCTAGAGTAATCTATCCCTTTTGTAAAAGTACATTTAGAGTTTTGACTTTTTTATTTCTAGGGTTTTCAAACCTAGAAAGGATTTATAAGAGAATGTCTATGCTTTTGGACAAAACCATAGGATGAGTTGCTTCTGCTAAAAGAAGAAACCCTAGGTCATGATAATGATGTCTAAAACAAGAATGTTGATTTATTAGATAGTTGTGAGAAGCATATGATTAAGAGGGAGCTATTACTCCTCATAAAATATAAGTACTCAGTCTCTCTTCACCTAGGCTATTTCCCTGAGAAAAGGAACCTTAGTGAAAAAATTACATTGTCCATTATTGAGAAAAACCTAGTTTAGGAGATTGTCAAATAAAACATTTTTTAGATACTAGAATCAAATGAGAGAAATTCCCCTAGATTTAATTCAATGGAGGGAACCCAACACAATTGATGTTCTTTAGATTGTCATCCTGATTAGAGTATTATGTTGAGTTGAAACTCCCTTTCTAAAGCGTTCAAGGACAAAATAAGAATTTGATCCATGGGAAGAAAATATAAACCAAGAAGCTTAATTTTATTTTATTTTCTCTTGCAAGTGTGCTCAACCAGGGACCAAATGAGCACTTTTCCCATAATCACTTGACCTATTTCCTTGAGAAACAAACCTTAGTGCAAAACTACATTGTTCATTACTGAGCAAAACCCTATTTTAGGAGATTGTCAAATGAAAAAAAAATTAGATACTGGAATAAAATGAGAGTGGTTCCCCTAGATGTATTTCAATGTCAGGAGTCAAACACAATTCATGGTTTTTAGATTGTCATCCCGATTAGAGTTTTTTGGAAAGTCACAACTCACTTCCTGGAGTCATTCAAGGACAAAATGATAATTTGTTACTTGGGCATAAAATCCAAGCTAAATAGCATAATTGAGTTTGTGAGCTCCTATTATGCAAAATTACATTGCCTAATACTGAGCAAAACCTTAGTTATTGAGTTTGTCAAATAACACATTTTTTAGCAAGTGGAATGAAATGAGAGGGGTGCCCCTAGCTATAATTCAGTGTCAATATTCCAATGAAATCAATGGTTTTTCAATTTTAGTCCCAATTGGAGATATAAAGTGAGTTGCAACTTGCTTCTTCAAGCCCTAGAGCTTTACAATGCAAATTTGGTTTTTGGGGATAAAATCTAGATTGAACAACATAATTGAGTTTTGTAAGCTCCTACAAGTATGTTCAACCAACCACCATGTGAGCACACTAACAAAAATCATCTAAAATATTGTCTTGAAAATAGAACCTTAGTGTAGAATTACATTGTTCATTACTAAGCAAAAACCTAGTTTTGTATCTCCTCAAATAAATCATCTTTTTTCTAGTGGAATGAGATGCGAGGAGTGGCCCTAACTATTATTCAATGTTAGGGGTCCAACATCATTGACATTTTTTTGATTGGAATCTTGCTTAGAGTTTTATGGCAAGTTTCATCTTACTCTCTAAGTCCATTTAGGGAGATAATGATAATTTGGTCAGGGGGCATAAAATCTAAACCTAACAACATAATTGATTTCGGTAAATTCTTGCAAGTCTATTTAACTAGGGACCATGTGATAACACTACCCACAATTTCTCGAGATGTTGTCCTAAAAAATAGAATCTTAGTGCCAAAATTACATTGACCATTACTCAGAAAACCCCTGGTACTAGGTAATTTCATATAAAACATCTTTTAGCTAGTAGAATCAAATAAGAGGGGTACCCCTAACTATATATTGATGTCTAGAATCAAACACAAACTATTGATTTTAAATTAGTGTCTTAGTTAGAGTTTCATGTCAAGATGCAACTTGCTTCCTGAAGTCATTCCAGGAAAAATGAGAATTTGTTCTGGGGGCATACAATCCAAATAAGTTGCATAACTGAGTTTTGTAAGATCCTACAAATTTGTTTGGATAGATACTAGATGAGTACACTACCCACAATGTCTTGACATATTGTCTTGAAAATTAGAAACTTAATGCAAAAACTACATTGTCCATTACTGAGAAATAACCCTAGGCTTGCAGATTATTAATACAATATTTGTTATCTAATGGAATCAGATGAGATGGGTGCACCTAACAGTAGTTTTATTTCAGGATTTCAAGGAAATTCATGGTTTTTTTATTGGTATCTTGTATAGGTTTTTCTGGCGAGTTGCAACTTTCTTCTTGAAGCCATAGATGGACATTATGATAATTTGGTTTAGGAAAATATAATCCAAACTAAGTAGCATGATTGAGTTTTATAACTTCCTGAAAGTGTGTTTGGATAGGTATCATGTAAACTATCTACTTGTAATCACCCAAGTTATTGTGTTGGAAAATGGAATGTTAGTTCAAAAAATGTATTTTCTCTTATTGAGAAAAACCCGAGTTCTATAAATCGTCAAATAATACATATTTTATCCAATGGAATCATATGAGAGGGATTTCCTTGGCTATAATTTGATGTTAGTAGTCCCTCGAAATAGATGACTTTTGAAATTTATTCTCAATTGGATTTTTATGGAAAGTTGGAACTTCCTAAAGCCATTTAGGGACATAATGAGACTTTGGTCCATGGTCATAAAATCTAAACTGAGCAGCATAATTGCATTTTATATACTCCAGAAAGTGTGATGGGCCTAGGGCCACATGAACATGCTACCTATGTTAGGGTCCCACCCTAACCCCCTTATTTATGTAATGGGATCACGTCATAGTCAAGAGTCAATAAAGCCCATATTAATAATTGTAAGTGGTTAATCCGCAATTAATGACGGAACCACAGTTAGTTGCAAATGGGCCGTAGTATTAGATAGATGGTATTAATAAAACCCACGGTATTGGCCCGTTGTATTGCATGTATGAGTTATATATAAAGGATAGAGACTCCTTGCGAGGAGCATCGTGTCTTATTTTGTAATCGAGCTCTGCTCTATTGGAGGTTGCCCCCTCGAAGAGGCAAGTGAACATTACTTTCTGAATAATAAAATCATTGCTATTCTATGTTCTGGGTATCTTTTCTTCGCATATTCTGTATTTGGGTATCATTTTGCAGGTTAAGAGCATAAAAAGTGGTATCAGAGCACTTTCCAGGTCTGGTGGGATCTCCATTTCTTAGCAAATTTATTTTTTTGGCTAGAGACGTGTTCCGGCGTCTTTAAACCACGGGATCTGTCGTTGAGCGCATAAACCTGTGGATTTGGGGAGGCATGCACGTAGGAAATACAAGAGGTGGTCACGTCTGTTGGACTCCCTTGTAACCCCTGTGGGTACCCCTTCGAGTAGTAGCGCATTAGACAGAACTGCGCACAGACTGTCTTCCACGTACGCTCTGGGTATATCGGAAGCCCCCTAGGCTCCCTTGAAACCTCGCCATAGATAAACCGTCGGCCGTCTTGTGGCTACAGTACATCGAGAACAACACTCGGAGAGATTAATCGCCCGTACGATAGGGTAGTCGGGTTGTACGGCTAAGGGTACGGTCGATCCTCCTTAGTTAGAGCCCTGAAACATTGGGCCGAGTACTACTGCCAGACCCTTATGTATATTGCGATCTGTAGCACCTGACACTCCTCAAGACCATAGTTCCCTTTTCTATCGGGGGATCACACATCATCTCTTCCAGATCCGCTTGTGCAAAGGGGTGCAGCAGTAGCAGACATTAGTCCCGCAGTCTCGAGTTCGCAGATCAGCCATTCCGATCTATTAGATCCATTCGATCCACAGAAGCAGTCTGTTCTGCCGCCCAGAGCTATCAGATCCGCCATTCAGATCTCTCAGATCCACCAGATCGGAGTCGTTGTGAAGGGTTCCTATACCGGGGTATAATTTTCGCAGGACTTTTGGCCGCATTGCCATTTTGAGGATTTGGCCACTGCAGTATTGATAAGGAAGGAGTAAAACTCCGTTAGGAGTTTTCAGAAAAAAAAAAAAAAAAAAAAAAGAAAAAAAGAAAAGAAAAAGAAGAAGAGATCTTTCGGGGCGCTTATTAGTGATCTAGCCCATCAGAATCAGGACGACGAGCTGAGCACGGTGGTACCATTCACTTAGTGAAAAATTTTTTAGGCGGTCCCAATTTTAAAAAAAATCAGGTTGGTCTATGGTAGAAACTAGAGCTCAAGCGATGGCCAATGAAAGGATGGACAAACTTGAAGAATCAGTGCAATCCCTCCACATTCAGCTTAGCCCACGAGGAGGCGTATAATGGCAATGAACACAATGAGGGTGAGTCTAACCACTCTCCTAACGTCTGGCACACCCACCAACAACCCATTCAACGACATCCCAAGTTGGATATGCATAAATTTGACGGTTCTCACCCGTCGGCATGGATAGCACAAATGGAGCAGTATTTCAAACTGAATCACATCTTCGATGATGAGACTCAGCTTATGTTGGGGAGCATGTACTTGGACAATGAAAGGTGGCAATGGTGGGAATGGCATCAACGTTGCACTGGACCTTTTAGGACTTGGACCAAATTCACCAAAGCTCTTCAAGACCGCTTTGACCAGGAATCATCTTTTTTGGGTTGTCTTACTAAGCTCCGACAGACTGATACAGTTGATGAGCCCCAATTTTTGGTACAATTTGGGCTCATTTGGCCTACTTACCTTGCTCAACCATTCATCTTTTATCACTTATGCATTCATTTCTTAGTATATTCGTGTTGTTTGTACGAAGAAGGGCAGGCATTATATCTATGTGGCTAATACATGATGATTTCAGGTTTTTGGCATTAAAGAGAGCAAAAGACCACGCAAATGGAGACAAGGAGACAGCAAAGGTGACATTGCGGGTTCATAGGGAGGTTGTCCACAGTCTTGATGACCTTCCTCGTGATTTTCACCTTAACTCCGAGCTCCAACAGCTCTCCCCACCGAGCTTAAAGGCAGCCAACACGTTCTACAGGATCAGCAGTTTACAGCAGTTTGACTTTCAGTTGGACAGCCAAGCTCCACGAATGGAGGAAGCCAACTTGATCTTCATTGTGTATAAATATGAAGGCCGTAGCCTTTCTTAGAAGCTTTTTGAACTTTTGGACTGATATTGTAATTTCTGAGCACAGCTCGGTGTTTGTTTTTGTAAGCCAGTTTTGGCATGACATTAGACTCTTGATTATGAATAAAGGCAAACAGATTTGGATCTAATTCTGAGCTTTTAAGGGAGCTATAGCTCTCAGGTTAGGGCCCAACCTGAGAGCAATAGATCTCCTCTTCTTGTAGTGTTATTTGCCTTTCTTTCTAGCACTTTGTTTCTTTGTTTTGATATGCATTTCAAGAACACAGTTTGCTGATTTGATTTCTTTAATAAGATTGAGTAGGATTAGCTTATGGTTAAATCACTTTTAGTTGCTTAGATCAGAATAGGAGGTTTGTAATTCACTGGAGCTCCAAGAAAAGGTTGTTAGTGCCTTCACTGCCATCTCTGTTTAGGGATTGGGGTGCAGCCTATACCAACCACCAAAAAAACGCAGTATTTTTCTACTTTTATGCAAGTTGCAACACGGTCGTTTTAATCATAGAACCATCCATGCACTCTAATCTTGAGCCATACTCCTTCATTACAACTCCATGCACGACTTCTCTTCACGGTTTACATTGATGTTCATTGGTTTAATAGCACAGGTTAATGGATTCTCGTTTTTGGTGCAAGACATAAGCAATTTGTTTTATTTATACTGCTCAGTATCATTCCACTTCCTTCTTCTTCTTCTTAACCACGCCTAAAGCCACCTGCTCGACCCCTGTTCAGCTCGTTAGCCTTCCAACCCTTCTACTTCTCACGTAGCTCCATCTTTTCAACTTTTCCTTGCTTTCACCCTTCTATTCACCAACCAACTGTACTCACTCTTTCCTCATCTCAGATCTCTGTCCCTGAGCCACCACAAACTCCTCCTTCACCTTACCCATCCACTCATACCACTCCTCCACTCTTCTATCACCCAAAACTCCAACTACAGCACATCCTGTAGAAGTTAGCAGCCTTCCTGTATAATTCCTTAGTTTCCTGTAGGATCCCCTGCAGACATCCTGTAGAAGCCTGCAAACTTGGTTGCCGAGCACTTGAACGTTGTAGACTTCTGTGGACTGATGCTAGGGACCCTCTGGGACCTCTCCTAGCCCTCCTGACCTTTCCCAAGCTTTCTCTCCCTTCGCACCACCTCTGCACAGCCAAACCCTAATAAGAAACAAAACCGTAATCACTCCAACCACTTAAGCAAAAATACAAAAACAATGTTCTTTTTCATGGAAGTAGTTTGAATTCATGCATTTCACATCACTAGAAGTAATGGCATCATTTTTAGACATTTGCACTCTCACTATTGCGTCATAGAGGTCAAACTAGTCAGATTAGGGTTTACTAGGGTTTCATGTTTTGGTTGGCTTTCAGTTTATTTTTGCAAAGTAGATCAATTTCCCTTGAGATAGCCTTCGTCCATCATTTAGAAAGCTTCTTCTGAGAGCATATAGAAGTTGGCTTGAGCCCTAGCGGACTTGTGCCAGCTGACCAAGTGATAGCTGCGACATGAGCTAGTACTTGTGCATACAGCACCGTCACTTCCAAGTTTGTACGAACTACCGGGTTGATAAAATTAGAGATAGGAAGCTCCAGGAGTTGTAGCATTGTTGCTACAATACTGGAGCCCACCATATTTTTGGCGCCGTTGCCGGGGAAGCGTCAGAGTATTAGTAATTGTTGCTTTTCTTCTATTTTCTTACTCTTGCCTTCTGCTAAGTAGTTTATTTCATTTCTATTCTGCAAAAGTAGCATAGACATTTCCTGCTTTCATAGATTAGCATTTCCTGTTTTCATTGATTAGCATTTCCTGCTTTCATAGATTAACATTTCATTTCTGCAAGCGTAGACTAGTGTTTCAATTATGCAAGCGTAGACTAGCATTTCCATTCCTGCAATTTCATTTGAGCAAAGTAGATTAGTTCTTTCCTGCTTTCAGTTTAATTCCGCATCTTTATAGTTAGTTGTAGATCAATCTGTTTCAGTTTTGCAGGTACCAAAGAAAAAAGCAAAAACAATATAAAAAAAAGAAAGTCTTTTCCATTTCATACCTCGTAGAAACCGAGATAAATCAGGCAAATTCCTACCCAACACCCCCACCACATCACTGAGTCACCCTTCTCTCTTCTTTGGTGACAGTAATCCAGAAGAACCTATAGGTGAACATCCCGAGATATACAAAGGTCCTATAGAAGAAGAAGAATTAGAGACCACTCCATCTAAAGCTATGGCTGACAATAGAAGAGAAGAAGAGAGAATAGAAGGTGCCTTCCCCATCCGAGAGACCAATGGAGAGATGAAAATGAAGAACATTAGCCCCTCCGCCTTACCGCACTTCCATGGACTGACTACTGAAGATCCTGATACCTTCCTGTTTGAGTTTGCTGTCCTTTGTAGAACCTATGACTATACTGAAGATGAGCAAAAGTTGAAACTCTTCCCTTCAACTCTTAAGGATGTAGCATTACGCTGGTTCATGGGCTTACCTGAGAATAGTATCACCACTTGGGCTCAGATGCAGCAAGCTTTCAATACCAAGTACAGGGATTACTGTAGGTCCAAGGAAACCAAGGGAGAAATCTTTCGGATGACCATGGGAAATGATGAGTCCTTAGAGGATTATGAGGAGAGGTTCCAACTTAGCTATAAGCGGGCCAGGTGCACACTTGACCCTGAATCCCTCAAGTTGGTCCTGCTCCGAGGAGTCCCTGAAGACCTCTTAGATACCCTTCACATGTTAGCTGGGGGGGACATTTAATAACTGCCTTATGAGGACATCAAGACTGTGTTTAGAAACCACTCCAGGGCAGCTCGGAAACGAGGTAGAGGAAACCTCCTCTCAACTAGTGTCCCTTTCTCCAAACATGAGCTTGCAAATCAATTAGAAGATCTCAAGAGTGAGGTGAGACAGACCATTGCCATGCAGCTGGACACATTCAGGATCCAGCAGAAGAAAGAAGACACCCTAAGAACGAATGCCCATTGCATTCGGTTGAAGTATGTTTCGTTTGTGAGGAGGACCATCCCACAAATCAGTGTCCAACCTTACCTGGGTTTAAATCCATGTACCAAGGGACAGAAGCTCCCATTGAACCTCTCTATTACCTCAACCAAAGGAGGCCACAAGGATCTAGACCTTATCAACAGGTAATGCAAGGGGCACCTCAAGCTTATTACAGCCCCAACCAATCGACTCTTATTCCTTCCTGGGGTCCCCCTGCTCATCCTTCCTGGTCCATGCCTCCTCCATGGTCTTATCCACCTCAGTACCCTACTCAACCTACTTCTCATTCACATCATTCACATGCCCAGCCACAGCCTCAGTGGAATGCACCTCAGTCGGGGTGGAGGCCCCAGTACAATACTCCTCCCGCCATTTTGCCTCCACCACCAGTTCAACCTTAGCCATTACCTCCTGCTCCTCCAAGGCAACCTCAAATGCCTGCTCAACCGAACCCAAACCCCAACAATAGACAGGCCCAACAGGTATACACTGGGGAAACCTCATGCCCTACCTATGCTGTGGAGATCCAGGAGATCAATCTTCGATCTTGAAAGACTCTACCAGATCGCCAACCTCCTCCCCCAGAGGATGAGGAAGATAAACAGGAAAGTGAACCAAAGGCTATTCCACCCTTTCCTGAGAGACTGACAGCCACCACACAACCCAACCCAGAGGAGGATGAGCTTCTGGGTGAGCTCAAGCAGTTGTGTGTAAAAATACCACTTCTCCAAGCCATCAAGGATGTGCCAATATACAACAAACTCGTTAAGGAAAAGTGTTTCAAACAGCCAGGCAGGCAGAAGAAAGATGCTTCAACCATCAATGTCATAGGACAACTGTCTGACCTTATGTTAGGACAAGTCATCTGCCCAAAGTACCTAGATCCTGGAAGTCCTATAGTAGATGTCCACATCAATGGCACCATCATACCTCACACCTTGATTGATCTGGGGGCTGCCATTAATGTGATGACCAGGGATACCATGCTCAAACTCAATCTTCAGGGTTCCTTGAGGAAGACCTCGACAGTACTGCAATTAGCAGATCGCTCCACTGTGACTCCCGAAGGGATTGTGGAGGATGTCTTGGTCTCTATCGACTCTTGGGAATACCCTACAGATTTCTTGGTTCTGCAACCCAAGGCAAAGCTTACTGGATATCCTCTCATTTTGGGAAGGCCTTGGTTAGCCACTGCAGATGCTTACATAAGTTGCCGTGCAGGAAATATGACAATAAAAAATGGTCCTATGTCCAAACAGCTAGTCCTATACCCTCCTGCCCAACCCTCCTTAGAGCATGACTTACCACTCTGGTTGGAGGAAGGAGAGGAAGACGAGGTGTACTCAGCACCTCTGTGCACCTTAGATACCACTAGAAGAGACCCCCCAACCGAGGATGACTTGATCGAGACCTTGATCCAGAATCCACCTTCCAGTGCTCTATCCTTAGAGAAATTGGTGGAGGATGCCCAAGCTAGCACCCTAGTGGATCTTTGTACAACCAACCCTGTCACTCCCAGAGTCAAGAATGTGGAGTTCGGCCCTGAGAGAATGTTAAATATCAGCTCCTCCCTATCTCCTTCCCAGGAAAAGGAGCTGTGTAGCTTGTTGGCCAGTCACCTAGATGCTTTTGCTTGGAGCTATAAGGAGATGAAAGGAGTCCATCCTCCGGTTTGTACCCATCACATATACATCAAAGAGGATTGTAAGCCGGTTAGGCAACCCTAGAGGAGAATGAATCTAGCCCTTAAGGACATTGTCAAGGAAGAATTGCAAAAATTGTTGGATGCCGGATTCATCTACCCCATCTCAGATAGTGAATGGGTGTCCCCTCTGGTGTTGGTTCCCAAGAAAAATGGGAAATGGAGAGTCTGTGTGGACTACCGAGAACTGAACAAAGCTACCAAGAAAGACCATTTCCCTCTACCTTTCATAGATCAAGTGTTGGATGGACTGGCAGGAAAGAAGTTCTTCTCTTTCCTGGATGGGTTTAGCGGGTACAACCAAATCCAAATAAGCCCGGAAGACCAAGATAAGACCACCTTCACTTGTCCTTGGGGCACCTTTGCCTACCGAGTCCTTCCTTTTGGGCTATGCAATGCTCCTGCTACCTTCCAGAGAGCTGTCTTAAGCATCTTCTCGGAGCTGGTCCATGATGCAGTGGAAATCTATATGGATGACTTTACTACTTATGGGGCCAACTTCCAGGAAGCATTGTCCAATCTGGGAAAAGTCCTAACCAAATGCATTGAGATGAACTTGTCCCTTAGCCCTGAAAAATGTGAATTCCTAATGACTGAAGGGACCGTGCTAGGCCATACCATTTCTTGCCAAGGGTTACAGGTGGATCCTAACAAAATTGCTCTCATCAAGAAGGTTCCACCTCCTCAAAAGGTAAGGGATGTTCGGAGTTTCTTGGGATTAGCAGGATATTACCGGAGATTCATTAAAGACTTCAGCAAGCTAGCCTCGCCATTGTTTGGCCTGTAAGCAAAAGATGTGGAGTTTAAATGGACTGACGATTGTCAGAGGGCTTTGAATGAATTAAAGGACAAGTTGGTGTCAGCCCCAATCCTGAGAGGTCCAAACTGGGCCCTACCTTTCCACATCCACACTGATGCCTCGAACAAAGCCATAGGTGCAGCTTTAGGACAAGTTGAGCAAAAACTTCCATATGCCATTTACTTTGTTAGCAAAAACTTGTCCAAAGCTGAGCTGAATTACACTGTAACCGAGAAAGAATTCTTGGCTGTGGTCCATGCACTGAACAAGTTCTGACATTATATTACTGGCTATCAAACCTTTGTACATACAGACCATGCTGCAATTAGATATTTAATGAATAAACCAGATGTGAATGCTCGTATTATTAGATGGTTACTTTTATTGCAGCAATTTGATTTGACCATTGTTGACAAACCAGGTAGAGAAAATGTTGTTGCTGACTTTTTATCTAGATTGGATTTGTCTGCAGATGAGGATGGAACGGTGGATGACCAGATGTCCGATGAACATCTGTTTGCTATTTCAGTACTCTCTCCATGGTTTTCTGATATAGCAAACTACCTTGTTTCAGCATAGTTCCCTCCGCACCTATCTTCAAGAGAGAAGAGCAGAATCATCAGAAAAAGTGCCTCATTTACTTGGATCGGGGGCAATCTGTTCAAGCTTGGCCCCGATCAGATCTTAAGGCGCTATGTAAGGGAGGAGGAAGTATTTGATATCCTCCTCACCTGTCATGATGGGCCTTGTGGAGGACATTTTGCAGCAAAGAGAACTGCCTTCAAAATCCTGCAGGCAGGCTACTATTGGCCCACACTTCATCAAGATGTCAGAAGATATGTCAGCCAGTGTGACCAATGCCAAAGAATGGGGAAACCAACCCAAAGGGATGAGATGCCTCTCCAACCTCAGGTGACTCTTGAGCCATTTGAGAAGTGGGGTATGGAATTTGTGGGCCCAATCAACCCTCCTTCGAGGCAAAGGTCTTACATCATTGTGTGCACTGACTACCTGACAAAGTGGGCAGAGACCAAAGCAATCAAAGCAGCAACAGAAGAAAAGGTGGCCGAGTTCCTAAGAGAAAACATCTTCTATAAGTTTGGCTATCCAAGAGAGCTGGTCACCGATCAAGGGAGCCAGTTCACCTCCAACCTGGTTGAAGATCTACTAGCTCATCACAAGATCAAGCATAGGACTTCCACCCCCTATCACCCTCAAGCAAATGGGCAGGTGGAAGTCACCAATAGAGCATTAGAAGGGATCTTGACTAAGGTGGTGAGCAGCAGCAGAAAGGACTGGGCAGATCGCCTGGTTGAAGCCACATGGGCTTACAACACTACTTGGAAGACCACCACCGACTTCACACCTTATGAGCTGGTCTATGGGAAGAAAGCTTTGCTGTCCATTGAGTTTGAATACAACACTTTGAGGATGGCAGCTCAGCTAGATCTAGATCTCAGCCATGCACAACAAGAAAGGTTACTGCAGCTGAATGGCCTGGATGAGCACCGAATGCAGGCCCTCCTTCACACAGAAGTGGTTCAACTTCAGAGAAAGGTGTGGCATGACCAACATCTCCATGACAAGCAATTTCAACCGGGAGATTGGGCTTTGTTGTATGACTCCAGATACAAAGATTTCAAGGGGAAGCTGAGAACCAGATGGCTAGGGCCATATTCAGTGGAAAAATGTCATGACAATGGATCTGTTCTTATTCGGACCATTGATGAGGAAGCCATCCTCATGCTTGTCAATGGGCATCGATTGAAGATCTATAGGAAGCCTCTCTCAAGACAAGAGTTCATCAAAACTATGGAGAAGGCAGTGTTGGTCATAGAGAATGGTTCTGCCCCTGCTTTGGGCATACCCTGAAAAATCTAAAAAATCTATAAAAAAAAAGAAGAAAAAAAATAAAGAAATAATAAAGATCCTTGGGTGAAAACCTTTCTGAGGCGCCCAAGGCAGGTGGTAGGGGTGAAAACCTCATTGAGGCGCCCCTATTGTCTTTTCAAAAAAAAAAAAAAAAGGGAGATTAGGAAAAAGATCCTTGAGTGAAAACCTCTTTGAGGCGCTTAAGGCAGATGGCAAGGGTGAAAACCTCAATGAGGTGCCCCTGTTATCTTTCAAAAAAAAAAGAAAAGAAAAGAAAAACAAGGTCAACAGATTCATTATGTAAAGTTGCATGCAGGTGTTCTATGGAGGAGAGGAAGCCTCTCAACTCAGAGCTCAGGATCCTTATCATGCTGTCAGGAGACCTCACCAGCACCTCCTCCAAGAATACTCATTTTCTACAAGGTATGTGCAATTTTATTACAGCTTGAGTCTTCTACAGGAAGATGCAGATTTTCTACAGGAAGGTGCAGACTCTCTACAGCAACGCAACCTTTCTACAGGAAGCTCTGTATTTCTACAGGAAACTTCCTGTAGAAGCTCAGAACGAGCCAAAATTCATTTCATGAGGAGATCTAACGGCTAAGGATCGGTTTGGATGCATGCAAGCCACTCTTGTCACTCTTGCACATTGCTGTTATCTTGTTCCACCATCCTTGTCGACATGCAACAAAGTTACCTGCACCAGCAAAGCAGGTCGATGAGTCTCGAAAAAAAGAAAATTGTAAATGAAAAAAATGCTAGAGATCTCACACCATGTGCATCCCAGTCATCCAGAAGCTCCGGGAGCGTGATCGTGAGGCCATCCATCGTCGTGCAGCATGCACCCAAGGAGGAAGAACTGTTCCAAGACATCCCGCGGGAGTCTTGTAACAGTTAAGCCTGCTAGAGTGGATACCATTCACAGCGCAGGCCATATGCAATGAAACGTGGGCGCATGCAACTAAAGCATCCCATCCATCGTCGGCAGCTTGTGAAAATGGACCTCCGGGCCTGTGTAAGTTCGCCAGCAGCAGGTAAATCCACTCATCAGCGTCCAAAGAACCGAAACGTCGTGTGCAGCCGTGCAGGTAAGTGTCTTGACCCTTCCTTCCATCAGATTGCATGAATGTTACTTTGATTGATTGCAAAGTGTAAAGGTGAATGGGTTGAGCGGCCGTATGGCCATCCGGCCGGCCACGTCAGCCAGTTAATGGTCTAGTTGGATGTTGGGTGGCGGCCATGACAAAAAGAATGGGCAGCACGCCCGTGAGAGCAATCCCGTCAGAAAAAACGAGTTTAACAGAAGAGGCGGCGGCAGATCTGCGGGAATTGATGCGGTAGCAAGTGAACACGCAGTTGAATGATGGGATGATTTCACCCAATGGTCCGGCGGGGACAACTCACCCCCGCGCCACGGATTCCGCCAATTCAAAATCTAATCGGCTAGATTGCACTCATGCATTTATCAACCACCGTTTTGAACTCGAGTGGCTATCCTGATCTTTCTGCAGTTCGATACGCCGAGCCTTTGGCTATCAAAACGATTGTGAGACACACCCAAGGCGCAGACCGACTGCAGTCTTTCCCAAAAATCGCGTGCTGCATTCTACAGGAACGCTGTCATTCTATAGGAACGCTGTCATCGTACAGGAACGGAGTTTCTACAGGAAAGCGGGTGCCTCACGTAAAAAGGTGGCAAATTAAAAAGGTAACCCTGAACTCTTCATGCAACTGGTTATTAAAGGTGGCAGAATTGTCGTCCACAGTCTGGTCATAGAAAAATGGTGAAATTGTTGTCTGCTGTGCCTATACTGTCATTCTACAGGATGTCGAGTAATTAAACTGTGTTAAGTTCCTCAGGGATAAGTTTTGTGGATTATGTGCATGACATTCTACGCTTTGTCTCAGTAAACCAAATTTCTTCCACAATCACCACCTCTGGTTAAGGAAACTGTTTTATCATGCCGGGTGGGTTTATTAGACGAGAACCCACTGATTCAACCAAGTTAAGGGAAAACATGGAAGTGGTGGAGCTCTTCACACGGGTTCAATGGATATCTTTTTGTGACAAATTGCAGGGTTACGACGATGAAGTGGCAGAATAATTTTTGCAGGCTCTGAAGCCGAAATCCAAGACACTGGCCACAGTGAACTTCAGGGGTCTAAGCCTCAAGCTCACCCCGCAATATATCAGTCGAATTACTGAACTTCCGATGGGTTTGCCATGGGATAAGGAAGAAAGGAAGTTGAGCCAGCAGGCCAAGAAAGAATTCTTTCCACCTAAGGAGGAATTCTCGGAGGACAAAAATGGGGTGCGAAGAACCAGCTTGCTGCCACCATGGAATGAAGTCAGCCTGAAAATCATGAAGTATATAACCTGTGAAGGCCGTTTTAGCATCGTGTACGCGTATCACTTTCGGTTGCTCACTGAATTGAGGCACCGGGTTGATCTTCCTGTAGAACAGAAACTGAACATTCCTTATTTCCTGCTACAGTCCCTAATTGAGTGTGCCACAAAGTTAAAAGAAGGCATACCAGATCAGGTAGCCCACCATGGGTTGATCAAACTTCTTGTGGAGGATGCGCTTCATTCATATAAGGTTCCCCTCTCATGGGAATCATTCAGGAATTTGACAAGAGATGGAGACATAAGGATGTTGATTGAAGAAACGGGTTCTTCCAGCAGTGAGGAAAACGAAGCAGTGGCCGAGGGAAAGAAAGAAAAAGGCTAGAAGACCCCGACCACAGTGCAGAAGAAAGAACAAAAGAAGAAGCATGAGAAAAAGGATGACAAAGAAAAAGGTGACACACCCATCTTGTCAGCAAGAGAAAAGAGGTTGCAGAGCAGAACGGACAAAGCTGAGATGGTCCACATCAGCCCGAGTACCTCATCAGCACCTGCAACCAAACCAAAAAGCAAAACCCATGCACCAAAGCAAGCAAAGGTGGTGACACCCGTGTCTACAGAAAAGCAGAAACATGCTTCTACAGGAGGCCCGAAAACAGAGAAAGGGTCTTCTACAGGACGCCCGAAATTGGCAAAAGGAGCTTCTATAGGAAGCCCGAAAATTACCAAAACAGGGGCTTCTACAGGAAGCCCGAAAGTGGCTAAAACAGGGTCTTCTACAAAAAGCCCAAAATTGGTAAAGAAAGGGTCTTCTACAGAAGGCCCGGAAGTGGGTAAAGCAGGGTCTTCTACAGGAAGCCCGAAATCAGAAAAGAAGGGGTCCTCTACAGGGAGCCCTGAAAAAGCAAAACGCAAGAAAGAGAAGGCTGGAATTCTCGAAAAGGAGGCAGCAGCTGCGCTGGCCGCCCTCAGTACACCTCCAAAGCCAAAGGAGAAGAGAGAGAGGGAGATCCCTCTACCTTTTGAAGCCAGGAGAAGTAAGAGAATAAACATGGGCAAGCCGCAGCCTCCACCCAACAGCCAAACCATTTTAGGGGGTGTCCCTACTTCACCCAGTGAAAGATCCCCCTCTAAAACATCGACCACCCCCGAGAGGGGAAGTCCAAAAATAACTTCCTGGACACGAAGGATAGGCCAATCGGCTTCTAAAGCCCGGCTCAAGGAAACAGGAAAGAGGGAGGAAGCACCACCCTCGTCACCGCCAGGGGCAGAAGAGGCAGCGCCACCAAGAACAGGAAAGGAAGAGCATGCTTCGGGCCCTAGTTCTCGGCCAAGGACAAGGAGCTGGAGCAAGGTTGCTCAAGGATGATCAAATATTTTAGCTGGGGGGTGATGATGAGCCCCAATTTTTGGTACAATTTGGGCTCATTTGGCCTACTTACCTTGCTCAACCATTCATCTTTTATCACTTATGCATTCATTTCTTAGTATATTCGTGTTGTTTGTAGGAAGAAGGGCAGGCATTATATCTATGTGGCTAATACATGATGATTTCAGGTTTTTGGCATTAAAGAGAGCAAAAGACCACGCAAATGGAGACAAGGAGACAACAAAGGTGACATTGTGGGTTCATAGGGAGGTTGTCCACAGTCTTGATGACCTTCCTCGTGATTTTCACCTTAACTCTGAGCTCCAACAGCTCTACCCACCGAGCTTAAAGGCAGCCAACACGTTCTACAGGATCAACAGTTTACAGCAGTTTGACTTTCAGTTGGACAGCCAAGCTCCACGAATGGAGGAAGCCAGCTTGATCTTCATTGTGTATAAATATGAAGGCCATAGCCTTTGTTAGAAGCTTTTTGAACTTTTGGACTGATATTGTAATTTCTGAGCACAGCTCGGTGTTTGTTTTTGTAAGCCAGTTTTGGCATGACATTAGACTCTTGATTATGAATAAAGGCAAGCAGATTTGGATCTAATTCTGAGCTTTTAAGGGAGCTATATCTCTCAGGTTAGGGCCCAACCTGAGAGCAATAGATCTCCTCTTCTTGTAGTGTTATTTTCCTTTCTTTCCAGCACTTTGTTTCTTTGTTTTGATATGCATTTGAAGAACACAGTCTGCTGATTTGATTTTTTTAATAAGATTGAGTAGGATTAGCTTATGGTTAAATCACTTTCAGTTGCTTAGATCAGAATAGGAGGTTTGTAATTCACTGGAGCTCCAAGAAAAGGTTGTTAGTTCCTTCACTGCCATCTCTGTTTAGGGATTGGGGTGCAACCTATACCAACCACCAAAAAAACGCAGTCTTTTTCTACTTTTATGCAAGCTACAACACGGTCGTTTTAATAATAGAACCATCCATGCACTTTGATCTTGAGCCATACTCCTTCATTACAACTCCATGCACGACTTCTCTTCACGGTTTACATTGTTGTTCATTGGTTTAATAGCACAGGTAGCACAGGTTAATGGATTCTCGTTTTTGGTGCAAGACATAAGCAATTTGTTTTATTTACACTGCTCAGTATCATTCCACTTCCTTCTTCTTCTTCTTAACCACGCCTAAAGCCACCTGCTCGACCCCTGTTCAGCTCGTTAGCCTTCCAACCCTTCTACTTCTCACGTAGCTCCATCTTTTCAACTTTTCCTTGCTTTCACCCTTCTATTCACCAACCAACTGTACTCACTCTTTCCTCATCTCAGATCTCTGTCCCTGAGCCACCACAAACTCCTCCTTCACCTTACCCATCCACTCATACCACTCCTCCACTCTTCTATCACCCAAAACTCCAACTACAGCAAATCATGTAGAAGTTAGCAGCCTTCCTGTAGAATTCCTTAGTTTCCTGTAGGATTCCCTGCAGACATCCTGTAGAAGCCTGCAAACTTGGTTGCCGAGCACCTGAACGTTGTAGACTTCTGTGGACTGATGCTAGGGACCCTCTGGGACCTCTCCTAGCCCTCCTGACCTTTCCCAAGCTTTCTCTCCCTTCGCACCACCTCTGCACAGCCAAACCCTAATAAGAAACAAAACCGTAATCACTCCAACCACTTAAGAAAAAATACAAAAACAATGTTATTTTTCATGGAAGTAGTTTGAATTCATGCATTTCACATCACTAGAAGTAATGGCATCATTTTTAGACATTTGCACTCTCACTATTGCATCATAGAGGTCAAACTAGTCAGATTAGGGTTTACTAGGGTTTCATGTTTTGGTTGGCTTTCAGTTCATTTTTGCAAAGTAGATCAATTTCCCTTGAGATAGCCTTCGTCCATCATTTAGAAAGCTTCTTCTGAGAGCATATAGAAGTTGGCTTGAGCCCTAGCGGACTTGTGCCAGCTGACCAAGTGACAGCTGCGACAAGAGCTAGTACTTGTGCATACAGCACCATCGCTTCCAAGTTTGTACGAACTACCGGGTTGATAAAATTAGAGATAGGAAGCTCCAGGAGTTGTAGCATTGTTGCTACAATACTGGAGCCCACCATCTTTTTGGCGCCGTTGCTGGGGAAGCGTCAGAGTATTAGTAATTGTTGCTTTTCTTCTATTTTCCTACTCTTGCCTTTTGCTAAGTAGTTTATTTCATTTCTATTCTGCAAAAGTAGCATAGACATTTCCTGCTTTCATAGATTAGCATTTCCTGTTTTCATAGATTAGCATTTCCTGCTTTCATAGATTAGCATTTCATTTCTGCAAGCGTAGACTAGTGTTTCAATTCTGCAAGCGTAGACTAGCATTTCCATTCCTGCAATTTCATTTGAGCAAAGTAGATTAGTTCTTTCCTGCTTTCAGTTTAATTCTGCATCTTTATAGTTAGTTGTAGATCAATCTGTTTCAGTTTTGCAGGTACCAAAGAAAAAAGCAAAAAAAAAAAAAAAAAAGAAAGTCTTTTCCATTTCATGCCTCGTAGAAACCGAGATAAATCAGGCAAATTCCTACCCAACACCCCCACCACATCACTGAGTCACCCTTCTCTCTTCTTTGGTGACAGTAATCCAGAAGAACCTATAGGTGAACATCCCGAGATATACAAAGGTCCTATAGAAGAAGAAGAATTAGAGACCACTCCATCTAAAGCTATGGCTGACAATAGAAGAGAAGAAGAGAGAATAGAAGGTGCCTTCCCCATCCGAGAGACCAATGGAGAGATGAAAATGAAGAACATTAGCCCCTCCGCCTTATCGTACTTCCATGGACTGACTACTGAAGATCCTGATACCTTCCTGTTTGAGTTTGCTATCCTTTGTAGAACCTATGACTATACTGAAG
The DNA here is from genome assembly GCA_031772625.1 of Pinus tabuliformis. Lineage (NCBI taxonomy): Eukaryota > Viridiplantae > Streptophyta > Pinopsida > Pinales > Pinaceae > Pinus > Pinus tabuliformis. The sequence continues at coordinate 355,577,239 of CM062819.1, read as the reverse complement.
ATGAGCAAAAGCTGAAACTCTTCCCTTCAACTCTTAAGGATGTAGCATTACGCTGGTTCATGGGCTTACCTGAGAATAGTATCACCACTTGGGCTCAGATGCAGCAAGCTTTCAATACCAAGTACAGGGATTACTGTAGGTCCAAGGAAACCAAGGGAGAAATCTTTCGGATGACCATGGGAAATGATGAGTCCTTAGAGGATTATGAGGAGAGGTTCCAACTTAGCTATAAGCGGGCCAGGTGCACACTTGACCCTGAATCCCTCAAGTTGGTCCTGCTCCGAGGAGTCCCTGAAGACCTCTTAGATACCCTTCACATGTTAGCTGGGGGGGACATTTACCAACTGCCTTATGAGGACATCAAGACTGTGTTTAAAAACCACTCCAGGGCAGCTCGGAAACGAGGTAGAGGAAACCTCCTCTCAACTAGTGTCCCTTTCTCCAAACATGAGCTTGCAAATCAATTAGAAGATCTCAAGAGTGAGGTGAGACAGACCATTGCCATGCAGCTGGACACATTCAGGATCCAGCAGAAGAAGCACAAAGACACCCTAAGAACGAATGCCCATTGCATTCGGTTGAAGTATGTTTCGTTTGTGAGGAGGACCATCCCACAAATCAGTGTCCAACCTTACCTGGGTTTAAAGCCATGTACCAAGGGACAGAAGCTCCCACTGAACCTCTCTATTACCTCAACCAAAGGAGGCCACAAGGATCTAGACCTTATCAACAGGGAATGCAAGGGGCACCTCAAGCTTATTACAGCCCCAACCAATCGACTCCTATGCCTTCCTGGGGTCCCCCTGCTCATCCTTCCTGGTCCATGCCTCCTCCATGGTCTTATCCACCTCAGTACCCTACTCAACCTACTTCTCATTCATATCATTCACATGCCCAGCCACAGCCTCAGTGGAATGCACCTCAGTCGGGGTGGAGGCCCCAGTACAATACTCCTCCCGCCATTTTGCCTCCACCACCAGTTCAACCTCAGCCATTACCTCCTGCTCCTCCAAGGAAACCTCAAATGCCTGCTCAACCGAACCCAAACCCCAAAAATAGACAGGCCCAGCAGGTATACACTGGGGAAACCTCATGCCCTACCTATGCTGTGGAGATCCAGGAGATCAATCTTCGATCTGGAAAGACTCTACCAGATCGCCAACCTCCTCCCCCAGAGGATGAGGAAGATAAACATGAAAGTGAACCAAAGGCTATTCCACCCTTTCCTGAGAGACTGACAGCCACCACACAACCCAACCCAGAGGAGGATGAGCTTCTGGGTGAGCTCAAGCAGTTGTGTGTAAAAATACCACTTCTCCAAGCCATCAAGGATGTGCCAATATACAACAAACTGGTTAAGGAAAAGTGTTTCAAACACCCAGGCAGACGGAAGAAAGATGCTTCAACCATCAATGTCATAGGACAACTGTCTGACCTTATGTTAGGACAAGTCATCTGCCCAAAGTACCTAGATCCTGGAAGTCCTATAGTAGATGTCCACATCAATGGCACCATCATACCTCACACCTTGATTGATCTGGGGGCTGCCATTAATGTGATGACCGGGGATACCATGCTCAAACTCAATCTTCAGGGTTCCTTGAGGAAGACCTCGACAGTACTGCAATTAGCAGATCGCTCCACTGTGACTCCCGAAGGGATTGTGGAGGATGTCTTGGTCTCTATCGACTCTTGGGAATACCCTGCAGATTTCTTGGTTCTGCAACCCAAGGCAAAGCTTACTGGATATCCTCTCATTTTGGGAAGGCCTTGGTTAGCCACTGCAGATGCTTACATAAGTTGCCGTGCAGGAAATATGACCATAAAAAATGGTCCTATGTCCAAATAGCTAGTCCTATACCCTCCTGCCCAACCCTCCTTAGAGCATGACTTACCACTCTGGTTGGAGGAAGGAGAGGAAGACGAGGTGTACTTAGCACCTCTGTGCACCTTAGATACCACTAGAAGAGACCCCCCAACCGAGGATGACTTGATCGAGACCTTGATCCAGAATCCACCTTCCAGTGCTCTATCCTTAGAGAAATTGGTGGAGGATGCCCAAGCTAGCACCCTAGTGGATCTTTGTACAACCAACCCTGTCACTCCTAGAGTCAAGAATGTGGAGTTCGGCCCTGAGAGAATGTTAAAGATCAGCTCCTCCCTATCTCCTTCCCAGGAAAAGGAGCTGTGTAGCTTGTTGGCCAGTCACCTAGATGCTTTTGCTTGGAGCTATAAGGAGATGAAAGGAGTCTATCCTTCGGTTTGTACCCATCACATATACATCAAAGAGGATTGTAAGCCGGTTAGGCAACCCCAGAGGAGAATGAATCCAGCCCTTAAGGACATTGTCAAGGAAGAATTGCAAAAACTGTTGGATGCCGGATTCATCTACCCCATCTCAGATAGTGAATGGGTGTCCCCTCTGGTGTTGGTTCCCAAGAAAAATGGGAAATGGAGAGTCTGTGTGGACTACCGAGAACTGAACAAAGCTACCAAGAAAGACCATTTCCCTCTACTTTTCATAGATCAAGTGTTGGATGGACTGGCAGGAAAGAAGTTCTTCTCTTTTCTGGATGGGTTTAGCGGGTACAACCAAATCCAAATAAGCCCGGAAGACCAAGATAAGACCACCTTCACTTGTCCTTGGGGCACCTTTGCCTACCGAGTCCTTCCTTTTGGGCTATGCAATGCTCCTGCTACCTTCCAGAGAGCTGTCTTAAACATCTTCTCGGAGCTGGTCCATGATGCAGTGGAAATCTATATGGATGACTTTACTCCTTATGGGGCCAACTTCCAGGAAGCATTGTCCAATCTGGGAAAAGTCCTAACCAAATGCATTGAGATGAACTTGTCCCTTAGCCCTGAAAAATGTGAATTCCTAATGACTGAAGGGACCGTGCTAGGCCATACCATTTCTTGCCAAGGGTTACAGGTGGATCCTAACAAAATTGCTCTCATCAAGAAGGTTCCACCTCCTCAAAAGGTAAGGGATGTTCGGAGTTTCTTGGGATTAGCAGGATATTACCGGAGATTCATTAAAGACTTCAGCAAGCTAGCCTCGCCATTGTTTGGCCTGTTGACAAAAGATGTGGAGTTTAAATGGATTGACGATTGTGAGAGGGCTTTGAATGAATTAAAGGACAAGTTGGTGTCAGCCCCAATCCTGAGAGGTCCAAACTGGGCCCTACCTTTCCACATCCACACTGATGCCTCGAACAAAGCCATAGGTGCAGCTTTAGGACAAGTTGAGCAAAAACTTCCATATGCCATTTACTTTGTTAGCAAAAACTTGTCCAAAGTTGAGCTAAATTACACTGTAACCGAGAAAGAATTCTTGGCTGTGGTCCATGCACTGAACAAGTTCCAACATTATATTACTGGCTATCAAACCTTTGTACATACAGACCATGCTGCAATTAGATATTTAATGAATAAACCAGATGTGAATGCTCGTATTATTAGATGGTTACTTTTATTGCAGCAGTTTGATTTGACCATTGTTGACAAACCAGGTAGAGAAAATGTTGTTGCTGACTTTTTATCTAGATTGGATTTTTCTACAGATGAGGATGGAACGGTGGATGACCAGATGCCCGATGAACATCTGTTTGCTATTTCAGTACTCTCTCCATGGTTTGCTGATATAGCAAACTACCTTGTTTCAGCACAGTTCCCTCCGCACCTATCTTCAAGAGAGAAGAGCAGAATCATCAGAAAAAGTGTCTCATTTACTTGGATCGGGGGCAATCTGTTCAAGCTTGGCCCCGATCAGATCTTAAGGCGTTGTGTAAGGGAGGAGGAAGTCTTTGATATCCTCCTCATCTGTCATGATGGGCCTTGTGGAGGACATTTTGCAGCAAAGAGAACTGCCTTCAAAATCCTGCAGGCAGGCTACTATTGGCCCACACTTCATCAAGATGTCAGAAGATATGTCAGCCAGTGTGACCAATGCCAAAGAATGGGGAAACCAACCCAAAGGGATGAGATGCCTCTCCAACCTCAGGTGACTCTTGAGCCATTTGAGAAGTGGGGTATGGACTTTGTGGGCCCAATCAACCCTCCTTCGTGGCAAAGGTCTTACATCATTGTGTGCACTGACTACCTGACAAAGTGGGCAGAGACCAAAGCAATCAAAGCAGCAACAGAAGAAAAGGTGGCCGAGTTCCTAAGAGAAAACATCTTCTATAAGTTTGGCTATCCAAGAGAGCTGGTCACCGATCATGGGAGCCAGTTCACCTCCAACCTGGTTGAAGATCTACTAGCTCATCACAAGATCAAGAATAGGACTTCCACCCCCTATCACCCTCAAGCAAATGGGCAGGTGGAAGTCACCAATAGAGCATTAGAAGGGATATTGACTAAGGTGGTGAGCAGCAGCAGAAAGGACTGGGCAGATCGCCTGGTTGAAGCCACATGGGCTTACAACACCACTTGGAAGACCACCACCGGCTTCACACCTTATGAGCTGGTCTATGGGAAGAAAGCTTTGTTGTCCATTGAGTTTGAATACAACACTTTGAGGATGGCAGCTCAGCTAGATCTAGATCTCAGCCATGCACAACAAGAAAGGTTACTGCAGCTGAATGGCCTGGATGAGCACCGAATGCAGGCCCTCCTTCACTCAGAAGTGGTTCAACTTCAGAGAAAGGTGTGGCATGACCAACATCTCCATGACAAGCAATTTCAGCCGGGAGATTGGGCTTTGTTGTATGACTCCAGATACAAAGATTTCAAGGGGAAGCTGAGAACTAGATGGCTAGGGCCATATTCAGTGGAAAATTGTCATGACAATGGATCTGTTCTTATTCGGACCATTGATGAGGAAGCCATCCTCATGCTTGTCAATGGGCATCGATTGAAGATCTACAGGAAGCCTCTCTCAAGACAAGAGTTCATCAAAACTATGGAGAAGGCAGTGTTGGTCATAGAGAAGGGTTCTGCCCCTGCTTTGGGCATACCCTGAAAAATCTAAAAAATCTATAAAAAAAAGAAGAAAAATAATAAAGAAATAATAAAGATCCTTGGGTGAAAACCTTTCTGAGGCGCCCAAGGAAGGTGGTAGGGGTGAAAACCTCATTGAGGCGCCCCTATTGTCTTTTCAAAAAAAAAAGGGGGAGATTAGGAAAAAGATCCTTGAGTGAAAACCTCTTTGAGGTGCTTAAGGCAGATGGCAAGGGTGAAAACCTCAATGAGGCGCCCCTGTTATCTTTCAAAAAAAAAAAAAAACAAGGTCAGTAGATTCATTATGTAAAGTTGCACGCAGGTGTTCTATGGAGGAGAGGAAGCCTCTCAACTCAGAGCTCAGGATCCTTATCATGCTGTCAGGAGACCTTACCAGCACCTCCTCCAAGAATACTCATTTTCTCCAAGGTATGTGCAATTTTATTACAGCTTGAGTCTTCTACAGGAAGATGCAGATTTTCTACAGGAAGGTGCAGACTCTCTACAGGAACGCAACCTTTCTACAGGAAGCTCTGTATTTCTACAGGAAACTTCCTGTAGAAGCTCAGAACGGGCCAAAATTCATTTCATGAGGAGATATAACAGCTAAGGATCGGTTTGGACGCACGCAAGCCACTGTTGTCACCCTTGCACATTGCTGTTATCTTGTTCCACCATCCTTGTCGACATGCAACAAAGTTACCTGCACCAGCAAAGCAGGTCGATGAGTCTCGAAAAAAAGAAAATTGTAAATGAAAAAAATGCTAGAGATCTCACACCATGTGCATCCCAGTCATCCAGAAGCTCCGGGAGCGTGATCGTGAGGCCATCCATCGTCGTGCAGCATGCACCCAAGGAGGAAGAACTGTTCCAAGACATCCCGCGGGAGTCCTGTAACAGTTAAGCTTGCTAGAGTGGATACCATTCACAGCGCAGGCCATATGCAATGAAACGTGGGCGCATGCAACTAAAGCATCCCATCCATCGTCGGCAGCTTGTGAACATGGACCTCCAGGCCTGTGTAAGTTCGCCAGCAGCAGGTAAATCCACTCATCAGTGTCCAAAGAACCGAAACATCGTGTGCAGCCGCGCAGGTAAGTGTCTCGACCCTTCCTTCCATCAGATTGCATGAATGTTACTTTGATTGATTGCAAAGTGTAAAGGTGAATGGGTTGAGCGGCCATATGGCCATCCGTCCGGCCACGTCGGCCAGTTAATGGTCTAGTTGGATGTTGGGTGGCGGCCATGACAAAAAGAATGGGCAACACGCACGTGAGAGCAATCCCGTCAGAAAAAACGAGTTTACCAGAAGAGGCGGCGGCAGATCTGCGGGAATTGATGCGGCAGCAAGTGAACGCGCAGTTGAATGATGGGATGATGTCACCCAACAGTCCAGCGGGGACAGCTCACCCCCGCGCCAAGGATTCTGCCGATTCAAAATCTAACCGGCTAGATTGCACTCATGCATATATCAACCACCGTTTTGAACTCGAGTGGCTATCCTGATCTTTCTGCAGTTCGATACGCCGAGCCTTTGGCTATCAGAATGATTGTGAGACACACCCAAGGCACAGACCGACTGCAGTCTTTCCCGAAAATCGCGTGCTGCATTCTACAGGAACGCTGTCATTCTACAGGAACGCTGTCATCCTACAGGAACAAAGTTTCTACAGGAAAGCGGGTGCCTCACGTAAAAAGGTGGCAAATTAAAAGGGTAACCCTGAACTCTTTATGCAACTGGTTATTAAAGGTGGCAGAATTGTCGTCCACAGTCTGGTCATAGAAAAATGGTGAAATTGTTGTCTGCTGTGCCTATACTGTCATTCTACAGGATGTCGAGTAATTAAACTGTGTTAAGTTCCTCAGGGATAAGTTTTGTGGATTATGTGCATGACATTCTACGCTCTGTCTCAGTAAACCAAATTTCTTCCACAATCACCACCTCTGGTTAAGGAAACTGTTTTATCATGCCGGGTGGGTTTATTAGACGAGAACCCACTGATTCAACCAAGTTAAGGGAAAACCAGGAAGTGGTGGAGCTCTTCACACGGGTTCAATGGATATCTTTTTGTGACAAATTGCAGGGTTACGACGATGAAGTGGCAGAAGAATTTTTGCAGGCTCTGAAGCCGAAATCCAAGACACTGGCCACAGTGAACTTCAGGGGTCTAAGCCTCAAGCTCACCCCGCAATATATCAGTCGAATTACTGAACTTCCGATGGGTTTGCCATGGGATAAGGAAGAAAGGAAGTTGAGCCAGCAGGCCAAGAAAGAATTCTTTCCACCTGAGGAGGAATTCTCGGAGGACAAAAATGGGGTGCGAAGAACCAGCTTGCTGCCACCATTGAATGAAGTCAGCCTGCAAATCATGAAGTATATAACCTGTGAAGGCCGTTTTAGCATCGTGTACGCGTATCACTTTCGGTTGCTCACTGAATTGAGGCACCGGGTTGATCTTCCTGTAGAACAGAAACTGAGCATTCCTTATTTCCTGCTACAGTCCCTAATTGAGTGTGCCACAAAGTTAAAAGAAGGCATACCAGATCAGGTAGCCCACCATGGGTTGATCAAACTTCTTGTGGAGGATGCGCTTCATTCATATAAGGTTCCCCTCTCATGGGAATCATTCAGGAATTTGACAAGAGATGGAGACATAAGGATGTTGATTGAAGAAACGGGTTCCTCCAGCAGTGAGGAAAAAGAAGCAGTGGCCGAGGGAAAGAAAGAAAAAGGCCAGAAGACCCCGACCACAGTGCAGAAGAAAGAACAAAAGAAGAAGCATGAGAAAAAGGATGACAAAGAAAAAGGTGACACACCCATCTTGTCAGCAAGAGAAAAGAGGTTGCAGAGCAGAACGGACAAAGCTGAGATGGTCCACATTAGCCCGAGTACCTCATCAGCACCTGCAACCAAACCAAAAAGCAAAACCCATGCAGCAAAGCAAGCAAAGGTGGTGACACCCGTGTCTACAGGAAAGCAGAAACAGGCTTCTACAGGAAGCCCGAAAACAGAGAAAGGGTCTTCTACAGGAAGCCAAAAATTGGCAAAAGGGGCTTCTACAGGAAGCCCGAAAATTACCAAAACAGGGGCTTCTACAGGAAGCCCGAAAGTGGCTAAAACAGGGTCTTCTACAGAAAGCCCAAAATTGGTAAAAAAGGGTCTTCTACAGAAGGGCCAGAAGTGGGTAAAGCAGGGGCTTCTACAGGAAGCCCGAAATCAGAAAAGAATGGGTCCTCTACAGGGAGCCCTAAGAAAGAAAAACACAAGAAAGAGAAGGCTGGCATTCTCGAAAAGGAGGCAGCAGCTGCGCTGGCCGCCCTCAGTACACCTCCAAAGCCAAAGGAGAAGAGAGAGAGGGAGATCCCTCTACCTTTTGAAGCCAGGAGAAGTAAGAGAATAAACACGGGCAAGCCGCAGCCTCCACCCAGCAGCCAAACCATTTTTGGGGGTGTCCCTACTTCACCCAGTGAAAGATCCCCCTCTAAAACATCAGCCACCCCCGAGAGGGGAAGTCCAAAAATAACTTCCTGGACATGAAGGATAGGCCAATCGGCTTCTGAAGCCCGGCTCAAGGAAATAGGAAAGAGGGAGGAAGCGCCACCCTCGTCACCGCCAAGGGCAGAAGAGGCAGGGCCACCAATAACAGGAAAGGAAGAGCATGCTCCGGGCCCTAGTTCTCGGCCAAGGACAAGGAGCTGGAGCAGGGTTGCTCAAGGATGAGAAAATATTTTAGCTGGGGGGTGATGATGAGCCCCAATTTTTGGTACAATTTGGGCTCATTTGGCCTACTTACCTTGCTCAACCATTCATCTTTTATCACTTATGCATTCATTTCTTAGTATATTCGTGTTGTTTGTAGGAAGAACGGCAGACATTATATCTATGTGGCTAATACATGATGATTTCAGGTTTTTGGCATTAAAGAGAGCAAAAGACCATGCAAATGGAGACAAGGAGACAACAAAGGTGACATTGCGGGTTCATAGGGAGGTTGTCCACAGTCTTGATGACCTTCCTCGTGATTTTCACCTTAACTCCGAGCTCCAACAGCTCTCCCCACCGAGCTTAAAGGCAGCCAACACGTTCTACAGGATCAGCAGTTTACAGCAGTTTGACTTTCAGTTGGACAACCAAGCTCCACGAATGGAGGAAGCCAGCTTGATCTTCATTGTGTATAAATATGAAGGTCGTAGCTTTTGTTAGAAGCTTTTTGAAATTTTGGACTGATAGTGTAATTTCTGAGCACAACTCGGTGTTTGTTTTTGTAAGCCAGTTTTGGCATGACATTAGACTCTTGATTATGAATAAAGGCAAGCAGATTTGGATCTAATTCTGAGCTTTTAAGGGAGCTATACCTCTCAGGTTAGGGCCCAACCTGAGAGCAATAGATCTCCTCTTCTTGTCGTGTTATTTGCCTTTCTTTCTAGCACTTTGTTTCTTTGTTTTGATATGCATTTCAAGAACACAGTCTGCTGATTTGATTTCTTTAATAAGATTGAGTAGGATTAGCTTATGGTTAAATCACTTTCAGTTGCTTAGATCAGAATAGGAGGTTTGTAATTCACTGGAGCTCCAAGAAAAGTTTGTTAGTGCCTTCACTGCCATCTCTGTTTAGGGATTGGGGTGCAGCCTATACCAACCACAAAAAAACGCAGTATTTTTCTACTTTTATGCAAGCTGCAACACGGTCGTTTTAATCATAGAACCATCCATGCACTCTGATCTTGAGCCATACTCCTTCATTACAACTCCATGCACGAATTCTCTTCACGGTTTACATTGTTGTTCATTGGTTTAATAGCACAGGTAGCACAGGTTAATGGATTCTCGTTTTTGGTGCAAGACATAAGCAATTTGTTTTATTTATACTGCTCAGTATCATTCCACTTCCTTCTTCTTCTTCTTAACCACGCCTAAAGCCACCTTCTCGACCCCTGTTCAGCTCGTTAGCCTTCCAACCCTTCTACTTCTCACGTAGCTCCATCTTTTCAATTTTTCCTTGGTTTCACCCTTCTATTCACCATCCAACTGTACTCACTCTTTCCTCATCTCAGATCTCTGTCCCTGAGCCACCACAAACTCCTCCTTCACCTTACCCATCCACTCATACCACTCCTCCACTCTTCTATCACCCAAAACTCCAACTACAACACATCCTGTAGAAGTTAGCAGCCTTCCTGTAGAATTCCTTAGTTTCCTGTAGGATCCCCTGCAGACATCTTGTAGAAGCCTGCAAACTTGGTTGCCGAGCACCTGAACGTTGTAGACTTCTGTGGGCTGATGCTAGGGACCCTCTGGGACCTCTCCTAGCCCTCCTGACCTTTCCCAAGCTTTCTCTCCCTTCGCACCACCTCTGCACAACCAAACCCTAATAAGAAACAAAACCGTAATCACTCCAACCACTTAAGCAAAAATACAAAAACAATGTTCTTTTTCATGGAAGTAGTTTGAATTCATGCATTTCACATCACTAGAAGTAATGGCATCATTTTTAGACATTTTCACTCTCACTATTGCATCATAGAGGTCAAACTAGTCAGATTAGGGTTTACTAGGGTTTCATGTTTTGGTTTCAGTTCATTTTTGCAAAGTAGATCAATTTCCCTTGAGATAGCCTTCGTCCATCATTTAGAAAGCTTCTTCTGAAAGCATATAGAAGTTGGCTTGAGCCCTAGCAGACTTGTGCCAGCTGACCAAGTGACAGCTGCGACAAAAGCTAGTACTTGTGCATACAGCACCGTCGCTTCCAAGTTTGTACGAACTACCGGGTTGATAAAATTAGAGATAGGAAGCTCCAGGAGTTGTAGCATTGTTGCTACAATACTGGAGCCCACCAACAGTGGATGAATATATTACAGCTTTTGAAGCCTTAGCCTTCCGCACTTGGGGTCTCTCAGATGTGTTCTACACAGAATGTTTTATCAGCGGTCTTAAAGAAGCTATCAAAGCCCAAGTCCTACTGCACCACCCTCCCACATGGACGGAGGCTTGCAAGGTAGCTCGTAACGTGGAACGTGCATTAGCAGCCCAATACAGTCGCCCAAATTTCTCCGCTAAAGGTCGCCCCCCACAGGCTCACAACACGACTCAAACACTTAAGGTCCAAAAGGTGTCACCTGTGGAAATGGCCGAAAGAAGAAAGCAAGGCCTATGTTACTACTGTGATGAAAAATACTCCCCAGGTCATAAATGCAAGGAGGCCAAATTTTTTCAAATTGATGCCACTGACTACAGCTCAACAGAGGAAGATCCACCACTGGAGGAACATGAGCTGCTAGAAGAAGACAACCAAAAGGACAATGTCTCTGACGAACCAGTTATTTCGTTGCATGCTTTGGCAGGAATTTCTTCCCCTCAAACTTTCAAAATCAGAGGTTTTATTAAACATCGCCCATTAGTAGTCTTGATTGATAGTGGAAGTACACATAATTTCATCCATCAAAAAGTCACAGAAGTAGTGCATTGTTTTGTACGAGCAGTTTCTAACTTCCAAGTTCAAATTGCGGATGGAGGCACAATGAAATGTGAAGGCCGCTGTGAAAATTTCAAACTTGAAATGGGGGATTATCAGTTGAAAGCCCACGTGTTTGCCATACACATGGGGGGTTGCGACATTGTCCTCGGCGCTGAATGGCTCCGCACTCTTGGGCCAATCACAATGGATTTCTAGGAGTTATATATGAGTTTTAAGCAGAGCAACTACACACATACCCTCTGTGGACTCCAGGCGGGAGCCCCCTCTATCATCAGCTCGCATAGGATGGAAAAATTGTTAAAAAAGGGCAATCATGGAGTTGTAGCTCAATTTAATGCCATCCAGGCAGTCGAAACCAAGCCTCTGCCAATTCATCCTAAGATGCAACAGATTTTAAATAACCATTTGCCGGTCTTTGACAAGCCTCATGAGCTTCCACCCTCGCGAGGGGAACATGATCATAGCATCACCTTGGTTCCAGGGGCCCAACCCCCAAATGTGCACCCATACAGATATCCGTTCACCCAAAGGAATGAAATAGAAAAAATCATCAAGGAACTTTTGGAAGCAGGTGTCATTCGTCCCACCATTAGTCCTTATTCATCCCCAGTGGTCATGGTGCTCAAGAAAGATGGGGAGTGGCGGATGTGTCCCGACTTCAGGGCCCTCAATAAGTTGATAGTCAAAGATAAATTTCCCATCCTGGTGGTTGATGATTTGTTGGATGAACTCAATGGGGCTCAATTCTTCACTAAGCTGGATCTTCGCTCAGGATACCACCAAATTCGCATGAAGGAAGTCGACATTCCCAAGACTGCTTTCAGAACTCATGAAGGCCATTATGAATTCCTGGTCATGCCATTTGGTCTTTGTAATGCCCCCTCTACTTTTCAGAGCCTTATGAACCACATTCTCAAACCATATCTCAGGAAATTTGTCCTTGTCTTCTTCGATGACATCCTCATCTATAGTTGCACTTGGGCCGCACATCTTCAACATGTAGATCTACTCTTGCAACTGCTCCGCAAGCATAAATTATTTGTCAAGATGTCCAAGTGTTCGTTTGGCATGGCAGAAGTAGAGTATTTGGGCCACATTGTGGGGCGTGAAGGTGTCAAGGTGGACCCCAAAAAGATCCAGGCAATGCAGGAATGGCCTCAACCTAAGACCTTGAAGAGCTTGAGAGGATTTTTGGGTCTCATAGGCTATTATCGTAAATTTGTCCGCAACTATGGTCGCATAGTGAAGCCCCTCACCCAACTCCTAAAGAAAAATTCATTCTTCTGGAATGAGGAAGCACAACAGGCCTTTACAGCTCTAAAAAATGCCATGTGTTCCACTCCAGTCTTAGCACTACCTGACTTCACCAAATCTTTTGTCATTGAATGTGATGCTTCGGGTACATGTATTGGGGTGGTCTTAATGTAGGAAGGGCGACCGTTGGCCTTCACAAGCCAACAACTCAGTGGGAGGAATCTGGGCCAATCTACCTATGAGAAGGAAATGATGGCCATCTTACATGCAGTCGAGACCTGACGACCTTACTTATTGGGGCGACGTTTCCAAATCCGCACAGATCATCACAGTCTTAAATATTTTTTGGAGCAATGCCTATCCTCCCCACAACAAAATAAATGGCTCGCCAAAATGCTGGGATACGATTATGAGATCATTTACAAGAAAGGGAAAGACAATACTGTAGAAGATGCATTATCTCGCCAATTTGAGGAGGAAAGTACTCTGCTAGCAATTTCCCTCCCCATTCCAAAATGGATTGAAGAGGCTCGCAGGGAATGGTTTTCACACCCCGGGCTCTCCCAACTCATTTCTCAATTTCAGGTAGATCCAAATTCCACCAAGGGCTACTCGTGGCAGGATGATATTCTTCGCTACAAGGACAGAGTCGTAATATCACCAACATCCACCCTCAAAAGTCGCATTTTGGCAGAATTTCACTCATCTCCCATTGCAGGACATTCGGGCTATCAGAAGACGTATGCTCGCACCAGAAGATCATTTTTTGGACAGGCATGAAAAAGGACATCCTTACTTTCGTAGCACCATGCGATGTCTGTCAATGCCACAAAGGGGAAACCGTCAAAACACCAGGCACATTACAACCATTGCCCATTCCGGCATCAATTTGGACGGAGGTTTCTATGGATTTCATTACAGGTCTTCCAAAGTTAGGGAACAAGTCAGTCATCATGGTGGTTGTGGACCGACTGTCGAAGTATGCTCATTTCTGCGCCCTACCCCACCCGTTTACACCAACTTTGGTTGCTCAATCTTTCATGGATCAGATCTTCAAATTACATGGCATGCCCACTTCTATTGTGTCCGACCGCGACCCGATCTTCACCAGTAATTTTTGGCAGGAACTCTTCAGAATACAAGGCAATCAACTAAAACTCAGTACTTCCTATCATCCGCAAACAGATGGTCAAACCGAAGCCATCAACAAATGTCTAGAAACCTACCTTAGGTGTTTCACTTCAGAAAAGCAACACCTTTGGGTACAGTGGTTACCTCTGGCTGAATGGTGGTATAACACCAACTATCATGCCACCACCAAAATGACTCCCTATGAAGCAGTATATGATCAACTCCCGCCTTCACCTACTTCGTATCTCAAGGGATGCTCAAAAGTACAAGCAATGGATCAACTCCTACAACACCACGCAACCATGCTCACCCATCTTCGAGAGAATATTCATCAAGCTCAGAACCGCATGAAGCAACAGGTAGACCAGCATCACTCAGAGCGCCAATTTCAAGAAGGGGATCAGGTCTTTTTACGGCTACAACCATATAAGCAAACATCACTCAAAGACAAGGGGTGTCAGAAACTCTCTCCCAAATTCTACGGACCATATCAAGTACTTCAGCGCATTGGAGAAGTGGCCTACAAGTTGGCCTTGCCACCTACTGCAAAAATCCATCCATTTTTCCATGTCTCATGCCTCAAGAAAGTGATTGGGAACAATTGCAGAATTCAGACCAGTCTACCTGAATTGGACGAAGAAGGGTCCATCTGGCTTCAACCCGAACAGGTCCTAGACACACGAGACAAGCAACTATGTGGCCACATGATTAAGGAAGTCCTCGTCAAATGGAAAGACACCCCTCCGGAAGATGCAACTTGGGAACTAGCCACTATTCTTCAGCAGTTTCCGTAGCTTCAGCCTTGAGGACAAGGCTAGTCTTAAGGGGGAGGGCATGTTAGGGTCCCACCCTAACCCCCTTATTTATGTAATGGGATCACGTCATAGTCAAGAGTCAATAAAGCCCATATTAATAATTGTAAGTGGTTAATCCGCAATTAATGACGGAACCAAAGTTAGTTGCAAATGGGCCGTAGTATTAGATATATGGTATTAATAAAACCCATGGTATTGGCCTGTGGTATTGCATGTATGAGTCATATATAAAGGATAGAGACTCCCTGCGAGGAGCATCGTGTCTTATTTTGTAATCGAGCTCTGCTCTATTGGAGGTTGCCCCCTCGAAGAGGCAAGTGAACATTACTCTCTGAATAATAAAATCATTGCTATTCTGTGTTCTGGGTATCTTTTCTTCGCATATTCTATATTTAGTTATCATTTTGCAGGTTAAGAGCATAACAAACATGCTACCTATAATCATCTGAGCCACTGCCTTAGTAAATAGAACATTAATGCTAAAATCAAATTGTCCATTACTAAGAGAAACTCTAGTTCAGGAGATTGTCAAATAAAACATTTTTTAAATAGTGGAATCAAATGAGAGGGGTTACCTTAGTTGTAACTCAATGTTACGATTTGAAAAAAATCGAGTATTTTTATAATGTAGTCTCGATTAGAGTTTAATAGCGAGTCACAACTTGGTTCCTAAAGCCATTCAGGGACATAATGGGAACTTGTTCCTAGGGCATAAAATCCAAGTTGAATGGCATAATTGAGTTCTTTTATCTCCTACAAGTGTGTTTGGGTAGTGCCCACATGTGCATGTTACCCACAATCCCCTAAGTTATTGTCTTGTAAAATATAACCTTAGTGAAAAAATTATATTGCCCAATACTGAGGAAAACCCTAGTTCTTGAGATTATCAAATAACTCATTCTTTAGCTACTATAATCAAATGAGAGGGGTGCCCCTATTTGTAATTTAGTTTATAGATTTCAATTGAATAAATTATTTTTGGAGTGAAGCCCTAGTTATATCTTTTTGTTCGGTTGCAACTTGCTCTTTGAAGCCCTAGAGGGAACAATGCGAATTTGGTTTGTGGGAAGCATAATTTATTTTTGTAAGCTCTTGAAAGTATGTTCAACTAGCCACCATGTGATCACACTACACACAATCACTTGAGATAGTGTCTTGAAAAATAGAACCTTAGTGCAAAATTACATTGTTCATTATTAAGAAAAACCCCATTTCTAGAGATTTTTAAATAAAACTCTTTTTTTCAATGGAATGAGATGCAAGGGGTGCCCCTAGCTATAATTTTATGTCAAGATTCCAGCATAATTGAAAGTTTTTCGATTACAGTCTCGATTAGACTTTTATGGTGAGTTGCAACTTGCTTCTTGAAGCCATTTAGGGGCTCAATGAGAATTTGGCTAGGGGGAATAAAATATAAGCCTAAAAAGATAATTGAGTTTTTTAAGCTCTAGAAAGTGTGTTCAACTAGGGGCCACATTAGTAGACTACCCACAATCACCTCAATTATTGTCTTGAAAAGAAGAATCTTAGTGCAAAAATTGTGTTGCCCATTAATTATCAAAACCCTTCTCTTCTCTGTATATCAAAGTACTGATGATGAGTCTTGCTCTAGGCTCGAAACGTCGACAAAAAGAAAATGATGAATACTGTGGATTATCCGAATACAATCTCTCAAAAACCCTAGTTCTAAAAAATTTCATTTAAGATAATTTGTAACTAGTGGAATCGAATAAGAGGGGTGAACCTAGCTATAGTTTAATGTATCAAATCCAACATGATCTATTTCTTTTAATTAGTGTCCCGGTTAGAATTTTATGGAAAGATGCAACTTTCTTCCTGAAGTCATTCAAGGACACAATGAGAATTTGGTCTAGGGGCATAAAATCCAAATCGAGTAGCATAATTGAAGTTTGTAATCTCATAATTTTTTTTTTTGTAAAAGAACCACATAAGAACACTACTCACATTCGCTCGAGTTATTATCTTGAAAAATATAACCTTAGTTAAAAAACTACATAGTCCATTATTGAGCAAAACCCTAGTTTTGGATATTCTTATATAAAACATTTTTTAGCTAGTGGAATCAAATGAGAGATGTACCCCTAGTTTTCATTCAATTTTAAAACTATAATGTGATCAACAAATTTTCGACTGGAGTGCAAATTGTAGTTTTAATGTGAGTTGCAACTCACTTCTTGAAGCCCTACAGGAACATAATGAGAATTTGTTCAGGGGCATAAATTAAAATTAAGAAACATAATTGTTCTATAGGTTTCTACAGGTGTGTTTGGCCAAGTACCCCATGAACACAATACGCACAATTTCTAGAATTGTTGTCTTGAAAAAAATAACTTTGTGCAAAAATTACATTCTCTCTCATTAAGAAAAATCCTAGTTCTTCATATTGTCAAATAAAACACTTTTTAGTTAGTGGAATCAAATGAGATGGGTTTCCCTAGTTGTAATCCAATCTTAAGATTCCAGAGCAATAAAAAAAAAATTATCAGAGTCTTAGTTAGAGCTTTATGAGGAGTTGTAACTCTCTTCCTAAATCCATTTGGGGATGTCAAGAGAATTTTCTCCGGGGGGGATAAAATCTAAACCAAGTAACATAACTCAATTTTGTTAGCTCCCAAAAGTGTGTTCACCAAGGAGACACTTGGAATTCCACCCAAAATCACCTGAGATATTGTCTTGAAAAATACAACCCTAGTGCAAAAGTTACGTTGTCCATTATTAAGGAAAACCCTACTTCTAGAGATCATCACATAAAACATTTTTTGCTAATGGAATGAGATTAGATGGGTGCACTAGTTGTAATTGGATATCACGAGTCCAACTGAACCAACAATTTTGTTTATCAGAGTCTCATTTAGAGTTTTATGGCAAGTTACAACTTGCTTCTTAAATTCATTCAAGGACACAATAAGAATTTTTTTTGGGGGCATCAAATCTAAATAGAGAAACATGATTAAGTTTTATAAGATCCAACAACTGTGTTTAACTAGGGACCATGTGAATAAACTACCCACAAATGCCTAAGATATTTTCTTGAAAAATAGAAACTTTTTGCAAAATTAGATTCCCATTATTGAGCAAAACCCTAGTTTTTGGAGATAATAAGATAAAGAATTTTTTAGTGAGAGGACCTAGATGAGAGGGTGCTCGTAGATGAAATTCAATGTTAAGCATCCAATGAAGTCAATTATTTTTCGATCGAACTCATGGTTAAAATTTTATGGAGGGATGCAAATCCCTTCTAAAAGCCCTTCAGGGAGATAATGGGAATTTGGCTCTTGGGCATAAACATAAACCGAGCAACATAAGTGAGTTTTGTAACCTTTTTCTATTTTGTTCATCTAAGGACTATTATTGCTCAATTTAGTAGGGGTCCTAGGAATGGTTCCTAAGGGACTACTACTAGATTAAGTTGTAACATTGGGGCAACGACACACTATCACCTCAGTCGATGTCCCTTGCTCTTTACAGACTTTCATCGATGGGAGGAGTCCCGGTATAAGGAAATCACTAGGAATGATGAGTCAATGATGGGATAAGTAGTGATTTCTATAGCCTATTTGCAAGATAAACTCAGTGATAGGGTTCTCTTTCTTTATAAGTATGGTGTGGGGCTCTCTAAGAAAGGCTCAAAGGAGGCTTAGACCTAGGGATTAAAGGTATTCCTTGATGAGGGATGCCCTACATCTAATATTCCTATAGGAAGAAGGATTTTAAGTGGCTTTGTGAGATAAGGAATGATGAAGATATGGGACCACAAATAATCCCAAGAGGACTTGTTACCCACTACCTATGGGTAGTATGCACAGGAGAATTTTTTTATCCTAGATGGTCCTCATCTAGTAGCCAAAAACCCCTTGCAGCCACCAGATAGATTGATGTGCCATTATCTCTACCACCTGAGCCAACCATGTAGTCCCTCTCCCATATGTTATGATCATATGTTTGAAGGTGGGCCTCCCAACCCCGAAGGTATGTATTTTCATTGGTATAGTTGAGTAATTTTATTTACTTACCTTGGAAACATTTGGGCATGAATTGGTGGGGGGATTCAGTAGAAACTGTGGGCTAGGTTTGTACTCTTGTATCCTCTGCTCGATTTGGTGTTTAGCCTTCTATCCTAGTTCCATGGGATCGCCTTTACTGACTACTAGATTTAGGGTTGGTACAACATGGGAAATACCAATTTTGGTTGTGTGTTCGTGCTTCCTGACACCATATACATCACTCCCTTCTGCTCATTTTAACCCCATTCATCATTTTTCACATCCAAGTTTGCATGTGTCCACTGGGTCCACATAGGTTTAGCCTCCCCCTCCCCTTGTCCACACCTTGGGTCGAGCCTGTAACGATGCGCCGAAGGTTGATACAGCTAAAAATAAAAGAAAAAACATAAATTTTCCACTTACAATGAGAAATGTACCACAAAATGAAAAATATGCTAGAGACACATAAATTTAGCACATGGGAAAAAGCCAAACATGAGTTCTACCCCTTACCATGGGCATCGCCCTAGTTCCTATGGGCCCTAGATGAGCCCCCTCCATCATTAATGAACCCATGATTATCCCAACCCCTGGTGGGCAATGACTACCCCACCTTAAGGGGGTGTTCGTTGTTATATACTGCACATCATGCTCTCATCCCTTGGAGCCCCAAGAATTTATGAAGATAAATCAGTCAAAGGAAAAAGTAATATGAAGAAGGGTGGAAAAGAAAAGGCTGGGGTAACTCATGTATCACTATTTTCTCCCTCCTACACTCATATACCCAAGCGTGGGCTTCCCTCATTATAGATACCCTTGCCCAGTGATATGTGGCATGGATCCTTCCCTTGATCCCCACTCTGTTCCATCACTATATCACTTACCACCTACCACTTGATGGATGTACCATGGACATGTCACCTATTTAAAGGCTAAAAACACCTAATAGGGTCCTTGGTTAACCCACTTATTGAGCTTGGAGACACTTGTACATGCCAAAACCCACTATAGAAGGGAATGCCACCATGATGTGCCCCATTGATTCCATGATTTGTAAGCTCTTTTACTTGACTACCTTAATGATTTCTTGTATTGGAGGGCAAGGGGATGAATTGGATCTTATGGAATATTGTAGGTGGGTCTCCATTTGGGGCTTAGTCTCCCTATACGAGGTCATAGCCCTCCAGAGGGTCACATTGGAACTTGTAGGGTGAGTGTTGAGAGCCATGGGCCTCCACCATAATATAAAATACTTCATGGATCCCCAACACCTCTCATTGATATCTTCTGTTCCACTTTTTTGTTGAGGATGATGCACTCGGTTCACCATGCATAGTTGGCTCCACACTTGCACCATACACTTGGAAGATGTTCCAGGGTCTAGATGAGGATGTATCTCACTATAGGAGATAAAGGGAGGGCTTGTGTCACCATATTAGCCCTTACAAATGGTTTACAGGCATTATCGATCCACTTGGAAACCCATGAGGATATCATTGTGCCCCCACATCCACTTGGGAGCACGATAGTGACTTGCTTGGAAAACAAGGGGCCAACCCTTTTTCCACTATGTTTGGTGTCCATTTTCTCACCATGGAACACTTTAGACTTCATTAGGCCTACTCAAAGGCCAAACGACTCATTTGATTGATCACTCTACCTTCTTGGTAAGTTTCTTTTTATGTTATTGAGCTAACTTGGTGGGCTTGTCACCAAGGAATGTTATTATTGCAAATTATTTTACTATTTGGGGCTTAATTATGTTAATTAGGAAAATTGAACTCATTAGAGATGTTTTAAATAGATGAGAGGTGATTCATTTCTCTCATGATCACTTGGATGGGATATTATCTATTGAGAGAATTTTGCATTCCCTTTTGGAGGACGAGTTTGGTTTCATGGAATAAATTTTTATGTTTGGATTTTATCTTCTTGGTCTTGTAGCTTCATTATTGGCATAAGATGATTATGGGATATACTCATTTATACATGTAAGTGAGATTTTTCATGCTTATAATTTCTATTTATTTTTTCACATGAATGTTGTTGGGATTTACGCTATATAGGTCTAAAATTTATTGCTACTCTATATGAAATTGTGGAAATTTTGGTCTTTTGAAGCATTTCATCATTGCATGTGCCATGTATGAGTGGATGAATGTTCCTAGAGGCTCTATTTGCTATCTTTGTTTAAAATGCCTTCATAAGTAATCAATTATTGCATATCAAAGTATAAAGTTCTTGGGTAGCTGATCTCAACCCCTAAATTCCATGCGAAGTTGCCTAAAGACCTCCTTGATTGGGTATAGTTTCTCCAAATCATAATTTCACCTTGACTCCATATCTCCCAAAGGAAAGGCACTAATCGATCCACTGGTGGTCAGCCTAAACACTTATTTTTCTTTCCTCTTTCTCTTTCTAGGCCTAGCCTAGTATGTCACCTAGGGCATCACATAAATCCCATTGTAGCCATCAAAACACCTTAATTTTTGGTCCATAACTGTGCTAGGGTTTTCCCCAAGGACCCTGCAAATTTTAAGCAAGTCATATGGTGGGATCCCGAGATAAAACACACCCTAGCCCTATGACCATTTCTTGCCCTAGGTTTTCCTTGGTTGGTGTCCTAATTTGGATCATTATATTTAATCCTCAAAAGAAAATTTGTCCATAATTAGGTCAATCCCCTCCTTGGTTGATGAACTCCATACCCTTAACCTAATTTTGGGTCCACTTGGTATTTTGTGATCTCGTAACTTTATAACTCTAACTTCACAAACATCCTGTAAAGGCCAATTCTCCATAAGGATTCTCCAGTGTAGGAATAATCTTGATGAAATATATTCCCAAACCCTAGCCTCAAGAATCCCTTTAGCCCTTCCTAGAGAGCCATATTTTTTATTGTATGGTACATTTCATGTTGAAAGTGGCTAATTCAAGGGAGGTTTGCTAAAAAGAACCGAAGAACTTCATAAATGGAGACATTTATGTTGAGTCATGAATTACTCATGTTATAACAATGTTGTATAAATGGTGTACTTCACTCCCCCACCTTGGTTTCTTTACAAGTTGACCTTGGAAATAAGCATTCCAACCCTTGATTTAATGCCTCTTTTTTCCTATCAATTTTTGAATGAAAAATTATGCATCTCTTTAATTTTGGTATTTATCAGGGTCCAAAGTCAAGACCAAAATTTAATCATGAATTTTATTTGTTTGTTAGAGATAATGAAAATAGGTAAGTTGAAGCATAAAAATATGTTAGTGAAGAAAACATTTGCCCCCTATTTTCCTACCAATATATTTTTTACTATAATGTCAACATCTTGATGATTTACAGTCATTCCCAAGGTTAGTTGCGCTGAGAAGTCCTCTCCAGCCTAATATGGAAGAGATGTTGCAAGGTTATGTTATTTTATGTTATGTAAACGTTTTGACTCTATCAAGTTACATAAAAATAAAAATTAAAACAAAAATTAAATTAAATTAAAAAAATTAGATATAAAAATATAATTATTAATTAAAACATTTTGGCTAATTCAAATTAATATTAATAATTAAACTAGCCTAAATCCATCTTAACTCTGGATCACCAAGCACCGAGAGGGATCAAATCTGTTTTCACTCTAAAATATGTTTGCATAGCAAGAGATTTCATCCCTCTCGGTTCTTGGTAGATCCAGAGTTAAGATGGATCTAGGCTAGTCTTAGGAATACACCTAGGAACTCTATTGAGTTTCTTTCCCAAGGCCTTAGGTTAGGAACAAGGTGCACAATCCCAAATTTTGATTGTTGGCTTGGATATGTTGTATAACATATGGTCTTGTTTATAATTATTCATGCATGTATGCATCTGTGGGTAGTACACATACCTTTGTGTTATGTCAATTTGTCAATGTCTTGGTTAGTTCAATGTGTCCAACAATTTTGGAGTTATGAGTTCTTGCATCAACCTAATTCTCAGATCTCCTTAGGGAACATAAGTATTGTGAGTTTTATACAACAATATTACTTCATGACCAAGGCATTTAATAGATTCAAGTTGTACATACCATACCTCTATGAGCTCTATCAATGTTCTACTATTGGTCCTAAATTGAGGTATGTAACATTACTACATATTTTTTGATAGTCATAGTTATGTTTTATATTAAAGTAAAAAGGTTGCGGCTCTATCCATACTGCAAAGAGAAAGAGGGCTCAACATATTTTTAACATCCAAAGCACTGGTTATCCCTTCAAAAAAAGGGGAGGACAAAGTGCGAAAAGGAATTATAAGTTCTGACATACTTCCAAACACTCCCTTCTATACCCACAAGAGTAATATATTCCAAATTGATTACACAAAATTATGCAAATGACATTAGCGATAATTCCTGTGAGCTTCCCTGGAGTTCTTTCTTGTTGTGACTAAAGTGGCATGTACAAATTCAATAATCCATTTTTCATATGTTCCTTTCCAATTTCTCAGGAGACAAACATGTAAAGATATTTGGTTTAGGACTAAATGGGTTTAACTTTCCTTTGGATCTTCCAGCTGCTAAAAGTTCTTCGTGATGTATCTTTATTTCCCCAATTCAAAATTCCATATTTTAGATGGGGTAGGGCTAGCCTTTTGGTGCATATTCCTACACCACTTTTCGATCTAATGGACAAAGCCATATTTCATAATAGGATTTTTCCTTCGAACTTGTTTTTTCCATTGAAGTTGATTCAACTTACGTGCGTTTATCTTCAAATCTTAGACTTTTATTTTTGACTCCTTTGGTATGTGAATATTAGTTCATAGGGTACTTGTTTTCCTAATATTTGATCCTTTGAAGAATTTTGAAAGTATCTCCTTATTTCAGAGAGGTTCTCCAGTTTCACTGGTGCATGCAGGGGAGGGGATCTCCTTTTCTCCCTTGACTAAAGAATTCTTCTAAAGTATTGCCTCTCACTTTTTTGAGATCCTTTGTAGGGGAAGGACTTGTCTTCAGGAAAATTTTGGTGAATCACCATATTTATTGCTGACATTACATTTGAAATGAGTCTGATCATAATCTGGTGTCTACGCGAGTGCAATTGTGGAGCCTGAGTTATTTTTGCATTTGGAGGCCAACTTCAAGATATCCATGCACACATATAGGTGCAAAAGAAAACATTCTAGTTTTGGGTAAGCCTTATCTGTGAATTTTCCTAGTTTGTTTATTATTACTGATGGATTCCAAAGCCTTTTTCATCTGAGAGATTCCATGGGAGATGAGGAAAACATGAAAAAATTGGGACAATCCTAGGCACTTCCTCATCTAGATAAATTTTAAGGTTCCATCTATTCAAGAAGAATCCCCTGAAACCTAGAAACTAAGACCTAGATATAAAGATAAAATTCCCATCTCCCTTATACTAAAAATGGAGAGTGATGAAGCTGTTACGACAATGGACATATTGATGTCTGCCTTATGGGCGGGAGTTGCATTAATTCTAGATATAGTTTTCAAATGTATTTTGATTCATCTAAGTCCCCATAAACTTTCCATTAAAATTTTGTTCATCGAGTTGAAGTGCTTTCTCTTCTTGGCTCTGTGAGTGGGATTTCCAACATTGGAATTCCTTCTATCTTCACAAATTTTGTAGCCTTAGGCTATTGCATAGAGCTATTGGAAATGGTTTTGTATGGGCATCTGAATGATTCCACTACCATATCCATTACTGGGGTTGCAATAGTCATTGTGATCCCTTTGTGTCATTTTAATCTTCTTGTAGATTTCAAGCAGTCACCCTACCTTGTTTTTGGGGACATTTTTAGGAAAAAAACATGGGTTGAGCATGAATGTGTTAGAATTATACTGCTTCTAAGAAGGAAAAAGGAGCCCTATTAGCAGGGGTAAACCCTAGTAATGATTATATATGATCCTCCAAATCCTTGTCTATCCCTTAGAAAATTGGATATACCTTCATCAATTTTATTAATCATTAACAAAAGGATTTAGTTTCATTAAACTTCCATTCAAGAGAAAGGAAATCTTGAGGAAAATCAATTTTCAACTGTGGTTGTGTGTACCTTTCTTGTATTTGATGACCACTCTAAATTGCTACAAGGAAATCCAGTTGAAATGATGTCTTTGTTCCACCTTGGAGTGGATTTGAAGGAATTACAAAGGATTATGATATTAAAGGATAATTGTCTCTTGTCCCAATAATTTAAGTTACTGATGCTATGCATAACAATTATTGTTATATTCGATATTCTGCCAACATCTCATGTAGATTTTATTTCTCAATGTGTATTCATGTTTTTGTTCAACTATTTAAAAACTATTTTTTGTGATAAATGATATGTAGAGGCAATTTGATGGGTGATTTAGATCCTAAAAGGTTGAATTGCATACATATGAGTCTATATATAAAATTTAAGATATGACAAACAATAAATTTTATCATGCTCTAATAACTAACTAGTGTTTTGGTGAACAAGCTTTAGAAAATATAGTCTAGTGGTCCTTATCTGTATTTTTATTCCTGTAGCAGGAGAGTTCCACCATGATTTGATTTAGAAAACTTCCAAGAAAGTTATCAAAGGTAATTTTTACATGTATTAGCTTCTGCAACACACTATTTTAGGACACTTCGTCTTCATGCTCTTTGTTTGTCACTACGGATTATTCAGGATCACTGTTTCTTTGATAGATTTGTGCACAAACATTAAATAAGATCTTTTAATGATACCATAGTTGTGCATATTTGTTGTGATGATCCTTTTGTTCCCAAAATTTGTTAGATATCACCAAAATCCTCCTACACCTTATTCACCTTCCACTTTATTTTCCCTAGAAAACAATGCCCTATCTAATGCATAAGGATTATGGTGGGCCACACTATCTTTAATGATGTGAATTTGTGTCATACATTATGAAAATCATGTTTCTTGTGTCACTTTAGTACATGTGACATATATGTTAGAGGTTGACCCCAACCAAGAAAATCCATTTTTGGATATTGTGATTTGATGTGAGTTATTATAGGAAAGGCCTTGAAAGGCTTGCCTTAGTTCTACTGTTAAAATGTTAGGTCATTAAAGTAAGGTCAAATTTTGAAATTAGCGTACATGAAACAATTGTGTGTGGTGTAATTTGAGGGTCTATAAAATGGCAAGTCAATAAGAAGAAAAACTTGGCTACGTATATGGTAAGAGAAATATTATAGGAAGTGAAAGGTCATTGGACAAATAAAGAGTCATAGGAATTGGAATGTTTAGTGATAAAATCTCTATTATATGTTCACGTGCTTCCAAATCCATTTTCTTTTTCTCTGTCTTTGTAATAAAATTGTTAGTGTCTCATTTCATGGTATTTTTATCTCATTTCATCGATTCAGTTTCAATGATAACATGATGTTGATGTGCTTCAATTTTGACAAAGTGGCATCAGAGCTGAAGCATGTGTTTTTGGAAAGAAAAATATGGATAGCTTTGAAATATCTAAATTTAAATCAACACAAATCACGAGTTAATTCATAGTGACATTTTTGGTCCTATGAAAACAAAATCAATTTGAGGATCAATCTACTTCATCACCTTCACTAACGATTTCCCAAGGAAGACTTGGATTTGTTTCATGAAGACCACAATACATTTCTTGTTGGTACTTTATTGGTGGTCAAATTAGAAAGTGTCATGGTAGGAATGGCATTTACCAATTACATTCCATTTTTTTTCTTTCTATTTTTGGTCCTTAATATCTTTCCATGCATCTCATAATGTGGGAGGTTTCCCCATTTAGATAATTCACATTGTTTTCTTTATTTGGAGACTTAATTGGTTGTAAACTAACTGTTGGAAGCAAACATGAATGTGGTTGAAATTTCTTTGAATATATGGTATGGAAGAAGCTACAGGATACGACTTGAAAGCAACCACAAGAGGTGTAAACAACAAGGAAAATGGACAGAATAAATCCCCAAATCAACAATGAGTTGACTTATTCTTATCAGTAAGGTTAAAATGAAGGCTTTTGCATCAAGATTCCATCTAAATAGCAGGTCATAATAAACTTGGCAAGCATGAAGACCTTGTCAAGATAAGCATGTTTTCTTTCCTCTTCCACAAACAACTAAGGTGAATTACTCTTCATGCTTTGGGCCTCTCTATAGGCATATTTGAGGGGATGTCTAATAGTTGAACAAATATTCTTTATTGCAGTTTTACAAAAACATAACTCATCATTCTCTCACCTAACAGTTACAACAATCCACTCCACTAGTAGATGCTACTAGGATTATTATAGCTTGTCATGTGTTACCACTCTAATGTAATTTGATCCCCTAAGTAACAGATTGATTTTGTTCAACTAGGACTTGAATTTGGTTGTTTGAATATTTTAGTTGAAGAGTTGTTAGTTATATTAAAGTGTTTTGTTAACTTTAATTCACTTACAATATATCAATAAGAAGCATAGTTTTTGCATAATATCATATATTATACCCTCTAACCAAATGGCCAACTTCAGATTTGACCACCAACATATTCATTATCAGAGTATAAAAGTAAGGACGTTTATATTTCACCATGCATGTTTTATACAGTGCCCATAGGGGCATTTTAAAAATTATAAAATATGGCACTTAATAGTATAGGACTTTAGATTTTGCATTGAATTTTCCAAACTAGCATTGCCAACAAAATTTAAAAGATAGGAAAATAAATTTAGACTCCTCTGGTATGTTCTATATTTGAAAAATGTTTTTGGTCCCTATTACCACCCAATCTAGTAGGGCTCATAGGAGAAGTACCTAACAGATGACTACTATACCAAATGAGAATAATGGGACAAATACCCACTATCACCTTAGTAAGTGTCCCTTGCTCTTTACAAACTTTCATTGATGGGTGGAGTCTGATATAAGGGAAATAACTTAAATGATAGGATCAATATCAAAGTGTGATGTGATTTCTGAAGCCCATTCAAAGAAGAGACTCAGATAGTGGCTCAATTTCTTCAAAGGGAAGATGATGCCTCTCTAAGAAAAGCTTATAAGGAGATCTAAACCTAGGAGGAGAGGTTGTTCAATTACAAGGGATACTCCCAGACCAAAGTCTTCCCAAGGAGGGAAGATCTCTCTAAGGACTTTGTAAGATAACTACCATATAAAGGTTTGGGACCACAAGAGGGACCTAGAGGAGGATCCAATCAAGGCTTAGGGCTTTGAGAGAGTGATATTCAATGTGATTTCTAGGTCGAGCAAGGATGTGAAAGGTCAAAAAATGATTAAATTCCTTTGAGTTTTCAAGAGAAAGTGACCTTTGAAATGTTGCTAACCTAAGCGTTTAGAGGTAGAATCAAAGTTAGAGATAGAGCTTGAGGTCTCTCTCAAACTAGCCATAGGAATTTCTTCAAATTTTGAGAGCACATAGAGGAAACCATAATGCAGTAGCCTACCAACTCGCTCCTCAGGGTGACTTCTCCAATGAAATTCACACTAGGCCCTAGTTGACCTTCTAGGGTTAGGGAAAAAGATTGAAGAAATGTGAAAAAGAAAAAAGTTTTAGGTTGATCAACTAGGATTAGGTATAGTGCCTTATCAATTGGGAAAAATGGAGTCAATATTTGCTTTGATCAAGAATTTTTCTCTACCAAGGAAACCCATGCATCTTTCACAAACCCTAAGAGGAAACAACTCGGCTACAAGAGGTATTTATCCTTCGCTTGAAAAGGAGTGATGTAGATTTGAGGATGAAAGGTGCAAAACGAGACTCTAGGAACATTCATTGACAATATCTAATGAGTAATGCATGTAATACTGCAATAATCCTAGTGTGTCATGCATTCACATTAAATTAGGGCACATACAAGATTATGAAAGGATATTCCATACATTAGACATGCAACAATGTAAAGATGTAACATCAAATAACACTTACAAGATAAATTGAATATATCCATCCATAAAACTTGCAAATAAAAGCTCCAAGATAAGATAGAGAAAATCCCAAACATCAAAAAACAAGATTATGAAAAGATATTCCATACATTAGACATGAAATAATGTAAAGATGTAACATCAAATAACACTTACAAGATAAAGTGAATATATCCATCCATAAAACTTGCAAGTAGAAGCTCCAAGATAAGATAAAGAAAATCGCAAACATCAAAAACATCTAATTGCATTCATCAATTGCAGGTTCGAATTATTTTTCAAGAGAAAATCTCAATCCAAATTATGATGATTTACAAATGATACTCTCCTTCTATTTATATGAACCTCTCATAAGTTTGAATGGTCTAATTAGCCTAATTAAGACCCTAATCAATATTTTAATGTGTAAATAACAACTCTATTGGTGACAAGCACACCAAAAACTTCAAAAGTGTAAAAAAAACCTTCATAATGAGTTTGAAATGATAAAATAATGGTGCAAAAGGGTCGTTGGAAGGCCAAGATAAGTCCTCCTTGTGCCATGATGAAGGGGAGGGCTCTCAAAATGATGACCAAGGGGATAGCCCCTTGGTTTCCAAGAAAAACATTTGTGGTGCTCACAAGTGGTTGTGGAGCACAATCAATGGTATCATGGTCTCAAAATATATCAAACATGTTGATCCTCCATCAATAAGGGCTATAAATATGACACGTGCCCTCTTATGTCTATTCAAATGAGACAACACGCCATATGGGCCCTTTATCAACTGTCAGGTCTCAAGTGTAATTATGTGGCTGACTAAGCAACATGGTTCAAGTGCATCATCATATTTTTAGACATTGGATAAACCAATGCTCCCCGTGTATTTCGCGACATGGGTTAACCACCTCTCATGGATCCTTATCTCTAGCAATGCAATCATTGAATAACACCTGTGGGTTTCTATCTAACATAAATTTTGATTCCCAACAAGTGATATCAAAGCGAAGGTGACAAGTTCGATACACACCTGACTCACATTGGGGGGATATTGTCAGGGAAAATTTTAAGGATGGAAATTAATCTTAAAGTTTAGAAACCTTGCGAACATTACTAGTACCTAATATGCAAATTGTAAAAATTTTGGTGATATTTTTTGTAGAAATATTTAAATTTCCAATGATTGTATATTAGTCGATATAATATTTTGGCAAATTTTAAAGTAAAATAATGGTGTGCTATAAAATTTGGGTGAATCATTTTAGAAAAAGATGGAAACTAACGAATATTTTTTTTGGAAAAAGCATGGAAAATTAACCCACCTGCGAATATTAGCCCCTAAAATTTTGCCTAGATATTGTTCAACATTGGATAAACCAACACTCCCCGTGTGTTTTTCAACATGGACTAACTTCCTTTCTTGGATCCTTGTCTCTAGCAATGCAATCATTGGCTAACACTTGTGGGTTTTGGTCTAACGACAACCATGATTCCTAACACATCTCTTTGTAGGTGGGGCACGAGCAATTAATATGTGGTGCTAAAGAAGTCCATGGTGTGGAAATAAATGCTCTGTTGTGGGGGAGGCCCATGGCTCTCAATGCTCACCCTACAATTGCCAACATGACCCTCTGGAGGGCTTAGACCCCGTATAAGGAGACAAAGTACAAATTGAGACACACCTGCAATCGTGTTTAAGATCCAATGTGTATCCTCATCTTCTAGTACAAAAATTCATTAGTGCAATTGAGTAAATAAGCTTGAAAACCAGGGGAAAATGTGGACACTTCATAGTGTCATTCCCTTCCAAATGGGATTTAGAGTGCACAGGTGTCTTCTAGATCAATAGGAGAGGTTAATGAAGGACCCTATTAGGTGGTTTCAACCTCTAAGGGAGTAATAGGTCCATGGTACATCTATCAAATGGCAGGTGTCGTGTGAAAATATGGTGAAATAGAGTGAGGCAATAAGGAAGGGTCCAAGCCATATTCCATGGTAGTAGCTGTGATGGAGGAATCCCACACATTGGGTTTATATAGGTATATGGATGTAGGATGGAACAATAGTGGTACATGAGTTACCCTGACCTTTTTTTTTCCATTTTCCTTTTGTTTTTTTTTTCTTTCTTTTCACTCCTTGAGGATCCAGGGAATGAGAGCATGATGTGTATGATAAAAAAATGAATACCCCTTTAAGGTTGGGTAGTTCATCACCCACCAGTGGTTGAGATAATCATGGGTTCCTAAATAATGTAGGGGCAATCATAGGGGCCCTAGGAACAAGGGTGATGGTCATAATGATAAGGGGTAGAGCTATGTTTGGATTTTTCCCACATGCTAAATTATTATATTCTAGCCATATTTTACATTTTATGGTATGTTTCTTGTTTTAAGTGGCCAAACTATGCTTTTAACTTTGCTTTTGGTTGCATCAATCTTCAAGGCATCATTCCATGCCTGATCCAAAGTGTGGCCAAGGGGGGGAGGAGGCTAATTCCTTGTGGACCCAATGGACAAATGTGGACCCAGATGGGAAAATTATGAAAATAGGTTATAATGAGTGGAGGGAAGTGAGATATATGGTATTGGGAAGCAGGACCATGCAACCAAAATTAGGGTTTCCCATGCAATGCCACTCCTAAACCTAGTAGTCACTAGAGGCGATCCCACGGGACTAGGATACAATATTAACCATCAAGTTGGGACAAGGGTACAATCCAAGCCCATTGTTTCCGTTGAATCCCACCACTATTCCATGTCAAAATGTGTCTAAGAAAAGCAAGCCTAAACACCCAATTACATAATGAAAATCCATACCTTTGTTGTTGGAAGTCACACCCTCAAACATACGATCATAACAAATTGGCTAGGGCACATAATGGTTGGCTCAGGCTGGGGAAAATGGTGGCACATCGAGCTATTTGGTGGTTGCAAGGGGTTGCTAGCTGAAGACACATCTAGGAGAAAAATTATCCTATAAGGGTCACCCACTAGTGGTGGGTAACAGACCCATTTATTTTAGGTTGGTTCTTAAGTGGTTGATTTTGTGCCCCTAGTTCAGGTCCTACAATCACATATGAAATTTGCTCTTATTTGACATTTGAAAGTCTATTAGCCATAGATCTCAGAAGCCTGTACTCTTCCTCCATTGACGATGTATCTTGAGTGCCTGAAAGTGTCTCAACCACTTTCCCTTTTGTGATAGATCCCATTAGATCCAACTATTGAACTTGAGAGCTATAATACCACTTGTAACACACCCCCATATCTAACCAGAGATGGTTACTAAATTACCCAACTCTTGTTGCATGGTTACAAGAATGGGGTAGTTGTTTTCTCTTTTTTATTTCTCTTCAAAACAATATTATTAGCATTAATTGGTAGTCAACTTAGATTGCATCAATGTTTACTCCTATTTTGAATTGTATATTCTCACAAACCTTCATCTAGATGTTTTATCACAAAAACTAGCTTCATAAAATGGAATGACCTTGCAAATCATGCACTTTAATGTATTTGATAACTTGGACAAACGACTCAAGTGGAAAATTCCATGTCCTCTAAATAAGGACTAAAAAAACAAAAATCCATGATATGAGAGAATAAATCTCACAAGGGAATTGCTATTATGCCTAAAATGATAGTACAATTTTCTCAGCACATAACTACTTAATTGCAACCATCCAGAAAAACCATTTATAATCACAACAAACGCACTCAAGTTTGTACACTCTTCCTTATTTCATAAGGAAAATACCTTAGAAACACATATAACTCTTAGGTAGTCAGGTTGGATATACATATTGATTGAGGACAGATTGGTGTTGTTACAAGAATGTTCAACCCTAATACCAAGTACAACTGTCTAAGGACAAGTTCAAGTGGAAAATCGAATGTCCAAAACAAGTACAACCGACATTACATCATTCTAATCAAAGTTAAAGTTGGAACATTATGTTATTGGAAATAGAAAACATAATCTCTAGATATACTTCAAGGAAAAATGAATTCGAGTAGGGTGAACTTTCCCTAAATTAGATTCGTAAACTTGATACTACAATTATTTAAGTAAATCGATTAGTCTGTTAAACAAACTATCATTTCTATTAGAAGAATATTCCTTCCATTATGGTTGCATCCTACATACTCTAGCATATCTACTCACTGATTGATTTGTCACCAAAAAAGGGGCCCTTTCCATAAAAAAGCGACAACAAAGAGATGATTGTATATTTAGAATGATTAAAGACATATATTATCTTCACAATTACCATATTCATATTATTTAACTACCAAATATGATATAGTGAAGTATAATATTAATTTTTTATCTTCTTGGAGGTTTGAGTTCCCTTTGGCAGGTTGGGCTATCCAAATTGGAATAGCACCTTGGTTATTATGGTTACCTTCTAGCAGACCCAACCATCCAATGGTTCAATATGACTCTTGAGATGGGAATTTCTTGCACATATGTGAATCATAAAGCATTTCACATGGGGTACAAAATGCAATGACACATTCCACACCCTCCACCCTGTTAACACCCAGGTTGTTCCCTTTGACTCCCAAGGGAATACGGTCGGGATAACCACTAATCAATCTTTGGATTACAGCTTCTAGCCTAACTGTAATCAGAGAGGGCTCTCTCTTTATGGTTTGTCTCTGTTTTGAGAAGAATTTTAGGCTAGCTATGATGCTCAAGGTTTGTTTTGGACTTGGTTGGGTGATGGTTTCAATCAAGATATATATGTGTGCACTAATATGTTTTAGGCCATTGGGCATGGAGTCAGTGGTCCTTTAGTGGTTTGGTGTGCTGTGTTAATACAGTAGTGATGCTGCAGAGCTGGATAAGTGTCTGAGAAGCAATGCTTTGAAATTGTGATTAAGTGTGATGTGTCCAGTTCATGAAAGGCAGTTAAGAATCTTCCAATAAACTGATATGCAAAAGAAGTGAGAGTGTTATTTAGAAGCAGTAAAGAATTTCTAGACAAAATTCACATTATAGAATTAATGAAAAACATGAGCATTTAAGAATTCATGTCCATAGTTAATTCTGAAGAAAAACATTTACAGCAGTAAAAATTGAGCACAAGGTGTAACCAGACAATTCATGCACTATTCTTTTTCTTTACTGCTAGTCAGTGAAACATGAGTATGATTTAATAAACATAAGAAAACAAAACAGAGATTAAGGAAAACTTATTATTTCATCAGACAGCACAAGAATTCTGCAACAACACTTAAGTAATCAGCAAGACATCAAAGTTCCAGGAAATCACTGAGCTGGTCCAGCCCTTTGTATTAGACAATCTGAAAGTGTACAATAGATTTGCCTCAGAGTGAAAATCACCAACCCCTTATGCGTTGCTAAGGGGGGTATATATACAAAATTTACATAAGAAAATATCAAGAGAATGAGTTAATGGCTCATTTATGTTATGCCAACTCCTGGAGCATTGTAGCTGAGAAATTTAATGCTGTAATAACTCTTTAGTGCTTTAGCTGTCCAAAATGGTCAGAAACTGTTGACTTGGTGGCTGCTGGAGTCCGTCGAGGGTACGCTGTCCAAAAATCCGCGTATCTTCTTATCCTTTGGGCTAGCTGTCGTTCTCCATGTGCTTAGTCACCTTTCGGCTGCCTTTAATACTGACTTTATTCTGCTGTTTGTCTTCTAGTGAGTTGGAGCTGGCAGTGACCGAGCAATTTAGGCTACCGTGGAAAAATTTGAAGGATTGCCTGCCACCAATCCTCCTTTGGTAGCTGATGTCTTCTAATATTTATCAAAGTTTCGTCGGCCTCTCTATATCTGTAAAAGTTTGGAGGAGTTTCAAAAAGGTGATTTACCTCATTTTCAATAAAAAACAGGCCTTCAAGTTTATCATATAGGCTCTGTCCTGTTGGAGACCCTGTTTCCTCAGATGTACTGCCAGATGCAGTGATTTGATTTTCAATATAAGTTGCCATCCTGTTGGTGAATTGATCTCGGGAGATCAGTCTTCCTGCACCACTTAGTAGGCTGGGCAGTCCCTTTGCTTGTAGCACTGCCATCTTGACTCTATATTCCTCCACATCAGCTTGTATCTCGTAGCACTTCCTCTCCACAGTTTGTACATAATTTCTGAGAGTTAGCACCTTTTTGGCTGTGAGGACAGCCTCTGTTCTGTTGACAATGCCAATGGCTGCCAGCTCCTCCTTTTCTTGCCTGTTCAAGAAATCTATCATTCTGTTTGCCTGTTCAGGTTTGTCTCCCAGTAATGCTTTGGCCCTCTGAATTTCTGTTTGTGCTTGGCCAATTAAATCCATCTGCTCATGTATAGTTTTGATTGACCTCCATTGTTGAGTGATGGATTGGCCAATTTTGGCCCATAGAATTCTTTTTATCTCAGCCATGGCACTCTCCAGATTTAGCTCTTTCTCTAAGGCTTTTATCTTTTCTTTTAGAGCCTTTATTTCTCTGCCTTGCTCTGCTACGGTCACTTTTGATTTATCATACTTGGCATCCAGCTCTGCCAATTTTTCCTTGGCCTTTCTTATCTCATTTGCCTGGAGCTCCATTTCTTTGATGGCCTTAGTCAATTCTTCTACACTTGTGCTGGAATCTGGAGCTGTTGTTGTTGCTGCTGCTTCTGTTGTAGGGGCCACTGCTGCCTCTGTAGTTGTTGTAGTGGTTGAAGTAGTTGGAGGAGCTTGGGATGTAGATTCTCCCTGTTTATCTTGTAATGCTCCTTCAAGCTCTTTCTCCAAATCGAGGACCTTTTGGTTTAGCTGCATTATGAGGTCCAGTTGCTCATCAACCTGTTTTTCCTTTTGTAGCTCTGCTGTTTGAGGGTGCTCTGTGGGCTGCAGCTTTAACCTCTTCTTTAAAGCATTGAGGTTATCTTTTTTTTTCTTCATAAGGTCCTTTACACCCTTTGGATCCTTAGGATCATGTCCCAGGTCGATAATAATGTCCTCAAGTGACTTTATTCTGTTATCTTTGGCTAGGGAGGACATTCTCTCAAAATCCAACTGAGTGTTGGTATTTTTCAGTGATTCTTTCAGCTCATGGGCCATGGTTTCCCTGTCTACCAAGGTTGAATAGACCATTTCTCCTGCTTACTTATGGAGTTCAATTTGGTCCATGGGATGGATGTCCTTGGCTAGGACCTCCACCCTTGTATTCACATAATCTGCCCCTGATTTTGGATTGGGCACTGTAGGTTTGAAATGGCTGAGGATCATTTTCTCCTCTTGAATGTCATATACCGACATTAGCCTTTCTTTTTGGGCTGGTGTTGCATTAAGAAATTGTTTGTAGACTTCCACCCTCAGCAAGTCATTCTGTTCCTTAATTTGCTTGAAAGATGCCTTAGTGCTTTTGGGCTTCTTGCTCTGCTGAGAGGAGGAGGACACCTCCAAACCAAGTTGTAATCCTTGCTCCTGCTGAAAGGAGCTTGTCCCTGTATGCTGGCTGCCCTCCCTGTCTTTCCTTGAACTATCAAGGATTTCTTCCGTGATGTCTTCTACCTCTGGGGAGTCAACCCTTTGCCTTTTGGCCTGGGGTTTTTGGGAGGATCCACTAGCAGGAGTGGACTCTTCTCTCTCTCTTTTTGTACCCCTCTCCTCCTGTGCTGGGGTCTGCATGATTGGAGCTGTTTGTGGCTCAGTTTGTGGAGGTGGAGTATGCTCTTGTGGCTGCTCTTGTTGCTGTCCTGGTTGCTGCCCTTGTAGCTGCTCACTTGAAGGGGCAGGCTTTTCTTTCACGGTTTCTTCTTCAGCACCCATTATTCCTTTCCCTTTGTCTGTTCCTGGTGCTGCTGTAGACGGTGCCTGTGTGGCTGGTGTTGTTCTTGAGGCCGAGGTCCCTTCTCCTGCTGAATGCGGTCTTTTGAAGGGTACCTGCTGCATAGAATCTAGGTCAAGAGTCTTTTCCAGTTCTCTGACATTCTTTAACATTGTCTCTTCTTCAGTTAATTTTTCAACTAAAGTATCCTGCTGCCATTCTTGCTGGTTGGCATATTTTTCAATGTGTGGATATTTGCAATGCTTATAACCTAGTAGCCTGTACTTGACCCTTCTAGCAGTAATGAAGCCTTCAAGGTCATAAGGGACCCACCGGAAACTATGTGATAGCTTGTATTTGTTTCTGAGGATTAGGTCAGCATCTTCCCATCCTTGTTTTTTATTCATGATGAAGGGGCCCACCTGGTGCTTGAACTTGAGATGGGATTTCTTTTTGGAGCTGTGAAAGTGAGTGAGGTCAGATTGAATTAACTGCCTATAATTCTCCAAGGCAAATATCCTCATAGGCACATATTTTGGGAGCCTGTATGGACAGAGCTCACAGCCATAGACTCTGATGACTGTATGCTCCTCATATAGGTACCTATCACCTATTCTGTAATTTTTGGAGAGCTGGAGGACTTTCTGAATTTCAGTTGATATTCTGGGAGGAAGGGACCTCATCAATAAGCAAGAGACAGGGTATACAAATTGGTCAACAAACTCACAATAGGAATAGGGTGAATTTTGGACTTGGTGATAGACAGATGTCCAGAAGATAACAGATCTTCTTTTCCCTTTATAATCCAGCTTTTTGATGTAGCATGGAAAAACCTCAGACTGATAGTACATAAAAAGGTGGTAGATATAGGATGAGTACTTGAAGACACCCTGTCTGTCTACTTTGCACAGCTGATCATGAATCTTGTTAGCTATGAACTTGGCAAAGTTATATTTGCGGGCAGGGGGTTGGCCTGGGCTGTAAGCAGCTAGTAGTACCAGCATTGTTTCATCCACATGCTCACTGGTTCTATATCCCAACACATAAGCAATCATGCCTAGCAACAGTCTGCCTACCTCAGTAAAATAGACATGCAAGTAGGGAGGTGGCCCTGCAGGCTGACATTCAGGTTTCATAAATGTCCTGGTGACCTTCTAAATATCCTCACTGGTCATTTTGGCACCAGTGTCCAGCAGATAATTCATGGAAAATGGGAACAGCAGCTCAGTTTGATCAAAATGGAGCATCTTATTGATGGTTTCAGGATTAATGTGAAAGAGGATGCTCCTAGATGGAGACTTAATAGCTCTTTGCTGCACATCATAGTTTTCAGCACAGAGACGAATGATCTCAGGAAAGACATTGACAGAGGGGAGACAGTAGTATGGCAGGTTTGACTCCCATATCCCATATGTATCATGACCATTCAAGTAGTCATCTCTTAGTTGCCTGAAGGTCTGCAAGAAGTCCCTGTTACCCACAAAGTCTTCAATGAGGTAGTCCCTGTCAGCAAGAGGCAAGGACTCCAGGTCTTTGTTTGGTGCATTCAAAGGAGCAACACTGAGGGCTGAGGGTGCAGGAACAGCCATTGTGTAATCTGATTTTGAAAAAGGTGAGTGCAATGGTGTGCAAGGTTGTTCAGAGCTTGAGTGACAGGCTCACTGTAGACAATGCTTGAATGTTCTTCACAGTGGAGAAAGCAGGCTTGGCAGACTTGTCTCTGCTGTTTTTTAGTAAATTCACAGGGATTGTGAATTGATGGGGATGATTGCAGAGGGTGAGCTGGATTCAATTTGGTGATATGCAGCCTTGGGCCTCCACCAGGCAAAAGGGAACAATGCCGGGCAAGTTCGAGGCCGAAATTGTAACCTTCAACTGTGAATTATCGTTTTAGTACAGAATTCTCGGGGCAAAGGGTAATGCAGGTGGATTTAATGGCAAATTCAGTGACAGACAGTGTGGAATTTAGGATTTGAATGATTCTTATGGGAGAATTCACATAGAAATGGCATGCATAGGGGCGAAACAGGGAACTTTCGGTGAAATACCTGGAAAACAAGCACGGAACGCCTTCGGGCCGAATAGGGGGAGCTCACTGCAGCTGAATTTCCAAGTTATAGCGGCCGCAACTTCGAATTTGATGGCTGGAGGCAATTTCGCGGCAAGCAGGTCGACAATGGCTGCGTCGTTTTCGCGTGAAAATGACCAAAACGGCTAGTTCGGGCGTTTATAACGGCAAATTTGGACAAAAAGGGTCATTGGCGCTTTTTCCGCCAATGACGTCAGCATGACGTCATGGCGGGCCCGGTACGGAAGGTGACGTGGACGCTGAGCTGGAGGCCAGCGTGGCTGGACACGGTGGCGGGCGGACACTGTGGCAGGGCCACGTGGAGGGCCACGGGGCGCGGGGGCGGACGGAGTGACGCGACGTTATAGTGACGTGGGCGCTGACGTGCGGGAGGGGTGGTATGGGGGAGGCGGTAAGCGGTCTCCCCGCACCGCTTTTGGTGATAGGCGGTATCGGGGAGGGGGGCTCCGAACAACCCCAGCGCCTGCCACGCGTCCAGGGTACGGCGCCCAATACCGCCCTTCCCCGGACGTTAAAGGGAGGCAGGTCGGGGAGCGAGATTGACCGCCCACCGTTGGATCGGGGGCGGCAGAGATCGGACGGCTGGCGGGTACTGCCGTCGGTTGCGCAGCTCTGGGTTGGGTCCCGCCCGGCCATTAAAATATTCAATTTAATAATTATGCGCGGGACCATAGGTTTAAGGGTTTTTGAGGGTTTTTGGGTTAATTTTTAGGAAAAAGAGGTTAAAAGTGGGTTTGAGCAGAGGGAAAGGGGTTTTTTGTGGAATTTTTGAACAGAGGGGAGGTGAGGGCTTAGGGGGAGGTTATTACTCCAGCCAGAGGCTAGAGTAATCCCATGACAGGGTTGACCGTAGTCCCTGGTGGACTAATGTCTCCCTCCAACAAACTTATTTAGCTATAGTGATAAGAAGGGGGGATATTATACATGTCTTGGGGTTTATACACCATGGTGTTATAATAGTAGGGGGAAAGGGAAACATAAGGGATTTAGATAATAAGGAGTTAGGGGTCAATATGAATGGAAGAAGTGAATGAGGGATGAAATCACTAAGTTTATATGAAAATAACTTAGCTTAGGGAGTAGATCAAAATAAAAAGAATTTTAGACAAGAAATGTGGCTCTTAAAGAACCAAGAACCCACATAAGACCTTGAATTCTTTCATGAAAGCAACTGGTGAAGGGATGTTAGTAATGAATGTGAAAAGGGAGAAAGGAAGTTAGACATGCTCCTTTACTTTGCTGCAACATGATGGAGAAGAGGACCTTCTCTATCCACTGATATTCCTTTGAAAACAGGTTACCAGACACTCAATTGAAAGGAATGACATTTCTGCAACCCCATCTGCTTACCCATCTACTTGCCTAGCATTTTTTGTTTCTTCATGAAGGGTGCACTTAGACTTGCAGACCCTTATGTGCCTTTTCTTTTCTCTTGGATTTTCTTTTGATTTTCTATCTATAACTACCCTTATTGCTTCCAAGGTCCCGGATTAAGCAGTTGGGAACCTTACTTCTCTACCTAAGCTACTGGTCTGCCAAGATTAAACAGTTTGGACAGACCTCTTTCTCTATTCTACAATAGAAAATTAAAACATGGCATGATCCAGATTAGGCTGTTGAACCACCCATCAAAATTGAGTCAACATCAAGCTATGTACACATGTTTTCT
The DNA here is from genome assembly GCA_031772625.1 of Pinus tabuliformis. Taxonomy (NCBI): domain Eukaryota; kingdom Viridiplantae; phylum Streptophyta; class Pinopsida; order Pinales; family Pinaceae; genus Pinus; species Pinus tabuliformis. The sequence goes on along the minus strand of CM062819.1, from coordinate 355,537,225 downwards.
CCTGGAAATATGGGATCTTTGCATCACCAAAGCAGAGCATATTTGGACCTTTCTTTGCCAATCATGAAATATGAAACCTATTGGTATAGGTAGCTAACAGTGGCTCCACATGGGGATGGGTTTTCCATCTGAAAGACCAAGAACAGCAGGTCAGAATGCCTTGGCCCTTAACATCTTTTACCCACTTGGAATATTCCTCTTTGAATTGCCAAAATTATGCTCTTCCCCTCTTGGTAAATCCCTGAACTTGATTGCCTTTTGCTGATAACTTATAAAACTTGAGAAACTGCATTTTTACATGTTTAACAGAAAGTAATATATACACCTGGATATGTACAAGGGAAACTCAGGTTACACTTATGGATAGTAGTCAAAATAGTGCTTCAGCATCCTGCCATTCACAGGACCTTCATCCAGATCAGCTTCATCAAGACTTTTAAGGAAGTAAGTATTGTTTCCTTGTACTGCTTGAACAGCAAATGGTCCTCTCCAAAGGGAATCAAATTTTCCATGCTTTCCCTTATCTTCTCTTCTTGAATCCCACTTGAGGACTTTGTCTCCAACATTAAAATCTTCTACCTTGGTCCTTCTGTCAAAGGCTTTCTTTAACTTTTCTTGTAAAACTTGAACTCTGTTGTAAACTTGGTCTCTAGTTTGCTGCAAACATATTATTTGATTTATCCTTCTTTGCATATCATTTGGCTCAGCTTGACTCTCTTGAAGTAATTTCATAACCGGGACCCCTAGTGATGAAGGAAATTTGGCTTCTAATCCATAAACTAACTCATATGGGCTGATCCCAATTGATCTCTTGGTTGTTAGTCTATCTGCCCACAAGGCATTTACAAGCTTCTTATGCCAATTCTTCTTATTTTCTTCCAATACCTTCTTTATGATGTTCACAAGGCTTTTATTTGATGATTCAGCAAGGCCATTTCCTTGGGGATAGTATGCAGTAGAATGGCCCAAGGTAATGTGAAATTTGTGGCAGAAATTCACCATCTTCTTAGATCTGAAGGCAGCAACATTGTCTGTTATTATCTTATAAGGACAACGAAATCTAGAAAGAATATTAGTCTCAAGGAACTGGATGATAGTGGAATCATTTTCTTGTCTACATGGAACTGCTTCAATCCACTTAGTAAAGTAATATGTAGCTGTTAGAATCCATCTGTGCTGGCCTGAAGATGAGGGATGAATTTCCCAAATGAAATCCAAGCCCCGTTGCTGAAAAGGTCTCTCTCTTGCAATAGGCCTCAAAGGAAGTGGCAGTAACTTTCTCTTTCCCTCAAACATTTGACATTTATGACATGAGGTGGTAAATTTCTTGACATCAGAGAAAACAGTGGGCCAATAGTAACCAGCCCTTAGTATCTTATCCAAAGTGGACTTCCAATACAAGTTTCCACCACAGTCACCTGCATGAAATTCTTTGGTGACATTATTAGCTTCATTCTCAATCAGGCAGTTTAACAATATACCCTCATGGTTTTTCCAAAGCAAATTGCCATCCATGACACAAAATCTTGAAGCTTTCATTTTTAGGAACCTACATTTAGTTGTGGACAATCCTGGGGGAGCACACAGGTTTTGTAACACATAACAGATATCAGAATACCAAGGGGATTGTTCAAAGGCTACATTGATCTTTGGAGTCGCCAGCTCCGGTTCATTGTCCAGCTGGTTTATGTCTAAGGCTTGGAAGTTTGCTTCTGTCATTAATTTGGCCAAGTCTTGCCCTTTTATTAGTTTTGTAGGTTTTATTTCAATATCAAATTCTAAGATGTTGGCTATCCATTTTCCTCTCCTGCCCTCTAAGTTTTCTTGAGTAAGTATGTCTTTTACAATGGGACTTGGCACATAAGCTATAACATGGGAATAAATGATATAAATCCTGAAGTCTTTAATGGCTTTGACCATAGCATAAGTTTGTTTCTCCATGATTTGATATTTCAGAGGTGCATCTCTAAGAGCTCTACTAAAGAAAGCAATGGGTTTCTCATTTCCTTGGTCATCTTTCTGTAATAAAACAGCAGCAATAGTATGCTGGGAGGCAAAAGAGAAAATGATAAATTCTCTGTCAAATTGAGGATTTGTTAAGACTGGGGTTTGGGTAAGGGCTAATTTTATACCTTCAAAGGCTTGATTTGCTTCAACTGTCCATTTCACTTTTGAATCCTTCTTTAGCATTTTATTTAGTAATTTGATCAATTCTGCTAAGTTTGGGATAAACCTTCTCAAGAAGTTGATCTTACCCAAGAAGGCTTGCAATTCTTTGATGTTTCTTGGGTGGGGCATTTGTAAGATAGCTTGTATCCTGTCTGGGTCAATTCTTATGCCATCCTTTGAAATAATATGCCCTAACAGCTTACCTTCTTCCAAACCAAATAGAGACTTCTTGGGATTCAAGGAAATTCCATATTTCCTACATGTTAAGAAAATCTGCCTCAAGTGCTTCAAGTGTTCTTGGTCTGATTTTGAGAAAGGTGTAAGGTCATCCAAATAAATGACAAGAAAGTCATGAATCTCTTTGGCAAAAGCAATATCCATTGCCCTTTGAAATGTTGCCCCTGCATTTTTCAATCCGAAAGGCATTTTTACATATTTGAAAGTTCCCCATGGGGTTGTGAATGCAGTTTTGTCTTGATCATCAGGGTGTACTAGGATCTGATTAAAGCCTGAGAATCCATCAAGTAATGAAATCCTTGAGGCCCCTACCACTCTTTGGAGAATGTGATCCATCTTAGGTAAGGGATAGTTGTCTTTGAGGGACACTTGGTTTAGATTTCTAAGATCAACACAAAGTCTTATTTCACCAGTTTTCTTTCTTGTGGGCACCAAATTTGAGATCCAATCAGAAAACCTGATTGGTGCTATGATACCAGCTTTAAACATTTTTTGTACCTCTTTCTCAATTGCAGGGAGAAGCATAGGGTTTATTCTTCTCAATTTTTGCTTAAATGGATTTTGATTTGGCTTGAGAGGGATGGTATGTTGGATAACAGAGGTGTCATAGGATTTTAAGTCCTCATAACTCCATGCAAAGACATCTTGGAATTCTTTGAAGAGGTCAATGTATTTGGGCTTCTGATCAGGGGGTAGGGAAGCAGACAATTTTATTATCTTGGGCTTTTCAATGATTCCAATGTTGCATTCTTCAATGGCAGAGTTAAGGGGCTGCATTTTTGGTTTTCTAGGGACATCATTTGAATAAAAAATATCCTCTAGTGGAGTTAGGCCTGTTGGAAGAAAATTGTCTTTCAATTGTATCACTTCAGCCTCAGCATCAGCCACTTCTTCACAACTGATTTGTTGAATTTCTTGTATGTTGTTTTTGTTGAAAATTGTTGGATGTAGGATTTGGTGAGCTGTCTTAGGTGATATTGGCTTGCTATTTTGTTCATTCTGTATTTGTGATTGACTTGCTCCCTCAAGTATTTGTGATTGACTTGCTCCCTCAGTGTCAATATTTAGTCCTGCAAATTCCTCTTGTAGGGTCAAGAAATTGTTTATTTGGTTATCATCTTCGAACACTTGCCAGTCCTTGACATTGTTTGGGACAGAAGGTCTGTGTTTTACCTCAGCTGTAAAGCAATGGTGGGGCTCAAAAGGTAGCTTGCAGGTACTTGCAAATGTGGTCAAACTGTGAGCATCAAGATTGTGATCTCTAGAGATTTTGGTGATTTGGAATTCAGTGAAAGAGTTTAGTATTTCAGAAGCAGCAGATCGATAAGATCTCAGTCTTTTATCATTGGTGACAAAATTACCCTTTACTTGTTGGATAACTAGGTCTGAATCTCCTAGTATTGAAATTTTTATGGCTTGTAAGGATTTTACTAGCTTAAGGCCTAGCAAGAGAGCTTCATATTCTGCCATATTGTTGGTGCATCTGAAGTTTAACCTATAGGCTCGACCTTCTGCATGACTGTTTTGTTTATTATGTATCCAAACTCCAGCTCCTGCCCCTAATTTGTTGACTGACCCATCAAATTCAAGGAACCATAGGACTTCTTGTTCTAGGGGAGACTTAATGACTTCTCTGTGATCTGGGTTTGTGAGTTGAAGTTCTGGTTCTTCATTTATTTTGTCTTTTGGGACAATGTTATCACTTGATTGGATCAGCTTTATTTCTAGAGAAGCAGCTTGTTCATTAATGTCTTGATCTTGTTTATGTGTCTTGGTTTCTTCATCATTTGGAAGACCTGAATTATCATTGAAGAGGATATATGAGTCTATATCAGAATGGACGGCATATATGGGAAAGTTTTGAGGTTTTTCTTCACTGCTGACCATGTATTTCATAAGTGACTCTCTTTATAACCTCTTGGGTTGACCAAAGACTGAGATGGTTGCATATGACATGTCTAATTGTAGGGAACCTTGGAGTTTAGCCCCCCATGATCTTGATAGCAACATCCCATATTTGGGTGGGATATCAGCAACTACAACATCCATTAGAATTGTTTTATTTGGGTACTGAACTAGGGACACACAAAGATCTTTTATCAGACCTAAACACTTAACTTGGCTGGAGTCAAATGAGAATAGGTCCTTATATGGTCTTGTAATATCTAAATTCAATCTCTCCATGACTGATTTTGGCATCAGGTTGTGAGAGGCGCCTGAGTCAAACATCACATTGTGTAATATCTTATCATGAACATGTAAACTGACATAAAAAGGTAAGATCCCTGTGACTGCTGTTTTTCCATCAACCTCTGGACCGAATAGCAATTCTGGGGTGTCATCCAACACATTGACATTATCTTTATTATGAGTAATTTGAAGGGACTTTTTGATTTGTTGTCTATAAATGTCATGCTTGGCTAGTTCTGAAAGAGGAATAGCTACTTTTAATTTGCCAATTTCAGCTTCTAAGTCAAAGGATCTTTCAGATGGTATCTTGGTGTTGTGGGTGAAAGCCTTTTCTTTATTCACTAAGTCTTCTTCTTGTTTCTTTTCTTGATCTGGAAAATTGTCCTTCTTTCTCATTTCTTGAGGAGTTTTACTTGAGTTGTGTTGGAAGGGTGTTGTATCTACTAGTTGTTGTTTTGAGGGGGATGCTTGAGTTACTTCTTCAACTGTTACCTCATCTGTATTTGGACCAGTTTTATCCCTTGGTTCTGTGACAATAGCTTCCTTAGGCTGCTGGCTATCCTTTTTTTTTTCGGGCTGTGTTACATTTATAGTTCTGCTTCTTAGCTTGTATTGCTTATGAACTTCATAAACAACTGTGCCATATCCTTGTTTAAAGTCAAATGATTCACCTGACCTGGTCTGGAATTGCTGAATGTCATCATCCTTATGATCTTCTTGACTCAGAAAAACTTGCTGCTCATCATTCAGGCCCATTAGGTTAATGTGGGTGTCATCTGTTTGCTCATTTGAAGTGGATGCCTCAGTATAGTTTTCCTAGAAAGGAGGCCTTATGTCTGGATCAGAACCGGTTTTTCCAGTGTTTGGGTTTTGATTTCTCCTAAAATTTGGATTCCTGATAGGGTTATTTTGTGGTGCTTCCCATGATGACTTTCTCTTAACTGATTCTACTCTATCACCCAATCTCTTCATACCAGTGAGTATTGCATCCAATTTTTGATCAAAGGCTGAGGGTTCTTCTTTAAAGGTGGTTCTCTTTTCCAATCTTGCCCTGTTTCTTTTGGCAATCAGGTTAGCCTCTACTGTGACAACAACCTTTTGGGCATCTTCAAGGGTTTCAGGAGCTCTTTCCTTCAACTGATATGCCATATCAGGGTCAAAACCGTCCGGAAATTTGTACAAGGCTAAATCGGGAGGAGGTCTTAAATTCTGTGGTATTGCGTTATATACATTGTTGAATCTTGCACAATACTCCAAAACGGTCTCTTGAGGACCTCGTTTGATTGTATCATATTCACCAAATATGTGCAGGGGATCTTTCTTTTTCTCCCATCTGTTAGTAAAGGCTTGATAAAGCTCATCAAGGGTTGTAATGGTATTTGCAGCCAGTGATCTAAACCAAGTTCTTACATCCCCTGTGAGGCTCTGAACAAAGATTCTCATTCTCACACTGTCATCATCTATTTCATAGTTCTAAAAATGGTCTTGCATCCTTCTGGTATGTTGAATTGCTGTGAAAGGGCCAGTGGAGTCAAAATATGAGATCTTGGATTGGTAGTCCTGGGGTAGAGCTGCAGCATTGGCAGGTAGCTGCAGGGGTGCATATCTATTAGCCATATTTGCAGGATTTATAGGATTTACAGGGATAACTGGGATAGCATGAACAGTTGGTACAACAGGGGGATTGGGAACGGTAGAAACTAGAGTATTGGTCAAGGGAATATGTGCAGTGGATGGAGGTGTGAACGAAGGGCTTTGAGATGTGGATGGTGAACTGGGGGAATCAAGGGTAGACCAAAATAGAACCTTGATTGGAGTTGGAACAGGGTTTGGATGAGCTGTCTCAGGACTTGAATCAACAAGAGTTTCCTGTCCCTGCTGCTTCCTAATGATTTTAGGGATTGTATTAGGGTTTTCAAAAACAGTTGGAGGATTGGGGTTAGGATTTGACCTTGTATATCGTGGATTTTTCTTGGGAGCCAGCTTCTGAACTGTGTTTCAGTATGTTTTTTGGAATATTTTTGTGTCTACAAGGGCCAGACAAGATTTTGGAGTGACTGTGTATATCTTAAAGCTAGTATGAAAATTGATTGCAAGCAGATTTAAGAGATATACAGAGATTAGAAAATCCTGAGGAAGTCCCTAGTGGAGTCGCCAATTATGTTAACACCCAGGTTGTTCCCTTTGACTCCCAAGGGAATATGGCCGGGGTAACCACTAACCAATCTTTGGATTACAGCTTCTAGCCTAACTGTAATCAGAGAGGGCTCTCTCTTTATGGTTTGTCTCTGTTTTGAGAAGAATTTTAGGCTAGCTATGATGCTCAAGGTTTGTTTTGGACTTGGTTGGGTGATGGTTTCAATCAAGATATATATGTGTGCACTAATATGTTCTAGGCCATTGGGCATGGAGTCAGTGGTCCTTTAGTGGTTTGGTGTGTTGTGTTAATACAGTAGTGATGCTTCAGAGCTGGATAAGTGTCTGAGAAGCAATGCTTTGAAATTGTGATTAAGTGTGATGTGTCCAGTTCATGAAAGGCAGTTAAGAATCTTCCAATAAACTGATATGCAAAGAAGTGAGAGTGTTATTTAGAAGCAGTAAAGAATTTCTAGACAACATTCACATTATAGAATTAATGAAAAACATGAGCATTTAAGAATTCATGTCCATAGTTAATTCTGAAGAAAAACATTTACAGCAGTAAAAATTGAGCACAAGGTGTAACCAGACAATTCATGCGCTATTCTTTTTCTTTACTGCTAGTCAGTGAAACATGAGTATGATTTAATAAACATAAGAAAACAAAACAGAGATTAAGGAAGACTTATTATTTCATCAGACAGCGCAAGAATTCTGCAACAGCACTTAAGTCATCAGCAAGACATCAAAGTTCCAGGAAATCACTAAGCTGGTCCAGCCCTTTGTATTAGACAATCTGAAAGTGTACAATAGATGTGCCTCAGAGTGAAAATCACCAACCCCTTATGCGTTGCTAAGGGGGCGATATATACAAAATTTACATAAGAAAATATCAAGAGAATGAGTTAATGGCTCATTTATGTTATGCCAACTCCTGGAGCATTGTAGCTGAGAAATTTAATGCTGTAATAACTCTTCAGTGCTTTAGCTGTCCAAAATAGTCAGAAACTGTTGACTTGGTGGCTGCTGGAGTCGGTTGAGGGTACGCTGTCCAAAAATCCACGTATCTTCTTATCCTTTGGGCTAGCTGTCGTTCTCCATGTGCTTAGTCACCTTTCGACTGCCTTTAATACTGACTTTATTCTGCTGTTTGTCTTCTAGTGAGTTGGAGCTGGCAGTGACCGAGCAATTTAGGCTACCGTGGAAAAATTTGAAGCATTGCCTGCCACCAATCCTCCTTTGGCAGCTGATGTCTTCTAATCTTTATCAAAGTTTTGTCGGCCTCTGTATATCTGTAAAAGTTTGGAGGAGTTTCAAAAAGGTGATTTACCTCATTTTCAATAAAAAAACAGGCCTTCAAGTTTATCATATAGGCTCTGTCCTGTTGGAGGCCCTGTTTCCTCAGATGTACTGCCAGATGCAGTGATTTGATTTTCAATATAAGTTGCCATCCTGTTGGTGAATTGATCTCGGGAGATCAGTCTTCCTACACCACTTAGTAGGCTGGGTAGTCCCTTTGCTTGTAGCACTGCCATCTTGACTCTATATTCCTCCACATCAGCTTGTATCTCGTAGCACTTCCTCTCCACAGTTTGTACATAATTTCTGAGAGTTAGCACCTTTTTGGCTGTGAGGACAACCTCTGTTCTGTTGACAATGCCAATGGCTGCCAGCTCCTCCTTTTCTTGCCTGTTCAAGAAATCTATCATTCTATTTGCCTGTCCAGGTTTGTCTCCCAGTAATGCTTTGGCCCTCTGAATTTCTGTTTGTGCTTGGCCAATTAAATCCATCTGCTCATGTATAGTTTTGATTGACCTCCATTGTTGAGTGATGGATTGGCCAATTTTGGCCCATAGAATTCTTTTTATCTCAGCCATGGCACTCTCCAGATTTAGCTCTTTCTCTAAGGCTTTTATCTTTTCTTTTAGAGCCTTTATTTCTCTGCCTTGCTCTGCTACGGTCACTTTTGATTTATCATACTTGGCATCCAGCTCTGCCAATTTTTCCTTGGCCTTTTTTATCTCATTTGCCTGGAGCTCCATTTCTTTGATGGCCTTAGTCAATTCTTCTACACTTGTGCTGGAATCTGGAGCTGTTGTTGTTGCTGCTGCTTCTGTTGTAGGGGCCACTGCTGTTCTGTAGTTGTTGCAGTGGTTGAAGTAGTTGGAGGAGCTTGGGATGTAGATTCTCCCTGTTTATCTTGTAATTCTCCTTCAAGCTCTTTCTCCAAATCGAGGACCTTTTGGTTTAGCTGCATTATGAGGTCCAATTGCTCATCAACCTGTTTTTCCTTTTGTAGCTCAGCTGTTTGAGGGTGCTCTGTGGGCTGCAGCTTTAACCTCTTCTTTAATGCATTGAGGTCATCTTCTTTTTTCTTCATAAGGGCCTTTACACCCTTTGGATCCTTAGGATCATGTCCCAGGTCGATAATAATGTCCTCAAGTGACTTTATTCTGTTATCTTTGGCTAGGGAGGACATTCTCTCAAAATCCAACTGAGTGTTGGTATTTTTCAGTGATTCTTTCAGCTCATGGGCCATGGTTGCCCTGTCTACCAAGGTTGCATAGACCATTTCTCCTGCCTGCTTATGGAGTTCAATTTGGTCCATGGGATGGATGTCCTTGGCTAGGACCTCCACCCTTGTCTTCACATAATCTGCCCCTGATTTTGGATTGGGCACTGTAGGTTTGAAATGGCTGAGGATCATTTTCTCCTCTTGAATGTCATATACCGACATTAGCCTTTCTTTTTGGGCTGGTGTTGCATTAAGAAATTGTTTGTAGACTTCCACCCTCAGCAAGTCATTCTGTGCCTTAATTTGCTTGAAAGAAGCCTTAGTGCTTTTGGGCTTCTTGCTCTGCTGAGAGGAGGAGGACACCTCCAAACCAAGTTATAATCCTTGCTCCTGCTGAAAGGAGCTTGTCCCTGTATGCTGGCTGCCGTCCCTGTCTTTCCTTGAACTGTCAAGGATTTCTTCCGTGATGTCTTCTACCTCTGGGGAGTCAGCCCTTTGCCTTTTGGCCTGGGGTTGTTGGGAGGATCCACTAGCAGGAGTGGACTCTTCTCTGTCTCTTTTTGTACCCCTCTCCTCCTGTGCTGGGGTCTGCATGATTGGAGATGTTTGTGGCTCAGTTTGTGGAGGTGGAGTCTGCTCTTGTGGCTGCTCTTGTTGCTGTCCTGGTTGTTGCCCTTGTAGCTGCTCACTTGAAGGGGCAGGCTTTTCTTTCACGGTTTCTTCTTCAGCACCCATTATTCCTTTCCCTTTGTCTGTTCCTGGTGCTGCTGTAGACAGTGCCTATGTGGCTGGTGCTGTTCTTGAGGCCGAGGTCCCTTCTCCTGCTGAATGCGGTCTTTTGAAGGGTACCTGCTGCACAGAATCTAGGTCAAGAGTCTTTTCCAGTTCTCTGACATTCTTTAACATTGTCTCTTCTTCAGTTAATTTTTCAACTAAAGTATCCTGTTGCCATTCTTGCTGGTTGGCATATTTTTCAATGTGTGGATATTTTCAATGCTTATAACCTAGTAGCCTGTACTTGACCCTTCTAGCAGTAATGAAGCCTTCAGGGTCATAAGGGACCCACCGGAAACTATGTGATAGCTTGTATTTGTTTCTGAGGATTAGGTCAGCATCTTCCCATCCTTCTTTTTTATTCATGATGAAGGGGCCCACCTGGTGCTTTAACTTGAGATGGGCTTTCTTTTTGGAGCTGTGAAAGTGAGTGAGGTCATATTGAATTAACTGCCTATAATACTCCAAGGCAAATATCCTCATAGGCACATATTTTGAGAGCCTGTATGGACAGAGCTCACAGCCATAGACTCTGATGACTGTATGCTCCTCATATAGGTACCAATCACCTATTTTGTAATTTTTGGAGAGCTGGAGGACTTTCTGAATTTCAGTTGATATTCTGGGAGGAGGGGACCTCATAAATAAGCAAGAGACATGGTATACAAATTGGTCAACAAACTCACAATAGGAATAGGGTGAATTTTGGACTTGGTGATAGACAGATGTCCAGAAGATAACATATCTTCTTTCCCCTTTATAATCCATCTTTTTGATGTAGCATGGAAAAACCTCAGACTGATAGTACATAAAAAGGTGGTAGATATAGGATGAGTACTTGAAGACACCCTGCCTGTCTACTTTGCACAGCTGATCATGAATCTTGTTAGCTATGAACTTGGCAAAGTTATATTTGCGGGCAGGGGGTTGGCCTGGGCTGTAAGCAGCTAGCAGTACCAGCATTGTTTCATCCACATGCTCACTGGTTCTGTATCCCAACACATAAGCAATCATGTCTAGCAACAGTCTGCCTACTTCAGTAAAATAGACATCCAAGTAGGGAGGTGGCCCTGCAGGCTGACATTTAGGTTTCATAAATGTCCTGGTGACCTTCTGAATATCCTCATTGGTCATTTTGGCACCAGTGTCCAGCATATAATTCATGGAAAATGGGAACAGCAGCTCAGTTTGATCAAAATGGAGCATCTTATTGATGGTTTCAGGATTAATGTGAAAGAGGATGCTCCCAGATGGAGACTTAATAGCTCTTTGCTGCACATCATAGTTTTCAGCACAGAGGCGAATGATCTCAGGAAAGACATTGACAGAGGGGAGACAATAGTATGGCAGGTTTGACTCCCATATCCCATATGTATCATGACCATTCAGGTAGTCATCTCTTAGTTGCCTGAAGGTTTGCAAGAAGTCCCTGTTACCCACAAAGTCTTCAATGAGGTAGTCCCTGTCAGCAAGAGGCAAGGACTCCAGGTCTTTGTTTGGTGCATTCAAAGGAGCAACACTGAGGGCTGAGGGTGTAGGAGCAGCCATTGTGTAATCTGATTTTGAACAAGGTGAGTGCAATGGTGTGCAAGGTTGTTCAGATCTTGAGTGACAGGCTCACTGTAGACAATGCTTGAATGTTCTTCACAGTGGAGAAAGCAGGCTTGGCAGACTTGTCTCTGCTGTTTTTTAGTAAATTCACAGGGATTGTGAATTGATGGGGATGATTACAGAGGGTGAGCTGGATTCAATTTGGTGATATGCAGCCTTGGGCCTCCACCAGGCAAAAGGGAACAATGCCGGGCAAGTTCGAGGCCGAAATTGTAACCTTCAACTGTGAATTATCGTTTTAGTACAGAATTCTCGGGGCAAAGGGTAATGCAGGTGGATTTAATGGAAAATTCAGTGACAGACAGTGTGGAATTTAGGATTTGAATGATTCTTATGGGAGAATTCACATAGAAATGGCATGCATAGGGGCGAAACAAGGAACTTTCGGTGAAATACCTGGAAAACAAGCACGGAACGCCTTCAGGCCGAATAGGGGGAGCTCACTGCAGCTGAATTTCCAAGTTATAGCGGCCGCAACTTCGAATTTGATGGCTGGAGGCAATTTCGCGGCAAGCAGGTCGACAATGGTTGCGTCGTTTTCGCGTGAAAATGACCAAAACGGCTAGTTCGGGCGTTTATAATGGCAAATTTGGACAAAAAGGGTCATTGGCGCTTTTTCCGCCAATGACGTCATGGCGGGCCCGGTACGGAAGGTGACGTGGACGTTGAGCTGGAGGCCAGCGTGGCTGGACACGGTGGCGGGCGGACACTGTGGCAGGGCCACGTGGAGGGCCACGGGGCGCGGGGGCGGACGGAGTGACGCGACGTTATAGTGACGTGGGCGCTGACGTGCAGGAGGCGGTAAGCGGTCTCCCCGCACCGCTTTTGGTGATAGGCGGTATCAGGGAGGGGGGCTCCGAACAACCCCAGCACCTGCCACGCGTCCAGGGTACGGCACCCAATACCGCCCTTCCCCGGACGTTAAAGGGAGGCAGGTCGGGGAGCGAGATTGACCGCCCACCGTTGGATCGGGGGCGGCAGAGATCGGACGGCTGGCGGGTACTGCCGTCGGTTGCGCAGCTCTGGGTTGGGTCCCGCCCGGCCATTAAAATATTCAATTTAATAATTATGCGTGGGACCATAGGTTTAAGGGTTTTTGGGTTAATCTTTAGGAAAAAGAGGTTAAAAGTGGGTTTGAGCAGAGGGAAAGGGGTTTTTGTGGAATTTTTGAACAGAGGGGAGGTGAGGGCTTAGGGGGAGGTTATCACTCCAGCCAGAGGCTGGAGTAATCCCATGACAGGGTTGACCATAGTCCCTAGTGGACTAATGTCTCCCTCCAACAAACTTATTTAGCTATAGTGCTAACAAGGGGGGATATTATACATGGGTTTATACACCATGGTGTTATAATAGTAGGGGGAAAGGGAAACATAAGGGATTCAGATAATAAGGAGTTAGGGGTCAATATGAATGGAAGAAGTGAATGAGGGATGAAATCACTAAGTTTATATGAAAATAACTTAGCTTAGGGAGTAGATCAAAATAAAAAGAATTTTAGACAAGAAATGTGGCTCTTAAAGAACCAAGAACCCACATAAGACCTTGAATTCTTTCATGAAAGCAACTGGTGAAGGGATGTTAGTAATGAATGTGAAAAGGGAGAAAGGAAGTTAGACATGCTCCTTTACTTTGCTGCAACATGATGGAGAAGAGGACCTTCTCTATCCACTGATATTCCTTTGAAAACAGGTTACCAGACACTCAATTGAAAGGAATGACATTTCTGCAACCCCATCTGCTTACCCATCTACTTGCCTAGCATTTTTTGTTTCTTCATGAAGGGTGCACTTAGACTTGCAGACCCTTATGTGCCTTTTCTTTTCTCTTGGCTTTTCTTTTGATTTTCTATCTAGAACTACCCTTATTGCTTCCAAGGTCCTGGATTAAGCAATTGGGAACCTTACTTCTCTACCTAAGCTACTGGTCTGCCAAGATTAAACAGTTTGGACAGACCTCTTTCTCTATTCTACAACAGAAAATTAAAACATGGCATGATCCAGATTAGGCCGTTGAACCACCCATCAAAATTGAGTCAACATCAAGCTATGTACACATGTTTTCTCCTGGAAATATGGGATCTTTGCATCACCAAAGCAGAGCATATTTGGACCTTTCTTTGCCAATCATGAAATATGAAACCTATTGGTATAGGTAGCTAACACACCCACAATCAAACCTGCATCCTAGTTTACATATGCACATATCAATATGAAGGCTTATTACAATTAGGAGTTGCATATCACACTCGGGTTTAGACAAGTTCAAACTAATGTCTATATCAATTCAAGATGTTGGAGCTTCACAACTTTAAAGTCCATATTAGACCTAGGTCTAGGATGATTTCGGGCTAAATTCCATACTGAGAGTACCCAAATTACCATGTAGGATTAACTCACCATTACACGAAGAATTGATGAACCATCCCCACCCCTGCGACTCTTGGTGCAATGAGATCTGAGTTGGGTACGTATATGTAAAAGCATAGTAAACTTATCTTGTCAGGATGAAAACATATTATTTGGAATTAGGTAGATGTTTCCCACACGCTCGACTTGATTTTAGTTTGAATTTGGATTATTTCATAGTGGGTTCATAACCAATACTTGGGATTATGAAAGGGCCAACCTTGTTGTCATAGAAGGGCACCTCATCTCCCACTTCATGACTATGATTTGATGCGAACATTAGCAATACAAAACTGTGTGACATGAGAATTGAAAGCACAGATAGAATCGTGGCCTCCCTATCCATCATCATTGACACTCTGAATATCGTGAGAGCTAAAGCTAGATCCGATCATAGCTAGAGTGGTTGTAGGGTATTTAGGCCTCAACGATGGCGTTCTCACATTGGTCAAAATCAAGTGGGAATTTACTCAACAAAATATCGCATTTTGAGAGGCATAGACATCCATAAGTCCCCCTCTTCCCAACACATCTAGTGAGAGTTCGATCTGTTTTACAAATACAAATATAAGATCTAAGATCTGAAACTCATAATTTGGATGGCTACCATACATTTATTGATCATACAAGATATGACCCTTAACGAGCAACCTAAAGATAGTGACTCAAATTCAAGTTGACAGAATTTACCTTGGTTATATGGATATTGGTAATCTCATTCAAACTTGCAAAATCACAAAAACGTTCCATTAATCAATGAATGTTGTATCAAGAGGTTTTTTGCATTATTTAATCAATGTGGATTGGGATACCATTCTCCTCTACAAAAAATTATTAACATTATGTTTATAATATGTCAAATTTGTAAATACTTCTTTCTCATATTCTTGAGGCTATTGCTATTCACGAGTCTTGTATAGATAACAATTTCACAGTCTCACTCCCCATAAAATTACTGATGAAGAAGACGTGAATTTTTTGTAGAGGCATATTGGAGAGCACTTTGTAGACCTATATTGGAGACATTTTGTAGAATTATTTGAAGGTTTTGGTGGAGGCTTGAAGCAGTATCGAAGCCAACTTAAGGGATTGAAGAAAACTCATAGGGTTGGATCCTTAGAGGTTTGGAGTAGTCATACAAGGTTGAAGCCTTGTAAGAAACCATGTTGGAGCCTATATTAATATTTTAGGATTGGAGTCCGCATACAAGGTGGACCCTTGTGAGAGACTAGGTTGGAGCCTGGATTTTTAGTTGAGGATTAGAGTCCTCATTTAGCATTTGAGCCTTGAAGGAATTAAAGAATTTGTTGTACAATTTGGAGCGTGAGTTTTTAGATTCCTCATCATTTTCATTAATAATATTATTTTCTTGTTCTACATCTTGTGTTATTGTATAACAGGTGATCTTAATTGGCATAATATAAAAATTGTAAAGAAATACTAATTCACCTACCTCTCAATATTTCCAACACTAGCAGGAACTTTTACAATGCAATGTTGTTCTTGGTAGTATGCTTGTATTTGTGCTAGATGTAAAGCTAACATACATTAAATTTATTTCACCTTGCAATGTTGTTATTGGAAATGTTCTTGTGTGTTGGGCTAGACATTGTTCTAGATTTCTTTTGCTTTGCAATGTTGTTATTGTCAATTTGGTTGTTTACGATAGAAGGAAATCTAGCATGTGTTAGATTTCCTTGACGTTGGAAATGTTGTTATTAAAAATGTTCTTTTTTGGGGCTGGAAGTTTTGCTAGATTTATTTTTCTCTGCAATATTATTGTTTTCAATTTGGTTGTTTATGATAGAAGGAAATCTAGCATGTGTTAGATTTCATTCACCTTAGTAATGTGCTTGTGTCTGTGTTAGAAGGAAATATAACATGCACTATATTTCTTTTGGCATGGCACATTGTTGTTGGTAGTATGCTTGTATTTGAGCTACATGTAAAGTTAACATGTGTTAAATTTATTTTACCTTATGATGTTGTTATTGGAAATGTGTTCGTGTTTGGGATAGAAGTTGTTCTAGATTTCTTTTTTCGTGTAATGTTGTTGTTGGCAATATGCTTGTGTTTATGCTAGAAGCAAATCTAACACACGCTAGATTTCTTTCACCCTAAAATGTTGTTCTGTGCATGTGTTTGTACTATGTGTAAATCTAGCAAGTGTTATATTTTCTTCACCTTGCAATGGTATTATTGGCAACATGCTTCTTTTTTGGCTCGAAAGAAATCTAGCATGCACTAGATTTATTTTTAACTATAGCATGGTTGTTGGCAATATGCTTTTGTTTGTGATGGAAGTAAATCTACTTTGTGCTAGATTTCTTTTATCTTGAAATGTTGTAATGTGCTTGTGTTTGTGCTAGAAGGAAATATAGTAGACATTAGATTTCTTTCACCCTTCAATAAATTTCTTGAAAATGTGGTTGTATATTTGTTAGAAGGAAATCTAGTGTACACTAGATTTATTTCATAATGCAATGTTGTTGTTGGAAATTCAATTGTTTGTGCTAGAAGGAAATCTAGCATGCACCGTATTTTCTTCACCTTACAATGATGTTTTGGCAATGTGCTTGTGATTGTGCTAAAAGAAAATATAACATGTGCTAGATTTATTTTGCCCTAGAATGTTGTTCATAATATGTTTGTGTTCATGCTATAAGAAAATCTAGCATGCACTAGATTCTTTAACCTTACAATGTTATGCATTTATTTTTGTGCTAGAAGGAAATCTACCACATAATGGATTTCTTTTGTCTTGCAATGGTGTTGTTGGCAATATGCTTGTTTGTGCTAGAATTAAATCTAGTATGCGCTATGTTTCTTTGACCCTATAATATTGTTATGTTCTTGTGTTTGCGATAGAAGGACATCTGGCATGTGTTAGATTTCATTCATATTGCAACGTTGTTATTGGTGACATGTGTGTGTTTAGGATATAAGTACAAATAACATGTTAGATATATTTCACCTCACAATATTGTTATTGTAAATATGCTTATGTTTGTGATAAAATAAAATCTAGAATTAGATAGATTTCTTTTACCCTACAATATTGATGTTGGCAATATGTTTCTATTTTTTGTGGAAGGAATTCTAGCATGCACTAAATTTTTTTTGCAATGTAATGTTGGTATTAGCAACTTGATTGTGTTTTTGTTAGAATAAAATATAGTATGCAATAGATTTCTCTCACAATGCAATATTGTTGTTCGCAACATTCTTGTATTTGTGCTAGAAGGAAACATAACATGCATTTTATTTCTTTTGCAATGAAATATTGTTGGAAATGTACTTATGTTTGTGATAGAAGGAAATCTATCATGCGTTGGTTTTCGTTTGCCCTAAAATGTTATTGTTGGCAATGTGCTTGTGCTTTTGCTAGGAGTAAATCAAGCACATGCTAGATATCTTCCACCCTGCAATGTTGTTTTTAGCAATGTTATTGTTTTTGTGCTAGAAGAAAATCTAGAATGTGTAAGATTTCTTTTACTTTGTAATGTTTTTATGAGTAGTATGAAGGAAATTTAGCATGTGTTGGATTTCGTTTGCCTTTTAATATTGTTGTAGGCAATGTGCTTGTGTTTGTGCTAGATGTATTTGACCATGTAATGTTACTTCTAGAAATGTGCTTATTTTTGTAGTATAAGGAATGATATTGATTGTTAGCTTTCATTTGAGGTACAACACTATTGTTGGAAATGGGCTTGTACTTGTGATAAAAGTAAAGCTAGCACACATTATCTTTAATTCATAATTTAATGTTATTATTAGCAATATGTTTTTCATTATGCTAGAAGGAAGGTTAGCATGTGTTAAATTTCCTTCATCTTGCAATGTTACTGTTGAAAATGTGTTTGTGTTTGAGATATAAATAAATCTTGTGTGCATTAGATTTTTTTTCGCAATGCAACATTATTGTTTTAAATGTTCTTGTATTTGTGTTAGAAGGAATTATAGAATGTACTAGATTTCTTTGGATTCTTGTGCTAAAAGGAAATCTATCAATATTTCACCTTCACCAAGGTTAGTGCTCTAATATTATTGTTGGAAATGCATTTGTGATTATGCAAGAAGGAAACCTAGTGATTATTAGCTTTCCTCTAGGCACCATTACAATTATGTAACCAATGCTCTAGAGGTGACATTGTATCAATAATCATAATGGTTAGAGTTATAGCTTTTAATGTGGTGCCTTTTATTGATTTTGGAACAATTCAGGTAGATCAATGATAGTGAAAAAGAAATGTATATAAATATTTTTTTTGTTGGCACTACATTTGGGCTTGAGTTGGAAGGAAAGATAATGGTATAGCTTTCCTTTTGGCACAAATGTAATGATCCAATAATAATTATTTGACCCATGGAGAATAATGTGATCTCCATATAATTTTAAAGTCTATGAATAAATGTATTATTGAGTTATATCATGCTTTTCTTCCAATGCACATGTAACTATAAAGTATCAAGAACAATGTTTTAACATGTACTATTTTTCTCTCCAATCTGTTGTATAGTTGTGAAATTAAGAAAATAATTTTGCCAATGTTTGGATGCATAAGATAAGACTCTTCCTCATCAACATAACTATTTAGGAAAACTCAAATCTACACTATTTGAGGACCTAAAGTTTAAATCCATATGTATCCATCCTAAATAGTATGTGCTTAGATGCGTATAGGCAGGGAGTGCTAACATTGGAACTAAAGATTTGTAAAATTCAATTTCTTTGCTTTTAGAATAAAAATGGGAATTATCTAGTATTTACAATATCAAAAAATTTATTTGGAAGAAAACCTCTAGCTTGGCTTTCAATTACCAAGTTAAAACATTAAACATCCTCACTAAGTTAAATATAAATATAATTTATCCTTCTCATGGGGCTTTTAGACATCTTTTGTATTATCAATCTTGGAATTTCTTAGATTTTCCAAAGGAACATGTTTTAGTTCTTCAACTTCTACAAATTTATTATGACTCATTATTCATACACATGCATCAAGACTACAAGTGTCATTACTGAAGTTAAATAGGAACTTGGTGGTTTGATATGAGTTGATATTTTTCATTCTATGATACTATCTATGTCTCTAATTGTTTGGTCTTCATATATACTTTTTTTGTAATTTGTATGTAAAGTGCTTTTTGGTAGTAGGCACTAGATGATGGGGGAAAATGTTTCATTACATGCAATATCACTGCTATACTATTTAATGTATTGCATCTATATTACTTTTTTGAAAGTTGTGTTTTTTCTAAAATATAAAATCAGATTTTGCATGGTTTAACCTTTTAATTAAAATTACGATGTAATTGTTGTTACGGAATTGGTACAACCTACAATGGAAAACATAATTTTGGAAAAAGGGGACTATGTTGATGTCCTTATTAATGATCAAGTCATTGGAATAGGAAGGGTAAAATGTATAGAGGCTGGAACTTATTATGTCGGAGAAAGGGTTAATGTAGATTTTGTTACGATTTTGATAATTATTGTCACAAACAAATTTGATTGAGGAGGATGTTAATGAAGGGGACATACATCCATGGGAGATCATGGATTTGAGGCACACCATAGGTAAATAAAAATATTGAAGCATGCGTCAAGTATTATTGATAGCATAATAATTGTTTTTTTAAAGTAAATACTAACCTTATTTACATTGGTTTATAGGTGCAAATGTTTCTTTTGCATTTTCCATTGGAGACAAGGTAGAGCTTCTGCAAGATGGAGTGAAGGTGGGTAAAGTCTCCATATTCAATACAAGGCTTGGGTATAAAGTGCAAAAAAATATGGTAAAGAAAGGAAGAATAGTGGTTAAATTTGAGGTGTTAAAACATGATGCTCCTCTGCCACATCCAACAAGATTGAGCATACACTAGGGGGTGTATTGGAATATTATGAGATTTGGCCAGAATCAAATTTGGAAACTCATTGTTATGATCATGCCTTAAATATTCCCCAATATAGGGTTAGATTCATATGAAAAAAGGTTTCTCTTACACATTATTGCATGGGAACACGAATGTGCATTGCTAAAGGAATTATAGTCAATGTCCGTGAGGATGACATTGTTGAGGGTGAAACATTTGGTGAAATGGAATTTGGCGTTATTTTAGAAGGGATAGATGGAAATTGTGAAATATGCATAATTGGGGATAAGTATACACATTGTTTGGTTAGATGTCCAATAAATAAGTTGGTGGAAAACAAAGGTGAGATATTAAGGGTAAAGGAAAAGTTCAAGGAGCCACCCAAGGAAATGGTGATATGGGATGTTATAGAGGACACAAATCCATTGAGAAAATGAGATGGGGATATTTTTAACGAAAAATATAGTAACTAAATTTATATGCATGTAGCAAGGTCATATAAAAAGATTAAATGAGTTATGGATACAAAAAAAATTGCAAAATGTCAAACAAAAATATATGAAGAGAAAGAAATTCGACTTTTGGCAGCATATGTATGTTGTATAAAATATTTTCTTCAACATGTTGATAGGAAGGCCATTGTAGGTGCTAGAGGGGGTATGAGATAAATAAATAAAAATGGTATTGGGGAATTTTTCTTTAATTCACTCATTCCAAACATAGTGATGTCAATGAGCCATGGGCATGGCCTACCACCTATTGCTAGAAAAGTAAAGGACGAGATTAAATGGGAATATTATTTGAAAGAAATCATGGTGTAAGATACATAAGATTCCTCAAAGCACATTTTGTAACTACCAACATTATTTCCAACATGGACAGATCAAAGCCATTCATGGTAACACCAACACATGCAAAGCACAACCACATGTCATGGTAGCCATAGAAATATTGCATAGAATTGTAATGGATAATTCATGTTTTTCACCAAAAATAAACACGTCAAGTTGAAGCATATGGAACATTTTCTCCTATAAGATTGATTCCTTCGACTTACACACAAAATTCTTTGTTAAAAGAGATCAATGAGGCTCTTCAAAAGCTCAGTTACCTATTAATATGACAATCAACAATGAGAAAGATATGGAATACTAACTTTCGAGATGTGAAATTTTCAAAGAACACTAACTTCAATAAATTAAGTGAGTGTTACACACAAAATTCTTTGTTGAAAGAGATCAATGAGGCTCTTCAAAAGCTCAGCTGCCCATTAATATGACAATCAACAATGAGAAATATATGGAATACTAACTTTAGAGATGTGGAATTTTCAAAGAACACTAACTTCAATAAATTAAGTGAGTGTATTGTGTTGAAAGAACAGATGAAGTCAGTGACTACAAAAGAGTTGGAAGAAAAGGCATGAGGTAGATTGAACAAACATAACAAGAGTGTTATGTGTGGAAGATATTGCTACTATGCCCATAGAATTATGGCATAGTAGTTTTCGAAGGAGTATTTGAACATTATCCATCATAAAATGGATAAAACAAAGAATTCAATCCCAAGGCTACGTGTCAAATAAAAATCTATTGTAGGAGCAAATTTAGGTTTTTCATTGACAGGTATGCTAACACATGGGCATAATACAGGTTGTTTTGGTCATTTATCCCTACCATTTTTACTTATGGGATCACAATTTACTATTACATCCCTTGCATAGTGCTTAAGGGACCTTGAAGACCCACAAATTGATGTGTATGGTGATCTACTTTATGAGAGTGGAAGTTCAAGAAACCCACGTACGAATGCATTACTTGAAACCTCTATTTACTCAAAATGTCAAGTGTACAAGGATGTTTTTATATCTAATGGAAGATCAAAAAGTCAAAATGTTGATTTTAAAACTCTTCCTCCACATTTGTTGTTATAGTTGGACAATGTAGTAAGTGATAATAAGAATAATTACCTTTTCATGTTTCTATCGCTTTTAATTGCACATGGTGTCTTCATCACTATTGAGGCTGGGTTATTTCCTGTGGGGCACACTCATGAATACATAGATGGAACCTACGAAAGAATGTCTTCCAACTTGAAAAGAATATATATATATATATATATATATATATATATATATATATATATATATGATATATAATATCGAGTGTTTCCACCTACACTTATTGACAAGGTCTATGAATTCAAAATTTTCCTTAATGGATACTTCAAGGATGGAAAAAATGCACTAGTTGGACATCTTAATGTCCATTACTTCCAATTTTTTGTACTCAATGATGTTCCATTACTAAGGTACAAAGAATCCATTAGAGATATTGAGTGGTCGGAACCAGTTGAGTTATGGAATATAGATGATGAAGTTCGACCTATAATTCCCATTGGGAAGTCATATTTCTTAGCTTCCATAAAGAATGATTCCTATTAAAATAACTAAAGGAAGGGATAGCATCATATAAAAAATGTGGAAAGACACTATCAGAATTGAGGATTCACCAATTGCTACAAGGGAATGGAAAAATGAAGTAGTGTATGGGCAAAGATTTCTTGATACATTATATGGAATCTATAATGATCATAAAATAATAGATGGGAATGATTCAAAATCTGAGGATTTATGGCCCAAGACAAGGCACATTATTGATATTAATCGTAATTCACTCCATGTAATCCTAAGTATTATGGATGGAGATTTTCATAATATGACAGATGAACTAGCATATGTTGGACGCAAGTGCAACAACCCAAATCCAACATTCAATCCAATGATTGATATTGAGAGAGGAAAGATGTTGCTAGTTAGATTAGGAAATTAGGATGCGGGAGAGATGATTGGGATGGGAAAATCCATCTTAGATATATTTAGGGATAATGAAAGTGAGAATCTTCATGTAAAGGTTGATTGGTGGAAGCTTATGTTGGGGAAATACAATGGAAGTTTTTTAGAGAAATATTAGGCACTGAATCATTATTACAGAGAACTTGTCTCTATTCCAATTAATACCATAGTGTGGGCATGGATACCAAAGAAAGGACATTGTTAGAATACCAAGATAAATACATGTGGTGTATAATTTGTTCTTGATCTACTTGAGTGAATATCTTAAGATGGTTGATATGATTCATGAATGTAATTTTCTCTTTTGAAGGACCTGTTAATATATACTTAGGCACACTTTACAATATTTGTTGTATATCAAATATTCTCTTCATATTATTTTTGGAGTAATTTTATATTATTTAGAATTTCAATGTAATCATGCGGTGATATAAATTACATGAAAATGATATTCAATATTTAAGTTTTCAAAGCTTTGTTTGGCCAACATGACTTCTCACCATATCAAATATGCATAATCAAATTCAATAATGCACTTAGAAACATCTTCTAGACTTGGTCTATTAAAACAATATTGGAGTAGCTAATTAGTATTGTATTTAATATAGACCATTTAAACACTTAATGAATAAATGCTACACACTTGTAAAAATGTTTGAGGTGAGTTTTCTTTAATATCCCTTATTATATTTAATATAAATCAAATTGTACTATTTTGTTGCATTCTAATTTATAAAAAAATGATTTTGATCATTGAACAACAGAAGTAATCTTATAAAATATTTCCTCTTATATATTTTGAAGTGCTGGCAACGTTGTACTAGTACAATAACTTTCTACTCAACATAGGAAAAGTAGTTACTTAGTGTCAATGTTAAATTGGTAAATAATAGTAACAAACACAATATTAATATATTGTTAAATAACTTTATAGGTAAGATTTTTTTACAAAAATCTATTATTCACGAGTCTAATTTAATACATAAGTATAAA
Organism: Pinus tabuliformis; assembly: GCA_031772625.1. NCBI lineage: Eukaryota > Viridiplantae > Streptophyta > Pinopsida > Pinales > Pinaceae > Pinus > Pinus tabuliformis. The sequence continues at coordinate 355,513,461 of CM062819.1, read as the reverse complement.
TATTAATGATAATATAAATAATGTAGCCCACGGGGCTTTGGATTGATGGTGAATGGGTGCACTATTAAGGCACTCCTTCTGATAGGTCACTGGTTCAAATCCCCGTGGGTGCTTACCTACCAAAAAAAAAGATAATGTAAATAATGTGAGGAATCTAATCCCCGTGGGTGCTTACCTACCAAAAAAAAAGATAATGTAAATAATGTGAGGAATCTAAGTATTATATTAATGTCAATATGTTATTTTCAATAGAATATCCTTAAACACCGAAGGAATAAAAATTATATACTTGTGATAACTAGTTTAGTCAATTTTCTCTCTTTCCTCTTGCATTTGAAAATAATTGAATTGTATTGCTTTGTTGCTATTCTAATTCATGATTTATTTTGAGCATTAAAATGATTAGTAAGAGATATTGGACACATTATTGTGATCATTTATCATTAAATAACTTTATACTAATACATTTCTTCGACACATTATTGTGATCATTTGTTATTAAATAACTTTATACTTAATACATTTCTTGCATATTAATCTCTTATTCATGAAGTAAGCCTCAATCAACTTAGTTTTTAACACAAAAGTACAAATAATAAATAATAAATAAATAATCTTGCTATTCTAATTCATAATTTCTTTGTTGCTATTCTAATTTATGATTTATTTTGAGCATTAAAATGATTAATAATAGATATTGGACACATTACTGTGATCATTTGTCATTAAATAACTTTATACTTAATACATTTCTTGCATATTAATCTATTATTCATGAAGTAAGCCTCAATCAACTTAGCTTTGAACACAAAAGTACAAATAATAAATAAAAATAAATTATGTTTCTATTCTAATTCATAATTTGATTTGATTGTTACAAAGGTAAAACTTAGACATAAGAAAATATTTTCTCTTGTCAACTCTAAAGTGGTGTAAACTTCCTACAATAGTATATAATGATGACTATCGTCCACTAAGACCAAATATGGTATATAAGAAGCCATAAAGATATGACTCCAAATTCTTTAGATTTTTTTTTTTTTTTTATCCTCAAAAGGAATTAAAAGAAGGATTTCAAGATCATCGTAGTTTTGTTTAGTTAAAAGATCAAGAAAGTTGGCAGTGTCACAAATATTTTGAAATTTAAATGCAATGTATAAAACCAATGATCTAAGAGATTTCTTTCATCTTCAACCATATTACTAGCGTTGCAAAGGTGCTAGACTTTGAAATTGTGTCAACCTTCTCCTAGTAATAATAGTAACTCAAGACATACATGATATTTAATATATCATATTATAATTAAATGGGTTAATAATAGTAACATACACAACATTATTTTCATAAATGAACTTAATCAACTTAACTTTTAATATGAACCATACATAATATTAAAAGAGATAATGTAAGGAATCCAATATTAAGATGTGAAAGATTTGTTTTGCAAGTTATATAAATTTGTTTTATATAGTTTATCATGATGATTTTTTCACAAAAAATTGTGAATTTCTATATTAAAATTAGCAAACTAAGTTATTTTCTAATTCATCATTTTAAAAAAATCTTAATCTAGTTAAATTTCTAAATTCTAGATCAACTCAATAATTCCAAATTTATTGAAATATGTGTTCATTGGTCAAATTTGCTAAATTAATAGTAGTCAAATTCATGTTGTCTTTCTTAGTAGGAATTGATAAATTGAGATGTTAGGTGGATAAATTAATTGTTTTATCAAGGACAACACTTGCATAAATTTTGGTGGATAGAAACCACTACTAAGCCTACACATTTATAGTTTTACTCCTAAATAAGTGCCAAAAAACACATAAATAATGGTGGGAAGTAACTCTTGGTAAAAATCTTTATTTACATCTTATTCTTATCTATTATTTTATAAAAATGGTTGCTTAAATTATGGTGGAATGTAACCAATGGTAAATATGTTATTTATGTAAGCATGAGTTACTCTAAAAAAAATTAGATACACAAATATTTAAAAATCATGCATGAATATTACAATCATATTCATAAATTATGGCATAAAACATGTGAGGTATTTATCCATATAAAATTATATTGTGCAAATATTACAATAAAACTTTCAAGTTATAGTCCAATCAAATATTTGAAAAACAATATTTTTGTAATATTGAAAAATAAATATTTATTTTTCAAAATTAAACATTATAAATTATATTGTTCAATGCTAAATTAATAATAATCAACAAGAAATCAAATTCTAAAATTCTATTTTGAAAAGAATTAATATTTCCTCTGCTCGAGCTCTCTCTCATTATTTAAATAGACAGAGCAAAGGCCCAATATTACCTCACTTCAAGATCTCCTTATTCAACCTAGGGCATCCTAAACAACGAAGCAAGGAGTTCACAAATAATCCCCGACAACTCCAATTTATGTTCAGTGCCTTGTATGGAGCCAATGGGGTGCATTTGTTCTTGGTTTGTCTATTATCTTGCATAAAAATAATGCTAAAAATAGAGCAAATTTCTACAACATATAGCAGTGGCAAAAATACTTCAAAATTATAGCATACGACATACGTATTTTCTTGTACTGAAAATTTCCTCACCAAATACACCATTATTTTTCAGTTATGAAGTATGGTTAAGAAGTTACAAGTGAAAATAGCTTTCCATAATGTATGATAACTTGTAAAGCAACCAATTTTGATTAACCTGCCAATCCACTGTGTAAAAACACCTCTAGGGAGTTACCCTTGAGTGTGGAATGGATCAAAAGGTTATTATAGAGGCTTTGGGGTGTTCTCTCTACTAAATTTAGACTGAAAAAACAATTTCCATCTTGCTGGAAACTGATTTTCAGATTTCTAGGTTATGTTTATTGACCCAATAATTTTCAAAAAAATATTTTATGATTTAAATGGTTGGAAATGATGCTTATAAACCAACATAGAATTAAAAAAAACACAAGTTCTAATATAAGATACTTATTTATATATTTATATATATATACATATATATGCTTGTAGAACTTGTTTTTGGTGGTCGAAAATGTTGGTCCGGCAAGTAGAAAGCCCTCTAAACCTATTAATCTGTACTCAAAAGGCCAGATACAAGTCTAAACGCTAAGAAATAGAAACTTGTATCTAGTAAGAAATAGGAACTTGTATTTAGGTGGGGTCAGATTTAGCAATTTAGTTAATTTTTCCCGATAAATAACATGTTATGAATTGATATGATAATAAAAACTAACAAGTAAAATCATACTCTAACTAAAAAAAATTGGAGAATGTTTGGATATTTCTGTTCGTCGTGAGCCTTGGAATCTCACCTTTTGCCGAAGTGTGAAGTACATGCCCCATTAAGTCACTATGCCTAGTTCTTGTCTAGCGAGTGGGCCTGGTCCTTGCGAAAATCACCCTCGCTATAACTTAATTCAGCCTGTAACTTTCAATTTTCCTTAAGGAGTAACCCTCTCTTTATGGTGTCTCAAACCTATGTCCTTTGTGTCATAGTGAAATACAAAATACTTTGGAAGAGTAAAGCCTCCTTTAGAAGTAGTTTAAAAATTATTGGATTGATTCACCTGCAAAACCAAAACAAAGATACCTTAGTTGAATGCTTTCATGTAGCATATTAGCTCCTCAATGGTAGAGAACATTAATCTTATGGCAAATTTAATTATCAACAAGATGAACTTACATAAAAAAAAAGGCCAAAAGCTCTTTTTATTAGATATCACTTATCCTAAGTGAACAACAATGATTTTAAAATAATAGGAGGCTAGCTTTTTATGAAAAAAACTATAATAGTTAGTTAATGGCTAGCTACCAACTAGTTTGACTCTTCCTCAATAAAAATTTTACTAGTCATCCACATGTTGGAGACTTAGTAAATTAATTCATTAAATATTATAATATGATTTATAATTCGCCCACTAGGGGGTTTAATTGGAAAAATTTCCACAATTTAGCTTAAAATTATCTTTGGCCAGTGTCCATTATTCAGCTAATTGGTCCATTGGGTCTCCAACAACTAGTTAGACTCTCTAACTACTAGTTTTGACTTGACTTTTCCCTTTAGTAATTCAACTTAACCACATGGAAGCTAGATCTCCAAATCCCTTGTATTTCTAACAATTATGGCACCTTGCCAAGTTGAAACTGAATTGGATATGAAATGGGTATCCACCAAAATCTTCAAATATTGCCCATCATTACCATGTCATCACCTACATACAATATCATCATGCTCTATTGGAGCTCTAATGACCTTGGGAATTTGGAGAAATAAATACATGGTTTTTTTAATCTCATTTTGTAAACCAATTATAACATATTATACATCAAATTCTATCAAGTTTTACCCTTTTTAAGCCTCCCGGAAAATTTCCCTACCACATCATCACACCCAAGTGGATGATCTCTAACGTCCTTGAGAATTTGCAAAATCTGAAATGTTTTTTTTTCCTCATATTAAGTAGACCACTTTTGACATCATGCATGCTACAAAAAACACAATGCTCTTCTTGAAAATCCCCCTATAAGATATTCTTGTATTGTTAACCAAGTTTAATCAAGATTCAAGTTATAACTAACTACCAGATGGCTAAATTAGGAAACCACATGGCATGAAATCCTCTCATCATACTTTATAATATGGCACTTGGTTTACTTATTGACCACCTGGACTATTTTGCATGGAGAATCGTGTACTACCTCTATAAACATGAAATTTGTAACAAAAGACTTCTACGTTATGAGATCTGCCATGAGTAATACTGCATCAAATCCAAGGTCACCTACAAACTCTATAAACACTAACCATGTGGAATGACATAGGTGCACCTTGATGCGGGCTAGAGTGGTCCATACATTGGTGATCACCAGTACAAATGTAGGCTCCCATAAAACCATGAGTCCTCAAGAAAATTCCACCAAGGTACTCCAATTCAATTAGGGAGAATATTAACTATGTGAAGGTTTGAAGGGACAGATCATGGTCCGACCAAAACAAAATGGATACAAAATAAAACTAACAAGACACATGTCTAAGAGACCTAATATAGAGGTTGGCATGGATTTTACATGGCTTTAACTTAGGACCTTCGGCTTACAATGGTGGTGAATAATGACTACTATATATATATATATATATATATATATATATATATATATATATATATAGATGTTTTCCCATTGATAAATGGGTAACAAAAAGGATGAACACTAGTAATTTCAAAGATGGCACTTAGAACTAATGGAATATGGCACCACAGGACATACAACATGGAGATTGGATAGTCGACATGACTATGCTTGGGTTGAGACTTCATGGAAGTTGGCTATGGAACCAAAGAAATAAATTTTAAAGAATCTATAGAGATAGTAACTACCTTAACACATACTATGAGGAGTGTTGGGAACAAGAGGATATGTTTCACACAACTGAAGTAGGAGAACTTTGAATTAGTACTCTTGGAGGCTAGTGAACCACCATAGAAGATGGAGTGTTGCATTTATATCTTGTTGGATAGTATGCCATTTTGGATTAGGGATGTTGGGAAAAGTGACGTCATGCTTGGAGGGTGCACCATATGGAGTTGGGTAAAACCCTAGTGTCACACTTATGATTCTCGTATTGTAGAGCAATACATGTGATGTTTCCTTGTTGACTTAGATGTAGGGTTACTTTCGTGAATGTAGTCAAAGGTTTATTTTCACCTCTTTCACTTATTCTATATAAATGGAGGAGAGAACATTTTCCATTATTCACTATTGATATACTCATTAGCCTATGTAATTCCTTTGGACAAGTATTGTAGGGAATAGGGCCTATTGTTTGTGATATATCATAAATGACAACTAAAGATGAATGCTAGTGCTAGGGATGAAATTGGGTCACCATAGTTTTGTGATACAAGACAAGAAGACCTAAAGTCCGTGTGATGCAAAGCACATGGATAACTAGACAAATATAATATTCTTTGAGCTTGATGTGATGCTTAACTTAAACAAGAGTTGGAGCTTTTGTTCATATAGTCTTTGATAATTCATTATAACATTGTTTAAAGGTCTTATTGGTTACGTGATGCAAGAGAAATAGACCTAAGGTTTGTGATAATTCATTGTGACATTGTATATAGGTACGATGTAGGAAAAGAGGACCTAGGATTTCTAGATGCAACCCTTAGGATGGATAAGAGTCTTGGATGGCTAATGATATGGCTTAAGTTAGAGGCTTCAACTAATGTGATGCAATAATTTAGGATTTGACCAATGCAAGCCCTCTAGTAAGATATGAATATGAAAGGAAGGAAGAAGATTAAGAGTTTGCGTGGGACTAGTGGGAGGTCAAGAGTGTACTTGTTGGTGTTGATGCTAGCTTGTTATTAAGCCTTTGGTTTAGCTAAGAGTAGCTTTGTGGGATTTCTTTTTAGGGTTGCGATCGTGGGATAAGGTTTGTTGTAATGGTGGATACCCTATCTAGGATTTGATTGTAATTAAAATTTCTTTGCTTGTAATACACTTATATCTTATATATATTATAATAAGAAGTGTATCTTTTTAATCCAAATATTCATATTCTAGATTTGAAATTCAAGCTTATGCTTCTCATGTTAATAAGTAATTTCCGGGGATCTTCATTATGTTATTTCATCCTCAAGAATTAGTAGATTCTTTAAATGATTTTAAAAACTAAGAATAAGATAAAGGGGTAAGTCTATGGCTATATAAATCTATTATTATAATGTATGGTTTAAAATTGAATTGTAAAGGAAATTGAGTGTTAAAGGTTGTGAATTTTTTTTCTTTAAATTGGGTTGTTTTAATGTTTGTATTATTGGGCTATTTAGTAATTTTGGTTAAACACAAATAAAATATATAATTATAATAAATATTTCAAAATCATGAATAAGGTTAAATGTTCAAATACAATAAATACAAAAACCGGCTAAGTTTTTAAATTTGTTTTAATCACAAATTTTTTGAATTTGCAAAAAACCATTAAATTTATGCATCAGCAAGTAGGTTTATGTGTCAATTGTTTTAGAAAGCATCCAATTGAAGGAGTTAGTTTTTTTCTCTTAGTTTGAAGATTAAAAATTGTTTATTTTGAAAATTGAATTACTAGTGCCAAATTCCTTTACATTTTAATTTGAAATCGAAGGACAGTGTATATTGACCACCTCCGCATCTACGCCACCAAACTAGTTGTAAAAAGCCGAAAGAGATCGGTTCACTTATCAAATTCACCCCACATTCCCACATGCGCATGCAAACGGTCCACATCACAGGATCAACGGGCATCTTATATGCATGAATCATGCCGACATATCATTTTGTCCACGTCGATCAATTATAGATACTGCCTCCTCTACTGACCACCTGATTACAAATCCGGATCTGGCGAGTCCAGCTCGGATAGCTGTGGGCCCGCGCAGGTCACATTCTACGAAGAAGGTGGGGGTCGTTTTCTGAGGTGGTGAGTCGTGACATTCCCACAGTAGCCGTTTGCAACTTGCAATATTGGTTGACACGTTGACGGATGAAATGCATGACATTTAAATTTTTAATTTGTTTTAACTAACAACCACTTGGAAATTTCTACCACATAGAAGCACCAAAGTATTGATTTGAATGTTAAATATATATTAACATCTTTAGGGCGAAGAAACATATGCAAACCCTTTATGTAATTGTTCTCAACTTCGTACATAAACCGTGAAGGTGAATGCGAAAATACAAGTTAGATAATAATAAACTATTTATTTTTTATAATATATATGGGTAAGGAGTAATTGATAGATAATTTGAAAAAGTTAAATAAATATATTGGGATAATTTTTTTATCAAGGGGTTTGTTGGAAAATTGGAAGTATTTATTGTGAGGTTTTTCAGAGAAAGGGTTGAATACATCAAGTAGATGAAGAACCAATTTGTCCCATAGGCTATCTTTACCCTCCTGGACGTTAAGCTAATTTCCTTTTTTTTTTTTTTTTTCTTTTTATTGAAAAAGTAATAAAGAACTTATTGTAACTAGGATAAAACCAATACCACTATCTGCTATGTTAAATGGAATGATAAGCAAAATAACTTTTATATTCATCCTATACATAAAACTATTGTTATCGAATTGAGGCTTCTGTGATCCATATCAGGTTTACGAGAGATTTTTCGGCATAAATCACAAGATCTATCATTTTCGAACCAACTAGTGTGGTTCATCGTAGGACAAGTTGAAGAATAACCAGTTTTGGATGTTAAAAAGCTTGAGCTAAATTTGACTAGAGACCAGGGTCAAAAAATTAGTTATTAATAATTAAAAGGAAGATAAGTAAAATAAGGGACCTTACCTCTAAATAAATAAATTATATGTATAAATTAATTAAATTTAGTTGTATGTTAATTTAACATTTAGTTAAAGGATATTAAATATCAATACATAGAAAATATAAATATAATAATAAGGCATACAACTAACTATATATAGAGTTATAACTAACTAATAAAATTATATGTATATATAAAGAATTATAAAATAGGATGTTAAGCTTAAAAGGCAAAAAAAAAAAAAAGAAGAAGAAGAAGCAAAATATATATATATATATATATATATATATATATAATAATAATAATAATAATAATAATAAAAATAAAAATAAAATAAAATAAAAGCAAATAAATAAATAAATAAATATTAGAAAAAATACTATTGAGTTAAAAAAAAAAAAAAAAAAAATTATCCAGATTGTGTAAATGAATATACCTGCCTTATGAAAAAAATAAAAAAATAAATAAAATTTTTATTTAAGGTAGATATAAGGGCATTAAAAAGAAAAAAAAATATGGGGGGGGGGGGGGGGGGAACACAAATATTTTTAACTAATTATTATAATCATTTAACAGATTAAAAACGAGGGAGGGGGAGGCGCGAAACGGAAGAAAGCGACTAGGAAGAGAGAGTTGGGACACCTACTGATTTTCCAGCCATCCTCTCTATTGAGATTGCTCAGCCTCTTTTCAATCTCAAGAGCTTCTGTAAATTTCTGATGATGGAACTGCGAAACTCTAGTAATGAAACTAGCCTCCTCAATACAAACATGATGATTGGATTTTTCCGCATGCTCAGCTAAAGCAAAAGACTTTGATCTCTTATGCTTAAGGTCAACAACGTGTTCGCTAATCCTTTGATTGATGGAGTGACCCGTCTCACCAATATATGGGGTCCCATAGCAACAAGGGATAATATATACCCCTTTCATATCATTAGAGTCGATAAGATCCTTTGATGATCCGAGGGACATACGAATGGTGTTAAGGGGCCTAAAGGTTATAGGGACACTATGCATCTTGAGAATTCCTGCAATCTTATCAGTGGTCCCTTGAAAAAAAGGAAGATGGACACCTGGAATACACTCCTTCGGTTCCCTTTTAGCAAGAGAATTCTTGGCAGCTTTTAGGAAAGCCTTCTGTCCCATGTATCTACTATAACCATTCTCAACAAAGACATCAAGGAGATGGGATTTTTCTTTCTCAAAACTCTTTTTGTCCAAGATCCTTAGGGCCCAAGTAGCAAGGGTATTGAGAACCCCCATCTTCTGAGCTGGGAAATGGTGGGAACTGGCATGAAGATACTGCTCCGTATGCATTTTCTTTCGAAAAACTTGGTGGGAGAGGGAACCATCACTATTCTTAGAAATCAGAATATCAAGGGAAGGGAGGAATCCATCAAATTCCTACTCTTTAGTGAACTTAATGGTCGTGGATTGATTGTTGAGATGATCGAAGAAGAGATCTAATTCCTCGTGGCTGTGAGATCAGATAACATTGGTGTCATCCACATACCTTTTCGAAATCTTGAGCAGGAGACGGAATGAGTTAAGAGCATTGGACTCAAAATCTTCCATGAAAAGATTAGCAACGATCGGGGATAGGGGTGAGCCCATGGCAACCCCACATGTCTGCTCAAAGAACTCTCCTTCAAAAGTGAAAAAGGTGGAAGTGAGGCAGATCTCAACTAACCGAGCGGTGTTAGGATCTGTTAAGCGGTTGATAACCTCAAAGGCATCATTAATAGGGATGCAAGTGTACAAGGAAACAACATCAAAACTAACAAGAATGTCCCCAGGGTCAAGCTTAATGTCCTTGAGTTCATTAATAAAGGAAGCAAAGTCTTTTATAAAGGACTCCGTACGACCAACTAACGACTTAAGCCTTAACGCAAGGAACTTAGCAAGAAGGTAGGTAGGACCTCCAATGGTGTTGACAATGGGCCTTAATGGAGCTCCTTCTTTGTGAACCTTGGGGAGACCATAGATCCTGGGAGTGATAGGGTTGCTCTCAATGAGTTTATGGTGTAGGGAACTCACCGAGCTAATGGATTTAATGGCAACCTTCTTTAAAGGGTTTTTGGAAAGTTTTTTATAGCTACCACTATTATGAAGATGATCCAACATCTTATTGCGATAATCAACCTTGTTAAGAATGACGGCAGCTCCACCCTTGTCCGCCTTTAGAACAATGATATCTTTTTTTTAGTTTAAGGATCTGAGGGCTACTGATTCTTCCTTGCTGAGGTTGCTCTTAGGGGGCTTAGCCTTTCTCAAGACAACCACATAATCCTGCCTAATAGTGTCCTTTATCTTATCAGGAAGACCTCTGATCCCAAGCTCTATGTCACAAATGATATCATCTACAGGAATTTTCTTAGGAGCTAAGGCAAAATTTAATCTCTTACTCAAAACTTTAAAAACCGAAGGGGGAAAGGAGAAACTAGACAGATTAATAACCTTGTTATTAACATGAGAAGGAGGGGGAAGATTACTCGTACTATGATTTAAATTCTTATTATTAATATTCAATATCTTATTACTTTCCATGTTGGAATCATTTATATTCCTAAACCTGTGATCTGTTGGAGAAATCTGTGAAAGATTGGGACATTCTACATGAGCAACACAGATCCTTGGCCATGATTCCTTCAAGAGAAGTGCACATTTTTCTGAAATTTTAAATATTTTAAATATTTAAAAATATTTAAAAATATTTAAAATTAAAAAATATTTTTATTTCTAGAAGATTTTATATTTCTAGAAAATGCTATTCTAGAATATTTTATTTATAGAAAATTCTATTCTAGAAGTTTCTATCAGGCACTTGCCCTGTCCATTTTTGATATATAAGGACAGCTTGTATCTCATTTCTTTTGTATCACTGATGAGTCCATGAGGACGAAACTAGTTTGATAATACAAGAGATCTATTTACATATTATGTGTTTTGCATAATCTTGTGTCCTTAAGCATCTTTTCTATTTTCAGTTTTATTTATCGTTTGTGTTTCAGTATTGCTCCCGCATTAATCTCTTTTTGTTCTTAAGCCCTAAACTTAGTCCATGGCGTGAAACACTACTGAAATAAATGGTTCTGTTACTAGATCTAGGTCGGCTCAAAATTCTCAGCATTCTCATAATATTCAAAATGTTCAGGATGCTCAAGAATATGATTATGCTTCTTCCTATGACAGGATTTTTAATCAGTTTATACTGGAGAATACTCTTCCTCGCTATGAAAATGCTGCCTAGCCTGATCTTATTCCTAATCAGCCGGGGCAGGATTTTTATGATGCAAACCCAACTTTGGAGCCCAAAATTACTGCAGCAATTGGTGTTGGTGGGACTGCGTAGTACCCTCCAGGAACCGCACAGCCAAACCCTCCCAGAGATCCTCTCTCTGGCACTGTGCAGAAGGGCCCAACAACTTCTGCTCAACCATCTTTTGCTTACCCAACTATTAATCATGCTCCAAAATCATCTAATGCTCACCAGCATCTGGGTAATGAAGAAATTCTGCCTATGCCAAATTCATGGGTAGAAGTTATACAATGTGCTATGAAAGATTTTCAAAAAGCCACTGAAATCTTGCTCAGATCTCAGTCACTTGTTGAAAAATTGCAGTCTCTCGAGCAAGACAATAGAGTTATTCAAAGCCTTATGGTAAAAACTCCGGGTCTTGTGGCTTCTGACCATGATGCTACTCGTACTCTTAAATCCAGGCTGGAATCGATTACTGCTAGATAGAGAAAAGAATGCCATGCATTCTATTTGTAGCATGAGAGAACAATTGTTGAGAAAAATGAATCAAGGGTTTCACAACTTGTTTCATATTTCCGCAACAATCTTCAGCAGCTTGCCATGACATTTCAGCATATTCAGTTCACTAGCTCTTCTGGTCCTATTGATGGCAGTGTTATTGCTGCTCAATGGATTTCGCTTGCCTTGTCATCTCACCATCGAAAAGTCAATCAATTTCAAATAGAGCTTGTCGAACGTCGTTCTGCCTGTACTGCTGCTCAAGCCCCTGAAATGCTGCACGGGAAGAATTAGCTAGACATGCTAATGATATTCCCCGTGAAGAAGAAATTTCTGTATTGGTCCAAAGAGAAGTTGCTAAATTTCTTCAGTCCTAGCAACATAAATTTGATGCTACACTGAAGCCCCTGCAAGATCAACTTGCTTATATCATAGAGCTTCACACTTCTGGTATCCCAGCAACACCACAGCAGTAGCAGCAACAGCAACATACTCAGCAGCGTAGACAGTAGCAACAGCAACCTCTGCGCAGTCAGCCCCAACAACTGCATAGACAACCTCAGAGACAGCAGCAACAGATGCCTCAATAGCCTACTACATAACAACCTCAACCAAAAAATGGGGTTGGCAGGGTGCGGTTCTGCCGAGGGAAAAGCTCCACTCAATCTGTTGCTGGGCAGTCAACCTCCGCTCAAAACCAGCTTTTCCAGAACACTGGTTTGAATCTGGAAGCCGCCCCATACGCGCCACTACAACAAATTTTGCCCCAGAACCTTGCTCGAAATAAAGGCAAGGCTCCTTTAGTGTAAGCAAGCTCCGTCATCTTTTCTAGTTGCCCTCCATCAGCCCTGCTTCTTATTTGGCTTATCTAATTGGAAAAATGACTCCTTCCCAAATAGATCGTAGGATTAGCAATCTTTCTATTCAAAATCTTTCTTCCATTCCTCTTTCCTTCAGCCAAACCAAATTGTTGGACCTAGGGCACAAATATATTCCTCGGCCTCCCCCCATGGCCATAGATGACATTTTCAAAGAGTATGCTTATTTCTCTTGTCTTTGTCGTCTCAGGTGAATTTTCAGACTTTCTATAGATGAGTCCTACAATCCCTTTCGCCTGCCCAATCCCACTTGGGAACCACCTATTAATGAACCTAACCTTAGTCGCTCTCTTCATATTGGCTTATCCATCCTTCATGACCGCATTGCTGCGGTAAACTTTTCCTCCAAACCCAGATTCCCCAGATCCCAACTGCTTGCACTAAGGAGTCTTCGTCATCTCCCTACTGTAATCAAACCGGTAGACAAAAATCTGGGCATCGTTGTTCTCGACAGAGATAACTATGTTGCTGAAGCTCATCGGCAACTCTCGAATCTCAATATCTACAGGCAATATGCAGCAGTTCCATGGATGGCCATCAGAAGATCTCTCAGCCAGCTTCAAGCCAGATATAGAAATCTTCTTTCAGTGCAACAATGGGAATACATAATGCAAATCAAAACTCATAATGCTAGAGCTTGCAGGTTTTATTTCATTTGGAAAGTTCATAAAAACCCGTGTGTTGGTAGGCCTATCTGTGCCTACAACGGTTTTATGCTGGAACTTCTTTCCAAATTCTTGCATTATAAACTTCTCAACACCTTGCTTGCTCAACCAAACCATCTTCCAGATTCTCTTACTTTATTACAGGATATTGAATCCAAGTGTTTTGTTGCTGATTCATTTCTTGTAACCTTTGATGTTGAGTCTCTATATCCCAGCATTCCCACTCAGGAAGGCTTCCATGCCTTACGGGAAATGATTGAGCAAAGCATTGTTGAACTCTTTACTCCAAAAGATGTCAACTTTCTGGTCAGCGCAACAGAATTGGTGCTCAAATGGCACTTTCTTTATTTTGGAAAATCTTATTATCAACAAATTCGAGGCACAACTATGGGCAGCAAATTTACTGTGGTTTATGCTTGTCTTTTTCTTTGCCACCTTGAGATAGAAGTCTTCAGAAGATTTCCCACTCCTGAGATCCAACTCTTTAGACGCTTCATCGATGATGGTTGCATGGTTTGGAATGGCTCCAAAGGCAGATTGGTTCAATTCTTGGATCGCTACCAGTCCATCTATCCTGAGTACATTCAGATCACTTCTTGCATCTCATCTTCTAGTGTAAACATTCTGGACATCCTGCTTTTCAAAGGACCAAACTTTCATGCCTCTCAAAATCTTTCTACTCGATGCTTTCAGAAACCATTGAATGCCTATCAATATATTCCTTTCTCTTCATGGCATCCTCAGCACCAGAAAGTGGCATTCGTGGTCAATGAGCTGCAGAGATACCTTCGAGAGAGAGCAGTCAGTCAAGGTTTCTAGAACTCAGGCATACATTCTAAAGCAGGCTTCGGTCGAGAGGTTACCCACCGGATTTTCTCCAGGCTTGTTTTCCCAAAGTTCATTGGGATCAAAGGGATGCTCTAATGTAGTAGGTCTATGCGCAAGGTCCTCTTCACTCTTCTGGCCTGAAAAGGGCCCCCTGGTGTTGAAGCTGGATTTTTGCGAAGCCACTAGAGCTTTAAACCTTAGGGGTTCCCTAAACCCTAAACTTTATGAGGAATTCCAGTGCTACCCTTTGCTACAGCATATTCCTAAACATTTGATCTGTTGGAGAAATCCGCGAAAGATTGGGATATTCTACATGAGCAGCACAGATCCTCGGCCATGATTCCTTCAGGAGCAGTGCACCATTTTCTGAAATTTTAAATATTCTAAATATTTAAAAATATTTAAAATTAAAAAATATTTTTATTTCTAGAAGATTTATATTTCTAGAAAATGTTATTCTATAATATTTTATTTCTAGAAAATGCTATTCTATAAGTTTCTATCATGCACTTGCCCTGTCCATTTTGTTATATAAGGATAGCTTGCATCTCATTTCTTTTGTATCACTGATGAGTCCATGAGGATGAAACTAATTTGATAATACAAGATATTTGTTTTACATATTATGTGTTTTGTATAATCTTGTGTCCTTAAGCATTTTTTCTATTTTTAGTTTTATTTATCGGTTGTGTTTCAGTATTGCTCTCGCCTTAATCGTTTTTTTTTCTTGAGCCCCCTAAGAGCAACCTCAGCAAGGAAGAATCAGTAGCCCTCAGATCCTTAAACTAGAACAAAGATATCATTGTTCTAAAGGCAGACAAGGGTGGAGCTGTCGTCATTCTTAACAAGGTTGATTACCACAATAAGATGTTGGATCATCTTCATAATAGCGCTAGCTATAAAAAGATTTCCAAAAACCCTTTAAAGAAGGTTGCTAGGAATGTGGCTCTTGCCATTAAATCCATTAGCTCGGTGAGTTCCCTGCGCCAACTCATTGAGAGCAACCCTATCACTCCCAGGATCTATGGTCTCCCCAAGGTTCACAAAGAAGGAGCTCCATTAAGGTCCATTGTTAACACCATTGGAGGTCCTACCTAACTTCTTGCTAAGTTCCTTGTGTTAAGGCTTAAGCCGTTAGTTGGTCGTACGGAGTCCTTCGTAAAAGACTCTGCTTCCTTTATTAATGAACCCAAGGATATTAAGCTTGACCCTGGGGACATTCTTTTTAGTTTTGATTTTGCTTCCTTGTACACTTGCATCCCTATTAATGAGGCCTTGGAGGTTATCAACCGCTTAACAGATCCTGACACCGCTCAGTTAGTTGAGATCTGCCTCACTTCCACCTTTCTTAGTTTTGAAGGAGAGTTCTTTGAGTAGACATGTGGGGTTTCCATGGGCTCACCCCTATCCCCGGTCGTTACTAATCTTTTCATGGAAGATTTTGAGTCCAAGGCTCTTAACTCATCCCGTCTCCTGCCTAAGCTTTGGAAAAGGTATGTGGATGACACCAGTGTTATCTGGTCTCACGGCCAAGAGGAATTAGATCTCTTCTTCGATCATCTCAACAATCAATCCTCAGCCATTAAGTTCACTAAAGAGCAGGAAGTTGATGGATGCCTCACTTTCCTTGATATTTTGATTTCTAAGAATAGTGATGGTTCCCTCTCCCACCAAGTTTTTCAAAAGAAACTGCATACGGAGCAGTATCTTCATGCCAGTTCCCACCATTTCCCAGCTCAGAAGATGGGGGTTCTCAATACCCTTGCTACTCGGGCCCTAAGGATCTCAGATAAAAAGAGTTTTGAGAAAGAAAAATCCCATCTCCTTGATGTCTTTGTTGAGAATGGTTATAATAGATACATGGGACAGAAGGCTTTCCTAAAAGCCACCAAGAATTCTCTTGCTAAAAGGGAATCGAAGGAGCGTATTCCAGGTGTCCATCTTCCTTTTGTTCAAGGGACCACTGATAAGATTTCAAGAATTCTCAATATGCATAGTGTCCCTATAACCTTTAGGCCCCTTAACACCATTCATATGTCCCTCAGATCAGCAAAGGATCCTATCGACCCTAAAGACATGAAAGGGGTATATATTATCCCTTGTTCCTGTGGGACCCTATATATTGGTGAGACGGGTCGCTCCATCAATCAAAGGATTAGTGAACATGCAACTGACCTTAAGCATAGGAGATCAAAGTCTTTTGCTTTAGCTGAGCATGCGGAAAAAACCAATCATCATGTTTGTATTGAGGAGGCCCGTGTCATTGCTAGAGTTTCGCAGTTCCATTATCGGAAATTTAGGGAAGCTCTTGAGATTGAAAAGAGGCCGAGCAATCTCAAGAGAGGATGGCTGGAAAATCAGTAGGTGTTGGGTCCCAGCTCTCTCTTCCTAGTCGCTTTCTTCCGTTCTGCCCCTCCCCCTCCCTCGTTTTTAATCTGTTAAATGATTATATAATTAATTAAAAATATTTCTGTTCCCGCATTTTTTTAATTTATTTTTTAATGCCCTTATATCTACCTTAAATAAATTATTTATTTATTTTATTTTTAATTATTATATATATATATATTTTTATATATATATATATATATATATATATATATATATTTTTTATTATATTATATATTTTCTATGTATTGATATTTAATATCCTTTAACTAACTATTAAATTAACATCAATTAAATTTAATTAATTTATACATATAATTTATTTATTTAGAGGTAAGGTCCCTTATTTTAATTATCTTCCTTTTAATTATTAATGTCTAATTTTTTGACCTTGGTTTTTTAGCTGTTGATCTATTTAGCCATTGGAGGCTCTGCTCAAGCTTTCTAACATGCAAAGTTAGTTGATTCTTCAACTTGTCCTGACGATGAACCACACTAGTTGGTTCGAAACACGTCAACAAATAATAGATCTTGTGATTTATGTCGAAAAATCTCTTGTAAAACTATTATTATACAGATAGATGAGGTTGTTTGTAAATAAAATGTTGAAATCTATGTGTTATAAATAAATTAAATTAAAGTAATAAAATATTTTTAAATTAATTTTGTAACTATAAATATTATTATGCAACTTATTTAAAGTATGTCTTAATTAATGTTTTTTAAATATTTCAAATATAATTTTTATAGGGATAAAGTGAAAGTTGACTACTCGAACTTATAAATTATTTTATTATGAATTTAAAATTTAGTTTTATTTACTTAATCTTAAAATAGTTTAATTTTAAGTTACACAAATCATTTAAAGTATTAGAGTTTAAATTTTAGAAAAATAAAAATAGAAAATAGTGGTCGTTATGCATTTTGTAAATGTAAAGATGTATATTAAAATAAATAAATGAAATTTATTAATAAGTTAATAATCCGTGGATGAAGGAATCAAAGTGACATAGTAAATTGGAAATTGATTAGATATAATGTTTTAGAAGTATATCAACATATATTTGTTTTAACAATGGGTTTAATAAAAAAATTTAAGGGAGTGTACTTTTAAGATGTAAATTACAATTTTAAGATATAAATTTAGGAATTATATTTTTGGATTAATCACATCGTTAGGATTGGGTCCACGTTTCGAACCAACTAATGTGGTTCATCCTCACAACAAGGTGAGAAATCAATCGATTTGAGAGAATAAATAGCACAGATGCATCATTGTTTAGGGTTAGCCGTTAATATTACTTCAGAAGTGTTTGTTAAATTATTTTATATTTTAGTTGGAAACTAGCTGTTATATCATAATTAAATCTTTTATATCAATATTATAAATTATTTATCAGTTTATATAATAATATTGTCTAAGAATAATTACTTTATATATTATTATTTGTTAGGACTTATTTAATATAAATTTGATTGAAAACTAGTTGTTATTTTAATACAATAAATCAATTTAAAAAATAATATTAAAAGTAATTAATTTATATAGAACCATTTGATAGGGGTTGACCTATTCAAAATAGTTGAAAAATAATTGGATATATTAATTTCAATATTATAAATTAATTATCAATCTTTATAATAATATTACTTTAAAATAATTAATTATAATATTATTAGGTTTAAAACTCAATTAAAGGAATGATTCAAAATAAAATATTTTAATTCATTGTATTTTACCGATACCTCTAATAAGACTATTGACCATTATAGGAGAGAGGATAGCTTATTTAGTTTGATAACATATGAGGTAGAAGAGAATAAAAAGGAAAAGAGATAAAATAAGAAGAACAAAAATATGAAGGCGGGGAAAGGGAATAGGAGTTAAGAAGAGAGTCGTAATCCAGCTTTTACTTAGTTTCGAGCCATCATCCCTATTAAGGTTTCTGGCATGCCTCTCAATCTCAATCACTTCCCTTAGTTTCCTGTGGTGGAAATGATCTATTTTAGCGATGACTTTGGATTTTTCAATGCAGACATGGTGTTTTGATTTCTCAACATATTTTGCAAGGACTCACGTTGATGTCAGTGGCATGTTCACTGGTCCTTTGTCTAATAGACCTTCCTATTTCTCCAATGTAGGGGATACCATAGGAGCAGGGAATGAGGTAGACCCCTTTCATGTCTTTAGGGTCAATAAGGTCCTTAACAGATCTAAGAGAATTTTTAAAAGTATTGAGAGCTTTGAAGGAAGAAGAGCATTAATATTTTTAAGAATATGGGCAATAAATATATAAATTTATTTTTATATAAAAATTGAAGAAAGATTTGCACTGTGAGAGATTTGATTCCTCTCCGCCCTTAATACATATGAAGTTAAAATAAAATTATGCTCATTCTTAATACTATTATTTATATAAATTTTACATGTATATATAAACATGTAAAATTTATATAATCCCTTAATTGCGGAAGGCTTCTTATTTCAACTTAAAGTGGATGAGGATGTGTTCACTTTTTAAAATTTTTTTAATTGATGGCCTAGATTGATTTTCAAGGGAATATGCTTAGCATATGCTTTGTCTTAATGTTTATCAATGACTGTAGTGTGTTACAAAGTTTGTTAAGTTACATTGACTTTTAATAAATTTAAATAATTAGATTCATGGTACGTGGCTCCAAGCCCACCAATTTTCTAGGGATTTGAGATTATTCCAATTCTAATAAGTTCATATTTTAATTAGATGGGGAAATTAATATATAAGCAAATTTTATTTAGCAAAATGGTTCATTTTACAATGAGATGTATAATTCATTTTTTTTTCCTCAAATTAAATTAAATTCATGTCACATGGCTCCCCACCCACCAATTTTAATCCATAACCTTTTTATACATGGTAAGTCAAGTAAATGTGTGCAATAGTAAAACATTCTTCATGTTGCAATATTTTTTTTGTTATATTTATAAAACTTTTAAGTATATCAACCTTATTAATATTTTTAATGTAATCATACTAATTTTATAATAATAAAAAAACCAGATCAATTCCTTATCGGTTCCACTCCACAATCACACACATGGGCATGGATGCATACGGTCTAATCCCCATCATGGAATGGGCGGCCATATCATTTTTTCCACGTCATCGATGAATGATAATACTGTCGCCGCCTCTATTGACCACCCGAGCAAAAATTCATATATGATAGTGCCCAGCTCGGTCTGCGGTGGGCCCGCTCGGATCACGTTCTACAAGTGAAAGGAGAGTGGGGAGAAAGTGGGGGTCATTTTCTGAGGTGCCTGTTGGACACAGATTGTCATTGATGTCAATATGGCAATATTCAAGGAAGGAGACAGAGCCAAAGAAGAGGAGCACACAGAGCCATCAGAGCCAAGAGGAGCATAGGTAGTTAAGCGTTGTATGCAGTTGCTGGTGAACGCTGGTGAAGGCTACTGCTGCTGTTGAACACTGTTGAAACACTTGGAGAAAAGTTGCTGAAACACCAATTTATCCATTGCTGAAACACGAACCTTTTCCGTAGCTGTTGAACACTTGTGAAAAATTTGTCGTTACACCAATTTCAGCGTTGCTGAAACACCGATTGCGGCGTTGCTGAAACACCAATTTCTCCGCGACGACATTATATTTTTAGCACATCAATCGAAGGTAAACATGAGGAAGCTAAAGCGAATGGAGGAGGGAAGCCAGAAGGTCAAGCGAGTGTTGAGTAAGCTGAAGCTCAAGCGAGCGAGCAGGAAGCCAAAGAGCCATTGAGTAAGTGGAAACGAATGGACAAAGGCACGAGAATGTATAAAACAGTAAAAACACAGAATTGTTGTTGTTGTTGGTGTGGTGAAGAACCAAAGTGTGAGGTAGTAGAAGCAGCAGAGGCTGTAGAGCTAGTAAAAGCAGTAGAGGCAGGAAAGCAGGGGTGAGACAACCTCAGCTAAATAGTGTGCAGCAGCATACCTGTTTATACCAAGGTTGGGTTGGAGCCCAAGAGGTTGGAGCCTCAGAACTGAACAGGACTAAAGTCATTGGGGGTAGGTGCTCCTAAGTGTAGAACCACTCCAAAACAGAGTTGGTGCTCTGGAGGTTGGAGCCTCACTGAAGTCCAAGTTGGAGCTTGGCAACTATTCACAATCAGATTTATACTTATATTGTATTTGATTTCATTGCACTGTCTTGAGTTTTAATAAAAGCATTAATTTTAGATGTTGATTTCCGTGTTCTATGTATACATATACATATTTATATATGTTGTTGGCAATCACTAGAACAATTAAAATAAATAAATAAATAAAGGATAAGAGAAATACTGATTCACCCCCCTCTCGGTATTTCCAACAATTGGTATCAGAGTGGGCTTCTTCATACTAGCCTAACATCTTGAAGAAGGATCCGCAGCCATGATGAGAAATCACAAAGCATCAAGAAGACCTCCTTTGCTCGATGGAACTAACTTTGGTTTTCAGAAGAAAAGAATGACCTACTACTTAATGTCCCTTCGACTCGAAGTCTGGCATTTTGTTCAAAATGACTACCACTCTTCCAACAAACCAAGATGAGAGGAAAGCCTACATCGCAAATGTAAAGGCCATGAACTCAAGAACTAGTGGAATCACTGATTCTGAGTTTACAAAAATCATGCGCTGTACATCTACCAAAGAAATGTGGGAGAAGCTAGTTAGCTTGTACGATGGAGACTCAAAAGTAAAAAAGGCAAAGCTTCAAACTCACCGAAGAAAATTTGAAAGTTTGAGGACGGAAGATGAAGAAGACATTGCAGCATACCTCCTCCAAGTAGCTAAAGTGGTAAATTCCCTAAAATGATTGGACGAAAAAGTTGAAGAAAGTACCATTGTTCAAAAGGTATTAAGGTCTCTTGCAGACAGATTTGACTCCAAAATAAGCGCTATAGAAGAAGCAAAGGATCTAGATACCCTCAAAATGGATGAACTCCATGGAATTCTAACTGACTATGAAATGAGGAAAGGTGGCCCAAGCTCCAAATATGCAACATTCCAAGCCTCAAAGTCAAAGAAGGGGAAAGAAAGGAATGATTGTAGTGATGAGTTTGATGTGGAATCCGAATTGGCTCAATTTGTATGAAAGCTGAAGAGAGGATCTAAGCTTAAAGGCAAGTATCCTCTTATTTGTATTAAATGTGGTAAAATAGGTCATTATGCAACAAAATGTCCTCATAAACATGACAGTGATGATGAAGGAAATTCTAAAAGAATGGCACATAAAAAGAAAGAGTTCAATAAGAAAAACTTCTTCTCCAAGCAAGATGAGTCTGATGAGGATGAGTTTATGGTCATCAAAAAGAAATCAGATGAGGAAAGTGATCATGATGAAAGCCAAGAAGCATTATTCATGGCACTCGCAGATGATGATGACTCAGGGCTGGAAGGAAATGTAGATGAACTGTTAATAAGCGCCATTGAAGAAAATGAGAAACTACGGAACAAAATCATTTCTCTCAAAGTGGAAAATGAGGAAATAAGAAGGAGAGAAGATCTCTTGGAAGCAAAGATTAAAGAAAAGGAAGAGACTTGTGAAGAATGCGAGGCCGAAATAGTGTCTCTGAGAAAGGAGTTGGAGAAAATTAAAAAGGGTTGTAAAGGCTCTCAAATACTTGAGACTATTTGAAAAATCAAAAATCTCAACATGACAAGTCTGGAATAGGTTTCAAAGGAGAATCTTCAAACACTAAAAATAGTGTGGAAAGTTATGTTGATGCACTTTCTTGCAATCCAAAAGATGAAAAAATATGTTATCAAAAGTGCATCCCAGACCCCAAGAATGAAGAGAGAATTACTCCAAAGAAGAATGTGGAGTCGAATCATGGACACTACAACAAATACAAAACTATACTCCACCAAGGGCCCATCGCAAATCTGAAGAACGAGGGAGGAGTAATTCCTAGGATGGAAATCGACTCAAATCGTGGTTGCTTCAACAAGTACAAAACCATCTTTCTTGGACACTGCTTTCACTGTAAAAACTTTGATCATCAAGCCAGAAATTGTATGGCTCGCTGAAGTGAAAAGACAAATCTAAAGGACCGAATAATCAACTCATATGCCCCCAAAAGGTAGGGAGAAATCAAAACGTTCAATCCATTTGATCCCTTGACCAAATTTGATCTGATTTTCCTTTCTGCTACAATAATGGACACTATGAACAAGACTTCCCACTCAAAGGAAGAAAGACGAGTAGCAAGAACCCCAACATGGACAAATGCGGCCTGGCTGTATATGCTCAAAATAATGAAAACCAGTGGTTTGTAGATAGTGGGTGCTCCAGACACATGACAGGAGACAGAAAGAAGTTTGTCTCACTGAGAAAAAAGGAAGGGAATGTGTCCTTTGGAAGCGGATCAGGCATAACTGCAGGAAAATGAACAATTACTTTGATCAATGGAAAAGGAAAACCTCAAGATGCTCTGCTAGTTGACGGACTCAAACACAACCTCCTAAGTGTTAGCCAAATCTGTGATCAAGGACATAAGGTTGTTTTCAGCACCAAAGACTGTGAAATAAGGAACTCTGCCTCAGGGAAACTTGTGGAAAAAGGGGTGAGAACACCAGACAACATTTACATATTGAACAATATTCAAGAAAATAAATGCTACGTGAGTTAGATAGATGAGAGTTGGCTATGGCACAAGCGACTTGGATGTACAAACTTCGAAAATCTGATCAATATCAGCAAGATCAAAGCTGTACGAGACATCCCAAATCTATTCAAACCAAATCAGGGAGTATGTGGTCCTTGTCAACATGGAAAGCAAACTAGAACCAGCCACAAGACAAAGGAACACTATACATCGAAGCCCTTGGAGATCATCCATGCTGATGTGTGTGGGCCAACTAGAAATCAAGCACTCCAAGGAGAAAGGTACTTTGTGTTATTTTTTGATGATTATACTAGAATGATGTGGATATATTTCATAAAGTATAAATATGAAACTTTTGAGTGTTTTAAGAATCTAAAAGCCCTTGTAGAAAATGAAAAATATTCAAAAATTAAGTGCCTCAGAACATACAGAGGAGGAGAATTCACATCAAATGAGTTTAGTGAGTTCTCTAATATTCATGGAATTAAAAGAGAATTCTCAGCTGCCATAACACCTCAGCAAAATGGGGTAGTTGAAAGAAGAAACCGAACAATCCAAGAAATGGCAAGAACTATGCTATTAACAGCAGACTTACAACCTAGATTCTGGAGAGAAGTAGTAGGGACAACTGTCTATACACAGAATCGAACTCAATTAAGACCAAATTGTGAAAAAACTCCTTATGAGCTACGGAACGAAAGATCTGCTTCGGTGAAGTATTTCAAGATTTTTGGAAGCAAGTGCTTCATAAAAATAAATGATGGTTCACCAGGAAAGTTTGATTCTTGGGTTGATGAAGGGATATTTCTTGGATACTCTACACGGAGCAAGGTTTACAAGTGCTACAATTATCGACTGAAGAAAATAGTGGAATGCATTGATGTAAAGGTTGATGAAGAAATTTCACTAAAGGAAATTGAAGAACATGAATATGACTTTCTCCTTGAAGAAGAAGAACCTAAAGAAGAAGAGATAGATGAGAAAGAAGAAGAAGAGAAAAGAGAACCAACTCATACCCCTTCAAAGATGAAGTATGTCGAAAGATATCATCCAGAAGAATAGATCATTGGTGATAGAGATGAAGGTGTGCAGACCCAAAGAAGGATAACAACCTCACCCAAGAGAAAAATCGTTGCCCTCCTATCTATGATAGAACCAGAAACATTTGCAGAAGCAAGTAAGGATCCTCATTGGGTAAAAGCCATGGAAGAAGAAATGTCCCAAATTGAGAAGAACAAGACATGGGAGTTGATACCTTGTCCAAAGGACAAAAACATAATAGGAACCAAATGGGTGTTCAAAAATAAAATGAATGAGGAAGGACAGGTTATCAGAAACAAGGCAAGACTTGTATGCAAAGGCTATTCACAAATTGAAGGAATTGACTTTGAAGAGACATTTGAACCAGTGGCCTGTATGGAAGCTATCAGGATGTTCTTAGCATTTTCTTGCTCAAAAGGATTCAAAATCTATCAAATGGATGTGAAATCAGCATTTCTAAATGGGGAACTCAAAGAGGAAGTCTACATGGAACAGCCAGAAGGTTTTGATCTGATAGCAGGAAAGGACCTAGTTTGTGATGAGCCCCAAATTTTGGTAACATTTTGGGCTCATTTGGCCTACTTACCTTGCTCAACCCTTCATTTTTTATCACTTATGCATCATTTCTTAGTATATTCATGCTATTTGTAGGAAGGACGACAGTCATTATGCCTATGTGGCTAATACACATTTATTTCAGGTTGTTTGACATTAAATGGAGCAAAACCACGCAGATGGAGGCAAGGAGACAGCCAAGGTGGCATTGCGGTTTTATAAGAAGGTTGTCCACAGCCTTGAATGACCTTCCTCGTGATCTCCACCCCAACTCCGAGCTCCAACAGCTATCACCACCGAGCTAGAAGGCAGCCAACGGATTCTACAAGAACAACAGTTTACTTTTAGTTGGACAGCCAAGCCCCACTAATTTAGGAGGCCAACTTGGCCCTCATAATGTATAAATCTTGAGGCTGTAGCCTTCGATAGGGACTTTTTGAACCTTTGTTGCAGATTTTGAATCACGAGCTATAGCTCTGTTTTGCTCTTTGTAAGCCATTTTTGGCATGTTGTTAGACTTATGATTATGATCTTTTAATAAAAGGCAGGCAACTTTGAGTTAAATTCCGAGTTCTTAGAGGAGCTATAGCTCTTAGGTTTGGGCCCAACCTGAGAGCAATAGGCCTCCTTTCTTTGTATTGTTACTTGTCTTTTCTTTCAACATTTCATTTCTTGTCCTTTACATGCACTTGGAAAACACAGTTTGCTGATTCGAATTTCTTGGTGTGGTTACATAAGTTAGTGTTATGAACAGAGTTGCTTTTAGTAGTTTAGATTAGAGTAAGGATTGGAGTTAATCAGAGTTCCAAGAAAAGGTTGAATGTACACTCACTACCACCTCTATTTAGAGATTTGGGAGTGTAGACCGTGCCAACCACCAAAAAACGCAGTTTTACATGTTTATGCAAGCTTTAACGTAATATTTCCATTGGTAGAAGTGTCCATGCATTTAGATCTTGAGCAATAACTCTTTTTTTCAGCACCATGCACGATTTCTCTCTAGGCTACATTGTTGTTCTTTGGTTTCTAATAAAACAGTTAGAGTAGGTTGACGACATTTCGGTTTTGTGCAAGATATAGGTGATTTGTTTCATTTACACTGCGCAGCACCACTCTATCATTCCCTTATCCTTCTGAGCCGGGCCTAAGCCATCTCCTTACCTACTACCTAGATCATTTGCCCACCAACTCTTCTATCATCCACGTTGTTTCATCTTTTCGGCCTTCCATTGCCTCTAACCTCCTCTAGATCAACCAGCTTTACACACCCCCTCTCCATCTCATCTCGATGTCCATAAGCCATCACAAACTCCCCTCCTACATTTCTCTCCACCCACACAGCTCATTCACTCCTCCATCACCCAAAAATCCTATTGCAGAACATCCTGTAGAAGTTAGCAGACTTCCTGTAGAAATCCTGAACTTCCTGTAGAATCCCCTGCAGACATCCTGTAGAAGCTTGCAAACACGGTTGCTAGGCATCTGAACCATGTGAACTTCTGTAGAATGATGCTAGGGATCCCTTAGACCCTCTATGAGCCTTCCTGACCTTTTTCCAGCCTTCCTCCCCCTGAACTACCCCTGCACAGTCAAGACCCAGTAAGAAGCACAGTCATAATAACTCCAACCACTTGAGCAAAAATACAAAAACATGTTCTCTTCATATGAAAGTAGTTTAGACTCATGCATCTCATCTCACTAGAAGTAATGGCATCACTTTTAGATGTTGCATTCCCACCATTGCATCATAAGGATTACACTGGTAAAATTAGGGTTTACTAGGGTTTCCATGTTTTGTTGGCTTTCAGTTCATTCTTGCAAAGTAGGTTAATTTCCTTCGAGATAGCTTTCGTTCATCACTTAAAAAGATTCCTCTGAGAACATATAGAAGTTGGCTTGAGCCCTAGCGGACTTGTGCCAGCTGACCAAGTGACAGTTGCGACAAGAGCTAGTACTTGTGCATACAGCACCGTCGCTTCCAAGTTTGTACGAACTACCAGTTTGATAAAATTAGAGAAGGAAGCTCCAGGAGTTGTAGCATTATTGCTACAATACTGGAGCCCACCATCTTTTTGGCGCCGTTGCCGGGGAAGTGTCAGAGTATTAGTAATTGTTGCTTTTCTTCTACTTTTCCACTCTCGCTTTCTGCCAAGTGGTTTATTTCATTTCCATTCTGCAAAAGTAGCATAGACATTTCCTGCTTTCCTAGATTAACATTTCAATTCCGCAATTTCAATTTTGCAAGCATAGATTAGCATTTCGATTCTGCAAGCATAGACTAGCATTTCCATTCCTGCAATTTCATTTGAGCAAAGTAGACTAGTTCTTTCCTGCTTTCATTTCAATTCTGCATTTTCATTTTAGCAAGATAGTTAGTTGTAGATCAATCTGTTTCAAGTTTTTGCAGGTACCAGAGAAAAAACAAAAGCAATCAAAAGTCTTTCCATTTCATGCCTCGTAGGAATCGAGATAAAACAGGCAAATTCTTACCCAACACCCCCACCACATCACTGAGTCACCCTTCTCTCTTCTTTGGTGACAGTGATCCAGAAGAACCTATAGGTGAACCTCCTAAGATATACGAAGATCCTATAGCAGAAGAAGAATTAGAGACCATTCCATCTGAAGCTATGGCTGACAATAGAAGAGAAGATGAGAGAATAGAAGGTGCCTTCCCCATCCTAGAAACCAATGGAGACATGAAAATGAAGAACATTAGCCCCTCCGCTTTACCTCACTTGCATGGACTGACTACTGAAGATCCTGATACCTTCCTGTTTGAGTTTGTTGTCCTTTGTCGAACCTATGACTATACTGAAGATGAGCAGACGCTGAAACTCTTCCCTTCAACTCTTAAGGATGCAACATTACACTGGTTCATGGGCTTACCTGGGAATAGTATCACCACTTGGGCTCAGATGCAGCAAGCTTTCAATACCAAGTACCGGGACTACTGTAGGTCCAAGGAAACCAAGGGAGAAATCTTTCGGATGACCATGGGAAACGATGAGTCCTTAGAGGATTATGAGGAAAGGTTCCAACTTAGCTATAAACGGGCCAGGTGCACACTTGACCCTGAATCCCTCAAGTTGGTCCTGCTCCGAGGAGTCCCTGAAGACCTCTTAGATACCCTTCACATGTTAGCTGGAGGAGATATTTACCAACTACCTTATGAGGACATAAAGACTGTGTTTAGAAACCACTCTAGGGCAGCCCGGAAATGAGGTAGAGGAAACCTCCTCTCAGCTGGTATTCCTTTCTCCAAACATGAGTTTGCAAATCAAATAGAAGATCTCAAGAGTGAGGTGAGACAGACCATTTCCATGCAACTTGACACATTCAGGATCCAACAGAAGAAGGAAGAAGCTGAGAGGGCCTTGGCTATCTTATGCCCTATATGTACAAGGAGACACCCTAAGAATGAATGCCCATTGCATTTGGTTGAAGTGTGTTTCGTTTGTGAGGAGTACCATCCCACAAATCAATGTCCAACCTTACCTGGGCTTAAAGCCATGTACCAAGGGACAGAAGCCCCCACTGAACCTCTCTATTTCCTGAACCAAAGGAGGCCACAAGGACCTAGACCTTACCAGCAGGGGATGCAAGGGGCACTCCAAGCTTATTACAGCCCCAACCAATCTACTCCTATGCCTTCCTGGGGTCCCCC
Source organism: Pinus tabuliformis (assembly GCA_031772625.1). NCBI lineage: Eukaryota > Viridiplantae > Streptophyta > Pinopsida > Pinales > Pinaceae > Pinus > Pinus tabuliformis. Next base: position 355,484,739 of record CM062819.1, on the reverse strand, counting down.
TGCTCATCCTTCCTGGTCTATGCCTCCTCCATGGTCTTATCCACCTCAGTATCCTACTCCACCCACTACTCATTCCTATCACTCACATGCCCAGCCACAGCCTCAGTGGAATGCACCTCAGTCGGGGTGGAGGCCCCAGTACAACACTCCTCCCGCCATTTTTCCTCCACCACTAGTTCAACCTCAACCATTACCTCCTGCTCCTCCAAGGCAACCTCAAATGCCTTCTCAACCGAACCCGAACCCCAACAATAGACAGGCCCAACAGGTATACACTGGGGAAACATCATGCCCTACCTATGCTGTGGAGATCCAGGAGATCAATCTTCGATCTGGAAAGACTCTTCCGGATCGCCAACCTCCTCCCCTAGAGGACGAGGAAGACAAACAGGAAAGTGAACCAAAGGCTATTCCACCCTTTCCTGAGAGACTAACAGCCACCACACAACCCAACCCCGAGGAGGATGAGCTTCTGGGAGAGCTCAAGCAGTTGTGTGTGAAAATACCACTTCTCCAAGCCATCAAGGATGTGCCAATATACAACAAACTGGTTAAGGAGAAGTGTTTCAAACACCCAGGCAGGCGAAAGAGAGATGCTTCAACCATCAATGTCTTAGGACAACTGTCTGACCTTATGTTAGGACAAGTCATCTGCCCAAAGTATCTAGATCCTGGGAGTCTTGTAGTAGATGTCCACATCAATGGCACCATCATACCACACACCTTGATTGATCTGGGGGCTGCCATTAATGTGATGACCAGGGATACCATGCTCAAGCTCAATCTTCAGGGTTCCCTGAGGAAGACCTCGACAGTCCTGCAACTAGCAGATCGCTCCACCGTGACTCCCGAAGGGATTGTGGGGATGTCTTGGTCTCTGTCAACTCTTGGGAATACCTTGCAGATTTCTTGGTTCTGCAACCAAAGGCAAAGCTTACTGGATATCCTCTTATTTTGGGAAGGCCTTGGTTAGCCACTGCAGATGCTTACATAAGTTGTCGTGCAGGAAACATGACCATAAAAAATGGTCCTATGTCCAAGCAGCTAGTCCTATACCCTCCTGCCCAACCCTCCTTAGAGCATGACTTACCACTTTGGTTGGAGGAAGGGGAAGAGGATGAGGTGTACTCGGCACCTTTGTGCACCCTAGACACCACTAGAAGAGACCCCCCAACCGAGGATGACTTGATTGAGACCTTGATCCAGAATCCACCTCCCAGTGCACTATCCTTAGAGAAATTGGTGGAGGATGCCCAAGCCAGCACCTTAGTGGACCTTTGTGCAACTAACCCTGTCACTCCTAGAGTCAAGAATGTGGAATTCGGCCCTGAGAGAACGTTAAAGATCAGCTCCTCCCTAACTCCTTCCCAGGAAAAGGAGCTGTGTAGTCTGTTGGCCAGTCATCTAGATGCTTTTGCTTGGAGCTATAAGGAGATGAAAGGAGTCCATCCTTCAGTCTGTACCCATCACATTTACATCAAAGAGGATTGCAAACCGGTTAGGCAACCCCAGAGGAGAATGAATCCAGCCCTTAAGGACATTGTCAAGGAAGAATTGCAAAAACTGTTGGATGCCGGATTCATTTACCCCATCTCAGATAGCGAATGGGTGTCCCCTCTGGTGTTGGTTCCCAAGAAAAATGGGAAGTGGAGAATCTGTGTGGACTATCGAGAACTGAACAAAGCTACCAAGAAAGACCATTTCCCTCTACCTTTCATAGATCAAGTGTTGGATGGACTGGCAGGAAAGAAGTTTTTCTCTTTCCTGGACGGGTTTAGCGAGTACAATCAAACCCAAATCAGCCCGGAAGACCAAGATAAGACCACCTTCACTTGTCCTTGGGGTACCTTTGCCTGTCGAGTTCTTCCCTTTGGGCTATGCAATGCTCCTGCTACCTTCCAGAGAGCCGTCTTGAGCATCTTTTCTGAGCTGGACCATGATGCGGTGGAAATCTATATGGATGACTTCACTCCTTATGGGTCCAACTTCAAGGAAGCATTGTCCAATCTGGGAAAAGTCCAAACCAAGTGCATTGAGATGAACCTGTCCCTTAGTCCTGAAAAATGTGAATTCCTGATGACTGAAGGGACCGTGCTAGGCCACACCATTTCTTGCCAAGGGTTACAGGTGGACCCTAACAAAATTGCTCTCATCAAGAGGGTTCCACCTCCCCAAAAGGTAAGGGATGTTCAGAGTTTCTTAGGACTAGCGGGGTATTACAGGAGATTCATTAAAGACTTCAACAAGCTAGCCTCACCATTGTTTGGTTTGTTGGCAAAAGATGTGGAGTTTAAATGGACTGACGATTGTCAGAGGGCTTTGAATGAATTAAAGGACAAGTTGGTGTCTGCCCCAATCTTGAGAGGTCCCAACTGGGTCCTACCTTTCCACATCCACACTGATGCCTCGAACAAAGCCATAGGGGCAGCCTTAGGACAAGTGGAACAAAAACTTCCGTATGCCATTTACTTTGTCAGCAAAAACTTATCCAAAGTTGAACTGAATTACACTGTAACCGAGAAAGAATTCTTGGTTGTGGTCCATGCACTGAACAAGTTCCGACATTATATCACTTGCTATCAAACTTTTGTACATACGGATCATGCTGCAATTAGATATTCAATGAATAAACCAGATGTGAATGCTCGTATTATTATATGGTTACTTTTGTTGCAGCAATTTGATTTGACCATTGTTGACAAACCATGTAAAGAAAATGTTGTCGCTGACTTTTTATCTAGATTGGATTTGTCTGCAGATGAGGATGGAACAGTGGATGACCAGATGCCCGATGAACCTCTGTTTGCTATCTCAATACTCTCTTCGTGGTTTGCTGATATAGCAAACTACCTTGTTTCAACACAGTTCCCTCCGCACCTATCTTCAAGAGAGAAGAGCAGAATCATCAGAAAAATTACCTCATTTACTTGGATCGGGGGCAACCTGTTCAAGCTTGGCCCTGATCAGATCTTAAGGCGTTGTGTAAGGGAGGAGGAAGCCTTTGATATCCTCCTCACCTGTCATGATGGGCCTTGTGGAGGACATTTTGCAGCAAAGAGGACTGCCTTCAAAATCCTGTAGGCAGGTTACTATTGGCCCACACTTCATCAAGATGTCAGAAGGTATATCAGCCAATGTGACCGATGCCAAAGAATGGGGAAACCTACTCAAAGGGATGAGATGCCTCTCCAACCTCAAGTGACTCTTGAGCCATTTGAGAAGTGGGGTATGGACTTTGTGGGTCCAATCAACCCTCCTTCGAGGCAAAGGTCTTACATCATTGTGTGCACCGACTACCTGACAAAGTGGGCAGAGACTAAAGCAATCAAAGTAGCAACAGAAGAAAAGGTGGCCGAGTTCTTAAGAGAAAACATCTTCTACAAGTTTGGCTACCCAAGAGAGCTAGTCACCGATCAAGGAAGCCAGTTCACATCCAACTTAATTGAATACCTACTAGCTCATCACAAAATCAAGCATAGGACTTCCACCCCCTATCATCCACAGGCAAATGGGCAAGTGGAAGTCACCAACAGAGCATTGGAAGGGATTTTGACTAAGGTGGTGAGCATCAGTAGGAAAGATTGGGCAGATCGCCTGGTTGAGGCCACATGGGCTTACAACACCACCTGGAAGACCACCACCGGCTTCACACCTTATGAGCTGGTCTCTGGGAAGAAAGCTTTGCTGTCCATTGAATTTGAATACAACACTTTAAGGATGGCAGCTCAGCTGGACCTAGATCTCAGCCATGCACAACAAGAAAGGTTATTGCAGCTGAATGGACTGGACAAGCACCGAATGCAGGCCCTCCTTCACTCAGAAGTGGTTCAACTTCAGAGAAAGGTGTGGCATGACCAACACCTCAATGACAAGCAATTCCAGCCAGGAGATTGGGCATTGTTGTATGACTCCAGGTACAAAGATTTCAAGGGGAAGCTGAGAACCAGATGGCTGGGACCATATGCAGTGGAAAAATGTCATGACAATGGATCTGTTCTTATTCGGACCATTGATGAGGAGTCCATCCCCATGCTTGTCAATGGGCATCGACTGAAGATCTACAGGAAACCTCTCTCAAGACAAGAGTTCATCAAAACTATGGAGAAATCAGTGTTGGTCATAGAGAAGGGTTCTGCCTCTGCTTTGGGCACACCCTGACAGATCTAAAAAAAAAAAAGAAAAAGAAAAAATAATAAAGATCCTTGTGGGAAAACCTTTCTGAGGCTCCCAGGCAGGTGGTAGGGGTGAAAACCTCATTGAGGCGCCCCTATTGTCTTTCAAAAAAAAAAAAAGAAAGAAAAAAGATTTGAAAAAAGATCCTTGAGTGAAAACCTCTCTGAGGCGCTTAAGGCAGATGGAAAGGGTGAAAACCTCATTGAGGCGCCCCTGCTATCTTTCAAAAAAAAAAAGAAAAAAGAAAAAAGAAAAAACAATAAGAAAAAAAGACAGGGACAACAAGTTTATAATGTGGAAATGCATGCAGGTTGCAGGTGTTCTATGAAGGAGAGGAGGTTTCTCAACTCAGAGTCAAGGATCCTTATCATGCTGCCAAGAGACCTCACCAGCACCTCCTCCAAGAATACTCATCTTCTCCAAGGTATGGGCACGATTTCATTACAGCTTAAGTCTTCTACAGGAAGATGCAGACCTTCTACAAGAAGATGTAGACTTTCTACAGGAAGGTGCAGACTTTCTATAGGAAGTTCTGTATTTCTACAGGAAACTTCCTGTAGAAGTTCGGGACGGCCCAGAATTCATTATATGAGGAGATCTAATGACCAAGGTTCGGTATGGACGTCTGCAAGCTACCATTTTCTCCCTCACACACTGTTGTCACCCCCTTCTACCATCCCTGTCGACATGCAATGAAGGTACCTGCACAATCAAGGCAGATCATTGCGATTCAAGAGAAAGCATTTTTTTTTTAATGAAAAAACGCTGAGATGCCGTGCCATACCCATACCAGCTATCTAAGAGCCCTATGAGCATGACCGTGGGGCCACCTTCTTCACCATGCAGCATGCACCCGAGGAGGAGAAACTGCTACAGGACATCCTGCAGGAGTCCCGTAGCAGTTAAGCCAGCTAGAGTGCACACCTTTCCACCGCCTGCAACATGCAAAGATCACGCGGGCGCATGTAGCCGAAGCATCAAATTCATCGTCAGCGGCCTGTAAAGAGGAACCTCCGAACCTGTGCAATCATGCAGCAGCAAACAAATCGACTCACCATCGTCCAAAAGCCTGAAAAATCGTGTCGCGGCCGCACAGGTAAGTGCCTCGCCCTTTCTTCCGTCGAATTGCATGAATTTTACTTTGGAATGTTTGCAAAGTGTAAAGTGAATGGGTTGAGCGGTCGTATGGGCATTCGACTGGCCATGTCGACCAGTCAGTGGTCTAGTCGGACGTTTAAACGGTGGTCGTGGAAAAAGGAACGGGCAGTGCACACGTGAGAGCCATCCAGTCGGGAAAAACGAGTTTTAACAGAAGTGACGGCGACGGATTTGCGGGGAATGATGCGGTAGTAAGGGAACTCACAGACGAATGATGGAGTGACATCGTCCAACGGTCCGGAAGGGACAGCTCACCCCCACGCCACGGATTCCATCGAATTCAAATCTAATTAGCTAGATTGCCACCCCACGCATTCATCATTCATCGTTTGGAAGTCGAGTGATCATCCGGATCTCTCTGCAGCTCGACACTCCAAGTCTTTGGCCGTTCGAACGCCTGTTAAGCAGCACAGAGAGCGCAGACCCACTGCAGTATCCTCCGGAATTCGCGCGCTGCTTCTACAGGAAAGCTGTTTCTACAGGAAATTGGGTTCCTCACGTCAAAAGGTGGCGGATTAACAAGGTAAGCCTGAACCTTCCATGCAATTGGTTTTGAGGGTGGCAGAATCGACGTCTACAGTCTGGTCGTAAGAAAATTTTGCAAATACTGTCTGCTGTCGCATGAATTTTCGTCCTACAGGAAGTGAGTTATAATTAAGTTGTGTTAAGCTGTGTTAAGATTGCAAAGCAGAGTGGACAAGGCTGAGAAGGTCCACATCAGCAAAAGTGCCTCGACAGCAACCGCAACCAAGTCAAAAAGTAAAACTCGTGCAGCAAAACAAACCAAAGCGGTGACACCTGTTTCTACAGGAAAACCGAAACTGGCTTCTACAGGAAGCCCGAAATCAACTGAAAAAGTGTCTTCTACAGGAAGCCCGAAATTAACTAAAACAGGGTCTTCTACAGGAAGCCCTGAAAAAGGGAAACCCAAGGAGAAGAAAGCTGGCATTCTTGAAAGGGAGGCAGCAGCTGTGCTGGCCGCCCTCAGTACACCTCCTAAGCCAAAGGAGAAGAGAAAGAGGGAGACCCCTCTATATTTTAAAGCTCGAAGAAGTGTGAGAATAAAGACGGGCAAGCCACCGCCTCCGTCTAGCAGCCCAATCATTATCGAAGATGCCCCTACTTCGCCCAAGGAGAGGTCCCCCTCAAAGATATCAGTCACCTATGAGAGGGGGAGCCTGAAGAAAACTACCTGGAAAGAAAGGTTAGACCAATTGACTACAAAAACTCGGCTACAGGATGTTGAGGATGCTCTACAGGAAACCTTAGCCATGCTTAAAGAAACTGAGAGAATAGAAGGAGAAGCATCCTCATCACCATCGAGGGAGGGCGAAGTAGAGCCACCAAAAGAAGTGGAAAAAGAGCATATACCAGAGCCCAGCCCTCAGCCAAGTCTGAGTTCATATTACAACTTTTTAGAGGCTGGCAAAATTATACCTCAGAAATTTACAGTGCCACAGTTTTTTGCATTGGAGGAAGAAAGAGTCCGTACACACACGTGGATGAAAATAGCCAAGTCAAAGGGTGTGGCGAACATAGGTCCCTTGCAGGAGCAGCTCAAGGAGGCTAGAAGTGAATTGTTCATGGCTAAACACGTGGCGAATTGCCAACGAGTGTTCCTACAGGAATAAAACCAAAAGCTGAGATTGCAGCTACAGGAGCTAAGGACAGGGACAGGTACATCCTCCAAGGACACCACAGTAGAGCAGCAAGGCAAAAAGGAACTGAACACCGGTCTTGGGGAGCCAACCACACACCTACAGGAAGCAGAGCAACAAGCACAAATTGAGGTGCAAGCTCTCAGACAACAGCTGCAGCAGAAAGAGGCACAATTGGCCTGCATGGCCAGTTGGGCCATGGATGCTATCCAATGCAGACAGTCGGCCAAATCCTATGGCCTGTACTTGAAAGATCAATGGCTGCAATTTCAAATCAATACCTTGGCGCAAAGAGGTATCTCTTAGCTCCAAGACCCGCAACAATTCACTGAAGTATGCAGCACCAGCTCATCAGAGGATAAGGCCAAATTAGTGGAGTTCTACCTCCATAATTTGGCCCTGCCTAATGTAGTTTCATGGGATCCCAATACGGCCTTGGGAGATATGCAATTAATGGCATTTGCCTCATGGCTGAACCATGAGGACAAAAGAGCAGCAGAAGCCAAAGCGGTCATGAACCGAGAGTTGAATGAGCCATTGCTCATCAGACCAGAGCCAGGGGATCCAGTTGCACTAATCTCGGCACACCAACATTTTTCCACTGACCCTCAAGCTTCATTGAGATATATGGATCAATAGGCCCAAGCTAGCTCATTTTGAAGACATGGAGAGACTGTTAGGAGACAACGCTGTCCAAGCATGCACCCGCAGATGGAATACATTGGCCCACAGTCTGAAAATCCGAGAGTATCATACCCCAACTCGGATGAGGGAAACTCTAGTATGGGTAGCCCTTTATAAGAAATCCATGCAAAATCTCCAGGCCAGCTGGATTGGCCTCAAACTAAGCCCACCAATGCTGCTAGGATTAATGGAGGGCAGCACAGAGAAGGATGATAATGAACAGTGGGAAGAGGTGAACAGAAAGGCTGGGTTTCATATCAGCAAGGAGGACACTACTACAGAGGATTGGGATGTCAAGGTGGCAGTAAAGGCAATGAAGGATGAAGAGTTAGACTAGTTGCTCAAGGATGAGCAAATATTTTAGCTCGGGGGTGATGATGAGCCCCAAATTTTGGTAACATTTTGGGCTCATTTGGCCTACTTACCTTGCTCAACCCTTCATTTTTTATCACATATGCATCATTTCTTAGTATATTCATGCTATTTGTAGGAAGAAGGGCAGTCATTATGCCTATGTGGCTAATACACGTTTATTTCAGGTTGTTTGACATTAAATGGAGCAAAACCACGCAGATGGAGGCAAGGAGACAACCAAGGTGGCATTGCGGTTTTATAGGAAGGTTGTCCACAGCCTTGAATGACCTTCCTCGTGATCTCCACCCCAACTCCGAGCTCCAACAACTATCACCACCGAGCTAGAAGGCAGCCAACGGATTCTACAGGAACAACAGTTTACTTTTAGTTGGACAGCCAAGCCCCACTAATTTAGGAGGCCAGCTTGGCCCTCATAATGTATAAATCTTGAGGCTGTAGCCTTCGATAGGGACTTTTTGAACCTTTGTTGCAGATTTTGAATCACGAGCTATAGCTCTGTTTTGCTCTTTGTAAGCCATTTTTGGCATGTTGTTAGACTTATGATTATGATCTTTTAATAAAAGGCAGGCAGATTTGAGTTAAATTCTGAGTTCTTAGAGGAGCTATAGCTCTCAGGTTTGGGCCCAACCTGAGAGCAATAGGCCTCCTTTCTTTGTATTGTTACTTGTCTTTTCTTTCAGCATTTCATTTCTTGTCCTTTACATGCACTTGGAAAACACAGTTTGCTGATTCGAATTTCTTGGTGTGGTTACATAGGTTAGTGTTATGAACAGAGTTGCTTTCAGTAGTTTAGATTAGAGTAAGGATTGGAGTTAATCAGAGTTCCAAGAAAAGGTTGAATGTACACTCACTACCACCTCTGTTTAGAGATTTGGGAGTGTAGACTGTGCCAACCACCAAAAAACGCAGTTTTACATGTTTATGCAAGCTTTAACGTAATATTTCCATTGGTAGAAGTGTCCATGCATTTAGATCTTGAGCAATAACTCTTTGTTTCAACACCATGCACGATTTCTCTCTAGGCTACATTGCTGTTCTTTGGTTTCTAATAAAACAGTTAGAGTAGGTTGATGACATTTCGGTTTTGTGCAAGATACAGGTGATTTGTTTCATTTACACTGCGCAGCACCACTCTATCATTCCCTTATCCTTCTGAGCCGGGCCTAAGCCATCTCCTTACCTCCTAGCTAGATCATTTGCCCACCAACTCTTCTATCATCCACGTTGTTTCATCTTTTCGGCCTTCCATTGCCTCTAACCTCCTCTAGATCAACCAGCTCTACACACCCCCTCTCCATCTCATTTCGCTGTCCATAAGCCATCACAAGCCCCCTCCTACATTTCTCTCCACCCACACAGCTCATTCACTCCTCTATCACCCAAAAATCCTATTGCAGAACATTCTGTAGAAGTTAGCAGACTTCCTGTAGAAATCCTGAACTCCCTGTAGAATCCCCTGCAGACATCCTGTAGAAGCTTGCAAACACGGTTGCTAGGCATATGAACCTTGTGAACTTCTGTGGAATGATGCTAGGGATCCCTTAGACCCTCTATGAGCCTTCCTGACCTTTTTCCAGCCTTCCTCCCCTTGAACTACCCCTGCACAGTCAAGACCCAGTAAGAAGCACAGTCATAATAACTCCAACCACTTGAGCAAAAATACAAAAACATGTTCTCTTCAGATGAAAGTAGTTTAGACTCATGCATCTCATCTCACTAGAAGTAATGGCATCACTTTTAGAAGTTGCATTCCCACCATTGCATCATAAGGATTAAGCTGGTAAAATTAGGGTTTACTAGGGTTTCCATGTTTTGTTGGCTTTCAGTTCATTCTTGCAAAGTAGGTTAATTTCCTTCGAGATAGCTTTCGTTCATCACTTAAAAAGCTTCTTCTAAGAACATATAAAAGTTGGCTTGAGCCCTAGCGGACTTGTGCCAGCTGACCAAGTGACAGCTGCGACAAGAGCTAGTACTTGTGCATACAGTACCGTCACTTGCAAGTTTGTACGAACTACCGGGTTGATAAAATTAAAGAAGGAAGCTCCAGGAGTTGTAGCATTATTGCTTCAATACTGGAGCCCACCAGTTTGTAAGTTGAAAAAGGCTTTATATGGATTGAAACAAGATCCTAGAGCTTGGTATGAAAGATTGGATCACTACCTACAACAACAAGGCTTCAAAAAGGGAGTGGCTGGAAGTAATCTATACATAAAGACAAATAAGGTAAGTTACTAGCTGATCTTGTTTATGTCGATGATCTGATTTTTGCTAGTAATAATGATGAAATGAGCCATGAATTTTCTCAAAACATGACAAAAGAGTTTGAGATGTCAATAATAGGAGAGCTATCCCATTTCCTTGGACTTCAAATATCTCAAACCAAAGCAAGATTGTGTATATATCAAACCAAATATCTAAAAGACATGCTCAAAAAATATGGAATGGAGGACTATGCACCCATGAGCACACCTATGACCACAAACTACAAACTGAGCAAAGATGATGACTCCCCTCTAGTGGATGCAACTCATTACAGGTCACTGATCGGAGCCCTTCTATACTTAACAGCTACACGACCAGACATAATGCAAGAAGTAGGAATGGTGGGAAGATTTCAATCTGCTCCCAAACAATCCCATTTATTAGCTGTAAAAAGAATTCTCAGATATCTGAAGGGAACTTCTGATTTCGGTCTTTGGTACCCAAAGAACTCAACATTGACTATAAATGCATACACCGATGCTGATTGGGCTGGAAGTATAGATGATCGGAAAAGTACTAGTGGAAATGCATTCTTCCTAAGAGACTGTTTGGTATCCCGGCTCAGCAAAAAACAGTCATCCATATCATTATCCACAACTGAAGCCGAGTATATTGCTGCAGCAGATTGTTGTACTCAGATACTATGGATGAAGGAAGCTTTAAAAGATCTCGACATATGTACAGATCAACCAATTACCATCTATTGTGATAACACAAGTGCTATCAGTCTCAATAAAAATCCAGTGATGCACTCTAGAACCAAACACATACCAATCAAGTATCATTTCCTCTGTGAGCAAGTCGCTGAACAAAACATTGTCCTGGAATATATCAGTATTAAGGAGCAGATAGTTGATATCTTCACAAAATCTCTTCCTCGAGAAGCATTCGAACATCTGCGTCAAAAGATGGGGGTTATTTCTTTATCGTCACTCAAGTTCATTCATAAAGATGTAGCAGGACAGGGGGAGCAAGTTGATAGCAGGAGTTTGTATGCATTCCTTTGCCATTGATGTCAAAGAATATTGCCATCAATAACAAAGGGGGAAATTGTTGGACACAGATTGTCATTGATGTCAATATGGCAATATTCAAGGAAGGAGACAGAGCCAAAGAAGAGGAGCACACAAAGCCATCGGAGCCAAGAGGAGCATAGGTAGTTAAGCGTTGTATGAAGTTGCTGGTGAACGCTGGTGAAGGCTGCTGCAGATGTTGAACACTATTGAAACACTTGGAGAAAAGTTGCTGAACACCAATTTCTCTGTTGCTGAAACACCAATTTCTCCATTGCTGAAACACCAACCTTTTCCGTAGCTGTTGAACACTTGTGAAAAATTTGCCATTACACCAATTTCGGCGTTGCTGAAACACCGATTGCGGCGTTGTTGAAACACCAATTTCTCCACGACGACATTATATTTTCAACACATCAATCGAAGGTAAACATGAGGAAGCTAAAGCAAATGGAGGAGGGAAGCCAGAAGGTCGATTGAGTATTGAGGAAGCCGAAGCTCAAGCGAGCGAGGAGGAAGCCAAAGAGCCATTGAGTAAGCGGAAACGAATGGACAAAGGCATGAGAATGTATAAAACAGTAAAAACAGAGAACTATTGTTGTTGTTGGTGTGGTAAAGAACCAGAGTGTGAGGTAGTAGAAGCACCAGAGGTTGTAGAGCCAGTAAAAGCAGCAGAGGTAGGAGAGCAGGAGCGAGACAACCTCAACTAAATAGTGTGCAGCAACATACCTGTTTATACCAAGGTTGGGTTGGAGCCCAAGAGGTTGGAGCTTCAGAACTGAACAAGACTGAAGTCATTCGGGGTAGGTGCTCCTAAGTGCAGAACCATTGCAAAACAGAGTTGGTGCTCTGGAGGTTGGAGCCTCATTGAAGTCCAAGTTGGAGCTTGACAAGTATTCACAATCATATTTATACTTATATTGTATTTATTTCATTGCACTGTCTTGAGTTTTAATAAAAGCATTAATTTCAGCTGTTAATTCTGTGTTTTGTGTATACATATACATATCTATATATGTTATTAGCAATCACTAGAACAATTAAATAAAAATAAATAAAAAAAAGAAATACTGATTGACCCCCTCTTAGTATTTCCAACAATGCCATGGATGTTGCCATGACATTTCCACGATAGTTGTTTGCAACTTGCAACATGTATTTTTGACACGTTGACGAAGTGAATTCTGCGACACGTACTTTTGTTTAAACAACAACCACTTGCAACTCTCTACGACATACAACTCCAAAGTATTGATTTCATTGTCATCATTTGGGAAGAACTTTTGGGCGAAGAAATATGTGCAAATACTTTGAATAATTCTTTCGAACTTCTAACGGAAGGCAGGTGGGAGTGAAAATAAAACACATTGAATAATATTTTTAGTGTTTTTTTAATGTTCTATGTTTCGTTAAAACTGCGTAAAACAAATAATTTTAGTGTCAAACATAAATAAATTTAAACAGCTTATCATTATCAATCCTGAAGTTTTTTTAAGTTATATCGATTCCTCTTTCATACATATAATATCTATATTTTAGTTTTGTTTTACTTTAAACAACATAACTACAAAGATGGGAAGAAGTTGCAATGTGAATTTCCTATTTTAATTTTATTTTGAATATTTATTTTATTTATTTATTTTTAAATTTAAATTTAAAGTTTATTTTAAATAAATTTTAAATATTTTAATATTTTAATTGAATTTATTCTGAGTGGTTAGGAAGAATGTTTATTATTTTATTTATTTAGTTTTAATTTCTGCAAACCACATGTTAAGTTTATATTGAGTATATTGTTGTAATAGCTTAATTGAAAAAAAAAATTATTTTTTTAATAGTTCTCTTGTTTCATAATATAAGGGAGACTTGTAAGGTAATTCATTCAGTCTCAATATAGAATCCATACCTAACATATAAAAATATTAATAAAAAAAAATCATTATTGAGTATAAGTAAAATGGTACAGTTTCAATACCTAATTATTCTAGTTTTTTCATTTTACACAATTTCTCGTGAAATTGTTATTTTTTGTTGTTTAATTTTTATCATTATTATTTTTGCTAAAGTAAATATTTTATATTCCTTTAAATCTACTATACCAATGGAAACTAGACCACATAATTTTAGTTGTTTCAAAATACCAAAAGAAAGAATATTGATCAAAATCTTGAAAACATAAAAACTATGATTAACTACTAAGCCTCTAGGCACTTTTTTAAGCAAAAAATTATGTAATTAAAACATAGAAATAGTAAAAACAAGGTAACTAAAAGACGATCAACTAGATTTATTTGAATCAGGAGCTTCCACTAGTATGGGATCCTTGTCGTTTCCTGTGAGCAGTAGGGATCAAGTCAGATGCCTATGTGCTTCTTGAGACATCCAAGCCTTTGATCTGTTAATATCATATACCTCTACATTGAATCGCAGGTAAGGAGGATATCCTCCTTAATTTTGTTCTTGTCAAAAATAAATCTTCCTAGAAGAAATTTTGAGTGCTAATAAATGTTTCCAATGTACATGTATTGGTTTTAGTGACTTATGGTTTTCCTTGCATTGAAAACCCAATTAGCCACCTCAACCAGAACCTTTTTTCCAGTGAAAGTGTCCATTTCATTCTCTAATTCTGGCTCTCCTTGGGTAATTTACTCTTGAACTATTTGAGGAGTGAGCTCTCGTATCTCAAAGTCGAGCTCTTAGATATTACTTTTTCCCTCGAGCACCCACTTTCCTAGTAGTAAGCCACATCTCAGCGCATCCTCACTCTTTGTTGGGGTATGATGAACACCGACCTATTCAAATGTGCAAATTGCAAGCCACCTTAAATTTCAATTGAAAGTTGTTCTTTTCCCTTAAAGCTAAATGAGACTGGATAGATTTGGGTCTCAGAACACTAATATGTTTATGAAGCCATTTCTCAATATAGAAATGCTAAACACACAATAATTGTGTCGAGGCCCAACTACAATGGCAGATCAATTGATCCAAATAATGCTTGGAGGGGAAAAAAACTATGTCTTCAAGAAAAGAACCATCAAAAGTGTCCATTGAAGGGAAGGATTAAAATGTAAGATTGTGCCACCTTAAGCTAGAGTCATTTGGAGGTGGCTTGCGAGGGACAAAAACAATGAGCTTAAACCTTAGAAAGCATAGTTGGGATGGAAATTTTAGCTTTGATATGACATGATTTGCATGGGACCTCATGAAAATCCTATAGTTATGGGGAAGGAGAGGGAAACAACCAAGCATAGTTAGATTTTCCTTCATATCCACCTAGAAAGGACCTGAAATTGCGTGAATTCCCACCCTAAAAACTAAGGAAAATTTTCTGAATGAATTTTTTTCTTAAAATTTAGAAACATTAGTGAATCTTACAAGTCCTTGATATGAAAATTGTAGAACATCTTGTGACATTTTGTAAGAATATTCAAATTTCTAATGATTTTATAATGTATTTATAATTTTTTGGATATTTTTGAGGTAAGCTAATTATATCTTATACAATTCCAACTATTGATTTCTAAGAAAAAGGGAAATTTGTAATTTTTTGTGGAAAAAATATGGAAAACCATCCCATCTATGAATATTAATCCCTACAACTTTCCCTGTTAGAAATATGACAAGGGGAAGTAGAATGCTAAACTTCACTCACTAGGAGTTAAAAAATAAGAACTTCCAAGCTCTAGGGTGATTGAAAACCTTCATTCCTAAGAGAATGCAATAGAGATATTCATTGTACCATATAGAATGATTATTTCTCACTCCTGGGAATGTGATTTAAAAAACAAAAGAAAACCTCTTATTTCCTGTTAAATTTCATTCTAGTGTGAGGTTGTGGCTTTGTAGGCTCACCCTGTTGCTTAGTACAAATTCCATTAAATTCTTCAAATATTCCTATTCCTTCTCCTAATCTCATTAACGTATAATCCTTATGAATATTAACTACCAAGATCACTAGGTTGTTGAGCATTATGATAGCTTGTGTGCCATGAATGAAAGTGATGGCCTATTAAGGGGGAGTGTTGCCATGTCTCACCAACATGTGGCATGGTGGGATGGAAACAACATGTCTCCCCACCTTTCACTTCTTAATCACCCCATCTGGGAAGTTTGAATCCTTTTGGAGTAAGTTTCAACACTCATGTTTGAGGAGATAATTTAAGAAAGAGTGCTAGGGTTTGGAGATCATATTTGCTTGAGTTGAGCATCCTTCTTTTTGCTAAAGCAAGAGTCAGTCCTTCTATTATCTTGTCACTAAAAATATATTACATAAAATACAACGCACCCAAAGAAGAAGCGGGCTGAAAAAATTAGCAATTTCTTCCAAGAAAAAAAAAACACATGGCCTCCACTGCCCGAACCATGATTCGAGGTGAAGTGGTTGAGGGGCAAAATGGAATGAAAACAAGAGAACTCAAAAAAACTATAAGCGGACCCAAAGAGGGGAATAAAGACCTTATCAAAAATATTTCAGGTTCGCTGGGGATCACCCAAACCCACTAACCTGCTCATCGAACCTCAGCCGTTGATCAACAACTACATGATCTAACGAAAGAGGGAAATATCGAGTGGAGAAGAAGTAGGAGGAATACCCACCCGATGAGGGCGGTATTCTCTCTCCTTCGAGAGCCACATGTTGAATGCTATGTGGCATCGAATACATTTCTGAGAAACCACTTTAGGTTTTGAGGACGCCCGATAACCCAGAAACCGCTTTGACACCCAAAATCTGGAAACCATGGATACTCTGAACCTACTGCCATCCATTCGACTGAGCCACCAATTAGAATGAATTATCACAATTTTCCTAGCTGCCTACTCGCTAACTGAGCTCCCTGTAGAACCAATGAGAAGGCGATCTATGGTATCCCACTACGAGACCTAAAAATGCCAAATCTCATGTTGTTTCTCTATCGAACCCCTATCATCCATTGATTAAAGGTTAACTGGTGGATTCCTTTCCTGTGCTGATAATGCTCCTTGTCTGTGAGGGCCAGAGTGTAACAACCCTCATGCGGTTGACCTACGAGTACCGACTCCTACAAGTAGCACCTGTTGTCTCTTGTGCATCTTACCCCTTCATTGGCTAGCCAGTCTGCTACTCTGTTGGCATCTTTGCGCACATGGACAAAACTAAGAGTTCTTAGAATTCGTAGGTGCGATTGAATTCGGTAATAGACCTGTAAAAGTCTCCAGTGTTTCGAGACTTTGTCTGGTGCAGTTCCTGTGCCTAGTTGCTTGACTAAATTAATTATTAATTCCAAGTCAACCTCGATGATTGTATTATGTAAATTAAACTCTATCAGAATCTCCAAGCATTGCTCAATGGCCATGAGTTCAATGATATTGTTTGTGGCCTTCCCCAGGTGACTGTGAAAGATGATTTTTATGTTGCCCTCTTCATCTCTTATGACTCCTCCATAACCAGCATCCCCAGGGTTACCTTTTGAGGCTCCGTCTATGTTGAATTTTAAAAATCCATGGGGAGGGGGTTGCCAGAAAGCCTTTCCTTCTGAAATGTGCTTTGCTGCCGTATTTATGCCCTAAGGGACATGTGACTGGAGTCCCAATAGTTCCAGAATGTGAGCATCCCGATGAACAGAGGGCTTCTCAGGAGGATGCTTCCGAAGGGCTTTGACAGTTTCTTGGAGCTGTTTTAGGATTTGTGCTATGATGCTTTGAGCTGGGCCAGATTTGTCTTTGAAGATCATGTTTTTACGTTCTTTCCAAACATTTGAAATCATGAATCCTGGAATCAGAGCCAAGGCTGTATTTACTGTCTCATTGTCCGAGAAGTCCTTCCTCCAGTTCTTTAAAGTATCAATGATGTCATTTTCGTTCCTGTCTGTCTGCTTGAAGATATAGGCTACCCAATTCCATAAGGTTGAGGTGAAAGAGCAGAGGTTGAGAAGATGATTCATAGTTTCTTCCTGCAGGCCACATAATTGGCATCTTGATGGACCAACAAAACCTCTCTTTCTAAGATTTTCCCAAGTTAGAATCTTTTTGTGCTGAACTAACCACCTGAACAGTTTGATCTTCATCCAGTGTGGGTTGTTCCATAGGTATTTCCATGTCTTATCAGGGCTTGGGTAGTTAAGGCACGTGGCTATTCTTTTGGCTTCTTTTAGGTTGAATATGCCCTCGTTATTTCTACCCCATCTTAGTAGATCATTCGAGGTTGAGATCAAAATTTGTCTCTTTTCCAGAATAGTTTCCAGAACTTTGGCTTGGGTCTTCAACGGGGTCTCATCACTGTAATCTAGTACCTTCCAAATTCTCCATTTACCAGTGTCCCTTGACTAATCCCAATAGTCACTTACTTTCTTCAGTCCTTTGTTAATGGTGTCATTTTGTATGATATCCAGTCCTTCTCTACAAAGGTTAATTTCCTGCTGCCAGTTGTCCTCCTAGAACCAGGCAAGATTCCCATTTTTGATTTCCCAGAAACTTTGTTTCTAAACTACAGCTTTATTCTCCCATGCCTTGTTCCAAATATGGGAAACCCTGATGTGTCCTTTCATTCTAATGTGGTCAATTTCTTGCCAATCCATTGCATATTTTTGTTTCCAGAGTTTAGCCTAGGGGTTTCTTATTTCCTTTATCCATCTCCACCAATGTTTTACCCCCAAAAACTTTTCTTAGAATATCTGGATCATGGAGACCCAAACCAACATGAGTTTTGGGTTTGCAGAGCTTGTCCCAAGCTACCAGGGTCTGTTTCTTTTTCTCTTCCCCTTTACCCCAAAGAAAATCCGTTTGAATATTCTTGATTTGCTGTAAGACTCTTGTTGGTGCCGGAAGGGCTGATAACATGTAGATTGGAATGGTTTGTAGAATTGCCTTTGTGAGGACTAGCCGCCCTGCTAAATTCAAGGATCTGCTTGTCCACTTGCTGACTTTGTCCTTTAATTTATTAGTTACAGACTCCCAGATTTCCTTGCTCAGAGGTTTGTTAGTGAGGGGTCTTCCTAGATATTTTGAGGGAAGATGATCTCTTTGAAAGCCTCGAACTCTGGAGAGATTTCTTTGAATTGAAATATCAGTATTGAAAAAGAAAACTTTGATTTTGTGAGGCTTACCTTAGTACCAACAGCCATTGTTAACTCATACAGGATTCGTTTGAAAGCTTTGGCTTCCTTGACTATAGTAGTGCCCTGTAGCATAGTGTTGTCCACAAATTGTTGATGGGTCAATGTGTCCCCATTCTGAGTGAGTCTAAGTCCTTGGATATTTCCTTCCTCCTTGGTTGAAATGATCGCCCTACCCAATCCTTCCATCATGAGAATGAAGAGGAAGGGGGAGACAGGATCTCCTTCTCTGAGGCCTCTCGATGGCCTGAAGTTTCTGGATGGAGAGCCATTAAGAAGAATTGAACAACTGGCAGTGGTCAAAAGAGCCATGACCCATCTTATCCAATTGTGGTCAAAGTCGTATGCTTTAAGAACTTCCCTAATGTAAGACAAACTTAGCTTATCATAAGCTTTCACTATGTCGAGCTGTATTATCATACCTAATTGCTTATTGGTCTTGAGGGAATGCACCACTTCATGAGATTGAATGATATTATTGAGAATTTGTCTACCTTCCACATATCCAGTCTACTCCTCTGACACGAGTGTTGGGAGAAGGGGTTTCAGTGTATTAGCAATTACTTTGGAAATGATTTTGTACACCACATTGCATAAAGCTATGGGTCTGAATCTATCTGGAGTCATGGATTTTTCCTGTTTTGGGATTAAAGCAACGAAGGATTCATTAAGTGCTCTTAGAACTGTTTTAGATTTTCTCGAGAACTCCACCACATCCAGAATGTCATGTTTGACAATTTCCCAGCATGTTTTGAAGAAGTCTACATTGAAACCATCTGGGCCTGGATCTTTCCCATTATGCATCTCTTTGATTACTTCATTGACCTCTTCCTCCGTCATTGGCCTCTTGAGATTATGATTGTCTTCCCTGGTTACCAGTTTTGGAATATGCTGAGTAAAAATTTTAGCAAATTGAGATCTGTCTGCCATGGTCTCCTCTGCAATACGCTGAAAATGTTGAACCAGTACAACTTCCATGTCCTTGTGAGGATCTTGTTCTATTCCTTGAGGATCTATAAGTTTTGTGATCCTATTATGTGCCCTGTGTTCCATGGTAGATTTGTGAAAGAACCTAGTATTTCTCTCCCCTTCCTTAATCCATTGCACTCTGGA
This sequence comes from Pinus tabuliformis, assembly GCA_031772625.1. NCBI lineage: Eukaryota > Viridiplantae > Streptophyta > Pinopsida > Pinales > Pinaceae > Pinus > Pinus tabuliformis. The sequence goes on along the minus strand of CM062819.1, from coordinate 355,465,212 downwards.
TTTCTCTCTCTAGAAGATTTCCTCTTGCTAGTATTTGTTATCCCATTCTTATTGAAGTGAGTCCACTTGCATTTTCCTTTCCTCTGTGAAGCCTTCTGTGATGAGAATTTGATTAATTTCCTGTAAATTTTTTTCCACTTCTCCTTTGGCTTTGAAGACGTTTCCAAACTCATTTTTATTCCATTATTTGAGCTTTCTTTTAATGTGTTTGAGTCTCTGATGCAGGCGGAACATTTTTGTGCCTTGGGTGTGTATTTCTTTAGCCCACCATTTTCCAATCTTAGTGATGAAATTAGAGTGAGTGAGCCAGACATTTTCAAACCTGAAAGGCCTATTCCTCAGGGTTCCAATAAAGGAAGCTTCCGGCTGGATGGGCCAGTGGTCTGAGCCTCTGAAAGGGAGGATGAAAGCTGTCATGATGCGACCGATGAGAAGGAGATGCTCCGAGATTATGAATCTGTCTAATCTCGAGGCTACTTGGGAATTTCCTCCTCTTTTGTTGTTCCACGTGAAGATGCCATTTATTGTATCCATATCCACGAGTCTCATATTGTTTAGGAAGTTTTGGAAGGCTATTGAGTCTCTACGAAGTGCTCTGGTTCCTCCTTTTTTCTCTATGAGAGATTTGATCATATTGAAGTCCCCTCCCAAAATCCAGGGCATTGTTGGGTGTCTTTCTCTTAGTTCCTCCAGAGAGGTGAGGAGCCTGAGTTTATCTTCCAGTAGCTTAGGACCATAGACATTTGTGATCATGTAACAATCCTTGTCCCCCAAAGGTTGGATAACCAATGAAAGGTGGTTTTTGGATGCCTCAGCATCCAGGATTCCAAATTTCTGAGGATTCCATAGAGTGAGAATTCCTCCAGCTGAATTATTTTCTTTGACTTCTAGGTACTCATACTTAATCAGCCATTTGCTATGCTTTTCTCTAATTTTATCTACTGAGAATTTTGTTTCCTGTATAAAAACCATATCTGGTTTTTCTTCTCTTATTCTGTTATCGATATTTCTTTGTTTTCTTTTGCGCCCTAGTCCTCTAATGTTCCAGGTTGTAAGCTTCATAATGATGGGTTTGTAAAAGAGTAACTGGTGAGATCTTTCATCTTACCTGAATTAATCATGAGTTTTCCACACTTTGTCAGCAGTTCATTCTGTCTCTTCCTTCCTCTTTTCTTGCCTGGGTTCTTGGTGGAGTGTCCTGATATTATCTCCATTGATTTAACCCCTCTATTCTCCTAGCTATCATGGTTCCTTTTGACTCCTACAGCCTTTGTGTGAGACCTTTGGAGGAATAACTGTTGTACTCTGTCAAACTCCTCTTGTGGTAGAGAGTCAATTCCTTTATTGCTTCCCTGCTCTAGAAACATTTCTAGTTCAAGGTTCTTCCTCTCAAGGATCTCCTGTAGGTCTTGGTCCTCCGTGCCTCCTTCACTTAGGGTCATATCATGGTCCCTTCCAAGTTCCATAGTGCTTGACGGGTCCTCCTTTTGTTCATTGTATTCTTGTATGATTTCCATGCTGTCCTCTTTTTCCTTCTCTCTATGATAGTCCTCTGGTTTCTTATGCATTCCATTTTCTCCTCCTCCTTCTTGTAAAATTTCGAAACTGTTATGAATTGGTATCTTGCTTTCACTAGGTTTCTTTTGGGACTTTTTCCCCCTCCTTTCCCTCTACCTCCCACTTTGGTGAAACCTTCAGGGTCTTTCCCTTTGTTGGTTTTTGGGTGGTCCTCCCTTTTTTTGAGTGGGCAATCTCTGAAGAGGTGCCCATGTTCATGACATTTACGGAAACTGAATGGGATGTGTTCATAATCGACTGCCTGTACCCATTCCTTGTCATAAACTTCTAGGATGACTTCATCCGGGAGTGCTTCTAATAAGTCCATCTATACACATATGTGAGTAAAGGAGGTATATTTCCCTCATAGAGTCGCCTCTGATATCTTTATAAAATGCCCTAATTTGTTACCTATAGCTTTTAAAGATTACAACAGCCAATAATCTAAAGGTAAGGAGTATAATCTAATCCATACTGGAACTGATGTGAATGTTTCTTGCTTCGGAACAAAGTTCATCACCCAAGGTCACATGTAAAGGCCTGCGGCAGCATAGAAGTAGGGTTATCCTTCGAAAACTCTGTCTTTCTCCTCTAGGTTAGTGAAAACCACCGTGAATAAACCCTTGGAGCCAAGATGTAGATTTATTTCTCCCTTTGGTTTCTAGTTGTTTCTTATCCATGTGTACAATGCTTTCTCCATGGGCCAAATGCCCATGAACTTGCAAATGACCGCATAAGTCGCCATGTGATCTCTGTGCACTTGTAGTGCATGACCATTTAAGACAACCCGAGGTTTAATGTTGGCCTTGGGCTTGCAGGGTCTTGTCACAGACATTTTCTCAGTTCTATGACTACTGTCGCCAGGATTCGTTTCCCTCCTAGCTTCCTTGTGGGTCCCTTCCTTTTCATGGGAGTTGCTGCTTCCCAGTTTGTGAGTGCCATTTGTCTTTGTCTCTACCTCCATTGGTTTTCGGAAATTGTTCAGACTCGCCTCTTTGCTTCTGTTTGAAACCACGTTACTATAGGAGGGAGTGGAGCTCCCTCCTCCAAGTCCCTCCATTGATACCAGCTCGTTCCTGTCGCCCCCTGTTCAAAAACCTAGTGCCTTAGAGCTCTTGAGTTGAGCATCCTTCATTGGCCATATTGTTGGCTGTTTGTTTTCCTTTTCTACAAACAAGAGTAGGGATGATAATCTAGATTGTAGTGAGGAAATTAGTAACCTAATTTAGGAGGATTTTGAGTCTCCAACTGTGAGAATCCTTGTTTAGAGGAGTTCCATTAAGAATTTTGATGATAATTTTTATAACCATATTTTAGTCCACTTCGAACATAAATTTGGTGTAAGCCTCGGGCTTGAGTGATCCTCATTCCTTCTTCTAGCACCTTCAACTGAGCTACATTATTGTTGTTGTGTCCCATGGTCCTAGAGTATATATAAAGAGGATTTCCTGAGTGATCTCTAAATTCTCTTCCAAACGCTTCCCAATTAGGGTTTCCTTTTGATGCCTTGTCGAATTTTAACTTGAGGAAACTTGAGGGTGGTGGGGTTCAGAAGGAGGGATTAGAAGGGGAGATAAGGGATTTAAATTGTATTTTTCAATATATATAAATGGATTCAACACCTTAATAACAAAAAAATTTCATTTAAATGTCTATATATATAGAAATAGGTAGAGAATTAGTGTATTCAAAAGTAAACTAGTCACCAAAAAACATTATTAATGTGGACAATGTGGGCCACAAATAAAAAGTAATTTCAATGTTAATTATGTATATATTATATAAAATTAATTGAATATAAAATCTATTTTTTGGTTAAATCCATTTATTGGCTTGTTGCACAAAATGAAGTAGATGTGTAATTTCTTCCATGCTTAGTGTGGAGTTGACAAGTGGCACGTGCACACATACACAAAGAACCTATATACATCCATATTAAAATCAAATATATCAAATGGAGGATCAAACATCTTAAGGTGGAAAAAATTCCTCAGTTTTGCAATTTAAAAGAGGTTTGCACATCTAAAAATTTGATCCTTCTCATAATGATAAATTATGGGTTAAGATGGATCTAGATCGCTATTGATTTTGACAATGATATCAACTTTTAGAATGATACTTTTATCATTTTCAATAGGATTTAGTTTTTTTAATGACATTTTAAAAATATATTTGTTTATGTATAGGAAAAGATATAACCAAAAACATTAGTTATGACTATTTAAAAATACAATGAGGATACCAAGACATTAAAACACATTACTTTTAGTTATGCATAACACATATTAAACAAGTGCTACATGGTAGCTTGTCCCTGCGGGTTAGTAAAAGAATAGTGAAGCTATGTGCTATATATTAAAGGAATTAGTTACTATGGTTTTTTAACATGGTTGAATTATATGATTTGATAATAAATTTATTCATTTTTAATTTATTACATAAAGAGTGTAATGATCTTTTTTGAAAAATTGAAACTATAGTTCCTTCTTAATTTTGAAGCATAATTTACAATTGTTTTTCATAATTTAACATTTATCTTAACAATTATCATATTTCCTAAAAATATAATATCAATTTAATTTATTGTTTAAATCTTGGAATTAGATGTTATTTTAATTTTAAATTAAAAAAATGATTATATTCCCTATTTGGACAATTACATAATTGACTCTTAACTTTCCTAGCTTATGAGGATCTTAAGAATTTAGCCCTTTTAGGTAAGATATATTTATCATGTACCAATGAATTTTGAAAAGCACATGTATAATGTACCCAACATTAAATTGATTATTCTCGATTTTCATTTTACCATGACCAAAATAAGGATTTACTCACTTGTTAACATATTAAACTATACGGCTAGTTCTTACTGATTAAACTATATGGCTAGTTCTTACTGCTTTATAAATTTAATGGTACTATTAATTTCTATGTGCACCATACAGGAAACAATTGGTCGGGCTCAAAATCTTATTGCCTCATGGAACATATTGATATGCACTTGCTTCCGAGTATTTGTAGGTTCAATGTCATTCTAATATGCGTTCGAACATGTGCAACTTTTCTCCAGTCCACATAAACTTATATATAGGGGTCTCAACTTTGCAGGTGTTGAGATTTTGAAGTTTAAAACATATCAAACTATATGGCAAGTTCTTACTGTGAGATTTTGAAGTTTAAAACAAAATTCAACTGCAGTGAATTTGAAGTTAAAGAAAAATATATATAGGGGTCTCAACTTTGCAGGTGTTGAGATTTTGAAGTTTAAAACAAAACTCAACTGTAGTGAATTTGAAGTTAAAGAAAAAATATGAATGTTGAGAAACAGAAAAGTAGAATTTGGAACTTTGTAGAAATAAATTTATAAATTAAACTTATGTTATAGGAATGAATATTCCCTTTAATAAATAAGGAAAAGTAATTTTATAAATTAGAAAATTTAAAATAAACAACAAGAGCAGAACCTGACACCCTGTAGATCTCAAACCTAACATAGTTTGTCAATTGCATAACCAGGTTTTGAGAACCAGCTACCTTATTGATTGTTTCCATCTTGGTATGAAGACTTCATATTTCTCACATGCAGACAAGAATATTATCCTTATCCGATCTGAAAGAGGTTTTATTGTATATTATGTAATATGTATGCAACGATTATTGTGGATGTTCTGACCTTTTTTTGTGTGTTGATGAACATAGTTCACTGACCACTTAATGTTTTAATTTTATTTTAGGTTTTCGAGCACATTAAACATCATATCTACTTGCAGAAGTTCATTTATAGTTGACAGAGAATAAGTAGACAAACTAATTGGCTTGCTGTGGTCAGTTATAACAGTGATTGATGTGGTCAGTTACAACAGTGATAGTTGGAGAGGTTGCCTCCAATGCACGTACCAATAGTGTGTATGATGCTAGTATTTTCACTGCACGCAGTGACGCACACGCAACTACGACTGCGAGTAATACACAACGCAAACAACTGCGAATGTGAGCAATACACAAAAATATTTGTCTTGACAGTTACATTTGTCCATTAGTTCTATTTATTTTATATTTATTGGTTGTAGTTTTTGGAAAGAAAACATGACAGGAATCACGACATTGTTGTGAGTTTCTTTTGGGCTGTTGGTGTTGCAAGCTGTAACAATTATGCGAATTAATGAACCAATTGATATGTTAGATACATCTTCTCTTAGATATGGTTTACAGATACTCCTTTACTACCATCCTAGCATCTTGACCAATTGTAGGTGCCCCACAGTTGGTAAACTTTGATTACCCAGACCAAGAAGCATAAATCAATGTTTCGGTATTTTTCGTAGTAGGGATGTTGGTCTTTGCCCCCGCTAATGTCTGAAATACATTTCTCCCTTCGCTTGGTTGTGCGTTTCTGCCATATGTTTAACTGTCCTCTAACAATTTTTTTTTGCACAGTTACTAATGTTACTAGTAACTACCAGTACTGGTTAGTAAACCGCAGAAGGAATGAAGGTCATCTAGCTTATCGATCCGACCAAAGGACAAAGCTACATAGATATGGTGAATGAAATTTACTGGCTATGGTGGTGCCATTTGTAATGGAAAATCAAAGTCCGGACTAAGACTAAGGCTAAGTTATAGAAACTGCAACATGACACAACTCCCCGTGCAATGACCAATAACATGTAAAAATAGATAGCCAATCATATTACAAATAAATTTCAACAAAATAATTACCATAAAATATAAAAATAATTTTCCAAAGTTAAACTTTAGAAAAGTGAAAATAATATGAGAGATTTGACTGACTTAATAGAAGTCATCCATTCACCTATTGCAATATCCTAGCCTAGCAACAATGATAATAATGGATTTAACAAAACTTATAAACTTGTTGGTGTGGTCATGACTTTTACAAGGGAAAAAAAACGTGTGTAGCTTTTTGTTTTTTTGTTTTTTTTAAATAAATAATTTTTTCATGTAAGAAATAAAACACATTATATTACATGATTTATGTAATGATACACATAATTAAAATTAATAAATAAATTAATAAATATGTAAAATAAAATATTTTTTTGTTTTGTTTTTGTTTTGATAATTGTGATTATTCTATAAAAAAATATATTTTCACGTAGAAAGAATACTTGAAATTATTATTTACATAATGTTGTAATTTAACGAGGCTACAATTTTGCCCTAAAAAATAACAAAAGTTCTGACAGGATTTTGAAAATACTTAATATAAATTTTTGGAAATCCTGGTTACAATTGTCAAGTTTCAGGATTTTGGTGCCTCATGGCTTCTTGATGGTGCTAAATCCATTTTCACTATAAAAAATCATTAAAACACTCACATAATTGGATTTCTTGAATTTTTTTTACTAGATTCCAATGAGAATTTCACCATCCAGGTGAAACTGTGGCCTTGATAGACAACACCTTTACATAACTAGATAAAATATCATAATGTTAATTTTTTATATAATTAAAACCTTTGAAGAGGGAAAAAATCCATGAACCTTTCCAACATGGTGAGTTTAGACAATATGTTAATGCAAAAGGAAATTTTGTACATATAAGAGTTTCTCACAATCAATATTTAGCAAATGACCCTCATGATTTTTAAATTGATATCATGGAACAATTAGGTGCTAAGGCATAGATCAATAACTCATTAATTGTAGTATGCTTGACTTGTAGAAAATATTAGAAGTGCGAAATATGTCAAAGATACCACATAAACTAACATAATCAGATAATAATAATAGAGATATTTTATTAAGTTCTACAATAATATTGCTCACTTGCCTCTTTAAGGGGGAAACCTCCAGTAGAGCAGAGATCAATTACACAAGAAAAGAAAAGACTTCCCTTACTATCTTCGATAATATATAGTTTCCTGAGACCCACACCTCTAATTACTCATGGCCCCTAGCATAATGCAGGTTAACCACTTTATTTATTAGCTCTGGCACATTCTAACTATTTGTGGTCCCTTTTCTTATAATTCAGGTCAACCACTTACAATGCTTATGGGTTTTATTTATTAAACTAACTAATCATGACTCGTACAAGGACTCTTGGGATTATTACACTAATAAAGGGGTTAGGATCAAACCCTAACACACCCTCCCCCTTTAGTAGGAGCCTTTTCCGCAAGGATGGAGCTGTGGAAATTTTTGGAGAATATTTGTTGGTTCCCATGTCATATCTTTTGGTAGGAAATTTTTCCACTGGATGAGGACTTCATAGTGAAACCATAAAGATGTTGTTATTGTGAATTCAGGGCTTGTTTCAGATGGAGCCAAATACAACCTTCCTCGTCTAATTCAGGCAATATAGCATGTACCTTGCAATTGTGCCTCACGACTTTCTTGAGGCAAGAGTCATGGAAAACGAGGTGGATTTTTGAAGTAGCCGAAAGGGCCAATTTGTAGCCAACAAATCCAATACGTTGAATCAACTAACAAGGCCCATAAAATTTTGGAGCTAACTTTTAAAAGCCCTTTTCTTTGAGAGACGTTTTCTTAGAAGGTTGGAGTTGAAGAAACACATGGTCACCCACTTCAAAATACCTTTCTGAGCAATGTTTGTCATCTTATTGTTTCATCTAGTTTTGCACTTTATGTTGATTATCCTTTAGAAGAGCGAAAGTAACAATGTAAACTTTGAAACGGGAACTGATACTGTTACCCGTTTCGTAGAGATAGCTAAAAAGTGACCTGATTTTGAAAATGGGTGATGCAGAACGCACATGTTTTTTCTAGAGCATAGTTTTTGGCACTTTAGTTTTTTTTATGTACATCACGTTTTAGAATGGTAGTGATTTTCATGCTGATTTTAAAAAGTGAGCATTCTGCATCACACTCCTTTTTTAAAAGCCCTGTTTTTTGGCTTTAAATTTTTTACTGTATAAAATGTAAATAATTATTTAGTAAATTTGATAATTTTTGAAGTGGTCATTTTCTTCACATTTTCTTGTTTTTTATTATAATTTAAAAAAAAAAATCGTGAGGTTTTTACTGTTTTGCATTTGTAAATTAGAAGGTCAATATTTAGACTTTTCGATATTCTACATATTTATACATCCTTAATTAATTTTTCAATCAACATGAAATAATTGTTTCTAAAAAACAATATTTTTTAACAATGGACATAAAAATAACCATTTTTAACATAAATATAACTAAAAAACTACACGTTTTGATAATTTTTTGTTAGAATTGACATGTCAAAATCACAATTTTTATACGATAATTTTAACTAAAAATGGTTAAAGAATAGCTTTTTCTATGAATTTCATGTCAAAAAAATAATAAAAATCATTTTTTTTTTCAAAAAATAATGATTAACTTAAAAATCAATGCAAAAATCACATATTACCAATATTGAACGTATAACAACCCTAATTGAGTGTTTATTCTTCTCATAAAATGTCAAAGTCAAAACATTGCAAAGCTTGATTTACAAGCATAACTTAAATTTAATCAACAACGTCACGTAATCCAAACTCTTCGTCCTCTAGAGTTTCATCATTGTCCTCTTGCACAATATTTTCTGTTTCGTTTTGCTCATTTTCCTCTTCTAATGGGTCTTTGATGTCTGCAAAACTCCCAATGTATGTCTTTCCAAACATTCCATGTAATTGTGGTTGGGGTTCCTTTGCCTTTTTTGCCACACGTGATTCACTAAAGTCCCCTTTCTTCAACCCAATTTCTTGCATTGCATCTGGAAGAAATTGAAGAGCATTAATTCTTTGCTAAATGAAATTGCATTGTACTGGATCTTTTTCAATTGCAATGCAATTTCTTCCTTTTTGAAGGCAACATGCTAGTGTTGTACCTAATTTTCAAGCACAAAAGAAATAATGAACTAAATTAGTACAATGACATATTAATTAAAAAAATAACATATTCAAATTCAATTCCATATAATAAAACTTACCTGAGCCAGAAAATAAATCCAAAACCCAATCTCCTTCATTTGAACAAATGTCTATAAGATAGTTAATCAATAACTGTGGTTTTTGATAAATGTTAACTATCTCTCCTTTTGCTTCTTTGTCTTCATATGTTAGTTTTCTCACAACAGCATCATAACTCAGTATTTGGCTATGACTCTTTCTATCTACCCGATTAAAAATCATAGACATATGGCTATCATCTTTTGCCCAACTATCAATATGAATGAACTCACAATCATTTATAAATTGTTGATATTCATTGTGAAGAAGATTTGACTTTTCCCTGTAACATGAAATAGTAGAAGTTAAATTAACTTGTACATAAATAAATTTTTCAACATTAATCAAATATACATTTTAAACGTCTTACCATGTAAGCTGCATCCTTGAATTTGTTTTCCCCTTGAAGCTTGACAATATCATTGCCAATTGTGTGTCTGAATGAAATGTCACAAATCTCCATAATGGTGATGACGTGACTTCTACAAATCCCGCAACCACTTTACTAAAAGCTTGATAAGTATAAGGGTCACTATCATAGTCAATGTTTGGAATATTGAAACCATGGGGAATATCTGCAATGACTAGGGCATAATCCCTTTTAGGTATGAGTTTAGCAATGTCTTCACAGTCGCCTTGTATTACTTGATATTGAATAGTGTCTAGCCCATTCCAAATGAAATGATTAAGAGTTGGATCAAGTTGAATATCCTTAATACGTTGCTTCCTCAGTCTTTCGATCTTTATCTTTTCGATAAAGGTTTTGAAACTATCTGGCACTCCATTATCATCCTTCCTCATCTTTTATAAAATAAACAAATATATGTGTAAGTTATAAATTTAAAATAGTACACAGGCGAATAAAAATGAATGTATAAATCAAGATACCTTTTTAAATGCAAGATAAAAAGATTTTAATGTTGATGTAGAACTTGGATCTGGATAGTTGCGTACGACATCATCCCAACTATCTTCATTCAACAATCTAACCATTTGTTCTTGAATTTTCATGTAAACTTTGTGACTGCATAGATAAAGTAACAAAAAGTTAATATAATGATATGTATAACAAGCATGTTTTATTTAAAATATAATTATAATCTAGAAATAAATAAAAATATTTCAAGAAACTTACTTTTGAAATTCTTCAAACATTTCCTCCAATGATAATTCCCCTGACCTCACACGAGATAATATTGTTTTGACAATTTTCTCATCTTTCACTCCTTGCATCGCCCTCCAAGGTGTGATAGTCATATCGTCTGGAAGATGCTTCATTTCAGGAGCTAATTTACTGTTGCCACATATGAATGGCTTAGACTTTTTGACCTTCTGGGTTTTAATGGCAATGTCTTCCCACATGCCAAAAATCTCATCAATCAACCTCCAAACATCTCCAGTTCTAAATGCCAATTGGAAAATGTTATCAACACCTCTGAATAAATCACTATGTTTGTTGCCATTTCCACCTTTTGGATTGGTTTTCTCTTCAATTTGATATCCTATTTCCATACAACATTCCTTTCGGAACTCTGCAGTAACTTTTGTCCTATACCCACCACATTTTTCTTCAAATTCACTATGAATAAATCTAACCCTTTGGATGAAAGTCATAGACATCCTATATTCATTATCTGAATTATGATCCCATGCCACTAACTTTGCTTCTGTATCAGATAAACCAGCGTAAATGATACATTTCATTGTTTCAAAACGTGGGTTATTAGGATATTCCTCCATCAATTGTCTTTGAGCTTCAACAGAATGGTTCCCCCCAAGCACATAATAGTTGTATTCAAAACATTTTGACTTATCAAATGCTTCTTTGTTGGGAACTTGAAGTGGATCAACAAGAAGAACATAACTAACCACATGAGCATATGGATTGTACCTCATCAATGTCTTCAAGTTGTGAACATGCAGATGATGTGGCTTTCTAACTTGATATTGACATTGTCCTTCACTTGTTTTATAGGTTTGCCTGACATTAAGCTGAAATGTGCGACCACCATCAATTAAGTTTCTCTTTTATCAAATTCTCTCGAATGACATTTTGTTTTGTTTTGATAATGCCATATTCTAAATCAGCTCCTGGTGTAATGATTTCTCAGCTTTCTTTTGAAGTTTCACTAGGTTCTTGACTGCTGGTAATGACTGCTTCGAAATCATCAACTCTACTTTTCTTGGTCATAACATTCCCACCAGAGTTATTCTTGGGCATTGTTACTTTTGGATTTTTATGGCTCTTCTCAGTTCCAATGTCATCTTCAGTAATGACAACATATGTTTCATCGTCAATTTCAACTTCATCATTCTCAAAAGTAACTTGTTTACCCTTGCTAGATTTATCCACCAGAGACCTTTTTTTCTGATTCTTTGGATGTAGTTTTGTAGCATTATCAATTACTTCATTTTGCCTTTTTTCCATATTTTCTTCTGACACTGAGTAAAAACTGCTGACAACTTTCATGATATCATTCTCAATGAAATGAATGCCTCCCAACTTAATTGAACAGCTTTCAACGAAATTCTGCCAAACAAAATATCATATGTCAATAAAAAACAAAGTTAAAAAATATAGTGAGACACTTTAAAAAACGCAAAATACAAATATAAATAATAATACTTACGATGTTTTCTGTCATCTCATCTACGATTTGACTACACAACTTTGTAGATACCTCGCTCGTGTCATACAATGAATATGATAGTTGGTATTTAACCCTTTCATGTGACTTGGGAGCCTTTGTAAGTACGTAAACAACTTCAGTGTCCGGTACCAAACACATATCTACGACTCTTCCCATCACCTCAAAAATTCCATTATCATTCGGTATATCGATATATAGATATATATTCACATTTGCGCTTTCTCTTTCTTTCACATACCACATTCTTGATGGAAATTTCACCTCTTTTGAATTCTTCCAGTCTGAAATCATCTTCTTATCACTTGCGGCACTTGAAAGATTTGTAGCCATGAGCTCAGGTGGAGTTCGTTCACCAATGTTTCTTTTAGTAGCACCTTTATGAGTCTTTGGTCCAGAAAGATTCACTGAAATTCTCTTTGATGCCATTTTCCTGAAAAATAGAAACACATAAATCAGTAAATAATAAAAACATATTAACTTAAAGTAACAACGAAAACATATCATAAATTTTAATCAACAATCGCACCACCCGCCCGCCCCACCCCTCCGGGCGCCCTCACCCGGCCGTCCGCCCGACACCCTCACCCACCCGCCCGCCTCATCCGAACCCCCCTCCGCCCGGGCTCCCTACCTCTTCCCACACTCGCCCACCCCGCACCTCCTCACCCGCCCGCTCCAACCCTCCCGGCGCCCTCACCCCTTCGGGCGCCCTCGCCCGCCCGTCCGCCCGGCGCCCTCACCCACCCACCCGCCCCAACCGAACCCCCCTCCGCCCGGGCTCCCTACCTCTCCCCCAACCTGCCCACTCCGCACCCCATCATGCACCCCTCACCCACCCTCTCAACCCCTCCTGGCGCCCTCGCCCGCCGCCCCGCCCGCCGCCCTCACCCACCCGCCTGCCTCACTCGAACCCCCCTCCGCCCGGGCTCCCTACCGCACCCCCTCACCTCGCACCCCTTAACCCGCACACCCCGCACCCCCTCACCCGCCCGCTCCAACCCGCCCACCCCACCCCTTTAGGCGCCCTCGCCCGCCTGCCCGCCCCACACCTCCAGGCGCCTTCACCCGGCCCCCGGCCCGGCGCCCTCGCCAGCCCCCCCGACCGGCGCCCTCACCCACCTGGCCGCTTCACCCGAACCGCCCTCCGCCCAGGCGCCCTCGTGCAGGGGCCACCCAAGCCGCCCACGCCCTCGCCCGACAGGCAGGGCGACCCTGCCTGCCGGGCGAGGGCGCGGGCAGCCCGGGTGGCGCTTGCACGAGGGGGGGCGCCCCCTCGTGCAGGCGCCACCCGGGCCGCCCGCGCCCTCGCACGGCAGGCAGGGTCGCCCTGCCTGCCGGGCGAGGGCGTGGGCGGCCCGGGTGGTGCCTTCACGAGGGCGCCGCCCTCGTGAAGGCACCACCCGGGCCGCCCGCGCCCTCGCCCGGCAGGGCGACGCCCTCGTGCAGGCGCCTCCCGGGCCGCCCGCGCCCTCACCCGGCAGGCAGGGCGGCCCGCCCTCGTGCAGGCGCCACCCGGGCCGCCCGCGCCCTCGCCCGGCAGGCAGGGCGACCCTGCCTGCCGGGCGAAGGCGAGGGCCGCCCGGGTGGCGCCTGCACGAGGGCGCCCAACCTCGTGCAGGCGCCACCTGGGCCGCCCGCGCCCTCGCCCGGCAGCAGGGCGATTCCGGGAATCGCCCTGCCTGTCGGGCGAGGGCGCGGGCGGCCCGGGTGGCGCTTGCACGAGGGCGGGTGAGGCGGGCGGGCGGAGGGCGGGTGAGGCGGGCGGGTGAGGCGGGCGGGCGGAGGGTGGGTGAGGTCGTGGGCGGAGGGTGGGTGAGGCGGGCAGGCGGAGGGCGGGTGAGGCCGAGGGCGGAGGGTTGGTGAGGCGGGCGGGCGGAGGGCGGGTGAGGCGGGCGGGTGGGCGGGTGAGGGCGCCCAGGGGTGGGTCGGGCGGGCGGGTGAGGGCGCCCGGGGGTGGGTCGGGCGGGCGGGTGAGGGCGCCCGTGGGTGGGGCGCCCGCGGGTGGCGGGCGGGGCGGGAGTGGCGGGCGGGGCGGGTGGGTGAGGGCGCCCGCGGGCGGGCGGGCGGGTGAGGGCGCCCGTGGGCGGGTGGGGCGAACGGGCGGGCGGGTCGTGGCGTGGCGGGTGGGGCGGGCCGGTCGGGGCGGGCGGGGGCGGGTTGGGCGGGCGGGTCAGGGCGCTCGCGGGCGGGTTGGGCGGGCGGGTCAGGGCGCCCGTGCCGTGCGGGCGGGCGGGTGAGGGCACCCGGGGGTGGGTGGGCCGTGCGGGTGAGGACGCCCGGGGGTGGGTGGCCCGCCGGAAGGGGTGAGGTGCCCGGGTGAGGGCGCCGGGAGGGGTTGGGCGGGCGGGTGAGGGCACCCGGGCCGGGCGAGCGGGGCGTGGGTGGTTCGACCGGAGGGGTGGGGCAGGTACGTTAGGGCGCCTGGGCTGAGCTGGGCAGGCGGGTGAGGGGGGACGGGGTGTGTGGGCCGGGCGGGTGAGGGGGCCCGGGCCGGGCAGGCGGGTGAGGGGGGACTGTCAGGGCGCCCGGAGGGGTCGGGCAGGCGGGTGAGGGGGGGCACTGTTAAGGCGCCTAGAGGGGCCGGGCGGGCGGGCGGGCGAGGGGGGGTGTGGAGCACCCACTGGTGTTAAGAAAATGAGGTTGACCAGGCCCACCATGCTCACGATTTTTCATGAAACTAATTTGATATGAAAGTTTTCAAGAAAAAAATTTAACTTACCTTTTAATTGCGAGAATTCTCCATTGATTATGTTGTTGATATCGATTTAGCTGCTCCACAAATTCACGACCTCTTTCAACGATTTTCAGAAAGCCTGGATGTGATGTTAGTAATAGTGATAATGAAATTTTAATATGTAAGTGAAGTTACAAGGATGTTTTACTGTGCGGTTAATATGGGATAATTTGTTTTACAATATTATAAAGTGAATATTATTGATTTGTTTTACAATAGGTTGAATGTGGGATAATTTGTTTTAAAATATTTTAAAGTGAATATTGTAGTATTGGAAAGCGAAATATTATATGGTTTAACTATTATAATAATTGTAGAAGTTGTAGTGTACAATTTTAATTATGATTTCATAGAAAAATTTAGTTTACATTTTCCAATAAATTGTAGAACAAAGTAATAAAGGTAAATAAATTTAACAGATTTTTTGGAGGGAAATATTTTCGCGAAACTTTTTGGAGGGAAATATTTTCGCGAAATTTTTTGGAGGGAAAATTTTTGGAGGGAAAATTTCATTCTTTAAGCTATATAATATCTTTAGGAGACTCTCCATTTGTATCATTCAACATCTTCTATTTGAAAGGGATGGATTGTTCTGATAGTGAAGTTTCGATTTATACACCATCAACTTCTGCATCGCGTAACACCTCTATTCATATTGATGAACATAGCGGGAATTCTTCCACTATGAATAGAAAGTCACTTCTTCCACTTAGTCCTGATTCTAAGGACTATGACAGTAGCACTGATGAAAGAGGGGATGGAGAATTTCAAATAAATAAAGAGTCACAGATTCCACTTAGTCCTACTTCTAAGGACTATGAAAGCCGCAGTGATGAAGAGCATGATGGTGAAGTTCAAAAGAACAGAGTGTCACGATGTCCACTTAGTCCTAATTCTGAGGACTATGAGAGCAGCAGTTTCGAAGAGCATGATGGTGAAGTTCAAAAGAATGGAGGGTCATGGTGTCCACTTAGTCCTAATTCTGAGGACTATGAGAGCAGCAGTTTTGACGAGCATGATGGTGAAGTTCAAAAGAATGGAGTGTCACGGTGTCCACTTAGTTCTAATTCCGAGGACTATGAGAGCAGCAGTTTTGAAGAGCATAATGGTGAAGTTCAAAAGAAGGGAGTGTCACGGTGTCCACTTAGTCCTAATTCTGAGGACTATGAGAGCAGCAGTTTTGAAAAGCATAATGGTGAAGTTCAAAAGAAGGGAGTGCCACGGTGTCCACTTAGTCCTAATTCTGAGGACTATGAGAGCAGCAGTTTTGAAGTGCATGATGGCAAATTTCAAAAGAATGGAGTGTCACGGTGTCCACTTAGTCCTAATTCTGAAGACTATGAGAGCAGCAGTGATAAAAAGCATGATGTTGATTTTCAAAAGTATGGAGTGTCAAAGTGTCCACTTAGTCCTAATTCTAAGGACTATGAGAGCAGTAGTGATGAAAAGCATGATGTTGATTTTCAAAAGTATGGAGTGTCAAAGTGTCCACTTAGTCCTAATTCTAAGGACTATGAGAGCAGTAGTGATGAAAAGCATGATGTTGATTTTCAAAAGTATGGAGTGTCACGGTGTCCAGTTAGTCCAAATTCTAAGGACTATGAGAGCAGCAGTGATGAAGAGTGGGATGATGAAATTCAAAAGATTGGAGTACCACAGTGTCCACTTAGTCCTAATTCTGCGGACTATGAGAGCAATAGTTATGAAGAGCGTGATGATGAATTTCAAAATAATAGAGTGTCAATGTGTCCTCTTAGTCCTAATTCTGCGGACTATGAGAGCAGCAGTGATGAAGGACAGGATGATGCACTTAGTCCTAATTCTAATGAGTATAAAGGTAGCAGTGACAAAGGACGGGATGTAGCATCTTCAATAAGTAAGTCACATTTTCAACGTAGTCCTATTTCTATGGACTATGAGAGTAGCACTGGCAATGCATATGAGGAAGAATATCCATTAAACATCGAGTCAGATTTTCCATTCAGACCGAATTCTAAGGACTACGACAGTAGCACTGAAGAAGCAGAAGATGAAGAATATCCTCCAAGTCAATATTTGAAAAGCAAGGATGATCATAGTGTGGATAACGTTCCTCTTAATGATGATGAAAAGCCTTATACAAATCATGATGAAATGATGGAGATGTTGCCAAGAAACATTGTATCAAGGAGTAGGAGCAGACCTTTTCGTATCAATGCAAGTTTTTCTAGTTATACAAGGGGTAGAGCAGAATATCTGACGAGAAGAAGTTCTATTAGTGCTCTCATTTGAAGTGAATGTTGCCAAAAAGATTGCTTGAAACATATGGATTTCAAATTTGCATTAGAAAGCAGGAAGAGATATTTGTCAATGAATAAAAGCATGCAAAATTCATATTTAGTTGGGTGCATGCAATCTACATTGTCAGGTTATGATTATCATATTGGGACTTTTTTTATCTGTAGAAAAGGTTTCAAAATGTTTCATTCGATTGGAAATTTTCGTCTCTCGAGAATTCAAGAAAATTTGGAAAAGGATCCCACATTTTATTCAGAAGTACGTCATAAAAGACAGTTTGGTCCATTATCAAATACTGCAATGTCATGGATGAAAGATTTATTTTCAAAGCATGGAGAGTGTATGCCAAATGGAGAGACAATACATATTCCAGATAATTTTTCAAGACGAGAAATCTACAACTTATACAAAGAATATGCAGAAGGTGCTGAGGGACATGGCCAATTTATTACATATCAATATTTTGTGAAGGTATGGAAGAAAGAATTCAACAATGTCCGTATTCCTAAGAAGACAAGGATGGGGATTTGCAGTACATGTGCTTCTCTTAAATCAAAAAGGGACAAAAGTGAAGGCTCAGAAAGAGGTAAGCGTTTATAACTTTAACTTTTAAAATTGTATAGTCATCAACTATGAAAACATATTTCTTAATGAATCTCTTTTATGTTGTGTAGATTTAATTGTCAAACAACTTCAGGAGCATCGCGAACAACAAACAAACGAAAGGAAGAAGTTGTACAAGCATCGAAAAAAGTGCTATGATAATCCGAATAAATATTTGGGTTTGATAATTGATGGTATGGACCAGAAGAAAACACTTTTACCACATTTTGTTCGCACACCCAAAAATTTACAGGAGGAAAGCTTTATTCAATTTCACTTGGTCGGTTGTATGGTCTTCAATGGGAAAATGTTGCCAAGGGTGTACTTCACAGCTCCAAATATTCATAATGATGCAAATCTGACCATAACTATAATTCATGATGTGATTTCTCATTGGTCTGGTAATCTTCCTGAAGTTTTGTATCTACAATTGGACAACACTTGCCGTGAAAACAAAAATCAGGTTGTTTTTGGATATCTAAACATGCTTGTTGAATTGGGAATTTTTCAGAAGGTAAAGGTTGGTTTCCTTCTTGTTGGGCACACTCATGACCATATTGATCAGATGTTCAGCCGTTTTTCAGTCACATTGAGGAGGAAGGAAGTTGGTAGCTTGCCATCACTAATTGAATGTATTAAGAAATCATACATGCTAGAGCCTACTTTTGATGTGTTGGAAGAAACTATTGACATGCGAACATTTATTCTGGGATCATATGGTGAGGGGAGATGCATTGAACAACTTAATGACATTAGCTTCCAACATCAATTTCGTATCAAAAAAATTGATGGGAAAACACTAATATGGGGCAAGAAGTATTCAACTACTATAGAATGGGCACCGTCATCAGGATTGCAATTTTTGAAGTTCATTCCAGATCATCCAATATTTGCATCAAAAATATTGTTATTACAATCAGTTGGTGAAGTTCAGAATGAACGTAGACAGAACAGGGCTATAAATTATTCTGATTGCCTGGAAGAAATTAAAAAATGTATTAGATATACATATGAGTACTTTGACATTGCTGATTCAGTTTGGTGGGAGTCGTTTTTCAATAATCAAAGTGATATCATTTCGACAACAATAAATGAAGATATACCTTTGAAAAATCCATTTATTTGGCCACATAATGTGTCGAATGAACATGAGGAAGTAAACATTGTTGAACAACAACAATCTCAAGGTATTATTAATTCTTCACAGGTAGAGGAAAGAGAGATGTATATTGGTTCCAGAAGATCTCGTGCACAACGTGAAGCAATGGAAGACCTTTATAGGGGTTCAGTACAGGATATTAAGGAGGGTTGCATGATTGCAGTGCTAGCAGATGGAGATCCCAATGGCTATCCATTTTGGGTTGCTAAAGTTATAAAGGTCTTTACAGAAAATGAGGATGTTACAAGTGTTGAAGTACATTGGTATGCCACAAATACACACCCATTCAATGGTGTGTATAAGCCAGAGATGGTAGTTGACAAAAAAAATGGCGGAAAAAGAAAAAGAAAGGGTACAAATGTAAATCGCCGCCACACAGACATATTAAAATTGGAGGATGTAGACATACTTGTTTATGACTTCAATTTAACAAAGAGAGGAACTCTTCGCTTCAAGACGATAGAGATTCTGAAAAGGTTGTTACCAGAAGGAACAGTGTTAACATGGGAGTCACCTGAAACTAGTCGTAGATCTAGAAGAATTTTGAAACCTGAAATGTTGGGCATGCATGTGGACTCAGATGGGGCACTAGTTGATGAAAGAGAAGAATACGGAACATCTTCATCAGCATCCAGTCACTCATCTGAAGATGTGAATTCTGATGGTGTGCTAGAAAACATGAGTGATTTTGAATAGTTGTTTAAGACAGTTTATATAACTGATGTATGCATCGTATCTTCAAATAAAATTAATGTTTTCCATATGGTGTTAATGAGAAGTTATGAGGCATTTTTATGTTGTTGGATTATATGTCTTAGTTATGATAAATTTTATTGTTTAAAATATCTACAATGCAATATTAAATTAGAGATATAAAATATGTTTTATTCAATATACAAATAATGACTTTTGAATGCATTTAGTGATGTAATTTTTTCATAATGTCATGGTTTTTTTTTTATTTTATAGTTGAAAAAATTTCAATTTTTTTTGTATCTAGCATGTTATGGTTGAAAACATGTTAAATTTATACTTAGGAAAGAAAAATGATATTTTGCCAAAAACATTAGTGTGTTTTTTCCCGCATAAACAACTTTGTTTGACACATAGAAATTTGGTTTTATTAGCATTTTTTTTAAATACTGAAAATTGACCCTAAAAAAAAAATCATTGTTCCAGTGTCATCAGTTTCATTTTGAAGCTATATTTTGCACGAAAATTTCATAGTAAATTCTGTAGTCACTGCCAATTTTAAAACATGTTCAAAATTGACGCCTAAAAAATAAAAACATCGTTCCAGTATACACACTTTTCGTTTTGAGCACTGTTTTTGATGTTTTTTTGGGGTTTTTTGGCCAGAGTTCCCGTTTTGAGTTTATAGTTCCCGTTTCAAAGTTTACATTGTTAAGTGGTGACTCAATTATGAAGCTACTTATCAACTATCTAGACTTTAGAAGATCCAAAAAGATAATAAGTTAGAAAATGTGGTAGTTGGCCATACATCAACTCATACCGTGTCATGTTGGTTACTTCATGATAATTAGTATTATACCACCATTCTTCTAAAGGTAACCATTGCACCCATTAATGTTGTTTATCTAAATCAAAACTCCACAAATAGGTATCCAAATATTTGTTTACCACTTCTATTTGACCATTGATCTAGGGATGATATGCTACTCATTTGGATTTCCATGCCATGTAGCTTGAACAACTCCTAACAAAAATTTCCAGTGAATTTAGGATCATCATCAAGCATAATAAAAGTAAGCATGCCATGTAGTTTGAAAATTTGATCCATGAAGATTTGCGTCATCAAAGCTAGAGTGAACAGGTGTGGTAAGGCACAAAAATGGGGGTATTTGGAGAGTAGATACACTGCCACCATGATCAATGACTTGTTTCCTGATTTAGAGATATTTGTAATGAAATCCATGGAGACATTCATCCATATAGAAGTGGGTAGTGGAAATGGTTGTAAGGTTCCCAGAGTCATCATTGTTTCCCCCTTGTTGCACTGGCATTAATCACATTAAACAAGAAATGTAAGAATTTATTGTTTCATCCCTTCCTAAAAGAAGGAGCGATATCCTTGAGCATAAGTATTATGAAAGCCTAAATGTCCTATGATCGGTGAGGTTTATATCTCTTCTAGGATGTGTGGTTTGAGAGTGGAGTTAGGAGAGAGAGCCACATGATCCTTATATCAAATAATATCTTCCTTCTATGTGTAACCCATTGGGAGGTTAGGATTTGCTTGTAACCTTTGGATTAGCTGGGAAACATATGGATGGGAAAACCATTCTTTGTGTGTACCCTCAGTCCAATATGGTATGGTCAAGGATAATTATAAGAGGGCGTCATCCTCCTCAAATTGTTGTGACAAGGAATCAACCAGAACGTTGTCTCAACCCTTATTATAAGCTATCTCATAGTCATAACCCAACATTTTGGTAAGCCATTTATTTTGTTGTGGAGAGGATAAGTGTTGCTCCAAAAAATAGTTCAGATTATGATGGTTAGTTCGGACATGAAAACATCATCCAAGGAATTGTGGTTTCCAAGTGTCTACTACATGTAGGATGACCATCATTTCTTTCTCATTAGTAGATTGATCCAAATTATTTATACTTAAATGGTCACTTGTGAAGGCTATTTTCGACCTTCTTGTATTAAGATTGCTCCAATTCTGGTCCCTGAGGTATCACATTCGATCACAAAGGGTTTTGTAAAATCAGGGAGGGACAAAACCATGGTGGAACACATGGTCTGTTTGAGATCCAAGAAGGCATGTTGAGCTACCTCTGTCTAGAGGAACACATTTTTCTTAAGAATATTCATTAGGGGTTTAGAAATGCATCCAAAATTTCTGACAAATTTGCAATAGTATCTTAAGAGACCCAAAAATCCTCTCAGACTTTTCGAGATCCTAGCTTGTGACCAATCTTGCAATTCCTAAATATTTTTTGGATCCACCTATACTCCTTCATGGCCCACAATGTGTCCCAAGTACTCCACATCTTCCTTTCAAAAATAACACTTGGAAATTTTGAAAAATAATTTATTATCCTTCAAAAGTTGCAATACCTGGTCTATATGTTGAAAATGTATTTCCCATGTATTGTTGTAGATGAGTACATCATAGAAAAAGACCAGGAAAAAAATTTCTAAGATATGTCTTGATAAGGTGATTCATGAGAATTTAAAAGATGGACGAGGCATTAAAAATACCAAAGGGTGTAGAAATTACCACTATAGATCACCTGATAATGCAATATACTAAATAAAAATACTAGATCTACTTATACAATCAAACTTTGCGGAAGCTTAATCAATTTGAGCTAGATCAATCAAAACACATATAACAGAGAAGAAGAAATCATACACATGAAACACAGAAGAATACTCTAGGGAAAGCCTCAGCTAAAAACCCCGATCTCTGTATTATCATACAAGTGGAAATATGTCTAAATTACAAAAAACTTTAGGTCACAAGCTATCCAGCTCTCAGTACAATCCCTCTGCTACTCATAGACAGTCAAAGGCTTCTCAAAAACCTTCTCCTCTACCCTCCAAGCCTCCTATTTCCTTGCACAGTTTCTCTTGGGGTCCAATGCTGCCACCTGTGTGAATTCACCTCTCACACAACTCACCAAACTCAAAAGTAACTACGCAATCCTAAAGGAGATAATTCCTTCTGTATGGGTGAGTTTCCTATATAGGAAAACTCCTCCAACTGATAGTACATTGTCCCATCCTCTGATCTCAACTGCGTCACTGAATAAACTGACCTGCATGAGTTATTTATGAGAGAATATCCAGTTATCTGAAGTACACTAGTTACATGCAGGCATGCATTAACTAACTGAACTCACAATCAGTTCCACAAACTGTTGGAACTAATCTAACTGGACTTAGCTCAGTTAACTGAGCTAACTAATTACAACTCAAAGTACAAGTTATCTTGATCTCCTTAATTAAGGGATAACTTCCTCAATCAAAGCGATAACTGTTGCATGTCTTCACATAGACTTCATGTTTTATTTTCTCCAACTAATTAACTCAAGGTGAATTAATTAATTATTTTTCAAATAGATGCTAAGTGCAAACTCAAATTTTAATTCTCAATTTTAGTTCAGGGACTAACTAAACTTGGAATGTATCCCGAAATGCTATGTATAGCAATGCTATTTTTAGAATTTCTATTTTATCATTCCTTGTTGCTATTTCCAACACTAGTACCTGAAATGCTATTTATAGAATTTCTATTTTTAGCATTTTTTGTTGCTATTTTCAACACTCCCTCTCAACAATAAAGGCATTGAACCCAATCCTGAACCTTTGGAATGTTCTGCACGCAACACTTCTCCCTACTGTTGTTGCTCCAACAACTCTATAAAAAAAAAAATATCCAACTTGAATCAGAATGATGCCTCTGTCATCAAAGTCTCTGACTACTATTTCCTTTGTCGACTGAAAAACTCTGCACCACTGTGCTCTTTAGTATCTGACTGCTCTAGCCTCTATCACTTTGATCTCTAACTGCATCAATCACACTGATTCCTTCTGCTGCATCCGTGTTGCTACTGGTCCTATCTCCCAGCATGCATCTGCACTGCATCTCCTCTCATCATGTTGCATCATACTGCCCAATGCTACACTGCAACTCAGTTACTGAGAAGTAAGTAATTGATCTCCCAATTGACCTCCCTATTGGGCTAGAAACATCCTTTGATGTTGAAGCTTCCTCTGCTGCTCCATCTGCATCTGTCTCTACCCACTCATCTAGTCCTGCTACTCCTCATCGGGACTTCCGTAGCAAGGTCTAATCAAAGAGGCTGGGTACCTCAAAGATCCTACCCATATTTCAGCCTTCTTGGGACTATCACTCCACATCGCCCCACCTCCTTCCAGGACGTATGGATGCATGTGATCCCTCTACCCACTTGGCTTGAAATTTCCCCCTACTGGATGTTTCTGCATGAGTGGATGGCTCCAATCTATCTCCTCTCGGCTTCTCCAGTTGTGGCTGCTCCACAACCTCCTAAAGCTGCTTCACCAATTGTGGCTCCTCCACAATTGTCTAAGACTTATTTTGGTGTTGCATGTTGAGAGGTAATGTACTCTCCTTCTCAACCACCAAGTCTCCAACAGTTGCCTTGCTCCTTAAGGCTTTGCATGCATCTTGAACCTCAAGAGAAAATAGGTTCTTGACTCGTGAACCAATCTGCTTCACCTGTCTCGTGGTGATGTGTCTAAGGAAAACCTTTCACTTACTGAATACTACATCATAGCCTTTGCCTTCCAGTATTGTGATCGATACCAAGTTTTTCCTCAGTCCTGGCACATACTTCACATATGTCAAGGTAATGCGAGCTCCATGCTCCCTCTGAAAAATAACTGTGCCTACTCCTGGGACACTATACTTTTCATCATTACCCATCTCTATGAGTATGTGGAGATCTTTCTCCTCCAAGGTACTGAATAAACTCTTATCGTCGGTCATGTGGAATGAAGCTCCACTGTCAAGAAACCAACCACATCCCACCATGGATGAAATCATGCATGCGAAGAGGGTGAAATCCAACTCGAACTATGAGGACAGTGCCTCACCTTCTGATCCATCCTTGGATCCCTTCCTGGATTTCTTCAGTGGACAATTTGTAGCAAAATGGCCCACCTCATGACAATGAAGCATCACACTTTCGATTTTTCAAAATTCTTCCCACCATAGGAAGAACTCGATTGGGGATGAGAATCCTTCTCCTTCCCTTTCTTTGCCTTACTCGCTAAGGCGCAATTTTCTTCATCCTCCTTGGATGAAGAACCATCTTTGGTGCTTCTCCTTATCTCCTCCTGCATCAAATCTGACCAAAGTCATTCCAAAAATGGAAGTTTCTCTTTTCCATTTACCGAGTCTTGGAAGCTATGCCAGCTCTTAGGAAGACCGAGGAGAGCAAGACTCACCATGTCATCATTGACTGTCATGATCCCTACACTTCCAAGCTCATCCCTGCAGGTGGTGAGCTTGTTCAGATATGTAGAGATCGTGTCGCCCTTTTCACACTTGATTTTCCGAAGCTTGTCTTTTAACGGCAACTTCCTCTGATCACTGTTATTCTGATATAGATCTTTCAATGTTTTCCACATTGAAAAGGTGTCTCCTTCCCATGGATACTCGAGACTATGTGGTCTTGAACTCCCTCCAGAAGAATTCTCCTCACTCTAGCCACACATTTATTCCATTCCGCCAATTTGGTAGCATTCGCCACTGCTGGCTTGGGGACTTCTTGATCAATGAAGTCCTTTAGACCGTTTTCCTCTAATACTAATTCCATGTGATCCTTCCAGGCTATATAATTCAAGCTGCCATCAAGGGCATACTCGAGTCTTAAATTGTTGAACGCCATTGGGGAAATTTGAGATGTGATAAGAATTCGAATTCTATAATCAGGAAC
This sequence comes from Pinus tabuliformis, assembly GCA_031772625.1. Lineage (NCBI taxonomy): Eukaryota > Viridiplantae > Streptophyta > Pinopsida > Pinales > Pinaceae > Pinus > Pinus tabuliformis. The sequence continues at coordinate 355,439,825 of CM062819.1, read as the reverse complement.
TTGAAACTTCGAATTTCTCCCTTATTTTTATACTAGTCTTCGCTTTGATCACCTTTGCTCTAATACCATGTAGAAATTCCCACTATAGATCACCTGATAATGCAATATACTAAAGCAAAATACTAGATCTACTTCTACAATCAAACTTTATGGAAGCTTAATCAATTTGAGCTAGATCAATCAGAACACATATAACAGAGAAGAAGAAATCATACACATGAAACACAGAAGAATACTCTGGGGAAAGCCTCAGCTAAAATCCTCGATCTCTATATTATCATACAAGTGGAAATATGTTTGGATTACACAAAGATTTAGCTCACAAGCTATCTAGCTCTCTGTAAAATTCCTCTGCTACTCATAGACAATCAAAGGCTTCTCACAAACCTTCTCCTCTGACCTCCAAGCCTCCTATTTCCTTGCGCAGTTTCTCCTGGGGTCCAATGCTACCACTTGTGTGAATTCACCTCTCACACAACTCACCAAACTTAGAAGTAATTGTGCAATCCTGAAGGAGATAATTCCTTCTGTATGGATGAGCTTCCTATATAGGAAAATTCCTCCAATTGATAGTACACTATCCCATCCTCTGATCTCAACTAGGTCTCTTACTGAACTGACATGCATGCATGAGTTATTTACGAGAGAAAATTTAGTTATCTAAAGTACACTAGTTACATGCATGCATGCATTAACTAACTGAACTCACAATCAGTTCCACAAATTGTTGGAACTAATCTAACTGGACTTAACTCAGTTAACTGAGCTAACTAATTACAACTCAAAGTACAACTCATCCTGATCTCCTTAATTAAGGGATAACTTCCTCAATCAAAGCGATAACTACTGCATGTCTTCACATAGACTTGATGTTTGATTTTCTCCAACTAATTAAATCAAGATGAATTAATTAATTATTTTTCAAACAACTGCTAAGATCAAATTCGAATTTTAATTCTCAATTTTAGTTCAGGGACTAAGTAACATTAGAATGTATCCCGAAATGATATTTATATCAATGATATTTTTAGCATTTCTATTTTATCATTCCTTGTTGTTATTTCCAACACTGGTACCTGAAATGCTATTTATAACATTTCTTGTTGCTATTTTCAACAAAGGGCATAACCAAAAATTCATAGTGAGCTTCATGGCTTCTGAAAGTTTTCTTGTGAATGTCTGGTACTTTCATTCTGATTTGGTGATCGCACAAAAAAAAATTCAACTTGGTAAAGATTTGGGCACCATGGAGTTCATCAAGGAGATCATCAACGACTGGAATACGAAACTTATCCTTGATGGTGAGCTTGTTGAGGGCCCTCAAATTGGGACACATGTGCCACTCCCCATCTTTCTTTAAGACCATGATCAGTGTGGACGAATAAGAGTTGGTGCTAGGACGAATCACACCTACTTCTTGTAGCTCCTTAATAATATTTTCAATATCATTCTTTTGTGTGAATGGATACCTATAGGGGAAAACATTGGGCGATTGGCTACCCAGAATCAATGGGATGCTATGATCGTGCTCACCTTGAGAAGGGGGTATTTCCTTGGGTTTTTAAAAAAGATGTTGATGGTGACTCAACACCTTTTGCAGATTTGGAGGAATGTTGGTAGGGGTTGATTCAATGGCTTGGACTGCATTAAATTGAGCAACTAATCCATGGTGTACCCTTTTTAAAATATTCTTCATTCTATCCAAGATGATGATGGTAGGAGCACCTGCCTTGAGTCCACAAAACGTATGAGTTTGTCCATTCTATTCAAAGCTAATATATAACTCTTGGGAGTCGATGGTAATAGGTCATAGTGTTCAAATCCATTCAACTTTGAGGACGATGTCACAACCTCTCATTTCAATGGCAAACAAGTGTGTTTTAAGGTGATAGTCCCCCATAGAGAGATTTATGTTCTCGCAACTTACTTTTCATTTTATTGTCCCTCCATCAGTTATAAGGATCTGGAAATAAGATATTTCGCTCACAAGATAATGCATGACCTCAACAATCTACTTATGGAATAAATTATGTGTGCTACGACTCCCAATAAATATCATCATCAGTCAATGCTTAATAAAGCCTATAATTTTAAGCGTTGCAGAGAAGAAATAGCTGCTAATACATGGAGTAATATGATCGATTCATCTGTGTTGTTGTAGTATCTATTGTAGTATCTTAAGGTTCCGCTGCATCTTTCCTAGACACTTCAGCGGGATGTGCCTCATCCTCTGGGCTATTATTAGTCATGGCAATTTGAAAGAACTTCAGTTCCTTGTTTTGTGGCCTAGGGAATATTTTTCAACACAACAGTAACACATTCCTTGTCTTCTCCTTTCAACCATTTCCGTTGGTGACACCTTTTACACCTTAAGGGTTTGGGCAGGGCCACTAGCAAGGGTGGGACGTGTCTTGTTCATGAATGAAGGATGACTAGATTGGTCACTAATAGTACAACTAAAGCTTTGTGTTAAGTTTCCAACCAAGTAGTCAATTAATGCATTCTAACATGTAGTTGGATGACTTCATTAAGACCAATGATGAAACATTCCATATAGAAGGCATCCCCTAGGCCCTCAGTTTCCATGGAAAATTATTCAAATGTCATGATGTAGTCTCAGATTGTACCAAATTGTTTGAGCTTCATGAGGCAACCAAGAAAGTGAGATTCCCTACCAAAACATGCACAAATGACTTTAGAGAACATATTCCAAGTTGGATTTCATGTGTAGCATTTGTGATGCCATTACCACCACTGCTAGCGTTCTTGGTCCAAATAAAGTGCGCCCACATGTAGTTTGGTTTCATCATCCTGAATATTGTTGAGATATTATTCCATTTGTGTCACCCACACTCCTAGGTTAGAACTGTCAAATTTGTGCATGTTAATCATGGGTGTCTTATTACTAGAATATTGATGAACCCCACGGAAATGATGATACACCTCATATCGATGGTGGCTAGATTCTCCTTCTACATTTCCGTTGACATGGTTGTCATCCCCCATGGTGCCTTTAGCCTTGATGTATGGTTGTATGGGGTCCAAGGCTTCTGTAACTGCTTCTTTGATTTTGGCGGTGAGGCTTGACTTGAGGTATTCCAATTTTTTCTATAGGTTTTCCATAGCTTGAGCCTTCATAGTTACCATGTAATTTTCCAGATCAAAATTTTTGTTTACCTGAAATTAGTATGGCTACAATGGGTGCAAGACAAAGAGTCTTTTGAGGTAGGTCACTTAAAAGAACCTAAGAAAAATTAGGACCGTAGGAAAAATTGATGCTTAATGGAAAATGGTATCACTACGATCAACTCATCGTCCTGAATCTTGTGGACTAGGTATCTTATAAGCATAATTATGGGGCCACCATATTTTTTCCTTTTACTCTGATAAAAGTATTAATCCCAATTGATTAATACTAGAATGACCAAAATTCAAAAATCTCGTCACTGCAAATTGTGTAGGAGTTTGGTAGTCCCAACTGATCAATATTGTGATGGTAGAAACCCCAACTGCTAGATACTACAAAATGTGTGGGAATTTGGCTATTGCAGTGACAAAAACCCCAACTTCTAGATACTGGAAAATGTGATGGAAAATTAGTAGGAAGTGAGGGAACTATGGCAATGAGTGTCAGGTGCCACAAATTGGGATATACATCAAGCCTGGTCCAACAATAATACTCAACCCAATCTTTGAGAGCACTAATTAAGAAGGATCGACTATGCCCTTAACTGTACTACCCTACTACCCTAGGTACATGTGAGTAATCTCCTCGATTGTTGTTCACGATGTACTGTAGTAGCAAGATGGTTGACAACTTATCTAAGGTTGGTTTTATGGTAACTTTGGGAGCTTTTGATATAATAGAGGTACGTGGAAGTGAATTTTGTGTACAACCATTGTCTAATGCACTACTACTTGAAAGGATACAAATAAGGGTTACAAGGGAGTCCAACAGACCTGGTCACCTCTTGTATTTCCTTCATGTATGCTTTGCCAACCACAATTTTATGTGCATAACAACAAATCATTGTAGTTTAAAGATGCCAAAACATGTCTCTATCATATTTTTTTTCTTTGCTAAAATTGGTGGTGCAGATGGCCTAGGAAAGTGATCTGATACCACTTGTTGTATTCTTGACGTGCAAAAAAGTTAGAAGTGAAAAATATGTGAGAGATACCATAGAAAATAACACAATGAGATAATAACAATAAAGATATTTTATTAATATCTCCAATAATAATGTTCACTTTGCTTTTCGAGGGGGAAACATCCAACAAAGAAGAGATCAATTATACAAAACAAGACAACACTTCCTTTACTATCTTTGACAATATATAGTTTCCTGAGACCCATAACCCTAAATACTCATGGTCCCTTGCATAATGCAGGCTAACCACTTTATTTATTAGTTATTGCCCATTATATCTAATTTTGGTCCCTATTTTATAATGCAGATCAACCACTTACAATTCTTATGGGTTTTGTTTATTAAAGTAACTAATCATTACTCGTATGTGGCCTTTTGGGATTATTACATAAATAAAGGGGTTTGGGTCGAACCTTGACATTAGTATTAACAAGAATATGAGGCATTTGATAACTTTATTTCTATAATGAATCATGACCATTGAATTACATAACCACAAATTCATACTAATGCGTACTAAAGTAATGAAATTCTAGCTAAAGACAAATTAGACCAAGTTGATCTTAAATAACTCCTAATCACCTCCTAATTAACTAAATATCATAATATCACCAAATAAGAAAAACTTGGGATGGGATTGAAGGATATATATATATATATGTGCCATAATATGAGAAGGAAGGAGGCATTTGATCATATGCCCCATTCATGAGAACTTCTTGAAATTGAAACATATATTGAAGTTTGGAAATATTTGGCTTTAATGTAATATAATTTATGAAAGTGTCCATAACTTGACAATTTTTAGGGAAAGAGAGAAATTAAAGAATATGAACATGAATGAGGTATTTTATGAAGCATATTTCTATCTTAATGTGTTTTTTGTGATGATGTTTAAATAGATATATAGTAAGTTTGATGGTTCTCTAATTGTTGCACTAGAGGGTGGTTGGATGTTGCTTTTGGAATAAACATTTTCAAAGGATCTAACAAATCTACAAGTCCTCTTGAATTGCCTTAGCCATTGCTCAATAATGTGCTTTTACTAAAGATAGACAAATGGCTTGTTGCTTTTTACAAACTCACATGATAGGCCTGCAACCAAAAGTAAATACATAACCTATAGTATAATTTTGAGCATTACAGTTTCCAACCCAATCAAAATTAGTGAAACCAACTAATAATGGAGTCCCCCCATGAACTACAATGTATTCAAAACTGAACTATAACTTAGATATATTGATGTATCTTTTTTCTACTTTACTATGGATTTCATTGGGTGTTAACAAATATTTGGAAACAAGATCAATATGAAAGGAAATATTATGATGACTATGAGTCAAATAAAAGAGGTTACAAACGAATTCATAGTATAAAGTGGAATTGACTTTAGTCTAGTACCTATGGTAGCAAGTTTGACTCTAGAATAGAAGGGATAAGGGGATAATTTACAATCTTTCATGTGAACAAACTAAACAAGGTCAACTGCATAATTATATTTGGAAATAGAAATTACTTGGTTTGAAATACTTATATGACAAGGAAATAACAAAAATAACATAAGTTTTTTATATCACAAATCTTCCTAAGATTTAATTTCACATGGAATAAATGTTTAGGGTCACTACTAGTCAACATAAGGTCATCATCGAGAAATGTCCATAAGTCGAAATACCAGAGCACGACCACCAAAGGGATGCCTCTCTTCCACTACCCAAAATAAATAATGCGTATAGTCTCTTAGAACTGTAGAGGCTTGGGGAACCACATGAAGGTTGAAGCTGTTAAAGATCTCATGAAAATAGAAACCCCTGAGATCCTCATGATCCAAGAGACAAAAATAGAAGGGGAAGACCTTCTTGAGTTAAGCAGAACGAACTAGAAGACCAAAGCTAGGATGATTGTAAGTGTAAGGGAACCTCAGAGGACTTGCCACGGTCTAGATGGAGGAACTGCTCCAGCTGGAGAATTTCTTCGAGACGCAACATTAGATTTACACCGAACTTTGACATAAAGCAAGTAATCTCACTCTCACCTTGTTTGATCTTTATGTTCCTATTCTTTACCTTGAGAAAAAGGAGTGTTGGAAAACTCTTATAGATTTTGTAGAATGCTATTCTCCCATGAATATTGTAATAGTAGGAGATCTAAACATTGTTCTTGACCCAAAATAAAAAAGAGGGTGTAGAAATAACAGAGATCCATTGCTACCCCTTGTGGAGGACATAATTTAGCAGTGGGATCTTCTTGATCTTAAACCCAAAAATGGGAGATACACTTGGACCAACAATAGAATAGGGGCAGCTCACATCTCAGCTAGGCTTGACAGATTCCTAGTGCAGAGCACTCTTTTGATGGATAAGAGAATAGTATCAACGAGAATCCTACCAAAGTTCACTTCGGACCATAAACCCATCCTCTTACAACTTGAAAAGGAAGAAAACCTAGGGCCTATACCATTTTGCTTCAACGCTTTGTGGATAGAGCAGGAAGGGTTTATGGAAGTTGTTGACAAGGACTGGTCTATCACGGTCACTAGGTCACCCAGTTATGTTTGGGAGAAAAAAATAAAAGAAACCAAAGCTGCTATGAAAGAGTGGGTCAAAACACCTACCAACACCTTCACCACACATAGAAAAGAAACTCTCCAACAGTTAGCAGATTTCCAGTTGGAGATGGAGGACAAATACGTAAGTACACATGAATTGGAGAAAGAACAAGTAGCCCAACTTGCTTCTTTCATCTCTTTCAGAAAAGAAGAAGAATCCTGGAGGCTTAAGTCCAGAAGCCTATGGTTGAAATCAGGTGACCGAAACACAACCTTCTTCCACAGGCAGTTCAGAGCATGCCTCTCCTAGAACCACATCTCAAAAATCACCTCAGCAGATGGGACAGTCGCCAAAGGTTTTACCCAAGTTAAAGAAGCTATTGAAACTCACTTTCAACAGTTATACACAGAGGATGGAACAGGAGACAAGGCGATTTCCAATGACTTCCTCTCCTAGATCCCTTCCTTGGTCAACGAGGAGAATAACTCAAATCTTATGAAGCCCTTCACTAAGGAAGAAATCAGTAATGTAATTTGGGACATGGAGCCTGACAAAGCCCCAGGCCCAGATGGTTTCTCGGCACACTTCTACAGATCTTGTTGGACAATCATGAAATCTGACCTACTAAGAATGGCAAAGGATTTTCAGAAAAAGGCTAAAGTGGGAGGCAGTACCAAATCCACCTTTCTCACCCTAATACCCAAAGAAGTGAGACCCATTTCACTATGTAATGTCTCTTACAAAATTCTTGCTAAATTGCTCGCAAACAGAATTAAACCTCTGCTATCTAAGCTCATTTCTCCCAGTCAAGGAGGGTTCGTAGTAGGAAGACATATTTTAGATAATGTGATACTTGTTCAAGAATCCATGCATTCTAGTCATCAGAGGAAGGAGCAAGGGATGTTGATCAAGTTGGATATGACCAATGCCTTTGATCGGGTAAAACTTTCATTCCTTTACAAAGTTCTACTTTCCTTTGGATTCAGCCCAGCTTTTGTGAACCTGATTAAGGCCTACCTCTTATTTCCAAGCTTCAAGGGGGATAAGGCAAGGATGCCCACTATCTCCATTTCTGTACATAATAATGGTAGATACCTTGAGCAGGAAACTGATAGCGAAAAAAAATAAAGGTACTCTCCCAGAAATCCAACTGACCATTGGATTAGAACCAATCAACCATGCCTTGTTCATAGATGATTCTCTTCTGTTGGGAGGAGCTTCCACTTAAATAGAAAAGGAATTCAATGGGACCCTACATAGCTTCTGTATCACTTCAGGAGCGCTTATTAATAAAAGAAAAAGTGTAGTGTACAGTTGGAACACAGAGGAGAAAACCACACTCCGAATTGCTAGAATTTTGGACTTTCTGGGCTATGCCTCCTAGGATAAAATTCAATACCTGGGATTGCCTTTAACTCTGGGGGTGAACCGAGCCTCAATCTGGACTGAAGCCATTAACAATATTAAAACCAAGATAGATGCTTGGGGTGGGTAGTGGCTTAACTACGCTGGCAAGCTAATCCTCTTAAAGTCTGTCCTTTCCTCTCTCCCTATCTATCATGCCTCCTTCCTCCTGGCACCAAAGACAATCACAGACCAGATTTCACAGCTGCTTAGAAACTTCCTATGGTAGGGAGGCAAAGGAAATGAGAAGAAATTTCACTTAGTAAGTTGGGACAAAGTGAAAAGGCCAAAACTGGAAGGAGGTCTTCAAATTAGAGACCTTGGTCTGGCCAACATCACCTTAGGTGGAAAAATCCTATGGCAGCTCTACTCCAATAAACAACACCCAGGCAGCGAACTCCTCCGAAATAAATACTTCAAAGGAGTCTCATTGAGAAACCTCCAATTGGAAATAGTTCCCAAAGGCATGCTGCTTTGGAACCTTTGCAGAAAAGGGCTTGCCACCTTCCAAAACAAGCTTTATAGGGTGCCTAGAAATGGAGCAAATATTATGATATGTTAAGATAAAATCATGGGAAATTCCCCCCTTGAACACACAGTAGAGTTAGCTGACCTCCAGGACTGGCTCTCCCAGCACAGATTGCATAGTCTAGTCGATATTTCTGCTTGGGACAATCAAGGGAACTGGGAAGACTGGGTCTTCCACAACCTGCCAGTACATTTACTTCACCAAAATCACCTTCTCTTGGATAAGCCAAAGGGCTCAGAACCAATTAACCTACATACATTGGATCACTGGAGATGGGGGAAGATAGGGTTCTACACCCATGCGCTTGGCTTTACAGCCTTGCAGCCTACACAAAATCAAGTTCTCAACCCTTCCATCTGGTAGCGCACATGGGACTCATATGGTATACCCAAGGTGGATTTTTTCACTTGGTTACTTATCCACAGGAAAGTGCTGATAGGTGAAAATCTTGCCTACAGAGGCATTATAGGGCCACACTGGTGCATTTTTTGTAGATCAGCATCCAAAAATGTAGATCACCTCTTTGTAAGTTGTACCTTTACACAATCGGTATGGGCTCTTGTCCTTCATGGTCTCAATGCACCCACCCCTCTCCAGTGCACAATTATGGAACTTATCTCCAGCTGGACTAATAGGTACCCTAGGGCTCTTAGCACACATTCTTTGTGGAATCGGATCTGGCACTCCATTCCCAAGTTCATTTGCTGGAAGCTCTGACTTACCCGAAATAATTTCATATTCGATAATGTATCATCCTCTCCCTTGTCTGTGGTAGCTAGAGCTAAGGCGTCCTTGATAGAAGCTCTAGGGAACTACCCCAACAAGTTAGATGATACCCTCATAACTGAAGAAAGAAGCTTGCTAGGAACCCTTCTCACACGGGTCAGGAAGGAAGTACCTACTCGCCCCACATTCAATCCTACTTGGAAAATCATAACACTAGATGCAGAGTTCCAAACCTGGTGGAGGAAGCAGGGAAAGTTAGCAATTTTCTTCGATGGCACCTCCAAAGGCAATCCAGGGATCTTTGGTGCAGGTGGAGTGGTCTACTCTTAGGACGACTCCTGTATAGATAGCTACAGCTGGGGCCTAGGACAAAGCACAAATAATCAGGTTGAAATTATCGGGCTTCTTAAAGGTTTCCAGATTGCTTAGGAGCATGGCCACACAACTCTTCAGGTCTTTGGGGACTCAGAGCTCTTGATAAAGACAATAAACTTAGAAGAGCATCTAAGCAATTCGGTTCTCAACAACGCTCTCCTGAGGTAGTGGGGCTTGCTGGGTTTCTTTACCTCTTCCTCCTTCTTTCACATCCTCTGCACCTCAAATAAGGAGGCAAATACCAAAGCCAATGAGGGATGCTGTTTGACTTAGGGATTTCTCAAAAAAAACTCAGATGAGCCCGTGTGGACTGCCATCCCATAGCACAACAGCGATGCACCAACAAAAATATGCCCCGAGCAACCATTGGATCTCAGCGATCAACGGTCCAGATCCAGCAACAGATGAACCTAATAGAACTATCAGAACCATTCAATGGAGTAGATCAAGGGTCCTCGCTCGTGAAAGAGCATAGAAGTTAACGTAGAGAAAAGGTGGTTTTCTATCCTCGAGTGGTTTTTCGGGTGGCATTAGCAGTGGTAAGTGGTATTGTGAGCTTGGATCCGATTCCACTAAGTGGAGGAAACGTAGCAGTGGCAGAGGGTGGGGAAACTGCTTTATTGGGCGGTTAGCCCACGAGTGCGTTATTAACCTAAAACATATGAGAACTATCAGATCTAATCAAAGTAGATCAATGACAGAGATTCGTCCTGAAAGTTGGTCGATCGGGGATCGGGGTTTGGTAGAGTCAAGAGCTTTTGCGATGGGCCAATGGATGTGGACCCAATGTGGTTATGTGTGCAAGCCTAAAAAGTTTCAAGTCCGAAACATTCGAGAACCGTTGGATCTAACTAAAGTAGATCAACGACAGAGGTTCAATATGCAAGTTGGCCGATCGGGGTCGAGGTTTGGTAGAGCCACGAGCCTTTGCGAAGGGCTGATGGGTGCAAACCCGAAGTGGTTATGTGTGCAAGCCTAAAAAGTTTGAAGTCCGACAGCTCAATCGCATATCGGTCGCGGAGGAGGAGTGTTGTAAAGAGAGCCGCGGATGTGCCGATTCCCGATAGTGATAAAGGTGGAACCTCGGAATGTGTGCCAAGATCGTACTAAGGCGGAAAGGATTGTTTTGCGGACATTCTCATCATAATGGTTTATAAGGATTCAACGCTGATGGAAGGCTTTATGTGTTATTTATATACATCCAATATTAAAAGCCCGACAAGTATTTAGGGGCCTTAACTTTCGGGGGCCGATCGCATCACTAAAAGACTTGGTCTTTGTCCCGATACCATTGACAGCTCTCCTCCAATGCGATTGCTCAGGGATCGCTAATCGCACCCTTTTGTGTCTTAAGGCGCCTCCTTGTAATCTTCAATCGCTGATGCGATGTACCTTGAAGTCTCAAAACTTTGAAGGAAAATTGATAGGAGTAGAAAGGTATAATGAAATTAATCATCCTTGTAATGTTGATTGATTAGGCTACGACCCAACTATTGATCTATAAATATATTAACCATTCTAGCTAAAAAAAAAAAACACAAGGTCATCAAAATAAAGGATAGGTAGTATGAGATGGATTCCTACTTTCCTGATATGGATATTAAGGTTAGAATGACATTTAGAAAAGTCAATGTTAAGAAGAAAAGTATCCACTCTAGCATACCAAGCTCAAGGATATTACTTAAAATACCATAAAGATATTCCTTAAGGTGTCATACAAGGCTAGAGTCATTCTAAACTTAACCAAGAGGTTCCATGTAGATTTAATTTTACAAATCCCCATCTAAGAAGTCTTATTTAATATCCATCTAATGGAACAACCACTAGGTGCAGTGTCAAGGGCTAGAACAACGTGGATCCCATTGATTTGGTATACATGGAAAAATGTTCCGTTATAATCAATTCTTTCAACTTAATAATATATTATCACACTAATCAAGTCCTATGCATTCCAACTCTTCCTTTTGATGAATTCTTATTTATATATAGCCATTTACATCCAAAAGTTTTCTTCATTCTAAAATAGGTTCAAGATTCTCGGTATCAATGCAATTAAGAAATGTTATTATTCATTCATTCATGTGTCCCAATATGGATGGCTAGAACCTTCTACAAAGGTTTTTAAATCACGAGTCTTTGAAGGTAGAGCCAAAAGAGAGGAGGATCACTAGAAGTATAAATGTGTAAAAAATGTAGTATATAGTATCACCGATAATATGAATAGTTTCTTATCATGTTCAATGGACCCATTTGGGAAGCTATGGCAGTAGTGAAGTTTCATGTTCAATAGACTCAACTACAATTAAGTGAGTATGTGGAAGTGGACTTTTATCTTCACTATTATCATCTAATGAATAAAAAAAATATCACAAGTAGAAAATTTGGGAAGAGAATATTTCATAGATGCAAAAGGTGGCTCAGAAGCCAAATATTACATAAATTTTGAATTACACTAGTAAGAAGAGGTATTTTCATCAAATTTAACATCTATTTTAACAATTATTTCATTGAAATGAGATTGAAGAAATTTATAACCTTCGACATACTTAAAACATTACATTTCCTATCTTTTCCTCTAAGTGACATGTGAATCTTTCTTTTCTCATAATGAATGGAATATTTCTTCCCTCATCCTTTACCACATACCAATATTTCATTTATGTGATGTGTCACACTATTCATATTTTCATCCTTGAGATACAAAGCTCTTTTCCTCTTTCTATTTGTTTTCTAAAATTTCTAGTAGTCTTATTCCCTCTTATGAAGGATCATCATATCAAATCATAAACAGCTCTCATTTATTTTTATTTTATTTTCATTTTTAATTCCCACTACATGTTGCATGGATAATTTTTCCGTGTGACGTATCACATATTTACAAATATTTTGTTTGTGATATTATTCACCTTTGCTTCTCCTTTTCATACATATTATTTTATTTTTCTGCAATGTATCACACTTGAAAAATAATTTGGTGTTGTACAACACACTATAAGAAAATATTTTCTTACAATACCTTAACACTCTCTAAGTATCCCTATAATTTGTCTTTTGTCATCCTTTTCTTCCTTTTTAGGCAGGGGTGGTATCTCAAAACTATCGTATCCCCACATCATTTTTGTGCATCATGGCACACCATGAAAACATCTTGGGGTGATACATCACAATGCAAGAAAATATTTTGTTGAAATATGTAAAATTGTCCCAAGGATTTCTTGAATTTTCTAATTCTTGAAGTTCTTTCTTTTTTCTTTCCTAAGAAAAAAATTGTATTGCATGGGGATATTTTACATGTGATATGCATTGTATTGTAGCAATAAATTTGTTTCACGTGATACACATTGTATTATATTATTTTCTTGATTTTCCTTACTCGTTTTTCTAAAATATTAAACTCTTGACTATTACAAAACACAAAAACTCAACTATTTAAGATGAGTTCAACCACTCAATGGCCAAATTGTCCTCTACCTATCAATTTTACCTCCCCCTATGGTTTATAACTTAATACAAATAAAAATTTGGTTGAATTGACCCCAATTTCTTATGTTAGGTGGAATTGGTTTTTCACTCAAGCTCCACATAAATTGAAACTTTTCTATCATATAACAAATCCTTGTAGGTTTGGTGTTACAACTAGGTCTACAATATCACCCTATCGTATACCCCTACTAAATTTTGAAAAAAAAAGAAGCTCTAACACCCATTTTTTATAAATGTGTACAACAACAAAAAAAATCCCATGTAACTAATAGGAAATTTCAAATTCATGAATGCACCCTACTCATGCATACACAACATTTAAAAAATTCTCAATCAAAGGAACAAAAACAAATAATGAAACTTGGAATTTAAGAAGAAATATAGAAAATTAATATGAATACTTATCTATGTAAATATTCACACAATCAGTTGTAAATGTCAAATGCTTTAGCAAACTCTAGACTCTACTATTACAAATCTCTTAATACTATGCCACCTTTAAAATGGGGCTATGGATCCACAAGAATTGATGACTCTAATGGCTAGCTACTATTTATTCATAAGAACAAGTTAATTCCTATAGAAATTCTACTCCACCAACTCCGTTTATGCCAATTTTCATAACCTACGGAATGTGTTCCTTTTTTTTCCATGTAGTCCCTCAGGCTATCCCACTTCCGTTGAATGATATAGCATATATTGTTCAAAAAAATATCTACATGGTAATATAAGATTCCAATTATAACATAAATGCTCACAGCTTTCATATTTGGGTATTTTCTCAATAAAAATACATGCATAGGCATACTATCCTAAATATCTATCCATTTAACAAATCTCTCATACTGTCTTCAACACCCACTCACTATGGCTACCTTCCTTCTTCCCAACACTTCACTCATTTTTCTCTCTTCTACACTACTATAAAAATTTCTCTTCCTCCCCATTTTCTCACAAACTCTAACAACTTTCCAAAAATATTGTACTTATAAAATGCTTTGAACAACTATGTGAGGTGTCTTTCCAAACAACTATTTTACCAACATTCAATGATTAGGTTAAAAATAAATAAAATTTATTACAAAAGTACCAACATTCAATGATTAGGTTAAAAATAAATAAAATTTATTACAAAAGTGATTTTGGAAATGTGGACCGTAGGAAAAATTGATGCTTAATGGAAAATGGTATCACTACGATCAACTCATCGTCCTGAATCTTGTGGACTAGGTATCTTATAAGCATAATTATGGGGCCACCATATTTTTTCCTTTTACTCTGATAAAAGTATTAATCCCAACTGATTAATACTAGAATGACCAAAATTCAAAAATCTCGTCACTGCAAATTGTGTAGGAGTTTGGTAGTCCCAACTGATCAATATTGTGATGGTAGAAACCCCAACTGCTAGATACTACAAAATGTGTGGGAATTTGGCTATTGCAGTGACAAAAACCCCAACTTCTAGATACTGGAAAATGTGATGGAAAATCAGTAGGAAGTGAGGGAACTATGGCAATGAGTGTCAGGTGCCACAAATTGGGATATACATCAAGCCTGGTCCAACAATAATACTCAACCCAATCTTTGAGAGCACTAATTAAGAAGGATCGACTATGCCCTTAACTGTACTACCCTACTACCCTAGGTACATGTGAGTAATCTCCTCGATTGTTGTTCACGATGTACTGTAGTAGCAAGATGGTTGACAACTTATCTAAGGTTGGTTTTATGGTAACTTTGGGAGCTTTTGATATAATAGAGGTACGTGGAAGTGAATTTTGTGTACAACCATTGTCTAATGCACTACTACTTGAAAGGATACAAATAAGGGTTACAAGGGAGTCCAACAGACCTGGTCACCTCTTGTATTTCCTTCATGTATGCTTTGCCAACCACAATTTTATGTGCATAACAACAAATCATTGTAGTTTAAAGATGCCAAAACATGTCTCTATCATATTTTTTTTCTTTGCTAAAATTGGTGGTGCAGATGGCCTAGGAAAGTGATCTGATACCACTTGTTGTATTCTTGACGTGCAAAAAAGTTAGAAGTGAAAAATATGTGAGAGATACCATAGAAAATAACACAATGAGATAATAACAATAAAGATATTTTATTAATATCTCCAATAATAATGTTCACTTTGCTTTTCGAGGGGGAAACATCCAACAAAGAAGAGATCAATTATACAAAACAAGACAACACTTCCTTTACTATCTTTGACAATATATAGTTTCCTGAGACCCATAACCCTAAATACTCATGGTCCCTTGCATAATGCAGGCTAACCACTTTATTTATTAGTTATTGCCCATTATATCTAATTTTGGTCCCTATTTTATAATGCAGATCAACCACTTACAATTCTTATGGGTTTTGTTTATTAAAGTAACTAATCATCACTCGTATGTGGCCTTTTGGGATTATTACATAAATAAAGGGGTTTGGGTCGAACCTTGACATTAGTATTAACAAGAATATGAGGCATTTGATAACTTTATTTCTATAATGAATCATGACCATTGAATTACATAACCACAAATTCATACTAATGCGTACTAAAGTAATGAAATTCTAGCTAAAGACAAATTAGACCAAGTTGATCTTAAATAACTCCTAATCACCTCCTAATTAACTAAATATCATAATATCACCAAATAAGAAAAACTTGGGATGGGATTGAAGGATATATATATATATATATATATATATATATATATATATATATATATATATATATATATATATTATATATATATATATATATATATATATATATATATATATATATATATCTATATCTATATCTATATCTATATATATATATATATATATATATATATATATATATATATATATATATATATATATATATATATATATATATATATATATATATATATATGTGCCATAATATGAGAATGAAGGAGGCATTTGATCATATGCCCCATTCATGAGAACTTCTTGAAATTGAAACATATATTGAAGTTTGGAAATATTTGGCTTTAATGTAATATAATTTATGAAAGTGTCCATAACTTGACAATTTTTAGGGAAAGAGAGAAATTAAAGAATATGAACATGAATGAGGTATTTTATGAAGCATATTTCTATCTTAATGTGTTTTTTGTGATGATGTTTAAATAGATATATAGTAAGTTTGATGGTTCATTAATTGTTGCACTAGAGGGTGGTTGGATGTTGCTTTTGGAATAAACATTTTCAAAGGATCTAACAAATCTACAAGTCCTCTTGAATTGCCTTAGCCATTGCTCAATAATGTGCTTTTACTAAAGATAGACAAATGGCTTGTTGCTTTTTACAAACTCACATGATAGGCCTGCAACCAAAAGTAAATACATAACCTATGGTATAATTTTGAGCATTACAGTTTCCAACCCAATCAAAATTAGTGAAACCAACTAATAATGGAGTCCCCCCATGAACTACAATGTATTCAAAACTGAACTATAACTTAGATATATTGATGTATCTTTTTTCTACTTTACTATGGATTTCATTGGGTGTTAACAAATATTTGGAAACAAGATCAATATGAAAGGAAATATTATGATGACTACGAGTCAAATAAAAGAGGTTACAAACGAATTCATAGTATAAAGTGGAATTGACTTTAGTCTAGTACCTATGGTAGCAAGTTTGACTCTAGAATAGAAGGGATAAGGGGATAATTTACAATCTTTCATGTGAACAAACTAAACAAGGTCAACTGCATAATTATATTTGGAAATAGAAATTACTTGGTTTGAAATACTTATATGACAAGGAAATAACAAAAATAACATAAGTTTTTTATATCACAAATCTTCCTAAGATTTAATTTCACATGGAATAAATGTTTAGGGTCACTACTAGTCAACATAAGGTCATCATCGAGAAATGTCCATAAGTCGAAATACCAGAGCACGACCACCAAAAGGAGGCCTCTCTTCCACTACCCAAAATAAATAATGCGTATAGTCTCTTAGAACTGTAGAGGCTTGGGGAACCACATGAAGGTTGAAGCTGTTAAAGATCTCATGAAAATAGAAACCCCTGAGATCCTCATGATCCAAGAGACAAAAATAGAAGGGGAAGCCCTTCTTGAGTTAAGAAGAACGAACTAGAAGACCAAAGCTAGGATGATTGTAAGTGTAAGGGGAACCTCAGGAGGACTTGCCACGGTCGAGATGGAGGAACTGCTCCAGCTGGAGAATTTCTTCGAGACGCAACATTGGATTTACACCGAACTTTGACATAAAGCAAGTAATCTCACTCTCACCTTGTTTGATCTTTATGTTCCTATTCTTTACCTTGAGAAAAAGGAGTGTTGGAAAACTCTTATAGATTTTGTAGAATGCTATTCTCCCATGAATATTGTAATAGTAGGAGATCTAAACATTGTTCTTGACCCAAAATAAAAAAGAGGGTGTAGAAATAACAGAGATCCATTGCTACCCCTTGTGGAGGACATAATTTAGCAGTGGGATCTTCTTGATCTTAAACCCAAAAATGGGAGATACACTTGGACCAACAATAGAATAGGGGCAGCTCACATCTCAGCTAGGCTTGACAGATTCCTAGTGCAGAGCACTCTTTTGATGGATAAGAGAATAGTATCAACGAGAATCCTACCAAAGTTCACTTCGGACCATAAACCCATCCTCTTACAACTTGAAAAGGAAGAAAACCTAGGGCCTATACCGTTTTGCTTCAACGCTTTGTGGATAGAGCAGGAAGGGTTTATGGAAGTTGTTGACAAGGACTGGTCTATCACGGTCACTAGGTCACCCAGTTATGTTTGGGAGAAAAAAATAAAAGAAACCAAAGCTGCTATGAAAGAGTGGGTCAAAACACCTACCAACACCTTCACCACACATAGAAAAGAAACTCTCCAACAGTTAGCAGATTTCCAGTTGGAGATGGAGGACAAATACGTAAGTACACATGAATTGGAGAAAGAACAAGTAGCCCAACTTGCTTCTTTCATCTCTTTCAAAAAAGAAGAAGAATCATGGAGGCTTAAGTCCAGAAGCCTATGGTTGAAATCAGGTGACCGAAACACAACCTTCTTCCACAGGCAGTTTAGAGCATGCCTCTCCTAGAACCACATCTCAAAAATCACCTCAGCAGATGGGACAGTTGCCAAAGGTTTTATGCAAGTTAAAGAAGCTATTGAAACTCACTTTCAGCAGTTATACACAGAGGATGGAACAGGAGACAAGGCAATTTCCAATGACTTCCTCTCCTAGATCCCTTCCTTGGTCAACGAGGAGAATAACTCAAATCTTATGAAGCCCTTCACTAAGGAAGAAATCAGTAATGTAATTTGGGACATGGAGCCTGATAAATCCCCATGCCCAGATGGTTTCTCGACACACTTCTATAGAACTTGTTGGACAATCATGAAATCTGACCTACTAAGAATGGCAAAGGATTTTCAGAAAAAGGCTAAAGTGGGAGGCATTACCAAATCCAACTTTCTCTCCCTAATACCCAAAGAAGTGAATCTATCTACCTTTGACAGATTTAGACCCATTTCACTATGTAATGTCTCTTAAAAATTCTTGCTAAATTGCTCGCAAATAGAATTAAACCTCTGCTATCTAAGCTCATTTGTCCCAGTCAAGCAGGGTTCGTAGGAGGAAGACATATTTTAGATAATGTGATACTTGTTCAAGAATCCATGCATTCTAGTCATCAGAGGAAGGCGCAAGGGATGTTGATCAAGTTGGATATGACCAATACCTTTGATTGGGTAAAACTTTCATTCCTTTACAAAGTTCTACTTTCCTTTGTATTCAACCCAGCTTTTCTGAACCTGATCAAGGCCTACCTCTTATTTCCAAGCTTCAAGGGGGATAAGGCAAGGATGCCCACTATCTCCATTTCTGTACATAATAATGGTAGATACCTTGAGCAGGAAACTGATAGCGAAAAAAAATAAAGGTACTCTCCCAGAAATCCAACTGACCATTGGATTAGAACCAATCAACCATGCCTTGTTCATAGATGATTCTCTTCTGTTGGGAGGAGCTTCCACTTAAATAGAAAAGGAATTCAATGGGACCCTACATAGCTTCTGTATCACTTCAGGAGCGCTTATTAATAAAAGAAAAAGTGTAGTGTACAGTTGGAACACAGAGGAGAAAACCACACTCTGAATTGCTAGAATTTTGGACTTTCTGGGCTATGCCTCCTGGGATAAAATTCAATACCTGGGATTGCCTTTAACTCTGGGGGTGAACCGAGCCTCAATCTGGACTGAAGCCATTAACAATATTAAAACCAAGATAGCTGCTTGGGGTGGGTAGTGGCTTAACTACGCTGGCAAGCTAATCCTCTTAAAGTCTGTCCTTTCCTCTCTCCCTATCTATCATGCCTCCTTCCTCCTGGCACCAAAGACAATCACAGACCAGATTTCACAGCTGCTTAGAAACTTCCTATGGTAGGGAGGCAAAGGAAATGAGAAGAAATTTCACTTAGTAAGTTGGGACAAAGTGAAAAGGCCAAAACTGGAAGGAGGTCTTCAAATTAGAGACCTTGGTCTGGCCAACATCACCTTAGGTGGAAAAATCCTATGGCAGCTCTACTCCAATAAACAACACCCAGGCAGCGAACTCCTCCGAGATAAATACTTCAAAGGAGTCTCATTGAGAAACCTCCAATTGGAAATAGTTCCCAAAGGCATGCTGCTTTGGAACCTTTGCAGAAAAGGGCTTGCCACCTTCCAAAACAAGCTTTATAGGGTGCCTAGAAATGGAGCAAATATTATGATATGTTAAGATAAAATCATGGGAAATTCCCCCCTTGAACACACAGTAGAGTTAGCTGACCTCCAGGACTGGCTCTCCCAGCACAGATTGCATAGTCTAGTCGATATTTCTGCTTGGGACAATCAAGGGAACTGGGAAGACTGGGTCTTCCACAACCTGCCAGTACATTTACTTCACCAAAATCACCTTCTCTTGGATAAGCCAAAGGGCTCAGAACCAATTAACCTACATACATTGGATCACTGGAGATGGGGGAAGATAGGGTTCTACACCCATGCGCTTGGCTTTACAGCCTTGCAGCCTACACAAAATCAAGTTCTCAACCCTTCCATCTGGTAGCGCACATGGGACTCATATGGTATACCCAAGGTGGATTTTTTCACTTGGTTACTTATCCACAGGAAAGTGCTGATAGGTGAAAATCTTGCCTACAGAGGCATTATAGGGCCACACTGGTGCATTTTTTGTAGATCAGCATCCAAAAATGTAGATCACCTCTTTGTAAGTTGTGCCTTTACACAATCGGTATGGGCTCTTGTCCTTC
Organism: Pinus tabuliformis; assembly: GCA_031772625.1. NCBI lineage: Eukaryota > Viridiplantae > Streptophyta > Pinopsida > Pinales > Pinaceae > Pinus > Pinus tabuliformis. The sequence goes on along the minus strand of CM062819.1, from coordinate 355,419,284 downwards.
ATGGTCTCAATGCACCCACCCCTCTCCAGTGCACAATTATGGAACTTATCTCCAGCTGGACTAATAGGTACCCTAGGGCTCTTAGCACACATTCTTTGTGGAATCGGATCTGGCACTCCATTCCCAAGTTCATTTGCTGGAAGCTCTGGCTTACCCGAAATAATTTCATATTCGATAATGTATCATCCTCTCCCTTGTCTGTGGTAGCTAGAGCTAAGGCGTCCTTGATAGAAGCTCTAGGGAACTACCCCAACAAGTTAGATGATACCCTCATAACTGAAGAAAGAAGCTTGCTAGGAACCCTTCTCACACGGGTCAGGAAGGAAGTACCTACTCGCCCCACATTCAATCCTACTTGGAAAATCATAACACTAGATGCAGAGTTCCAAACCTGGTGGAGGAAGCAGGGAAAGTTAGCAATTTTCTTCGATGGCACCTCCAAAGGCAATCCAGGGATCTTTGGTGCAGGTGGAGTGGTCTACTCTTAGGACGACTCCTGTATAGATAGCTACAGCTGGGGCCTAGGACAAAGCACAAATAATCAGGTTGAAATTATCGGGCTTCTTAAAGGTTTCCAGATTGCTTAGGAGCATGGCCACACAACTCTTCAGGTCTTTGGGGACTCAAAGCTCTTGATAAAGACAATAAACTTAGAAGAGCATCTAAGCAATTCGGTTCTCAACAACGCTCTCCTGAGGTAGTGGGGCTTGCTGGGTTTCTTTACCTCTTCCTCCTTCTTTCACATCCTCTGCACCTCAAATAAGGAGGCAAATACCAAAGCCAATGAGGGATGCTGTTTGACTTAGGGATTTCTCAAAAAAAACTCAGATGAGCCCGTGTGGACTGCCATCCCATAGCACAACAGCGATGCACCAACAAAAATATGCCCCGAGCAACCATTGGATCTCAGCGATCAACGGTCCAGATCCAGCAACAGATGAACCTAATAGAACTATCAGAACCATTCAATGGAGTAGATCAAGGGTCCTCGCTCGTGAAAGAGCATAGAAGTTAACGTAGAGAAAAGGTGGTTTTCTATCCTCGAGTGGTTTTTCGGGTGGCATTAGCAGTGGTAAGTGGTATTGTGAGCTTGGATCCGATTCCACTAAGTGGAGGAAACGTAGCAGTGGCAGAGGGTGGGGAAACTGCTTTATTGGGCGGTTAGCCCACGAGTGTGTTATTAACCTAAAACATATGAGAACTATCAGATCTAATCAAAGTAGATCAATGACAGAGATTCGTCCTGAAAGTTGGTCGATCGGGGATCGGGGTTTGGTAGAGTCAAGAGCTTTTGCGATGGGCCAATGGATGTGGACCCAATGTGGTTGTGTGTGCAAGCCTAAAAAGTTTCAAGTCCGAAACATTCGAGAACCGTTGGATCTAACTAAAGTAGATCAACGACAGAGGTTCAATATGCAAGTTGGCCGATCGGGGTCGAGGTTTGGTAGAGCCACGAGCCTTTGCGAAGGGCTGATGGGTGCAAACCCGAAGTGGTTATGTGTGCAAGCCTAAAATGTTTGAAGCCCGACAGCTCAATCGCATATCGATCTCGGAGGAGGAGTGTTGTAAAGAGAGCCGCGGATGTGTCGATTCCTGATAGTGACAAAGGTGGAACCTTGGAATGTGTGCCAAGATCGTACTAAGGCAAAAAGGATTGTTTTGCAGACATTCTCATCATAATAGTTTATAAGGATTCAACGTTGATGGAAGGCTTTATGTGTTATTTATACACATCTAATATTAAAAGCCCGACAAGTATTTAGGGCCTTAACTTTCGGGGGCTGATCACACTGCTAAAAGACTTGGTCTTTGTCCCGATACTGTCGATAGCTCTCCTCCGATGCAATTGCTCAGGGATCGCTAATCGCTCCCTTTTGTGTCTTAAGGCGCCTCTTTGTAATCTTCAATCGCCGATGCGATGTACCTTGAAGTCTCAAAACTTTGAAGGAAATTGATAGGAGTAGAAAGGTACAATGAACTTAAGTCTCCTTTTAATTTTAGTTGATTAGGCTATGACCCAACTGTTGATCTATAAAAATATATTAACCGTTCTAGTTAAAAAAAAAAAACACAAGGTCATCAAAATAAAGGATAGGTAGTATGAGATGGATTCCTACTTTCCTGATATGGATATTAAGGTTAGAATGACATTTAGAAAAGTCAATGTTAAGAAGAAAAGTATCCACTCTAGCATACCAAGCTCAAGGATATTACTTAAAATACCATAAAGATATTCCTTAAGGTGTCATACAAGGCTAGAGTCATTCTAAACTTAACCAAGAGGTTCCATGTAGATTTAATTTTACAAATCCCCATCTAAGAAGTCTTATTTAATATCCATCTAATGGAACAACCACTAGGTGCAGTGTCAAGGGCTAGAACAACGTGGATCCCATTGATTTGGTATACATGGAAAAATGTTCCGTTATAATCAATTCTTTCAACTTAATAATATATTATCACACTAATCAAGTCCTATGCATTCCAACTCTTCCTTTTGATGAATTCTTATTTATATACAGCCATTTACATCCAAAAGTTTTCTTCATTCTAAAATAGGTTCAAGATTCTCGGTATCAATGCAATTAAGAAATGTTATTATTCATTCATTCATGTGTCCCAATATGGATGGCTAGAACCTTCTACAAAGGTTTTTAAATCACGAGTCTTTGAAGGTAGAGCCAAAAGAGAGGAGGATCACTAGAAGTATAAATGTGTAAAAAATGTAGTATATAGTATCACCGATAATATGAATAGTTTCTTATCATGTTCAATGGACCCATTTGGGAAGCTATGGCAGTAGTGAAGTTTCATGTTCAATAGACTCAACTACAATTAAGTGAGTATGTGGAAGTGGACTTTTATCTTCACTATTATCATCTAATGAATAAAAAAAATATCACAAGTAGAAAATTTGGGAAGAGAATATTTCATAGATGCAAAAGGTGGCTCAGAAGCCAAATATTACATAAATTTTGAATTACACTAGTAAGAAGAGGTATTTTCATCAAATTTAACATCTATTTTAACAATTATTTCATTGAAATGAGATTGAAGAAATTTATAACCTTCGACATACTTAAAACATTACATTTCCTATCTTTTCCTCTAAGTGACATGTGAATCTTTCTTTTCTCATAATGAATGGAATATTTCTTCCCTCATCCTTTACCACATACCAATATTTCATTTATGTGATGTGTCACACTATTCATATTTTCATCCTTGAGATACAAAGCTCTTTTCCTCTTTCTATTTGTTTTCTAAAATTTCTAGTAGTCTTATTCCCTCTTATGAAGGATCATCATATCAAATCATAAACAGCTCTCATTTATTTTTATTTTATTTTCATTTTTAATTCCCACTACATGTTGCATGGATAATTTTTCCGTGTGACGTATCACATATTTACAAATATTTTGTTTGTGATATTATTCACCTTTGCTTCTCCTTTTCATACATATTATTTTATTTTTCTGCAATGTATCACACTTGAAAAATAATTTGGTGTTGTACAACACACTATAAGAAAATATTTTCTTACAATACCTTAACACTCTCTAAGTATCCCTATAATTTGTCTTTTGTCATCCTTTTCTTCCTTTTTAGGCAGGGGTGGTATCTCAAAACTATCGTATCCCCACATCATTTTTGTGCATCATGGCACACCATGAAAACATCTTGGGGTGATACATCACAATGCAAGAAAATATTTTGTTGAAATATGTAAAATTGTCCCAAGGATTTCTTGAATTTTCTAATTCTTGAAGTTCTTTCTTTTTTCTTTCCTAAGAAAAAAATTGTATTGCATGGGGATATTTTACATGTGATATGCATTGTATTGTAGCAATAAATTTGTTTCACGTGATACACATTGTATTATATTATTTTCTTGATTTTCCTTACTCGTTTTTCTAAAATATTAAACTCTTGACTATTACAAAACACAAAAACTCAACTATTTAAGATGAGTTCAACCACTCAATGGCCAAATTGTCCTCTACCTATCAATTTTACCTCCCCCTATGGTTTATAACTTAATACAAACAAAAATTTGGTTGAATTGACCCCAATTTCTTATGTTAGGTGGAATTGGTTTTTCACTCAAGCTCCACATAAATTGAAACTTTTCTATCATATAACAAATCCTTGTAGGTTTGGTGTTACAACTAGGTCTACAATATCACCCTATCGTATACCCCTACTAAATTTTGAAAAAAAAAGAAGCTCTAACACCCATTTTTTATAAATGTGTACAACAACAAAAAAAATCCCATGTAACTAATAGGAAATTTCAAATTCATGAATGCACCCTACTCATGCATACACAACATTTAAAAAATTCTCAATCAAAGGAACAAAAACAAATAATGAAACTTGGAATTTAAGAAGAAATATAGAAAATTAATATGAATACTTATCTATGTAAATATTCACACAATCAGTTGTAAATGTCAAATGCTTTCGCAAACTCTAGACTCTACTATTACAAATCTCTTAATACTATGCCACCTTTAAAATGGGGCTATGGATCCACAAGAATTGATGACTCTAATGGCTAGCTACTATTTATTCATAAGAACAAGTTAATTCCTATAGAAATTCTACTCCACCAACTCCGTTTATGCCAATTTTCATAACCTACGGAATGTGTTCCTTTTTTTTCCATGTAGTCCCTCAGGCTATCCCACTTCCGTTGAATGATATAGCATATATTGTTCAAAAAAATATCTACATGGTAATATAAGATTCCAATTATAACATAAATGCTCACAGCTTTCATATTTGGGTATTTTCTCAATAAAAATACATGCATAGGCATACTATCCTAAATATCTATCCATTTAACAAATCTCTCATACTGTCTTCAACACCCACTCACTATGGCTACCTTCCTTCTTCCCAACACTTCACTCATTTTTCTCTCTTCTACACTACTATAAAAATTTCTCTTCCTCCCCATTTTCTCACAAACTCTAACAACTTTCCAAAAATATTGTACTTATAAAATGCTTTGAACAACTATGTGAGGTGTCTTTCCAAACAACTATTTTACCAACATTCAATGATTAGGTTAAAAATAAATAAAATTTATTACAAAAGTACCAACATTCAATGATTAGGTTAAAAATAAATAAAATTTATTACAAAAGTGATTTTGGAAATGTGCCCTGGAATTATTAATTATGTATATTTTCTCTTTGGATATTTTTTAGAACCTTCTCCTCTGAAAACCTAACTCCTAACTTTTTCTTAATTCTTCTACAATTTAAAATATAGTTTACTGTAATATTTTAATTATACAATGTTTACATGTTACATCATTCCTCTCCTGACCATTTATCACATTTACAAATATACATTGCATTCCATCAATGTTGTAGAACATAAAGAAAAAAATATTACTATAAAATAAATTAATAAATTATTATATTGATTAAAAAATTAAAAAATAAAAGTGAAGAATAAATAAAAAATAAAATAAAAAAAATGAAGAACAAACCTCTGTTTGTCTATTTTATAATAGATTATTTTTTTCTTCTTCAATTTGAAATTGATAAAATATTTTAATTTTCTCTTATAATATGCCATTCCTTTCGAATTGAATTTTAGGAAATGCCATAAAAGAAAATAATGCTATATGGTCTCTGACACTATGTAAATGTAATACAATCCATAACAATAAACATATTTTACTTTTATTACGTTCAATAATGTGAACTTCACAACTATAAACAAATACATCTACTTTATTAAAATCATTATTTATATAAATACAAATATTATTTTATATCAGAATTTAAAGAAAGTAAAAAGTTCTATTTTAAGCCGAATGGAGAAGGAAACAATAATATGTAATAGGATACATCCGGTTACAATGACAACATTTTTTCCCTTTTTTTCTTCTTAACTTTACTTTTTTACTTTCTCATTTTCATAATAAGAATCATAAGATTGTTATGTGCATTAAAAGAAATCAAGTATATGTTTTCCATGAGAAATGAAAAATGTTATAATAATAAAAATTAAAAAAATAAAAGCTTTATGCAATTATTCAAACTCACCTGATATGTTTATGACAATGATAACAATAAATCAATTATGTAATAAATAGTTTTAAGCTTATATTATGTTATTTTAAATTAAATTAATTTAGATTTATGTTTTCATTCTTCATATTAAAATTAATATTGTAATAAGAATCATAAGAATGATTATGTGCATAAAAAGATCAAGTATATGTTTTCAACGAGAAATGACAAATGCTGTAATAAAATAAAATAAAAACTTTATACAATTATTCAAATTCACTTGATATGTTTATGACACTGATAACAATAAATCAATTATGTAATAAATAGTTTTAAGTGTATATTATGTTACTTTAAATTAAATTAATTTACATTTATGTTTTCATTCTTTAAATTAAATTAAAATGAATATTATAAGTAGTTTTGTTTTAAAAAAAAACATATTGGAAATTTTACTAATATAAAAATCTAGTATATATAACAATGATAATAATAAATCAATTATGTAATAAATATTGTAATTAATTTTTTTCTTTTGAAATTTTATTAATATAAAAATCTAGTATATATAACCATGATAATAATAAATCAATTATGTAATAAATAGTTTTATATATTATGTTATTTAAAATTAAATTAAGAAATGAAAATACTAAAAAATTTATTAATTTAAAAATCTAGTATATGGTCATTCATAATGTTACCAATAAGTTCCATACGATAACATAATATTGATTATTTATAATGTAAGTAAATAATGACTAATGATTTAAAGTCTATCAGAATAGGTTGTCTGTGCTGTCCAGCCAACGATCAACCAAATGAAAATATGCTGCCAAGTCCTAATAATATAAAATCACATAAATATCGAAATCCTAAAAGTGAGCGAAAAAACATGTGATGCCAAGAATGTTTTAATGGTACAGGAATAATCAGACCGGGCTAATCTTGCCTTCCTCCAAAATCACAACATAGTCTAAAATGGAAGACTTCGGGAGACACCCTTAAACCCTCTTTTTATAATCCGTCTGCAACACAATTGCGATGCCTGTATATTTATCTGAAAATACCTAAAAAGTGATTTATCAAACGTTTAATAGGATCAATCCATTTTGCCAGGCTTGGAAGCCAGAAATTTGAGTTTCTAAAATCTCTTTCAATGATAGTCTTTGAATCCCTATATACAGAAAGACAATCCAAGTTATGCAAAAACACCATGTATAACATACCCCACTGAGCTAGATTCTCAGCTCTAATGTTAGTACCCCACTGCCCAACCACTAAAATACAATATCGCCCCCGCACCCACACTTGGCAGCCAAAGATGCACCATAAAAAAAAAAAACCAGCTGGAAAATTTATCTGAAAAAAATTGCTCACCCAGCTGGAAAATTTATCTGAAAAAAATTGCTCATTACTCTTGGCTCCTTTTTCAATCAAAGACGCACCATAAAAAAACCAGCTGGAAAATTTATCCGAAAAAAATTGCTCACCCAGCTGGAAAATTTATCTGAAAATTTTTTCTCATTACTCTTGGCTCCTTTTTCAATCAAAGATGCACCATAAAAAAAAAACCAGCTGGAAAATTTTTCTGAAAACAATTGCTCATTACTCCTGGCTCCTTTTTCAATCATTTTCCCATAAAATGAAGATTCCAACCAAACCTGTGTTTTTGTGCATATCGTCGTGATGAACACTGGAAACACTTTGTTTTTCCAGGTTTCTTGAACCACCACCGTAAACAAAACATTCTTTAATGGAGGGGAAAGACGAAGATGAGTGGACATGAAATGAATCCAAGATTGTATTGAGACTTCTGTGATCCATATTAAATTTTTGAAGAATTTTTCCGTGAAAATCATATGGAGAAATTTTTGTCACGCGTTTCGAACCAATCAGTGTGGTTCATCGTCAAGACAAGTTGAATGAGTAGAGCTGGCCTATGCACTTTAAATAGACCAGGCAGAATATCCAATGACTCAGATTACTATAAAGACCACAGCTCGATTTACCCTGATAACGATAACGGCTAGTTTGACAACAAAAATTTTAGTTATAAAATAAATTAATCATAAAATGAATTAATTATAAAAAATTAATTTTAATATATTAATAAACTTACGAAACTATAATAATTTCTAATATATTAATATTCAACTGTTAAATAAAAATATTAATTAGTTATAACGGGTAACCGAAAAATTCTTCAAAAATATGAATCCAAGATCTTCATCGACGTTGCAACAACAAACAAATGAGATACATATTCCAATGCTTCCCTAGAGCAAGATCACCATCGTGGACCCTGATATTCCTTTTTATATTAACTTATCCCAAATGAGAATTTGGTTCTCCCATGTCAACCATACAAACAAAGTAATAAATAGTTTTCATGATACTTTAGGGTTAGTTTTTAAAGATTTCTTTTTATGAATAAAATATATAGTAATAATTTAAAGTTACAATTAGATTAAACAAAAAAAAAATCAGTATATGAGTTTTTCTTTTCTAAAACAAAGAACAAAATGTATATACTCACTTTATCTCTTTTGAATTTGATTTATAAAAACATTATTATATTAATATTATTTATATTTAAAACTTATTTGTAATATTAATAATTAGAAATCAAGATATCTATTAATATTATTTCCAATGTTATAAATTTAATATATTTTAAAATAAAACTCTTTTCAACCTAATATATTTATTATTATTTGTTTTAGGTTACAAAGAAAATGCAGAATATTGTAAATATATTTTATAATATCTATTAAGATAAAAATAAACTATTAAGTTAAAAAATATATAGTTTAAAATAAAAACAGATATGTGTATATTTAATTGGTTTTAATTAAATTCACTATAAGTTTTAGGGTATTGACAAGATAAATATTAATAACAAAAAAAATACCAGTTTTAGACATAAATAAAATATTTGGATAATAATATTAAATAACATTATTTTATAACAATTTTATGCAGAGATTAAGTAATTGAACAATTAAAAAAATAAAATCTTATATTTTAATTTAATATATGTAGATAGCATGGATTTCAAAACATATTTAAAATATACACCTTAAATGAAATATTTGAATACCCATATTAAGTAATGTATTTTAATGTCAACATTCAAAAACATTAATTTTATGCTAATCATAACTAAAATATTTCAAATCCCACCTTTGAAGGAATAATTTTATATAATTTTGGTAAAGATAAAGAGGAAAAAGTAGTTGAAAGAAAAAATTTCAATTTCTTCCAAATGAGAGAGATATGTGTAATTCTCCATGTTAGGTGATCAATTGGGCAATGATTGATCTGTTGGGCACCTGGCATTGTCTGAATGGATGGAGGCATCTTGTGTGTTGGCAGTGATGTCAACCAAGCTAGCATTGATGTCAAACTTAGGGGCAGTCCTATGGTTGTTGCATCTTGAAGTAGAGAACCAACATAGTAGTAGGATATGCAAAGAAGTTATAAAATCTTATATATATGATGGTTTGTCGATCCATAATCTGAAGGCATTTCTACCTCATAAGATTAGCTCATATGCTCTTAGAAGTGACATAGTTGGATAATGCTCGAAAAGAGATTTTCAACTATATGTTGAAGTCTCCAAATCGCCTCCTAGATAAGAAGTTATTGCTAGTCAAAGTTAGGTGCCCCAAATTCAAAGTTGTAGTGATAAAAGTGGTTAAAGGACCCTTTAATAGAAATTTTAGTTTGGTGGTGTGGCCAAACAAGGTGAAGTATTTTAGCAGAGCCATCAAAGGAGGTCAGGGAAGATGTGGCTTAATAACGTTGTAGCAAAGAGATTTCTGGTTGGATGGTGGAAGGTCCCACTTGATAGCTAAGCTCGCACACTCTTCCCCGAAAGTTTTAAAGGTCACACAAAGTTCAAGGTCGGGATGGAAGCATTGGGAAGCATGGAAAACAATGGAGTAGATAGCAAGAGCGCTCATTGAAGAAGAATTTAAGGCAGGGAGGCCCACTTAATAGCTAAGCCTGTTGGACTTACCCAAAAATTTTTAAAGGGGGGAAAAGGTTAAAGACAAGATGGAAGACTCGGGCGAACATGGACTTTGAAATAGTAGGGAGCATTCTGATTGGTCAATGGTGGAGCCCTCTTTACACGTAGGCCCGACGGGAGTACCCTGGAGGTTTTTATTTAGTGCGCAAAGATGAAGGTTGGGACTTAGGCATTTTTTGGTTAAGTTGGGAGATAAGGCAAGTTGGGACGTCAACAAGTCAAGTAGTTTTTGCAAACGTCTAAAGGTATGACCCCTAATGCTAACCTTTGAGGGACTCGGTGCAAGCAGATGATGTCAGATTAGGAAACTTTGCAGCATTTTATTAATCGAGGTGACATCAACATGATGTCGGTACAATGGAACACGTGGTAGGAAAATTCAATGTTTTTGGGTGGCCTAATGGGCCGAATTCAAGTGACATGTGGCTTGTGTGATGTCACCATGACATCATCCCAATGGTAGTAGCGAGAAAGGTTTTGGAGCGAGGCCCAAAGGAACATGCAGGGGAAATAGGCGTTGGGATGACAAGGAAACTATGAGAGCCAACTCAACCCAATAGGATGTTCATTGGCTCGCATGGTTGCAGTAGGGGACCCATGGGACACATCATCCTTATGGCTTTACCCCGGAAGGTATGAGTGGTGCATAGAGAGAAGCGGTGTACTAATTAGGTTTTGAGATGTAGTGGAAATTGTTTTAGGGAACCGGGCCAATGAAAAAGGCATTGGATGGTCCCACAGAAGACGTAAGCTTGTAAGGCTTATCCTAGAGGAAAACAAATGTGCATAGAGAAATGTAAGGCTTATCCTAGAGGAAAACAAATGTGCATAGAGAAATAATGTCAGGGTAATGGAGCCTAGAGATTTAAATTTTGCTGACATTAGATGGTTCCATCGAATAATGTCAGGCACACACAAGTCTTGGTTTGAAGTGCTTTTCACGTGCTATGGTGACCAAGGGCTTCTAGCCAAAAGCAATAAGAAAAAGGGCATTGCAGGCTAAGGGTTTAGCACTTGTAGATATGAACGGGTTGAAATCTATGGTGCGTGCATGGTTTGAGTGCACAGATTGAGCTAATGGGGTCAATGGAAATGGAAATTTCTAAGATCTCTTAATCAAGAAAGTGAAGGACCATGATGCGCAAGAGCAAATTAATGGAGCTTGTATTGAAATAGAATTATCCACCCTTGATCTTTCTTGCACGGTATGAAGTTTAAAATGGAAAAAATGGCCGGGTGCAAAAGATCTGACCACCAATCAAGGGTGCCATGCTAAAGAACATCTGGTACACAAGAGGATTGTTAATAGGCATGGAGAGATTTTCTTAAATGTGTAGTTTGATTGAGATCTTAATTATAAGTTTATTGAATACTCGGCTGCCCATTCCTAGAATAAATGCGGCTATAGTAGTTGAGTGATAATTCTACCCATATGTTTGTTGACTAAGAATTAATTCTCATCCTGGAAGGGTGTTCTAGAGGTTAATCATAGAATTAATTCAGTTGCATAGGTAAATATTTAGATGTGCAAGCTGCAATGGAGACCATGATTGTTTATGATGGTTGAGTAAATTTTTCATATACTCAGGCTATCGACACAGAACAATTGTGTGAGTTCAACAAGAAATGTAGTTATGGGGTTGAATAAGCCATCCATTCTCAAGTAAATTAATTCCATAACCATGTTTTTAATTAAATATCAGTGTGCCAGAATACACATTAATGCGATGGTTGATGAACTGACAAGGTATGCTAAACAATGTGTCTCCATTGAACAAAAGGTGGAGAAAACATTGAATCAGTGTGGTGAAGTAAAATTATGAGTGCGGACACAAACAATTCCTCTAGCCTGATAATGGGTCTAACCACAACCGATACATTCTATGGAAGATTTCCTTAGGTTAGAACCAATTAAGAGGGCATACATCTTAGTACGCTTATCCCGTTTGGTGATGACCTTGCTTTCTCGCTCCAACTATTTACCTTTTCCTTCTTCGAACACATGAAACAAGTAAACAACAAAAAAAAAAAACGTGATAATAGACAAATTGTAATTCAACCTACTTAACAAGTCAAGAAACATTAAGCCATAAACATGTGAGATGACACATTAAGTAGGAAACCAATCATTAGTTTCATACATATTGAATCAAGAAGAGATTACAACCATTGTCTTGACATTGTTTTTCTCCTCCGACAAAACTAGGTTCCCACACACTTCCGTTAGTATTCCATGATGGCCTCAACAATGATAGTTTTAAGGCTCCTCCCTTTAGGCTTCACACTAAATCAAATTCACACTTCTCCCTCACGCGCAACTAGAGAGCTACAACTATGAATAGCTTGTTGTTTACTCCAAATTTAATTAGCACTAGGACACCAACATTAAAAATAGCTTGTGCTTGGGAAAAATGGAGATTTATATAGCATGAATGGATGGGAGATGGTTCCTCTTCTCATGGGAGAAGGTCTTATCTCTTGAGGTAGTTCCATCCTTATAGGGGAAAGGATCCCAAACTAACATCCTTGACTTCATCCGGCCCAACCATTTGCCAAACGTCCATTACGAAGCTTCTAGAGATGGAAGCTTTGACTCCTTATTTAAAAAACTTTCCAAAAGACGATTGGCGTGACTGAAACAAAGCTCAGTCGCTCCGGTCGGCACTAGGGACAGTGTTAATCCCTGCATATCGGTGCAAGGATAACAAGGGGCATTAGCGTTGGTCTTTTAAGCTGGGAAAAGTAGAAGATTTGTGGAAAATGGTGTAAAATGGAATTGTTCTGCTCATGAAGAGGACACAATGGGAGTTTCTTCATGAAGGGAAAGCATGTAGGGTTCACTATAAATGTCCTCTAAGATCAAGGAATAGGAAGTATAGGGAAAATGACAAAATGTTGTGTAAAAGATGCCCCCTAAATCGTGAAGGCCGAACTAGAGTGAGGGATGAAATACTTTATGAATCAGTGCGGGGAACTAAAGTCTGTCATCGGAAGACCTGAAAGCAAGTACATATACATATACATAACTAAAAACTCTATCAAATGATACATGAATAGTGGTATGGACGTAGCCATCTAGAGAATGATCATGTAAACGGATCTAGGCATGGGCGTAACCATCCGATAAAGAGGATCATATCTAAACCAAGGTATGGTTGCAACCATCTAATAATGGAAAGGATCACATATGATATCTTATGGTATGGTTGCAACCATCAATCTAAGAGAGACATGCATATCAACATAATCATTGCACATCGCCTTGCAACCTGGACATTTGTAATCTGAGCCCAGGGTCTTGCACTCCAACACGACCCGATCAAAGTACAAATTCTAACATGTGAATAGATGTGTTGACGTCGAACATGCTAGAAAATCGCTTGATTACCAGTCAATGATGTAAATTGTTAACGAGCGTGAGAGAAACCACCAATAATGACAACGATCCTCAAGGTACTATCAGCACAATCGATGGAATGTGAATAGAGGAACAAGGTCTTTTGGCCAGAGTTCTCGTTTTGAGTTTATAGTTCTTGTTTCAAAGTTTACATTTTTAAAACTCCACATGGTCCATTTTCGTACATTTTTGTCTCTCGAGCCCGAAAAGATAGAATACAATACTTGAGAGAATCGCTTGACCATTTCAGTCAAGGAGTACATTTTTCGTAAATTGTGCATCCTAGCCCGAAAAAGGGATAAACGTATACTGGGCACATGAAGTTTCACATTTGTTAACGAGTTCGAAATGATAAGGGCTCAGCTATCTTTTCATTTTTAAAGGGTCAGAAAAGAGCTTGAAAGCAAACCTCCCATATTATTCTCTTTTACGAGTCAAAAGGGAAAAATATTCGACAATCTTTTCATTTGAGTTTTACGAGTTGAGAAAAGAGCTGAAATGTGACTTGGCATCATCATCGAACATCAATCACTTGTCGCTGCGCAAAAAGGTAAAGTGCATTATCCAATTCTTGAGGAAAAATTGGTCAAAACATTTACAAAACCTAATATTTCATGAAAAACTGAATAAAAGGGAGGAAAAGTAAATATTTTTTTACCATTTACCATTTTACCTTGTCGTGAAAAAAATTCCACCGAATTTTGCGCTACTTGTTCCAGAGTAGATTACGAGAGATCGGGAGGTCATTCTCCAAGTCGCCAATTGCAGGTAAGAGTCAAAGCTCTAAGCTCCATTTCCATACCATTTATTGCTATTTTCATCCATTTTTTGGATTTTTGAGGGAGGTTTTTTCAAAAACATTTCGCCCTTGGTTGGCACGAGTTCCAGGCACATAATCACGCCAGCCGAGGGTGATTAAAACACCCTATCGCGTCGTCGGCACAACTATTTTTAAAATAGGTGCGGTGATGCCGTGAACAAGGAAAATATCATTTCCCTCTCAAACCTACCATTGGAATCCAAATTTTATTGGCCAAAAACAATTATTGACTTGAACATATGGTTTTTGCAAGAAAGAATCGTCGAAATTGGTAGAATGGAAAGAACGTCAGCACGTAGATGTGGACACCCATGCATTGAATGATCCAAATTACCTGAACTCTTTGAGGAACTGTGGGTTCCTCAAGTTATTTCTCACACCAGGGATGCGGGCCCAACCTGAGCTGCTTCAATACCTGATTAATTTCTGGGACATAAATTGGGAAATATTCATCATTGGTGACCAGGAGTTGGAGTTAGAAACTTCAGAGATATATTTCATCACAAGACTATCCCGGAGAGGGGAACTAATCAACCTATATGGGTCATGACCGATTGGGTCAAGCATATCCATGTTGCTTGCCAAAAATTTCCCTGAAGCCCTCAAATCTAAGAGCGGCAAGATTAAGATTGCCACCGTGTGAGATCTGACACTAAGAGTGCTATTGTTGATTATCAACAGAGTGGTGGGGTCCCAAGTAGTGCACGAGACTAACAAGTCGAAATTTCTATATGCCATCAACTGTACAACATTGACAATCTTCAATTGGGCGAAAGCCATGAAGATCAACATAAAATGCCACCTGACAAAAAGCTAAGGCGGGGAATCTAAAGCAATTTTGCTTCGAATCCATACTAGTGACCTTTTTCTTGGAAGGGGTGTCATTGTTCTTGCACCAGCTTACTGAGGTAGATCCTCCGATGCCACGAGACCCACGGATGGCTCATTGGAGTCATTTGATGCCTAAGATCACTGGGGGCTAGCATATGTCTTATAGGCCTACCTTCTTTTCATGGCTATGATGACAATTGACTGTCATGGAGGATGGGCCATACAGTGTCACCGAATTTTGTGGAGATCCAGACATGTTGCTTCCAGATGGAGAGGATTTCGACGACGAAGGTAAAAATAATTTTTTTATTTTGTGATATTTTAATTGTTTTTGATATATATGTGTTTCTAACATTTCATTTTGTCAATGCAGATGTTGGACCAGAGCGTCCTTCCCAGATGTCCCTGATAGCTAGGTGCGTCACTCGCCAGTTTGATGTCATCCCTTATCAAGAGGGGAGTGACAATGAGGAGGAGATCGTGAGGAACCTTGAGGGGTTGACTCATGGTATCCCAGAGTATGCTCAGGTGTGAGACATTCCTTGCCAGTACTAGAGACACACGATGGGAGTATTGGACCAGATTTTCTGATTGCTTACTTGTGTTGCACGAGCTATTTCATGCTACCACGATCACCATGCTGATTAGTTCCTAGGTCCAACATTTTACATTTTTGAGGCCTGCATGCCATGGATATATGAGGCCTACGAGCTGCTGATGTTATTTGAACACACATATTATTTTTTTGGGGTTTTGATGTATCAAACATTATCACCATATATATATATGCTGTATTTGCTTGCTTACTATGGTACAAATGGTTTGTTTTGGCTTTTCACATGTTTCGTATATTTCTATCCAACACATAATTAGCTAATGCATTTGTTAATGTATTCATGCGTCTAGGAATATGATGATATGTAATGTAATCAAAATGACTTTCCAGTAGATGAATAAATAGATACATTCTTAATATCTGAGGGTTTTTGAAAAAATATTGCCCATTGAGTTGAGGGACAACAAGCTCTGAATACAGGTTGACAACCAACTCCCGAATGTCAAGAGCAATGGCTTTTGACAATAGTTCGATGACTGCACTGTATTCAACAATGTTATTAGTTGTGCGACCTAAAAAAATACCTTGAAGATCAATAAACTCACCGTGAGGGTCATAAATAGCCCATGTCATGGAGGATAGATTCCCGGTACTACGGCAAGCACCATTAGCGAAATAAATGTGAGGAGTCACAAACATCTGCAAAGCAGGGAAAAACATAGTAAACATGAAAGCTGTTTGAAAACTAACACACCAAACCACACTGCCCAAAAATGAATGACACACTAATGTAGGCAAGTAACCATGCAAGATGACCTAAGCATAGTACTTCTTCAGATAAAGCATGTTTCGAGGCTTTTCCAAAGGATTGCCTTCATAATCAATAAGCTCATAGGCCCCTTTTCGCAAAACACATTTTATAATGTAGGGCTGATGCCACATGGGCTCGAACTTGCCTGCCCCCAAATTATCATTAGCTTGATGGTATAGTAAAAACAAATCACCCTCAGAGAATGCGCGGGGGGAGACCGACCGATCGAAATGGGACTTGACTCACTTCTTTTGTGCTTCGATGACCAAGGAAGCGAAACGACGAGTCTCATCCAGATGTTCTAAATATAAGAGGTGATATTCCTGAGGTGATGTTTCAGGGAGAAGTTTGACAACTAGCTTGAGTGAAGGAATTTCACATTCAATCAGTAACGTTGCTTCCAGACCGTAGACAAGCCCGAATGGTGTGAAACCAGTTGCGTTCTTGGTCGAGGTTTGGTAATCCCACAGAGTTAAGAAGAGCATGAGATGCCAATTTGACTTGTGCATCCCAATAGTACGTTGAAGCATTGTAACCAAAAATTTGTTCACAGCTTCAACTTGACTGTTGACCTGAGGGTAATACGAGGTTGAGCCATCGTGGCACAAACCCAATGTAGAGGTCAGCTAAGCCATCATGTAATCTTGGAAATGGGAGCCATGGTATGTGACAATGGCTTGAGGTATGTCAAACATGTAAATAATGTGATTGAAAAGAAATTGAGCCATCGTTTAAACGTTTGTAGAGTATGTAGGCATTGCTTTGTCCCATTTGGTGAAATAATCCACAGCAATGATAATATAACCCTGCCCCCCAGTCAAAACAGGGTTACATGTCATATAGTCAATGCCCCGGTAATGATGAGGTGTAGATGAGTGGGTGGGGTGCGCATCTTGTGTTGGTAAATTTGGCATTAATGGCACTTGCGAACAACAAGGATGCAGTCCTTGAAAATGGGTGGCTAGAAATAAACAGTGTGAAGGATATTTTGAGCAGTAGCATAGCCAAACATATGATTTCCACATGCCCTAGAATGGTAGTCAATGAGAACTCTCTCAGCCTCCTCGAGGGTAAGGCATCAACGAAGAATGAAATCGACACCGACATGGTTTAAAGTATCACCAATAATACTATAGGGTTGGGAGTGATGCCGAATCTGTTGTCGATCATCCTTAGTCAACGTGGACTGGAACATGGAATTTTGGAGATACACGATGATATCACTGACGGGTCAAGGGTGCTAATCAGGAAAAGAGTCTCATCTGGAAGCTGTTCATCTGCACCAGTGGGGAGAGATGTAGAAGGAAGGGAATAAATAAACTCAGTGAAAACTAGTGACTTCTTAGATTTGGCAGTGGTAAACACCAAATCGAATTCTTGCAGGATGACAATCCATTTAGAATACTTACCCCCCAGTATCTGACGAGTGAGGATGTAGGTCATGGGGTTGCACTCAGAAATCACATTAGTAGTGTGTAAGAGGATGTAGTGCTGAAAGCACTGAACAGCCTATACGATAGCCAAATCCAACTTCTCGACATGAGCATAACGCATTTTGGTGTTGAGGAGGTTGTGACTAAGGTAGTAGCTAACATTATCATTGCCTTCATCATCGTCTTGGACCAATACCATAGGAATGGTGCTAGGGGCAGCAAAAAGGTAAAGGAAGCAATCTCGATGATAATCCAGGGGATGCAACAAAGGAGCATTTACGAGGATGATCTTGAGGTCATCAAAAGGCTTTTGGGCAACCTCGTCCCAGACAAAGGGTGTTCCTTGTTTGAGAAATTGGGTAAATCTTGCAACTAGCCTAGCATAATTGGGTATGAAACAACAGAGGAAATTTTTCTTTCCTTGCAGGCTCTGGAGTTGGTGCAATGAAGATTGAGGGGGTAAATTTACAATGGCCTTGAATTTAAGTAGATCAAGGCAAATACCGTCCTTGGAAACACAGAAAACACATTTATGCAGGTTTAACTAAATGCTATAGTGTCTACAATGAAGAAAAATATGCTGAAGATGGTCGGGGTGATCTTGGAACTTACATGAATGAGTGGGAAGGTCATCCAAGTAAGGCTGAACGATGTTGTGAATATCATGAAACGCATAGGACATCCCCCATTGAAATGTAGCCCCAGCATTTTTGAGGAAAAAAGGGAGATTTTTGTATGAAAAAGTACCCCATGGACAGATAAAAGTTGTATTTTCTTGAGCGGTCGGTGCAATGTTAATCTGGTTGTAACCAGAAAAACCATCCATAAAGGAAAAAAATTTGCTCGCAGCACATTCTTCAATGATCTGATCAATGAAGGGAGTACGATAGCTATCCTTAGGACAGGCACAATTGAGATCACGATAATCAACACAAATGCGGTTCATGCCTTGTTTCTTTGTCACCGGGACAATATTTGACACCCAATCTGTAAGAGGGATTAGATAGATGAATCCAGCTTTGAGAAGTTTTTCAACTTCACCCTTAATAGCGACGACTTTCCTATGGTGCACTGGGCGGAGCCGTTGGTAAACAGGCTTCGCGTGAGGATAAGTTGCTATTTTGTGCACAACGATGCTATGACCAATGCCAGGAATTTCCTCATACGACCACACAAACACATCACAAAATTCTTTAAACAGACAAGTATAGGTCTTAATCTCATCTGGAGAATAAGTTACCTTGATATGGAAATGTACAACGATACCATGCTTAATAGAAATACCAGTTGGCATCGTTTGGGTAATATTACCCAAATTTCCTTCCGACCATACTTCATGAGCCAGGATTGATGCCAGAAGTGGGAGGGGAGGAAAATGAGAAGAGAACTCTTTGAGACTGGTAGACATGACCACTGGGCGAGGTAGGAATGAGGAACCATGATGAGTATCGTCCCAAGGTGGTTCCTTGAGAGACATTACTTCCATGATACTTTCGTCATCAAGAATAGTCTCAGTTAAGGGATTAGGATATTCCAAAGCACCAAGCCATGGGGATTAATAATATGCATCAAGAGAAGTCCTCAAAATACGAGAATCAGAGGATATAAAACTTGAGGCCGAAACAATCTCCACGTAATTGATTTCGGCAAGACTAAGTGGCATAACCTCGCACCAGGTATTAACAAGATTTGGTGAAGGTAGGACCCAAGGATCAGATTTGACTGAGATCATGTTGACAGAGGCAACATGAGGAGGTGGGAGTGGAAAAATTCCCATCAAGGTAGAATCTTTAAAAATACCTACCCCCACACTCTCATAAGGAGTACTAGTGTGATTGACGTACAGAACATTGCCATCTGAGGAAGAGGAAAATAAGGACAGTTGGTTGACAGTGATGATTTTTCCTTGATGGGGAAAACGAATCACGCGGAATATGGAGGAGACTACAACATGCATGGCATGGGTCTAACTCCATTCGAATAGAATATTATAATTGAGATTAGCGTCAACAATCTATACCTTGATGTGTACTTTCTTGCCTTCCAAAGTAATGCAAAGGTTATGTAAGACACCGAAGGGTCAAGAATCGCGCCTGCCAAAAGTTTCTAAAGTGTTCGGGGATTGGTTCAAAGTAGGAGAACCAATTGCCTTCCAGCAGGCGATTGACATGATGCAGGTAGAAGCACCTTCATTGATGACAGTCTTATGAATGGTTTTTTCATTGCTGATTACTTGAATGAGAAACGCAATCTGATGAGGCAGGCGCGGAACATGGTTCTTTAGATGAAAACAAATCAAATTAGAATCGGAAGGATCAATAACCCCAATAACTAACAGTAAATATTTCCACTGAGATGGACAGCTTTGGAGCACCTCGAGAGCTGACATAGCTGACGGCGCCTAAGCCAAATTCTCAACAATATTATAGTGCTGAGCAGCTCGAGCGTTGGGATTGTATGAGGATTTCGTTATCACACCTTGAGAGGGTGACTGAATAGTGGAATCTAGGTTAGGGTGCTCAATATGAAGAGGGCCAGAACTCAGGGCAGAAAAATAAGGGGTGGCCTCTTTCTCTTTCCCAGCTGTTGGAGCAAGAGTTTGGTAATATTATGATCTAGTAGCCACATTAATAGGTGTACTCATCATGAACACTTGAGATCCTGAGGAAGCAGATGATTGAGGATGGTCTACCATTTGAGTCTACTAAGACAGAAACAAATCTTTCAGGACAATTGGGGCCCCTTTGAGAAAACGACTAACTTCAGACCATCGGGGACAATCCTTGGTATAGTGATCCTCCTCGCAAATGAGGCACGAATACTTAGGCTTCTATTTTGAAGAATCACTAGTAGATGAATTAGGAGGACCCTACTTTGGGGCATGGGATTTAACCTTACCTGTGCCTTTCTTCTTACCTTTCGAGGATTTGTCCACTGTGATAGACTGGATAGTGTGGACCTCTAAAGTTTTACTAGGGCCAACTGGATTCTCGGAGGAACTATTGGAAGCAGTGTTTGAGGCTAACGTCTATTTGGAAGAATATTTAGCAGGGGTCTGGGACTCTGAACCAATTACTCCATCAACAGGAGGTGTAGCTTGTGACTTTGATGCTGTGGGATCAGATGATGGTCGCGGAGCATCGGGTAATAACTCATACAAAGTGCTAGACTGAGAATAAACAAGATCTAAGTACTAGGCATGAGAAATGGCTTATTCTTCGGTAACACATCTGCCCATAGTTATATCTCAAGCAATTGGAGTGACAAATGACTTAGTAAACATTCGGTGAGCAACTGATCAACAATATCAAATTTTATCAGGCGACGTCTACGTCTCCATTCATGGATGTGATCGGAGATGTGTGTCGCAATATCTTGCTTAATTAATGTGAGAAAATAGGTGCCAACTTCATAGCAAACCAACAATTGGAAGTGCATGAGGAAAGCCATGTCTAAAGAGTTGAAGTCATGATAAGTACTTCGAGGAAGCTCGATGTACCACTTGGCTACAACACCTATGAGGGATCGTTGGAAAAGATAGAGACGAATAGAATCATCAACATAAGAATTTTAAGAGCACCAGAGGTGATATGTCATCACATGGGCTTAAGGATCTTCTTTTTCTTTCCCATCGAACTTAGGACAATTGCTCGGGATCTTGGATGGAATTGGAGGCCAGTATGGCGAATGAAGAATTGGATCATTCGTAAGGCGAGAGACATCTCGCAACTCTAGTGTGGCCAAGAATGGAAATTAAGTATTAAAAGGCATTAGAGATCGATAAGAAGGTCGAACTGGAGGAGCACATCCCTGTTGGTAAGGATTTTGGCCCCATAGTGGGGGAGTTTGGCCATATGGTATTTGATTATGCCCCCATTGTGGGTTACCTTGGCCATAAGGAGGATTTTTACCTTGAACACCTTGGAACTATCCAGTCATAGGTTGATGATAAGCAACATATGAGTTGAGAGGCTGTTGATCCTGTTGACCTTGGACATGTGGATATTGTACCTATTGTCCCTGAACATATGTGTTTTGAACTTGCTGCCCCTGAACAAGAGGATTTTGGACCTGCTATCCTTGGACAGAAGGATTGTACACTTGTTGCCCTTAGACATAGGGATTATGTACCCGCTGCCCTTGGGAAAAAGGACTCTACACCTGTTGACCTAGGACATTAGGATTTTGGGCCTACTGTTGCAGGACTTGACCATCGCCTTGTCCTTACAATGGTTGACCCTGTTGATATGTATATAAGGGTTGTTACTGCCCCGGTTGGCTCTGTTGCTGCAAGGGTTGGCCTCGCTGCTGTAAAAGTTGTCCCTGGGGCTGCAAAGATTGGCCCTGTGAAGAACTAATATAGGAGGTTTACGGATCATACTGCATCTATTGCTACATGGTTTGCTGCAATGATTGCGAGTGTCTCCCCTGCAGTTGTTTCAGTTGACCTTGCTGTGGTATCATTTTCCCTTGTTGTTGTGCAGATGGCCCTTGCTACAACAAAGTTTTCCCTTGTTGCTGTAGAGGCTGTCCTTGCTGTTGTAAGGGTACTTGAACAACGCCCAAAAAATTTCCGAACTTAATCTAGCAATAGCCACCCTGAAAAGTGGATGAGTCAGGCTAGACGTATTGCCGAGACTGAAGGACATAAGGTGGATTGACCATTCCTTGAGAACCATATGGAACATAAGGAGTTTGGTATTAAACCTGAGCCTCATAAGGTTGCCAATACTAGAAATTGCTTGACCCAGATGGACCAATGGGATTTTGAACCTATTGGTACTAGACATTGCTTGATCCAGCAGGACCAGCAGGGTTTTGGATAATGCCAGAAGAAGGTTGGTTCATGCCAACCATGTGAGCCTGTGAGCTACTCACATTAGTGGTGCCTAACATCATAGAAACACTTAGATTTTTCCCCCCAGGCGGTGGCACATCTTGGCCACTTACTGGAGGAATCAAAGAACTGACAGTAACATTCTTCGAGACCACTGGTTGAACCGAACGGGTGACTAGGATAGATGATACAAGATGGGTTCAAAATGGTGGGTTACACTAGGATTGAGGTAACAACCTATTGGGAGGTTAGGTTCGCAATGAATGGACCTATAGTAGGCATGGTGCCAGATGCGCAAATAGGATTATGGTAAAGTGATGAGCCACTAGGTGTGCCTGAAACCAATTGTGCCAAAGTCACATAATTAGGCGGCAATTTCCGATACACACTGATGGGAATGCTCCTTATATAGGGGAAACCTTCAGGAGGAAATTGATGTTCTTCCTCCTCGATAGTGTGTGGAGTAGAAACTTCTGACTCATCTGGAGAGGTAAATGGAGCATCGCCTTCGGGTTCCATAGCTGGGAACAAACGACGACGAATGACCGAAGAGGTATGAGGGGATAATTCCAAAGGAACACCCGATTGATTGTATAGACTGTATGGACGCTACGATGATGTCACAATAGGGTCAAAAAAAGGATTCGGAGGATATATAACTAGTCCAAGATGACCATCAGTAGTCGGCAAACTCTCAGGAGTTTGGACTGGATTGTCAAGAGATTCTGGGCCAAAATCAACAAGTGACCCAGTATCTGAAGGAGGCAAAGGATGAGATGACAAAGGTTGAATGCTCAAAACGATACTGAGTTCAATACCTTGGTCCTCGAGTGACTCTGTAAAGCAGGAAAAGGCTCCTCAAACAAACCCCTAGATGGAGGAGAGGAAGAGGAACTTGGTGAACTAGATGGTTCAACCACAATGACCTTGTCTTAGTTAACAGGAAAAGGGAGAGATAAACTTCAAGGCTTTAAAATGTTCCTCATGGAAATCTCACGATTTTGTCTAGAAAAGACTCATAGGAAGTTATAAGATCATGGGAAATCAATTTGTTAATATGCATAAATAGACTGCTGCTCTTTCATGTTTTAAGAGTCGAGAAAGAAACAAAGATGACTCTATCACTTTTGATTGGAAATGAGCTCAAAAGGACAAGTGCTCAAATGAGCTTTTAAGTTTAATGAGTCAAAAATATCGAATGAATACTCTCGATGATCCAGGTAAAAAGAATTACTAGGCAACCGTGAACTGTAGAATACCTCCCGGCGAATCGAGAAGTACGGGCAGGCAATCTCCGCGAATTTTGTGCTCGGTGTATCACATTTGCAAGGTGGTTGAATTGGCTTCCTATGGATAAAGGATTGTAGCCTAGAGGGTTCTCCCATTACATACTCGACAGTACAGGGAGCACAAATCTGTACTAGTGATGTCTAGTGCTGAAGCTAATGACAACTGCTAGGTTTAAAGACACCAGAACACATCTCCAGCCTAGACCTTCTAGATGTGATCATTAGGGTGGAAATGTGCCTTAGGTTAATTGAGTTCATTTTAAATTTTATCTTGAGTTATGTCTCAGTTTTCAGGCCTTAGCGACGTGACTCGAAAAACCCTAAATGCAATTAAATGAGACAAGACCCTTTCAATTCGATGAATTGTCTACACTAGAGAGGGTGGAAAACACACAATCAAATGCAAACAACCGAGCAACTAAAAGAAAAATGATTTTTCACTACTTCAATTTTCGAGAAAAATGAAAACTACATTCCAATTCCTAATTTCCTAATAATTACACTCTAACAGTCCTTTCAAAAGCAAAGAGAATTATTTTCTTTTTCAAATGCAAATGTAATCCTAGTATTCAATGATGATAACAACTGTAACATATTGATGCAGCAAACTAAAATTTTATACTTTTCATGAAATGACAAAATGAATTTCTCATAAAACACTTCAATGAAAAAGTTTTCGAGACAATCGATTCTCAAGAAAATGAAAAACAGGAAAAGAGAATCTCTTTCAAACTAATGACATTACGACTTTACCGAAAACAAGACAATTAATGTGATCCATGCCGGAAAAGGAACATTTAGACAAGCAAATGAAAACTTTTCAAACTTGTGTAATGGAGGTCAAAGCCATAGAAGGATCATAAACGAAATGCGAGTAAATGCACCAACAACTTGACTCACTGAGTTCACAATCAGCTGAGTGGATGACAATCTAGATGCCCTAGTGCCACTAACCATCCAATGACCCAAGAAATCAAGTGAAAATATGACAAATCTATTGGAGTCGGTCTGGTCAGTCCTCCTTCAGAGATCAAAACTCTTTATGCATTTCATTTTTAGGAGTCCCGCTCCATTCACTCAGCTGCATTCCACTAGGAGCATGCCATAATCTGACGAAAAAGGTCATGCTAGTCATTCCCCCTCATGTCTGGCTCCTCCTAGCTTAGGTCTTTTGTCAATCATCACCAAAGTCCATGACAGTCAAGGTCTGGTCCTTTAATGGACAAAAATCATTTTCGATCATTAGGTCTAGGGATTAATAAATTTGGTCTTTAAATATGTCCAGTAAAGCCATGCTGGCCAGAGTGAGGCCCTTACAAGGTAATGATTCAGAGAGTTTCATCGTCATATTGATAAACTTCAACTGTTCTTCAAAACTCAGTTTTGAAGAAAAGTCAAACAGTGTCATTGGTGATAAAATTTTCAAAAAATTCGTCAGTTGATTTCTTCAGGTGCAGGCATGGTTTCTATGGCCAAATGTCCTGTCATGCAATCCCTGCAAAGAGTGCCGAAAATTTCATCATCTGAGCTAAAATTTCAAAGGGAAAGTTAAAATTAGTGTTCCTTTAAATCAGTGAAAAAGTGTCAAAACATAACATTAGAAAAATGGGTTTTTGAAGAAGCAAAAATTTAACCCATGACTTCCAAATCTTTATATACAAGTTTCGACCAAAATCAAAGTCATTGTGCGAATCAAGTGCATAGGGAAACATTGCAAAGTGTTTGAGTGTGCATCGTGCGTGTTTGGAGCAAGGTTGGAGGAAATTTTTAGGGTGTAGCGCATATACACAGGGGCGTGGTGCACACAGAGGGCGTGGGGCACACAGAGCCACCCCTCAGTTCAAATTTTCAACGGGCACGATTCATATAGTGGGCGCGGCGCACTGGGTTTTGCGTGCGGTGCACACCCACAGAGGGCCAAAACCGTGCCAAATCACCTCAAATTTTTTGTGAAGCCCCTCAAATTGATAGGTAGGCTCTATGACATGACTTGTTCATCAAAGTTTATAAATGATATGGTGGTTTATGGCTATGTTTGAAATGCAACAAAACTCATAAAATCAAACCACAAGAAAACACCAAAGGCCATTGTTGCTAGGGTTGCATAATTGTGGTATTGAGGCCAAGGTTCCATTTTCACCCACCAATTTTCCCTCACCTACCATTTTTCCCTATCCTCCCTTTCTCATTTTTCCTATTATCCCTACCCTAATATACTACCAAACCCTATTCTCTTTCCCTCCTCTTGTTTGTCAACATAACACCCCAAAAACCTACCCTATCATATACCCAAACCCCCTACATATCCCTAAACAAACTTCTCCCCATAACCCCTATTCCCATCACATTACTCCCCTCCTAATACTCGCTTTTGTTTCATTGTTCCCCTTGGTGGCAGATATCACAAAAGCACCTAGCTTCACACGATCATCAAAGGGTAGCCTAAATACAGTACACACATCAGTCATGGCATCACAACATTCATCGGAGTATGAGATGGAGACACAAAGTGACTCATCCTCGGAAGAGCAGGCTCCGAGGAGACATCACAAGAGTGGCAAACATGTTAGGGATGAGCCCACTACCCTCATAGAATTGCAGGCCTGCCCTCTTGCCATGTCATGCTTCCAGCATCTATCATGTTCTGAATTTTTCCAAAGAGTGGCTAATGTTCGAGCTCATCATGAGTTGGCCCATCTTTTTGTGCTTCACCTACATGGAGATCACTCTATCTTGGCCGGGGTTACCTTCACACTGACACCCGAAACTGTCTCATTAGCAACCGGCATACCAAATGTTGGAGAACCATGGCACAAGAAACAAAAGGTTGATCGATAGAATTATGAGCCTTATATTAAGGCCAGTTTCTTGAGGCATCTCACAAGAGTCGTTCCATTCAAATATTTGAGAGATGAATATGCTCCACTCATGAAGTTGATCATGAGGTACTTCAGCTATGAGGGGAGGTTCTCTCATCTATATGCCTATCACATCAAGTTGCTCATGCACTTTACCAGGGTACGGATGATGAATATCCCATTTTTTATTTGCAGGAACATAGAGAGGATGAACACCTTCATGCAGCATAAGACCCCTCAGCAGCAACTTAACAATGTTTATCACTTTACTCTTATTAAGATTTTGGTGGATCATCAACTAGGATTGCAGGGCATTGCTTGGGAGGACTTCATCTCCCAGGACATCTTCAGCACTTCTAGTTATTATCAGAGGTTAAGCAAGAGGGTGAACCTTCTCGTCGGTATGAGCGGTATGACACTGCTAGTGTGCTGGTTTTCATCACATATCAGAGGGGTGCTAGACATTTGTTTGCGGCAGCAAAGCGAGTGTTATCTCCACTCGGGGTGGAAGTGGCCTTGCTTCTAGCATCAACACTACAGGTACAGGACAAAGGTAAGGATCCAATGCATGATGAGGGGCCTTCAGGTGAGCCATCAGGTGAACAAGAGACCAAATTCATTCTCCTTCATGATGATGATACAGATACAGAACCAACAAGTGCACAGCTCAAAGAGATCATCTAGGAGCAGCAATCGGAGATCGAAGCCTTATCCCTTGACTTGGAGAGGGGTAAGTGGAACATGAAATATCTGGATAAAAGGAACAAATAGCTTGATGATCAACAAACGATCATGGAGCTACAAAACATTCGTGAGCATCGCCAAGCTGCACAAAGGAGAAGAGTTGAGCTCACGTCATTGGAGGAAGAGATTAATGAGGATCGGGAGGCAAACCTCGAGAGAGTTAACATGCATCTGGAGAGGCTACTAGACAAGGCTGACAAGGACCATGCACTGCTGAGACACATGGCTTTCCACTACATGGCGCAAAACAAAGTATGCAAGGCCCGAATCAGGAATTTGAAGGCTAAATTGAGGAAAGAAATCAAGAAGCAAAAGAGGCAAAGGGAGCTCGAAAAACTTTAGATATTGGTCGAAGACTCTTTGGCCTAGCATAACACTTCATAGAGAACCTCCAGCCCAAATTTCAAGAAATTTGGGGCAATTTTTGTCACATGGTAAATTTTTGGTCACAACACAGGTTTTTTCTCCTTGTGCACCGCACCACTGGCGCAACGCTTAGGATTGGGAGCTCCAAATCACAAATGGTTTACATTTTTGGATTCAGCATGAAAAATCATGACTACTGGTTCTTGGACAAGAAATTTGGGCATGATTTGAGTCTCCAAGAGGTCAAAAACACTCAAAAAATGACCTCTCTGCCCCTATTTTGACACACAAGAAGCAATCTTGGGAGAATGAATATTTGGAGGGGAAAATGAGCACCAAATTCAGAAATTCCACTTGGGTTGGAAAGTAGACAGGCCAAAATTTCTAACAAGCACACTTGAGCACATTTTGGACTCCTACAAGTGCCTCAAAACAGGCTCCAAAGTGGCGCAGCGCATATAGGAAAAAAGGCCAATTTCACCTCCGTTTCGCGAAATTTCGATTCGCGAGTTCTCCAAGTGGGCCCGCTCATATACATTTCACTTTTTTGGCACCTAAGGAAGCATTTAAAGTATTTTCACTCCAGATTGGTTTCTATCCAAGTGGCGAAGGAAGGCGAACAGTCACCCAAGCCATTTGTCATGTTTGTAATGTTGCACCTGTAGCTAATGGTTGGCTTTCCACCTCCATTTTGTAATGATTCAAGTAACTCCCCAACCCTTGGGTGTTCTATCTCTTCATGGCACATTCTATATATTGTATGCAAACTATTTGCAAAGGGTTGGTTGGCATTTCTGGGAACTGTGGGAGAGAAACCCAGTCACTCACTGTACATTTTGACAGAGAATTAATGAAAGATTGCAGCTCTGCTTCATGAGATTCCTGTGGTGTGAGTTTAGAAAATGTATCTTCTTTATGTTTCATATGTATTTTGTTATGTTTCATATTTTCATTCACATTCATTTCCAGTGAAAGATTTCTAACTAAAAAGTGTAGAATTCAGTGCACTGCTCTGCCTTGGGATAGTTTTCATGTTCTATGTTTTCTTCTGTTGAAAAGGATTCATGTATTTATGCCCTTTTCACACTCTCAAACAATCTCTCCACCTCACATTTTTTCAACTCTAATTGCTAGACTTTCCACCTGTCTTGCCTCAGGAAATAACCTGTGTCTTTGAGTTAAATTCTCTGCTCATGTTGTTCCTTGGCCCCACACATCCTAGAAAACTCAGTTATTCTTCAAACATCTCCATCATATTTATTTACCTAGCCTAAAATCAGTATCCATTTTTGAGTCATCTCAGACCCTATTTTTTATTTTCCTGAGTGTGATCTGGAGAGAGCCCTCCCCTATTCTGGTAGGGCTAGCTACCAGACTGAGCGTGGTTTGTGGTTACCCTAAATTTTTCCTTCCTTCAGCCTAAGGCAAATTTAGGTGCTAACATAGTGGCGACTCCATTGGGGAACAAAATTAATCCCCTTACTTATTGATAATTCTAAGCTTCCGGATGATAAGTTTAGGATTTGATAGGCTGAGTAAGTTGTTCATGTCCTTCTGATTTTTCGAAAATAGCACGCTGGCTTCGAGACGATGTACCAGAGCTAATCCAGATTTGGATCCTCCTCATATTTACGAAAAAACCAACCTGATTCCAAGACTCCTTCGTCAAGAGAGCACTGTAACTCCCGTGTTCAAATACCATTCATGTCCTGACATTTTTGAGTATCTTGAAGAGCTTGAGTTTGATGAGCAGTTTGAACTATCGTTGATCGAAACCAAATCCGAAAGGGCGGTTGACTATACTGTCCCCGATCCAAAATTTCTTGTAGACCTAGAAATTGAAAGGGCTAACCAGTCAATTGATAATTACATTATAGCTCAGCTTCAAACTTCAATTGATAGCCCCTTACAAACTATGCACAATCCTCCAACACCTCTAAGGCCAAATCCACCAAGAGTGATGGCTGCCCGTTTTGAACCCCTGGTTCTGCCTCAAGTTCTAGATGATATGCCCGCAGATTATCAAAGAAAATTTCTGTTTTTTGATGGCACTCCTAATAGCATTACTGCTCAGCAACATGTGGACAGAATGGCAGATTTTTATGAACTTCATGAGATCGATGCGGAGAATGTGGCAATGAGAATCTTTGTACAAACATTTGCAAGTGAAGTGAGGAAATGGTTTAGAGGTTTTTCGGTGGCAAGTATCGCTACCTTGGCCAACCTACAAATACAATTCATAAACCAATGGGAAGTGAAAAAGAATCCTCTTCAAATTCTGGCTAAATATGAGCAAATCAAATGAAACGCTGGTGAGTCGGTCCAAGACTATTGCATTAGATTCAATTCAGTTTATAATGAAATTCCAGATCATCTAAGGCCACCTGTGGGACTAGCCGTGGTGAAGTTCCCAGATGGTTTTGATGCTGACATGGCTTATCAATTAAGAGAGAGAGAACTGGAAACAATGGAAGACATGCAGAGATAGTGGTCAGCGTTGAAGCGAATCTTCTGTCCAAAAGAGCTAGAGCGAAAGTAGAAAAGAAAGTCACAGTCAAGGAAGAGTCTTCCTCGATGGATCAATTACTCAAGAAGGTAGAGCAGATGCTTGAAAGGGTGAAACTTGACAAACCGGAGCCACAAGTTAGAAATCCTAACTTTCGTTGTCAACAACAACCACAATATAGAATAAGATAGAGAGATCAGCGAGCCCAAGAACAGACAGCACAACAGCCAGTACAAACACCTTTGCAGCAAAATTTGTGCATGGACTGGAGTCAGATGAGGATGGGAATATAATAGGTGAAGAAAACCACCTCTTTACTCCTGATTATTTTCCTATTTATCTCACTGAGGAGGAGTATGCAGAAAGTTCGGCTGTACACAAAGATGTAGATTTTATTCTAGCCAACGACACCGTCTCGGAGGAAGAATCAGATGAGTACCAAAGAGGCTATATGAATGCTCTATACGCCCAGCAGTAGCGATATTCACTTAGAAACATAGATGTTCCGATCAAACCAATTTAGAAAAGGAAGGATGTTGAGGCATCAAAGCATGCTTCATCAGTTACACAAAGGAAAGGAAAGGAGGCAGTTGGTCCGGAGAGCAGCAAATCACCATCAGCAGAACAATCACATCAACAAGTTGCATCGAAAGAAAAGGAAAAGAAAGAAATCCCAATCAAAGAGGTAGAAAAGATTCCCACTTTTAATTTAGAGAATGAGATTTCTAAATTAAAGATATCCATCCCCTTGACTGAAATAATGAGGAAAAACAGTTATAGAGGGCAAGTATCTAAAATGTTTAATTTGGACCCAATGTCCGACATGGTGAATGTCTAAGACGATCAACCTGAAATGATTTTTGGGCCAGCATCGAATGGTGAGTCTCCTGATAGTGATGTGCCACCCTTTTATATCAGTTTAAGGTTGCATGATTTTGTGTTACATAATTCCATGTTCGATTCCGGAGCTTCTCACAATCTCATGCCCAAAGCTATCATGGATAAGCTTGGTTTGGACATCACCCTGCAATACCATGATCTCTATTCTTTTGATTCCAGCAGAGTAAGATGTATAGGACTCATCAAAGACTTGGTTGTGAGTCTGGATCAACTCCCAATGAAGAATGTTTTGATGGATGTGGTTGTAGCAGATATTCCTCCCAGGTTTGGCATGCTTCTTTCCAGGTCTTGGGTAGCGAAATTGAAAGGGACACTACAGCTAGATTTCTCCTATTCAACGATTCCGGTGTTTGGAAAAATGAGGAAATTGTATCGGGAACAAAAAATGAAATACATGATCACAAGCAAGGAGAAACCAATAAATCATCCAATTAACTATGTACATACAGATTTAGAGTCTTTTGTTTTGTATTCAGATAGTTTTAATGATGTAGATAGTTAGTTAGTTGAAGCAGAAAGCATTCCAGAAATAGTAGAAAATTTCAAAGAAGTTTTAAAGAAAGAAGGACAAGAACAGCAGAGCACCGTTGGAAATTAGCTGAAAGTAATGGACAGCAAGCAGACAAGGCACAACAAACAGATTTCCAGCACTTGCAAGAGGAGGAAGAAGGTTTGTGGACCATGGATTTCGATGAAGCAGTGGGAAATGGTGGCGCTGGAATTGGAATTTGGGTACGCAGTCCTTTCTCCACCCCGAACAAATTGCCTAGTAACGTGCGGGTATGCTCTTACAAGTTGGCTTTTGAGTGTTCAAACAATGAAGCTGAGTATGAAGCTCTGATTGCTGGCCTAAAGATTCTAAGAAAGCTGAATGCTAAGAGAATTTCAGTATATGGCGACTTCGAATTGGTAATTAAGAAAGTCAGAGATGAGTATCAAGAAAAGCATCCTAGGATGCGGGCTGACCGTAATGCAGTTCTAGACATACTAAAATTATTTTCAGAATACACCTTGACATGTGTGCCTCGTATACAAAATAGTATTGCTGATGCTCTGGCCAAGGCAGCAAGTAGTTTGAAGATCCCAATGAAATCTAGCAATAAATTCGAAATCCATGTCAAGCATCGTCTAACCATTCCAGACAGTCAGAGATATTGGCAAGTGTTCCAAGATGATGAGGAGATTGATGATTTTCTGCAAAACAAAGGCAAGTTCAAAGAGACCTCAATTGATGTAGAAAATGACAATGGTAAAGGTAATGGTACAGATGAGGTGTAGATCAATGAAATGGACATGTTGCAGCTGAAGAATAACGTTATTCCTAAAGGCTTGATACCTTTAGAAGAACTTTTTGATCAAGATGATGTAGCCCGCAAGCCAACATTGCAGCCAGCAGAGAAGGGTGTAGAAGAGGTCAACATCGGAACAGCTGCTAATCTTAAGTTGGTAAAATTGTCCAAAGCATTGCCACCAAAGATCAAGGACAAATATATCAGTTTGTTGTCTTCATTTACAAATGTGTTTGCTTGGGACTATTTTGACTTAAAGACATATGATACCAATATAATTCAGCACACTATACCCATCAAGCCCAATCAAAAACCATTCAGACAGAAGTTGAGAAGGCTAAATCCAAAGTTGTTTCCATCTATTGAAAAGGAGATAAATAGGTTTTACAAATCATGGATCATGTTCCCATCAGATTTTCAGATTGGATCTCTAATTTGGTGCCCGTACGAAAGAAGACAGGTGAGATTTTCTTATGCATTGATTTTAGAAATCTCAATAAAGTTTCGTTGAAAGATAATTATCCACTGCCCAAAATGGACCATATACTTTAGCGAGTAGTGGGAGCATCTCGTATGTCACTACTTGATGGTTATTCCAGATATAACAAAGTTTTTGTCCATGAAGATGACCGAGACAAGACAGCGTTCACCACTCCATGGGGAACCTTTCATTACGCTAAAATGCCTTTCGGTTTAAAGAATGTAGGTGCCACATTTCAGCGTGCAATGGACTTGGCTTTTGCAAATGAGAAGGATGTGTTTTTGGTTGTGTACCTAGATGATTTGACGGTGTTTTCCAAATCTGATGAAGAGCACATGTACTATCTAAAAACTGTCTTTCAAAAGTACAGAAAATATGGCTTGCCGCTGAATCCGAAAAAGAGCTTGTTCACCATGGAGGAAGGAAAACTACTCAGGCACATTATCTCAAAAGATGGCATTTGTATTGGCCTAGCACGTGTGCAAGCAATTCAACAAATCGATCTGCCCCAGAATAAGAAAGAGATACAATCTTTCAATGGTAAAATGAATTTTCTACGCCGCTTTGTACCTAACCTTGCTGAGAACCTAAGAGAGATGACAAACATGCTTAAGAAGGACAGCCAAGTGAACTGGACGGAGGAGGCTGTAAAATCTTTCAATTTAGTCAAATTGGCTCTTTCTTCAGCTCCCGTTCTAGTCAGCCCAGACTACACTCAGGATTTCATATTATTTTCATTTGCTTCAGAGCACACTATGGCAGCTGTATTATTGCAGAGAAGAGACGATCATGAAAGACCCATTGCATTCTTCAGCAGAGCTATACGAGATGCAGCCTTAAAATACAACATCATTGAGAAGCAAGCCCTTGCACTTGTGAAGGCATTGAAAGATTTCCGGGTATATATTCTACATTCTCATATTTCGGCCTATGTTCCTAACGCTGCTGTCAAAGATGTTTTACTGCAAACCGATCCGGAAGGAAGACGAGGAAAATGGATTGCAGCTTTGCTAGAATATGATGTGGAAATAAAGCCCACAAAGCTGGTTAAAGGACAGGGATTGGCAAAGTTAATGGCCGAATCAAACTTGCACGCCTTGGACATAAATCTGATTGCTGCTATGTCCGATGAAAATGAGGAAGCATCATCAATTCAGGTATCGGAAATGTTTGCTCTTTCTGCGTGGTATTCATACATTATATACGTGCTTAAAAATTTGTCACCACCGCCCGGCATAACTAGAAACAAAGCAAGAAAACTCAAGTTGAAAGCTACCAAGTTTTGCATTCTTAATTCTGCACTTTATTGGAAAGATCCCGATGGTGTTATTTTGAATTGTTTGGTGGAAGAAGAAGCAAATCAGGTCATGGAGGACTGCCACCAAGGAGACTGTGGTGGTCACCTTTTTTGGAGTCAACAGCAAATAAAATTCTGAGAGCAGGGTACTATTGGCCGACATTGTTTGTTGATTTATATAAGATGGTCAAGCGCTATCATAAATGTCAGATTTTCGAAGGAAAGCAGAAGTTACAGCCTTTGCCACTTAAGCCTATTGAGGTGAGTGCCCCTTTTCAACAATGGGGATTGGATTTCATTGGTGAAATTCATCCCGCTTCTTCCAGTCAGCATAGATGGATCCTCACAGCTATAGATTATTTCACGAAATGGATCGAGGAAATTCCCACTAGGCAAGCTACTGATGCGGTAATCATTTCATTCCTTGAAAATAACATCTTGTCTTGCTTTGGTTGCCCGAATAAGTAATCACTGATAACGCAACAGCTTTCAAATCAAAAAGGATGGTAGAGTTTTGTCATAGATATCACATCATTTTGGGTCACTCAACTACCTATCATCCACAAGGCAATGGATTGGCGGAGTCTTTGAACAAATCATTGGTCAACATCATCAAGAAGCTGCTGGAAATAAATAAGAAGAGCTGGCATAAGAGGTTTGCCAATGCACTTTGGGAAGATCGGGTCAGCCAGAAGAAATCCATTGGTACGTCACCGTTTGAGCTTGTTTATGGAGTTGATATAGTATTTCCTACCTCTCTCGCTGCCCTGGTAGTCAAACTTCTTCAGGAGGCTGGCAGTGAAGAAGATCCCATGCAGAGAAGGTTGAATCAAATGGTCCACTTGCAGCAAACCAGAGAAGAAGTTTTCAAGAACACATCCAAATTGGAGGAAAAGATCAAGAAAATTTATGACAAAAAAGCAAAGGCGGATAAATTTCAGTTTGATGATGTGGTGGTGAAGTGGGATGCAAGGAATGAGGAAAAAGGTAAGCACGGTAAGTTCGATAATCTTTGGAAAGGTCCTTTCAAAATTGCAACATATCGGGGTCAGAATGCCTTTCTTCTGAAGGAAATGAACGGGGAAGACTGTCCAGGAGGGCCGATCAATGGTCGACTGCTCAAGCGGTACCATTTCTGAGTTATTAATGCTGCTTCCACTGTCATTGTAAATACCATTTTTATTTCAGTTTTGTTTTAGTTTGTCAAGTTAGTCTTCAAGTCATTTCAATGTCAAGTTTGAGTCAATTTTTGGTCATTTTAGTTTCATAAATGGGCCAGAGCCTTGTGTTGTTTGTCGAGAAAATGACACCATAGCCCAGTGGACAAAGGCACTGTCTAGCTCTTCTAGAGATATGTTGTTCTTGGCACCTCCAAGGAGCTACCATCCCCCATTGGAGCCAATGTTAGAGTCGGTCTGGTTAGTCGTCCGTCAGAGATCAAAACTCTTTATGCATTTCATTTTTAGGAGTCCCGCTCCGTTCACTCAGCTGCATTCTGCTAGGAGCATGCCATAATCTGACGGAAAAGGTCATGATAGTCATTTCCCCTAATGTCTGGCTCCTGCTGGCTTAGGTCTTTTGTCAATAATCACCAAAGTCCATGACAGTCAAGGTCTGGTCCTTTAATGGAAAAAAGTCATTTTCGATCATTAGGTCCAGGGATTAATCAATTTGGTCTTTAAATATGTCCAGTAAAGCCATGTAGGCCAGAGTGAGGCCCTTACAAAGTAATGATTCAGAGAGTTTCATTGTCATATTGATAAACTTCAACTTTTCTTCAAAGCTCTGTTTTGAAGAAAAGTCAAACAGTGTCATTGGTGATAAAATTTTCAAAAAAGTCGTTAGTTGATTTCTTCAGGTGCAGGCATGGTTTCCGTGGCCAAATGTTCTATCATGCAAATCCCTGCAAAGAGTGCCGAAAATTTCACCATATGAGCTAAAATTTCAAAGGGAAAGTGAAAATCAGTGTTTCTTTAAATCAGTGAAAGAGTGTCAAAACATAACATTATAAAAATGGGATTTTGAAGAAGCAAAAATTTAACCCATGACTTCCAAATATTTATATACAAGTTTCCACCAAAATCAAAGTCATTGCGTGAATCAAGTGCATAGGGAAACATTGTAAAGTGTTTAAGTGTGCATCGTGCGTGTTTGGAGCAAGGGTGGAGGCAGTTTCCAGGGTGCGGCGCATATACACAGGGGCGCGGCGCACACAGAGGGCGCGGCGCACACAGAGCCACCCCTCAATTCAAATTTTCAACGGGCGCGACGCATATAACGGGCGTGGTGCACACCCACAGAGGGCCAAAACCATGCCAAATCACCTCAAATTTTTTGTGAAGCCCCTCAAATTGACAGGTAGGCTCTATGACATGACTTGTTCATCAAAGTTTATAAATGATATGGTGGTTTATGGCTATGTTTGAAATGCAACAAAACTCATAAAATAAAACCACAAGAAAACACCAAAGGCCATTGTTGCTAGGGTTGCATAATTGTGGTATTGAGGCCAAGGTTCCATTTTCACCCACCATTTTTCCCTCACCTACCATTTTTCCCTATCCTCCCTTTCTCATTTTTCCTATTATCCCTACCCTAAATCACTACCAAAACCTATTCTCTTTCCCTCCTCTTGTTTGTCAACATAACACCCCAAAAACCTACCCTATCAAATACCCAAACCCCCTACATATCCCTAAAAAAACTTCTCCCCATAACCCCTATTCCCATCACATTACTCCCCTCCTAATACTCCCTTTTGTTTCATTGTTCCCCTTGGTGGCAGATATCACAAAAGCACCTAGCTTCACACGATCATTAAAGGGTAGCCTAAATACAGTACACACAACAGTCATGGCATCACAGCATTCATCAGAGTATGAGATGGAGACACAAAGTGACTCATCCTCGGAAGAGCAGGCTCCGAGGAGACATCATAAGAGTGGCAAACATGTTAGGGATGAGCCCACCACCCTCACAGAATTGCAGGCCTGCCCTCTTGCCATGTCATGCTTCCAACATCTATCATGTTTTGAATTTTGTCAAAGAGTGGCTAATGTTCGAGTTCATCATGAGTTGGCCCGTATTTTTGTGCTTCACCTACATGGAGATCACTCTATCTTGGCCAGGGTCACCTTCACACTAACAACAAAAACTGTCTCATTAGTAACCGGTATACCGAATGTTGGAGAACCATGGCACAAGAAATAGAAATTTGATCAACATCATTATGAGCCTTACATTAAGGCCAGTTGCTTGAGGCCTCTCACAAGAGTCTTTCCATTCAGATATTTGAAAGATGAATATGCTCCACTCATGAAGTTGATCATGAAGTACTTCAACTATGAGGGGAGGTTCTCTCGTCTATATGCCTATCACATCAGGTTGCTCATGCACTTTACCAGGGTACGGATGATGAACATCCCATTTTTCATTTGCAGGAACATAGAGAGGATGAACACCTTCATGCAGCTTAAGACCCCTCAACAACAACTTAACAATGTTTATCACTTTGCTCTTATTAAGATTTTGGTGGATCATCAGCTAGGATCGTAGGGTAGTGCTTGGGAGGACTTCATCTCCCAAGACTTCTTCAGCACTTCATATTTATTATCAGAGGTTAAGCAAGAGGGTGAACCTTCTCGTCGATATGAGCGCCATGAGATTGCTAGTGTGTCGACTTTCATCACATATCAGAGGGGTGCTAGACATTTGTTTGCAGCAGCAAAGCGAATGTTATCTCCACCCGGGGTGGAAGAGGCCTCGCTTTCGACATCAGCACTACAGGTACAGGACAGAGGTAAGGATCCAATGCATGATGAGGGGCCTTCAGGTGAACCATCTGGTGAACAAGAGACTGAATTCGTTCTCCTTCACGATGATGATACAGATACTGAACCAACAAGTACATAGCTCAAAGAGATCATCCAGGAGAAGCAATAAGAGATTGAAGCCTTATCCCTTTACTTGGAGAGGGCTAAGTGGAAGATGAAATATATGGAGCAAAGGAACAAATAGCTTGAGGATCAGCAAATGATCATGGAGCTACAAAACATTCGTGAGCATCGCCAAGCTGCACAAAGGAGAAGAGTTGAGCTCACGTCATTGGAGCAAGAGATTAATGAGGATCGGGAGGCCAACCTCGAGAGAGTTAACATGCATTTGGAGAGGCTTCTGGACAAGGCACTGCTGAGACACATGGCTTTCCACTACATGGCACGAAACAAAGTTTGCAACGCCCGAATCAGGAATTTGAAGGCTAAATTAAGGAAAGCAATCAAGAAGAAAAAGAGGCAAAGGGAGCTCGATTGACTTCAGATATTGGCTGAAGTCTCTTTGGCCCGGCATAGCACTTCATAGAGAACCTCCAAGCCAAATTTCCAGAAATATGGGGCAATTTTGGTCACATGGTAAATTTTTGGTCACAACACAGGTTTTTTCTCCCTGTGCGCCGCGCCACGGGCGCAGTGCTTAGGATTGGGAGATCCAAATCACAAATGGTTTGCATTTTTGGATTCAGCATGAAAAATCATGACTAATAGTGCTTGGACAAGAAATTTGGGCATGATTTCAGTCTCCAGGAGGTCAAAAACACTAAAAAATGATCTCTCTGCCCCTATTTTGACACACAGGAAGCAGTCTTAGGAGAATGAAGAATTGGAGGGGCAAATGAGCACCAAATTCAGAAATTCTACTTCATTTGAAAGTAGACAGGCCAGGCTTTCAAACAAGCACACTTGGGCACATTTTGTACTCCTGCAAGTGCCTCAAAACAGGCTCCAAAGTGGCGCGGCGCATATAGAAAGTGGCATGGTGCATATAGGAAAAAAGGCCAATTTCACCTCCGTTTCATGAAATTTTGATTCACGACTTCTCAAAGTGGGCCCACTTATCTACATTTCACTTTTTCGGCACCTAAGGTGGAATTTAAAGTATTTTCACTCCAGATTGGTTTCTATCCAAGTGGCGAAGGAAGGCGAACAGTCACCCAAGCCATTTGTCATGTTTGTAATGTTGCACCTGTAGCTAATGGTTGGATTTCCACCTTCATTTTGTAATGATTCGAGTAACTCCCCAACCCTTGCGCATTCTATCTCTTCATGGCACATTCTATACATTGTATGCAAACTATTTGCAAAGGGTTGGTTGGCATTTCTGGGAACTGTGGGAGAGAAACCCAGTCACTCACTGTACATTTTGACAGAGAATTAATGAAAGATTGCAGCTCTGGTTCATGAGATTCCTGCGGCGTAATTTTAGCAAATGTATCTTCTTTATGTTTCATATGTATTTCATTATGTTTCATCTTTTCATTCACATTCATTTCCAGTGAAAGATTTCTAACTAAAAAAGGTAGAATTCAGTGCACTGCTCTGCCTTGGGATAGTTTTCATGTTCTATGTTTTCTTCTGTTGAAAAGGATTCATGTATTTATTCCCTTTTCAAACTCTCAAACAATCTCTCCACCTCACATTTTTTCAACTCTAATTGCTAGACTTTCCGCCTATCTTGCCTCATGAAATAACCTGCGTCTTTGAGTTAAATTCTCTGCTCATGCTGTTCCTTGGCCCCACACATCCCAAAAAACTCAGTTTTTCTTCAACCATCTCCATCATATTTATTTACTTAGCCTAAAATCAGTATCCATTTTTGAGTCATCTCAGACCCTATTGTTTATTTTCTTGAGTGCGACCCGGAGAGAGCCCTCTCTTGTTCTGGTAGGGCTAGCTACCAGACTGAGCGTGGTTTGTGGTTACCCTGAATTTTGCCTTCCTTCAGCCTAAGGCAAATTTAGGTGCTAACAAAATCAACAAGCAAACAAACCAAATGAAAAGAAAATTTCTAGTCAAGGAGAAGACGGTCTAAGAATATTACAGGGTCAAAATCATGAGAGCAAAACACACAGGCCAAGATTTGGGGGAAACCCTAGTCTTCACTTACAAGCATTAGCGCAACTGCCTAACAGACAAAAAGTGCTAGAAGGGGATCGGCGTGACTGTTTCTCAGCATATCGCGTTGATTGGCTCAACTGTCAGCAAATTAAGCACACTGAGCTAGGATGCTAAGAAAAAAATAAAATTTTCACAATTTGGGACGAGACTTGCTACTATGAATTTCAAACCCAGAGAGGTAAGCAAAGGAAAACAAACAGAACTAAAGGGAAATTGTGAAACTATAAAATTTCAAACAAAATCATGAAATTCCAAGCAAACAAACAGAAGGATTGGATCCCCAGTGGAGTCGCCAATTTGTCGTGAAGTAAAATTATGAGTGCGGACACAAACAATTCCTCTAGCCCGATAATGGGTCTAGCCACAACCGATACATTCTATGGAAGATTTCCTTAGGTTAGAACCAATTAAGAGGGCATACCTCTTAGTACGCTTATCTCGTTTGGTGACCACCTTGCTTGCTCGCTCCAACTATTTCCCATTTCCTTCTTCGAACACCTAAAACAAGTAAACAACAACAACCGTGATAATAGAAAAATTGTAATTCAACCTACTTAACAAGTCAAGAAACGTTAGGTCATAAACATGTTAGATGACACATTATGTAGGAAATCAATCGACAGTTTCATATATATTGAATCAAGAAGAGATTACAAACATTGTCTTGACATTGTTGTTACTAGGTTCCCACACACTTTCATTAGCATTCCATGATGGCCTCAACAATGATAGTTTTAAGGCTCTTCCCTTTAGGCTTCACACTAAACTAAATTCACACTTCTTCATCACACACAACTAGAGAGCTACAACTATGAATAGCTTGTTGTTTACTCCAAATTTAATTAGCACTAGCACACCAACATTAACACTAGCTTGTGCTTGGGAAAAATGGAGGTTAATATAGCATAAATGGATGGGAGATGGTTCCTCTTATCATGGGAGAAGGTATTATCTCTTGAGGTAGTTCCATCCTTATAGGGGAAAGGAGCCCAAACTGACATCCTCAACTCCATCCAACCAAACCATTTACCGGACTTCCATTACGAAGCTTCTAGAGCTGGAAGCTTCGGCTCCTTATTTAAAAAAACTTTCTAAAAGAGGATCGGCGCGACTGAAACAAATCTCAGTCGCTCCAGTCGGTGCTAGGAACAATGTTAATCCCTGTATATTGGCGCGAGTAGAGCAAGGGTCATTAGCGCTGGTCTTGTAAACTGGGAAAAACATAATATTTGTGGGAAATGGTGCAAAAGGGAATTGTTCTACTCATGAAGAGGGACATAATGGGAGTTTCTTCATGAAGGGAAAGCATGTAGGGTTCACTGTAAAGATCCTTGAGGATCAAGGAACAGGGAGTACAGGGACAGTGAAAAAATGTTGTGTAACAATCAGTGTGTGAAGCAGTATTGTGGGTTGGGCGAAGAGAGTGAGGTGTTGAAGGTAAGTAGCCAAGTGTGAGCAAAAGGGTTATGGTGGCTGA
The DNA here is from genome assembly GCA_031772625.1 of Pinus tabuliformis. Taxonomy (NCBI): domain Eukaryota; kingdom Viridiplantae; phylum Streptophyta; class Pinopsida; order Pinales; family Pinaceae; genus Pinus; species Pinus tabuliformis. The sequence continues at coordinate 355,377,373 of CM062819.1, read as the reverse complement.
AATATGATAGTCTTGCAGAGAAATTGAGGGCCAAGACCAGAGTTGATTTAACAATGAAGTGTGCAATGCAAATGAGAATTTCAAAGAAGAGTAGAAGTTGTTGTGTGTAGAAAATCACCATGTTTATATTTTTGTGCATTTGTATAGGCCTTTATTTTCAGTTTCAAAATTGTATGAAAAGTAGAAAAATGGCTAGAGTAAGCAGTGGCCTAGATTTATAAAGAGGTTGGTGCCTCTTGGTAAGTAATGGCTTGCTATCTTACAGGGGGTTGGGGCCTCTAGTGAGTGGATGCTAACAAAAAATTACGTAATTAAGTAGGAGCTTAAATTACATCATAATAACCAAAAAGTTGGTGGTTATCTCCCTTTGTGTTTCCAGCTAAAAATACCTGTGTCAATATGTGCATGCTTATCAATTGATGGATTCTATGTTCATGTGAATGGTTTCCTTTGCTTCTTATGTATCGTATTAATAATGCTCACATAAGTTATTTCCAAGAGTGAAAGGAAATTCATAATTGAGCCTAAAGTTTAAAAACCTCACTAATCACTAATTCACCCCCCCTCTCAGTAATTCCTTATTCCAATAATTGGTATCAGATCACAGTTTCTTCAGGAACAATTTAACCACTAGAAGGTAGATCTATAAGGAATAATGTCTAGATGAGAGAGTCTAGATGCTTATTTAAGTAAGATACTTGTCCTTGATGGGAAAAACTATTCTTTTTGGAAGGTTGGAATGGAAGCCTATGTCATGTCCCAACGATAGATGTTTGGAGCTCTATGTTCATAGATTATGTTATCCATATAGTCCCTCCTATAGATGCAGATGGTAAAAATATGTATGGAAATAATGTAAAGGCCAAGAAATCCATTCTCTTCGGTCTTAGTAAATCTTAACTTGTAAAGCTTATGCACTCTAACTCTACTAAGGAAGTATGGGATAAACACAATCAAAGTCATGAAGGAGATGAGAAATTTAAGCAGGCCAAACTTCAAACTTTTAGAATGAGGTTTGAGACCTTAAGAATGAGTGAAGAAGAAAGCATAGAATATAGTTTTCTTAGAGTTGATGAAGTAACAAATATGATTAGAGGACTTGATGGAGATATCAAATAAGACAAAATTGTTGAAAAGGTCTTGAGATCTCTACTTATGAGATTTAATGCCAAAATATCAATCATTGAGGAGATGACTAATCTGAAAACTCTTACAATGGACCAAATACTTGGTACTCTCATAGGCTATAGCCTATTTGATGAGAGTAGGTAAATATAAGACCAAACCAAAGGACCCAAATTTCAAGGTGTCTAAGAAGGATAAGGATCACAAAGATAATCAAGATTGTTTCAGCTATGAATCTGATAAGGAGTTGGCTTACTTTGCTATGAAACTAAAATGTGGTTTAGGAGTGTATAAAGGGAAGATGCCTTTCAAATGATTTAACTGTGGAAGGGTTGGACCTTTTGCATCCAAGTGCCCTTACAAAGAAAAATCATAAAAGGACAAAGACAACACTCAGAAATATCAAAAGAAAAAGTTCTTAAAGAAAGAGGGGCTCTACTCCAAAGAGTATATCTTCACACCATAGTCAAGTAGCAAGGATTCTTCAGATGGTGAGTCAAATGAATGTTACTCAAGGCACTTGAATCTAAATCCAATAAACAAGATGTCACATTCTTAATAAGAATAATAATGAGGAGTAGTGGACCTTTAAGGGGGGATCACCAATGCTCTTGATAAGTTAAATAAGCTCATAAAAAGGAACTTGCAACTAAAAGGGCAACTGCTACGAGATGAAGAAGATATGTATAACTCAGACAATGAGGAATTTGTTTATCAAAGAGAAAAACTTGAAGAATCCATTAAAATTAAAGAAAAATTAGCTCTACAATTAGAATAAAAAGAAAAAACATGTGAGAAGCTAGAGAAGGAGAATGGACTCTTAAGGTAGGAGTTGATCAAGAAAAAGGAGGAAATGATCTCTGAAACAGGTAAAGGAGAGATTGTGTCCCTGAAAGTCAAATTAGAGGAAGAAAAATGAAAGGAATAAGTTCTTAATGATTTGATTCATGAATGGGAAGAGAATTGTCAGAGTTTAGAGGAATAAGTTGTCTCCTTGAAATCATATCTTGGGAGATTAAAGACTGAGAAGGATTTGGACAAAAGGTTTGTTTAAGGGACGAAAAATTTAAACCATATTATGATTAGTCAAAGGTCTCCAAGAAACAAGACAGACATGGCACATTCTCGATCATAGGATTCTTCTATGAGAAAGATGAACTTTAGGTCCACAAGATTTGATGAAACCCACAATTATGCAAAGATTCTAAAAGGAAGAATAAATGAAGACAAATAAAAATCAAGTGAGAGAGGCACCCAACATTGGAACAAGAATTCTAACTTCTCAAAGGACTCACACTAGAGAAAAACGAACGAATCAACAAGACAACAGACTTACCTATAATCATCCCAAACTCGTAAACTCTCCAATCTAAGGTACGCAAATTTGTTTTATGATCATTGCTATAAATTCCATACAATCAAAGTTGAAAGACATGAAATTTTAATATATATAAATTATCTAAATTTTGAGTTCTCATAACTCACTTCCTAGGAATAGGAACCTTTTACCCCTTGACGGATGAAGTTTAATGTTTCAAATGTAATAATTTTGGGCACAAGGCTAGTGAGTGTAGAATCATGTTTGAGTATGCTTCTAAATCTTAGTTTTCTTGGTAGCCAACCTTTTCAAAATACAATAAGATTTGGAAACGTAAGGTTGAGAAAACCATGGAGTGTGGACTTGCTCTATCTGCACATGATCAAGAAAATAGATGGTATGTGTATAGTGGTTATTCCAAGCACATGACTGGGGATAAGAGTAAATTCTTTTCTCTGAAGGAAAATGAAAGAGGGAACAATGTCACTTTTGGAAGCAATGCTCTAGCTAGGATTAAGGGAAAGGGAATAGTCATCTTTGATGAAAATACCAAGGCTCAAAATGTGTTATATGTGGAAGGGCTCAAGCATAATTTCCTCATTGCAAGTCAAATGTGTGATAATGACTACAATGTCACCTTCTAATATAAAGAATGTGAGATCTGAAAGGAAGAAAATGGTAATTTAGTGGGAAAAGCAGTAAGGACTCACAATAATGTATATGTGTTTGATTAATCTAGAGTGAGTTGCTACCTAACTAAAAAAAATCAAACTTGGTTTTGGCATCGAAGGCTTGGTCATATAAATTTTAATAGCTTTATAAAAATCAACAAGTCAAAAGTTGTAAGGGGATTTCCAAAATTGTCAAAGTTTGATAATCCAATCTACAAGTCCTGTTAGTTTGATAAGTAGACAAGTAATCAATTCAAGATAAAGGAGTTCTCATCCTCTAAGCCTCTAGAGTTGATTCAAACTAATATCTGTGACCCAATAAGGACAAAGAGCCCAAAAGGATAAAGGTAGTTTATTTTATTTATTGATGATTTTATCACAGCTACATGGATAATGATCTTGAAAGAGAAATCAGAAGCTTTGAAGAATTTCAATATATTCAAAGATGAAGTTTATAATGATAAATATTTAAAGATCAAATACCTGAGATCAGGCAAAGGTGGAGAATTCACTTCAAGAGAGTTTTAAGAATTTTGCAAATATCATGCCATAAGGAGGAAGATTTGGTGGCCATAACTCCGTAACAAAATGGAGTAGTGGAGAGAAAGAAAAGAAGCATCCAAGAGATGGCCAGAACTATGATGGATGAGGCAAATGTACCATAATTTTTTTGGGGAGAAACAACACAAGCATTAGTGTATTTATCAAACATAACACAACTCGGGCCTAATAGTGATATGACTCCCTATGAGTTATGGAAAGGGATACCAACATCAGTTAAACACTTCAGCGTGTTTGGGAGAAAATTATTTATGAAAATAAATTATACAAATCTTGGAAAATTTGACTCCCGAGTTGATGAAAGTATATTCCTTGGATACTCAGTCAAAAGAAAAGGTTGCAAATGCTTCAACAAGAGAACAAAAATAGTTGAATACTACATTGACATTGTAGTGGATGAAATACTATCATAATTTGAGGCATCTAGAGAAAAGGTTAACTCATATGGAGAAGAAATTTCAACCACCGGATTCTCAAACGAAGAAGAAATAGAGGAAAAGGATGAAGAAATAAATAAAATGAAATGGACCAAAACTCCTTCAATGTATGTAGAGAAACAACATCCTGAAATTAAAATTATTTGTGATTAAATACTTTGTGTTCAAACTAGGAGGAGAGTCCTTGGAATTCCAAGTTGCACAAACCTTGTTCTGCTATCTCAAATTGAACCTAAGAACCTTAATCAGGGAAGTGAAGACAAGTCCTGGGTGAAGGAAATAAATGATAAATTGGATTAGATAGAGAAGAATGATACCTGGGAGCTTGTTCCAAGACCCAAAGAGAAAAAAATGATATACACCAAATGGGTCTCCAAAAATAAGCTACACAGGAAATGTCATGTAATCAAGAACAAAGCTCAACTTGTTTGCAAATGATATGTCCAAATAGAAGGAATGGAATTTGAAGAAACCTTTGCACCTGTAGCTAGATTAGAAGGCATCATAATGTTTCTTTCTTTTTCCTATCACAAGAACATCAAGTTATATCAGATCGATGTGAAATTGAATCTTCTGAATGGTGATCTAGAAGAAGAAGTATTTATAGGACAACCTGTTAACACCCAGGTTGTTCCCTTTGACTCCCAAGGGAATACGGCCGGGGTAACCACTAACCAATCTTTGGATTATAGCTTCTAGCCAAACTGTAATAAGAGAGGGCTCTCTCTTTAAGGTTTGTCTCTGTTTTGTGAAGATTTTAGGCTAGTTATGAGTTCAGGTTTTGTTTTTATGTTTTGGTTGAAGGATGTCTTCTGTAGCTAATGTGGAAATCTTCAGATAGTTCTAGTCCTTTGGGCAATGGAGTCTGTGGCTACAGGTTGTCTAAGATATTAAGTTGAGTTGCTGAAACTGCAGGGCCATTCAAATACATCATGAAACAAAATTTAAATTGTGATTATGAACTGTGATTAACCAGAGAAAAGCAATTAAGAATTTTCCACTAAGCTGACGGTGTAGGAAAGAGATATGTTGCACAGGAGCATACTTGAATTCCTGAAACAATAATCACCGTGAAAGATATAGTTTGGAGGTGCAGCAGTTAAGAATTACACCTTATGACTATAACTGAAGAAAAACGTTTATAACAACATGGATTGAGTTCAGGGTATTCTGTGAATAAATCCTGGAACTATTCTTTTTCTTTACCATTAACTATGAAACACAAAAACATGAATGAGCTATGAAAAGATAACAAAACACATAACGAAGAGATTTTGAGGAGAACTTATTGTGCCATGAAGTACGCAGGAATCCTGTAACTTTCAGCAAAACACCAGAATGCTTCAGATGACACAGAGCTTTGGAAATTCCATCGCTTTTCTATTAATACTTTGGGAATTTACAACATAAGAAATTCTAGAAGAGAAATCAACAACAACCTCTGCAAACTTATGCGAGGGGGGAATATATACAAACGGTGATACAAAATATCTGAAGCGTTGAGTCATCTGAGAAATAAATATGTTCACCAACTTGCACAGAACAACAGATAAGAAGTTGTTACAACTTTGAATACAACATAAATGCTCTTCAATTTTGTTAGAAGACTTTTTGACCTTTGGAGGCCACTGAGTCGGTTGAATGTTCTTTTATAAATGCTGGATGACGTGTCTTTGTAGCTCTGTCCTCCTGTATCTTTTCGGCCCTGTCACCTATGATTGTCAGTGCTGCTTTAGTGGCCGAATAGTTTTGCTGAGTTGGCTCAGCCCATTCTTCTCTGTGCATGTTGATTTTATCAAAATGTTCCTGTGTATGACAACTTATATGTTTAAATGAAAAAACTTGAACCCAGGCACTGGTTTACAGTATTGTCTGTATCATTTTGGTCCAGAATTCCTGTGTGGGCAATTGATGTCTCAGGATTTCCTCTAGAGTCTCATCTGCCTCTGTGTATTTGTAGAAATTTGGAGGCACTTCAAACAAATGTTGGATCTCATTCATAATGAAAAATAAATTCTCAACCCTGTTGTAGAGACTTTGCCCTGATGCTGGCCCTGATTCTTTTGAAGTGCTGGGTCTTTCTGTAATATGATTTGTAGCAAATGTGTTGACCCTTTTGGCATAATGTTCATGAGAAAGTAGTCTTCCTGCGCTGTTCAGTAAGCTAGGAAGACCTCTGTTTTGCAATGCCACAAATTTGTCCGTGAACTTATTAACCTCTGTCTGCATATCCTGGCTTCTTCTTTCCAGTGTTTGTACCAAGTTTCTTAGTGTGAGGACCCTCTTTATCAGCTGGATGGTTTCAGTTCTACTGGAGATTCCCATTGCTGCCAGCTGAGCACTTGTTCTGTTATTAAGCACATTAATCATTCTGTTGGCCACCTCAGGCATATTGCCTAGTGATGCCGTTGCTCTTTGGATTTCTCTATGTGCTTTCCCTATGAGCTCTATCTGCTCATGAATGGTCTCAATGTATTGCCATTGATCAGTGATTGATTGGCCAATGTTGGCCCATAAAGCTATCCTAAGCTCAGTTATCACTTTATCAAGTGTGAGCTCCTTCTCCAGCTCCTTTATCTTATCCTTAAGGGCCTTTATTTCCCTTCCTTTTTCTGCTACAGTCTGCTTGGATTTATCATATCTTTCATTGAGCTTAGCTAGACTCTCCCTGGCCTCATTTAGCTTCTTGCTTTATCAGATCATCCAGTGATAAAGGGACTAATTTCTTCTAAGTTTTGAAGTGCAACATCTCTCTGATGGCTTCAGGGGTGACATAGAAAACAACTGAGCCTGAAGGGTCAATCACAGCCCTCTGAGTGGCATCGTAGCATTCAGCACATAGGTGGATTAGGTCAGGAAACTGGTTGACCTGAGGGAGCTTGAAGAGAGGGAGGAAAGAATCCCAAATGCCCAATACATCTGTTCCAGTCTCGTGTTTAACCTTCAATTCGTTTAACAAGTGGATGTGGTACTTGTTGTGCATTAGAATTTCTTCTGATATCTGATAATCCAGGTCTGCTAATGGTTTCCATTCCAATTCTCTCTGAGGGGCATTTAATGGAGCAATGTTCAAGGCTACAGGAGCTACTGGTGCATCCATGGTTACTTTAGAGCTTTGTTTGTATGCACTGATGTTACTATGCACAGCAACACAGAGGAGTATTTTTGCAATATAGATGTGAATTGCAAGGAAGAGAGGGTAAATTGTAACAGCAGCAATTGGAATACTGCACAGAGGACTACTAGAGCAAATGCTCGGCCTTAAAAAACTCTCTTCAGGGTGAATTGGTGCAGCTTGGGTTCTTGGTTCACGAATGCGCGAACCAACGGTATGATTTGCGAAAACTTGGGTAAACAAGGCTCTGCCTGGGGAATTTTGATTTTACAATTGAAAATGGAGGCTAGCCACAGGGGATTTGCTGGTAAATTATAAGCTTGCCCACTCTTTTAACTTTGTTTCCGACAATTATGGACACAACCGAGCGCAGGGGAGGTAAATTTGATAAATACCTGGTGAATTGCTTGGCAAAGTTTGCAAATGCAGGTGGGATGGAAGCGCCGGCGGTCTCCTGGTTGATTTCAGCTGGTCGGCGATGGAATTGGACGTAAAATGCATGCAGGGGGAGTAACAGTCTTTTTTGCAAAAGTAACGAAAAACACAAATTTTGGCCAAAATATAGACTTTTGGGTTATTTGGCGCCTTTTTGGATGACGTCATCAGGTGGGGTCAAGGTCGGATGACGTCATCATGACGTCATCGAGTGACGTGGCGGCTTAAGAGTGGTCCACGGGGATGGTGAGGTGGCAGGCAGGTCAGAGCAGTGGCGGACGGGGGCGTTGACGCGGCGGTGATGCAGCAATGACGTGGTAATGACGTTGGCGTAGTGGGTTAACGGAAACCGGAAACAGTAAGCGGTTTGATATCGCACCGCCTTATATACGGAAGCGGGATTGTCAGAGGGCGCTCCGATACGATTTGGGGGTGACGCGTGGCAGAGGCCTGACGTCACCCTCTGAAAAATTTCGGAAGCTATCCCTCGGACGTCGGAGCCTCTCCGATATGTATGTGGGCCGTCGGATGAAAAAGGCTAGATCTGACGGTTGACGGATCGTTGAGATGCCAGGTCAATACAGATGTGGGCGGGGTTTAAAATAATATATTATTTGGAAGATGCGCCCGGCGGGAACCTTTGGAGTTTGGCAAATTTATATGGTTTTCAATGTATTTTTATAAAAAACGCGCATAGCGCCCAAACTTTGGGTAAAATGAAAAAGTGGGTTTTTCATGTGTTTTCCCAAATAAAGCGGGTTATGGGTGGAAATGGGATTTTTTACAAGGTTCTTTTGCAGATGAAGGGGTTAATGGTTTAGATAACTTTTGAAGGGGAAAGAGGAGTTGGGTTTGGGTTCTTAAACTGAACGGATGTCAATTTAATCCTAGACAGTGAACATATGGCTATAATGCCAGGGGGGGGAAAGATATTTATAGAATGTTTGGGGTTTATACACCATAGTGTTTATAATAATAGGGAAAGGGTAACATAGGGGATTTACATAATAATAAGTTAGGGGTTAATATGAATGGAGGAAGTGAATGAGGAGTGATATCCCTAAGTTTATATGAAAACAACTTAGCTTAGGGAGTAGATCAAAATGAAAAGAATTTTAGACAAGAAATGTGGCTTTTAAAGGAATAAGAACCAACATAAAACCTTAAATTCTTTCATGAACACAACTGATGAAGGGATGTTAGTGATGAAGGTGAAAGGGGAGAAAAGGGAGTTAAACATGCTCCTTTGCTTAGCTGCAACATGATGGAGAAGAGGAGCTTCTCTATCCACTGATGTTTCCTTTATGTTAGACCAGCAAGATTCAGTTGAAATGAATGACATTTCTGCAACCCCATCTACCTACCCATCTACTTGCCTAGCATTTTTTGTTTCTTCATGGAGGGTGCACTTAGACTTGTAGACCCTTATGTGCCTTTTCTTTTCTTTGGCTTTTTCTTTTGACTTTCTATCTAAGGCTACCCTTATTGCTTCCAAAGTCCCAGATTAAGCAGTTGGGAACCTTACTTTCTCTACCTCGCTACTGTTCTGCCAAGATTAAACAGTTTGGACAGACTTCTTTCTCTATTCTACAATAGCAAATTGAAACATGGCATGATCCAGATTAGGCTGTTGGACCATCCATCCCAAAATTTAGTCAACATCAAGCTTTTGTACACGCCTTGTCTTCTCATGGAAATATGGGATCTTTGAATCACCAAAGCAGAGCATATTTGGAACTTTTATTTGTCAATCATGAAATATGAAACCTATTGGTATAGGTAGCTAACAGTGGCTCCACATGGGGATGGTTTTTCCATTTGAAAGACCAAGAACAGCAGGTCAGAATGCCTTGGTCCATGAGTTCTCTTACCAAACTTGGAGTACTTCTCTTTGAAATTTCAAAATTGTGCTCTTCCCCTCTTGGTGCATCTCTGAACTTATTTTCCTTTTGCTGATAACTAATGAAACTTGAGAAACTACATTTTTACATGTTAACAGAAAGTAATATGTACACCTGAATATGTACAAGGAAAACTTAGGCTGCAGTTATGGATAGTAGTCAAAATAGTGCTTCAACATCCTCCCATTTACAGGACCTTCATCCAAATCAATTTCATCAAGATTCCTAAGGAAGTAAGTATTATTTCCTTGCACTGCTTGAATAGCAAATGGTCCTCTCCAAATGGAATCAAATTTTCCATGTTTTCCTTTATCTTCCCTTCTTGAATCCCACTTGAGGACTTTATCACCTATGTTGAAGTCTTCAGCCTTAGTTCTTCTGTCAAAGGCTTTCTTTAACTTTTCTTGTAAAACTTGAACTCTGTGATAGAATTGGTCTCTAGTTTGCTGCAAACATATAATTTGATTTACCCTTCTTTGCACATCATTTGGTTCTGCCTGGCTTTCTTGAAGAAGTTTCATTACAGGGATCCCTAGTGATGAAGAGAATTTGGCTTCTAATCCATAAACTAACTCATATGGGCTGATCCAAATTGATCTTTTGGTTGTTAGTCTATCTACCCATAGGGCATTGACAAGCTTCTTATGCCAATTCTTCTTATTTTCTTCCAACACCTTCTTTATGATGCTCACAAGGCTTTTATTTGATGATTCAGCAAGGCCATTTCCTTGGGGATAGTATGCAGTAGAATGGCCCAAGGTGATGTGAAATTTGTGGCAGAAATTCACCATCTTCTTAGATCTGAAGGCAGCAGCATTGTCTGTTATTATTTTATCAGGACAGCCAAATCTAGAAAGAATATTTGTCTCAAGGAACTGAATGATAGTGGAATCATTTGCTTGTCTGCATGGGACAACTTCAATCCATTTAGTAAAGTAGTCTGTAGCTATTAGAATCCATCTATGTTGGCCTGAAGATGAGGGGTGAATTTCCCCAATGAAATCCAAGCCCCATTGTTGAAAAGGTCTCTCTGTTGCAATGGGCCTCAAAGGAAGTGGCAGTAACTTTCTCTTTCCCTCAAACACTTGACATTTATGACATGAGGTGGTGAATTTCTTGACATCAGAGAAAACAGTGGGCCAATAGTAACCAGCCCTCAGTGTCTTATCCACAGTGGACTTCCAATACAAGTGTCCACCACAGTCACCTGCATGAAATTCTTTGGTGACATTGTTAGTCTCATTCTCAATCAGGCAGTTTAACAATATACCCTCATGGTTTTTCCAAAGAAAATTGCCATCCATAACACAAAATCTTGAAGCTTTCATTTTTAGGAACCTACATTTAGTTCTGGACAATCCTGGGGGAGCACACAGGTTTTGTAACACATAGCAGATATCAGAATACCAAGGGGATTGTTCAAAGGCTACATTGATCTTTGGAGTCGCCAGCTCCGGTTCATTGTCCAGCTGGTTTATGTCTAAGGCTTGGAAGTTTGCTTCTGTCATTGGTTTGGCCAAACCTTGCCCTTTTATTAGTTTTGTAGGTTTTATTTCAATATCAAATTCCAAAATGTTGGCAATCCATTTTCCTCTTCTGCCCTCTAAGTTTTCTTGAGTGAGTATGTCTTTCACAATGGGACTTGGCACATAAGCTATAACATGGGAATAAAGGATGTAAATCCTGAAGTCTTTAATGGCCTTGACCAAAGCATAAGCTTGTTTTTCCATGATCTGATATTTCAGAGGTGCATCTCTAAGAGCTCTACTAAAGAAAGCAATGGGTTTCTCATTTCCTTGGTCATCTTTCTGTAATAGAATAGCAGCAATGGTATGCTGGGAGGCAAAAGAAAAAATGATAAATTCTCTATCAAATTGGGGATTTGTTAAGACTGGGGTTTGGGTAAGGGCCAATTTTATACCTTCAATGGCTTGATTTGCTTCTACTGTCCATTTCACTTTTGAATCCTTCTTTAGCATGTTGTTCAATAATCTGATCAGTTCTGCTAAGTTTGGGATAAACCTTCTTAAGAAATTGATCTTCCCTAAGAAAGCTTGCAATTCTTTGATGTTTCTTGGGTGGGGCATTTGTAGGATAGCTTGTATCCTGTCTGGGTCAATTCTTATGCCATCCTTCGAAATGATATGCCCTAACAGCTTACCTTCTTCCAAACCAAATAGAGACGGATTCAAGGAAATTCCATATTTCCTACATGTTAAGAAGATCTGTCTTAAATGCTTCAAGTGTTCTTGGTCAGATTTTGAGAAAGGTGTGAGGTCATCCAGATAAATGACAAGAAAGTCATGAATCTCTTTGGCGAAAGCAATATCCATTGCCCTTTGAAATGTTGCCCCTGCATTTTTCAATCCAAAAGGCATTTTTACATATTTGAAAGTTCCCCATGGGGTTGTGAATGCAGTTTTGTCTTGATCATCAGGGTGCACTAGGATTTGATTAAAGCCTGAGAATCCATCAAGTAATGAGATCCTTGAGGCTCCTACCACTCTTTGGAGAATGTGATCCATCTTAGGTAAGGGATAGTTGTCTTTGAGGGACACTTGGTTTAGATTTCTAAGATCAACACAAAGTCTTACCTCACCAGTTTTCTTTCTTGTAGGTACCAAATTAGAGATCCAATCAGAAAACCTGATGGGTGCTATGATACCAGCTTTAAACATTTTTTGCAGCTCTTTTTCGATTGAAGGGAGAAGCATGGGATTGATCCTTCTCAATTTCTGCTTAAATGGCTTCTGATTAGGCTTGAGAGGGATAGTATGCAGGATAACCGAGGTGTCGTAGGATTTTAAATCCTGATAACCCCATGCAAAGACATCTTGAAACTCTTTGAAGAGGTCAATGTATTTGGGTTTTTGATCAGGAGGTAAGGATGCAGACAATTTTATTATTTTGGGCTTCTCAATAGTTCCAATGTTGCATTCCTCAATGGCAGCATTAAGGGGCTGCATTTTTGGTTTTCTAGGGATATCATTTGAGTCAAAGGTATCCTCTAATGGAGTTAGGCCTGTTGGAAGAAAATTGTCTTTCAGCTCTATGATCTCAGCCTCTGTAGCCGCTATTTCTTCATAACTGGTTTGTTGAATTTCTTGTATGTTGTGTTTGTTAAAAATTGTTGGATGTAAGATTTGGTGAGCTGTCTTGGGTGATATTGGCTTGTTATTCTGTTCACTCTATATTTTTGATTGACTTGCTCCCTCAGTGTCAATGTTTAATCCTACAAATTCTTGTTGCAAGGTCAATAAATTATTTATTTGTGTATCATCTTCAAATACTTGCCAATCTTTAACATTGTTTGGGACAGAAGGTCTGTGTTTTACCTCAGCTGTAAAGCAACGGCCAGGTTCAAAGGGTAGCTTGCAGGTACTTGCAAATGTGGCTAAACTATGAGCATGAAGATTGTGGGTCCTAGAAATTTTGGTGATTTGAAATTCAGTAAAGGAGTTTAGTATTTCAGCAGCAGCAGATCTATAAGATCTCAGTCTTTTGTCATTGGTGACAAAATTACGCTTTACTTGTTGGACAACTAGGTCTGAATCTCCTAGTATTGAAACTTTTATGGCTTGTAAGGATTTTACTAGTTTGAGGCCTAGTAAGAGAGCTTCGTATTCTGCCATATTGTTGGTGCACCTGAAATTTAGCCTATAGGTTCGACCTTCTGCATGATTGTTCTGCTTGTTATGTATCCAAACCCCTGCTCCTGCCCCTAATTTGTTGACTGACCCATCAAATTCAAGGAACCATAGGATCTCTTGTTCTAGGGGAGACCTAATAACTTATCTGTGATCTGGGATCGTGAGTTGAAGTTCTGGTTTTTCATTTAGTTTGTCTTTTAGGATAGTCTCATCACTTGATTGGATCAGCTTTATTTCTAGAGCAGCGGCTTGTTCATTAATGCCCTGATCTTGTTTGAGTGTCTTGGTTTCATCATCATTTGTAAGACCTGAATTATCATTGAAGAGAATATATGAATCTATATCCGAATGGACAGCATATATGGGAAAGTTTTGAGGTTTTTCTTCACTGCTGACCATGTATTTCATAAGTGACTCTCTATATAACCCCTTGGGTTGACCAAAGACTGAGATGGTTGCATACGACATGTCTAGTTGTAGGGAACCTTGGAGTTTAGCCCCCCATGATCTTGATAACAACATGCCATATTTGGGTGGGATATCAGCAACTACAACGTCCATTAGAATTGTTTTATTTGGGTACTGAACTAGGGACACACATAAGTCTTTTATTAAGCCTAAACACTTAAGTTGGCTGGAGTCAAATGTGAATAGGTCCTTATATGGTCTTGTAATATCTAGATTCAATCTCTCCATGACTGATTTAGGCATCAAGTTGTGAGAGGCACCTGAGTCAAACATTGCATTATGTAGTATCTTATCATGAACATGCAGGCTGACATAGAAAGGTAAAATCCCTGTAACTACTGTCTTTCCATCAACCTCTGGACCGAAAAGCAATTCTGGGGTGTCATCCAACACATTGACATTATCTTTATTACGATTAAGTTGAAGGGACTTCTTGATTTGTTGTCTATAAATGTCATGCTTGGCTAGTTCTGAAAGAGGAATAGCTACCTTCAATTTGCCAATTTCAGCTTCTAAGTCAAAAGGTTTATCAGGTTGGGTCTTCGTATTTTGGTTAATAGCTCTTTCCTTTTCAATGGAATCCTTGATGCCCTCCTCTTGATCCTCTTTTGGTCTTGAGGCTTATCCCTTTTACTTGTCTTTTGAGAAATGTTGCTTGGGTTGTGTTGGAAGGGTGTTGTATCTACTGGTTGCTGTTTTGAGGGGGATGTTTCAGTTATTTCCTCAATTGTTACCTCATCTGTAATTGGACCAGTTTTGTCACTTGGTTCTGTGACAATAGCTTCCTTAGGCTATGGAGTGTCCTTTGTCTTGTCAGGCCGTGTCACATTTATAGTTCTGCTTCTTAGCTTGTATTGCTTATGGACTTCATAAACAACGGTGTCATATCCTTGTTTAAAGTCAAATGACTCACCTGACCTGGTTTGGAATTGCTGAATGTCATCATCCTTATGATCTTCTTGACTCAGAAAAACTTGCTGCTCATCATTTAGGCCCATCAGGTTGATGTGGGTGTCATCTGTTTTCTCATTTGAAGTGGATGCCTCAGTATAGTTTTCCTGGAAAGGAGGCCTTATGTCTGGATCAGAACCGGTTTTGCCAACGTTTGGGTTTTGATTTCTCCTAAAATTGGGATTCCTGATAGGGTTATTTTGTGGTGCTTCCCATGATGACTTTCTCTCAACTGATTCTACTCTATCACCCAATCTCTTCATACCAGTGAGTATTGCATCCAGTTTTTGATCAAAGGCTGAGGGTTCTTCTTTGAAGGTGGTTCTCTTTTCCTATCTTTCCCTGTTTCTTTTTGCAATCAGGTTAGCCTCTACTGTGACAACAACCTTTTGGGCATCTTCAAGGGTTTCAGGGGCTCTTTCCTTCAACTGATATGCCATATCAGGGTCAAAACCATCAGGAAATTTGTACAAGGCTAAATCAGGAGGAGGTCTTAAATTCTGTGGTATTGCGTTATATATGTTGTTGAATCTTGCACAATACTCCAAAATGGTCTCTTGAGGACCTCGTTTGATTGTATCATATTCACCAAGTATGTGCAGGGGATCTTTCTTTTTCTCCCATCTGTTAGTAAAGGCTTGATAAAGTTCATCAGGAGTTGTGATGGTATTTACAGCCAGTGATCTAAACCAAGTTCTTACATCCCCTGTCAGGCTCTGAACAAAGATTCTCATTCTCACAATGTCATCATCTATTTCATAGTTCTCAAAATGGTCTTGCATCCTTCTGGCATGCTGAATTGCTGTGAAAGGGCCCGTGGAGTCAAAATATGAGATCTTGGATTGGTAGTCCTGAGGTAGAGCTGCAGCATTAGCAGGCAACTGCAGGGGTGCATATCTATTAGCCATATTTGCAGGATTTATAGGGTTGACAGGGATAACATGAATGACTGGTACAACAGGGGTAGTGGGAACGGTAGAAACTAGAGTGTTGGTCAAGGGAATATGTGCAGTGGATGGAGGTGTGAAAGGAGGGCTTTGAGATGTGGATGGTGAACTGGGGGAATCAAGGGTAGACCGAAATAGAACCTTGATTGGAGTTGGAACAGGGTTTGGATAAGCTGTCTCAGGACTTGAATCAGCAAGAGTTTCCTGTCCCTGTTGCTTCCTAATGATCTTAGGGATTATATTAGGATTTTCAAAAACAGTTGGTGGATTTGGGTCAGGATTTGACCTTGTATATCGTGGATTCTTCTTGGGAGCCAGCTTCTGAAATTGTTTTTGAGTATGTTTTTTGGAATGTTTTTGTGTCTACAAGGGCCAGACAAGATCTTGGAGTGACTGTGTATATCTTAAAGCTAGCATGAAAATTGACTGAAGCACCTTTAAAGAAATATACAGAAATTAAAAAATCCTGAGGAACTCCCTAGTGGAGTCGCCAATTATGTTAACACCCAGGTTGTTCCCTTTGACTCCCAAGGGAATACGGCCGGGGTAACCACTAACCAATCTTTGGATTACAGCTTCTAGCCAAACTGTAATCAGAGAGGGCTCTCTCTTTAAGGTTTGTCTCTGTTTTGTGAAGATTTTAGGCTAGTTATGAGTTCAGGTTTTGTTTTTATGTTTTGGTTGAAGGATGTCTTCTGTAGCTAATGTGGAAATCTTCAGATAGTTCTAGTCCATTGGGCAATGGAGTCTGTGGCTACAGGTTGTCTGAGATATTAAGTTGAGTTGCTGAAACTACAGGGCCATTCAAATACATCATGAAACAAAATTTAAATTGTGATTATGAACTGTGATTAACCAGTGAAAAGCAATTAAGAATTTTCCACTAAGCTGAGGGTGTAGGAAAGAGATATGTTGCACTTGAATTCCTGAAACAATAATCACTGTGAAAGATATAGTTTGGAGGTGCAGCAGTTAAGAATTACACCTTATGACTATAACTGAAGAAAAACGTTTATAACAGCATGGATTAAGTTCAGGGTATTCTGTGAATAAATCCTGCAACTATTCTTTTTCTTTACCATTAACTATGAAACACAGAAACATGAATGAGCTATGAAAAGATAACAAAACACATAACGAAGAGTTTTTGAGGAGAACTTATTGTGCCATGAAGTACACAGGAATCCTGTAACTTTCAGCAAAACACCAGAATGCTTCAGATGACACAGAGCTTTCGAAATTCCATCGCTTTTGTATTAATACTCTGGGAATTTACAGCATAAGAAATTCTAGAAGAGAAATCAACAACAACCTCTGCAAACTTATGCGAGGGGGGAATATATACAAACGGTGATACAAAATATCTGAAGCGTTGAGTCATCTGAGAAATAAATATGTTCACCAACTTGCACAGAACAAGAGATAAGAAGTTATTACAGCTTTGAATACAACATAAATGCTCTTCAATTTTGTCAGAAGACTTTTTGACCTTTGGAGGCCACTGAGTCGGTTGAATGTTCTTTTATAAATGCTGGATGACGTGTCTTTGTAGCTCTGTCCTCCTGTATCTTTTCGGCCCTGTCACCTATGAGTGTCAGTGCTTCTTTAGTGGCCAAATAGTTTTGCTGAGTTGGCTCAGCCCATTCTTCTCTATGCATGCTGATTTTATCAAAATGTTCCTGTGTATGACAACTTATATGTTTAAATGAAAAAACTTGAATCCAGGCACTGGTTTACAGTATTGTCTGTATCATTTTGGTCCAGAATTCCTGTGTGGGCAATTGATGTCTCAGGATTGCCTCTAGAGTCTCATCTGCCTCTGTGTATTTGTAGAAATTTGGAGGCACTTCAAACAAATGTTGGATCTCATTCATAATGAAAAATAAATTCTCAACCGTGTTGTAGAGACTCTGCCCTGATGCTGGCACTGATTCTTCTGAAGTGTTGGGTCTTTCTGTAATATGATTTGTAGCAAATGTGTTGACCCTTTTGGCATAATGTTCATGAGAAAGTAGTCTTCCTGCGCTGTTCAGTAAGCTAGGAAGACCTCTGTTTTGCAATGCCACAAATTTGTCCGTGAACTTATTAACCTCTATCTGCATATCCTGGCTTCTTCTTTCCAGTGTTTGTACCAGGTTTCTTAGTGTGAGGACCCTCTTTATCAGCTGGATGGTTTCAGTTCTACTGGAGATCCCCATTGCTGCCAGCTGAGCACTTGTTCTGTTATTAAGCACATTAATCATTCTGTTGGCCACCTCAGGCATATTGCCTAGTGATGCCCTTGCTCTTTGGATTTCTCTATGTGCTTTCCCTATGAGCTCTATCTGCTCATGAATGGTCTCAATGTATTGCCATTGATCAGTGATTGATTGGCCAATGTTGGCCCATAAAACTGTCCTAAACCCAGCTATCACTTTATCAAGTGTGAGCTCCTTCTCCAGCTCCTTTATCTTATCCTTAAGGGCCTTTATTTCCCTTCCTTTTTCTGCTACAGTCTGCTTGGATTTATCATATCTTTCATTGAGCTTGGCTAGACTCTCCCTGGCCTCATTTAGCTCTTTGCTTTATCAGATCAGCCAGTGATAAAGGGACTAATTTCTTCTCAGTTTTGAAGTGAAACATCTCTCTGATGGCTTCAGGGGTGACATAGAAAACAACTGAGCCTGAAGGGTCAATCACAGCCCTCTGAGTGGCGTCGTAGCATTCAGCACATAGGTGGATTAGGTCAGGAAACTGGTTGACCTGAGGGAGCTTGAAGAGAGGGAGGAAAGAATCCCAAATGCCCAATACATCTGTTCCAGTCTCGTGTTTAATCTTCAATTCGTTTAACAAGTGGATGTGGTACTTGCTGTGCATTAGCATTTCTTCTGATATCTGATAATCGAGGTCTGCTAATGGTTGCCATTCCAATTCTCTCTGAGGGGCATTTAATGGAGCAATGTTCAAGGCTACAGGAGCTACTGGTGCATCCATGGTTACTTTAGAGCTTTGTTTGTCTGCACTGGTGTTACTATGCAGAGCAACACGGAGGAGTATTTTTGCAATATAGATGTGAATTGCAAGGAAGAGAGGGTAAATTGTAACAGCAGCAATTGGAATACTGCACAGAGGACTACTAGAGCAAATGCTCTGCCTTAAAAAACTCTCTTCAGGGTGAATTGGTGCAGCTTGGGTTCTTGGTTCACGAATTCGCGAACCAATGGTATGATTTGTGAAAACTTGGGTAAACAAGGCTCTGCCTGGGGAATTTTGATTTTACAATTGAAAATGGAGGCTAGCCACAGGGGATTTGCCGATAAATTATAAGCTTGCCCACTCTTTTAATTTTTTTTTTCCGACAATTATGGACACAACCGAGCGTAGGGGAGGTAAATTTGATAAATACCTGGTGAATTGCTTGGCAAAGTTTGCAAATGCAGGTGGGATGGAAGCGCTGGAGGTCTCCTGGTTGATTTCAGCTGGTCGGAGATGGAATTGGACGTAAAATGCATGCAGGGGGAGTAATAGTCTTTTTTGCAAAAGTAACAAAAAACATGAATTTTGGCCAAAATATAGACTTTTGGATTATTTGGCGCCTTTTTGGATGACGTCAGCATGACGTCATCAGGTGGGGTCAAGGTCGGATGACGTCATCATGACATCATCGAGTGACGTGGTGGCTTAAGAGTGGTCCACGGGGATGGTGAGGTGGCAGGCAGGTCAGAGCAGTGGCGGACGGGGGCGTTGACGCGGCGGTGATGCAGCAATGACGTGGTAATTACGTTGGCGTAGTGGGTTAACGGAAACCGGAAACAGTAAGCGGTTTGATATCGCACCGCCTTATATACGGAAGCGGGATTGTCAGAGGGCGCTCCGATACGATTTGGGGGTGACGCGTGGCAGAGGCCTGACGTCACCCTCTGAAAAATTTCGGAAGCTATCCCTCGGACGTCGGAGCCTCTCCGATATGTATGTGGGCCGTCGGATGAAAAAGGCTAGATCTGACGGTTGACGGATCGTTGAGATGCCAGGTCAATACAGATGTGGGCGGGGTTTAAAATAACATATTATTTGGAAGATGCGCCCGGCGGGAACCTTTGGAGTTTGGCAAATTTATATGGTTTTCAATGTATTTTTATAAAAAACGCGCATAGCGCCCAAACTTTGGGTAAAATGAAAAAGTGGGTTTTTCATGTGTTTTCGCAAATAAAGCGGGTTATGGGTGGAAATGGGATTTTTTACAAGGTTCTTTTGCAGATGAAGGGGTTAATGGTTTAGATAACTTCTGAAGGGGAAAGAGGAGTTGGGTTTGGGTTCTTAAACTGACCGAATGTCAATTTAATCCCAGACAGTGAACATATGGCTATAATCCCAGGGGGGGAAAGATATTTATAGAATGTTTGGGGTTTATACACCATAGTGTTTATAATAATAGGGAAAGGGTAACATAGGGGATTTACATAATAATAAGTTAGGGGTTAATATGAATGGAGGAAGTGAATGAGGAGTGATATCCCTAAGTTTATATGAAAACAACTTAGCTTAGGGAGTAGATCAAAATGAAAAGAATTTTAGACAAGAAATGTGGCTTTTAAAGGAATAAGAACCAACATAAAACTTTAAATTCTTTCATGAACACAACTGATGAAGGGATGTTAGTGATGAAGGTGAAACGGGAGAAAAGGGAGTTAGACATGCTCCTTTGCTTTGCTGCAACATGATGGAGAAGAGGAGCTTCTCTATCCACTAATGTTTCCTTTATGTTAGACCAGCAAGATTCAGTTGAAATGAATGACATTTCTGCAACCCCATCTACCTACCCATCTACTTGCCTAGCATTTTTTGTTTCTTCATGGAGGGTGCACTTAATCTTGCAGACCCTTATGTGCCTTTTCTTTTCTTTGGCTTTTTCTTTTGACTCTCTATCTAAGGCTACCCTTATTGCTTCAAAAGTCCCAGATTAAGCAGTTGGGAACCTTACTTTCTCTACCTAGCTACTGGTCTGCCAAGATTAAACAGTTTGGACAGACTTCTCTCTCTATTCTACAATAGTAAATTGAAACATGGCATGATCCAGATTAGGCTGTTGGACCATCCATCCCAAAATTTAGTCAACATCAAGCTTTTGTACACGCCTTGTCTTCTCATGGAAATATGCGATCTTTGAATCACCAAAGCAGAGCATATTTGGAACTTTTATTTGCCAATCATGAAATATGAAACCTATTGGTATAGGTAGCTAACACAACCAAAAGGTTTCATGGTCTCATATTATGAAGAGCATGCCCCGAATACAACTATGTTTTATCAAGGCTCCACTTCACCGTAACTTTTATTAAAATGACCTTCCGAAACTCTAAGCTTCCGATTGGCCTTTAGTTCCTCCTTGATTTAGCCCCTTGTTGCATCCTCTATAGGACCGCTACTTGTGACCAGTGGCTTCATACTCCATTGTGGTGTTATATCGCATCCCCTGCATATCGTAACTTTTATTAAATAGACCTTATGAAATCACGAGCTTCCAATTGGCCTTTAGCCCCTTCATGTTTTAGATCCTTATTCCATTTCCTCTATAAGACTAAGATTTGTGGCTAACAGTATAGCCTTTGGGTACTACAATATCGGAGCCACCATATCTCGTAACTTGTATTCAAATGATGTTACGAGGTCGCAAGGTTCTGAGCTCCTTTCGCTTTGAAATTTTTTATTTTTCCTTCATGGGACTGGTCGTTGTAACCAGCGGATTAACTTTTAGGTTCTAAGGCCTTTTGTTCATACGGGGAGCCTATCTTCCTTTGTTAAGTTATCTTCACCCTTAGTTCCTCAGAACTCCATGAACAATTGTCAATCTCATCGGAGCCCCTTTCATTGTAACCTTTCCTCGTAGGGCATTTACATAAGAGTTACGAAACTCCTAGGTTTGAAATTCTTCATAGAAACTGGGTGCTTAAGCCTGCTCCTCGCCTTTGGTTTCACTAGTATTCCGCAACCAAGCACTAGTCCATTGGAGCTCCCTTATCAAAAATTTTCAAAGAAACTTTATAGTGGAGTCCTGAAATCCTTGACCTTTGAAATGTTGACCTCTAAGTGAAATCACACTGATATCATCACTCCACATGGCACCTCCTCAACGGTGACATGTGTCACTCGGATTTGGCTCACTAGGCCATCTAAAATTCCTAATCTTCCTGCCACGTGTCCTATCATACAACCATGTCATGACTGTGTCATTTGCCACCTCAACCCCTTAGGGCCAATAAATCACCACCATGTGTTCACTTGGAGGAGAGATAATGTTAGGAAACCATCTCACAAAAATATAGAAAACAAAGATAAATGCCTTAGAATTTAGCCTCTTCGAGGGGGAAACCTCCTTTACATTACACAAATGAACAATTCTTGGATGATACAAATGACAAGACCTCCTTTATATATATAGGAGTCTAAGGGTTCATAATATAATCAGAGCCAACCTAACAATAATAATGTAAGGGCACAATAATAACAATAGTGGGTTTCTATGGGGCAAAATAATAACAATATGGGGACTACATGGGCACAACAATATAATAAGGGGGTTGTACTAATAATAATAAGGGGTTACACTAGTAGTATAGGGACCTAACATGCCCCTCTCCTTCAAAACGTGTTGTCCTCAATGCTTGAGTAGTTCTTGATGCTTTCGTATAAAATTATCATCCTTCCATGTGGAATCTTCAGCAGGTAAGTTCTTCCACTTGATGGGATGCTCTGAAATTGATCAATTTCGTAGTTGTCGACTTCTTAGTTCTGTGAATGCTTCAAGTTCCAATATGATTTTTCCTTCCTTGTCAAGTTCTTGCAATATTGTTGGAACTGGGATCTTCGACAACTTTTGAATGAGTTCCCACCATGCTTCGCCATTCTTCCATTCATCCCTTGCTTTGTTTATCAAATTTGGTTGGATAATTATACCAACCTCTACCATATTTGCAACCATATGTTCAATTTCACTCCTTTGGGAATATGGATATCTATAAGGCCTGATGTTTGGAGGAACACATCCTGGAATAAAATGAATAGCATGATCATGATAATGAATACGTGGAGTCTCAAATACCTTGGAATGATTATCCAAGGCTTTTTGGAGATCTGGAGAAATACATGATTTCGATGTGGGAACCATTAGTGAACATAATTGTGCAATTACACCTCGTTCTTCTTTCTTTAGAAGCTTTGTCATAACGTTAGAGCTAAATATCTTTCCTGGTTTCCCTATGATACCCCTTAATTCAACTTCCTTTCCTTCTAAAGAAAATTTCATGAAAAGTTCTTGAAAATTAAAAACTATTGTACCCAAGGATTGTAGCCATTGGACTCCTAGTGCAACATCAGTACCACCCATTGGAATGGAAAGCATTGGGCTATTGAATACATATTCTCCCATGGATATCTTGATATTATGGCACTTTCCAAACAAATTTATGGTTCCTCCACTTACAACCGTCACTTGACACTCTGGTGCGAGATATAGGAAGCAATTCAATTCCTTGGCTATCTTACAATTAATAAAATTATGGGTACTACTCGAATCAATCAACACTATTACCTTTTTCTTCTTGATATGTCCTTTTGTCTTTATATTTTGAGGAGTGGTAATTTTGACCAATGCATTACAAGATATGGTCGGATTCATTTGTTATTTCTCTAGGGTTGGCTCCTGGTGAGTATCCTTTTCTTTTGATGTTTCTTGATACTTTTCTTCCTGATATTTCATGGTTGTAACCTTCTTCTTCTTGATATGTCCTTCTATCTTGAGAGTTTGAGGAGTGGTAATTCTTGCCATTGCAATACAATTATGGTCAGATTCATTTTGTTCTTTCTCTAGGGTTGGTTCCCAGTGTATATCTTCTTCTTTTGATGTTTCTTGACCCTTTCCATCATTAGGAGGCCTTTATTGTAGCAACTTTGTCCCACCTTCCTTCAAACCTTCCATGTCTTTCTTCAAATCTTCTATAACTTTCTTCCAATATGCTTTCATACCATTGATATCAGCTTCCATGGCATAGATAATACTATTTATCTTTTGCTTCTCTATAATATCATTTAACCTTATATTCAATTTTTGAAAGTCCTCAGTGTGCTTTTCCATTGAACCATTGTGTTTGAGATTTATCAATTGGTTAATGAAGGTGTTTCTCTTGGTATCCTCATAATGTGCTATCATTTCCTCCATGGAAATTGACCACATGACAAGTGGTTTACGACAACAAAGACCTTTATACCATAAAAATTGATTTAGTTCTAAATAATTAGATGCAATACGTACCTTTTGTAATAGTGGTACACCATTGTAGATCAAAATATTTCTCCATCTATAGTATCCAATTTATCAGGTCCTTGCCATCAAACTTCCTCATATCGCCTTTTCTTGATTTTAGGAGCTCGATCTTGAAATGAATATAACCCTGTAATTTTGGATCTTCAAGTTTTGAAATTGGGACCTACAGTAGCCCTCTGTGTCCTCTTTCCAATGACACTAGTTTTATCAAAATTAGATTCTCCAAGAAAGAGTTATGCACAATCTCCCAACATGACTTGATTATATACCTTTTCAGAAGAGCAAACTTGTAGGAAGTGCCATGTGTCAGTGTTTTGACCTTCGGATCTAAAAAATATACACATGAAGCTAAAGTCTGTCCTCTTTCTGGAACTTCATACGAAATTTTAATCTTATGCTCAGAGAGACAGTTATGACGAATTTCCCCAGGTCCCCTGTTTGGGATGTAATTCAGGAGCCTGCAGAAACCCTAAATGTCTCAAATCATATATCCGATTATATAGCGAGCAAATATATGAAATTCGGACCCGAGGTTCATCACAATTTTGTCTAAAATGGGTTTTTTTTTTCAGCTTTTGAAACACTGCAGCAAAAAAAAAAAAAAAGGTTATTGAGACAATTCCACGATGACCTATTTGGAGTAGTGAAACCCTGGAATCCAAAGCTTTGATACCAAATGTTACGAAACTAGCTCACAAAAAGATAGAAAAAAAAGATAAAAGTCTTAGAATTTAGCCTCTTCGAGGGGGCAACCTCCTTTATATTACACAAATGAATAATTCTTGGATGATACAAATGACAAGACCTCCTTTCTATATATAGGAGTATAAGGGGTCATAATATAATCAAAGCCAACCTAACAATAATAATGTAAGGACACAATAATAACAATAGTGGGCTTCTATGGGGCGCAGAAATAACAATATGGGGACTACATGGGCACAACAATATAATAAGGGGGTTGTACTAATAATAATAAGGGGTTACACTAGTAGTATAGGGACCTAACAGATAAAGGGGTCCTTCAGTCTTTGGTTTTTCGACGAAATCCTTTGTATTTCACTTCTCAGCATCCCCCGACACTCGACACTATTTGAGATTTTAAAGAATTCATTCGTTAAGAAGTTGTGAGGTTTCGATATACCGAGGTTCTGATGGACTCATTTGTTTCGAAGTTCCGATATCGAGCCTGCCTTATCAAATCAGAACATTCTTTAGAGGGAATTTCATTGGATTTTCGAAATGTAAATCTCTGATCTGTTGTCCACCAATATTTTATATTCCAAAACTTTTCCCTGCCAAAATGCTTACCTAGAATTGAATTTCTACTTGCAGTAATAGATTCTGATAAGCCAGTCTACCTTGATATTTTGTCCCATTCTGGAAAAATTTCAGTGGTCAATAGCTTTTTATCCTGATGGCCTTTCTTGGACTTCTTCATACAATTGGAAATATTTTTTATAGTACTTTCCAATGGAGAGGGTCTGATGAAGTAATGAGCCCACTTGAAGCCTAAAAGATGATGTCAATAATCTGTCCCCTGATTTAACATAGTCATCCAATTGACATCATTGGAAACACACTCACAACCACTAGCCATCTTGACAATGAAAACAATCCAAAAATATCCCCCTTTGGAATTGATGGAAACATAATAAGATCCCATAAAGATGGGCATGGTCTTCTAGTAGACTTCTCCCCCTTTGGTACCAATGGCAAAGAATACTTTGGAACACTCCACCTAAACCACTACAACCTACTCTTCCATTGATCTCTCATGCTGAGTAGCTGCTAACACCACAAAAAATGGAGTCATTTGGAAGGAGGAGTTACAACTCCTATATGTTTCTTGAGATATTCAAAGGGTTCTCTTTCCAGTGGCTTAGTAAAGATATCAACAAGTTGGTCTTTAGTGGCCACATATTCAAGTCTGATAGTATTTGCTGCAACTTGTTCCCTTAAGAAATGGAACTTGATGGGAATATGCTTGGTCTTGGAATGCATGACTGGATGTTTAGAGATGCTGAAGGCACTTGTATTATCACACATAATTGGAATAGGATCAATCAAATCTATCTGAATATATTTTAAGGTCTACTTCATCCATAGAATTTGCATGCAATAGGTAGCCACAATATACTCTGCTTTAATAGTCGATAAAGAAATGGAGGTATATTTCTTGCTGACCAATGACACCAAGAATATTCCCAAGAAGAAATTTTCACCTGAGGTTCTCTTCCTGTCATCAAGACTACTAGCCCAATCCACATTAGAGTAGGCCTTCAACTTGAATTATTTTCTCTTAGGATACCACAGTCCATATTCTGTTGTTCCTTGAAGATATTTGAAAAAAAATTTGACAACAACAACATGAATTTCATGACTAAAGGTCTAAAATCGGGCCACAATACCCACAACTTACATGATATCTAGCCTTGAAGCTATAAGATACAACAAGATTCCTATCATGGATCTTTACTCATTCTGATTTACTAGTGGTGTGTCATCTTCTTTTCATAATTTGTAGCTTGTAACCATAGGTGTGCTCACTAGCTTGCAATCTTCAATCCCAAAACTTCTTCAAAGTTTCTCGAAGGTATTTGGATTGGTAGATAAACACTCCACTTGGAGTCTGAGAGATTTGCAATCGCAGGGAGAAAGATAACTCTCCAATCATGAAAATTTCAAACTCTGTCTACATACATTTTGCGAATTGATGCCCTAATTTTTCCATGCCACTGCCAAAAATTATATCATCCACATACACTACTACAATTAGTATATGATCGCCTTCAGAGTTTATGTATAAATTGTTGTCAAGAGTACCATTTTTATAGCCTTGATGCTGAAGATATTTATCGAGCCTTTTGTACCAAGCTATGGGAGCCCATTTTATTCTATATAGAGCCTTTTTTTAGTTTGCACATAAACCCTTCATTTGTGGTAAGCATAAATCCTTTTGACTTCTCAATGTAAACTTCTTTTTCCATATCTCCATTGAGAAATGTAGATTTCACATCCATTTGATATACCTTGATGTTTTTATGACTGGCAAGGGAAAGAAAATTTCTGATAGATTCTAGTCTTGCTAATGGTGGAAAGGTTTCTTTGAAATATACCCCTTCTATTTGAGCATACCCTTTGCAGACCAATCGAGCCTTGTTCTCGATCACTTTACCCTACGCGTTTGACTTGTTTTTGAAAACCCATTTGGTCCCAATGAAATTTTTCTCTCTTGGTCTTGGAACAAGCTCCCAAGTGTGATTCTTTTCAATTTGGTCAAGTTATTCATTCATGTCTTTCACCCAAAACTTGTCATCACTTGCTTAGATGAGATTCTTGGGTTCAATCTCTGACAACAGAGCTAAATTTGCATAACTAGTATTGCCAACAAGTTTCCTCCTTGTCTGAACACCATGTATTTGATCTCCAAGTATTTGACTCTCAAGAAGTTCTTTCTGTAAATACCTAGAAGATTTCTTTAGCTTTGGAGTTGTTCCTAATTCCTCGTCTTCACTATATGAATCTATTTTTTTTAGATCTACGAACCTCATATCTGGATTTTCTTCACCATATGAGGTCATGTTTCTTTTATAGGACTTGGGTTCTGAAGTTATTTCATCTACTATCACATCAATGCAATCCTCAATCTTCTTTGTCCACTTGTTGTAACACTTGTATCCTTTTCTTAGAGGGGAGTAAAAGAGTAATATACCCTCATCAGTGTGAGAGTCAAACTTTCCAAGGTCTCTATCATTACTTTTGATAAAGCATTTGCTCCCAAATACATATACTCCTATTTTTGTTGCTTCTCCCCAAAAGATGTGGAATACTTGTTCTTCATCCAACATAGCTCTGGCCATTTCTTGGATTGTTCTATCCTTTCTCTCAACTACTCCATTTTGTTGTGCAGTTCTAGCCACTAAATACTGCCTTCTAATGCCATGTTCTTCAAAAAATTCTTCGAACTCTCTTGAAGTCTACTCTCCTCCTCTGGATAATCTTAAGCATTTAATATTTAAGTCTTTCTCGTTTTCTACTTGAGCTTTAAATTTTTTTAAATTCTTAATTCTTTTTGACTTTTCTTTTAAGAGCACGATCCAAGTCGCCCTGGTAAAATCATCAATGAGCAGCATGAAATACCTTTCTTCTTTTAGGGTTTTTTCCTCTAGTTGGGCCACAAATATCTATGTGAATGAGCTCTAGTGGTCTAGATGAGGAGAACTTTTTTGACTTGAAATGAGTCCTAGTATTTTTTCCAAATTGGTATGACTTGCAGATTGAGTTATCAGACCTTGACAACCTTGGATAGCTCCCAGCTTGCTGACTTTTATCAAGCTATCAAAATTCATATGGTCAAACCTCCTGTTCCACAACTGTGCTTTATTCGTTTTGCTTAAATAGCAGTTACTTATGGAATAAACAAACAACTCATCTCCCTTCTCTACCCTCCTCCAACCACTCTTATGTGATATTTTCATTTTACAAATCTTGAGTTGGATAATTAAAAACACATGGTTTATTCACTCTGTGTGGAAAATAAAATTCCAGAAGGACTGGTTATGGAAATAGAGAATTCTCGTAGGAAAATTTCATTCTCAGTCTTTGACTGATTTTTCTCATTAATTAAAGAAATATTTGAAATTACATCAATTTGGTTCAGTTTCTTGAAGATAGGATTTGAGGAACAAATTGGGGAAAATTAAAACAAAACTACAACTACTGCAGCAAATTATATAATTTAGAGAATTACATGGAAAATTAAAACAAATCCTAGCCTAAAAACCCACTCATTGAGGAACCAATTCCTCTAGAAAGTGATTTTGACCTCTTGGTCAATGAGAATTATGGATGTCCCTACATCATACTCTCAAGGAACAAAAATTTCATGGGCTCCTGTCCATGAGTTCTTCAATGGATTTTCCACTTTTCTGTATGAGTGTGGTAGTCATCCAAGTTGTATCTATCAATGACAGGTTCTTCCACTTAACCAAGTACTCTTTGTCCTTGGTCTTTTTGATCAATCTCTTGTCCAAGATCCTCTCTGGTTGCGAAGGTACTCAAGTACTATGGCTCTCTACAAAAATACATCGAGGACGAGATGGAGTTCTTAGACATCTCATCACTCAGTAGGATGTATCGATACACTGTCAAGATTGAGCAGAAGTTTAAAAAAAATAAGCGAGACTTTGGATCTGTGAATCCAAAGCAAGGGAAAGGCACCCCCATACCACAGAGCAAAAGAAAAAGCAAGGCAGAGTGACCCGGGACAACCCGTTGAAGCTGAAAGCAAAGAGAAACACCTTGAAGAAAAATAAAGACACAGGAAAATGGTGTGAGTTCCATATGAGCTCCACTCACAACACAAGCGAGTGTTATGCCAAGTTATCATTGGTGGTCGAGTTTAAGGCTTCTGAATTAGATGCATGTTCTGAATCTTTGTCAAAATCTAAGAAGGGGAATGACAAAGGGAAGCAAATCATTGACATGTATCCTAATGCCACTATGGCCACCACTAAGATCCAGAAGAATGAGACTGAAGATCCAGAGGAGGGGGAGTGCCTCTTCCACTCACAAATATGGGTGAAGTGTTCTCCACTGCAGTTCATTTTTGACAATAGGAAACAAAATAACCTCATTTCAGTAGATGTCTTGAAGTGGTTGGGTCTACCAACTACAACACATCATAGTCATACACCATTAGGTGGCTTCACAAAGGATGAGATCTCTGCGTCAGCTAGTAGTGTGGACTTCACTATAGCATGAACCCCTTCATGAATGAGGTACTTTGTGATGTTTCTCCTCTTGAAGTTTGTGATTTATTATTAGGAAAACCATACTTGTGGAAGCGACATGCTGTATGTGAGTCTAGACCTCGCTTTGTGATTATTACTTTGGGCAATAAGTTGTACAATATATCGGAGGTAGCCTCAGCTATCACTATAGCTTTGATCTCTACAAAGTGATGCAGTAAGAACATTTCATCGACCCAGAAATTTGTTTTCTTTATGATTCTCCCTCAGGGAAAGAATAATATTATGGCCATAACTTCCAAACAAAGCTCCTTCGTACAACAACAATATATGGGAAAGGTCGTGGAAAAGTATAGGGACATTTTCAGCTCACCTACAGGGTACGTCAACACTGTCAGGTTAAGCACTCCATTGATCTGACCCCAGGCACACCGCTACCCAATGGACTGATTGGTCAATGCTCTATTCTTAAGAACAATGAGATTAAGAGGCAAAATCAAGAGCTTTTGTATAAGGGGCGGAATAGACCAAGCTTATCACCCCACGGGAGCCCAATTCTATTAGTATAGAAGAAGAATGAGACCTGGAGACTCTGTTCTGACTATCAGGCATTCAACAAGATCACTGTCCAGAAAAAGGTACCCAATCCCGCTGATTGATGACCTTTTAGACCAACTCAAGGGGCCCAATATTTCAGCAAGGTTGACTTGAAGTATGGTTATCACTAGGTGCCTATCAAACCCTCCAATGTGTGGAAGACTTCCTTCAAATCTTAGGAGGTCCTTTTCGAATGGTTGATCATGCCTTTTAGGTTGACGAATGTCCCCACAATATTCATGAGATTGATGGATGACATCTTGCAACCCTCACCAATTCCTTAATATTTAGCCAGAGTTGGGAAGAGCACCTCCACCATATCTAACGGGTCCTCCAAACCCTGAGACAATAGAAGTTATGTGCCAATACGAAGAAATGCACTTTTGGCATGACCTAGGTTCAATATCTGGGGTACATCATTGATGATTCGGGTGTGTATGTGTACCCAGCCAAGATACAAGTCATTTTGGATTGGTCGTCTGTTGGGTCCCTATAATACTAGTGATTACCCCATTACTATTGTAGTTATACCCCTTATTAATATTGTTGTGCCCCTATTTCCCCCATATTGTTATTATTGTGCTCCATAGAATCCCTCTATTGTTATTTTTGTGGCTTTATATTATTATTGTTAGGTCGGTTGGGTTATATTGGGACTCCTTAGACTCCTATATATAGAAAGGAGGTTTTGTCATTTGAATCATCCAAAAATTGTTAATTTATGTAATATAAAGGAGGTTTCTCCCTCGAAGAGGTTGAATTCTAAGGCGTTGATCTATCTTTTCTATCTTTTCTTGAGTTAGTTTCATAACATTTGGTATCAGAGCTTTGGATTCTAGGGTTTCGCTGCTCCAAACAGGTCATCATGGCATTCTCGCTATAAATTTTTTTCTGCGACTTTTCAAAAGCTAAAAAAAAAACCCATTTGAGAAGACATTGCACTGAATCTTGGATCCTAATTTTAGAGCTTTTTTCTCTATATTTGCGGAGATATGATCTGAGGAAGTTGGTCTTCTTGTAGACTCCTGAATTACATTCTAAACAGGTGACTTGGGAAAATCATCATAACTCTTTCCCTGAGCATTGGATTGAAATTTCGTCAGAAGGTGCAGAATGAGGATGGACTGTAGTTTCTTGTATATATCTTTCAGAGCCAATGGACGAAATAGTGACTCGTGGCATGTCGTACAAGTTCTCTCTACTGAACTAGTCTGTAATCAGGTCACTGTGGGAGATTTCACATAACTCTTCCTTGGAGAATCGAAATTGGATCAGATTAGTGGCATTGGAAAGAGGACACAGAGGGCTACCACAGGTCGCAATTTCAGAATTGGATGATTTGAAAGTACAGAGATACATCGAGGCAATATCGAGCTCCTACAAAGTGAAAAAAAAGGTGTGTAGATTCTTTTAAATTTTTGCTTAAGAGTGGTTTGAAAATTTATTTTGAAGGAATTCAAAGGGATAGTAGAGCATTATTATCAGTAACTGATGCCCCGAGGAAAGAAAATTCAAACACCTAGTAAGGAACCTAAAAGCTCTAGCATGACTCATGAAGAAGAAGAAGAAATGTTATATGATATATCAAAATTACAAGAACAAGTGCAACAAGTGTCACTTGCACAAAAATCAACATAATATAAGATGGATGGTTTAAGGAAAGATGTAGAAGCTAAGATGGATGGTTTAAAGAAAGGTGTAGAAGCTAAGATGGATTGTTTAAAGAAAGGCGTCGAAGCTAAGATGGATGGCATGGAAGCTAAGGTGAATGGCATGGACGCTAAAATTGATGGCATGGATGATAAGATGGAAGAATTGAAGATAAATATGAATAAGTTGCTACAAGAAATGGTCACTAGTGGTGAAAGGGTATTAAAGGAAACTCATGATGAGAACAAAAGAAATGTTAATCATGATTCCATAGACTCTAATGTTGGACCAAAGACTCACCATATTCCAAAAATCGATATGAGGAAG
Organism: Pinus tabuliformis; assembly: GCA_031772625.1. Classification (NCBI taxonomy): domain Eukaryota; kingdom Viridiplantae; phylum Streptophyta; class Pinopsida; order Pinales; family Pinaceae; genus Pinus; species Pinus tabuliformis. Next base: position 355,345,168 of record CM062819.1, on the reverse strand, counting down.
TTTGATGGCAGGGATCCCGCCACATGGATATTACAGATGGAGCAATTCTTCGATCTCAATAATGTGCAAAACACACAAAAGGTACATATGGAAAATTTATATTTGGAACCAAATCAGTTTGTATGGTATCAATGGCTTTGCTCTCGTAAACAATTTATCACTTGGGAAATTTTTACGGAAGAATTGATAGCACATTATGAGGATACAAAAAGCAACACTTTTTTTAGCCAATTGATAAGTCTCAAAGAAAAGGGTTCAATAATGGAGCACATTGAGGAGTTCCAAAAATTGAACATAAGGGTAAAAGATATTCCAGAGGAGCATAGGATTGATGTGTTCATAGGGTCTTTAAAGGATAATATCCAACATGATTTTTGCCTTTGGGAACCTGATTCAATAGAGAAGGCATTCAGGTTAGCAAGAAAAATGGAAAGCAAAATTATGGAAACCAGGAAGCATACCACTCACAACTATAAAGATGGAAGTGTTGTTGCCCCTAGTCTTCCACAACCTATAAGGTTGACACAACAACAATTGGAAGAAAAAAGAGAAAAAGGGCTTTGTTACAGTTGTGATAGCAAATACACTAAAGGTCATAAGTGTGCTGAGAAGAAATTATTATACATAGATTGTGAAGAGGAAGAAGAAAAGGAGCAATAAAGGTCAAAAGAAGAGGATATACTCCAAGAACAAAGCCTAGATGAAGAACAAATAAATCCAACCATATCTTGTAATCCATTGGCGGGAATTACCACTACTCAAACCACCAAGATAGAAGGACAAATCAAGAAGAAAAAGGTAATAGTGTTGATTGATTCAAGAAGCACACACAATTTTATTCATTGTAAGGTAGCAAAAGAATTGACTTGCTTCCTATATCCAGCACCAAAGTGTCAAGTGATGATTGCAAATGGAGGAACAATAAATTTCTCTGGAAAGTGCCATAATATCAAGTTATCCATGGGAGAATATGTATTGACTAGCCCAATGCTTTCCATTCCAATGGGAGGTGTTGATGTTGTACTAGGAGTCCAATGGCTACAATCCTTGGGTACAATAGCTTTTAATTTTCAAGAACTTTTCATCAAATTTTCTACGGAAGGAAAGGAAGTTGAATTAAGGGGTATTGCAGGGAAACCAGGAAAGATAATCAGCTCTAATGGTATGACAAAGCTTATAAAAAAGGAACAAAGAGGTGTAATTGAACAATTATGTTCGCTAGATGTTTCCACATCAGAATCATCTATTTCTCCAGATCTCCAAACAATCCTGGAAAATCATTCCAAGGTATTTGAGACTCCCAAAGGTCTCCCACCTATGCATGATCATGATCATGCTATTCATCTGATTCCAGGAAGTGTTCCTCCAAACATTAGGCCGTACAGATATCCCTATGTCCAAAAGAGTGAAATTGAATATATGGTTGCAGAAATGCTAGAGGTTGGTATGATTCAATCGAGTCAAAGCTCTTTCTCTACTCCAGTAGTATTAGTGCACAAGAAGGATGGATCATGGTGCATGTGTCCGGATTATAGGGAGCTCAACAAGCCCACTATTAAAGATAAGTTCCCCATTCCCGTCATTGATGAATTACTGGATGAATTGCATGGATCAATTTACTTCACCAAGTTGGGTCTTCGTTCAGGATATCATCAAATCAGAATGAAGACTGAAGACATTTCGAAAACAACATTTAGAACTCATGAGGGTCATTATGAATTTTTGGTCATGCCTTTTGGCCTTACCAATGCACCTTCAACATTTCAAGGTTTGATGAATTCAATTTTCAAACCATTCCTTAGAAAATTTGTGTTAGTATTTTTTGATGATATACTAATCTACAGCAAGTCTTGGAAGGATCATGTTGAACATGTTGACAAGGTGCTACAACTATTGGAGGAGAAACAATTATATGCAAAAAGATCCAAATGCTTCTTTGGAGTCCAGGAGGTGGAATATCTGGGTCATATTGTGTCTCATTAAGGAGTTAAGGTAGACCCTAGAAAAATAAAATCCATTAAGGAATGGAAAATCCCAACATCCATAAAGCATCTGTGAGGATTTCTCGGGTTGACAGGGTATTATCGCAAGTTTGTTAAGAATTATGGGAGAATAGTAGCACCTCTAACAACATTATTGAAGAAAGATGCATTTTCATGGACTCCGGAAGAAACAAAGGCCTTTGAACATCTTAAAGAGGCAATGTGCCAAGCACCGGTCTTAGCTACACCGGACTTCACAAAAACCTTTATTGTGGAATGTGATGCTTTAGGAAATGGAATTGGTGTTGTTCTAATGCAAGATGAAAGACCCATTGCTTTTGAAAGTCGTCTAATCAAGGGAAAGTTTTTAAGCAAAGCTATTTATGAGAAGGAAATGTTGGCAATACTCCATGCACTTAAGAAATGGTGACCCTACCTAATGGGAAGATACTTCAAGGTAAAAACGGATCATGATAGCCTTAAGTACTTTTTAGAACAAAGATTATCCTCTGAAGAGCAACAAAAGTGGGTCACAAAGATGTTGGTTTATGACTTTGAAATCATCTACAAAAAAGGGAAGCAAAATGTGGTGGAAGATGCACTCTCAAGAAAGGGTGAGGATGTGGAAGCATTGTTGTGCACCATTTCTATTATCCAACCAGATTGGATAAACGAAGCAAGGGAGGAATGGAAGAATGACGAAGAAGTGTGGACACTTATTCGAAAGTTACAACAAGATTCCAGTACGTCTGATACATTTAGCTAGAAAAAATGATTCGTTATGGTACAAAGATCGCTTATACCTCTGTAAGAATTCCCAGCTAAAACAAAAGATTCTTATGGAATTGCACACTTCTCCCTTAGGAGGGCACTCAGGATTTTTAAAAACTTACCGCAGGGTTAAGAAGGAATTTTTTTTGGATGGCCTTAAATCAGATATTCAAAATTTTGTGGCAGAATGTTTTGTTTGCCAACAAAATAAAGTTGAAACAATTAAGACACCGGGTCTATTACAACCTTTCTCCATTCCAAGCCAACGTTGGGAGGAGGTTTCAATGGATTTTATCACAGGTTTACCCAAGTCTAAGGGAAAGAGTGTCATCATGGTGGTAGTTGACAGACTTACCAAGTATGCACACTTTTGTGCATTATCACATCCATTTAAAGCCAGTACAATTTCTACTGCATTTATGGAAACAATTCAAAAGCTACATGGAAACCCAAAGATTATTGTAAGTGACATAGAACCCATTTTCACTCGAAATTTTTGGACAGAATTATTTTCTTGTCTTGGTACTTAGTTAGCTCATATCTCATTTTATCATCCTCAATCTGATGGGAAAACTGAGATAGTAAACAAATGTTTGGAAGGATATCTTCATTGTTTTGTATCTGATAAACAAACACAATGGGTCAAATGGTTGCCTCTGCTTGAATGGTGGTATAACACTTCCTTCCATACAGTAACAAAAATGACCCCATTTATGGCACTTTATGGGTATCAACCACCATCCATCACATCATATTTAAGAGAAAATTCTAAGGTTTAGGCAGTGGAACATCACATCAGACATCAAAAACAAGTCCTCCAACTCTTAAAGGATAACCTCGTGTCGGCACAAAATAGAATGAAGCAACAGGCAGATCAACATCACAGTGAAAGAAGTTTTGATGTAGGTGATTGGGTATTCCTATAGCTACAAACATATAATAAAATGTCCCTCAAGGAAGCTAAGAAGGATAATAAATTATCACCAAAGTATTATGGTCCGTACAAGGTGTTGCAAAATATTGGTACTATGGCATACAAATTAGAGCTTCTTGCAGCTTCTCGATTGCACCCAATTTTCATGTTTTGTTAGAAAATTATTTATTACGGAGCAATGGAACACATAAAATATTGCAAAAATATAAACACAGAAAACGCATAAAACAAGATAGACACAGATATACGTGGTTCACTCAGTTTGGGCTACATCCACCCCGAACAGCCAGTCCTTCCTTTCTATTATCCAGCAAAATGAAGAGACACAACCTACAACAAATCCGTTGTAATATCCTCTGTTTTCTCTCACAGTCTCAGCTCTCTATTTCTCGCTCACAGAATACACATCTATCACACAGCCTCAAATACAATGCCCTCATACAAAGAGAGGGGTTGCCTTCTAGGGCAAAAAACCCTAAACTAAACATAAGTTCTACCGTCAGATCATCCGCCTAATGAACGGCCCAGATTGACTAGAAATTACTATACCTTTACAAGGCAATTTTACATTTATTTTTGGCTTCGGGGGCGCTGCCCCTGAGCCCCCGCCTGGGGACCGCTTGCCCCCGAACCCCCCAGTCGGGGGGGATGGGCCCCCGCGGGGGGTACAAGTCCCCCCCGCACCCCCCCGCGTGGAGGGGTGTACAAAACTTCCTGGGGTATACATTCGGCTGAAACAAAGACCTATGAACAATCATGCTCCACACACAACAATCTCCCACTTGGAGAATGATTGTAGCAACTCCACCAATGCTTAATTTGCCGGATAGTGACTCCTCTTTGGACCTGGTTATTTCTCATCTTCATCGTCATCCTTGAAGACCAATTGAAACTGAGCATGTTCTCAGTTTCTCCCTGGTTACAACTTTTGTTAGCATATCTGCAGGATTCTGGCTAGTGTGTATCTTTTCCAGCTTCAACTCTCCATCTTCCAACACTGATCATATGAAATGATACTTGAGCTATATGTGTTTAGTCCTGGAATGAAATGTTGAGTTCTTTGCAAGATGAATGGCACTTTGGCTATCACTGTATAATGTGCCCATATCATGCTTCTTACCCAACTCACCCATAAACCTTTGTAACCAAATCATTTCTTTACTAGCCTCTGTAGCAACAACATACCCTGCTTCTGTTGTTGAAAGTGCAACAACACTTTGGATTTTTGAAACCCAACTGATAGCTGTTCCTCCAACAGTAAATACATATCCTGTAGTGCTCCTCCTGTTATCTATGTCACCTACCATATCTGCATCAAATAGGGAGATGTTTGAACCACCAAAGCATAATGATTGATTTGTGGTACCTTTCAAATATCTGAGAATCCATTTCACTTCCATCTGATGTTCCTTTCCTGGATTGTTCATGTACCTGCTTACAACTCCCACTGCATGTGCAATATCGGGCCTTGTGCAGACCATTGCATACATTAAGCTTCCAACTGCTGATGCATATGGAACTTTAGACATATAATCCATGTCTTCTTGGGTCTTTGGGCACATTTCCTTGCTAAGTTTGAAATGGCTAGCAAAAGGTGTACTAACTGGTTTTGCATTGTGCATGTTAAATCTTTTCAACACCTTTTGTATGTACTCATTCTGAGGCAATGTTAATTTACGATTTTTCCTGTCTCTAGTTATTCTCATACCAAGGATTTGTTTTGCAGCTCCCAAATCCTTCATTGCAAATGAATTTGCCAATTTTCTTTTGAGCACATTTATTTCCTGCATGTTAGATCCTGCAACAAGCATGTCATCTACATACAATAACAATATAATATAGCTGCCATCATTTTTCTTTTTCAAATAAACACAATGATCAGAGTGACATCTAGTATAACCTTGTTCAGACATAAACCTGTCAAATTTTAGATACCACTGCCTTGGAGCCTGTTTTAAGCCATACAAGCTCTTCTTCAACATGCACACTAGTTTATCCTTTTCTTTCACCTCATATCCTTGTGGCTTCTGCATATATATCTCTTCCTCCAAATCCCCATGGAGAAAGGTTGTCTTTACATCTAACTACTGAAGATGCAAATCTTCAGCTGCTACAAGATTTAAAATAGTTTTGATTGAAGTCATTTTAACAACAGGAGAAAATATTTCATCAAAATCAATACCTTTCTTCTGTGCAAACCCCTTCACCACAAGTCTAGCTTTATACCTCTGTTTTCCTCCATCTTCTTCCTTCAGCCTGTAAACCCATTTATTCTGCAATGCTGTTTTACCTGAAGGCAACCTGACTAAGTCCCAAGTCTGGTTATGTCCTAAGTAGTCCATCTCTTCTTTCATGGCTTGCTCCCACTTCTTCCTGGTTTCTACCTGCACTGCTTCTTCATAACATTCGGTTTCACCAGAATCAGTCAACAATAAATAATATAATGAAGGAGAGTAACGTTCAGGGGGTCTACTTATCCTGGTAGATCTTCTAACACCACTTTCGGGTGTTTGGGGTGCCTGTTGTTGTTGTGGTGGTTGTTTTTGTTATGGTTGTTGATTATTATTATTTTCAGGCACCTTTACTTTTTCAGTGATTTCGTCAAGAACTGTGTATTCCTTGTTTTCTTTTTCTTGCTTCTTTTCCTGCAACTGATTCTTATACAAGACCTTTTCATTGAATATTACATCTCTGCTCCTAATGATTTTGTGATTTTCATAATCATATAAGCGATAACCAAAATCATTAACACCATATCCAATAAAGGTACATTTCTTTGACTTTGCCTCAAGCTTTGTTCTATTTTCTTTATCAATATGGACAAAGGCCTCACAACCAAAAGGCTTTAAAAAAGAGTAGTTTACTTTTTTACTTGTCCATGCTTCCTCCAATACACCACCATCCAAGGAACTTGAAGGCCCTCTGTTTATTAGATAAACAGCAGTATCTATAGCATCTGCCCAAAACTGTAAAGGCAATCCTGCATGCAATCTCATGCACCTTGCACGCTCCATGATTGTTTTGTTCATCCTTTCTGACACACCATTTTCTTGTGGTGTTCTTGGAACTGTCTTCTCTCTACGAATTCCATGCTCTGAATAGTACCTATCAAACTCTTTGCTGCAATATTCACCTCCATTGTCTGATCTAAGACAGTTCAATTTCTTTCCTGTCTCAATCTCAACCAAAGCTTTCCATTTCTTGAAAGTATCAAATACATCAGATTTATTCTTAATACAATAAATCCAAGTTTTTCTAGTTGCATCATCAATAAAAGTAACATAATAATGAGAGCCATCGAGAGATGATACTTGAGCAGGTCCCCATACATCTGTATGCACAAGCTCTAATTTTTCATTCTTCTTTTCTTTCCCAACTCTGAGAAATCTAACTCTCTTCTGTTTTCCATAAATGCAATTCTCACAAAAGTCCAAATCAACATTCTTCAAATCTGGCAACAGATTTCTTGAGTGAAGAATCTTCATCCCCTTTTCACTCATGTGTCCTAGCCTATGATGCCATAATGCTGCATCTCCTCCTTTGGAAGTTAAAGCATTAACAGAGTTAGAAATACCGTTGCATAAATACAATGTACCAACCTTTTCGCCTTTTGCTATTACTAGGGCTCCTTTGGCGACCTTCCAAGCTTTATCTGTGAAAGTTGTCACACAACCTTCACTGCCTAAATGCCCTGTTGAAATCAGATTTTTCTTTAGATCTGGAACATGCCTTACCTCCTTTAATAGCCATTGGTTTCCATTCTGTTGTTTTACAAGAACCTTACCCATTCCAATGATTTTACATGGTTTATCATCATTCAAACGAACTTGTCCAAAATCTCCTTGAACATAGTCATGAAAGTATTTCTTATCAGGTGTGGCATGGAATGAAGCCCCTGAATCTACCACCCAGGAATCAGTAATATTTTCGAAAGAAAGAATCAAAGCATCTTGTAACACCTCACCTGTCACATTTTCTTCATGATTGTTTTCTTGCTGTGCATCTCCTTCTTTTCCCTTCCAAGATCTACAGTATTTCTTTAGGTGTCCTTTCTTTCCACATTTCCAGCACATTATCCCCGATCTGGACTTGGATCTGCATTTCCTTGATTTACTGCGATATCTTGAGCTCTTTCCTCTTTCCATTTTTCTTCCTCTAGACTCTGCACTCTGTTAACACCCAGGTTGTTCCCTATGACTCCCAAGGGAATACGGCCGGGGTAACCACTAACCAAGCTTTGGATTATAGGTCCTAGCCTACCTGTAATCAGAGAGGTCTCTCTCTTTAAGTTTTATCTCTGTTTTGTGAAGATTTTAGGCTAGTTATAAGTTTCAGTTTTTTGTTTGAAGTTTTGGTTGTGAACTGTTGTTGTGAGAAGCGCATGAAAGGTTTGGAAGATGTTAGTCCATTGGGCATTTGGAGTCAGAAATCTGAGACAGTCCTGGTACCTGTGATGGAGAAAGTTTTACTGCAAGGCTAGATGACTATTCTTAATATAATTTCTGATTAGTGAGTGAAACAGTGGGAGATGGAATTACAGACAGTGTGCTAACAATTTGAGCAGCAATTTCTACTTAGTAGCATACATGAATTACTAAATAGGAACTGCGAAAGATTCAGGGTTTATTGGAGCAGTTAAGAATTCCAATTAAAAAGCTGAGCCTGTAGAAAACATCTATAGTAAAGAAAGATTGAAATTAGGGTGTCTCCATGGACAAATCGTGATTTATTCTTTTTCTTTCTTCCTAAATTTAGAGCAACATATGAGAGATATGAGTTAAACAGATGACAAAACATTAACAGAGATAGAGAAAACTTATTGTATTAAGCCATAGCACTAGAATCCTGTAGCATTCAATGGTTCCAAAACAGCATGCATCAGTAAGACCAAATTTTTGTAAACTCCAAGCTTTCTTTGTATTATTCTTCCAGAGATTACAGTCGAGTTCTCCTTTTTTAACAAGAAACAACAACCCTTGAATCAACTGCGTGGGGGAGATTTTATACAAAAATATCAAGTAAAATATCTAGAACGAAAGTTATTGAGCAATAACTGTCTCTACCAACTTTGTACAGTGAAGTTATTACAAAAATAAAAGCATGTAGTAAAGGCATATAACAGCTGTTTGATGTTTGTCAGTTGATGATGACTTTTGGCCTTCCTGCGATGTTTAGTAACATGGGGAGTCCCTTGTCATATAATGCCGTGATCTTGGCACCAAAAGCATTTACTTCTGCTTGAATATCCTGACACTTTCTTTCTAGAGCCTGAACATAGTTTCTGAGGGTGAGTACCCTTTTGATCATCAAAATTGTATCAGTTCTATCTCTGATACCCAAGTTTGCTAACTGTATGCCAGTTCTGTTGTTCAACACATTGATCATTCTAGTAGCTATATCTGGCATACTTCCTAGAGCAGCTCTGGCTTTTTGATTTTCTGCATAAGCCTTGCCCAACAAATCCATTTGCTCATGGATGGTCTCTGTATATTACCATTGGTCTGTGATTTATTGACCAATCTTTGCCCATATTATTTTCTTGAGATCTTTTATTGCTTTGCCCATAGCCATCTCTTTCTCTAGCTCTTTGATTTTTCTTTCCAAGGTCCTTACTTCCCTTGTCTTTTCTGCCACCTGTTGCTTAGATTTATCATGTTTCTCATTAAGTGTGGCTAATTTCTCCTTGGCTTCATTCAGCTTTGCCATCTGGGCTTCTAGGACTTTAATTTCATTCATCAACTTCTACATATCAAGGCTTGGAGCCTGCTCTGATGTTGGCGCTGGTGTTGATGTTGATGGAGCTGTCTCAACTGTCGGCTCTGTAGGAGGAGTGACAATTTGAGGGGATTCCTCAAGGTTGATTACTTGTGGAGGGGGCTGAGATGTTTGGCCTCCTTCTTTCTGCTGTAGGGCTGCCTGCAATGCAGCCTCTGTCTCTACTATTTTTTCTTCAGTCTGCACCAACTGTTTGTGCAGTGTTACCAGCAATGTTGTTGTATCCTGGTCCTTCCTCTGCTGAGCAACCTCTTCTGTTTGGGGGTGAAAGGTTGCTTGGATCTTCACCATCTTTCTCAAAGCTGCAATATCTGCATCTCTTTCTTTTAGCAGTGCCTGCACAGCTTTGGGATCCTTTGGGTCATGCCCGAGCTCTATAATTATTTCCTCCAGAGACTTGATCCTCTTGTCTTTAGCCTGGGAGGATGACTTTTCTAACTCCAATTATTGGTATTATTCAAAGAATTCTGCAATCTATAATTTACCAATGTATTATCTGCTAGGGTAGCATACACCATCTCACCCGTCTGTTTATGCAATTCAATTTGATCCATTGGGTGGATTTCCTTGGACAAGATTTCCAAGTTTGTTCTTATATAATCAGCTGCAGACTGTGGCTGCAGCGCTGTGGGCTTGAAATGGCTCATTATAATTTTTCCCTCTTGCACATCATATGCAGACATCAACCTCTGCTGGTTTGTAGGAGCCATTTTCAACAAGTGGTTGTATAGTTGTAACCTCAATGGCTCATTTCTGGTCTTGATGTCTATGAATTGTTTCTTTATGCTAGACTCACCCTTTCTTTGTTGCCTTGAGGAGCTGACCTCTCCTCCAAGTGTTCTTTGCTGCTCTTGCTGTAATGAGCTAGCTGATACCTCTGTGCTCGGGGGACCCATCTGTGTTTGACCAAAAGGCATCTCCTCCTCTGAGAAATGATCGAGCCTTTGTCTCTTTTCCCCTTGCTGTGATGTTGCGGTGCTAAGGGGAGTCTGTTCCTCTCTATCTCTTTTCTTACCCCTCTCTTCATTTGTAGGGGTTTGGAGCACCGAAGTCTCCACTGTAACATTTTGCACTGAGGCCTCCTTTTCTTGCGTTTGCTCATCATTAGGACCAGGAGCCTCTGCCATTTCTTCCTGCTGTTCAAGATGATTTTCAGGCTGTTCTTCTTGGGCTGATTTCTGTTCTGTTTCCTTGCCTTTATCCTTGGCTGAAGTCTCTGCTGTGATTGGGGCTTGGACTGTCTTTTGTGGAGCTGTAGATGATGAGGTAGCTGCTCCCACTTGAGTGCCTGGAAGAGAAAATACCTGTGAACAAAGCTCCAAGTCAGCCAATTTTTGGAGATTTCTTATTCCTCTTTGAGCTAGTTCTTCTTGTGTAGTAGCTTCTTCTAAGGTGCCTTCCCTCCATTCTAGTTGATTTGCATATTTTTCTATGTGAGGCAACCTTAAGTGACCATAACTCGCCAGCCTATATTTGATCCTTCTTAAGCTTATGAAATGAGTGGGGTCGTATGGTTTCCAAAGGAAACTGGTCTGTAAGCCAAGGCTTTCCAGCATTCTATCTGCCTCTTGCCAACCTTCCTCCCTTTTATTGTAAATGAACTGGCCTAATTGGTTTCTAACTTTAAGCTGTGCTTTCTTGCCCCTGCTTGAAAAATGAAGTACATCAGCATTCCCAAATTGCCTGAAATACTCGAGGGCAAATAATGTCATAGGCACATATCTGGGCAATCTATATGGGGGCAACTCACACCCATATATTCTAATAACTGTGTGGTTTTGGTAAAAATACCAATCCCCAATGATGTATACTTTGGACAACTGAAGAATCCTCTGCATCTCATCAGTTAGTCTTGGAGGAGGTGAGCTCAGAAGCAGAGACATGGCTGGGAGGATGAAGAGGTCTATAAACTCACAATAAGTGTATGGGGAATAAGATCTACAGTGGAAAGCAGAGGACCAATAGACCACTAACCTTGGATTACCTTGTGCATCGACTATTTTCACAGGAAAAGGAAATTTCTCATGCTGATAGTATAGGATTAAATGGTAGATATAGGAGGTGTATCTGAACACCCTTTCTCTTGTCAAGTCTATCAATTGCTCATGTATTTTATTGGAGATGTAAGCGGCATAGTCATAACAGATTGGGGGCTTACCAGGGGAAAACATGGCCATCATCACCAGCACAGTTTCATCAACAAATTCTATTGAATTATAGCCCAGTATGGGACTAATTATGTCTGCAAGGTCTCTGCCCAATTGATTCAGGTATACATGGTGAATGGGAGGGTACTTAATGGTCTCAGAGTTTGAATCAATGAAAAAATGATTTATCTTAGTGATTTGAGCATCTGTCAGTTTAGCTCCTTGTTTTATCAGATCCAGTAGTGGCAAAGGAACTAATTTCTTATCAATCTTGAAGTTCAGCATCTCTCTGATGGCTGCAGGGGTGACATAAAAAACAACTGCGCCTGAAGGGTCAAGCACAACCCTCTGAGTGGGGTCATAACAGTTAGCGCATCGGTGGATTAGGTCAGGGAACTGGTTGACCTGAGGGAGCTTGAAGATGGGAAGGAAAGAGTCCCAAATGCCCAATATATCCATTCCACTATCATGCTTGAGTTTCAATTCATTTAGCAAGTGAATGTGATACTTGCTATGCATTAGCATTTCCTCTGATATTTGGTAATCTTGATCTGCTAACGGTTTCCACTCCAACTCTCTCTGAGGGGCATTCAATGGAGCAACATTCAGGGCAACAGGTGCTACTGGTGTATCCATGTTTTATAAATGAATTTGGGTTGAATTTCGGCTATTTTTGGGAGAAATACCGTCCTGCGCGGTAGGTGAAGTAATTTGCTGAATTACAGCCTGTTTCAGAGCAACAGGGGTGTAATTGGGCACAATTGGCCGGTTAGAAAGTGATGGAATTGGTTTTAAGGCGTAGCAGGCCTATTTCTCCAGGGAAAATGGTCAATTTTTAATGGTTTCTTAACAATGCAGGATGAAACAAAGAACGCAGTTGGGGAATTGACAAATACCTGGTTTAATGGTGGTATTTGAGCTTGGTTGCAGTCGAATTCTGTGTAACAGCAGCTTCGAATGGTCTTCGTAATGTGCGGCAGCAAAGGTCGTGAAAATATATGCAGGAGGCAGAGCAGAAAAACATATAAAAATGCGCAAAAATGGCAAAATTCGGCCAAATATGGACTTTTGGGCGTTGGCGCGAAAATTTGGATGACGTCAGCATGACGTCATCAGGTGGGGACAGGGTCGGCTGACGTCAGCGTGACGTCATCGGTTGACGTGGCGGCCTGTGAGTGGTCCACGGGGACTACATAGGTGGCGTGACAGCTCGGAGCGATGTCGGGCGGGGGTGCTGATGCAGCGGTGAGGTGGCGTGACATTGGCATGACCGGTCAGCAGAAAACCGGAAGTGGTAAGCGGTATGATATCAGACCGCTATTCAAACGGAAGCGGGATTGTGAGAGGCTGGCCCGATCCAGTAGTATGGCGATGCGTGCCCCCGTGTATATGTCAGCGGACGTCATTTTTCAGAAGCTAATGGCAGTACATCGGGGCCTCTCCAAAATTGATAAGGGCTGTCGGATGGGAAAACCCAGATCCGACGGCTGGCGGGAGGGCAAGTTGTCAAGGCGATACGACAGCGGGCGGGGAATATTTTAATATATTTTTTGAAATGCGCGCGCGGGCGGAACTTTGGGTTTTGGCGGATTTGCGGGTTTTTCCAATGTTTTTTCTGTGGAAATGCGCATGGCAACAAAACTTTGGATAAAGCGGAAAAATGGGTTTTTTAGTGTATTTTGCAAATAGCGCGGGTTAGGGGTAATAGTGGGTTTTTACAGGGCCTTTTGCAAGTAAAACAGGTAAATCTTTTCAGAGGGTTGTGAAGGGAACAAGGGGTAGGGCTTAGGTTATTAGACTGACCAGAGGTCAATTTAATCCCTGTTTTTGGGCATATGGCTATAATTGCCAGGGGGAGGGAATATTTATACATTGCTTGGGGTTTATACACCATAGTGTTTATAATAGTAGGGGAAAAGGGGAACATAGGGGATTTAGATAATAAGAAGTTAGGAGTTAATATGAGTGGAGGAGGTGGATAAGGGGGAAAAACCACTAAGTTTATATGAAATCAACTTAGTTCAGGAAGTAGATCAAAATGAAAATAATTTTACACAAGAAATGTGGCTTTTAAAGAAACAAGAACCAACACAAGACTTTGACTTCTTCCATGAACATAGGTAGTATTGGGATGTTAGTAATGAGTATAATGGGGGGTAATCAGGGAGTTAGACATGCTTCATTGTACTGTTGCAAAACTGTTGAATAAGAGACCTGCACTGGCACCATGTTTTTCCTTTGCTTGAGTCAGTGACAAAGGAACTATGCTTCTGCAACCCCATCTACCTACCCATCTACTGCCTAGCATTTTTTGTTACTTCGAGGGTGCACTTAGACTTGCGAACCCTTATGTGCCTTTTCTTTTCCTTTGGATTTTTTTTCTTTTGATTTTTCTATCTAAGGCTAGCCTTATTGCTTCCAAGGCCCCAGATTAAACAGTTGGGAACCTTCATTCTCTACCTAACTACTTTATCTGCCAAGATTGAACTGTTTGGACATATTTCTTTCTCTAATCTACAACAGAAAATTGAAACATGGCATGATCCAAATTAGGTTGTTGGACCATCCATCCAAATTCAGTTAACATCAAACTATGTACACATATTGCATTCCCTTGGAAATATGGGATCTTTGCATCACCAAAGCAGAGCATATTTGGAACTTTCTTTGCCAATCATGAAATATGAAACCTATTGATATAGGTAGCTAACAGTGGCTCCACATGGGGATGGTTTTCTTCTTGAAAGACCAAGAACAGCAGGTCAGAATGCCTTGGCCCTTGACTTCTTCTACCAAAACTTGAAAACTCTCTCTTTGTGCTTCAAAACTGGAGGCTATCACCTCCGTGGAACTTCTGGAATATAAAGCCCTTTTCTGCTTATTTACAGAAACCTCTTAAACTGAACTATTTGTATGCTGAAAGAAAATATATACACCTGATTATGTACAGAAGGGGAGATCCTGCTATGTACATGGAAAGTAGTCAAAATAGTGCTTCAACATCTGGCCATTCACAGGGCCTTCATCTAAGTCAGTTTCATCCAGATTTTTTAGGAAGTAAGTGTTGTTTCCTTGCACTGCTTGGATAACAAATGGTCCTCTCCAAAGAGAATCAAATTTTCCATGTTTTCCTTTATCTTCCCTTCTTGAATCCCACTTGAGGACTTTGTCTCCCATGTTGAAATCTTCAGCCTTAGTCCTTCTATCAAAAGCTTTCTTTAACTTCTCTTGTAGGATTTGAACTCTGTTAAACACCTGATCTCTAGTTTGCTGCAAACATATTATTTGATTGATCCTTCTTTGCATGTCATTGGGTTCAGCTTGACTTTCCTGAAGAAGTTTCATGACAGGGATCCCTAAGGATGAAGGGAATTTGGCTTTTAATCCATAGACTAACTCATATGGGCTGACCCCAATGGATCTCTTGGTGGTTAGTCTATCTGCCCATAAGGCATTCACAAGTTTCTTATGCCAATTCTTCTTATTCTCTTCCAATACTTTCTTGATGATGTTGATAAGACTTTTGTTAGAAGATTCAACTAAACCATTTCCTTGAGGGTAGTATGTTGTAGAATGACCCAAAGTGATATGGAATTTGTGACAAAAGTTCACCATCTTCTTGGATCTGAAAGCAGCAACAATGTCTGTTATAACCTTGTCAGGACAGCCAAATCTAGAAAGAATATTGATCTCAAGGAACTGAATGATGGTTGAATCATTTGCCTGCCTACATGGAACAACTTCAATCCATTTAGTAAAGTAATCTGTGGCTGTTAGAATCCATCTATGTTGGCCTGAGGATGAAGGATGAATCTCCCCAATGAAGTCCAGGCCCCATTGTTGAAAGGGCTTCTCTGTTGCAATAGGCCTCAAAGGAAGGGGCAATAATTTTCTCTTTCCCTCAAATACTTGACACTTGTGACATGAAGTGGTAAAATTTTTAACATCAGAGAACATAGTAGGCCAATAGTAACCTACTCTTAGTATCTTGTCCATAGTGGACTTCCAGTACAAATGTCCACCACAATCACCTGCATGAAATTCTTTCATAACTTTATCAGTTTCATCCATATTCAAACAGTTCAGCAGTATACCTTCATGATTTTTCCATAGTAAATTACCATCTATAACACAGAATTTTGAGGCTTTCATTTTTAGAAATCTAGATTTGGTTCTGGACAATCCTAGGGGAGCACACAGGTTTTGCAATATATAACAGATATCAAAATACCACTGGGATTGTTCAAAGGCTGCATTGATCTTTGGAGTCGCCAGCTTTGGTTCACTGTCCAGTTGGTTAATGTCCAAGGCTTGAAAATTTGTTTCAGACATTAATTTAGCCAAACCTTGCCCTTTTATTAGTTTTGTAGGTCTTATCTCAATATCAAATTCTAAAATGTTGGCAATCCATTTTCCTCTTCTGCCTTCTAAGTTTTCTTGAGTGAGTATGTCTTTCACAATGGGACTTGGTACATAAGCTATAACATGGGAGTACAGGATGTAGATCCTGAAGTCTTTGATGGCTTTGACCAAAGCATAAGCTTGTTTTTCCATGATCTGATATTTCAGAGGTGCATCTCTAAGAGCTCTACTAAAGAAAGCAATAGGTTTCGCATTTCCTTGGTCATCTTTCTGTAATAAAACAACAACAATGGTATGCTGGGAGGCAAAAGAGAAAATGATAAACTCTTTGTTAAATTGGGGATTTGTTAAGACTGGAATTTGGGTAAGGGCCAATTTGATGCCTTCAAAAGCTTGATTTGCTTCTACTGTCCATTTTACTTTTGAATCCTTTTTTAGCATGTTGTTTAGTAATCTGATTAATTCTGCTAAGTTTGGTATAAACCTCCTTAAAAAGTTGATCTTTCCCAAGAAGGCTTGTAATCCTTTGATGTTTCTTGGATGGGGCATTTGCAAGATGGCCTGTATTTTGTCTGGGTCAATTCTAATGCCATCTTTAGAAATGATGTGACCTAACAACTTACCTTCTTCCAAACCAAATAGAGACTTCTTAGGATTTAAGGAAATCCCATATTTTCTACATGTTATGAATATCTGTCTCAAGTGTTTCAGATTTTCTTGGTTAGATTTTGAGAAAGGTGTGAGGTCATCTAAGTAAATGACAAGAAAGTCATGGATCTCTTTAGCAAAAGCAATGTCCATTGCTCTTTGAAATGTAGCTCCTGCATTTTTCAATCCAAAAGGCATTTTAACATATTTGAAAGTTCCCCATGGGGTTGTGAATGATGTTTTATCTTGATCATCAGGGTGGACTAGGATCTGATTGAAGCCTGAGAATCCATCAAGTAATGATATTCTTGAAGCCCCCACCACTCTTTGGAGGATGTGATCCATTTTAGGTAAGGGATAATTGTTTTTGAGGGATACTTGGTTTAAATTCCTTAGATCAACGCAAAGCCTAATCTCACCGGTTTTCTTTCTTGTGGGCACCAAATTTGAAACCCAGTCTGAGAACCTTATTGGGGCTATGATACCAGCTTTAAACATTTTTTGTACCTCTTTTTCAATTGAAGGGAGAAGCATAGGATTGATCCTTCTCAATTTTTGCTTGAATGGCTTTTGATTAGGCTTGAGAGGGATGGTGTGTTGGATAACAGAGGTGTCATAGGATTTCAAATCCTCATAACTCCATGCAAACACATCTTGGAACTCTTTAAAGAGGTCAATGTATTTAGGCTTCTGGTCAGGAGGTAAAGATGCAGACACTTTTATTATTTTGGGTTTTTTAGGAGTCCCAATGTTGCATTCTTCAATGGCAGCATTGAGGGGCTGTATTTTCGGTTTTCTAGGGACATCATTTGAATAAAAAATGTCCTCCAATGGAGTTAGGCCTGTTGGCAGAAAGTTATCCTTCAGCTCTATGATCTCAGCCTCTGTACCAGCTATTTCATCCAAATGCAGTTGTTCAAGTTCTTGTATTTGTTGCTTGTCAAAGCTTTTTGAACAAAGCATTTGATTTTCTGTTTTGGGTGATATAGATATTTGGTCATGTTCACTCAATGGTTGGATGTCTTTCACAGAATCAACATCAATATTCAAACCTGAAAATTCGTGCCGTAAGGTTAAGAAATTATTTATCTGTGTGTCATCCTCAAATACTTGCCAGTCTTTAACATTGTTTGGGACAGAAGGTCTGTGTTTTATCTCGGTTGTAAAACAATGGTTAGGTTCAAAAGGCAATTTGCATGTACTAGCAAATGTGGCTAAACTGTGTGCATAAAGATTGTGGGCTCTAGTTATCTTGGTTATTTGGAATTCAGTGAAAGTTTTAAGCATTTCAATAGCAGCAGACCTATATGACCTTAGTCTTTTGTCATTGATGACAAAATTACCTTTCACTTGTTGGATAATAAGGTCTGAATCTCCCATGATTGAAAGTTTTGTGGCCTCTAATGATTTTACCAGTTTGAGGCCTAGCAAAAGCGCCTCATATTCTGCCATATTGTTGGTACATCTGAAATTAAGCCTATAGGCCCGACCTTGTGCATAATTGCTTTGTTTGTTATGAATCCACACTCCAGCTCCTGCCCCTAGTTTGTTGACTGATCCATCAAACTCAAGAAACCATAAGATCTCCCGATTTAAGGGATTTTCAACATCCTTTTTATGACTTGGGATTATAAGTTGGAGTTCTTGTTTTTCATCTGGTTTATCTTTTAGTAGTGACTCATCAATTGGTTTCTCAATTTTGATCTCCTGGGGACTTGGTTGCTCACTCTCATGCCTATTATTTTCAAGTGTGACCGATTTATTATCACTCTCATGACTTGTATCATCATTGAACAGAATAAAGGAATCCATATCTGAATGGATTGCATAAATGGGGAAATTTTGAGGCTTTTCTTCACTGCTCACCATGTATTTCATAAGTGACTCTCTATATAGCCTCTTAGGCTGACCAAAGACTGAGATGGTGGCATATGACATGTATAACTGCAGGGAACCTTGGAGTTTAGCCCCCCATGATCTTGATAAAAACATTCCTTATTTGGGTGGGATATCAGCAACTACAACATCCATTAAGATTGTTTTGTTTGGATACTGGACAAGGGATACACATAGATCTTTTATCAAACCTAAACACTTAACTTGGTTGGAGTCAAATCAAAATAGGTCCTTATATGGTCTTGTAATGTCTAGGTTAAGTCTCTCCATTACTGATTTAGGCATAAGGTTATGAGAGGCGCCTGAATCAAACATTGCATTGTGTAATATTTTATCATGAACATGCAAGCTGACATAAAAAGGTAAGATCCCTGTAACTGCTGTCTTTCCATCAACCTCTGGACCAAAAAGTAGTTCTGGGGTATCATCCAACACATTGACATCATCTTTATTATGGGTAAGTTGAAGGGACTTTTTGATTTGTTGTTTGTAAATGTCATGCTTGGCTAGCTCTGAAAGAGGAATGGCTATCTTCAATTTGCCAATTTCAGCTTCTAAGTCAAAGGGTTTTTCAGATTGGACCTTGGTATTGTAGTTGACAACCCTTTCTTTGTTGTTCAAATTTTCTTCTTGGTTTTCACTCTGATCTTGAGGCTTGTCCTTTTTACTCATCTTTTGGGGAGTAATGCTTGGATTGGCTGCAAGGGTGATGTAGCCATCGATTGTTGATTTGGGGAAGATGCTTCAGTTATTTCTTCAACTGTTACTTCATTTGTAATTGAATCAGTTTTGTCAACTGGCCCTGTGACAATGGTTTTCCTAGGCATTGGAGTGTCCTTTGTTTTCTCAGGCTGTGTCACATTTATAGTTCTGCTCCTTAGCTTGTATTGCTTATGAACCTCATAAACAGCTGTGTCATAGCCTTGTTTAAAGTCGAATGACTCCCCTGACTTGATTTGGAGCTGCTTAATGTCATCATCCTTATGATCTTCTTGACTCAGAAAAACTTGTTGATCATCATTCAGGCCCATTAGGTTAATGTGGGTGTCATCTATCTGTTCATTAGAAGTGGATGCTTCTGTATAATTTTCTTGGAACGGAGGTCTGATCTCTGGTTCAGGATTTGCTTTACCAACATTAGGATTTTGGTTTCTTCTAAAATTGGGATTCCTAATAGGATTATTTTGTGGTGCTTCCCATGATGACTTCCTCTCAACTGATTCTACTCTGTCACCTAATCTCTGCATACCAGTGATTATTGCATCCAGTTTTTGATCCCAGCCTGAAGGCTCTTCTTTAAAGGTAGTCTTTCTCTCAGTTCTTGTCCTATTTCTCTTGGCTATCAGGTTAGCTTCTACACTTACTGCTATATCTTGCATTTCAGCTAAAGTTCGAGGAGCCCTTTCCCTTAATTGATATGCCATATCTGAATCAAACCCATCAGGAAAGGTATATAGGGCCAGATCCGGTGGGGGTCTAAGATTTTGGGGAATAGCATTGTAGACATTGTTAAACCGAGCACAGTAGTCCAAGACAGTTTCTTGGGGACCTCTTTTGATAGTATTGTATTCAGATAATATATGAAGTGGGTCCTTCTTCTTCTCCCATCTGTTGATAAATGTTTGATAGAGGGCTTCAGGGTCAGCTATTGAGTTTGCTGTAAGTGACCTAAACCATGTTCTTACATCTCCTGTTAAGCTTTGCACAAAAATAATCATTCTAACCCCATCATCATCTATTTCGTAGTTTTCAAAGTAGTCCTGCATTTTCGTAGTATGTTGAAGGGCTGGATAAGAGCCAGTACCATCAAAGTATGAGATTTTGCTTTGGTACTCTTGAGGCATAGGAGCTGGATTGGCCGGTAACTGCAGTGGGGCATATCTATTAGCCATGTTTGGTGGGAGAATAGGGAAAACAGGGATGAATGGGACAAGTGGAGGAAATGGGATGAAAGGGGTGTGTGTAGTTGATGGAGTGGTTGAAAGGATACCTTGTGAAGTGGATGAAGAACTAGGAGATTGTGGGCCAGTTGTATGAGGATGTAGAGAAGCCTTAGCAGGGGTTGGAATGTCAGTTTGGAGACCTGCTTCCGAACTTGAGTCTGATAAAGTCCCTTCTGATTTGTGTCTCTTGTGGATTCTTGCAATCAAGTTTGGATTTTGAAACTCAGGTGCTGGATCAGGATCTGGGTTTGATCTTGTGTAACGAGTTTTCTTCTTAGGAGCCAGCTTCTATAACTTTCTTTGTGAGAATTTCTAAGGAGGTAGTGATCTTTTGACAAGGACTGGTCAGTTATAGCACAACTATATGAAACCTAATACTGAATAAAGATTGACTGAGGCAGCTTTTATATACTCCTGCAAATGCAAAGCAGAGGCGGTTTCTAAGGCTATCTGGCTGTCACTCAGGCTTTATCTACAACATTAAGAATCAGATAGGAGGTTGCAAAGTTCATCCAGGTCCCCAGTGGAGTTGCCATTTATGTTAACACCCAGGTTGTTCCCTATGAATCCCAAGGGAATACGGCCAGGGTAACCACTAACCAAGCTTTGGATTATAGGTCCTAGCCTACCTGTAATCAGAGAGGGCTCTCTCTTTAAGTTTTAGCTCTGTTTTGTGAAGATTTTAGGCTAGTTATAAGTTTCAGTTTTTTGTTTGAAGTTTTGGTTGTGAACTGTTGTTGTGAGAAGGGCATGAAAGGTTTGGAAGATGTTAGTCCATTGGGCATTTGGAGTCAGAAATCTGAGACAGTCCTGGTACCTGTGATGGAGAAAGTTTTACTGCAAGGCTAGATGACTATTCTTAATATAATTTCTGATTAGTGAGTGAAACAGTGGGAGATGGAATTACAAACAGTGTGCTAACAATTTGAGCAGCAATTCTACTTAGTAGCATACATGAATTACTAAATAGGAACTGCGAAAGATTCAGGGTTTATTGGAGCAGTTAAGAATTCCAATTAAACAGCTGAGCCTGTAGAAAACATCTATAGTAAAGAAAGATTGAAATCAGGGTGTCTCCATGGACAAATCCTGAGCTATTCTTTTTCTTTCTTCCTAAATTTAGAGCAACATATGAGAGATATGAGTTAAACAGATGACAAAACATTAACAGAGATAGAGAAAACTTATTGTATTAAGCCATAGCACTAGAATCCTGTAGCATTCAATGGTTCCAAAACAGCATGCATCAGTAAGACCAAATTTCTGTAAACTCCAAGCTTTCTTTGTATTATTCTTCCAGAGATTACAACCGAGTTCTCCTTTTTTAACAAGAAACAACAACCCTTGAATCAACTGCGTGGGGGAGATTTTATACAAAAATATCAAGTAAAATATCTAGAACGAAAGTTATTGAGCAATAACTGTCTCTACCAACTTTGTACAGTGAAGTTATTACAAAAATAAAAGCCTGTAGTAAAGGCATATAACAACTGTTTGATGTTTGTCAGTTGATGATGACTTTTGGGCCCAAGGGCCGGCTGCGTTAATTCTTGGATGGCTTCTGCTGATGACGGCTGCTGTAGATGACATGTTGAGGCCCTGATGCCTTTGGGATGCCAGCCTGTAATCATTGACTTGTGGCTGCTGATCTGTGACTTCTTTATTCATTCTCTGCTTTCTGTAAAATGCATTTGATTAATTTATTTTATCAAATCACAGCAAAATCCTTATCATATCTGTCCACCATTGATCAGTGGGCAACTGATGCCTTTGCATTTTATGGAGTGTCTCATCTGCATCTGTATATTTGTAGTAATTAGGGGGGGCTGCAAACAGATGATTGATTTCATGTTCTGTATAAAACAGATTTTCTAGTTTATCATTCAGCTCTTGTCCTGTGGGCGGCCTAGTTTCTTCCGAAGTGCTAGATGAGGGAGTCAACTGATCTGTGATGTAGTTGTTGACTCTTTTTGCATATTGCTCATGTGAAGATAGCCTTCCTGCGATGTTTAGTAACATGGGGAGTCCCTTGTAATATAATGCCGTGATCTTGGCACCAAAAGCATTTACTTCTGCTTGAATATCCTGACACTTTCTTTCTAGAGCCTGAACATAGTTTCTGAGGGTGAGTACCCTTTTGATCATCAAAATTGTATCAGTTCTATCTCTGATACCCAAGTTTGCTAACTGTATGCCAGTTCTGTTGTTCAACACATTGATCATTCTAGTAGCTATATCTGGCATACTTCCTAGAGCAGCTCTGGCTTTTTGATTTTCTTCATAAGCCTTGCCCAGCAAATCCATTTGCTCATGGATGGTCTCTATATATTGCCATTGGTCTGTGATTGATTGACCAATATTTGCCCATATTATTTTCTTGAGCTCTGTTATTGCTTTGCCCATAGCCATCTCTTTCTCTAGCTCTTTGATTTTTCTTTCCAAGGTCCTTACTTCCCTTGTCTTTTCTGCCACCTGTTGCTTAGATTTATCATGTTTCTCATTAAGTGTGGCTAATTTCTCCTTGGCTTCATTCAGCTCTGCCATCTGTGCTTCTAGGACTTTAATTTCATTCATCAACTTTTGCATATCAAGGCTTGGAGCCTGCTCTGATGTTGGCGCTGGAGTTGATGTTGATGGAGCTGTCTCAACTGTCGGCTCTGTGGGAGGAGTGACAATTTGAGGGGGTTCCTCAAGGTTGATTACTTGTGGAGGGGGCTAAGATGTTTGGCCTCCTTCTTTCTACTGTAGGGCTGCCTGCAATGTAGCCTCTGTCTCTACTAATTTTTCTTCAGTCTGCACCAACTGTTTGTGCAGTGTTACCAGCAATGTTGCTGTATCCTGGTCCTTCCTCTGCTGAGCAACCTCTTCTGTTTGGGGGTGAAAGGTTGCTGGGATCTTCACCATCTTTCTCAAAGCTGCAATATCTGCATCTCTTTCTTTTAGCAGTGCCTGCACAGCTTTGGGATCCTTTGGGTCATGCCCAAGCTCTATAATTATTTCCTCCAGAGACCTGATCTTGTTGTCTTTAGCCTGGGAGGATGCCTTTTCTAACTCCAATTATGCAGTGGTATTATTCAAAGAATTCTGCAATCTATAATTTACCAATGTATTATCTGCTAGGGTAGCATACACCATCTCACCCGTCTGTTTATGCAATTCAATTTGATCCATTGGGTGGATTTCCTTGGACAAGATTTCCAAGTTTGTTCTTATATAATCAGCTGCAGACTGTGGCTGCAGCGCTGTGGACTTGAAATGGCTCATTATCATTTTGCCCTCTTGCATATTATATGCAGACATCAACCTCTGCTGGTTTGTAGGATCCATTTTCAACAAGTGGTTGTATAACTGTAACCTCAATGGCTCATTTCTGGTCTTGATGTCTATGAATTGTTTCTTTATGCTAGACTCACCCTTTCTTTGTTGCCCTGAGGAGATGACCTCTCCTCCAAGTGTTCTTTGTTGCTCTTGCTGTAATGAGCTAGCTGATACCTCTGTGCTGGGGGGACCCATCTGTGTTTGACCAAAAGGCATCTCCTCCTCTGAGAAAGGATCGAGCCTTTGTCTCTTTTCCCCTTGCTGTGATGTTGCGGTGCTAAGGGGAGTTTGTTCCTCTCTATCTCTTTTCTTACCCCTCTCTTCATTTGTCGGGGTTTGGAGCACCGAAGTCTCCACTGTAACATTCTGCACTGAGGCCTCATTTTCTTGCGTTTGCTTATCATTAGGACCAGGAGCCTCTGCCATTTCTTCCTGCTGTTCAGGATGATTTTCAGGCTATTCTTCTTGGGCTGATTTCTATTTTGTTTCCTTGCCTTTATCCTTGGCTGAAGTCTCTGCTGTGATTGGGGCTTGGACTGTATTTTGTGGAGCTGTAGATGATGAGGCAGCTGCTCCCACTTGAGTGCCTGGAAGAGAAAATACCTATGAACAAAGCTCCAAGTCAGCCAATTTTTGGAGATTTCTTATTCCTCTTTGAGCTAGTTCTTCTTGTGTAGTAGCTTCTTCTAAGGTGCCTTCCCTCCATTCTAGTTGATTTGCATATTTTTCTATGTGAGGCAACCTTAAGTGACCATAACTCGCCAGCCTATATCTGATCCTTCTTAAGCTTATGAAATGAGTGGGGTCGTATGGTTTCCAAAGGAAACTGGTCTGTAAGCCAAGGCTTTCCAGCATTCTATCTACCTCTTGCCAACCCTCCTCCCTTTTATTGTAAATGAAGTGGCCTAATTGGTTTCTAACTTTAAGCTGTGCTTTCTTGCCCCTGCTTGAAAAATGGAGTACATCATCATTCCCAAATTGCCTGAAATACTCGAGGGCAAACAATCTCATAGGCACATATCTGGGCAATCTGTATGGGGGCAACTCACACCCATATATTCTAATAACTGTGTGGTTTTGGTAAAAATACCAATCCCCAATGCTGTATACTTTGGACAACTGAAGAATCCTCTGCATCTCATCAGTTAGTCTTGGAGGAGGTGAGCTCAGAAGCAGAGACATGGCTGGGTGGATGAAGAGGTCTATAAACTCACAATAAGTGTATGGGGAATAAGATCTACAGTGGAAAGCAGAGGACCAATAGACCACTGACCTTGGATTGCCTTGTGCATCGAATCTTTTCACAGGAAAAGGAAATTTCTCATGCTGATAGTATAGGATTAAATGGTATATATAGGAGGTGTATCTGAACACCCTTTCTCTTGCCAAGTCTATCAATTGCTCATGTATTTTTTTGGAGATGTAAGTGGCATAGTCATAACAGATTTTGGGCTTACCAGGGGAAAACATGGCCATCATCACCAGCACAGTTTCATCAACAAATTCTATTGAATTATAGCCCAGTATGGGACTAATTATGTCTGCAAGGTCTCTGCCCAATTGATTCAGGTATACATGGTGAATGGGAGGGTACTTCATGGTCTCAGAGTTTGAATCAATGAACAAATGATTTATCTTAGTGATTTGAGCATCTGTCAGTTTAGCTCCTTGTTTTATCAGATCCAGTAGTGACAAAGGAACTAATTTCTTATCAGTCTTGAAGTTCAGCATCTCTCTGATGGCTGCAGGGGTGACATAAAAAACAACTGCGCCTGAAGGGTCAAGCACAGCCCTCTGAGTGGGGTCATAGCAGTCACCGCATCGGTGGATTAGGTCAGGGAACTGGTTGACCTGAGGGAGCTTGAAGATGGGAAGGAAAGAGTCCAAAATGCCCAATATATCCATTCCACTATCATGCTTGAGTTTCAATTCATTTAGCAAGTGAATGTGATACTTGCTATGCATTAGCATTTCCTCTGATATTTGGTAATCTTGATCTGCTAACGGTTTCCACTCCAACTCTCTCTGAGGGGCATTCAATGGAGCAACATTCAGGGCAACAGGTGCTACTGGTGTATCCATGTTTTATAAATGAATTTGGGTTGAATTTCGGCTATTTTTGGGAGAAATACCTTCCTGTGCGGTAGGTGAAGTAATTTGCTGAATTACAGCTTGTTTCAGAGCAACAGGGGTGTAATTGGGCACAATTGGCCGGTTAGAAAGTCATGGAATTGGTTTTAAGGCGTAGAAGGCCTATTTCTCCAGGGAAAATGGTCAATTTTTAATGGTTTCTTAACAATGCAGGATGAAACAGAGAGCGCAGTTGGGGAATTGACAAATAATTGGTTTAATGGCGGTATTTGAGCTTGGTTGCAGTCGAATTCTGTGTAACAGCAGCTCCAAATGGTCTTGGTAAGGTGCGGCAGCAAAGGTCGTGAAAATATATGCAGGAGGCAGAGCAGAAAAACATATAAAAATGCGCAAAAATGGCAAAATTCGGCCAAATATGGACTTTTGGGCGTTGGCGCGAAAATTTGGATGACGTCATCAGGTGGGGTCAGGTTTGGGTGACGTTAGCGTGACGTCATCGGTTGACGTGGCAGCCTGTGAGTGGTCCACGGGTACTGCATAGGTGGCGTGACAACTCGGAGCGATGTCGGGCAGGGGTGTTGATGCGGCGGTGAGGTGGCGTGACGTTGGCATGACCGGTCAGCGGAAAACCGGAAGTGGTAAGCGGTATGATATCGGACCGCTATTCATACGGAAGCGGGATTGTCAGAGGCTGGCCCGATCCAGTAGTATGGCGACGCGTGCCCCCGTGTATATGTCAGCAGACGTCATTTTTCGGAAGCTAACGACAGTACATCGGGGCCGCTCCGAGATTGATAAGGGCCGTCGGATGGGAAAACCCAGATCCGACGGCTGGCGGGAGGGCAAGTTGTCAGGGCGATACGACAGCGGGCGGGGAATATTTTAATATATTTTTTGAAATGCGCGCGCGGGCGGAACTTTGGGTTTTGGCGGATTTGCAGGTTTTTCCAATGTTTTTTCTGTGGAAATGCGCATGGAAACAAAACTTTGGATAAAGCGGAAAAATGGGTTTTTTAGTGTATTTTTCAAATAGCGCGGGTTAGGGGTAATAGTGGGTTTTTACAAGTCCTTTTGCAAGTAAAACAGGTAAATCTTTTCAGAGGGTTGTGAAGGGAACAAGGGGTAGGGCTTAGGTTATTAGACTAACTAGAGGTCAATTTAATCCCTGTTTTTGGGCATATGGCTATAATTGCCAGGGGGAGGGAATATTTATACATTGCTTGGGGTTTATACACCATAGTGTTCATAATAGTAGGGGAAAAAGGGAACATAGGGGATTTAGATAATAAGAAGTTAGGAGTTAATATGAGTGGAGGAGGTGGATAAGGGGGAAAAACCACTAAGTTTATATGAAATCAACTTAGTTCAGGAAGTAGATCAAAATGAGAAGAATTTTACACAAGAAATGTGGCTTTTAAAGAAACAAGAACCAACACAAGACTTTGACTTCTTCCATGAACATAGGTAGTATTGGGATGTTAGTAATGAGTATAATGGGGGGTAATCAGGGAGTTAGACATGCTTCATTGTACTGTTGCAAAACTGCTGAATAAGAGACCTGCACTGGCACCATGTTTTTCCTTTGCTTGAGTCAGTGACAAAGGAACTATGCTTCTGCAACCCCATCTACCTACCCATCTACTGCCTAGCATTTTTTGTTACTCCAAGGAGGATGCACTTAGACTTGCGAACCCTTATGTGCCTTTTCTTTTCCTTTGGCTTTTTTTCTATTGATTTTTCTATCTAAGGCTAGCCTTATTGCTTCCAAGGCCCCAGATTAAACAGTTGGGAACCTTCATTCTCTACCTAACTACTTTATCTGCCAAGATTGAACTGTTTGGACAGATTTCTTTCTCTAATCTACAACAGAAAATTGAAACATGGCATGATCCAGATTAGGCTGTTGGACCATCCATCCAAATTCAGTTAACATCAAGCACTTTCTTTTCCAATCATGAAATATGAAACCTATTGATATAGGTAGCTAACACACTCAAAGCATTTCCCGATGTCTCACCGGAGATTTTCCATCGCATTTCTTCGCTAAGGATAGCACCGACAACATCATCAAACTTTAAAGTACTAGATCCAGAAACGAAGTTACTAATGGCCATTACCAAACCATTCCAACTTCCTGGTAATGAGCACAAGAATAACAGAGCTCTAACTTCATCATCAAAGTTTACCCCTACAGAACTTAACTGACTTGTAACTTTATTAAAATCATTTAAATGGTTTGCAACAGATCCACCTTCCGACATATTCATATTAAATAACCGTTTCATAAGAAATACCTTGTTTGAGGCCAAGGGTTTTTCATATAGTTTCGACAACGTCTGCATCAAACCCTCTGTCGTGGTTTCCTTCGAAATGTTGAAGGCGACTGACGCAACAAGGCACAACCATATTGTTCCGAGTGCCTTTCTATCAAGAAGGTTCCATTCTTCGTCTTTCATACCCGTCGGCATCTTTTTTTTTCCGCCCAATGGTAGGTATAGATCTTTCTGATACAGATAATCTTCCATCTGCATCTTCCACAGCGAGAAGTTTTGGCCGTTAAATTTCTCGACCCTAAACTTACCATCTTCCGCCATTGCTCCCACTCGAACCAGGAACCCTTCTTTCCTGCGAGTTTATCAGCCAAATAGACCTTCGGCTCTGATACCAGTTGTTAGAAAATTATTTATTACGGAGCAATGGAACACATAAAATATTGCAGAAATATAAACACAGAAAACGCATAAAACAAGAGAGACACAGATATACGTGGTTCACCGAGTTTGGGCTACGTCCACCCTGAACAGCCAGTCCTTCCTTTCTATTATCCAGTAAAATGAAGAGACACAACCTACAGCAAATCCGCTGTAATATCCTCTGTTTTCTGTCACAGTCTCAGCTCTCTGTTTCTCGCTCACAGAATACACATCTATCACACAGCCTCAAATACAATGCCCTCATACAAAGAGAGGGGTTGCCTTCTAGGGCAAAAAACCCTAAACTAAACATAAGTTCTACCGTCAGATCATCCGCCTAATGAACGGCCCAGATTGACTAGAAATTGCTATACTTTTACAAGGCAATTTTACATTTATTTTTGGCTTCGGGGGCGCTGCCCCCGAACCCCCCAGTCGAGGGGGATGGGCCCCCCTGTACCCCCGTGGGGGGGAAAAGTCCCCCCGCGTGGAGGGGTGTACAAAACTTCCTGGGGTATACATC
Source organism: Pinus tabuliformis (assembly GCA_031772625.1). NCBI lineage: Eukaryota > Viridiplantae > Streptophyta > Pinopsida > Pinales > Pinaceae > Pinus > Pinus tabuliformis. The sequence continues at coordinate 355,316,085 of CM062819.1, read as the reverse complement.
CAGCTGAAACAAAGACCTCTGAACAATCATGCTCCACACACAACATGTTTCATGTTTAAAGAAGGTTATAGGCATCAAGCTCCCAGTTGAAACAATATTTCCAGAACTTGATGAGGAAGGAAAAATTATATCGGAACCGGACGCAGTCACAGAAACAAGAACTCGACAGCTACGCAATCGATCAATTTCGGAGTATCTTATCAAGTGGAAGAACTTATCCGCTGAAGATTCCACATGGGAGGATGAGAATTTTATACAGAAGTATCCAGAACTACTCAAGCGTTGAGGATAACACTTTTTTGAATGAGAGTGGCATGTTGGGTCCCAATAATACTAGTGATTACCACATTAATATTGTAGTTGTATCCCTTATTAATATTGTTGTGCCCCTATTTCCCCCATATTGTTATTACTGTGCCCCATAGAATCCCTCTATTGTTATTTTTGTGGCTTTATATTATTATTGTTAGGTCGGCTGGGTTATATTGTGACTCCTTAGACTCCTATATATAGAAAGGAGGTTTTGTCATTTGAATCATCCAATAATTGTTCATTTATGTAATATAAAGGAGTTTTCCCCCTCGAAGAGGCTGAATTGTAAGGCGTTGATCTATCTTTTCTATCTTTTCTTGAGCTGGTTTCATAACACCATCCCCAACCACTCTAACATAGCTTTGTAGCTTTCTAGGCCTCACCAATTTCTACCACAAGTTCGTGTTGGTATTTTGTAATATCACTTGGCCTGTAAGTCAAATCACCAAGGGTGGAGAAAAAGAAAATTTATTTTGGTCTGAAACCCAACAGAAGGTGTTTTCCGAGTTAAATAAATGCCTCTTCTTTGCACTAATGCTCACATTACTAGACCTAAAACAACCATTTGAGATTTTGACATATGCCTCCGATTATGTTATTGGTGTAGTTCTTACTCAGCAGGGGCATCAAGTGGCTTATGACAGTAAGACAATCTCAGATACGATCCGAAAGTATCCCACCTATGACAAGGAAATGTATTCCAATGTGTAGGCCTACCATCAGTGGAAGCATTACATTATGAGGAAGGAAACATTCATCCACACAAACCACTGAACCCTATAGTTCATACAGACACAAGGGAAGTTGCAGAATGATTGCCATTAGAAATGGTCCGCATACCTGCAACAGTTTCATCTGAATATTAAGTACAAGAAGGGGAACACCAATAATGTTGCAGACTACCTCAGCCAATCATGGTGTTGATCACTGTGCTCATGTACGTTTTAACCCCATATAGAAATTACCTGCATATGAATTCTAAAAATAGAAAATAAACAATGGCGAGAGAATAAAACATAAAATAGATATACACAGAGATTTCCCCCTGGATCCCAAAATCGAGACTACTAGATTGATTTTTCATTATATTCCTTTCAATGTTACAATACATATATATATACATACCGAAGCATCTGTAAACCCCAAACCATTAGACCTGGATTAGAAAATAATCGTAGCTCCCTTGACCCGATCTACAAAATACCATGGATAGAAAACCATCATTCCCAAAACCATGTGCGAAATCCATGCACAACACCATAGGTAGGTCCGCCCACCTAATATAGGGTCCAAAAAAATTCCCCACGGGACTACCGCCCCCTTCATACCCTGACAGGGGAGGGCAGTCACCCCCCATGTTACCCCACAGCATGTGGGGTAGTCATGGAAAGAATATAACACATCCCAACAGCTTGAATCCTATGGGCATGAGACTTCGGGGTGGCCGCATCTTTACAAGAGTGATCTAGAATTCGGCAGCACATACCAGACACTCCTGTAAGGTAAGAAAGTTCCAAATTTTCACCTCCAGGATGCACTGTTATGCCACCTGGGACACATCTGCATTCCTTCAAGTGAGTGTGCTATAATTATTTTGGAGGCACACTACAGTGGGGTCGCTGGACATTTTGGAGTAGAGAAAATAGTGGCAGTATTGCAGAAATATTTTTCTTGGTCGAACTTTCATCAAGATGTTGGGAGGTACATTAAATCCTACACTAATGGTGCCATTTCCAAACCAACCATCAAGAAGAAAGGCCTATATACTCCTCTTCTTACTCCTAGTTTACCTTGAGAATCCATCTCCATGGATTATGTATTGGGATTTCCTTCTACTAAGCATGACAATGACTTCATTTTCATGGTCGTCGACAGATTCTCTAAGATGGACATTATGTTGGCCTGCAAGAAGAGTATCATAAGAGAGGCCACTACTAAGATCTTTTTTGAGTGAGTGTGGGTACACTTTAGGATCCCATAGTCCATTGTCTCATATTGGGACAATAGATTCCTAAGTACATTTTGGTCAAGTCTCTAGTTGATGTTGGATACCAAACTTAAAAAGTCCATGACTTTCCATCCCCAAACTGATGGCCAAACAAAGGTCGTCAACAAGATGATCGTACACATTCTGTGCATGTACAACTCGAAGCATCCACACAGATGGGATGAAAGACTCCTCTATGTCCAGCACAACTACAGCAAAGCGCTCCATAGCTCAATGGGGCACAACCCATTTCAGGTAGGGTTGGGATTTCAGCCATTATGTCCCTTTGGTGTGGCCATACCATTTGTATCTACTTAAGAAGATTTGGCCCATGCCGAGTCTGAAGCACACAGGGATAATAAATTCATTGAGAAAATTCAACACATCTACTACTAGGGCCATGATATATTAGATGAAACGAATGTTAATTACAAGAAATGACATGATCAACATCAAATGTCGCACAAGTTCTAGGTTGGCAACAAAGTTTGGCTACATTTGCAGATAGAGCACCTCGTTGGACCCCACTGCAAGCTTCACCCACACTGAAATGGGCCATACACCATCACCAAGGTTGTAGGGGACAATGCCTTCAAGCTTAGCATTAAAATCATTCCGTGGTTGGCACCCAATGTTCATTGTAGACCTCCTTAGGTCATACTTTCCACCATTGTTGGACACATCCAACATTGCAGAACAAGTCACACCAACAGAGATAAACCCAAACTACATGGAAAAATACACAACTAATCAGATCACGGACACATGGATCAAGAACACTTTCCAACAGAGGATACAACTATATCGAGCTATCAAAGTAGACCAACTCCTTCATTAGGGCAAGTGATTCACTAGGAACTAGGTTCAACATAAATTTCCTGGCGTCATCGAGGCTCTGCACGCAATGGTACCATTGCTTCCTAAGGAGGGAGGACTGATCCATGTGTATATTGGTGGCCACCCACCTATTCCACATGGACGTCCAGTCGGTTTCATCTATTTCCTTGTTTATTGCAGCATTTACTATTTTTAACATTTTTTTGGGTCTTGAACTTTCAGAGCAATTTTGACCCCCTAAACGATGTGTTTTGAGGTTCGAAGTAAGCCCATACCAATAGGTAGGAGCCTATCACAATTTCTGTAGTACTCAGATATATATTTCCAACAAGGTATCGTACATTCCAAACGAAGATAATATGACGAAGTATCGACCCTGGCAAGTTGGCTACCTAACTAACCCCAACGGGGCCCACAAACTCTTGGCGTTCCATCTCATGGGGTCAGGGTTTTGGTTTTTTAGTGTTTTCCCTTGTTGTTTAATAATAAATATGGCTTTGAGCCTCATTGTAACATAGTTCTAAGGGATGTGCCCACCACATCTCTTCTTAGAGATAAGCTACCATCACTCAAGCTAGTTTATTTCACATTTATTTCCACTCTATTTGTAAGCATATTTCAGTATTTGATATTAATGAAGTGAAGTGTTATTTCTGCTGCATCTCTGTATTTATGGTTATTTCTATGATTTGTTGCCTTCTTATCTAAGTTCGGATGAATTCTGTGCTAAATTTCTTCCACAAGGTTCTCCAAAAATGTCTGAAGAATTTAGTATCTCAATCTGAAACAATGCTCTTGGGAATTCCATACATTCATACTACTTCCTTAAAGAACATTTCAACAATATGGCTAGCATCATTAGTCTCAGCACAAGGAATAAAATGAGCCATTTTTAAAAACGTATCTTCAACAACAAAGATATAATCATTACCTTTATGTGTTTTAGGAAATCTATAAAAAAATCCATGCTTACTGAATCCCAAGGCCTCTTTGGAATTGGAAATGGGGTATACAATCTCATGTTCTGAATTATCCCTTTGGAATACTGATAGATTTTTCACCTCTTCACAAAATATTTCACATCAGGTCTCAATTGTGACCAGTAATAATGTCTCCTCAGCAATTCATAAGTATTCTCTTGCCCAAAATGTCCTCCAAGGCCTCCATTGTGTTTCTCTTAATCAAGTTCTCCCTCATGGAACAGTTTGGAATGCACAACTTCTTTTTTTTTTTTTTAAAGAATTCCATCTTGAATCATGTAATCAAGTCACGGACTTCTATCTTGTGAAGTTGGACACTTACAAGATTCAAAGGCCTCCAAATTTGCATCCTCTTCATACAACTCCTTTATAAAGTCGAATCCCAACACTTGAATTTGACTCTCCTGCAATATAAGTTGTCTCCTTCTCAAAGAATCTGCAGTTTTATTAGATTGACCTCTGATGTGATTTAAAACAAATGTAGAACTATGCAAGTAATCAAGCCACTTAATATGTTTCTGGTTCAACTTAGGCTACTGCATTTTATACTGAAGAGTATGATTATTACTATATAAAATAAATTATCTAGACAAAAAATAATGCCTTCATTTCTTAAGAGCTTGAACCACTGCATAGAAATATTTTTCATAGGCTATGTACTTTCTCTTGGCCTCAATCAACTTCTCACTATAATAGGATATGGGTTTGTCATCCTAGCTAAGCACTACTCTAATTGGATCGTTGTTGGAATCAATCTTTACTTGAAAAGGCTTATTAAAACTTGGAAGAGAAAACACTCGCTACTATGTAATCTTCCTATTCAACATTTGGAACCGTTTTTCATCTTCCTCTGTCCACCTAAATGGTTGTTGATTATTCTTCACTATCTCTATAATTGGTGCGCACATCTTGTTGAAATTTCTAATAAACTTCCAGTAAAAACTCGCCAAATCATTAAAAATTCTAACTTCAAAAACACTTTTAGGAGAGGTCCACTCAAGGATAGCTTTCACTTGACCTAGATCCATCTTCAATCCTTCTCCATAAATAAAAAATCCAGATATACAAGCGTTGACTTTAAAAAGGAACATTTCTTCAAATTCACAAGTAACTTTTATTGCGGCAATTTCTTCAACGCACACCACAAATGCCTTAGATGCTCATCCTTTGCTTGACTGTACACTAAAATTTCATCCAGGTGAACAATCACAAACTTCCCCGTGAATTCTTTTAGTACTTCGTTCATCAACCTCATGAATGTACTGGGTGCATTAGATAGTCCAAATGGCATGACCATTCATTCATACAAACCTTCACTAGCTTTTAATGTAGTCTTCCACTCATCTCCCCCTTCAATTCCAATTTGATGGTATCCACTCTTTAAATTGATTTGGAAAACCAACAGGCACTGCTCAAACAATCCAATAAATCATCAATTTGTGGTAGGGGAAAATGAAATCTTATTGCAATTTTGTTTAGGGCTTTAGATTCTGTACACATACACCATCCTTCTTTGGAGTCAACGTTGTAGGCACAACACATAGACTAAGACTCTCCATAATCAATCCCTTATCTAACAACTCCTGTACTTATTTTCTCATCTACTCATTCTCTTTAGGTGTCAAGTGGTAGGCAACTTTATTAGGAAAACTAGCTCCAATTATCAAGTCATTGTAATGACTGATACTTCTTACTGGTGGCAACTCACTGGGAAACTCATCCACCACAATATCATGATACTCCTCCAACATCTCTTTAATTTCTATAGGAAAATCAGAGATAGTACTAGAATTAAGAATTACTCTAGGCTTACAAACAATAACAAAATTTACCTCTTCTGGCTTCATCTGTAGTAGAAATTCCTTGCTACTCATAAACACTACCTTTGAATCGTTGCTTCCAAAATTCCCTTCTTCCTGCAATGGAAACAAAGTATGTTTGTTGTGATCCTTCTGGAACTTATAATTTTTCCTCTTACCATAATGCACCATGATTCTACCAAACTTCCATGGTCTTCCAATCAAAATGTAACACACATCCATTGACATCACATCACATAAAAATCTTTTCTTTGTAGCTATCAATCTATAGCTCAACCTCACATTGTTCATTGACCAAAATTTGATCTCCCTTCTATAGCCAAGACACCTTTTAGGGTGTTGGGTGCTTTTGTTTCTTCAGCTACAACTTCTCTACAACCTCTATGGACACTAGGTTTTTTGTACTACTACTATCAATCACAACTTTACAACACTTACCTTAAACCTTGCAAACAATCTGGAACAAGGATCTTCTCTGAGCTATCTTAATAACTTCCTTCTCTTGCTTAAGCAACAAAGTTTTCATCATCAGGGCTTCAACTCTCTCTGGCACATTCTTTGCTTCTTGCACCTCTGCCTCCTCTTCTACTAGATTTGGCCTGTTTCTCTATTCTCTAGAAAATAATAGGCCATGTGTCCAAGCTTGCCACACCTATAGCAATGAACTCTCTCCTTCCCCTGCCTCGTCCTATGGAAAAGGATCTTCAACCTCTAGAATCACCTTCCTATTATCCTTGTGGACTAGAGCTACTAACCCCACCTTTAGGTGGAGTAGACCTCCCTTTGCTTTATTGTTGTCCTATGCTTCTAGCATCTCCTTTTCCTTTGCCTACCTATTTCCTTGCAAGCTTTTCCTCTGTTTTCAGAGCCAATTGTATGCCTCCTCTACTGTCCTTGGTGATAATACACTTATTTGATCTTGAATGTCCAATTTGAGCCCATTAATGAACCTTTCATTCTTCTCTGTAGACTCTTCCACATATCCAACTGTAATGTTCACTTTCTAGAAATCCTTTATATATTGCATGACTGTCATGTCTTATTGTATAAGGTTATGCGTACTTCTAAACAAAGTCAGCTGGTAGTCTTTCGGTAGAAACTTACCTCTAAGTTTTTCTACCATCCTTTCCGAGCTCTTGATATTTTTCTTATTATTTCTTCTTCTATTTGTCTGCACACCATCCCACCAGAGATTTGCATGTCCCTTCAATTGTGTCATTGCAAAATTGACCTTATTCTCTTCCTCCATTTCCTCATATTTTAAGAACTTTTCCATTTTGTAATCTAGTCAATCAACTCCTCTGGACTCATACTTCCTATGTAGGAAGATATTTCTAGTTTGGTTTCATGACAGAACCCAAAACTACCCTTAAAACCTTAGCCTCTACTGGTACTTCTACTACTTCTTCTTCTAAAGTTTCTCCCTCCTTAGAACTCTCATCTCTAGCTTTTGGTTTTCTATGTTGACCAGTCTCCATTTCTACCATTCTCTCCTCTAGCCTCTGCATTGCCCGCAGTACGTCTCTATTAGTAACATACCTTTTTCATTGTCCTCTTGCGCCTCGTTTAATGTCTATCTTCAACTATGCAAATCTCGACAAATATTTTCTTAAATTAGCCCTTTTGGAGTCGGTTCCTTTAGCTCAATGCTTCCTTCAAACCACTGAATCAATACTTGTTAAAATATACAATGGGAAGCTCAAATATAGTGAGAGGATTATAAAGAAGAAACAACGCAACAATTCTCCAGGTTGACCGTACAAATGTGACCTCGAGTCCCCGAAACTCTTTAAAATTGTAATTAAAATCCCTTGTGGGATTTTTACCTTTCGGTATGGCCCACGTGACCTTTAATAAAGGAAAATATCACCAATCATGCTCTCTCTATTGCGAACCACACAACCCCATCACTTAATGGATCTAGGGGAAGAAAAGTATTTCTGTCATCGACACTTGCCAGCCTGTGGTGCTTAATTAAAATAACATATGGGACTAATATTTCCAAACATTTTGGTCCTCTGGAAAAACCACTTCCAGATGACCCTTTGGCACTTGAAAGATCTGGGAAATAGAAAGAAGTTTCCATCATTGCCACTTGACGATCCAAGGTCCTGATGTGATTTTAAATAAAGTTACAGGCTCCAATATTTCCATGCTAAACTTTTGTTACAAGATTCCATTGGTAAATGGTCATGGGCTCCCATCAACTAACATGCTCTTCCAAAAAGGCGAAAAATGGCTAAGTTTTGGTCCTTTTCGTGTTAATTCCGATTTGGCTCTCTGGCTCCTTTCAACCCTCTATGCTCCTTTTAGTCTCTCCTCTTATCTTTGCAATTTTTTTTTAAGGTAACTCCTCTCCCTTCTTTGCCCTCCTACAACCACTACGATGCGATCTTGTCATTTTATAGATCTTAGGTTAAATAATTAAAAATACATGGTTTATTAACTCTATGTAAAATGCTATTTTGCAGAAGGACTGGCTATGCCAATACAGAGCTCTCATAGGAAAATTCCATTGTCATACTTTGACTATTTTTTCTCGTTAATCAAAGAAATATTCAAAAGTACATCAATTTGGTTCAATTCCTTGAAGATAGAATCTGAGGACCAAATTGGGGAAAATTAAAACAAAACAACAACCATTATAGAAAATTATCTTATTTAGAGAATTACATGGAAAATTGAAACAAATCCTAGCCTAGCAACCCACTCATTGAGGAACCAACTCCTCTAGTAAATGATTTTGACCTATTATTCAATGAGAATTTTGGATGCCCTTGCATTAGTTTCAACAGATTGCAAAGATACAAAAACTAAGAATGAGATTGAGTGAGGGTTGTGTTTCTCTTACAACCTCATAACAATTGTTCCACTTGCATGTGTGGGAAAGAGGAGAGATTTGTAGCTCGCACATATGTGCGGTTAGGGTGTTTTGTGTGGTGGTATGGTAGATTGAGTGCACAGTAGGAAGATTGATTTATCTTGGGAGTTTTCCCTTGGTGCAATTTTTCTAAGAAAATTCCCTTCTGCTGAAGATAATAAAATATACACAAAGTTTGTTGGTTTCCCCTAGAGTTGGGGTTTAATCGGTATATCTTTTGTTCTATGTGTTGAATGTGTTTGTATTTTGATTTATTATTTCCTTTGTCCATGCAAATTAAAGAACTTAGTGTATTTAAAATTTGAGTTTCCCGAACAACTGTTGTTTCTATTTATGGTTTTTACACATAGAAATTTGTGAATTGGTTACTGGGTTTTAAATAAATCTAATACATTATTAGAGCTTAGCCTTTCATTGAATAAAAAACATAGTTTTGTCTTCATGAGTAGGTTTTCCAATTTAGAGGAATTGATTTCACCAAGTCGATTTGGCCACTAAGGTTTCTGGGGAGTGCACATTGCTTATATGCAATGTGAATTGGTAGTATGGTTTATCAGAGTCTCCTATTTGAGTACAAATTGGATGGTGCATCCAACTTCTAGTATTGGCATCAAAGGTTAACAACTGTGTTAGAGTAGCAAGATGTGGTAATTTTTTGAGAATGTCCCAACTACATCCACTGACCCTCAATATTTGGCTCAACATAACAAGAAGGACATGAGGGTAAGAAGAATCATCTTGGGGGAGTCAAAGACCATATTATCCCTCACCAAATTGGAAAGTAGACAACTAAAGCCATGTGGACAGCCATCATTGGCCTTTATCAAGGTTTGAGCAAGGTTCAAAATATGGTTTTGAAGGACAATCACATGGAAATTAAAATGTCAAACTTTGATTCCATTGTGTCTTACCTCAAAAAATTTACCCAAGTATGGGAAGAGTTGGATGGTGCATGTGAGATAGTTCCAGATAGGGATCTACTTAATTTTTCCATTTTGGATTTCATCAAATCATGGCAAGCCTTTATGGATGGGATTTTATTCCAGATAAAAGCTTCCAAATTGGGAGAAATTATGTGGTGACTATGTCCAAGAAGATATCTGCAGATAAGATCAATTTGGGTCTCATATTAAGATTGAGGAAGATGAAGAAAATTTTGCCCTAGCCAACAAAGGGTGAAATTCAAAGGGAGAAAAGAGTAGCTGTGATGGAGAGCTAAACTCATGGGGCAAGAAGAAGAAAAAAGATATTAGCAAGATCAAGTTCTTTTTGTGTCACTAGTTTGGGTATTATACTAGTAAATGCCCTAAAAGGAGGACAGGGTCCAAGAAGGGCCACCTAGTAGCCTTTGTAGAGATAGATGAGTTCTCTTCTCATTTTTACAAGGAGTTTTCAATCATTGCTTGCATGGAAAGATTAATGACTACTAATTTATGGTGTGTAAACAATGGTGCATCCTATCATATAACAAAAAACAAGAAGTATTTCAGAAATTTGTTAGACAGCGACATGTAGTTAGACACTGAGATGGGAGATGATGGGAAGTATCAGGTCAAGGGTACTAATACAATGATATTTGAGAGGGAGTCTAGAAACTGTCTGTATCTTAGAGATCTCCTTTATTTACCTAGGCTCAAGAAGAACCTCATTTCAATCTCAAAATTGGAGGATAAGGGATATGAGGTAACCTTCATATAGGGTAGACTTTTCATAAAACCCTCATACTCCATGGTGGCTAAGCAGATTATGGTTAGGCTTAAGAGCTTGTACATATTATAGTCTGAGACACTCGTAGCATTAACTAGTAGAGGGAGCCATGACTCAAGTAGGGAGCTTGGGGAGTTGTGGCATAGACACAAGAGGAATCTACCATTGTGCACTAAATATTCTCAAGGAGGTAGCAACAAGGATGCCATAGTTTAGTGTTTTTCAAGATGAGGTGTGCAAGGGATGCATAGTTAGCAAGTATGCCAAAACCTCTTTTCCTAATAGAGATGATAGGGTAAAGGGTATTTTGGACCTTGTTCATTCAGAAGTTTGTGGTCCTTTTTCTATAATATCCCTTAGTGGGTATGAGTATTATGTCACATTTATAGATAATCACTCGACGAAGACTTGAATATTTTTTTATGAAAAATAAGGATGAGTTTTTCTCAAAGTTTCTAGAATTTAAGTCCTTGGTTAAGAACCAGAATGAAAATAAAATCAAGGCATTGAGGTCTGACAATGGTGGGGAGAAAATCTCACAGACATTCTAGGAGTTGTGCCAAGGAGGGCAACAAGATGGAGTTGAATACACCGTATAATCCTTAGAAGAATGAGTTGGCAAAGCAAAAGAATAGGGCCATAGTTGGAGTGACCAAATCCATGTTGCATGATGAGGGTCTGCCTATGTTTATTTTGGATGATTCATGCAATACAAGAGTTTTTTGGCAGAACCAGTGTTGGAATTATTGTCATTGATGTAAAAGGAGAAACATGAGTAGAAATAAGGCAAAGAAGGAAAAGTGAAATGAAGAGGGAATAAGGAAGCTGAAAAAGATGAGATGCAAAGGAGAAACAACAAGGAAATGTATACAATAATGAACAAGATCAACAATGCAAAGGAGCAGAAGAAGGAGAAGGAGTTGTGATACATTGAAATGTATTGATAATGTTGTAGAGTTTGCTATATTGAAGAATTTTTTGTTATGTAAAATTGTTGATTGAGATGAATTGTTGTGATGCAAATGCAAGACTCCAAGGCAAAGGAAAATATGTTGCAAAGATTGTTGTGATGCATTAATGATCACTATTGGTATTTGATGTTGGCATTAGGTTGATGCATTTAATCATTACATGTGGCTGAAATTAATATTGGATGGATTATTTATTTTTGTGTTCTAATGTTCAAGCTATGAATATTTTGGAAACGAATGAGTGGAAGGAAAGAGTCAGTCCTATTTACTTCATATTCCTATGTGGAATACAAATAGGTAGAAAACAGTCTTTATAAAAGATGTGATTTTGGAAGGCATTGAAGAGGTTAGAGATTGGGAGAATGTGTGAGAGCTGATTGAGATATTATGCATTAGTTACATGGCACATATGAAGCTGATGTGAAGCAGATTTGAAGGGAAGAAGAGGATGAAATGAAGATGGAGATATGTAGAATTTATGACTAGGTAAACCAGCACATTATTGTTTCTCGTTTGCATCCGGGGATAGTAGTCTCCTTTCAAGTAGTGGCTTGATAAACATAAGGTTGGAGCTAGTTGAGGTAGGAGTATCTTGTGGGTTGTAGCCTACAGAAAATATATGGGAGTTGGAGCTTCCTTGCATGTTGCAACTTGCAAAAAATTGAGGTAGAAACCTCCTGTAGGTTGGAACCTACAAAAAATCAGATGTAATAAGGAGTAGGAGCTTGCCTTCACATCACAACAATAATAAAATTGTGGTTTTCTCCCTTTATGGGTTTCCACATATATCTGGTGTCAATATGTGTTGTTATTATATGCTAATGTGATGTTTTGGTTTTCTTATTACTTGTTGTTCACATATTCAATCTCCTAGTCATTATTTATTGAGCTACTCATGTAATGTTTATGTTAATGAGATTAACAAAAGGAATTTTAATTTCCATGAATATACTAAACTGATTCACCCCCCCCCCTCCCCCCTCTCAGTTTATTCAAGTTTTCATCAACCAGAACCCGCATAAAGTTTTGAGGTGAGTTACACTAGAGAGGCGCTTATAGGAGAAGAAATCAAATGTATCACTTGTCCAGATATTTGGTAGCTTAGTGTACTATGATGTACTACATGAAAAAAATAAGAAGTTGGAGGCCACAATAAAAAAGGGAAATTTTATGGGATATAGTGAGACATCCAAGTCATATAGGATATGTATACCAACACTCAAGAAAATATTGATCAAGAGAGATGTGAACTTTGAGAAGGAAATGGATTTCAAAAAGTCGTTTAGAACATGAGCTCACTACAGTGCAAGAGGAGGAGTAAAAATATCACACGCAAGAGGCTTAGCCAACACCTCATAATATAGCTATACACGTCGATGCGTCAGCCAAGTAACATAAGCACAAGGGGGACACATACTGGGAGGAGAGAATAGAGCCCACTTAGGCCATGAATTACATCACAAGGATAAGAAGAATGAGATTGGCATATTAGATGGTCCAGGAGGTGTAGGAGTAAGTTAGTGCTCCTAGCAAATTATTGAGACAAAGAAAACAACCATATAGGTACACAAGATATATAACACTTATGACTGTGTTGTTGGATGCTGAGCCTTCTAGCTACTAGGAGGTTGTCACTCATTAAGTGTGGATGGATGTTGTAGTAGAGGATTTTGCCTCCATCATGAAGAATGATGTTAGGGAGGTGGTGTCAAGGCTAGAGTGAAACTTTGTTGTGGGATCTCACTTAGTCTACAAGATCAAGCATGGAGTTGATGGGAACATCAAGAAATATAAGGAAATATTTGTGGCAAAAGGGTTCTCATAGGTAGAAGGGATTGACTATGATGATACCATTTCCATAGTGACGAGACATTGATCTGTCAATGATATTACATCGATTGCATCTCAAATGGGGTGGTGGATCCACTAGATGGTGTTAAAATAATGTTCCTCAATGGGTTTGTTGGGGAGGAAATTTATATTGATTAGTGAGAGGAATTTGAGAAATGCAATAGGGATACACATTTTTTTAGACATAAGAGAGCCTTGTATGGGCTCAAAAAGGCTCCATGAGCATGATATGATTAGATATATAATTTCCTTCAGGGATTGGGCTTCATTAATAGTGAAGAAAAACACAACCTCTATTACATTATTGTTGGAGGTGATCCACTTATTGTAGAGTTACATGTAGATGACTAAATTGTGACAGACATAGATTAGCTCATTCAGGAGTGCAAGAGGCATCTTGTAGGCAAATTTGAAATCAAGGATATGGGGTTGATGCATTTTTTCGTTGGCATATAGGTTTGGTAGGGTAATTGGGATATATTCTTAGGGAATGGAAAGTATACCTTGAATATCATAAGGAGATTTCAAGTGAAGGATTGTAGGCACATCACCATGCCTCTAGTCACAAACTGGAGGAAAGTGGATACATATAGATCATTGCCAGTAGATTCATCACTTTACTAATAATTAATTGGGTTGCTAATGTATTGGGTAAAAATGTGGCCAAATATGTTTTGTAGTTAATTCTTTTATCTAGTTGATGGTCAAAGCCATCAAAGTGCATTGGGTTGCTACCAAGCACATATTAAGATATCTCAGGGGGTAAATACAATTTGCATTGTGGTATAGATAGGTTGATGGGGTGAGGATTGAGGGCTTCATTGATGCAAATTGGGTAGGGATATCCATTGACGAGAAGAGCAAATTAAGATGCACATTCAATGTTAGATCAACATCTTTTTCTTGGTTCAGCAGGAAGTAGATGTCAATTTCATTGGGCATAGCCAAGGCCAAATACATGGCAGCTAGTTTAGCAAGGTGCAAATTTTTTTTGTTGAGGAAGATTCTCATGGGATTTATTGGCATAGATATGGAGCCCACAATGATCCACTACAATATTCAGTGATACATCAAGCTCTCTGAGAATCCATTATTTCATGATCACTCAAAGCACATCAACATACATTATCATCACACCAGGGATATTGTTAAGAGAGACATAGTTATATTCTAGTACTGATCCAGATTGGAACATTATATTGTTTTTTAGTTCATCTCAATGTTTTTAGAGTGGAAAAAGTTGAGGAATCATCTCTTAGGACCATTTTTACTGGCAATACCCAATTAGGAAAATTGATATCTATAACCTTCTAGGATAATTTTGAGGAATCAAATGATGTTTTTTAGGGTAAACTTGGACTCTATAGAATAACACATTTTTTTTCCTTTTCTACACATAGATACATTTCCAACGACACATGAATCACATCAATTGGAGTTTGTATGCGAAAGTTATGCTACGTAGAAGTTGAAATTCCTATTTTCACCACCATAAATCAAGAGGATGCCACATCAACCTCCATTATTCATGGCAAATGGGATATCCATGTGATTATGTTGAATAAGACTCTAGAAGAGTCTATATTGTAACTATGGTTAAGAGTTGAGGCAGTCAAACCTAACCACTAGTCGGGTTGCACTATAAATTGCCCACTAGGAGGAAAAGGGGTTCCATTATTTTGAGTGTATTTGTTCCATAGTTGAACAAAAATATCCTAGAGAGATAGGAGATAGAGAATGCATAAATGAATTTTGCATTGCAGTAGCCCACAAGCCACATGCCATATCTCTTTGTACTCACATACATTTTCTATTCAGAGAAAGAGTGCAGAGCATCCTCACCTTCCATCTGGACTTTCTTTTGAAAGAATTTCCCAAGTAATATCTTGTGTCAAATGTGTGTGTGGAATTTTATTTCGTTCTTCTCTATTTTTTGTATAATTTTTAATTCTCATGCATGCACTATTAATAGCATTCTACATGTCCATAAATAAAAAAAAAAAAAAAAAAAAAACTATAATAGTGTATAATTTAAAAATTAAAATACAATTTTATCATATCTGTTGTGATGAATTGCCCAGTGGAATATCCATGATAGTTTATAGATCAAGTACATACCAATAACATAGCAGACAATAGGCATTATGACCAAGGATTTTCCAAGGAGCATATTTGCTTACCTAAGAGAGAAGTTGGGTGTAGTGCAAAACACCTTCCCCTCTAAGAGAGAGCATTTACTGGAGTAGTGCAGTAATGGTTCTATTTTCCTAGGTGCTAAGGAAAGCAGAAGGACCCACAAGACAACCACTTAGCAAAATATAAATTTATTTAACTATTTCTTACGGCTAGACTTAGGAAAAATTTAAAAATATTAAGTTAACTTATGATTTAATCTCATCCCTTCATCAATATCTAATCTCATTCATTGAGAGTGAAGTATGGGCTTAGGTATAGATTATAAGAGGAGATAGAGTGAGTACATGGATATTTAATTAAGCTCGAGTAATGTGTTAGATTATGTTGACACCTAATCCGAAACGGATGAGGTGAAGTCGGACAGTCATCTAGAAGATGAACTGATCCGTTTTATATGTGTATAAATAAAGTGCTGGCTAATGAATAAATCAATCAATCAGTGTTTTCTCATTTAATTGTTTTCTTGCGCTCATTGCTGGAGTTACCCTGGCCTGACATGGTATCAGAGCCCAGGTCCCCAGGTTCCAGAAATAGTGTAACTCCTCTGCTCCCTGGCGCACCAGCCTGACATCCCTTCTGACATCGCTGCATACGCTGCGTTGAGGACCGTTCAAGGAAGAGAAGGTGATGATGCTGTGACCTGCGTTTTTTTTGAAAGGTATTAAGACCTGCGTTTCATGTATTATGAACTGATGACTGCCGTTGTTAATGAAACCTGCGTATGGAAGACCTGCTCTGACATGGATGAAACACTGCATTCGCTGCCTTTAATGTTTATGCCTTTAACGTTTTGAAGTCTGTGTTTATGGTTGAGTGTGTTTTCAAAGACCTGCCCTGAAACGTATGGAAGCCAGCGTTTAACGTATGGAAGACCTGCCTATGTTATATTGAGACTGCGTTTTTTTGCAAGCCTGCGTTTTATGCCTTTAACGTATGACTTGAGACCTGCGCAGTGATATATTGTGGTTTAACGTATTGATAAGCCTGAAAACGTATGACTTGAGACCTGCGCAGTGATATATTGTGGTTTAACGTATTGATAAGCCTGAAGACGTGTGCTATTGAGACCTGCGTTTTATAATGGTATGGTTTAACGTATTGATAACCAAGCCTGAAGACGTGTGCTATTGAGGCCTGCGTTCAAAGTGCCAAAGTTGAATGCCAAGAATGAGTCATGGGTGGATCAGTGACTGCGTTTTGTAATGGTCATCGTTCTTGAAGACTGTGTTGATAAGACTGCGTTGTATTAATTAAAGATTGCTTATTGTAATGGTCACTGCCTTTGGTCATCGAAGACTGCGTTTTTTATTTGTAAACTGATATGGGCAGCGGCTACCATAGCCTGACGTGAAAGACAAGGCCGAGTACTGTGTTCCACCTCTGGGCAGCGGATACCACAGAGTTTTCATGTCATATATATATATGTGAGCGCCTTTTTTGAACAGTGATATACATTGATATTTGAGCGCCCTTTGATTTTTTAAAACAGTGATATATGTGATTGAGCGCCCTTTGATTTTTTATTTTTTTTTTGAACAATGATATATATCATATTGAGCAGTGATATATATAATGCATAAGGCAATCATATTGAGCAGTGATATATATAATGCATAAGGCAATCATATTGAGCAGTGATATATATAATGCATAAGGCAATCATATTGAGCAGTGATATATATAATGCATAAGGCAATCATATTGAGCAGTGATATATATAATGCATAAGGCAATCATATAAGGATATTTTTACAGAAGTTTTTGGCAGAGATATTTTTTCAGAAGGATTTTTTTTCTCTCTCCACAGAAGTGTTTTTGGCAGAGATTATTTTTTTACAGAATGCATTCAATCATTTCTATGGTCGGAATAGTTCTCACTGGCAAGGAGAACTATTCTGAATGGTCCCGGATGGTAAAACACACCCTTATCTACAATGAACTGTGGAAAGGAGTGTGTGTCGGAGAAGAAGACAGAGACCCTGTGCAGCCCACATCAGACAAAGAACTCGCCATTTGGGAAAACAAGAACAGCAAAGCCTTTGCATTGATCGCAGCATCTGTCAATGAGGAAGTAAGTCGTCATATTTCCTGCTATTCCACTGCCTTTGAAGCTATACAAAAGTTGAAAGAACTCTATGATACACATTCTGCACTTGAAGTTGTTCAGCTCATGATTAAACTCTTCACTCTTGAACTGAAAAATAATGATCCTCTTGCTCTTGCATCTGAAATAAAGTCTATAATGCATGATATAAAATCCACTAAGGTTGAGCTGGATATCTCTCTTATTGCCTTTCTCAAAGCACTTTATCCTACCTACTCCAATTATCTTGAGTCTTTACAAGCAAATGGAAACCTTAAAGATATAACCTTTGACTCTCTTGTGAAAAAGTTTGCTGAAAGAGAGAAAGCCTTTGGAAAGAAAACAGTCCCTGAATCTTCTGAAGAGACTGTTTGCCTTGCTCACAAAGAAAAGCATCCTGCTCAAGATTCTGCAAGAGGAAGAGGTGGACGAAGAGGAAGAGGAAGATACTTCAGAGGCAGGGGGGGCAGACATTCTCAAGCAGAAAAGGCAGATCTGCATTGCATTCGCTGCAAACGAAATGGATCACATGATGCTTCTACATGCAAGCTACCATGGGACAAGGTTGAGCAGAGAAGAAATCAGCAGAAAGGTAAAACTGATGACTCAGACAAAGGTAAAGCACCCGAATCTGCACACTATATTGAGGCACAATGTAATATTGGAGTAAATGAAGATTTGTTTAATGCTTCACTTGCTTCTTCGAAAAATGACTGGTTGCTTGATTCAGGAGCAACCTGTCATATGACTCATAGGAGAGATTTCTTTGAAGATTTCACTAACAATGTTGATGGAGCAGTATACTTTGCAGATCAGTCAAAAATCAAGCCATCAGGGCTTGGCACAATCAGGCTTAAACTGCCTGGTCTTCCAGACTTTCTTCTGGATCATGTTCTATATCTCCCACAGCTGAAGAGAAACTTGCTGTCCCTGGTCCACATCCGCCAGCAAGGTCACTCCATTCACATGTTTGATGGCAAGCTTGAGGTAAGAAAGGCATCTGACCACTCACTTGTCATGAGGGGTATAGAAGAAGAAAGACTCCTTAAACTGCAAGGAACCTCTGCTCATGCACAGCATTTCTCATATATTTCTCATCATGAAGAATGTACACTTCCATCAAGTTTATTATGGCATGCTAGATTTGGACATTTAAACTACGATAGTCTCCGCTTGTTGAAGAAAAATGGTGTTGCTGGTTTGCCTACAATTCCTAGAAAACATAAACAATGTGATGCTTGCATTCTAGGAAAGCATAGCAAACAGTCTTTTCATGATTCACATTCAAGAGCACATAGGAAGCTTGAACTTATTCATTCAGATTTATGTGGTCCAATGCCTGTTCCTTCTGCAAATGGAAATAAATATATCATGACATTTATTGATGATTACACCAGAATGTGTTGGGTTTACTTATTGAAGAACAAATCTGATGCTTTTCAAACATTTAAGAATTTTCATAAGTGGATTGAAAATGATGCACAATATCATATTGGGTCTATTCGCACTGATAATGGAAAAGAATATACGTCAAATGAATTTGAACACTATCTTCGCCAACATGGGATTAAACATCAAACAACTGTGCCTTATAATCCTCAACAGAATGGTGTAGCTGAAAGAATGAACAGAACAATTTTGAATATGGTACGATCTATGCTTTTCTTCAAGAATGTAAAGACAATGTTTTGGGCTGATGCTGTTCTATGTGCTGCATATATAAAGAATAGATGTCCATCTAGTGCTATAAGAAACAAGACTCCTTATGAATTGTAGTATGGACATGTTCCTTCGGTAAAACATCTCAGGATATTTGGTTCCACCTGTTATGCTTTAATACCAAAGGTACATAGAAACAAACTTGGTGCAAGAAGTCGTAAGTGTATCTTCCTGGGGTATTCAAACACATCTAAAGCATACCGCCTTTATGATGAAGTAAATAAAAAGTTTGTTTTATCTAGAGATGTCATTTTTCTTGAATCATCCAAATCTGACAATGTTGTTGAGCGGCAACTTGATCGCTTGGATAGATTCACAAAACAAAAATCATTTCAAGAGTTTGATAATCAGATTCCACATCTTGAAGGGGGGATTCCTATACTAGATCAACATGTGGAATCTTCTTCTGAAGAACAATCTCCCCTGCATGACACTCCAACAACGGATGATGCTTTAAGTGATGTAATTGATAGAATTGGGAGACTCAATCTTGATTCAGACCCAACTCAATCAACAGAACAGCCTGGACCATCTCAGAAAGGTCCCCCAAAGTGGCTGACAAAGACACTTGAAAGTGTTCATCCTGATGAAATTGGAAAAACAGGAACCCGAAATTCAAACCGACAAGATGGAGGTGATGTAGATAACTCTAATTCACCTGTTGATATGGATGTTACTTATGATTGTGAATTGAACTTGTCTACAGATTTTGAACCAACTTCCTTCAAAGAAGCTACTTCTCATGATGAATGGAAAGAAGCAATGCGGAAGGAGTATGATGCCCTCATAAAGAATGGCACTTGGAAGCTGGTTGATCCTCCATTTGGAACCAAACCAATTGGCTGCAAGTGGGTCTACAAGAACAAGTACAAAGCTGATGGCTCACTTGACAAGCACAAAGCCAGGCTTGTGGCAAAAGGTTTTGCATAGAAGGAAGGGGTCGATTATGAGGAAACTTTTTCTCCCACAGCAAAATGGGCCACCATCCGGACACTCTTTGCACTAGCTGCTCAGAACGGTTGGAAAGTCCATCAAATGGATGTAAAAACTGCATTCTTGAATGGAGATCTAAAAGAGAATGTTTTTATGTCCCAGCCTGAAGGATTTTCTGTGAAAGGAAATGAACACAAAGTATGCAAACTTGTGAAGTCCTTGTATGGCCTCAAACAAGCACCACGAGCCTGGTATGAAAAACTAACTGAGCATCTTCTGAAACTCAACTTCAATCATTTTGATCTTGATGATGCAACTTTATTTGTCAAGAAAGTTGGCAAAACAGTTGTATATCTTGTGGTATATGTAGATGATCTTTTAATGACAGGGAACAATGAAAGCTATATTGCATCCATAAAGAAAGAATTAGGAAAAATCTTTGAAATGACTGATTTGGGCTATGTTCATTACTATCTTGGCATTGAAGTAACCCAACATCCAAAGTCCATATTTCTTTCTCAAAATAAATACATTGGAGATTTGTTATACAGATTTGGCATGACAGAGTGCAATCCCCTCTCTACTCCAATGGAACAAAACTTGAAGCTCACATCTACTGAAGGAAAGGAATTTGAGGATGCAACAAAGTATAGACAGCTTGTAGGAAGTCTCATCTACCTCACTACTACCAGACCAGACATTTCATTTGCTGTTGGAATCCTCTCCAAGTTTATGCAAAGGCCTTGTGAGGGACATTGGTCTGCTGCAAAAAGAGTTCTAAGGTACTTGAAGGGAACTCAAGACCTTGGAATCAAGTATACACAGGTGGACGACTTCAACTTGATTGGATACTCTGATTCAGACTTCGATGGAGACAAAGAAACTGGGGTATCTACTTCAGGATATGCTATGAGTCTTGGATCAGGAGCTGTCTCCTGGAGATCACGCAAACAATCAGTACCAGCAGATTCCACAACAGAAGCAGAATACGTGGCAGCAACTGAAGCAATGAAAGAAATTGTGTGGCTCAGGAAAATTCTTGAAGATTTGCAGGTAAAACAAATACAATCAACTCCACTCATGATTGATAACACATCTGCAATAAAGTTGGCCAAGAACCCAAAGTTCCATGATCGTACTAAGCACATCAATACTAAATATCATCTGATCCGACATCATGTTGAGGCCAAAACAATCCATCTTCGTCATTGTTCCACAAACGAGCAAATTGCAGACATCTTCACCAAAGCGCTTGGAAGAGAAAAGCTTGAAAAATTCAGAATGATGCTTGGACTCACCAACATCCCTTCAGATTAAGGGGGGGAATGTTGACACCTAATCCGAAACGGATGAGGTGAAGTCGGACAGTCATCTAGAAGATGAACTGATCCGTTTTATATGTGTATAAATAAAGTGCTGGCTAATGAATAAATCAATCAATCAGTGTTTTCTCATTTAATTGTTTTCTTGCGCTCATTGCTGGAGTTACCCTGGCCTGACAGATTATCGAGGGGAGAGACTAGGGTTTCAGTATATCGAAAAGATACAATGACTAAGGAGGGGATTGAGTGAGGGACATGCTTCTCTTACAACCCCAACATAGTTATTCGACTTGGACATGTGCGCATGAGGATATATATGTAGTTCACATGCGTGCACGGATAGGTAGATATGTGAAGATTTACAATAGATCGATTGTGTAATAGGAAGACCAATTTATATTAGGATTTGATCAATGTTTCTCTGTAGAGAAAGGGAAGTTTTCCATTGCTGTAAATTTTTTAAAATTTCCCTAATGGTAAAGAAAATAAAAGACACACAAAGTTCATAGATTTTCTCGAGAGTTTGTGTTTCCTAGGTATATCATGTGTTCTATTTGTTGAATTTATTTGTATTCTTATTTATTATTTTCACTATGCATGTGAAATCAAAAAAATCAATGTATTTTCAATTTAAGTGTATGGGACAACTGTTGCTTTTATTTTTGGTTTTAACACTTAAACAATTGTGAATCAATTATTAGGTTTTAAGGAAATATAGTATCACTCTAACTGTTATTTTGGTGCTTCTACAATTTATTATCTAGAACATTGTTGGCTTGGTGGGCCCTCATGTAGGTTCAACTTTAATTAGCCAAGCAAATCCATACACCACTAGCCCTTTCAGCATCAATCTGCGGAGCGCAGACTGAAGTCTCACTTGAAGCAGTATGGGGGGGATGCAGGAACCAAGTTTCTGCACCCTAAGATGGCAGTGATGTCGTTTTATACCCTAATCCTTCCTTCGCATAGATCGATAAAACTTTTAGGGCTTATCGATATACTTCCCTTAGTCATCCTCTAGACCTCCGCAAAGGTCTATGACTGTCTTTCGCGTAACCTAAATAGGCGATTCAGACACTTA
Source organism: Pinus tabuliformis (assembly GCA_031772625.1). Taxonomy (NCBI): domain Eukaryota; kingdom Viridiplantae; phylum Streptophyta; class Pinopsida; order Pinales; family Pinaceae; genus Pinus; species Pinus tabuliformis. The sequence goes on along the minus strand of CM062819.1, from coordinate 355,293,405 downwards.
CACAACTCTGTAATTACTCTTACTACTATATTTACCCATATTAGCTTAAGTAATGGATCACTTCAACATGCATTATGATTATCTTCACGTAAACATATATTCTTACTTGAGTTCATATAATAAAGTAAAACACATAGATTCACGCATCAATACAACGTTAAATCATGAACCTAGTATTCAACATAACATAATCACATGCATTCATAACAGAAGTAAAATAACTCATACACAGGCAATTCCAAAATAATTCTCTTTATTGATGTTCAGATCTCCTTTACAGACTCTAACTACCCTACGCACATAGCTACAGTGGTCTGCGCACTTAGCTGCAAACTTCTACCCAAGGACTCTGCACACTTAGCTGCAAATCCTCTTTCCTACGCTAAGAGTCTCTGCTCTTAGCTCTAACAGACCCATTACATTAATGAATCTTTAAAACATATCTGAGTTAAAATAAAACTTCCTTAGACTCTTCTAAGACTTGCCTTTTTATACAATCTCATGGTCCGTGGACCAAGGGTCGATCTCATAAAGCCAACACAAGTTACATAAACTAAGGGCGGAAACCCTTGATGACTCTTTGGATCTTTGCACTCCGTGACCACAAAATGCAAAGACTTTACGTTATTTATAAAAAACTTGGGCTTTTAACCCCAAAATTGACCCTAAGCGACCCGTTCCCAACAAGCCTCCAACACAAATATGGTGACTCACCCTGGAGTCACTTTGCTGGCGCAAAGATCTTGTTGCAAAGACCTCCCAGCTCCACCTATACTACTACAACCTCAACGGTACACTGTGTTGCCACGTGCTTAACTTGCTCGGCCAGTTGCTCCGTCGCTAGTCCTGCGCTATCTACCTGCATTTTATGCTATGTTTCCTACAGACTAGTGAATTTTCCTTCAATGGGGGCCATGAGCACATAGGCTTCATCTATCCAAGGCCCCTATCTGGCCTTTAGTACTACCTCCTTGTGCTATGCTACGTCCACCTGCTCCCTCAGTGCCTTTGCTTCCTACAGCTTCACCAACCTCTGTGTGATGCTGACGGTGCAAGCCATTGCTTTGACCTTGTGATACTTCTGTTGCAGTTCCCTTGCCTCTATTTCTAGGTGCTACACGTTAGGATCTTCCTGCAAGTTGGTAACTAGTTCGGGAAACTACTTGAAGAGCGAAGTGTAATCCTTCACTGTGGCATCTTCTGGGGATACTACATCCTTGACATCTTCCTCATGCTGCTCTGACTTCTGGTGGAGTCGAAGGCTAGGCCCTCAACTCGAGCTCTGTGATCTTAAGGTTCATCTCAAATTGAACCTTAGCCAACTCTATCCTTGTGTCATGCACACCTATAGCAAGCTTCTGAATTCTGGCATTGACTAGTGCATCTTCTGGGATATTCAGCTCCAGAACAGTTCTACAGGTCTCAGCTACCACAACTGTGGTGTGCTCATTCTTCTCCGTGATATTCTTAAGGAGATCAATCGTGGAAGTATTTTCTATGAACATCTAGGCCTTGTTGACCTTCTTCTCAACGATCACATTTAGCACACGCTGCTCTCTGGCCCAAAGTTTTGTGATCACACCATCTTGCACGGTGTGGAGGGCTTCACTTGGCAGCATAGCCAAGTTAAACCTAACCTTCTTGAGAGCGTTGACGGTGGTCTTGTCAGTTTCCACTTATGTATTCAATGCTTCGTCCGACAGCACGACGGCCTAGGGATCCAAGGAGCGAACTAGCTCCACTACTTCTAAGTTCCTAGGCACCAAGCTAGTTGACTTCACATTGCACTGTCCCACACTGGTCTGCACTTGAGTGGCATAGATCTATAGTTCCCGCAGACTCAACTAAATGGCGATCAAGGCTTTCTTCTACTGCTACTCGAATTGCTACAGTAGTTCTATGGTTGCGTCCCTCACTATGTCCCTGATATCATTAAGATCTCCTTCAGTCAATGTGATCAGGTAAAGTGATGATTTGCTGGCCTTTGACTTCTTCCATGGCCCTACTTTTTCCTACTCCATAGTGTGATTAACCCAGAATGGAGTATTCTTCAGGTCTACACCTCCTTGTCTTGATTGCTGCTCTTCTTCCTCTGTGTGTGGCGAAGGATACTTCTGACTTCTATTAGAGTCATGTTCTTCCTCTTCGTCTTCCTCCTCTACCTGCTTCTTAATAGCACGCTCTGCCTTAGCTTTGTCTTCAGCCTCCTTTTTCCTTCTATCGGCTAACTGCTGCATCTTCAACCGAGCCTCTCCCTTCTTCTGCTTCATGGCGGACTTACTAGACCAAGCTGATAAGTATGAGGCCATGCGACACTTTGATGGCCAACTCTCTAGGATCGAGGTGATTGCATCGTCCGTTGCTAGATATGGAATATCATACCATTTTTTCTCAGGGTCCTTTCACACCCACATGGAAACACAGTGGAAGTTTGCTTTGACCTCCACATATCCCGACAACTGCTCAAAGGCAGTTGGGGATAGCCTCAGCTCACGGTTTGTCATAGCGCGAATGTTTTCTTCTATTAGCACCCAAAAGATTTTAGCATCCTTGACCCTCGCAACATCCTTAGTGGCCCAGAGCGCAACAAACTTCACTACTTCTAGTAGATTTGACGTGACCGAAGGAAACTAGTTGTCCTCCGGTAATTCCCACGCAACTAGCACACTTGATAATAGTAACCAAGAGTAGTGAAAGGTTTTACTTTGGTCTTGTGCTTCTATGTAGTTCACGAGGAACTCACTGCAAATATAGCGCACCTAATTAAATTGTACACCCTCTGCGCACTGAGCCTCTAATGAAATAACTAGTGCCAGCACTTCATCTGCGTGACACTTCCTCATTATTTTCCCAGCCAAAATATGGGTGGCGACCTTAACTGCGGGGTCGGTTATGCTAGAAATTGAGTATCTACGTAGTTTCTTGGTGAGCTTGAATTTTTCCTTCATTCTCATGGCGAGGTCATGTTCGCTCGTCTTTCCACCAAATTCCATGGCCGGATTCAACCCTAAATGTGGTAGCAATGTGACCCTATGGATCAACATATCTATGATGGGTATCGGTTCTCCTAACCACAGGCACCCATTGTGCACTAAGCATAACAACTGTTTGATCACCATCAAGGTTATGGACGTGCAGTGGTAATGTGACACCCATAGCAAGTTTAACAGTCCTGCCTTGTCCACCCCCTTAATCCACTACCGCGGCTCCAGCACGGTGACACCAGAATATTTATAAAACACACGGGTCGTAAAGGTATTAGTCACCAAGTGGGGGAATTGCTCTGTGTTCTCCAAGTCCCAATCCTCTAGCTTAAAAGCGGGAATGTGTGCCAACCGCAGCCCTTCAAACATGATTTGGTGTGGTAGCAATGGGGTATTTAGCATAAATTTCCCCTCATCTGGGTCCTTCAAGACCTTCACCTTACACTGGCATAGAGGGATGTACTCGGGTAGCTTTGAGATAGGGTCTACACCCTCAATGTTAATGTCCTTTGCGCCCATATACATATCTTCAGTGCCCTCCTGAGATTCTAAGTCTACCACCTTTCATTTATCCCATGTAGTGGGCTTTTCCTTCCAGGTGGTTTCTTGGTGACTGAAGCACCGGCTGTGTTGCTTTATGCTTATCCTTATTTGTCTTGGGACCCTCTTTGGTCAGCGTAGGCCTCAGCCTGGGTGATGTCTGCGATTTTGGCACTTCTATGGGTACTTCTACACTTCCAATCTCAGGGGCAGCTCTCTCAGATGCCATCAATCCTCTAGCACTTGCAGTTTCCACGTGCGTCAACATGATTCTAGTAAGAATCTCCTAAGTTGCTTCAGGCAAGTTGCTAAATACTGAACTAGTTGCCAAAGCCTCGAAATTCTCAAGGTTCATGTGCGCTTAATAGCTCAACACCTCAATTCTCAGAATGCAAAGTGTTTTTCATTGGGCGGCCATCTGTAATTTATAGGCGAATTCAAATTTGAATCCGACAATTCCCCCCAAAATCCGCTCATAAATGCTAGATTGGTGGCATATTTTCAAAGATCTCGCTCTTAAATGCTGGCTTAAATGTCTCCCCCCGCTCCACTTAGCCTTTTTCTCACTGTCAACTCATGAAGAATGACCATAACGATCACTTTCTAACTGTCGTGCATGATCTCTCCTTTTATAGCACAACTCCCTTCGTGCTTCTGCCAAGACTGTGACATTCCTACCTTCTACGCAGTCCCCCAGTCGTGCAGCTCTACAACCCGGGAAGTGTAGTTTATAGTCCCACACCTCCTTTAAGCTGCCTAGAGCACTAAGATTGTGCCTCCACCATATACTCATCTGGCTGGATCCCTAGTGTATGGCTTCAATCGGCTTCCATTCACCTTCTCTGGAAATGGCTCTCCATTCAACTTCACCATCTGAACTGCTCCACCATCAGTAATCTCCATGATGACATAGGGCCCCAGCCAATGCATCTGAAATTTTCCTTGAAATTTATCAAACTTTCTGTCATATAATAATACTAAATCATTTACCTTGAAGGTGTGTAGTTTGATGTGCTGATTGTGCCATGCCTTTTCATGCTCCTTTTGAACTTGTTGATGGCATCCAGCCAAAAATCTATTCTCTTCCATCTCTGCCAGTTGTGCGAGCACTTCTTCTAGGGCTCCGCGATCCTCCATTCCTTTGAATGCTAATATGTGCAGACTAGGTAGAATTTACTCCATTGGCATCACAACTTCTACGCCATAAACCAGCCTGAAAGGTGTTTCTCGAATCAGCTTTTTGCAAGTCATCCTATAAGCCCATAGCAACATAGGTATGTGCATATCCTAGTCATTCCTTTGTGCATTGCAGACCTACGTCAGTGCATTCTCCAATATCTTATTGAATGCTTCAACCATCCCATTAGCCTGCGGGTGATACAGCATTCTATTTTGTTGATAAACTTGGAATTCCTCCATCAACGTGCTGATCGTTTCATTAAGGAAATGTGTACCATGATCGCTCATCAAAATCATCGGGCAACCAAACCTAGTCAGTACATACTCAAAGATGAAATTCGCTATTGTTGCCCTGGTACAGTCCTTCAAAGGTTGTGCCTCCACCCATCTGGTCAAACACTCCATTGCAGTGATGATGTACCACACACCTAACTTCTTTCCTGGAGGCTAAATTGGTCCCACAAACTAAATCGTCCACTTCTCAAATGGCTGCTATGACATCTGCGGATTCATAGGTAGCTCATCCCTCCACGATGGCCTTCCCCTCCTTTGACATGCATCACATGCCTTACAATAAGCCTTGGAATGCTTATGAAGTGTCAGCCACCTTAGCCCAATGCGTAAAATATTCTACGATGTTGCTTTTCCTACATAATGTCCTCCCGCAGCTCCTCCATGAGCTTCATCAAGGATTCTGTTTCATCCGAAGTTAGGGACATAATGTCGTAACATTTAATCCAAGCCTATTTTAAATAAATGCCCTGTAATGATAGAAAAGTTTGCCATGCGCACCAATATCTCCTTCTTTTTTTGACTATTATACCCTTCTAGAGCTGTCCCCGTCGTTAGGAAGTGTATGATATCTACAAAGTGATTTTCTGCAACATGCACTGCAAAAAGTTACATGTCAGGCAATCCTTCCTCCAAATTAGTAGGCTCCTCTCCTATTTCAATGTGCGACAGATGATCTAGTCCTACATTCAATCGTCCTAGCTTTACAATAACTTCAAATTCATATTCCTGAAACAACAACAGTCATCTGCATATCTTCGCCCCCCAAACACAGGCTTGTTAACTAGGTAATTCAATGCAGAATGGTCGGTATACATCTTGAAGTGTCTGCGTAATAAGTAATGTCTGAACTTTTGAAGCATGAACACCATAGCGAATCCTTCGCACTCTATTGTTGAATAGTTCTTCTCAACTTTAGACAATTTTCTACTTGCAAACACTATAGGGTGATCCAGCTCTCCCTCGCCACCTTGTGTTAGTACTGCCAGAGCGCAATACATGACGTGTCCACATGCACATGAAATTCCTTCTTTCAATCTAGGAAGACTAGGATCGGCACAGTGACCATATTTTCCTTCAACAAATATAAGCTTTGCTGACACTCTTCATTCTAATAGAATGTAACATCCTTCTTTAACAACTTCTCCATCGGTGCAGTAATCTGGGCACAACTTTTAATGAACTTTCTATAGTATCTTTTATGCCCCAACATTGCATGCAACTCTTTCACACTTCTTGGTGCCTCCAAATTAATTATAGCCACGATCTTAGTAGGGTCTACCATCAAGCCTTATCTGCATACCATGTGACCCAACAAGATCCCAAAAGGGACACAGAACAAGCATTTCTTCAAATTGAGCACGATCTGGCACCTCCGTCATGTATCCAACATCAAGCGTAGACTAGGTACGTGGCAATTTACCAACCCAAACATTGTCCAATCGTTAAAGTATACCTCTAGAAACTTGTGAATGAAGTCTTTAAACGACGTGATGACCACGCGCAAAAATATTACTGGCGCATTCTTCAACCCAAAAGGCATTATGGTATACTGGAAGCACCCCCACTTCGTGGCGAAGGTCATCTTACTTCTATCGTTCGACACATTCTTGATCTGATGGTACCCCGAGAACACCTCTGTGAATGAATATGCCTCCTGTCCTCCTACATTATCCAACACTTTATCAGTGAATGGAGTTGGAAAGGGATCATGTATGCAGGCATCATTCAACTTTTTGATATCTATGCATATCCTTATTTCATCCTTCTACTTCTTTTCCTAAACTACTTAAATAATACCCACCGCAAGAATTTTATCCAACTATAAGCGGACCCTTTCTTTATACTTCGGATTGAGGCGGTAAGGCCTCTGATTGATTGCATTCGCGTCCGGTTTAAGCATAATTTTCATAACCCCTAGGTCGCCTATTATCCTGTTTAGGTCTGAGAACTTTGTAGGGAACATGTCCTAGTATTCGCGAAGAAATTCAGCAACCTTATCTACTGTTGCATGATCCCAATAGTCCCCAATCTTTGCAAACTTTGGCTACACCTTTGTCTGAATGTTCACTTGTCTTGTTTTTAGCGGCACAATGATATCTGGATTTTCAATTTACAGTCCTTCAAATTCGTGGTGACCTTCAGTCTCTTGGATTTTAATGTTCCTCGGGTCCTCATCCTCTTCTTCGACAGTCACATTGTAGCACTCCAGTGCATGGCTGAACTGGGTGGTCCAATTTGGTTGAATTAAGTCCAAGGGATCTTGCGTTACTCTGAAGATTTCTACCTTAACTTCCTGCAATGCCTCGTTAATACTTTTAAACCTACCCTCAAAGCTAAATGTCATCAAGAATCCCTGTCGCAAAACGTCCCATTCTTTAGTGCCATGGTGGAGCTCTATTTCCAAGTACTAGTTCATCGGTATTACATCCTAAGTATGAAAAAATAGATGCACCCATTTAAGCTGAGGCTCTACTCCATAGACCTTAGTCCATTTGGCTAGGTGATCGCGCGGATCATGCATTCCATCATATTTCTCTGTTAGCTGCACTTGTGGGTGACCAAACCGCAATCTCATCATCTTTCTGTACATGCGCCAATCATCAAAATCGTCTTTGTGTGTACCCCACCATCTCACAGGTGTAGTGCGTAGCGCCCAATCCAAGGCCCAGAAGTAATGCTTCTCTAGCACTTCCCTCTCAAATGTAACCAAAAATTTATCAATGTCAGTTAAACCATCATAATAAGGCATATTCCTTACCTTCGATGATACACAACACAACGACTTGGTAACCATATTACAGCGCAACGTAGATACTTCATGTAGTTGATTTTGTCAGTGTTCCAACTCCTCATTTAAATCTAAATTTCGGGTGCTTTCGCGGTCCCATGCAATATGTCCATCCACTATCAGATTCACCCAATCGTGATCTCGCGTCATTATCTTATAAATATGGTCCAATTCATTGTCACTTTCATAATCGCGGATGGGTTCAGTATAGCATGGTTCTTCTACAGGGTCCAAGGGCACTACTACGTGGAGTGATTTCTTCTCAAATATCATCTTCTACTTCTTCAGATTGATTACCCCATTCATGTCAGTGGCCCAATCAATCTCAAGGAGCACAGGGTAGGTATATTGTTGTCATCCACAATCTCTATCACTTCGAAGTCAGCCAATGTACTCGCACCCTCAATATCCACTATCACTCCCTCTAATCTTCCCATGGGGATGATTTTCTACTAATTTTCCATCCTTAACTGAATCAGAGACCACTGCAACACAAATCTCCCCATCCTTTCCCATGTCCGTTTGGGTAGAACATTCACGTCTGACCCCAGATACAGAATTGCTTGATCCATATCATATTATCCTATCTGCGTAGTGAGCCTCATCTCACGCCCCGTTCTTGCCTTATGCTTACCAATCTTCCTGACTACACGCGGTCCATCAAGAGCGTTTTCTTTCTCGGCACACTTATTTATCAGTTCCTGTAGTCTTTTCACAACCTTGTTGTTGCACAGTAGCTTCATGTAGGTCTCCAAGAAAGTAGTAAGCATGGAAGGGTTCATCTCTTCAGCTGGCTTATCTTGACTTCCTGAGGTAGAGGCCTTAGCGGAGCTTTTCTTTGCTTCAATAAATGTTCCCTGTGTGTGCTTCATATCAAAATCGATCTCCTTTTCTGGAGCTTTGCGGACCCATCCACTTTCTTCAGGCTGCTTCCCCTTATCTTCTCCAATCATCATCCCACTCGGTAGCACAATATTTACCTTGGGATCGTCTTCGCAAGGCTCAGCCCTCATCATCTTCAGGTTTTGAGTTGTCTACGAAGGTTGTGCCCCCTTTTCACATATCTTAGCTAGCAATACCAAGCAATCTTCAGTTGCGTGGTTAAACTGAGTACAATATCGGCATGACAGACGCGTCAGACTTGGGAAGTCTCACACATAGTGTCCTGGTCCTCCACAGTTGTAACAAATGACCTGTCCCCAACCCCTACCAGGTCCTCATCCACCTCAGCCTCATCCGCGCCCCTGATATTCACCTCGCGTTCCCAAAGAGCCTTGGTCTGGAGGTTTGGTTTCTGCCTGCACCCTATATGCGGGCATTCTATCCATCATTAACAAAGTAACTATGGAAATTGCGCTCATCTTGACCCACTGATTGAGAAAAGTTGCAGAAGAGTTGTTGCGGTGTCTGTACAAATTTTTGCAGCAAATGGAAATTGTCTGTCACGTGCTTTCCAGCTACCTGATAGATAGCACACCATAGCGCGGGCCATGCACCTGGCCCTGCTTGAGCCTCCGGCCTCAGAGGCATCGGTCTTCCTACTACACCATAATTCACGAAGACTAGGCAGTGATCTTTGTCATGCCCCTAGATTTTGCATTTCAAGCACCAAACTTATTCGCGCACCTCTGTCCGAACTATTCTATCATTCTTGAGACTCTACATTTCTAGGAAAAGGTTTTGCAATTGCACATGAATTTGTTGAACCCCTAAATTAGCATCTTGCATTGGTGTCTCATGCAATCTCATCACAATTTCCAGAGCTTCCCGGGTCCCAATCTTTTGCTATGATAGCGCAACCCTTAGATGAGGTAGGAGCACAGCCACAAACCATTCACGGTTCTACCCATCTGTCAGATTTATGTTAGCTTCACTGATTGTACACTTTAATCTCTGATCCAGATCCCACGGTGTCTTGCCAGGCTTCATCATGATCTCTTTGAGTCCCACAATTGATTGCGCTTTAGACTTAGGTCTACTGAATTCCTTATTCAGCATAGTCTAAAAATCTGCCAATGCAGACATCAGCTTATCAGTGCAATACTTAATGTACCACGTTAGCACGCGTTCCTGCAAAGCACTAACCAACGTTGCTTTCTTCATTTGATCATCTATGATACCCTGAAATTCCCATACAGCCTTCACAACAAACCAAAACTAGTCCAGATCCTCATTTCCCAAGCCCTTGAACATAGGTAGCTTCACTGAGTTTTCCATACTAAACAGTGGCAGAGGTGGCGGTGGTGTAGGCAAAGGTGTATGCAGCGGGGGTGAAAATGGAGGTGGTGTGGGTGGATGGGGTATTCACGAGAACCATTTCTTTATCAACTAAACAATGCTTTGCGGAGAAGCCTGTGTTACTTCCTCATCGTCACTCAGAGGAGGTTCAATCAGTGGACTATATTCAGGGCATGTTTTCCCTCTATTCCTGAAGGTCTTTCCACTTTGTGTAGCTCCAAACATCAAGGTAGCTGCATAACCCACTTTTCACACAAGAGCATCTTAATCTAGGTATTTAAAGACCTTAAATACTTACCTCGTGGCCCCTTGAAGAAGTGACACTCTGCTTCGTTGTAACTGACCGAGGTATCGACCGTGAACTCTGTCACAAACCCTCCTATGATACGATCGAGCCAATGATTGACAATGCATGCGATCTTATCTTCAAAGGCTTCTAATCTCCACACTAACTCTGGGGTCCAGACTATTGGATCATTGAGCCTCCACCTTCCTTAGTCATCTACCAATTTCGCGATCCACTCGTACAATTCGACCGAGAAGGAACAAAAGAAGATCTCGTGTATCTCTGTGTATAGATATATATCCAACCACTATTCTTTCGTCAATCGCGGATTCCTGTTCTCTTTTGCCGCGAATTCGTTGATCTTTCTATCCAACTAGTCTTCGATCTCCTTCTTAGTTGGATACAAGTGATGCGACATCACACATCTCTTTATGCAGATCCGAGTCCTGGCAATAGAACCATTTGTTTTCTTGATGGGCCCTGACCCAAGTTCAACGTTAATGAGCCAAGAAAATCCCTAGATTACTAGCCCTTTAGGCATCAATCTGTGGAGCGCAGATTGAAGTCTCACCCGACGCAATATGGGGGGATGCAGGAACCAAGTTTCCGCACCCTGAGATGGCAGTGATGTCACTTTATACCCTAATCCTTCCTTCGCATAGATTAATAAGCCTTTTAGGCCTTATCGATATACTTCCCTTAGTTGTCCTCTAGACCTCTGCGAAGTTCTACGAATGTCTTTTGCATACCGTAAATAGGCGATTCAGACACTTATGTGCCTCTGTAATTACTCTCATTATTGTATTTACCCAGATTAGCTTAAGTAATGGATCACTTCAACATGCATTATGATTATCTTCGTGTAAATAGATATTCTTACTTGTGTTCATATACAAAAGTAAAACACATAGATTCATGCATCAATACAACATTAAATCATAAACCCAATATTCAACATAACATAATTGCATGCATTCAGAACAGAAGTAAAATAACTCATACACATGCGATTCCAGAATAATTCTCTTTATTGATATTCAGATGTCCTTTACAGACTCTAACTACCCTACACACACAGTTGTAGGGGTACGTGCACTCAGCTGCGGACTTCTGCCCTAGGCCTTTGCGCACTCAGTTACAGAGCCTCTTTCCTACACTAAGACTCTCTACTCTTAACTATCACAGACCCATTACATCAATGACTCTTCAAAACATATCAGAGCTGAACTAAAACTGCCTAGACTCTTCTAAGACATCCCTTTTTATACAATCCCATGGTCCGCAGACCAAGGGAGGATCTCATAAAGTTGACACGAGTTACATAAACTAAGCGCAGAAACCCTTGATGACTCTTTAAATCTTTGCGCTCCGTGACCACAAAATATGGAGACTTTACACTCTTTATACAAAACTTGGGCTTTTAACCACAAAATTGACTCTAGGGGACCCGTTCCCATCAAACATATTATTAGTGAACAAGGTGTGCATGTGAAACCTATGAAAAATGATGTGATGAAGGATTGGCCAAGTCTAAAGATCCTTAAAAAATTACATGGTTTTAGTGATCTCACAAGTTACTATTGGAATCTTCTCCAAAACAATGGTAAAATTTCTATTCCTTTCATTGACTTCTTATAAAATAATGACTTTAGTGGGAAAGAGGAAAGTCAAAAGGAGCTATAGAAATTAAGAGATGTTATTTATACGACACCAATCCTTTTCCTACCTAAAAAAACTAAAATTTTGTTAATTGGGTTTGTGTTAATGCAAAATAGATTTCTATATACCTTCACTATTAAGCAATAATGTGATAGAAACTTGGGAAAATCCACCTACTATAAGGAAAAGTTGGAAAATCTTCACACGATTGATATGCATCATTGTGACTTGATGGGGTGTCATTTACATACTAAAAAAACACCATTGTAGCTTAAAGTATTTCTTAGCATAAAGACTATCATCCCTAGAAAAGTAAAAATAGGTCACCAAAATGTTGGGCTATATCTATGATATTATGTACAAGAAGGGTAAAGAAAATGTGGTGGATTATTCTCTCTAAGAAATATGATTAGAAAAAGAAAATATATGTGCATTATCTTTCCTAATTTCTTATTATCTATAGGGCTTACATCAAGAATGATTAGAATATTCTATGATCATACACATGATCCAATGGCTAGAAGTCCACACATAGGAACATGTAGCTTTCACATGGAAATTATATGAGGTTTGCCATAAAGGCCGTATTGTTTTCATTTAGGATTCCTTATTCAAATCCAATCCAAAGTGCTAACTCAATTACACTCTTTTGTTACACTATTTCAATCTAGTTTCAAAAGACAAATAATTGGATTAATTATTCATTCTTTTGGGAAAGTATGAAAAAATAAATTCATATTTATGTGGTAAAAATGTGATACTTATGAGTGACACTCATATGAAATAGTTAATCCTCTAGGAGACCTACAATCATTACCGATTCTTGCAATTATATGGGATGACATATCTATGGATCTCATTGTGAGGTTACAAAAATCAAGCAACATATATTGGTAATTGTCCTCCGTGAGCCTTACAACCCTTACTCATTGTTACAAATTTGTGGCAGACACTTATATGGGTTTTGTTATGGGGTTTCCAAAATTATGCAACAAATTAGTGATAATGGTAGTCATTTTTCAAGTTCCCAAATACCCTCAAATTTATGTTTTACAACATTGATTTGATGCCTCCATATTAGAACAAGTCTTCATGGAAAATATTTAAAAGCACATGGCATGCCTAAATTCATTGTGATTGGTTATGGTCCCACATTTAGTGGTATTTTTTGGTAAGGGTTGTTTCAATCTCAAGGCACTCAATTAAATATTAGTACCACATATCAACCCTAAACTAAGGGCCAATTGAAATCTATCAATAAATGTTTGTAATCTTAATTACATTTTGTTGCTTCAAAATGACATATCTAATAGGTTTATTAGTTGACTCTCAGAGAGTGATGGTATAGTACTACCTATCACAATGTTATTAAAATAACATCCTTTGAAATAATTTATGAACAACTACCCTTATCAATAATCTCATACTTTTTAGGCCTCTTTAGAATTTAGGAGATAAACAACACCATAATATCTTATATAGACATTCTTCAAAACCTCAAAAATAATTTACTACTCACTTAAAAAAACATAAAATAGTAAATTAATAAACATTTACCCTAATATTATTTTGATATAAAAGATAAAAAATTCTTACATCTCCAAACATATAAAAAAACATCACTTAAAAAAACAGTCACCAAAAAATTAATATTAATTTTATATTAAAATCAAAACATAAAATTTAGAAACCTTAAAATTAATGAAACCTAACCATTCTAAATTACAGATTTTTCATGTTTCTTATTTTTTACTTGATTCCAATTAAATTTTTCACATGTCTTAGTTTTTACTGGGCTCCAGTTATATAATTTAAATTAACCATGAAAACTAAATTAAAGCTAGATTAAGTGGATTCCATTTGATATCGATTCTTTAGATTAAGAAGATTCCATTTAATATCACTTCTTTTCATTCCATTGTTTGAGAAGATAAATAATAATATTCTAAAACGTATGATTCACTAATCGTAGAATTTAATTATGAAAGTTTCAACGTGGCCATGATTCTATTCAACTTTAAACAAGATGGGCTGCAGGCAGCTAGTCCCTGCCTTCGCAGGGAAAGCTAAAAAGCTACAAAGCGACGGAGGAATAGATGATAGAAATAAGAACAGCGGATCAAGATTGGAACCCAGGGACTGCGAATAATTGGGTAAAATATGATGGCAAAACAGAGTTCTTAAAGCTGGCTTTCCAAAGAAGTTCCGCTCTGACAGCAACTCGTAATATAATGAAGTTGGTAATGCTTCCTCGATCTGCAATGGTAAGCAGTGATGCGAGTGGGCCTGGTCTGATTTTTCCATAAAATTCACCTCTAAATGTGGCAGATGTTTGGTAAAAACCGTGAATCTAGAACCTGCAGCGGAAACATGGTAGGCGGGAATAAAACGTTGGTTTTTCTTTATACAGATACAAAAGAGGCGGGAACAAACCATAATAATGGGCATTTTTGTGGCATGCATCGTAATAAATATATTGATGATGCTTGTACCTCTAGCTTGGCAGGTTGATTGAGCCATGTGGAACCAAATATTTAAACAATGAAACATGTTGAGAACCATGTGGGCTCCTCAACGAGGGGCACGACTTTATTCTCCAGAACACAAGGCCACTTTCCTCACGACCCTATTTTCCAGAAATTTCTAGAAAACAAAATGCAATACGTGGATGAATAGCATGCAATACGTGGATGAATGAGCAACATCCTTTGCAGGTTTTATATATTTCAAATTGTGTTTAAGAAATTTTTTTGGCATCGACCACTCTGTCCCTAGTCCCTATTTCAGATTCAGCGAGCAATCATCTTTGCGGGCACTATAGCCTTCTCTTCTCTTCTACAATAGAGTCCAAAGATCAAACCCTTTTTCAACATCTGAAGTCGACACTTCCAAGATGTAAGCAATCTGGCTCTCAAATTTGAAGATTTCACAATTGAAGGAATTCCCGACAATGAGATGGCGATGAAATTGAGTTTTATTTCTTATTCTGAGTGAATTGATTTCCTAGACAGAGGGAGTTAGAGAAGGCTTGCTCAGCATGGATAGTGGGATGTTGGAATGGCAATGGGGTTTTTTGGTCATCGCCGAACATGATATTGGATGCTCTCGGTTTGTGACCGAAAAAACAACTGCTAAAAATCATTTAATCATTTCACTTGGTTTAGAGTGATGAGAATACACCGTACAGCCAAGCCTATTCAACTTTCATAGCTCGATGGCTATTTGACTAAGCCTGGCATGCTCGTGAGTAAGGTGGCTGGCCAAGATGGTGGCAATGGCTTGGCATGAGGTGCGGCATGCATAATGCAGAAAATGGCGAACTTATTATGTTGAAAGAACAGAATGCCAACCTGGTAGGGAACCCACTTGCTGCTTTTTATAAAAATACATAGACCTGAAAAACTGTTCTTGGTCGAGCTAGGTGATTGAGGGCTGGCGCTTGAGAATAACTTCGGGGCAGTCCAACTTGCAACTTCTAGCCCAGCTCGGGCTGGTCAGTGCCGGAAGGGCAGTTGATAGTCATTCATCACCAGTGCTATTCTGCATGTAAGAACATCCAAAAGCACAGTCATTAATAATTTGGTAATATTCTGCATGTAAGCACAGTGTTAATCATTGAAAGGATGAATTTTTACCTTATTTAACGTTGATAAATTGCTTGTTTATTCAGACAGAAGGCTAGAGCCACAAACAGGCTTGGTTCGAGGGTCACCATACATTCTTTTGTCTGCACAGGTATGTTTTTTTAGAGTGAATCTAATTATATACTTCAGATTCAACATTGATACAATCTGAACATTGATACGGTAGGTAGAGTTGAAGGATGCTTAAAACACCTTATCTTTTCTTTTGCTGAAAGGCTGAGTGTTTGAGTTCCCTTTTAATATCCACCTCTATATACCAGCATGTGTTCTCTGTGATAGACTCCTCTATATACCACAGATGACTCCTCTATATACCCGCCTCTGTTCTATGTGATGACCTCTTTGGCTGTTGTCCAGAGGATATGCAGGTTATGTAATAAAAAATTTCTTTACTTCCAAATAGCTACCGATGTTTGAGAAGCTCCTCCGCTGATAATAACCCCTGATATTGGCTGTTGTCTAGAGGATATGAAGGATATGTAAAAAAAAATTTTTTTACTTCCAAATAGCTCGACACCCCTGCCGATGTCTGAGAAGCTCGTCTGTTGATAATAACCCCTGATATCTGATAAATACACATGATATCCGATAAATATAGAAAATTACAGGCATGAGATTAGATAGCACTCACCGCCAGTGGGATGAGGGATAACCCTGATATCCGATAAACACAGATAAATACAGTTGCAGGGGCAGCCGCAGGACATTAGATAGCACTCACCACCGGTGGGATGAGGGATGTGGAAACCCTAGCTTCCAGGCTGAGGTGATTTTTGAAATAAAGCATAAGTTTTGTGATTTTTGAAATAAAGCATAAGTTTTGTTATCAAATGAAAACATTTACCCTAAGGTGAAATAACATTTATTGTTTTCTTTAATGCTAATATTAGTTTCAAACCGTTTCAAAATGTTTTAGATGCGAAGTAAATGGCTAAACATAATATATAGTTTTGCGTAGTTTTGCCTCCCTGCCTCGGGAAGAGGCCATTATACGATGGTCAAATCATATGTACTTTGAAAACTTTGCATATATGTGGTCTGGAAGACTAACAAACACTTGAATTAACAAACACACGAATTACTCGATTTAGCATCGCCAATCGATTACTATAGTCCCATGCCATCCCTAGATGGCAGGGACTAAAAAAATAAAATTCCTGCAAATTACATTGCAATTAAAGTCTACGGATGACACTGATTCCTTTGGATATGAAATAAAGGCAAGGTTTGAGTGGGCTTATACATGAGATTCCATACATTTATAATGATAATGAACCTATAGCGCCTATATTGGGGTAAGAAAATATGGTTTATACGTTGGATGAAATGAATAGACAACAAATTGTACCTCCACGTAGACACTTGAATTATAAAATCCATGTAATAAGTATAACGAGAAGAATCATATTCGTGGAATCTTTGTTTGTCACGTCATACAATTTGTGTTGATTATAGGTTTGCTCACTCTACTAGTTTTCTTAGTTTTCTTGGTTCAAAGAGAGGACTTTTTTTAAAGAAGAATAAATGATAATAATTATGCCGTAAGGCATTTCTCACTGAAATCCATCCCCCTTTTTGCCTGCCTATCATCCTTGGACACCGTACGATTAGATGTTAGATGATTACAAACACTTGAACCATCGATCAGCGTTAGATCGGAGGATGCGGAGTCCAGCGCCTTCTGAATCTTGTAATTCCCTATTCAATTCCCGGATCTGCGCCATGAATCCACTCTCAAGTGCCACCATGGCGACTCGATCCCAGGGAACTTTCTTGGCGGTCTCGGAGCAAGACCAACAACCAGTCTTTGGTAATGGGGCCTCCCAGGCTGAGCTGAACGCGGTGCATTCTATGAAAAAGGGCAGGAACCATGGTGCGCAACACCATTCTGATGTTCTCAACCTTGTTCAGCAAGTCCTCCGATGCGTAAGCCAGCCCGCCCCTGCGGTAATAATTCTTCTCCGACGTCGCAGGTTCGAGACTGAGGCGGTCCAGGTAATGCGCGACGAGGCCGTGGAAGAGATTGATGAAAAGCGTGCAGT
The DNA here is from genome assembly GCA_031772625.1 of Pinus tabuliformis. Taxonomy (NCBI): domain Eukaryota; kingdom Viridiplantae; phylum Streptophyta; class Pinopsida; order Pinales; family Pinaceae; genus Pinus; species Pinus tabuliformis. The sequence goes on along the minus strand of CM062819.1, from coordinate 355,275,751 downwards.
GCCAATCCCCAATCTAGAGGTAGGGTTTCTCCATAGGTGTTCTCCACGCAGGCGTCAAGACTTTCAGCACGTCCTGCCTTGCTGCGCGGTCAAGGGCGTCGTAGTGGGATTCGAAATGGAGACGTAGGCATTTGGTATTTTTTTATCTTTTCTTTGTGACTATACATCTATGTTTCCTAGAAACCCTCTGTTCCATTGAAATAACCTTTGTATGTTTTGTTTTGTTTAGGTAGATCATCATTGACTGGTCTCAGATTTTTTCATAATCCCAGCCACATACAACTACTGAGTCATGTAATTTCTTTCCAAGTTCATCATTCTTGTTTGAACTTCTTGAAGAATTTAATGGGTTTACACAGCATCTAGGTTATCATTTTCTCTGCTTAATTGTATTCATGGTTGCCTAGAGATCCCCTAGGGTTATAGATTACGACAGTGACCAAGGCTTAATTTTAAGCTCTGTACCCAAGTTTTGTTTAATTAATTAAATTACCATTTTTGGATATCAAACAATTGAAATCTTTCAAATCATTATGAGATGATGTTTCTGTTTAGTTTTATGCTAGATCGTTTTTATACAAGTGAAAAATTTCAAATCATTGTGAGATGATGTTTTTGTTTAGTTTTATGTTAGATAGTTTTTATACGAGTGCAAAATTTAGCTAAATATGGTGCGACTACCCAGCATTTTACATTTTACATTTTAACCCCCCAATAAAAACCAAACCCTACACAAACCCACTTCATGGATTTGAAAGACTCTTATTAACTCCACTAAATCTATGCATTATTATATCGGACACAAGTAAAAACTCATTAAATAATGAAATGGATTGCAAACTAGTAAACCTCTGTCTCCTTATATCCATCCCACACTATATTGAATCTGAATCCCCTATAATGATTGTGCAAAGTGGGAACAACATTCATAGGTTTGTTTTTTGGTGTTCATTATCACATTTCTTTTTGTTTTTCCTTCTTGAATAGCTTTGATATGGAAATGAAGGTTGTGCATACACTGACTGGGAGTCTTGATTGGGATATAAGTGCTTTACATTCTCCTCATCCCCTACGACATGAATCCTTCATATCTGAATGCTGAGAACAATCTCGAACCCATTCTGGCATCATGTTTATTGGTGGCAGCATTTTGATGAAGTTGCTTATAGCCCATTCTGTGAATAACCCATTCCAAATCAATAGTTGTCATCACATGAAACAATCTAAAAAGGTATCTATCTTTATGAATAAGAGAAAATGAAATATATTTAAAAACCCAACAGATCTTTTTTTTAACTAATTAGGGAACTAAAACTAACATAAAATCATCAAGAAATCTAAGTCCATATGATCAAAAGGCATATCCCAAATTAAAGAAAATTTCCCACAGTAAACGGAGGTATAATTCAAAAGGTTTTTTTTTTAACTCTAAAACAAAATTGCAAACTAGTAAAACCTCTGTCTCCCCCTATCCATTCCCACACTATATTGAATCTGAATCCCCTGTAATGACTGTGCAAAGTGGGAACAACATTCACAGGTTTGTTTGTTGGTGCTTATTGTCACATTTGTTTCTGTTTTTCCTTCTTGAATAGCTTTGATATGGAAATGAAGGTTGTGCATACACTAACTACGAATCTTGATTGGGATATAAGTGTTTTACATTCTCGTCGTCCCCTATGACATGAATCCTTCATATCCGAAAACTGAGAACAATCTCGAACCCATTATGGCAGCATGTTTATTGGTGTTGGCATTTTGATGAAGTTGCTCATAGCCCATTTTGTGAATAACCCATTCCAACTCAATAGTTCTCATCACATGAAACAATCTAAAAAGCTCCCTATCTTTATGAATAAGAGAAAACAAAATATATTTAAAAACCCAGCTGATTTTTTTTAACTAATTAGGGAATTGAAACTAACATAAATTTATCATCAAGAAATCTAAGTCCATATGGTCAAAAGGCATATCCCAAATTAAAGAAAAGTCCCCGCGGTAAAAGGAGGTATAATTCAAAAATGGCAGCATGTTTATTGGTGTCAGCATTTTGATGAAGTTGCTCATAGCTCATTATGTGAATAACACATTCCAACTCAATAGTTCTCATCACATGAAACAATCTAAAAAGGTCTCTGTCTTTATGAATAAGAGAAAATGAAATATATTTAAAACCCAGCTGATTTTTTTTTTAACTAATTAGGGAATTGAAACTAACATAAATTTATCATCAAGAAATCTAAGTCCATATGGTCAAAAGGCATATCCCAAATTAAAGAAAGGTTCCCGCGGTAAAAGGAGGTATAATTCAAAAAAAAAATTGACTCTAAAAAAATCCTAGGACATAGTTTACCAACTCCCCTTTCAAACTTCACTATCCTCCATTTCAATAGAGGGAAACTAGAAGCCCCCTCTATTCCAACGTACAGTAAGATAAAAATAAGGTTTCCTTATATACTTTTTAGTCAAAAGATTGAGGCGATAGATGCCAAATGGTTAAAATCTTAAGGTGATGGATGTTAAATGGGTGATGCACTTTGTTGTTTATGAACATAGCTGGGTTGGTTCTATTTTTCTCCTTGAAGTTGATATTTAGTAGTTCTAATTTTTTACCTCCAATAGAAAACATTTTAGATAATTAGTTGAAATGTTTGGTATTGAAAATTTAAAATTTTACATATGATATATGTTTATAGCCTATTTTTTGTAGGTAACACAAGAGTGGCCAGCTGGTGTGAAATTTGAATCCACTGATGAAGAGCTCGTAAAATATTTATGAGCAAAATTTGGAACTGGAAATACACAGCCTTACCCATTCATTGGCAAATTCATTTTGACATTGGAAGAAGAAATGTGATTTTCTCTACACACCAAAGGAATATACCAGGTTATTATTGGCCACTTCTCAATTAATATTGTTTTTCTGTTTATATAGGGAATGTGGATTATAAGCTCTTTCGTAAATTGAGATAGTTATCTGTAATTAGATGGTGCTATCCCATTATCTACTACAAATACAAATATTATGTCATGGGAAAAAGGTGGCAGCCATCAACAATAATGGGACTGGTAAAATGAAGATGATGAAAATGCAAGTATTAACTTTCAAGGAAGTGAGAACCTCAAACTTTTCAACAAATAGTGGAACTGGTAGAAATGGAAATGATGGTGATCCAAGCATCAACCAAAAGACGTGAGAACTTGGACTTTTCAACATATAAAGATGTCAGGTTTAACTCTTCAATTTTTGGACGTAATCACAATTTACAGACAAATTCCAAGCATGCTTGTTGTGAACTCTAAAAGGATTCAAAACTAATAGCCCTAAGTGATTCAGAGGAAGAAAATGTGGACGATGTAAACACTGGTTAATCTATTGTTTATTTTTTTCAAAGTGTATAATATCGTTGAATTTTCATTCTCATGAAGCTTTCCAGGAAGCATCGCAGTTTGATTATAATGGTATTCCCTTCATTCATCCTCATTCTATTGGATTCTTTTATGAAGTGATTTCGCTCATTCATCCTCATTTTAATGGATTCTTTTATCAACTCTCCAATTGGTTATATTGGTGTTATTAGTGCTGAGTTCAATTTTTCAAATTGGTCATCACCCCGTAAAAATGCACCATTTCATTTCAGGAAGCTCAGAGTGTGCATCTCTAGTACATCAAACACCTGTCATGCTTAGCGTGTGCATCTGTAGGTTTTTGGTTTGCTTCACAGTGGTAGGAGAACATAAGGGTTGGACCAACAAGTGGTGATTTTTAGGTTGTTGAGCTTGTTGGTGATTTGAGTAACTCACTGATAATATATGTCCTATACAGTTCCTTCTTCCACCCCAACCTGCACAAGAATCTGTTCAAGCTCATTATGCAACTTGGTTTTAAGGAACTTGTTGGAACTTGTAGGCACAAGGAGTAGACAATATAGTCTACACCTGGGGAGATGGACTTCACTCATTCTATGTATTGGGTGGCAGCATTCAGCATCAACTTTTCCTCTGGTCTTGCATGCCCATAAAGAATTACCCAAGTTGTTATTTTATGATTTATTTTAAAATTAATTTCCTTATGGTGTTTGTGGGTAAGAGATAACCGATTTTTAATGACAATCGATGCTGCAATGCAAGTGCTGCAGGGATAACAGTTTTGAATTTTTTCCCTGCTGTAATGCAAGTGCTGCTTAACTTCATAATGGAAGCATGTTTTTATCATGGCAAATAAATTAATGGAAGCATGTTTTTATCATGGCAAATAAATTAAGGAAGCATAAGTAAATTTTTTATAGACTCAAGGGCAAATCTCAACAAACCCAAACCTAAATGTCAATTCTCAACAAACCTAAATGCACAAGCATGAATGGAGACTCGTTACTCATGTAGTGAGCCCTTGCAAGTGAAAAACGACTTTAACAAATTGGAAAAAAATTATTCTGACCTGGTGAAACTTCGGAGTTATATGTAACTCAGAACTTAGGATACAAGTAACATGGACTTAGAATGTAAAAATGGTGTAGATGTTGAGGTCCGGCCCTCTCAAAGCAACTGGGAGACAAGTTTTGTCCTTTTACTGTTATGTCATTCTACAACTTAAACATAAAATCCATTCAGAAACTGCAATCCATGTTAACAAAAACGTTTGTCGGTATTATGGCTTTCATGTTTGTATATGTGTGTTTGTCTAGGTTCTTTTACCAACTATTTCTTCTTTATAGATACATTTTTGTGGACCAGTACTCCCACAGGCTTCTCCCAATCTCTATGTGTACAGTAACCAGTGCTCAAGTGGACCAATACTCCTGATCAAAGCTAGCTCCAGTGGACTAGTACATACATGTCAATCTCCATATTCGAATGGACCAATACATTTATTTCTCCTTTCCAGCCAGCCAACATCCAACTATTTATCCAACAAAATCCAACCATTTTGGTGTTGGTCAACCAATTATTAATAAATCACCATGCCATTTTTCTATCAAAAAAACAGCTAAGTCCCACCAATCTCTTTCGAAGTAACACATTTTCATGTTCGAATATCTCGTATTAATGGAATGATACTGCCGCACAAAGGCGAAAAAAAGCTTCGAACAACTACTTTGAGACACTTTTTTGGGCCTGTTTCTACACAAACATTTCAAAAGCCTAGAGCAAATCTTCTGCTTCTGCTTCTTCAAATTAAATAGAGCAAAAAGAAGATTTCATTTGCCTGAACTTTCTTTCCCATCTTCCTAATGGGAAGTGGCTTGTTGCCTAGAATTGAGCATTCTAGGTTTAGTCCCTTTGAAACAATGAATGGCTTTTTGCAGATGGGGTTTTTGAGTTCATTTTTGTGATCAAGTTGGAAAATTTATCTTTGCCTAACATCCATTTTAGGGAGTGTAGTGTCAAACGCAAAAGAGGGGAGTTTTTGTCTGCCTACTGTTTCCTTGAGGGAGTGTCAGAAGCAAAAATACTTGGATTGTAGAAAAGAAACAAAAAAATCTAAATTATAGAAACAGTTGTATACAACTCCAGCTCTAGGGTTCAGAGATTAAAATAAAACTTTTTAACTTCTTGTTGCTTAAAAGCTACGGGGTTCAAATGGATTAGTATTGATTTTGGTGATTTTAATTAAATTAATATTATATGATGTTAATGAGTAAATGGTTATCTTTCTTTTACATTATATTTTAGATCTCAGCTATTTTTTCATAATCCAGCACATTTTTTATTCAGTTCCATTATAAATTTGAGTCCGTAGTAAAATCCATTTCATTTCAGATTGGTTTGGAAATTTAATGCTCTGGTAAATAATTGTTTATTTTACCTTAATCACATTATGGAGGCTCTTTACCATTAAAGAGAATTAGTGCCCTAGTTCATGACTGCACAGGATGAAAGACTCAGAATAACATCTGAAATTCTTAATAGTATGGAAATAATCAAACTACAAGCATGGGAAGAAAAATTTAAGGAGCTGATAGAAAATCTCTGAGCTGTGGAGTTCAAATGGTTGTCTTTAGCACAGTTTAATAGAACATATGGTACCATACTCTACTGCATGTCACCCATCATTACTGCATCTATATTTTTTGTCAGGTGTGCTATCATAGGGGATCCACCGTTAACTGCCACAACCATATTTACAGTGCTTGCAACATTTCGTGTGATATAAGATCCAGTGAGAAAGCTACCTGAAGTTTTGGCTATATTAATTCAGGTTAAAGTCTCCTTAAATCGTCTGGACAAGTTCTTACAAGATGATGAGCTGAGACCAGATTCTTTTGTGAGCAAAGCACTTGTCGGATCCCAGTATACCATCGAAATTCATCAATCCATACTCAGCTAGGATCCAGAATCTTCATTGACAAAGCCAACATTGAAGGGAATAAATCTGCACATTAAAACTGGAGAAAAGGTAGCAATTTGTGGCTTAGTGGGATCAGGGAAATCTGCTCTGCTATATACAATTCTTGGATAAATCCCAAAAATTTCAAGAGAGGTAAGTTGAACATTAACTACTCTTCTTGAGCAAAAGTAACCATTTCATAGTTGAACAAGATTGTAGATGTGGCTTTTATTCTTTCTATATACATAAATTCTTCCATAAACGTTTTGATTGGACTATATGTAGGTTGAAGTATATGGAAATGTTGCCTACGTGACACAAACAACTTGGATTCAGAGTGGTACTGTCAGAGATAACATACTCTATGGGAAACCAATGGACAAAATTCAATACAAGAAGGCAATTAAAGCTTGTGCATAAGACAAGGATATAGAGAGTTTTGCTCATGGAGATATGACAGAGATTGGGGAGAGAGGATTGAATATGAGTGGAGGACAAAAACAGAGGATTTAGTTGGATAGAGCAGTATATAACGATGCTGACATTTGTCTATTGGATGATCCCTTCAATGCAGTCGATGCTCATACAACTTCAACTCTATCAAATAAGGAGGAGACATTACATAAGAGAGACTCCAAGACTTGCTAATATTGCTTATCATAGTATGAAAAATCTTGTTTAACTCTGTATCAGATCTATAAAGATCTTAGAATGAGATCCAGACATATTAATGTGAAAATTTCTGTGCAGATTAGATATAAAAGATTTGAGTTTTGGGTTATCAAAGCTATAGATTGAGAACTACATGGATTGCTTGATAGGATGGCTGGTTTGATTTGTATATCAGGATTGCTAGCTTCTTTGTGGTGGTAGTGTGAGATCAATTGGGAATTGCTATTCGTTTCATACTTCAAGAGGGAAATGAATTTCCCAATGATGGTGATGATGAAGGAACCCAGCAAAAGCACAGAGAATAGCATAGTGGATGGAATAAAAAAATCAAATGTGTAAATACAAATAACACACCCTACAAAGTGATGTCTTCTTGAATATTGATCAATATGAATGATTTTCCTTTCATAGTTCTTGTGTTTTGATTCTTTATGAATAGGAATTGATTCATTCAACTAAAATTGGTATTGTTGATTTTGATGCCACTTTTGTTCTCCAACTTGATGATTGGGTGTTGTGTCGAATTTACAAGAAAAATGGTCATTCTCAGAGAGTACAAGGGGTAGAACGAGATGAATCACCAAGTGCAAATGAAGTGATGGCTTCTTTGCCTGATATTGATGAGCAAAACAAACTGCAACTGCCCAAAATTGCCTCTTTCAATGGCTTGTTGGAGAGTGACGATCCTTTCATAAATGGTTTTTTAAACGATGAAGCCATGGATGGCAATGGAAACAACAACAGACTACCTCAAGTCTAGTCCTCCAACCTCTCTCACAACAATTTCACCAATAACAATGACAACAATCGCGATTTCCGATATGAAGTTGTCCCAAAACAAGAAGAATTAGTAGTGGAGAATGACAACAAATTCAATTCTCTCAAGAGGACCCTCTCCTTAACATATGGGGACGATGAAACCAACCCTGCAAAGAGATTCAACAACATGCAGAACAACTACAGGTACAACGTCAACAATAATTTTTCAGCCTTGCTTAATTCAATGCAGCCCAATCAAACTTTCCAACAGCATAACTTCCTAAGCGCATTGAATGACAGTCAACAAAATTTCAAAGTTCCCTACATTCAAAACATTCATTGGACCACCTAAGAAAACAGAAAAATAAATTCAACAACTGCAAAGCCATTGACGTTTGACACACAGACAATATATCTAGGATAGTGATTTGATCTTTATCGAGTTTAAATGTCATAAAAATAATGTATGAAACAACTAAATTCCCCCATTTCACAATTAGTATAACAACACATGCATGAACACCATAGCATTAGAAAAACTAGCATGCCATAAATTGGGCAATGGAATAAAAACATACAAGATAGTCTTCATCCCTCCTGATCAGATTGACATGTACTGGAACCCTCCTATCTGCTGGCTCCAATTCTTTAGGGCATTCAGACTTCTAGATACTCTACAAAAAAACAATTCAATGCCTATAAAAAAAATTACAGTGTAGCATGAAAATCAAATTATGCTTGTTTAAACTGACATAATATGCAGCTTTCATCATAAAAATAAAAATGCTAGAACATACTACTTGGCACGGCATTACCATTTAGAATAACCATAATTGTCCAAAAGACATAATTGGCACAAATGCCGCTTGAATGAAAATAACACTGAAGCACAATTCCCATTCTAAAATCTAATTTCTGCATCCCTGTAATAAAAGTGCCATCATAAAGAATGCTTCAAGATAGGTCTACAATTAGCTAAGTAATTGGACCGTTGAGAGGCCATGATGGATGAAAGTTGTATATATTATTATTCTCCAAGGACCACGAAGCTAACTGAAATCCATTTTTATATGATTTGTGACACAGGTAGACTTAGTCAATATTACCATACCAGCTGACAATAGAGTTTCAGATAACAATGTCATATGGTTTAAGGTCTTCATATCACACCAGAGTTTGAATTGAACATTGAGGCTTATGATAAATACAACAATCTCTATCTTCGCACATTGTTTGATTTCTCCACTGGATTTAGTTTTGCAAGGATCATAAAAACAATGTATGAAACAACTAAATTCCCCCATTTTACAATTAGTATAACAGCACATGCATGAACACCATAACCTTAGAAAAACTAGCATGCCATGAATTGGACAATGGAATGAAAACATACAAGACAGTCTTCATCCCTCCTGATCAAATTGACATGTACTGGAACCCTCTTGTTTGCTGGCTCTAATTTTTTAGGGCATTTAGACTTCTGGATACTCTGCAGAAAAACAATTCAATGCCTATGAAAAAAATTGCAGTGTAACATGAAAATCAGATTATGCCTATGAAAAAAATTGCAGTGTACCATGAAAATTAGATTATGCTTGTTTAAACTGACATAATATGCAGGTTTCATCATAAAAATAAAAATTCTATCACATACTACTTGACACAGCATTACCATTTAGAATAACCATAATTGTCCAAAAGACATAACTGGCACAAATGCCGCTTGAACGAAAATAACGTTGAAGCACAATTCCCATTCTAAAATATAATTTCTACATCCCTGTAATAAAAGTGGCATCATATAGAATGTTTCAAGATAGGTCTACAATTAGCTAAGTAATTGGACTGTTGAGAGGCCATGATGGATGAAAGTTGTATATATTATTATTCTCCAAGGACCACGGAGCTAACTGAAATCCATTTTATATGATTTGTGACACAAGCAGAGTTAGTCAATATTACCATACTAGGAGTAATGAGCAAGAGATGTCTCTGTGTGTGATGTTGCCATGGAATATAATAGGCATAGGAACATTTACCATACTAGGAGTAATGAGCAAGAGATGTCTCTGTGTGCGATGTTGCCATGGAATATAATAGGCATAGGAACAGTGTGGGCTGGAGGACAATACATAGCTCCTTCATGAGCCCAAGCATTTGTTTTCACCTCCTTATCAACCTCCTGTGGCTTCTCTGCGTCATAAGGAATATATCCTCGCAGGGATTCAATTCATCACAATGTGATATGGTTTAAGGTCTTGATATTTCTAGGCAAATACATTAGAATTTTGTTTGAAAAGATTAACATACCCTTCCTTGAAATTTTGTATATCGATATGGATACCCAGTTGTTGTTCCGTGAATTCATTTGTTTAACTTCACCTTCAACTAGGAAATCTTTAAGGTATCTAAACAAATTCAATGGATATTTATGACTACTTTTATTCCATTTCATAGCCACTTTAACCCCCGAATAGGGTTTTCGGCATGGCTTCCTCAATTCAAACTCATTATCATCCACCCTTGCTTTCAAAAAAGCCCATTCACATTTCAATATTCTTCCACACACTATGCCTTACAGCGTTTCCTTTGCAACATTAGGTGCAAATGATAGTTATATATGGTCGAGTAAGAATATATATAAATAAATAAGGAAAAAAATTAGTTTAATAATAGATTTATTATTATTTTATGTTTTTAGTAAGAGTAAAGTTGTTTATCATTTTTGTTAGGCCAAGTGATCCACTCCAGCATGAATATTTTAGTTATGCATATTTCAATGTAAAATTTTTAAAAAATTTTAAATTTTTATTATATAATTTTTGGGTTTTAATATTATAGTTTTTTATCAAAATTATATTACTGAAATCACTATTATTTACTTAATAATTTTAACATTTTCATTTCATTTCTGAAAATATATTTTAATATCTCAATTTTTAATCTTAATTAATAAATTTTAAATTACAAATTTTCATCTCTTAACTATATTTTTATTATTACTATTAATGTTAGAATTATTATTAGTACTATTAAACAACACTTAGGTTAGAATTATCTAGATCTACATAGGTACTCTTCCTTCTCTCATTATTACTATTAAACAACAATTATGTTAGAATTATCTAGATCTACATAGGTACTCTTCCTTCTCTCATGTATGCACACTTTCTCGCACAGAGCAACCATCACCTCTTTCTACCCCAATAATTCCCTGTTAGAGAAACTGACAAAAAAAAAAAATCGAAGAGACAAATGATAACGCAATCATGTCCTATGTAAAACCTACCAACATCATGGACTTAATTAAAATGTATAATTTCATGGAATGATTTGTTACACCTTATCAATAATGAAAACAAACAAGGTTACGAAAATATTTAAGGTGACCCTTCAGGATGGATAATGAAAACAAACAAGGTTAATAAAATCTTTAAAGTGACCCGGATGGATAAAGAAGAGATATAAATTAAATAGTTAAGTTTGAAATGGAACAAACCATATTTTCCCATAAATGAAATGCAATGCATTCAATTGTGTATGTTTTTCTTCATCTTGAGACGAGTCATTTACCACAAGTCTTCCATACACCAACCAAATATTACTTTTTTCAACGAAAATCCAGCTAACTACTATGTTTTTCAACGAATCAAATTTCGAAAGGATATGTTTGAATGATAGTTTTTATTTTTTCTTTTACTTATAAATAGTAGATATTAGTGTTTGTTTGTTTAGTTTAGTTTGTTTTTTGGTAATTAATTAATGATCATAGGGATGTGAGTTTTTTTTTTAAATATTTTGAATTTTTGTTTCTGAAATTTTGTGAGTGGATATTAGATTAGAATTGTTAAGATATTGGGTTTTTCCAAAAATATTTTTAGTTAATTAGAGAAGTTCCAGTCTCTTTATTTTATTCATTTGATAGACAAATGCATAACTTAGTTTAAATGAGTTTGACTTTGGGTAAAATGATAGCATAACATCTTTATTTAAGAGGATGTTATCCTTTGTGGCATAATGAATAGCCTATTGGGTGCACACAATAAAGGACTCTGTTACTTGATTAAAAAAGCTATCTAGTAAGGATGAATAGTTTAGTTTTAGGAGACCCTTTGAGGATGTTATCTTTTGTGGCATAATGAATAGCCCATTGGGTGCACATAATATAGGAGACCTATTTGCAAAGGAAGATGAGTGCTAGGGACTTAGAGGAGGGAAATTATCCCTAAGAGAATAAGACCATGTGAAAAATGCCTTGGAAGATTGATACTTGAATTGTGCATGTTGGGGTCTATGAGCATCCTTTATGGACTTTTCTATGGTCCTAGAAATGTATGTTGAGAAGTATTGGAGCATGTATGTAATTGAAACATATGTTGAAGAGAATTGAATACAAGATAGCATGAGGCACATAGCTAGAAGAGTAACACATAGTGCACTGACTTGGAAGATGGGTGTTGGACACAAGGGGAATCATACTTGGAGGGCATGCCACCTTGAAGATGAGTAAAACCTTAGTGTGACACTGGTCATTCTTGGATTGTAAGAGTTATCATGTGGATTTTCCTTATCTACTTAGATATAGGGTCACTAATTATTATTTACTTAGATATAGGTTTACTAATTAATGTGGACATAATTCATGTTTTATGTTGTCATCCCTGGTTATTCTATATAAATAGAAAAGAAAACTATTCAATGTCTTAATAGGGTCACTAATTATTATTTACTTAGATATAGGGTTACTAATTAATGTGGACATATTTCATGTTTTTTTGTTGCCATCCCTGCCTATTCTATATAAATAGAGAAGAAAACTATTCAATGTCTTAATGTCTCTTAATGTAATCATTATTGAACTAAGGGGTACTCTCCAACCTAGTATGGAAGAGATGATGTAATGTAGTTTCCTATTGTGTTATGTTTTCTAAATATTTTGACTTTGTCAAATTACATAAAAAGTAAAATTAAATTAAAAAATAAAATAAGATAAACAAATTAAACTTATTAATTAAAACATTTTAACTCAATAAAACTACATAAAAATAAAAATAAAAGTAAAATAAAATATATAAAAGAATGTCATATCAACTAAATATTAGTTTTTTTGGGACATACAAGGTCTTTCTCACGGTATTCTTAACCCAAGATCTTTTCCCATGGTATTCCTGTCTAATGTAGCCTATTTAAAGACATTAAATTTGAATGAATTATCCTCTATTCCAGAAAGATTTTGTTTGGAATTTTAATGTTATTTCTCTCCACTATATACACATCACATCCAAAATAAGCTATGTAAATAATATACCATGTTTATTCCATACCGGAATGAAATCCTATTAGTAGAATTTAACCACTTATTTTACCATATTTATTCCATACTAAGATCAAATTTTATTAGTAGTTTTTAACCACTTGTTATACTATGTTTATTCTATTTTGTTTGGAATTTTAATGCTATTTATATCTACTATATGCACATCACATCCAAAATAAGTTAGGTAAATAATATACCATGTTTATTCCATACCGGAATCAAATTTTATTAGTAATTTTTAACCACTTATTATACTATATTTATTCCATACTAAGATCAAATTTTATTAATAGTTTTTAACCACTTATTATATCATGTTTATTCCATACTAGGATATCATGTTTATTCCATACTAGATCAAATACTAGAATATCATGTTTATTCCATACTAGATCAAATTCGATTAGTAGTTTTTAACCACTCATCAACATTTTAAGGTTCAACAATAAAATCATTTCTATTAAGCCCTTTATTATTATTTATTACTGGGATATGCATCTATAAAACAAACTTAATCTAATATAAAATAAACATTCTCTTTATTAGTGTGGAATAATAAAATTATTTAAGTCTTTTTCATTTCCTTTTTATCATTACGATTGACATTTACTATTGTTAACATATATAAGTTGGTGTGAGAATAATATATATTTAAGTTGGTGTGAGAATGATATATATTTTGGAAAATCACAGGATGATAGAGTATCGTTGGTGTGGTCTATGGGGGAAACACAAATTTTTGAATCCCATCACTTTCTTGCTTTATCTCTTCCCATGCAGTAATCACAGTAATTTCATGAATGGGTTTTGGCCATCTGTAAGCAATTTAAAGTTAAAGAATAAAATTACTTATATTAAACTTTTTTCTTGGCTCCATTTAATATAAACTAAATAGCTTCTTACTTTTTTAAAGTTAAAGAATAAAATTACTTATATTAAACTTTTTTCTTGGCTCCATTTAATATAAACTAAATAGCTTCTTACTTTGCTTTGTCTTTTAGATTGTTATTTATTATTTGGTAATATGATTTGAGTTAATATAAATTAAATAATCTTTTTATTATTGGGATGGGAAGGATTAAGTTAAAAGAGCTACGAATTCAAATTCAATTATAATTCAAATTCAATTATTTTTAAATTTTAATTGTGAGGTTATAAGATGGAGTTTGGTATTCAAAAAAATTCGGTTTATTATATTATAATTTATATTTTTTTAATAAAAAGTGTATCTTTTTATGGAGCCGAGAAGCTCATACTAGGTTCATTTTACAACCCAGTATGAGGGGATGTGTAAGTTGGTGCCCCTTTAAAGTAAAAATAATAAATAAAAATTATGTTCTAAATAGAAGAATAAAGTCGGCTATAATTAAAAAAAATGAATATGTTGTTAAGTAATGAGAAGTAAAAAAAAGTGTGAAAGAAATGTTTAAATCTTATACTTTTTAAATAAACTATTTGAATATCTATTTTAATTAATCTATGTCATTATCAACTTTATATATATATATATATATATTATCAACTTTATATATATATATATATATATATATATATATATATATATATATATATATATAATATGATGATGATGATGGTTAGCGTCCACAGAGTATATATATGTGTGTGTGAGAGAACTAATTTTAATTAAATTTTTATGGTTAAATTTTTTACTTAGTCCTATATATATTCTATTTAACATTCAAAAATACAATTTAAACAACAAAAAATAATACATTGTATTTTGCATTCTAAAAAATTACACTTGAAGAAATTTAATCTCTCTCAACTCATATTAGATTTGTATTTTAGATAAATCTATAATAATAATTTATATACGAAAATTAGTATTATATATAAAATTTAATATTTTATAATAATAATTTTATTTTGAAAATTAGTTTTAAAATAATATTTATATCTCAAAAATTTTAACATTTGAGTTAAGATGGATTTAAATCAACAATAACCTTATAATTTTCTTGAAAATTTCTAATAGAAATAAAAACGGAGTTTGTAATGTATTTGAAATGGGAGAAAAAGTTGAATGTTAATGTTGAGGATGAACTTGGACTTTAACACTTGCGAGGTATAAGAGAAGTAAACATCAGGTTTATGTGGTGTAAACACTAAAAAGGAAGCATGGACAAATAATGAGATGATTAACTCAATTATTTCGTGGCATTTATAGATTAATGTGCATTCTCAAAAATTCTATCAAAATTCAAAATCAATCTGCATTAGGCATCAGGGAGCTAACCCATGTTCGTCAACCCCACATGTACTCCGTTAAACGACTTGTGGCATTGAAAAGGAAACGAGGTCGGTTCACTTACCAATTACACCCGACAAGCCCATATGGGCATGCTTTTGCTCCAATCCACACTACTAACCGCTGTTCGTCAACCCCACATGTACTCCGTTAAACGACTTGTGCCATTGAAAAGGAAACGAGGTCCGTTCACTAACCAATTACACCCGACAAGCCCATATGGCCATGCTTTTGCTCCAATCCACACTACGCAGTGTGATTTTGGGATGCATTTTAGATTAGTATAGATTTATTTTAAATAAAGATCTAGGATTTAATTTTTCCAGCTGTAAATTTTTTTTATATTAATATGAACAAAAATTTATTTTTTATTTTGATGATGGACATAAAATTACATATAATCAGCCTAAGTCAATAATACTAAATCCACTTGTTAAAAAAATCAATTTAAACATTGAAAAATTTCTACCAAATTCCAAGGAAAATTTTGTGGGAGCCTCGTTAGACAACGGCCATCGATTGATGATAATACCGCCGCCTCTACTGTCGGCCCGGGTGCAAATCCGTCTTGTAGAGTTCAGGTCAGACTGCGGTGGCTGCCCGCTGGCCCAATAGCACAAGTGAAACGAGAGTGAGCAGACAGTGGGGGTCGTTTTCAGAAGTCCCATTGGTGGTCACATTCCCAAAGTAGCCGTTTGCAACTCGCAACATTTGTTTGAGATGTTGACGAAGTGAAATCTGTGACATGTATTCTTCGTTTGAATAACAACCACTTGCACCTTTTTACGACATAGAACTCCGGAGCAGGCCTGTAATTTGACGTCGCACAGGAAGTATTTTGGATTTCAGAACGTATTTGACCGTTGTTGAAAAATTTTCACCTTCAAATCAAGGAATGCACTCTTGAAGAAAGTTTATGAGCTCTGTGCTTTTTTTCCTTGCCCAGGAATGAGCCACTGAAGAAAGCTTATGAGCTCTGGGTGTTTTGGGATGCTAAAGTGGTATTTATAATCTTCTCCCCAATAGGGAAGTTATATGAATTCACCATTAGGGAAGTTATACGAATTCACCAATGTGACTCGATGAGTATTTTCCTTAACTATTAGATTTCTCTCCTGCATAATTCTTTGGAATATTTTACTTCCCTTTTATTCGCTAGACTGTATTTCCCTAGACCAAATGTTTGATTTCTCTTATTATTATTTTTCAGCCTCTATTTACATAGAGTAATGAAAGCATTTCAGGGATAACTATAAAGGGATCTACTCTTGGAAAGTCTCAGCGATTATTTTGGATATAACATGAATACGCAGTTAGATACATGTTTGATTATCATTAGATATACTTTTT
Source organism: Pinus tabuliformis (assembly GCA_031772625.1). NCBI lineage: Eukaryota > Viridiplantae > Streptophyta > Pinopsida > Pinales > Pinaceae > Pinus > Pinus tabuliformis. Next base: position 355,259,056 of record CM062819.1, on the reverse strand, counting down.
ATTATTGTTTCACATTTCCACATAAATGATTCATCGTTCTTTCATGTTGAACTGCACTGAAAATAACATGAATACGCAGTTAGATACATGTTTGATTATCATTAGATATACTTTTTATTATTGTTTCACATTTCCACATAAATGATTCATTGTTTCATGTTGAACTGCACTGAAAATAACATGAATACGCAGTTAGATACATGTTTGATTATCATTAGATATACTTTTTATTATTGCTTCACATTTCCACATAAATGATTCATTGTTCTTTCATGTTGAACTGCACAGAAAATTTTCAGCATAGGTCTAGTGTTAACTAGGTCAAAAGCATTAACTTTTATTCTGATTTTGCAAAGATTTAGGTTGATGATAGTTCAGAACTGAAATGTAGTCATTAGGCCAAGTTCCAACAATTTCCATGCCGAAGAAGGCTTTCCTTACCCTAAAACTGGAATACACTTATACTGTAGTTTCAAAGGAATAGAAATTGATAACTCCTTTGTATTTATTTATTTAATTTCTCAACTAACAATGAGTGTAGGGAAAATTTTCAATGCCCTCAACATTTGTGAAAATGAGGTATTTCTCTTAACTGAGGAGAGATTGTAGTTTTTAGTTGGTAGAGGCTGCAGTTTTTAGTTGGCATTCTGCACTTTATGAAATATAATTTGGAAAATGGTCCTTTAATTAAGGAGGTTTACCTTTCCAAATTTACTTAAAACCTAAAACTAAATGCATAAAAAATGAAAAACTTAATAAAATTTTTGTTTGAGGAATCAAAAAAAATTGAAATTCCAGACCTACACTAGAGTATTGATTCCAATGTCATAATTGTGTACACTAGAGTATTGATTCCACTGTCATAATTGTGTAACATCCCAAGGGCGCTAGGCTCAGCCTAGTTCGGGATACAAAAAAGAAGAAAACATCTCGGGGCTAAGAAATATGTGCAAAGCCTTTAAATAATTCTTTTGAACGTGCGACATAAGGCACGTGGAACTGAAACTAAAACTGTGCGAGTAATAAATTATTTATAATTTATAATATATAAAGTAGAGTGAAAGGGTGTTGTTTATGGAGTTGAAACTAAAACTTTGCGAGTAATAATTATTTATATTTTTATAATATATAAAGTAGAGTGAAAGGGTGTTGTTTATGGAGTTGAGTTTCTGTGGAATTTGTGGAAAAAATTGAGGTAAAATTTCGATTTGTGTTATTTAAATTGATTTTTTCACTGTATATATGGATTCAACACCATGAAAAATTTTTAGGGCACTTTTATTGTGCAGGATTTACCCATCAATCTTGTGATTTCAATAAATTCTGGCTGGATTTTAGAAAAATTAAACAGGAAAAATCCACCGGTTATTGTGCAGGATTTACCCATCAATCTTGTGATTTCAATAAATTCTGGCTGGATTTTAGAAAAATTAAACAGGAAAAATCCACCGGAAAAGCTTCCAAAAAGTCACGCTAAATACAACTCCATTGTTTATAAGTAAGATTTTTTGAAAAAAAAATCTGGTTTATTTTCAGATCTAATTTGTTTACAATTATTTGGCAAGGATTCATTGAAATCGCAAGTTGTGTGAACTCTTCACAATCCAAGTGCCCCATGGGTTTTTTGAGGGTGCTTAATCCATATATGCAGTGAAAAAACTAGTTTAAACAACACGAATCAAGATTTGAGCACCAATTTTTTGGCCCACCACAAACTCCAAAAAGTCTCATTAGTGAAACTAATAATTTTTTATACTCCATATAAAACTAAAATGAAACTATGGACTTTAAATAATTTTATTAAATATTCATGTTAATAAAAGAAATTTTTTTTATTGTTAACCATAAATAAAATATATCAATATCGTCTTAACTAAAATAATTTCATATCACCTTGATATAGATAGAGATAAAAAAGAATGATTAGAAGTAAATAAATTCTTTTATATTTCCTAGCATAAGTTATATATGTAATTCATGTAATTATTAATATAATACCAATTTTTTTCAGTGTTGAGTAAAATAATGTGGCACACTCTATCCCCTATCACAAACTATGTGCCAAGGAGGGAGGGGGGAAGGTTAGCCACGCTAATGCTACCCCATGCATTAAATTAAGGGTTTTATGGCCAATTGACCCCATGCATTAAATTAAGGGTTTTATGGCCAATTGACCCCATGCATTTACACAAGTCCAAGAGTTATGATGACCCATAGCATTAAACCGGGACCATTCGCTACCACCTCGTCTCTCTCGTGCAGTTCGTGGCACTATGTAGTTATTTTGACCCCAGCTTATGTGATTTTTCCTCCCTTGCATCTAAACTTGTGGTAAGATAGTTGAGAAATGTCCAGTCCCTCCTCGTCTGACCTTCCATTTTCCTTCTATATTGTTGATTTGACATTTGAAAACTCTCAACTATGTATTAGGTCAATATGGATAGCTTATGCATTTAAGGGTAGCAAGTTTCTTTAGGGCTCGTGGAAATTCATCGCTTCGAAGCTCACTTGTAATATTTTTACCCTACGACCTTTCTAGGTAGTATTTCAGTTTGAGTGTTATGGTTCTTATTATATGGTTCAAGAGGCTAGTTTTGACCTTTTGGTTAGTGGCTATAGACTTTCTCATATTGTGTGGAGTATGTTTGGCATTTCTTTGTCTTAAGGAGGGTTTTCTATTTTATAGAATTGGTTCCAATGCCTCTTTGTATTTCACTCGGATGTATCTATATTTTTCTACCATTGCCTCTAAAACTCTTCACCCTTCTCGCTTCGTGTTGAGTTTCCCCTTAGCCTTCAATCTCACATCCTTTTCCTATCTCATATGTGTAATCTAATTGTGAACCTTTTTCTCCATATGACCATGCCACAACAGTGCATGCGATCAAGGCATGGCTATGGTTGTCGAGGCCCCACTAGCATGCCTCGAGCCTAGTGCCAAGTTTAGTCTACAATGTATCTCTATCACTCGTGCACCTCCTAAAAAACTCAAGACGAAATCTGTTTACTTGAGTCTTTGGTTGTTCATGACAGGAATGCGCACTCTAACTCTAAAATTTAGGTCAATGTTTGAGATTGGATTTTGGACCTTGGACACACTCCGGGCCACATGAATCAATACTTGCAATGCATAACCTTGTATTGGTAAATGAAAACCATGCTAGGTACTTTCATTTAGGTAAAGTAGGAATAAATCGATGAAATCATCATTTACCTCAACAATACCAAGAGGTCCAAAAACATTTTTACTCTTGTTTAGTCATCCTATATAGTCGACTAACTCATATAGAGACACATTTACGTTATGAAAGATAGACCACATTAGGTTTGAGAAAAAAGGATCTCATCCCTGTAACTTCTTTTAAGGATGGATAATAACCCAAGTCCATTTTGATTTTATGTTTTTGATTTATGAATTTATTTTTGCAGTTTTATATGGTTTACAATTATGGCCTATTTCTTATATCCAACTATTATTTTGTAACCTCTATGATTGAATTTGCAGACATATGTCATGGTCTAGATATAGCACTATAGTAGATCTGATATGGTTAATTTTCCTAGAGAGAAGAATTCTGCAATATTGTTACCATCGTGGTTTGATTTCTCTTGTGGTAGACCAAGACAATAAATAGTTTATTTATATATGACTAGATTATGAATCAATTAATGCTAGTAAATTAAGAAAGAAAAGGTACAATCTAATTTCTCTAAGACTGTTCCTTTTATACAATTTCTAAACACATTGTAATTATTAGTTGTTTATGTATTTATTTTGTTTAAATTGCATTGTTTATTATATAAATGGATTCAACATCCTAATTCAGAGAGAGAGAGAGAGAGAGAGAGAGAACTATCATTTGAATGTAAACAATGTGGGTCATTTTAAAATCAACAATAAATGTATATATTATATAAAAGAATTGAAAATGAATTTATTTTATTGTTAAAATACTTGTTTGATTTTCAAAGTGAAGGGTGGGAACACACACATAAAAAGTATTGATCATAAGCCTTGCTTTATCAAGTATTAAGAGGGATCAAATCTATAAGGTTCAAATAGTTCCTCAATTTTGTTGTTTAAAATAGCTTTGCACATCTAGAGATTTGATCATTCTCATATTAATATATTAGAGGTTAGGAACAACTTAGACATCAACTTTAAAATTGATAGATAAAAAATAATATTATTATCATTTTCAATGGAATTTAAATTCCTTTGTAATGACATTTTTTTCCTATTTATTTACATAGATGGAATGATTTCACCAAAACATTACTTATGTATTTGACACAACTTATAAACATATACTCATGTGGTCCATGAATTTTATAGGGTAAACAACATGTGTAGGTAGTTATTTGACATAGACATAAACATATTCTTCCAGTAAAAAATCAACACATTAAATTACATAATTTAGCTCATTATACAGACACTTAAAATTAAGAGAAAGGTAAAATATCTCTCTTTTAACTATTTTTTAGAGTTCGATAAAACAAGGTATTTATACATAAAAAGAAACACCTTGAAATACTACATACATAACTAAATCATGATCATAATGTCATTGTTTTTATATAATTAAAATGTTTGAAGAGGGAAACAATCTATAACCCTAACTAATATGGTCATTTAAGGAAATATGTTAATGTGAAATAAAAATCTGTAAATATAAGAATTTTTCACAATTAATTTTTAACAATTGACACTCCATGCTTTTTAAATTGAGATGATGGATTGATTAGGTACTAAGTCATATACCAATAAGCTATTAGTACTAGCAAGAATAGTGTCCAATAGAACACTTTGTTTCTATAACATATAATCATACCACCGAATTACATACGACAAATGCATATTGATGAAATACAATTTTACCTAAAAACAAAATAGAACAAGTTTATCTTAACTAACTCCTAATTTACTAAATTATCTAACATCCCCAAATAAGAACAACTTGGGATGGTATTTAAGTAATTATAAATGTGACACAATAGGAGAAGGAAGGAGACATTAGATCCTTAGCCCCTTTAATGAAAAATTCTTGAACTCAAAACATAGATTGAAGTTTGGAAATATTTTCTTTTGTAAGATACTTTTTGAAAATTTCTGCAACTTAATCATATGTAGGAAAAAAATCATTTCAAGAACATGATCATGAATGAATTTTTTGGTTAAACACATTTCTAGAATAATTTGTTTTCTATCATGATATTGAAGGAGATATTTAGAATGTTTGATAGTGTTCAAATAGGTTTTGTTTTAAGATCAATGGATTTATACTATATTACTTCGAGAAGAAACTTGAGTGCAATATTGATTCCCTGATATATTCTACTAGTAGGGATGCCAAACTAATAATACATAAGAAAACAAATTCTCCTTATGCGTTACGTCACTCTATGGCTTCATGTTACAGTACATAATTTCTAAACCAACTCAAAAATTACATCGTTGGCATGATGAGGTTGCTCAGATTGTCTGTGCAATTATCACATTCTGGACTGCGGAATAGCTTTGCAAATGGCCCTTGCTCCTCACTCCTGGATACCACATTGTCTTGTAGTTCCCCTCAGCAATGAACTCCCTCTCCACATAACTCTTAACACTAGACCAATGCAAGGTCAAGCCAGTCAAACCACAAGGAATGCACAAGGAACATGACTGTACATTCTCGATCTCATTGCAAACATGCTCACCTCGTCTCACACCACGACTACAGAAAATGCTTGAAACACACACCATCGTTCCTAAATAATGAAATGTCTGCTTCTCAAGGGTTTGAGTTGCCCCTTAGATACTCGACATGAGCCATATTATTCATTACACTACCTTGGAGCCAAGTCCCATACCCTCCTTTCACCCACCCCCATCGGGGTTATAATTAACTTTTATTATTAATATTTAAATTTTGATATTAATTTATTAATTAATTGATATTAATTTGTATTAAAAATATGATAAATGTTACAATTCTACACATAAGTTGAATACACAAAGGCTTGCCAACATGTTGTTTTGTTAATTGACAACATTTTTATAAAATTATTTTAAGATAAAGTTTTATTAAAATATTTTATATATTTATATATAAAAAAACTATAGTATATATGTGTTTGTTTTTTATAATTTCATATAAAAAGATGTATAATATTTTTCCTATTTAATAAAAATGATATATAAAATATTTACCTTTAACAAAAATTTGTAAAATTATTTTAGTACATAACATGAACTTGAAAATATATAGAAAACCAATATAAAGACTTGAAAAATAAAGTAAAGTAAAAACTTTGTCCATAAGATTTTAGATAGATGGAAATTGGGTGCTTTGTTAATTTACTCAATAATACAAAATCACTAATTCAATTTCCAAATGATATATTAAACATATAGATGAACATATAATTCTACCAGACTTGATTATTTTTTTTTTTTTATAAAAACACCAGATTCAACCCTCAACTCAAACACCTTACCTAAAAAGGAGCCAAAAAGAGCAGTGGGAAAGTAGTTTTATGGAGTGGAAGCTCACATGGAAACCACCGATATGAAATCCTTCTCTCATAACATAGAAACCACACGCCGCTGCACCCCAGTTTGGTGTGAAATGAGTAGGAAATTACAGGAGGGGAGAGCTCCAAAAGCGGAAATTGGTGGCAGAGTAGGTATGCTGTGACATAACATTGGTTGAGAAAACGATTGGAGTCTTTGGACATGCAAAGATAACATTGGTTACCACAATCACAGCAGAGTAGGTATGCTGTGACATAACATTGGTTGAGAAAACGATTGGAGTCTTTCTAGATGCGGAGTCGTTCAGAGCTGGAAATCGAACAACTTCAATATGAATGTTGGTGGGAGCCGATCGAGAAATAAAAGGAAGCCGATGGCCCCAGCCGCCCTCGCGCAGGTCATACCTGAATATCAAACCCTAATTTCAAAAACACTCTAACAAATACCGCCCTTTCCAATACTGCCGATAAAATCCCGTGTTTTGGTGTGCCAACCACCGCCTTAGCCTCCTTGGTTTTGTTCCTCGCCATTATTATTTTTAATTTTGTTGACGTGTTTGTGATTTTGTTACTGCTCTGCTTTTTGAAAATTGAATCCAGTACTGACTGGGCTGATATTGGAGGTACAGTCGGTTTTGCACTATATGCTGAAACGGGTGAAATATAGCGACACCGTCCTAGGGCTAAACATGCTAGAAATTTAAATTCTTTTTAAAACATGGTGTGCCCATTTATCACATTAAAGTATTAGACGAAACATTCCTCGTCATTTTGGAATGATATTAAAAAACGAATAATAATTTCCACAGCTGTTTTATGGTGTGCACATTTATAATATACAAATCTGTTTTAATCTTACATTATGAATGGAGTAAATACCAAGGTGGGTACATTATAATTTTTAAGATATATCCAAGGTCGATACCTTATAATTTCAGAATTTACGAGGCATTCAGGAAAAATAAATTTTTGAAGTCAAAAGCGTTTAGATTTTGCCCCTATTCACTTTATGTGAGATTGAGTATGTGTTATTTTATTGTTTTTAACTTATAAAAAGTTTTGATGATAAAATTATTGATATATTACATTACTTATTTAAAAGAACATAAAATATTTATAAAAGAATGATGTGATAAAACTAAATTCTATAATTGTTTTTAAATTTATATTTATTTAAAAAATTATCGAAATTTTACTAATATATATTTTATTTAACTATTTATATAATTATGTAATGTAAATATATATATTAAATGTATTATATATTTTAATTGATTTCTCATCCATTTATATTATACATTTTTTATGGGTTTTTTTCCTTAAATTGTAAAGCAACTCAGCATATTTAATTTCCATTTCACTTTTTGGAATTATAAAAATAAATTTTCTAACAATTAATTTATGTTTTTTAATAGATTGTATATTATTTTTTAAAGTTTTTTCTTGTTGGGAATTGAACCAATCACTTTGCATCAAGGAGCGCCTTAACAAGGCATCAATTTATCTAATTGGTGGACTACATATGTATATTATTTTAAATTAAATTAAATACTATATTTTCTTGTGTTAGGTTTATTAATCTGCTAAATTATTTTTTATTGGTGTTGGGATTCACTATGTTAGAACAATCATTCTTGATATTAAAAATCTATTATACATGATCTATCATCACTAAAAAAAAATAGAAATGATAACAATAGAAACTAGCATCAATCCATAAAAAATATCAAAACACTTACTATGTCACATTGTTAAAATTTTAAAAATCATAAAAACTAAGAGAATTATAACTTTATTTCAAATTATTTTATAATTAATAAAAAAATAAAAAGAAACATGACAATAATAAGCACGGCCATATAAATTATATGGCTTGTAAATGTGGATAAGCATCAGTCCATAATAAACATCAAAACTCTTAGTGTGCCACATTGCTAAAATTAAAGAAATCATAAAAATAAATTGAATTACAACTTTATTTCAAATTATTTTATTTTAAAAAATAATGTATAAACTACCATATATATATTTTAAAAAGCATGAAACAAGTTTCTTAACCATTCATATTTACCTAGACTCTATCATGGATATATTCTTAATCTTAAATAGGATTGGCTATAATACCATGGTTTATTAATACCAAATACCCAAAAGAAAACTCATTTCATATGACAAATTTTCATATGAAATTTCTTAAATTAATCAATCTAATCAAAAGGGAACAAGATGCATAACTACATTGGAGATAAATATCAACCTTTTATTTGTGTATTCTACTATGAAAATTATAGAATATTATGTGGAGGCTCAATCTCTAGCATCCACATAATTTAATTATTAAAAATTAAATTATAATTATGGAAGCCCTATTCCAAAATAGACACCCCTATTGGGGTAATTGAGATTTACATTAACTTTACCATGTAGTTTTTTAATCTTAAATAGGATTTGTTACTATACCATGCCCCAATACTATGCCCTATTAATAACACATGCCCAAAAAACCATAACTCATTTGATATGACACCTATTCATATGATTTTTTTTTAAATTAATCAATTTATAAATAAAAAGAAGGGCATAACCCCTTTAGAGATAATCCTCAACCATTTATTCTTGTATACTACTATGAATATTCTAAAGTATTCGTAGACTTTAAATCTCTACTGTCCAAATAATAACTATTGGAAATTAAATTAAAATTCTAAAAGCCCTATTCCAAGATAAACACTCCTATCAACATAATTATGGATGCTTATTGAACAATGATTTTCCAATTAATGGATCATTTATCATAGTTCTTAAACATTGTGTATCATTTATTACTAATGAATCTCTAACACACACACACACCCCCATTCCAACTAAAATCTCACATGAGATTCCATGAAAGCATATCTATATTGGTGGATGACATCCCCATTAAATCCATAGACATAGACCAGTGTGCTTAGTCCAAGGGGTTTTGAATTGGTTACTTGCTAGAATGGAGCTAGCCAAATTTGCAGCAAAGTAGTGAAAATTAATGGGGCTAAACCCTTCAAGTGGGGCATTTATAGCACTCAACACACACAGTATATGAATATCATTGTTAGGGTCACAATCCAACTACCCTAGTCACTAGAATAGATTGTTATTTGATATATTGAGGGTTGTCTATATTTATTAAGGGCCGACGATCTATTATAGTGTAAAAACTATAAATGTAAGTGGTCATAATAAATAATCCCCAATATTCCTGACTAATCCTCCAACGGGTTAGAGTACTGCTCAATTAAAAACTATATATTACATTAGAAGGCATGTAGTTAGTTCTGAAGTGGATGCTATTATATTTGGAGCTTTACTTCTTTCTTATTTGTCGTTAGGAATTTTGAATCTCTAGCCTCTTCCTACAAACCCTAGTTTCTATAGCACAAGAAGAAATTTTGCTACATAATTTATAGTACCAAGAATTTGGGAATTTCATTGGTGATATAATACTTAATAAGTAGTAATAATACATATAAATTTAAAGGTAGAATGGTTTGGTACCTTCCAACACCATTAGAAAATTCCAAGCTCAAAATACACTTTACATTATGATGATGATGATTATAACACCCTCCTCCCACATCTACCCAAGTAACCGGCCAATCGGGCTAAACATGTCGCAAGAAGTTACTATGATATGATTTGACTCCCTATGTGTTAGTTAAGGAAGTGGAACCAACAAAAACACACCATATAGACCTTCTACATCAGCATCAAAAATTCAAGGAGCCATCCCAACCACTCAGGTAACCATCCGCTGAGGTTAATTGAGTTTTTAGACCATTAAACCCTAGGACGCTCCCTTGATATGAGAAAACATGCGTCCGGGAGGTTCTAGATTCTCCCACAACATCGGTATGCATGCATCTAGGGACTTTTCTACCTAGTGTTGTGTCTGTGTCTCCGGGACTTGAGCCACATTTTCAGGCCTAGAGGCCAGGTCACTGCCCAGAACTAAATGACGCTTTCAGAACTGAAAGATAACAAAAAAACAATGATACACATGTAATTACTTGAACAAGGAATTTACTGGAACCCTACTAGCCATGACATGCATTTCTTGAAACATGTCACACATATGTAATCCACAGGTTTAAACAATAGATTTGAGCATAGGGGTCTTGTACTCATATAAGAATTGCTAAGAAGCATTGATGCCTCAACATATTAGTTGCAATTTCATCCATTAGGGAATAGATACATTGTTCATTAATTTACAAATAAAAACATGATGAGACCCATACATAACCATTGGCATAATACATTCTCATAAAAAACATAATAACAATAGAAATACCAAGTAAACAACAACATTATAATCCACATAAAAACTGGTAAAATAATCATGAAATAACAAGGAGAAATAACCTCATATTAATGATGCGAAAGCCAACCAAGTTTGGGACTTCCATGAACCACCCGATCGTAGACATGGATGATCCAATCTCACTTCAGCCAATCACCCCTATGCCATATTCCAAGTGTGAATGTGGGATCTCATAAAACACATCAATCAAAACCATCTGGGGCTTCCAGAGGCCAAACCACCTCATCCAATCAATTAGTGATTCCACCTCATGGCCGGCCATCACAAAAACATCATGATATTGGTCTTTACCCAAGCCTTTAGGCTCTAGAGCATTTGTTCCAACCAAGGCTTCCAGTACTAGTAACTCAACCCACAACTGTTGTTGGGATTCTAGAGTGTTTGTTAAACTAGGGATTCCAGGATTAGTAACTCAACCCACCAAGGGCTTCAAGAGCATTTGTCCAACCAAGGCTTCCATGACTAGTAACTCAACCCAAGTTGTTATAGGGCTTCTAGAGTGTTTGTCCAACCATGGCTTCTAGGAACTAGTAACTCAACCCAGCAAGGGTTTATAAAGAATTTTACTCACCAAGGCTTCTAGGAATAGTAACTCAACCCAATTTATTACAGGGCTTCCAAAGTGTTTGTCTGATGAGGGCTTCCAGGAATTAGTAACTCAACCGAAGCTAAAGGAAACATGAGAACCAATAAAAAAAACAAAGAAATGAACCCACAACACCATGGCTATCCAGGAAATGGTAAGGCTAGGAAAATCCACCTTCAATCCAGGAAATCCTCCATGCCAATGACAGATCATGACCAATAAACCACATGCATATGCCATGCATGCCAAAACTAGTGAGGGAACATACATGCAACTTGGTATCTACAAGAAAAACCCAATGTAGTTGTTGATCCTGATGTTCTCTTGTGCTTTTGTGCTCTTCCTTTGTCTTCTTTCTCCAAACATCCAAGTATTTTGCACTCCTCCAAGAGCACTCCAAGAAAAATCTAAGTGTCCAAGAGTATGAGAGAGAGATAATAGAGAGAAAGATCCAAAACTAAACAGGAAAAAGTCCATGAACTGATCCTCAAAGGGATTTTTATTAATGAGACCTCTATTTTATTCATTTTCCATTATTTTCCTCCAAATTCCTCCTCACATGAAACATGTGACCTTTCACCTCCCTTTTCTCCTAATTTCCATTATTTTCATTAATAAATGTGCCAAAAATGCCATTTTTCCTTTCCAAATCCTTTGCCATTACCTTTGCCAATTTCCTTAGCCATTCATCAACCACAAGTGATCCCCATCACTATGATTTTTCCCAACACTCAGCTTGAAATAAGTGTCCCATCAACCGTGGTTATTATTTTTCCTTTATTAACTTTTATTACATTGAATTTTCACTAGGGTCATTACAGAACCCTCTCCCTTAGGCGAACACCATCCTCAATGTTTAACGACACCCACAACCACAAGACTATTGTAACCAACACATACTTCCCATGGAGATTTATAACTTACCTCAATGCAGTATTTACAATGATCATTTTGGTGAGAAACAAACCAACACGACAACATAAAATGTATAACATCATAATGAAATTCCACCCATACTGCTTATTGGAGCTTTATAATATATCTTATGGCAGTATTTACATCCATATACATATGTACATATACCAAACGTCACCAAAAGATGTACCAAAAACATATACCAAAACATTTTCTCAACCAACGAATAAGGAAGCATACATAACCCACATATGATCCGTCATCTCCCGTGTAGCTTCATCGAGCCCAAAGTGCTTTCATTGCACCTTAACCTACATGATCACTTGGTTCCAGAGCATGATCATCTTTCTTGGCAAAATGCATCGCGGTTCTGGCTAGGGATCTCCTTCAAGATCCACCTGTAATAAAGACTAGTCAGTCACATGATCAACATATTTAACATACTTCTTAAGAAATGACACATGGAAAACATCATGGAATTTAAATGTCATAGGTCGTGTAATTTGACAGGATACTGGCCCAATCCTCTTGATAATCCTAAAAGGTCCACAAAATCGAGGTGCCAGCTTGGCACATGATCCAATCAGCAAGGAGCTCTTATTCGGTTTGATGCACAAGTACACTTGTTCCCCAACTTGTAACTCCTTGAACAACCTATTCTAATATTCATATCTCTTCTGCCTATCTTGTGATTCTTTCAAATTTCTCTTGATTTCCTCCATTTCAACCTCCATGTCTGCTAACATGTCTGGTCCAATTAACACCCTATTAACTGGATCACTCCAACTGATGGAGTATTACAAGTCCGCCCATACAATGACTCAAATAGAATCATCTTTAGTGATTCCCGGCACCCATTGTTGTAAGATAACTCTACTGTTGGAAGGTACTCTTCCCACTTCGACTGTTGATGCATCACTTACATTCTCAACATGTCCTCCAATATCCTATTAACCCTCTTTGTCTATCCATCTATCTATGGATGATAAGCTATACTAAAGTCCAACTCTGTGCCAAAATTTGCAAATAACTCCTTCCAAAACTTAGAAGTGAACTTTGCATCCCTTTCTGACACAATATTCTTCAAAACTCTAAGAAATATGACCGTGTCCCTGATGAAGACCTCTGGTACATCACTAGATGAGAATGTAGACCTCATTGGAATGAAGTGCACTACCTTTTTCAACCTTTCCACTACTAGCACGATGGAATGATGCTATCTCACTGTCCTAAAAAATCCAGTGACAAAGTGCATGTAAATAACCTCACATTTCCACTCCAAAATTAGAATTGGCTGTAGCAGTCCACCTGGATGCTTACACTGTTTGTTCACCCGCTGACAATCCAAGCACCTAGCAGAGAATATGCTACATCTAACTTCAAATTTGGCCCATAATAGAATTTCTTCATTGCTGTCAGTGTCTTCTAATATCCCAAGTGACTTGAATATGGTCTCTCATTAAACTCCCTCAAGATCACCTTCTTGAGCTCACTTCTATCTGGCACATATATCTTGTCCCTAAATCTAACCAATCCATCCATTGTGAGATGATAGTCCACATCCTGTGAGCTTGAATTTGTACCTATAGTTGTAGCACTAACTGTACCTGTACCTGTACCTATACTCTATTTCAGCTTGTGCACAATCTCCATATACCTGTCATTCTACTGACTTGCCTGCAAGATTATATCATGTAAATTTTTCCCATAGGAGCTCATAGCTGCTATGTGATTTACCTTTATCCGCTTGCTAAGAGAATCTGCCACCCTGTTCTCTTTACCTTTTATATACCTTATCTCAAAGTGAAACTCATTGATCATGGCCAACCACTGAGCCTACCTACCATTCAAATTCGGTTGGTCAAATAGATACCGCAACCCACTGTGATAACTCATCAATAAAAACCTCCTTCCCAAGATATAGTGCCTCCACATCTTCAATACATGTATGGTCATTGCCAAATCAATATCATGTGTCGGGCAGTTATGATCCTCCTCATTCAGTTTCCATGACTCATAGCATACCACCTATCCATCCTGCATAAGGACTGTTGGGTGCAGTATAGGGCTTATAAATGTACCAACATTTAATTTGTCAATCCGGAAAGTTCATGAACTTCGAGATGCAACACTGGAAATGCCATAGAAAGCCCCTGACAATGTACAAAAAAAATGCTAGTCTATCTTGGGTTTTAATCTCATCAATAAATGAAATCCTGCACTAAAGAGAATTCAAGAAAACATCAATCCAGGTAATCAAAATCATATGGGAAATACAAGCAATCAATGTGAAAGGAAATTCTAATTACAAGCGAATAGAAGGGAAAATTGAACTAGAAGTAAAGCAGTGCCGGCATAATAACAAAAAGATTGTAAATGTTGGAAGCAATTCAAAACCATTCTGCTTGCACTAGTTCTACCTGCACTAATTCTGCCTGTACTAATTCGGTGTAAAGTTAACTTGAAAGCATCAGCAACATAACAAGGAAATTTACTGTGTAAATGAACTCATGAAAGAAATTAGATTAATATGAATTTCTTGCCTTCCTTGTCCTGAAAATAAATCTTGTGAATCTATCCAGAAGTTAAAGGAAACTATAATGGTAATTAAACATTTATCGATATCAACACAGTGTAGTTTCCTTATTTATAAATGTCATCTCTACAAGTGTAAAAATCACAACTTTAGATAATATATGTGATTGGTGCTTCCTGAGGATGCACAAGTTCTGTAACTTCACATAAATGAATACATTAAGACCTCAGAACCATAAACATTTAATTGATCTCGTATTCTGAAATATAAATTAATATATCTCGATTAATTTACAGAATTCGAGTTACACGCTAGAGCTCATAAAGGCAGAGCTGATCTAGACGCAAATTGATAAAAGGAAATCTCCAAGCACAACCCTTGATGCAACAAATGAAATAGGAACAATTTGCAGCAAATCAAATTAACTTTAAAAATTGAGAATAAAAGATTGTAGTGAATTGAATTAATTCTAGAACTGGAAATTGAAGGAAGAAAGAAATTGTAAATAAATAAATAAAATTCACACAGCAAATAAGAATTGAAATGCTATCTAGAATAAAATATGAGAGCAGTGTCGAGCTGGTTTAGTGCCCAATCCAGCGAACTCGCACCCTCTTTGAGTGCCTAGTTCACACAGAAATCAAAGTCATTAGATGCAATAGATAATTAAATAGAACATTCTGGGAACTTGCTTCAATTGATTACTTAAAATAGTGTTACATTATGTAGACATCACTCAACTCTAGCAAGACCAGAGGATCAATCCATAGCTGATGAATTGCGTGAGGCTACGTTGGGACAACTCCTCTTCCCTTTTGCACCTTTTTCTCCCATGTACTGTTCCTGGATGGATCACTATCTAATTCATTAATTGACTGCCTAATCATTATTTCTCCCAGCAATCTCTTATATATCATTAAATTATAATTTGGGCTTTTAGTTAGCCGATTAGAATAGAGGAAGTAGATCTCAACAATTTTCCATAAATAAAATTAGTTTACAACTGAATGTCAAAACAAGGATGATTCTGGTGAATCGTTCCTCTTTTCCTGGAACGGTGTTGTTGCTGGACTCCATGTAGGATGGGTGCTATGCTGTATCATAACCACATGGCATAGATGAGGGCAAAGCATTGCGTTGACTCCAACGTTAATGTGGTTGTGGTCATTTTCTTCAGGCATTCTCCACATCCTGTCGATGAAGAGCAATCCTTAAGGTCCACAATGAACACCTCCTCATATATTCCTTTTCCCTCCTTGAGAGCTTAGAAAGTATCTCGTATCGGGTTCCCACTCCTTGATAGAGGCCAAAGAAATCTAATGTCTCTCTGACAGTCATCTCGCCATGATGCAAATCATTTTGACTAATGTATGCTGATGTTCTTTGAGGTACGAATTCGTTCATTTCATTCCCATTATAGGTCACTTTACCAGATACTTTGAGGTCCAAGAAGGAGATTTATTCTAGAAGCTTTTATTACGCCACTGATATCATGGAGTATTTTCTTTGTTGGAGCCAATGATACTCTTAAAAGTATTGACTATAAAGTTGAATAGAGTTGGAAGAGATTTATTTCCAACATAAACATCTGCATCAAAGCTCAGCAAACTGCACAGAAACACACAATGTAGAGGATCACAACTCATTCATTGATGAGACCATTCAACATTTTGCCAAATCCATGGGCTTCTTGATAATCTCAAAATACTTGTCAATGCTAAGCCAAACCTCTGAACACATTGGCTTGTTGAAATGCCAACTGCTAGGATGGTTCATTAGAGATTATGATAGACAAGCGCACATTATTCTTATGGAGGGACTACATGTTTTGATACCATATGTGCCATAGCAATCCAAGGAAAAAAATCATATAAGTCAATAGCTGATACAATTAAAAATACCACTGCCTTCATGAACACAACATAATACCATGTTTGAGTTCAACATAGTGCAGGAAGCTACTATAACTAGTGCAGGAATCCCAATGCATGGTGTAGGTAGGTAAGTCCAATGGTGCAGGCACATCCCAAAGTATAATAAAACCAACTTTAATCCTGCAACATACAAGACTTAATTAAACTCACATTAATGCTATTTTAATCTTGTTAAAACAAAGAAGTAGCAAATACTCTTCAAAAATAATCATTTAGCCAATCGACAACATGAGAAAAATAGATAAAAATAGGACAAAACAGAAACCCAACATCCCGCCATGCTGACTATCTTGCATGTCCTCATGCAAGAAAATCTGGTACTGTGACTTCCTTGCAAAAAAACAAAATTAGAAATATTTGTAGGCATTCAAAATGATGTTCCTGCAATTTTTCGTGATCACATTTCCTACGCTAGATAAAGCTTTCTCTAAAACAGAGTGTCTGCTGGGCTCTTTATTTGATTAAACTGATTTCAAGAAAACCTACAATGAAAGCTGCCATAAAAAAACTAAAGTGCATGGATGGTGTTATTTTTTTTTTACAAGATCGTCTACTCATATATTATAAAAACTGCACTGAGCAGGAGTTGTTACATAAGATGCGAGAAGGGGAATAAGAGAAGAAGTCCAAAAGAGGGACGCATCCCTTGACTTCTGAGAATTTAACTTGAGGAGAATATGTTGGAAAAGATATCTACTATACTGTCTGACGAACAGACCATCTATAAGGCATACTTTGCTGGTCATAAGATTAACACCAAAATTGGTTCACTGTGTCTTCCATCTGGTCATCCCCCTGCTGCTCCTTTTGGCTGGCCTTTGTAGATGCCTCTGCTTGCATGCTCTCCGTGAGGTTCTTTATATGATTGATGGCCTCCTCCAGATGCTGGCACTTTTCCTTGAGGTCCTCAATTTCTTTCTTTTGTTTTACAAGCTTTTTTCGCTTGGATCTGCTGTCAGCATGGAAATCATCTCGAAGTTCGTTGTGATGCTTAACGAACCGGGCAATCATAAAACAATGTTCTTTGCAAAGGGTGCAGGTGTCATTTCCTAACACTCTGTCAAGCGGATTCGCATGTTGCGCCTCTCCCTCCTGTGCCTCTGGCTGCTGCCTATTCTCTGCCATGACTGAGGAAAAGCGAGTTAGTGAAAAAATAGCTTGATAGAGACTTTTTTTATACCTGAGCGCTGTGTGAGGGGCCGGCTGATCGTCAATGCTCTAATGACTGCCTCGCTTGTTTCTGAAGAGGTGGTCGAGAAGGAGAAACAACAGAGTTTTGTGCGTGCACTGTTTGCTTCCGCTGAGTGAGCTGCCTCGCTCAGGATACACCGCTTGACTTAACTGATTCTGAGGAAGCAGGGGAGTTCTGAAAAGAATAGGGAAAGGAGAGGAGATATAAAGGGGCGAGGGGAGCCATTCATGATGAGAGGGCGGGATATTTTTGACTGGGTGAGCTGAGAGCGGATCCTGCTTCAGATTCGATAGGCAGACTCCGAAGAGGCGGAAGAGACATTTACCAGAAAAGTCAGAGGGGAGATCACGAGAAGATTGGGAATGCATTGCTCTGGGATCGGAGGAAGAGGGAAAAGACGGCGGAGTGAGGGATAAGGGAAGATCGAGGTAAGAGGAACCGATGAGATGATTGATGTTATGACAGATTCTGGAGGAGCTATTCTGATGAGCTGTCCGACAACTTGATTTCTTATGGGATTGCTCTTTCATAGGTCCAATCATTCTCGCGGACTTGTCCTTGTTGCCTATTGACTGCCTTGCTCGCTAAGGAGTCCGCCTCTGCGTTATTCTCTCTTAGCACGTGCAAAAAGGTTACTTCACCCATATGTCTGAGATTGTCTGTTATCCTCGTCCTAATGTTGTTAAGGCCTGCTTTGATGAACTCTCTACCTGAGATCATAGCTGCTATGATGATGGCCGAGTCCCCAAGGATTATGGCATTCCTTAAACCTAGTCTGTGCAGAATTGAGGTGCCTAGAAGCAGGCTATAGGCTTCGGCTGCGTTATTAGAAGCATTCCCGAGTCCCCATTCATAGCTGCAAATGGGATTCCCATTATGATCTTTGATTATGCCTCCTGCTCCGGCTTTCCCGGGGTTGTTCTTTGATGCTCCATCGAAGAGGAGGAGAGGGCGCTTCTGAGTGAGAATCCATTGGCTTATCTCTTCTTTAGCTCCCCTGAGTTTCCAGTTGGGTTGCTTCTGCTGTACTTTGGGCTGAGGGGGAGGACTTTGAGAGTGACTAATGTTGAAATTATTGTACCAGTCTCTCTCTTCTGGAGTCCAGTTCTTCTGGTCTGGGAGAGCTATATAGTTTGCGCTGATAGCTTCTGAAATACCAGCAATTGTCTTGGCAATGATCTTGTCTATTTTAGGCTGCTCGTTGTTGAAGACATGATTGTTCCTAGCTAACCAGAGGTTCCAACATAGAGTGGCAGGGATGCATTTCCATATTCTGATTAGGTTATTCTTGCCTTTCCTATAAAGAGGGTAATCTTTCTTCCAGTTTTTCTGTAGGTTGTGCACCTGATCATAGATTCCTCTAACTTCCAAGGGGCTTGTTAATTGTTTCCAACAACTCTGAGCGAAGGGACAAAGAAGGAAGGAGTGATGAATGGACTCCTCCTCTGCTCGGCAGAAGCAACAAATCGAGGGGCCTTGAATTCCTCTCTTTCTCAAGTTCTCAGCTGTAAGAATTTTCCCTTTTAAGAGAGCCCAGTTAAAGTGTTTCACCTTTGGGAGGCATTCTGTCTTCCAGGCAGCCGTGTGGAGATTCCAATTTGCTGTGGGGGTTATATTTTGCAGAGATTTATAACCTTCTTTCACTGTGAAGCTTCCTCCACAAGTGTCCCAGATGTATCTGTCATCAGTCTCCTTATTGGTTGGGGCGGAGCCAGAGAGTGAGAGCCTCAGGTTGTGCCATAAGTCTCTGAGATCCAGAGGAAGATTCAGATCCTTCCAGTCGAGCCATCTATTTTGGTTCCAAGAGGATATGTCAAACAGAGTGATTATCTTTCGTTCCTCCATCCAGTCTTGTAAAGGCCTGAGCTCTTGTTGCAAGTTTCTTGGGTTGGAGCCCATTATTCTGTCAGACCATATCTTGATATTCTTTCCGCTACCTGGGATTTTGGAGGCATTTTCTCTGAAGTGAGGCAGAACTTTTTTAATAAGTCTCCACATCGGGGTGCAAGGCCTGTCTGCTATTGGTTCATTGAGAATGTTGGAGTTCGGACCGCTGAGGTATTTTCTTTTTATTGTCTCCACCCACCACGAGCCATTTCCTGAGAGGATCTTCCAGATCAGCTTGAGCCCCAGAGCCTGATTGGAAAGACTTGGTATTTTTATGGATAGGCCTCCTTTTTCATAAGGAAGAGTGACTTGGTCCCAATTGACGAGGCTGAATTTCTTTGAGTCCTGTTTTCCTCCCTGCCAGAGAAAACTTCTCATTATGAGTTCCATATGTTTGTGAGTGCTAGCGGGTGCCATGATTACCGCATATTGGTAAATTGGGAGGCCTGAAAGGACAGCCTTTATGAGAATGGTTCTGCCAGCAAGGTTTAGCCAAGAAGCGCCCCAGCTCTGGAGGAGGCCTCTCATCTTTTCTATATGTTTTGTCCAGACCTCTGCTTTGATGTGTTCTTTTGCCAAAGGCAAACCCAAATAAGAAAATGAGCTCCAGTTTCTTTGTAGTGGAATGTCTAGAATCTGTGATATTCTTTGTTGGATCTGAAGGGGGACATTCCATGTGTAAATTTTACATTTTCTGTTATTCAATTTGCCCCCAGAGA
This sequence comes from Pinus tabuliformis, assembly GCA_031772625.1. Classification (NCBI taxonomy): domain Eukaryota; kingdom Viridiplantae; phylum Streptophyta; class Pinopsida; order Pinales; family Pinaceae; genus Pinus; species Pinus tabuliformis. The sequence goes on along the minus strand of CM062819.1, from coordinate 355,238,408 downwards.
CTAGGAGGAAGGCATCCAAAACTCTTTTGAACCTCCTAGCCATCAGACTGGAGGCTCCCCCAATTAACAAAGTGTCATCCGCGAAGAGCGAATGATTTATCTCCTTTATTCCTCTTTCAATGCGTATGCCCGTGATCTCTTTTTTGCTGCGGAGATTTTCTAGATGAGCACTCAGGGTCTCGGCCATGAGAATGTAGAGGAAAGGGGAGAGGGGGCAGCCCTGCCTTAGCCCCCTGGAACTTCTGAAATACTTGCTGGGGCGACCATTGATCAGGGGAGCGGTCCAAGGATTGGAGATACACCCGTTGATGATGCTGACAAAGTTGGAGGAGAAACTGAATTTTTTTAGAACTGCTCTTAAGAAGGAGTGATCCACCCGATCAAATGCATTGGCCATATCCAATTTGATGATCATTCCGCGCTCTCCTCTATTGAGGCTGCTGTGTATGGCTTCCTGAATTAAAATAACATTATCTATGATCTGCCTGCTTGGGACGAAGCCGCCCTGGTTCTCAGAAATTAAAAGGGGAAGGAGTTTCTTTAACCTTTTGGCGATTATTTTTGTTATAATCTTATATGAGACATTGCAGAGCGAAATGGGGCGAAATCTGTCAAAAGAGTTGGGATTTTCTTCCTTGGGAATCAAAGCTATGTGTGAGGACTTTGTATTTTCCCCCAACTTATGGTTTCTAAAGACGTTCTTTATCATTCTCACAAAGTCCTTCTTTATAGTTTCCCAATGTTGCCTGTAGAATGCAACCGTAAAGCCGTCCGGCCCCGGAGCCTTGTCTTGCTGCATGCTGAAGGTAGCCTCTCTGATCTCTTCTACTGTAGGGTCTTGCTCCAACTCGTTATTGTGGTCCTCTGTTATTTTGCTCTCTATTACACTGAGGAATGCCTCGCTGTCGTTTTGTTGGGGGTCTGCTGTAAGAAGAGCCTTAAAGTGATTAAAGGCTGCGCTTTTTATTTCTTCTTGTTCCTTCAGCTCGCTCCCTTCAACTTCGATTTTGTCTATTTGGTTGCTGGCTCTTCTGATCTTGATATTATTGTGAAAAAAAGAAGTGTTTTTGTCCCCAGCTTTCAGCCATAGGCAGCGGGATTTCACTCTTTGTTCCTCTTCCTCCACGCGATTTTGCCGGTATAGCTCCTTAAACAGATTTTTTTCCTTCTCAAGATCCTCAGCTGTGTATTGAGTTTGCTCTTTTTCTTTGTGCCAACGTTCCATCTCTGCTAGCAGTTCAGTTTTCTTTTTCCTATCAGAGATTGCCTTCTCCCTTGCCCACTGCTTTATGACTGTCCGAAGCTGTTTCAGCTTTGTTTCCCAGACGAAGTAAGGCGACCCTAATACTTCTTGAGCCCACTGATTTTGTATAAGGGTGCGGAAATCTTCATGGAGGTCCCAAGTTTTGTTGTATTTGAAAGGGAGGGGGCCTAGATTTGTTCCTTTGTCCAAAATGAGGGCCACAGGCTTATGATCCGAAGCTGTGCCATGGATTATATTACTCCTGATTGATTGGAAGTTACCTGCTACACCTTCCTGGATTAAGAACCTGTCCAGCCTCTCCTTGATATTGTGTGGACCTGTTCTTTTATTGGACCATGTGTATTTGCCATTTGACAAAGGGGTGTCGATCAGGTTGAAGAGCTGGATGATAGATTCTAACTTGTCTCTTGAGGGATCTGCGTGGTAGCTCCCACCATATTTTTCTTCCACATGCCTTATAAGATTCATGTCTCCCCCAAGAATTATCCAGCTACTTTGAAGAGCGGTGAGATCCGCTTCTATGGTATTCCAACAACTAGCTTTGTCCCTGTAATGATTGGGTGCATATATATTGTAAATGTGGTAAACTTCCTGCGATCTTTTACTCTTTAAATCTGTTCTGATCCACCAGTTGCATAGATATGAGTTGATGATTTCCCATTTGTTTTTGTTCCATAATGTTCCTATACCTCCTGAAGCCCCATCTGAACCTTTTGATAGACCTGTAAAATTTTTGAATCGTTGTGTTTGAAGAAGAAAGTCCTGCTCGGTGGTTTTGGTCTCCTGGATTAGAAGAATGTCTGGCTGTTCCTGATTTAGTAGGTCCTTGATTGCTTTCAACTTTAAGGAAGAGCCCATCCCCCTGCAGTTCCAAGAGACCAAGTTCATTATTTACCAGCTGTGGGGTGGGATCTGGACTTCTCCTTTGCCTTTTCGCCGCTCCCTTTTAACCTGCCTAAATATGAATCCATGGGTTGCTGAGTTCCAGTTGCCATCTCCTTTTCTGCTGTTTCGTCCCTGAGTTCTTTATTCGTTTTCCTGCCAACTTTTCTCGGAGGGTCGGATGGCTGGTTGGCTTCTTTAGCTTTGTTTCTGGTGAGGATTCTTTCAATGGTGGGAGGGGGAGAGGGAGGAGGGTTTGAACAGGGAGAGGCTGGGCGAGGGGATTGAGGAGGGGAGGACGGGACATCAGCTGATAAAGATTCGAAGGGGTTGGAGGATGAGGGGAAGGCTGAGGAAGGGGGGGGAGGCGGGAGGGGGAGGCTTGATGCCGGAGGGGCTGTGTGACTGGGGCCCTAGTTAGTGGAGGACTTTTTTCTTTTTACTTGTTCCCATGATCCCTCTGCGGTTTCCTCATTATTTTCTACTTCCTTTGCTTTTAACTTGCTACATCTATTTGCGAAATGACCATACTCATGACATACCTTGCATTTGAAGGGTAGTTGTTCGTAGTCCAGCTGCTGGATGTGCATCCATTGATCCACCTTTATCTTGATGGCTTCAGGCAGTCCTTTCCCTAGGTCAACTTCAACGCAGATCCTTGCGCACGCATGCATATTCTCTCTTGGTTCAGATCTGTCAATGTATTTTCCAACTGCATTGCCGATTGCTTTAACAGATTCATCCCCCCAACAGTGGAGCGGCAAATGAGGGAGGCGTACCCAAATAGGGACTGCGTTTGGAATATCCATTTCCGGATCGAAGTCCGGGGTCCATCTGTTCAGATAGAGACCTCTTGTGTCCATGAAGTAAGGACCATTGTGGAAGATGAGATTCTTGTCTTCTTTTGACTCGAACAGGAAGGTATAGTATCCGCGACCGCAGAATCTAATGGCGATCTTTCCCTGGATCATTGTGCTCCAGTTGCGCTCCACCCATTTTTGAACAGTTCTTGGGGATGGCCAAAGCCCAGTAAACTGGCCTACAAGGCCTCTTTCTGCTAGAGCTATTGTCGATTTCCTTGGTAGGGATGGAGGGATATTCACCTCCGGTATTTCATCCAGCTTTTTTATGAACTTTGTTAGTGAGGGGCGAGGTCTGGCATCTGATGGTTCTGACAAGAGGGAGGCAAAAATTTCCTCTTGGTTCTCTGAAGCTGGAAGGGGGGAAGCGGATCCTGCCATTGCAGGCCTGCTGAGAGCGGCAGGGGGACAAACCGTCAAGCAGCAGGGTCCCCGATGATGGGGTCCGCGCTAAACGACAGGCTCAGGGATGCGATGCATAGAGGCCCGACCAGGCAGAGCCTGGGGGCGAGGGCAGAGGCGCGCGGGAAGTTCAAATGGGTCCAGAGCTCCAGCGCCACAGTGATCACACCTACATAGCGGATGGTGTTATTACTTGAACAAAATATCTAACTTTTAAAATTTCCAAAAGAATATCTCACAGGAATCCCTTATCAGAAGTTACACTTTTAAAAATCCTCATTGTAAATGTGAGTGACATGATTTAAAAGCATGGTGTTAAAAGTAGACATAGTAATACCTTCCCATATTGACAATTTTACCATTACACATGTATAGTTGAAGCTCCTCTTTCCTCGGCATAGTGAATTACCTGCACTAAGGGTCTCCACGCCCATAAAAATCATTCCAAAAAGATAGAACTCCAAGGTATAACAACATAAGGATTTTAAAGCCATTCTCAAAGAGATTGATAGTGAGTTCATGGAAAGCAAAAACAACCAAGTAAATTATAGTGTAGAGTCAACTTTAATACCATAGGCATGGCCCTACTGCCAGCAGGCGTCTATAGCCTTGACAAGGATACCTTTTAACCTTATGAAATGCTTTTGTCCCACCTATTAGATATAGATTCAGAGTCATTTAAGAACATTTACTTTTTTTTTTCTTTTTATAAGTTAATAGAGGGCCTCTGTCTTGGCTTGGTAACTAGCTATCGACAGTGCCATTTACGAGAACTAACAAGAATGAATGAGCCGGCTCGCGATGAGACCTCTCGTCTTCTAGTTTTTCAACTGAAGTCCATTACCCTAGCTTGGTGACCAGTGCGGTAATGTCATTCTCCTTAGGACCCATCATCATAGTAGATCAACTTGCAATGAGACCTCCTATCCCTCAATTAATTCGTTTATGTTTTTAGAAAAAAGCTTTGATTATGATTAACATCAGATGTGTTACTTAATAGGTGGGGAAGAAAATATACTCCTTAAGGGTGCAAGATGGCATGAAAAGTTTTTAATTACTATTCTTTACCAGTTGTTCATGCTACCCTAAGAACTTATTTAAAAAACATCTCGGATAATGACCAAAAATATTCCTTGAGTTGATCATGTTAGGGTTCTTTATGAAAGCTTATTAGATTTTTGTAGGCGTGGTCCACCATAGAAGGTTTCTCATTGGTCCCTTCGAAGAGGAACTTAAAAAGATTTTCTGGATGATAGTTTGTTAGAATAGGAAAAAAAATATTACATGTAACTTATAACAATACTTCACTGACATATTGATCAACAATCAAAGTCACTTTAAGAGATGAGGTATTAAGTGTAAATTTTTTCTGACAAGTCTTACCATGAGAGTGCATGATAATAGAAATTTGAAAAGTTGTGCTTTTAGGGAATCACAAGTTCAAGAGTGTTATTATGCATCTTTATTCATTATTCTCCTATTATCCTACCCTATTTTTAAAGAAAGAAATATCACCTTTAAGTGAAGGCATATTTCCAATGAAGCCATGTGCATAACAAAATACTAAATATACTCACACTCAGGTTTAAAATGTAAAATTTAACGCATATTGGAGTATTAGAAACAAACTCACTTACCTGATATGGTACCAAGAGTTTTTGAATGATGAGGGAATGAGGTGCACTAATAATTGTTTGAAACGAGGATTCAACAGGACCCACATATTCATGGTTCTCCAACTTGAATAGGTCTTTCACAGCTTGAAGTTTGCTCCCTTCAGATTGACAAGGATGGTTAAGGGAAACTCTAGGGTTTTCTTCTTTGTGAGCTTCAACAACAGTTTTCGAACAAGTTCCAATCATGGATTTCTTCTCTAATGGTTTATGGATTAAAGTTTCTTTCCGAGGTAAATGTTGTGTGGTAATAGGGGATGTTTCTGGATTCACTCCTCTCACCTCTCTAAAAGATATGACATTACATTTGATAGGGGAGCGAGTAGGAAAAATATGTGTTTTAAATTAATGTGCAATTGGATTGTTGAAATTAGATTTTGGTTGTACAAGTGGTTGGGACCATAGAGAGGGATAACATGGTGGTTCATTGGATTGGAACTACAACTATTGTGGCTCAGGTAATGGAATTTGCATGGGGAATTTCCCTAGACGGGAGGCTTCAAACCATCCTTGTGGCTGCAGGAATATCTGGCTCCAGGGAGAGGGCCATTGTGGGAATATGGTGGGGTATTGAATCAAAGGAGGATTATAATTCTGCCATGGAACTATGGGGTTGTAGATGTGTTGAGGAAGCTATTGGGGACAATAAATATTACTCCAAGTATTAAATGATGATGAGTTTTGAGTTATACCTGGCAGTTGATTTATTTCCTTACATGATTCCTTAAATAGCTGTTGAAACCCCAACAGTGATGGGAAATAATTTGTTGAATGATCCTCCTTACACTGCTTCTATTCTTCCTGCAAATCATCCAATTTTAAATTTAAAAAAGTTTTTGTAGCTCCTATTTTTGTAGTAGATTCCCAAAAATTGAGAAGAAAGTTATCTAGAATTATTACCGATCTTGGATATTCCTCTTGAATAACTAATGCATAATTTACAAACATCATCATATGGTATGTGAAAAACATCACATGCTCCTATTAGATTTAAAGGTTCTAAAAATTCGTCTTTGATTCCTTTGAGTAGGAGTTTTTTCAAGGTCTCTTTTACCAAATTCTTATGTTTTGATTTTTGGAGGTTGTATCTAAATCGCTCCACATAATCCTCCAAGCTTTCATTTTCCCCTTGTGTTATTCCAAAAATATCTTCATTGGCCTCGCAATAGTCTTGATATTTCTCCAAGAATGCATTCTTCATGTCTTCCCATGTTTGAATGCAGTTCCCACCAAGGCTCATGAACTAGCGGAGAGCTGCTCCTTTAAGAGTAAGAGGAAACACTTGCAACATTTAAGAATTAGTACAATAACCATATCCTCTACAAAGTACTTCAAACTAAAATAAGAATGTATCTAGGTCTTCATTTTCCAAACCATGAAATTTTGGTAGTGTAGATGGGGGACTATTATGCATTTGAGCCACTCCAAGATCTTTGATAGGAAATTCAAAAGTAACAAAGTTTTCCATTTCTTACCAAACTAAAAGAGGTTCTCCATGTACTAATTCGATACTCCTTCTTTTAATGTTCCTGGAAACTAATCAGTGAAATAGGTGCATTGAATTATTAATATTTGCCTCAAATTCTTCATTCAAGAATGCCTCGAAATACCATTTCTCTATCTTTAACAAGCTCATTGGTATATATTGTTAGCATATGAATAGTGTATATATATGTGTAGGGTGGGTGGATGGTTCTTACAACATTAAAGAAAATGAGAAACCTTAAAGAAATAATGCAGGAAAGAAATAAATTCAAAGAACATAAAATTGCAAGAAAAACTAGGTGAAGGAAAAAAAACGAAATGCGGCAGATCACCAAGGTCAATCCCCTTAGCACCTCCCCGATAACGGTGTCAAAATGTTGGGTGCAGTATAGGGCTTATAAATATGCCAACATTTAATTTGTCAATCTGGAAAGTTTGTGAACTTCAAGGCACAACACTAGAAATGCTAGAGAAAGCCCCTAACAACCTGCAAAATAAATGCTAGTCTATCTTGCATTTTAATCTCATCAATAAATGAAATCTTGCACTAAAGGGAATTCAAGAAAACATCAATCCAATTAATAAAAATTATACGGGAAATACAATCAATCAATGCGAAAGGAAATTCTAATTACAAGTGAATCGAAGGGAAAACTGAACTAGAAGTAAAGCAGTGTCGGCATAATAACAAAAAGATTGTAAATGTTGGAAGCAATTCAAAACCATTCTACTTGCACTATTTCTACCTACACTAAATCTTCTTGTACTAATTCGGTGTAAAGTTAACTTGAAAGCATCAGCGACATAACAAGGAAATTTACTGTGTAAATGAACTCATGAAAGAAATTAGATTAATATGAATTTCTCGCCTTCCTTGTCCTGAAAATAAATCTTGTGAATCTATCTAGAAGTTAAAGGAAACTATAATGGTAATTCAACATTTATCGATATCAACACAGTGTATTTTCCTTATTGATAAATGTTAGTTTTGCAAGAATAAAAATCGCAACTTTAGATAATATATGTGATTGGTGCTTCGTGAGGATGCACAGGTTCTGTAACTTCACATAAATGAATACATTAAACCTCAGAACCATAAACATTTAATTGATATCACATTCTGAAATATAAATTAATAGATCTTGATTAATTTACAAAAGCCGAGTTACACGCTGGAGCTCTTAAAGGCAGAGCTGATCTGGATGCAAATTGATAAAAGGAAATCTCCAAGCACAACCCTTGATGCAGCAAATGAAATAGGAACAATTAGCAGGAAATAAAATTAACTTTAAAAATTGAGAATAAAAGATTGCAGCAAATCCAATTAATTCTAGAACTGGAAATTGAGGGAAGAAAGAAAATGTAAATATATAAATAAAATTCACACAACAATAAGAATTGAAATGCTATCTAGCTTAAAAGATGAGAGCAGCGTCGAGCTGTTCTGGCGCCCAACCCAGCCAACTCGCACACTCTTTGAGTGCCTGGTTCACACAGAAATCAAAGTCATTAGATGCAATAGATAATTAAATAGAACATGTTGGGATATTGCTTCAATTTATTATTGAAAGCATTATGCAGATATCACTCAACTCTAGCAAAACTAGAGGAGTGATCCAGAGCTAATGAATTGCCTGAGGCTACATTGGGACAACTCCTCTTCCCTTCTGCTCCTTTCTCTCCCGTGCACTATTCCTGGTTGGATCATTATCTAATTCATTAATTGTCTGCCTAATCGTTCTTGCTCCCGATAATCTCTTATATAGCATTAAATTATAATTTGGGCTTTTAATTAGCTGATTAGAATACAGGAAGTAGATCTCAACAATTTTCCATAAATAAAATTAGTTTGCAACTGTATGTCGAAAAAAGGACGATTCTGGCAAATCATTCCTCTTTTCCTGGAACTGTGTTGTTGCTAGACTCCACATAGGATGGGTGCTACATTGTATCATAACCACATGGCATAGCTGAGGGCAGAGCATTGTGTTGACTCCAGCATTGATGTGGTTGTGGTCATTTGCTTTAGGCATTCTCCACATCCTGTCGGTGAAGAGCAATCCTTGAGGTCCACAACAAACACCTCCTCATCTATTCCTTTTCCCTCCTTGAGAGCTTAGAAAGCATCTCGTATCTGGTTCCCACTCCTTGACAGTGGCTAGAGAAATCTAATGTCTCTCTAACAGTCATCTTGCCATGATGCAAATCATTTTGACTAATGTATGTCGATGTTCTTTGAGGTACGAATTCGTTCATTTCATTCCCATTATAGGTCACTTTACCAGATACTTTGAGATCAGAGCCGAGCTTCCCAGCAAGAGCCAACAACAAAGTTGTCTTTCCAGAGCTTGGAGGTCCAAGAAGCAGAGTCGTTCTAGAAGGTTTTATTACGCCACTGATATCGTGGAGTATTTTCTTTGTTGGAGCAAGGCCTCGACTCTCGAAAGTATTGAATGTAAAGTTGAACAGAGTTGGCAGAGCTTTATTTCCAACATAAACATCTGCATCAAAGCTCAGCAAACTGCACAGAAACACGCAATGCAGAGGATCACAACTCATTGGTTGATGAGACCGTTCCACATTTTTCCAAATCCATGGGCTTCTTGATAATCTCAAAATACTTGTCAATGTCAAACCAAACCTCTGAACTCACTGGCTAGTTGAAATTCCATCTGTTGGGATGGTTCATTAGAGATTGTGATAGACAAGCGCACATTATTCTATTGGAGGGACTAAATGTTTTGATACCATATGCGCTAGCAAGCCAAGGAACAAAATCATATAAGTCAATAGCTAATACAATTCAAAATACCACTGCCTTCATGAACAGAGCATAAGATCAGGTTTGATTTCAACATAGTGCAAGAAGCTACTGTAACTAGTGCAAGAATCCCAATGCATGGTGCAGGTAGGTAAGTGCAATGGTGCAGGCATGTGAATGCACTGGTGCAAGCACGTCCCAAAGTATAACAAAACTAGCTTTAATCCTACAACATACCAGCCTTAATTAAACTCACATTAATGCTATTTTAATCCTGTTAAAACAAAGAAGTAGAAAATACTCTTCAAAAATAATCATTTATCCAATTGACAGCATGAGAGAGATAGATAAAAAATAGGACAAAACGGAGACCCGACAATGACTCCATCAAGTCCTCTCTTAAAATCATCTATACATACTATAAAATCCTTGTCCAGATCGACAATGTTTAACACTATTAAGGAATTTAGACTTCTGTGATCCATAACATTGTCTAGAAATCTTCGGCAAAATCACATAATCAGTCTTTTGTCGACGCGTTTCGAACCAACCAGTGTGGTTCATCGTCAGGACAAGTTGAAGAACTAATCTGGCTTAGCTTGATTAAATAGAGTGTGCAGAGACTCCAACGGCTATATTGCAACAGCTAATTTTGACCTGAGGATCAAAGTCAAACCACTGATTTTATTATTAATAGAAGTTAATTGAAAAATATAATAAATTTATTGTTTTAAATATAATGGTCATTATATCTTCATATTTATTAAATAACCTATATTTATTATTATCCCCAAATTATTTAAATACAAATAAATAGTATTAAATTACTATTATTCTTAGAATTTAGTTACAATAGGTAACTGTGTATTTATTTAATAATAATTGTTTAAATTAAAGGGTCCAATGGTAAACTAGAAGCACACTCTATTTAATCAAGCTAAGCCAGATTAGTTCTTCAACTTTTCCTGATGATGAACCACACTGGTTGGTTCGAAACGCGTCGACAAAAGACTGATTATGTGATTTTGCCGAAGATTTCTAGACAATGTTTAACACTGTCATGTGTCGAAAACTACTTGCACTGCTCAAAGTTGGCCACACACTCCTTTGTCCATTCAAACTTCTTACCTTTCCTACGTAATGATGTGATAGGATAAGAAATCTGCAAGAAGTTCTTGATGAACCTCCTATAATAACCTTCTTACCCAATGAAAGATCTCACTTCATCCACATTCCTAGGAGCTACCCATTCTATAATATATCTTACCTTTTATCGGTCCACTGCTATGCCATCCTTGGAAAACATGTGTCGCAAGTAGTGTACCTTAGTCTAAAATAAAATGCACTCGTTGAGCTCAACATACAACTGATGTTCTCTGAACAATCTCAACACTACTGTGAAATTCTCGACATGCTCTTCTTCATTTTTAAAATATACCAATTTATCATCAATGAATTGAGATGACAACATTAGCTCCATCTAGGGACAGTTCCTTGCCAGCAAGGTGCTGAGAACCTGCACACTACGAACTACTCCTTTGGGCATGGAGTCACTTCTCAATCAAAATATAACTTTCACAAAAGTAGACATTTTTACAATAAAAGAAAATTCAAATAACAATTGCAGTAAACACACTAGATATTTACAATGAGTGTAAGGCAGCTAATTATTAATGATAATAAAAGAAAATTCAAATGAAAATTTTAGTAGACACACCAGATATTTACAGTGAGTGTAAGACGACTAATTCTTAATTTTGAAAATAGAACTCGAGGAACTGACAATTCATTGGTAGTTCCAACAATTTACCATCTAAGTTTACAAGTAGAAATGTGTTGTTCCCTCTTTCTTCTACATTCTTGAAGGGGCCCAACCACAGTGGATCAAATTTTCCATGTTTTTCTTTGTCCTAGCATTGTACATCCCACCTGAGAACTAAATCTCATAGCTGAAGAGGTTTGTCCTTGGCCTTCTTATCAAACAAAGATTTCATTTTTTGTTGATAATTGGATAGTTTCACCTGCACCTGTCCTCTGTTCTCCTGAAGATCAACCAACTGATTAATCCTCCTTGTCAAGGGACTTGGATCCCCTTGAGCTTCTTGTAACAACCTTGCTACTGACATTGCTAGTTGAATTGTGAAGACAAAAAATTTTCCATACACTAACTCAAAAGGTGATTTACCAGTGGGTCGTTTAGGAATTACTCGGTTGGCCCATAGAGAAAACTTCAGTTGGGAATCCCAGTTCCTTTGGTTTTCAGTGATAGTCTTCTTTAGCACCCTCACCATAGCTTTGTTTAAGGACTCAGCCAAACCATTTCCTTGAGGGTAGTATGTAGTGTAGTGTCCAATAATGATATTGTATTTATGGAAAAAGCTAGTGAACTTGGCATATTTGAATACTTGAGCATTATCAATGATTATTTTGAAAGGGAAACCAAAGCAAGAAATTATGTTCTCCTCCATGAACTTTATCATAACTGAATCTGTAGCATTGCTAGCTAGGATGGCCTTTACCCACTTGGTGAAGTAGTCAGTGGCTATCAATATCCATTTGTGTTGGCCACTAAATGGTGGGTTGATCTATTTTCTATGAAGTCTAGTCTCCACTGTCTAAAAGGTTCCTCCACATGCACAGGAATCAGGGAGAGAGGAGAAAACTTCTGTCTTTTAGCAAACACCTAGCATTTATGGCACCTCCTGACTTTGTTATAGTCATCCTATAACAACTTAGGCCACTAAAACCCAGCCTTGAGGATTTTGTGTGCCGTGGTCTTCCAGTTGTAATTTCCTCCACAAACTCCTTCATGAAACTCCCCAATCACCTTATGGGTCTATCCTTCCACCAAACATAGCAACAATACCCCCACAAGGTCCTTCTAGTAGAGTAGGCCATTGGATATGATATATTTATGGGCTTGCAACCTCAGGCTTCGATATTTGGAGGCATCCAACCCCAATGAGCACCTCAAGATCAAGAGGTAATGAACGATATTCTTGTACCATGGTGATCCCTCGTACTTGACATAGATTTTCTGCTCAGATGTTTTAATACTGCTCTGGTGATCCTCTGGTCTGTCTTCCTTTGTGGTCAGGTTTATCCCTAGTGCTTGGTAGTTGGATTCAGACAAAACCTTGGCTAGCCCTTGGCCTTTAATGAGCTTGGTAGGCTTTATTTCCAGCTTGTATTCCTATATTTTTGCTATCCACCTGCCCCTCTTTCCCTCGTTGTCTCCTTGCACCAGGATGTCCTTGACTATTGTTGTTGGGACAAATATTGTGATCTTCGATTGCAACACATACACACGAAATGCCTTCAGAGCCTTGACCAGTGCATAAGCTTGTTTCTCCAATATATTATATCTTAGTTCAGCATCCCTTAGTACTTGGCTGAAGAAGGCGATGGGTTGCTCATGACCCGTTTTATTTTTCTGTAGCAGCATTGCGACAATGGTATGTGGAGAGGTGGAAGAAAATATGTAGAATAGTGTTGCATAGTCGGGATTGGCTAACATTGGGGCTTCAACCAAATCTTCTTTGATTCTTCTAAAAGAATCACGGGGGATGGGGCTCCACTTGAATTTGTTTCCCTTCTTGAGCATGTCTATAATACCTTTGACAATCTCTGCGTAGTTGGGTATAAATCGCCTCAAGAAATTTATTCTCCCCAAGAAGGCTTCGACTTATTTCTTATTCTTGGGCAGAGGAATGTGGCTGATGGATTCAACCCATTTAGGATCAATCTTCACACCCTCCTACGATACTACATGTCCTATCAACTTCCCCTGACTTTGGGTGAATTGGGATTTCTTAGGCTTCAAGGAGATACCATATCTCCTGCACTTCTCAAAGGTGTGTTCTAAGTGGAGGATGTGTTCCTACTCAATCTTGGAAAAGATTGTGATGTCATCCAAGTAAACCATCACTAATTTGTCTCGCTCCCCCATGAAATATATGTCCATGGCTTTTTGTAATGTGGCCCCTACATTAATCAGCCCAAAAGGCATGTCAGCATACATAAATGTTCCCCACAGGGTGGTGAAAGAGATCTTTTCCTGATACTTGGGATGAATAGCCACTTGATTATATCTAGAGAACCTGTCCACCATAGGTATTTTGGTTGAATCAACCACCTTTTGCAGTATATTATTCATCTTGGGAAGTGGGTAGTTGTCTTTCAAAGACGCCTTGTTTAGGTTTCGGAAGTCTACACATAGCCTTATCTCTTTGTTCTCCTTACGAACCAAGAACAGATTCACTACCCACTCAGAGTATGTTTAGAAAAATATTTGCCTGTAGCAACTTCCTTGTCTCCCTTTCAATGGAGGGGAGTAAGAGTGGATTTATTTATCTGAGTTTCTTCTTACAAGGCTTCACTCCGCTCTTCAAAGGAATGTTATGATGTATGATGTTAGTATCAAACATTTTGAAATCATCATAATACCAAGCAAAAACATCTTTGTAGGCTTTGAAAAGATCTAAATACCTTTGTTTATAATGCAAGGGGATTCCTTTCGACAACTTGATCATATGAGGCGCCTCCTCTGATCCAATGGTGCAATATTGTACTTGATCATCCATCTCATGGGACATTTTTTGGAGGCTATGTCATCTTTATTAAAAACCTCTCTAGTGGGACTAGTCCACGAGGGATATTGTTCCCTTTTAGTTACAAAATTTTGTGCCTAGCCACTGCATCTTTCCATGAAGTGACTTCTTGATTTGCTTCTTCTTCTTCTTCTTCTTGATCGATGGTGGAGTTAGAAAACTCCCCAACGACCTCTATGAATCATTTCACTTGTTCATCATCTTCGAACACTTGCTAGTGCTTAATGTTATCAGGTACAGAGGGTCTATACCTGACTTCCACCTCATATATGAGGAGAGGATTTTGAGGGGGCCTAAAAGTACTTGCAGCTACAACAAGAGACTCAGTCATCCTGTTTTCTTCCTTGGGCAGAAATTGGATGTTAAAGGCCAGGAAGAAATTATCAATTAAGTCCCACACTTCATTTCGGTACATCCTCAGTCTGGGGTGTTTGGCCTGGCATTGGTTCCTGATTTTCCTTATGACCAGCTCAGAGTCTCCATAAATTGTTAGACATTCAATATTCATATTTTTTGCAGTCTATAACCCAACGAGGATTGCTTCATACTCCATCATTTTTTTGGTTGCTTCGAATTCCAACTTGAATGGGAATGGTATCAGGTGGCCTTCAGGAGATACCAACAATACTCCTGCCCCATTTCCCTCTTTTGAATTAGCTCCATCAAAATATAATTTCCATACTTTGCTTTCACTTGCATGTTGATGTTCTGATGGCCATGTTAGGTGGATTGATGTTTCTTTTGTGATAGCCTCATCTTCTTCTAGAAATAGGCAAGAGAGGTCACTTTATTTTCCATAGACTAGGGAGTTCTTTGAGCCTTTAGCTGAGGTCATAGTTTTTACAAACTTGGATTCTCTATATAGCCTCCTTTGCTCTCCTCCAAAGGTGGGAATGGTGGCATAAGTTAGATCCAACTTGATAGAGCCCCCTACCTTGGAACCCCAAGATCTAGATAGTAGCATGCCAAAATGAGGGGGTATATCTGCCACTACTATGTCCATTACCATGCTCTTCTTAGGGACCTGAGCCAGGTTCACCACTAGATCCTTTATCATACCCAAACATTTGACCCTCTTGGAGTCAAAAGAGTAAAGGTCCTTGTAGGGCCTGGTGATCTGCAAGCCAAGTTGTTCCATTACTTCCAATGGCATGAGGTTGTGGGAGGCTCCAGAGTCCAACATGCAATTATGTAAAAGAAGATCATGAATTCCCAGAGTTACATAGAAAGGTGCAGTAGAAGGATCAAGTTCTTCCACATGCGGCCCAAAGACCACCATTGGCCTCTCTTCTTGAAGATTTAGAGAATCCTGGGTGGGTGATGAAACTGATGGGAGCATGAATTGACCTGAGCTTTATAGGTAGGTTGCTTCAGAAGCTCAGTCGGTGTAACAAAAATATTTACCCTTTTAGCTCCCTTTGAAGGTTGAATGTAGATTGGGTCTTCTCTACACCTCTTGTCTCAACTTCCCCTTCATTACCACCAGCGTTTTTCTGCAAAACAGGGACTTCCTTTGTTGTGTAATCCTTTGCACAATTTCTGTCCTTATTCAAGGGGACTTTTATCCTGGCAAGGTCAGGATTCAGCTTTCCTTTCCCTTTGTCCGGTACTGGAGAGGTAACTTGGGGAGTAGTTTCCTCCTATTTCTCTGGTTCTCTTAACCTCTTCTTTTAAGATCTTAGGTTATATTTACATTTTAGTTGTGCCAACATGAACTCTGCAAACTGTTTGCAATAATAATCCATATCTTTCTTATCTATTATTTCTCCATCCTGACTGACCTCCTGGTGAACCATATTCTCCTGTTATTATTTAGAGAAAGAAGAATATATGTTTCACTGCATCTCCTGTGTATCTGACCATTTCTCATCGAGATCATCTTCTAAATATAGAGGACGAGGGACCTAATCCAGTTGTTCCTTTCTTTCCCTTGGTAGTATATGTAAAGGAGGCCTTCTATATTGTCGGTTATATCCTCGATTGTTTCCTTGAGCATTCAGTTTGGACAGACTCTTGTTATCAGTTTTGAGTTTTCCAACCTTATGTGACAAACTCTTGATGATTTTATCCAGCTCCTCCAACTTCTAGTCTGGTGATTCTCTGGTTTGACCAGAGGAGGAAGCTTCTTCTTTACCTCTTCTATTCTCGGTTGTTTCCTGCTTTCCACATGACTTCCCCATGGTGGCAAAATTTTCTTATACCTCCAGAGCATTGACTTGGAGTTGATATAAGGTAGGATATTTCCTTTCTCTTAAGGTGAAACCAAAGTCATGTTTAAAGGATCCCAAGTAAACTACCTAAGAAACAACTAAAGGAGGTCTTATCTCAATAGGAAAGTTGTTATACTGCTTATTGAATCTCTTATTAAAATATGGGATATTCTCCTTTGTCTTCTTCCTAATGGCATTGAACTCTGTGAGGAGGCACTCGTGATCTCTCTTCTCACTACATTTTTGTGTGAAGGAGGTTTCCAGTTCCTCCCAAGTGGTGATGGAGGCATCAGGGAGGGTTTTAAAACATTTTCTAGCTTCTCCATCAAGCGATTGTACAAAAAGTCTCAGTACCACATCTATCTGTTCTACATTCAGGTTCTCAGCAAAATAAAAAAAGGCCTGAATGTGTCTCTGATTAGAATTATCATCTTCCCCATTAAACCTAGGAAAATGCTTCAAGTAGTCCCTGGGCATAACACTTAAGGGTTGAGGTAATTCAAGAGTTGTATACTTGTTTAATAAAAATCCTGGAAGAGCCATCTGAATTGGTGTAGGAGGATTAAAATTTGCTTAAGGAACTCAGGTCAAGACCATAGGGTTTGAAGGGGAAGGAGGGTATGTCAGGGTCTTAGGAGAAAGTCCTGAATTATGAGCAACAGTGGGTTGAGAACTAGAGGAGGAAGTGACATTTCTGAAAATTAATTTTTCAGGGTCAGGAACAAATGGGGCTTTCTGTTGTGAGGTTTCTGAGCAAGTATGGGCCCTTCTAAAAGCTAGGTGATGTCTGATAATGAGGGGTGGTGTGGAATCACCAAGGTTATGTGAATGTAATTAGAAGAGACTTCGCTCACCTACACAAAGGGTGCTCAGTTTGTCGTATCCCAAGGGAAAAATCCTTCAATATGTTCCCCGACAATAGCACCAGAAGATGTTGTCGCTCTAGAGACAACCTTGGATTACTTACAAGACCAGTGCCTGGGTAAATCTAAATCGATGTGCCTCAAATGATTCTCAAGCAGGAGGAGACACCACCTGTATTCTATACATAGATATCAGAGAGTTGGTTATTTCATTCAAAGATTCAAGCGATATGTTTCAGCATTTCCCCACACATATAGTTCCCAGAAATATAAAAGAAATAGTGGGGGCCAAGCACTTCAAAGACTTACAGTTTAATCAACTTGATAAGATAAATGACAGAAGACAAAGAAAAGGTATAACTCAATATATGGAGCTCAGAGTACCAAGAATTCTATATATAAAATATACAGCTCAAAACCATAATAATTACTATAACTATATAAGTGATAGGAAGACGTAATGGATAGAGAAGAAATGAATTATACGCTTCATGCAATGCAGTTTTGGATATATAATTTCAACCCCTCACACATAGGCACATGCATTAACACTTTAACGTAGATGAATCTGTAGACAAGTCTGAAATATCAAAGTATCTATTATCGCATGAATTCAAAGAGGAAAACATACAAGATAAAGGAAACAGAGTAACAGATTGTAATACATCAAAGGAGGAATCACCACTAGTGCTATAGTATTCTGCAAGATCTATGTGGCTAAGTGATACATTTTTCACAAAAATATCCCACTTTCTTCTAGATTTAAGAACCCTTTTTAGTGTTGTGACCCCCTATTTATAAGAAGAGGAGGTGCTTTCAATAATGGTTTCATACATAAAATCCTGGGCCGAGTTTTCAGTTGTCAAGTGAACTTTCTCTCTCGGCCAAGGGAGGTTCTGTATCCAAAAAACATTAAGAACAATAATAATTGCAGAATAGGTGAGACGTTAATGCAAAATCCCAATGCCCCATCCCCGTAATCACTTTTGTTTCATGGATGCATTTAGTTCGTGACATACACTCTTGCACTGCTCAGCTCACTCTCATCATTCTCTTTTTAAGACCTTCAGCACTGACCTTAAGAAGGAGTTACGAAGAGCTACTTCTGGGGGGTGCCCATACTTGGTTTTAAATGGTCCCTCTCTCGATTCACTGCTACAGCCTCCTCCGAGACTGACCCTTTCACTTTGGCCATAAATGTTCTACTAAATCCTTCGATGCTCTACTTTGCTTGGTCTTGAAGGCTTGATCTCCTATATCTTCCTCTACAATTGCTTTCAACATCAACCTCGTCGATTTCTGCCATAAAAACATTTTGAGCTCAGTCGGCACCCTAATCCGACCTAAGGGTGCATTCTCGATTTAATGATAGAAGTCTCAAGGGGCACGAGCATTCACCTCTTCATACAAGTGAAAGGGCATAGGCTTATGCCTTTGGGATGGTCGAAAGGGCACCTTTGGATTTCCCCCTTAGCCTCTCTTTATTATAGCCCCTTTATTGAAATTCCTTATACGACTGGGGTTGGAACCAAAGGCCCATGTGTTTGGCTGCTAAATTTCTCAATAACTGTGCAGGGGGCCTTTTTCTTTATATTTCAGAAGTCCCTCATTGGCCGATTTCCTGGACCCAAACTCTTTCTAAATCACAACTCATAACTTATAGCAACCGAAGGAGGAGTCCCGCATATCACAATCGCATTGCACCGTTGCCTTAAGCCTTAACCCCTTAACTGCTATGATCGCTGATCGATGGGGTGACATCATTACTACCATGTGTCATCCTGTCAGTGGTGACATGTAGCACCCAGAAACAACCCCATAGGACCCCCGAAAATGCAAAAAATGAGTGACACGTGTTCACTAGCCACGGCGGCATCCCTACTACCATGTCATTGTTGACATCAAATTCCATGTTAGCTTTGAGAACCAATCACATGCTGCTCGGTAGCCCCCTCGGAGGAGGGATAAAATTTTTTTCTCAACCCTTGTTTTGTCACGCTTTTCCTTTGTAAATGATTTTCTCGACCCCCTCATAATGTTACACAAAAAATAGAAAATAGGCACCCATAAGGTTTTTGAAGTTTTAGATTACAAGACTACTGTGATGTGGGATGTGGGATGCGGGATTGTGCCACGTGCAGGAGAGAGAAGGGGGCTAACCCACCCTCGATGGTGCGACAATATATCGCAAATCGTCCCCCACACATGTTTTGGAGTATGCCTTAACTGATGGACTGCTGGATTTGCGGGATGTAGGATGCGATATCGGCTGTCGGGACTACGATATGCTGATGTCCTTAGCTGTGTGCCCCAAGGATCCTGCTGATGGCCGATTGCGATAAATGCTCCGCTCGAACCTGCTGACTACCAATATGTGATATCGATGATCGACAAATCATTGTTTCTCATTTCATTAGTGCTCCATACCCGTCTGAATGCCAATATGCGATATGTGATGAGCCTCCTAGGTCCCAATTGTGATTTTTTCTCCATACTTAGCCATTTTCCTCAATCAATTGGGCTTTTCAGGGGCAATCTTCTACAGGCTCTAACTTTTGATCCAGGAACCCTTTTTTGGACTCTTTATACCACTCAAAATATTTTTCCTAGCATTATGCAATGGAGAGGATCTTATTAAGCTCTGATAACTTATGTGGCTCAGGAAATGGATTAAACTTCACTGTTCTCATGTATCCTAGACCAATGATCATTTGCGAAGAAGTGAGTGAGTAGTAAACGACAATAGTATCTATTCTAACTTTCATGTTCTCTCAATAATCATGCAACCTAAAGAACTTCCTCATACGAAGCAATCATGCTTCTGGATCTTATGATTTATTCATCTCTCCATCAAATATAGGTGGATTTTCTTTCTTAAACTTGTCCAAAAAATATCCCCTATCACTCCTCTTGTAAAGGTGATAACAATGATGACCATAATGCCTATTAGAACAAGAACTAGAGTAGTACCTGTGTCCATCACCTCTCCTATCTAGAGTATCCAACAAACTTCCCCCTCTCCCTATGTCATCTCTATTTGACCTATGACCACCATCAAAATTTTCTGCCATATGCCCGATTAGTTTTGTCCTCCTACTAATGGTTGACCTGAAGTGGTCCATGTCACTACAATTCTAACAAACTTTGAAGTATCATTTCATTTACTTATTCTTGTTTCTCTTGTGCCTGTATGATTCTGTCATTTTCTACCTTACAAATCCTTATTTCTATCTTTAAGCTTCTCAGTGTTTCTGCCAAATCAAAAGAGTTCCCAAAACCAACTTTCTCATCTAATCCATAGGGAGAGTGTCGAGATGTCATGTTAGCCAAACCAAATTGCAATAAACCAATGTACTTTAGCATAATTCGGGGATGATACCTCGTCTGCAAGATCAAAAAATCAGCATAATACATGTATAACGTAATGATGAAAACATATATAAATATAACATGTAATCAGATAACCATATAACCATCATTCCCGCTAGAGTCCAATCATCAATGCATGATCATATCAACTACTCATACCATGATCTCATGCTTGAAAAAAACGACACATCACTGTCAACTTGACCACATATGAATACCAACATGCATAAACAATGCATAATCAACCATACACACATGACAACACACTAAACAACACCATCAAATTCCCATGGTGACCTCACTACAACCATAACCCATACCATACAAATGAAACCAGCACATTGTCTTACAACATAAGGAACACATATGCAACCAACATGAATGCATTACCAACGCACATCTCATCTTGTATGAGGGGTGAACCATGCTCTGATACCACTCTGTCACACCCTCCTTGAACATATACCCAAGTAACTCACAAACTGAGGTAAACATGTGACGAGAAGTTACTATGATATGATTTGATTGACTATGTGTCAGTTAAGGAAGTGGAACTAATGGAAACACACCATACAATCCTTCCACACCAGCAACAAAACTCCTAAGAGGCATCCCAACCAATTAGGTAACCAGCCCCTAAGACCAACATAGTTTTTAGACCATTAAACCCTTGGATGCTCCCTTGATATGGGGAAGAATGCATCCAGGAGGCTCTAAATGCTCCCACAACATGGGTATGCATGCATCCATGGACTTTTATACCCAGTGTTGTGCCTGTGTCTCTGATATTTGAGCCACTTTTTCAGGCCCAGGTCACTGCCCATAACTAGATGTCACTTTCAGAAATGAAAGATAATAAAAAAACAAATACAAATGTAGTTACTTGACTGGACCCCTACTCGCCATGACGAAATTTTGTGAAACATGTCACAAATATGTAATATATAGGTTTAAATAACAAATCTGAGTATAGGGGTATCGTACTCATCTGAGAATCACTAAGAAGCATTGATGCCTCAACACATTAGCTGTAGTTTTATCCATTAGGCCATAGATACATTGTTCATTCATTTACAAGTAAAAATATGATGAGGGACATACATAACCAATGTCATAATACATGCTCATAACTTGCATAACAACAACATAAATACCAAGGAAGCAACAACCATATAATCCACATATAAACCAGTACAATACTCATGAAATAAAAAGGATAAATAACCTCATAGTAATGATGCAAAGGAAAGCTAGGTTTTGGACTTCCATGAACCACTTGACCATAAACATGGTTGTGCAAATCTCACTTCAGCCAGTCACCCCTGTGCCATATTCTAAGCAAGAATGTGGGATGTCATAAAGCACATCAATGAAAACCATCCAGGGCTTCCAGAGGCCAAAGCACCTCAACTCATCAAACAATGATTCCACCTCATGGTCGGGCATCACAAAACCATCATTATAATGGTATCTACCCAAGCCTTCGATGGCTCCAGGGCATTTTTTCCAACCAAGGCTTCCAGGACTAGTAACTCAACCCACAACTGTCGCCAGGCTTCCAGAGCGTTTGTCCAACCAGGGCTTCCAGGACTAGTAACTCAACCCACCATGGTCTTCGAGAGTGTTTTCCCAACAAACGCTTCTAGGAATTGTAACTCAACCCACCAAGGGCTTCTAGACCATTTATCTAACCAAGGATTTCAGGACTAGTAACTTGACCCAAGCTATTACAGGGATTTAAGAGTGTTTTTTCAACAAGGGCTTCTAGGAACTAGTAAATCAACCCAATCTAAAGGAAGCATGAGAACCAACTAGAAAAACAAAGAAATGAACCCACAACACCACGACTATCTAGGAAATGGCAAGGCTACGAAAATAAACTGCCAGTCCAGGCAATTGTTAGGTGGATAAATCCGTCTTGATGATAAGAGCGATCTCCCTGGATTGTAAAGGAAACTAGTAACAAACAAACAATCAAGCTAATTCCTTCCCTGAAGCTATCTTTTCCTGAATCATAAGCTAAGAAGCTAGGAAAAGGAAATTCATACCGTATTACGACATTCTTGACGAAGATCCCCCTTTGTGCTTCTGTGCAGCTCCTCCATGCTTGAATCCAAACCTGGACACATGGAAAGAACAAAGTATAAAAGGCATATGCAGCATAAATGATTCAATAATTCAAACTAGTGGTCAAGGAGACCAGTAACAAACATCATTCCAATGGACAAATATAAGTAACATCATTCCAATGGACAAATGTAAATAACATAAATCATCCATGAAATTCATCAATTAATCCATTAAACAATGTAGTGAGAAGAGACACGTGTTTGTATTAATTTCATAAACATAAAGGAGCTACAAAATGTGTGCCTTATTGTTGTGAAGATCCTCCCATTGATCTCAATCCTCTCCAATAATGATAAGCTCTCCAACCTAATTCCCCTAGCATAAACTTACTCTAAACAACCTCCCTCAATTCCCCCACCTATGGCTTGATTAATAGAGCAAAAGGAAGAAGTTTGAGATCCTTAGTCCAAGGATGAAATCCACTAAAAGAGGGATAAGGGCTCCTTGAAGAATGGGAATTGATTCCTTAAATAATAAGGTTAGGCTCAAATAAACATGAGTTCGAGCCTTTCTGTTGGGAATGATTCACCCAACAATGCTTTTAGATCTTACTTTCTATTTTTAAGCTTTATTTATTTACCTACGTAGTTTATAGTGGAAGACCACTCTGTAGTTTATAGTGGAAGAAACTACACATGTTCGGATTATGTTCAAAAAAACTGTGTAGATGCTCAAAAATAGGGCTTTGTACCATGAGATCCAGAAATTCCACTTTATTCAAGGTATATAATTTGTTTACTTGCAAGGGAGTCCTTCATGACACTTGGATGGATGGTGAAAGATCCAATTTTGATGATCATTTTCCTAATGCGACAAAATGACATGTAACAGATTTCCCCCTAAAGTGAAAATTCAGAAACGTTTGAGGCTGAAGTACTTTATCATATCAAGGATTGGATTAGAGATCATGATTGGAAACCTACAACAATTAATCAAAGGTTACAATGCAATATAATAATCATCAGTGAGGTAGGCATTCCCATACTCAGAAAATAAAAGTCTTAAAGCAGAGTATGAAAATACATCATAGCAAAGTCAATATAGAAAGGACACAGCCATCAAACATAAAACTCTTTGTATAATCATGAATACAAAAATCCTCGCAACCTGGATGGATGAAACTAGATCCAGGGTCTTGATCTCCATCTCTCGATCCATAGTACAAATCTAACCATGTGAGTAAATGTCCTGAAGTAGAACATGACAGAAACTACTTGATTACCAGTCAACGATGTGAACTATTAACAAGTGCGAGAGATACCACCAATAATGACAATGGCTCTCAAGGTACTCCCATTACAATATATGAAGTGTGAATAGGTGATCTAAATTTGAACACTCATAGAATCATTCGATCCAAGGCCAATGATGAGAACCTATCATCGAAGGCAAGAAACCTGCCATTAAGGCATTCAAACTTCAAGGTACTAAAGGTTTCTAGACCAACTTCCTAGATAATGAGCTGAAGTCGATAGGAAGTGACACGTCGTAGGAATGCCTACCACACGAAACAAAATGTCAAGTTTTGGAGAATAGTTGCAAGGACTGACTCAAGGATGGCTGACGTGACTGAAGGCTACAAATTGCAAGGTAATTTGAACTGAGTGTTAGACTTATCTTGAACATATTGGTGACTCGAAAAAATGACTTGGTAGAATTTGACTCAATGATAATACCCAAAACCAACTAAACACTTTCAATAAGGCTCAATTAACTATGAAACAAATGGATCCCCCAACCTGAACAGATATGTGACAGAGTGTCATGTTCATGAGTGACATACTGCCTGAAATAAAAGATACAAACTTTTATTCTCCATTTCCCCCCACCATTACTAGAAAGAACCTATTTATTTTTTACAAGCTTGAGTTGGATAACATATGCTTGTCTTGTAATCTCATCCTTCCGATGAGTCCATCCTAGTATTTTTAATGAACCCTAAAAAGGAATGTTTCGGTCTCATAATGCTTAACGAGTCCTATACTTTTTAATTTTTACGATTCCAGTAGAGTGGTAACTCGATATCATTTGATTTTAAGAGTTTCAAAGAGACACAAAAAGGAAAATCATTAAGTTCTTTTACCATCAAATTTTAACGAGCCTCGAGAAAGTAAAGCTCACATGTTCTTTTTTATAAGTTTAGTCCCTCAAGCCCGAAAGGGGATAAAATAATGTAGGAGAGAACTCTATTGACCATAATTAGTTTACATATACCTTTTTTGTAAATAGTCCAGTTCAGTCCGTAAAAGGGGTAAATTTATACTGAGTATATGATTGTTCATTCACTTTTACGAGTTTGAACAATCAAGTGCTCGGAAATCTTTTCATGTTTTGAGAGTCTAAAAAGGGATTTAAAAGAGGACTCCACGATTTCACTTTTTTGTAAGTTTTAACGGGTTCGAAAAAGTGATAAAAATATACTCATCTTATCAACTTTCAATTTAATTAATGAGCAGGAAAGGATGGAAAGAACTCAAAATTTTCATGTATATTTTACGAACATGAAACGATGACAAAAGGAGCTCAAGATTTTCATGACTTTAACGGGTCCTGAAAATAGTAACCGAAATGGACTCGAGATAGGTTTTATTTTTACACAAGCTTGAAACATAGGAAAATTTTGCTTGATACTTGTTTCATTTTTACACAAGATTGAAACAAAGAAAATTGTGGTTGAGATAAGTTTTGATGCCCCCAGCATAATGATTACAAGGGAACTTTCCCGCAAAAGTTCGTTTCATTCAGCTGAGTAGACTACTGGTTACTAATAGGTGGATGAAATGAAGGTTCATTTACAAGATCAGATGAAAAACTTGACTCAATTAGTGGATGATTTGTTTCATTTTTTAACGAGGTTGACACTGTAAAAGTACCATCCTCAAATGATTTGTTTCATTTTTTAATGAGGTTGACACAATAAAATAATTAGCCTCAGGAGACCTATTTCATTTTTAATGAGGTTGACATAGGAAAAGAACCATCCTCATAAGGCCCTGTTTCATTTTTTAAGAAGGTTGACACAGTAAAATAACTATCCTCATGAGACCTTGTTTCATTTTTTAACTAGGTTGATACATGCTAAGGTAGACTTCCTGATCATGGCTTCCAAGAGATCTTCATCAGAAGGAATAATAGATCTCTACAAGGAATAGAAGTGAAGAGAATAAAAAAGGGTAAGAAAATCATATTCAAATGCCCCCATTGAATTTTTTACCATGTCAGTTACCAGATTCTAAGTCAAAAGAAGTAGAACATACAGTGACAGGCTCGCTTGCATATGTAACTGAAAACATGGGACATGTTGCCACATAATTAACCCGTGGTGGGGTAGGTACCACTTCCATATAGGGAACATCGAGCGGTGTTGTATGACTGGTAGTCGAAGAAAGATCAACTTATGAAAGCTGATCAAACTCACAATGTTTCCATTGTGACGGAAGTACATAATGTGAAAGAGTGTCAATACGAAAACTTTCATGGCATAGACATAGTCTCTTCCAAGGAGAAAATTAAAATATAAGGTGCCTTGGACTACCACAAGATTGATACAAATAGCTTTACCTTCTAAGGTAATAGGTATCATAGGAAGGATCCCTAAAGGTTCACTAACAGTTTTGTTAAAAGCTAATAGATTCTCTGTAACAGGCACAAGCTGAGGAGAACCCAAAGCTTGCCAAGTAGTCGAGGCTAAAATACTGACAGAAGAACCTTCATATACATTTGTATGACACACCATCTTACCATAAGCCTTCACAATGATTTGGAAAGGGATGGAAGAAGGAATATGAGGCTTTTTCATTATACTCCAATCAAAATAAATAGCCTCATTACTTGGATGGCGTTCAAAAACAACAAATGAAATTCCCCCATGTGTAGAATAATCTAAGATAACATGAAGAAACTGGGCAGTATGAAGTTCACTCTCTAAAGGGAGAGTGGAATCCACTAAAGATGGAATCGATTCAGCCACTTAATGAACAAATGGCACATCAACCTAAGTGACACATGTTTCACCCCCCAATGGAAGAGTGAGATTGACTGTACTTGGATTTAGATCAATCGCTTCGTCAATTTTCGGTAGGGAGGAAGAATGTTTGCGGTAATTAGTTGGATGTTGTTGCTGTGAAATAGTATGTTTTTCCAACAAATTCGAGGCTTCATCCATGTGAGCGAAAACGTGACTATTATGATTCCTCTACATAACCTTCGAGGAAGCCTAATGTTAATTTTTTTCCCCAGAATCTGAGAATCACAGGTTGATGGATCAACAATAAGTTGATAAGAATTATTTGACCATACTTCCAAAACCATAGGAATACTAGGAAAATTAATAATGAAGTGGTCACCCTTACAAAGCTTGCAAGTGTATTTTAGCTTACGATGCATCGTATAAGTTCCCTCAATGTTATCAATACTTATGGACATGGTTGGTTGGTTGATTACTTTCTTATATTGCTTCTTCTTCTTCTTCCCTTTCTTATTCTTAGTCACTTGGTTACTAGCATCAAGGATTTTACCAAGTGAAGAAGAAAGGGACGAGGACATGTTGGATGAAGAAGGTAAAGGGTCAATAGTAGATTGGTGATGTTGAGATGGTGAAATTAGTTGAGGTGAAAAAAGTGGTTGAGCTAGTACAATTGGAGTATTTGGAAATAAAGAATTTGAGAACAACCATATAGGTAAACCTATCGTGAATCTAGGAAGTGACAATGTAGCCATATAAGGAGGGCCAACATTTGCAAAATCAAGAAAAAGATTAGGGTTCCCATTAAAATGGATGTCTTTATCAGTAAATTTCGGCATTGTTTTCATTAGATTCAATCCAAATAAGATTTTATTGTTAAACTTAAATAATATTCACAATCCACACCTAACATCTTGTAAAAAGTAAAAACAAACAAATTAACACATGTTAAAAAATGTAGGGATTCAAACCAAACAAACTCACCTTTCATAGAGATCAATATTTACTAGTTGATGATGAAATCCAACATTGCAAACATCAAAGTGAAATTTTTTATAGATTTAAGTGTTTGGAACAGGTTACACTGACAACCTTATTAATGAAACGATATGGTGCAAGTAACTTCACTTATTCCATCTCGAACAAAGATTACCCTAAAAAAAGTCCAAGTGATTCTAGGCAATGTTTGTTTAAGGTACAGAAGGACCTTCCCTCTACCATCACCTTTGGTGATAGCCCTTGGATTATGTTCACTAGGGTTATCAACTACAACAATTATACATGGGGGAATAGTTGTAGATCGAACGTACATGCAAGGGCATAGTAACAAAGCTCAATCCCCTTGAAAGCTTCTCAACATAATTGATTGGAGGTTTAGTTTCTAGTGACCCAAGTATGTTTCAAAACCATTGTAATACATGAAAATCACTCTATCATAACCAATGAAATGGGTATGATCACTTTACCAGATCCGACATTATCTCGTGCTTAACTCATGTATATGAATATCTTCTAAGAGAAAAATTGAAATAATTGGATTTGTCTCCCTAACACAAGATCCTATTGTTTGTCTGTAGATTTGGAAAGTTAACTTCCTTCCCTATTCCAAATCCCTATAACCTAATATACTGTAGGTGGAAAGATCCCTAAAAGTAATAAAAATTCTAGATGAACTTTATTAATGCTACATTATTAATTTGTTATTTACTCAAGGGTAAATGGATGTGAAAGTGATGGCATTATGACTTGACTCAAAACTCTAATGCATCAAATATGAAATTTGTAGTCTCTTCATTTTGATGAATTCTAGCTAGAGTAAGTAAAGAGCTTCTTCTTTAAAATATTAACTCCAAAATGTACCACTTCCAATTTTTCAATGCAATTCAAATCTCTAAGTTTCAAACCACGCAATGTAATCTATGCACAATTCGCTTGAAAACTATGAAAATGTAATCTATGCAAGATAATTCTTAAAAAAACAAAAGAGGATTCCAAAGCAGTGAAAGAACAACAAGACTATCTCCTTCACTAATCCAACTAAAGAACCAATCAAGTGTAAATAAAGGAAATCAGGTGGAAATTCCAAAGATAAAAAATAATTGCACTCGAAGGCGATTAACACTCAGACACAATTTTGGCAAAAGCATGAAAGCATACAACATGCAAAATTTGTTTAGAAACTGAGACAAATCTTTGAGTAGTGACCAAAGGAATCCAAATTCAAAACACCCAAAGAAATCCTTAAAATGAAAATTCTTGAATGAATGTTATGAAATCAACACTTAAAGTGTCATTTTGATTAAACTTCGGTACTGGAATAAACTCCTATTCTCAATGCAGCACAAGAAGCACATATCATCAGAACACTAATTCTTGAGAAACCCTACCTTTCAATTGTTGAAAACAAA
This sequence comes from Pinus tabuliformis, assembly GCA_031772625.1. Taxonomy (NCBI): domain Eukaryota; kingdom Viridiplantae; phylum Streptophyta; class Pinopsida; order Pinales; family Pinaceae; genus Pinus; species Pinus tabuliformis. The sequence goes on along the minus strand of CM062819.1, from coordinate 355,209,527 downwards.
AAAAAAAATCTCAAGGAAACTCCTTCACAACACCTAATCAAACACACAGAGACTGACTGGAGGCATATACAAATGCAAGGAAACCTTAAAAAACAAAAAATAAGACTTTGATGTGAGGAAAATATTTTTTTTCAAAATTTCTTAGAGCCTGCGTAGGTAGAGAGTATAGTACAATGTTTATACACATTGTTACTAAACGTAATATACGCTCTATTTCTGAACAAAAACGACGCAGGTCAAGAAGCTTAAAGAAAAAGCAAAAAGTATCTAAACAAAACACAAAATATGAAAGATCATTAACTTGTCAAGACTCAGATAAAGCTATCAAAAAGGTTTGAGAATAAAAAACAAGGAGATGGAAGAGAACATGATGTTCCCTAGTATGGTCACCAATTTGTTAGGCAGATAAATCCCTCTTGCTGACAAGAGTGATCTCCCTATATCCTAAAGGAAACTAGTAACAAAGAAACAATAAAGCTAATCCCTTCCTTGAATATATCTTTTCTTGAATCATAAGCTAACAAGGTGGGAAAAGGAAATTCATACCTTATTATGACATGCTTAATGAAGATCCCCTTTGTGCTTCATTGCAACTCCTCCATGCTTGAATCCAAACATGCACACTTGGAAACAACAAAGGATCAAAGGCATAAGTAGCATAAATGATTCAATAATTCAAACTAGAGATGATGTAGACTAGTAACAAACATCATTCCAATGGAAAAATGTAAATAACATAAACCATCCATGAAATTCATCAATTAATCCATTAAATAATGTAGTGAGAAGAAACAATTGTTTGTATTAATTTTAGAAACATAAAGGATCTACCATTGATGTTGTGAAGCTCCTCCCACTAATCTCAATCCTCCCTAAGAATGATAAGATCTCCAACATGATTGCCCCAACATAAAATTACTCTTAGCATTCTCCCTCAATTCCACCACCTATGGCTTGATTAATAGGCCAAAAGGAAGTAGTTTGAGATCCTTAGTCCAAGGATGAGATCCACTAAAATAGGGATGGGGGCTCCTTGAAGAATGGGAATTAGTTCCATAAAAAATGAGGTTAGGCTCGAATAAACATGAGTTAGAGGATTTTTGTTTGGAATGAGTCACCCAACAATGCTTCTAGATATCACTTTTTATTTTTAATTTCTATTTATTTACCTGCGCAATTTATAGTGGAAGACAGTGCATAGATCTATGAAGTTTATAGCAGAAGAAACTCCACATGTGCATATTTTGTTCAGAAAAACTACACAGATGCTCAAAAATAGGGTTTTATACCACAAGATCCACAAATTCCACTTTATTTAATGTATATAAGTTGTCGACTTGCAAGGGAGTGCTTCATGACACTTGGAAGGATGGCGAGAGATCCAATTTTGATGGTTATTTTCCTAGTGAAACAAAATGACATGTAACAACAACCCTCCATGCCAGTGACATATCATGACCAATAAACCACATGCATATGCCATGCATGCCGAATCTAGTGGGGAAAACATACATGCAACTCGGTGCCTGGAATAAAAACTCATTGTAGCTATTGATCACGATGTCCTCTTATGCTTTACTGCTCTTGTTTTGCCTTCTTGCTTCAAAACTCCAAGTATACCACACTCCTCTAAGAGTTCTCAAAGCAAAATCTAAGTGTCCAAGAGTATGAGAGAGAGAACAAAGAAAGAGCTCCAAAACTAAATTAGAAAAAGTCCATGAACTGATCCTCATAAACTTTTTTATTAATTAGGCCTCTATTTTCTTCATTTTCCATTATTTTCCTTCAATTTCCTCCTCACATACAACCTTTGACCTTTCACCTCCCTTTTCTCCTAATTTCCATTATTTTCATAAATAAATGCGCCAAAAATACCACTTTTCCTTTCCAAATCCTTTGCCATTGTCTTTTCCATTAATCAACCACAAGTGATCCCCATCACTATGATTTTTCCCAACATTTAGCTTGGAATAAGTGTCCCATCAACTGTGGTTATTATTTTTACCCACTTAGGCCATTACTTGTTACCTGTCTCTATAGATTCTTCTCGAGAAATTGATTTTGTTGGGATAACTCTATTAAAATAGAAAGAAGAAATCGTAGTTTAATTTTTCCTTGAATTAAATTAGGAATTAAATCAAAATTATATTCTCATAGCAACTTGTAATAGTTAAATAACTTAATTTGACTTAGTTGGATCAGTGAATTCGGGTTGGAAGTCTATCTAGAGTCATGTAGAGTGATTTCTAAATTTTAGTGGTCTAGGTTGAGTTCTTTTGAGTTATAATTAATTAACTGGGTCTAACGGAGTTAAAGTCAATTAAAATAGTTCAATAAGTTCGAGGAACTAGTGGGAGGTCTAGTAGTGGGGATCGGCTTCAATGCAGCTTCACTGCTCCACCAATTAACCGAAGATTCACTCATAAATAACTCATGTATGTGAGTTCAGAGGAAGACCTAGTTGAGATTAGAGTTCAGAGACAATGTAATATCATTTGTATAATTTTCTGAGTTGTACAAATGGTGCATGTAATTAGTAAAAGGCCAATGGATGTATTTTGTAGTTATGAGTGGGGAATTTCCTAATTAAATGTGAGCTAATTCTCTCAGGAATTGCACAAGGAAGTATGGGATTGGCAGGAAACATATTTGCCCAAGTGTTGGCTTGATCTGGTTTGTGAAGCAGAATGATATATTGTACTTGTGCAGGAATTGTTTAGGTTGAAAAAGCATTGTGTTTTCTTTTCATATCTTCTAGTTAATGCACTATAGATAGTAAGGGTTTTGAGCAGTTGCTTCCCCCTTAAAAAATATTGTGCTATGAGTGATCGAAATTCTTCCTTTTCTGCTTAGTTTTTTCATCGATCAATTTTGGTTTCCACTGATGAGTAGAATAGATTCTTGTCTTATGTTTTAGCATATCATATAATATGTTGAATCTACAAGTAAAAATCTATATGGTATCAAATTCGAAGAGCTAAAGAGGATAATTTGATTTTGTTGTGCAAGTGAAACGAAATTTGCAGGTTCATACTTCAGATTTAGCAATATGTAATTCAACGGTTTGAGACTTGAGTTGCCCTGGAGGAAAACTCAAATTACATAACTTGGAAGGACAAGATGGAGGCTATGTTGGAAGACAATCGGCTGAAGGAATTCATAAATCGTGATATTCCAAAACCTCCAGCATATGATGCTAAAGATCTGGCTAAATCGAGAAAGTGTGTCAAAAAAGTGAGAAGGATTATCCTAGAATGAGTTCAAGATCATATTGTCTCAAATCGCCATGGTAATAAAAATTCCTTTGCAATGTCATTCGGAAGATTTCTTCCTTGGTATCCTTGGACCTACAATAGTCTCAGTATTTGTTGTTAAAGGCTTGCTGCATCTGAGCCCAAGTTGTGATACGGTTTCCAGGTAACCCCATGAACCAACGTAATGCTGCATCTTTGAGGGTAGAGGGAAGGAGTTTCAATTTCTGCTCGTCTTCTGCATAGTCATAGGTTTGATAGAGAACAACAAACTCAAACAAGAATGTATCGAGGTATTCGGTAGTCAATCCATGGAAGTGAGGTAAGGCTGAGGGACTTATGTTTTTCATCTTTGTGTCCCCATTAGTCTCTCGGATAGGAAAGGCACCTTCTATTCTTTCCCCATTTCCTCTAACATTTCTGTTTTCAGCCATAGTCTCAGGAGGAATGGTTTCTTGCTCTTCTTCTATTATAGGATCTTCGTATATCTCTAGAGGTTCACCTATAGGTTCTTCTGGATCACTGCCACCAAAGAAGAAAGAAGGGTGACTTAATGATGTGGTGGGGGTGTTGGGTAAGAATTTTCCTGAATTGTCTCTGTTCCTACGAGGCATGAAAGGAAATCTCTTTTTAGGTGATTTTTGTGTTTCTTTTTCTTCTAATACCTGCAAAAACTGAAATGGATTCAACAACAAATTGCAACTAACTAAAATAAACCTTGCTGAAATGAAAATTGTAGAATTGAAATGAAAGAAAGAAATGACTAATCTATTTTGCTAAAATGAAATTGCAGAATTTTAATGAAAGCAAGAAATGTCTAATTTATGCTTGTTGAAATGAAATTGCAGAATTGAAATGAAAGCAGGAAATGTCGGATTTACGCTTGATGAAATGAATTTGTAGAATTAAAATGAAAGAAGGAAATGTCTAATTTATGCTTGCTGAAATGAAACTGCAGAAATGAAATGAAAGCAGGAAATGTCTAATCTACTTTTGCAGAAAGGAAATTGCATAATTGAAATGAAGCAACTACTGTATTCTTGCTGAAATAAACTATTTAGCAGAATGTTGCAGTAGAAGATATAAGAAAAGCAGTAATCACAAAATACTCTGATGCTTCCTCGGCAATGACGCCAAAAAGGATGGTGAGCTCCAGTATTGCAAAAGTATTGTTGCAACTCCTGGGGCTCCCTAATTTACTTTTATCAACCCGGTAGTTCATAACAAACTTGGAAGCAACAGTGTTGTATGCATAAGTACTAGCTCTTACTGTAGGCTGTCACTTGATCAGTTGGCACAAGTTCGCTAGGAGCTTAAGCCAACTTCTATGAGTTCTCAAAAGAAGCTTTTAACTGTGATGAAAGAAAACTAACTCGAAAGAGGCTATTCTACTTGCAGAAAGAGAATGAAAACTGAAATGAAATGAAAACCCTAGCAAACCCTAGTTTTACCTACTAACCCTACTTTTGCGAGAAAAGAGATGGAAACTACTGAGATGGATGCCATTGACTACTAAAAAGGTAAAATGCATGTATTCAAGCTACTTTTGAAGAGAAATGAGAAGAAATCATCTTTTTGTACTTTTGAGCAATTTTATGTGGAATTATTATGCTTGTGTTTTAACTAGGTGTGATTGTGCAGAGGTTTGGTGGCGAAGAGAGATGGATTTAGATTTTGTAGGAGGTTAGGAAGGTGTGGATAGGTCCTAAGAAGTCCCTAGTACCCTTCTGCATACTTCCATTGTGATCAGACTTTGAAAAATCACTCGCATGAACTTCTACAGGAGGCTGCAGGAGATCTATAGGAGATTCTACAGGAGGATCTACAAGACGAGGCCGAAAGTGGTTTTTGGGGGGTTTGCAGGTGAGAAAATGATGGGAAAGGAGGAATGAAGGCTAGATGGAGCTGTTGAGGGGTTTAGGACTCTGTCAATGAAGATCAGAAATGAAGGAGATGGTTGGATTTGTTCAAAGGTCAAGAAAGCAACTTTGTGAAAAAATGCAAAAATTAGGGTAGATGCGTGAAGTGTGGCGAATGAGAGGGGAAATCTTAAGAGATGAACTGGTACAAGCTACTTTATGGAGGAATGATAAGCTAGAGTGTTATATGGGTGAACTGCACACTTACTCTTCAAAACTGACCCAAGCAAGAACCGAAAAACAGAGTTTTGCCTACTTTGACCTAAAACCAAAAAAATGCTTAACAGAACTTTATGGACAGAAAATGATGCGAGAAAGCCATGGTAAATGAACAAGAAAATATCTAAGCATGTGAATCCAACTGATATCAACTTCTCCAACTCGAAATCTCACACTAGCAATTGCATTGGAAAGAAAAACGGTGTTTTTGGTGGCAGCAATAGTGCCTTGATCTCAAATCATGGTCCCAAGGAGGGAGAAAGGATATCAAGGCCTACTTGGTAGCATTTTTGGATCTTTTTCTGTTACTGCAGCAAACTATCTAATCAACCTGAAGTGAGAACAATTATTCTAACCATCAAAAGCAACCTAATTAACAAAGCAAGATTTAACCTAAACAACAGAAATTATCTCATGAATGCAAGAAAAAGCATATAAATACACAAAGGAGGTGCTGGAAAACTTGGGTTGGGCCATAACCTAAGAGCTTCAGCCCTCTAAAAAAGATTAGTGCTGGTTCAAAACTAGATTCATCTTCATTTTTCAAAAAGTAGAAGTTACATCGCAAAACTGTCTCCAAAAAGAGCTCGAAAATGAGTTGAGTACAAGGCTGCACAAAAGTGCGAAAATATATTATGAGATGGCTAACCTACTGAGGCTCTAAGCCCTCTTATTTATACAAGTGGGGACTCACAACAGTCCTCCTAAACTTCAGGAACTCGGCTACCTAAAACTGAAGATAACAACAACTTTACTAGACTAGCCCGGCTGCCCCTTGGAATCATCATTGTGGGCCTTTTTACTCCGAGCTGCTAATGGAGAACTCGAGGAAGGGGTCATTAATGAAGGATACACCCCTCCTATAAGTCCTCAACCCTGTTTTCTTGAGTTTGGTTGTCAATCTGCTCATAAATCTTTGGTCTTTGTCCAAAAATGTCCAAAAATCTGTAATAAACACTCATTAGACTATGTGGAAAAGTGACTATCCCCATTCACTCTATTGACATAAATATATTTAAAAACATGCACAAAAATATGGAGAATGGTGGATTAAATGAAAATAATAGGCAGAATGAGCCCATATAGTTACCCATTTCTGAGGCTCATCACCCTCCTAAGGGAGAAGTGTGTAATTCCATAATAATGTTTTGTTTGAGTTGGGAATTCTTACATAGGTATAAGCGATCTTTGTACCATAAAGAATCATTTTTCCAGCTAAATGTATCAAATGTACCAGGATCTTGTTTTAACTTTTGAATGATTGCCCACACTTATTCGTCATTATTCCATTCATCCCTTGCTTCGTTTATCCAATCTAGTTGGATAATAGAAATGGCGCACAACAATGCTTCCACATCCTCATCCTTTCTTGAGAGTGCATCTACCACAACATTTTGCTTCCCTTTTTTGTAGATGATTTCAAAGTCATAACTGAACATCTTTGTGACCCATTTTTGTTTCTCTTCAGAGGATAAAATTTCTTCTAAAAAGTATTTAAGACTATCATGATCTGTTTTTACCTTGAAGTGTGTTCCCATTACGTAGGGTCGTCATTTCTTAAGTGCATGTAGTATTGCCAACATTTCCTTCTCATAAATAGCTTTGTGTAAATACTTTCCTTTGATTGGATGACTTTCGAAAGCAATAGGTCTTTCATATTGCATTAAAACAACACCAATTCCATTTCCTGAAGCATCACATTCCACAATAAAGGTTTTTGTGAAGTTCAACATAGCTAAGACTGGTGCTTGGCACATTGCCTCTTTAAGATGTTCGAAGGCCTTTGTTGCTTCTTGAGTCCATGAAAATGCATCTTTTTTCAATAATGTTGTTATAGTTGCTGATATTCTCCCATAATTCTTAACAAACTTGTGATAATACCTTGTCAACTCGAGAAATCCTCACAGATCCTTTATGGATGTGTGGATTTTCCATTCCTTAATGGCTTTAATTTTGCTAGGGTCTACCTTAACACCTTCATGAGATACAATATGACCTAGATATTCCACCTCTTGTACTCCAAAGAAACATTTGGAGCTTTTTGCATATAATTGTTTCTTCTCCAATAGTTTGAGCACCGTGTCAACATGTTCAACATGATCCTTCCAAGACTTGTTGTAGATTGGTATATCATCAAAAAATACTAACGCAAATTTTCTGAGGAAGGGTTTGAAAATGGAATTCATCAAACCTTGAAATGTAGAAGGTGCATTGGTAAGGCCAAAAGGCATGACCAAAAATTCATAATTACCCTCAGGATTTCTAAATGTTGTTTTCGGAATGTCTTCAGTGTTTATTCTGATTTGATGATGTCATGAACGAAGATCCAACTTGGTGAAGTAAATTGATCCATGCAATTCATCCAATAATTCGTCAATGACAAGAATGGGAAATTTATCTTTAATAGTGAGCTTGTTGAGCTCCCTATATTCCGGACACATGTGCCATGATCCATCCTTCTTGTGCACCAATACTACTGGAGCAAAGAAAGAACTTTGACTAGGTTGAATTATACCAGCCTCTAGCATTTCTGCAACCATACGTTAAATTTCACTCTTTTGGGCATAGGGATATCTGTACGGCTTGATGTTTGGAGGAAAACTTCCTGGACTCAAATGAATAGCATGATCATGATCACGAATATGTGGGAGGACTTTGGGAGTCTCAAATACCTTGGAATGATTCTCCAATACTTTTTGGAGATCTGGAGAAATAGATGATTTCAACGTGGGAAACTCTAGCAAACATAATTGTGCAATTACGCCTCGTTGTTCCTTCTTTAGAATCTTTTTCATACCATTAGATCTGATTATCTTTCCTGATTTCCCTACAATGCCCCTTAATTCAACTTCCTTTCCTTCCACACAAAATTTCATGAAAAGTTCTTGAAAATTAAGAGCTATTGTACCCAAGGATTGTAGCCATTGGACTCCTAGTACGACAACTGCACCACCCATTGGAATGGAAAGAATTGGGCTATTCAATACATATTCTCCCATGGATAGCTTGATATTATGGCACTTTCTAGAGTAATTTATGGTTCCTCCACTTGCAACCATCACTTGACGCTCTTGTGTTGGACATAGGAAGCAATTCAATTCCTTGGCTACATTACAGTGAATAAAATTATGGGTACTTCATGAATCAATCAACACTATTACCCTTTTCTTCTTGATATGTCCTTCTATCTTAATAGTTTGAGGAGTGGTAATTCCAGCCAATGCATTACAAGATATGGTCGGATTCATTTCTTCTTTATCTAGGGTTTGTTCCTGGAATATATCATCTTCTTTTACCATTTCTTATTCCTTTTCTTCCTCCTCTTCATAATCTATGTAGAATACTTTCTTCTCAGCACACTTATGACTTTTAGTGTATTTTCTATCACAACTGTAACAAAGCCCTTTTGCTCTTATTTCTTCCAGTTTTTGTGGTGTCAACCTTGTAGGTTGTGGAAGGCTAGGCGCAACAACACTTCCATCTTTATAGTTGTGAGTGTTAGGCTTCCTGGTTGCCATAATTTTTCTTTCCATTTTTCTTGCTAACCTGAATTCCTTCTCCAATGAATCAGGTTCCCAAAGGAAAACCTCATGTTGGATATTATCCTTTAAAGTCCATATGAACACATCAATCCTATGCTTCTCTGGAATATCTTTTACCCTTATGTTCAATTTTTGGAAGTCCTCAATGTGCTGCATCATTGAACCCTTTTGTTTGAGATTTATCAATTGGCTAAAAAAGGTGTTTTTTTTGTATCCTCATAATGTGCTATCATTTCTTCCATAAAAATTTCCCAAGTGACAATTTATTTACAAGAGAAAAGCCATCGATACCATACAAACTGATTTGGTTCCAAATATAAAGTTCCAATACGTACCTTTTGTGTGTTTTGCACATTATGGAGATCAAAAAATTGCTCCATCTGTAGTATCCATGTTCCATGATCCTTGCCATCAAACTTCCTCATATCGATTTTTGGAACATGGTGGGTCTTCAATCCAACATTAGAGTCTATGAAATCATGATTAACATTTATTTTGTTCTCATCATGAGTTTCCTTTACTACCCTTTCACCATTAGTAACCATTTCTTGTAGACACTTATTTAAATTTGTCTTCAATTCTTCCATATTAGCATCCATGCCATTCATATTAGCTTCCATGCCATCCATCTTAGCTTCAATTACCTTTTGTAGAGTGAAATCTGTTGTACTTGGTCTTGTAATTTTGATATATCATGTTGCATTTCTTCCTCTTCTTCACGAGTCATAATAGAGATTTAAGGTTTCTTACTAGGTGTTTCCATTTTATTTTTCCGAGGCATCAATTAATGCTAATAATTCTTCACTATTCCCTTTGAATTCCTTCAAACTAATTTTTCAAACCAATCTTATGAAAAATTAAAAAGAAAACTACACACATTTTTTTCACTTTGTAAGAGCTTGATATTGAATCTGTTGTATCTCTGTAACTATGGATCTTGAATATCTGAAATCATGTCTTGCAGTAGCCCTTTGTATCCTCTTTCAAACCCCACAAGTCTGATCAAGATTGGATTCTCCAAGGAATAGTTATGCCAAATCTCTCACACTGACCTGATCACAACCTAGTTCAGTAGAGCAAACTTGTGAGAAGTTCCACATGTCACTGTTTCTACCTTAGTACCTACAACTGATATATAGAAAACTACAAACCATCCTCTTTCTGAAACTTCTTATGAAAGTTCAATCTGATGCTCAGAACAAAAGTTATGACAATTTTCCCTAGGTCACCTGTTTGGAATGTAATTCGGAAGTCTACAGAAACGCTAACTTCCTCAGATCATATCTCTGAAAATATAGCACGATAAGCTGAAATTCGAACCCGAAGTTCAAAATGACTTCGCATCAAATGGGTTTTTTTTAAGCTTCTGAAACATCGCATAAAAAAAATTATAGCGAAAATTCCACGATGACCTGTTTGGAGCAGCGAAACCCTAGAATCCAAAGCTCTGATACCAAATGTTAGGAAACTAGCTCACAAAAAGATAGAAAAGATAGATCAACACATTAGAATTCAGCCTCTTCGAGGGGGAAACCTCCTTTAGATTACACAAATGAACAATTATTGGATGATACAAATGACTAGACCTCCTTTCTGTATATAAGAGTCTAAGGGGTCATAATATAATCAAGCTAACATAACAATAATAGCATAAGGGCACAATAATAACAATAGTGGGTTTCTATGGGGCACACTAATAACAATATGGGGACAATAGAGGAACAATAATAACAATAAGGGATGTAATGACAATAGTAATGGGGGAAGCATTAGTATTATAGGGACCTAACACTTACCTATTGTTGTTGTAGGTTTTAACCCCATACATAAATTACCTGCATACAAATTCTAAGAACAAAAAATAAAAAATGCGAGAGCATAACACATAAAACACATATACACAGAGATTTTCCCCTAGATCCCAAAATTGGGACTACCAGCTTGATTTTTCATGATGTTCCTTTCAAAGTTACAATACACATTTATACATGTCGAAGCATCCAATACAATGGACCGAAAACCATCGCGTCGAAAACCATGGACCGAAAACTATTGCGTCCAAAACCATGGACCGAAAACCATGTGCGAAAAACATGCACACAACCATAGGTAGGTCCACCCAACATAATACAGGGTCCAAAAAATAAATTTCCTAGGGCACTGCCCCGGACCCCGTAGAGGGGGGCTACCGGCTGCGCAATCGACACAACAAAATAGGGGCTCCACCGCTCCTCTAACCCTCGGGTTAACTACGTGGGCTAGTCGTGGAAAGTATATAACACAACCCAACATTCTCCCACTTGTTGTTTTATTTCCACAAGGGGCCACAATAGAGCTTAGTCATTTATCCAGCCCTATAATGCCCATTTTTTCTCTACACCAAGAGAGCTTCTCAGAGCTCACAGATTTTGTCAATGCATCTGCAATATTCTTCAAAGTGTCCACCTTTACCAGCAACACCTTTTTGTCTTCTATCATATCCTTCACAAAGTGATACTGAACATCAATGTGCTTTGTCTTTGAACGATAAGCAGGGTTATTTGCCAAGAAAGTTGCACTTTGGTTGTCATAGTCTATCCTTATAGCTCCCAGTACTAACCCATACTTGAAAACAATCTTTGCAACCAAACAGCTTCCTTGCATGCATGAGTGTTTGCCACGTATTCTGCCTTTGTAGTTGATAGTGCCACTACAGATTATTTCTTACTCATCCAACTAACTGCACCTCCAAATTGGTTAAACACATACCCACTTGTAGATCTTCTCTGATCCAGATCTCCAGCTTAGTCTCCATCAACAAAGCCATGAATATCCAACACTCTAGCCAATCCTAATCTTCCTTGGTAGCACAATCCATACTCACTAATGTCACGCAAATACCTGAAAACCCGCTTCACTGTTGTCCTGTGCTCCTTCCCTGATTTTGACATAAACCTGCTAAGTACTCCCACTACATGTGCAATGCCTAGTCTAGTATAGACCATCGCATACATCAAGCTACTGACTGCACTTACATATGGAACACGGGAGATGTCCTCTTCATCTTCTTGTGTCTGGGGACACTGTTCAACAAATAAGTTTACTCCTACAAGAATAGGAACCTTCACCGGTTTACTATCCTGCATAATAAACCTCTACAATATTATCTTGACGTACCTCCTTTGGTTTAATCAGAGCTTCCTCTTTGCCTGATCTCTTTCAATTTCCATGCCCAAAATATAGTTTGCAGCACCAAGATCTTTCATGTCGAATTTGGAGGACAATTAGGTCTTCAAATCCTAGATAATCTCTTTGTAATTTCCAACCAACAACATATCATCTGGTGGGCTCCAGTATTATAGAAATAATGCTACAACTCCTGGAACTCCCTTCTTTAATTTTATCAACCCGGTAGTTCGTAACAAACTTGGAAGCGACAGTGCTGTATGCACAAGTACTAGCTCTTGCCGCAGCTGTCACTTGGTCAGCTGGCACAAGTTCGTTAGGGGCTCAATCCAACTTCTATGAGCTCTTAGAAGAAGCTTTTTAACTTATGGACGAAAGCTAACTCAAAGGAAGCTAATCTACTTGCGGAAAGAAACTGAAAGCCAAAAAGAAACGCAAACCCTAGAAAACCCTAATTCTACCAACTAGTCCTACTGATGCAAAGGAAAGAATGCAAACTACGAAAAGAGATGCCATTACTTCTAGGAAGGTAAAATGCATGTGTCTAAGTTATCACTATCTGAAGAAAACATCTTTTTGTATTTTTGCTTAAGTTGTTGAAATTATCATGCATGTGCTTCTAACTAGTTTTCCATTGTGCAGGGATGGATCAAGGGATGAAATGCTTTGGGAAAGGTTGGGATGGTACAGAGAGGGTCTAAGGGATCCCTAACATTCTTTCTGAGAGTTTCACAAAGTCTGGATGCCATGCAACCGTGTTTATGAACTTCTACAGGAAGTCTGCAGGGGTTTCTACAGGATGTTCTGTAATTCTTCTACAGGATGTTTCGAAATGGGATTTTTGAGGATGGGTGATTGATGGAAGATGCATGGATGGTTATGGAGGTAGGATGGGGGTCTGAAGTGACCCAGGAACTGATGGATGGAGTGGTGATATGATATGTGGAAGGCTGATTTGGCTTTAAGGTAGTTGAGACAACAATGGAGAAGAAGGTAGGGTTACGTGGGCAAGAGGATGGGTGTGAAGCGAGAAGCCTAGATATGGGATGAATCAGATGGCTCTGATGAAGCTTGACCATGTGAGTGAGTGATAGAGATGCCCTGCACAATGCACATTCAACCGAATCAATGAATTCTTGCAAACAAACTAAGTCCTAGCTAACTTAATCTAACTGTCAATGAAATGAATAAACAGCAGCCTCATTTGGAAAGAGAACCATGTACATCACGTGAGCAAGAACATTCTGAAAGATCTAAATGCATGACAAACTCCTACCAATCAATTCCCAAACATAAAAAGCTACTTTAACCAACAAAAACAACCAAAATAACAAAGCAAGATCTAAAGAGCAGATTTTATTTGAAGAACGCAGCAAACACACATAAAGATAAACAGGGGAGGTACTGGGCGCTTGAGATGGGCCCAACCCCAAGAGCTACAGCCTCCCAAGAGAGATTTAGAGCTGGTGCAAAGCTGAATTCATCTTTATTAATCAAGAATGAAGAGTTACATCAAAACTGTCCACAAGGAGAGCTTGAGAATGAGCTGAAAGCAAAGCTAATCTATTGCATACAAATCGAATTACAAAATGACTACAACAAGGCTGTGAAATGACTAACTACTAGCTACTATCTACTGGCTAACTAGCTAACATCCACTGGCTACACTGGCTAACCAAAATGAGGCCTTAAGCCTTCTTATTTATACAATTTGAGGACCCAACAGTCCTCCTAAACTTTAGGGACTCGGCTGCCCAAAACTTGGAGTTAACAGCAGTCCTACTTGACTTGCTTCGCTGCCCTTGTGCTGATTGATTCGGTGGCCCTTGAACTCCGAGCTGATGGTGGAGAATTCGAGGTAAGGGCCCATAAATGAAGGGGACACCTTCCTACAAATCCTCTAGCTTGTTCTCCCACGAATTTGGCTGCCAAGTGCTCATTAAGACCTTCAATTTTGTCTCCAAGTTGACCAAAAAGGCTACACAAAGCACCCATTAGACTTGTTGGCATAATGACTAACCAAATTCACTCTATTAGCATAAAAATAATCAAAAACATGCAATAAACCAATGAGAATGGTGGATTAAGTCAAATTAGGAGGTTGAATGAGCCCAAATAATTGTACATTTTTGGGGCTCATCATCACCCCCCTACTTAAAGTGTTGCTCATCCTCTGAGCAACCAATCTCTCTCCTCATCTTTGATGGCCCTGGTGGCTTCTTTGGCTAACATCTCGACTGATTTCTCCTTTGGCTTCCCTCTTTTCAAACTTCCTGTAGAAACAGTTCTCTGTCTTCCTGTAGAAACAGTCTGCTAACAGTTCTCTGTCTTCCTGTAGAAACAGTCGGCACTGTCTTAGCCTGCTTGGCTGAGGGTGCTTTTCCTTTCAGCTTGGCTGTGGCAGCCTTCATCTTCTCGCCCTTCTGCTCTTCTTCCTCACTGTCTGCTGCTTTTCTTAGTGAATCCTCAGCCTTGTTATGAGTGCACAAGTATATGCAATCATATGGAAGAAATGGTGCCCTTGGCATTTGTGTTATTTTACCACCCCCTGCTTTGGCCTCAACATCTTGTCCTTTTCCCTCATTCCTCTGCCTGTTCCTTCTGTGGTGGTCTTTCTTGTGTTTGTTACATCATCATTGAGACCCTCACTGTTGCTTCTTTATCATATCCATGAAGTCTACCTGAAGGTAGATCTCCATGTGTGTCTAAACTGTGATTGCAACTGTGGAATTTTATTTCAAATACCCATTGAGAGATATCAAATTACAGTTCACATTGAGGTATGTCGGCTAATATAAATTGAATGCTGAGATCCTTGATCCTAGGACAGATCCTTCAACTTCATCTCTTTGATGAAAACACTTGCAGGTTGACAAGATGATGTTCATACATATTCCTAGGTTTATACATCCATAGATATTTCCTTTAATCATAGGTATGCTAAGTATCACATATATTCGTTGTGATATGTCTAGACAGATCTGAATATAGAGCCGAGATGCAACCCTTGTTATTTCTGCAATATATATACACAGTCTTCTCTGTCCCTCAACTACAAGTTTCACAGTAACAATCCTTCCATCAATGGTTTTGTTTGGTTCCTCACGGGCTCACTTAGTAGCCTCCACAGTCTCGAGAGTCACAAATGCAAATCCCTTGTTGGTGAAAAATACATACAACATTAACCAAGACAAATACAGCCAAACAATCTAGGCCTCGGAAAAACATGCATAAATCTCTAAGAATAGAGACATTTTAAACTGCCCATCATAAAGAAATCTGATGTATCTTAGATTTGTAACCTAGATTTGCTGGTATTCTTATCATATGCAACTGAACCTTCTTCCATCTCTCCATATTTGTAAGAAAACTTCTAGAATATTATCATTGGCCATGTCATATGAAATACGACCAAGGTAAAGTTTCCTTTGAGCTTGATTTGCACTTTAACCAGGACCTGTTCCCACCACTGACTAATTTCTTACAGTAATCCCGCTCTTTCTTCAAGCTTCGAACTCGATGAAGAAAAACTTGGGCTTCTCTGCTCTGGAAGACTCTGCTGTGTAAAACGTCTTCCTGTAGAAACGCCTGTAGATTGTGATAGGTGGGAGATTTTTTTTAAAAACGACAGAAATCTAAGAAATCAGGAAGAAAACTTGTAGAGGACCATTGGTTAACTGATCTGGAAGTGGTGGATGCGTGCTCCAGTTGTAACTACAGTTGAACAAAGGGTGTGAGAGTCAGTCGAGCGTCATTTAATTTTGGCGTGATTCATGGTGAGGGAGTGCAGTGGCCAAGCGTACGTGGCCACATGCAGACTGCAGTGCTGTGATGAGCTGCATGGCCTCTTTCCGTTAATCAGTTGCACTGGAGTTACCACTGTCTGTTTTTTTTTATTTTATTTTTTAAAATTTTTTAAATTCCCCGTGACTGACTACACACATGCGTTGATGATCCCTAGATGAGTGCAATCAGACTTGCTACCTTTCTAACTGAATCTCACCATCTCATTCATTCATGCAATGCTTTAGATTAGATATATGCAAACAGAGGAACAAGTTTAGTCACGTACCTGCAAGTCGTGCGTGGTTGCTTTGCTGCATGCATGTGTTGATCTTCATTTGCTGCATGCATGTGTTGATGTAGTTGCATGGTGGCTTGATTGATGATTCATGGTTGTTTTTTCTTTTGCAGGTGTCCTCTGGATGAATCTGAGCTGCATGCAATTGTTTCCACGTTCAGATCTGCACCTTCAAGCTGTTGTTGCTGCAATGTCACAGAACCAGAACTTGTTTTCGCCATTGCTCTCAAACGGTAAACCGGATTGATTTGAAACTCGGTGAGCATGTTCCTATCATCATGATGTATCTCCCATAGAAAAATCGTGATCAATGGATGCACGAATTTGGAGAAAAATGGAAAATGGCTGAAGATTTTAGAGATCGATTTCTAGGAAACCGCGCATCGGAATCGGCTGAAACTGCTTGGGTAGGTTACCATCACTCATATGCATATCCCCATGAAACAGGTTTTGAAACGGATGCACGGATATGGAGAAAATGCAAAAATGGCTGATGGTGATGGAGGCTGATTTCTTGGAAACCGTGCACCGGAATTGGCTGAAACTGCTCAAGCATGTTGCCATCACCCTTGTACAATTCCCCATAAAATGGTTTGTCAAATGGATGCATGGTTTTCAAGTTATGGCAAAAACAAATTTTGTTCTATGGAATTTTGCCTCAAGGCTTTTTGCAAATGTTTGCATGGAAGGAACACTGAGCTTGGGCTGTGATGCAGGTATGGAGATGATGGAGGAGGAGTTGGAAGATTGCATGAGGGCTTCTGAACCCTTGAGGAAGCTACAATGCTCGCCAAACCACTTTTTGAAATCCATGTCTAGTTTCCCACAATTTCTACAGGAAGTTCCTGTAGAAGCACAATGAGAAGCACAATGAGGTGGAAAAAATGATGGAGAAAGGCAAGGGATGGCCACACAAGTGCTTGCAGGTCTAATCAACAGATTCCCACCATCAGATTCCATTTTGAATTTGAATTTGGTTCGTCCAAAGGTTCTACAGGATGTTTCCTGTAGAAATACAGAGCTTCCTGTAGAAGGCACAAAAAAAATTCCTTTAACCTTGATTTGAGTGCTCCTCCTGTCATGAAACGTCCTTCTTGCAACCTGCAATTAGCCAATGGAAATTAGTTTTATTTTTCTTTTTCTTTTCTCTTTTTTTTTTTTTTTGAAAAACAACTAGGGCGCCTCCAAGGGAGGTTTTCACCCAGAGATCTTATTCTCTTTTCTCTTTTTTTTTTCCAACCCATTGACCGCCTCATGGAGGTTTTCAATCAATGAGCCAATCTAAGGCGCCTCCGAGGAGGTTTTCACCTTATATTTCTATTTTCCTCTTTTTTCATTTTTTTTCTTTTTCTTTTTTCTCTTTTTTTCTTTTTTTTTTTCTTTTTTCTACCCTACCCTACTTGAAAAACAAAATCGTTCTCAAGTATAAGAATACTTCCAATGGAGCCATGTGCACATCGAGATTAGAGACAAAATGATGTGAAGGCTCAAAATGCATGCTTTGATAGGTATCCAGATCTCAAAGACCAAATGATCTGATCTTGAAGGGATCAAACATAACTGAGGAAGAGAGTACTGCTACAACTTAGTGACTGTCTGGAACCATGTCTCAATATAGCTTTGATATCCTTGGTCCCTTTGCTGATCTGGATCATTCTTCATGTCACCTTCTATCATGAATTTCTCATCTTCCTCCTTTTGCTGATCTTTCTCTTGAATACATGGAGGATTTGATGGTAACCATGAAGGAACCCTCTCGATCTCTGATTCTGATCTCTTCTCTTCATCAAGTGCAGCCCATGGTTCTTTGATCTCCTCTTTGGAATCTTCTTTTTCCCTTGGTCCTTCAATGTTGTCAACATAATCTCTGTTTTGCAACACTCTTCCTGATCTTTGGTGAACATCATTGAGCTCAAAAGGAGTCATTTGCACATGTTGTGCCTCAGCTTTGCAATTGGGTTGAGCTACTCCATTGTATGGTTTTGGAAATGGTGGTACGGGTAGTTGAGTGGAGGTGTGTAATTGAGATGGAGATGGATGGCATTGTGGTTGGGTAGGCATTTGGGGTTGCCTTGGTGGAGGAGGAGGCGATGGTTGTGGATGAGCAGGTGGTGGAGGAAAATGAGCGGGATGAGAGTTGTATTGGGGCCTCCACTCCTGATAAGGTGCATTCCACTGAGGCTGTGGCTGAGCATAAGAGTGAAATGAATGAGCAACTGGTTGGGCATAATATGGATCTATGAAGGAACAAGGAGGAGGTGTGAACCAGGAAGGATGAGTAGGGGGACCCCAAGAAGGCATGAAAGTGGCTTGGTAGGGGTCATAATAGGTCTCGGATGTCCCTTGCACTTCCTGCTGATAAGATCTAGGTTCATGTGGCCTCCTTTGGTTCATATAATAGAGTGATTCAGTGGCTCCTTTAACTCTTTGATATGCAACTTTAAGTCCAGGCAAGGAAGGGCACTGATTCGTAGGATGGTATTCTTCACAGACAAAACACACTTCTAGGGAGTGCATTGGACATTCGTTCCTAAGATGCTTTCTAGTGCACCTAGGACAAAAGATGACCAAAGCCCTCTTGGCTTCCTCTTGCTTCTTTTGGATCCACAGGGTATCCAATTGCATGGCAAGAAACTGCCTCATATCACTCTTGAAATCTTCTATCTGATCTTCAAATTCGTCTTTGGAAAAGGGACTGCTCCCAACATTTCTGCTTGTAGCCATTTGCTCCAGAGGAATGTTTTCCTCTTCTTCTCCCCTAGAGGTTCTTCAGATATGTCTTGATGTCCACCCAGGGGTTCTTCTTAGTCACAGCCATCGAAGAAGAGAGAAGGTTGGCTGTGTGAAGCAAAGGGGGGTGTTGTGAAAATATTTTTCTAACTTATCTCTACTCCTACTAGGCATGAAAGGAAATATTTTTGGTTGATTTTTGCTTTTTTCTACTTCTACCTGCAAAACTGAAATAGATTGAACTGCAACTAACTATCTTGCTAAAATGAAAATGCGGAATTGAAATGAAAGCAGGAAAGGACTAATCTATTTTGCTCAAATGAAATTGCAGGAATGAAATGCTAGTCTACGCTTGCGGAATTGAAATGCTAATCTACGCTTGCAGAAATGAAATTGCGGAATTGAAATGCTAATCTATGAAAGAAGGAAATGCTAATCTACTTTTGCATAAATGAAATTGCATAATGGAAATGAAATAAACTACTTAGCAGAAGATTCAGTGGAAAATAGAAGAAAAGCGGCAATCACCCATACTCTGACGCTTCCCCGGCAACGGCGCCAAAAAGATGGTGGGCTCCAGTATTATAGAAATAATGCTACAACTCCTGGAACTCCCTTCTTTAATTTTATCAACCCGGTAGTTCGTAACAAACTTGGAAGCGACGGTGCTGTATGCACAAGTACTAGCTCTTGCCGCAGCTGTCACTTGGTCAGCTGGCACAAGTCCGTTAGGGGCTCAAGCCGACTTCTATGAGCTCTTAGAATAAGCTTTTTAACTGATGGACGAAAGCTAACTCAAAGGAAGCTAATCTACTTGCGGAAAGAAACTGAAAGCCAAAAAGAAACGCAAACCCTAGAAAACCCTAATTCTACCAACTAGTCCTACTGATGCAAAGGAAAGAATGCAAACTACGAAAAGAGATGCCATTACTTCTAGGAAGGTAAAATGCATGTGTCTAAGTTATCACTATCTGAAGAAAACATCTTTTTGTATTTTTGCTTAAGTTGTTGAAATTATCATGCATGTGCTTCTAACTAGTTTTCCACTGTGCAGGGATGGATCAAGGGATGAAATGCTTTGGGAAAGGTTGGGATGGTACAGAGAGGGTCTAAGGGATCCCTAACATTCTTTCTGAGAGTTTCACAAAGTCTGGATGCCATGCAACCGTGTTTATGAACTTCTACAGGAAGTCTGCAGGGGTTTCTACAAGATGTTCTGTAATTCTTCTACAGGATGTTTCGAAATGGGATTTTTGAGGATGGGTGATTGATGGAAGATGCATGGATGGTTATGGAGGTAGGATGGGGGTCTGAAGTGACCCAGGAACTGATGGATGGAGTGGTGAGATGATATGTGGAAGGCTGATTTGGCTTTAAGGTAGTTGAGACAACAATGGAGAAGAAGGTAGGGTTACGTGGGCAAGAGGATGGGTGTGAAGCGAGAAGCCTAGATATGGGATGAATCAGATGGCTCTGATGAAGCTTGACCATGTGAGTGAGTGATAGAGATGCCCTGCACAATGCACATTCAACCGAATCAATGAATTCTTGCAAACAAACTAAGTCCTAGCTAACTTAATCTAACTGTCAATGAAATGAATAAACAACAGCCTCGTTTGGAAAGAGAACCATGTACATCACGTGAGCAAGAACATTCTGAAAGATCTAAATGCATGACAAACTCCTACCAATCAATTCCCAAACATAAAAAGCTACTTTAACCAACAAAAACAACCAAAATAACAAAGCAAGATCTAAAGAGCAGATTTTATTTTAAGAACGCAGCAAACACACATAAAGATAAACAAGGGAGGTACTGGGCGCTTGAGATGGGCCCAACCCCAAGAGCTACAGCCTCCCAAGAGAGATTTAGAGCTGGTGCAAAGCTGAATTCATCTTTATTAATCAAGAATGAAGAGTTACATCAAAACTGTCCACAAGGAGAGCTTGAGAATGAGCTGAAAGCAAAGCTAATCTATTGCATACAAATCGAATTACAAAATGACTACAACAAGGCTGTGAAATGACTAACTACTAGCTACTATCTACTGGCTAACTAGCTAACATCCACTGGCTACACTGGCTAACCAAAATGAGGCCTTAAGCCTTCTTATTTATACAATTTGAGGACCCAACAGTCCTCCTAAACTTTAGGGACTCGGCTGCCCAAAACTTGGAGTTAACAGCAGTCCTACTTGACTTGCTTCGCTGCCCTTGTGCTGATTGATTCGGTGGCCCTTGAACTCCGAGCTGATGGTGGAGAATTCGAGGTAAGGGCCCATAAATGAAGGGGACACCTTCCTACAAATCCTCTAGCTTGTTCTCCCACGAATTTGGCTGCCAAGTGCTCATTGAGACCTTCAATTTTGTCTCCAAGTTGACCAAAAAGGCTACACAAAGCACCCATTAGACTTGTTGGCATAATGACTAACCAAATTCACTCTATTAGCATAAAAATAATCAAAAACATGCAATAAACCAATGAGAATGGTGGATTAAGTCAAATTAGGAGGTTGAATGAGCCCAAATAATTGTACATTTTTGGGGCTCATCATCATCCATAGACAAGATCAGATAAATAACACGGTCACCATTTAATTTAAAATACACATAATGATCTGCTTTGCTTCTAGTGAAGCCAAGTCCCCGTATAAATGTATCAAATTTCTGATACCACATCCTTGGTGTCTGTTTTAACCCATACAGAGAACGCTTTAGCTTGCATACAAATTCTTTCTTACCCTTCACTACAAAGCCTTCAGGTTGCTTCATGTAGATCTCCTCTTCCATATCCCCATGAAGAAATGTTGTCTTCACATCCATCTATTCTACCTCAAAATCAAAAGCAACAACAAGAGATAAAAGTAATCTAATAGAAGCTATGTTGGCAACAGGAGGAAAAATATCACCAAAATCAATTCTCGGCACTTGGGAATAACCTTTTGCTACCAACCGAGCTTTGTATTTCTCCACCATTCCTTCTGCATTTTTCTTCTTCTTGAACACCCATTTGCTTCAAATGGGTTTCCATCCAGCCGGCAACTCCACCAGATCCCAAGCCTCATTTTTGTGCAAAGATGCCATTTCATCAACCATGGCATGTTTCTAGAGTTTTCCATCCTCTCAATCTACTGCTTCCTTCATAGTTATGGGATCATGATTAATAACAGATAAAGCAAAATTTGAATAGAAAGCGGATGGACTATACCTTTCTGACTTCCTTCTTTCTCGAACTGATCTTCTCACACCTGGAGTTTGTGGCTCTTCATCTTCTGATTTCTCCTCTGTTGTAGAGTCTGATTCAACTTTACTTTTTAATCCACCTTGCAACTTCAACTTTACTTTTCCGTGACCAACGATTCTAGCCTTCCTGTCATCCCCCAAGAAGACATCAGCACCACCATATTTCTCATACTCACAGAACCACTCTCTATGGGGACTAAAGTGAAAGGATGCACCTGAGTCAACCAACCATGCCTCATGATCTACATGTGTGCTTGAAGAAGCTAAGTACACATCCCCACCTTCATCTAAGGTGGTTTTCGCCTCTGTAGAAGGAGCATCATCAGAACCCTTTCCTTTATCAGGAGCTTTAGATTTACAGTCCCTTTTATAGTGCCTTTCCTTTTCGCATTTCCAGCAAACCACCTTTACAAGTTTTCCTGGAGATTTAGATATCCCTCTAGATTTTGATATCCTACTCAATGACTTATTTTTGTTTCTATTCTGGGATCGTCCTCGTACAGACAAGGCATCACCATTCTGGCTCTCCATATTTTTCCATCTCATCTCCTCCATTAGCAAGGATGAGACTATTTCATCAAACTGCAAGGCACTTGCATTGCTACCTATTGCAATAACTAGACTATCACATGAATCTGGTAGAGAAGACAATAAACTAATGCACTTATCTTCATCTGAAATTTTAATATAAACAGACAATAACTTACCTACCATAGTATTAAATGTGTTCAGATGATCTGTCACTGAGTCTCCATCTCGTATCCTCACGCTATACAGCTATTTCCGGAGGAACAATTTATTCACCAGAGACTTAGATTGGTACAAAGTCCCTAACATGTCCCACAAAGCCTTCATCATAGCTTCCCCTGATACATTCAACAATACTAAATTTGAGACACACAATCGTATTGTGTTCTTTGCCTTCCGATCCAACTTCTTCCACTCTTCATCGGATAGTCTCGTTAGTTTAGTACCCGGATATACTGTGATCCACTGATCTTTATCCACCAACAAATCCTCCATCTTGAGTTTTCACAACTCAAAACTATGACCATTAAATTTCTCGATCTCTATCTTTCCATTGCTCGCCATCTTCTTTCACCACTAGAATCGATCTTGCAGATCTCCCACTAAACAGGGTCTACCACAAGCCCGAGAAAAACTCCTCAGTAACAAAGGCGTCCCCTTGAAGCCAAAATAGCTCTGATACCAAATGTAGGCTTTAACACCGTATAGAAATTACTTGCATACGAATTCTAAGAACAGAAAATAAACAATGCGAGAGCATAACACATAAAGCACATATACATAGATATTTTTCCCTGGATCCCAAAACCGGGACTACCAGCTTGATTTTTCATTATGTTCCTTTCAATGTTACAATACATATTTATACATGTCGAAGCATCCAATACCATGGACCAAAAACCACTACGTCCAAAACCATGGACCGAAAACCATCGCATCCAAAAGCATATGTGAAAATTATGCACAAAACCATAGATAGGTCTGCCCAACCTAATATAGGGTCCAAAAAAATACTTTTCCTGGGGTGCTACCCCAGACCCCATAGAGGGGGTCTACCCGCCCCCCTGTTGCACAATCGACGCAATGAAAGGGGGGCTCCGCCCCCGTCTAACCCCCCGATTAACTATGTGGGCCAGTCGTGGAAAGAATATAACACAACCCAACAGTTGTAACTTTGTGGGTGATAGTTATATGGATTTCATTATGAAGTTTCCAAAAGTAGACAACAAATTATGAAAAACGGTAATCGTTCTTCACCTTTCCAAATACCCTCAATTTTATGCTTTACAATATTAATTCAAGCCATCACAAGCATAAGAAATACTCATGGAAAATATTTAAAGTTATGTAACACGCCTAAATTATTAATAATTGATTATGATCCCACCATCACTTGCACTTTTTGGTAGGTTGTTTCAACTTCAGCATACCGAATTAAATATTATTACCACATATCGCCCTTAAACTAATGGCTGGTTGGAAGCCATCAATATACCTTTGGAATCTTATTTACGTTCCTTTGGTTCAAAATGACAAGCTCAATAAGATGATTAGTTAACACCCAGAAAATGGTGGTATAAGATTACCTATAATTGTGCTACTAAAATAACACTCTTTGATATAGTTTATGAAAAATTATTGCTATCATTAATTTCATATTTTCTAGACCTCACTAAATTTTAGGAGGTAGACAATACTCTAGCACCCATGAAGACATTCTTCAAACCCTAAAAAGTAATAAAGTGTTGGTGCAAAATAACATGTTAAATAACATGGTAATTAAACATGTACCCTCAAAAATAATTTAGTGCTATCTCAAAAACATGAAATAATACACTAATCAACCTTTCTTCTAACATTATTTTAGTGAAAAGAATCACATGCAAGAGCCATCAAAATTTAGTTTCTAAATTACTATTAACTTTAAATTAAACTCAAACATAAAAATCTAAAAACATATAAATTACCTATACCTAATCATTTTAAACTTCACCCAAATTGTCTTGTATCCTAAATTTTGGTTAATTCCAATTACATAATTCAAATCAACCTTCAAAGTTAGATTAGGAAGATGAAGATGCCATTTAATATGCCCTCTCGTACATCTCACTGTATGAAAAAATAAATAATAATTTTCTAAAATATATGACTTTGGCTTCATTCAGCAATTATCGTATTTAATTATGAAAATTTGTACATGACCATGACCATGATTCCATTCAACTTTAAAAAAATTCCGCACTTACATTGCAATGAAAGTGAAAGTCTCGAGATGACAATGATTCCATTGAATTTGAAGTAAAGGCATGGCTTGAGTTAGCTTATACATGAGATTACATATATGTATAATGACTAGAGAGGGGGTGAGAAAAAGTGTTGAGATTCCATATATATATGTATAATGAATGAAATGAACTGACAACGATGTATTCCTTCACGTGGACTCTAGAATTATAAAATTCATGTAATGAGTACAACCAGGGTAATGATACTCGTGGACTCTCTGTCGTCTCATCTTGTTTTTGAATTTTATATTAATCATCTTTTTATGGTGTATAATTAATACAATTTTACTTTAATTGTTTAACAGACCTATTTTACAGTCGAATATAAAGCAAACGTGTAAATTCTTTATGTTTAATTGTAAAACTTTTCTTTAATGATTTGGAGAGGTGTATTTTACAGTCAAATTTAAAGGATAGGTGTAGTTTTTTTTTTTATATTTATTTTTAATTTTGAGGAGTGTATTCTTTAAATGAAAATAAAATATTTTTTCAATAAAAAAAATTAGATTATAATAAAAAAACAAATATATAACTCTTTTTATATCCAATTTTGAATTCAGAAATGTATTTTTTTTAATAAAAGTAAAATATCTTCCAATAAAAAACTAATATTATTACAATAAAAAACAAAAATTAATTTATATATCTATTTTAATTAAAATTACTATAAAACATCAATCGTCTCACTTTTATTATGTTTATTGTTGATATTATCATTTAATATGAAGGAAATATAGTAAAATTAGTTATCACTCCTTCTTGGTTATCAATAAAATATTTCTTTATCATTGTTAAGTAACATAATTTTATATAAATGTTTAGCTTTGTTTTTTTTAATGTGTTAAATTATTTTTTATTAACATTTGGATTAACTTTAAAAACTAAATTAAAGCAAAAGGATTTCATTTGATATCACTTACCTTCATTCCATTGTATGAGAAGATAAATAATACTACTACAACCACATTAAAAATATTAATGTTTTTGATGTAGCTAAAGGCTACATTTGTATATACCATTGATAAATATATAACAAAAAAAACTATTGCAACAAAAATATTATTATTAATTTTGATTTTACTTAACTCTTAAAAATCTTGTTGGAGAGTTTATATTCTATAAAAGCAAGATATAAGGGAATACTCACTTTTCATTTTGGATTTAGTACCTAGGCAGGTCGTTTCCCACCATAGCCATAGGGAGGTACCAGGCCAGGGATGCTTTTAGTTAGTGATGCATTGATTTATGAATTGACTTAGGGAATAAACAAAATAAAGGAAGCCATCCGGGCTACAGAATAAAGCAAGGCCCAGAGCGGCATAGAGCCTCCCACCCCATCAGGACATTAGGGGAAGCGTTAGGTTTGATTCGCTGGTTTTCTCCTTATCCAATGGTTGTTCGCTGCCGTTTCCTCCCGGATTTCGGGAATAAGTTCAAATTAGTTATGTTTTGAAAATCCCTATGAAATTGATAGGGAACCACTCAACACGAATCTTGCTCCTGATTCAAACATCAAAATTTTTAAATTTATTAAAAGTCAACTCAACTTAACAAACTCTCCAACACATTACAAAATTGATAAGTATTCAAATCGAATATATATATATACTGAGCATATTCTCTTAAAAATCAAACATACCCGTTAATTAAAACAATAAACAAAAATTAAATAGATCTGCATTGAAATATTTTCCCTTAACTAAATATTCTAAAACTTATAACTTATTTTCTTTCACCAATAGTAAAATTTAATTATGAAAATTTCAAACTAACCATGATTCCATTCAACTTGAAAAAAAAGTGATGCCCGCAAATTACATTTCAATGAAAGTCTAGGGATGATACTGATGCCTTTGGACATGGCATAAATGCAAGGTTTGAGTGAGCTTATACATGAGATTCAATAAATGTATAATGATAATGAACCCAGAGCCCCTGTATTGGGGTGAGAAAATGTGGTTTATACGTTGGATGAGATGAATCGACAACAGGCTGTTCCTTCGCGTGAACACTTGAATTATAAAATCATTGTAATGAGCATAACGAGCGGAATCATATTCGTGGAATCTTAGTTTGTCACGTTATACAATTTGCGTTGATTATAGGTTTTGCTCACTTTTCTTTTTCTGGATTAAAAGCGGAAAAAAAATTAAGAGGAATAAAGGATAATTATTATATATTTTAGAATAAGAATATATATATTTAGGTTTTGAGTATGTGTTAAAATTGTTTTTGTTTAGTTAAGAATTCTTTTATAAAATAGGTTACGGTCCAAGATCTATAAGTATTTGGCATGAGTGAAAGTCTGTCTCCTTACGGTTCAGCGATGGGTTATTCCAAGTGGCATGGTTTTCCTTGATTAAGGGTGATGAGTAAGCCAGTGATGGTTGTCCTCATTGCTAGTTTGACAACTAAGTTATGATAGGTTTTCCCACCTATATAAGAAAAAGATATACATATATTAAAGAAAAAAAATAGTTTAATAATAGATTTATCATTATTTTATGGTTTTAATTTAGAATATGTTCTCTGTTATCTTGACCAGGCTAAGTGATCCACTCAAGTTTGCATATTTCAATATAAAATCTCCTAATTTTTTAATGACTTTGTTACATATAATCTTTGAGTTCTAATAC
Source organism: Pinus tabuliformis (assembly GCA_031772625.1). Classification (NCBI taxonomy): domain Eukaryota; kingdom Viridiplantae; phylum Streptophyta; class Pinopsida; order Pinales; family Pinaceae; genus Pinus; species Pinus tabuliformis. The sequence continues at coordinate 355,181,928 of CM062819.1, read as the reverse complement.
AATAGCCTACCAAAACCATGTTACTAAAACCACTATTATGTACTTAACAACTTTGGCTTTTTCATTCCTAAAAAATTATCCTAATATCTTATTTTTAATATTAATTAATACAAAAATTTCATCTCTCAACTATTTTTTATTAATATTACTATTCTACACTTAAATTGAAATTATCTCATGTCCACATAGTTTCTCTTCACTTATATTGAAAGTATATCATGTCGACATAGTTTCTTTCTCTTCACTTATATTGAAAGTATCTCATGTTGACATAGTTTCTCTTCATTCTCTCATGACTACCCTCCACTCATATATGCACACTTTCTCACACCCAACACTATCATATCCAACAATAACCTCTTTCACCCCAATAATTGCTTGTTAGAGATAATGACAAAAAATAATCGAAGAGAAATAAATGATACGCTAGCATGCCAGATGTAAAGCCTACCAACATTATGGACTTAATTAAAATGTATAATTTCATGGAATGATTTGTTACACCTTATAAAAAATATGGTAAATAATGAAAACAAACAACGTTAATAAAATCTTTAAGGTCGCCCTTTAGGATGGATAAAGAAGAGATATAAATTAAATAATTAGGTTTGAAATGTAACAAACTATATTTTCCTGAATACATTAAATTGTGTATGTTTTTCTTCATCTTGTAACATGTCAAGATTTACCACAAGTTTTCCATACACCCAACCAAATGTTACGTTTTTCAACGAAAGAACAACTAACTACTATGTTTTTCAACGAATCAAACTTGAAAAGGATTTCGCCTCTCTGGGTTACGTTATGGTTTTGTTATTTTCAAGTAACTTATAAATAGTAGATTTGAGTGTGTTTTCTTATTGTTGTTTTTTATTAAATAGTTTTAATTAATGAGGATAGGGATGTGATTGAATAAACGAAATAGGATTATGAAAACACGAATGGTTGTGAGGACGAGCAGGTCTAGGTTTCCAAGTGAGGTAGAGGTACAAGAGAAGGGGGTCTTTCATGAGGATTTTGGTGGCTCTTTTCACTGTTGCGGATGAAACAAGCTTCCATCTTATTCGTGGTACCGATGGAGACTTCCTCCCTCGCTGCAAGATATGTTGGGCCTATTTCAACGCTCTCTATGAGATGGATTAGTGGGCATGGATTTGTGCCCTTTATGGCACCTTCAATGGCTTTTTCGCTGAGGTGGTTGCTCGTTTTTCTCTTCCTCAACACTGCTCTGCATTGTACTCCTTCTTTGATGATTTGGAATTCCAAGATGGATCAAGATATTTATTTTCTTGCAGCGATCTTAGATTTATCAGGTTTTTCGAGCCCCATGGCGGCTATGGTATTGGTTACTCGCTATGGTATTGGTTACTCACAAGGAATAAAGCATGTAGAGACGATCAAGGAGAGGATAGGTTAGGGGAAGTTGATCTCCAAAGTAGAAACATTTACAAAAAATGGAAGGGTTCTTTGAATGTTTGTTACTCTCAAGGTCCAGATCTAGCATATCTATCTATTGGGAGAAAGGGTAACCACATATCTATTCTTTTTAATGAAGAAATGAGCATTAATGATAGGTCCTATGCAGATCCATCAGTAAGTTGCGAGAGAACTTGTGTTTATGGTAAGGATGCAGATTTCCAAATTTTTGTGCAAACCCCAACAGGAAGATCAATCATCCTATGGAATCGAATGGATTCACTAGTGAGATATCTAAAATTGGCGATTTATAATAAAATTGGTATCCCAACGGAACTGCAAAACCTGATGTATGCGGGTAGATCCATGAATGACCAAAGGCGCTTAAAGGACTATGGCATAGAACAAATTTCCTCAATCATCATTAATCTGAGGTTTTGGGGGGGCTCAGTAGGATCTAATATCCCGAAGGGCCTGAATTTAGCCAAAGGAAAATCCAATGGGTTTACGTCATTAAAAGACGCCCTCAAAGGAAAGGCTACAATATCACATAAACTTGAACAAATCCTCAATATTCCTGGGCCCTATATTGTAGAGAGGATGAATGATATTCTAGAAATAATAGTAGATCTCGCAGATATAAATAATATGTGTACAACATATCAATCCAAGGCAATCATTTACATGTTCAACAGTTTCTGGCCAATACCTGTGGACCTTTTTGAGTGTATCTTTACGACCTAGATGGTAAACTTGAGATTGAATTATTCTCAAAGGGTTTCTTCATAGTAAATTTGAATCATCAAAGATCAGAGATCAGGTTTCACATGATGGTCCTTGGTTCTAGGGAAACACAAGGTTATTTACACCCCATGGTTCCGAAATTTTGATGCTAATACAATGACGATTTCCAAAATACCGGGTTGGGTAACGTTGCATAACTTAACCATCCACTTCTGGCATCCAAAAGTATTGGAAGGAATTGACAAGAGGTTGGGGAGATACATCAAGATGGATACACAAAGAACTGAAGAAGCAATTTATACTTGTGCCAAGATATATGTTGAGGTAGACCTCAGTAAAGGAATATCTGATCGTATCCTTTTGACACACAACAACCAGTGCTAGACCTAGTTCTTAGATTATGAGAACACTACATTTAGATGTCATTTTTGTCTTCAAAATAGACATCTACAAACCACATATCCTTTGGAAAAGAAACATCTTAAGAAAAAGAAACCCGTAAAAAGCCAACAGGATGGCACTTCCCAACACCACAATGTGATGAAGAAGAGGAAGAAGAGGACTTGGGACCCCCCATCACTTAGGAAATCCAAAATCCACAGACATCTTCTGTGAGAAAAGAGTTGAGTTAGAACAGAATAGGGGGATCAACTTCGCAAAATCCAAGAGTAGAAGATCACCCAGGACAAGAAATGTTGAAGGAGAAGTAGATAACATGATTCAAACATCCTTATACATCTGGGAGTTAAGACTTAGATAAGGAACATCTGAGATAGACAAAATAGAACCAACTAATTATTGTAACAACTACTTCTGATCAAGGAGGATGGTGAAAAGTAGAAAAAAAGAAAGGGAGAAAAGGGTGATTAAGTTTTTCTTCTTAGCCCCAATTTTATTTTTTATTTTTTAGTTTTTAGTGTTTTTTTTCTCTGATTTATGGGCATCAACTTTTTGAGTGGTGCATCTTGGGAATGCACTTTATGCATCCACTTATGTAAATTTTTATAATTAATAGAAAGTTACGAATTTTCTACAGAAAAAAGGATAGGGATGTAAGTCTTTTTTTGGTAAATATTTTGAGCTTCTTTTTCTTGAAATCTCTATGAGTGGATGTTATATTAGGATTGTTAAGATATTGGGTTTCTCCAAAAATATTTTCAGCTAATTAGGGAAGTGTCAGTCTCCTGACTTTATGATGCTTGATAGGCAAATGAATAGTTTATTTTGGATGTGTTCTTGACCTTGGGTAGAATGATATGATACCATCCTTACCTACGAGGATGCTATCCTTTGCGGCATAATTACTAGCCCATTGGGTGCACATAATAGGGGACTCTATCACTTGATCGGAAGAGCTACCTAACAAGGAGGAAGAGTTCTACGAGACCTATTTACAAAGGAAGATGAGTGCTAGGGAAATGGAGGATGGAACTTATCCCTAAGAGAATAAGACCATGTGAAAGATTCCTTGGAAGATTGATACTTGAATTGTGCATGTTGGGGTATATGAGCATCCTTTATGGACTTTTCTATGGTCCTAGAAATGTATGTTGAGAAGTATTAAAGCATGTAGTTAATTCAAACATATGCTGAAGAGCATTGAATATAAGGTGACATGAGGCACATAGCTATAGTGCACTGACTTGGAGGATGGGTGTTGGACACAAGAGGAATCATAGTTGGAGGGCACGCCACCATGAGGATAAGTAAAACTTTAGTGTGACACTTGTCATTCTTGGATTGTAAGAGTGATCTATGTGGAGTTTCGTTATTTAATTAGATATAGGGTTACTAATTAATGTGGACATATTGCATGTTTTATGTTGGCATCTGTACCTATTATATATAAATAAAGAAGAAAACCATTCTCATTAATGTCTCTTAATGTAATCATTATTGCAGTAAGGGGCACTCTCCAACCCAGTGTGGAAGATATGGTGTAATGTCATTTCATGTTATGTTATGTTTTCTAATCACTTGGTCAAATTACATAAAAAGTAAAATTAAATTAAAAAATAAAATAAAATAAAAAATAAAATTATTAATTAAAACATTTTGTCTTAATAAAACTATATATAAACATAAATAAAGTAAATATTAGTTGTTTTTGGACTTACAATTGATGGTCTTTCCCATGGTATTCTTAACCCATGATTTTTTCCCATGGTATTCCTCTCTAATGTAGCCTATTTAAAGACAAGAAATTCCAATGAATTAGCCTTTATTCCAAGAAGAATTTGGTTTGGAATTTAAATGCTATTTATCTCGGCTCTATCTAGACCCAAAATGAGTTCTGTAAAATTTATACCATAAATTTTATTAATAATTTTCAACCACTTCTAAGCATTTTAAAGTTCAATAATAAGATCATTTCTATTAAATTCCCTATTTCCCTTTTATTATTAATTTTTAGTGAAATATACATATATAAAAGTAACTTAATTTAATATAAAATAAACCATCTCTTTATTAATGTGATAGAAACCATAAAATTATTATTTTTTTTTTCTGTTCCTTTTTGTCATCACTATTGACATTTATTATTGTTAACATACATAAGTTAACATATTAGTGGGCGTGGAAATGATATTTGCTTTGGAAAAACATAACATGATACACTATCATTGTTGTCTTCCGTGGTTTTCCACCTAGTCTCTCGACTCCATCACTTTCTTGCCATGAATGGGTTTTGTGCATGTGTAAGCTATTTAAAGTCAAATAATAAAATTACCTACTAAACTTTTTGCTTGGCTTCATTTAGTATAAACTAACTAGTCTCTTACTCTGCTTCGTCCTTTTCATTATTATTTATTATTTGGTAATATAACTTGATATGATATAAATTAAAAAATCTTTCTATTATTGTGATAATAAAGAATAAGTAAAAAAAAATACAAATTCAATTTCAATTTTCCAAATTTTAATTGTGAAATTATGAAGTAAAATGTGGTATTTTATTATTTTTATATTATAATTCATGTTTTTTAAATTTAATTTTAGATTTTTTTAACAAATTTAGCTTTTTATAATTTATATATAAAGATCAGTATCATATATAAAATCTAGTATTTTTTAATTTATTTTATATTGAAAAAAATATTTCTAAAATTAGTTTTTTTTTTTATACTTTCAAAATTTGTTTTTTGGCATTTGAGTTAAAATTTTTTGGCATTTGAGTTAAAATAGATTTAAGTTACCTTTATCTTTATAATTTTATTGAATTTTTTTAATATAAATAAAAACCTAGAGTTTGTAATCTATTTGAGATGGGAGGTAAAGTTGAATGTTAATGTTGAGGATGAACTTGGACTTTAACACACACTTGATATAACGGAAGTAAACCAAAGGTTTATGTCGTGTAAACACTAAAAAGGAAACATGGACAAACAATGAAATGATTAACTCAAAGATTTGGCCTCATTCTAGATTAATTTGCACTCTCAAAAATTCTATCAAAATTCAAATTCAATCCAAAATGTCGCAGTGGTTAGGCATCAGGGCCCTAACCCTATTCGTCAACTCCACATGTCCGCCGCTAAACGACTTGCGGTATTGAAAAGGAAACGAGGTCGTTTCACTTATCAATTACACCCGACAAGCCCATATGGGCATACTTATGCTCCAATCCACGTCGCAGAATCGCCGGACATATAATTTTGTGCACATCATCGATTGACGCGTTATGATTTTTTAAATTATGTGGACTTTTTTAAAAATCTTGGTTATGCTTGTTACGTTTTGTTATTTTGGGATGCATTTTAGATGATGCTAAATCCATGTTCTCCATTGAAAAAACAATATAAACATTGAAAATTTTCTGGCCAAATTCGAAGGAAAATTTTGTCGTAGCCTCGTTAGACAATGGCCATCGATTGATGATAATACTGCCGCCTCTACTGACTGCGGTGGCTGCCTGCTGGCCCAATAGCACAAGCGAAACGTGAGTGTGCAGATAATGGGAGTCGTTTTCTGAAATCCATTGATGGTGACATTCCCACAGTAGCCGTTTGCAACTCGCAACATTTGTTTGACACGTCGAGGTGAAATCTATGACATCTATTCTTTGTCACCTTTTTACGACATAGGAACTCCAGAATATTGATTCCATTGTCATGATTGTGTAACATCCCGAGGGGGCTAGGCTCAGCCTAGTTCATGATAAAAAAAATAAACATCTCGAGGGGTAAGAAATATGAGCAAAGCTTTTAAATGATTCTTTTGAAAGTAGAACCCGTTGAATAATTCTTTTTGAAAGTTTAACCATTTGTATATAATTATAAGTAGGACACAAATTAGGTATTTCCTATATTTATAAATTTCAAATTTGATTTTAATAAATCGTAGCGGAGAATATTATTTTTTCTCATGAAATTCTCCAGACACTTGTAACAGTGGTATTAGAGTAAGGTTTTAAAATAAAGCATTGAAGTGTCTTGCTCGAACTCCATTGTTGCAGAAGTTGCGACTCGTTCTGAAACCAGCAAAGTGTAGTGCATATAGTACGTGACTTGGAGACGTGCTCGTCTTGACTTGGCGACGTTAATTGAATGTGCGCAGGTGGTTTTGGAAACCACCTGACACTATACTGTGGCAGTTTTGGAAACCTATTGTGTGCTGCCGTGTTGATTGACAACCACTCATTCTTAAGTTGAACGATTTTTCTAAAACTGTCACCCGGGACCACAGCTTATGTTAAACCTCGGCAGGGTGAGGTGATGTCGGTTCCGTTGGATGTTGGGAAGTGACGTTGGTACCATTGATTTGTGTGGATTTGCGGGCACCACTCATCGTGTTAAATACGCATCATCGATCGCCGTCGATTGATTTTGACTTTTGATCTCTGACCGTTGGATGTGACCATCGTGACTTATGCCTTTGTCCAATTGTTGATCGTGCTATAGAAGCTATTCATCGTCGGATTTGTTGTATTCTGGTGTGTCTATTTTTACAGTGGTTATTAGTGGTCTATACAAGAATTCGAAATAGAAAACGAATTTAAAAAATAAAAAATAAAAAATAAAAAAATTGTATAATCACGATTTTGACTGCTATTTTGATTTACAAAAATAAATTTTTTGATATCTTTAGTAGACGTGTTCGTTTCTGGAAATGAATATAATGATACAAAAAAAACAAAATTACACATTTTAAATTATTTGTGGGATGGAGTCTGTGAAGGAAAGGGAAGTAATGCACCAGAACCGCCTAATGAGAAAAAATAGTTAGTAATCTGGGAAAGTAAGAATAAAAAGGCTTAAGCTTTAATTTATACTTCAGTCTCAGAAGAGGTAAGCATATACAGTATTCAAAGTAAAACAGCCGTATGATGCAATAACAAACTTGAAAGAGCTTTATGATTCACATTGTGAATTAGAGATACTCGAGTTATTATTAAGGTTGTTTAATATGGAAATGCAAGATAATGATCCATTGAAACTTGCTTCTGAAATTAAATCCATCAATCATGAAAATGAATATACTGGAGTTAAAGTTGATCTACAACTTACTACATTTAGGAAATCCCTTTACCCTGGTTATTCACACTAGAATCTCTCCAAGCTGATGGGTAGTTAAAAGATTTAGATTTTGACAAATTAGTAGTCAAATTGCAAAAGAGAGAAGGATTTTGGCAAGAAAGAAGCTTTCCACAATTCTAATACTAAACATTATGTCTTGCTCAAAAAGACCAAAAACCTCAAGAAGAATCAGTCACAAATACTAAGGGTAGCAGAGGATGAGGAAGGAGCAATTATAGAGGCAGGGGGGAGGGGCATCAATCAGGAAAATAGACAACAAAATGATAAACAAAGAAATATTTCTGATAAAACAACTATAAAATGCTTTAGATGTGGTAAAATTGGACATACTGCTGCAAATTATAGAATTCCTTGGGAGAACATTAAGGAAAGAAGAGAATAAATACTTGAAAAAAAAATCAACTAATTCTAGAAAAAATGACATTTTTCTAAGAATGCACATTATGTTATTTCCCATTGTAATTTTAATGTGAAAAATATATTTAGTACCTCATTTTCTTCATGGCATGACAGTTGGATTTTAGACAAAAGTGCCACTTGTCATATGACTTTTAGAAGATAGTTGTTTGAAAAATTTAGTGATAATATTGATGGAGTAGTGTATTCTGCTGACAACTCTCAAATCAAACCACCAGGTATTGGTTCTATTCAATTAAAAATTCTCGAATTTGCAGATTATACTTCAAATGATGTTCTTTACATTCCATTGTTTCAAAGGAAGTTGATATCTCTTATACAAATAAGACAACAGGGACATTCCATACACATATTTTATGGTAAAGTGGCAATTTGAAGAGCAACTAACAATGAGACCATAATGATTGGTGTGGAAGAAGATCAATTATTAAAGGTCAAAGGTATGTCATCTGTTGCATTATATGCTAATAATTTGGTTGAGCAAAATGATACTCTGTCATCATGTTTATTGTGGCATGCTCGCGTTGGTCGTATTATTTATGAAAGTATTAGAATAATGGGATAGCAAGGGATTAAGGGACTTCCTATAGTTCCAAGAAAAATGACTCTATGTAATGCTTGTATATTGGGGAAACATCACAAACAATCTTTTCAAAGCTCTACTTCTAGAACTTCAAGGAAATTAAGTCTCATAGAATCAGATTTATGTGGACCTATGCCTATTGCAACTGTTAATAGAAATAAATATTTACTGACTTTTATTGATGATTATTCAAGGATGTGTTGGGTCTATCGTCTTAAAGAAAAATCACCTGTTTTTGATGTGTTAAAAAAATTTCATCTCTTGATTACAAATGAAGCTCACCTTAATATAAGTACTATAAGCACTGATAATTGGGGAGAATATACTTCACATGTTTTTGGAAGATATTTGCAAGAGAATGGAATCAAACACCAAACCACGATACCTTATAATACACAAAAAATTGGTGTTGCAAAACGAATGAACAGAACACTTCTTAATATAGTTAGATCGATGATGTTTTTTAAGAATGTAAAATTGATGTTTTGGGGAGAAAAAGTTCTCTATTAACCTTATATTAGAAATCAGTGTCCTTCCTCTATTATCAACAATAAAACTCCATATGAAATGTGGCATAATTGTCTTCCTATTGTTCAACATCTCAAAATTTTTGGTTCTTAATGTTATGCTCCGATTCCTAAACAACAAAGAAATAATTTGAGAGTAAAAAGTAGAAAATATATATTTTTGGGGTATTCTATGACTTCTAAGGAATATAGACTGTATGATGAAGAGAATAAGAAGTTTATTTTGTTAAGAGATGTAGTTTTTCTTGAATATGATAAAGATACACTTACTTTTGATAGGAAAATTGATCATTTAGAGAATTTTTTGTCTAAGAAGTTTTATTATGAATCAAATAATATCTTTCCACATCTTGAAGGGTGTACTCCCATATTAGATTAGTTTGTGGATTTTACTTTAAGATTACCTCTAAATGGTGATAATAATTTTGTTGCTGAAGAGAAACTTGATGATAAAAGTGTTTCTACATGGACAATAGGGACAGAGACAACAAGAACAGAGAGTGGGACATAAAGTGATAACGAGTTTGTTTCACAAGATGAGAAACTTCCTACATAACCTCTACAAAGATCAACCCGTATTAGAACATTCCCAAGGAAATGTGATGTGTTTGAGAGAGGGAGTTCTTCAGGTTACTATTCTCATGATTGTGAATTTCATTTTTCTCTTGATTGTGAACCTACTTGTTTTGAAGAAGCTCCTAGTTATGATCAGTGGAAATGTGCAATGCAAAAGGAATATGCTGCCCTTATAAAAAATGGCACTTGGAGGCTAGGGGATCCTCCTGTTGGCATCAAACCTATTGGTTTCAAATGGGTTTATAAAACTAAGTATAAGTTGATGGTTCACTTGATAAGCACAAGAAAAGACTTGTATCGAAGGGATATGCATAGAAAGAGGGTGTTAACTATATAGAGACATTTTCCCCTACAACTAAATAGGGCACTATTATAATTTTGTTTGCTATTGCAGCTAAGAAAGGATAGAAAACTCATCATATCAATGCTAAAACTCCTTTTTTAAATGGGGATTTGAAATAAGATCTTTACATGTTTCAACCATATGGTATTTTTGTTAAAAGGAAAGAACAAAAGGTATGAAAATTAATGAAGTATTTGTATGGCTTGGAACAAGAACCACGTGCATGGTATGAGAAACTAACTAAACATCTTCTTAAGTTGAATTATAAACATTTTGGCCTAGATGATGCAACTCTTTTTGTTAAGAAAGTTAGAAGATGAGTTGTATATCTAGTTTTCTATGTTGATGATTTGATGATTAAAGAGAATAATGATTAATATATAACATTTATTAAGAAGATATTTCAAAAGGTTTTTGATATGACAAATTTTGGTTTACTTCATTATTATTTTGGAATTGAAGTTGATAGAAAACCTCAACATATTTTTATCTCTCACAAGAAATATGTGGGTAAGTTATTGAACAAATATGGTATGATCGATTGTAATCATGTTGCTACTCTAATGGGACAGAATTTGAAATTCACTTCAGAAGAAGGAAAACTATTTGAAGATCCAACAAAGTATAAACAACTTGTTGGAAGTTTAATTTATTTATCTACTGCTCGTCCTGATATAACCTTTGTTGTTGAAATACTTTCTAGATTTATGCATCAAACTTGTGATGGGCATTGGGTAGCATCAAAAATTATTCTAAAATATTTAAAAGGAACCCAAACATATGGAACCAAATATTCCATAGTTTTAGACTTCCATCTTGTTCGTTATTCAAATTTTGATTTTGATGGAGATAGGGGGAATGGAGTACCTACTTCTGGTTATTTGATGAATCTTGAATCAGTAACCATTAGTTAGATATCACACAACAATATGTTCCTGTTGATTCTACCACTAAAGACGAATATGTTGGAGCAACTCAAGCTACAAAATATATCATTTGGCTTCGAAAAATACTTGAAGATTTGCAGGAGAAACAAAAAGCTTCAACTCCTCTATTTGTCAAAAACTCTTCTACAATTCAATTGGCCATGAATCCAAAGTTTCATGATCAAACCAAACATATCAACACCAAGTATCATTTGATTCCACATCATGTAGAGGCCAAAAAAATTCATCTAACACATTGTCCAACATCAGAACAAATTGCAGATGTCTTTACCAAAGCATTGGGGCGTAAAAAGTTTGAAAATTTTAAATCTTTACTTGGCATGTCAAACACCCCTTTGTATTAAGGGGGGAAATGTTGAATAACCCTATGGGATTTTGTATATAATTATAATTAGGACACATATTAAGTATTTCCTTTCTTTTTAGTTATGGAGGCATAATTGTTTTCCTTCAAATTTGATTGTATAAATATGTCCTTCTGTTTAATAAATGGTATTGTACAATACTACCTTTTCATCATGAAGTTCTCCAGGCACTTGTAACACAACATAAAGCACGTGGATCTGAAACTAAAACTTTTCAAGCAATAAATTATTTATACTTTTATAATATATTAAAGTAGAGTGAAAGGGTTGTCTATAAGTGAGACTTTTTGAAAAAAATTGAAAAAATTCAGGTTTATTTTCAGATCTAATTTGTTTAGAATCTGGCAAGGATTCATTGAAATCACAAGCTGGGTGAACTCTTCATAATTGAAGTGCCCTAGGGGTTTTTCAATTCAAATCCATATATGCAGTCAAAAAACTAGTTTAAACAACACAAATCAAGATTTGAGCACCAATTTTTTCACATGATTCTGGCCACTTATCCATGGGAAACTTGAAAATGTCTCACTAGTGAAACTAATAATTTTTTTTTTTTAATTTATACTCTATACAAAACTAGAGTGAAACTATGTACTTTAAATATTTTTTTTAATGTTAATGTTAATAAAAGAAAAAACCTTATTTGTTAACCATAAATAAAATATACTAATACCATCTTAACTAAAATAATTTCATATCAACTTTATATACATAGAGCTATAAAAAAAAATTAAAAAAAAATTGAAAGGAAATATATTCTTATTCCATTGATTGTAGTTTTCTACTTCCTAGCATAAGTTATATATGTAATATATGTAATTATTAATATGGAATTTATATGCAAAATTTAAGAAATATTAATACCATTTTTTTTTCAATGTTGAGTATAATAAAGTGGCACACTCTATCCCCTATCAAGGTGTCAAATGATGTGCCAAGGAGGAAGGGGGGAAGGTTATTCATTGTGACACTACTCGATGCATTAAATACAGGGTTTTGTGGCCACCTGACCCCATGAATTTACACAAGTCTAAGAGTTATGATGACCCATATCATTAAACTTGGACCATTTACTACCACCTCATTTCTTGGGTGCAGTTGGTGACACTCTGGAGTTATTTGGACCCTTTTATGTATCTTCAGGTTAGTTATGGGAGTTTTCGTTGCTTGCACCCAAGCTTGTGGTAAGATAGTTGAGAAATTTCCAGGCCCTCCTAGTCTGACCTTCCATTTTTTATTCTATATTGTTGATTTAACATTCGACAAATCTCAACAATCTGTTAGAGTTAACATGGATAACTTATGCGTTTAAAGGCAGGATGGCATGTGCAAGTTTCTTTAGGGTTTAGTGGAAATTTGTCTCTTCCTAGCTCACTGGAAATATTTTTACCCTACGGCCTTTCTAGGTAGTGTTTCAGTTTCAGCGTTCTCGTTCTTATTATATGGTTCAAGAGTCTAGTTTTGACATTTTGGTTAGTGGTTTTGTATTTTTGCATATTGTGTGGAGTATGTTTGCCATTTCTTTGTCCTAAAGAGGGTTCTCTATTTTATAGATTTGGTTCTAATGCATCTTTGCATCTCACTCGACTTTAGCTATATTTTCTACCCCTGTCTCTAAAAATCTTTATCCTTCTCGCCTCATGTTGTGTTTTCCCTTAGCCTTCAATCTAGCATCCTTTTCCTATCTCATGTGTGTAATCTAATTTTGAACCTTTTACTCCCTATCACCATGCCACAATAATGCATGTGATCAAGACATGGTTATGTTATCAAGGCCCCACTAGCATGTCTGAAGCATAGTCCCAACATCAGTCTACAATGTATATCTATCACTCACACACCTCCTCAAAAATTCAATATGAAATCCATTTACTTGAGTCTCACGAGGTTCACGACAGGAATGTGAATTTAACCTCTAATATTTAGGTCACTGTTTTAGATTGGATTCTCAATCTTGGACACTCTAGGGGCGACATGAATCAATACTTGCATTTCATAACCTTGTATTGGTAGATGAAAACATCTAGGTCATTTCATTTAGGAAAAGTAGGAAGAACTCAATGAAATCATCATTTACCTCAACAATATCCAACAAGTCCAAAAGCATTTTTTCGCTTGTTTAGTCACCCTAGATAGTCGGTTGGCTCATATAAAGACACATTTACATAGTGAAAAATAGATGACACTAGGTACGAGAAAACAAGATCTCGTCCCTACACATTCTTCTAAGGATGTACAATAGCCCATGTCCACTTTGATTTTATGTTCATGATTTAATGAATTTATTTTTTGCAGTTTTCTATGTTTTACAATTGTGGCCTACTTTTTATACTGAACTGTTATTTTGTAAACTTAATGATAGAATTTATAGACATATGTCATGGTCTAGATATAGCTCTATAGTATATTTGATATGGTTAATTTTTCTATACAAAAGAACTCTGCAATATTGTGACCATTGTTGTTTTGATTTCTCTTGTGGTGAGCCAAGACAATAAATATTTTATTTATATATGACTAAATTATGAATCAACATATGTTATCAAATTAACAAAAAAAATAGTATAATCTAATTTTTCTAATATTTTGTTTTTATACAATTTCTAAACACATTATAATTTTTAGTTGTTTATGTATTTATTTTGTTTAAATTGCATTTTTGAGTATATAAATGGATTAAACATCCTAGATATATATATATATATATATATATATATATATATATATATATATATATATATATATATATATATATATATATAGAGAGAGAGAGAGAGAGAGAGAGAGAGAGAGAGAGAGAGAGAGAGAGAGGATCATTTGAATGTAGACAATGTAGGTAATTTTAATTCAACATCAAATGTATACATTATATAAATAAATTGAAAATAAAATTTATTTTATGGTTAAAACACTTTACTTGATTGATTTCAAATGAAGTGTGGGAAGACACACACAAAATAACTAATCTTAAACATTCTTTATCAAGTATTAAGAGGGATCAAATCTATCAAGGTTCAAATTGTTCCTCAATTTTGTTGTTTAAAATAGGTTTGCACATCTAGAGATTTGATCATTCTCATAGTGATAGATTAGAGGTTCGGATGGATCTAGACTGATATCACTTTTCACAAAGACATCAACTTTAAAATTCATAAAAGAAATGATAATGTTATCATTTCCAATGGGATTTAAATTCCTTTGTAATGACATTCTTTTCCTGTTTATTTACATAAATGGAAATATTTCACAAAAAAAATTACTTATGACTATTTAGATAGATGGAAATATTTCACCAAAAACATTACTTATGTATTTGACACAAATTAAAAACTTATACTCTTGTGGTCCATGAATTTTATAGGGTAAACAAGGTGTGTAGGTAGTTCTTTGACATAGACATAAACATATTCTTCTTGCAAGAAATCAGCACAATAAATTACATAATTTAGCTCATTATACACACACTTAATATTTATTAAAAGTGTAAGAGATTATTTTTCTTTACTATTTGTGAGAGTTCGATAAAGCAAGGTATTTATACATAGAAAGAATACCTTAAAATACCACTTACATAACTAAATCATGATCATAATGTTATTTTTTTGTATCATTAAAACGTTTGAAGTGGGAAACTATCCATAACCCTAACTAACATAACTAACATGGTCACTTAAGGAAATATGTTAATGTGAAATAAAACTTTGTAGATATAAGAGTTTGCCACAATCAATCTTCAACAATTACACTCCGTGCTTTTTAAATTGATATCATGGATCGATTAGGTACTAAGCCATATATCAATAATCCATTAATATTAACAAGAATATGTTCCATTAGAACACTTTGTTTCAATAACATATCATGACCATTGAATTACATAATGAAAAATGCATATTGATAAAATCCAATATTACCTAAAGACAAAATAGAACAAGTTGATCTTAACACACTTGTAATTTACTAAATATTCTAATATCCCCAATTAAGAACAACTTTTGATATTATTGAAGTATTTATAAATGTGACACAGTAGGAGAAAGAAGGAGACATTACATCCTTAGCCCCTTTAATGGAAACTTCTTGAACTCAAGACACAAATTGAAGTTTTTGAAATATTTTCCTTTGTAAGATACTTTCTAAAAATTTCTGCAACTTGATCATATGTAGGAAAAAATAGCACTTCAAGAACATGATCATGAATGATATTTTTGGTTAAGAACATTTCTAGCTTAATGTGTTTTCTATTATGATATTGAACTAGATATTTAGAATGTTTGATATGTTCTAACTATTTTTTTGTAAGATTATAGTATTTATACTATATTACTTCAAGAAGAAACTTGAGTGCAATATTAATTAATTGATATATTCTACCACTGGGGAGGCCATACTAATTGTACATAAGAATAAAAGTTAGCCTTGTGAGTTACCATCACTCTATGGCTTCAAGTTGCAATATATAATTTGTAGAAATTGTTTTAATTTGTATTTTCTAATAGAGTTTGTGGAAAAAAAAGGCCATAAAACCTTTTTGTTTGTGAGAAGCAGATGAGAAGAATATTCTAATAGTCTTACAATCTTTTGAGTGTTAGTTTTTATAGCATTGGATGTGTTCTAGGCACAAAATTTTGCAGAGAGGCTATAATACATGAGATCTCCAAAATCGAGAAATTGTTTCTAGAAATTCTGACTAAAAATGACTTAATTAGATTATTAAATAGTTTTTAAATATTTCCTATGTCTAAACTTAGGGAATATGGTTGGTTAATCAATATTAATTAATTCAAGGCATGAACCATCTAGAAACTCACACAGATCGATCCAGAGATGATCCTAGTCAACAAATATGTTTTATTCTTACCCATTGTTGCTCCAACAGTGGATTAAAAGAAGAGATCGATGTCATGATGGAGAATAAACTTGCGAGGTTTCATTTCTAAGCAAATCGATTTCCAGAGTAGCATCTATTACTTTCCGGAGAGAGAACTAGAGATTGAAGCAGTGTGAGAGGGGTCAAGACAATGATTTGGAGTAAAGATTTCCAGATCTGGAGAGGCAACAGAAGCACGATTGAGTTATCCCAAAGAGGCAGTGCAGAGGCTCTACGTAGTAGCTTCAACAAGGTAGATTGACTTGCTAGTGAAAAAAATAGTTCTCAGTTCTAGTTGGAGGCAGAAAGACTTCATTTGACATAATTTCGAGCCACATGTGTGGCAGACAACGCATATGCAGAACAAAAGAGGCTCACACTGGGGTTTAGATGATTCGGATTTATAAAGGAATGCAACAAATTACAGAGATAACCATAAAGACAGATATGCAGTAGAAATAATACTTCATTTCATTAATGTAAAATACTGAAAAATGCTTACAAACAAAAATGGAAATAAACTAGCTTGGGCAATGGTAGCTTATCTTTGAGAAGAGATGTGGCAGCTACACGCCTTTGAACTACCTTACAATGAGGCTCAAGGCCATTTTTATTATTTAACAATAAGAGAAAACCCTAAACAACCAAAACCCTAACCCGAGGAGATCTAACACCAAGAGTTTACGGGCCCCGTTGGGGTGAGTTGGACAACCAACTTCCCGGGGTCACGACTTGGTCATATTATCTTCGTTTGACGTGCATGATAACCCGTTGGAAAGATCTCTCCGAGGACTATGACAGAAAAGATGATTTTAATCACCAACTAGCTGGTGGTAGATTTCCAAAAAATGTCGTTTAGGGCCTCAAAACGGCTCTGAAAGTTTAGGACCCGAAAAACTGCTAAAATTAGTAAACTTTGCTACAATTAAGGAAACTGAAAAACTGAAAACAATGGTGGGGGTCTAAGAGGAATTGGTGGGTGGACACTAATATCCACCTGGATCATTCCTCCCCCCTTAGGAAGCAATGGTCCCCATTGCATTGAGTTCCTCCATGAGATGAGGAAACTTTTGCTGAACTTGGTCCCTAGTGAGTCACTTGCCCTAGTGAAGGAGTTGGCCTGCTTTGACAACTCGATACAGTTGGATATTCTACTGGCGAGTGTGTTTGATCTTTGTGTCGATGATCCGATCAATTCCAGCTTGTTCCATGCAATCTAGATTTAACTCTGTGGGTGTGAGTTGTTCTGCAATGTCGGATGTGTGTAGTAATGGTGGAAAGTATGGCCGAAGGCAGTCCACATTGAACACTGGGTGTAGGCCAAGGAATGGGGGAATGCTGAGCTCAAATGCATTGTCTCCCACAACCTTGGTAATGGTGTAAGGACCATATTGAAGTGGTATGAGTTTCCGATAGGCTCCGGTAAGGCGTTTCTTTTGCAAATGCAACCAGACTTTGTCGTCCACTTGAAACTTGTGTGGCACCCAATGTTGATCATGTCCTTGCTTGTACTTGGAATTTGATTTCTATAGAATGTCATGGACCTACTGGCGAATATGTTAGATGTTCTCAATGAAGTTGTTTTCCTTATCTATTTCAGACCGGACATGAGCCAAATCTGCATGAGTAGATGCAAATGGCATGGCCACATCAATGGGACATAGTGGCTGGAATCCCAAGCCCACCTGAAAAGGGTTGTGGTCAGTCGAGCTGTGGAGAGCCTAGTTGTAGCTGTGCTAAACATAGGGGAGGATCTCGTCCCATGTGCGTGGATGCTTTGAGTTGTACATGCACAAAATGTGTACGATCATCCTATTGACAACCTCTGTCTGGCCAACAGTTTAATGATGGAAGGTTGTGGACTTAGTGAGTTTGGTGTCCAGCATCGACCAGAGACTGGACCAAAATGTACTGAGGAACCTGCTGTCTCAATATGAGATGATAGACTGTGGGATCCCAAAGTGTACCCACACTCATTCAAAGAACAATTTAGCAGTGGCTTCTGCTATGATATTCTTCTTGCAGGCCACCATAATGGCCATCTTCGAGAACCTGTTGATGACCACAAAAACACAATCATTTCCATGCTTAGTGGAAGGAAGGCTTGACATGTAATCCATGGATATGGATTCCCAAGGTTGACTAGCAGTAGGCAGCAGGGTATAGAGGCCTTGCTTCTTGATGATCGGTTTGGCAATGGCACAGGAAATGCATGATCTGATGTACTTCCTGACATCCTGTCGAAGATTTGGCCAATAGAAATACTTCTGCAGTATTGCCACCATTTTCTCGACCTTGAAATGCCCAGTGGCCCGACTATAGTGTGCTTCCCAAGTCATCTTGGCACACTCGCTTGAAGGAACACAAAGGTGACCCAGGTGGCATAATAGGGCATCTTGGAGGTGAAAGTCGGGAACATGCTGACCCTCCAAGAGTGTTTGGTATGTGTGGCCAAATTTTGGGTCGTGTTTGTAGAGAAGTGGCCAATCAGAGGTCTCGTACCCACAAGAGTTGAGCACGGTGGTTAACGCCATGATCGATGGTTGACTGAGGTAATCTACAACATTATTGGTGTTGCCCTTCTTATACTTGATATTCAAATGGAACTGTTGCAGGTATCTGGACCACTTCTGAAGGTGATCATTCTGCAATTTCCCTTGGGTCTGTATGAATTGCAAGGGTCGGTGGTCTGTGTGGATGACCGTTTCCTTCCCCAAAATGTAATGCTTCCATTGTCGGCAGGCTTGCACAATGGAATACATCTCTTTGTCATAAGTGGGATACTTTCGGACTATGTCTGAAAGTGTCTCACTGTGATATGCCACTGGATGCACATGTTGAGTAAGGACTGCCCCAATAGCATAGTTAGAGGCATTTGTCTCGACCTCAAATAGTTGTTGCAAGTCTGGTAATGCGAGCACTGGTGCCAAGTAGAGGTGATCTTTCAACTCTGTGAATACCTTCTATTGAGATTCAAACCAAGATAATTTTGCTTTCGCTCCTCCCTTGGTGACTTGACTCAAGGGTCAAGCGATATGAGAAAATCCCAACACGAACCTGCGGTAGAAGTTTGCAAGACCTAGGAAGCTACGAAGCTCTGCCAAAGTGGTTGGAGATGGCCAATCCTGAATGACTTGGATCTTGGCTGGATCGACATGCACCCCTGTTCATCAATAATGTATACAAAATACTGAACCTGGGTCATGCCAAAAGTGCATTCCTCCAAATTGGCACATAACTTGTGTTACCGTAGTGTTTGGAGAACGTGTCGGATGTGGCGGAGGTGCTCTTCCCAAATTTGGCTGAAGATTAGGATGTCATCCAAGTATACCACTACGAATGAGTTGGTGAATGGCAGCAAGATGTCATCCATTAGCCTCATGAAGGTTGCACGAGCATTCGTCAATCCGAAAGGCATAACCAACCATTCGAAAAGGCCCTCCTTGGCTTTGAAAGCAGTCTTCCACACATCGGAGGGTTCGATTGGTACCTGGTGATATCCTGACTTCAAATCGATCTTACTGAAATATTTTCCCCCTTTAGTTGGTCTAGGAGGTCATCAATCCGTGGGATCGGGTATCTATTACGAATAGTGATCTTGTTCAGCGCCCGATAGTCAATACAGAATCTCCAAGTCCCATCCTTCTTTTGTACCAACACGATCGGGCTCCCACAGGGCGATGAACTCAGACAGATGTGACCTTTTTGCAGCAGCTCCTGAATCTGCCTCTTGATTTCATCGTTCTCCAAAACAGAGCGTCGATAGATTGGTCCATTGGGTAGTGGCAGACCTGGGGTCAGATCGATGGAGTGCTTGACTTGACAGTGGAGAGGAACCCCTGTGAGGGAGGTGAAGATGTCCTTGTACTCCTCCACAACCTTGTCCATCTGTAGTTGTCATGCGGAGGGGCCATGTCTGGAGGCCGTGGCCACCATCTTCTTCTTTCCTTGAGGGTGTATCAATAGGAAAAAAAATTTCCCGTTTTGGAAATAAGCTTACTGCATTGTTTTAAAGACACCAAACAGATGGTGGTAGGTAGTGCTACCTCTAGTATCGTGTACAACTTATTTCCCAGAGTAATAATAACAACACGGGGCCTTGATTCATACACATCATGTCACTTCCACAAGTATGGTTGTCCTAATAATACATCACAAACTTCAAGGGGAGCAATGTCACACAATACCTCATCCGTGAAGGGCTTGATGTTGTATGGAAGGCAACACTATTGGCTCACGCGAAGATCCCATCCTTGGTGAAGCCACCCAATTTTGTACAGTTGTGGATGTGCTATGGTTGGTAAGCTCAGCCACTTCATGACCTTTGCTGAAATGAGGTTCTTTTGGCTCCTGCTATTGACAATGAACTGTAGCAGGGAGCCCTTTACCCACATCTGGGAGTGGAAGAAATACTCCTCCTCCTCTGGATCTTTGAGTTCCTCCCTCTAGATCTTCGTGGTGGCAACGGTGGCGTTGGGCTCCGCATTGATAATCTGCTTCCCTTTGTCATTCCCCTTGTCGGGTTTTGACTCGGAGTCAGAACATGCATCTAATTCTGAAACCTTTAGCTTAGCTACTAGTGACTGCTTGGCCCAACACTCATTGTGTTGTGAGTGGAGCTCTTATGGAACTCACACCACTTTCCCGTGTCCTTTTTTGGCTTCGCGACGCTATTATTTGCTTGTAGCTTTGGCGGGTTGTCTTGGGCCACCTCGCCTTGGCTTCGTCCTTTATTCTGTGGTTTGGGGGCACCTTTCCCTTGCTTCAGATTCACAGATCCAAAGTCTCACTTCTTCTATTTAAACTTTTGCTCGACCTTGACGACACATTAGTATGTTGTGCCGAGCGAGGAGATGTTCAGGAATTCTATTTCTTCTTGGGTTTACTTGTGTAGGCAGCCGCGGTATTTGAGTACCAAATGTTGCTTTGAATCCTTGATACCCAACTTTATGCGAAGGGTATAGAAAATATTGGTAAACTCTGGCACGTCTTGGTCCCTTCCCTGCCGCAACGTGGTCCACTTTATGTATTGATCCTCATAGCTTCTGACAGGGTAGTACTACTCCTTGATGGCATCCCAGAATGAATTCCAAGTGGGTGTGGCTAAAAATAGTGAGCCTGTACTTTCATCCTTCTGCTCGCAGTAGGTTTCCCACCAGTCCTTAATGTGGGGGGCTGCTTTGAGAAGAGCAAAAATAATCTTTTCCTAATTGGAAAAATCATGAATAGAAAAATACCCATCTAGCATATTTAACCATTTATCTACGGCATCTGCATCTATTTAACCCTCAAAGATGGGGATTTCAAAATTAACTTGTACCATAAAGGGTGTGGCGTTTCCAGAGCAGTTGTTGGAAGACGATGCATTGCCTCTGGGTAGCCACTGAAGGATTTGTGCAAAGTTGTCCATCATCGCATTCCTTTATCGCTCAAGGGCTTCTTCAAGCAAGATTTTGATATGATCTCTTGTCCCCTCATATTTCTTGCCTTCCGCCATGGGAGGCCGTCAGGATTTGCGAGACTGGTCTTGCAAAGGTTTGACTAGTTCAAGCCCTAACTCCTTCTATCTCGACCTCATTGGGGACATGCAAATAAAAACAAAGAAAAAGCAAACCACTCTAATACCACTGATCCATATTTATACAGGAACACAACAAATTACAGAGATAACCATAAAGACAGATATGTAACGGAAATAATACTTCATTTCTTTAATGTAAAACACTTAAATATGCTTACAAACAGAAATACAAATAAACCAGCTAGGGCGATGGTAGCTTATCTCTGAGAAGAGATGTGGTGGCTACATGCCTCTGAATTGCCTTACAATGAGGCTCAAGGGCCTTTTTATTATTGAACAATAAGAGCAAACCCTAACAATCAAAACCTTAACCCGAGGAGATGTAACACCAAGAGTTTATGGGCCCCGTTGGGGTGAGTTGGACAGCCAACTTCTTGGGGTCACGACTTGGTCATATTATCTCTGTTTGACGCGCATGATAACCCACTGGAAAGATCTCTCCAATGACTACGACGCAAAAGAATATTCTAGACAGAAATTTGCTGGCAGTAGATTTCCAAAAAAACGTCGTTTAGGGCCTCAAAATGGCTCCGGAAGTTTAGGACCCAAAAAACTACTAAAAATAGTAAACTGTGCTACAATTAAGGAAACTGAAAAACTGAAATAAGCAATGGTGGTGGTGCAAGTGGAATTGGTGGGTGGCCACCAATATCCACCTGGATCATTGGATGACCAATTTTCTTTAGGAAATACATGCCAGAGATTTCCTGTGGGAGAAGGGAAATTCCCTTCAGTATTTTTCCTAGATCTTCTTGTTGTGGATTGCTAGATTTAGGCATCTAGATTGTGCTCATATTTTTCACTACGTCATAATGTTAAAACCCTCATCTACTACACCGGTTTTCCCAAGTTGGGGTTTTCCGAGGAATTTTGTCCAATTTTTATGTGTGTGTGCTAGCATTTCTTCCAACTTTTTATTATTCTGCAGTTTTATTTGTGGATATTTTAGTGAGATTTATTCAGTATTTGGTGTAGCAAACTATAAATAAATTGTTAAATAAAATTAAAAATACGATAATAATTTCTAGTTGTTGCAATAGGATTCTTGTGTAGGAAGTTTCACATGGTATCAGAGCGTAGTTGATTACCCAGAGAGCCCAAAAGTATAAAGAAGGAATTTCACTACTTAGTAAGAGTAGTAGGCCGAAATTCCAAAGGGCAATGTAGTATTTTTCTAGAAGGCAGAATTGATTGACGAAGTTAGATTTTTCCGAGCAGAGCGGAAAAATGACAATATTTCCATATCAAGTAATTTTAGGGGCAAAGGGAGTAGCTCAGTTTTTCGTTGGGAAAATATCTAGTTGGTCACAGAGGTTTTTTAAGTAATTGACTATATCAGAGCCAACTTTGGGGTGGAAGAGAGAAAATCACACACATATGGAAAATTCCTCTCAGGGAAATTCTAGTCTCAAGAAGTTTGATTTCCTTGCAGATTGACAATAGTTGTGAGAGGATATTATCATCCATAAGGGAGTGTAAGTAGCTGAGCAGTAGCCAAGTAGAGGGAAAGATGGATATTTTTGAGTTTACATTCCTAGCTTTTGAGTTTTGTAGATTTTACAACCTTGAAGAGATGGGAATATGAGATTGTTAGAGGTGGTCATGCGAGTTAAGCAGAATGCAGATCTGGGCAGCAGATCAACTTCATGCTGTCGGAGATAGGTACGAGAGGAAGTGTGAGTTTTCTATTTCAAATTTCAAAGAGAAGAAAGGTCCTAGTAAGGGACAAAGCTCAAAAGGAGATAGTGGGGCACTAGATCTAGGAGGAGGAGGAGGAGTATGAGTGAGATGGGTAGGATCATTGAGGAGTCCACCTCATATATTAATACCTTGCTACGTGGGACTATAATATTCAGTAGCAGGATGGATCAGTGATAGTTGATGCAGTCAGATGCCAAAAAGATAGTTGCAAAGACTAGTGGCAGTGACATACTAGGGAGCACAGTGCAGAGTTGGAAACAATGCAATTCGGATAATGGAGAGGAAACAACAGTGTAAAGTCTTTAGTGGACAATGCAGAGACTAGTAGCAGTTAGAGACTCGGGTGACATATCCATCATACCAATCAGAGTTAGTTCAGAATTTTGGATGCTTTTCAGTTGCAGTTGCAACAACAACAGATGAGAGGGAGTTGGAGTGCAAATGTAGTGTTGGCAACAGTTTTGGAGGGTCAACATCAACACAAATGCAACGTATATCAGAGTTGTGCAGTGGTTCTTAGGAAGCATGGCCAGACAATAGCATCGTGATAAGAGATGATGCAGGGACAAGGTGGGGCTATAGGGGGTGCAATAACATTACAACACATTCCTCGCTAAGAGGGAGTGTTAGTTTTTGTAGCACCAGATGTGTTCTAGCCACGAAATTTTGTGGAGAGGCTATAATACATGAGATATCCAAAATCAAGAAATCATTTCTGAATATTCTGTCTAGAAATGACTTAATTAGATTATTAATGATTTTCTAAATATTTCCTGAGTCTAAAGTTAGGGAATATGGTTAATTAACCAGCATTAATGAAGTCAAAATGTGAATCATCTAGAAACTCACACGAATCAATCGAGAGATGATCCTAGCCATCAATTATGTTTTAATACTAGCCTTTGGTGCTCCAAGAATGGCTTATAAGAAGAGATCGATGTGGTGATAGAAAATATACTTGAGAGGTTCAATTTATGAGCAGATTGATTTCTAGAGTAGTAGTAGTCAGCTTCTCAAGAGAGAGCTAGAGATCAAAGAAGTGCGAGAGGGGCAAGGAAAGTGATCTAGAGGAGATATTTCCAAATGCGGAGAGGAAACAACAAGAGGGCCGAGTTATCCTAGAGAGGTATCATAGAGGCTCAGCACAACAACTTCAACAAGGTAGATCAATTTGTTAGTGAGAAAAATATTTCTTAGTTCGAAAGGTCAAGCACAGGTTCCAGAAGGTCTGAGAGACGATTTCCTTAGTAGCTCGAGGAAGAATGACTTCATCAAAGGTTGTTTTGAGCTACAAGTGTGGCAGACAATGCAAACGCAACTTAGAAGAGGCTCACGCTGGGGTTTGGACAACCCATTTTTTGAAGGCAATTCATGCCATAGATTTCTTGTGGGAGAGCTGAAATTCCCTTCAGTATTTCGCACATATCTTCTTGCTATGGATTGCCAATTTCAGGCATCCATATTGTACTAATATTTTTAAATGCTGCATAATATTAAAACCCTCATTTACTGCACTGATTTTCCCAAGTTGGGTTTCTCTTCCATCGTTTTACTCTTCTGCAGTTTTATTTGTGTAGATTGCACTGAGATTTATTTAGTATTTTCCATAGCAAATTGCAAATAAATTGTTAAATAAAATTAGCAATTATGAGAATAATTTCCAATTGCGGCAATAGAATTCCAGTGTAGGAATTTTCACACCTAGAAGGATATTAAAGGCATTTTTATGGTATATTGGAGGTCAATGTTAATGTAAGAAAACATTTAATGTGTTTTG
Source organism: Pinus tabuliformis (assembly GCA_031772625.1). Lineage (NCBI taxonomy): Eukaryota > Viridiplantae > Streptophyta > Pinopsida > Pinales > Pinaceae > Pinus > Pinus tabuliformis. Next base: position 355,156,544 of record CM062819.1, on the reverse strand, counting down.
CATCATTTTCATGGATTGGTTGCTCATTTGAAGTGGACCTAGATATGTAGCCTAGGAAGTGTGAACTCTGTAATTAGGTTGTCCTTATCGTCTTTTTTATTGAAGTTTATTTTGTAAGTAGATATTTTCAATTTCTCAATTAAAATTTATTGATAGATTTAAATGAAGTTAAATTTGGATACATAATCAATTCAAGCTTTAAGTTACTTTATTTGTGTGTGTGCGCGCACGTGCGTGTGAGAACTCCATGTTGAGTATGAAAGGAATTACATATCTCTTTCATTAGAGAAACATACTAATAAAATATTTTATTGATGAGAAGTTTATTATTTTAGTGACATTGAAATAATTTACTCCACATGGCCATTCAAATATGTTATTTATGTCCCACACCATATTAAAATGTTTTTTTCTATTAATATATTTTAAAAAACATGTCACCTCCATATTAAAAAGGATCTAACTCGAATTAGAAAACACTTATCACTAAAATAATATATCTTTTTATTTTTTATTTGTTAATATATTTTTATTTTACTTTTTTTAAATATAAACAAAATCTGCTCATATGAAACTTTAAAGCACTTAGGCATATTATTATTATTATTATTATTATTATTATTATTATTTATAATTAATTATCCTTTTTGTCGGTTCAAAAACTTTCATTAATTCAGCAAAATGATACATCTTATAGACCAGATCATTCTTTCTCTCCCAAATTCACTCCGACAGGGTTTGTTATCTAGGAGAGCATTAGCAAAACAAGGAATATATTTCCATGTTTCATATGAGCTTCATAGGCAAAAAAACTAGAAAATCGAAGGAGCTAACAACACCAAAAAACAACTAGCAGATGAAATTTACAAAGGAGGATTTTGCGTTTGAGCAACACCTTGGCCTGCAGGGTGGCCATGATCTTCGTGCACATGGTAATCTATGTGAGCCATTTGTGCCTCTATTTCATCAAGACACTCATTAATTATTTGTGTTCAAAATTTTACCTTGGCTAAATTAAACATCATTGATATTAACTATGATTTTGTTACGGTCCTCATACTTTTATTTATGCATGACGTCCAGATGCATCACAACATCCCATAGTTTATCGACAATCGAGGGGAGCGAGGATGATAGTACTACCCAATCTATAGACTGGGCATGATTGTGGGTTACCTTTCCCTCATCATCCATACTCCCCTCTACTTCCTCTGCCCTTTCTCTAGCAACACCCCTATGGCCAACACCCCACCAAGAACTACCCCTATGGCAGTTAATATTTTCAATGTAGTTGCTACACCAGGTATACAGAGGGCCTAGGTTTCCCGAGATGCACCTTCTCGGCCACTTACCATACTTCAAGCTCTTGGGAGGGTGCTCAACCACTCGCTTCCAACTGTATCCATAGTAAAAAATATCCCACTAGCAATGGTGTCCGTTACGACAATCTCCCACCGTCCAGTCAAAGATATTGGAGGGCCTCTTAACCTGGCCGCTACAAAACCCATCAACAAAACTAGCCCTCAACGCAACACCCTTACATAAGGGATAACCAACTTTCCCATACCCGCAAAGTCAGTAATTACTGCCAATGCACCAAATGAGCCATAAATTAGTGTCTTCCTTCAAGAGGGAGGACTTAGCAATTTCGTTCGTGAAATAGCTTTGCTCGAAGCCACTTCTCCTGACACCTAGAGCGAGTCTGACACTCAGAGAAGTGACAACCCAATACAAAAGTAGAGCCAAGGTCCTGACCAGAAAAAAGACCAGACCAGAAGCAGGATACAAACAATAATTGAGTCATAGGGTGAAGCCTCCACTTACCATAATTTCTAAACCAACTCGAAAATTACTGCATTGGCCCAACGAGGTTGCTCAGATTGTCCCTGTAATTGTCATGACTTGGACTACAAACTAGCTTTGCAAATGGCCCCTACTCCTCACTCCTGGATCCAACACTGTCTTGTAGTTCCCTTGAGAAATGAACTCTCTGCCCACATAACTCTTACCACTAGACCAATGCAAGGTCAAGCCAGTCAGACTAGAGGAAATGCATAGGGAACATGCCTAAACATTCTTGATCTCATTACAATCATGCTCACCTCCTCTCATATGACAAATGTATAAAATGTTTGAAACACTAACCAACATTCCTAAATAATGAAACGTCTACTTCTTAAGGGTTCATGTCATCCCTCACAACCTGGAATGGCCACTGACAGATACCTAGACACGAGTCATATTATTCATTAGATCACCTGGGAGCCAAGTCCTATACCCTCCTTTCACCCACCCCCATCGGGGTTCTAATTAACTTTTATTATTAACATTTAAATTTTTATGTTAATTTATTAATTAATTGATATTTATTTGAATTAAAATATGATAAATGCTACAATTTTATATAAATGATGTATAAAAGTTTTATAAAAAAAATTAAGTTTAGATGGTGAAGCATGTCTGAGGGGATTGAACTTCGGATCAATTGGATACACAAGGGCTTGCCAACATGTTGTTTTATCAATTGACCATACTTTTATAAACTTATTTCAAGATCAACTTTTATTAAAATATTTTATATGTATTTATATATAAAATAAATAAAAATTATAGTATATATGTGTTTGTTTTTTATAATTTCATATAAAAGATGTATAATATCTTTCATATTTAATATAAATCATATATAAAATATTTACATTTAAAAAAAATTATAAAATTATTTTGATAGATAATATGCACTTGAATATATATATAAAAACTAATAGAAAGAAATGAAAAATATGGAATGTTGAGAGAAATAAAGTAAAGTAAAAACTCTATCTATAGGTCTTAGAGGTCTGAGATAGATGGCTGTTTTGGTGATTAGGTGCTTTATAGGTCTTAGATAGATGATTGATTAAGTGATTGGGTGCTTTGTTAAGGCACTCATTAATATGAAGTCACCAGTTCATTGAACATAGACGAAAATATCATCCTAACAAACTTTAAAAAACATAACAGAGTAAAAACTCACTATTCAACCCTCAACTCAAACACCTCACCTAAAAAGATCCAAAAAGAGCAGTGGGAAAATAGTTTTATGTAGTGGATGCTCACTTGGAAAGCACCAATATGAAATCCTGGTCTCATAACATAGAAATCACACACGGCTGCACCCCAGTTTGGCGTGAGATGAGTAGGAAATTACAGAAGGGGAGAGCTCCAAAAGCAGAAATTGGTAGCAGAGTAGGTATGCTGCGACATAAGCTTGATGGTCACAGTAGTTGAGAGGGTTACCGCCATCAGAGCAATGAAATCAATGTATTGCGTTGAGAAAACGATTGGAGTCTTTGTAGATGCAGAGTCGTTCAGAGTTAGAAATCGAACAACTTCGATATAAATGTTGGTGGGAGCCGATCGAGAAAGAAAACGAAGCCGATGGCCCAAGCCGCCCTCGCGCAGATCATACCTGAATATCAAACCCTAATTTCAAAAACACTCTCATTAACAAATACCGCCTTTTCCAATACTGCCGAAAAAATCCCGTGTTTTGGTGTGCCAAACACCGCCTTAGCCTCGGTTTTGTTTCTCATCATTAATATTATAGCTTTTTTGGGTTTTTAATCCATATTCGGAATTGCAAAAATAGATTTTGTAATAATTAATTAAATTTATTTTTATTTACGTGTTTATATTGTTTTAATTTAAATTAAATAAAATATATTTTTGTGTTAGGTTTATTAACCTGTTAAATTAATTTTTTATGGTATTTGGATTGATTACTCTAGAAAATTTATTCTTGATATTAAAAATTTATTATACATGAACATAACAACAATTATATGACTGATAAATGTGGATAAACATTAATCCATAATAAACATCAAAACACTTACTATGTCAAATTGCTAAAATTAAAAAATCATAAAAACTAACTGAATTATATTTTTATTTCAAATTATTTTATAATTAATAAATAATTAAAAAGAATCATAACAACCATAGAAACTAGCACAACCATATAAATTATATGGCTTGTAAATGTGGATAATCACCAATCCATAATAAACATCGAAAAAATTATAGAAAAAAATGAATTATAACTTTATTTCAAATTATTTTTTTATTAATAAATAATTAAAACAAGTTTCTTAACCATTCATATTTACTTAGACTTTACCATGGATATATTTTTAATCCTAAATAGGATTTTCTACAATACCATGGTTTATTAATACCAAATACCCAAAAAAACTCAGCTCATTTCATATGAGAATTGTTCGTACAACATTTTTTAAATTAATCAATCTAATTAAAAGGGAAAAAGAGACATGACTACATTGGAGATAAATATCAACCTTTAATTTGTGTATTTTACTGTGAATATTGTAGGATATTGTGTGGAGGTTGAATCTCTACCATCCACATAATAATTATTAAAAATTAAATTATAATTATGGAAGGCCTATTCCAAAATAGACACCCCTATTGGGGTAATTGAGATTTACAATGACTTTACCATGGAGATTTTTAATCTTAAATGCTTTGTTATAGTACCATGACCCAATATTGTGGCCTATTAATACCAAATGCCCAAAAAACCATAACTCATTTGATATGGCACCTACTCATATGACATTTTTTTAAATTAATCAATTAAATAAATTAAAAGAAGGCATAACCCCTTTGGAGATAATTCTCAACCATTGATTTTTGTATACTACTATGAATATTCTAATATATGAGGTTACATATCTACCATCCACATAATAATTATTGGAAATTAAATTAAAATTCTAGAAGCCCTATTCCAAAATAAACACGCCTATCAATGTAATTAAGGATGCTTGCTGGAAATGATTTTCCAATTATTGGATCACTTATCATAGTTTTTAAACATTGAATATCAATTATTTATTAATAAATCTCTAAGTTTGTGCACTCTCTCTCTCTCTCGCATGCACACACACACATATTCCAACTAAAATCTCACATGAGATTTGAAGAATGTGTCTCTACATTGGTGGATGTATTCCCCAGTAAATCCATTGATATAGACTAATGTTCTTCATCCAAGGGGTTTTGAGTTGGTTACCTGCTAGAATGGAGCTAGCCAAATTCCCAGCAAAGTAGTGACAACTAATAGGGCTAAACCCTTCAATTGGGGAATTTATAACAGTCAACACAGACACAATATGAATATCATTGTTAGGGTCACAATCCAAATACCCTAGTTACTATAATAGATTGTTATTTAATATATTGAGGGTCATCTCTATTTACTAAGGGCTCATAATCTAGTATAGTGTAAAAACTATAAATGTAAGTTGTCACATTAAATAAACCCCAAGATTCATGACTAATCCTCCAAGAGGTTAGAGTACTGGTCAACTAAAAACTATATATTATAGTAGAAGGCATGTAATTGGTTTTGAAGTGTATGCTATTATATTTGGAGCTCTATTTGATATATATTTATCGTTAGGACTTTTGAATCTCTAGTCTCTTCCTACAAACCCTAGTTTCTATAGTAGAAGAAGAAAGTTTGCTACATAATTTATAGTGCCAAGAATTTGGGAATTTGATTAGTGATATAATACTCAACAATGAGTAATAATACATCTAAAATTAAAAGGAAAATGGTCTAGTGTCTTCCAACACCATTACAAGATTCCAAGCTCAAAATACACTTTACATTATGATGATGATAATAGTCACTTTCAAATAAAAGAAAATTTGTGTGGAACCATTTAGGTCATTACTTGTTACCCATATCTATAGATTCTTCTCAACAAATTGATTTTGTTGGGATAACTCTTGAATAACCTTTTCATTTGGTCAAGTGGCCCTTGCAAACACCCACAACATGTTAGCCATGGAGGAGGTATAAAAATGGTTGAGTCACTTGCACAATTAGTTAGTAGAGAAGAAACCAATATGATTTCCCTCACTACACAAGTTAGCCATTCTTTCTATCATATTATGAAGTTAAAGGGTAAGCCTAAGGGTGAAATTAGTTTTGGTGAAGGATCCCATAAAGGTAAGGACCTGGACGATGAAAAAGATACCACTAATCGCTTATGTTTTTCTAACCGTTCTCACAATATGATGCCTAGAATCCCTAATGTTGATCTAAATATAATTTTAATGTATTATATATGAATACTTGGGTTAACCCAATGAAACAATAACTTTCCTTTCATGTCCTAATATACAAAATAATGGAAATAATAATCAAGGAACTGTATTTGGATAGGAAATGTTGGTAGTAGTGGAAATTTCATGTGAACACATCTATACAAGTTTCAGTATTGAGGTATTTTGAGAATTACTTATCTATTAACTTTATTAAAGATACATTATTTTTGGGCCACCTTATCTTATTGTTCCAATAGGCTTAGTGGATGACTATAATGATGTTTTTGAAAAATTGGATAATGGAACAAATTTTTTTTTTATTGATGATTCATTTAAGGAATTGATTGGTAATGGACTTGGGGAGGAAATAAAAACCCCTTTAGCTAATTATTTGAAGGTTACTCAGATTTCTCATGATTCTCAATTTATAACTTATGCTCCTCAGCATCCCCATCCAAATATAGTAGCTCCTCAACATCCTACCTTATCCCTTAATGTCACAAATTGACATGCGATGAAATGGTGGGATTTTAGCTAAAGGACTTTTTAAGAAATTTCTTGTGAGGAGGTCAATGATGGAATTCCTAAAGAAGCCACTCCCACCACTAAGTTATTTTATCATACCATTAGGGTGAAGAACCCCAAATATTCCTAAATGCTTGATTAGTATTTCTTCTCCTCGTACATTAAATTCTTTTCAATTATATAATTTTTTGGAAGGTCAATCCCTTAATAGATAGCTTCAACACCCACAATTTAATTCAACATTGTGTTTCGCAATCATTATACCAATAATATTAACAAACTTGAAATTCTAATGGCTAGTGGTGGATATAGGAAATGTTCTTCCCAATGTGGAAATGAAAAAACTGAAATGGGTGAGTATTCCTTGAAACCACACATATTTTCCATTGACATGGGTGGTTGTGATATTTTTTTTGGTGATGAATTGCTACAAAAATTAGGCCCCATTGCCATTGACTTCCTAGTGTTGGCCTATATGGGCCTGACCCAGGTTTAGAAGAATTATTTAGCCAAGCAAATCCCATAGCTACCGGCCCTTTCGGCAACAGTCCGCGGAGTTCGGACTGAGGTCTCACCCGAGGTAGCAAGGGAGGGTGTTGGAACCAGGTTTCCCCACCCTTGGGATGTCTGGATGTGGGTTGGAGGATTCGTGCACTGTTCTGCAGCCTTGCGCTACTCTATATTCGTGCAGATCTGGACCCAGAATAACTTTAACTTTCTATTATCGCATTGTTACAGATCTAATCTATTTGATGAAGTAATGTAAATCAAATCTACTTAGAAGGGTCTTTAAGCAAACATTTAACAGATTTAACCAGTTCGCGCACTTAGAATAAACTTAGATTCACATACATCTATACCATAAGCATATGTGCATAGATCAAACAGTTATATTAACCATGCACAAAGTCAGATCCGCGATAACTCAGATTGTAACACAGAAATTGCAGAAGAAACTTATCTTTATTTTCACTTTATCACCACTACATCCAGATCCGCCCTGCGCACTCAGCTGCAGGGGTCCGCGCACACAGCTGCAGACTCTTCCAAGCCTCTGCGCACATAGCTACAGAGCCTCTATCTACTACCCAAGCCCTCAACTCGGACTTACAGATGCTTTCAAACTATTTTTCTCAAGAACCCGTTACAATCCAAATTCAAGATCATACCCCCAAAAAGAACTACCTTTCCCTCATATAGTCGCGCTCTATTTATACCTTCCTATGGTCCATGGGCCAACTTACTTCCTATTATTCTATATTATTTCTTGGTCAGACAACCCTTTGACTCGACCTTTTACATTTCACACTCCGCATATTTCAAAGGTTTACAATATTTTTATCCTACTTTCTAGGCTATCAGACCCAAAACTGTTACACGGGACCTCCACTACCCAATATTCCCCCAACACAATCATCGTGACTCGTCTTGAGTCACTTGTTGGTGCGGCGAGACGCGCTGCCATGGCTTCGCGGTTCACCTTCCTCTGAGTGACGCTCGTCATCCTACTACTTCTTCGTTGTCTCCTACAACGCTTTGTCCGGCTCCTGCTTCATTGTTTCTACCAATTCTGGCGACTGATAATGCTCATTCTGCTCTGCTCAATTAACACAGAACACCCCTTCCTAGGATTTTAGCTCTAGCGGGGGAGCCGCATCCGGGACCTCCTTGTACCACCACAACCATTTTCAACCTTTGTATCTACTCTTCGCACTGTCTGCTGCAGCTTGTGTTGCAATTTTGCAAGACTTGTGTTGCTGTCCGTGAGATCCCAATCCTCAAGGTCCTTCAGTGATGACTTATTAACTTCGTTTCTACACCTGGTCTCGATTTGTCCATTCTTTTGCCTTTTTGTTGTGGTTCATTGACCTGCCCCTGGGCGAGGCGACGGCATCCAAACCAATTCTGCTTCGTGTCTCCCCTTGTTTGGTATATTCCCTACTATTGATGCTACCTTCTGCGAGACGCCCGCAGCTGTCAACACCATGCTCGTTAGAGAGTCCTGCTTCTCCATCAGCCATATCACCACCCTCGGGCTTACTCCTTGTGTAGAGATAATGAATAGCTCCATATCGATAACTAGCATGTATTTTCCAGAAGTGTAGGTCGCCTGGTGGATGCCCCTCGGTGATTTATAAGCGATTCAAATTTCAAATTCATTGGTTCCTGCTTGTTCTAGCGTCCTCATGTAAAATCTGTGGTAGCTTGTTCCATATCTGACTCGTACTCCCTCTCTTAATTGCCTACCACCCACTCCCTTTTGCCATAATGCAGACATCTTGTCATGAATAGTGACAGGAACGGTCACCTCTCTTCTTAGCAATGCATCGACGCACTTCTTATCGTGCAACCGTGATCTTGTTGATGAGCCAAATCGACGCATAGCCTGGTACTCGCGCCTCTTTCCCCCAGACTGCTTTACCATCCCGCGCTCTCTTTCAACTGGCTGGAGCGGTGAGACTGTCCCTCAAATGGTTAGTCAGGCAACCTGCCCGCCCGTGTAGAGCTTCAGGCGACTGCCATTCACTTGGCTTGGGAAGGGGTCTCCATTGAGTTTGGCAAGCTAAACCACGCCCCCATCGGTAACTTCTTTGACAACATAGGGTCCCAACCAATGCATTCGAAGTTTGCCAGGGAATTTCTCGAACTTACTGTCGTATAGCAATACTAGATCATTCTCCTTGAAGGTGCGCACCTTGATATGGCGATCATGCCACGCTTTCTCGCGCTGCTTCTGTACTTGCTGATGGAATCTAGCCAAAAATCATTCCTCCTCCAGTTCCGCTAGCTGCGCGAGCCTTTCCTCCAAAGCCCCGCGGTCTGCCATACCTGTGATTGCCGCGATCCGCAGACTAGGCACAATATATTCCATAGGCATAACGGCCTCCTTGCCATAAACTAACCAAAAAGGTGTCTGGCCTATCAACTTCTTGCACATGGTTCGATATGCCCATAGCACAGCAGGGATGCGCAAGTCCCAGTCATTTCACTGTGCATTACAGACCTTGGTCAACGCAGTCTCCAAGATTTTGTTGAATGCCTCAACAGTCCCATTTGCTTGCGGGTGGTATGGCGTACTTTGTTGGTGATATATCTGGAATTCCTCAGTGAGTGCGCTGATTGTTTCATTCAGGAAATGCGTTCCCGATTGCTCATGAGAATTTTGGGACATCCAAACCTTGTCAGTACATTCTCAAACAAAAATTTCATAGCTATTGCAGTTGTGCAATCCTTAACCGACTGTGACTCTACCCATCGGGTCAAATATTCTATTGCGGTGATGACATAGCATGCACCCGTCTTCCCTCATGGCTTGATAGGTCCTACGAAGTTGGTTGCCCACTTCTTTAATGGTTGTAGCATTATCTGTGGCTGGAGTGGCATTTCATCTCTCTGCGATGGTTTCCCCGTCCATTGACATATGTCGCAGGCTCGGTAGTATGCTTTTGAATCCTGATGCAAAGTGGGCCACGATAATCCTGCGCAGAGAATCTTCTGGGCTGTGGCGCGACCTGGATAATGTCCGCTAGCAACCCCCCTATATGCTTCGGTGAGGATCTGTCCTCGCTCGAACTCTGGGACATACCTACGCAATATTTCATCGTTGCCCATTTTGTGGAGGTGTCCTACAATCACAGTGAAGTCCATTGTGCGTGTCACCAATTACTTCTTCTGTTGAACAGAATATCCTTGTGACACGATTCCTGTAGTTAAGAAATGGATTATATCCTCAAAGTGACCATCCGCTAAGCGCACCACATATAGCTATGCATCCGGGAGTCTGTCCTCTAGATTTGTGGGTTCTTCATCGGTCTCAATTCAGGATAGGTGATCTAGGCATGCGTTTAGACGTCCTGGATTTACGATGACCTCAAATTCATACTCCTGGAATAATAATAACCATCTACAAATGCGCCCCCCCAACATAGGCTTGTTCACTAGGTATTTTAATGCCAAGTGATCAATATACATCTTAAAGTGGCCTCCAAGCAGATAGTGGTGGAATTTTTGAAGTGCGTATACCATCGCTAATCCCTCATGCTCAGTAGTGGAGTAATTCTTCTCAGCTTTCGACAACCGGCGACTTGCAAATGTAATCAAGTGGTCAATTCCCTCTGGTCCTGGTTGAGTAAGTATTGCCCCCAATGCGATACATGACGCGTCGACATGCACATGAAATTTGATGTCCCATTTTGGAAATACCAATATAGGGGCTGATGCCATCTTTTCCTTAAGCGTCTCCAGAATTTTGTTGCATTCCTCATTCCAGCAATAAGTAGCATCCTTCTTCAGCAACTATTCCATTGGAGCCATGATTTGAGCATAACTTTTTATGAACTTCCGATAGTAGCCCGTGTGTCCCAGTGTGGCGCGTAATTGTTTGACACTTCGCGGTGCTTGCAGATTGAGTATGATGACGATCTTTTCCGAATCCACCATCAGGCCTTGCTTACAGACCACATGGCCTAGCAGGTTCCCAAATGGGACAAGGAAAGTACACTTCTTTAAGTTTAGCACAATCTAGTGTCGACGACAAGTATTCAGCATCAATCGTAAGCTCGCTACGTGCTTCTTAACTAGTCCAAACATGATCCAGTCATCAAGATAGACCTCTAAGAACTTGTGTATAAATTCTTTGAATGCTGCTACCACTATTCGTGAAAATATCACCGACACATTCTTCAGTCCAAAGGGCATCACTGTGTACTGAAAGAAACCCCATTCAGTGGTGAACGTCATTTTACTCCTATCCTCTGGTGCGATCTTGATCTGGTGGTATCCTGAGAACCCATCCGTGAAGGAGTAGGCTTCCTGCCCCCCCACATTTTCCAGTACCTCATCTGTAAACGGAGTTGGAAATGGATCGTTAATGCAGACATCATTGAGCTTCTTGAGATCCACGCAGATATGAATCTCACCCTTCTGTTTCTTCTCCTGCACAACCATTGGACTTACCTAGTTGGACTCCTCGACTGGTTCAATGATTCCTGCTGCTCGCATCTTGTCTAGTTCTTCGTAGACCTTTGCTTTATATTTTGGGTTCAATCGGTAGGGTCGCTGCTTAACTGGTTTTGTATCTGGCTTCAATGTTATCTTCATCATTCCTAGGTCTCCTAGGATCCCTTTTAGCTACGTGAATTTTGTTTGGAATAAATCTTTATATTCGTGAAGAAATTCGATGAAATTCTCCACTGTGGCGTCATCCCAATAGTCCCCAAGTGTTGCATACTTCGGCTCTTCTTCTATTCCAATATTGACATGTGTCGTTTTCAACGGCGCCGTGATATCTGGATCTTCGATTTCAAGTCCACGCACCTCACAACTCCCCTCTGATTCTAGAATATTGATGTTTCACGGATCGTCCTCATCATCTTCTACTTGGACATTCTGGCATTCGAGAGCATGGCTCAGTTGTCACGACCAGTCAGGTTGCGCAGTTTCTTCTGGTTTTAGTGGCATCTTGAAAATGGTGGCCTTTACCAGCTGTAACGTGTCGTCCACGGGATCCATCCATTGATCTTCAAAGAGGAATGTCGACAAAAACCCTTTGTGCAATATATCCCACTCGCTTGTGTCATGCCAGAGCTCTGCTTCAGTATACCAGTTTCTGGGAATGACATCCAGGGTATGATAAAATAAGTGCACCCATTCTGGTTGAGGTTCCTCTCCGTAGGCTTTGATCCATCTGGTAAGGGGCATGAGCGGGTCATCGTGTCCATCGTATTTCTCCGTTATGCTTTTTTTGGCTTCCCAAATCTGATCTTCATCATGCGCATGCAGCCGCACCAATCGTCAAAATTCCCTTCATGTGTGCCCCACCATCACACAGGCATCGCACGCAACACCCATCTCAATGCATCAAACCGTTGGTGCTTTGGTACTGTGATTTCAAATTTGGTTAGGAATTCATCTATTATTGTCAGCCCATCATACATCGATAATTCGTGATCCTGGGCCCTTACACAGCACAGGGATTTAGTCATCATATTACAATGTAGCATAGTCACTCTATTTAACTTGTTACGCCACTGCTCATCTTCTTCGTCTGAATCAATGGTGCAAGATTCTACATCGCCCTGTGATATTCTTCTATCCTCTGTTGTCTTGCCCCATTCTTGCCTTTATGCAACTATTCTGTAGATACCATCTAATTCTTTGTCGCTTTCTTTGTTGTGCATGGGTTCAATATAGCATGGTCCTTCAGCTGGATCTAGCAAAACGACTACGTGGAGTGACTTTGTTTCAAATATCATTGTCTGTTTCTTTAAATTAATAACCCCATTCAGATTGGTAGCCCAGTCTATTCCTAACAACACAAGATAAGGTGTACTTTCATCCATGAGTTCAATCACTTCAAATTCCGTTTGAGTACTTGCACCGTCAATATCTACCGTAATTCCTTGCAGCCTTCCCATGGGCAGGACCTTCTGCTGATTTGCCATCTGTAATTGGATAGGGGACCATTATAGTGTAGGCTTACCCATGCACTCCCAAGTCTGTTTAGGCAGTATGTTGGCATCTGAGCCCAGATCCAAAATGACCTGATCCATCTCATAATCACCGATCTATGCTGTTAGTCGCATTTCCCTCCCAGTCCATGATGCATGTCTTCCCAACTTTCGAACGACGCGAGGTTCACTCCATCCTGCGCATCTATTTATCAATTTTTGGAAGCCTTTAACTGCCCTATTGTCACGACGAAATTTTATACATGTCTCTAAGAAGGTAGTAATCGTTGAGGGATCCCTGTCCAGCTCAGGCTGATCCCTACTACTTGGAGTAGAGACCTCCGCGAAGCTTTCCCTAGCTTCTAGGTTCGTCTCCTTACCAATCCCTGCGTCTTCCTTACTTAAGTCCCTTCTATCCACTCCTGTGGTCGTGCCACTTCTCAGTACCATGTTTACTTGGGGATCTTCCTCGCGGGGTTCGGACCTCATCATCTGCACATTCTGGGTCATTGTTGGTTGCGCGACCCTTTTTTCACAAATTTGTGCTATCAGTGTAGGGCAATCTATCAGCTCATGATTGAATTGCTCACAATAACTGCATGAAATTCTAGTCGGGTTGGTACAATCTCGCGCGTAATGTCCTGGACCTCCGCAGTTATAACAGATTAGCTGCCCACGACCCCTTCCTAGCCCCATTCCGCCCCTTCCTCGTCCACGGCCCTGGAACCCACTGCGTGTGATTGTCGCGGCTGGATCCTGACCTCGCATCTCAGTCTGCATTCTGTAAGCAGGTGACTGGTCCATTAACAATTGGTAGCTACGACAGTCTTTTTCCTCATGGCCCACCGATCTGCAAAAGTTGCAAAATAGCTGTTAGGGGGTCTGGTTGTATTTTGGTAGCAAATGACAGTTATCCGTGTTGTGCTTTCCTCCCACTTGATAGATTGCGCACTAGAGCAGGGTTGTTGTGCTCGACCCTGCCTCTGATCGCAATGGTGTTGATCCCCCCATTGCCACATAATTCACTAAGATTGGACAGTGATCTTTATCGTGCCCCTGGCTCCTACACCATACTTCCTCCGAGAATTCTGGTCGCGGTGCCTATTCTTGTTTTAAATTCTTCATTTCCAAACACAAATTTTGGATCTATGCTTAGATTTACTGAACTCCCAACCCCGGGTCTTGTAACAGAGTGTCGTGCAACCTCCTCATCGCTGTCTCTAATGCTTCAGCCTGGGTTGAGATATTCTGTTGTGACAGAGCCATCCTTGGATGTGGTGTTAATGATGCCATAAACCAAGCACAGTGCTGCACATATGTCAATGTCATGTTAGCCTCGCGAATAGTACTTTTCAGTCGTTGGTCAAAATCCCACAGGATTTCACTAGGCATCATTGCAATCTGCTTGAACCCTATGATCGACTATGTTTCTGACTTCGGCTGGCTAAATTATTTCTTTAATTCAGTCTGGATTTCTGCTGTCCCCGCCGTTGGGTGATCGCTTGAGTACTTTATGTACCATGTCAGCGCTCGGTCCTGCAGTGCACTGACTAAGGTAGCCTTTCTGATATTATCATCCACAATTCACTATGCATTCCATACTGATGTTAACACGAACCAGAATTGTTCCGGTTCTTCGCCTCCTGCTCCTTTCAATACCAGTAGCTGGATTGCGCTCGTCATTGTTACCCTTGTCAATGTACTCTAAACTACTACTGCTCCTGGTCCCTTCGATCCTTTAATTGTTTCACATCGGACACCCCTTAGGTAGATTCCAGTCCTGGCAACGGAACCATTTGTTGGCTTATATGGGCCTGACCCAGGTTCAGAAGAATTGTTTAGCCAAGCAAATCCCGCAGCTACCGGCCCTTCCGGCAACAGTCCGCAGAGCACGGATTGAGGTCTCACCCGAGGTAGCAGGGGAGGGTGCTGGAACCAGGTTTCCGCACCCTTGGGATGTCTGGATGTGGGTTGGAGGTGTCGCGTACCATTCTGCAGCTTCGCGCTACTGTATATTCACGCAGATCCAAACCCAAAATAACTTTAACTTTCTATTATCGCGCTGTTACAGATTTAATCTATTTGATGAAGTAATGTAAATCAGATCTACTTAGAAGGGTCTCTAAACAAACATTTGATAGATTTAGCCAGTTCGCGCACTTAGAATAAACTTAGATTCACATACATCTATACCATAAGCATATGCGCATAGGTCAAACAGTTATATTAACCATGCACAAAGTCAGATCCGCGATAACTCAACTTGTAACACAGAAATTGTAGAGGAAACTTATCTTTATTTTCACTTTATCACCACTACATCCAGATCTGCCCTGCGCACTCAGTTGCAGGGGTCCGTGCACACAGCTGAGGACTCTTCCAGGCCTCTGTGCACACATCTGTAGAGCCTCTATCTACTACCCAAACCCTCGACTCGGACTTACAAACGCTTTCAGACTATTCTTCTCAAAAACCCATTACAATCCAAATTCAAGATCATACCCCCATAAAGAACTGCCTTTCCCTCATAGAGACGCGCTCTATCTATACCTTCCAATGGTCCACAGACCGACTTACTTCCTATTATTCTGTATTATTTCTTGGGCGGACAACCCTTTGAAACGACCTTTTACATTTCGCACTTCGCATATTTCGAAGGTTTACAATATTTTTATCCTACTTTCTAGGCTATCAGACCCAGAACTGTTACGCGGGACCTTCGCTACCCAACACCTAGGTATATGCATAAATTTTTACAAGGATGACAGTTCATACATGCTGAAAAGTATAAAAGTATACTCACGACAAATCGTCACCCCTTAGAATATGGAAATATTATAAAAAGTGTTCATTCTAGAATTATTGCACAATTTCATGTTATTAAAACTTTAAGGATGTTTCTCATCCATTTCATCAATACTTGTAATTAGTATTTTGTGAACACTGCAAATATTTCACCATCACAAGGATTACCAACTTAACTTAATGAGCATGATCATAGCAGTCCAGTATTTCCAACTAGTTTACCATCTAATGTGTGGCCATTTCATCATTCTTATTCCCGAAGAAGTGAAATTGATAATACCATAGAATATTTATTAGCAACCAATATCATTTTTCCTAATACCAGTTTCTAATTTTATCCATTTTTTATGGACCCTAAAAAGAAAGGCACTTGGTGCATGTGTCATGATTTTCAAACCCTTATTATCATTATGGATACATTTCCATTCTATTCATTGATTGATCTTGAAATTGACCTATTTGGAGAATAGTTCTTCACCAAAATTGATCTTCCAACTTGTTATCATCATTTTTTTGTGGACAACTGCAATACCTTGAAAACTTCCTTTTTGAACTCATGATGGTCATTATGATTTTTTGGTGACATCAATCAGTGTTTACAATGCACATTCCATCTTTAAAATCCTCTTGAACCACATATTTTAGCCCCTTCCACATTGTTTTCTATTATTCCTTCTTTATAATAGCTTAGTTTATAGCAAAACTTGGGTAGCTCATATGCCACATGTTTAGAAAATATCACAATTCCACAATCACCAATTATTCCTCAATCATTCAAAATGTTCTTTTTATGATTCTAAAATTTCATATCCAGAACATATTGTTAGTGATCAAGGTGTGCTTATCGATCATAATAAAATTAAGGTCATGAAATATTGGCCTTCTTCCAAGAATGCTAAAAATTTGCACTTTTTTCTTGGTGTTACAAGTTAATATTGGAAGTTTCTCCAAAACTATAGTAAAATTGTTATTCCTTTCACTCACTTGCTATAAAAGAGAGCCTTTAGTTGGGATGAGGAAAATAAAAAGGAGTTTTAGAATTTAAAAGATGCAATGTGCACCATGCTAGGGCATGCCATGCCTAACATTAGTAATACTCCTTTCTTGGAAAGTGATGCCTTAGACAAAGCAATTGGGGTTGTGTCATTGCAAGAGGGATGTATGATTTCTTCATTATTAAGAAATAAAGTGATAGAAACTTTATAAAATCCACCTATGGGATGAAATCATTTTCTATTATTCATATAATTTAGATGTAGCATTATTGCTTGATGGGGTGTCATTATCTAGATTAAATAAAACCATTGTATCTTGAAATATTTCTTGGGATAGAAGCTCTCCTCCCTAGAATAAAAGAATAAGGTCGCCAAAATATTGGATTATTTCTATGTGATTATATAAAAACAAAGTAAGGAAAATGTGATGGTTGATGCTCTCCCTAGGAACCATAATAAGAAAGTGTTAGTATATGCCTTATCTTTCTTAATGTCTAATTAGATATAAGGGGTAGGTAAATAATGATTTGAATATTCCAATATCATAAACATGATCCACTAGCTACAAGTTGAACCATAGGTAAACCTAGCTTTCACATGGAATGCAAATGCCATCTATTGTAAAGGCCATAATGTTTTCATATAAGATTCCTCATTCCAATCCAAAGTGTTATATGAATTACCTTCCTTTGCCACACGAGCTCATTGTAGTTTAAAAAAAAAATAATTGATTTGAGATTTCATTCTTTTGGGATGGTATGAAAAAGGACATTCACATATTTGTGGTAGAATGTGATACCTATCAATGACACACATTTTAAATAGTAGAACCTATAGGAGTCCTACAACCCTTACACACTACTACAATTATGTGGGATGACATTTCTATGGATTTCATTGTGGGTTTACAAAATCAAGGAAAACATTATTGATAGTGGTCCTACATGAACCTTACAACCCTTACCTATTTTTGCAACCTTGTGGGTGACAATTATATGGATTTAAGTATAGTGAAAACCCCTATACTTAAATTCAAAAGAGTGAAGGGAACTCTACTTGAATAAATGATAATTATTATATATTTTAGAATAATAATATATTATTATAATAGAGCATGGGGACTCTATTATATTATTATTATTCTAAAATATAATGTTATATTTTAGAATTATATATATATATATATATATATATATATATATATATATATATATATATATATATATATATATATATATATATGGGCTTTGAGTATGTGCTAAAACTATTTTTGTTTGGCTAAGAGTTCGTTTTCCTCTTACAAAATAGGTTAACAGTGTGAGACCTATAGGTATTTGGCCTGAGTGAAAGTCTACCCCCTTACGGTTCAGGGGTGGGTTATTCCAAGTGGCTTCCTTGATTAAGGGTGATGAGTGAGCCACAAATGGTTGTCCTCACTTTTGGTTTGACAACTAAGTTATGATAGGTTCCACCCCCATGTAAGAAAAGGATATACATATATTAAAGAGAAAAAATTAGTTTAATAATAGATTTATTATAATTTTATGGTTTTAATTTAGAGTAAGTTCTCTATTATCTTAACCAGGGTAAGTGATACACTTCCGTTTACATATTTCAATGTAAAATCTCCAAATTTTTTAATGACTTTGTTACATATAATCTTTGAGTTCTAATACAATAACTTACCAAAACCATATTACTAAAACCACTATTATGTACTTCACAACTTTAACTCTTTCATTCCTAAAAAATTATCCTAATATCTTATTTTTAATATTAATTAATAAATTATAAATTACAAATTTCATCTCTCAACTATTTTTTATTAATATTACTATTCTACACTTATATTGAAATTATCTCATGCCCACATAGTTTCTCTTCACTTATATAGTGAAATTACCTTATTTCCAGAGTTTCTCTTCATTCTCATGTCTACCCACCACTCATATATGCATACTTTCTCACAACCGGCACTATCATATGCAACCACAACCTCTTTCACCCCAATAATTTATTGTTAGAGATAATGACAAAAAATAATCAAAGAGAAGTAAATGATAACGCTATCATGCCATATGTAAAACCTACCAACATCATGGACTTAATTAAAATGTATAATTTGATGGAATGATTTGTTACAGCTTATAAAAAAATATGGTAAATAATGAAAACAAACAAGGTTAAGAAAATCTTTAAGGTCACCCTTTAGGATGGATAAAGAAGAGTTATAAATTAAATAATTAGGTTTGAAATGAAACAAACTATATTTTCCCATAAATGAAATGGAATACATTCAATTGTGTATGTTTTTCTTCATCTTGTAACAAGTCAAGATTTACCACAAGTTTTCCATACACCCAACCAAATATTACGTTTTTCAATGAAAACACAACTAACTACTATGTTTTTCAACGAATCAAACTTGGAAAGGATTTCACCTCTCTTGGTTACGTTATGGTTTTGTTATTTTCAAGTAACTTATAAATAGTAGATTTGAATGTGTTTTTTAATTGTTGTTTTTTTATTAAATAGTTTTAATTAATGAGGATAGGGATGTGACTGAATAAATGAAATAGGATTATGAAAACATGAATGGTTGTGAGGACGAGCAGGTCGAGGTTTCTAAGTGAGGTAGAGGTACAGGAGAAGGGGGTCTTTCAGGAGGATTTCAGTGACTCTTTTCACTGTTGCAGATGAAACAAGCTTCCAACTTATCCATGGTACCGATGGAGACTTCCTTCCTCGCTGCGAGATATGTTGGGCCTATTTCAACGCTCTCTATGAGATGGATCAGTGGGCATGGATTTGTGCCTTTTATGGCACCTTCAATGGCTTTTTCGCTAAGATGGTTGCTCTCTTTTCTCTTCCTTAATACTACTCTGCTTTGTACTCCTTCTTTGATGATTTGGAACTCCAAGATGATGGATCAAGATATTTATTTTCTTGCAGTGATCTTAGATTTATCAGGTTTTTCGAGCCCCATGGCGGCTATGGTATTGGTTACTCACAAGGAATAAAGCATGTAGAGATGATCAAGGATAGGATAGGTTAGGGGTAGTTTATCTCCAAAGTAGAAACATTTACAGAAAATGGAAGGGTTCTTCGAATGTTTGTTACTCTCAAGGTCCAGATCTAGCATATCTATCTATTGGGAGAAAGGGTAACCACATATCTATTCTTTTTAATGAAGAAATAAGCATTAATGATGGGTTCTATGTAGATCCATCAGTAAGTAGAGAACTTGTGTTTATGGTAAGGATGCAGATTTCCAAATTTTTTGTGCAAACCCCAACAGGAAGATTAATCATCCTATGGAATCGAATGGATTCACTAGTGAGATATCTGAATTTGGTGATGTATAATAAAATTGGTATTCCAACGGAACTGCAAAACCCAATGTATGCGGGTAGATCCATGAATGACCAAAGGCGCTTAAAAGACTATGGCATAGAACAAATTTCCTTGATCATCATTAACTGAGGTTTTGGGGGGGCTTCGTAGGATCTAATATCCCGAAGGGACTGAGTTTAGCAAAAGGAAAAGCAAATGGATTTACGTCATTCAAGGACACCCTCAAAGGAAAGGCTACAATATCACATAAACTTGAAAAACTCCTCAATATTCTTGGGCCCTATATTGTAGAGAAGATGAATGATATTCTAGAAATAATAGTAGATCTCGCGGAGATAAATAATATGTGTACAACATATCAATCCAAGGCAATCATTTATAGGTTCAACAGTTTTTGGTCAATACCTATGGACCTTTTTGAATGTAGCTTTACGACCTAGATAGTAAACTTGAGATTGACTTATGCTCAAATGGTTTCTTCATAGTAAATTTGAATCATCACAGATCAGAGATCAGGTTTTACATGATGGTCCTTGGTTCTAGAGAAACACGAGATTATTTATCACCCCATGGTTCCCATATTTTGATGCTAATACAATGACGATTTCCAAAATACTGGGTTCGGTAACATTGCATAACTTAGCCCTCTACTTCTGGCATCCAAAAATATTGGAAGGAATTAGCAAGAGGTTGGGGAGATACATCAAGATGGATACACAAAGAATTGAAGAAGCAATTTATACTTGTTCCAGGATATATGTTAAGGTAGACCTCAATAAAGGAATATTTGATCGTATCCTTTTGACACACAACAACTAATGCTAGACCTAGTTCTTAGATTATGAGAACACTACATTTAGATGTCATTTTTGTCTTCAAATGAACATCTACAAAACACATATCCTTTGGAAAAGAAACATCTTAGGAAAAAGAAACCCGTAAAAAATCCAAGGGGATGACACTTCCCAACACTACAATGTGATGAAGAAGAGGAAGAGGAGGACTTGGGACCCCCCATCACTTAGGAAATCCAAAATCCACAGAGATCTTCAGTGACTGAAGAATTGAGTCAGAACAGAATAGGGGGATCAACTTCAGAAAATCCAAGAGCAGAAGATCACTTAGGAGAAGAAATGTTGAAGGAGAAGTAGATAACAGGATTCAAACATCCTTATACATATGGGAGTTAAGACTCAGATAAAAAACATCTGAGATAGACAAAATAGAACCAACTAATTATTGTAACAACCACTTCTGATCAAGGAGGATGATGAAAAGTAGAAAAAAAGAAAGGGAGAAAAGGGTGATTAAGTTTTTCTTCTTAGCCCCAATTTTATTTTTTATTTTTTATGTTTTAGTTTTTAGTTTTTTTTCTCTGACTTATGGGCATCAACGTTTTGAGTGGTGCATCTTGGGAATGTGCTTTATGCATCCACTTATGTAACCTTTTATAATATAAAGTTAAGAATTTTCTATGGAGAAAAGGATAGGGATGTAAGTGTTTTTTTGGTACATATTTTGAGCTTCTTTTTCTTGAGATCTCTATGAGTGGATGTTATATTAGGATTGTTAAGATATTGGGTTTCTCCAAAAATATTTTCAGCTAATTAGGGAAGTGTCAGTCTCTTGACTTTATGATGCTTGATAGACAAATGAATAACTTATTTTGAATGTGTTCTTGACCTTGGGTAGAATGATATGATACCATCCTTACCTACGAGGATGCTATCCTTTGTGGCATAATTACTAGCCCATTCGGTGCACATAATAGGGGACTCCATTACTTGATCAGAACAACTACCTAACAAGGAGGAAGAGTTCTGGCAAACCTATTTACAAAGGAAGATGAGTGCTAGGGAAATGGAGGATGGAACTTATCCCTAAGAGAATAAGACCATGTGAAAGATGCCTTGGAAGATTGATACTTGAATTGTGCATGTATATGAGCATCCTTTATGGACTTTTCTATGGTCCTAGAAATGTATGTTGAGAAGTATTGGAGCATGTAGTTAATTCAAACATATGTTGAAGAGCATTGAATACAAGGTGACATGAGGCACATAGCTAGAAGAGTAACACATAGTGCACCAACTTGGAGGATGGGTGTTGGACACAAGAGGAATCATAGTTGGAGGGCACGCCATGTTGAGGATAAGTAAAACTTTAGTGTGACACTTGTCATTCTTGGATTGTAAGAATGATCTATATGGAGTTTCGTTATCCAATTAGATATAGGGTTACTAATTAATGTGGACATATTGCATGTTTTATGTTGGCATCCATACCTATTCTATATAAATAGAGAAGAAAACCATTCTCATTAATGTCTCTTAATGTACTCATTATTGCAGTAAGGGGCACTCTCCAACCCAGTATGGAAGATATGGTGTAATGTCATTTCATGTTATGTTATGTTTTCTAAACACACACTTGGTCATATTACATAAAAAGTAAAATTAAATTAAAAAATAAAATAAAATAAAAAAATAAAATTATTAATTATAATTATTAATTAAAACATTTTGTCTTAATAAAACTACATAAAAACGTAAATAAGGTAAATATTAGTTGTTTTCGGACTTACAATTGATGGTCTTTCCCATGGTATTCTTAACCCATGATTTTTTCCCATCGTACTCCTCTCTAATGTAGCTTATTTAAAGACAAGAAATTCCAATGAATTATCATTTATTCAAAGAGAAGAATTTGATTTGGAATTTTAATGCTATTTATCTCAGCTCTATCCATGCCCAAAATGAGTTCTGTAAAATTTATACCATAAATTCTATTAATAGTTTTCAACCACCTGTAAACATTTTAAGATTCAAGAATAAAATCATTTCTATCAAATTCCCTGTATTCCCTTTTATTATTAATTTTTACTAAAATATACATATATAAAACTAACTTAATCTAATATAAAATAATAATAAAATAAACAATCTCTTTATTAATGTGATAAAAACCATAAAATTATTTCTCTGTTTTTTTACAAACTCATTACTTAAAACCATAAAAAAAAATTAAATACATCTACATTGAAATAATTTTTTTTTAACTAAATAATTTAAAACTTATCACTTATTTTCATTCGCCGATGGTAAAATTTAATTATGAAAATTTCAAACTGACCATGATTCCATTCAACTTGAAAAAAAAGTGATGCCCGCAAATTACAGTTCAATGAAAGTCTAGGGATGACACTGATTCCTTTGGATATGACATAAATGCAAGGTTTGTGTGGGCTTATACATGAGATTCAATACATGTATAATGATAATGAACCCATAGCCCCTCTATTGGGGTGAGAAAATGTGGTTTACACGTTGGATGAAATGAATCCACAAGAAGCTGTTCCTTCGTGTGAACACTTGAATTATAAAATCATTGCAATGAGCATAACAAGCAGAATCCTATTCGTGGAATCTTAGTTTGTCACGTCATACAATTTGCGTTGATTACAGGTTTGCTCACTTTTCTTTTTTTGGATTAAAAGAGAAAAAAAAAAAAGAGGAATAAATGATAATTATTATATATTTTAGAATAAGAATATATACATATTTGGGTTTTGAGTATGTGCTAAAATTGTTTTTGTTTGGTTAAGAGTTTTTTTTTTTTTTACAAAATAGGTTAACAGCTTAAGACTTAGAGGTATTTGGCCTCAGTGAAAGTTTACCCCCTTATGGTCAGCGATGGGTTATTCCAAGTGGTTTCCTTGATTAAGGGTGATGAGTGAGCCATAGATGGTTTTCCTCACTGATTTGACAACTAAGTTATGATAGGTTTTCCCACCTATGTAAGAAAAGGATATACATATATTGAAAGGAAAAAATTAGATTAATAATAGATTTATTATTATTTTATGGTTTTAATTTAGAGTAAGTTCTCTATTATCTTGACCCGGCTAAGTGATCCACTCAAGTTTGCATATTTCAATGTAAAATCTCCAAATTTTTTAATAACTTTATTACATGTAATCTTTGAATTCTAATACAATAGCTTACCAAAACCATATTACTGAAACCACTATTATATACTTAACAACTTTGACTCCTTCATTCCTAAAAAATAATCCTAAAAATAAACCTAATATTTTATTTTTAATATTGATTAATAAATTATAAATTACAAATTTCATCTCTCAAATATTTTTTATTAATATTACTATTCTACACTTATATTGGAATTATCTCATGTCCACATAGTTTCTGTTCACTTATATTAAAATTATCTCATGTCCATAGTTTCTCTTCATTCTCTCATGTCTACCCTCCACTCATATATGCACACCTTCTCACACCGAGCACTATCCTATGCAACCATAACCTCTTTCACCCCAATAATTTCTTGTTAGAGATAATGACAAAAAAATAATCGAAGAGAAGTAAATGATAACGCTATCATGCCATATGTAAAACCTACCAACATCATGGAGTTAATTAAAATGTATAATTTCATGGAATGATTGGTTACGCCTTATAAAAAAATATGGTAAATAATGAAAACAAATAAGGTTAAGAAAATATTTAAGGTCCCCCTTTAAGACGGATAAAGAAGAGATATAAATTAAATAATTAGGTTTGAAATGGAACAAACTATATTTTCCCATAAATGAAATGGAATGCATTCAATTGTGTACTTTTTCTTCATCTTCAAACAAGTCAAGATTTACCACAAGTTTTCCATACACCCAACCAAATATTACGTTTTTCAACGAAAACCCAACTAACTACTATGTTTTTCAACGAATCAAACTTGGAAAGGATTTCGCCTCTCTTGGTTACGTTATGGTTTTGTTATTTTCTAGTAACTTATAAATAGTAGATTTGAGTTATTGTTGTTTTTTTATTTAGTTTTAATTAATGAGGATAGGGATGTGACTGAATAAACGAAATAGGATTATGAAAACACAAATGGTTGTGAGGATGAGTAGGTCGAGGTTTCCAAGTGAGGTAGAGGTACAAGAGAAGGGGGTCTTTCATGAGGATTTCAGTGACTCTTTTCACTGTTGCGGATGAAACAAGCTTCCATCTTATCCATGGCATCGATGGAGACTTCCTCCCTCGCTATGAGATATGTTGGGCCTATTTCAACGCTCTCTATGAGATGGATCAGTGGGCATGGATTTGTGCCCATTATGGCACCTTTAATGGCTTTTTCACTGAGATGGTTGCTCGCTTTTCTCTTCCTCAATACTGCTCTGTGTTGTACTCCTTCTTTGATGATTTGGAACTCCAAGATGATGGATCAAGATATTTATTTTCTTGCAAAGATCTTAGATTTATTAGGTTTTTTGAGCCCCATGGCGAATATGGTATTGGTTACTCACAAGGAATAAAGCATGTAGAGACGATCAAGGACAGGATAGGTTAGGGGAAGTTGATCTCCAAAGTAGAAACATTTACTGCAAATGGAAGGGTTCTTCGAATGTTTGTTACTCTCAAGGTCTAGATCTAGCATATCTATCTATTGGTAGAAAGGGTAACCACATATCTATTCTTTTTAATGATGAAATGAGCATTAATGATGGGTCCTATGCAGATCCATCAGTATGTTGCGAGAGAACTTGTGTTTATGGTAAGGATGCAGATTTCCAAATTTTTGTGCAAACCCCAATAGGAAGATCAATCAGCCTATGGAATCGAATGGATTCACTAGTGAGATATCTGAAATTGGCAATTTATAATAAAATTGGTATCCCAACAGAACTGTAAAACCCGATATATGTGTGCAGATCCATGAATGTCCAAAGGCGCTTAAAAGACTATGGCATAGAACAAATTTCCTCGATCATCATTAATCTAAGGTTTTGGGGGGGCTCGGTAGGATCTAATATCCTGAAGGACCTGAGTTTGGCCAAAGGAAAAGCCAATGGATTTATGTCATTCAAAGACGCCCTCAAAGGAAAGGCTACAATATCACATAAACTTAAACAAATCCTCAATATTCCTGGGCCCTATATTGTAGAGAAGATGAATGATATTTTAGAAATAATAGTAGATCTCACAGAGATAAATAATATGTGTACAACATATCAATCCAAGGCAATCATTTACAGGTTCAACAGTTTCTGGCCAATACCTGTGGACCTTTTTGAGTGTATCTTTACGACCTAGATGGTAAACTTAAGATTGACTTATGCTCAAAGGGTTTCTTCATAGTAAAATTTGAATCATCACAGATTAGAGATCGGGTTTTACATGATGGTCCTTGGTTCTAGGGAAACAAGAGAATATTTATCACCCCATGGTTCCCATATTTTGATGCTAATACAATGACGATTTCCAAAATAACGGGTTGGTTAACATTGCATAGCTTAGCCCTCCACTTCTGGCATTGGAAGGAATTGGCAAGAGGTTGGGGAGATACATCAAGATGGATGCACAAAGAACTGAAGAAGCAATTTATACTTGTGCCAGGATATATGTTGAGGTAGACATCAGTAAAGGAATATCTGATCGTATCCTTTTGACACACAACAACCAGTGCTAGACTCGGTTCTTAGATTATGAGAACACTACATTTAGATGTCAATTTTGTCTTCAAAATGGACATCTGCAAACCACATATCCTTTGGAAAAGAGACATCTTAGGAAAAAGAAACCCGTAAAAAAGCCAACGGGGTGGCACTTCCCAACACCACAATGTGATGAAGAAGAGGAAGAGGAGGACTTGGGACCCCCCATCACTTAGGAAATCCAAAATCCACAAACATCTTTAGTGAGCAAAGAATTGAGTCAGAACAGAATAAGGGGATCAACTTCACAAAATCCAAGAGTAGAAGATCACTCAGCACAAGAAATGTTGAAGGAGAAGTAGATAACAGGATTCAAACATCCTTATACATCTGGGAGTTAAGACTCGGATAAGGAACATCTGATATTGACAAAATAGAACCAACTAATTATTGTAACAACCAGTTCTAATCAAGGAGGATGGTGAAAAGTAGAAAAAAAGAAAGGGAGCAAAAGGGTGATTAAGTTTTTCTCCTTAGCCCCAATTTTATTTTTTATTTTTTAATTTTTAGTTTTTTTTTTTCTCTATTTATGGGCATCAACTTTTTAAGTGGTGCATCTTGGGAATGCACTTTACGCATCCAGTTATGTAACTTTTTATAATTAATATAAAGTTATTAATTTTCTACGGAAAAAAAGGATAGGGATATAAGTCTTTTTTGGTAAATATTTTGAGCTTATTTTTCTTGAAATCTCTATGAGTGGATGTTATATTAGGATTGTTAAGATATTGGGTTTCTCAAAAAATATTTTCAGCTAATTAGGGAAGTGTCAGTCTCCTGACTTTCTGATGCTTGATAGACAAATGAATAACTTAGTTTGAATGTGTTCTTGACCTTGGGTAGAATGATATGATACCATCCTTACCTACGAGGAAGCTATCCTTTGTGGCAAAATTACTAGCCCATTCAATGCACATAATAAGGGACTCTATTACTTGATTAGAAGAGATACCTAACAAGGAGGAAGAGTTCTAGGAGACCTATTTACAAAGGAAGATGAGTGCTAAGGAAATGGAGGATGCAACTTATCCCTGAGAGAATAAGACCACGTGAAACATGCCTTGGAAGATTGATACTTGAATTGTGCATGTTGGGGTATATTAGCATCCTTTATGGACTTTTCTATTGTCCTAGAAATGTATGTTGAGAAGTGTTGAAGCATGTAGTTAATTCAAACATATGCTGAAGAGCATTGAATATAAGGTGACATGAGGCACATAGCTATAGTGCACTGACTTGGAGGATGGGTGTTGGACACAAGAGGAATTATAGTTGGAGGGCACACCACCTTGAGGATAAGTAAAACTTTAGTGTGACACTTTTCATTCCTGGATTGTAAGAGTGATATATGTGGAGTTTCGTTATTTAATTAGATATAGGGTTACTAATTAATGTGGACATATTGCATGTTTTATGTTGGCATCTGTACCTATTCTATATAAATAGAGAAGAAAACCATTCTCATTAATGTCTCTTAATGTACTCATTATTGTAGTAAGGGGCACTCTCCAACCTAGTGTGGAAGATATGGTGTAATGTCATTTCATGTTATGTTATGTTTTCTAGACACTTACTTGGTCAAATTACATAAAAAGGTAAAATTAAATTAAAAAATAAAATAAAATAAAAAAATAAAATTATTAATTATAATTATTAATTAAAACATTTTGTCTTAATAAAACTATATATAAGCATAAATAAAGTAAATATTAGTTGTTTTTGGACTTACAATTGATGGTCTTTCCCATGGTATTCTTAACCCATGATTTTTTCCCATGGTATTCCTCTCTAATGTAGCCTATTTAAAGACAAGAAATTCCAATGAATTAGCCTTTATTCCAAACAGAAGTATTTGGTTTGGAATTTTAATGCTATTTATCTCGGCTCTATCTAGACCCAAAATGAGTTCTGTAAAATTTATACCATAAATTTATTAATTGTTTTCAACCACTTCTAAGCATTTTAAGATTCAAAAATAAAATCATTTCTATTAAATTCCCTATTTTCCCTTTTATTATTAATTTTTACTAAATATAAAACTAACTTAATCTAATATAAAATAAACCATCTCTTTATTGACATTTATTATTGTTAACATAGATAAGTTAACATATTAGTGGGCGTGGAAATGATATATGCTTTGGAAAAACATGAGATGATATACTATCATTGGTGTCTTCCGTGGTTTTCCACCTAGTCTCTCGACTCCGATCACTTTCTTGCCATGAATGGGTTTTGTGCATGTGTAAGCTATTTAAAGTCAAATAATAAAATTACTTACTAAACTTTTTGCTTGGCTTCATTTAGTATAAACTAAATAGTCTCTTACTTTGCTTCGTCTTTTTTATTATTATTTATTATTTGGTAATATAACTTGATATGATATAATTTAAAAAATATTTGTATTATTGTGATAATAAAGAATAAGTAAAAACAAATACAAATTCAACTTCAATTTTTTTCAAATTTTAATTGTGAAATTATGAAATAAAATGTGGTATTTTATTATTTTTATATTATAATTTATGTTTTTTAAATTTAATTTTAGATTTTTTTAACAAATTTAGCTTTTTATAATTTATATATAAAGATCAGTATCATATATAAAATCTAGTATTTTTTAATTTATTTTATATTGAAAAAATATTCTTAATTTTTTTTTTTTAAATTATACCTTCAAAATTTGTTTTTTTGACATTTGAGTTAAAATAGATTTAAATTACCTTTATCTTTATAATTTTATTGAATTTTTTTAATATAACTAAAAAAACTAGAGTTTGTAATCTATTTGAGATGGGGCTAAAGTTGAATGTTAATGTTGAGGATGAAGTTGGACTTTAACACACAGTTGATATAACGGAAGTAAACCAAAGGTTTATGTGGTGTAAACACTAAAAAGGAAACATGGACAAATAATGAAATGATTAAGTCAAAGATTTCGCCTCATTCTAGATTAATTTGCATTCTCAAAATTCTATCAAAATTCAAAATCAATCCAAAATGTCACAGTGGTTAGGCATCAGGGCCCTAACCCTGTTCGTCAACTCCACATGTCCGCCGTTAAACGACTTGCGGTATTGAAAAGGAAACGAGGTCGTTTCACTTACCAATTACACCCAACAAGCCCATATGGCCATACTTATGCTCCAATCCACATTGCGGAATGGCCAGACATATAATTTTGTGCACATCATCGATTGACGCGTTATGATTTTTTAAATTATGTGGATTTTTTTAAAATCTTGGTTATGATTGTTACGTTTTGTGATTTTGGGATGCATTTCAGATGATACTAAATCCATGTTCTCCACCGAAAAAACAATTTAAACATTGAAAAT
Source organism: Pinus tabuliformis (assembly GCA_031772625.1). Classification (NCBI taxonomy): domain Eukaryota; kingdom Viridiplantae; phylum Streptophyta; class Pinopsida; order Pinales; family Pinaceae; genus Pinus; species Pinus tabuliformis. Next base: position 355,126,441 of record CM062819.1, on the reverse strand, counting down.
TTTCTCGCTAAATTCGAAGGAAAATTTTGTGCTAGTCTAGTTAGACAACCGCCAGCCATCTATTGATGATAATATTGTGGAAACTCTTATTTCCAATTCTATAAAAAAGTAAATGGGCTCTGACATGCGAGGTAAATAGCGCTCACCCTTTTCTCTCCATGCTGCTATCTCAATTCACGTGCTGTCACTCAGAAGGCAATCTCTCTCTCCACGCTGCTATCTCGATTCATGTGCTATCACTCAGAGGACGAACACTATTTGTCTTGCATATCAGAGCGCATTTACTTTTCTATAAAATTAAAATAGAAACCATAATACTGCTGCCTCTACTGTCAGCCCGGGTGCAAATCCGTCTTGTAGAGTTCAAGTCGGACTGCGGTGGCTGCCTGCTGGCCCAATAGCACGAGTGAAACGAGAGTGTGCAGATAGTGGGAGTCGTTTTCTGAAGTCCCATTGATAGTGACGTTCCCACAGGAGCAGTTTGCAACTCGCAACATTTGTTTGACACGTTGTCGAAGTGAAATCTATGACATCTATTCTTTGTCTCGGTAACAACCACTTCCACATTTTTACGACATAGGAAATCCAGAATATTGATTCCATTGTCATGATTGTGTAACATCCCGAGGGGTCTAGGCTCAGCCTACTTCATGATAAAAAAAAAAATAAACATCTCGAGGGGTAAGAAATACGAGCAAAGCTTTTAAATAATTCTTTTGAAAGTTGAACCCGTTGAATAATTCTTTTTGAAAGTTTAACCATTTGTATATAATTATAAGTAGGACACAAATTAGGTATTTCCCATATTTATAAATTTCAAATTTGATTTTAATAAATCGTAGCGGAGAATATTATTTTTTCTCATGAAATTCTCCAGACACTTGTAACAGTGGTATTAGAGTAAGGTTTTAAAATAAAGCATTGAAGTGTCTTGTTCGAACTCCATTGTTGCAGAAGTTGCAACTCGTTCTGAAACCAGCAGAGTGTAGTGCATGTAGTACGTGACCTGGAGACGTGCTCGTCTTGACTTGGCGACGTTGATTGAATGTGCGCAGGTGGTTTTGAAAACCACCTAACACTATACCGTGGCAGTTTTGGAAACCTATTGTGTGCTGCCGTGTTGATTGACAACCACTCATTCTTAAGTTGAACGGTTTTTCTAAAACTGTCACCCGGGACCACAGCTTATGTTAAACCTCGGCAGGGTGAGGTGATGTCGGTACCGTTGGATGTTGGGAAGTGACGTTGGTACCATTGAATTGTGTGGATTTGCAGGGACCACTCATCGTGTTAAATACGCATCGTCGATCGTCGTCGATTGATCTTGACTTTTGATCTCTGACCGTTGGATGTGACCATCGTGACTTACGCCTTTGACCAATTGTTGATCGTGCTAGGGAGGCTATTCACCGTCCGATTCGTTGTATTCTGGTGTGTCTATTTTTACAGTGGTTATTATCGATCTGTAGAAGAATTCAAAACAGAAAACGAATTTAAAAAAAAAATAATTAAAAATTGTATAATCACAATATTGACTACTATTTTTATCTGCAAAAAATAATTTTGTGATATCTTTAGTATGCATTGTCCTTTCTGGAAATGAATATTACTAGGAATGATATAGAAAAACAAAATTACACATATTTTTAATGATTTGTGGGATGGAATTTGTAAAGGAAAAGGAAGTAATGCACCAGAATCGGCTGATGAGGAAAAAAAATTAGTAATCTGGGTGAGTAAAGATATAAAGGTTTATGCTTTAATTTTTACTTCAGTCTTAAAAGAGGTAAGCGGATGCATTATTCAAATTAAAACATCATATGATACAATAACAAAATTGAAAGAGATTTATGATTCACATTCTGAATTAGAGATAATCGAGTTATTATTAAGGTTGTTTAATATGGAAATGAAAGATAATGATCCATTGAAATTTGCTTCTGAAATTAAATCGATGAATTATGAAATTGAATCTACCGGAGTTAAAATTGATCTACAATTTACTACATTTAGAACAACCCTTTACCATGATTATTCACAATATTTGGAATCTCTCCAAGCTAGTGGGAAGTTAAAAGATTTAGATTTTGAAAAATTAGTAGAAAAAATTGCAGAAAAATAGAAGGATTTTGTCAAGAAAGAAGCTTTACACAATTCTAACCCTGAAACATTATGTCTTACTCAAAAAGACCAAAAACCTCAAGAAGAATCAGTGATAAATACTAAGGATAGCAGAGGACGAGGAAGGAGGAATTATAGAGGTAGGGGGGCATCAAATAGGGAAATAGATAACAAAATGATAGACAAAGAAATATTTCTGATAAAACAACTGTAAAATGATTTAAAATTGGACATGCTGCTGCCAATTGTAGAATTCCTTGGGAGGAAATTAAGGAAAGAAGAGAACAAATAATTTAAAACAAAGATCAACTAATTCCAAAAAAGGACATTCTTATGAGAATGCACATTATGTTGTTTCCCATTGTAATTTTAATGTGGAAGATATATTTAAAACTCATTTTCTTCATGGAATGACAGTTGGATTTTAGACACGAGTGTCATTTGTCATATGACTTTTAGAATATATTTGTTTGAAAAAACAGTGATAATATTGATAGATTAGTGTATTTCGCTGACAATTCTCATATCAAATCATCAGGGATTGGTTTTGTTCAATTAATTTTTTTTGGACTTGCAGATTATACTTTAAATGATGTTCTTTACATTTCACAGTTTCAAAGGAAGTTATTATCTCTTATACAAATAAGACAACAAGGACATTCCATACACATATTTGATGGTAAAGGGGAAATTTGAAGAGCAACTAACAATGAGACTATAATGACTAGTGTGGAAGAAGATAAATTATTAAAGGTAAAATGTATGTCATCTGTTGCATTAAATACTAATAATTTGGTCGAGAAAAATGATATTCTATCATCATGTTTATTGTTGCATGCTCACTTTGGTCATATTAATTATGAAAGTATTAGAATAATGAGATAGCAGGGGATTAAGGGATCTCCAATAGTTTCAAGAAAAATGACCCTATGTAATGCTTGTATATTGGGGAAACATCACAAACAATCTTCTTAGAACTCTACTTCTAGAGCTTCAAGGAAATTAAGTCTCATAGAATCATATTTATGTGGACCTATGCCTATTACAATTGTTAATGGAAATAGATATATACTGATTTTTATTGAGGATTATTCAAGGATATGTTGGGTCTATCTTCTTAAAGAAAAATCACAAGTTTTTGATGTGTTTAAAAAATTTCATCTTTTCATTACAAATGAAGCTCAACTTAATATAAGTACTATAAGAACTGATAATGGGCGAGAATATACTTCACATGTTTTTGAAAGATATTTGCAAGAGAATGGCATCAAACACCAAACCATGATACCTTATAATCTACAACAAAATTATGTTGCAGAACGAATGAACAAAACACTGCTTAATATGGTTAGATCGGTGATGTTTTTTAAGAATGTAAAATTGATATTTTGGGGAGAAGCAGTTCTTTGTTCAACTTATATTAGAAATCAGTGTCATTCCTCTATCATCAACAATAAAAGTCCATATTAGATGTGGTATAATCATCTTCCTGCTGTTCAACATCTCAGAACTTTTTGGTTCTCAATGTTATGCCCTGATTCCTAAACAACAAAGAAATAAATTGAGAGTAAAAAGTAGAAAATGTATATTTTTGGGGTATTCTATGACTTCTAATGAATATAGACTGTATGATGAAGAGAATAAGAAGTTTATTTTCTCAAGAGATGTAGTTTTTCTTGAATCTGATAAAGATACACTCACTGTTGATAGGAAACTTAATCAATTAGAGAAGTTTGTGCCTAAGAAGTTTTATTATGAATCAAATAATATCTTTCCACATCCTGAAGGGGGGATTCCCATATTAGATCATCCTATTGATTTTACTTCAAGATTAACTCTAAATGGTGATAATAATTCTACTGCTGAACAGAAATTGGATGATAAAAGTGTTTCTATAGGGACAACAGGGGCAGAGACAACAAGAACAGAGAGTGGGGCATAAAGTAATGAAGATTCTGTTTCACAAGATGAAAAACTTCCTTCACAACCTCTACAAAGATCAACTCATATTAGAACATTCCCAAGGAAATGTGATGAGTTTGAGAGAGGGAGTTCTTCAGGTAACTATTCTCATGATTGTGAATTTAATTTTTCTCTTGATTATGAACCTACTTGTTTTGAAGAAGCTACTAGTTATGGTCAGTGGATAGATGCAATGAAAAAAGAATATGATGCCCTCATAAAAAAAGGCACTTGGAGGCTGGGGGATCCTCCTATTGGTGTCAAACCTATTGGTTTCAAACGGTTTTATAAAACTAAGTATAAAGCTGATGGTTCACTTGATAAGCACAAGGAAAGACTTGTAGCAAAGGTGTATGCATAGAAAGAGGGTGTTAACTATACAAAGGCATTTTCCCTTACAGCTAAATGGGGCACTATTAAAACGTTGTTTTATATTGTAGCTCAGAAAGGATGGAAAACTCATCATATGGATGTTAAAATTGTTTTTTTAAATGGAGATTTGAGAGAGGATCTTTACATTTTTCAACCATAAGGTTTTTTTGTTAAAGGGAAAGAACAAAATGTGTGAAAATTAATAAAGTATTTGTATGGCTTGAAACAAGAACCACGTGCATGATATGAGAAATTAACTAGACATCTTCTTAAGTTGAATTATAAGCATTTTGACCTAGATGTTGTAACTCTTTTTGTTAAAAAAGTTAGAAGATCAGTTGTATATCTAGTTGTCTATGTTGATGATTTGATGATTAAAGAGAATAATGATTAATATATATCATTCATTAAGAAGGAATTTCAAAAGGTTTTTGATATGACAAACTTAGGTTTACTTCATTATTATCTTGGAATTCAACTTGATCAAAAACCTTAACATATTTGTATCTCCCATAAGAAATATGTTGGAAATTTATTGAACAAATATGGTATGATGGATTGTAATCCTCTTGCTACTCCAATGGAACATAATTTTAATGTCACTTTAGAAGAAGGAAAACTATTTGAAGATCCAACAAAGTACAAACAACTTGTTGGAAGTTTAATTTATTTATCTACCGTTCGTCCTGATATAACCTTTATTGTTCGATTACTTTCCAGATTTATGCATCAACCTTATGATGGGCATTGGGTAGCATAAAAAATAATTCTGAAATATTTAAAAGGAACCCAAACATATGGAACCAAATATTCCAAGGTTTTACACTTCCATCTTGTTGGTTATTGAGATTTTGATTTTGATGGAGATATGGGGGATGAAGTCTCTAGTTCTGGTTATTTCATGAATCTTGGATTAGCAACCATTGGTTAGAGATCACGCGATAAATATGTTCCTTCTGATTCTACCAATGAAGTTGAATATGTTGCAGTATCTCAAACTACAAAATATATCATTTGGCTTAAAAAATTACTTGAAGATTTGTAGGAGAAACAAAAAGCTTCAACTCCTCTATTTGTCAAAAACTCTTCTACAATTCAATTGGTCAAGAATCCCAAGTTTCATGATCGAACCAAACATATCAAAACCAAGTATCATTTGATTCCACATCATCCAGAGGCCAAACAAAATTCATCTAACACATTGTCCAACATCAGAACAAATTGCAAATGTCTTTACCAAAGCGTTGGGGCGTAGAAAGTTTGAAAATTTTAGATCTTTACTTGGCATGTCAGATTTCCCTTTGTATTAAGGGGGGAAATGTTGAATAATCTTATGGGATTTAGTATATAATTATAATTAGGACACATATTAGGTATTTCCCATATTTATAGTTATGAAAACATAATTGTCTCCCTTCAAATTTGATTGTATAAAGATGTCCTTCTGTTTAATAAATGGTATTGCAGAATACTAACTTTTCATCATGATGTTCTCCAGGAACTTGTAACACAACATAAGGCATGTGGACCTAAAACTAAAACTTTGTGAGAATAAATTATTTATAATTTTATAATATATAAAAGTAGAGTGAAAGGGTGTTGTCTATAAGTGAGACTTTTTGAAAAAAATTGAAAAAATTCAAGCTTATTTTCGAATCTTATTTGTTTAGAATCCGACAAGGATTCATTGAAATCACAAGTTGGGTGAACTCTTCACAATCGAAGTGCCCCAGGGGTTTTTCAATTCAAATCCATATATGCAGCTAGAAAACCAGTGTAAACAACACAAATCAAGATTTGAGCACTAATTGTTTCGCAAGATTCTGGCCACTAATCCATTGGAAAGCCAAAATCTCTCACTAGTGAAACTAATAATTTTTTAAAACAAATTTTTATGCTCTATATAAAACTAGAGTGAAACTATGGACTTTAAATCATTTTTTTTAATATTCACGTTAATAAAAGAAAAAACCTTATTTGTTAACCATAAATACAATATATCAATACCATCTTAACTAAAATAATTTCATATGAACTTTATATACATAGAGATAAGAAAAAGAAATTGAAAGTAAATACATTCTTATTCAATTGATTGTAGTTTTCTACTTCCTAGCATAAGTTATATATGTAATTCATGTAATTATTAATATGGAATTTATATGCGGAATTTAAGAAATATTAATAACATTTTTGTTTTCAATGTTGATTATAATAACGTGGCACACTCTATCACTATCGGGATGTTGAATGATGTGCCAAGGAGGGAGGGGGGAAGGTTATTCATCGTGACGCTACCCCATGCATTAAATACAGGGTTTTGTGGCCAACTGACCCCATGAATTTACACAAGTCCAAGAGTTATGATGACCCATAGCATTAAACTTTGACCATTCACTACCACATTGTTTCTCTGGTGCAATTGGTGGCACTCTGCAATTATGTAGACCCTTTCCTGTATCTTCAAGCCACTTATGGGAGTTTTCCTCACCTGCGTCCAAGCTTGTGGTAAGATAGTTGAGAAATTTTCAGGCCCTCCTCGTTTAACCTTCCATTTTTCATTCTATATTGTTGATTTGAAATTCGACAAATCTCAACTATCTATTGTAGTTAACATAGATAGATGATGCCTTTAAAGGCATGATGGCATGTGCCAAGTTTCTTTAGGGTTTAGTGGAAATTCGTCTCTTCCTAGCTCACTGGGAATATTTTTTCCCTATGATCTTTCTTGGTAGTGTTTTACTTTTAGTGTTATCATTCTTATTATATGGTTCAAGAGGCTAGTTTTGACATTTTGGTTAGTGGTTGTGTCTTTTTGCATATCGTGTGGATTATGTTTTCCATTTCTTTGTCCTAAGGAGGGTTCTTTATTTTATAAATTTGGTTCTAATTCCTCTTTACATCTCACTCAACTTTAGCTATATCTTCTACCCTTGCCTCTAAAACTCTTCACCCTTCTTGCTTCATGTTGCATTTTCCCTTAGCCTTCAATCTAACATTGTTTTCCTATCTCATGTGTGTAATCTAATTATGAACCTTTTACTCCCTATCACCATGCCATAATAATGCATGTGATTAAGGCATGGCTCTATTGTCGAGGCCAAAATAGCATGCCTCAAGCACAGTCCCAACCTAAGCCTACAATGGATCTCTATCATTCATGCACCTCCTTCAGAATTCAAGATGAAATCCATTTACTTGAGTCTCACATGGTTCACAATAGGAATGTGAACTTTAACTCTGATATTTAGGTCACTGTGTTAGATTGGATTCTCAATCTTGGACACTCTAGGGGCCACACGAATAAATACTTGCACTACATAACCTTGTACTGGTAGATGAAAACATGCTAGGTCATTTCATTGAGGAAAAGTAGGAAGAACTCAATGAAATCATCATTTACCTAAACAATATCCTACAGGTCCGAACACATTTTTGCTCTTGTTTAGTCATCCTAGATAGTCGGATGGATCATATAAAGACACATTTACATAGTGAAAGGTAGACCACACTAGGTACGAGAAAACAAAATCTCGTCCTTGCAAATTATTCTAAGGATGTATAATAGCCCAAGTCCACTTTGATTTTATGTTTCTTATTTTTTAATTTATTTTTGCAGTTTTCTTTGTTTTACAATTATGGCCTAATTTGTATACTGAAGTGTTATTTTGTAACCTTAAAGATCGAATTTATAGACATATGTCATGGTCTAGATATAGCTCTATAGTAGATTTGATATGGTTAATTTTGCTATAGAGAAGAACTTTACAATATTGTTACCATTGTTGTTTTGATTTCTCTTGTGGTGGGCCAAGACAATAAATATTTTATTTATATATGACTGAATTATGAATCAATGTATGCTATCTAATTAACAAAAAATATGGTACAATCTAATTTTAACAAGACTTTTCCTTTTATACAATTTCTAAACACATTGTAATTTTTAGTTGTTTATGTATTTATTTTGTTTAAATTTCATTTTTGAGTATATAAATGGATTCAACACCTTATATATATATATATATATATATATATATATATATAGATATATATATATATATCTAAAGAGCAAGAGAGAGAGAGAGAGAGAGAGAGAGAGAGAGAGAGAGAGAGAGAGAGATCATTTCAATGCAGATAATGTAGGTAATTTTAATATCAACATCAAATGTATATATTATATAAAGAAATTGAGAATCAAATTTATTTTATGGTTAAAACACTTTAGTTTTTTGATTTTCAAAATGAAGTGTGTGAACACACACACAAAAGAATTGATATTAAACCTTTCTTTATCAATTATTAAGAGGGCTCAAATCTATCGAGGTTCAAATTGTTCCTCAATTTTTTTTATTTAAAATAGGTTTGCACATCTAGAGATTTGGTCATTATCATAGTGATAGATTAGAGGTTAGGATGGATCTAAACTGATATTACTTTTGTCAAAGACATCAACTTTAAAATTCATAAAAGATGATAATGTTATCATTTTCAATGGGATTTAAATTCCTTTGTAATGACATTTTTTACCTATTTATTTACATAAATGGAAATATTTCACAAAAAAAAATTACTTATGACTATTTACATAGATGCAAATATCTCACCAAAAACATTACTTGTGTATTTGACACAACTTATAAACTTATACTCATGTGGTCCATGAATTTTATAGGGTAAACAAGGTGTGTAGGTAGTTCTTTGACATAGACATAAACATATTATTCTTGCAAGAAATCAACACATTAAATTACACAATTTACCTCGTTATGCACACACTTAAAATTAATAAAAGTGTAAGAGATTATTTTTTTCTACTATTTGTGAGAGTTTGATAAAATAAAGTATTTATACATAGAAAAAATACCTTAAAATACCACTTACATAAGTAAATCATGATCATAATGCTATTTTTTTTAATATCATTAAAACCTTTGAAGTGGGAAACATTCCATAACCCTAACTAACATGGTCACTTAAGGATATATGTTAATGTGAAATAAAACTTTGGAGATACAAGAGTTCTCCACCATCAATCTTCGGCAATTACACTCCGTGCTTTTTAAATTGAAATCATGGACCGATTAGGTACTAATCCATATATCAATAAGCCATTAATATTAACAAGAATTTGTTCCATTAGAACACTTCGTTTCTATAACATATCATGACCATTGAATTATATAATGAAAACTGCGTATAGATAAAATCCAATTTTACCTAAAGACAAAATAAACCAAGTTGATCTTAACAAACTACTAATTTACTAAATATTCTAACATCCGTAATTAAGAACAACTTTTGATAGTATTGAAGTATTTATAAATATGACACAATAGGAGAAAGAAGGAGACATTACATCCTTAGCCCCTTTAATGAAAACTTCTTGAACTCAAGACACACATTGAAGTTTGGAAATATTTTCCTTTGTAAGATACTTTGTAAAAATTTATACAACTTGATCACATGTAGGAAAAAAGAGCACTCCAAGAACATGATACCGAATGAAATTTTTGGGTAAGCACATTTCTAGCTTAATGTGTTTTCTATCATGATCTTGAACTAGATATTTAGAATGTTTGATATGTTCTAATTTTCTTTTTGTAAGATTAGAGTATTTATACTATATTACTTCAAGAATAAACTTGAGTGCAATATTAATTAATTGATATATTCTACTACTAGGGAGGCCATACTAATAGTACATAAGAAAAAAAGTTCACCTTGTGCATTACCATCACTCTATGGCTTCAAGTTACAATATATAATTTGTATTTCCTAATAGAGTTTGTGGAAAAAAAAAGGCCATAAAACCTTTTTGTATGCGAGAAGTGGATGAGAAGAATATTCTAAGAGACTTAAAATCTTCCTAATGTTGGTTTTTATAGCATCGGATTTTTTCTAACCACAAAATTTTTCGGAGAGGCTAGAATACATGAGATCTCCAAAATCGAGACACTGTTTCTGGAAATTTTGCCTAAAAATGACTTAATTAGATTATTAAATAGTTTTTAAATATTTCCTAAGTCTAAACTTAGGTAATATGGTTAATTAATTAGTATTAATTAATTCAAGCCATGAATCATCTAGAAACTCACAAAGATCGATCCAGAGATGATCCTAGCCATCGAATATGTTTTAATCTTGCTTGTTGTTGCTCCAACAATGGATTAAAAGAAGAGATCGATGTGGTGATGGAGAAGACACTTGCGAGGTTTGATTTCTGAGCAGATCGATTTCTAGAGTAGAAATAGTCAGTTTCCAGAGAGAGAACTAAAGACCAAAGCAGTTGAGAGGGGCCAGAACAATGACTTGGAGGAAAGATTTCCAAATCTGGAGAGGCAACAACAACAGGGCCGAGTTATCCCAAAGAGGCAGTGTAGAGGCTCGGCTCAGTAGGCTTAACAAGACAAATTGATTTATTGGTGAAAAAAAAACATTCTTAGTTCCAGTTGGAGGTAGAATGAATCCATCAGATGTAGTTTCAAGGCACACGTGTGGAAGACAACACAGATGTAGCGCAGAAGAGGCTCATGCTGGAGTTTGGATGAACAATTTTATTTAGGAAAGTCATGCCATAGATTTCCTGTGGGAGAAGGGAAATTCCCTTCAATATTTTTCCCTTATCTTCTTGTTGTGGATTGCTAGTTTTAGGCATCTAGATTGTACGAAGATTTTTCACTGTTGCATAATATTAAAACCCTCATCTACTGCACCAGTTTTCCCAAGTTGGGTTTTTTTGAGGAATTTTGTCCAATTTTTATGTGTGTGCGCGAACATTTATTCCAACTTTTTATTAGTCCACAATTTTATTTGTGGATATTGTAGTGAGATTTATTCAATATTTGTCATAGGAAACTGCAAATAAATTTTTAAATAAAATTAACAATTAGGATAATAATTTCCAGTTGTTGCAATAGGATTCCCTTGTAGGAATTTTCACATGGTATTGAGCACAATTGATTACCAAGAGAGCTCAGAAGTATAAAGAAGGAATTTCAATGTTTAGTAAGAGTAGTAGGGCGCAATTACCAAGGGCAGCACAATCTTTTGCCAGAAGGCCGAATTGCTTGAGGAAGTTCAATGTTTCTGAGAGGAGCGGAAAAATAGCAATCTTTCCAGATCAAGTAATTCCAGAGGCAGAGTGAATATCTCAGTTTTTTTTGGGTAGATCTCTAGCTGGACGTAGAGGGTTTTGTAGCAATTTGCTAGAGCACAGCCAACGTCGGAGCGGGAGAGAGAAAAACACACACATATGGAAAATTCCTCTCAGGGAACTTCTAGTCTCAAGAGGTTTGATTTTCCTTGCAGATTGATGGTAGTTTTGAGAGGATCTTATCACTCCATAAGGGAGTGCGAGTCGCTGAGAAGTAGCCAAGTAGAGGGAAACAAGGAGATTTTTGGGTTTACTTTTCCAGCTTTTGAGTTTCGTATATTTTACAACTTTGAAGTGATGGACATACGAGATTGTTTGAGGTGGTTGTGTGGGTTAGCTAGAATGCAGATCTGGGTAGTAGATCGACTTCAAGTTGTTGGATACAGGTACGAGAGGAAGTGTGAGTTGTCTAGTGTAGGTTACAAAGAGAAGAAAGGTCCCAGTAAGGGACAAAGCTCAAAAGAAAATAGTGGGGCACCAGATCCAGGAAGAGGAGGAGGATGAGACTCTAGTGTGTGAGATGGGTATGATCCTTAAGGAGTCCACCTCATGGATTAATACCTTGCTACGTGGGTCCACAATATTGAGTAGCAGGATGGATTAGTGACAGTTGATGCAGTCAGAGTCCAGAGAGATAGTTGCAGAGACTAGTAGCAGTCAAATACTGGGGAGCACAGTGCAGAGTTGGAAACAGTACAGTTGGCATAGTGGAGAGGAAGAAACAACGTAGAGTCTTCAGTGGAGTGTGTAGAGACTAGTGGCAGTTAGAGGCTCGAGTGATATATTAATCATACTAATCACAATTGATTCAGTATTTTGGATTCTTTTCAGTTGTAGATGTTGTAGTTGCAACAGAAACATATGAGAGGGAGTTGTAGAGAAAATGTAGTGTTGGAAACAGTTTTGTAGGGTCAGTAGCAAGACAAATGTAATGTATCAGAGTTGTGCAGTGGTTGGTAGGAAACATGGCCATACATTAGCAACATGACAAGAGATGATGCAGAGACAGGGTGCTGCTATAGGGGGTACGGTAGCACTAGAACACATTCCTTGCTAATAGGGAGTGTTAGTTTTTGTAGCATTAGATGTGTTCTACCCACAAAATTTTATGGAGAGGCTAGAATACATGAGATCTCAAAAACTGAGAAATTGTTTCTAAAAATTCCGCTTAGAATTGACTTAGTTAGATTATTAATGAGTTTCTAAATATTTGTTGAGTCTAAAGTTAGGGAATATAGTTAATTAACGAGTATTAATTAATTCAAGACGTGAATTATCTAGAAACTCACATGGATCGATCCAGAGATGATCCTAGCCATCAATTATGTTTTAATATTAGCCTTTGGTGCTCCAACAATGGCTTATAAGAAGAGATCGATGTGGTGATGGAAAATATACTTGAGAGGTTCAATTTCTGAGTAGATTGACTTCTAGAGTAGTAGTAGTTAGTTTCTTGAGAGAGAGCTAGAGATAGAAGTAGTGTGAGAGGATCAAGGATAATGATATGGAGGAAACATTTCTAGATGCGGAGAGGCAGCAAAAAGAGGGCCGAGTTATCCCAAAGAGGTAGTGCAGAGGCTTCGCGCAACAAATTCAGCAAGGCAGATCAATTTTCTAGTGAGAAAAATATTTCTTATTTCCAGAGGTCGGTCAGAGGTTCTTGAAGGTCAGAGAGACGATTTCCTTAGTAAATGGAGGTAGAATGACTTCATGAGAGACAGTTTCCAGCCACACATGTGGGAGACCACACAGAGGCAACACAGAAGAGCCTCACGCTAGGGTTTGGACGACCATTTTTTTTCAGGAAAGTCATGCCAGAGAATTCTTGTGGGAGAAGGGAAATTCCCTTTAGTATTTTTCACATATATTCTTGCTATGGATTTCCAATTTCAAGCATCCAGATTGTACTCATATTTTTCATTGCTGCATAATATTAAAACCCTCATCTACTGCACTGATGTTCCCAAGTTGGGTTTTTCTTCGAGCATTTTATTCTTCCACAGTTTTATTTGTGTAGATTGCAGTGTGGTTTATTCAGTATTTTTCATAGAAAGCTGCAAATAAATTGTTAAATAAAATTAACAATTACGAGAATAATTTCTAGTAGCAGCAATATGATTCCAGTGTAGGAATTTTCACACCTAGAGGGATATTAAAGGCATTTTTATTGTATATTGGAGATCAATGTTAATGTAATAAAACATTTAAAGTGTTTCGCATCATTTTAAAGGATTCATTGCTCATCTGAAGCGAACCTAGAGATGTAGCCCAAGAAGTCCAAACTCTGTAATTAGGTTGTTCTTATGATATTTTTTATTGATGTTTATTTTGTAAGTAGATATTTTCATTTTTTCAATTAAAATTTATTGACAAATTTAAAAGAAGTTACAATTTGGATACACAATTAATTCAAACTTTAAGTTATTTTATTTATGTGTGTGTGCGTGCGTGCGTGTACGAACTCGATGTTGAGTATGAAATGAATTACATATCTCTTTCATTTGAGAAACACACTAATAAAATATTTTATTCATAAGAAGTTTCTTATTTTAGTGACATTGAAATATTTTACTCCACATGGCCATTCAAATATGTTATTTATGTCCCACCTCCATATTAAAATGCACCTAACTTGAATTCGAAAACACTTATATAATATATCTTTTTTTTTAATTTGTTAATATATTATTATTTTATTTTTTTAAATATAAACAAAATTTCCTCATATGAAACTTTAAAGCACTTACACATATTTATTTTTATTTCTATTAATATTTATAATTGATTAGATTTTTTGTCGATCAAAAAACTTTCATTAATTTAGCAAAATGATACATCTTATAGACCAGATCATTCTTTCTCTCCCAACTTCACACTGACTGAATTTGTTAGCCAGGAGAGCATTACCAAAACAAAGAAGACACTGCCATGTTTCTTATTAGTTGAATAGGAAAGAAAACTAGAAAATCCAAAGAGCTAAAAACACCAAAAAACAACTAACAGATGAAATTTACAAAGGAGGATTTGGTGCTTGAGCAACACCTTGGCCCACAGGGTGGCCATGACCTTCGTGCACAGGGTAATCTATGTGAGCTAGTTGTGCCTCTATTTAATCAAGACACTCATTAATTATGTGTTGGCTTTGACACACACAAGATAGACGTTTCAAAATTTCATCTTCGCTAAATTAGACATCATTGATATAAGTTATGGTTTCATTACAGTCCTCATAAGTTTGTTCATGCATGACATCCAGACATGTCACCACATCCCATAGTTGATCTGCAATCGAGGGGAGCGTGGGCTGTAGTACTACCCAACATATAGACTGGGTATGATTGTGGGTGACCTTGCCCTCGTCATCCACTGTCCCCTCTGCTTCCTCTACCCTTTCTCTAGAAACATCCCTATGGCCAACACCCCACCAAGAACGACCCCTATGGTAGTTAATATTTCCAATGTAGTTACTACACCAGGTGTACAGAGGGCCCAGGTCTCCCGAGTCACACTCTGTCAGCCACTTACCACACTTCATGCTCTTGGGAGGGTGCTCAACCACCCGCTTCACACTGTATCCACAATAAAAAATATCATGCTAGCAATGGTGTCCATTACAACAGTCTCCCGCGGTCCAGTCAAACATATAGGAGGGCCTCCCAACTTGGCCACTACAGAACCCATCTATGACACTAGCCCTCAAAGGAACACCCTTACATAAGGGATAACCAACATTCCCATACCCACAACATTAGTAATTATTGCCAACCCACCAAATGAGCTGTAAATTAGTGTCTTCCTTCAAGAGGGAGGACTTAGCAGTGCCGTTCGTGAAATAGGGTTGCCTGAAGCCACTTCTCTCGACACCTAGAGCAAGTCTAATGCTTAGAGAAGTGACAACCTAGTACAAAAGCAGGGCCAAGGTCATGACGAGAAACAAGACCAAACTAGAAGTAGGATACAACAATAATTGAGTTCTAGGGAGAAGCCTCCACTTACAAGAATTTCTAAACCAACTCGAAAATTACAACATTGGCTCGACGAGGTTGCTCATATTGTTCGTGCAATTGTCACGACCTGGACTGCAAACTAGCTTTGCAAATGGCCCCTGCTCCTCAGTCCTGGATCCCACATAGTCTTGTAGATCCCTTAAGTAATGAACTCCCTGCCCACATAACTCTTACCACTAGACCAATGCAAGGTCAAGCCACTCAGACCACAGGGAATGCATAGGGAACATGCCTACACATTCTCGATCTCATCACAACCATGCTCACCACCTCTCATACCAAAATTGTAGAAAATTTGAAATCCTAACCATCATTCCTGAATAATGAAACATCTGCTTCTTAAGGGTTCGAGCCGTCCCTCACCACCTGGCTTGGCCACCGATAGATACCTAAACACGAGTCATATTATTCATTACACTGCCCCTCCTTTCACCCACCCCCATCGGGTTCTAATTAACTTTTATTATTAATATTTAGATTTTCATTTTAATTTATTAATTAATTGATATTAATTTGTATTAAAATATGATAAATGTTACAATTCTACATAAATGATGTATAACATTTTTATAAATAAAAAAATTAAGTTTAGCTGATGAAGCATGTCCAAGGGGATTGAACTTTGGATCAATTTCATACATAAAGGCTTGCCAACATGCTGTTTTGTCAATTAAAAACACTTTTATAAACTTATTTCAAGATAAACTTTTATTAAAATATTTTATATATATTTACATATAAAATAATTAAAAAATTATAGCATATATGCGTTTGTTTTTTATAATTTCATATAAAATATAAATCATATATAAAATATTTACATCTAAACAAAACTATAAAATTATTTTGGTACATAACATACACTTGAATATATATATACAACTAATAGAAAGAAATGAAAAATATGGAATGTTGAGAGAAATAAAGTAAAGTAAAAACTCTATCTAAGGTCTTAGATAGATTTTTGTTTTAGATAAATGGTGATTAGATGCTTAACAAATGTTAAGAAGAAGTCACAGATTTATTAGACATAGATAAAGATATAGTCTTATCAAACATTAAAAAAATACAGTAAAAACTCACTAAATATAGTAAAAACTCACTATTCAACCCTCAACTGAAACACCTTACGTAAAAAATCCAATAAGAGCAGTGAGAAAATAGTTTTATGGAGTGGCTTCTCACTTGGAAAGCACCAATATGAAATCCTTCTCTCATAACATAGAAATCACACACGGCTGCAATCCAGTTTGGCGTGAGATGAGTAGGAAATTACAGGAGGGGAGATGTCACGCCCCTACACCTCCCATAGTCTTCCAACCGCTTGTAGCAAGGTGCGGCACCACCGAACGCGTTCTTTTCACCAATACTAACATTCGTGGACTACGCCTACTTTCACATTAACATACTTCGCTTTTGTTTCGCAACTAAGTAAAAGCAATTATCCTTTATACTTAATGAAGCCCATACTCATTCATTATCATCATGCAATTAAACCGAGAACAACAATTGGAACAAGTATAAAGTGGAGGGGAAACTCCCCGTAATGTGAGTTTGTCTGACAATTTTATTAAGAATATCAGATTACAATACAAGCGTGTCTTGGCCGAACCAAGTCTCACACTTAACCAAATTTTACAATAAACAGGCCACCTGCCTTTTACAACATGTTGTGCACCCTTGCATGCAGGGAGATGCTCACTCGAGCCACCAAAGATCCCTTAGCCAAGTCCTACACAAAACCGTACACCAAGATCCACCCAAGGCACACTAGCCCAACCTTCGACTTCTTTTCAAGACTTCCTTCAAGCGTACAACCCTCCTGCGCATGATATATGCGCAAATCCCTTTTGCGCACTTGTCTCTTGCCTTATTGCGAAGGTGTGAGAGCGAATGTCGATGATGGAATGAGCCTTACGCTCCACATACTTATACACAAGTTAACATGGGTTGATGGGGGTGTGCAGCCCCATGGCTGGCCCCACAAAGGCACCATCATATGCTCATGTGCCACATTTACATGTCGGCTCCCATACATTTCTTAGTCATCGTATATACATCCTCGCTCCAACACTTAGTCGAATTAAGTGTTCACCCATCGTCGCATTTTTATGTCGCATAGTGTCGGAAGTTTGTCACATTTCCTCCGCACTCCGTTGCGCCCGCGCTCTTGCACGATCGTCCGCCGTCGCCCGTCGCATGAAGGCTTTACATCCTCCTCCTCCTGAAATCGTTGTCGTCCTCGACAACATATCATCCCGGTAGCCATCCACCAAGATCATCACTCATCCGTGATGTGAACTCCTCTTTGCAATGCAAACATCCTTGCAACATATGTAGAGACTCTTCTTCACTATGTCCCGACTCAATGACCATTGCCACCAAGCTCACCATACCAAGGCATGCACCTCCACGGTATGCTCTCCATAAGATTTCATCTCGATCCATATGTCACCATGTGAACCTCGTCATGATACTCCAGCATAATGACAACACATCTCTGTACACTTCTGGACCTCATGTCTGAACTAGTTGGGTAGCTAATCCAACCATCACGCTCAATCCATGAGAGTGAACATCGTCATGCCCTCATCAGCTGTTCCTCAAACATCTACCACATCCTTGACTCATCAAGAATCTATCTCCATAATCCATGCTTAGGTCCATGGAAATTCCATCCATCTCATCTGCAACATGTCATGATGCTTGATGCCAAGCCATCCCTGCACCATCAATCATACCTGCTCAAACATGTTTAAGGACTCACTGCCATGAGCAGCTAACAATCAGCCCCATCTTCTTCACCCATCTAAGAAGATGTAGAGGGAGTAGAGCCTGAAGGCTCTCCCTCACTAATCAATTCGATCCACCTATCAGGATCTTCGGTCTCCATCCTTTGTAGATAAGCAACCCGGTTTTCCTTCTGGACATCCGGCCTCACATATACCTCATCATCATCATCATCCTCCACCAACTCTAGCCTTCTTGTCAAATCCAAGATGCTATCTGAAAGTGATCTAATGACCAATGACTGCTCCACAAGCTTTGTCTCAACACTAGACAACCGCTTGTTCACCTTCTCCTTATCGTCCATTTGCATCACTCCCAATTTACAATCAGGCATAGTCACACCAATGGTTGGAACACCAATGGGTACATCTTCCCTTCCATCATAAATGTAGAGCTTCTTCAAATGTGGAACGATCATAGCATCAAATTGTTTCATGATGTCCATTCCCAATACAGCTTCATAGTCATCAATCCGCACTATAGTGAAGTCCACCTTCCGGGTCCATTCACCAAGTGTAGTGTCCACCCTCTCAGCTATACCAAGAATCTCAATAGGAGGAGAATTCACTGTCTTCATTTGTGCCTTTGCCGATACAAACTTCAGCCCAATTCTTTTCGCAGTATCTTCGCCCATGAAGTTGTGAGAAGCCCCACTATCCACCATAGTGAGCACATCAGCACGTCCAACCTTCATTCGAACATACTCCAACTTGTTCCTTTCAGGATCCCTTCTAGAGGTCACTTCTGTAGTAGCAGAAGCACCAAGTATCTGCATCATCCCCACAGAAGCATCTTCATTCTTTCCATCAGACTGTGCAATAGCTGCCACCTTCGGTTTAGAGGGACAATTCTTCACCATGTGTGGTCCTGCACATATCCAACACTTCAAAGGTTTCTTCGTCTTCGAACCATCATCCAATTTCGAAGCATCATCCTTCTTCTTTTCTTTCGGCTTGTCGGACTTCTTTTTCTCATCATAAGTCTCATCATAATGATCCACCAACCTATCAACCGCAGAAAAAGCTTCCTCAAGTGTTCTAATCTTCTGCCTCTTCACCTCATTGCGTACCCAAGGCTTCAACCCAAAAATGAAGTTGAACACCTTGTCCCTTTCCGCCATGTTGGGAAGTTCCAGAGCTGCACTTGCAAACTCTCGCTGGTATGCTTGTAGGCTTCTGGTTTGCTTGATGTACTTAATCTTCGTCCTTGCTTCCCACGTTTCATCCTGGGGACTGAAATGGGTCTGCAAAGCCTTCTTCATGTCATCCCACGAAGTGATGTCATCAGCACTGCCATTGACAATCTGATCCACCCTCCTTCACCACCACATCTTAGCATCCTTTGTTAAGAACTGAGCAGCCACCTTGACTTGTGTCTCACCATTAGGTAGACTCAACCGTTCCAAGTACTGCTCCATGTCCCATAGAAAGTTACCAAGAGTCTTTGCATTCCTTGTGCCATCATAAGATTCCGGTTCCTTGACCTTCACATGAGGCACTCCTCCACCTGAGTTATGCCTCACGGCTTTCTTCAACACCGCGATCTCATCCTTGGCTTCATCAAGAGATTTGTTTACCCTGTCAAGAGATCCCTTCAATTTCACGATCTCTGCAAGACCCTGATCCCATGCTTCTTCGACCTCTTTGACCCTCATCTCTAGTTGTGTACACATAAGATCAGTGTACTCATGCTGCGTTCGAAGCTCATCAAGTTCTTCCCTTAGCTTCGAGCTGGCCTCTTGCTCCTTAGTGAGCAAGTCCTCCCTTGTTTCCCAAGAAGACTCCATGGCTTCCATCCTCTGCAGTATTCTTTCCATAAGTGATAAAGTCCCGGCTTCATGGCTAGACCCAACTTGAGACCCGGCTGCCATCTCTAACAACTTCTTCTTCCTTTGCGATCTAGTCTCCACCATCCAACAGCGTCACCGAACCGAAGCTCTGATAAGCTCTTCACCGAGCTCTGATACCAACTATCACGCCCCTACACCTGCGGTAGTCTTCCAACCGCTTGTAGCAAGGTGCGGCACCACCGAACGCGTTTTTTTCACCAATATTAACATTCGTGGACTACGCCTACTTTCACATTAACATACTTAGCTTGTGTTTCGCAACTAAGTAAAAGTGATTATCCTTTATACTTAATGAAGCCCATACTCATTCATTATCATCATGCAATTAAACCGAGAACAACAATTGCAACAAGTATAAAGGGGAGGGGTAACTCCCCGTAATGTGAGTCTGCCCGACAATTTTATTAAGAATATTAGATTACAATACAAGCGTGTCTTGGTCGAACCAAGTCTCACACTTAACCAAATTTTACAATAAACATGCCACCTGCCTTTTACAACATGCTGTGCACCCTTGCATGCAGGGAGATGCTCACCCGAGCCACCAAAGATCCCTTAGCCAAGTCCTACACAAAACCGTACACCAAGATCCACCCTGGGCACACTAGCCCAACCTTCGACTTCTTTTCAAGACTTCCTTCAAGCGTACAACCCTCCTGCGCATGAGATATGCGTAGCTCCCTTTTGCGCACTTGTCTCTTGCCTTATTGCGAAGGTGTGAGAGCGAATGTCGATGATTGAATGAGCCTTACGCTCCACATACCTATACACAAGTTAACGTGGGTTGATGGGGGTGTGCAGCCCCATGGCCGACCCCACAAAGCCACCATCATATGCTCATGTGCCACGTTTACATGTCGGCTCCCATACATTTCTTAGTCATCGTATATACATCCTCGCTCCAACACTTAGTCAAATTAAGTGTTCACCCATCGTCGCATTTTTATGTCGCATAGTGTCGGAAGTTTGTCACATTTCCTCCGCACTCCGTCGTGCCTGTCGCACATCGTGGTTGAACTCGCCGGTGCGCCCGCCTGCGCTCTTGCACGATCGTCCGCCGTCACCCGTCGCACGAAGGCCTTACAGGAGAGCTCCAAAAGCACAAATTGGTGGCATAGTAGGTATGATGTGACATGACATTGATGGTCACAGTAGTTGAGAGGGTTACCGCCATCGCAGCAATGAAATCAATGTATTGCGTTGAGAAAACGATTGGAGTCTTTGTAGATGCAGAGTCGTTTAGAGTTAGAAATCGAAGAACTTCGATATAAATGTTGGTGGGAGCCGATTGAGAAAGAAAACGAAGCCGCTGGCCCCAGCCGCCCTCGCGCAGGTCATACCTGAATATCAAACCCTAATTTCAAAAACACTCTCATTAACAAATACCGCCTTTTCCAATAGTGCCGAAAAATCCCGTGTTTTGGTGTGCCAAACACGGCGTTAGCCTCCTTGGTTTTGTTTCTCGCCATTATTATTTTTAAGTTGGTTGAAGTGCTTGTGATTTTGTTGCTACTATGCCTTTTGAGAATGGAATCCGGCACTGACTGGGGTGATATTGGAGGTACAGTCGGTTTGGAATTTAAACCATGGTGTGCACATTTATAACATTAAAGTATTAGAAGAGATTGTCCTTGCTGATTTCCACTCATACACGAATATGAATTATAATATACAGATCTGTTTTAATCTTACATTATGAATGGAGTAAATGCCAAGGTAGGTTCATTATAATTTTTAAGATATATCGGTCATGAGAAGAATCCAAGGCTGATACCTTATAATTTCAGAATTTATGAGGCATTCAGAAAAAATAAATTTCTCAAGTCAAAAACGTTTAGATTTTGCCCCATTCACTAAGTCAGTGAGATTGGTAATATGTTATTTTATTGTTTTGAATTTATAAAAACTTTTTAAGATAAAATTATTGATATATTATATTATTTATTTAAAAGAATATAAAATAATTATAAAAAAAAATTGAATATATATTTGAATGTACTATATATTTAAATTGATTCATCATTCATTAATATTATAGATTTGGGTCTTTTTAATTAAAGGTTGTATATCAATTTTATACATTAAATTTCAATTCCATATTTGGAATTGTAAAAATAGATTTTGTAGTAATTAATTAAATTTTTACTTATTTATGTATACAGTTTGAGTGGGCCTAATGGTTAAGAGCATGTGTTTCCTCCTAAGAGGTCACAGGTTCCCACAAACGAGTCTCATACACAAATTTGGTGTCTGGCTTGGCTGTGACCTTAAAAATGGATATTATTTTATTTTATTATTATTTTAATTTAAATTAAATAAAATATATTTTTGTGTTAGGTTTATTAACCTGTTAAATTAATTTTTATTGGTGTTTGGATTCATTAGGTTAGAAAATTTATTCTTCATATTTAAAATTTATTATACATGAACATAACAACAATTACATGACTGATAAATGTGGATAAGCATTAATCCATAATAAACATCAAAACACTTACTATGTCAAATTGCTAAAATTAAAAAAAATCATAAAAACTAACTGAATTATAATTTTATTTCAAATTATTTTATAATTAATAAATAATTAAAAAGAAAAATAACAATAATAGAAACTAGCATGACCATATAAATTATAAGATTTGTAAATGTGGATAAGCACCAATCCATAATAAACATCAAAAAAATTATAAAAATAAATTGAATTATAACTTTATTTCAAATTATTTTATTATTAATAAATAATTAAAAAATACTATATAAGTTAACAAATATACATTTAGATCCCGGATCCAGGTGTCTGACGGCAGCACAGGTACGTGGCTTGCGGTTTGGATGGGCGCGTGGTTGATCTTCACCGCCACACATCCTTTCACAGCTCCGGTCATAACTCCTCCTGTGCTCCAGATTAATGAGACTTTAATGACGCCAATACATCCATTTCTGCCGGTTAATTTCTTGATCATGGCGCTATCAACTTGCCATAATCGCGTTTCTCCCTTCCGCTCTGGCTCCTCCTCCTTTGCAGTTGCAGCGGTTTTCTCTCGACCTCTCTCAGGAGTAAACCAGGCTTTGGTTCGTTGGAGGAGCTTCTGGCTATGCCCTCAAGCTATCCTCTGTTTCCCCTGCTCTTTCGCTTGCCACTCGCTTGCTGCCCTCCATTTTAGCATTTTGAGCATTGAAGCCAAGTTTTTTTTCATCCTTTACTGCTTCCATCATCTACCAAGAAGCCGGATCACCCTGCTCCTCCGGCTATGCCGAAACTGCGACAATGGATGAGCTGCAGAAGAGGTAGCTCTCGAGGGCAAATTGGATGCCAGGCTGTCTCCTCCACGACGGACTCCTCAACCTCCTGCCCGGACTTCCGCTCAGACAGGTACCCAGCTACTCGGAGTGGACGGGGTAGGGGTAGAGGATTGCAAATTGTAGCACCGAGCTCCTTCCAATCCATGACTAATACCGCTCGGTTACGATTCCCCTGTAGTCATGGCACTTTTTCCTTTATGGCCACGGTCACCATTGAGCTTAGCGAGCTCAATTCAGGTCAAGGGGCTGGTTCCCTCAGGGCGACTATAGACAGGCTGGCGGAAGGCAGACCAGGCTCCATCTAGACAAACCTCGAACAAAGCAAAGCTTCAGGCTCTGGCAAAAGCAAAGCTTCTCAAAGAATGAAGAATCAGGTGGGCTCCTCTGATGACGACGATGATTACAAGTATGGATGCCGCATCACCGAGGAGCTGCCTAATCCCTCTCCTGATGCTTAAACAGGTTGGTTCTTTCTGGTTTTCTTGGTCTTTAGCAAGCTCGAGAAGGTTCACTCATCACCATCCTAGATATTACGACATATGCATTAGCTCATATTGCCAGTTTTCCATACAAAAGGGGCATTCTGCTAGCCTTTAGTTTTCAGTTTCGGTCGCAGTCATAGTTACCTCTGTATTCAGTAATGGGTTGTCGTGTAGCTGGTCACAGCTACCTAGTCTAGTTTTACTATTTTGGTTGTCGCATAGCTCCGGTTTAATTCTCAATTCCAAGTACAACTATGGGGTTTTCTGTATTTTTGCCTTAATCATGATCAGGCTCTCTACAGTTCTTGAGGGCAATACTCAACTGGATTTTTGCATACTGATATGCTATGCTTGTAATCATGCCGCATCTTTGGGCTAGCTCTACGAGGCCATGGCCTCGGTGTAAATTATTTTTGTATTAATATAGAAGTAGCCATATTCAGAAAAAAATAAAATAAAATAAAATAAAATAAAAATAAAAATAAAATTATGTATATATATACATTTAGAAAAGCATGAAACAAGTTTCTTAACCATTCATATTTACTTAGACTTTACCATTGATATATTTTTAATCTTAAATAGGATTTTCTACAATACCATGGTTTATTAATACCAAATACCCAAAAAAAACTCATAGCTCATTTCATATGAGAATTGTTCATAAAATGTTTTTTTTTTTTTTTTTTAATTAATCAATCTAATTAAAAGGGAAAAAGAGACATGACTACATTGGAGATAAATATCAACCTTTGATTTGTGTATTTTACTATGAATATTATAGGATATTGTGTGGAGGTTGAATCTCTACCATCCACTTAATAATTATTAAAAATTAAATTATAATTATTGAAGGCCTATTCCAAAATAGGCACCCCTATTGGGGTAATTGAGATTTACAATGACTTTACCATGGATATTTTTAACCTTGAATAAGCTTTGTTATAATACCATGACCCAATATTGTGGCCTATTAATACCAAATGCCCAAAAAATCACAACTCATTTGATATGACACCTACTCATATGACAACTTTTTCAATTAATGAATTAAATATAAAAAAAATGCATAACCCCTTTGGAGATAATTCTCAACCATTGATTTTTGTATACTACTATGAATATTCTAAAATATGAGGTTACATATCTACCATCCACATAATAATTATTGGAAATTAAATTAAAATTCTAGAAGCCCTATTCCAAAATAAACACGCATATCAATGTAATTAAGGATGCTTGTTGAAAATGATTTTCCAATTAATGGATCACTTATCATAGTTTTTAAACATTGAATATCACTTATTTATTAATAAATCTCTAAGTTTGTGCTCTCTCTCTCTCTCTCTCGTGTGCACACACACACATATTCCAACTAAAATCTCACATGAGATTCAACGAATGTATCTCTATATTGGTGGATGTATTCCCCAGTAAATCCATTGATATAGACTAATGTTCTTCATCCAAGTGGTTTTGAATTGGTTACCTGCTAGAATGGAGGTAGCCAAATTCCCAACAAAGTAGTGACAAGTAATAGGGCTAAACCCTTCAAATGGGACATTTATAGCACTCAACACACACACGATATGAATATCATTGTTAAGGTCACAATCAAACTACCCTAATTACTATAATAGATTGTTATTTAATATATTGAGGGTGATATCTATTTACTAAGGTCTCATAATCTAGTATAGTGTAAAAACTATAAATGTATGTTGTCACATTAAATAAGCCCCAAGATGCATGCCTAATCCTCCACGAGGTTAGAGTACTGGTGAATTAAAAACTATATATTATAATAGAAGGCATGTAATTGGTTTTGAAGTGTATGATATTATATTTGGCCCTCTACTTGATATATATTTCTCATTAGGACTTTTGAATCTCTAGTCTCTTCCTACAAACCCTAGTTTCTATAGCACAAGAAGAAAGTTTGCTACATAATTTATAGTGCCAAAAATTTGGGAATTTGATTAATGATATAATACTCAACAAGAAGTAATAATACATCTAAACTTACAAGGAAATTGGTCTGGTGTCTTCCAACACCATTACAAGATTCCAAGCTCAAAATACACTTTACATTATGATGATGATAACAGAGTCACTTTGATATAAAAGAAAAATTGTGTGGACCCACTTAGGTCATTACATGTTACCCATATCTACAGATTCTTCTCAAGAAATTGATTTTGTTGGGATAACTCTTGAATAACCTTTTCATTTAGTCAAGTGGCCCTTGACAAACACCCACAACATGTTAGCTATGGAGGAAGTATAAAAATGGTTGAGTCACTTGCACAATTAGTTAGTAGAAAAGAAACCAATATGATTTCCCTCAATACACAAGTTAGCCATTGTTTCTATCATATTATCAAGTTAAAGGGTAAGTCTAAGGGTGAAATTAGTTTTGATGAAGGATCCCATAAAGGTAAGGACCTGGACAATGAAAACGATACCACTAATCACTTTTCGTTTTCTAACCATTCTCACAATATGATGCCTAGAATCCCTAATGTTGATCTAAATATAATTTTAATGTATTATATATGACTACTTGGGTTAACCCAATGAAACACTAACTTTCATTTCATGTCCTAATATATGAAATAATGGAGATAATAATTAGGGAACTGTATTTGGATAGGAAATGTTGGTAGCAGTGGAAATTTCATGTGAACACATCTATACAGGTTTCAACATTGAGGTATTTTGAGAATTACTTATCTATTACATTTATTAAAGATACATTCTTTTTGGGCCACCTTACCTTATTGTTCCAATAGGCTTAATAGATGACTATAATGATGTTTTTGAACAATTGCATAATGGAACAATTTTTTATTTATTGATGATTCCTTTAAGAAATTGATTACTAATGGACTTGGGGAGGAAATCAAAACCCATTCAGCTAATTATTTGGAGGTTACTTAGTTTTCTAATGATTCTCAATTTATAAATTATGCTCCTCAGCTCCCCCATCCAAATAAAGTAGCTCCTCAATATCCTACCTTATCCCTCAATGTCACAAATTGACATGGGATAAAATGGTGGGATTTTAGCTAAAGGACTTTTTAAGAAATTTCTTGTGAGGAGGTCAATGACAGAATTCCTAAAGAAGTCACTCCCACCACTAAGATACTTTATCATACCATTAGGGTGAAGAACCCCAAATATTCCTAAATGCTTGATTAGTATTTCGTCTCCTTGTACATTAATTTTTTTTCAATTATATACTTTTTTCGAAGGTCAATCCCTTAATAGATAGTGTCAACACCCACAATTTAATTCAACATTATGTTTCGAAATCGTTATACCAATAATATTAACAAACTTGAAATTATAATAGCTAGTGGTGGATATAGGAAATGTTTTTCCCATTGTGAAAATGAAAAAACTAAAATGGGTGAGTATTCCTTGAAACCACATATATTTTCCATTGACATGGGTGGTTGTGATATTTTTTTGGGTGATGAATTGCTACAAACATTAGGCCCCATTGCCATTGACTTCCTAGGTTTATGCATGAATTCTTACAAGGATGACAATTCATACATGCTCAAAAGTATAAAAGTATACTCATGACAAATCGTCATCCCTTAGAATATGGAAATATTATAAAAAGTGTTCATTCTAGAATTATTGCACAATTCCATGTTATTAAAACATTAAGGATGTTTCTCATCCATTTCATCAATATTTGTAATTAGTATTTTGTTAACACTGCAAATATTTCATCATTGCAAGGATTACCAACTTGACTTAATGAGCATGATCATAGCAGTCCAGTATTTCCAACTAGTTTACCATCTAATGTGTGAACATTTCATCATTCTTCTTCCCGAAGAAGTGAAATTGATAATACCATACAAGATTTATTAGCAACCAATATCATTTTTCCTAATACCAGTCTCTAATTTTATCCATTTTTTATGGACCCTAACAAGAAAGGCCGTTGGTGCACGTGTCATGATTTTCAAACCCTTATTATCGTTATGGATACATTTCCATTCTATTCATTGATTGATCTTGAAATTGAGCTATTTGGAGAATATTTCTTCACCAAAACTGATCTTCCATCTTGTTATGATCATTTTTTTTGTGGAGGACTCCAATACCTTGAAAAATTCCTTTTCGAGCTCATGATGGTCATTATGAATTTTTGTTGACATCAATCAGTCTTTACAATGCACATTCCATCTTTAAAATCCTCTTGAACCACATAGTTTAGCCCCTTCCACATTGTTTTCTATTATTCATTCTTTATAATAGCTTAGTTTATAGCAAAACTTGGGTAGCTCATATGCCACATGTTTAGAAAATATCACAATTCCACAATCACCAATTATTCCTCAATCATTCAAAGTGTTCTTTTTATGATTCTAAAATTTCATATCCAGAAGACATTGTTAGTGACTAAGGTGTGCTTATGGATCATAATAAAATTAAGGTCATGAAATATTGGCCTTCTTCCAAGAATGCTAAAAATTTGCACTTTTTTCTTGGTGTTACAAGTTAGTATTGGAAGTTTCTCCAAAACTATAGTAAAATTGTTATTCCTTTCACTCACTTGCTATAAAAGAGAGCCTTTAGTTGGAACGAGGAAAATAAAAAGGAGTTTTAGAATTTAAAATATGCAATATGCATCACTCCAGGTCATGCCATATCTAACATTAGTAATACTCCTTTCTTGGAAAGTGATGCCTTAGACAAAGGAATTGGGGTTGTGTCGTTGCAAGAGGGATGCATGATATCTTCATTATTAAGAAATAAAGTGATAGAAACTTTATAAAATCCACCTATGAGAGGAAAACATTTTCTAGTATTCATATAGCTGATATGTAGCATTGTTGCTTGATGGGGTGTCATTATCTAGATTAAATAAAACCATTTTATCTTGAAATATTTCTTGGAATAGAAGCTCCTCCATAGAATAACAAAATAAGGTCGCCAAAATATTCGATTATTTCTATGTGATTATATAACAACAAAGTAAGGAAAATGCAATGGTTTATTCTCTCCCTAGGAACCATGATAAGAAAGGGTTAGTATATGCCTTATCTTTCTTAATGTCTAATTAGATATAAGGGGTAGGTAAATAATGATTTGAATATTCCAATATCATAAACATGATCCACTAGTGACAAGCTGAACCATAAGTAAACCTAGCTTTCACATGGAATGTAGATGACCTCTATTGTAAAGGCCATAATGTTTTCGTTTAAGATTCCTCATTCCAATTCAAAGTGTTATATGAATTACACTCCTTTGCCACACAAGCTCATTGTAGTTAAAAAGAAAATGATTGATTTGAGATTTCATTCTTTTGGGATGGTATGAAAAAGGACATTCACATATTTGTGGTAGAATGTGATACCTACCAATGACACACATTTGAAATAGTAGAACCTCTAGGAGTCCTACAACCCTTACACACTACTACAATTATGTGGGATGACATTTCTATGGATTTCATTGTGGGTTTACCAAAATCAGGGAAAACATTATTGATAATGGTCCTACATTAACCTTACAACCCTTACCTATTTTTGCAACCTTGTGGGTGACAATTATATGGATTTCATTATGGGGTTTCCAAAATAGGCAACAAATTAGGGAAAATGGTAATCACTTTTCACCTTTCCAAATACCTTCAATTTTATTCTTTACAATATTCATTCAAGCCCTCACTAGTATAAGAAGTCCTCATGGAAAATATTTAAAGCTACATAACATGACTAAATTCATAATAATTGATCATGATACCACCATCACTTGCAATTTTTGGTAGGTTGTTTCAACTTCAACATACCCAATTAAATTTTATTACGACATATCACCCTTAAACTAATGGTTGGTTGGAAGCCATCAATATACCTTTGGAATCTTATTTACATTCTCTTGCTTCAAAATGGCAAGCCCAATAGGTTGATTGGTTAACACAAGTAGAATGGTGGTATAATGTTATCGATAATGGTGCTACTAAAATAACACTCATTGACATAGTTTATGAAAATTTATTGCTATCATTGATCTCATATTTTCTAGAAATAACTAAGGTTTAGGAGGTGGACAACAAGCTCGCACCTCATGTGGACATTCCTTAGGCCCTGAGAGATAATTTAGTGTTAATCCAAAATAACATGAAGTAACATGCTAATCATTATTACTCTAATAAAACATGTGGACATTCTTTATAACCTAAAAAATATTTTGGTTTTATCTCAAAAATATAAAATAATAAACTAATCATGGTGAAAAGAATCAAATATTAATACATTTCCAAACATATAAAAACACCACATTATAAACACCACATTATAAGAGAAAAGCCATCCAATTTTAATTTCTAAGTTAATATGAATCTTATATTAAACTCAAACATAAAATATAATCCTATATAAATTATTTATACCTAATCATTTTAAACTTTACCCAAATTTTCTTGTAACCCAATTTTTGACTGATTCCAATTACACAATTCAAATCATCTTCAAAATTCGATTAGATTAGGAAGATGAAGATTCCATTTAATATGAATCCTTGTACATCTCACTGTATGAAAAAATAAATAATAATATTCTAGAATATATGACTTTGGATTTATTCACCAATTATCATATTTAATTATGAAATTTTGGACATGACCATGATTCCATTCAACTTTAAAAAATTCCATGCTTACATTGCAATGAAAATCTCGAGATGACAATGGTTCCATTGAATTTGAAATAAAGGCATGGCTTTAGTGAGTTTATACATGAGATTCCATATATGTATAATGACGAGAGGAGTTGAGAAAAAGTGGTTAATACCTTTCATAATGAAATGAACCGACAACGATGTATTCCTTCACGTTGACTCTAGAATTATAAAATTCATGTAATACAGAATTATAAAATTCATATAAGGAGTATTACTAGCATAAATAATTTATTTTAAATGTGGATTTATTATAAGAGTATTATAATATGGATTTATTAAGAGAGTATTACTGGCATAAATTAATTTTAAATATGGATTTATTATGAAAGTATTATTGGCATAAATTTATTTTAAATATGGATGGATTATAAGTGGATAAGATTTAATTTTTCAATTTTTTGAATCAATATTATTTAAATATTTTATATATTTTTGTGCTTTATATAACAAAATTTTAATTTTGATGAAAGATAGACAATATTACACATCGCATTATAGAATAAATCTTTAGACCCAATTAAAAAAATGAATAGTGAACTCTCTCACCTCTCATTTTGTCCTCAAATTGACTTTAATTGTTTAAAAGGTCTATTTTACAGTCGAATATAAAGAAAACTTGTAATTTTTTAAGTTTAATTTTAAAATTTTTCTTAAATTATTTTGTGACATGATGACTACGAACCGGAGAGATATAGCGAGAGAGTCCTAGGGTTACACATGTTAAAATTAAAGTACTAGACGAGATTGCCCTGGCTTATTTCAACTCATACACGAAAATGAGTTATAATTACATATATGTTTCAATCTTATATTGCGAATGGAGTAAATATAAAGGTAGATGCATTACAATTTGAAGATAAAAAAATAAATTTCTGAAGTCCAAAGCGTGCAGATTTTGCCCCAATCACTTTGAGTAATTGATTATATGTTATATTCTTGGTTTTTAAAAAGGTTTCATGATAAAATTATTGATATATTAAATGTTTTATTTAAAAAATATAAAGGTAGATGCATTACAATTTGAAGATAAAAAAATAAATTTCTGAAGTCCAAAGCGGGCAGATTTTGCCCCAATCACTTTGAGTAATTGATTATATGTTATATTCTTGGTTTTTAAAAAGGTTTCATGATAAAATTATTGATATATTAAATGGTTTATTTAAAAAATATAAAGGTAGATGCATTACAATTTGAAGAAAAAAATAAATTTCTGAAGTCCAAAGCGTGCAGATTTTGCCCCAATCACTTTGAGTAATTGATTATATGTTATATTCTTGGTTTTTAAAAAGGTTTCATGATAAAATTATTGATATATTAAATGGTTTATTTAAAAAATATAAAATATTTATAAATAAAATATAAATAAAAGGGAGATGTCAGATAAGTAAATTTTATAATTGTTTTTTATTTGAAAAATTATTAAGAATTTATTATATATATTTTAATTAATTATTAAATATATTTTAATAAAAATTAAATTTGTTTTTTATTATTTATATAGTATGAGTGAGTCTAATGATTAAGAGTATGTGTTTCCTCCTAAGACGTCAAAAATTCAAAACACTAGGTTCTTTGTCCCACAAACAAGGGGGTCTCATACACCAATTTGGTATCTGGTTTGGCTGTTACCTTAAAAATAGATATTATTATTATTTATAATTATTTTTACATATTTGTATATTAGTATTTGATTATGTTTTTAGAGTGAATTATATATTTAGATGTTATAGTCTAACTTATAAACAAAATAGTTTTTTTTTTTTTTATAGTAATTTGGCTATACAATTTTAAGTAAGAACTTGATTTGTTGTTGTTTAAAATACATTTTTGAATGGATAAACATATTAAACCATCTAAAAAATCTCCAATTAAACAACTGAAATTCATTTTTTTTGAATTAAACTTATTTACAATAGTTTTTGCATTCATTAATATTGTACTATTTTTTTGTTTTCCTTAAATGTTACCTATTTACTCCTCATCAAACATAAAATTAATCATATTTTTCAAGTGGAATTGTATAATTTTCCCCTAGTAAATTAAAATTTTACATTTTTTTATTTTAAATATTTTTTATTATTTTAATTTAAATTAAAGTAAATAAACGTTTATTTCAAATATTTTTTCGCATATTTATATTATTTTAGATTAAATTAAATAAGATACTTGGTTGGGTTAGGTTTTTTAATTTGTTAAATATTTATTTTATTAGCTTTTGGATTAATCTTGAAAACAAAATTAAAGTAAGAGGATTCCATTTGATATTATTTATTTTCATTCCATTATATAAGAAGATAAATAATACTACTGCAACCACATTAAAAATATTAATATGGTTGATGTAGTGAAAGGCTTCATTTGTATAAATATATAACAAAAAAAACTATTGCAACAAATACTATTATTAATTTTGATTTTACTTATCCCTCAAGAATGCCACATCTTGATAAAAAACAGAAATGTTGAAGAGTTTCTATTCTTCAAAACCAAGATATAAGGCACGTTTTCTAAAATTAGGTATGCTTTGAAAATCCTTATGAAATTGGTCGGGGGAGCCATACAACACGAATCTTGCTCTGGGTTAAGACATCAAAATTTTTAAATTTATTAAAAGTTAATGCAACATAAAAAATTCTCTAACACATTAAACATATACTGAACATATTCTCTTGAAAATCAATCTAAACTGTCGATTAAAAAATATAAATGAAAATCAATACATCTTTATAACTTAAATTGGAAAAAAAAAATCTTTTAGCTAAGTATTCTAAAACTTATAGCTTGTGCTTGATTATCAATCATAAAATTTAATTATGAAAATCTCAACATGACCGTGATTCCATTTAACTTTTAAAAAAAGTGATGCCCGCAAATTACATTGTAGGATGATACTGATTCCTTTGGATATGAAATAAAGGAAAGGTTTGAGTGGGCTTATGCATGAGATTCCATACATGATTCCATTTAACTTAAAAAAAAAGTGATGCCCGTAAATTACATTGCAATGAAAGTCTAGGGATGATACTGATTCCTTTGGATATGAAATAAAGGAAAGGTTTGAGTGGGCTTATGCATGAGATTCCATACATGTATTTTATTATTATGATAATGAACCTATAGCCCCTATATTGGGGGTGAGAAAATGTGGTTTATCCGTTGGATGAAATGAATGGACAAAAATCTGTTCCTTCACGTGGACACTAATTATAAAATCCAGGTAATGAGAATAACGAGCCGAATCATCTTCGTGGAATCTTAGTTGGTCACGTCATACAACTTGTGTTGATTATAGATTTGAAAAAAAAACTTAATATGAATAAATGGTAATAATTATATATAGTAGAGTAAGAATATATATATAGACGTGGAGTATGTTTTAAAATTGTTTTTGTTTGATTAAGAGTTTGTTTTTCTCTGATTTAAGGAAATAGGTTAATGGTCCAAGATTTAGAAGTAATTGGTAAGAGTGAAAGTCTTCTTCTTTATGGTTTATTAATAGGTTATTCCAAGTGGTGTGGTTTTCTTTGATTAACAATGTAGTTTACACCATTTTCCTTGATTAACAGTGATGAGTCAGTGCGGGTTATTCTAGGTGGTGTGGTTTTCCTTATTAAGGGTGATGAGTGAGCGTGGGTTAGTCCAGGTGGTGTGGTTTTCCTTGGTTAACGATGATGAGTCACCATGCATTCGCAGTTAGGAGTAAGAGATGGTTATCCTCAGTGTTGGTTTGACAACTGAGTTATGATAGGTTTTCCCACCTATGTAAAAAAAAAAATATACATATAACACATATTCCATGAATCTAGAATTCAAAATAACCAAAAATCTCAATTCTAATAGTTGTAATAAAAAAATTCCAAATTTAATGAAATATATATATTAAAATAAAATAAAATTTAATAATAGATTTATTATTATTTTATGATTTTAATTTAGAGTAAAATTGTCGATTATCTTATCTAGATAAATTCATCCACTCAAGTTTACACATTTCAATGTAAAATCTCGAACTTTTTTAATAGATTTTTTACATATAAACTTTAAATTCTAATACCATAATTTACCAAAACTATGTTACTAAAACACTACCTAACAACTATAATTCTTTCATTCCAAAAAAATTTATCCTAATATATCATTTTTAATATTGATTAATAAATTCTAAATTACATATTTTATCTCTCAACTATTTTTTATTATTATTACTATTCAACCCTTGTGATTATCTCATGTCCACATAAGTGCTCTTGATTCTCTCACATATTCAACAATCACCTCTTTCAACCCCATAATTCCTTGTTAGAGATAATGACAAAAAAAATTCGAAGAGAAATAAATGATAACGCAATCATGCCATATGTAAAACCTACTAACATCATGGACTTAATTAAAATGTATAATTTCATGGAATGATTTGTTACACTATAAAAAAAAATACGGTAAATAATGAAAATAAACGAGGTTAATCACATTAAGATGAGTAAAATCTTTTCTTCATTATCTCTCTGTCAAAATAATTTTCATGTTAAGTTTGTGGGCAAAGAGTGAGCAATTAGCACAAGGGTTTTCAGGTGCCATTCTGCACAAGGGTTTTCGGTGACAATCAGCACACGGGTTCACGAATTGAGTGACTGAGTGGAGGATTTGACGGTCTGAGTAAACCAATGGATGCACGGCAGGGGAGGGGAGAGATCCCCTCCTTTAGCAAGGTTACAGCTGGAAATTCTGGAAATAGCAGTGGGAATGTGGGAGCTCCGGAAAAAACACAGGGCATACCGGTAATGGGAAATCAATGGCAGGCACGGCTGGTGAAAAAATGCCTTCCCCAAGCCCAGAAAAAACCCAGGTATGTCATCCCAAATAATACGTTGGAAGATTATCGGTGCTACATGAGGGATCATGCGTTAATATGTAAGTTTATAGGATACTGGCCATCTGAAAGGGACCTCACGAGATGGCTCCAACAGCGATGGAAGCCCAGGGGACATATTGATCTCAAATTGGGAGCTAAGGGATTTTTTACCGTCATTTTTACAAATTTACAGGACAAGGAAAGGGTCTTTGAGGAAGGCCCATACTTTATGAATAATGCTGGGTTGTTTATACGCTACTGGGAGGATCGATATAATCCTAATGATGAGAAAATCATGGCAGCCCCACTATGGGTTCGCCTATTTGGGCTACCAGATGAATTTTGGAATCCGGAAATATTGGAAGGAATTGGCAATTCAATTGGTACTTTTGTGAAGGTGGCCGAATCCACGAAAAGGGGCAAATATAATTCTTATGCCCGAATTTGTGTATATATGAATATCTCAGCCCCACTGCCAGAATCTATTGAGCTTGAATATCAGGATGAAATATGGCAGCAACCTATTGATTACGAGCATATACCGTTTCGCTGTCGGCGCTGTCATGTATATGGTCATCTGGCAAGGGATTGTCCACAAGTAAATGCGGGAGCAGGTGACCGGGAATCGAAGGAGGTTAGTCGAACACGAGAAGGGAGGGAAGGAGCAGAACAAGAATTCCAAGAGGTCCAGCGGAAAAGGAAACAACATCTTGGGGATCATGTCAAGCAAACCAAGGTAGGGAACCCATCAATTGAGAGTAAAAATAGGTTTAATATCCTCAACGAGCCAGAAGAGCAGAGAGAAAACAGAAAACAGGATAATGAATGTAATGAGCCCTCTTCAATGGAACCGGAAGAACAGATCAGCGTGGTCGCCCCCATGGAAATTATAAAGGATGGTAAGAGGAAAAGCAGAAGCCCAAGCAGAGAGCCGGAAGGAGAGGTAGGAGTACGAGAGGATGTAATTATTGATCAATCAAAGAAAGGTAAGGAGATTGTTAAAGAAGTCGGAACGGAGGAAGAAACCATACTGAAGAAGTTACTCACTGATTGGAAAAAACTGGATGAACGGTTTATCCCAGAAAAGGAGAAGCAGTTATACAAGGAGATCTTTCAGCGCTATAAAGAGAAGAGGGCAGGTGGCATAGATATTCAGGACTCACAAACTCTCGAAGGAGACAGTCCAGGTAAAAGCGGTAGGAAAAAAGGTAGAAGAACGCTAAATGAATCAATCCAAGCCATGGGTGAGACTCTTGTAAACTCAGGACGAGTGATACCTCTGTCAGAGGTATTTTTACCAACTCCTAAAAAGTTATAAATGATTGTTCTAAGTTGGAATATTAGGGGTCTAAATAGTCTAGGGAAACAGAGATATTTGAAGGAAAGAATACAAAAAGGTAAGCCAAGTATTATAGTAATACAGGAAACGAAAATGGAAAGTCAAGTGTTGACAGATACTATACGGAAGATGAAAATAGGTTATGAGGTTATGGCCTTAGATGCAATTGCAACAGCAGGAGGTTTGGCTATTTTGTGGAACCCGGAAGAGGTCATTTTTGAACACTGGTATACTCTGCCCAGAATGCTCTCAGGTTTGTTTAGATTAGTAGGGATGGGGGAACGGATTTTGTTCACTGGAGTGTATGGGCCTCATAATTATAGAGACCGGCGAGATTTTTTGAAGAACTTTCATATAATGAGAAGTTTAATTCCCAACATCCCGTGGATAATAGGTGGGGATTTTAATATGATTAGGACTCTAGGCGAAAAGAGAGGGGGACTAAGGAGAGAGGATGTGTTTATGGAGGAATTCAATGATATGATTAGGGATCTCCGGTTAGTGGATATACATACAACGAATGGGATCCATACCTGGAACAATCGACGAGGAGGACAAAACCAAATTGCATCCAGATTAGATAGATTTTTGGTATCGGAGCTAATTCTAAACAGTGATGTGTTTATTGAAGCGCAAATCCTACCTAGCTTGGGGTCTGATCATTGGCCCATACGGTTGGAGATTGACATAAAGCAGGTAAAAGGGAAAAAACCTTTTCGCTTTGAATCTTTCTGGCTGAGAGACCCGAAGTTTATCAGGAACTTGGAGGAGTGGTGGAAACAATGTAACATTATTGGCAAAGGAAAAATGCATACTATACAATTGAAGCTCAAGACAATTAAACAAAAAATTAAAGATTGGAATAGAAAAGAATTTGGTAATATTATGGAGGCAAAGCAGAAATTAGAAGGAGAAATGGAGGACATCCAACAAAAGATAATCTTGGAGGGTAGAGATGAAGAAAAGAGTAGAGAGGAAGGACGAATTCTCAGTCTGCTAGAGGAGAGAAGAAAACAAGAGGAGATTTTGTGGAGACAAAAATCAAGGGTACGCTGGTTAAGGGAAGGTGAACGAAATACAAAATTCTTCCATCAAGCAATGATTCAACACCGCCAGAAGAATAGGATTTTTTCACTTAAGAATGCAGAAGGAGAAAGAGTGATAGAACAGAAGGATATTGAAAAGACCTTAGTTGACTATTTTAAAGGAATTTTAACGGAAGATCAACATGATAGAGGGGAGGCTATTAATAATATCTGTAGGGAGATACCGAGATTGGTAACCGAGGATCAAAATAAGGCATTAATGCGGGTAGTAACTATGGAAGAATTAGAAGAAGTGGTGATGAATATGAGTAAGAACAAGGCTCCAGGTCCGGATGGTTATACAGTTGAATTTTTTCAGGCTAGCTGGCATTTTATAGGCAAAGAGGTATTGGAGGCGGTCGAAGAATCAAGAATGAGACAGCGTATATGGCCGGGCATCAACTCCACTTTTTTGACCCTGATACCCAAAAGCAATACCTCGGATGAACCACAGGGCCTTAGGCCCATCGCGCTATGCAATGTCATCTATAAGATTATCTCTACCATGATTGTGAAAAGGCTGAAACATATTTTACCCAATTTAATATCGCCTGAGCAGACTGGTTTTGTGGAAGGACGTCAAAACTCAGACCTATCCGATCAGCCATTTAGATCTCTCAGATCCACCAGATCTAAGTAGTTGTGTGGGGTTCCTATACCGGGGTGTGATTTTCGCAGGACTTTTGGCAGCATTGACATTTTGGGGATTCGGCTACTGCAATATTCCTAAGCAAGGAGTAAAACTTCGTTAGGAGTTTTCAGGACGACGAGCTGAGCAAGGTGGTACCATTCAATTGTTAGTGAAAAAAAAATTCGAGCGGTCCCAAATTTCAAGTACATAGGATCGGTGCATGGTAGAAACTAGAGCTCAAACTATGGCCAATGAGAAGATCGAAAAACTGGAACAATCCTTGCAAGCCATCCAATCTCAGCTTGACAGACTAACTGACACTTTCTAAAGGCAAGGAGGAAGCCCACGAGGAGGCGTATATTGGCAATGGACATAGTGAGGTGAGTCTAGCTACTCTCTTCACCTCTGGGGCACCCACCAACAATCCCGTCCGCGACCTCCCAAGCTGGATATGCATAGATTTGATGGTACTCACCCAGCCGCATGGATAGCACAAATGGAGCAGTATTTCAATCTGTATAACATCTTAGGTAATGAGACTCAGCTTATGGTGGGGAGCATGTACTTGGACAATGTAAGATGGCAATGGTGGGAATGGCATCAATGTTGCAATGGAAGTTTTCTGATTTGGGCCACCTTCAAAAAAGCTCTTATAGAGTGCTTTGACCAGGAATCTTCTTTTTTGGGTCGTCTCACTAAGCTCCGACAGACTGTCACAGTGGATGAATATGTTACAGCCTTTGAAGCCTTAGATTTGCGCACTAGGGATCTCTCAAATGCATTCTACATGGAATGTTTTATCAGCGGTCTTAAAGAGGCCATACAAGCCAACGTCCGACTACACCACCCTCCCACATGGTTGGAGGCTTGCAAGGTAGCTCGTAACGTGGAACGTGCGTTAGCAGCCCAATCCATTCGCCCAAATTTCACCGCCAAGGGTCGCCCCCCACAGGCTCACAGCATGACCCAAACACTTAAGGTTCAAAAGGTGTCACCTGCAGAAATGGCTGAAAGAAGAAAACAGGGATTATGTTACTACTGTGATGAAAAATACTCCCCAGGTCATAAATGCAAGGAGCCTATTTTTTTTCAAATTGATGCCACTGATTAAAGCTCATCGGAGGAAGCCCCACCACTTGAGGAACCGGAGGAGGTAGAAGAAGAAAACCAGAAGGACAATGTCCCTGACGAACCAGTTATTCCGTTGCATGCTTTGGCAGGTATTTCTTCACCTCAAACTCTCAAAATCAGAGGTTTTATTAAACATCGCCCAGTAGTAGTCTTGATTGATAGTGGAAGTACACATAATTTCATCCACCAAAAAGTCGCAGAAGTAGGCATTGTTTTGTACGAGCAGTTTCTAACTTCCAAGTCCAAATTGCGGATGGGGGAACAATGAAATGTGAAGGCCGCTGTGAA
Organism: Pinus tabuliformis; assembly: GCA_031772625.1. Taxonomy (NCBI): domain Eukaryota; kingdom Viridiplantae; phylum Streptophyta; class Pinopsida; order Pinales; family Pinaceae; genus Pinus; species Pinus tabuliformis. Next base: position 355,086,362 of record CM062819.1, on the reverse strand, counting down.
AATGTCAAACTTCAAATGGGGGATTATCAGTTGAAGACCCACATGTTTGCCATACACATGGGAGGGTGCGACATTGTCCTCGGTGCTGAATGGCTTCACACTCTTGGGCCAATCACAATGGATTTTCAGGAGTTATATATGAGCTTTAAGAAGAACAACTCCATATATACCCTTCGTGGATCTAGGCAGGAGATCCCTCTATCATCAGCTCACATAGGATGGAAAAATTGCTAAAAAAGGGCCATCATGGAATTATCGTTCAATTTAATGCCATCGAGGCCATCGAACCCAATTCTCTGCCGATTCATCCTGAGATGCAACAGATTTTAAATAACCATCTGCCAGTCTTTGACAAGCCTCATGAGCTTCCACCCTCGCGAGGGGAACATGATCATAGCATCACCGTGGTTCCAGGGGCCCAACCACCAAATGTGCACCCATACAGATATCCATTCACCCAAAATAATGAAATAGAAAAAATAATCAAGGAACTTTTGGAAGCAGGTGTCATTCGTCCCAACATTAGTCCTTATTCATCACCGGTGGTCATGGCACTCAAGAAAGATGGGGAATGGCAGATGTTTCCTGACTTCAGGGCCCCAATAAGTTGACAGTCAAAGATAAATTTTCCATCCCGGTTGTTGATGATTTGTTGGATGAACTTAATGGGGCTCAATTCTTCACTAAGTTGGATCTCCGCTCAGGATACCACCAAATTCGCATGAAGGAAGTTGACATTCCAAAGACTGCTTTCAGAACTCATGAAGGCCATTATGAGTTCCTGGTCATGCCATTCGGTCTTTGTAATGCCCCATCTACTTTTCAAGGCCTTATGAACCACCTTCTTAAACCATATCTCAGGAAATTTGTCCTTGTATTCTTTGATGACATCCTCATATATAGTTGCACTTCGGCTGCACATCTTTAGCATGTAAATCTACTCTTGAAACTGCTCCGCAAGCATAAATTATTGTTAAGATGTCCAAATGTTCTTTTGGCATGGAAGAAGTTGACTATTTGGGCCACATTGTGGGGCATGAAGGTGTCAAGGTGGACCCCAAAAATATCCAGGCAATGCAAGATTGGCCTCAACCTAAGACTTTGAAGAGCTTGAGAGGATTTTTGGGTCTCACAGGCTATTCTTGCAAATTTGTCCGCAATTATGGCCTCATTGCGAAGCCCCTCACTCAACTCCTCAAGAAAAATTCATTCTTCTGGAATGATGATGCACAACAGGCATTTACAGCTCTAAAAAATGCCATGTGTTCCACTCCAGTCTTAGCACTACCTGATTTCACCAAATCTTTTGTCATTGAATGTGATGCTTCGGGTACAGGTATTAGGGCAGTCTTAATGCAAGAAGGTCGACCCTTGGCCTTCACAAGCCAACAACTAAGTGGGAGGAATTTGGGACAATCTACCTATGAGAAGGAAATGATGGCCATCTTACATGCAGTAGATACCTGGCGACCTTACTTACTGGGGTGATGTTTCCAAATCCGCACAGACCATCATAGTCTTAAATATTTTTTGGAGCAACGCCTATCCTCCCCACAACAAAATAAATGGCTCACCAAAATGTTGGGATATGACTATGAGATCATTTACAAGGGCGCGAAAATAGTGTAGCAGATGCATTACCTCGCCAATTTAAGGAGGAAAGTACCCTGCTCACAATTTCCCTTCCCTTTCTAGAATGGATTGAAGAGGCTCGCAGGGAATGGTTTTCACATCCCGTGCTCTCCCAACTCATTACTCAATTGCAGGTGGATCCAAATTCCACCAAGGGCTACTCGTGGCAAGATGAGATTCTTTGCTACAAGGACAGAGTCGTAATATCACCAACATCCACCCTCAAAAGCCGCATTTTGGCAGAATTTCACTCATCCCCCACTGCAGGACATTCAGGCTTTCAGAAGACATATCCTCGCACTAAAAGATCATTTTTTTGGACACGCATGAAAAAGGACATCCTTACTTTTGTAGCGGAATGCGATGTCTGTCAATGCCACAAAGGGGAGACAGTCAAAGCACCAGGCACATTAAAACCGTTGCCCATCCCGGCATCTATATGGACAGAGGTTTCTATGGATTTCATTACAGGTCTTCGAAAGTCGGGAAACAAGTCAGTCATCATGGTGGTTGTGGACCGACTTTCTAAGTATGCTCATTTCTGTGCCCTACCCCACCCATTTACACCGACTTTGGTCACTCAATCTTTCATGGATCAGATCTTCAAATTGCATGGCATGCCCACTTCTATTGTGTCTGATCGTGACACGATCTTCACTAGTAAATTTTGGTAGGAACTCTTCAGGCTACAAGGCACCCAACTAAAACTCAGTACTTCCTATCATGCACAAATGGATGGTCAAACTGAGGCAATCAACAAATGTCTGGAAACCTACCTTAGGTGTTTCACTTCAAAAAAGCAACATCTATGGGTACAATGGTTGCCTCTAGCTGAATGGTGGTATAACACCAACTATCATGCCACCACCAAAGTGACTCCTTAGGAACCAGTTTATGGTCAACTCCCTCCTTCCCCTACTTATTATATCAAGGGGTGCTCCAAAGTACAAGCAGTGGATCAACTCCTAGAAAACCACACAACCATGCTCGCCCATCTTAGAGAGAATCTTCATCAAGCTCAAAACCGCATGAAGCAACAGGTAGATCAGCATTGCTAAGAGCGCTAATTTCAAGAAGGGGATCAGGTATTTTTGAGGTTGCAACCATATAAGCAAACTTCACTCAAAGACAAGGATTGTCATAAACTATCTCCAAAATTCTACGGACCATATCAAGTACTTCAGTGCATTAGAGAAGTGGCCTACAAGCTAGCTTTGCCACCCACTGCAAAAATCCATCCAGTTTTCCATGTCTCATGCCTCAAGAAAGTGATTGGGAACAATTGCAGAATTCAAACCAGTCTACCTGAATTGGATGAAGAAGGGTCAATCTGGCTCCAACCTGAATAGGTCTTAGACACACTAGAATGGCACCTACGTGGCTGCATGATCAAGGAAGTCCTCGTCAAGTGGAAAGGCACCTCTCCAGAAGATGCAACCTGGGAACCAACCACTATTCTTCAGCAGTTTCCGCAGCTTCAGCCTTGAGGACAAGGCTATTCTTAAGGGGGAGGGCATGTTAGGGTCCGACCCTAACCCCCTTATTCATGTAGTAGGATCGAGTCATAGTTATAGTTAAGTAAGGAGTCAATAAAGCCCGTATTAATAATTGTAAGTGGTTAATCCGCAATTAATGATGGGACCACCGTTAGTTGCAAATGGGTCATGGTATTAGGTAGATGGTATTAATAAGAACCATGGTATTGATCCATGGTATTGAATGTATGAGTCATATATAAAGGATAGAGACTCCCTGCGAGGAGCATCGTGTCTTATTTTGTAATTGAGCTCTGCTCTATTGGAGGTTGCCCCCTCGAAGAGGCAAGTGAACATTGCTTTCTGAATAATAAAATACTTGTTGTTGTTTCTCACTATTCTAAGTTATGGGTATATTTCTTCGCATATTCTGTATTCCGGTATCGTCTTGCAGGTTAAGAGCATAACACAGTTAACTAGCTTAGTCAAGCCATGGTTAAGCCAACCAAATGTTATTGGAAGGAAACTAAACATGTGTTCAAATACTGTAGAGGCACCACTCAGTTTGTTATTTGTTACAGAAGGATAGAGGGAGTGAAGCTTCAAGGCTTCACAGATGCAGATTGGGCAGGGAGTCAATTTGACAAGAATAGCACATCAGGGGGAATCTTGAGTATTGGGTCAGCAACATTTTCTTGGTATAGCAAGAAGAAGAGATCAGTTGCACTTAGTTTAACAGAAGCAGAGTACATGGTTTCTAGTCAAGAAACTTATGAGGCTATCTAGATGAGGAAGATCCTTTTTGGGTTATTTGGTCAGTAGATGGATCCTACAATGATTTACTTTGATAATCATAGTTGTATCAAACTATTTGATAATCTATTTTTTCATGATTAGTCCAAGCATATTGACATCCAATATCGCCATCTACAAGATTATGTGCAGAGGAGAATCATGTTGTTGGAGTATATTCCTATAGAGGAGAAGGATTCATATATTTTGACAAAGGCATTATTAAGGTGAAAATTTAAGTTTCATAGAGGCAGGATTGGGTTAGCAGATAATCATTTTCTTATTGAGAGGGAGTGTTGAAAATGAAACAAGAAAATCCTAATTTAATTTGTTCTTGAATCAAATTAGGAATTAAATTGTAATTCCACATCTCATAACAACTTGTAATAGTTAAATAAGTTAATTTAACTTAGTTAGCTCAGTTAATTCGAGTTGTGGGTTTAATTAGATTCATGTAGAGTGTCTCCTACAATTAGGAGGACTAGTTGAGTTTATTTTGAGTTGTAACTATTTAATTCACTCTAACTGAGTTAAATTTAGTTAAACTAGTTCCAACTGATGGAGGAATTAGTGAGAGATCAGAACAGTGGGGTGTAACCAACTGCAGTGAGGTGTAACTTATTGTAGTGGGGCGTTACTTACTATAGTTGGGTGTAACTTAAGGTAGTGGGGTGTAACCTACTGTAGTGGGGTGTGACTTATTGTAGTGGGGTTTAACCTAGAGTACTAGGGTGTAACCTACACTAATCAGTAAACTAAATATTAACTCATAATTAACTCATGCATGTCATATGAGAGAAAGACTCAGTTCAGATTGGAGTTTAGGGAGAGTGTACTATCAGTTGTATAATTATCAGAATTGTATAGGTGGTGCATGAAATTAGAGGAAGGCCTATGGCGATTGTGGAATTAATAATTGTGGGATTTCCCAATTAAATATGGGTTGATTAATAAGAGCTTGCTATGCAGCAGAATTGGCTAAGTATTGACTTGAGCTTCTCTCGGAAGTAGTGAGATAGATAGAGATAGTGCAAAGGTTGCTTGGGCTTGAGAAAAACACTATAATCTTCTCATATTTTATGATTATTGCGATATAAAGATAGCAAGGATTTTTATCTATGGCTTTCCCAGAAAATCATTGTGTTGTGTGTGATTGAATTCTTTCTCTTATAAGCTTCATGATTTCTTTGATGATGAGTAGGGTAGATTCAAGTCAATTATTTTAGCGTATTACAATCTCAAGTTTGAATTTACAAGGAATTTCTACAAGATCTAGATTGATATTACTTTTAACAAAGACATCAACTTTAAAATTAATAAAAAAATATATTGTTATCATTTTCAATGGGATTTAAATTCCTTTGCAATGACATTTTTTTCCTATTTATTTACATAGATGGAAATATTTCACCAAAAAATTGCTTATGACTATTTACAAGGATGGAAATATTTCACCAAAAACATTACTTATGTATTTGACACAACTTATAAACTTATACTCATGCGGCCCATGAATTTTATAGGGTATGTTAGGTGTGTAGGTAGTTCCTTGACATAGACATAAACATATTCTTCTTGCAAGAAATAAACACATGAAATTACATAATTTAGCTAGTTATACACACACTTAAAATTAAGAAAAGTGTAAAAGTCTCTTTTTTTTGTTTACTATTTGTGAGAGTTCGATAAAACAGGGTATTTATACATAGAAACAATACCTTGAAATACCACTTACATAACGAAATAATGATCATCATTCCATTGTTTTTATATCATTAAAACCCTTGAAGATAGAAACAATCCATAACCCTAACTAACATGGTCACTTAAGGGAATATGTTAATGTGAAATAAAAATTTGTAGATACCACAATCAATCTTCAACAATTGACACTCCATGCTTTTTATATTAAGATCATGGATCAATTAGGTACTAAGCAATAGATCAATAAGCTATTAGTATTACCAAGAATATGGTCTATTAGAACATTTTGTTTCTATAACATATCATGACAATTGAATTACATATTGACAAATGCATATTGATGAAATCCAATTTTACGTAAAGACAAAATAGAACAAGTTGATTTTAACTAACTCTTAATTTACTAAATTTTCTAAAATCCCCAATTAAGAACAACTTTGAATGTTATTGAAGTATTTATAAATGTGACACTTAATTTACTAAATTTTCTAAAATCCCCAATTAAGAACAACTTTGAATGGTATTGAAGTATTTATAAATGTGACACAATAAGAGAAGGAAGGATACATTAGATCCTTAGCCCTTTAATGAAAACTTTTTAAACTGAAAACAAGGATTGAAATTTGGAAATATTTTATTTTTTAAGATACTTTGTGAAAATTTATGCGACTTGATCATATGTAGGAAAAAAGAGCACTTCAAAAATTTGATCGTGAATAAAATTTTTGGTTAAGAACATTTCTAGGTTAATGTGTTTTCTATCGTTATCTTGAACTAGATATTCAGAATGTTTGATAGTGTTAATGTGTTTTCTATCGTTATCTTGAAGTAGATATTCAGAATGTTTGATAGTGTTGTATTTTTTTTTTGGTAAGATCAAAGGATTTATACAATATTACCGGGAGAAGAAACTGGAGTGCAATATTGATTGACTGATATATTATACCACTAGGGAGGCAATACTGATGGTACATAAGTAAACATTTTCTCCTTATGCGTTACCATCACTCTATGGCTTCAAGTTGAAATACATAGTTTGTGGGATTTGTTTTAAGTTGTATTTTCTAATAGAGTGTGACAATAAAGTACATTGGAATTTGTTTTAAGTTGTATTTTCTAATAGAGTTTGTGGAAATAAATTCCATAAAACCTTTTTGTTTGCGGGAAGCAGAGGAAAAGAATATTCTAATGGTCTTACAATCTTCCTAGAGGGATATTAAATGCATTTTTATTGCAGGTTGGACATCGATGTTAATGTAAGAAAACGTTTAAAGCTTTTTGCATCGTTTTCATAGATTGGTTGCTCATTTGAAGAGGATATAGAGACGTAGCTTAGGAATTCCAAACTCCGTAATTAGATTGTCCTTGTCATCTTTTTTATTTATGTTTATTGTGTAAGTAGATATTTTCAATTTCTCAACTAAACTTTATTGATAAATTTAAAAGAAGTTACAATTTAGATACAAAAGTATTTCGAGTTTTAAATTATTTTATGTTTTGCATCATTTTCATGGATTGGTTGCTCATTTGAAGTGGACTCGAGATGTAACCTACTAAGTGCGAACTCCATAATTAGACTGTTTTTATTTGAAGTGGACTGAGAGATGTAGTCTACTCCATAATTAGATTGTTTTTGTTGTCCTTTTTATTGATGTTTATTTTGTAAGTAGATATTTTAAATTTTTAACTAAATTTTATTGATAAATTTAAAAGAAGTTACAATTTGGATACACAATTATTTCAGGCTTTAAGTTATTTTATGTGTGTGTGTGCGCACGTACGTGCCTGTGAGAACTCTATGCTGAGTATGAAAGGAATTACAAATCTCTTTTATTTGAGAAACACAATAATAAAATATTTTAGTCATAAGAAATTTCCCTTTTTCATGACATTGAAATATTTTACTCAACATGGCCATTCAAATATGTTATTTATGTCTCACTCCATATTTTTTTTCATTTTTTTTCTATTAATATATTTAAAAGTGCACATCCCGTCCATATTAAAAAAAAACTTAACTTGAAAACACTTATCACTAGAATAATATTTTTTTTACTTTACTTTTAATTTGTTAATATAATTATTATTCTATTTTTAAATGTAAACAACATTTTCTCATATGAAACTTTAAAGCACTTTAGGCATAATTTTTATTATTTATAATTTATTATTATTTTTGTCTGTCCAAGAACTTTCATTAGTTCGGCAAAATGATACATCTTATATACCAGTTCATCCTTCATTAATTCGGAAAAATGATACATCTTATAGACCAAATCATCCTTGCTCTCCAGACTTAACTATGACTGGATTTGTTAGGTAGGAGAGCATTACAAAAATAAAGAAGATACTGCCATGTTTCTTATGAGCTTCATAGGTAAAAAACACATAGAAAATCCAAAATGTTAGCAACACCAAAAGAACAACTAGCAGATGAAATTTACAAAGGAGCATTGGTCACTTGAGCAACACCTTGACCTACAAGGTGGCCATGACCTTCATGCATATGGTAATTTATGTGAGCTAGTTGTGCCTCTATTTGATCAAGACGGTCATTAATTACGCGTTGGCTCTGACACACACAAGAGATATGTTTCAGAATTTCACCTTGGCTAAATTGATCATCATTGATATATACTCTAGTTTCGTTGTAGTCCTCATATTGTTGTTCACACATGATGTTCTGATGCGCCACAACATCCAGGAGTTGATCTACAATCGAGACAAGTGAGGGTAGTTTCACTACCCAACCCAGAGGCTCGACATGATTGTGGGTGACCTTTCCCTCCTCATCCACACTCCCATATGCTTCTGCTGCCCTTTCTCCTGCAACACCCCTATGGCTAACACCCCACTGAGAATGACCCATCTGGCAGTCAATATTTACAATGTAGTTGCCATAACAAGTATACAAAGACCCCAGGTTTCCCGAGCCACACCCTATCGACGACTTACCACACTTCAAGTTCTTGGGAGGGTGCTCATTCACCCACGTCACACTATATCCATGGTAAAAAACACCCTGCCAGCAATGGTGTCGATTACCACAGTCTCCCACTATCCAGTCAAAGATATAGGAGGACCTCCCAATTTGGTCACTACAAAACCCTGTAGGGACACTATCCCTCAACGCAACACCCTTACATAAGGGATAACCAACTTTACCATACTCGGAACGTCAGTAATTACTTCCAACCCACCAGATGAGCTCTAAACTGGTGTCTTCCTTCAAGAGGGAGGACTTAGTAGTGATGTTCGTGAAATAGGGCTGCTCAAATCCACTTCTTCCTACACCCAGAACCAGTCTAACGCTCAAAGAAGTGATAACCCAATATAAATGCAGGGCCAAGACCGTGGCGAAAAACAAGACTAGACCAGAAGCAAGAGAAAAACAATAATTGAGACATGGGGAGAAACCTCCACTTACCAGAATTCCTAAACCATTTTGAAAATTATAGCGTTGGCTAATGAGGTTGTTCCGATGGTCCCTACAATTGTCACGTCATGGACTACAGACTAGCTTTGCAAATGGCCCTTGCTCCTCACTCCTAGATCCCACACCATCCTGCAGTTCCACCGAGCAATGAACTCAATGTCCACATAACTCTTACCACTAGACCAATCAATGTCAAGCCACTCAGACCATAAGGAATGCACAGGATTGTGCATTCTTGATCTCACTACAACCATGCTTACCTTATCTCATACCACGATTGTAGAAAATGCTTGAAACACTGACCATTGTTCCTAAATAACGAAATGTATGCTTCTGAAGCATTTCAGCCATCCCTCGCCACCTATCACCACCACCGACAGATACCTGGACTCGAGACATATTATTCATTACACCTCCTAGGATCCAAGTCCCATACCCTCCTTTCACCCACCCCATCTAGGTTATAATTAACTTTTATTATTAATATTTAAATATTTAAATTAATTTATTAATTAATTGATATTAATTTGTATTAAAAATATGATAAATGTTACAATTCTACATAAATGATATATATATATATATAAAATTTATGGGGATATATATATATATATATATATATATATATATATATATATAATTTATGGGGAGATTAAATTTCAGATCGCTTAGATACAAAAGGGCTTGCCAACATGTGTTGTCAATTAACAACACTTTTATAAAATTATTTCAAAATAAACTTTTATTAAAATATTATATATATATATATGTTTGTTTTTTATATTTTTCATATGAAAAGTTAAAATATTTTTCATAATTAATATAAATTATATATAAAATATTTACATTTAAAAAAAATTGTAAAGTTATTTTGCCACATAACATAAAATATATAAAAACTAACTGACAGAACTGAAAAATATCATAGCTTGAGAGAAATAAAGTGGCTGTTAAGTAAAAACTCCCCATTCAACCCTCAAGTCAAACACTTTACCTATAAAAGGATTTAAAAGAGCAGTGGGAAAATAGTTTTATGGAGTGGATGTTCACTTGGAAACCACCGATATGAGATCCTCCTCTCATAAGAGATCACAGGCGGCTGCACCCCAGTAGGAAATGACAGGAGGGGAGAACTCGGAAACCGGAAGTTGGTGGCAGATTCGGTATGCTGTGACATAACATTGATGGTCACAGTAGTTGAAATCAATGTATTGCGTTGAGAAAACGATTGGAGTCTTTGTAGATGCAGAGTCGTTCAGAGTTAGAAATCTAACAAGTTCAATATAATGGTTGGTGGGTGTCGATCGAGAAAGAACACGAAGCCAATGGCCCCGGCCGCCCTCGCGCAGGTCATACCTGAATATCAAACCCTAATTTCAAAAACACTCTCATTAACAAATACCGTCTTTTCAAATACTGCCGATAAAAGCCAAACGTGGCTTAGCATCCTCGGTTTTGTTCCTCGGCATTATTATTTTTAATTTGATTGACGTGTTTCTGATTTTGTTGCTGCTATGCCTTTCGAGAATTGAATCCGGCGCTGAGTGGAGTGACATTGGAGGTACAGTCGGTTTGGAATTATATGCTAAAACCGGAGAAACATAGCGAGACAGTGGTAGGGTTAAACATGCAAAAAACTTAAATACTTTTTAAAACATGATGTGCACATTTATAACATTAATGTATTAGACGAGATATTCCTCGTGATTTTGGAATGATATTAAAAAACGAATATTAATTTCCACAGCTGTTATATGGTCCGCACATTTATGATATTAAAGTATTCGAACAGACTGTCCTTGCTTATTTCCACTCATACAAGAAAATGAATTATAATATGCAGATCTGTTTTAATCTTACATTCTGAATGGAGTAAATACCAAGGCAGGTGCATTATAATTTTTAAGATATATCGGCCATGAGAAGAATCCAAGGTCGATACCTTATAATTTCAGTGAGGATTTCAGAAAGATCAAATTTCTAAAGTCAAAAACGTTTAGATTTTGCCCTATTCACTTTTAAGTATGTGAGATTGAGTATATGTTATTTTATTGTTTTCAACATATAAAAAGTTAAGTTTTGATGATAAAATTATTGATATATTAAGTTACTTATTTAAAAAAATATAAAATATTTATAAAAAAATAATAAATTTCTAATGTATAATATATTTAAATTGAGTGATCATTTATTAACATTATCAATTTAGATCCATCTTAATTTCTGATTTATCAAGTGTTAGAGGGATTAAATCTCTCGAGGTACAAACATTTCCTCAAGTTTTACACTTAAAAAAGAGATTTGCACTTTGAGAGATTTGATGTCTCTCAAGGCTTGATAGATCCAAATTAAGATGGACGTAGGCTGGTATTTTAAATCTATATTGTGTTTATACATCCTAATAATTAGATTGATTTTTAAATAGGGCCGACATTAGATTAGAAATGCTAAATGTTAAGCATTATATTTACATGTGTATGTTTTTATGTGAGATCTACCAGTTGTTTATGTGAGATTTTCCCCATAGAGATCTACTTGTTGTTTATGTGAGATTTGCCCCATACTAGGTTGTTTACATTTACATTTACATTGATCTACCCAATACTAGGTTGTTTAGATTTACATTTATGTTTAGGTTTATGTGAGATCTACCCCATACTGGGTTCCTACTAGGTTGTTTACATTTACGTTTATGTTTATGTGAGATCTACCCCATACTGGGTTGTTTACATTTACATTTATGTTTACATGTTTACGTTTTTGTGTGACATCTACCTCCATATTGGGTTGTTTACATTTATGTTTTTATGTGAGATCTACCCTATACTAAGTTGTAGAGCCCAATAATGTAAAGCCCAATAATTGATTTATCATTATTAATATTATAATTTTTTATAGGATTTTTCCGAAATGTTGTATATCAACTCAGCACATTTTATTTCAACTCCACATTCGGAAATGTAAAAGTAGATTTCGTAATAATTAATTAAATTTGTATTTTCTTTTACGTATGGTATATTATTTTAGTTTAATTATTGGCATCTCTGTTCATTAAGTTAGAAAAATCATTCTTGATATTAAAAATTTATTATACATGATCTATTATCATCTAGAAAAAGAAACATGACCAGAAGAGAAATTTGCATGGTCATATAAATTATATCACTGGTAAATGTGGATAGCATCAATCCATAATAAACATCAAAATACTTACTATGTCATATTGCTAAAATTAAAAAAATAATAAAAACTAACTGAATTACAACTTTATTTCAAATTATTTTATTATTATTAAATAATTAAAAAGAAACATAACAACAATAGAAATTTGCTTAACCATATATATTATATGGCTTGTAAATGTGGATAAGCATCAATCCATAACAAACTATCAGAAAAGTCATAAAAAAAAAAATTGAATTATAACTTTATGTCAAAATATTTTATTATTAATAAATAATTAAAAAATACTATATATGTTAACATATATACATTTAAAAAAGCATGAAACAAGTTTCTTAACTATTCATATTTACCTAGCCTTTACCATGGATATATTCTTCATCTCAAATAGGATCTACTACAATACCATGATTTATTAATACCAAATACCCAAAAAAAAACCCATAGCTCATTTCATATGAGAATTGTTCCTACAACATTTTTTAAATTAATCAATCTAATTAAAAGGGAAAAAGAGGGTAACTACTTTGGAGATAAATATCAACCTTTGATTTGTGTATTCTACTATGAATATTATAGAATACTATGTGGAGTTTGAATCTCTACCATCCACATAATAATTATTAAAAAATAAATTATAATTATGGAAGGCCTATTACAAAATAATCACCCCTATTGGGGTAATTGAGATTGACAGTGGCTTTACCATGGAGATTTTTAATCTTAAATAGTCATTTTTATAGTACCATCATCCAATACTATGGCCTATTAATACCACATGCCCAAAAAAACCATAACTCATTTGATATGACACCTATTCATATGATATTTTTTTAAAATTAATCAATTTAATAAAAACAAAGGGCATAACCCCTTTGGAGATAATTCTCAACCACTGATTTGTGTATACTACTATGAATATTCTAAAATATCATGTGGAGGTTAAATATCTACCGTCCACATAATAATGATTGGAAATTAAATTAAAATTCTAGAAGCCCTATTCCAATTGGAAATAAAATTAAAATTCGAGAAGCCCTATTCCAAAATAAGCATGCCTATCAATGTAATTAAGCATGCTAATTGAACCATGATTTTCCCATTAATGGATCACTTTTTGACATTGAATATCACTTATTTACTAATGAATCTCTAAGCTTTCTCTCTCTCTCTCTCTCTCTCTCTCTCTCTCTCTCTCTCTCTCTCACACACACACACATATTCCAATTAAAATCTCACATGAGATACAAAGAATATGTCTCTATATTGGTGGATGACATCCCCAGTATATCATAGAATAATGTGCTTCATCCAAGGGGTTTTGAATTGGCTTCTTGCTAGAATGGAGCTCACCAAATTCCCAACAATGTAGTGACAACTAATGGGGCTAAACTCTTCAACTGGGACATTTATAGCACTCAACACATACACTATATGAATATCATTGTTAGGGTCATAATCCAACTAGTCTAGTTACTAGAATAAATTGTTATTTAATATTTTGAGGGTCATCTATATTTTCTAGGGGCCTATGCGCTAGTATAGTGTAAATTAAATAAGCCCCAAGATTGATGACTAATCCTCCAAGAGGTTAGAGTATTGGTCAATTAAAATCTGTATATTATAGTAGAAGGCATGGATTGGTTTTGAAGTGTATGCTATTATATTTGGATCTCTACTTGATACATATTTATCATTAGGACTTTTGAATCTCTAGTCTCTTCCTACAAACCCTATTTTCTATAGCACAAGAAACACATTTGCTACATTATTAGTGATATAATACTTAACAAGGAGTAATAATAATTCTAAATCTAAAATTAAAACGGTTTTCTACCTTCAACACCCTTACAAGATTCCAAGCTTAAAATACACTTTACATTATGATGATGATAATGGAGACACTTTGCAATACAAGAAAATTTGTGTGGACCCACATAGGCCATTACTTGTTACCCATATCTATAGATTCTTCTGAACAAATTGATTTTGTGGGGATAAATCGTGAATAACCTTTTCATTTCATCAAGTGGTCCTTGACAAACACCCACAACATGTTAGCCATGGAGGAAGTATAATAATGGTTGTGTCACTTGCACAATTAGTTGGTAGAAATGAAACCAATATGATTTCCCTCACTACACACATTAGCCTTTGTTTCTATCATATTATGAAGTTAAACGGCAAGCCTAAGGGTGAAATTTTCTTTGATTAAGGATCCCATAAAGTTAAGGACCTAGATAATGAAAAATATACCACTAATCACTTCTTCTTTTTTCTAACGGTTCTCACAATATGATGCCTAACATCCCTAATGTTGATCTAAATATAAGTTTAATGTATTATATCTGGCTAGTTGGGTTAACCCAATCAAACACTAACTTTCCTTTCGTGTCATAATATATTAAATAATGGAGATAGTAGTTAGGGACCTGTATTTAGACGGGAAATGTTGGTAGCAATGGAAATGTCATGAGAACACATATATAGAGGTTTCAACATTGAGGTTTTTGGAGAATTTCTTATCTATTACCTTTATTAGAGATAGATTATTTTTGGATCACCTTACCTTATTGTTCCAAATAGGCTTAGTGGATGACTATAATGATGTTTTTGAACAATTGGATTCGGAACAATTTTATTCTATTGATGATTTGTTTAAGCAATTCATTGCTAATGGAGTTGGGGAGGAAATAAAAACCCCTTTAGCTAATTATTTGAAGGTTATTCAGTTTTCTCATGATTCTCATGTTTTAAATTATGCTCCTTAACATCCCCATCCAAATATGGTAGATCCTTAATATCCTACCTTATCCCCCAATGTCACAAATTGACATGGGATAAAATGATGGGATTCCAACTAAAGGATTTTTGCTACAATTGTCATGAAAGTGTTCTCTAGGATATAAAAATTTAAAGGAGTAGAGATTATTTATGTCTACCTTTTATGAAATTTATTGTGAGGAGGTCAATGATGGAATTCATAAAGCAATCACTCCCACCACTAAGTTATTTTCTCATATCAATAGGGTGAAGAACCCCAAATCTTCCTAAATGCTTGATTAGTATTTCTTCTCCTCGCACATTAAATATGTTCAATTATATAAATTTTTGGAAGGTCAATACCTTAATAGATAGTGGCAACACCCACAGTTTAGTTCAACATTATGTTTCCCAGTTGTTATACCAATGATATTAACAAATTTGAAATTATGATAGCTACGGGTGGATATAGGAAATGTTGTTCCAAGGTGAATATCACAAAACTGAAATGGGTGAGTATTCCTTGAAATCACACATATTTTCCATTTACATGGGTGGTTGTGATATTTGTTTGGGTGATTAATTGCTACAAATATTAGGCCCCATTTCCATTTACTTCCTAGGTTTATGCACAAATTTTTACAAGGATGACAATTCCTATATGCTCAAAAGTATAAAAGTAAGCTCTCCATAAATCGTCACTCCTTAGAACATGGAAATATTATAAAAAGTGTTCATTCTAGAATTATTGTACAATTCCATGTATTAAAAATTTAAGGATTTTTCTCATCCAGTTTATCAATATTTGTAATTAGCATTTTGTGAACATCGACAAACATTTCATCATCCCAAGGATTACCAACTTCACTTAATGAGCATGATCATAGCAGTCCAATATTTCCAACTAGTCTACCATCTAATGTGTTGCATGTCATCATTTTTTTTCTGAATACGACTATTTCTATTATCATACAAAACAGAGATATAAAATAGAGTACATTGGGCAAGGCTAAGAAATTTTGCCTATCAGCCCTTGCCTTGCCCTGCTGTCAGTTGCAAAATTGAAAAGACTCAAAATTGGAATTTGTTGCTTGACCACTGCCGACACATTTACATAACATATATTAATTGAACAGACACCAAGGCCATGGACTGACCCAGACAAAGACAAACAAACACCTGGACCCTTACATTCGACACCGGGGCGAGTTCAATCATCATCAGTGGTCTGGGGCGCCTCTTCAATTCGGCACCCGAAACGGAGCGTGTCCTCGGAGTCTGAGAGATGGATGACCGCGTCAGGACTTCCCTCTTGGGCTGGCCTGCTCGGACCCGCAAGCGTAGAAGGGCCAGCGTCCGGGTCATAATTTGTTGCTGGGCGCGCCAGATCCGGTCCAAGTTCACTTCCAGGTGCTAACCAACCCGTTCCAGCCCCAACCGGAAGGCATGCAATAGGCGAATCTTCTCTGCTGGAGCGCTGCCCATCCGGCAAAGGCTCTGCCTCCACGTTCTGTGTAACACCAGGCTCAATCATTATAGAAACCACCAAAGTGGAATTAACTTGAGGGCAGGGGAGCCGATACCTAAGCATTGGGAGCTCCATCTGCCCGTCTTCAGAAATTGGGCTTCTGCCATCATGCCCACCCTCCTCCTCATTGCTGCCCTGGAATCTCTGAGGCAGCGACGTTACCTCGATGGAGGAAGAGGGCAAATTGTAATCATTCCGCTGCGAGAGGGCCCTGCCTCAGGTTCCCCCTCGTCGGCTACCCATCCGCGGCCTTTCCCTCGGCATCGCTGATCTTCTCCCTCTCTGGAAACCAACACAAGCTCTCTGAGCTCCTACTGCTACAAGAACCAACACAAGCACCCTTAGCTCCGCCCTGTTGCAGGTGGTGCTCTTTCCAGGCCCAGAAACCGGCGGAACGCACCTCAAATCTTGATTCCCCTTTCCGTCTGAGCGGAGCAGGGTCTCTCTACATTGTTCGCTCATATCCTTCTGCCAATCCAGCCTTCTGTGCTTTAAACATTCCACAGCATCGAACTCCATCCTCCTCCCTCGAGCCGAGTAGACGGGCATTAATGCCTTCGTCCGTCTGCGTTCACGCGGATTAATACCACCCTGCGCATGGTACCACCTGCCGTCGTAGGCATGCCACTTGCCCACGTGATGGCGCATGCCATTACCACGTCTCCGATGCCCCCGCATCCGGGAGTGTTGCATGTCATCATTATTCTTCCCAAAGAAGTGAAATTGATAAGACCATACAAGAGCTATTAGGAACCAATATCATTTCTCCTAACACTAGTCTCTAATTTTATCTTATTTTTATGGCCCCTAAAAAGAAAGGCACTTGGTGCACGTGTCATGATTTTCACACCGTTATTATCGTTATGGATAAATTTCCATTGTAGTCATTGACCAATTTTGAAATTGATCTATTTGGCTAATAGTTATTAACCAAAATAGATCTTCCATCTGGTTATCATCATTTTTTTGTGGACTCCAATACCTTGAAAACCTCCATTTTGAATTCATGATGGTCATTATGATTTTTTAGTGACACCAATAAGTCTTGACAATGACTTTTTGGTGACACCAATCAGTCTTGACAATGCACATTCAATCTTTAAAATCCTCGTGAACCACATATTTTAGCCCCTTTCACATTGTTTTCTATTAGTCATTCTTTATAATAGCTTAGTTTATAGAAAACCTTGGGTAGCTCATGTGCCACATGTCTAGAAAATATGACAACTCCACAATAACCAATTATTCCTCAATCATTCTAAATGTTCCTTTCCTGCTTATAAAATTTCATATTGAGAACATATTGTTAGTGAGGAAGGTGTGAATATGGATCATAATAAAATTAAGGTCATGAAATATTGGCCTTCTTCCAAGAATGCTAAATTTTTTCACCTTTTTCTTGGTCTCACATGTTAATAATGGAAGTTTCTCCAAAACTATGGTAAAATTGTTATTCCTTTCACTCACTTGCTATAAAATAGAGCCTTCAGTTGGAAGGATAAAAATAAAAAGGATTTCTAGAATTTAAAAGATGCGATGTGCACCATGCCAATTCATGCCCTACCTAACATTAGTAAGACTCTTTTCTTGGAAAGTGATGCCTTATACAAAGGAATTGGGGTTGTGTCATTACAAGAGGAATGTATGCTTTCTTCATTATTAAGCAATAATGTGATAGAAACTTTATAAAATGCACCTATTAGAGGAAAAATTTTGCTAATATTCATATAGTTGATATGTAGCATTTCTTCTTAGTCAAGTGTCATTATCTAGATTAAATAAAACCATTGTAGCATGAAATATTTCTTAGGACAGAAGCTCTCCTCCTATGATTCTCTCCCTAGGAAACATGATAAGAAAGGGTTAGTATATTCCTTATGTTTCTTAATGTATAATTAACTATAAAGGGTAGTTAAATAATTATTTGAATATTCCAATATCATAAACATGATCCACTAGCTACAATCTAACCCATAAGTAAACCTAGCTTTCACATGGAATGTAGATGACCTCTATTGTAAAGGCCATAATGTTTTCATTTAATATTCCTCATTCAAATCCAAAGTGTTATATGAATTACACTCTGCAACACTACTCATTGTAGTTTAAAAAAAACCGATTGGATTGATATTTCATTCTTTTGGGAAGGTATGAAAAAGGAAATTCACATATTTGTGGTAGAATGTGATACCTACCAATGAAGAACATTTGAAATAATAGAACCTCTAAGAGACCTACAAACCTTACACATTCTTACAATTATGTGGGATGACATTTCTATGGATTTCATTGTGGGTTTACCAAAATCAGCGAAAACATTATTGATAATGGTCCTACATGAACCTTACAACCCTTACCTATTGTTGCAACTTTGTGGGTGATAGTTATATGGATTTCATTATGGGGTTTCCAAAAGCAGGCAACAATTTAGGGAAAATGGTAATCATTTTTCACCTTTCCAAATACCCTCAATTTTATGCTTTACAATATTCATTCAAGCCCTCACTGATAAGGAAACTGTGGATCTTTTGGAACTATCCTTGAAATCTTCGTATTTCAGTTTCAAAGGAAGAATTTATGAACAAACTCATAGTGTGGCTATGGGTTCTCCTCTATCCCCCATAATTGCCAACATCGTTATGGAGCACTTTGAAAGGAAGGCTCTTATGTCATTTCCATACACCCCTGAAGAATGGAAAAGGTTTGTAGATGACATATTTGCTAAGTGGAGTCATGGAAAAGAAAAGCTTGACTTATTCCTCAATCACTTAAATAGCCTCTCTGACCATATAAAATTCACCATTGAAATTGAAAACAACAACCAGCTTCCTTTTCTTGATGTCCTTCTAACTAAAAGAGAAGGGTCTCTTAGTTTCCAAGTCTATAAAAAGAAAACTCATACAGAAAGATATCTACATGCAAATTCCCACCACCACCCTAAACAGAAGATAGGCATCATTAGGATCTTAACCACTAGGGCAGTCAGAATATCTAATCCTGACCATTTAAACGATGAACTCAACTATCTTCATAAAGTGTTTGAGCTAAATGGCTATAATAAAAATACCATCAGGAAAGCCATGCACCTATACCTAAAGAAAAATAACAATAATATTAATGATCAAAATTTATCAACTCCTAAGGTCTCCCTTCCATACATAAAAGGTACCACAGATAAAATTTCTAAAGTTCTCAATAAACATAACATTAGTGTAGCATTCACCCCTGCTAACACCATCAGACAATTATTCAACTCTGTTAAAGATCCCATAAACCCTAACCTTCAGAAAGGTGTTTATGTGATTCCTTGCTCATGCGGCAAGGAATACATAGGTGAAACAGGTAGATCTCTTAAGGTTAGAATCAAAGAACACACTGCTGACTTAAGAAGAGAAAGAATTTCTAAATCAGCCTTAGCAGAGCATGTTCACTCTTCCTCTCATTACATCTGCATGGAAGAAGCCAAACTTGTTAGAAAAGAAGAACATTGTCTCAAAAGGAAAATTAAAGAAGCCATTGAAATAGAAAAAAGGAAAAACAACTTTAACCGTGATGATGGATTAAAACTGAGTAACACTTGGAAACCTTTATTAGAAATCTTAAAAAAACATTAATCTGCTCTTACCCCTTATATTAACCTATTCCTTCCTCTCTCAAAAATCTGTATAAATCTCCCCTTAACCATCCTCCTTAAACATTAAATCATTGGTCTAATCAATCTTAAAAACAGTAATAGATTTCTTCTCATATAACTTGATAACATTAAAACTCATCTTAGTTAATTCATATAGTTAAAAATTTAAACAATAAAAATCAACTCTAGGAATTATAGATAATACTATAATAATATCTCACCAATCCTATAAGTTTAATTAATTAATTGAAATTAATTACTTGAATATACAAATTAAATAAAAAAATCATCTAACCCAATATAGATACTTTCATTGTTAAGAAAAATAAAAATAAATAAATAAAAAGTAAAAAGTAAAAAATAAAAATAAAATAATAATAATAATAACAATAATAAATATTATTATTCATGCATTAGTTAGTTAATTTATCAAATTAATCATATATATATATATATATATATATATATATATATACCAAACTCTTGTAATAAAATATATAATTAAATTAAAAATTAAAAATTAAAAAATTAATATAGAAATAAATAAATAAATAATAATTTAATGATAATAATACATAAATATATAAATAAATAAATTAAACAAATAAATAAACTAATAATTCAATAATTAATTTAAACACATTAATAAAGTAAGTAAATCATTATTCAAAATATTTAATTTTATATATAAATAAATTAGTAAACATAATAATTAAACCTATAAAATATAATATTAATTAATTAACCTATTTATCCTTTCAACCTTTTATTAAATTAATTAATAAATCCTCCTATCTACCTTAACAATTTAGCTAATTAAACACAATAAGAAATAAATCAATTAATTAAATAACAAATTAAAAATAATAAATTAATAATAATAATAATAATAATAATAATATATATGATATTATTAAAAAAAATTAATAATAATAATAAGAATGAATAAATAAATAAATAAATAAATAAATAAATAATAAATAATAAAATAAATAAATAAATAATAAATAATAAAAATAATAATAATAATAATAATAAATAAATAAAATTAAAATAAAATGGCCGACCTAATTTCTCACATCATTCCTTAATAATCCACATATATATATATATATATATATATATATAGCTCTTGGATACATCATTAATGTTGAAGATTACCTATTGTCGCATCCTCTGATGATGGACTCACTTTGTAGTCTGAAACGTTGGGTTCACAAAACTCTACAATAGGTCATTCCTCCTCTATCTAAAACCATCCTCACCTGTATGGATTCACTATTTAACAATTGAATATCATCCCACCATCACTTGCAATTTTTGGCAGGTTGTTTCAACTTCAACATACCCAATCAAATCTTATTACCACATATCAACCTTAAACTAATGGTTGGTTGCAAGCCATCAATATACCTTTGGAATCTTCTTTACATTCTCTTACTTCAAAATGGAAATCCCAATAGGTTGATTGGTTAACACAAGTAGAATGGTGGTATAATGACACTAATAATAATGCTACTAAAATAACACTATTTAATATAACTTACGAAAAATTATTGCTATCATTGATCTCATATTTGTTGGGCCTCACTAAGACTTAGAAGATGGACAACACCCTCACAACATTCATTAGGCCCTCAAAGATAATTTAGTGTTGGTCCAAAATAACATAAATTAACATGCTAATCATTGTTACTCCTAATAAAACATGTAGACATTCTTTGTACCCTCAAAAATAATTTAGTGTTATCTCAAAAATAGAAAGTAATAAACTAATCAACATTTCTTTTAACATTATTTTGGTGAAAGGAATCGTTAATACATTTCCAAACATATAAAAACACCACACGGAAAAGTCATCAATTTTTAATTTCTAAGTTAATATAAACCTTATATTAAACTCAAACATAAAACTCTAATCACATATAAATTACTTATAGCTAATCATTTTAAAATTCACCCCAATTTTCTTGTATCCTGAATTTTGGTTAATTCCAATTACATAATTCAAATCATCCTTTAAAGTTAGACTAAGAAGATGAAGATGCCTTTTGATATGACTTCTGTACATTTCACTGTATGAAAAAATAAATAATAATATTCTAAAATATATGACTTTGGTTGCATTCACCAATTATCATATTTAATTATGAAAATTTGGACATGACCATGAAAGCATTCAAGATTAAAAGCAATCCATGCTTAGATTGCAATGAAAGTTTCGAGATGACAATAGTTCCATTGAATTTGAAATAAAGGCATGGCTCGAGTTATATTATAGATGAGATTCCATATATGTATAATGACTAGGGAGGGGGTGAGAAAAAGTGGTTTATACCTTGAATGCAATGAACCGACAACGATGTATTCCTTGACGTGGACTCTAGAATTATAAAATTCATGTAATGAGTACAACAAGGGGAATAATAGTCGTGGAGTCTCCTCTCAACTTGTTTTTTAATTTTATATTAATCATCTTTTTATGGGTTTTATTTAATAAATTTTTACTTTAAGGGTTTAAGAGACCTATTTTACAGTCGAATATAAAGAAAACGTGTAACTTCTTTATGTTTAATTTTCAGACCTTTCTTTAATTATTTGGGCAGGTGTATTTTACAATTAAATATAAAGGATATAAGGCATGTGTAATTCTTTAATTTTAATTTTGACGAGTGTATCTCTTAAATAAAAATAAAATATTTCATTTATAAAGAATTAAGGTAAATTATAATAAATGTATAATTTCTTCCCTATTGAATTTTGAATTGAGAAACTTCGATTAGGGTGTGTTGGAGGGTAGAAAGGATGGTGGACAATGATGAGGAATAAAGGCAGGGTACCTTCCACTGCTCCCCACATGCTTATGGCAATGGGTGTGGTGGCCTCCCACATGCATACATGTAGAGGTGGTAGGAAAGGTGGCGGGCATGGCTAGAACAAAGCGGGAGGCATAGCAGGTAAGGAAGGATAGGGGAGAGGTAATGTCATTGTAGATTGTGGAGTTAAGGAAGATCAGGGAAGTGATAATGGCATTGTTGCGAAAGGTGGTGGGAGTTGGAGCACTGGAGCAAGGAGACGGAGGCATCGTCGATGACAACAGTGGAGCGAATCTGGGTATGTTTCTTGGTCCTCCAACCCTCTTGCTATGGAAACATTGTTTTTTTATGGATGGAGGGTTCGGGAGAAGCCATGGGAGGGGAATTGGGGGGCTAGCTGGGGAAAACACCGTAGGCATCGTATCGCTGATGTCTGGTTTGGTATTTTGGCTACGAGGGTCCTAATTGTTGACCTAGTCAATGGACGGGGAGCTTGTCTTGAGAGCAACAAAGTGAACTCACATGAATATTCGGGTGGAAGGGTAGGTATTAAGGAAAGCGAGGAGCGACACAACTTAATTGGGCAGAGGGGAATGGGAGGGCTCAACCGTGGTGGGGAACTCTTGACTAGGTAGAGGGGAATGGGAAGGATCACCTATGCATGGGAACTCTTGCTAGGCCGAGAGAGGGGTGGTTCAACCAAACTATGTATGAGTGGCACCAAGAAGGGAGCAGAGAGAAGCAAGCAAGGGCAAGGTGACTGGTCTCGTTCCCTGAACGGGCTATCACTAAACTTATGTATGTCTTAGAGAGCAATTGGGATAGGAAAAGGAATAAGGTTAACGTGGGTAACGAAACTCAACGTTAGAGGTTAACTCATCGTGCCTTTGAACAGGGTGTCTACCAAGTGGAGATGGCTCAGCTGACATGAGGAAGAGGGCATGGAAGATGTGGGAGGGAGCCTACACAGGTAAATGACCTGAGCACTTCAGAACCGCAAAGAGGAAGAAAACCTGTAGAACACTTCATAAGCGAAGATGTTGCAGCTTACAGGGCGGGAATGGATGTAGGTATCTGTAAGTTGTTGGAACAATGGGATGGAGAAAATAAGTAGCACAACGAGACTGAGGAGGAGATTGAGAACTAGAGGACTGTAATCTCGGACCCCAGGAATACCAGAGGCAAAATAACTCACTTTAAACAGACCCTTTATCTTTATTGGCTTATGAAAAGCCTAATGGGGAAGGTGATGGAAAAAATATTAGTGGGGATGGCATTGACCCTCAAAGATATGCCCAATTACAAAAAATATTTACAACAAATTCAATTTCAGATTCACAAGCAGGACATTTGTTTGGAGAGAATTCAAAGGCACATCCCTTGCATCATCAAATTAGCTGAGATGCCTGGTGATTCTGCCAAGGACTCGGCACTGGTCGAGTCATCTTCAGAAGAGCAACAAGAATAGCCAGCTAATCTGGTTGCTTTTTGTTTTTACATGTAGCATTTACTTTACAATATGCATGCTTATGATAGATAGGCATATAGTGTCTTACCATGAAACTAAAACTTATTTCGCTTGGTTAAAAAGACTGATACTTTATTGTTTTTGGATGGCTTATAATGAGGATAGGTGGCTGACAGTGTTGGTTTCCAACTAGGCAAGTTGAAGCCACGTATCTCACATAAGTGGTGTAAATTTGTTGTTTATGAATAGAAAATGAAGGATCGTGGAAAGATTAACAAAAAAAAAATTGAATTGAGAAATATATTTTTAAATAAAAATAAAATATTTTTCAATAAAAAAACCAATATCATTATAATAAAAAATAAAAAGGAACATATATATTATTTTTAATGGAAATTACTATAAAACATCAATCATTCCATTTTTACTATGTTTATTATTGATATTATCACTCAACATGAAAGAGATATGGTAAAATTATTTATCACTCACTCTTGATCATAAATAAGAATATTTCCTTATCTATGTTAAGTAACATAATTTTATATAGATGTCTATCTCTAATTATTAAATATATTATACTATAAAACTTAAATAAACTATTTGAATATCCATGTTAACTATTCTTCTGTCGTCTGGTCTCATGGGAAAGAGAAGTTAGAGTTGTTTTACCAGCATCTTAATAATCAATCAAATTCCATAAAGTTCACCATGGAAGTTGAAGTTAATGGCAGCCTTCCTTTCCTCGATGTTCTCATTTCAAAAAAGGATGACGGTTCTTTCTCTCATCAAGTTTTTTGGAAGAAAACTCACACAGAGAAATACCTTCATGCTAATTCCCATCATTTCCCTACTCAGAAGCTAGGTGTTCTCAACACCTTAGCCACTCAGGCGCTGAGAGTTTCTGATGAATATCATCTTGATAATGAAAAATCTCACCTCCTTAAGGTCTTCATTAATAATGGTTATAGTAAATCCCAGGGTCGTAAAGCTTTCCTTAATGCAGAAAGAGGTCCTAAGAAGAGGATTGATCCCAAGGATCGATCTTCCAGGGTTCATCTTCCTTTTATTCAAGGGACCACAGATAAAATCGTGACGATCCCAAAAAACCATAATATTCCTTCTTCTTTTAGACCCCTTCACACTTTTCAAAATTCTCTTCATTCGGCCAAGGACCCTATTAACCCTAAGGATGGGAAGGGTGTTTATATGATTCCTTGTTCATGTGGGACTCCTTATATGGGTGAGACTGGTCGGTCAATAAATTAAAGGATTTATGAGCATGCTGTAGCATAAAGCATGGAAGGTCTCGCTCCTCCGCATTGGCTGAACAAGCGAAAAAAACAACCATCACATTTGCATAGAAGAGGCAAAGGTCATCACTACGATTGACCACTTTCATCATCGGAAATTCAGAGAGGCCTTAGAGATCGAACAAAGGTCCATCAATCTTAACAGATGATGGTTGGAGTATTAGCAAGTGTTGGATCCCTGCTCTTTCTTCCTAGATTTTTCTTATCTTTTTTTTTTCAATTATAATAAAGTTAAAATTAGTTAATTATTTAATTAATTAATTAATTATTAATATCTCAAAATTCTTATTAAAAAATAAATAGATTATTTTATTGATTCTATTTATTTCTTAATTCAAAAATAATATTAGTTATTAACTTAAAATTCCGATTAAAAGTTAGTTAATTAATTAATTAATTTTTATTATAGTTTTTATATCCAAAAATTCTTAATGATATTATATTTGTAATATAATTTAATAATACCAATATTTTTTAATATTAAATAAAATTATTTTATTTATTTATTAATTCAAAAATAATATTAATTATTAAATTAAAATTATTTTTAATCCCGGGATATAGGCTTAATTTGTTATTTCAATTTTTTAGTCAAACTAGCTGTTATTTCTAATGGCTAGTTAGCTGCTCTCATCATCTATTTATTCCATTTCCTAGATCTGATTCCTCATCTTGTCTTGAAGATGAACCACACTGGTTGGTTCAAAACGTGTCGACGAGATTTTATTTTATGTGATTTTTACTGAAAATGTTGTTACAAATATTTTAACACCAATTTTATATATAAATAAAAAACAAGTAAAAGTTAAAAAAATAATATTATGTATAATGAAATATTCATTTGCTCAAAAGATATAAATAATGGAAAGTAAAAAAAATTGTTTTTTTTTGTAAGCTTGGCAGGACCACATCTTCATCATGTTCAATATATCACCCCAATCCCAGTAGGGAATTTAACCTGTGACTTCACATCAAGGAGTGCCTTAAAAAAGCACTTGATTACCGTCTATCCAAAATCCATTGGAAATGTAAAAAAAATTAATTAAAAAAATATGAGTAATTTATTTAAATATCAATATAAATTAAACATATGTTATTTAAAAAATAATAATAATAAAAACAATGTGATCATAAATAAAATATTTTATTGTTAATTATGTATAGATATTTCAAATAGTTTAATTATTCTATAATTATATCTTTTTTTAATCATAATTTTTGGGGTCAATTTTATGTAAAATGTATTAAATGTTTGTTAGAATTGCAAGTTTAACATATAAGTGCATTTAATTACCAAATTATGAAATATATAGAGGAATAAAATTCGATGAGATGTAAATATTTTTCCTAATTTTACATTCTCAAAATATTTTCATTTTCCCTCCCAATATTTTCTTTACCCATAATTAAAATAAATTTATACTAATTATAACTCCGTTTAGCTATTTTTTAAAGAATTACTTAAATGTTACTCACAGTGTCAGTCTTGCATTTTCCTTTATAAAAGTATATTGGGAGAGAGAAAAAAAAATACAATAAGAAAGAAATAATTGGTATTCAAATTGTGTGATGACATGGAATGATCTGCTACATTGTTAAAGGATATGCTATGACAATTAATACAGACATGATTAAGAGGATCTGTTGGGTGTTCCATTATGATGGGTAAAGAAGAGATGAGAATTAAGTATTTTATTTACAAATAGAATGGTGTATTTTTTTCTTCGTGTAAGACATGTCAACATTTATCACAAGTTTCCAAAAACCCACCTAACTACTATGTTTATCATGGAACCAAATTTTCAGTGGAACTCATTTCACTTGGTTACATGTTAATGGAATTTAACCATTGGTAATGTATAGAATATTGAAAGCAAAAGGTAACGATAGTAAATATGTTTTAAGGCATGCATGTAGATTTTTATTATAGATTCAACAACTCATGTAATGTACTAAAACTTAAGATAAGAATCTAATCTAATTTCAACAACGGAAGCCTATAATCATCGATGAAAAAAATAATCATCAAGAGAAAGAGTATCAATCCAACATAACACAATATTTCTCTAGGGAAACAAATCGCTCAAAACTCCAAATGTCTATATTGAATTAATCGAAAATTAGAGAAGAGAATACAGTGCTTGTTCTCAATAGAAAAATCCCTACACAAGTATAATCAACTCTCTATTTCACAAGCCCGCTCTAGCCAACACTTAGAAAATTTTGTTTTCTGCCAAGCCCCTATTTCCTTACACAATTCCTAAGAGGATCAACCCATATTTAATTGAGAAATCCTTCTTCCAAAACTATGCAATCCAAACTTAGGTCCATAATTGATTGCATGCATGATCTCTACAACTTGGAAAATCATACAACTGATAGTACACTGTCTATGCACTCTAGTCTCAATTGGGTCTTCATCTGAACTGACATGCATGAATTATTTGTGAGTGAATCTTTAGTTAACTGGTGTGGCACTCAGGATGCACTAGTGCACTGACGCACTACTAAACCTGTACTAGTTCCCAAACAATAAGAACTAGTTTAACTGATTGTAACTTAGTTCAATTGAGTTATCTAATTACAACTCGAAAGAACTCAACATGGACCCCTAAACTTTGTCGATCATACTTACATAACTCCAGATAGACTTCCGATTCGAAATTCCTAAGTTTATTAATTAAATTTAACTTAATTAACTATTTACAAGTTTCTATGAGAATAGAATTCGATTTTAATTCACAATTTAACTCAACGACAAATTAAATTGGAATTTCTTGTTGCTATTTTTAACACTCCCTCTCAACAAGAAAGGGATTATTAGCTACCCTGATTCTGTCTCTGTGAAACTTGAATTTACATCTTGACAATGCCTTTGTGAAAATGTCAGCATCCTTCTCCTTTGTGGGAATGTACTCCAACAACATAATCCACCTCTGCAGACAATCTCAAAGATGATGATATCAGATATCAATATGCTTGGAACGATCATCAAAAACTGAATTTTCAGAGAATTTGATACAACTATCATTATCACAATAAATCACAGCTGGATCCATCTGCTGATGAAACAAGCCAACCAAAATCTTCCTCATCTAGATGGCATCATATGTTGCTTGACTAGCAGCCATGTACTCTATCTCTGCCGAACTGAGTGCAACCGATCTCTGTTTCTTATTATACCAAGACACAACTTTTGACCCAATATTGAAAATCCCTCCTGATGTGCTCTTCCTCTCAGATGGACTCCCTGCCCAATCTGCATTGGTGAATCCTTGAAGCTTCACTCCCTCTATCCGTATGTACCACAATCCACATTTATTTGTGCCTATGAGGTATCTAAACACATGTTTGGTCGCCTTCCAATATAGCTTGGTAGGCCTAATCATCGCTTGACTAACCTAGTTAATTGCATAGCACATGTATGGTCATGTGTTCACCAAATACATGAGTGAACCCAAAAGCTACCTATAAACAATAACTTCCACTACTTCACCCGAAGTAACATCCTCGTTCCTCCAGTTACTTGCTAGAGGAGTCTCCATGGGTTTACTTCTCTCCACGTCGAACCTTTTTAGTATCTCGTTGGCATACTTTCCCTGAGAGACAAAAAGTTCCCCATCACCTTGGCATACTTCCATGCCTAGAAAGTAGTGCATAAGCCCCAATTCCTTCATTTCGAACTCTCTTAAAATATCCTCCTTGCAAGACTTTATAAGATTATCATCACTTGTCAAAATCAAATCGTTGACATATAAAACAATAATCAACAATTTACCTTCCACCACAATATGGTACAGGTTTGCATTTTCTTCACTTTTGGTGAAACGAAGCCCAACCTAATGAAGTAGCTATTGATCTTGGTTTACCAAGCATGGGTTCTTTGCATTAACCCATAAAATTCTCGCTTGAGTCAAAACACATGCGACTCATAGTTGAAGGTCTCAAAACCTTCATCCTGCTCTATGTACACCTCTTGTTGGGACAAGGTCCCTTGGGGTTAGTTTTGTAAATCATTTTTGCTCTCTATAAAGTCTCTACGTTTTGAGGAGCGGATCACGAAGATCGTAGGAAGGTCAAAGCCCCTTAGTTTGTTAGAAATTAAGATGTTTTGTGACCCACCCATGGTTCGCGAACCATGGTATTGTAATGGAAGAAACTATATAATGGATTCATAGTGAGTCATAGGAATTTAATCAGTCACTGAAGATCTAAGTATGGGAAAGTAATCTAAGTCAGAAGAATCTATTTTCTATACTTAGGCGAAGGGGAAGGCTCCTTCAGTTGTGTGTGCGGAGACCTTGGTAAGTCTGCAGCTGAGTGCATGGGCCACTGCATCTGTGTGTGTGGGGAAGGAAGAGTCTGTAATAGAAGGAATGAACATAATAAAGACTATTTTGGAGAAATATATGTGTATATGTGCCTTTACAATTAGTTATGCATTTTCTATGTATTTTCTCTTTTCTCTTCAATTATCTTAATAAATACATAATTGATGCATGAAAGTAGTAGATCTGCTAGTTTACTTGATGATATGAATGTTTAGAGAAGTCGACGAGAGTTAGAGGTTGTTATCTGTAAGTTATTTTAAATTATGCATTTCAAGGGTTAGGGTTCACGAAGGTCAAAATAAAGCCTTGGAAGTAACAGAACCCCATAAAAAATACCTATGGATGTAGAAACTTGGTTTTGTCATCCCTCAATACTGCCTTGGGTGAGACTGCAGCCTGCGCTATGCGGGTTGTTGCCGAAAGGTGCGACAATTTAGGGTTTTGTTGGTTGGCACAACTAACTCTGAACCTGGGTCCAGACCCCCTCAAGCCAACAAATGGTTCTATTGCTGGGAACAGAATCTATCTGAGGAATGTGTGATGATGAATAGATGGCTCCTAACTAAGAAGGAAATCAAGAAGTGGATAGATCGGAAGTTGCACGAATTTGCAGCCCAGGAAAACAAGAATCTGTGCTTGTCAAAGGAAGAGTGGTTGAATAGATACCTATATATAGACGAACACGAAATTTTCTTCTGCTCTTTTCCGTGTGAATTACACCAATGGTTGTCTAAATTGGTGGACAATCAAGGTATGTGGAATTTGGACAACCTTATTGTGTGGACTCCAGAATTGTTCAAGCACCTAAAAGCTTCAGAAAACAAGATCACTAGGGTTTTCGATTACTTGATCGATAACATTTTGGTCAGTTTCATCATTGAGTTCACGATCAATACATCTGTTAGTTATAGCAAAGCGAAATGCCAGTTTTTCAAAGGACCGATAGGTAAGTATCTGAAGTCCCTAAAAACTTGGATTAAAATGATATTGTGTGAGAAAAGGGTTATGCCATTGAATTAATGTTTAGAAGAGATTTGACGGGAGCTACGTGAAGTGGAAAAATGTTCATAATAGATCTATATTCAAGTGATGATTACAATCCTCCATTGAGAGTGTCTTCTAGTGACGGAAAACTAGTGTTTTAAAGACACCTCTAGGTTCCCTGCAGATGCTAAAATAGGGTATTGTGAGGATACCACATCCATCCACTCCACCTCCGCCATCACCTCCACCTCACACACTACACCTGCACCTTCGCCTACACCTCCTCCTCCACTATTCAACATGTCCAGTGCTATGAAGATGCCCATATTTAGAGGTATGGGGACAAAAGACCCTCAACACTTTTGGTTTCTAGCTGATGCTATGTGGAAATCACAAGAGATTATAGATGATGACTTGAAGAAAGAATAACTAGTTACAACACTGCAAGATAGAGCATTAAACTGGTATATTAAGTATTGTTTAGTTCATCCAAATGTAAAACTATAAGAAACGAAGAAAGCGCTCAATACTAAATTCAAGAACACCAAGTCGCAAGCTTAGTTAGTGACAGAGGTCAAAGAGATCTAGTAGAAGGTGAATGAGTTTGTGTGGGACTTTGATCGGAGTTTGAAATGTCTGCTCCAACAGGCTAATATGTAGATCACGGATGACCAACACAAGGAATGGTACATTGCTTTGCTATGGCCCCATTTGATATTTCCACTATCACAACAGAATATTGGGATGCAAGCAAAAGCATTAGAGATTTATATGAAATTAGATGCCTCACCCATTCAAGATACCAATCTGGGACTGCAGCATATTCAGTCACAGCTGGCTAGCCTGCCTATGGAGTTGCAGAGCCTCAACAAGGGAAAAGATGTCCAGAATGAGGTCCACATGGAAATATGGTGTTCGAAATGTAAGGACCAGGGTCACATAAGGATCATTTCCCATTGTACCAAAATTACATAGTTGGAGGGGGTCTTGTCCCCTTGAAACCAGAGAACATCGTTGGGCCAAGTATAGGAGTGGTACCATGGTGCGCTATTTGTTAGATTATAGGAAAACATGCAACGAACAATTGTCATTTGTTGTAGAATTTTTTGCGGACTCCTCAGCAACTATTATGTAATTTCTGTAAGTTTGTGGGTCATGACGAGAACAATTGTCAAAGTTATGAATTGATGATGGACATAACACCATCATATAGACTACAGTTGGAGGTTTGTCCTTAGGATCAAAGCGCAACTACAACATGTGGAGGGTTTCAGGGTCGAGGAAGAGGACAAGGAGAAGGGGCTGGAAGAGGTCATGTCCAGATCATCTATTAGAATTATGGAGAACCAAGTCACTTTGCGTGAGATTTTCAGAATCTGACACACACCTCATGTCAATATTGTCGCCGATTTGATCATGTTATAGAAGATTGCCTTGCGCTCATTGTGAAGATGCAAGAAAATAAGACTCAGACTTAGCAGCCTACCCAGAACATCTAGATGATGAGATATGAACCCTGCAAAGAGGGTCCTAGTGTTAATGTTGTCATGCAAAGTAGCATAGCTACTGGGGATGATCAAGGGAATCAACATGAGGAAAATGTATGGGTTCGCGAGGCTGCTAATAAGGAGACTAGATTCGATGTAAAAAAGGTAAAGGAAACATTTATGGAAGAAAAAAGGAGCTTTGTTGATGCAGGAGCTTCTACATCAAGGACACAAATTACGTGAAAGCTTGAAGACATTAGTAATGCATAGGGGGTAGACCCCTCATTATTAGCACCATTTTTAAAAGCCTACATGAAGCTCCTGAGGGATAAGAAGGAAGTAGAAGGACTGCAAGAGTTGATAGATAACTACACTGGCAAGACTAAGCCACTAACGAAACAATGCGTGGTACATAAGTTGGAGAAAAGTGAGAAAAGGGCTTGTTGCGAATTAAGGTTTACTTCATAGAGAGGAGACTTTAAAATGGACCAGGTAATTCTTGATTTAGGGTCTGATGCAAGTGTTATGCCAAAGAAAACTTGGGTAAGAATGGGAAGACTAGCACTACGGTGGTCCTCGATCCAGCTGAGGAAGGCGAATCAACAAAAGATTATTCCTATGGGGTGCCTACGTGGAGTGACTATGGATATTGAAGGGGCACACACCATAGCTAATTTTGAAGTAATTGAAATAGTCGATGATAGTAACCCATATCTAGCGCATCTTGGAATTTATTGGGCATTTGATATGAACACGGTAATCAACCTAAAGAAGTGTAGTATGACATTTGAAAAGAAATAAGTAAGGGTTATTGGACCGTTGGATCCAGCTGAGGGTGCGTGATATACTGAACCAATCCACGATTATGAGGAGGACGAAAACATCGAGCAGATCTATTAAGTTGACTGCGTGAGATGAAGATTGGATCAACTCTATGGCAGGTGGATGGATTACATGGGAGAAGGACAACTCCTGCAATTCATATTCACATGAGGAGCTCGAACACTGCAAAACAGGTTGCATGAGGTATCGTTGCTGTGATGCAACAAACTTACAAAATCACTTTGATGTATATCCACTGAAGTATGCAAATTACCATATTATGATGGTTTAGAAGATGTTAATTTATTTCTGAATAAATTTGAAAGAGATGTACTGGAGGAACATTGGTTCCAAGCGTTAGACATCGCGCTAAGAGTTAAACATGCCAGATGGTGGGGTACGCATAAGAACAACTTTGCAGACTGGAAGGAATATCGACAGATGATGAAGCTGTGGTTTAGACATGCCAATACGCACATTTTAGAGCAATACAGAGGGAAGCATCATCGGCATGAGCATCTGGATCGATGCACAAGAGTGTGGGTAGAAGAACCGCATCCATAATGGGTTCATATATTTTTCCATACTTTGGATATGATTATGATGAACTGGTATCTGGAAAGGGAGCTGCAACATGGAACTGCAGAATGGGATGATCTGAAAGAAATTTTCTGCTAACTTTTAGCTTTAAACATGGATTTGAATGCATTAACGAGGTGTTATAGGAGATATAAGCTAAAATATTCAGAATCCCTGAAGAACTTGTTGCATGGGTACAACAAGATTGGAGCACACAGCTGCACCATGCATTAGAATGTTACAATGTGACCACTGACGAAGGCGAAGAATATCTAAGGAACATCAATATTCGTCAGTTAGAAGGACATCACGAAGTTGTTGGACCTGAGGCAAAGGTTCCTGATATTTCATATCCCTTAAAGGCCAAGCGGGTGAATATTAGATCGGAAACACAACCAAATTTTGTAAACATAGGAAACTTTTGGGATGAAGATACCATAGACAAGGTCACAAACTTACTACGAGAGTATCAGGACTTGTTTCCCACCAAGTTATCTAATTTAAAAGGGATAGTAGGGGATCTAGTTGTCATGAATATCATTCTAAAGCCCGATGTGAAACCAGTGAAGAAGTGCCCCTTCTAGTTGAATCGTAATTATAAAGAAAAGGTGCTCGAGGAACTAAATAAGATGCTTGCAGCGGGGATTATTGAACCTGTCGAGGAATCAGATTGGGTTAGTTCTATGGTGGTTCAAGAAAAGAAAATGAAGGGTGAAATTTGAATATGTGTATATTTGAGGAAGTTGAATGATGCTTGTGTCCACGATCCATTTCCTACACCATTCACAAACGAAGTACTAGAAAATGTTGGAGGTCAAGAAGCTTATTCATTTATTAATGAGTTCTCAACGTACCATCAGATCATGATCACGTCAGAGGATAGAAATAAGACTACCTTCTCTATTGAATGGAGGTGTTTCCAGTATACAATTATGCCTTTTGGACTTAAGAACGCCCCTCCAATATTTTCTAGGGTGGTAGTTGCAGCCTTCAAGGAGTTTATTCACAAGTTTTTGGAGGTATAATTCGATGATTGGACTGTGTTTGGGCTAGTTAAGAGACATGTTGCTAGTCTTTTCCTTATGTTGGATACGTGCCAAAGGTATCAAATTTCCC
This sequence comes from Pinus tabuliformis, assembly GCA_031772625.1. Classification (NCBI taxonomy): domain Eukaryota; kingdom Viridiplantae; phylum Streptophyta; class Pinopsida; order Pinales; family Pinaceae; genus Pinus; species Pinus tabuliformis. The sequence continues at coordinate 355,051,299 of CM062819.1, read as the reverse complement.
TTAATTTGAAGAAATGTATCTTTTGCGTACAATATGGGATATTGTTGGGCCATGTAGTCTATAAGCAGGGATTTATGGTAGACCCTCCCAAAATTACCATGATTATTAATGTGGAGCCTCCGAAGAATGTCAAGCAACTACATGCGACGTTGGGCCACACAGGGTACTACAGAAAATTTATCAAGGAGTATGCATAGATCACTATGCCCATCGAAAGATTGTTGAAAAGGGATGCGACATTTTGCTGGGACAATGACTGCCAAAAGAGTTTGGATGTTTTGATGGAGAAAATGGTCACCACACCCACTTTAGTGTTTCCTGACTAGAAGAAGGAGTTCCATGTCCATGTAGATGCCTCCTGCATAGCCCTGGGCATTATGCTGACCCAACTAGGTGATGGTGAAATTGATCATATGATAGCATTTACAAGTAGGAAGTTCTTAAAGGCGGAAAATAATTATTTGACCATGAAGCGCGAAGGACTAACAATGGTGTGCGTGCTGTAGAAATTCAGGCACTACTTGTTGGGTGCGCACTTCAAGATGTAAATAGACCATTCTGCTTTGAAGTACTTGGTCAAAAAACCTATGTTGGGTGGGGGGGGGGAATCTGTCGATGGTTTTTTCTCTTTTAAGAATATGACTTTGACGTAACTGTGAAGCCAGGGCGCCTGAATGTTGGACTATATCACCTTTCACGGATTGAAAATGGTGACGAACCTACAAATCGGGAGGATGGATTGCCTGATGCACACCTCTTTGTTGTGTGCATTACCGGTGACCATTTCACATACATAATCAAATTCTTGTCTACAAGTACAACTCTTGAGGGGTATTCGACACAACAAAATAAATAATTGGTGGTCTGGGCTGCAGATTTATCTGTTATCGCTGGATGTTTATATAAATGGTATACAATGAAGTATTGCAAAAGTATGTCCTAGAGTATGAGTGGAAAAGTATCCTTTCTAAAGTTCATGGAGGAGTTGTAGGAGGACATTATGCAGGAAGAGAAACTGCGTAGAAGATCCTATGCGTAGAACTATGGTGGCCAACTGTGCATAAGGATGCCAAATTTTATTGGAGGGCATGTGATGCACGTTAGAAAATTGGGACATCATTGTGAAGGGATGAATTTCCCTTGAACCCATAGGTATCATTACAATCTTTGGATAAATGGGCGATAGACTTCGTGGGGCCAATTCAGCCACTATGAAAGAAGACAGGTACGAGATACATCATTACAGAAACCAAATATTTAACTAGGTGGGATGAGGCGCAACCTATAAAGGATTATAATGTAAATATAACTGCAAAGTTTATTTTTGAATATATCTTGTCTTGGTATGGATACCCTAAGATCTTGATGAGTGATAGAGGTTCTCAATTCTTAAATGAGACAATTGTTTCTTTGCTCGAAGAGTTCCAGATACATCACTAAAAGAGTATGTCGTATCATCCTCAAGCGAATGACATGGTAGAAGCATTTAACAAAATTCTGGAGTATGCCTTAACAAATATTTGCAATGTGAAGCGAAATGACTGGGATGCGCGCATGCCCATTGTTCTATGGGAATATAGAACTACCTCCAAGAAGTTGACTGGATAAATGTCATTCAGATTGGTTTTGGACAAGAAGCGGTAATGCTGATTGAAGACATAATTCCCAGTTTCGGGATTGATGCGGTTACAGACATGGTTGATCGAGATACCATGGAAGAATGCCTCGCACAGCTCATTGAGTTGGAGGAAGATCACTTCTTGGCAGGTTTTCAACAACAAGTGCAGAAGGATTGTGAAAAGGCATGGCATGATTTCCATATCAAACAACACACCTTTAAGAATGACGATTTGGTACTCTTGTATGACAGTAAGTTCAAAAAGTTTCCAGGGAAGTTCCAAATGCATTGGATGGCGTCGTATATTATTAAGGAGATTATGGATGGAGGCGCATTTCAGCGCACGAAGGTGAATGGGAAATTATTTATGGGAAAAGTCAATGGGAGTTGATTAAAGTTGTACAAGGGTGATCTCGCCCCTGCACAATGACTATATGGATGTGGGACAATCTTAGTGTTCTCGGCAGTTGCAAGGGAATGCGGGACTATAAACTACACTGCTAAAAGGAAGGTTAGTCAAAGTGATGGGGTTGCATGACATATTAAGGGAGGGCGTAGAGGAGAGATGCGATGAAGGAGTTGTGCTAGGATGGTGGGTCCTGTATAGCCAGGCCAGAAAGTGATCGTTGGAAGCTTTATAGCTAATTGGATGGCAATTTTTCCGTTGAAGGGGGCGGGGAAAAAGAATTTATGGAGCATATATTTGGAAATCTACCACCAGAAGTGCATTAATGACTAGGAATTGCACGGAACGATTGGATTTGAATTCAAATTGACTTATAAATAGAGCATGTTGTTACGCATTCGAAAAATAATGTATGTATGATAAGGATTGGGAGAGCATTCTTTCACAACCTGGATTTGCAAACTTACTTGATTGGCACTGTGAGATAATCCTCGAGAGAATGACTACAACGAAACTTGACATAGAGCTGGCACAACCTGTACCTACAGGGTTGCCTACTACCATGCCTAGGTCACCAAGTCCAAATCCATCTGCTTCCACAGCGGGAGATAAGAAGCAGAAGAAGCCTCAACAAGCACTGGTGTGGAAATCACCGCGGAAAGACATGACCGAAATCTGCGAGAAGGGAAAGATGAATAGGTCCAAATAGATGACTGAGCCCTTGGACTTGGATGAGGAAGAACTACGTGGAGGAGTAGAGGAAATTGATGCAGAAGAGGTTGAGTCGATAACTTGGCTACTGCCATATATACCACCTAGAAAATCCATGGCTAAAGTGACCAAAGATCTGGATTCGTGAAGTTTATGGTCTCCAGACCTTTGCCACTAGATAATGTGTTGTTTGAGGGACCGTTGCTGGCTCGTATACCAAACTTGAAAATGAAGGATTGGGACCTAGAGGACCACGACAGGTTTTCACAATTAGCGCAGATTAAATACCTAAAGAAGCTCTATTATGAAGAATCAGATGTCACGCAGCTTGAGCCTATGAATTGGGTGGCTGGAGTTGGGGGCACAGGGCTCCTAAATATGTTATGGGTGCCACACTTCAGTCGCACCACTATCAATACAGTTTGTGTGCACCAATTGTTGAGACTATTGAATGATGGGTGCCTCTGGTTGTGAGGGCCCATCCTGATCACTGACATGCTAATCCAGAGAATAACGTTGCTGCCATACCAAGGAGTGTGTTAGGTTCCTATACCAATAGGTTTCATTTTTCATGATTGACTATAGAAGAGCCAAATATGTCCATCCTTTCATGCTGCAAAGGTTCCATATTTTCTAAACAAATCAAGAAAATTAAAAAATGAAAAGAGGGTATGCCCTAAAAGAAAAATCAAAGGGCAAAAAGAATGAATTGGTCAGAAAAAATGATAAAAATGAACCCCAAACCAAAATACCAAGAAAGTGTGCTAGTTTAAATGCCACCACTATTCCATTTTTGAAGAATTTCATTATGTGCAGGTGGTTGACTCTTGCCACAGTTGATGAATAGCCAGACAGTTCAATCCTGGTTAGATCATGTTTGAATTTACTTGTCTTTAGAATAGAGAATAAAGATCTGTCCAAACAGTTCAAGCTTGGCAGATGAGTAAATTGGTAGAGAAACAAAGGAGCCCAACTGCTTAATCTAGGCCCTTGGAAGAGATAAGGGTAGACTTAGATAGGAGGGCATTCAAAAGAAAAGAGGAAAATCAAGGTTTGCTAGTCGAAATGCACCCAATCAAAAGGAAGAAAAAATGCTAGGTGTATTAGGCTGGGTAGGCAGTTTGAGGTTGCAGAAGCAAGTTTGTGATCATTTTTTGTTTTGTCAAGAAAGACTTATCTCATGGATGCCACAAGTACCATGGCAGTTGTTTGGTTATAAAACTGTGGAGCATGACTAATTTCCCCTCCCTTTCCCCCAAGTACCCTTACTGACATCCCCTCAAGGACATTGGGATTTGCCCAGTAGTTATAGTTCACTTAATTTTATGATAAATACTAAGTGGAACTTTGTGTTTACTTAGTCAAAAAAATCCACATTTCTATCCATAAACCTAAGTTTTTACCTTGAAAACTTAGTGTTATCTATCCATAAAATCATATTAACATTAACTTTATTGTATAGCTCCTTTATCATTTTTCCCACCCCTATTTTATAAAAACTATACAAAAAACCCAAAAAATAAATAATATCCCTACCCCTATCAACTATAGCCTTATAAAAAGGTTTTGGGAATTATTGGTCCATTTGGGACCTTAATAATAGCCCTTCCGCATTCATAAACCATCGGGTTTTATTTAACACCAGGTTAAATAAACAACCGTACCCGAAAATACCATAACCAAAGTGTAAAACCAAAAAAAAACATTATAAAACATTGAAAAATTAATGCGGGTCCCGTGTCATAAACCTCCGCCACTTACCTCGCCCGTTGACCATCCGATCCAGTGCCATAGATCTAACGGCTAGCGGCGATATCGGAAGCTCCCATTCGCCGAACGTTAGCATCCAGGGGATGGGCGGTATTACAGCCGTACCCCTGCCATGCGTCAGCTTCCCGACATGATGGGAGCCCTCCCTCCAAAACCACCATGGCCCAAAGGCGATGCGGGGAATATCGCTTACCGCCCTGCTGCCTACCCCCTGACGTCGCACCCATGTCACCTGATGACGTCGCATCCACGTTGCCCGCCACCGCTTCGTATCAGCGCCATGTCATCTGCTGACATCACCACCTCGCCACCACATCATCTAACACGTCATCCGACACATCATCCTCCGTACCGACTACATGACAAAATTACGTCATGATGATGTCATCACAAAAAAGCGCCAAAAAGCCTGAAAAAGCCCAAATTGTGTTAAAACCCGTGAAAGTGATGGTTTTTTGTTTATTTCTATTTGTTCGTTTTTGGAAACCTCTGCATGTAAATTACGACGAATTTGCCACCAAAGCTGCACAGTCTGTCACCCAGTGAAAGAAACTCCACAGCGCATCCCCCAGCTCGGCCTGTAGTACATATTATGCACCTAGCACCCATTTGAAGCAGGTATTTACTCAATTGCTCCCGAACCCTGTGCATTTCCAGTTTTTCTCTATGTCTGAACCCGTGGAACCAAGAAATTGCACAAATCCAATCTACAGCTCTGGAGAGATATACCTCCACCATCCCTGTTTTTAACATTTTTTCCACAAAGCAACCGGTTTTATCCATTTTCACAGTAAACCACACTTTTTTAAACAAAAACGCAGTGTCGTACCCAATACCTGTCGATTTCCCTCTCCAAGTTTCGCTCTAACAATGAAGGATCATGGCAAGATATTCTGTGAGCTGAGGAACAGTCATCTGGATAACAATGATTTTTATGGGATATGGGAATCAAATATACCGATATACTTCCTCCCCTCTATTAATATCTTCCCTGAGATAATTCACCTCTGTTGTGAAAACTATGAACCAACTCAAAGGGCAGTCAAATCTCCATCTGGGAGCATCCTCTTTCATATAACTCCTGACTCTATCAATCAAATGCTAAACTTCAAACCAACTCAGCTTTTGTTCCCTCTTTCTATGAAATTCTTGCTTGATGAAGGTCCCAAACTCTCCAGCTCAGAGATAGCCCGAGTTGCCCAAGTATTTATGAGAGTAGATCGCTAGCCTATAGGGCCACCTCCTTTTCTCTATGTATGTTTCAATGAAGTGGGTAAATTACTTGTTGATATGATATCTTATGTTCTGGGTTTCAAGACAAGTGAACATATTGATGAAACTATATTGGTCTTACTGTCCGCATTTACCCCAGGGCAGCCCCTTGCTGTCAAATACAATTATGCCAAATTCATTGCCAGCAAGATACATGACCAACTATTGAATCTAGATAGGGAGGGAGTCTTCAAGTATTCATCCTACATCTATCATCTGTTCCTGTATTATCAGCCAGACTATTTCCAATTCCCCATCAAAATATTGGACTCTAAAGGAGAAAAGAAGTCTGTGATTTTTTGGACCTCAGTCTTTCATGAAGTCCATAGCTCTCCCTACTCCTACTGTGAGTTCATTGACATGTTTGTCTATCCAGTCTCTTCTCTCCTAAAGAGAACTCCTCCTCCTAGACTGTCTTATGATATGCAGAAAATATTGCAGCTCTCAAAAAACTACAAAATAGGTGACTGGTACTTCTACCAGAATCACACTGTCATCAGGATATATGGCTGTGAGTTGTGCCCCTACAGGTTTCCAAGATATGTGCCAATGATACTTTTTTCCTTGGAATATTACAGGAAATTTATCAATTCAGATTTGACTCATTTCTGTAGCACCACGAAAAAGGCTCAGTTGAAATTCAGAGACCAACTAGGCCCCTATGTCATGAACAAAAGAGAAGGATGGAAAGAGGCCGATCAGATATTGGGTGAAAAACTCAGATTGAAAAGGAGCTTTTAGTGGGTACCCTATGACCCAAATGGCTTTATCAATGCAAGAAAAATAAAATATAGGCTGTCAGCTTATGAACATTGAAAAATCCCAGAGATAGAACAATTTTCCAACCAAGATGAGTGGGTAGAAGGCACACCAGTTGAACAGTTCACTGAGGAAGAGAAAATGGAGCAAAATATGAAAGATCTGGAAAAGACTCTTGACTTGGATTCTTTTGGGCAGGTGTCATTCAAACTGCCACAGCAAGTCGGAGAAGGCACATCAACTACTGCAGCTTCACAAGCTGCCCAAGAAAGGACTACACCAGCAATAGGGACAACAAAAGGCAAAGAGGTAGTAGACACAGAGCAAGAAACAATGACAGACCAGCCAACTACCTCAAAGGAACAGGGTCAAGGGCAATCCCCTCCACTACAGACAGAGGCACCACAGGTACCAGCATTACAGACTCCTCTCAATGAGGAAAGAAGCAAGAAATGGGACAGAGAAGAAACCACACCTGCAAGTGGGTCAACAGTCCAGCCAGAGGCCAAAAGACAAAGAGTAGATCCTCTACATGAAGAGGAAATTAGTGAAGAAATCACAGGGAGTCCAAGGAGAGAGAGGGAAACCAGCCAGCAAACATCCACCAGCTCTCACAGGCAAGAAATGGAGAGGCAACATGGTATGGAGGTGTCCTCCTCAAAACAGTAAAGTAAGCAACCATCTGGTATTAAAGGAACATTCATGGAAATTAAAGCCCAAAATGAATTATTGAGAATACAAATTTATGATCAACTTCTCAAAACAACACCCTCCAAACAGCAAAGACTGATGGCATCTTATGACATTAAGGAGGAAAAAATGATCTTAAGTCATTTCAAGCCTAAAGTTCAGCAACCACAGACAGCTACGGACTACATAAAAACAAATCTAGAAGTCCTCGCCAAAGACATACACCCAATGGACCAAATTGAGATACACAAGCAAATAGGCAAAATGGTCTATGCTACATTGGCAAACAAGGCAATGCTGGCCCACCAATTGAAGGAGTCATTAAGCAATACATCTGCCCAATTGGAATTAGAAAAAATATCTTCCTTGGCTAAAGACAACAGAATAAAGACCTTGGAGGAAATTATTATTGAGCTAGGGCATGATCCTAAGGATGTTAAGGTCATCAAAGTCCTTATAAGGAAAAAGGAAGAAGATGTTGCTACACTTAGGAAGTAATTAAAATTGCCTGCAACCATGCACCCACAAACTACAGAACTTGCACAAGAAAAGGTAGAAGATGATACGATGGATTTGCTGATGAGGATGAATCAAAGGCTAATTGCAACAGAGCAAGAATTGGAGAAAGCATTGCAAGCCAAGCAGGGAGAGTCGACCTCCCAGCCACCTGAAACAGCTCCAACAGTCACCGCTGCCCCTCCCACAGTTGCAGCAGCAATCCCTCCTATCATCCCAACATCAACAACAGGTACATCAACCACAAATGTTTCAGCAGCAACAGCAATAACAGCACCAGACTCTAGCATGAGCATGGAAGAAATGATGAGAGCAGTAAAAGAGCTAGAAGTCCAAATGTCAGAGCTGAAAGAGGCCAAAGAAAAGTTGGCCAAGCTAGAGGTAAGCTATGACAAATCCAAGATAACAGTGGCAGAGAAAACCAGAGAGATAAAGGCCTTGGAGAATAAGGTTAAATCCTTAGAAAAATATCTCACTCTTCATAAACCTCTAGCAGACATTAAAACAATTTTATGGACCAAAATTGGCCAATCTATCACTGACCAATGGCAATCAATTCAGACGATACACGAGAAACTAGAATTGATAGAAATAGCCTGAGTAGAGATTCAAAGGGTCAGGGCATCATTGGGAAACATTCCTGAGCAGGCCAGTAGACTCATTCAATTTTTGAATACTCATACCAGAGAACAACTAGCAGCTCTAGATCTCAGGAACAGAACAGACACCATTTTGATAGTGAAAAAGGTGCTGACCCTGAGGAATTTTGTCCAAAATCTGGAAAGAAAGTGACAAGAAATGCAGGTAGAAATAAATGCCTTTACAGAAAAGTTTATAGCCTTGCAACAAAGGGGTCTACCCAGTTTATTGACCAGCAATTGGAGACTGTTAACACATGAACAATATGCTAATAGGGTAAATACATATGTTTCCAATCAAATTACAGCATCATCAAGCACCTCAGAAGCCATAGCGCCTCCCTCTGGACAGATTTTATATGACAAATTAGAAAATCTGTTCTATATTGAACATGAAATAAATCATCTTTTTGAAGTCCATCCCAACTTCTACAGGTATACTGAAGCTGATGAAACACTAATAAAAATACAAAGACATCAGTTGCCAATAGACCAATGGTGGCAGGGGATGCTGGAGGTTTTACCAAGGTAATTTTGGTTCTTTTTCTTTTTTGATCAGCTACATGTCAGCAAATTCAAATGCACGGGCCACCTGTCAAAGAATGAAAACAGTAGAAAGAGGAAGTCAGGTTGGGACTACAGCTCATTAATGTAAGACCACGCACAAATAAAAGGCAAAAACAACAACGCAGGAACGCAGAACAAAGACACAGCTACCAGCCGACTCACTCAGTCCAAAAAGTCAAATATATCTGACAAACTAAAAAGCAAGCACACCAACTTTTACTGCTGCATTCATTTCTCTCATTTACTCCTTCTGTAGAGTAGGTGAAGGAAGTTATTGCTTGGTATCTTATCTACACGATATTTTATATCTCCTTTTTGTATAAATACCTCCCCATGAGATGTATTCGGGGTTGGTGATTTACTCTCTGGACTGCGCTGTAACTCTGAGACTTGTTAATACAAAGGCTGTTGAAGTTCATTGCTGTTGGACCGTCTAAATGTGGATTTGATGTTCTGGGACCTGCTACAGATTTCCTGTGTCTTTCGATGGATCAATAAGTTGTTCTAAACTGCGTTTTATGTCTTCTGTTTGAAAAATTCATATATGTTTCATAATCTTAGTAATAGAGAAAAAGAATAGCCCAGAATTTGTTTAAATACACTCTGTGTTCAATCTCTGTTGTTAATTATGTTTTCTTCAGAGTTAGCATAAACGGGAATTCTTAGCTGCTCCTATTTCCACTGATTCTTTCACTTTGAATATTGCCTAGGAATTCTTTACTGCTCCTTGATAATATTCATGCACTTTCCCTCTGCCAACATGATGAAGGATTCTTAACTTCCCTTCATCCACTGGCTTACATTCCACCAATTTCCAGATTTTAAAATTGTTCCAAGATCGATTATCTTGCTCTGCAATATTGCCCTTTATCAAAGAAAACACTCTCAGTAGTTCGTCCTCATTGACCCCATTTTCCCAATGGTATAAACTATTTTAGACTTGCATCCCAGCTCTGTTTAAGATCACCATCCAACAAACTTAAAACCAAACCCCGTGCATCATAGCTAGCCTAAAAAAACTTCAAAACAAAGCTAAATTATAAAGAGAGAGCCCTCTCTGGTTGCAGATTGGCTAGAATCTGCAGCTAAAATTCTGGTTAGTGGCTACCTCGGTCGTATTCCCCCTTTAGAGCTTTCCTGGGGAACAACCTGAGTGATAACAGAGTGGACCTTGCAGAGGCTTTTGTAGGAGAGGTGGAGGAGAATAAGTTGGTGGACCAAATGAAGAGTGATCTTGGTCTAGTCAAGAATTCACGTGGGTATTCCATTCAGTCCATATCAGATGGTGCAATGCAGTTTACTGCACAAATCTTGGCTACTAAGATCATGAGGAAGTGTTGCACTGATGAAGTGTTGATGCTAGTCATCTCTTTGGCTATGTAGTGCACCAAAGGAGTCTAGTATAACTGGGATCAATATTTATGTCATGAGTTTTTGGAGGACCACAGAGAGACCCAGGATGAGGGCAAGTCATTCAACTACATGTGGTTGTTTTTATTGATCACGTTGGTGGCTTGGAGGACGCCTGAGGAAAGCAAATTCCCTCAAGAGGACTTAGACCTACCTAAGGCTGCGATGTTTTCTTCACTATGGGCTACCAAAGACCCTACACGAGTGGTGGAGACGAAGATATTCTAGGTCTTGTTTGTGTCAAACCTCGGGATGGTGATTAACTAGTGGCCAAGGTTATTACCAAGTTTGCATGAACGGTACGTCAATATCATAGACTTCAAGGCAGATTTCCATAATCTGCACATCTGCACAAAGAAATATGCCAAGGGAATATGGCACAAGTTTCCTTCATCGCCAAGGACGATATTGTAGGGTTTGTTAGTAATTCGCCAAGTGACTCGCTCACCCCTTCTGATGTCAGTGCAGGTACCAGTAACCTTGTTGAAGGTCCCGAAGCATAGACCACAGTGCAAACCACGACACAGACCACAGCCACTACAACAATAGAAAATAAGATCGAAGCACAGAAGGCTTCCACTAAATAAAAGGTTGCGGCAAGAGAAAAGGTCATGTAGTAGAAAGAAGTGGTTGTAGAGGAGAAAGAAGTGACTACCAAGGAAAAAGAACCAACAGAGAAAAAGACTATGTTGCAGGCCACCATTGGCCTCGGTGACTCAGACACCGAGCACACCAACGTGGAGGAAGAGATAGAGGGAGAAGAGGAATGGGGTACAGGCTTGGCCCCCCCCTTGATCATCAAAAAGAGGCATCAAAGGAGTTCGACATGGCTGCGCAAGAAGAAAAAATGAGATAAATAAGTGAACATGATGTTGGAAATAATACTGAGAGGGGGGGGGGTGAATCAGTATTATCAGATCAATAAAAATTTTTCAATGCTCAAAAACATATACGCTACTTCAGTTAAGTGAACCCGCGTGTACACGCTTTTGTGTCTAAAGAAACTAGCGTATATCCAGAAATCTTATGATTCAGTTAGCTTATCTTCATTAAATGCATCAGAACATTATTAACCATATTAACAGTAAACAGGTGCAGTATAACAGAACAGATCATCACACAAAAGCCACACACATGAACACAAAGATATAAGGTGGAAACCCAATGTGGGTGAAAACCACCTGCTGCAAGTCATCTCAATCTTCTTCTTAATAAGAAAATACTTTTACAATATTTGTACTGGTGCAGTCTTATACCAGTACGGGAGCTACAACCCCCTTTGATTTTGTACTAGCCGATCCATTTACTAGTACACAGGCTGCTACCTGCTACAATGCTCCAAAGATCTCCCTTAGCTTTTGTACTAGCTTAGATACTAGTACGTAGGTGCTTGCCTACAATCTTCTCTCCTCCAGGTACCACGTTTCATCAATTTTCAGACTGGATACACTGAAGCACAACACATAATCTGAAAGGCCACATTTCATCCAATTTTCATACTGGACCCATAACTATCATTGAAACTCAAAACAATCATCAAACTCTGAATCACTAAAACCCTGTTAACAACACCGTCACCAGAACACAGAGCAGACACAGAACTCTGTAATAACCATCAGACCCATCTGCAACTTCAAGTATCAAGCTTTACAATGTATACGCTACTTCGATGAATCAAACCCGCGTGTATACGCGCTTTCGCCAAAGACAACCCGCGTACAGATCTAAAAATAATTTCTCATAACTTGCAGTTGTACCAGACATCAGTCATACTCATAACACTTATAGAACTATACATGCGTCAGTATGTAGATCTAGAATAAGCATCATAAAGATAGTTCATTTCAAACCATTTGATCCCGATCTCTCCTTAGATCTAGTTCTCCATCAACCGGTGAGATCTCTCCTTAGCTCAGATCAAGCAATGCATCATCAACCCATAACCCTGCATACTGGATCTAATGCTTCATCAGATATTCAAGACATTTCAGATACACTTGCCTAATGATTTCCTTCTCCTTATATAGCCTTAGGCCTTGTTCAATACCAAGAGCCAAAACCATAGAAATCCAATACCATCAACTTCAAAACTAGGGATCAACACGTCCGTCGAGACACCAAGGTCCAAAACCATAGGCACAACTTCCAAGGAATAACCGTCGTGGACCAAAGATAAGTTTTCCACATACACGCGCTTTTACTGAAGCCAACCAGCGTGTACACGCGACTTGGTATATAGCGAACCTGCGTATACGCGACTTGGTATATAGTGAACCTGCTTGTATACGCGACTTGGGCTTAATGAACCTGCGTGTATGAACTTTCTCTTCTTCTTATAGTCTGATCATCAATTCCTTGCTGCTGACCTTCTGTACTATGATTTGTCATCAGTGTGGTTTGCCATCAAGGACAACACTTATCTCATAATGCCAACAATCTCCCCCTTTGGACTTGATGGCAAAGCTAACTTGTCACACTTAGAACTATCATCTGATTCCTTTGAGCTGTCCTCCATCAGTCACATCTGATATCTCTTCTGAAGATTCATCCAGTTATACATAAGAGAGATATTCTTCTATGAGAGGGTTGCCATCAAGTACAACACATGCATCATAATGCCAACACATGATGCCTTTAGTCCTCATAGAGGGGGACCTCGATGAAATTGGGGATATGGTCCGTGGTGTAGCGACGTATATTTGGGGCCACCTTGAAGAGAAGTACCAACAAAGACTAGGTCAGGTACAACAAGGCCTACGGGAATTGCAGGTCTAAACAAATCTCATTTAAGCAAGCGTGGGACAGGCGAGCATGAAGAAAGCGAGCCTGAAACAAGCGAGTGTGTCAACCCTGGCAATAGAACTCACAATGGAACTCCACATAGTCTAGTAGCCAGAGGGATCACTACGCATCGATTCTGTAGAAGGCAAGGTGCACATATTACATATGAAGGACTTGAGTCTGAACCTGGCCATTGTTCCCATTCAAACTCTTCACGGGATACACCATGGGGTGTTAGACAAGTTGAGGGTTCGAGAAAAATGCACAATATTGGTCATCAATGAGGTAAAAACCAATAATCAACATATCTTTGAGGAAAAGGCATAGGCCCTCAAGGAAAAGGAGGAGATCATAGCGCAAAGTCAGTAGCTTGAGGCAGGTATTGCATACGCCTCTACTGAACTTCTCAAGCTCCAGAGTCTAGGAAAAACGGCCCTTGCAGAGAAGATTAAAAAGATAGATATTGTAGTAAATGAGTCATAGGAAGAAATTGGTGAAGTTAGGTTTGAGTTGCAGGTGCAAATCTCTAAGTTACGACTTAAGCTGCAACCCACTACCCCTCCAGAAGTCAAAGAGTCGTGTGACACTACTATTAAAGAAGAGATGGCCACTTTGGATGTTGTAGTCATAGGTTGCACTCAATTATTTGAATAGGCCATGGAATTATGGACCTCACTATAGGACGATCCAACTATGCAGATGATTGAAGTGAACATTAGAGGGAAGGAGAGACAGTTCGATGAAATAAGGTCGATAATGTGAACCTTAGCTTCAATGCAATGGTTCAATCGATTACAGGAAGGCAAGCTCATATAGAGTGAGATCGATTAGCTACGTCAATAGGAATAAATCATACCTTCAAGGACGCAACCCTGGGCGAATGAGGCAAGTGAGTTGACACTATCAGTGCGGAGTAAGTTGAAGGAAATGCAACAAACACAGAGAACTATGGGCCTTTCATTTGAAGGCCCAACCATAGAGAAATTGGTTGAAGAAGCCTATTAGGCTACTGCGCAAGGGACAAATGACCTACAAGTTTTGAAGATTGAGTTCAATGGGCTATAGGTGAAGATCGAGGTGCAACTAGCGGAGTAACTCGAGGAGGAGTCATGGCTTTGTGTTGGGCACTTGTTAGGACAGGGTCCCTTGGGGCCAATTTTTAAAATCATTTTTCTTATCTTTGTAAAGTCTCTACATTTTGAGGAGTGGAGCGCGAAGGTCATAGAAGTGAAAGGGGCTTTAGGAAGGTCGAAGCCCCTTAGTTTGTTAGAAGTTAAGATGTTTTGTGACCCACCCATGGCTCGTAAACATGGTATTATATTGGAAGAAACTTTATAAAGGATTCATAACAAGTCATAGAAGTTAATGAGTCATTGAAGATCTATGCATGGGCAAGTAATCTAAGTCAGGATAGTCTATTTTCTGTACTTAGGCAAAGGGGAAGGCTCCTGCAGCTGTGTGGACAGAGGCCTTGGTAAGTCTGCAGCTGAGTGCGTGGGCCCCTACAACTCTGTGCATAGGGAAGGAAGAATCCGTAATAGAAATATTGAACGTAAAAAAGACTATTTTGGAGAAATATTTGTCTATCTGTGCGTTTACGATTACTTATGAATTTTCTGTGTATTCTCTTTGTTTTCTTCAATTATCTTAATAAACACTTAATCAATGTGTGAAATTAGTATATCTTTTAGTTTACTTGATGATATGAGTGTTTAAAGCAATCGGCTCAGAGTTAGACGATGTTATCTGTAAGTTATCTTAAATTCTGCATTTCAAGGGTTAGGGTTCGCGAAGGTCGGAATAAATACCTAGAAGTAATATAACCCCATCACACAGACCTTTGGATGTAGAAACCTGGTCATCCCGCAATACTCCCTCGGGTGAGACTGTAGCTTGCGCTACGCAAGTTGTTGCCGAAAGACGGTCCAAGTGTAGGGTTTTATTGATTGGCGTAGCTAACTGTAAACCTGGGTTTAGATCCCCTCAAGCCAACACCTCTTCCTTAAGATTTCCATTAAGGAAGGTTGTATTTACATATTTGATGTATCTTCCAACCCATATGCACTGATAGTGCCAAAATGGATCTAATTGATGAGTACCTTGCAACAGGAGAAAAGGTCTCATCATTGTCAATCCCCTCTACTTGAGAAAATCCTTAGGCCACGAACCTGGTCTTATATTTCTCCATGCTACCATCCGTTGCTTTCTTTACCTTGTAGATCCATCAGGAACTCATCATTGACTTGTCTGTTAGTCTTTGAACCACATCCCAAACATTGTTACGAACAATGGAGTCATACTCCTCCACCGTGGCATCAACCCAAACCGGTTGCAACACTACCTTCTCAAAAGAAGATGGATTTGGCTCATAAGAGCCATGTATCCAGTGTACCTCACAGGTGACCTCTTCTTGCATTGTTATGTGGGTGCTCCCACATGATATCTTTCTCTTGCAATAACTTATCTACCTCTTTAGTGCACTTTCTCCCATCTCTGGAAGACCCTGCCTGAGTGGATGTATCCACTCCTAGATCCTCTACATGTGGCTTCTCAACATCAATCTGAGGCTTGTCGTTATGAGGTAAAATCTCCTTAATCGCATGTAGTTGAAGCTACCTCTCAATGGAACATCTCACCGCCTTCTCTTCAGCGAATTTGACATCCTAGTGAAGCACTGTCATTCTGCTAGTCAGAAGGTACACCCGCTAGTTGTGAGGTGTATCAGTGTACCCCAAAAATATCCCCAACTCTATTTTTGGCTCAAGCTTCTTCCATGCATCTTTGTTCACATGGAAATATACCAATGAGCCAAAAATCTTGAAGTGATCCATATCTGGTCTCTTCCCTGGGAAAGCCTCCTCTGGTGTACTCATCCCAAGAAGCTGATGAGGGCTTCTTTTATGAAAATAAATAGTTTTGTTGCATGACTTAGCCCACAAGTGTATTGGTAGGCCATGATCATGGAACATCGCCCGTGACACCCCTACAATTCTTCTATTCTTCCTTTCAGTGACCCCATTTTGTTATGGGTTATGGGGTGTTGTCAACTCTCATTTAATCCCTTCTTCTTAACAAAATATTTTAAACTCATTTGACACATACTCTCCACCGCTATCACTCCTAAGATAATTAACCTTACTTCCAGTAGCTTTCTTGACCAATGCTTTAAATTCACGAAACTTTGTAAAAGTTTGATCTTTCTTTTGCATGAAAAAGGTCCACCATTTACGAGAAACATCGTCAACAAATATAACTTAATACTTGTTCTTGGCCGTGGATGCTGTTGACAACGGTCCACACACATCTGAATGAACTTGGTCTACAATCAACTATGCTCGACTGTCTTTGTCGTGAAAATAAGCTTTGGTGAATTTTCCCAAAGTATACCCTTTGTATGTGTCAACCTGCTCTAGTGTACCTTTGGGAAGACTGGCAGAAATTTGCTGCATGATTTTCAAAGCGCCATGATGGAAGTGACCCAAATGTTTGTGCCCCAACTCACCGATGTCTCGTCTCTGCACCTTCTTTGCTTTCGCGCTCAAGGAAACACATTCTTATACCTCTAACTTGTTGAGATTCTTCACTTGAATCCCTATCCTCTTGACCTGTCCCATGTCTATGTGACGAAAGAATCCCTTTCCTTTACTAAGGATCACATTATATCCTCTATCCTCCAACATGGAAACAAATACCAAGTTCTTCTTCAAACAAGTAACATACCTAACATCTCGCAAAGAGAGGGGAGCACCCAACTCCCTCTGAATGGTAACTGTACCCAACCCGATAGCACTATACCTCCCATCATCACCCATCTTGATATGCATCTGGATATCCTTCTCCTCCAAGTCACTGAAGATCTCCTTGTTACCAGTCATGTGGAAAGAAGCTCCAATGTATAGGTACCATACACTACACATCATCGATGACAGCAAGCATGCGATAAGGGTAAAGTCCAATTTGAACTGTGAGGAAAGAGCCTCAATTTCAGCTCCTCCTGAGGACTTCTTAGATTTCTTGAGGGGACACTTTGTAGCAAAATGTCTCATCTCGTGACAATGAAAGCACTTGACTTTCAACATGTCATTATTCTTGCCTATATGACAAAGAATCCAATTTGGAATGGGACACCTTCACCTTCATTTTCTTTGCTTGACACCGTAAGGAATGACATCCTCATCATCAATCTTTGATGAGGATCTATCCCTGGTGCTCCTCCGAATCTCTTCCTACACCAAATCTGACCATAGTCGTTCCCAATATGGCAACTTCTCCCTCCCATTGACAATTTCTTGATAATCATGCCAACTCTTGGGGAGTCCTAGAAGAGCTAGGCTCACCATATCATCCTCAGAAAAGTAATCCCAACACTTCAAAGCTCATCTCGACAATGAGCGAACTTGGTCAAGTATTTTTTAATTGAGTCGCCCTTCTGCATCTTGATCTTTCTGAGTTTTCTCTTTAGTGCCAACTTCCTATGGTCACTTGCTATTCTGAAAGAGGTCTGTTAATGCCTTCCACATAGCATACAAAGTTTCCTTGCCATGGGGACTCGAGACAATGTGGTCTCGAACTCCCTCAAGAATAATACACCTCACCTTTGCCACACACTTTCTCCATTCAGCTAGATCATTAGCATCCAATGCTAGAGGCTTAGGAAAGACTTGGTCAATGAATTCCCTGAGGCCATCATCTTCCAACACTGCTTCCATCCTATCATTCTAGGCTATGTAATTCGATCTGCCATCTAAGGCATACTCAAGTCTCAAATCGTAGAAGCCATTTTCCAACTCTCAAATATGAATTGCAAATTCGATTTTCACCTGCACAACAAGACTCAAAATATCCTCTTCTATACAATCTTCAACTCCGATACCATGTAGATTTTTACTGTAGATTCAATAGCTCATGTAATGTAATAAACATAAGACAATAATCTACTCTAATTTCAACAATGAAAACCAATAATGATCGATCAAAAAATAATCATCAAGAGAAAGAATATCAATCAAACATAACACAATATTTCTCTAGGGCAAGAAACTGCTTAAAACCCCGACTATCTATATTGCATTAATAAAAAATATGAGAAGAAAATACAATGCTTGTTCTCACTAGAACAATCCCTGCACAAGTATAAGCAACTCTCTGCTTCACAAGCCCACTCTAGCCAACACTTACGCAATTATGTTGCCTACCAAGTCCCTATTTCATTGCACAATTCCTAAGAGGATCAATCCATATTTAATTGGGAAATCATTCTTCGAAAACTATGCAATCCAAACATAGGTCCATAATTGATTGCATGCATGATCTGTATAACTTGGAAAATCATACAACTAATAGTACATTGTCCCTGCACTCTAGTGTGAACTCGGTCTTCCTATGAACTCACATGCATGAATTATTTGTGAGTGAATCTTTATTTAACTGGTGTGGCACTGAGGATGCACTGGTTCACTAACTCACTATTAAACCTCTACTAGTTCTTCAAACAGTTACAACTAGTTTAAGCGACTATAACTCAGTTGAACTGAATTATCTAATTACAATTCCAAAGAACTCAATGTGGACCTGTAAAATTTAGGAATCACTCTTACACAACTCCAAATACACTTTCAACTCGAAATTCCTAAGTCAATTATGTCAATTTAACTTAATTAACTATTTACAAGTTGCTATGAGAATATAATTCGATTTTAATTCATAATTTAATTCAAGAACAAATTAAATTGAAATTTCTTGTTGCTATTATTAACAACGTACAACGAAAGAAAAATCATTATATAAACTTTTGTGCTATATGGTTATTCCTACTTAATTTTATATAACTTTTTATACCATCCTTATTTTCTTTCCATTTTTTCCTATTTGATAAAGAAATTATTATTATAGATGTGTGTTGATAATGGCTTAAACACCATCCGTAGAGATGGTTTTTTGGTATCTTTAATTATGGCGATATAGATATGAGATTTTGTATAGGTGATTATTTGCTGCTACTCGTTATTCAAGTTTTGATGTGGGGATGTTAGCTTATAATTTTTAGGATTTTGCGGTAACTTAAAATTGATTTCACTTAATCTAGGAGAGTGTTTAGTTTTTTAATCACTTTGTGATACTTAATAGGCATATAGATCGCTTAGTTTGAATGGGTGTTTGAGCTTGGGTAGAATTCTATTATATTGTACTACTTAGGAGCATGTTACCTGATGACTAGGAACTTGGAGAAATTCACTTATCTTTTTCGTGGCATGATGACTACGAACCAGAGAGAAATATAGCGACACAGTCGTAACGTTAAACATCATAAAATTTTAAATAATTTTAAAACATAGCGTGCACACTTATAACATTAAAGTACTAGACGATATTGTCCGTGCTTATTTCCACTCATACAAAAAAATGAGTTTTAATTACATATATGTTTCAATCTTATATTACGAATGGAGTAAATATCAAGGTAGATGCATTATAATTTGAAGATAAAAAAAGAAATTTCTGAAGTCAAAAGCGTATAGATTTTGCACTATTCACTTTAAGTATTGAGTTTGATTATATGCTATTTTTTTGGTTTTTAACTTACAAAAATATTTTATAATAAAATTATTGATATATTAAATTGTTAATAAATGTTTTTTTGGATTAATTACATTATTAAGATTTAGTTGATATTTGAAATCAATTAATGTGGTTCATTTTTAGAGAAAGTTAAAAAAATCAATCGATTTTCATGAATAAGAAGCATAGATGTATCATTGCTCAGAGTTAGTTGTTGAAAACTAGCCATTAGTAAATTAGAAGTTAAAGTAAATAAAATATTCTAAAATTAGGTATTAAGAATTATTTACTAAAATATTATATATTTTGTTATAAAATAGTTGTTAGGAATTTATTTATATTAATTTTTAATATAGTAAGAATAATTTTTAAATTAATTAAAATAATAATATATGGGTTAAGAATTAGTTACAAAATATTATTTATTTATAAAAAAGTTGTTAGGAGATTATTTATTTTAATCCTATTAAATAAATTAATTTATAATATTGCAAAAATTAAATAATAATAAAGTTATAAGGTTAAGAATTGGTTACAAAATATTATTTATTTATCATAATTATATATATTATAGTAAGAATAATTTGTAAATTAATGAAAATGATGCTATAAGGGTTAATAATTGATTACAAAATATTATTTATTTTTAAAGTAGTTCTTAGGAGTTTATATATTTTAATTATATTAAATTAATTAATTATAATATTGCAAAAAAAAAAATAATAAAATTATAGGGTTAAGAAATGGTTCCAAAATATTATATATTTATAAAGTAGTTAGGAGTTTATTTATTTATTTTGATTATATTAAATAAACTAATTTATAACATTGCAAAAAGTAAATAATAATAAAGATATAGGTTTAAGAAATGGTCACAAAATATATATTTTTTTAAAGTAGTTGTTAGGAGTTTATTTATTTTAATTATGTTAAACAAATTAAATTATAATATAGCAAAATTTAAATATTAATAAAGTTATAGGGGTCCATAAATGGTAAAAAACCAGTAGGTAAATAATATTACAAATAAATAATATTTAGAAATAAACTCTAAGAACTTAATATATTTATAATACAAGGGGTGGAATAACAAAGAGAGGGTTGGAATCCAGCTCTTACTCATTTTCCAACCATCATCCTTGTTAAGATTTCTAGCATGCCTTTCAATCTCAATAGCCTCTCTAAGCTTCCTATGGTGGAAGTGATCAACCCTAGCGATGAATTTGGAGTCCTCAATACATACATGGTGCTTGAATATCTCAACATGTTTAGCTAGAGTTGATGAGCGGGAACGATTGTGCCTAATGTCTTCTGCATGCTCATGGATTCTATGGTTAATTAACTGACCCGTTTCTCTAATATAGGTAATACCATAGGAACAAGGAACTATGTAAACACATTTCATGTCCTTCGGGTCAATAGGATCTTTAACATATCCCAGATAATTTCTAATGGTACTAGCAGGTTTGAATGAAGAGGATACATTATTCCTTCTAAGGATATGGGAAATCCTGTCGATGGTCCCTTGGATAAATGAGAGAAGAACCTTGGAGATAGCATAAACATGAGCAGTTCTAACTCCTAACCCTTTACAGGCTCTTTGAAAGGCATTGAGGCCTTAAGTTCTGCTATAGCCATTATTTTTAAAAACTTCAAGAAGATGGGATTTTTCCTACTCTAGTTGGTTTTCATCATAGATTCTCACAGCACGGGTAGCAAGAGTGCTGAGAACACCAAATTTTTTAGCAGGAAAATGATGAAAACTAGCATGAAGATATTGTTTGGTGTGAGTTTCTTTAGTTTTAAGAATGTTGATTCTACTTCAGCTATGGATTTCCCTGACATTGTTTTACCATCTCACGAGGCAATCCTATAAGAAATAACAGGGTTAGAAATACCATGGGATGACTTGCAACATCAGTCCTATTTTCTCCCTAACTTGTGTGAGGTTGAATCTAATTTTTCTAGTCCTTCTTTCAGTGGAAATGTTCATAACCCTTTGGCTCCATCACATATTTATGCCGAAGGTAATATGTCTAGTATTTCAGAAACCATTTCGGTAAACATTTTCTAGAATCCCAATGTTATTGAGAATATCTTCATTGGAGCTCAGTGTTCCCTTGAATAAATCAAAATATATACCAATCTCTTTAAAGAGTTTCGAGATGTATTCTCTGGTCTTATGAAGAAATGTTTGGAATCGATCCTTCGATAGTTCAACATGAGATCAAAACATACAAAAATGCAAAGCTTATACAGAAAAAGCTTCCACCGGTTAATCCTAAGAAAGTTACAGTTATCAAAGTTGAGGTAGAGAAGTTGCTTAGGGAATGTTTCATCTACCATGTTCCTTTGACTTAATGGGTTTCAAATCTAGTTTCTTTTAATAGAAAGAAGGAACAATTCATTGTGGATCGATTTTAGGGATTTGAATAAATATTATGCTAAAGATAATTTCCCCATTCCATTTATCGATCAGATCATCGATGATTATGTTGGAAATGAGATATTCTCCTTCATGGATGTATTTTCTGGATATAATCAAACTACAATTCATCTTGAGGACCAATCTAAGATAACATTTATTTTCCCATGGGGTACGTTTGCATACAGGAAAATTCCTTTTGGCCTCATAAATGTTGGTGCTACCTTTTAGCGGGCCATATCCTATGCTTTCCATGACATCAAGCATATAATTGAAGCATACTTGGATGATCTAGCTTCTCGTTCTTGCAAGAGAGCGGAATATCCAAAGCACCTTCGTTTAGTCTTTGATAGATGTCATTACTAAAAAATTCGGTTGAACCCAAATAAGTGTGTTTTTGCGGTTACATCCGGCCGGTTATGTTGTCATTATGACTCAGATTTCGCGCTATGACACAGGTGTTGTCCTTGATGGAAACTCTCACAGATGACAAATCACAGTTCAGGCTCATAGAATGAAGAAAGAAAGGTATATACAGGTTCCCATTGACCAAGAGGTGTGTGCATATGGGCTCAAAGACTAAAAGGCACGTATACGTACACACACACTTTCATGGAAGGAAAGGTGCGTACATGTTGGAAAACTTGGTTTTGGTCCATGGTATTGTGACCCATGGTATTGGTCCAAGGTATCTGTTTTGAAGTGTTGACCCTAGGTATTTGGACCAAGGTATTGATTATAAGTGGTTTTGGACCATGGTATTGAGTAAGGCCTAGGACTATAAAAGGAGGAGAAGATCATTAAGCAAAGGCACTTACGAATTGCATATCTAATGAAGAGCAAGATCTAGATTACAGTTTATTGGGTTATGGTGCACAGCTGGATCTAAATCAAGGATGAACCTGAGCGCTTGATGAATGATAAGTTCTATTGATGGGTCAAGATCTTAAGGCTTAAAGAGAAGTATCTTTGTGTGGTTCTGATCTTTTATAATTGGCGCATGTCATAATTTGTAAATATGATAATCTGGGTATATCTGATGTCTGAATAATTGTAAAGGTTAAATCATCATTTACAGATCTGTACACAGGTTCATTATAGCAAAGGCACATATACATTCTGGTTCAGCATTTCAAAAGTGCGTATACGTAGGTTTGCCTTGATATAAATGTGTATGCACGCAGGTTTGTCACATTGAAGTAGCATACACCTCATAAAATATGATTTAGCTACTTTTGATTGCTGTTGCAGTGTTCTGGGTTCTGGCTTGGGTTGTGGTTACTGTTATTGTATTCTGGTTACAGCATTCAGAGAAGTGATTGTATGATTCAGTTTTGGTTGGTGCAAAGGAGATTGGTTGATGCATATATATTTGACGTTTGATTGATGTTATTGATGGATCCAGTTTGAAAATTTATGAAACGTGGTCCCTGGAAGAAAAGAGAAGGTTGTAGCCTTCTATAGGTCAGCACCTACGTACTAGTACATCAGCTAGTACAAGAGCTAGGGGGTTGTAGCTCCCTTCCAAGAGAAGCTAGAGAACGAGAGAAGGTTGTAGCCTTCTGCAGGTAGAAGCTTGCGTACTAGTATAAGACTGCACTAGTACAAAATATTGTAAAAGGAAGTTTCTTATTAAAAGAAAGATAGAGACGATTGCAGCAGGTGGTTTTCACCCACATTGGGTTTCCACCTTATATCTTGTGTTCATGTGTGTGACTATTTTTTCTATTTTTACTGCTCCTAGTTACTATTTATATGGTTCTGATGCACAGATTAAAGATCAACTTATGAAGAATTAACTAAATTATAAGTTTATAGGGTATACGCTAGTTGCCTTATATACAGTTGCGTATACATGCAAGTTTCATTAACTGAAGTAGCATATATGAATCAGAATATGGAAATGAAATATTATTGACTTGCTAATACTAATTCACACCCCCCTCTCAGTATTATTTCCAACAATTGGTATCAGAGCAAGTCCTTAAGAAGAAGCTTGATCACTTGAAGGAAGATCTATCATCATAAGTACCTACGAAAGAGAGGGATCCATCAGACCACCAATCTTTGATGGGAAGAAAATTTGTCTATTCGAAGGTAAGTACCATAGCCTATCTTCAATCTCTTGGAACAGATGTTTGGGAAATCGTGGAAGGAGGATACACATTTCCATGAGCAATTCCTACAGATACGACAGGTAAAAAGCAGTATGAAACAAATGCCAAGGTTGTCAATAGGGGAGTCTGTCACAATAAGAATTTGTCAAGGTTATGCAGCTCAAAACCACCAAAGAAATATGGGACAAGATTGTTCTAAGCTATGAAGGAGATGATCAGGTAAAACGTGCAAACTACAATCTATCAAAATTCAATATGAAACTCTCAAATGCACAATGATGAAAGTATAGCTAATTACTTCATACATATAGATGAGATTGTTAATCGCATGAAAAACTTGGGTGAAGAGATAAAATAAGTTACTGTAGTTGAAAAGGTTTTAAGATCCTTGTCTTCTAAGTTTGAATCAAAAGTTTCTGCGATAGAGGAAAAGCAGAATCTTTAGAGTATTACTATGACACAGCTGCATACAATCCTAACTACTTTCGAAATGAGAAAAGGGGGTCCATCAGATATGAGAGAAGCTACATTCAAAGCTTCAGGAAGAGAAGAACTCAATGAATCAGGACATATTTCAAAAGGAGAGGAAGAAGCAAACTTTGTCAAGAACCTTCAATGGGGTTTTGGAAGATTCAGAGGTAAGCTACCTTTCAAATGCTTTGCTTGTGGAAGAGTCGGTCATTATGTAGCCAAATGTCGTCATAAAGATAAGCTTGATAAAGGTAAGGAATCAACAAAATGGAATAGAAAACATAATGTAAGTCAGAAGAGCTATTATACGCATGAAGATAGCGATGGTTTATCAAATAGTGATGAAGATGAACATGGTAATGACTATAGATTTCTGATGGCTTTTGAAGATGATGATTTCTTGGATGCTTTAGATGAAGATGGTCTTTATGAAGAAATTTCTAAACTTAAAATTTATTTAGAAGAAAAGAATATGATTATAGATACTCTGACATTCCAACTTGTTCAAAGGGAAAAACACAATGAAAAAATAGAATGTGAAATTATGGGTCTAAGAAAAGATATTGAGAAAACAAAAGCTCTCAATCTCAGATTTGCTAAAGGATCATAAGATTTAGATGAAATTATAAAAGTGCAGCGTTCTCCTCTGATAAAGATAGGCCTTGGATATAATAAAGAAGCATCTCAAGCACAGAAGCCATCAACCTCCAAAAGCTATCTTGATGCAGCAAGGAGAAGTGAACAGTTTGACAATCATCAGCAAAGGCATAAAGTAGATCACCAGGTAAATCGGGTTCAATCTACTTCAAGGATGAACAGAAGCTACAACCAACCTCAGGTAAATCATACTCAATTTGCTTCAAGAATGAATGTCAATGGAAACTACAATCACCAGGTCAGTAGGTTTGATAATCGCAGGAATTTCTTTAATGGCCAATGTTTTTCATGTCATAACTTTGGACACAAAGCTGCTCAATGTGTTGCTTACAAGACCATCATGACTAGAGAAGCACGAAATCAAAGGAATGTGACTGGGATCATGAAAAGGACCTACAATAACTTTTCTGCTCTTGAAAATGAAATAGAATGCTCTATCTGTAACAACTTCGGTCATGAAGATTCTGAATGCAGGAGTAAATTTCGGCAAACATCTCAGAAGGAGAAAACTTCATTAGGCCACAAAAAATGGAGAAAGAATGAACCGCAAACAGAAAGATGTGGTATAGCCTTGTATGCAGAAGGATAAGAAAATTAGTGGTACATCTATAGTGGATGCTCGAAACAGATGACAGGTGATAAAGAAAAACTTCAGTCATATAATGCCTTAGAAAAGGAAAAGAAGGTCTTATTTGGAAATGACACTCCTGCTGTTATAAAAGGTAAAGGCTCTATTCTCTTAAAAGAAAAGGTTAAAGCTAGGAATGTTATGTATGTTGATGCTCTAAAGCATAATCTATTGAGTGTTAGTCAAATGTGTGACCAAGGAAATGAGGTAGTATTTGGATCAAATGGATGTGTTGTTCGTGAGCTTGATACAGGAGAAACAATGATCAAAGGTATAAGAAATCCAAATAACCTATACATACTCAAGGGAGGAAAACAACAGTGCTACCTAAGCAAAAATGATGAACACTGGCTATGGCACAGAAGATTGGGGCATCTAAGCTTCTCTCAAATAAGAAAAGCATGCAAATACAAGGTTGTTCATGATCTTCCAGATATCAACATTCCAGAAAATACAATATGCAAATCATGTCAATTTGGTAAGAAAACTAGAGCTCATTTCCCTAAGAAGGAAGGATCAGCTAGTAAGCCTCTTGAACTTGTTCATACTGATTTATGTGGTCCATCAAGGAAAAAGTCACCTCGTGGAGAAGAATAATTTATATTGTTCATTGACGAATTTTCCAGAATGTGTTGGATAGGACTTCTAAAGCATAAATATGAAGCATTTGAAAAGTTCAAAGCCTTCAAAGCATTGGTTGAAAATGAATTAGATCGCAAAATCAAATGCCTCAGGTCTGATCAAGGAGGGGAATTTACCTCAGATGAATTCTTCGAATTTTGTGAAGAACATGGAATAAAAAGGGAATTCTCTACCGTAAGGACTCCTCAGCAAAATGGAGTGGTAGAAAGAATGAACAGAACTGTTCAACAAATGGCTCGTGCCATGCTGGATGAGTCTGGAACTCCTGCAACCTTCTGGGGTGAAGCTGCATTTGCTGTCGTCACTGTTCTCAACAAAAAAAATGTTCGGGTAAACAACACTCAAACTCCACATGAACTTTGGTATGGTAAGACTCTTACTATAAAATACTTCAAAGTTTTTGGAAGCAAATGTTACATCAAAAGGACTGATGAAAACCTTGGCAAGTTTGAACCTAGAGCAGATGAAGACATTCTCCTTGGTTACTCTTCCCGAAGTAAAGGATATAAGTGTTATAATAAAAGACTTGGAAAATTTGTTGAAAGTATTGATGTTGTTGTTGATGAAGTAGGCAAAAATCCAAAGCAGGTAAAAACCGAAGATTATGAAGAAGATGAGGATTATCCTTCCACATCAAATCAAACTAATTCTGAAGAAGAAACCAATGAAGCACCAGAAGAATAGATAACGGTAGAAGAAAAGACTCCATCCAGGTATGTGTAGAAAAATCATCCAGAGACTCAAATTTTGGGACAAAAAGAGGCAGATGTGTAGACAAGAAGAACTATTACAGAAGCTTCAAGCTATCTAGCATTACTTTCCACCATCGAACCTCAAAATGTACACGAAGCATGCAAATATAAATGTTGGGTCAAGGCCATGAACGAAGAGCTTGAGCAAATTGAAAAGAATAATACTTGGGAATTAGTTCCTAGACCTCATGATAATAATATCATAGGAACCAAATGGATATTCAAAAACAAGCTGAATGAAAATGGAGAAGTTATTAGAAACAAGGCTAGAATTGTTTGTAAAGGATATGCTCAACAAAAAGGTATAGATTTTGAAGAAACTTTTGCACCTGTTGCTAGACTTGAAGCCATAAGAATGTTCCTTGCTCTTTCTAGCTTTCAGAACTTCAAAGTATACCAAATGGATGTAAAATTTTCTTTTCTTAATGGAGACTTAGAAGAATAAGTATATTGAGCAACCAGATGGATTCATCCTTGGAAATGATCCAAAACTTGTATGTAGACTCAAAAGGCTCTCTATGGTCTAAAACAAGCTCCAAGGGCCTAGTATTACCGTCTTGACAAATACCTCCATTAACAAGGTTTTTCTAAAGGATCAGCTGATAGCAATCTATATACAAAGATTGACAATGATAAACTACTAATACTTGTTGTGTATGTTGATGATATCATTTTTGGTAGCAATGAAGAAGCCATGAGTCAAAACTTTGCTTTGGTAATGCAAGAAGAATTTGAAATGTCCTTGCTTGGTGAGCTCAAATATTTTCTTGGTTTACAAGTTCAACAAAATAAAGATGGTATCTTTCTATCAAAAACCAAGTACCTCAAGCAGATCTTGAAAAAATATGGCATGGAAGATTTTAAACTAGTATGTACCCCTATGGTAACAGGATGCAGTCTCAGCTCAAATGATGAATCAACAATAGTAAATCAACCAACCTATAGATCCATGATTGGTAGTCTGCTCTATCTAACAGGTACTCGACCAGAAAACATGCATGCAGTGGGAATAGTTGGAAGATTATAAGCAAATCCAAAGGAATCACATCTTCAGGAAGTCAAAAGGATTTTCAAATATCTTCAAGGAACTTAGAATTTTGGTTTATGGTATCCTAGAGATATAGATCTTACACTTCATGCATATACAGATGTAGATTGGGCAAGAAGCGTGGATGACAGAAAAAGCATTAGTGGTGGTGCATTTTATATGGGCTTTAGATTAACATCTTGGTTCAGCAAGAAACAAAGTTCAATTACATTATCTACAGCTGAAGAAGAATATGTGGCTGTTGCATCTTGTTGCACACTACTCCTTTGGATGATGCAAACATTGCAAGACATTCAAATCACATGTACTCCACCCATCTCCATTCTATGTGATAATACAAGTGCAATCAGTATTTCAAAGAATCCAGTCATGCATTTGAAGACCAAGCACATACCTATCAAATATCATTTTCTCCGTGAACAAGTGCTTGAACAAGAGGTCAAATTGGAGTACGTTCCCTCCAAAGAACAGGTTGCTGATATATTCACCAAACCACTACCTAGAGAGACATTTGAATATCTTAGACAGAAGCTGGGAGTAGTTGATACATCATCTTGCTGTTGAAACTTATCTGTTTCAGAGAAAAGTGGTTGTATGCGAGTTTCATGAAGTGTATCCATGTACATACGCCGGTTTCTGTGGATACAGTTGTGTATATGATGGTTTGAAGAAAAATAATGGGCTAGTCTTAGGATGAAAAGGGTCTAATATGGGTTTGACAGTGATCATCTGGCATAGGATCAGGGGGAGCATATACTTCTAATAATTCATTGTTGGCATTATCTTAGAATATCTTGGTACAAATTCATAGTTGTTTTGTTTCAGGTGGAACAGGTTCATCGGGAGATCATGATTTTTGGTTCTGGATGGTGATTGACAGATGCTACTGATGATAGTTGCTGATGACTATCATGGTCTTGTTTTAGATATTTGGTCTCTATGTATTGTATATCTTTTATTACCAAGGTCAGGTAACGACCTATTTTGTTTCCCCACTATGCATGGGATGGATGATG
Source organism: Pinus tabuliformis (assembly GCA_031772625.1). Lineage (NCBI taxonomy): Eukaryota > Viridiplantae > Streptophyta > Pinopsida > Pinales > Pinaceae > Pinus > Pinus tabuliformis. Next base: position 355,021,847 of record CM062819.1, on the reverse strand, counting down.
TAATGTTCTTGTTTTGTCATGTATAAATATTTGGTATATCCCCACTTAGTTGGGTGGATGAGTCAATCTTGGTATACCCCCACTTGGTTGGGATATGAGTGTATGTATGAGTCTTTGGTGATAGGAAGGTCATTTATGACGTATAGAGTCATGTTTTTCTTGTACAACATCTTTTTGTAGACCTTGCTTGCAGTCAAGGGGAGCATGGACAGCAGACTTCAGCATATCAAAGAATTCAGCATGCACTCAGGGGGAGCATAACCCTTTGCCCTTGATGACAAAGGGGGAGAGTGACTTGGGGTTGCCATCAAGTCCAAAGGGGGAGATTGTTGGCATTATGACTTAGATTTGGCACTATGACAAAGGTGTTTTCCTTGATGGCAACTCTCATAGATGACATATCACAGTTCAGGCTCACAGAATGAAGAAATAAAGGTACACACAGGTTCCCATTTACCAAGCCGCGTGTATACATGGGTTCGCAGACTAAAAGGCGCGTATACGTACACATGCACTTTCACGGAAGGAAAGGCGCGTACATGTTGGAAAACTTGGTTTTGGTCTGTAGTATTTGGTCCATGGAATTGTGACCCATGGTATTGGTCCAAGGTATCTTGTTCGAAGTGTTGACCCCAGGTATTTGGACCAAGGTATTGATTATAAGTGGTTTTGGACAATGGTATTGAGTAAGGCCTAGGACTATAAAAGAAGGAGAAGATCGTTAGGCAAAGGCACTTACGAATTGCATATCTAATGAAGAGCAAGATCTAGATTACAGGTTATTGGGTTATGGTGCACAGCTGGATCTAAATCAAGGATGAACCTGAGTGCTTCATGAAGGATAAGTTCTATTGATGGGTCAAGATCTTAAGGCTTAAAGAGAAGTATCTTTGTGTGGTTCTGATCTTTTATAATTGGCGCATGTCGTAATTTGTAAATATGATAATTGGGTATATCTGATGTCTGAATAATTGTAAAGGTTAAATCATCATTTACAGATCTATACTCAGGTTCATTATAGCAAAGGCGCGTATACACGCTGGTTCGACATTTCAAAAGTGCGTATATGCAGGTTTTCCTTGATACAAATGTGTATGCACGCAGGTTTGTCACATTGAAGTAGTGTACACCTTATAAAATATGATTTAGCTACTTTTGATTGTTGTTTTAGTGTTCTGGGTTCTGGCTTGGGTTGTGGTTACTGTCACTGTATTTTGGTTACAACATTTAGAGAAGTGATTGTATGGTTCAGTTTTGGTTGGTGCAAAGGAGATTGGTTGATGCATATATATTTGACGTTTGATTGATGTTATTGATGGATCCAGTCTGAAAATTTATGAAACGTGGTCCCTGGAAAAAAAGAGAATGTTGTAGCCTTCTGTAGGTCAGCACCTACGTACTAGTACATCCACTAGTACAAGAGCTAGGGTGTTGTAGCTCCCTTCCAGGAGAAGCTAGAGAACGAGAGAAGGTTGTAGCCTTCTACAGGTAGAAGCCTGTGTACTGGTATAAGACTGCACACCAATACAAAATATTGCAAAAAGAAGTTTCATATTAAAAGAAAGATAGAGATGATTGCAGTAGGTGGTTTTCACCCACATTGGGTTTCCACCGTATATCTTGTGTTCATGTGTGTGACTGTCTGTTCTGTTTTTACTGCTCCTGGTTACTGTTTATATGGTTCTGATGCACATATTAAAGATCAACTTATGAATAATTAACTAAACTATAAGTTTACAAGGTATACGCTAGTTGCCTTATATACAGTTGCGTATACACGCAAGTTTCATTAACTGAAGTAGTGTATATGAATCAGAATATGGAAATGAAATATTATTGACTTGCTAATACTGATTCACTGCCCCTCTCAGTATTATTTCCAATAGGTTATTGAGATTCATTGTGTCTAATTAATGGATTTGTGTAGAGCCCTTTAAGGTTGAGGAAATACTTCAATTTCCTCCCCCGTCGAGTATTCGTCAACTTCAGAGTCTCCAAGGAAAAGCTAAATTTTTAAGGAGATTTATTGTAAATTATGTTGAGATGACAAAAGGGTTTATGTGTTTACTCAAGAAGTGAGTCCAATTCATTTGGGTTGACTCCACCCAACATGCCTTCGATGCTCATCTTCTGAGTCCACTTGATTATAACAAAGATTTCCTCTTGTATCATGAAAAAGAAAAATCAACCATTGGTATGGTTGTAGTTTAGGAAGATAATGCCCTTAAGGAGCATGTGATTTATTATCTAAGTTGTGGCTTAGTTGGTCCTGAACTTAGGTATTCTCATATAGAGAAATTGGCTTTAGAATCTCTTCATCATGGAAAATATTAGGGGCTAATATTAGCCCATGGGCTAATTTTCTATACTTTTTCAAAAAAAATGATTCACTAATTTCCATTCTTTTGTAAAAATGATTCGCCCAAATTTTATAGAATGAGATTATTTTACCCTAAAAATTGCCAAAAAATTATATATACACTATATAAAAATATTATAAATTTGAATATTTTTACAAAAATATCTCCAAACATTTTATAGATTTCATATTATGGACTAGTGGGATTACCAAGGTTTCTAAACTTTAAGATAAATTTCCATCCTTAAAATTTTCCCTGTTCTTCATGCTATCTAGTGACTCCATTGTTACATTCTGCTCATAAAAGCCTTTGTATTCATTGACATCAACCCATTTCAATTTTTTCTCAATAGGCAAGTGATTGGGGGCAATCATAATAAATGTATTGTCATATTGCAAGAGTTTGATCTCGAGTTTATGTCAACTAAGTTAAAGAAATCCTTAGTCTTTGCGGAATTGATCTTGAAATTTCCTTGTGAAGAAGATGTTATTCATGAAGAATCATTTCCTGATGAATTTTCTCATCTCTTCACAAGATCCTTGGTACAAAGATATCATTATATATATCCAAACTTCGGAATTTCCCTCAACCTTTTTATAAGGATGAACGTTGGAAGTTGCGTCACCTGGCTAAAAATTATTGTATCATTGGTAAACACTCCATATCGTCGAGGGATTGATTCAATCCTTATATGTTGTTTAAGCTTAGAGGAAGTTGAGTCATTTTTGAATGACTACCAAAGTGGAGCTTTTGGAGGTCATCTATCTGTGCTTGATACAACCCAAAAAACAAATTATGCAGCTTATTTTTGGTCCTTGATTTTCAAAGATTGCATTGAAGTGGTTAAGAAATTCCATCCTTGTTAGGTTTATACTCAGAGAATGCATGCGCATCCAGATCTTATTTTTGTTGTTGTCACTGTCGGTCCATTTAGTAAGTAGGGTATTGATTTTACTACTTGTAACCTAACTTCAGCTAAGGGCCACAAGTATATCATCGTAGCAGTAGACTACTTCACCAAGTGGGTCGAAGATATGCCTACTTTTAATAATGACAGTGAGAAAACTATTCTTTTCCTATTCAATCAAATCATTTCATGCTTTGGTATTCCTAGAGAGATTGTGACTGATCATGGAAGTCAATTCCAAAATAAGATGATGTATGATTTGGCTTTGAAGTTGGGATTGCAGCAAGAGCATTCGTCTCCTTATTATCCTCAAGAAAATGGGCAAATAGAATTCATTAATAAATTCCTTAATACCATCCTGCAAAGGATGATTTGTCAGGCTAAGTCCAACTATAACATCATGTTATATCCTACACTTTCGGCATACTGGATGGATGTTAAGACTGCTATAGGTTTTACTCCTTTTCAGGTCGTTTATGGGTTGGAATCCTTTTTTCTGTAGAATGTGAGATTCCATCTCTCAAATTAGCAGTCCATCTTCTTCCAGAGACTTCAAGTCTTGAAGAACGCCTCATTCATTTGGAACATCTTATGAGTAGTGTCAAGATGCAGCCACAATGAATAAAGCTCATAAGAAAAGAGTAAAATCCTAGTATGAGAAGACTACATAACCTAGCGTTTTCTCTGAAGGTGACCTTTCTTTTATCTATGACCAAGACAAAAACACCTTAGGGGCAGGAAATTTTAAACCGATGTGGTATGGTCCCTATATCGTTAAGAAGGTATTAAATAACGGAACATATGAATTGGTTAAATTTGAGGGAAAATGTGTTATTGGAGCCCATAAATGAGCTCTATCTCAAGATGTATTATGTTGAGGCTCTTGCCTAACATTTCTTTGTTTTGTAAATATTATACAAGGTCTTTTATTTATGTCTATGGGTCTTGTGTTGATGATGATATTTTTGATCTTCTTGGTAGGTTTTGATGGGTGATTTGGTGTATTTAGGATTCGTCAATGATGTTAGTAGACATACACGGAATTTAGCTTCCACTGCTTGGGTATATATTATCCATCTGGTCAGTTGTTAGTCTCAATAGGCATTTGTATTGGCCTTACTTCTAATAATATGGTTGAATACATTTTTGTTATTAATTTACTATCTAAAGCAATATCTCATGGTATTGAATCATTAGTGGTTTATTTGGATTCACAACTGGTTGTGTCTCAATTGAATAACATTTATCATGTAAGAGATCCTTTATTACATTGCCAATTTCTGAGAGTGAGATTATCGCAAATATCATTTACTTTTATTACTTTCATTCATGATCAAATAGTGCATTTCTTCATTTTATAGCTAACCAAGCATTGGATTGGCACATTAATCATTCATCACATTAAAATAAAAAATATCACAAAATCATTTGTATATATGATCAAATCATCATGAAGTCTCTATATATAGATAGATAGAGTATGTCAAAATATTACAAAATGTGGACAAATGTCCTACAAAATTAGGGCTTAAGCTCGATCATGTCCATAATAAACAAAGATCAGTCATCTAAAATATAAGGCTGTGGGTCCTGCCCTAGATGAGCATATTGGAAGAAGACAATGGAAATTTCCACTTGTTGGAAGAGCCGCACCCACTCTCATGGTACTCCAACCACTCATCTTTGTATAGCCTCAGGGAGATCCTCTATTGCTTCCATGGGAACCTAGTGAGTCAAACTCTCCAAGTTCCTTTGAACAATGTGAAGAACTTTCTCAGACTTAGCTACTACTCTCTCCACCTCTCTTCCATGGCACTTATGCCTCAGTAGACCCTTAGGTCTCACTGGTCCAATATCTATGTCATCATCATTTTAGTCTTGTAAGATTTTTGTTTCACGGAAAAATATTTTTAAATTTCTTGAGATTATATGTTAAAAATCCAAAAAAAAAATTGAATAAGTTAAAATCACAATTTTTACCAATGTCAACCCATGCATCTTCTGGTGGAAGTGCTAGCTCTGGGTCCTCTTAGAAGTCCACACCTACATAGGGGTATTCATCTATGGACACAACTTATTTCTCCCACCAATGGAAGAACTCATCATCGAAGGTTGCCTGAGTGACTTCCCCTCCGCCAAGATGCTTCATCAGATCTTCCCATCTGACCATCCTAGGATTCTAGGACTTTTGATGGTAGTATCTACCCTAGGTTGTAGTGCCGAAATGTTATCAAGGAAGAATGTGCAAAGGATGCTAAATATCCAAAGTTCTTCGTCTTCCCCTATCTTACTGGAGTTAATTGTTTCTTCATGTTAATCAAGAGTGTTGTGCTCCAACCGTAGACAATTGGTGTTAGACATTCTACTACCATGAACATAGCAGGTCATGAAACCCAATGTAGTGAGGCTAAACCTGGTAATCTATATATAGTAAAAAGGATGATTTTGATCGGTAAATTTGTGATTTCCTTGGTTGGAACCTATGATCCAACTTTTCCTGTATTTTCTACATAGTATATGGAAATGTAATCTTCAATGTTAAGGCCTCCACGAGCCCTTCCTTTCAGATCAACTGCTTCCCCCCTTCGGGAAATCCCTGTTATGAAGTATATGTCCTCTACTTCGATCTGTAAAGGCATATCATCTATGATGAACATTCCCTACTCTGCATCCCAATAATGAACCAACATCTCTAGCAGTCAAGCTTGTGTCTTCATGTTGGGCATCATGAAGAATTTAAGTAAACAATAATTTTTTAATGCATCCAACGATTCTTGATCTTGTAAAAACTACATTGTCAACATTTGTATGCTCTCTCTTTCTCTCTCCAAATGATAGACATCCTGCAAAATTGAAAGATTTTATCCATTAGAATTTTGGATTTTCATTTTCCTCTGTGGGTACATGTTTTTCTAAAGAACAGTTTCATATGTATGCTACTTTTCCTCTAAAACTCGCATATAGGGCTTTCTATCTGTGATTTTCATGATATCAACTCACGTACATGCTGAGAAGGATTTAAAATTAAAAATATAACCCTAAAATCTGGTTAAAATATTGAAATTTTGAGTCAATTGAATATGTTTAAGGGATAGAATTACTGAGCGACTGTAGATGTTGAGTTTGTTGGATGATTTGATTAAAGTGGTTTGCCCAAATTTTCTCCAAGAGCCGTCTTCTTAACAATTCAATGGTAAAAGTCATTTTATAGCCAAATTTTGAAAACCCATTTTTCTAAAGTTCAAAACTTTTATTTCTACAGTTTTATGAACTTTTGACTTTTTCTTGAAGTGTTGGGAAAGGTTTTTTTTTTAGGCCATTGAAGACTTAGTGATGTTTTTTTCCACTTACTTCAACTCCATAGTTGCCGACTTATTGTAGAAGGTATCGTTTTTTAAACTGGCATATAGGTTAAGGAATATCTCTTTTCCATTGCATTATGCATCTTGACCTCATACTGTGATATTTAGCCATGGGGTCGACCCCATTATGTTGATATTTTAAAACACTTTCACTCTTTGTCTTATAAAGTCATAACATAGTGGTAGAGCCTTTTCTTCCTGGGTTCCTAGTTAGATCCTTGCTGACACATGTCACCAATGATGCAAGTATTGTGTAGGCACGGGAGTCCTCTTTAGTCCCGACATGACTTTGTGTTGAAGCCTTATTCTTCTTCTTCTGTGGTATTTTCTAGCTTTATACCTTAGAGGCTCCCATGTGTTAAGTTGTACTACTGCATTGCATTTTGACTACTTGTACCTTTTTTTGCCTTAATTTGACTTCATTTGGACTCATGTATAAGTCATTTTTGACCATGACCTTTTGCAAGTTCAAACCATGCATTCATTAGCCTTTGCGACTTGACACCTATTTTTTCGTGGAAAGAACATTCCCCCGAGTGTTGATGACTAGCATCCACCACCTTGCATTGAGCATAGGATTGTTCTAGTCCCAAGAACTAGTGCACTTGCCCTTTATACTCATTATTTCCATTATACTATAGGGCATTATTTATTCTTTTTCAAGCTTTAAATATGAGAAAGACAAAAAATTCAAATATTCCAAAAAGAGCAGGAACGGGACAATTTCTTCATCATTTGATGGCATCTAGAGTCACTTGTGTCACCTTTGAACAAAACACTTAAAATGAGTCTTTCCTCCATTGGGATGAGACTTAGTTTGGCTTTAGGGAATTTATAACCTTGTTTGTGAGTTAGTCTTCCTCCCATTGGTTATCTATTCCATTCATATGGAGATTTTATTAGTCACTCATGCATTGCAAACTTATAAAAAGTTATTTTGTGATTCCATAAAGTCACATTAATTCTTGCTTTTGTTCAAGGGAATTAAACTTGTTGTCGGTCATTTTGTGGTGTCTCTTGACTCATTTCTGTCAGAAAACCCAGTGTGTCAAGTTATCATCATTATCACATCAACTATTTGGTCCTTTACATGTGCTAGTTAAGAAGGTCCCATTGACTTCTTGCTGATAGTTCTTCTCTTATCAACTTTGACAAATTTCTCTGAGAGTAAACCTAGAGTTGCACCATGGCCCTATTTACACCATTGATAGGTGACCTTGTTCTCAGCATCGATCAATATCATGGGTCTTTGATTGAGTGGTTTCCCTTCTGTTCGACGTCATCTTACATTATCACACGTTGGGATTCATGCAATACCTTGGTTTCCATTTGACATTATTGGTGGATTCCTCACCTCTATGTTAGCTTTCATTATTAGTTGGTTCACAATATTTCTGTTGTGTGCTAACCACATCTTGTGTTCACCATAAATGTACTTCAGAGCAGTTACTTCATCTCTCTTCTTCCTAGCTCTTCCAAATTATTGGCTTCCAGGTTACACTCTTGCTGGTTGATGTGGGATGCCTTAATTCCTTCCTTCCAGTGGATCTTTTCCCATCAACTATGACTCATTTCTCTAGGAATAATGTCTAGAGTCATTTTTCCACTACCTTAGGGTTTCCAGTCATTATTAGCAGACTTCTTTGCTATCGATAGTGGCAATACATCAGTTTCACTTGATTGATAGATTATTTCAAGTGTTCGACTTTAAAACATTTATTCACATTTGTTAGATTGTACTCTGATACGACACTCATTATCATTATTAGTGAGTTGTCTTGCATTTGTTAACAATATACATCAATCACCAATAATCAAATGATTTCTCACATGATTGACTTCATCTAATTTATTCCCATAGTGTAGAAATGTACCATTTTCGGTCAGTGAAGACCTCGGGTTGTGTTAGCATCTTAGTTCACTTGACATCTCCTTTAGTTTTCTGCTAGTGACATCTTCCACCTTATGTGTTGTAGTTCTTCACAACAACATCCTAGATGTTGGCACCCGATTTATGTAGTATCACTATTCCACCTTTATGACTTGGCACTTTTATGAGGATCATTTATGTAGCATCATTGATCAGGCAATCTTCTTGCATGATTTATTGGATATTTTTCTATATGTGATATTGAGACATAGATCTATTGTGTTCTTTTGCGGCTATGATCTGATGATCCATTATGTATTCTATAGTTGTTTTTATTCACTTATGTATACATTTTGGATCTCGCCTCAGAGATGAGTTTTATTTCTGACTCCTTTCCAGAGGTATTCGATGATCTAGAATCTGGTGATATCCTCTCGAGTTTTTGAATGACTCCTCTCTCTATACTTAATATATTTTGGCCATCACGTACCCTTTTGACCTCATATATTAGGGGGCATATGTTATAGCATCATTTGGCACTCATGTAGACTTGATGCTCTTGTATGGCCTTGGCAACCTTTTCCCATGCAAACTTCATCCTTTATTTAAAAAAACAATATTTCAAATTCCATATGCCACTTTGCCCATTCAAAAGTGTGTACATGCATGCATTCTATAACTCAATGCCGCATATACCTTTTAAAATATGAAAAAATAAAATATTATGTTATTTTTTAGGTGTGGTTCATCGGTTTTACTGACATCCCACCTACAGGAGTCCGTAGCACAACCGAATTAACTAATTTTAGGACATAGACACTTTGGGTAGTCCTAAAAGACATAAGAGAAGGGCTATCAACATTATACCCATTTTTCTCCCAGATCAAGTTTGATTTTTCACGTGCCTCCTGCACTCCCAATATCTATGGAAACCCTTGTTTCCTTTGCAGAGATGTTCATTATCCTTATAGCATCTCCTTGCATTTGTTAGACAAGTTGTCTTTGTGACTTAGGATGGACAGATCCGGAGGAAGGCTTCTTCAGTTTTTTGTCTTGGATCAGGTTGTACTTTTCCTGTACCCATCGTTGATTATCGATAAAGAAGGTCATGTATTGTTCTTGATATGTTATTATCTCATGAATACAAATTTCCATTTTTATATATGATGATCTAACATATCTTTTATGTATGCACATTGAAATATATATCATGTATATGCTTCTGTGAATTGATTTGTAGGCATGCTCGACTTTGGAGGAAGGAGAATGTTTGGACCCTACAAGAATGTTATCAAACGTACAACCTCTGGGTAAATTTCCAAGTCCACATTTAATAATTCCCATGTTTGGCATGCTCGCTTGATTGCCTCTTGTTGATTTTCTTGTTTTCTTGTGTTGAGGTTGTCAACCCTTACCTTAGGGAGGTTTTGCCGCCAACAAGGAGAGGGGCATGCTAGGTTCCTATAATACTAGTATAGCCCCCTTATTGTTATTGTGAGTGTATCCCCCTTATTTTTATTTTTGTGCCCATGTAGCCCTCATATTGTTATTGTTGTGCCACATAGAAGCCCACTATTGTTATTATTGTTCCCTTACATTATTATTGTTATGTAGACTTTGACTATATTGTGACCCCTTAGACTCCTATATATACCAACGAGGTATTGTTATTTGTATTATCAAATAATAAAGTTCTTTTACGTGATGTAAAGTAGGTTTCCCCCTCGAAGAGGCTAATTTTGAATTCGTTGATCTATCTTTTCTAATGTTTTGTGATCTAATTACATAACACATGAGCATTTTACTAGTGATTCCTAGCATGGAAATTTGTGGTTTTAAACCTTCTTGAAGCATTTTTTAGCATTAAATGGCATGTGCAACACTCATAACACTATTATACACCCAAATATCTTTCAAATTATATAATAAATACCTCAAATGGAGCCCATAAAAAATGTTATGCCACCTAGAATTTTCACTTTGTTTTGTCACCAATAATAGAGAGGATGCCATGTTAGCCCCCATTATTCATGGAAAAATGAATAACAATGTTATCATGATGAAGAGGACTTTAAAAGAGTCAATATTGTGACTCTATTTAAAAGTTGAAGGAATCAAACTTAACCACTAGTAGGTTATCGAGTTATGTTATAACCATATGAGAAGAAGGAAAAGGGGTTCCAATATATTTAATGCATTTTCTTCCATTGTTGAGAAAAGTAGCAAGGAGAGGATAGAGAGAGGGAAAACGAGAGGGTTTGTGCATTGTAGTAGCCCATGGGTCATACGTGTCACTCCTTTGTACTTGCATCGCTTCCTATTCATATAAAGAGAAAGTAGTGTAGTCTTACCTTCGAGCTAGGTATTCTCTTATAAGGGTTTCCCAGATCATATATTGTGTTCATTTTGGATTGTTGTTTTTATTTTGCTAATATTTATTTTCTATATTTAATATATTCCTTGCATAAACATAGCACACTGACTAACAAATCTAGAAATACAATGAAAAATTAACCCTAATAGTGCAGGTTTCATATTTTCAAATATAGTTTAGTAGATCTATTGTGATTAACCATCTATTGGAGTAGTTTATGGATTAATACTTGCACCAATCCCTGACTCTTCAGAAGAGATGTGTTATCCATCATTGTGCTAAAGGGATCAAATCCTTTGAGTTGCAAATGTTTCTTCAATTTTTTTTCAATATTAAAAACATTCATTTGTAAAAACTTAATCCATTTCTATATATGATATGTCTAGAATTAAGTGTGTAAGAAACCTTTTCACTCCATGACGAGTATCAAAAAAATTATGCATCTCCCTCAAAGTTAATAGCACAACTATGATACACACATACACATGAGAGAATTATACCTCAAAATACTTATAATTTTTTCTTTTAATTTTCAACTACTTTATCCTTCTTATTTTAGTTAGTATGTATTAAAATATTTTATTTTTAATCGAAATTAAAAGAATTTTTGATACTAATATTTTGTATATTTTTATAAAATATATTTATCAAATTCATATTAAAAATAAAAAAATTACACATCTACAAAATACTATATCCTTTTACAATAAAAATAAAAAGTAAACTACAATTAAAATAGAAATTTTAAAACATATATACTAAACCTATTATATATTTATTTTGATGAAAGAAAACTCGCTAGTACTAAGACAACCTACAACTATATTCAATTATAGAGAGAGAGAGAACAAAAAAATTTTATATAAGAATAATGGAATATTAATAATGTTTAATCTTCTCTTATCATAATTATTATTAAAAAATAATTCAAATTAAATATAAAATTTAGATATTTATATAGAAAATTTTCTTAGATTTGAAATTTAATGATTTCAATTTTAAATTTAACTTAAAATAATAATTTATTTTGCTAATTATTTTATGATGTTATCAAGATCATGTTGAATTCGATGGAATCTAAGCATTTATAAAATATTTTTTATCTTCAAAATTAATTGTCATCCTCGCGGCTTTTGTAATTTCAACACTCGTACCTATAAAATATTTTAACATATTTCTACCATCAATACAAATCGATAATTCATCAAAATGGATCCCATGTTCGAAACCTACCAATTGTGGTTTTTATTGTGCACCTTTCACAGATTATTCCCGTCAATTTCTGCGTCTAATGAGCTAATGATTTCAACTTACGCCCAACAAAATTAAAACCCTCTCTGACTCATTTATAACGCATGTGGACGCTGGGACTTAATTCAATTGTGAACTTTACCACTTCCCTAAAAGGGCTCACTTGGAAATCACCACCCTTTATTAACCTAAAAAATTTATTAACCGAAAAATCACCCCACTTTGGCGTGAGATGAAGAGGAAATCACACTTGGAGGTCTTCGGAAGTAGAATTTGTTTGCAGATTAGGCATGCCCTGACATAACATCGATGCACTTTCAAGCAAAGCTAAATGGTATTTTAAGGAGAAGAAAAGATAGGTGTCTAGGTCTCGAGTTGGCCCCGTGACTTCCCACACGCACATGAGAAGTGTTAAAGTATTGATAGGCGTGTCAAGCGATGGGCGCGTTTAACCAAATGCCTGTGGAGGGCGAGTTAGGAGGGCAAGCGTCGGTACAAAGGGAGCACGCCCGAACGAATTTAATAGGTATGTGAAATGAAGCATAAGAGCGGGCACCCTTCCAACATGGAGGGCACGTGCGACGTATAGGGGTCAAGCAGGCGAGCGATGCGAGAGCATCATAGCGGGGGTAGGCGCGACATGCAAATGAAGGGAGAGTGATAAAGAAGTGTGCGGGCAAGGTGCGGACGAGAGGGATGTGTACACTGGGCAAGGCCGCCCACCCAAATGCATGATAGGCTGACTCATGGAAAGTAAACGAAGGGGTGTGTTCAAAACGAGTTGGAAAGTCTGCTGGAGGGCATCTTTATCTCGATTGTTGATTCGTCAAATATTGGTAATCCGACGAATATAGTCGTGCTCAATTATTTAACCCTACCCATGTCCGTCTCATTGGCGAATATTCGAGAATCAACGATCAAAATAAGCTCAGGGAGTCGAGAGTGTTAAACACATGGCAGGTTGGCTCAAACAACAAACTGACACATCAGTTGGACAATTCACTCAAGCAGAGAGCATATAAGTATAGAGGATTTTGACCAAGGCATCAACCAAGAACTTGACCAAGCCAGTGCAGGGAAGCGAAGAAGTAATTCAAAGTGCAGGAAACCGAGATAAGGGCGGTGAAGAGTGCAGAAAGAACGACGATAGGGTGAGGCTCATTCAGTGAGCCACAAAACCATCAAAAGTTAGCTCCGTTTTTCTTTGGGCAAAGTTCGGAGCTTCTGGTATTCAGGCAGGGCACGAGCTATTGTTGCAAGACAAGAAAGGGATGGGCCGCTGCTGCACGACAGGTAGGTTGTGGGTTGCACGATAGGCAAGTTGTGGGCTATGAGGCATTGCACGAAGTAGGTGGAGCTTGGGCAGGCCTGCGAGGAAGACTGCATGGGTTGGTAAACCAGTGGGCGACTGTAAAATTGTAAACTTGTAACATTATTTGGGGACAATTTTTATAGGCATTTGGGGGACTAGTAGTAGTTGCGCCTCCCTTTATAATTGTGTACATTGTTGTTTTATGTGCTATAGAAGATAATTGAAGTAAAGTTAATTCTGCTGCATACATAAGAAAGAAGTGAACACTTAATCGAAAATAAACTAATTGTTGGAGTAGGCATAGTTTGGGCAAGAATATGTTGGGTATACGACCAAATAGTCCCACATTGACTAGAAGTGGGCAGGATCATGGGTATATAAGGATGGACAAATATCTCCATTGGTATGAGGCATTTTGGGGTAAGTCCAAAAGCAAATCCATGAGGGCTTAGGCCCAAAGTGGACAATATCATACCATTGTGGAGATATGTGGTGTCCAGAGTTCTAACAGAATAATTTCAAAGTGAAATTGGGCTAGTGTCGCACGAGCGCCACGGTGAATGAATTGTCCAATCATGGCAATGTGACAATAGCAGTAGCATGAGTTTTGGAAAATTGGGTTGTAACGATATCTTTTAAGCAACGATAAATGGTACTCGAAGGAGAAGGAAAAGGAAACTTTTCCACACCTCTTAAAGTAAAAGATTTTTGGGACCAAGAACCTCTAAAAATGGGGAGACATGATCTGGATTGGATAATTATATATTTTCTATCCATATTAATGGTTTTAAAGTGGAAAATGGGAGGAATAAACTCAAATGAGCATTTTACGGACAAGTCTAGCTTAGAAAACTAAAGTTTTGAACCTTCTTGAAGCATTTTTGAGCATTAAAAGGCATGTGCAATACCTATAGCACTATTCTACAGTAAAATATATTTCGAATGACATAACAAAGACCTCAAATGGAATCCATAAAAAATGTTATGCCACCTAGAAGTTTCCTTCTTGTTTTTTCTACCATTATTCAAGAGGATGCCATGTTAGCCCCCATTGTTCATGGAAAAGGGGCTAGCCATGTTATAAAGAGTACTCTAAAAGAGTCAATATTGTAACTCTATTTAAAAGTTTGATGAATCAAACTTAACCACTACTAAGTTATCAGGTTATGTTATAACCGTGCGACTAGAAGGAAAAGGGGTTCTATTATATTTAATGCGTTTGGTTCCATATATGATCAAAGTAGCTTGGAGTGGATAGAGAGAGAGAGAGAAAAGAGAGAGTTTGTGCATTGTAGTAGCCCATGGGCCATAAGTATCACTCCTTTGTACTTGCATCTCTTTCTATCTAGAGAAATAGAGAATAATGTAGTCTCACCCTCTAGTTCGGTATTTTCTTATAAGGGTTTCCGAGATCATATCTTGTGTTCATTTTTGTTTGTTATTTTTATTTCTTTAATCTCTATTTTCCATATTTTATCTATTCCATGCATAAGAATAACACAATGAGTAACAAATCTAGAAATACAATGAAAAATTAACCATAGTAGTGTAAGTTTCATATTTTCAAATATATTTTAGTAGATCTATTATGATGAATTATCTATTGGAATCATTTATGGATCAATATGTGCGCCAAGACCTGACTCCTCAGAAGATATGCGTTATCCATCATTGTTGTAATAAGATCAAATCCCTTGGGTTGTAAAGATTTCCTCAATTTTGTTTCAATATTAAAAGAATTCATCTCTAAAGACTTAATCCCTTTCTATATATCATAGTTCTAAAATTAAGTGTGTAAGAAACCTTTTCACTCCATGATGAATATAAATTTTTTTATCTTCCTCAAAGTTAATCACACAATTATGATATTGAATTATTTTTTTAACACACAACTATGTTATTGAATTATTATTTTATTTTTTTAACTTGAAAACACACACACATATTTTAATTTTCATCTACATTATACTCTTTATTTTAGTTAGTGTGTATTAAGATATTTTATTTATAATAGAAATTGAAATATTTGTTGGTATTTTATAAAATCCTATTTATTAATTTCATGTTAAACATAAAATAAATTACTCATTTACTTTATGCTATATCTTTTTACAATAAAAAATAAATTACAATTATTAAATATATATATATATATATATATATATATATATATATATATAGATAGATAGATATATTAATTAATATATTTTTGTGATGGAAGACATCAACCTCTCTTTTAGCTAGAGAGCTAGAATTTGATGGGCTTGGTCTTGGTCTTAGTAGTACTAAAACAACCCACTAAAATATTCTATATATATATATATATATATATATATATATATATATAAACAAAATAATGAAATGTAAATAATGTTGAAATTTCTTTTATTATAATTTTTACTTAAAAAAATATTTAAAATAAATTAAATATAAAATATAAATATTTATACGTAAAGTTTCTTTGGTTTGAAATTTAATAATTTTAATTTTAGATTGGTCTTAGAATAATAATTGACTTTGCCAAGTATTTAATGATGTTATCAAGATTATGTTGAACTCAATGTAATCTAAATATTTTAAAAATAATTTGTATCTTCAAAATTTACTACCACCCTTGGTATCACGCCCCTACCCTGGTAGTACTCTTCCAACCGCACGATGGGGGCTACGACACCACCACCCACTTTCTTTTTAACAATACTTGCAACTGTGGACTATGCCTACTTTCTGTATTTAGTTTATTTTTCAACTTTTCTAAGTATACATTCACATACGCAGCGGAAACATTCAATTAGTTATCATCATCATCATTACCATTTACACATATGCACAACAGATATTTTAATGGGAGGGGAAACTCCCTGAAATATGAGTCTGCACGATGATAATAACAATATTTTACAAAATATACAATTTACAGTCTTTGCAGGAAACCCCAAGTTTCCTTTGTACAACTTTTGTCACAACTATGCAACCTGGTCTACACTGTTCAGAGCGCCCACCAGTTCTACCGTCCATCGTAACTCGTTCACCATCGCACCATCTCATCGTACTGTTCACCGTCGCACCGGCTTATCACACTGTTCCTTTGTTTAGCAAGTCATTCACCATTTCACCGAATTCCCTCGCTCGCCCTCAGCTCGCTCAACCGAACGCCCTTGGCTCGTTCAGCCAGACGCCCTCGCCCGTTCAATTGAATGCCTTTGTTCGTTCAACTGAACGCCTGCAACTCATCTCAATTGACGCCCTCGCCCGTTCAGCTGAATGCCTGTAGCTCATTTCAATCGACGCCTTCACTCGTTCAGCAAAACAACTGCAGCTCATTTCACTGAATGCCCTCAGCTCATTCGACTGAACATCCTCGCTCGTCGTTGGCTCATTTGACCAAACACCCTCGGCTCATTCAGCCAGATGCCCTCGGATCATTTGACTGAACGGCCTTGGCTCGTTCAGCCTGACGCCCTTACTCGCCCTCGGCTCGTTCTACTGAATGCCCTCAGCTCGTTCAACCGGATGCCCTTTCTTGCCCTTGGCCTGTTTGACTGAACACCCTCGTCTGACCTGTGACCTGTTTTCTTGCATTCGCTGCGGCTCCATGCTTCAGCCCAAGAGTCTGCCTACACTTCTCCAAACTTTGGTCTCCTCCAAGTAGTTCTCACCCTTGCTTACATGAACACTTGAAGACTTTTCTTGATGTTTTATCCCACCATTCCTCCGCATTATTTATATGGCGGTTGGCCCATCAGTTGGGGCATCGGCCCACCAAGCCGATCCACTATTTCATCCAAGTCGCCCCTCCGTCGCATCGGCCCATGGTGTGGGTGCCCATACATGAGACCGCCCATCATATAAGTTAACTAACATTCCAACACTTAGTCCTTTTTTCACAATGACTTTCGCATCGCACATTAGCTCGTCTCCTCCGTTCAGCCAACTCGTCACACTATGCGAGCATGCCCCAACTCGCCGGTTACCTCCTAGCTCGTCGCTCACCCGTCATGCACTCTTTGCTGACTCGTGGGTTTGACATACTCGCCCACTCTAAACAGTTGTCGTCCTCGACAACACCCTCATACGACATCGCAAAGTGTCGCTAGCTCCAACATCCAAAATGTCCATGTTGCCTACCTCTGCTTTGCCATCGCAAAAACCATAAAGGATCATGTCTCCATAAATTGGAAAGTTTCCTCAATCCATGATCATTAACCACATCCGTCGCAACCCAACATGCTGCCTCACCGTGGAAGGTTGGTCCCTCCAACTCAAGCTACATGCTCACTGCAACATATATCGTGTTGACCCCATCATCTATCATCATCGTCTGAAATGCTACCATGATACTCCAACACAACTCTAACACATCTTAGTACACTGTCGACCCCCATGATTCGAACTAGTCAGGTGATCAGTCCAATTATCACGCTCAAACCATAAGAATGCACCTCCTCATGCCATCATCGATCATTTCTTTAGCACCCTGTCACAACATCAACTCGATCAAGAATCCATATCCATCTAAGTAAGCCATGCCCAAGCCCATGAAGTAATCTTCATCTCATCTGCAACATGTTGTCCATGATCATAGACCAATAAGCTCCCATGTATCAAAAGTGGTCAAGTCTCGGTTCAACCCATGCCCAAGTGTTGCCACCAATGCATCATCATAGCTGCAACTCCCTGACTCCAAAGTGTCCCATATCTATCCTCCACATCAAGTCATTCTCTCAAGCACACCCATAAATGTACTCAAAGATATGAACCCCATCCTGCATCAAAGTTGCTGACCTTAGCTCCTCAATGCATCATATCCTCCGAGTCCACCATAATATGAAGTACCCAAAAGTCACAACCTCATGTCATCATGAGCTCTATGAGTCATCTCCAACCAACATCCTACCAAGCATACAGGTCTCGGCCCAAAGGTCCCTGCAATATGCCTTAGCTCTCCATGTAGTAGGAATGCTCCATAGTCTGCTAAAAAATCCAACCAAGCCCATGACCTTGTTGTACCCAAGTGCACAACATCCCCATCGGCTCAGAAGTAAAACATCTTCATGTCACATCAGAAAATTCACCTGCACAACATCCATGCCTTGGCACTCCTCATTGGATGGCCATAAGTGGCACTTCTATAAGTGCTCCTACATAATGTCCCTACATAACACTGCCATGCTTATCTATCCAACTCGATGTCCATGACTCAAGTTGCCCATGTTGTCCAACTAAGTAGACCCATCACAACATTGGTCATCTTCATCCAAGTCCGCAATCCGGTCTAGTGAACTCGGTCACCCAAACCATATATATCATCAAGTCATATGAGTCTCTTCCCTCATAGCTCCCCCACTAAAGGTTCCACCAAAACTTCCTCTTAGTCTCGGCCATGAGAAGTCCACCCAAGTATCATCAAACTCAAGTGTGTGCCATTCTCCAATCTATCCATGAGTCATACTAGGCACTTAGCAAATTTTCCATATGGATAAAACATGACCCATTCTCCCACAATGATCATCACATTCCCCCCTTGTCACGAGAATTTGCACTTTCTGCCATAAGGTCACAAACAACCCCAACAAGCTCTGCAACAGTCAATGGTTATTTCTTCTCCATACAAGGTCTCATCGTAGACATCCATGGTAAGATCTCCCATCGCATCAGTAAAATGATTTTTCCCTTCCCTGCATATGGCCCATCCTCCAAAATCTCCAACGAAACACAAGTATAAGTAGTACTTCAACATGAGGCTCCTTCATGAGAGTGTCCTCATCCAACAATGTCTGCAAACTGCACGATCCTAGTCCAACTTGATCAATTTCAAGTTCCTGCTCCATCGTAGTCATATTTGCAGCATCCTCAAACATCACGGCTTCCTCTTCTTCCTCATCGCAATCTGCAGCTACATCCTACTCCATTGCCCTATCAAGTCGAAGAAGCTCGTCTTCAACATTCCTTTCCAAGACTTCAAGTTCATCTCGAATATGTGGGTTCTCTTCTTTCATCCAGTTCAACCTGTATAAGGTCAGCAAGAGCCTCCCTTGGCATTCTTCCAAACTTGCCATGTCTTGTCATTCAGCTTGGCCCAAGCACCAGGCTTCACCCTTGCTAAACCTGTCACGAAGTGTAACACTTCCTTCGATATGCCTCGTTCGACTGAATCAAGCTTTGATACCATCTATCATGAAGTGATAGTGGGATTAGCTTCTCTTCAAATCTCCAACGAATCCTTGGGGAAAATCAAGGCCTCTGATACCAGCTGTCATGCCCTGCCCTGGCAGTACTCTTCCAACCACAGGATGGGGGGTGCGGCACCACCAACTACTTTCTTTTTAACAATACTTGTAAGTGTGGACTACGTCTACTTTCTATACTTAGTTTATTTTTCAACTTTTGTAAGTATAAATTCACATACATAGTGGAAACATTCAATTAGTCATCTTCATCATTATTAACATTTACACATATGCAAAGCGGATATTTTAATGGGAGGGGCAACTCCCTGAAATATGAGTTTGCCCTATGATAATAACAATACTTTACAAAATATACAATTTACAGTCTTTGCAGGAAACCCCAAGCTTCCTTTGTACAATTTCTACCACAACTGTGCAACCCGGTTTGCACCATTTGGTCCACCTGAACCACCATTCGGACTGCCCACCGATTCAACCGTCCGTCACAACTCATTCACCGCCACACCGGCTCATTGTACTGTTCACCATCGCACTGGCTCATTGCACCATTCCTTTGTTCAGTAAGTCGTTCACCGTTTCACCGAACGCCCTCGGTTCGTTCAGGCAGACGCCCTCGCCTGTTCAACTGAATGCCTTTGTCCGTTCAACCGAACACTTGCAGCTCATTTCAACCGGTGCCTTCGACTGTTCAGCTGAACGCCCGTAGCTCGTTTCAACAGATGGCTTCGCCCATTCAGTCGAACGCCCGCAGCTCATTTCACCAAACGCCCTCGGTAGCCCTCGGCTCGTTCAGCCGGATGCCCTCGCTCGCCCTCGGCTTGTTCAACCAAACACCCTTGGCTTGTTCAACCAAATGCCCTTGCTCGGCCTCGGCTCGTTCAGCCGGACGCCCTCGCTCACCCTCGGCTCATTCGACCAAACGCTCTTGTCTGACCTGCGACCTATTTTCCTGCGTTCGCTGCGGTTCCATGCTTCGGCGCAAGAGTCCGCCTGCACTTCCCCAAATTTCAGTGTCTTCCAAGTAGCTTGCACCCTTGCTTGCATGAACTCTTGAAGACTTTTCTTGATGTTTTATCCCACCATTCCTCCGCGTTATTTATATGGTGGTTGGCCCATTAGTTGGGGCGTCGGCCCACCAAGCCGATCCACTGTTTCGTCCAACTCGCCCATCATATAAATTCACCAACGTCCCAACACTTAGTCATTTTTTCACAATAACTTTCGCGTCGCACGTTAACCCGTCTCCTCCGTTCAGCCAACTCGTCGCACTGTGCGGGCATGCCCCAACTCGTGGGTTACCTCCCAACTCATCGCTCGCCCATCATTTCACCCTTTGCTAACTTGCGGGCTTGACACTAGGGGCTTCACTCAACTACTACCTATAAAATATCTAAACATATGGCTACCATCAATACAAATCCCATAATTCATCAAAATGGGTCCCATGTTCGAAACGTACCATCCATGGTTTTTATTGTTGCCTTTCACGGATTATTCCGTCACTTTCTGCGTCTAATGAACGCATGATTTCAACTTACACCTTGCTCATTTATAAACCGCGTGGACGCAAGGAATTCAATTCAACTTTCAACTCGATAACTTTCATAAAGGGCTAATCTAAAAACAATCATTTTTTTTATGCTAATTAATATTTTTGGAATTATAATTTTATTAATGTATTTGGGGTTATAACTTTATTAATGTATTGGGGCAATATGTATTAATCTTTGGATTTTGTATTTACTTATCCAAAAATTAATATATACTACAGAATACCATTAATAAAACTATACTTCCAAAAATATTCATCCCTTATAACCTAAAAACTTTATTAAGCTTAAAAATCACACGTTGCTGCACCCCACCTTGGCGTGAGATGAAGAGGAAACTACAGCAGGAGAGCTCCCGACGTAGAAGTTGGTGGCAGATTCGGTATGCCATCACATAACATCGATGCAGAGTCGTTCCGGTAGGTGGTGGTGGGAGCCAATCGAGAGAAGAGGCCGATGGCCACACTGGCCCGGTGGCCCTGAAAATGAAAACCTAATCCAAAACCCAATTTCGTAACACACTGTCGTAAATAAATACTGCCTTTTTAAATACCGCTTGCATATCTGTTTTATTCTTTTATTATCAATGAAGTAAATATAAAGGTAGATGCATTATAATTTCAAGGTACATCGGGCATTGTGAAGTATTCAAGGTAGATACTTTTCCAATGGGCTGTCATGCTAGGGAGAAGCGGTTGAGGGTGTCAAATTCATTTTTTCTTTTCGTTCATTATAGCTGAGTCCTTAGGTTTCTAATTCAATTTCTCTAGTATTAATGATAGAAAAAAAAAATTAAATTTTGTAATTCTAATAATTAGTTTAGATTTGTTATCTACTAAGGGAATAGTTTGAATAATAATAAAAAAAATTTATTAAAAAAATTATATTTCAAAAATTTTAGCTTTATTCTTGGGTACATCTATAATTAATATTAAAATGGTTTAATTAATAATTATAATTATAATTATTAATTATTTTATTTAATTTGATTGAGTGGAAATATTTTAATTAATTATTATAATTATTAATTATTTTTTTAAATTTAATTTTAATTTTTATATAATTTGATTCCAAAAAAATATTTACCTAATATAACATGATAAAACATTACAACATCATTTCTATATTAAATTATAGAGCTCCTTTATAATAAAAAACCAATAAAAATTTAACATCCAAACAAAATAAATAAATAAATATTTCATAATTTTAGAATGTAATATATATATATATATATATTCCAAAAACTTATTCAAAATTACACTCTTAAGAAATTATAAATTAGACTCTTAATAAAAAGTTTTATAATAAATTTTATATTTAAAATGAATATAAAATATTTTTAATTAACAATACAAATTAGAAATGGGAATTTAGCAGATTTTAGAATTGTTTTAGATTCATATTTATTTAGAAAATAAAAAAAATTATTGAGAATATATTTTAATTATTTATTGAATTGGTCTCTACTCGTTTTATGCTTTTTTGTTTTTTAGATTTATATTTATTTAGAAAAATAAAAAACTATTCAACATATATTTTAATTATTTACTCAATTGGTCTTTATTTTTTATTTTGTGTATTTTATTTTTTCTTAATAAATAATTTGTATTGCATTTAAATTGAAAATTAAATGTGGAATTTGTGAATATTAAAATGGCTGGTGATTTGGAAAACCTTACGATATTTGAACTTTTAATGTTTTCAAAAAGGTAGAATGGAATAAAAGATTCCAATAAAAAGGGTATGAGATTAAATACACATACTATTGGGCTTTAGAGGTCTTGAAGAGACTAAGAAGATAAATACAACATAAAAACTTAAAATATTATATCAAGGAGCCAATTAATAGGAATTATCTCTATGGCTTCCATAGGTATAAGCTCCTTATTTTTTAGGAGAGTGGTCACCACTTGACATACATTGAAAACCTTCATAATAAATTGCACTGCTGGGTGTGAGAATCCTTTTACATGTGTTGAGACCATCAAAAATTAGACAACACAGATGAATTGAAGCATGTACTAGATGCACACTATTGAGTGGGGATTTCCCATACAATGTGCAATCAACATGAATAGTGAATAGGGTCATCGTAGGGGCATGCAACGATGTCCTCCCGACATGTGGTTAGTGGGGAGGATGTCAGTGCCTAGCCCACCTTTTCTCCAATCTCACACACCATTCGTAGATTTGTATTTTAATATATTATTTTGAGTTTAGTATATATTTAAATTTAGTTAATTTTTTATCTAATATTATAGGTTCTTTCTATTATAGTTAGGGTCTCATTCTAACTACCTTAGTTACTAAAATAGATTGTTACTTTTGTGGGTCATCTAACATAGATTGTTATTTTTGTGGGTCATCTATAGTTACTAAGTCCCCAAGGCTTAGCAGAGTGTGAAAACAATATATGTAAGTGGTCACACCCCATAATATATCCATGTATTAGGTTTTACAAGTTAATCCACATGTACTTCTGGTTAATTAGAAACATTACATTATAGTAAAGGCATGTAGTTGTTTGTCAAACAAATATTATTATACTTGGAGCTCTATTCATGTTGGAGGTTGCCTCCTCAAAATGACATGTGAACATTTCATTTTCTTCTAAACATCAATAACAAAATTTCTTACTATTGTTAATTACGCATTATATCTTTGATTATTTTCTTTATGTAGTTATATTTCTTTTTCTATTTCTACATACATTTATTGTCCACAACTCTAATATATCTATTTTTATCTAAATAACCTATTTCAACTAGCAAGGAGCAACATGTGGCATTATACTATTTTCTTTTATCAACACACACTCCAATTTTAATTTCATTTTTAAGCTAGAGACATGTTCAAACATTCGTAAATAGATGAAAGAACCATCATTTAAAAGGTAAACCTATGATTGTGAAAGAACGCATGAATAACATATAAGAGGCATCGCCCAGTTGGATACACTTGTAAAACTTATTCCAACCTCTTTGAGAAGTATTGCATCAAATAACACATATGTATGAAACTATCTTTGGCATACCTCTACTTAAATTGGAAGCCCTGCATGCACACCCTAAACTAGTGTTGGATAAACCTATTAGTTTTCCTATTATTATAGTACATCAATAAAAACACTTGGGGAGATCACTCTTATGTATGAAATTAGATAGTACAATTAGAAGTATGAATTGTCCTCCGTAAATGGTGTCATAAAAGAATTGGTGAAGCATTATTGATGGAAAAAATCTATTGTATTGGAGAGATATGGACCACGATACTCATTTTTCCGTAGCACCTTGCAAAGTCCATTATGTTCCTACAAGCAGTAGTTCCTATATTACAAGAAAAAGTCTTATATAGTTTACATTTTCAAGAATTTAGGAAATTCAGTAGTGCCATAATACTCAATAGGAAGTAATAATCCCTCTAAATTTAAAAATAAAATGACTCGGTACCTTCTAACACCATTCTAAGATACCTAATTCAAAATCATTTTTAAAATGATGACGATGACCATGGAGTCACTTTGCAATAAACATTTTTTGTGTGAGCTAGCTTAGGCCATTACTTGTGACTCGTCTCTATAAATTCCTCTCAAGAAACTACTCATGTTGGGCTAAATCATTAATAACCTCTATGGTTCACCTAAAGGTATCATGACAAACACCCACAACATGTTAGTTGTGTATGCGGTACCAAAATTGGTTGAGTCTATTTCCCAATTAGTCAAAAGAAAGGAAACTATTATGCATCTCTCACTACAAAAGTTATCCTTCATTTTTATTACATTATGAAGCTAAACATTAATCCTGAGGAGGTGGACATCTTTGATGAAGATCCCATAAGGTTAAGGACAATGATAATGAAGAATATTTCACTCATCAATTCTCATTTTCTAACCATTCCCAAGATCTAATGCCTCACATCTCTAAAATTTATCTAAAATTGTTTAATGGATTATATCTGACTAGATGGGTTAACAAAATGAAACATTACTTTTCCTTTCATTTCATAATATATGAAATAATGGAGATAATAATTGGGGTCCTCTATTTGGATAGGTAATGTCCGTAGTGGGTGGTAATTTCATGAGAATACATCCATAGGGGTTTCAACATGTAGGTAGTTTCAAAAGGACTTGTTTATTCCCTTTATGGGAGATACCTTTTTTTGGGCTCCTTAATATCCTACCTCAGCCTTGAATGTCAGAAATAACATGGGGTAGAATGCTAGGATGTCAACTAAAAAATATTTGTAGTGATTTCAACAAAAAATATTCTATAAGATATAAACATATAAAGGAGAAAAAAAATATTTATCTCCATTTTTAGGACATGTCTTTGATTGATGAGGTTGATGATAGAACTCAATAGAAAGTCACTCCCATCACTAAGGAATTTCTTATGTCATACCAATAAGTAGAAGAACCCCAAATATCCCTAATTGCTTTAATTTCTTTTTCTTCTCTTCATACATTAAATTAGTTCAATTATATCAAGTTATGGAAGGTCATTACCTAAATAGATAGTTCCAACACCCACAATTTCATTCATCATTTCATTTCCAAAGAAACACATTGTTTTGTCCGTGTTGTTAACAACTTTCAACTTATTATTTCTACTCAGGGATCCATGAAATGTTGTTCTTGATGTGAAAATAAGAAACCTCAAATAAGTGACCAGTCCTTGAAATATTACATGTTTTCCATTGAACTAGTTGTGTTATTGTTTTGGGTGATGAATTTCTACAAACATTACACCCAATTTCCATTGAATTCCAAGGATTATACACAAATTTTTAGAAGGATGAAAATTCCTACAAGCACAAAAGTTTCAACACAATCTCTCCATAAATCATTGTCTCCTTGAATATGGAAAAGCCTCTAAAAGGTATTGATTCGAGAACTATTATAGAATTCCATGTTATTCAAACCTGTTGGGATGTTTCTCATCCACTTTATTATATTTTCAATTAGTATTAGATAAACCCAAACAAGTATTTGATTATACCTAAAGATTATTCTCCTTACTTAGAGAATGATCATAGCATTCCACTAATTATAAGTATCATACCATCCAATGTTTGGCCATGTCATCGCCCTTATTCCCAAAAGAGGGAAATTGATAAGAGCATGCAAGGGTTATTAGCCACTAATATTTTTTTTCCTAATACTATTCCCTATCAACCTCCTCTAGTAACCAATAATGTGATAAAAACTTGGGAAGATTCACCTATGAGAGGGAAACATTAGCTACTCTTCGCATAGTTGATATCTGGCATCATTAATTCATGGTGTGACGTTTCTAGATTAAAAGAAGTCATTTTAGCTTGAAATATTTCTTGGTATAGAGGCTATCCTCCCTAGAATAGCAACAATGTGTCACCATAATGTTAGGCTATGACCATGATATTATCTACCAGAAGCGTATGGAAGATGTGATGGTTTATGCTCTCCCTATGAAGTATTTGTGAGAAAGGGTTCACATCTGAATTACCCTTCCTAATGTCTAATTAGTTGTAATGGGTACATAAGGAATGGTTAGAATATGCAAATATCATACACATGATCCACTAGCTACAAGAAAACCCATAGGCACACATATGTTTCTCATGGAAGGTAGATCATCCCTATTATAAAGGCCATATTGCTTCCACTGAGGATTCCTGATTAAAATCCAAAGTATTATTCAAATTACACCACTTTTCCACACTATGACATTCTAGCTTCTAAAAACAAATTATTGGATTAAGAATTCATTCTTCCGGGAAGGTATGAAGAAGGAAATTCATAATTTTTTGGTTAAAACGGGATGCCTGCTAATGAAGCACACATGAATCAGTCCAGCCTCTATAATTCCTACAATCCTTACCTATTCCTACAATTATGTCGGATGACATTATGGATTTCATTGTGTTTTTACCAAAAATACGGAAAAAATTATTGATAAAAGTTCTCCATGAGGCTTACAAACCTTACCCATTGTTCCAAATTTCTTTGTTGGAAATTATATGGATTTCATTATATGGTTTCCAAAAGTAGGCAACAAATGAGTGATGATGGTACTAAATTTTCAACTTTCCAAATATTCTCAATTTTATGCTTTACAATATTCTTTCAAGGCCTCCATAATAGAAAAATTATTTGTGGAAATTATTTAATACTACATGCCAAGACTAAATTAATTGTGATTGATTATGACACCACCTTCTCTAGCAATTCTTGGTAAGCGTTATTTCACCTTCAAGGTACCAATTTAATTCTTAGTATCACATATCACCCCTAAACTAATGGCCAATTGGAAGTCATCAATAAATGTTTGGAATCTTATTTACTATATTTTGCTTCAAAATGGGAATTCCAATAGGTCTATTTATTACCTCTTATAGAATGGAGGGATAATGGATGCATGAGTATCTACCAACAAAGCCCATGATTGGTATTCCATTGACCGTGTTGGACCCGCCAACATTCATGGGATCTCTTGGTATGAATTCCCAACTAGACCTCACACTGTTTGGTGTATGAGTCTCATTCGGTATGATGGCCCAGTTGTCATTATCTTAGAGATTTTCCTTAGCTCTTGTTGTTCAGCACATGAGAGTGTTATGCTTGTAACTTCAAGAAAGTGAGGTGAGTGTGTCTGGTGAGTTCTTAATGTAACTCTGTTTCTGGGTTCTATTATTGTCAAATGGGGGAGTTGAAGTGAGCCTTTTCATGAGAGGGAATAGTCCCAACCCAGGAAGAAACACATGTGAACAACAACAAGGGTATGTCCAGCATCTTGCGAAATAGTCCACAGCGGATGCAGTGGTCGTGAAAATCAAAGTTCAAGAGAAAACAGATACACAGCCCAGCAGAATAGTCCACATAGGGGTGATCGCTGTTAAAACCAAGAAAACACAAATATGGTCTGTCTAATGTCTGATGGAGTAGTCCACATGAATGGGGTAGCAGTGATAAACAATACAACACATCTCCGACAATATGTGTACTAAAATAACTGAAGTAGTTCAACTATCTTAGTACATGTTAAGCAAACATGCATTACGTTTAAAGAATAGCCTTACAAATGGATACAAAACATGTGTGAAAACGTGCTGGCCTGAGACATGATTATGAATTAAGAAAAATATCCAAGACACATATGTACACCATACATCACTAGTCCCAGTAGTGGGACGTTGGAGCCACTTCTCTCTCCTCAAAGAACAACTACAAACTCTCAAGGCTATGCGGGAGGAGCCAAGGTGAAAATTCCTTTGCTCATACAATGACGGGGTATATATAGCTAAGGGGGAATAACTGGCCCTTGTGAATCTTAGAATTCCCTTATGACTGTTTGACTTCCTATGACTTTTCAACTTTACATGACTCTTCAACTTCATATGTGGGTCCCTTGGACTTCTACTTTACATTACATTGCTTACAACAAGTATGGCCCATAGTAGTGATGTGGCTGATACAACTCATGATATAACTCGACATGACACTGTTGACATATACTGGTTGATTGTGGTGTCCGTGTCGAGCTACTGTACTGTTGACTGATGGTGTGCTTTCAGTGTAACATGTCTTCATCTCCATGGCAAATTGGGCGAGGTCTTTGATGGTCTTAGTCTTCGCTTGCTGCTCGATGTGCTTTGTGCGTTTGTTCAATTGTGAGCAAGTCTTCTAGTATGCGCTCCTTCTTCATCTCGTTCGTCATCGTGCCATGTTTCATCGATGTGCTTGTTCCTAGAATTTCTCATGGCGAGATGACATCAGATCAAAAGATCTCCTAGTCTAACATGATGCATTGTTTTCCGTTTCGGTGTAGGTGACCGAGAGAGGAATCGAGGCTCCGGAGCACTGTCGGGACCTTCACAGATGTCACTCGGGGGTATATTTATGTAATCTAAGATGGAAGTAATAGCTGTGGGGAAAAACCCAGCTGGGAGGCAGAATTGCGCAGTTTCCGGGAGGAAGGCTAGGCGGGGTGTCGGGGAACTGTTGGGCCAATCTACAGAATTTTCAAGGGGAGCACTGAACATGTCATCCAGTTGGGATCTATGAAATTTCTCCAAGGAAGAGAGTGTGGGCAGCAAGAGGCACTTACAAGAAAATATACACAATATTCCACAGGAGGACATGATTGGGCTGCAAAAGTCACTGGTCAAAATTGCGCAATTCTGGGAGATAGTTTGGGCCCAGACATAACTTCACAATTTCTGGGCTGATTGCAGAGTAGGACATAAGGGCAGGTGATAGAAAACTCTATGCATTTTCTAGGCTAATTGCAGAGCAGGTTAGTGGGGAAGCCTACCTGTCAGATCTATGCAATTTTTCGAGATAGTGCAGTGACAGGCAATAGAGGTCTATCCCACATGTCTGTGTAGATACTTCAGGCAGTGTAATGTAGTTAGGTTGGACAAGTTATGCGTAGTTTTGGATATCAGTGTAGCCCTAGGTCACAACTCAAGTAAATTTTTTTGGTTGACCAGCAGGATGCTTGAAGGGAGATCTTGCTGCAAGCACAAATTGGATTGGATTCTAGGACAACCTCTGCGTAGTTCCGGTAGACAGTCAGCTAGCTCATTTACATAATTGCGTACTACAAGTTGTTTGGAGGACAGCCTCAAGCGCTTTGCAGTTCTAGGAAACAATGCAAGGTCATTGAGGTTGGGGTCCAGTTGAAGGAGGGTTGTCCAGTCGTTAGATTTCTAGGAAAATGACTAAGTGTGAAAGCAAGTGTACTTGGGCATACATGAAAATGTGATCACACACTTAGCATGACTCGACGACAAGACACCTCAAACCAACAAGACAAACATGTGCTTAGTGAGTCTGACTCAAAGGTTAAGAGCGACAATTGTGACCATTGAGATATGTCTTCGAACGACCTTGATGACACTTTCATGACAGTGATTACAACTTTGTGTGTGAGTGTGACCGATGTCGATAGAGCGAAAACAACTCATGCACACAAAAAAAAAACGTTAAAAAATTCCAAAACAAACTCGCAAGCATGACATAGTGATCAACATGCCAAAATATGACCAGTGGTCAATCAAACGAAAGGGTGTGAAGACTCGTCAAGAGTTCATGGGATGAACCCGAGTGTTTGTAAGCATCAAGGGAAAAGCCAAGGAAGGCTCCAAAATTTGGATGTAGGCCAAAATTTTGGAGGGTGTTGTAGCCGCTACAATACTTGGCAACACACTGGTTGAATACCAGCTTCTCTATTTTAGTTCATTTTCAACACGGGGCCTTGGCCTTTTAGGGAGTATTTATTTGTTGTGTAGGTTACTTTGGCTTCCCAACTTTCCCCATGGACAGACATGGTTCACCCTGTATCAACTCAGTGAAACATAACAAAATTTTTAGCTAGATCAGAGTGTTTCAAAATTTGGAAGGGTAGTTTGGTTTGCGAGCTTAAGATTTGCAAAGTATAAGTTTTCATCTCTGGTGTTGCTCCACTACCTAAAGACCTAGAGAGTACCCTAGCGGAATCACGCAGGAACAAAAGCATTGCTCCATTGCTAGCGAGCCTGGTCAGAACCCTGGTGGAGTTGTCTGCTTCACCTCCCTGCGTAGGAAGACTTTCTCTTCTTTCACCTTTGTATTTTTGAAAGAGGATTGTGCATAGCCACTTATTTATTTTTGGGGCATAAGAGGGATCCCGACTTATTGAGAGAATAAGAATTTGTTCCTTCAGAGAGGCATGTAAGACATCTGATTTAGGTTTGTTCGTTTAGATTTTTCCCCTTCTTCATTTCTACTAATTGGACTAAGCTTGAACACACTGAGTAGAAGACTGAGTACAGGCATGGGGTTTCGCAGTTTGGACACCAGTTCATGGTTTTCAAAAATATTCCCTTGCAGATGGATCATTTTTTTTGTCCATGCTTCATCGGCCAAAAGTTATAACCAATCACAGAGAACATGGACATAGGACTGGCCAAGTGTTGCAGTGTCACAGGACACTGTAAACTCAATCACTTACTTATTCAAAAGCTAGAACACACTATATGATAACACTTATTTACAAAACAAATGACAAGATAACCAAAAAAAAGAAAAGCAAAACAAAGAAAAAACAACAGAGTAAAGAAAAAACAATGAAGCAAAGCAACAGAGCAAAAATAAGCATGCTATGTATATAGGCAGGGTGTAGCCCCAAGTCATTAAAAATAACACTTTAAATCTTGGCCATTGACAGTAAGGTTGTCAATCCTCCCATCAAGTGATTGCAAGTGATACATGTGTTGGACAAGTTTTTCATGAAATGTGTATAGACCAATCCATAGGGATTGGAACCTCGTATTTTTTCCTTTCTCTCTGTGGGGTTTATCCCTCTTCAAGACTAAGTCACCCACAATGAAGCTAGTGTTCAGTGTAAAATTTCGATTAGACCATCTCTTGATACGGTTCTGGTGGAGTGAATTTTTTTCTTTTGCTTTCATCCGTTCTTCCTATAACTTGTGTAATGTGTCCAACCTTTGCTGAATTAATAAACACAGCTTGCCTTAAGATTCTTGGGATAACTGGAGAGAAGGAAAGTATATATTGGGTGGAAGGATCGCTTCTTTTCTGTATACAAGGAAGTATGGAGATGTGTTCAGAGAGGGATTGGGTGTAACTCGGTCAGCCCAAAGAGAATTCACCAAAGAGGAATGCCAATTTTGTTTCTCAGAGTAGATAGTCTTTTTTATTATGTGAATGGGATTCTTGTTTGTAGATTTGGAAATACCATTTCCCTACGGATAGTAGTTAGGTGAATGTTTAAGCACAATACCATATTGCAATGAAAATTCATACAGTTTCAACGAAGAGAATTAGGTTTCATTGTAAAAAAAAATGATACCGGAATGCAAAACCTTGAGATGATGTTCTGCTGAAGGAAGTTGATGACTTCCTGGTCGTTCACTTGTTTGAGTGGAACTATTTCCATCCATTGCATGAAGTAATCTGTAGCAGTCAGAATATAGTAGAGTTTCTTAGATGAATGTGGGAAGATTTACCTAATGATGTCTAAGCCCCACTTTTGGAATGGTTCATCCACTACAATAGGCTACAGCTGGGCTGTTGACCTTCGTGTTTTCTTGGTGCATCGGTGACATATTGGGCACTTGCGAGAATAAGCGTGTGCATCCTTAGATAATGTGTGCCAGTAGAAACTGGCTCTCATGAATTTATGCATAGTAGTGTTACCCGCGAAGTGACCTTTGGCTAGTCCATCATGCATGTCACATAACACTCTTTCTGAATCTTGTGCCTCCAAGAACTTGAGCAAAATTCCATTGTTGTGCTTTTTGTAAAGCACTTTGTGCACTAACTGGTAAGATAAGGCTTTGAGGAAAAATTCCCTCTTCTATCGCATGGAAAAGTGAGAGGGAATGGTGTCATGCTCAAGGTACTAGTACACTTCTTCGTACCAAGAGTTTCTATGTGAAGTGGGTGGTGCTCGCTCTATATTATACATGTTGATTTCTTGCTCTCAACCATCAAGCTCTTCTTCTTCCTCTTGCGCATGTACTGCTTCTGCTGCAAGTTTGCAGAGACCGTGACCCCTGATAGTGTCAACTGTAATGATATCAATATCATGCTCTTGCAGTCCTATCATCCAATTTGCATGTCTTTCACCCAGATCTTGTTGAATGAGAAACGCTCTGACTGCTGGGTGTGGCACAAATACCATGCAATGATTTTTCAGTAGGTAGGGTCTGAAGTGTTTCACCACCTTGTATACAACATATTCCTATTTATCCATGGCAAGATAGTTGAGCTCAGGTCCTTGCATGCTCGCGCTCATGAAGGAGATGGGACATTCATTGTTCAGCTCATCCTTCTATGTGAGCACTGCAGTGAGTGAGTTGTTGGAAGTGAATGTATAAAGAAAGAAATATTTTCTTAAATCTCGGTTGTACAGTGCAGGTGCATTTGCTATTTCCTGCTTGATACGATTGAACATATTTTTTTACTTCTTCCCTCGGCTGTAGACTATATCCTTCTTGATCATGTCTTGGATAGGTTTGATAATCTGTTCATAATCTGAGATGAACTTCTGGAGGAAGTTAATCTTCCCTAAGAAGGATTGCATAGATTTCTTGTTGACTGGGTGAGGAATCTGTGTGATAGTCCAAACTCGGTCTAGATCAACCTTGATCACCCTCTTGGTGATGATATGTCCAAGGAGGTTCCCCTCAGACACTACAAATACGCTCTTCTTGGGATTCAAGCATATCACGTACTTTTGACATCACTCAAACATATTCTTGAGATCGTGCAGGTGATCTGACCACTTTCTGGAAAAGAATATCACATTGTCAATGTAGAACACCATGATTTCTTCGATGAGTCCACAGAAGGTGATCTCCATAGAGTGTTGAAAAGTTGCGCCTGCGTTTACCAGCGCAAATGGCATTCTTCGGTAAGTGAACATACCCCACTTTGCATGGAAAGTAGTTTTAATTCTATTAGGTTCTACTAAGATAACCTGGTTATATTCGGAAAAACCGTCAAGGAGAGAGAACATTTCAGCTCCAGATACTGTCTACAAGATGTGCTCCATAGGCGGCATAGGGTAGTTTTCTTTTTTCGAGGCCCTATTAAGATTTTAGAAATCTATGCATAGGCGGATCTCCCCGAATTTCTTCCTTATAGGAACTAATTTTGAAACCCAAGTAGAATGACGAACCTTGTATATGATCCAAGCATCCAACAACTTAGTCAATTCTTTCTGTATGAGGGGTTCAAGTGACGGATGGACTTTTCTAAGTTTCTGCTGAAATGGCTTGACCCCTTCTCTGATCAGAATGATGTGTTGGATTATTCACGTGTCATATGTTTTCAATTCATCGTATGTCCATGCAAATACATCATGACATTGTCTGAATAGGCGGACACAGGCTTGTCACTCCTTTGGTGTGCAACATGTACCGATATTTACGAATTTCATATCTCTCTCTGTTCCCAGGTTAATATGTTCATGCATCAGTGTGGAACTGTGGGTTTTGGTGTTCTTGGGCCCTTTGAAGTGGTTTTGAAAGTCATAGAGTTTCTCAAGTGAAACCACACCCTTGGGGATGGGTTTGCCTTTGTTGTCATCAGTTGTGTCTTACAGATACTTCTCGTGCATGTCTTCATCTATCACTGCATCTTTGAAGACATTAGCATTGGCCATAAAATGCAGTATCTGTTCATCATCACCAAAAACGCAGAAATTAGTGATGTTGTCAGGGATAGATGGCTTATACAAAATTTCAATAGCAAATCTATCCCAAAGCGGTGTCATCCTAGTAGCTACATTTTCCAGAGCATATATAGCTGTTACACATTCTTGGTACATATATGCTATTAAAATATTCGAAATCAGAGATAAGCCACCATACCTCTTGCTAGTAACTCTTAAGATGAGGTGAGACACAGTGTATGGTATTACATACCTGTCATACCATAATATAT
Organism: Pinus tabuliformis; assembly: GCA_031772625.1. Taxonomy (NCBI): domain Eukaryota; kingdom Viridiplantae; phylum Streptophyta; class Pinopsida; order Pinales; family Pinaceae; genus Pinus; species Pinus tabuliformis. The sequence continues at coordinate 354,987,229 of CM062819.1, read as the reverse complement.
GAATCACCTACCACTTTCAACATAGCCATGTTGAGTTTGAGGGCTTTGTGAAAATCGGAAAGATGAGTGCTTCATATTCAGCAGTATTGTTTGTGCACTTGAACTCCAAGTAGTTTGAGACTAAATGCTTTCTTTACCTTAGGTCGATCAAAAAACACCTGGCTCCGAAGCCATCCAATGTTTTGGATCCATCAAAATACAAGGTCCAAAAGTCATCTCTATAAGGAACAGTTGTCGTGCTAGTACTTCTAACACTACTACTACTACTATTAGAAAGTACTGTATAAGTTCCATTTTCGCCAGTTGGGCAAGGAAGGAGACCCAACTATGTGTCTGTTCAGGTGGGGCTCGCTTGTGCAAGATAACACCCTAGCTGCATTTCTAGTAAGAAATTTCCAAACAGAAGTTCTGCAAAAGCCAATGGTTCATTCTGACCATTCAAGGGTGTAGCATTGTGTTTCATGTATCTCTATGACAACACTCAAATTTGGTTATTTCTGCCTTGGTACAAAAGCCATAAGTGTGACCAGCCTGTAGCAAAATATCCTTGCAACTTGTTGTACTAGTCTCTGCCGAGCAGTAAGTCATATGCTTCCAAGATGTCGACGATCGCAACGTTGATGCACTCGTGAACTCATCTGTCTGAGGATAACTGAATGATCACATTTCGGAGTTCTCCAATGGTTGGTACGCATGTTCAGTTGAGGTGGATGATATACATGGCTGTACTACTCCATTGCGCATTAATCTTTTTAGCAATGGAGAGTGGCATGACATTGACTGATGCTCCACAGTGAACCAAACAGTTGTGGACAATGAAGTTGTATATTTCAAATGATAACAAAAATTGTGGGTAGAGGGAGTTCGCTTCTTCCATCCAAAGCACGTTGAGTACAGACGCGAATGATCTAGGAGAATTAATTGGTCCCTTATTGGAAGAGGAAACATTGTCTGTGGAGGTTTTCCCAAGTGCACACAAAAGAATATCTCGTTGAACCATGAGTTTGGTAAGCTTGTATAGAGAGATGTTTTCATGGGTCTTCTTCATGTCTTCAACAATATTGTAATCCAAGGTGGGAAGACTCATTGAGTTGTCCAGGGGAAGACTTGTGTTTGCACTGTCTGGAGGAGTGTTTTGAAGTGTGCTTCTCATGGATGTATCTTTCATTAGAGCTATCTTCTTGAAATTTATTTGTGTTTTCTGTGTTGAGAATGTGGGTGGATCAACTTTTCTGAACATTTTCTTGAATTTCTCTTTTGGTATCTCAATCATAGTAGGAGCCCCTTGACTTCTCAAGTTGTATCGAACATTCTATTTTTGGGGTTCCTTGGTGCTTTTTTTCTTCTGGGCAGCGTTTAGACACTGATACATGTTAACCACGTGCCCATAACTTGGAGTTTCATTAGATCCAACATCCTCTTCATCATCTTCATCTTCCGGCTGAACTTGCTCACTAGCGTTAAAATGATCATTCATCCTTAAAGCCAGAGAGCCCATAAATCAATTCCAATATGCATAGGTCTTCTCTAAATGCCATGTTTTGTAGAACTCACAGAAGTATCCTTCATAATCAGGTATGTTTGGAACACAACATTTGAACTATGTGTAGATTTAGCCGAGTGGCTACTGCTACTACCTGATTTCACATCATTACTACGTGAAAAACCGAAAGGTTTGTTGCTCATTGTTGTCTTGGTTTTCCGTTGCTTGAGTTCTTCTAATTTAGTTATCAATGACTTGAGGAGATGAGTAAGGGTCTAAATTTCACTTGTTTCCTTTTCCTTCACCTTACTCATAGTAATATGACATCTCATGCCTGCGTCTTTGGAGTCCTTAGTTGGTTCATCATCTACAATGAATCCAATCGCACGCAGGTCTTTCTCCACATCAATTTCTTCTTGGAAATGTTTGGAAATTCTTGGTTTTGTAGCTTGCTTGACAAACTGTGCAATGATCATTCATCCTTAAAGCCACGGAGCCCATAAATCGGTTCCAATCTGCGTAGGTCTTCTCTCAATGCCATGTTTTGTGGAACTCATAGAAGTTATCTTTCACAATCAGGTCTATTTGGAACACAACGTTTGACCTCGATGCAGATTTAGCCGATCAGCTACTACTGCTACTTGATGTGACATCCTTACTACGTGTGAAACTGAAAGGTTTGCTTCTCACTGTTGTCTTGGTTTTCCGTTGCTTGAGTTCTTCTTCTTTAGTTATCAAGGACTTGAGGAGACGAGTAAGGGTCTCAATTTCACTTGTTTCCTTTTCCTTCACCTGACTCACAGTAGTCTCAGATCTCCTTCCTGCGTCTTTGGAGTCATTAGAGGGTTCATCGTCTACAATGACTCCAATCGCATGTAGTTCTTACTCCACATCAATTCGTTCTTAGAAATGTTTGGAAAGTTTTGGTTTCGTAGATCGCTTGACAAACTGCGCAATGATGGTCAACAGTGCAGACATGTAGTAGTTGACTGTGATGAAGTCATGAGGTTTAGTGTCTGCACTGAACATTTTCAAGATACGGTTAAACCTTTGGTTAAAGTATTTCACTTTCTCATTCGGCTCCATCTCAAGACTAACCAACTCTTTCAAAAACATGGCCGGGGTTTTGTCGTTAACAAATTTCTCAAGGAAAATTCTCTTGAACATCCCCCAGTTTTGAATGGAGTTGATAGGAAGGTTGTGGTACCATACAACTTCTCTTCCATCCAAGGTACATGGAAACATTATACATGCAACATCATTGTAACGTACCTAGAGTGTCTGCAAATGTAGGTAGAAATTGTCTAGATGGATTTTTGCCTTCATTGCTCTATCAGGATCATAGCTCATTAACAACTTCTCTACGTGCCTTCGTATCTTGTGCAATTCACCTTGGATTTATAATGGGCAATATGTCATCCATTCCATATTTTGATCAGCCATATTGGCTTCTTCTTCGTACTCCTCCTCTTCTTCTAAATCAGATGGTTCAACCTCTGAATCTGTTGCTCCGTCTCTGCCTTTGCCTTCTCCGCTGCCTCCACCAGAACTTGAGCCCAAGATTCTATTGAGGTTTCTCATTGTTCTCAACATCTTCTTCTAGCTCTTCAAGAGTGGCGAGGATTACTTCTTCAACATACAAGACTACAACTCATGTGGGTATAATATTTTTCTTCCTCTGCGAAGAGGGAATATTGTGTACCCCTGGGATCAGTCCAACATCTTTGGAAAATTGATGAGTGATGGAATGGATAGAGTGAAGGTGATGATATGAAATTTATTGTTCGAGTCTGAGAGGTGAGGAGTAACCAACTTCAGAGTTGCGCGTGGGAGAGAGGAAGTTTGTGTTACTTCCTTGACCAAATGATGGATACGTGGGGTTGAGAGGACATTCAACCATAAACAACTAGCGGCTCTCCTTCTAGCACCAAAAATGTTGAAGGTGTTGGAGCTGCCAACATCCAGGGGATATCCCAATATGAAGTGCCAACTAGACCTCACACCATTTGGTGTAGGAGTATTGTCTAGTACGATGGCCTGATTTCCATTATCTTAGATGTTTTCCTTAGCTCTTGTTGTTTAGCACATGAGAGTGTTATGATTGTATGTTAATTTTAGGTATGTTCTATGCTTAAAGCAATTTATTTCAATTTTCACAGTTAGCTCCATATCTTTTCCAGATTATCAATCACATCAGCGTTAAAGTAAACTGTAGATATAACATAAACATAAATCACAAAAGACAAGCAAGATAAGAGGACACAAGATTTGGCGCTAGCCAGGGACAAACCCAAATGTGGGGAAACCCTTGATCAATTCTTCTTATATGTTCTTCAATAGTTCAATAGAGAGAGAGAGAGATAGATAGCACATTTACAACCGAAGTCAACACTTTGACTTATCTAGATAAGAGAATAGATCATCTCTAAGAGGATGATACATGAGATTAGTTGAAGACATGTTGCTTCAACTAATTCTCCAAGGTGACTCCTTCACCTATCGTTGTGCTGCATTTTGTCATCATGTTGCACCTCACTACCCTGCACCATGCTGCACCCATCATCACTATGCCACATCTCATCACCCTTCATTAATTCTGACTATACCCATCACTGTACTGCATTATGTGCCATTGTTGCACGATGTTGCCATCCTGACCTATGTGTTGGTTACACCTTGCTTGCTTGTTGTCCCTTGCTTGCTTGTTGTCCCTAGCATGCTTGTTCTCCTTAGCATGCTTGTTGTTGCATGCTAGTTGTCCCTTGCATGCTAGCTGTAACATTGCATGCTTGGTGTATTTGCTGCTAAGTACCATACAACTGTCCCAATGTTAGTTAGTTGTCCCTTGCATGCAACTGTCCTTTGGAGACAGATGCTCCAGCTATTTCGGAGATTCCCGGTAGTCCTGGCAGTTTTGGCTGTTCCTAGCAGTTCTGGCAGTTCTGGCTGTTCCTGGTAGTTTCGATGGTCTTGACAGTTCCATCTTTTCCAGTAGTTCTGGATTTTCCAGCATTTCCTGCTTTTCTGACTTTTCTGGCTTTTTGGTAGTTCCAACATTTCTAGCTTTTCCGTCTTTTACGGCTTTTCCTGCAATTTCATCTTTTCCGACAGTTCTGGCTTTTCTGGCAGTTCCAGCTTGTCCTACATTTCTATATTTTCTGGCATTTCTATCTTTTCCAGTAGTTCTGGCTTTTCTAGAGGTTCCGGCTTTTTCGGCAGTTCCGTCTTTTATGGTAGTTCCGGCTTTTTTGCCCTCTGGATCAGGGCAACGTTATTCCTTAGGATCTCTCCTCCTACTAAAACCTAAATACAAGTAGAGAGAGGAATAGATCCCCAGTGTGTTGAAATGACTTGAAGGCCACCTCTATTTATACTAAAATGTTAAGCACATGTGGGGTTTATTTGGTTGCTGGTCGACCTTGACGAATTGTCTTATAACGCAAATAAATTCATAACTCCATGAATACTTATCGGAATCGGATGATATTTAGATCAATCCTACACCTCTTGATGAGAGCGATCAAGGAAAAATATCAGTTGCCATAAATAAGATGACCCACATGGAATTTGGCCCTAGTTGCCAATTTTAACACTCCCTCTCAACTAGGGAGAACTCCATCCGTTGATCCATATGTCCGACTGTACTATCTCTGCCATCAGTGCCCTGCACTTCTCTTCTCTACTCTAATCTGTTGAGCTCTGCTCTACTCTGCTCTGTTTAGCTCTGCTTTGCTGAACCATGAAGAAGAAGAATTGATCGAGAATGTCTTATACCATTCTCTACTAACCCGAAGTTAGTTTCATCTGAATAGTGTGTCACATCAATCTTACTGACCTGAAGTCAGTTTTATTGATCCTAGATCAAGATCACAAGAGAGTGTCTCAAACCACTCATACTGATCCCATATCAGTTTCATTGATCCCAGATCAATGTCACAAGAGAGTGTCTGAAACCACTCATATTGATCCCAGATCAGTTTCATTGATCCTAGATCAGTTTCATTGATCCCAAATCAATGTCACAGGAGAGTGTCTCAAACCACTCATACTAATCCCATATCAGTTTCATTGATCCTAGATCAATGGAGGTCATCCTAACATAGGGAGTACGGTATATACAGTGATGCATCCATCGATAGTAATACGATGGTCCCTATCCTCATTTCCCTACTCATTGATTAGATGAGAGGTACTACCCATGAGTCCCAGACTACATGGGTAGGATGCCTTGATAGGAGAACTAATCATCCTGTCCACAGGAGAACGAATCATCCTGTCAGTGGATGCCATGGAGAACTAATCATCCTGTTCCACAGTCACCACGGAGAAGAAATCATCTTGGCCCACAGGAGAACTAATCATCCTGTTCCATAGTCACCACAGCGAACAAATCATCCTAGCCCATAGGAGAACTAATCATCCTGTTCCATAGTTTCCATGGGAGAACTAATCATCCCAGCCCATAGGAGAACTAATCATCCTGTTCCACAGTTGCCACGGGAGAACTAATCATCCCGGCCCATAGAGGAACTAATCATCCTATTCATAGCTCACCACCAGGGGAGGGTGAGTCACCCTGTGGTCGTATGTTGCTCCAGTAAGTACCCCAAGCCCCCTAGAGCTCCAAAAGCTCAATGCATGCAACATGCAGGACCCTTATAAGAAGGTCTCGCAACGACTCCAAGTCGTTCAGGAAGGTCACTGATTTGACCTTTCCCTGAGGCTTTGACAAAATTTATGTGACTTGTACATTAGTCTCAATGTGATGGGGCCTCCTCACTCATCAAGTTACCATATCGCAGATAACGCAATATCTGATATCTATCTACTGGAGCAATCATCAAATACGAGATTCCTCAATATTCAAATCCCCCCTCTGGTTATCACAAAGAATCACAGTGGTATTCATCATTTATACAAACAGCTCACTTAATAGCTTCTGCAACCATGCAGCTTCACACGATATCATACTCATAGCTATGTATTCAGTCTCGACTATGCTTATAGCAACCGACTTATGCTTCCTGCTCATCCATGATATCGAAGCAGAATCCAAAGAGAACCAGCACTGAGAAGTGCTCTAGTGATCCTCCACACTGCCTGCCCATTCAACATTCAAATAATCATGCAGCTTCATATTTCCAGTAGTGTATCTCAATCCATGAGAGATTGTGCCTTGAAGATATCTCAGAAGATTCTTGGCACTAATCCAGTGAGGCTCAACCAAATATGATCTCACCATGCTAACTGCAAAGCATATGTCCAGACGGAAGTTCACCAAGAACATCAATGAGAATGAGTTTATGAAACTCAGAAGCATTTCCCAAATCTGGTTCGACATCACTACCATATAACTTCTTAAAGTTAAGATTCTCGAGGTAGTCACATGCTTGTAGTTTATCATTCCACATCCAGAATCCAACTCCCTCTTACTTCTGCAAATGAGAGGGTCGGCACCTGTCAGAAATAGGTTGTCCTCATAAGGTGCTGGTATGAGAGGTCTATTATCCAAAACCTTTGGGTAATGGTTTGGATCAGTTTCACTCCTAGTGAACCCTAGCTTCATCAGACAGCTATCAATCCTCTCATACTATGCTCGGGGTGTTTTGCTTCAAGCCATAGAGGGCTTTCTTCCACTTGTATACATGAGATTCCCGATCATGAATCTCAAACTCCTTGGGTTGTTCCAAACCTGTGGACCTGCTGCATGAGGGTAATGGTCCCATTATAAGATTTTCCTTCGGTACGTCTCAGACATGTACCTTCATGCTCTATTTGCATTCAGACATCCCTATCATCATTTGACTCATATCGGGTAGGGCCCCATAGGTAGACCTCTAGTGTTATAGATACAATATGTTAATTGACATGATCCCCAATGGACCATCTTGCAACTTGATACAAATTGCCAACCTTGAACCCATGAGAAAAATCATCTTTGAAAATTATATTTTTTAACACATACCTTTCCATCATGAATGCCACCCTGAAACCTTTGACTTCCATTTTTGAGATGGACACCAGGTTCTTCTTGTGATTAGGTACATAAAAGAGATTCTGTAAATGAATTGAGTTACCCTTGTTCAATTGAGAGTTAACATTCCCTACACCCTTTCCGGGATAGGTGGCATCGGCTCCAAGTATAATCCCACGATTGTTTCCATCTCTACCAAATTAGAGAGTGCACCCATCTATTTGATGAAATGCCTTGAAGCACTACTTGATCTATAAGCCAGATTCCCAAAGAATCTTAAGGAGAGGGCCAATACAAGATAATGCTTCTTTATCTTATTAGAAACAACATTTGATTCTTCATACCTAGGGTTCCTTGCTTTCTATGAAGAGTCGGCCATTTCCTTGATCACCTGCATTACCTGTCATTCCTTTGATCATTGAAGATGTCCCTAGAATGATTGTTATCATCATCTAGTGATGTGTCCCTGCTATTCAGACACTCCTTCGCATAATGGCCAGACTTATTGCAACCAAGGAATCTACCTTTCCTTCCACCCTTAGATCCAGACATCCCAATGAAGTGATCTTTAGGAAGGCCATCCGAAACTTCTGCTACGCCATTTTGATAATATTTTCTGCTTTGACTTCACCCTCGGTGAATTTGAAGAGGGATGAGGAATCCACTAATCCTTTTGTCCTTTTCCAACTGTCTTCGGTGATTGCTCTTTAACTCTTGCTTGGGCATTGTCTTCACCTCAGCTCTGATACCATGTTAATTTTAGGTATGTTCTATGCTTAGAGAAATTTATTTCAATTTTCACAGTTAGCTCCATATCTTTTCCATATTAGCAATCACATCATCATTAAAGTAAACTATAGATAGAACATAAATGTAAATCGCAAAAGACAAGCCAATACAAGAGGACACAAGATGTGGCACTAGCCAAGGACAAACCCCAATGCGGGGAAACCCTTGATCAATTCTTATTATATGTTCTTCAATAATTCAACAGAGAGAGAGAGAGAGAGAGAGATAGTACATTTACAACAGAAGTCAACACTTTGACTTATCTAGATAAGAGCATAGATCATATCTAAGAAGATGATACATGAGTTCAGTTGAAGACATGCTGCTTCAACTAATTCTCCAAGGTGACCCCTTCACCTATCGTTGTGCTGCATTTCGTCATCATGTTGCACCTCACTGCCCTGCACCATGTTGCACCCATCATCACTATGCGGCATCTCATCGTGCTTCATTAATCATGACTGTACCCATCACTATATTGCATTATGTGCCATTGTTGCAGCATGTTTCCATCTTGACCTATGTGTTGGCTGCACCTTGCCTGCTTGTTGTCCCTTGCTTGCTTGTTGTCCCTAGCATGCTTGTTGTCCTTACCATGCTTGTTGTTGCATGCTAGTTGTCCCTTGCATGCTAGCTATAACATTGCATGCTTGGTGTATTTGCTACTAAGTACCATACAACTATCCCAATGTTAGTTAGTTGTCCCTTGCATGCAACTCTCCTTCAGAGACACATGCTCCAGCTGTTTGGGCAATTCCCAGCAGTTCTGGAAGTTCCAACTATTCCCAACAGTTCCAATAGTTCTGGTTGTTCCTAGTAGTTCCAGCAGTCCCGACAGTTCTGGCTTTTCTGACAGTTCAGGATTTTCTGGAATTTCCAGCGTTCATAGCTTTTCCAACTTTCTAGTAGTTTCGGAATTTCTGGCATTTTCGGCTTTTCTGACAGTTCCAACTTTTCCAGCTTTTCTGGCTTTTCCTACAATTTCGTCTTTTCCAGTAGTTCCGGTTTTTCCGACAATTCCGGATTTTACTGCATTTCCAGCTTTTCCTACATTTTCAGCATTTCGGCTTTTCTGGAAGTTCCAGATTTTCTAGATTTTCTGGCAATTCTGTCTTTTCCGGTAGTTCTGGCTTTTCCGGCTTTTCTGGCAGTTCTGTCTTTTCCGACAGTTCCGACTTTTCTGCCCTTTGGATCAGAGCAACATTGTTCCTTAGGATCTCTCCTCCTACTAAAACCCAAAGACAAGTAGAGAGAGGAAGAGATCCCAAGTGTGTTGAAATGACTTGAAGGCCACCTCTATTTATACTAAAACATTGAGCACATGTGGGGTTTATTTGGTTGTTGGCCGACCTTGACAAATTGTCTTATAATGCAAATAAATTCATAACTCCATGAAAACTTATTGGAATCAGATGATCTTTAGATCAATCCTACACCTCTCGATGAGAGGGATCCAAAAAAAACATCAGCTACCACAAATAGGATGACCCACATGGAGTTTGGCAGTAGTTGCCAACTTTAACATTGTAACTTCAAGAAAGCAAGCTGAGTGTGCTTGGTGAGTTCTTAATGTAAATCTGCATTCGGGTTCTCTTACTGTCAAAAGCGGGAAGTCAAGTGAGCCTCTTGATGAGAGGGAATAGGCCCAACCTAGGAAGAAACACACACGAACAATAATAAGGGTCTATCTAGCATCCAGTGGAATAGTCCACAGCTGATGCGGCAGTCGTGAAAACCAAAGTTAAAGGGAAAACATGTACACTGCCCAGAGGAATAGTCCACACAGGGGTGACAGTTGTTAAAATCAAGAAAACACAAATATGATCTGTCTAATGTCCAGTGGAGTAGTCCACTTGAACGGCACAGGAGTGATAAACAATACAACACATCTCCAACGATATGAGTACTAAAATAACCAAAGTATTTCAACTATCTTAGTATAGGTTAACCAAACATGCATTACATACGTTTAAAGAATAGTATTACAAACGGACACAAAACATGTGTGAAAACATGCTCGCCTGAGACAGGCTTTTGAGTTAAGAAAAATATCAAAAACACATATGTACACCATACATCACTAGTCCCAGTAGTGGGACAATGGATCCACTACTCACTCCTCAAAGAACAAACTACAAACTCTTAAGGTTGTGTGGGAGGAGCCAAGGTGAAAATTTCTTTGCTCATACAATGAGGGGGTATATATAGCCAAGGGGGAATAACTGACCCTTGTGACTCTTCGACTTCCCTCATGACTGTTTGACTTCCTATGAATTTTTGACTTTACATGAATCTTCAACTTCATATGTGGGTCTCTTGGACTTTCACTTTACATTACATTGATTACAACAAGTATGGCCCATAGTAGTGATGTGGCCGAGACAACTCATGACACAACTCGACATGACACTGTTGACATGTACTGGCTGACTATGGTGTTTGTGTTGAGCTATTGTACTGTTCAGTGATGGTGTGCTCTCGGTGTAACATGTCTTCACCTTCACATGGCAAAGTGCGTGGGGTCTTTGACGATCTTAGTCTTTGCTTGATGCTGCATGTGTATGTGTCCATTTCACTCGCTGCTAGATGTGCTTCATGCACTCGTTAAACTGCAAGAAATTCTTCTAACATACACTCCTTCTCCATCCCGTTCATTGTTGTGCCATGTTTCATTGATGTGTGTATTCCTGCAATCACTCATGAGGAGATGACATCAAATCCAAAAATCTCCTAGTCTAACATGATGCATTATTTTCCGTTTTAGTGTATGCGACTGAGAGAGGGACTGAGGCTCCAAAGCACTATTGGGAAAAACTGCATAGACATCACTATGGAAAATTTACACAATCTGGGACAACAGTGACAACTGTGGGGCAAAACCCAGATGAGAGGCATAATTCTATAGTTTCCAGGAGGAAGGATAGGAGAGATGTCAGGGAACTATTGGGTCAATCTGCATAATTTTATAGGGGATCACTCAGCAGGTCATCCAACTGGGATCTACATAGTTTCTTTGGGGAAGGCAATGCTTGCAGTAAGAGGCACTGGGAGGAAAATCAGCGCAGTTTTTGATAGGAGGATAGGATTGGGGTACAATAGTTGCTGGTCAAAATTGCACAATTCTAGGAGATGGTGTGGGCCCTGTTAGTGTCAGTCTTTGCAGCCTTCCTCTATTGATCAAACATGCTCTTAAAAAGTGATTTTAAGGTGTCAAGGTCAAATTTTGTCATTTCAGTGAGTCTTCAAGTAAAATTTGGTCACTAGGTATTAGGTTTAGGGTTTGCTTTCACTCCTTTCAAAGTTGTCCAAATGTCGATACATGTCACCATTCAACTAAGTGTACCATCATTTAGAGGGTTTTCATCATCATGTTAGGTTCCAATGGGTCATTTTACACCTTGTTCATGCTTCAGTTGTGCCTAGGTAAGGTTCACTTCCCTCTCCTAGGGTTTTCAAGGTAATTTCTCTTGGATGGTAAAATCATCAAAAATCTTGTATCCTGATGTTCATACACCTTCCCCTATCCTTAATGTACCTTACTAAACACTTCCCATCATTGATATCCCTCAAATTCCTCATTTTCACACAAACCCGAGTTTCTTGCTACAATTTGACAATTTTCTAGGCTAGGCCTGTGTTTTGCCCTTTTGGACCTCTTCCTCTAACTCAATATTTGAAATTCCACTTTCCCATATTTCCTAACATCCCTCCCTACTTTCCAAAATTTTCTTAAGAATTTAGAAGCTCCTTATCCCCTTCATTTCACTTCATTTCGACAAATCCCCTGTTCCACACATCGGGATAGGTTTTGCTCAAATGATGTTTCTCAGCAAGAGAAGATGAATTTGGAAAAAGTGATAGAGTTTTTCGTCGAAAATAGGCGAAGGAAGAAAAACCTCCTTCAATTTTTACACAAGTGTCATGGTTGTAGAGAAATGTCAAAAATAAATTTTCCTCATGAGGGTTGCTGCACCTCTGGAGTCACCTTGGGCAAATCAAGATTTCTCCTAGCTTGGTTGGCCAAATGAGTTGCTTGATGTCTCAAATGATAGATAGACACAAATATCTTTCCGATGATCTATCATGAGCTAAATTTGGAGTTGAGGAAGACCTTCAAAAGTTAATTGCAATAGCACTCTACCTTTAGGGAGCCTCATTTTGCACATTTTGACTAGTCTTGGGAGATTTGACTTTCGACAGGGCAAATGAACTCCAAATTAAAAAATTCAAGTTTTGTTGGAAAGTAGGCTCAATAAAATTTCCAACGAGCTATTCTTCATCCAATTTCGATACTAGGAAGGCCTCCAAAACTTGATCTGAAAATGGCGCTACACACAGAATCAGTGGCGCTACGTAGAGAAATTTTTAACACAGGCTTTTCCAACAGGTGTGTAGTGCCACCTAGCGCTCGCTTTTGATAGGGATCTCCTTTTGAAGGAAACTTGGAATTTTTTGGATTCCTTATGAAAAGTTATGCATGCCCAGAAATTACTAGGAAATTTTGACAAGTTTTGGGTCACCTAAAGGGCCAAAAACACCCAAAAAATGCCCTCTTTGCCACTTTTTGGCTACACAGGAAGCAATATTGGGAGATTGCAATTTTAGAGGGGAAAATAGACTCCAAATCAAAAAATTCAAGTTGTTCCAAAAAGTAGACTCAAAGGGCTTTCTAACGAGCTATCCTACACCTTATTTGGACTTTGGGAAGCCTTTCAAAAGCAGCTTGAAAAACGTGCTACGCACAGAAAAAATGGCGCTATGCACAAAATGAAAAAGTGCCAATTTTGCTCAAAAAACTCTGCTTTTCGCCTAGTTTTCTTCTAGTTTGACTTTTTCTCTCTTATGGTCAAATTCATGATATGACATGATGTAAATTTATGTACTATGATGTAAAAATGATAAATAATTGACTTGATAAGGTAGATACATCAGTTGTAGGTGGTTTTGAGTTGAATGAATTAGTTGCCTAGGTTTTAGAGGCAAGCTGTTCTGCTACCTATTTTTGTGTTCCTAGTTTAGATATGGTTGAAATCACCCCTCTTCTTATGGATTCGACTCCTGCTGGATAGCTCAGGTGGTTTGGAGGTCTATATCATGTATTTTCTTAGTCATTTGTCAAGGTTGGACTCTTGTGAATGCTTTGAGCACTATTGTACATCATCTCTGCAGTTTGGCAAGGAAATAGACCAGGGTTTGTAGCATTTTGTGGGATTCTTGTGGTAAGGTCACCTAACATTATTTCTTCTTCTGTAATTCAAGTTATCATGTGTTTATGTGTGCCATTATCTCTCTCTTTTTCAGCTTAACTAAATGAATCAAGTATAAAGGTGGAAATAATTGATGTTGCAGTGCTCTACCTTAGGGTTTGTTTAGCTTTACATGTTTTCTACTATTTGAAGAGGACTTATGGCACTTCCATGCCCTCTCCAACTCCTCACTAATATTAAAACTCACCATTTCACTTAATTCAAGGTACTAAATCACTTGCCTAACTCGCCCCACAGAAACCTCTGCAAAACTGAGCTCATTCCCCAGACCCAAAACTGCCTTTCACATCTGATTCAGAAAACCAACATAAAATTCAATCAAACTCCTCTGAGCATATACCTAGCCTAAAATTAGTCTTTATATCAGTCATCTCAAGCTTTATTGGCCATATTTTCCTGAGATTGACAAGGAGAGAGCCCTCTCCCGACCTGGTAGGGCTAGCTACCAGGTTAAGCATGGTTTGATATTACCCTAGACCTGCCTTTCTCAGCCTGAGGTAGATTTAGGCTATAACAGGCCCAGACATAACTACGCAATTTCTGGGTTGATTGTCGAGCGGGCCAACAAAGAAGACTTCCGGTCAGAACTGCGCAATTTCTCAGGACAATGTAGTGAGAGGCAGAAAAAGCATGTCCCACATGTCTGCGTAGTTTCTGCAGGAAGTCCAAGGTAGTTAGTCTGGACAAGTTCTATGCAATTTTGGAGATCCGTGTAGCCTTGGGTCACAGCTCAAGTCAATTGTTCTGTTTGACCAGCGGGAGGCTTGATGGGAGATCCTGCGAGAAGCGTAGACTGGAATCAAGTTCTTTGACAACCTTTGGATAGCTCTAGGAGACAGTGAGTTGTCTCATTTCTAGAATTACGTAGTGCAGGCTACGTAAAGGAAAGCCTCAAGCTCTGTGTAGTTCTAGGCAGCAATGGAAGGTTGCTCAGATCGGGGTCTGGTTGAAGGAGGGTTGTCCGGTCGACAAATTTTCAGGAAAATGACTAAGTGTTAAAGAAATTGTACTTGTGCATACATGACAATGTGATCACACACTTAGCATGACTTGACGACAAGACACCTCAAACTAACATGACAAACATGTGCTCAGTGAGAGTGACTCAAAGGTTAAGAGCGACAAGTGCGACCGTTGAGATATGTCTTCAAACGACCATGACGACACTTGCGTGATAGTGATTACAACTTTCAGTCCGAGTGTGATTGATGTCGAAAGAGAAAAAACAACTCATTCACACAAAGACAACCTTCAAAAATGCGAAAACAAACTCACAAGCATGACATAGTGATCAACATGCCAAAATATGACTGGTGGTTGATCAAGCAAAAGGGTGTGAAGACTCGTCAAGAGCTCATGGGATGATCCCAAGTGTTTGCGACCATCACGGGAAAAGCCAAGGAAGGCTCTGAAATTTGGATGCAGGCCAAAATTTTAGACGGTGTTGCAGCCGCTACAACATATTCTTGAGTCGACAAATTTACTTCAGGATGTTGGTTTCCTCATTTTTCATTTAATTTGCAATATTTAATATTTTCCATAAGTTGTAATATATAGAATGTATCTATATAGTTAAGAGGTTGTAGTGAGTGTCATTTAGTTACTATTTAACATGGTATATTCGTAAATTTTAAAAAATATTGATATTGAGTTATTAATATTAATACGAGAGTATCTTCTTATATAATTTAAAATTTGATAGTTAAAGTAAGCGTAAGTGTGAGAGTGTGAGAGAGAGAAAAAGAGTTAAGAGGTTTGAGAGCACCAAGAAGATAATTTTGCATCCATTATTGTATATTCATAATAAATCCTCTTTTCATTAATTCAATGGAGTTGATTTTTCTTATGTTCCACTTAATTATGTGACAATTTTGGTGGTTGGGCATTGAATCTGATTGGTTCTTTTTATATTTTATTGCAGGACAAGGGATCAAGTTGTATACAAACCATTCATGGTTTTAGGTATGATATTTGACATTAGGCTTAACATGAACGATCCATTTTCTATAGAGGTAAGATGTGGAAGACCGAATATCAGATAAATCGAGTTAACAACTAATATATGAAAATTTGAGTGAAATTTGTCAGTTAATAGTGACAACTTTTTCGCATCAATCGCCACCTACCATATCACTTATCACTCTCTTGGTATTCCTTTGTGCTTTCCATTTTATGAAATCATTGATATGCAATACGTAAGTGCTTGTTAGTCAACGACTTCATGAAATAAAGTACTTTCCATGAATATATGGTCATTGTATAAGGCCCCACCATATCACTCTGTTATATATGGATGGATTGGACTACTTGTTATAATATTAATACCACCTAAACTTGATACTCCAATATTCAATCAACCCAATACCTCTCCATGTCTATATCTTTTATATCCCCCCAAGCCTAATATCCCATTAGAGCCTTGGTTCTGATAAGCGATAGTGCATAGTAATAAGGCATAACCATACACATTGATGTCACTTGATGCTAGGAGAAAAGAAATACATATATTTGATGTTTACACATCAACAATATGGGCATTATGGTTTAGGGACTAATTATTTGGAGTGGCTGTTTAGCACTTGAGTGTAATTAGGAACCATAGGATCTTCCAGAAACATAATACCAATCTAGAGAGAATCATAGAGTCACAATCAAAGTGGTATCAAAGCAATATGTGCTTTAAGAAATCGTAAAGAGATAAAGTGGAGCAAGAGTAGGTTAAGTAGGTCGAAGAAGACATCTGGAAATTGTAGTTTTGCAAGCAGAGATGAGGCATATCCAAGCAAGGTTGGAGGCCATGAATATTTCTCAGAGAAGACAAGTTGGCACAGGAGATGTCAATGAAAGAGAATAACTAGAATATTTTAGTGAAGAAGAAGGTGAAGTATCAACAAAAGGGAAACTTTTGAAGACTATTTCCATGTTGACTGATAGACCAAGCCTTAGAGGTACCATTGTATGAAAATAATTTAAATGTTGAATAATTCGAAAACTGGTTCAATGTCATTGAAAAATATTTTGATTATGATGATCTGGATGAAGATGAGAGAGCGAAATATGCAGTGGCAAGGTGGAAAGGTCATGCAACTCTATGGTGGGATGAAGTGTGATGAGACAAAAAAGGAAAATAAATTCATATATTAAGATTTGGGACATAATGGTTGCTAAGTTAAAATGGAAATTTATGCCTAAATATTACTAGTGAAATATTTTTAAGAAATTGTAGAATTTTAGATAGAAATCTATGTGAGGGAACACACATAAATCATACAAATTAAAAATTAGAGATGATCATATTGAAGAGTGTGTTGAAACAATATCTAGGTACATCAATGGGTTATCATATGAAATTTAGGATGAGATTCGTATATTGTCATTAAAGATAGTGGAATATGCATATCAAGCTACTTTGAAAGTAGAAGATAAGAGATATAGAAAATAGAGTTAGTAAGTAGAGGAAGAAATCATGTAAGAAGAAAGGGAAAATAGAGTGGTAGAGGAATATTTCAATCATCAAGAGAGGAATGTGGAAGCTCAAGTAGTTAGTCACCCAAACGTGGATAATTCAAAAGAAAAATGTCTTCTTCAAGAGGAAAAGGTAGACATAGAGATTATGAACCCAAATGCTACATGGGTAAATTGGGATATATCACATAGGAATGTCTAGAGAACCATCCCACAATTCAAAGAAGTGCAAACGTAGTAGAAGGAAAATAAGAGTTTGAATTCAACAATGACAAAAGAGACCCCCTAAATAAAGATAATTTATTTTAATGTGGAATATGAGATTTATGCCTCTCTATCCAAAATCAAATGAAACAAAAAGTAGGACCATGTTGATGCTTTGCAAGCATAAAAATGGGTCTTCATAAGCAACATGTTTGTTTAGTGTCCCTTCAAGCATGAATTAGTTCTCATGTGCAAGTTAATCATAATGAACATAATACATATAATTCATGTAGGCATAGAGAAGAGCAACACAAGGTTTGATGATAGAATTCACCCCTCCTAGGCTACATCTTCGGGTCTGTCAACATGACTAGATCACTCATATTTCAGTGTAAAAATGATGTACATAAAGTATGTTAATAACTATGTGGCTATTTCTCCTTCAAGGAAATGTTATTTTGTAAAGAACTCTCACATAAAAACAATGTGACAATCTTCAATCACCATGTAAACTACAACAATACAAGGATTCTTCTACAAAGACCCTAGACCTCATTTGAAAAAGAGTATACATGAAAAAAGAAGGACATAGTCCAAGCTTTCCTCATCTTGACATAGAGAGAAAAATGTCCAAGAGATGATACCTATAAGTACTAGCTGCTGCAAATGAATTCTGAAGGTGAAGAAACCCCTACAAGATCTTCTTCATGCTCAACACCCCCAGAAAATGCTACCAATCCTTTTTTGATCCATACATCCATTAGTATCCAAAATGAAAAAAAATCCATCTCTATGTCCTCAAAACATAAAACAAAGGACTCTAATGGATTTAGAGCATCCAAAAACCACTAGGTAGACTCTCTAAGCTCAAATTAGTGGAAACCCAAAAATTTATGAGCTACAAGCTCATCCATAAACTTGATTGTTAACCATCCCACAATTTCTCCCTTTTTCCTAACGATCCTACAATTCCACCCTAAAAGTTCCTAACTAAGCGACAAATTCGCCCTCTGCAGGTGATATTTGTTCGACCATTAATTCACCTTCTAAAGCCTTGGTGCAGAAAAATGTGGAGATATGGGCCACAGGACCAAGGGTTGGGCTAAACACCCACCCTTCCCGCCAGACCCTTTTTCCTTTAGTGCTGGGTCACATGGAAGTCATGGAACTTAGGGCTGGTCCCCCCTCGTTAGCACCCTTCTTGTTATCTCCATGTTGTGGACACATGGTTGTGCATGCGTCTTGGGCCTAGGCCCTTAACGGCTAGTCCCCTCCACCATACTACATGCGCTTAACACTAATATATAGTTTTTGCCATAGATATAACAAGGAACATGCAATGGTCTAGTGGTAAGTGTTGTGGTCGCTTGGCGGGAGGTCATGAGTTAGACTCCCGTGGGCTGCTCGATCTCTATAATATACTTCTAGACCAATGTGGGGAGGCCATGTGGATGCCTCCCATTGGTGGACGTGGCTCCCTACTACTGGTACACATTAGCCAATACGAACCAATGGAGACCTGCGAATTTTGACCAATGAAGGGAGGTCAAGTAGCAGCCTACCACTGGCCCTCAAAAACCCAAAAAACTCAGTCAAAACCTAATTTTTGCAATTTTTTTACCCGTTTGGGAAAATGACCAATGGGCTATAACTTGAGCTCCCGGTGTCGGATTGAGGTGAAATGAACATCATTGGATTCAAAACAATGAGCATTTCGATTTGGTACCAGTTTCATGAAGTTTTGGGCACTTTCATTTTTGATTGAAAACTCCCCACTAGGAATTTTTTGACTCCAAAAGCTTACTTCCCTAGTTCATATAAAGAGGTTGCAACTCAAAAATACCCAAAATCTTAGTCCAAATTGCAAAATTTTTAATTGGTGCCCTTCAAGCCCCGATCAAGGCACTTCACTTATCATCCTCATGAAGACATGTTGTTCTATTAAGAATTGAGCCAACATTCTTATCTTTGTTGCAGGAACAAAATATTAATGATTGGAATCTGAACATTTTCTTTAATCTCATCTTTGTATGGCTCCCAAACAATTCATCTTGAAGTAATAAATTGTTGAAAGCAAACTTTATTCCATATTGGAACTCAGAAGCAAACTGAATATGCTTTAACATCCTCAAACTGAGCTTGTACAAGAAAACTACATTGCTGCAAAAATTTTCAATGACAACATTGGCCTTGCCTACAAACATATTCATCTTATACAATCTTGAAAACAAACATTGATTCACACAACTTTCATCTTGAATTCTTGTATCAGTGAACATGTGACAATTCATAGACAAACTTGAAAGACAGACTTTGTACATTCACTAAAACATCGTTGAACATGTGGACTTATAAAATGCCAATACATACATCAATGAAAACATCTACTTGTTGAACATAGTGATAATGATGTTCACTTTACAAAAGTACCTAAATAGGTAATGACAATAAGTATTTACAAACAATTTACAAAACATCTTTACAACAAGTCTACCCAAATCTTGCCTCTCCTAGGCTTTTAGGTTCTCTTCTTGCAAAAGAAAGTTGTTATATTTGATGCCTAGAAATTCATTCATTATTTTGACTGTTACTATGAGTTACTTGCAAAAAACTATGCAATGGTCAGAAGCATCACCAAATGTGCAAGGGTACTAATTCCACAAGTATTCAAAATTTCCATGCATTGGAAAACACTCTAGAGAGTTATAGTTATCATTAGAGTTGTAACTTTGATGGTTGTCACAAGGTGGTGAAATATCATGCTTAGATGTTTGATGTACCTCAAGCATTTTGAAGCAATCCCCAAACTACCTTCGACTATATCCCAATCCCTGGTACTTTGGTATTTCCTCAACCATAATTAGGTTGGTAATGCCTTGACCATTTTTGCCAAGACCTCGGTCTTCATATCCCGTCTTAGAGAGGAACCTCATACCTATACCCTTGGTATGCTGCTCAAATGCCACAAAAGATTATTATGAAAATGAATGGAAGGAGTAGTACTTGAGATATTTATTACCTCTTTAAACTTGTCATGCATCCTTTCTGTTTTTGATGATGACAATGATAACCAACTTGTAGATGAATCTAACTATCCACTCTTGTCCATTTCCATAGGGTGTGATTCTTAGAGATGGTTAAAAAACTCACATGCATCATCTTCTTCATATGGTCCAAAACCACTATTTGAACAATGAGCACATACTGGCTTCATCTAAGAGGTCTATTTTCATAGTGCAGGAGTAGCACTTTCTGCAACTTTCTCATCAATCACTTGTTGCAACACAAAGTGCATGTGACTCTTATCCTCTTTAGCTATCTCCAACATCCTTCTCAACTCTATATTCTCCATGCAGAGAGCCAAATTTTTCTCTTCAAGCTTTTGGATACTCTTTTTGCTACCCATCTTGCAACTTGGTCAACTTGTGCTCTAATACCAAATTGATCTAAAAGTGGAATAGGTCATTTCTGCCTCTCTTTCCAAAAGGAAGTGAAACAAAACCTAGGATTGTGTTGATGCTTTGCAAGCATAAAAATGGGTCGTCATAAGCAACATGTTTGTTTAGTGTCCCTTCAAGCATAAATTGGTTCTCATGTGCAGGTCAATCATAATGAACATAACACACATAATTCTTGTAGGCATAGAGAAGAGCAACACAAGGCTTGATGATAAAGTTCACCCCACCTGGGCTACATCTCTGGGTCTGTTAACATGACTAGACCACTCATATTTCAATGTAAAAATGAATTAGATTGGGTATGTTGATCACTATGTGGCTATTTCCACTTCAAGGAAATGTTCTCCCGTAAAGAACTCTCACATAAAAACAACAAAACAACCTGTAATCACCATGTAAACTACAACAATACAAGGAGTCTTATGCAAATACCCTAGACCTCATCTGAAAAAGAGAATACATGTAAAAAAAAGGACATAATCCAAGCTTCCCTCATCTTGACATAGAGAGAAAAATGTCCAAGAGCTGAACCCTGCAAGTATCAGCTACTGCAAATGAATTATGAAGGTGAAGAAACCCCTACAAGGTCTTCTTCATGCTCAACACCCTTAGAAAATGCTACCAATCCTTATTTGATCCATACATCCCTTAGCCTCCAGCCTACAAAAAGGCCATCTATATGTGCTCAAAAAACAAAACATAGGTCACCAATGGATTCATAGCATCCAAAAATGCCCAAGTAGCCTCTTTTTAAGCTAAAATTGGTGAAAAAAGAACAACGTTATGAGCTACAACCTCATTAATGAACTTGACTGTTAATCATCGCATAATTTCTCCCTTCTGGCTAACGATCCTACAATTCCTCCATGAAAATTTCTATCTGAGTGACAAATTCACCCTTTAATGCCTTAGGGAGAAAAAATGTGGACATATGGGCCACGGGGCCAAGGGTTGGGCTAACCGCTCGCCCTTCCTGTCAGACCCCTTTTCCTTCGGTGCTAGGTCACATGGTTGTCATGGAACCTAGGGCTTCCCTCCCCTCCATAGCACCCTTCATGTTACCTCCATGCTGGTGTCATGTGGTTGTGCATGAATCTTGGGCCTAAGCCCTTAGGGGCTGGCCCCTCCACCATACTCCATGCGCTAAACACTTTAATATAGTTTTTTCCATAGATATAACAAGGAACATGTGGTGGTCTAGTGGTAATTCTTATGGTTTCTTGGTGGGAGGTCACAAGTTCGACTCCCATGGGCTGCTTGGCCTCCATAATAAACTTTTAGACCAGTGTGGGGAGGCAACGTGGATGCCTCCCATTGGCCCACATGGCTCCCTACTATTGGTCCACCTTAACTAATACCAACCAATGGAAAATTTCTAATTTCGACTAATGAAGGGAGGTCAAGTGGCAACCTGCCACTAACCCTCAAAAAGCCACAAATCTCAGTCAAAACCTAAATTGTTTCCTTTTTTTCCCTGTTTCGGAAAACGATCAGTGGGATATAACTTGAGATCCCGGTGTTGGATTGAGGTGAAACCAACATAGTTGGATTCAGAATGAAGAGCACTTAAATTTGGAGATGGTTCAATAATTTCTCGGCACTTTCAATTTTAAGTGAAAATTTGATAACCTTATCACACCCCCCCACTAGGAACTTTTGGGCTCCAAAATTTTACTTCCCTAGTTCATATAAAGAGGATTCTACTCAAAAATACCCAAAAACTCAATCCAAATTGCAAAATTTTCAATTGGTGCCCTTCAAGCCCCAATCAAGGCACTTCACTTATCATCCTCATGAAGAACTGTTGTCTTGTCAAGAATCGAGCCAACATTCGTATCGTTGTTGCAGGAACAAAATATCGATGAGTGGAATCTGAACATTCTCTTTAATCTCATCTTTTTATGCCTCCAAAACACTTCATCTTGAAGTAATAAATTTTGAAGACAAACTTGATTCCATCTTGGAACTCAAAAGAAAAATGAATATGCTTTAGCATCCTCAAACTGAGCTTATACATGAAAAGTACACTGTTGCAAAAATTTTCAATGACAACATTGGCCTTGCCTACAAACACAGTCATCTTATACAATCTTGAAAACAAAGATTTGATTCACACAAGTTTCATCTTGAATACTTGTATTAGTGAACATGTGACAATTCGTAGACAAACTTGAATGAAAAACTTTGTACATTCACTAAAAATTCCTTGAACATGTGGACTTATAAAAAGCCAATACATACATCAATGATGACATCTACTTGTTGAACAGAGTGATAAAAAATTACCTAAATAGGTAATGACAACAAGTATTTACAAACAATTTTCAAAATATCTTTATAATAAGTCTACCTAAATCATCCCTCTCCTAGGCTTTTAGGTTATCATCTTGCAAAAGAAAGTCTTTATGTTTGATGCCTAGAATTTCATTCATTATTTTGACCATTACTATGTGTTGCTTGCACACAGCTACACAATGGAAGCATCACAAAATGTGCAAGGCTACTAATTCCACAAGTATTAAAAATTTTTGGGCATTGGAAAACACTCTATAGAGTTATAGTTGTCTTTAGAGTTTCAACTTTGATGGTAGTCACAAGGTGGTGACATCACATGCTCAGATGTTTGATCTACCTCAAGCCTTTTGGAGTGTTCTCCAAACTCCCTTCGGCTATATCCAAATCCTTGGTACTTTGGTCTTTCCTCAACCATAATCAGATTGGTAATGCCTTGACCTTTTTTTTCCAAGACCTCCACCTTCATATCCCATCTTAGAGAGAAGCCTCATACCTATACCCTTGGTATGCTTCTCAAATGCTACAAAAGAGTGATTATGCAAATGAGTGGAAGGAGTGTTACTTGAGATACTGATCACCTCTTTAAACTTGTCATGCATTCTTTCTTCTTTTGATGATGACGATGACAACCAACTTGCAGATGAATCTAAACATCCACTCTTGTACACTTCCATAGGGTGTGCTTCTTGGATATGGTTGCAAAACTCACATGCATCATCTTCTTCATATGGTCCAAAACCACAATTTGAACCATGAGCACATATTGGCTTCATCTTAGAGGTCTCTTTTGTTGGTGTAGGAGTAGCACTTTCTACAACTTTCTCATCAAGGACTTGCTGCAACATAAAGTGCTTGTGCCTCTTCTCCTCTTTAGCTATCTCCAACATCCTTCTCAACTCTATATTCTCCATCCAAAGAGCCAAATTTTGTTTGGTTTCCAGCTGAGTAGTACACACTAGCTTATGTGGTACACAAGGATTGGTGGAAGGAATTCCTTCACACATATGGATATAAAGTTCTGAGAATAGAAATGGCCACAAAATATGACCTTACAGAGATCCGTGCTGACCACAGTAGATCTAACCCAGATTGACACATAAGACGAGTTGTATGAGGACATGCATAAAGTCTAGTTGGGGGGAGATGTTGGTTGCTAATTTTTCCCACTTTTTACCCACCTTTCTATCCCTTTCTTGTACTCATTTCATGTCCTTGTTTGTCGATTTGTATTCTAAACAACAAAGGTATACCTATGGTCATGTATTTGTGAATTGTTAATCAATGAAGCATAGTCGTAGGAGATTATTTTCTACGGTGACTTGCTAACTTAAGTTTCCTTGGACATTTGACGAAATGATGATCAAGACCATGATTCAAGATATGATGACTATTGAGCTGGCAACACTATTTTTTGATATCAACTGCAATAGTGGTTCAAATTATTGACCAACACAGGTGCTATCTTTATATTCTATTATATCTCAATAATCACTATGTATTTGTAGGAAGATAGCTTCCATATTATAAGGCATTTTCAGTTGTTAAATGAAACATATAAGTAGTGTTATGGGGTTGGGAAAGCCACTGCTAGGAGATATACGAGAATTATTAGATGTAACAACAAACATTTATAATGTTATTTTTATTAATACAATTGCTGATCTTCTGAGCATTTCATAGCTTTTGATCTTACCCCAGCCCGGATTAGGGAGTTGAGCTCACTCGCTTGACGAAGCGTTGTTGGATTAGATGTGTGCATACATTTATTTCTGATGTGTTATTTCTTTGCTCTGTAATGATTTCAGTGTGTTTTTGTGAGTCTTAACTTGTTGTTACTCTAATTTTTGTTATAATTATAACTTGTTGTTACACATTGTTATGTTATTATTGAATGTTCAATGCTAGGTAGGGAAACTATGGCCTGCATATACCTTGCATGATAGCCTTGAAATAAGCAGTCAAGCCCTAGGTTGAAAATTAATGTGGAATTGGGTGAATTTCATAACCCATATCCGAACACCAACACCATCATTCCTAATCCTTTCTCATGCATTTTCCTCGCTATCCTAAAATTCTACAGGAGGGCTTTGTTTTGCTACACAAGGCCAAAATACACAAAACGGAACATTGTTTTTATCATATATTGAAAATCGTGCATCAATTCGTCAATTGTTTTCATGGGGAGTTGCATATGGATGATGGTAACATGCTCAAGAAATTTCAGCAAATCCTAGTGCACACTTTTCGAGAAATCAACCTCCATCACCTACAACCATTTTTAAGTTTTCTCAAGATTCGTGCATCTATTGGAAATGATTTTTTATGGGGATATGCATAAGGACAATGGAAACATGCTCAAACAATTTGAGGTCAATCAAGTCAATCATTTGAGAGATATGGATAAAACAATTATGCTATAAGGGGCTGTCTTGAAATGCTACAAGAGGAGCCTGAAATGTTACAAGAGTGATTGGAGAAAGAGGTCGAAAGGTCATGTATCCTTTAGGAAATGTTGATAGAGGTCCACCATAGCCCCATAATTCATTTTTCACACCACTTGACATCTTCTCCACCCTCATTTTCACCTCTTTCCTTGAAAAATCTCAATTTTCACCCCTTATTTCATTACTTTCACCGCAATCAAGGTTTTTTATCCTTGTCCATATATTGATCATGAATTATCAATGTTTTTGGAAAAATTATCTAAAGGATATTGTTGTCAAAGAAGGGTTCATTGGGGGATTTTTGAGGTCTAAAATGGGCCTCCCAAGGAAATTATAAAATAACAGTGGAAATAATAAAATAAGATTAGATTACATCATCAAATTTTAGAGGGAAAAAAGAAAAAACTATTTTCTCAACTCGTATTTTCAACTTATCTCCCTATGGGTTTACTCAAATTTTGAGGGGAAACCCTTGTTGGATGCATAATTTGAATCCTCATCCAAGTAGTACCCATGTTGCATAATTTTGATGGAACCTACTACACGACAAATGATAAATACACGAAGAAGGTTATTGCAATAACGTTTTTTCATGTATTTCTCATTTTTCGTGTAGTAGGATCCATCAAAAGTATGAAACATGGGTACTCCTTGGATGAAGAATTAAATTTTGCATCGAACAAGTACTCTCACTTGAAATTTGAGTAAAACCTTGAGGAGATAAGTTGAAAATACAAGTTGAAAAAATTGTTTTATTATTTTATTATTTTTTAATATTTTTATTTTTTTACTCCAAAAATGGTGAATCATCCCCAATGGTTGACATCATCATCTTGAATCCTATTGGTTCTTATAAAATTTATTTTGTTTGTACAATTTTCTTAGGAGGCCCATTTTAGACCTCAAAATTCCCCTAATGTCTGGGGTTGCTACAAGAAGAACTACATTCTTGTAGCAGTATGAAATTACTTGACAAGACCACCATTGATAGAAATAGAATGAAGAACCAACCATCTTGAAGACATTGTAGAGTCATTTCCTCAATTTTGGGCAGCTACAGGACCTGTACAGATTGCTGCAAGATCACTTTTCATCTCTAACAACAAATTATGATCCATGGTGGCACTTATTTTTTGATCACATGAATCATGGAACTTCAATCAACAATGAGAAGATTCCATCCAATGAAAAATGATTATTGAAAGTGACATTTTGTACCTCATACAAAATTCAAATAGCCTCATGCAAGCATGAAGTCAATCATCAACTAGAAAACTCACATCATGAGCATCTCAACAACAACATTTTAGCCAAGGATGTTAAGAAACAACAACAACAACAATAACAAAAAACCCAGAAGACTTCCAGATTGAAGGTTGTTATCAATAGGAACTCCACTAGATTACCACATGCAACTTCAGGATCATTAGTAGCAGCTTCAAAACCACCAACGAAAGCTTCAACAGTCATATCAACAACCTCAATATCACCTACAAAAAAACATCCAGGGTAAGGCTCGTGTATGAAATCCTCTAAACCTTTCTTAGGAACTTACCTTAGCTTGAAAAACATTGCAAGTGTATGAAGGAAAAGGTTTTTTGTAGCCAAAATTAGTAGTAGCGTAACCTCAACCTTATTTATTAGTTAGCTTCACTTTTCCATTAAGACACCCAAATATGTAAGAGAGGAACAAGAAAATAGTGAAGAGAGTTTGTTGGCTTAGTGGGTCTGACCCATGTTTAGAGTTAATTGCTGTAAACAAAACCCTACACTATTGTTCCTTTTGGCACCAACCCATGTAGCGCAGGCTGAAGTCTCACCCAAAGCAGTATGGGGGGATGCTAGAACCAATTTTCTGCATCCATATATCAGTGTGATGTCTTCTATTGCCCTAGATCTGCCTTCGCGTAAATCTATAAGGCCCTTGGGCTCAGTACCACCACTTCCTTAAATGTCCACTAGACCTTCACGAAGGTCTATGATATGTCTTTATGGACCCTTAATAGATGAATCATCTACTTACGTGCACCATAGAACAACCCTAGATCTAAGTTCACTCAGATCTACTTCAGTATTCAATAAACATAACAAAATGTATTATAATATTCGCATAAGTACTTAATATGCATTGTGTTTAGTTTTATAAGACTTATCCAATAGAGTTTCACATCAATACATCAATATTTCATAAATACATTACTCCATCAAAGCATATATTGCAAACATAAATAATAGAAGCAAACATATAAACACATGAATTTCTTCAACAATCTTTTTTATTGATCTTCAATATGAGGTTACAAACCCAAAAATTCCCTACACACTCAGCTGCAGGGGTTTGTGCACTCAGCTATGAAGCCTTTTCCCTTCTATCTACCTACTTCTTGCTTTCCCTTTTTCCCTTTTTTAGCCATAGACATTAGCGTCTCCCCTTAGAATCTCTAAGACACACCTATTTATAGCTTTTTACCTACAATCCCATGGTCCGCGGACGATGGGCGGATCTCAAAACCAACGCGAATTTACATAGACAAGGGGCTAAAACCCCTTTTGTCTCCTAAATTTCTACGTGCTCCACATCCACAAATTGCAGAGACTTTACATCTTTTTACCAAAATTTACATCAAAACTTGGGTTTTTAACCCCAAAACTGACCCAAGGGACCCCATCCCAATAGGCCCCCAACACAAAGGTCATGACTCACCCTCGAGTCACTCGGTTGGCATGATGATCTTGCTATGAAGATCCCCTAGCTCCACCTGCACAACTGGAACCTTGGCAGCACTCTGTGTAGGTACCTGCCTGACCTCTTTTATGAGCTACTCTATAGCTGGTCCTTCCATGACCAGCTTCATCTTTTGTTGTGTTTGTTGCAAGCCTGTCAACTTCTCCTAAATGTTGGTTCATACTTAGTAAGCTTCTTCTAACCAAGGTCCCAACCTGACCTTAAGCACGACCTCCTTTTTCTGAGCTGCTTCTACTTGTGCAATGAGCTTCTTCCCTTCTTGCAACTTAGTGAGGCATGACACTGTAACAATTGAGTGCATCGTCTCCCTGACCTCGTCGTACTTATTTTGAAGCTCGCAAATCTCTGTAGGTTTGGGTCTTCCTGTAGGGTATTTACCAATTCTTTCACCTATTCAAACAAGGTCGTGTTGTGAGTGACTGTCGAATCCAATGTGGTCATCCCTTCCTTAATGGCGGCTCCACGCTGCTCCCTAACCTCGAGCAGATTCGTAGGATGTAATTTGAGTTGCAGTTCCATGATATTCATATTGATTTCAAATTGAACTCGCCCAACTTCTGCCTTCGCCTCACGTACTCCTACAGCTAATTTCCAGAACATGGCTTCTGGTTGTGCGTCCTCTAGGATGTGCAACTCCTGCATCGTTCTGCATGCCTCTGCAATCGCAGCCTCCAGCCTAGAACTTGTGCCTGTATTGCATCTTTATCCTTCAAGGGCTGTCTTTTCTTGGTGAACATTTGTTCATTGTTCGCTGTGTATTTACTTATCAAATTGAGAGCGCGCTGCTCTCGAGCTCTCAATTCCTCTATTACCCCTACTTGTAGCGCATGAAGAAATTCATTGGGGAGCACTGCAATTTTTAGCGCAATGTACTTAAGGGTACTTAAGATGATTCATTCATCAGCTGATTCTACGTGTAGGGGCCCTTCTGGTAAAGTAAGAGTTCGAAGGTCCAGGGTCCTTACCAATTCTACTGCCTGACCTGTCCCTGGTGCTAGGCTCGCTTGACCTGTACCCACCAATATCTTGTTGGCCTGGATCTACAGCGCGCACAGATCCTTCTGGATGCTCCCTAATGTCTGCATGTACTGTTGCAACACTTGAGTGGTAGTGTCCTAGATTTTTTCACCGATCTCGTCGAGATCACACTCCGTTAAGACCATGGGATCACTCTGCACCTTATTCGATTTTTTTATTTTTGCAGGGACTTTTCTCCTCCTCCTATCCATGCTTTTTCAACTGAAAGGGGGTGCTTTTCCCCTCATCTCCTCCACCACCCTATTCAGATTGTTCCTCCTCCTCGATCGCGGGTGAAGGGGATTTACCACTTCTCTGTGATTCGCGCAGCTCCTGCTCCTTAGCAACACACTCCTTTTCCATCTGAGCCTTTTCTATAGCTTCCTTCTTCCGCTACACGGCCAACTTTTGCACAACCTAGTTTTCTGCATCCTTCCTTTTCTTTTTAGCTGAGTTGCCTGCGCCCTTACAGGTTTTAGGATCCAAATCTAACGGGGTGCGACACTCTACTGGCCAATGCTTGATTACCTCTTGGATGTCATGATTGGTGACCAAGTATGGTAAATCATACCATTTCTACTACGAGAACTTTAGTGCCTGAATGTAGATGCTGTGGAAGTCAGCTTTCAACGTGACATACACTAACAACTGCTCGTACAAGGTTGGGGACAACCTTCGGCACTAGTCGATGGCCATTCAGAGGGTTGATTCCATCAACATCTAGAATATTTTAGTTTTGGTGACTTGCGCAGGGTCCTTCATGGCCTAGAGGGAGGCGAACTACGTGGCCTATGACAATCCTTTCTTCAACAGAGGAAACAACTTGTCCTTCAGCAGCTCCCATGTGACTAGCATGATGGAGAGTAGCAACCACGCATAGTGGAATGGCTTGGTCTCATCCTAGACCTCTCAGAAATTCATGAGGAATTCTCTATGTAGGTACCTTGATTAGTTAAACTGCACACCCTTCACGTACGTTGCAGCTAAAGAGACCATGGGTTCCAGAATCTCATCCATGCGACACTTCTGCATTACCTTTCCTGCCAGGATTTGGGTGGCAATCTGCATCGCAAGGTCGTTAATAGAAGTTATTGAATATCCACATGGATTTTTAATGAGTGCAAACTCCTCCTTCATTTTGTCCACCAAATCCTTTTCTCCTGCCTTTCCGCCAAACTCCTTAGCTAGATTCAAGCCCTCATGTGATAGGTGCATGATCCTATGGATGAGCATGTTAGTGATGGGTATAGGCCCCCCTACTCATAAGCACCCATCGTGTACTAGAGTAAGCAACTGACGCACACAGGTCATGTTGATAGTGTTGCGGTGATAGTGGGACTCCCACAACAAGTTCAACAACCCAAAATTCTCCACTCCTCGAATCCATTCCAATGTTTCTAGCTGGGTGACACCTGAGTTTGGGTAATATACACACTTCATATAATTTGTTGTCACGAGGTGAGGGAAGCACTCATGGTCTACCAGGTCCCAATATTCCATCTTCAATAGGGTGATCTACACAAGGCGTGAACCTTCGAAGGGGACCTGCTCCGGCAGCATGGGCGTAGAAATAAAAAATTTATCGAAGTTTGGGTCCTTG
Organism: Pinus tabuliformis; assembly: GCA_031772625.1. Taxonomy (NCBI): domain Eukaryota; kingdom Viridiplantae; phylum Streptophyta; class Pinopsida; order Pinales; family Pinaceae; genus Pinus; species Pinus tabuliformis. The sequence continues at coordinate 354,956,487 of CM062819.1, read as the reverse complement.
GTGACCTTTGTGTTCCTCTTGCGCAAAGGAATATAGTCAGGAAAATTTGACAAGGGCTCCATTCCCTTGGTGTCTATATCCTCGGTGCCCTATCCCTCCTTGGCCTCCAAATCAAAAACCTTCTTGGGCTACTTGTCTTTCTTCTGCTTTTGAGTCATAGAGTGATTTTTGGGTGACTCGCACACTGTCACTAGTTTGTTCTGCTTATCCTTATTTGGAATTTGGGTTTCTCTAATAGGTGTAGGCTTCAGCCTAGGTGACCTCAATGCCATAGGCACAGGATCTGGAGCTTCCATACACACTACCTCTGAAGCACCTTCTTTAGATCCGACATTTCCCCCAGTGCTCACAGTCTCATCAGGGCTTGGACCTAACATATGTCAAGGATAAACTTCTGGTTCAACTCTGGTAAATTGGAAAATGCAGGGCTCATGACCAAATCATCAAAGAATGAGTGATTCATAAGCAAATCTGACCGTTCCCCCTAGAATTTGATCATTAATGCTATTTGGTTAGCATGTCTTCAAAGATTTTTCCCTTAAATCCCGCCAGCGTGCTCCTCTTAACATCTTCTGGCTATCAAATCATGAACAATGACTCCAATGGTCACTTTCCTATTATGTTGCATGGCACCTCCCTTGGTAGCACAACTCCCTTCATGCAGCTTCTTATACTATAACTTCACCATTTTCTGTGCAGCCCGCCTGTTGCATAGTCCTCCAACCTGAGCAGTGTAGTTTATAGTCTCGCGCTCTCTTGCAACTGCATGGAGTACTAAGATTGTCCTGTAATCATATATTCATTGAGATGGATCCCCTGTATATGGCTTCAATCAGCTACCATTCACCCTTCCCAGAAAAGGTTCTCCATTCAACTTTGTGAGCTGAATTGCGCCTCCATCTGTAATCTCTTTGATAACATATGGCCCAAGCCAGTGCATCTGAAATTTCCCTAGAAACTTAGTGAACTTTCTATCATACAACAATACCAAATTATTTACCTTGAACGTGCACAACTTGATGTGTCGATCGTGACATGCTTTTTCATGTTCCTTCTATACTTGCTGATGGAATCTGGCTAAGAATTTGTCTTCTTCAATCTCTATCAGCTATGCGATCCATAGACCAATCTAAAAGGTGCCTGTCCTGACAACTTTTTGCAAGTAGTCTTTTACACCCATAGCACTGCAGGTATGTGCATATCCCAATCATTCCATTGTGCGTTGCAAATCTTCGTCGACACATTCTCCAAAATCTTATTAAAGGCCTCAAGTGTTCCATTGGCCTAAGGATGATACGGTGTGCTCCTCTAATGATAAACCTGGAACTCTTCAGTCAACGTGCTGATCATTTCATTTAGGAAGTGAGCACCCTAACCACTCATCAACACTTTTGGGAAGCCAAATTTGGTCAACACATACTCAAACAAGAACTTCGTTATTATAGCCCCTCTACAATCCTTCACTGGTTGTGCTTCGTCCCACCTGGTTAGATACTTCGTCGCGATAATGATATAGCGTGCACCTGTCTTCTTTCCTCGGGGATGAATTGGTCCAACGAAATCAATTGCCCATTTTTTAAATAGTTGTTGGGCATGGAATCCCCCCACAACAGGTTTTGGGGCTCAAAGCCCAAGTTTTGGTCAAAGATGTTGTAAAACTCCACGAATTGCGGGCACGGAGCGCGAAGTGTACAATTGAGTCATAGGGTTGTTCGCCCTAAGCATTGTATTGTAAATTAGTGTAAAGTCGGCCTACCCATGGTCCGTAGACCATGGGATTGTATAAATAGAGCGAGGCTCTAAGTTGTAAAAGTAGTCAAGAATAGAAAGAGTAGCGAAAGAATGGTTCGAGCTTAGAGTAGATTTCTAAGTGTCTTGGGTTGTAGTAGTAGGAAGAGGCTTTGCAGCTAAGTGCGGAGAGGCTTAGTAGAGTCCGCAGCTGAGTGCGCAGACCCCTGTAGCTGAGTGCGTAGGGCGGAGTCGAGCCTGTAATTGAGATAGAATGCTAATAAAGAGAAGTTGATTCCTAATTTTGTGTAATTGTTGGGCATATCTTCCTTATGTTTATATTCATTTATGTATCGCGCACACTGATATGAATGTTGAATATGTTGTAATAACCATAAATATTTCACCATAAGCTAAGTAATCGGTTAATAAGCGAGGAACTTGGGTATTATACTGGTCGCACCCCAAACAGGGTTGCGCAGAAGCCGCACCACAGGTCGTGAAGGGATCACAAGTGCGTGCAGCGATAGGTCAGACCGTGGACCTCCAGAAGCCCTTCAAATATCCCAAGGGTGAGGAAACTTGGTTCTAGCACCCTCCCATACTACTTTGGGTGAGACCTCAATCTGCGCTCCGCGGACTATTTCTGAAAGGGCCAGTAGTATCGAGATTTTCTTGGCTAAATCACCTTTGAACCTGGGTCAAGCCCCACTAAGCCAACAAATGGTTCCATTGCCAGGACCGGGATCTGCATAAAGGATGTCTGATGTTGTGCCACTGGAATCCTACAAAGAAATAAATTGAAGAGTGGTTGGACAAGAAGATTCACGAGTTCGCGGTGCAGGAAAATAGAAATCCGCGAGTATCTAAGGAGCAGTGGTTGGATCGCTACTTGTACACTGAAATCCATGAAATATTCTTTGCATATTTTCCATCTGAGCTGTATGAGTGGATCACAAAGTTAGCAGACAGCCAGGGAAGGTGTAGGCTCAATAAACCAATAGTATGGACTCCAGAACTAGTGCGTAGACTAGAAGCCTCGAAAGAGAAGATAGCACGAGTTGTGGACCACTGGCTTGACCGAATAATAGGAGGATTTATCATTAAGTTCGCGGTAGACACGACCATCAGTTACAGCGAGGCAGGGCGACGCTTTCTCAAAGAACCGCGAGGTAAATATGTTAAATCTTTGAACACTTGGATTAAGATGCTATTGTGTGAAAAGGGGGTTATGCAAATAAAGTAATGTTCAGGACTACGCGAAGCGGAAATATCTACAGAAGTGGAAGTAGTGAGGAGTTAGAAAGTAGTCCTTTAATTTCACCCTCACAGGGGAGTGATGATGAGCTCGTGAAGGTTTCTCCGAGAAGCGTGGTCAGTTTTATAAGGAAGCGAATTCTGCGTTTACCACCTACACCCACACTGCCACCCGCTTCACCCCCATCACCTCCATCCCCACCCACTCCAACTCCGCCACCTCCACAATCTAGTATGGCAAGCGAGATCAAACTACCAGTATTCAGAGGAGTAAGGAATGAAGATCTGAACCAATTCTGGTTCATAGTAAGAGTAGTATGGGAAGCACAGGGCGTCATGGATGATAATATCAAAAAGGCTATGCTGGTGAGTGCACTGCAGGATCGTACATTAACATGGTATATCAAGCATTCTAATGACCACCTGAATGCAGGAATTACGGAGATCAAGAATGTGTTAAATAGGGAATTTAGCAGGCCAAAATCAGAGACATAATCAATCATCGAATTTAAAGAGATCGCGATGCTCCCGGGCGAGACCCCCTGGGATTTGGACCAAAGGCTGAAGAGTACGATACGCGAAGCCAATATGACGTTAATGGATGCACAACATCACGCATGGTTTGTGGCCTCAATTACGCCACACTTATGGATGGCGTTGTCACAGCAGAAACTTTCCACCCAGGCCAAAGCGTTGGAGATGGCAATGAGGTTGCATGAGACCCCTATACACGACCCTTGATTAGGAGTCCAACAGATCCACGCGTAGCTACAAAATCTGTGTCAGGAAACGCAGAGTTTGAAACAGGATAGGGCACCTTAGCCAGAGGCACGTGAGGAAGTATGGTGCATAAAATGTAAAGGCCAGGACCATGGCAAAGACCATTGTCCAGTGTTCACGAACAACTTGGTAGGTGATCCAAAATGGATCCAAAAACCCTCTAAGTCTTCAAAATCTTGTAAAAATATCAAAACTATCGCAAAACAAAACCTTCACAAAATGGTGGAAAACATCATTGGGACCCAAAAATATGAAGAAATAGTGGAAAACAGGCTTATCGGCAGTCAAAGGAATAATGCACAGGAGCCGTCGGATCTTGCAGATCAACGGTCCAGATCCGATCGGCATATCATAATCGGTGGTGGCAAGCAGAGGCAATCAGAGGCTATCACATGACAGTTGCAATCGCGATCAGCGCAAGTCAACAAGGACCATTGATCAAGCGTGCAGATCGACAGCCCAGGTTAATGCACGATATCACAATCAGCAAATACAAGGAGCACTTACCAAATGGCTTGGGGCTTATGCGATATGCGATTGCGACAAGTCACATCGTAGTATCATGTCAGAGCATTACAAGGAGTGGGGCCATATATATATATATATATATATAGGCATGCGATGCGATGGCCAGACCTGACGGGATTATGGACCAAGTTTAAAATATTTTTAGTTCCGCAAAAAGGTATTTTGCTATGTATTTCACGTATTTCGTTTAATAAATGAAATACGAAGGGAAGCGCCGATGGGATGAAACTAGACCTGAAAGGGTTTGTAAATGCCACTTCATAATTATTTCAAGTCTGATATGAGCCATATTGTCGGTATTTTCAATGTTTTACTGTATTTTTATAAATACAAAGGGAAACCATGGAATGGGCACTCGCGACATGCGATAAGCGATTACAAGAGGACCCGATAGAAGTATAGAGCAGGATTCATAATATTTGAAGTTCAATAAAGAGTGACTTGGCAGATTTTTCCCATGTTTTAACAGTGTTTCTTTGTGAAAACAAAGAACGCTATTTTTGGGGATTTCAAAGGCTCGATGGTCCCTTCTGTTGCAGAACAGGTGGCCACCTCCCTTGAAGACATTATGCCATGATTGCTAATGCTCAGATGGGGGATTCGAGTGGACAGAGGCCGGGAGCTAGAGAGCCCGAGAAGAGGAAATGAAAAGATAGTGCCGATTGGCTTTAAAGCCACAGACTGATAGAGACCGAGGAGGCAGTACTAAGACAGAGAGAAAACAGAGGCAAAGAGTGAAAGAAAGAGTCTGTGTACTCAGAGAGGCTTGAGGGATTCAAGCAAAACTCCTATTGTTTTGCATCTATTGTGCTGAGACTCAATTTGAGCTCACACTTTGTAAAACTCTGCTCTTGAAGACATAATAGAGAGGTCACCACTGAAGGCTGGACTAGGAGGCGTAGCCCAAGAGTTTTAGGTGAACTCCATATTAAATTTGTTGTGTTATGTGTGTTGTCTATTATGTTTCTCTAACTGCTCAATTGTCTATATTATTCGCAACCTTATCGATCCATTGCACTAATTAATGTAGACAAATCCATGTACATGAGTCTGTAATACCTTAAAAGTAATCTAAGATCTTCATTTTCAGATCAAGTGGTATCAGAGCTATAGGTTTTTGATTTTTTAAGGTTAGACAAGCTTTTGCTAGACTTTTTGAATGCTAACGAGGTCAAAGCTCAAACTGGGAAAAGGAGAACTTGTTAAAGCCAACCCAAAAATTGGAAGAGTCTATCGGAGGAGAAGCATGGTAGAAGAAACTCATTTGGAATCGGAATCTCAATTCATGGACAGTTTCATGACCATGAGAACCATGGTAGAAGAGATGTATCGAGAATTCAAGAAAGGTCGAGGTGAAAGTACTTCAACCTCCAAACAAGATAAAGGAGTAGAAGAACCTTCTCTTGATGCCCTAGAGGGCAAAGGGAAAGGGGAAAGGCCTCCTCCATCATCTCCTCCACAATCTCCTCCCTTATCTCCTAGCCTTGATGGGAAGAAAAAGAAGAAGACTTTTGTGATTAAATTAGATGTAAAATTTAATTTACCAATTTATGTTGGGGAATTAAATGCAGGAAAGCTAGATAAATGGAATAGACAGATTGATGTATATTGTAGGGTACAAAACATCGATTCAGAAAGGAGAAAGATTTAGCGGGCCAACCTTCGCCTTGGAGGAACTGCCCTAGTGTGGTGGGAAGGTAGGACACAAGCTGATTTGAAGAAGCATGGTAAAATTCTTTCTACCTGGAGTGAATTTGATTCTGCGATTAAAAAACAATTCTATCCAGTAGCTTATATGCAGCAAGAAAAGATGAGTTGGCAAACTCCTCGCCAATTAAAAGGGCAAAGTGTACAAAGCTATACCCAGGAATTTAGAAAAAGAGCTCTAATTCTAGGCATTTCTCTAGACTCACCTGAAACTTTTTTGAAGTATATAGGTGGTCTGCATAGTTATTTGAGGCACACCATTCTCATGTTTAACCCCACTAGCATAGATGAGGTATCTGTTCAGGCTACACATCTAGAGGCTAGAGGCAAGAATGTGAACCTAGAGATTAGGGGATCATCAAAACCCACTGCAAGCAAGAAAAAGGAAAAGAAGAAGTAGAAATGGAAAGAGAGGAAGGAAAACACTGTAAGGAAAGACAAACCTGCATGCACTCACTGCAAGAAGGATGGACATGATGATGCACATTGCTGGTCTTTGCATCTGGAGCTGAAACCCAAGAAGTTCGATGGAAAGAAGAAGAAGACTGTTGCTGCTATTCAGAAAGATTTGGGGTCAGATTCAGGTGATGAAACAACAATCATAGCCACAGGTATAAAAGGTAAAAACTCTCAAGCATCTACTAGTAATTATGCAGAAACTATTGATAATGAAGAAAATGAGAGGAAAAGACATGAGCTTTTTCATATTAGAGTTATTTCCAAGCATCAAAAGATTGATACTTTATTTGATAGTGGATCACAAGTAAACTTGATTTCTGAAGCAATTGTAAAGAAGTTGGGATTACTAACCACACTTCACATGAAGCCATATCCATTAGGTTGGGTATGTGATAAAGCAAAGCTACAAGTGACTAGACATTGTAAACTTAGGTTTGCTATTGGGTTAGCAATTGTAGATGAGGTTGAGTTAGATATAATTCCCTTGGATATATGTGGTATTGTTTTAGGAAGTCCTTGCTTGTATGATAGAAAATCCATTTTCTATAGAGCTAAAAATAGGTATCAACTCACCAAAGATGGAATAGAATATATTGTAAGAGCTCATAAACTCAAAAATCATTATACTCTCATAAACTCAGGGTAGATGGAAAGAATTGTAAATTCATGCAAGAAATTTTTACTGATGGTTGTAAAGGAAAAGAACCTTGATAAAACCAATATATTTGAGGGCTGTGATGCTAAACAGAAAGCTGATTTAGAAAAGGTTGTTTCAGAATATGATATCCTATTTCAAGAACCTAAAGGTATGCCACCCAAAAGGGAAATTGTACATGATATTCATTTGCAACAAGATGCTCCATTACCTAACATCGGAATGTACAAGTTATCCACTTTAGAGTATGCAGAGATTAAGAAGTAGGTATAGGAGCTACTCGAGAAAGGGTTCATAAGACCAAGCACATCACCATGCAGATCTCCAATCATGTTGGTGAGGAAGAAAGATAGTTCGTGGAGGATGTGCATTGATTACAGTGCATTGAATAAAATAATGATCAAGAATCATTATCCTCGTCCTCGCATTGATGATCTATTAGATCAGCTGAAAGAAGCAGTTTGCTTTTCCAAGCTAGACTTGCGTAGTAGCTACCATCAGGTCAGAGTAGCAGAACAAGATGCATGGAAGACTGCTTTCAAAACAAAGCAAGGGATGTATGAATGGCTAGTTATGCTTTTTGGCTTAACTAATGCTCCTGCCACTTTCATGAGAGTTATGAATGATGTACTCCAACCTTTTATTGACGAATTTGTAATTGTATATTTAGATGACATTCTTGTTTTCAGTAAAACATGGGAAGAACATTTGAAGCATGTAAAACAGACTCTAGATGTTTTGAAAAGAGAAAATCTTTATGTTAAGTTATCAAAATGTAAATTTGGCAAAACATCTTTAAATTATTTGGGTCATATTCTAGGGCATGGTGAATTGAAGATATATCCTCTAAGGTTGAAGTCATTGTGAACTGGCCTAAAACCAAATCTTCTCTAGAAGTTAGGAGCTTCCTAGGAGCAACACAATATTGGAGAAAGTTCATTGCTAACTTTTCCTTGATTACAGCTCCCTTACATGCTTTAATAGGATTGAACAAGGTGTTTCAGTGGGGAGCCATATAACATAAAGCCTTTGACACCTTGAAAGAAAAAATTAGTACAACACCAGTACCAGCACTGCCAGATCTTCAACGACCATTTGAGATTGAAACGGATGCCAGTGACTATGCAATGCGAGCAGTGTTGATGCAACATGGTAAACCCATATGCTATCATTCTGAGACATTTAATTCTGTAGTAGTTAATTATCCCACATATGATAAAGAATTGTATGCATTAGTACAAAGTATGAAAAAGTGGAAACATTACTTAATGGGTAGAGAAATAGTTATACATACTGATCATCAACCACTTCAGTATTTGCATTCACAAACTAAATTGTAGCAATCAAGACACTATAGGTGGATGGATTTTCTAAAACAATTTCATCTAGTCATTAGATATAAGAAGGGCATACACAATAAAGTTGCAGATATGTTGTCTAGACCAATCATAAATGCATATACTATACTTAAGAATAACTCAGTAATGCATGAAAGCTACATTCAATAATATGCTCAAGATATAGATTTTAAAGATGTATATGAAACTTTAAGTCATGGAAAACAAGTAGAATAATTGGATTATTATTTTAAGGACCAACTCTTGTATCATTTGGGAAAGTTATGCATTCCACAAACTGAGAGAGTTAACATAATTCGGGAAGCACATACTTCTCTTATATTAGGTCATTTTGGTGTAAGTGAAATAGTTGCACAGATGCAAAGATTCTGTGATTGGCCAAGAATGCATGAAACGGTTTCTAGATATATTAAAGGGTGTACCATGTGTGCTAAAAGCAGGCCCATCAATAGAAAATTAGGCTTGTACACTCCACTACCAGTTCCTTCTCATCCTTGGGAAAGTGTTTCCATGGACTTTGTTGGGGGATTGCCAAAATCTAGAAAGGGTCATGACTATTTATATGTTATTAACAGGTTCAGAAAAATGTGTATTTTAATACCTTGTAACAAGCAGATTACAGCTGAACAAACAACGAAGTTGTTCTTTTAGCATGTCTGGCTTCATTTTGGGTTACCCACTTCCATTGTATCTGATCGAGATTCCTGATTTGTTGGGATGTTTTGGTCAAGTTTGTGGGAATTGATGGACACCAGACTAAAGAAGAGCACAGCCTTTCATCCACAAATAGATGGCCAAACAGAGGTTGTCAATAGGACAGCGATCCAGTTGCTCAAAGGCTATTGTAGCAAGCATCCCAAGCTTTGGGATGAACATTTGTGTTATGTGCAACATGCTTACAACTGTGCTAAGCACTCTTCTACACAAAGATCTCCTTTTGAGACTTGTTTTGGTTTTACACCAAGGTCTCCCTTGGATTTTGTCTTTGAAAAAGACATAACAGTTGATGGACACAGTGATGTGGACAAAGCAACCAAGTTCATTCAACAGATCCAAGAAATTCACTAGGTAGTGTAGGAATAGTTGGAAAACAGTGAGGCCAAGTACAAGGCAAGACATGATAATCATTGAATTGAGCCTAGCTTCCAAGTTGGTGATCAAGTCTTACTGTACATCAGCAAAGATAGAATGCAAGGTGAGGGAAAGAAGCTGAAGCTAATAAAGTATGGGCCTTTCAAGATACTTGAGAAAATTGGTGAGAACGCCTTTTTCCTTGATTTTCTAACTTACATGAATATCTATTTAGTAGTTAATGTAGAGGACTTGAAATTGTTTGAACCTTCATTGATTAAAGATCCCGAAGAGCAAAGTCAATTTCCTTCTATTGATGATCTGTTGCTTGAATATCTCAATGATTTGCAGGAAGATACAGTTCTCGAAAGGAAGGTGGGAACTACACGTAGAGGGGATGTTGAGTACCTCAGAATTGGACTCAAAGGTTCAAAACCAAGTAGTGCACGATGGATAGAAATTGGACAAGTGAGGAAGTTGTATCCTCACTTGATCGATGCTTGAAAACCAACTTTTGGTGGTCCAAAAGCCTTTTTAGTGGGAAGGCGTGATCCAAATGGATCCAAAAACCCTCTAAGTCTTCGAAATATTCTAAAAAGATCAAAACTATTGCAAAAGGAAAAATTCACAAAATGGCGGAAAACACTATCGGGACCCAAAAATATGAAGAAATAGTGGAAAATAGGCTTATCGGTGGTCAAAGAAACAATGTGCAGGAGCCGTCGGATATGGCCGATCAACGGTCCAAATCCAATTGGCATATCGCAATCAGTGGTGGCAAGCAGAGGCAATCAGAGGCTATCACATGATAGTTGCGATCGTGATCAGCACGGGTCAACAAGGACCGCCAATCAAGCGCGCAGATTGACGGCCCAGGTTGACGCGCGATATCACAATCGGCAAATACAAGGAGCGCTTACCAAATGGCCTGGGGCTTATGCGATATGTGATTGCGACAAGTCGCATCGCAGTATTGCGTCAGAGCATTACAAGGAGCGGGCCATATATAAATATATATATATATATATATATATATATATATATATATATATATATGTGTGTGTGTGTGTGTGTGTGTGTGTGCGTGTGTGTGTGTGTGTGTGATGCGATGTCCAGACCTGACAATATTATGCACCAAGTTTAAAATATTTTCAGTTCTGTAAAAAGGTATTTTTCTATGTATTTCACATATTTTGTTTAATAAATGAAATACGGAGGGAAGCATCGATGTGATGAAACCAGACCCGAAAGGGTTTGTAAATGCCATTTCATAATTATTTCAAGTCTGATATGAGGCATATTGTCAGTATTTTCAATGTTTTACTGTATTTTTATAAATACAAAGGGAAACCATGAAATAGGCACTTGCAACATGCGATAAGTGATTACAAGAAGACCCAATAGAAGTATAGAGTGGAATTCATAATATTTGAAGTCGGATAAATAGTGACTTGGTGGATTTTTCCCGTGTTTTAATAGTGTTTCTCTATCAAAACAGAGAATGCTATTTTTGGGGATTTCAAAGGCCTGATGGTCCCTTTCATTGCAGAACAGGTGGCCACCTCCCCTGAAGATGTTATGCCATAATTGCTAATGCTCAGAAGGGGGATTCGGGCAGACAGAGGCCAGGAGCCAGAGAGCCTGAGAAGAGGAAATACACAGATAGCATCGATTGGCTTTAAAGCCACAGACTGAGAGAGACAGAAGAGGAAATACTGAGACAGAGAGAAAACAGAGAAAGAGAGTGAAATAAAGAGTCTGTGTACTCAGAGAGGCTTGAGGGATTCAAGAAAAACTCCTGTTGTTTTGCATCTGTTGTGTTGAGACTCAATTTGAGCTCACACTTTGTAAAACTTTGCTCTTGAAGACATAATAGAGAGGTCACCACTAAAGGCTAGACCAGGAGACGTAGCCCAAGAGTTTTGGGTGAACTCCATATTAAATTTGTTGTGTTATGTGTGTTGTCTAACTAATGAATTGTCTATATTATTCGCAATCTTATTGATCCATTGCACTAAGTAATGTAGACAAATCGATGCACTTGAGTCTGTAATACCTTAAAAGTAATCTAAGATCTTCATTTTCAGATCAGTAGGAGGAGGGCCAATGCCATTAAGACTGAAGGCACAGGTGGGGTCAAGCGCAACATTTGCATTATGGTGCATGATCTACCAGATAGGAGGAAAACATACCATGGATAATTTTCATCTGTTGCAGAAGTATACGTAGACATCCCAACGGTTTTTTAATAATTTCTGCAGGTCGATAGGCCATGAGGAACGCACCTACTGAAGCTATGAACTAATGATGGATCAAACTCCTGCCTACAGGGTGTAGGCTAAAATGCAAGCCCTTGACGCAAATGCAGGGATGGCGTGCACTAGGTTTCAGGGGCACGATCGAGGTCAATGTGGAATGTACCCAGGAAGGGGTCGCAGACAGATTATTTGTTACAATTGCGGAGGGTTAGGGCATTATGCCCGTGATTGTATGAACCCGACTAGGATATCATGTTGGTACTGTAATTAGTTTGATCATGAGGCGGAAGATTTCCCTTCGCTGATAGCAAAGATGTGAAAAAGTTTGGTACTCTAGCCCCCTCCGACCTAGAATTTACAAATGATGAGGTCTGAACCGCACAAAGGAGACCCGACTGTAAACATGAAGCTCAGGAGTGGTATGACAATGGGAGATGGTGAGGGAAGTAGCCAAAAGAAAGTGCGTGGGCTCGCAAGGCTCCTACAAAGGAACCTGAGTTTGATTTAGAACACGTGAAGGAGACATTCATGGAAGCTAAGAAGAGCTTTATGGAGGACTCCACTTCAGGTAGTAAGGATCTACTAGAACTAGGGATGGATCCTTCCATGCTCACTACCTTTCTGGAGACATGCATGAAACTATTGCACGACAAAAAGGAAGTCAAAGGGCTATAAGAACTTATCACTAGGTGCGCCGGGTTAGGAGAAACACGTGTTGTCCCAAAACTGGGAAAGCATGTATTGTGCACATGAAGGGAGATGAGGTTGACTACGTAAATAGGCGAGTATGAAATGGATTAGGTAATCCTGGATCTGGGTTTGGACGCGAATGTACTACCAAAGAAAACATGGGAATGCATGGGCAGACCCACGTTGCAATGGTCCCCTATTTAGTTACGAATGGCGAACCAATAGAAGATTTTTCCCATGGGAAGATTGCAAGGGGTGATAGTTGATATTGAAGGCGCGAGTGTGCAGGCGAATTTTGAAGTGATAGAGATTATCGATGACAACAATCCCTATCCCATGCTACTAGGAATAGACTGGGCTACCGATATGAACAGAGTCATAAATCTGAAGAAGCGCAAAATGACCTTTGAGAAAAAGTCACTATGCATAGTAGTACCACTAGACCTAGCCGAGGGAACGCGATACACTGAACCTGTGCACGACGACAATAGTGATGACGATCTCAACTGTATCTATAAGATAACTGCACAAGGCAAGGATTGGGTGAATCCGACTGCATATGGAAGAATTTCATGGGAGTGCAAAAGCTCTTTCACTTCAGATTCAGACAAAGAGATAGAGTGATGGAAAAATCCATTGCACAAAGTAACAACTCTAAACCGCAACATGATGATCAGGTCATTGCGTTGCATAAAAATAGAGGTAAGGGAGTTGCTGACATATGATGGATTGCTAGCGGTGGATGAATTTCTGAGCAAATTCGAAAGCGCAATACCAGAGCAGCAGCAGTTTGATGCACTGAAGTGGGCATTGCGCGCAACACTCACATGATGGTGGGATACGCATCAAGGAACTTTTGAAGACTGGCGCAGATGCAGAAGGATGATGCACCTACATTTTGGAAAACCCCAACTTCAAATGAAAGTCAATCAGCTCGGATGGAACAACTTGCGTGCCCACCTTTCCCAATGTGTACAGGCATATACTATACAGTCCGCACAAATGCACAACCTAGAGAATCGGAACAAACCACAATAGCAGGATGGGCGATGCACATTACCAATTCTCCACGACAAGGCATTCGATAGGGTGCACGGAGTACTGAACAAGGTTTACCAGATGAGATGAACTGACTGGGACCTGCACATGCCAGCAGTTCGATGGGCCTATAGGACCATGTGCAAAAACTTGAGCACTGAAATGATTCCAAAGGTGCAAAACAGAGTAGAACCCAAGATTTCTGAAGGGAATACCAAAAGGAATTCACATGTAATAACTCCCACAATTATGATAGTGCGCGAAGACTAGGATGAAGGAGTCACACAGCTACGCGAGGAAAACCACATAAGGATTTAGGAAGCCATTCAACGAAGAAACCTTAAACTTCGCAAACTCGAAGAGGATCAGGTATGATTAAGGAAGAAAAGCATGTTGATGGACGCTGAGATCAAAAGACTGGAAACCAGGGTCACACAAGCATGTCTTGTCAATAAACCAAGGATGACAAGGCAAGATACAAATGGTCATACCACTACATTAGAAGAGTGTCGCCAAGAATTTATGACTCTGCTACCATGGCTGAGACCACACCTTACTGAATGCAATAACAAAGGGAGCGCACCGCATAAGGTAGAACACGTAGTGCCAGATGTCGCGAGGGCAATTGAGGAGTGTCCACGGACTATATTAGAAGGTGAATTGAAGTCTCGCATAGGTGGTGCAACCACCTAACTAGCTGTAGGAAGCACAATCCTAGTGCTCCAAACAGTTGAAAGAAACCGTGGGACTCTAAAAGAGTCTATTTTGGACCTGCGGGATGAGGGATGTGTGCGTAGAATTAGCATGGTACAAGCTTCGCACTCATGCACAGGGGGTTGTGCTGCCGTGTGGGTTGGCTGGGAAGTAACCATTGACGTCACTGTTCATGACGAGATGTCCAATTTAAGGCAAAAGAGAGCAGGTGGTGGGAAATTAAAACACTAATTTAGAGCTAGATTTGGGATGATCTGCCGCCAAGAATGCATTAATGACTCAAAAATGGGGGGAATGACCGAATTCAAATTCAAGAGACATTATAAAACACCAAGGGCTAACTATAAGACAACACTTGGTTATTTGTGATTTGACCAGTTGCAAAGTATTGAGCGTCGAGCTATCTTACCATCTTTGAGTATGCGATAGAACATATCCCGTGCAAACACAATGACTGCTACCAAGCCAAGTGTGAAATTTGCCAAAGATACTGCTGAGGAGCCTGAAGATGCGATGGTTGCACCAGAAGTTCCAAAATCACCATGGATGCCACGACTGAAGAAAGATAAACAAACTATGGGACCAGTCCGCGTGTCCCCAAGAAACCCGCGGTTCGACAAGATATCAATGGAAGAAAAAGGCAAGGCCATCACCATTGAATCGGATGAAGAGGAGGAGGACTTACAGGCTCTAATTGATCAAATAGAGGAGCAAGAAGACGTGGAGGAGGACGTCCCACCAATACCTTCTGCAGCGAAGTTACCCACATACGTCCCTCTGTGGAAAGGGAAAGTCAGGTTGCCCAAAGACCTGGAGGCCACAAAGAGTACGCTCCAGAGCCCGCTCCTCCCCGACAGAATTACTTTTGAAGGTCCGCCCCTAGGCTGGGTGCCTACCTTGAAATTCGAAGATTGGGACCTCGCGGATAGCGAGAAGTTCCCGCACCTAGTGATAGAGAGTTTGATGAAGCAAAATTTGGAGGGGCCAGTAATCATGTTGGAGCCGCGAAAATGGCTGCACGGTGTGGAGAAGGCTGGGTTACTTCATCTACGATGGATACCCCACTTTCACCACATGCCCATCACCATTTTCGTCATCAGGTAGCTGCTGTGCCTGGTGCATGATGGGTATCTATGGTTGGAGGAGCCTATTCCCATCACAGCGGAGCTTATTCAACAGATTTCTCGATTTCCTTGTAAACGAAAGGACCCCATGAAGACGGCAGGCAACAGCAGTGATTTGGCTCTTGCAGAAGCCATGAAAACTAAACACAAGATGGAAAAGAAGAAGCGAGGCTATGTAATTGTGAGTATCAAGGACAAACACGTGCGCATAGCCACCGATCTCCTAGCCGGAAAATTAATGTGGAAGTGTCGCGTCGATGAAGTACCAGCACCTGGGGTTGCACTGGCAAAACAATGCGCCCAGGGGGTCCAGTTCAACTGGGTTGCATTCCTCTGTGAGGAATTTTTGACAAACTGCAAGGAGGCCCAAGAGCAGGGTAAGACCTTCGACTATGCGTGGTCTCTCTTATCCATCTTGTTGGTAGCGCGTGAACTACAAGAAGATAGCTAGTTCCTGAATATTGACCAGGACCTACATGAGGCAGTGAAGTATGCTTCTCTATGGGCCACTAAGGATGCGAAGCGGGTTCGCGCAACCAAGGTTTTTTGTGTGCTAATGGAGACAAGCATTCGGATGTGGATAAATATAAGACCATGGTTGTCTCCCATAGTGTATGCCACTTTGAAGAGCTTTGGATATTTTAAAGCGGACATGCACAACATTTATGTCCAAGCATGGAATGATCCAGCAAAGGAATGGATGGAGCTCCCATTCATTGCTACTGAGGATGCCATCTTCATAGCATTGGAAAAATGGCCTCCGGAGTGGTGCGCCCTGGACCTGGAAGGAATGGAAAGGGCCGCAACTCAACAAAGGAAAAAATAGTTGGCTGAAAAGAGGTGCCAAGAAAAAGCAGCAGCAGAGGCAGCCGCCGAGCAGAAGACGACCGATGTAGCAGTAGCAGCGTAGACAATAGAACCAACAACAGTGCTAATAGAAGGGAACAAGGCGGGCCGTGAGATGTCCACAAGGCAAGGGGCTGAGGACATAGACCTGGCCGAAGAATGCACAAAAACCACCTCACAACAGTTGAAATGACTGTGCATCCTTGAGAGACCGGTCCTTAAAAATAAGGCTAAGGCATCAAAGACGTCCATTGACCCAATCACGCTTACAGAAGGTGATCTTTTTGACATCGGTGAAACGGTTCGCGATGTCACTAAGGACGCGCTCCAAGAGGTGATGATGGAGCAAAACACTATGTTGGAGGTGCTAAGAGCACAGCTATAAGAACTACAGGTGTAACCCCCATAAATTGGAACAATGGCCCCATATGTCACAGCAGGTACATCAGAGGCAGAACAGATGTTGCTCACCCGAATGACAAACACTTTCGTGTTGCTCGAGGGTGTGTAACCACAACGAATGAAGTTGACCAAGCTGTGATGAGCAGGATTAAGGGACTAGGCTTAAACTTGGCTGCCCTTCCGTGAGACACCCTGTACCAGTTACAGGATGGGGTCACAACCGAGCTCTGTGCCAGAGAAGGCCGCATGCTACAGGTATTGAGCGAACAAAAGATCAATATGGAACAGCTTAGCCGACAGTGCGATGAACTAGTTGCGCAGACCCAATGACTAGAGCAGGCGATAGACAATGCTTTTAGAAACGTCCCAGAATTGGTCGTCCTGGCAGATCTACCAGTAGCGGAGCGGATCCACTGATTAGCGACTGGAGTCCGCGAGGCAAAGGAGGAAGCGAGAAGGGTACAACTGGACCTCAACCTTCAAATTTTCAAGCTGGGATTAAAGGCGTAGCTCTCTACACCCTTAGACGTTAGGGAACAACGCGCTCATGCTATTCCGAAAGGGCTAGAGGAAATAGGACATGCAGTACAGAACTGCACCGCTATGTTGGAAGAATCCTTCGCAGTCCTCACTTCATTACAGGAGGACCCCAACGTATAGTGCCTAGAAACGGAGGCACGAGAGCTTCAAGTGTAGTATGAAAATGTGCACAAAATGACACAGAGAGTTGTCCTGACCCAATGACTTGTGAAGCTACAACAGGCAAAGGCGTTGAAGGAATAGGTGGATGTCGGCTGGCAAAAAGGGGCAGTCCTTAAAGTGCGCGTGTAGCCTTGGATTGTGAGGCCTTCCTCATCACTGCAGACATCAAAGGAAAGCTCACACAGATGAAGGCGATGTGTTATCACCAAAATAGGACCTTGGTAGGCTGCTAATCAGACTATCTCACTGTAACTATTTCAAACCAATATTTTAGCTAAGACTTAGCCTCCTCAGCCTGAGAGGGCTCTCTCAAAGGGTTAATGATTTTGATTAAAAAATAAGATAGATGGCTAACTCTATGGTTTGTGATTGTATATGTTTCTAGGTTGAAAGAAGAAGGCTGGCTACCATTGCGCTATGGAGTCAAAGTATGTTTGAGTACCACAGCAAGATTAGCTTAACATGAAGTCAGGGCATAAAGAGTTTTTATATATCAACAAAACAAAGATACAATGCAAGGAAACACAGTTTATAAATACATGAAGGAAGTTAGAGCATCATTGATGAGTTCTAAGTAACATGTATTCATAGCACTGCAAGTAAGTGAAAGAGGAAAGCCATGAGACAATAGGACATTAAAAACTCTCTTTGAATCTTGAGTAGTGAAGCCAAAACATTCTACCTAGCATGGAAGTCAAGGCATTATAGAGTTCAAGTGCAGAAATGCAAATATAAAACAGTGAAACACAGTTAGTTTATCTATGAAGGAATTCAGAGCATCATTGATGAATTCTGAGTATCATAAGTAAACACCACTGCAATGTAAGTATTGGAAGATGCCATCAAAACAAGAACATACAAGAACTCTTCATGAATCTTGAGTTGTCTAAGTAGAAATTCTGCATTAGGTTAAAAATATACACAGTCTGCACATAGAGCAGCAGCTGAGCCAAAAAGTCTCCAACCCTTTGCTAATTCGACCTCTTGCTCTATATAAAGCATTTACAACATGGATTCCCTCATCACTCATCAAGAGAATTCGAATTTTCTATGAGTGACACCTATTCTAACCATAAAACAAACTATTAAATACAAATGACAGCTAACTAGCAGTCCTAGAGTCCTAATACAATTAGGAGTGTAACTCCTTATTATGATTACAACAACCTTATCTAAACATTGAAAGCATTCTTTGACAGCTACAACCTCATGAAGTCGAATTTGATGAAGCCTCCCACGTTGTCACCTTACTGCTGATGACAAACCCTAGAAATTAGGGAACATGTTTCCCTGTTTTTAGGTTTAGGATCCTTGAAAATTGGCACGTGGGACAGAGCCTTTATCTTCTCATCCATGAAATATTTTATGAAACTGAAGGAGGTTTTTGTAGTCCATTCTATCTAGAACAAAAATCTCTCTTGTTTTTTTAAAACACTTCTCTAGCTGTCCAGAATCTGTCCTTGAAAAACACGTGTAAAACAGGAAAAATCTGTTCTCTGAAATTAGGGTTTCAAAGAAAGCTTAGTATCTCCCAACTGAAAAAACTTATGAATAAAGTGAGATAGGTTATTGTAGATGGAGAGTTTATGAATAGAAACCGCCTTCAAAATTCCAAAATATCGTTTCTTGTGACCAAAAATGGATCTTGAAAAAGACTGCTCAAACCAGAAGACAAAGCTTGACTTTCAGCAGTTTCGTAGTGCAAGTTTAACCATATATTCCTCCCACCTTAGAACGAATTTGACGAAACTAAAAGAGGTTTTTGTAGTTAAGTATGTTAGGAAGAAAAGGAGTCTTTCAGTTTTGAAAATTGAGTTCTCAGCTGCTTAGGAACCCTTCTGGAATTTGACTAGTAAAAGAAAAAAACATAGTCTTTTATGCTAAAACAGGCCGCTTCAGGGGTTTCATAGTGAGCTACGAAAACTCCTAGTTCAGAATCCTTGATTTCATAGTGAAGCCAATGAAACTTCTGGGTTTTGCACTATGAATACTCCTAGACTGAGTTTTGCACTACGAAAACCTTAACACAAGTTTGACACATGGAACTTATGTGTGATGTGGAACCAGTGATAGGCAAGAACAGAGTATCGAACCTATTTGACCATACCAACAAGAATCTCTTTTAGATCTTAGACTCTAAAACAACCATGGAAAGACTAGACCAAGACTAACATCAATCATTTGGAATCAAACTGATGTCAAAACACATGGTGAGGCTTCTAGGACATGGAATGAGGTTGTGAAACGTTTTTTGGAAAAGAGAATGACACTTATTGAGATGAGATGACTCAAAACCTATAAGACTATGACTAGAAACAAGGAAAACTTTCCAAAGCTTAGAAACAAAAATTTTTGGGTGATAACACGATGCATGCCTTAAGACAGGGAGTTTCCCCTGAGAGTGAGACTTCGTCCGAGAGAGTGGTGCAGATCCAGCGGACTACAGATCAGTGCGTTGCGGACCTTCGGGAAGCGAAGGAACGGTTGGAGGGGCTCCATGCCAAGATTGCCGCACTAGCAAAGTGACTCAAGATGAGTCACGATGATTGTGTTGGGGGCCTGTTGGGTATGGAATCCCCCCATAATAGGTTTTGGAACTCAAAGCCCAAATTTTGGTCAAAATGCTATAAAACTCCGCGAATTACGGGGGCGGAGAGCGAAGTGTACAATTGAGTCATAGGGTTGTCTGCCCTAATCATTGTATAGTAAATTAGTGTAAAGTCAGCCTACCAATGGTCCATGGACCATGGGATTGTATAAATAGAGCGAGGATCTAAGTTGTAAAAGTATTCAAGAATAGAAAAAGTAGTGAAGCAATGGCTCAAGCTTAGAGTAGATTTCTAAGTGTCTTGGGTTGTAGTAGTAGGAAGAGGCTCTATAGCTGAGTGTGCAGAGGGCTAGTAGAGTCCACACTTGAGTGTGCGGACTCCTGTAGCTGAGTGCACGAGGCGGACTCGAGCCTGTAATTGGGACATAAAGATAATAAAGAGAAGTTGATTCCTAATTCTGTGTAATTGTTGGGCATATCTTCCTTATATTTATATTCATTTATGTATCGCGCACACTGATATGAATGTTGAATATGATGTAATAACCATAAATCTTACACACATAAGCTAATTAATTATTTAATAAGCGAGGAACTTGGGTATTATACAGGTTCCCCCCCGAGTAGGGCTGCGCGGAAGCTGCACCATAGGTCGCAAAGGGATCGCAAGTGCGTGCAGTGATAGGATAGACCACAGACGTCCAGAAGCCCTTCAAACATCCCTAGGGTATGGAAACCTGGTTCTAGCACCCTCCCATACTATTTCAACTGAGATGTTAGTCTGCGCTCCATTAACTGTTTCCGAAAGGGCCAGTAGTACCATGATTTTCTTGGCTAAATCACCACTGAGCCTAGGTCAGGCCCCACTAAGCCAACAATAGCTGCACTGATACTTGAGGAGTTAGTGGCAACTCGTCCCTCTGTGATGGTCTGCTCATTTGTTGACATGCATCGCATGCCCTACAATACGCATTAGAATCTTTATGCAGTGTAGGCCACCATAACCCTACGCGAAAAATCTTCTGTGTTGTCACCTTTCCTACATAATTTCCTCCCGCAGCTCCTCCATGAGCTTCAACGAGGATGCTATTCTGTTCAGAAACTGATACATATCGTCGCAATATCTATTTTGCACCCATCTTATATAAATGTCCTGAAGTTATTGATAAATCCGTCACGCACACTACTAATCCTTCATCTGTCGACTTGTACACCCCTCTGGTGTCATTCTTGTAGTCACAAAGTGAATAGTATCTGCAAAGTGGTTATTTGCTATGCGCACCATGAAGAGTTGTGCATCACCTTCCTCCAAATTAGTAAGCTCCTCTCCTATCTCGAGTGGCAGCAGATGGTCTGGTCTTGCATTCAACCTTCTTGGCTTCACAATCACCTCGAAGTCATACTCCTAGAATAGCAGTAACCATCGATAGATCTCCGCCCCCAAACATAGGCTTATTGAGCAAGTATTTTAAGGCAGTATGATCTGTGTACAATTTGAAATGTTCACCCAACAAGTAGTGCCTAAACTTTTGAAGCATGTAAACCATAGCTAATCCTTCATGCTCTGTCATTGAGTAATTCTTCTTGGCCTTTCATAATTTCTTGCTCGCGAAGGCTATAGGGTGGTCCATCTCTCTTTCACTAGCCTGTGTTAGCACTGCTCCCAACGTAATGCAAGAGTCATCGACATGTACATGGAATTCCTTTTTCCAATCTGAGAAGACCAAAATCGGTGTGGTGACCATATTCTTCTTCAATACATCCAAACTGTGCTGACATTCTTCATCCCAATAGAATGTAGCATCCTTCTTCAGTAGTTTTTCCATGGGCACGGTAATCTAAGCATAAGCCTTGATGAACTTTCTGTAATATCCTGTATGTCTAAGCGTTGCGTGTAGCTGTTTGACACTTCTTAGGGCCTCCAAATTTACTATCACCGTGATCTTGGAAGGGTCCACCATTAAACCTTGCTTACACACCACATGGCCTAGCAAGATCCCAAAGGGGACACAAAATAAACACTTCTTCAGATTCAGCGTGATCTAGTATCTGCGACACGTATCCAGCATCAGGCGTAGACTTGCTACATGATGCTTTACTAGACCGAACACCATCAAGTCATCAAAATACACCTCCAAGAACTTACGAATAAACTCCTTAAATTTTGCTGTAAATACACAAGAGAATATTGCAAGCGCATTCTTAAGTCCAAACGGCATTACAGTATACTGGAAACAACTCCATTCCATTGTGGAGGTTGTTTTTCTCGTATCCTATGGAGCAATATTGATTTGATGGTGCCCCGAAAATACATCAAGGAATGAGTAGGCCTCCTGCACTCCAACATTGTCCAATACCTCATTAGTAAATGGTGTCGGAAAAGGATCATGGATGCAGACATCATTAAATTTCATTAGATCTACACAAATCCTTATTTCTCCATTTTGTTTCTTCTCTTGAACCACCATCAGGCTCACCTAATCCTCTTCCTCCACAGGTTCAATGATACTTGCGTCTAACATCTTATCCAACTCCAAGCAGACCTTTTCCTTATATTTGGGATTAAGGCAATACAAACTCTGCTTAATAGGCTTCGCGTCTGGTTTCAAAGTGATTTTCATCACACCCAAGTCACCTATGATGCCCTTTAGGTCCAAAAACTTGGTAGGAAAAATATCCTGGTACTGGTGGAGTATCTTAGCAACTTTATCCACCATGGCATCATCCCAGTAGTCCCTGATTTTCGCAATTTTTGGCTTTGCTTCATCACCAATGTTCACCTGCTTGGTTTTCAATGGTGCGGTGATGTCCGAGTTCCCTATTTGCAGAACTTCGACCTTGTGATGGCCTTATACCTCTGGAATATTGATATTTCTTGGATCTTCATCCTCCCCCTCAACGGTCACATTATAGCATTCTAGCACTTGGCGTAGCGGGGTGCTCCAATCTGGCTAAACCAACTCCAAAGGATCCTGCGGAGATCACTTCCTTAATCTCCTGCACAACTTCATCAATGCATTCGAACCCATGTTCAAAACTAAAGGTCCTTAAGAATTCTTCCCTTAATATATCCCACTTTTTGGTGCCATGGCAAAGCTCTGTTTCTAGTTACCAATTCATAGGGATTGTATCCAAAGTATGAGAGAATAAGTGCAACCATTCCGGTTGCGGCTTCGTTCCATAAACTTCACTAAATGATCGTGTGGATCATTTCTCCCATCATATTTCTTAGTTAGTCAAATTTTAGGATGACCAAATGGCAACCTTATCATCCTTCTATAATCCTGCCATTCGTCAAAGCTATCCTTGTGTGTACCCCACCATCGTGCGGGCATAATGTGCAACGCCAAATCCAATGCTTGGAAGTGATGATCCTCAGGGACCTCTCATTCAAACGCATCCAAAAAACTTATCTACATCAGTTAAGCCACCATAATAGGGTAAATTTTGTACCTCTAATGACACACAGCACAATAATTTAGTCATCATGTTGAAGCGCATCATAGATACTTCATGCAACCTATTATACTAATGCTCTAATTCTTCATCTGAATCTGAGGTACAAGAACTTTCTTGTTACCATGCAATCTGTCTATTTCCTGTTGGATTAATCCAGTCTTGATCTCACATAGTTATTTTGTAGATCTGATCCAAATCATCATCACTCTCTTGGTAGTCACAGACCGGTTCAGTATAGCGTGTTCCTTCTGTAGGGTCAAAGGATACTACAACCCGAAGAAATTTCCTCTCAAACGACATCGTCCTCTTTTTTAAGTTGACGACTCCATTCATATCAATGGCCCAATCAGTTCCAAGGAGCGCAAGGTATGGATTGTTGTCGTTAACAATTTCTATTACTTCAAAATCAACCAACACGCTTGCACTTATATATCTATGGTGACTCCATGTAGTCGTTCCATAGGGATGATCTTCTGCTAGTTCGCCATTCTTAGCTGGATCAGAGACTACTACACCGTAGGTCTCCCCAATCTCTCCCATGTCTGTTTACGCAAAACATTCCCGTTAGACCCAAAATCCAAAATGACCTGGTCCATCTCATAATCTCCTATCTGCGCGGTAAGCCTAATCCGACGCCTTGTTCTTGCCTTACGCTTACCAATTTTTCTTACTACGCAGTGTCCCTCATGAGTGTTTTCTTTACCAGCACATTTTTTTATCAATTCCTCTAGGCCTTTCACAGCCTTCCTATCATGCAGAAGTTTCATGCAAGTACAGAGGGATCAACCTCTGTAGGTGCGCTGGTTTTTGGTACTTTGTTCTGACTTCCTGAGGTAGACGCCTCATCAAAGCTTTTCTTGGCCTCCATAAACATTTCCTTCGTGCACTCCATATCGAACCCAACTTCCTTTTATGGGGCCTTGCGGACCCATCCATTCTCCTCAGGTTGTCTTCCCTTATCATCCCCAGCTGTTATTCCACTTCTCACAATGATATTCACATTCAGATATTCCTCGTGAGGCTCAACTCTCATCATTTATAAGTTCTGTGTAGGTTGTTGAGGCTATGCCTTATTCTCCTGCATATTAACTATCAACACAAGGCATTCTTCTATAGTGTGGTCAAATAGCTGTAGTATTGATAGGACGGGCATGTTTGATTCTGACACTCCCACACATAGTGCCTTGGTGTCCCATAGTTATAGAAAATAGCCTGACCGTGACCTCTACTAGGTCCTCCTCCTCCTCAACCCCCTCCCCTTTATAACCTCCATGCGCTCCTCCTATGCCTTGATCTAGAGGCTGAGTTTCTTCTTTCATTTGGTAGGTAGGCGTCCTTTCGATCATCAACTCATAGTTGCGACAGTGGCGCTCATTGTGGTCCACCGATTTGCAGGAATCATAGAACAACTTTTGTGGTGTCTAAACGAACTTTTGCAACAAATGACAATTATTTGTTACACGTTTTCCAACCACCTGACAAATAGCGCACCATAGTACGGGCCTCGTACTTGGTCCTACTTGGGCTTCTGGTCTTAGGGGAAGTGGTCCCCCTACTATAATATAATTTGTGAAGATAGGGCAGTGGTCTTTATCATGCCCCTAGCTCTTACACTTTAGGTAACAGACTTCCTCATGCACCTCTGGCCTAAACACATTCTCTTTTTTCAAGCTTTGAAATTCTAAGCAGAGGCTCTGCAGCTACACATGAATTTGTTGGACTCCAAAATTCGTGTCCAGAATAGGTGTCGCATGTAATCTCATCGCAATTTACAGTGCTTCTGCCTAAGTTCCTATCTTCTACTGTGACAAAGTAATCTTTAGGTGTGGTAGAAGTGAGGCTATAAACCATTCGTAGTGCTGACCATCTATGAGCTGCATATTAACTTCGTGGATCACACATTTCAATTTTTGATCTAACTCCCAAGGCATCTCACTAGCCTTCATCTTGATTTCCTTGAATCCAACCACTAACTACAAGTCATACTTAGGCTTACTAAATTCTTTTTTTAAAGCATCCTTAGTTTCTGCTAGCGTTGCCATAGGATGATCAGAACAGTACTTAATATACCACGTTAGCGCGTGATCCTGCAGAGTAGTAACTAACTACACCTTCTTTATGTTATCATTAGTAATCTGTTGCACAGTCCACACAACATTTGCAACAAACTAGAATTGATCTCTATCTTCACTCCCTATACCCTTGAAAATCAACAGTTTTATTGAGTTCAACATGTTGAACAAAGGGGTTGGTCGTGGGGGTGTGGGAAAAGGTGTATGCTGTGGAGGCGAAGGTGGAGTGGATAGATGATGTATCTATGAAAAACCCTACCCTATCAGCTGGACAACACTCCACGGTGAGGCCTGTAGCGCTCCCTCATTGTCACTTGAAGGAGGTCCAATCAACGAGCTATATTCAGGACCTGCTTTCTCTTTATTTCTAAAGATCCGTCCACTTCACGTAGATCCAAACATCAAGGCAATGGCATAACCTATTTCTCACACAAGAGCATCTTAATCCAGGTATTCAGAGATCTCAGATACTTACCTCATGGTCCCTTGAAGAAGTGTTTCTCTGCTTTGTTGTATCTAACTGAGGTATCAACCGCAAACTCTGTAACAAATCCTCCTATAATCTGATCAAGCCAGTGGTCGAAAGTTCATGTGATCTTGTCTTCAGAGGCTTCCAACCTTCGTACTAGATCTAGAGTCCATACTATTGGACCATCAAGCCTCCACCTTCCTTGGTCATCGACCAACTTAGCTATCCACTCGTATAGTTCGATCGGGAAGGTGTAGAAGAAAATTTCATGTATTTTTGTGTACAAATATCTGTCCAACCACTTCTCTTTTGTCAGACACAGATTTCTGCTTTCTTGCGCCTCGAATTCATGAATCTTCCTATTCAACCACTTCTCAATTTCCTTCTTGGTTGGATTCCAGTGATGCAACATCACAAATTTCCTTATTTGGCAATAGAACAATTTTTTGGCTTAGTGGGTCCTGACCTAGGTTGAGAGTTAATTGCACCAAACAAAACCCTACACTACTGGCCCTTTCTGCGTCAACCCATGTAGCATAGAATGAAGTCTCACCCAAAGAAGTATGGGGGGATGTTGGAACCATGTTTCTGCATCCAAAGATCAGTGTGATGTCTTCTATTGCCCTAGATCTGCCTTCGTGGAAATCTATAAGCCCCTAGGGCTCAGTAATGAAACTTCCTTTAAACAACCTCTAGACCTTCGCGAAGGTCTATGATACGTCTTTGCAGACCCTTAGCAGATACGTCATCCACTTACGCACACCATAGAACAACCATAGATCTGAGTTCACTCAGATCTACTTCACCATTCATTAAACATAACCAAATGTATTATAATCTTCACGTAAGTACTTAACGTGCATTGTGTTTAGTTAATAAGAATTATCCAATAGAGTCGTGCATCAATAGATCAATATTTCATAAATACAATACTGCATCACAACATATATTGCAAACACAAATAAAAAAAGTAAACAGATAAGCACATGAATTTCTTCAACAATCTTCTTCATTGATCTTCAATATGAGGTTACAGACTCAAAACTTCCATGCGAACTCAGCTGTAGGGGTTCATGCACTCAGTTGCGGACTCTACTTCAGGCCTCCGCGCACTTAGCTGTGGAGCTTTTCCCCTTCTATCTACCTATTGCTTACTTGCCCTTTTTCACTTTTTTAGCCATAGACATCAGCGTCTCCCCTTAGACTCTTTAAGACACACCTATTTACAGATTTTTACATATAATCCCATGGTCCACAGACCATGGGTGGATCTCAAAACCGACTTGGCTTTACATAGACAAGGGGCTAAAATCCCTTTGTGGACCATGGGTGGATCTCAAAACCGACTTGGCTTTACATAGACAAGGGGCTAAAACCCCTTTTGACTCCTAACTATCTACATGCTCCGCATCCACAAATTGTGGAGAATTTACATCTTTTTACCAAAATTTACATCAAAACTTGGGTTTTTGACCCTAAAAACTGACCCAAGGGACCCCATCCCAACAAAGCTTGAGAAGGAGGGTGGTAATCATTTATTTGTGATGGAGGAAAAGGAGTGCCAATGGGTAAGTGAGGGTCAACTAAGTTAACCAAAAAACACTATGAGTTTATTTTTCATTCAATGAATAAAGAGAAAAAGTTGAAAAAAAAAAGGTGGACCCACCACCTCTTGGCATGCAAATATTAGCTGCTACACGAGGTGTTATGAAACCAGCTCAAGAGAAGATAGAAAAGATAGATCAATGCCTTAGAATTCAGCCTCTTTGAGGGGGCAACCTCCTTTACATTACATAAATGAACAATTCTTGGATGCCACAAATGAAAAGACCTTCTTTCTATATATAGGAGTCTAAGGGGTCATAACATAATGAGAGCCGACATAACAATAATAATGTAAGGGAAAAATAATAATAATAGTGGGCTTCTATGGGGCACATTAGTAACAATATGGGCACTACATGGGTACATCAATATAATAAGTGGGTTGTACTAATAACAATAAGGGGTTACACTAGTAGTATAGGGGCCTAACATGCCCCTCTCCTTCAAAAAGCGTTGTCCTCAATGCTTGAGTAGTTCTTGATGCTTCTGTATAAAATTCTTGTCCTCCCTTGTGGAATCTTTAGCAGGTAAGTTCTTCCACTTGATGAGATACTCTGAAATTGATCGATTTCGTAGCTGTTGGGTTCTTGTTTCTGTGACTGCTCCAGGTTCCAATATGATTTTTCCTTCCTTTTCAATATCTGGCAATATTGTTTGAATTGGTATCTTTTTCAAATTTTGAATAAGTGGCCATACTTCTTTGTCCTTCTTCAATTCATCCCTTGCTTCGTTTATCCAATCTGGTTGGATAATAGAAATAGCACAAAACAATGCTTCCACATCCTCATCCTTGAAGAATCTTCCCATTCGATAAGGTCACCATTTATTAAGTGCATGTAGTATTGCCAACATTTCCTTCTCATAAATAGTTTGCTTTAGATGTAGCAGTAAAAATACCCAATCGCCTACATCAAAACATTTTTCACTATGATGTTGATATACCTGTTATTTCATTTGATTTTGCACCGAAGTGGTGTTATCCTTTAAAAGTTGAAGAACTTGTTGTTGATGCTCGATGTGATCTTTCACTGCTTCAACCTTTTTCTTCTTGATATTTCCTTCTATCCTTAGAGTTTCAGGAGTGGTAATTTCTTCCAATCCTTTACAAGATATGGTTGGATTCATTTCTTGACGCTCAATGTGATCTTTCACTTCTTCAACATTTTTCTTCTTGATATGTCCTTCTATCTTGATAGTTTGAGGAGTGGTAATTCTGACCAGTGAATTACAAGATATGGCTGGATTCATTTCTTCTTTCTTGATGTGATCTTTCACTTCTTGCACCTTTTTCTTCTTGATATGTCCTTCTATCTTGAGAGTTTGAGGAGTGGTCATTCTTGCCAATAGTTTACAAGATATGTTCTGATTCATTTCTTCTTTCTTTGGGGTCAGGTCCTCGCATATATCCTCTTCTTTTGATGTTTCTTGATCCTTTTCTTCCTCCTCTTCATACTCTATGTAAAATAATTTCTTCTCAGCACACTTATGAACTTTAGTGCATCTGCTATCACAATTGTAACAAAGCCCTTTTTCTCTTTTTTCTTCCAATTGTTGTGGTGTAACCCTTGTAGGTTGTGGAAGGCTAGGAGAAACAACACGTCCATCTTTAAAGTTGTGAGGGGTAGACTTCCTTGTTGCCATAATTTTACTTTCAAATATGTCACAAAGCCCTTTTACTCTTTCCAATTGTTGTGTTGTTGCTCTAAATAAGGTGTTGCTCTTTGTATCCTCATAATGTGCTATCATTTCCTCCGTGAGAATTGACCACGTAACAAGTTGTTTATGAGAAGAAAGCCCTTTATACCATAAAAATTGATCCGGTTCTAAATATGAAGATGCAATACATACCTTTTGTAACAGTTTTACACCATGTAGATCAAAATATTGCTCCATTTGAAGTATCCAATTTACCGGATCCTTGCCATCAAACTTCCTCATCTTGCTTTTTCTTGATTTTAGGAGCTCGACCTTGAAACGACTGTAACTCTGTACTTTCGGATCTTTAAGTTCTGAAATTGTGACCTATAGTAGCCCTTTATGTCCTCTTTGCAATGCCACAAGTTTGACCCAAATTGGATTCTCCAAGGAAGAGTTATGCGAAATCTCCCACAGTGACTTGATTATAGACTAGTTCAGTAGAGCAAACTTGTACGACGTGCCACGAGTCACTGTTTTGACTTTTGGGTCTAAAAAATTCCTACAAGAAACTACAGTCCGTCCTCTTTCTATACCTTCTTACGAAAGTTCAATCTGATCTCTAGAGAGAAAGTTATGACGATTTCCCCAGGTCACCTGTTTGGAATGTAATTCAGGAGTCTGCAAAAAGGCCAACTTCCTCGGATCATATCTTCGCAAATATGGTGCGAAAAGCTCTGAAATTTAGACCCAAGGCTCAGCACGATTTCTTCTCAAATGGGTTTTTTTGCGACTTCTGAAACGTCACAGAAAAAAAGTTATAGCGAAAATGCCACGATGACCTGTTTGGAGCAGCGAAACCCTAGAATCCAAAGCTCTGATACCAAATGTTATGAAACCAGCTCAAGAGAAGATAGAAAAGATAGATCAATGCCTTAGAATTCAGCCTCTTCGAGGGGGCAACCTCATTTACATTACATAAATGAACAATTCTTGGATGCCACAAATGAAAAGACCTCCTTTCTATATATAGGAGTCTAAGGGGTCATAATATTATGAGAGCCGACATAACAATAATAATGTAAGGGAAAAATAATAATAATAGTGGGCTTCTATGGGGCACATTAGTAACAATATGGGCACTAAATGGGTACATCAATATAATAAGTGGGTTGTACTAATAACAATAAGGGGTTACACTAGTAGTATAGGGGCCTAACAGGAGGGTAGAAGTTTTCTACAGGAAGAACAAAACTGCTACAGGACAAACGTAATTCCTACAGGAAGAACAAATTTTCTACAAGAAGGAACAATTTACTACATGAAGTTATTAGAGTGCTATAGGAAGACAAATTTTGTATAGAACAACCACTAGAGCCTTGAAGAGCAAGGAAATATTCAAAGGAAATGGCAAGGGTACAAACATAGATGTTACAACTAGAAAAAGAATTTCTACATGATGAAGAAAGAGTGCGATAGGAAGGGACAACAACAACTCAAGAGGAGGGAGAATATCCACAAGGACACCAAGAGGCCACTACATAGCCCAGTATTGGAACCTTTTACAAATTTATTACAAAATTAAGTAGAACTCACCAATGAATGAAAATTGCAAAAGCCAAAGAAGTAGAGGATGTGGGCCTCATGGAGGAAAAACTGAAATAAATGAGCAAGGAAGTGAATTATTTAAGGCTACATGAGTATGTCATGAAAGAGAAACTATAGTTAGAACACAACACACCAAGGGAGCAACTACAGGAAAAGGAGGTACAACTTGCCACTATGGAAAGTCTATCCATGGAGGCCATACAATGTAGGAAACCACCCAAATCATATTCCATTTATCTAAGAGAATTGCATGAAAATACACTTGAGGCATAAAATAAGAACAATAGGGCAAGAAGTTGGATAGGTTGCTTATAGGATGAGAAACACATTGAGTAGGAGGGTATGATGGGCCTACAAATCAGACACAAATTAAGGCCCATATAAACTTTCCTAGGCACATAAAGGCTTTATTAGATATCTCATTCTACACTTCATAATAATTTTTTTCACTCTAATATGTTCATTAGGAAGGTTTAGAGATAATTGCATATTTGTGCCTAATATTATTTATTTTTGTAGAATATTGTGAAAATATTGGGCAGATTATGACAATTAGGAGGAGGAGATAATCTAGGGAATTTCTTCCTGCTACGGGAGCATCAATATTGGATGATAAATCAATAGGATATTATGAAATTATTGCACAAATTCTAGAGCTCGAGTGATTGATAAAATCTCGGAATGTGTTGTCTCAAATTTAATGCAGATTCCTAGTGTTGGGAACCAAATCCTATATTTGAGGGATTTTGGAGGGGAAAGCTTTCTCCTTTCAAGGATAATTCTTCCTTGTCATTTTATATAATTACCAGTTCAAATATTCCTCTAGGGGCATGGATTTCTTAGTCTTCTTGTGGAGAAAACTTGTATTTTTGTAGCTTCACTTTCATTTCTAGCAGGGATGTACTTCGATTGATTCAAATAATGAAGTTTGGTGCCATTGTTAGCTTCTAAAGGATGGTCTCCTTCATAGGACTTTGAGTATCCTTGGGCTTGTCCATATTAGGAGCCGTAGAGCCCTTTTGTACAATTTTACTTTCTTCTTTTCATTTCTTATTCACATGCATCTCTTATTCTCATTTTTCCTATTTCTGCATTTGGTATTGATGCTTCTTTTGCTGTAGGATTGGGTTAAAAGATTGAAGTGAGCTGTTTTGCAAGTTATTTAGAGATTCACAAGAAATATGAATCCTTATAATAACATTTAAAATTCAGATTCATCATTGAGCTACTTGGATTGGTTTACTAGTTCAGAAATCTAGAATTTCTAGAAGTCCCTTCTAGCAAAGAGTAGTAATTTTATGCTATTTTTTAACACATGTTTACAGGGGAATTTTGGAGTGATTCCA
The DNA here is from genome assembly GCA_031772625.1 of Pinus tabuliformis. NCBI lineage: Eukaryota > Viridiplantae > Streptophyta > Pinopsida > Pinales > Pinaceae > Pinus > Pinus tabuliformis. Next base: position 354,924,428 of record CM062819.1, on the reverse strand, counting down.
CTTGGAATGGAGACCTAAGAAACCCTAACTAAGAACAAAAAAAATCCCATCCCATTTGTTTGATTTACTTGGGCATTTTGCAAGATTCTTGCTCCGTAGCATTACAAGCCTCCTATAGCAATTGCATGTAGGAAACTTGTAGCATCACATTCCTTCACCAATTTTGATCTCCACTACAAATTTTACTTAGTCTACATTAATATTGACCCCTAGGCTCTAAATACATGATTAGGGAGAGCTAAGGACCACTCTAGACCCCTCCTTCCTCCACTGCAAGCACAAAACAACAAATAGAGTTAGGAAGCAATTTTCACATTTGAAACTCTTCAATGCAAGTGAAGTAGACTTAGTTTCTGAATTTCCTAGTTATGTGTTGTAGATTAACTTTCTTTTTTCCAAGAAATTTTCAATTAGATTAATGATTTCCATTTTGCAAGTATAATAATTGATTTGATTTTTTTGCAATTATAGTAGCATGGTTTATTTCTGCAACTAGCTTTGGTTAGATTTTATTACATTCAGCTCATTAGATCAATGAAAGAAGGGCACATTGCATGTTTCACATAAAGTTCCAACAACTCTTAAGTTTGTATGAACATAAAGTTGATAATTTAAGTTGGTAGCCTTAGGAGTTGCAACATTCATGTTTCAATATTTTGGCTCATCACGACTCTATAGCTTAGACATTATTATCATGTGGTTCATTGCACCTCTTACACATTAGATACACTATGTTTACCATTAGCAGGTCATCACACACATTTTTCTTCTAGATTCAATCACAACACGTATATACATTCAATATACTTACATTAGTGGAATATCCCCATAAGGTGCACCACATATATAAGAATTAATAAAAAAAAAACAATCTTGAATCCATAACCATTACCAGCAACAATGCGACATGATTCATTAAAATAGTAAAAAAGAATACACAAATACTTATCTTTGAATTTGTAGGGAAGCTGAGTCTGGAAAAAGAACTCTCCACCCAACCTTAGGCAGCTACAACCACTTATACTTGTAGTTTCCACCCTCGAGGCAGATTCTAGAATCTGAGGGGGGGAATTCTTGCTTCGAGGACTACAAACTAATTACCAATTAAAACAAGGACCCTAGAGGACCCACAGGGGCTTCACTCAATGAACCTCTAACGTATCACGTGCGTTCATGACATACTAAACAATGCCCCTAATTTTACTACAAATTGAAAAATACCTCTAAAAATGACATTATTTAACCCGCTACCAATACAAACCCAATACACCTTCCTAATTTAAAACACCCCTACTTTCACTAGATATTGTAGCTATCCATTTTTTCATTAAATGTTTTTATACCCCTTTATAATTTTTCATTAACTTTGAATTCCATTTTTTAAACCTGCCAATATAAAAACACTTTAACCCCTATATATCCCCCAATATATTATGTCATTTTTTCCTCAATATATATCCCCCAACATGAATGCACGTGGTATGGTATTGCTTCCCCATTGAAGCCCCTGTGAGAGGACCTCCTTCCTCAATCCCACTAGCTGATTGCTTCTTTCATTTCCATCACATGGAGTTCATAGGTGCCTCACCTCACCCCAAGTGTACACTCAATGATTCACCCCCTTGTAGGGAGTACAGAATCCATTGTACCGATAGGGCTATATCCACAAGTATTTATCCAAGTCTTCCTTTATCTCTGCTTCAGGATGGCCTCTTCCCAAGTTGTTATTGTAGGTTTTAACCCGTACAAAAATTACCTGCATACGAATTCTAAAACACAGAAAATAAAGAATGGGAGAGCATAACACATAAAACACATACACACAGAGATTTTCCCCTGGATCCCAAAACCGGGACTACCAGCTTGATTTTTCATTATGTTCCTTTCAATGTTACAATACATATTTATACATTCCGAAGCATCCAATACCATGGAACAAAAACCATCGTGTCCAAAACCATCGCATCCAAAACCATGGACCAAAAATAGTTGCATCCAAAACCATGTGCGAAAACCATGCAAAAAACCATAGGTAGGTCCGCCCAACATAATATACGGTCCAAAAAAATAATTTCGGGGGCGCTACCACAGACCCCGTAGAGGGTGGCTACCCACTCACCTAAAACCCCCCGGACAGGGGGGGCTTCCGCCCCCCTTATGAACCCCCCATTGCGTAGTCAGCACAACGAAGGGGGGGTTCCGCCCACCCTCTAACCCCCCGATTTACTACACGGGCTAGTCGTGGAAAGAATTTAACACAACCCAATAGTTATAGGGCTCCAGAGTTGTTATCTCAACCAACAGCCTCCAAAGACCCCAAGGTGCTACAAGTCTCCAGAGACTAGCACTAAACCCACAACTTCCAATGATATAGAACCGATCCCCTTCTCTTCTCTTCTCCTCTTCAGTGTTTTCCATTGAAAGCTTCTGATGGAGGTTTGATTCCAGTCCCTTCTCAGTTTGCCTCCAAAACAAAAGCCTCTACTCCCTTGCTATAAAAGTTTGATTGCCTCCACACTTCTAGAAATGGTTCCTCTCTCGAATAATTCCTTCTCTTGCTATTTGAATTCGCTCTTCGATGCCTCCTACCTGAATTGCATTTCTGTCAGCTTATTTATTGTTGTGTCCTTACTTTTTTGTAGCCGTTCATAAATTTTTGTCCTCCTTGCTTTTCGTGTTTTTTCAAGCAATCATGGGCCCGAGTGCTTCTCCTCAACCCATTAATTTCAGTAAACGGTACATTAACTTCATGTACTGGAGCAAGCCTTCAATGACTATCTAGAATTCAAGTTTCTTCTTTGCACAAGAAACCACAACATCCCAAGTAACAATTCTCCTCACCGAGCTTTGGAGTCCATGTTCCTTTGACTCAGTCTCCCTTTTCTTTTGATTTCAAGCATTGCATAATATTTACACATATTTATAGTGTGGATTATACAAGAACCTTGGGTGTGTTGTTACAATTTGGTTTATTTTCCCATGTGGCAGGCCATACATAGAGAGTCTCGTAGATATGATGTAAATATTTGAAAATCTAATGCAGGAATCAACATATAAAAAAATTATGTAATTTGTTTGATGCAAAACATAGGGCTGATATATATATATATATATATATATATATATATATATATATATATATATATATATATATATAGATATAATCTTAATACCAAACCTATCATATGTCCAAAGGAATCAAGTCCTAGGGGGTAAAATCATTTTTTATATTCTAGCCTATACTAGCATATGTCTACCTCTCCAAACATTATTTATACTAGGATATATTGAAATAACATAGATCCATCTTAACTCTATATCCATCAAAAATGTAGATGCATCGAATCCATCAATTTGGTAACCTTTTATTTATTTTTTTCAATCTTAAAAAATTTCACCTATACTGACTTAATCCCTTCCTATATATTATGGATCCATAATTGTGTGTATGAAACCTCTTAACTCCACTATGAATATTTGAAAAGTTCATTCTCCCAAACTAAGCCACATAACACAAATATTGAAATAAATTTATTTAATTTGAATATTAAAATATTTTTAATTATTGGATCCATAGTTGTGTGTATGAAACCTTTGAACTCCACTATGAATATTTAAAAAGTTCATTCTCCCAAAGTAAACCACATAACACTAATATTGAAATAAATTTATTTAATTTGAATATTAAAATATTTTTAATTATTATGATTTTTTAAAATGTTATATGTTGACTATATAAAAATCATTAAAGAAATTATATGTGAAAACATTTAGATATTAGTGGACATTAGGTTAGCCTCATACTCACATAAACAATCAATAAGTCCAAGTATTCACAAAATAATGAAATAATTGAATTATTAATTATGAAAGTAGACTTACTCTAGAAGTCTATGTATGATCAAACATGAGTATAATGAGAGAAGTTAGGGATGAAAGCACACAAAATTAGCTAAGAGATTTCTAGAGATATTGTGGAGAAAGTTATGGAGAAGGTTCAACCAATTAGCCAAATTGGTAATTTGTTATGAGAACCTCAATTCTATAATATGAGGCCTCGTCTATGTGTGAATACTGTATCATTATTTTCTATGAATATACAATCAGGCTAGAAGTCTTTTCCACCAAAGCTTTTGTCTCCTGATTTTTTTTTTTTGATTTATTTTTTTCAATTGGTATCAGAGCCCATATGGTCTTGTGCCTTGGACCCTCCCAAGACGAGAGAAATGAAGAGTATATGTATTTGTTTGAGAGTGTATTTCCTTTTATGTTTTGTAGTAGTATGTTAAGTTTTATTTTTTCATCAGATTGTTCAAGTGTGCGTGGAATTGATTCAAGAGAAATTGAGTTGGGTTGTGTCATGGATTTGTATGCGAGGTGTGTTGTTGTCATTTAAACTTCGGGTGCTTACACTGTTCAGGAATTCTATTAAGCCATTGACATATGTAACATCACAACTTTGTTTACCATGAAATCTTGATTGAGTATCTAGAATACTGCAAGAAACGAGGCTTGATAAGTTGTTATGCATGGGTCTCCAAACTACACAACACCTCGAGAAAGTGGGCATGCATGAACTAATCCAGATAGGGATAATTTTTTATCTTTTGGATTGTGGATCTGCGGGAGGGGTGTGCGCCCTTTCAATCGTGGATTCCTAGTTGAATTTGTAGCTCGTGTATGAACAAGGGTTTCTACAATTTAATTACCTCAAATATTATTTTTCCTTATACATTATTAGGTATCTATGTTGACTAGAGGTAATATTCATGATTAATGGAAAACTTTATAGTTTTAATTTCCTTGCAGTGGAAAAATTTGGTGATACAATGTAAAATGGCAGTGGAATTCTTGGATGGGATAAAGAAGACGACCTCTTCAAATGTTAAAACATGTGCATTTCTGGAGAGAATAAAAATAGGAGTTGGCATGAATCGAAGGTGGATGGACTAAAGAAGCTTAGTCCCAGTCTCACGTCTCTCACTCGACTCTAAGTGAAGAGGTGTTTGCTGAATTAAGGGGGGAAGTTGCTCGGGAGCTTTAGGGCCGAAGGCCTACGATGTTTGTAGTTTAAAGGTCACCGATTCTTCACTTTTTGCAACCCCTGGGCACTTTTGTGGCCAGGAATCGAGTCTTAGGAGGTACTCAAAGAGTTCTTTTAATGAACCCCTTTACTCTCGAGCATGAAGAGAATGAGGAAGGGGGATTTTTTTCCCATGCTTGAGGTCTTTGGTGATTATTTCATGGGACCAGGGCTTGACTGGTTGATCTAACATCTGACAGATAATGATGTGAATCATTAGAACACACGGCTAACTTCGAAATTTGTCGTTGAGGCCATGCCTGCCATGAAAATTTTCGAGGAGCACCTCAGCTATCATTGGGAGGAGCTTGAAATAGGAAGTGAGGCATGTCAGATGCCATGTAAGCACATGTTCCATTCTGATTGCGTTCAACTATGGTTGAAGTTGCACAACTCATGCCTTGTGTGTCGGTATTAGTTTTCTGTCGACGACAATGGAGATATGATTGTGGTGTGGTGAGCATAGATATATGTCCGTGGTGTGGTTGCTATGATACCATTAGAGGAAATTCCATCCTAAAAGTGGTCTCATAAGGAAAAAATAATAAAATAATAGTTAAAATAATAAAATAAGAGTTATGAATATTGGAGGGAAAAGAAGAAAATTATTTTTTTTAATTGTATCTTTGGTTTATCTCGTTATAGGTTTATTGAAATTTCAAGTGTAGACACTCATTGAATGGTGCATTAAATTTTTTTATCCAATGAGTATCCATCATGCATACTTTTAAGAAGACCTATATTGACAAAAAATCAAGATACATTAAAAAAGCGTGTTAAACATGCTTTTTTAATGTATCTTCAATTTTTATCAATGTGGGTCATCTCAAAAGTATGCATGATGTGTACTCATTGGATGCGTAATTTAATTCTGCATCCAATGAGTGACTACAGTTGAAATTTGAGCAAACTTATAAGGATATAAGCCAAAAATAAAATTAAAAGAAGTAGTTTTTCTTCTTTTCCCTCCAAAATAACTCTTTTTAAATTTAAAGAATTTTGACTGGTTTACATATTATGGCATGGAAATTACCTGAAAATTTCATGGGCACTTTTAGGCTAAAATTTCATCTAATGACTACCGCGTGGACCTATGAGACTACATTAAATCTAATTTTGACTTTGTGAACATTTATGATTTCAGTGGATTATATATTTATCTTATCATTTTTACTGACAATCACATGGTGCCTTGAGTTCGACCTTGATTTTGTCAAGATGCGTGTGTTTCATGTGAAAATGCATTATGCATGTAGTTCATGTAAAAATACATTAATGTAGATTTTGTTGGATACATTAGATGTTTTTTGTAGTGACATTGGTCTAACCAACTATTGTCACAATTATGAGTGTGTGTTGAAACTGGTCATTCCAACAATACATAAATTTTGCAAGAACTATTGATTACCAAATATGATGAAGACATGACACTAATGATGGCATCAAAGTTGCTACATCAAAGATTAAAGGATGATGGACAGGTATGTTAAATTTTGTGTGTGTTTGTGGGATAGACTCATGATGATGGTGTATTACGTGTCACATACATTAATTAGTAAGCAAGTCTAGGATGTTTTATAGTGGTCTTTGGAAATTATGTAACTGATACTTCCATGAGTTGGAGTGTGTAATGTAAGCCTGTTGAGGCATGTGTACCCCTATAAATTTCATGGTAATATTAAAACCACTTTGTAAATATAGGTATGTGGTAAGCTAGAAACCACTATGTAAGTGCAGGTTTGTGGTAAGCGATAAACCATTTGTGATAGTGTATGTAAGTGCAGGTTTGTGGTAGGCCAAAAACCACTTTGCAGTGTAGGTTTGTGGTATGCAAGAAATCACGTGTGAGAGTGAAGTGGATAGGGATTCTTGTAGGCATGGTTTAGGTCAGTCGACAAAACCTTGGGCATGGTTTAGGGCAAGTCAATAAAACCCAGAGCATGGTTATGAGCAATTCAAGAAAGCCCATGATGACAATGATTGAAGGGGATTCACAGGTACAGGTACAAATATGTAGATAATGTTTGAATGAACCATGTAGAGAAAGGACATCGTAATCGATTGACAGTTTTAGCGGTTGGTACTCATCCATTCTAGTAGATGGTTGTTCCTTTATATGGACGTCAAAATATTATGTTTTGATCATGTATGTAAACAATAAGACCACAATTAGACTTTGCTGATTGAGATTATGACAAGTAGTCATTAAAGGGGAGAGTTGGAAAAATATAATTCCTACTTGTCCTTGTTGTGATTCATTCTATGTACAGGAGTCTGTTCCTAGTATTTGGGATTTTGTTGAGGCCTAGTTTTTTGAGAGATTCTCTCCAACTAATTAGCTTCCTAGATTGGTGTGTGGTTGAGATATTAACTAAACCAAGAGATTGTATGTCTAAAAGATGGTACTCTCATGCACCTAAAATATGGAGTACAACAATGAAACTCTCCTACATCCGAAGGGGGGGGAGTTAAAAATGAATGCAGATGGTTATGGTCTCTCCTTTTAGCTGACAAAGGAGGGAATTGATGATGAAATTTAAATTGAATTCATGATGATGGTTGCAAGACTGAAATTTTTGACAACAACACAATTTTCCAGGGGGAGTAAAAATTTATCAATGGACAAGCGATTGGGATGTTGATTGAGAGCAAATGTGGGCATTTTTGTTCACTTGGATAGTCATTGGACCTAGAAAATAATAATATATCATTTTTCATTGTAGCTTGGCATTAGATTGAGTTGTCGAGCATTTTTAGGGATTTATCAAACTTGCAGTTGATTCACTTCTCTTGGTTCGCTCTCTTCATATTGGAGTTTTTGGCATCCAGATTTGGTAGTTTTTCAGGAAGTTCTTCATTGAGGCTAAACTCAAGAGTTTCAACATAAAGACTTTGAAGTGGTACCACTAGGGTTAGGATTGAGGAGGGGAATGTTAGCCTCATACTCACATAAACAATCAATAAGTCCAAGCATTCACAAAATAATGAAATTATAAATCATGAAAGTAGGCTTATTCTAAAAGTCTATGTATGACCAAAGATGAGGATAATGTGAGAAGTTAGGGATGAAATCACACAAAATTGGCTAAGATATTTGTGGATATATTCATGGACATATTGTGGAGAAAGTTATTGAGAAGGTTCAACCAATTAGCCAAATTGGTAATTTGTTATGAGAACATAAATTCTATAATACAAGGCCTCATTTGTGTGTGAATAATGTATCATTATTTTCTATGAATATACAATCCGGCTAAAAGCCTTTTCCACCATAGCTCTTGTCTCTTGAATTGTTTTCTTGTTTTCATTTATAATTTTCACATTAATAATCATCACCATCACATTTTCTTTTAACTTTAATATATATATATATATATATTACAAAAATATTTTATTTAAAGAGGGTTAAAATATTTTATTTATAATGGAAATTAGAATATATTTTTGTTATTACTAATTTCATACTTTTATAAATATCATAGAAACTTTATGCATACAAAAATTAAATTACACACCTACTTCATACTATTAGTCTATATCTATCTTAACTCTGGACTCTTAACTCTGGACCTAGATGAGAGTTAAGATGGATATAGGCTCGTTTAATTTCTCCTCTTAAATACACTATATTCTACATGAATACCATGGGTCAATACCATGAAGTTATTTTTATTTCAACATTATTTCTTATTATTTTTATTTTATTTTAACAAAAAAAAGTTTTCACTTTATTTATATAACTTTAATTTTAATTTTAATTTTTATGTAATTTGATCCGTCAAAATGACAATATATTGTAATATCTCTTCCATAGTAGACATTACAACATCTCTTGCATGTTTACATGACAAGACATTACAAACATCTCTTTGATACTGAGATTGAGAGCACCTCCCGAATAACTTTTTACAATACAAATTTGCACATATATATATATATAGTCTTATAAAATGTAAATAAAATTGAGATTTTTTTTATAATTATATCTAAAAATATTTAAAACCAATTTTAAAAATTTAATATTTATATTAAAATATTTTTAAGGTTAAAATTTAGTAATTTTATATATTAAATTTGGTGAAATTTATAATATATATTAAATGGAATAATGATTTACCCAATTACTGTGGATGATATTATCAAAATTATGTTAAATTAAACATTCCTCAAAACAAGTTTTATAGGAGCAAATAACTTCCACACTCAACCACGTTCTATAAAATCTAAAGCTTAAAAAGCAATTATAACCCACTTACCATATTGCTAGTATCAATTTCTGCGTCTTCGAATTCATGATTTCAACCTACAAACTAATTTCCCTTGCAGACTCGTTGACAAGGGACGTGGACGCTGGGACCTTAAGCCAACTGTCAACTCGACACCTTCCCTAAAAAGGCGCCAAAAGAGATGTGGGAAAATAGTTGTATTGATTGGTTGCTCGCTTGGAAACCACCATAAAAAATCCCTTCTCTCCCTGACAAGAAATCACAGCTGACTGAACCCCCACTTCGGCGTGAGATGAGAAGGGATTTTCAGTGGCACAGCTTCGAGAGCAGAAGGTGGTGGCAGATTAGGTATAACGTCACATAGGATTGATGCGGAGTTGTTCCGAGTTGGAAATGGAACAACTTGAATATAAGTGGTGATGGGTGCCGATGGACAGAAAAGAGACCAGAGCGATGCCAATGGCCCCACCAGCCCTCGCGAACGCTGCCCCCAGTGTCATAAACTCTCATAAATAGATACCGCCTTTTCCAATACCGGTTATAAAAGCCCGTGTTTGTGTGCCAAACACCACCGTAGCCCTCCCGCCATTATTATTTTTAATTTAGTTGAAGCTTTTTTTGGTTTTGTCGATAACGGCGAAGGCCATGTGTATAGTTATAAGCTTATGCTTTTTGTGAATGGAATCTGGCATGATTCAGCTCACATTGGAGATAGAGTCGGTTTGGATTTATATGCTCAAAAAGGTGAAAGGATAGCGAGACAGTCCAGCGTTAAACATGTTAAAATTTAAATAATTTTAAATGGTTGTGTGCACATTTATTACATTAAAGTATCAGAAGAGATAGCCCCTCAATAGATCAGAGTTCCATTCTAACATGTTTTTAATTGAAAGCTCTTTTGATTGAAACTCATTCTCAACAAATTAGTGATCACCGTTGGGCATTTATAGAGTAAAAAACATACTATTATTATTATTAGGTTCGCAATCTAACAATCTAGGTTACTAGAATACATTGTCGCTTAATGTATTTAGGATCAGCTCTACTTACAAGCCCAATAATTTAGTACAGTGTGAAAGCAATAAATGTAAGTGGTCCTATTAAATAAGCTATAAGGTTTATATAAGTTCCATATTAAAGCACAAGGTGGTTATAGTTTTGGTCAATTAGAGACTATAAATTATGGTAGAAGCCATGTAGTTAGTTGTAAAGTACATATTATTATATTTGGTGCTTTGCTAATGTTGGAGGTTGCCTCCTCAAAGAGACGAGTGAAAGTTGCATTTGGCTGTGAATATGAATAAAATGTTTTCTTATTGATGTTAATTCTCAATTCTAGTTCTGCTTATTTGCTTTATGTACTTATATTTCTTTTTCTATGCTATATTTATTTGTCATCGAGATCTAATATTATATCTATTTTTCTCTAAATAATCTATTTCAACTAACAAGAAACATATATGTGGTATTAGAATACTTTATTATGTCAAAGCACACTCCATTTTTAATCTTATTGTAAGCTACAAACATGCTTTCACATCCTTAAATAACATATTTAAATAGTAAACCTACGATTGGGAAAGAATACATACATAAACTATAATGAGTTATCACCTAGTTTGACAAGCTTGTAACCTTTTTTCATACACTTTTGAGTAGTACCACATTAACAACGCCTATATATGAAACTATCTTTAGTATCTCTAGTTATATTAGAATCCCCATAGGAACAAATAAAAAGATCCATCTAACATCGGATCTATCATGTGTTGAGAGGGATCAAATCCGTTGAGGTGCAAACTTTCTTTATCATGTTTCATGTATATGATAAAACAACTATTAAACGGACGAGATAATTTATTATCCATTCAAATTTATATTTTAATAGTTAATCTTAGCTCATTAATAAGATTAAAAAGTTATATATAATCTAAATATCCAAGTTATATATAATTTAAGATTCAAGCCAATATTTTGGCCAAAATTATTATCTTTTGACGACGTGACATACTTACACATCAGGGTCATACTACGCTATAGAATGCGCTTCTCGACGCAATTAGTTTCAGATAAATCTATTAGTTTTCCTATTAGTATGATACATCAAGGAAAACACTTAGAGAAATCACTTTCACATACTAACAAATCAAGTAGTATAACTAAAAATATGATTTGTCATCCTTAGTTGGTGTTGTAAATGGTTTGGCCAAATAGTATTGTTAGAAACCCTCCATTATGTTAGAGAGATATAGGACATGATACCCCTTTGTCCTTAGGATCTTGCAAGCTCTAGTCTCTTCCTATAAACCCTAGTTTCTACAAGACAAGAAGCAAAATTCCTACATAAGTTATAATACTAAGAACTTCAAAATTTCATTAATGCTTTAATAATCTACAGGGAGTAATATTTTGTCTAAATTTAGAAGGAAAATCGATTGGTACCTTCCAACACCATTACAAGAGCTCAAAATAATATTTACATAATGATGATGACCATGCAGTCACTTCGCAATAAATCAATTTAGTGTAGATCCACTTAGGCTATCACCTGTGACCCCCTTCCATGGATTTTTCTTAAGAAACTGATTATGTTGGGATAATTCCTGAATAGCCTCTTTAGTTCTCCTAATGGTCCCACAACAAACACCCACAACATGTTATCCATGGAGTAAGTACAAAAATTGGTTGACTCTACCAATTAGTTAGTAGAAATGAAATCGATATGTCTTCCCTCACTATAAGAGTTAGCATTTTCTTTTATCAAATTGTGAATCTAAAGGGTAAATCTAAGGAGGGCCATAATACCTTTAATGAAGAACCCTTTAAGGTTAAGGACATTAAGGGTCAAGAATATCCCACTAATCACTTCTTATTTTCTAACCATTCCCACAACTAAAGCCTTACATCACTTAACTTGATCTAATTATGTTTTGATTGATTATATTTGTCTAGTTGGGTTAACCCAATGAAACACTACTTTCCTTTAGTGTCATAATAGATGAAATAATGGAGATAATAACTAGCATCCTCTATTTGGATAGGGAATGTTGGTAGTGATGGAAATTTCATGAAAATTCATTACCATAATTGATATTTCCAACAGCTGGAATTTCATTCATCATTGTTTTTCCCAAGAATTACATTATTATGTACATGCTCTTAACAACTTTGAACTTATGGTTGCTACTCAGGGATCCATGAAATGTTGTGCTCTATGTGAAAATGAGAAACCTCAAATGGGTGAGTATTCCTTAAAGATCACATGTTTTCCAATGAAATGGGTTATTGTTATATTGTATTGGGCGATGAATTTATAAAACATCGGGACACATTTTCAGTGACTTCTTTGGATTATACATATATTTTTAGAAGGATGAAAATACATACATGCTCAAAATTCAAAGAAACCTCTCCATAAATCATAATCTCATAGAATATGGGAAAGCTTCTAAAAATAGTTGATTTTAGCATTATTGCATAATTACATGTTATCCAAGATTTTTAGAATGTCTCTCATCCATTTCATCAATATTTTCAATTAATATTAGATGAACATGAAAAAGTCTTTGATTGCCCCAAGGATTTACACCTTCAAGTCTTCAAGAGCATGACCATAGCGCACTGCTACTTCCAAGCGGTCTACTATCAAATGTTTGGCCGTTTCATCATCCTCTTGACCAAAAGAGGGAAATTGAAAAGACCATACAAGTGTTATTGGCTACCAATATCATTTTTCCTAGCAATAGTCCTCACTATTATCCATTTGTGATGGTCTCCAAGAAATAAAGCACTTTGAGGATGTGTCATGATTTTCAAATTCTTAATAACCCTATAGTTCATGATAAATTTCCATTATAGTCATTGATTTCTCTCACGGTTGAAATATATAGAGCATAGTCTTCAGCAAACTTGATTTTCCATCTAGGTATTGTAAAATTTGTGCGGAGGAAGAAAACATGTTTAAATATTACTTTTTGCACTCATGATTGTCATTATGAGCTTTTGCTAACACCTTTGATCTTTCCAATGTACCTTCCATCTTTCAAATCCTCATGAAACACATATTTAAGCCCCTTTTACAATGTTTTTCTTACTATTTTTTTATATCTTTCTCTATAGAAAAAATTAGTCAGCGCATGTGCCACATGTCTATCATGTCTATCAAGTATTACAACTCCACCATCATTACCAACTATTCCTCAATCATTCTAAATGTGCTTTTGGTGATCTAAAACTTTATTATCTAGAACTCATTGTTAGTGGGAAAAGTGTGCATGTGGATCGGAAGAAAATTGATGTAATGAAATATTGGCCTTCTCCCAAGTCCTTTAAAAAATATGTATGGTTTTCTTGACCTCACAAGTTAATATCAGAATTTTTACCAAATCTATGGTAAATCTGATATTCCTTTAACTAACATGCTATAAAATAATGCTTTGAGTAAGAATGAGGCAGATAAAAATGTGTTTTAGAATTTAAAAGATGTTATGTGTGCAACACCAATCCTTTCACTATGTGAGAATCTTGTTTTAGAAAGTGATTCCTTTAAAAAAGTATTTGGGGTTGTGTTACTACAAGAGGGATACTTGCTTTCCTTTTCTAGTAAATAATAATATGGCAGAAACTTACGAAAATCCACATATGAGATAGAACATTTATATTCATATACTTGATATGGGGCATCATTATTTGGTGGTGTGTCATTTCTAGATTAAAAAAAGCCATCATAGCTTGAAAAATTATTTTTGATAGAGGCTATACTCTCGAGAATAGCAAAAGTGGGTCACTAAAATGTTAGGTTGTGATTTTGAAATTGTCCACAATAAGTGTAAGGAAAAGTTGGTGGCTAATGCTCTATTTATGAAATATGATGAGAAAGGGTCCATATATTCCTTACCTATCATAATGTCTAGTTATCTATATGAGGCATATCAAGAATGGTTAGAATATGCCAAGATCATACACATGATCCACTAGCTACAAGTAGCCCCATAGGAACACATCTAAATTTCACATGGAAAGTAGATGAGCTTTACTATAAAGACCATATTGTTTTCATCCAAGATTCTTCATTCAAATCCAAAGTGTTATCGGACTTACACTGCTTTTCCATACTATGCCATTTTATCTTTATAAATCAATGATTGGATTAAGACTTAATGCTTATGGGAAGGTATAAAGGACATTGACATGATTTTGGTAGAATTTGGTACCTACCAATCCCGCACACATGTAATAGTAAAGCCTCTAGGATTCTTACAACCCTTATTCATTCCTATAGTTATGTGGGATGACATTTGTATGAATTTCATTGTGGGTTTACTAAAATTAGGGAACAAATTCCTCCATGAGCCCTACAATCCTTGTCCATTGTTGCAACTTTAAGGGATGACACTTATATGGGTTTCATAACTAGGTTTATGAAATTAGTTAAAAACTTAGTGATAGTGGTAGTTTATTTTCACCTTTCCAAATATGTTCATTTTTGTTTTTTACAATATTCATTAAAGACCTCCATAATACAGCAAGTCTTCATGGAAAATAATTAAAACTACATGGAATGCCTACATTCATTGTGATTGATTATGATCCAAACTTCACAAACAATTTTTGGCAATGGTTTTTTCAACTTCAAGATACCTAATTAAATCTAAATACCACATATCACCCCTAAACTAATGATTACTTGGAAGCATCAATGGATGTCTCAAATATTATCTAAATTGTGTTGCTTGAAAATGACACGTATAATGGGTTTAGTGGTTAACTTGGTAGAATGGTGGTATAATACAACCTATCATGGTGATACTAAAATAACACTTTCAAATAATTTATAAAAAATTACCCCTATTGTCGCATACTTTCTAGGCCCCTCTAAGCTTTAAGAGGTAAACCTAGTGTTGACTTCTCTAACACTTAGGAAATGAACACCACCTCAATAACCTTTGTGGACTTTTCTCATTAATAATTTGGTGTTATCTCAAAATAATATGAAGTAACAAGCTGAACATCATTACTTTCAACCACCCATGTGGATATTCTTTATACCGTCGGGAAAAAAATTATATATGTAATAGAATACATTATTTTGATAAAAATAAAATAAAATGTTCTGTCATCTCTAGTCATCTACAAATACCTTCTATTAAAAAGGAAAAAAACACCAATTTTTTTTAAGTTAATATGAACCTTATATTATCCCCAAACATATGGATCTAATCACATATAAATGGACTACACCTAACCATTATAAACATCACCTAAACTCCACTTAATTTTTCATGTATCCTACTCGTGAAAAAGTGCTCGCCTCCAATTATATAGCTCAAATCATCCTTGAAGGCCGGATTAAGATGATTCAATTTGATATGACTTCTGGTTCATTCCGATATACTAATATTCTAAAAAGTATGACTTCTGGTTGGTTCACCAATTATAAAATTTAATTATGAAAATTTGGACATGACAATTATTCCTTTAAATTTTAAATAAAGGCAAGGCTTGAGTGAGATTATACATGAGATTCTGTATAATGATAATCGACCTGTACACTGGCCCAAGGGTGAGAAAATGTGGTTTATACTTTGAATAAAATGAATCGACAAGGAATTATAATTATAAAATCCATGCAATACGTAGGACGACGCAAAGCATATTCGTGGAGTCTTCGTTGGTTACCATTTATTCGGTTTCTGAATTTTATATTCATACATCCATTCACGGCTTAATCAATATACGACCATACGTGTTTTTATTATAGTCCTTGTCTTTTGGAAGTTTTTCCGGTGGGTTTTTCTGGTCAAAATCCGGTAGCAATTTATTGGAATCGCAAGTTTGATAGCTAGTTTCTGCACAATCAAAGCGTCCTAGGGGTTTTTCAGGGTGCTGAATCCAAATATGCAGTTAAAAAACTATTTTAAATAATACAAATCAAGATTTAACCTCAATTTTTTCTGCCGAATTCCGTCAACAAAATCTCCAAAAAATTACATTATAAACGACTCCTTTATTATATGCTCCCTCATTCAACTGGTTATCTGTCATGAAAAAAGTGATACCTAGATTTTTCTTATGAAGGTTTCTATCATGAGTTAAGTTTTTACCTCGTGAAGTGTTCGTTCTTCTAATAAAATATAAAATATACGAGTTTTTAGAAATTCCCAACAACAATATTACTTGCATTTTTGTTTATAAAATTTTCAAAAAAGTTAATTACGAAAGAGAAAAATAAATAATAGGGATTCGAAATATGTGATTTTGTTGATTGATTTGTGACACATTGTAAAGTGTATGTTGTGATAATAAATACAAATATGATTAAGAAGATGTTTTGGTTTTTTTTATTGATTTATAAAGAAGAGATATAAACTAAATAAATTAGATTAAAAGTATGTGTTTCTCTTTAAAAGGTTATAAGTTCAAAACTATTAAGAGTAGAGTATATATGTCTCTATAAACATAGCGATCAAATCATTGTACCGAAATAAGTCTTTTGTTCCAGAAACCAAAAAAATCTCATACACCAATTTAATATTTAACTTAGTTATAACCTTAAGATTAAATAATAAAATAATAATAATAATAATTAAAAATATAATAAATCACTATTTTACCATAAAAAATAGAATACATGCATGCTTTTCATCATTTGAGACACGTCAACATTCAACAAAATCTTCCAAAAACGCAACCAACAACTATGTTTTTCAACGAAACAAACTTAAAGGGATGTTGCTTCACTCGGTTACATGCCAATGTGATTTGACCCTTGGTAATGTAGGGAATATGGAAAGGAACACGCAATGATACTAGATAATTTTAAGGTTGGGTGTCTCTTAAAAGTATAAAGAAAGAAAATATATAAAGGGGGTATGTAACATAATTCATAAATGTATTTTTTCTTTTATAATTTTATTTTAATTATTTTAGTAATGTTCGTAAACAATTTCTATGATTATTATAATAGAAAATTATCATTATAGATATGTGTTCATCATGGCGTACGATTTCATATGTTTACATAGTTTTTATTTTTTTATTTGGGTTATGTGTAATATGTAAATATGGTTTTTGGGTTGATTTAATTGTGGGATATGAATGTGAGTCCTCATGTAGGTGAATACCTTGAGCATTTGGATGTTAGTTTAGAATTTGTTAGGATAGTGGGGGTAATTTAAAGTGTTTTCATGTAGTTATACTATTTTGAGTATTTAGATGTTATTTAGAATTGGTTAAGACAAAGGGGTAATTCAAAATTGTTTTTATGTAGTTAGGAGAGTGTTAGTTTTTTTAGTGAGTTTGTAATGTTTGATGGACATATTAATGTTGTAGCTTGAATGTTGTTTGATTTTTGGTAGAAGGCTAGAATAACTTGTTTACTTAGGAGGATATTATCTTTTGTGACACAATGACTGACCCATTGGGTGTACATAATAAGGGAGTTTATCACTTATCATAATAGCTACTTATCGACGAGCTTGAGTGTTAGGAACTGGGTGGAGGGCACCCATTCGTAAGAGAACAAGGCGATGCGATAAATGTCTTGCAAGATGGATACTTGAATTGACGATGCTTGTTTATGTGAGAATTTTTTATGGAATTTTCTATGGTTCTATACACATATGTTGAGGAGAAGCATTAAAACATGTTGCTACTTGACACAAATATTGAAGAGCATTGAATACAAGAAAATATGGGGCGTATAACAAGAGAAGTATTACATTGCATGAAGATACATCGATATAAAACCAAAATGGAAGAGGGAGTAATGAGCTAACAACTGTTTGGATAGATCACCATCTTGGAGAAGGGGTATTGGGCTTAAGTGGCATCATCCTTAAAGGGAACAACTCATTGTGGATGAGTAAACTCTAGCATGACACTCATCATTCTCTGATTGTTAGAGAGATCTATGTCTGGTTTCCATATTAAATTAAGTCTAGGGTTACTAGTGTGTATATAGTCCATGATTTATTTTGGCCTCCCTCACCTATTATATACAAAGGTAGGAGAGAATCGTTGTCACTATTCACTCTTCCTATACTCATTATCACATTATTATATCTTTGTAATTTTCATGAATAAGATTTGTACGAATAAATACCTACGGTTTGTGTTCGATGTAAACCCTACAAAAAAAACACAAAGAACTAAAAGAGTGGATGGGTGTTAGATATTGAAGTGACACTTTGCTTTAAGAAGACATGAATCTTATGTTGATGTAATTTTGATTTACATTGAAAATTATCCAATATCTTTGAGCTTATACAATACATGAGAACAAGACCTAGGGTTTGTCGAATAGAAACCCTAGGAGGAATAAGAAGCTCGAAAGACTAGTTCTAGGGTTATCATGGAACATTTATATTCTTTGCAAGAAATGTCTTAAATTTTGACTAATGTAAACATATATTAAACATACTTAATGGAGGAATGAAAATGACTAGGAGCTTGTGTGTTATAATCTTTGATAATATCCAAGAGAATTATATGATGAAATGGGGGATCAAGGGTGGCTTGGTGGTGTCTTATATTCATGTCAGTCCTTTGGAGTTGGTAAGAGTCGCTTGGTGTTATTCTTCTCTATAATTTTGATTTTCAGTTAGGACTTGCTGTTGATGGATGTGAATCCACAACTAAGGATTACATATAATTGGAGTGCTCTAGCTTGTGATATTAAGAGGATAGTACATGATATACGTGTTGAAAATACTAAGAGGGAAGTGAATTAGTATTTCTTTCAATTGTTATATTATGCCAGTTAATATTTTTATTACAAGTTAAACTAGAACACAATAAATAAAACATTATTATTATTATTATTATTATTATTAATGAAGATAGTGGGGAATCCAATCCTAAAATATTCAAGCTCCAACCCATATAACAAAATTTCTAATTTCTTCTAGGCTCCAACCTTGAATGATAAATCAAATCCTCAAACACAAACCTAGGCACCAACCTGTTTTCAATGAGGAAACCAATCCTCTTAGGCTCCAACCTAAAAACTTCCAATTCACTTCAGAATCTTGCTCAAAAACTACTTCAAGATGGCATCCAAAAATGCTTCAAAATACTCTCAAGAAGTCTCCAAGAGTCTACTCCAAAATGTTCTCTAAGATTTTCTTTGATGAAGGCTACAATGTCTTCTCAAGATTTCTCCAAGTCTGCTCCAAAATTATACTCCAAGACTCTTCAAATCTGTTATAGAAAGTGTCTCCAGTATGCTCCAAGGAATACTTTAAATTTTTGGTTCAAATGTGCTCCAAAAGTATACTCCAACAAGGCTTCAAGGATGCTTCAAAACATCCTCCAAAAATGGCTAATGATCGCTCAAAAGGTTGTCTCAACAAAACCTCCTAAACTTATCAACAAATAATTTCACGTATGTGTTAAATGGTCTCCAAAATATGCTCTTATAATGTATTCAACTTTGCAGTAGAATGTCTGAAATCCAAGTCAAAGGGTAGGTTGAAAACTAGATCTAATGTAAGTTCAAAGTCTCCTTCCAAATCAAGGTTGAATATGGTCTTCGTAAAAATCTAATGTTTGCCACATAGCCAAATTATTATTTTATAGGATAGGAGGTAACTCCTCAATGCAAACTATGATTTTGCATTAAGAATGATCATATATATATACATGGAGGGGGAGACTCATGGGCTTCATCTCCTAGTGTCCCTTCATATTCCAATTCTCCTTATTTTCTATTTACACTATTTTACATGGATTTACGTAATCCCAAAGACTAGGTGTCAACATTTGCCCAATTTAATCTGAAGGGATGTTGGTGAGTCCAAGCATTGTTTTGAATATTTCAAACTTTTCTCTTAGAAGTTCTTTGGTGAAGAAGTTTGCAATCTGTTTATTTGTGGAAAAATGGCATAGGTGAATTGTCTGGGCCTCAACATGATGTCAAACTAGATGGTATTTTGTATTGATATGCTTTGTTTGATCATGGAACTTTTGGTTCTTGGCCATCTTTATTGCAGAAGTGTTGCCAATCATGAGAGGAGTTGAATGCACTTGTTTCTCCTGCAAATCTTCCAGAATTTTCCTAAGCCACACAATTTCCTTTGTTGCTTCAGCTACTGCCACATATTATTTCCTTAGTTTTGGAATCCACTGGGACTAATTATTTTCATGACCTCTAGGTGGCAACTCTTGATACATGACTTATAGAATAACCTGAAGTATACACCCCAAATTATTTATCTCCATCAAAGTCTGAATCAGAGTATCCAATCAAGATTAAGTTGCCTACCTGTGTATACTTAAGTCCAAAGTATTGAGTTCCTTTCAAGTACTTTAGAACTCTTTTCGTAGCAAACCAATGTCCCTCACAAGGATTTTGTTTAAACTTGGAGAGGAATCCAACAACAAATAAAATTTCTAGTATAGTAGTAGTCAGGTAGTTTAAACTTCCTCCAAGCTGTCTATATTTTGTTGCACCCTCAAATTTCTTTCCTTCAGTGGATGTGAGCTTTAAGTTATGTTCCATTGGAATAGTTAAAGGATTGCAATCAGCCATGCCAAACTTGTTCAACATATCTCCAATGTATTTCTTCAGAGAGAGGAATATAAACTTTGGATGTTGAGTTAATTCAACACCAAGATAGTAGTGAACATATCTCAATTCTGTCATTCCAAAATCTTTCCTCAATTCCTTCTTTATAGATGCAATATATCTCTCATTGTTCACTTTCATCATAAGATCATCTACATACACCACAAGATATATAACTAATTTTCCAACTTTCTTCAAAAACAAAGTTGCATTATCAAGATCATAATGTTTGAAGTTGAGTTTGAGAAGATGCTCAGTTAACTTCTTGTACCAGGCACGTGGAGCTTTCTTAAGGAAATACAAGGATTTTACAAGCTTTCATATTTTATGTTGTTGACCCTTCACAACAAATCCTTTTGGTTGGGACATAAAAATATTATCTTTCATATATCCATTTAAGAAAGCAATTTTTACATTCATTTTATGGACTTTCCAACTATTCCATGATGCCAAGGAAAAGAATGTCTATATGGTAGCCCATTTTTATGCGAGGGAAAAATTTTCCTCATAGTCAACCCCTTCCTTCTATGCAAAACCTTTTTCCACAAGCCTAGCTTTATGCTTGTCAAGTGAGCCATCAGCTTTATACTTGTTCTTGTAGACCCGCTTGCAGCCTATTAGTTTGGTTCCCAATGGAGGATCAATCAACTTCTAGGTGTCATTCTTTATCAAGGCATCATATTATTTGTTCACCACTTCTTTCCATTCATCATGAGAAGAAGCTTCTTTGAAGGAATTTGGTTCAAAATCTGTAGACAAATTTAGTTCACAATCACAAGAAAGGTCCATATCAACCAGTGAATCATAACCATCTACATCATCTCCATTATGTCTATTAGAGCTCCTTGTTCTTGTCTTTCCAATCTCATCAGTGTGAACACTTTCAAGTGTCTTTGTTGGCCATTTTGGAGGAGCTTTCTGAGATGGTCTAGGTTGCTTGGTTGACTAAAGTGGGACAAAATCAAGATTTAGTCTCCCAATTATGTGAATCACATCACTCAAAGTGTCATTAGTGGCTGGAGCTTCATGTGGCAAAGAGAGTGCTTCAGAATAAGATTCGACAGATTGATCCAGTATAGGAATACCCCCTTCAAGATGTGGAATCTCATTATCAAATTCTTGAGAAGCTTTTACATGTCTGCATCTATCCGATCAATCAAGCTACCACTCAACAACATTGTCAGTCTTGGAAGACTCAAGAAATGTCAAATCTTTAGATACTATAAACTTCTTATTAACTTCATCATAGAGACAATATGTTTTGGAGGTATTTGAGTACCCCAAGAAGATACACTTGTGACCCATTACACTGCATTTGTTACTTTGTTCCTTAGGTATCAAGGCATAACAGGTGGAACCAAAGACCGTGAGATGCCTCACTGAAGGAATGTGGCCATACCACATTTCATAAGGAGTATTGTTTCTAAGAGCATTAGATGGAAACCTATTATTTATATACACATTGCATAGAATACCATCATCCCAAAACATCAGTTTACAATTCTTGAAAAACATCGTGGAACATTCCATATTTAAGATTGTCCTATTCATTTTTTTAGCTACTCCGTTCTATTGGGGATTATAAGGCACAGTTGTTTGATGTTTGATTTCATGCTGGCAAAGATATTTTTCAAATTCATTTGAGGTGTATTATTTTCCATTATCAGTGTGAATAGAGCCAATATGAGATTGTGCATCATTTTCAATCCATGCATGAAAATTCATGAGTGTTTCAAAAGCCTCAGACTTGTTCTTCAATAAATAAACCCAACACATTCTGGTGTAGTCATCAATAAATGCCATCATATATTTATTACAATCTATAGAAGGAACATGCATTGGACCACGCAAGTCTGAATGAATAAGTTCAAGTTTTCAATGTGCTATAGAATGAGAATCATGAAAACATTGTTTGTTGTCCTTTCCTAAGATACAAGAATCACATTGCTTAAGTCTCCTAGGAATTGTAGGCAAACTAGTAGCACCATTTTTCTTCAACAAACGAAGGTTGACATAGTTCAAGTGTCCAAATATAGCATTCCATAAAAGACTTAATGGAAATGTACCTTCATCATAGTGAAAATTGTATGAGAAGTTTTGTACGCAGGCAGAGGTTCCTTGCAACTTTAGAAGTCTTTCTTCTTCTATCCCCGACATGACAAGTGAGTGAGCTCGACCTTGCCATAAAATATATGAATGGAGTGTCCTTGCTAGAGGATGTGGACCAAAGACAACAAGTTTCTCCTAAGCTCTGAGAGATATAGAACATTATGTAGAAGAAAGTCTAGAAGACCAGGCAGTTTGAGACTGATGGTGCCAAGCCCTGATGGCTTGTGTTTTGACTTGTTTTCAAAATACACTGATCCATCAACATTTTCAGTGAATTCTTCAAAAAAATATCTCCCAAAAATCATGTGTCACATTTCTCTTGAATCAAGCAACCAAACATCTTTCCAAGAAGAAAGTGAATCATTAAACAGGTCTTTAGTTACTCCATTATTACAATGTGCCAAGACATAGTGAATGGATTCAGGTGCTTTACCTTTCCCTTTATCATTGGTTTTACCTTTACCTTCATTTCGTTCCTGCTCAATTATGTCCCAAGGAAAATTACATGTGGATGCATCATGTCCATCTCTATTACATCATATGCAATGAAGATCAGACTTTTCTTCTTAGAACTGTCTGTCCCCCTGCCTCTAAAATTCCTTCTTCCTCTTCCTCTTCGGCCACATCTTCCAGTAGAAGAATCTTCTACATGATTCTTCTCTTTATGTGCGAGAAACAAAATTTCTTCATAAGATTGAGGAGTTGTCTTCCTCCCCAAATCCTTCGCTCTCTCAATAAACTTCTTGTCAAGGGAGTCAAGGGTAATCTCCTTGAGGATTCCACTTGCTTGCAATGAGTCAAGATAATGTGAATAAGAGGGATATAGTGCCTTGACATAATATATGAGAGGAATGTTTAATTCAACGCCAGTGGCTTTTATATCATGCATAATGGATCTTACTTTTGATGCAAAATAAAGAGTGTCATCATGTTTTAATTCAAGACTAAACAATTTAATCATCAATTGGACAACTTCAAGTTCATAGTGTGAGTCATACAGTTCCTTCAAATTCTTTATGTCTTCAAAATCATTTGAAAATGGTGAAATATGGCAACTCACCTCTTCATTTACAGGTGCTACAATCAAGATATAGGCCTTGTTGTTCCTTATTTTCCGAAATGGAAATATCCTTATTTGAAGTGGGATTTGCAGGTGCATTATCTCATTCTCCTTCACAAACTTGTGTCCACAACTCATTGAGAATGAGAGTATGTTTTATCTTCCTTGACCATTCAGGATAGTTCTCTTTTCCAGAGAGAACTACTTCAACAATTGATATCAGTGAATTCATTTTAAAATTTGTGCATTGTGTAAAAAATGTACTCTGCTTGCAATATACTTTGAAACAAAAATGCACTTCTAGTGGTAATTTGTGTAAAAATTCACTCTGATATATATATATATATATATATATATATATATATATAAAAGACAAATTTATTACTTGGGAAGGTGATATATGTAACATGATATATATATATATATATATATGTTGCAATGGATATATATAAGAGATATGACCAGGCACTAAGAGTAGTATGATAATTGTAATACCATTCAACGTATTATGGGCAGCGTGGAGGTGATACCATATATGGCAGAGTCAATGTATACTAGCATACAAAACAGATATATGGAATTGATATACCAACATATAAAATGAGGAGGAGGAGTCGATATATAGAATCGATATCCCAACATACCAGGCGATTCAATGAAACTTGTCAGGTGTGAAGAGTGTTTTATCTTCCTACGTGGAGGTACCAACTATGGGACCCATAAAGTAGCAAAGGCGAACACAGGTAGTGGAAACCACAATCAAACGCTCCACCCACAGTCACTCCAACGCCATTGCAGACACCATCTATGCACCACCTATGCACCATAATACAAGGGCCTTGAATGAGATTTTGTATTTCCCATTATTACATCTCCTGTCATTATTATATGTTTAACAAAGTGTCATTTGATTTTCATTGATACACATGAATTGTAAGCTAAAAAAAAAAGGCTCAATATGCATGAACATGTATGCGCACAAACACCCGCTCAAAGACCTGACACCACTACAATCATGTTGCTATCGTCTATGAACGAGATCAAGAGATATATGTTCATTAATATTGATGAGTTGGCTTGCTAGTAATAAAAGCAACAACAACACCTCCTGGAATCCCACAACCTATAGTATAAGTTTGTGAAAAAATGAAACACTCACCACAAAGAGGAGATGGTAAATAAGCATAACCAGTGTAAGTGAAAATCCATAGGGTAGAATGGTTCCTAACTTCAAGCAGCAAGAGGCATTTAGTAGAAAAATCAAATTCAATTCTAGAACAACTTGAGCCTGCAGCCCAACGACGCAGCACTTATGCCATAACAAAGTATCCACACATCAAAGTCAGCATACAATACGAATCTGATTCAACGTACATGAGAACAAAGAATAAAGAATGGTAGGATAGAGAATCAAGACACATTTTCTGTTAAGGGGGAGGGGTAGATGGCAGTGAATAATGATAGAAAATTACAAGAGTTACAATAGAATAACTAATTTTGGGAGTTGTCTCTCATAACATGTCAGGGCAGGAGGTAACTCCTCAAAGCGAATTGTGATTTTGTATTAAGACCAATCATATATATATACATGGAGGGAGAGAGTCATGGGACTCATCCCCAGTGTCTCTTCATATTCCAATTCTCCTTATTTTCTATTTACACGATTTTACATCGATTTACCTAATCCCAAAGATTAGGTGTCAACATTATTCTCAATAGGGCTAAGGTTTGTTCACATGATGGGGATGAGTTGCAGGGGCCTTAGGGTTGAATTTTAGATCATCCATTTATAGGGTCGATTTGCAGAGGCCTCAGGGACAAATTTTCAATCTCATTACAGGGTTGAATTTAGGTTGACTCTAGGCCGAGTTATGGACTAGTATAGGTGCATGAGAATACCTGAAGAAGTTGAAATCGATATACAAAAAATGGGATTGAATATAAAAAATTATTCCAAAACCCAATCTGAAAAATCCTACCAAATAACCTTTCCCAAATTCCAAAGAAAACCAGAAACCAAAAGATGTTTTTCTCTCCACTTTTCCACCAATTTCATGAGATATGAACTTATCAATTCATTCAAGGACTTGTGCTCTTCTTCACCGTTATTTCTTAGATGAGTTGTCTTCTAAAATGGAGGAGTAATAACTCTTATTTATACTAGTTCAATCATATACTGAACCGACATGTTTGTTGGGTAAAGGTTTGACTTTTTCTTAAGCAAGTCGACTATACAAAGGTAAAAAACAAGTGAATTTTAACTTGAAAAAATAATTTCTCCTCAATGGAGAGGATATAGGTGTGAAATATCACATTAGAAAGGGATTAAATATATCTTTAGTCCTATGCATTTTTTTCTTTACCTAGACATCCCTTTGAAATCAATAACAATTTATTCTACAAGAATCTCCCCCTTTGTTATTGATGGAAACAATATCCTCATATGCTACTCCCTTAGACATCATGTTTCTCCCCTTGTCATGCTCTCCTGCTTTAACATCAATAGAAAATGGATGCTCTAATGGGGTTCAAGAGAGGTGACCCCCATCTTTTGAAAAAGATATTCAAATGGTTCTCGAGGTAGGGATTTTGTGAAGATGTCTAGAATTTTTTCCTTAGTTGTTGACATATTCCATTTTGATGTTCTTCTTTACAACCTGTTCTCGGAGAAAGTGGTACTTGATTGGGATATGTTTTGTCTTTAAATTCATGATTGGATATTTTGAGAGGTTGATTACAGTGGTATTTTAACAGTTGATGGTGACACATTGATTTTCTTCTAATTTGACATCATTTAAGGATTCGTCCATACATAAGATTTGTGTACGACAATATGCTACTTCTATGTACTCGACTTCAGTTGTGGAGAGAGATATAGATGATTTTTTATTGCTTAGCTAAGATACAATATAGCCTCCTATGAAGAGTGCATTCCCAGTGGTGCTTTTTCAATCATCAATGCATCCTACCCAGTCTACATTGATATATGTTGTCAAGGTAAATTTTGTGCTTTTAGGGTTACATAGTCCATAATTGGGAGTTCCCTTTATATATTTGAATATTCTTTTCAATGCTTGCATGTGTCATTCCTTAGGGGGTGACTGGAATCTCTCCACCATTCTTAAAATCACCATGATGTCCCATCAGAAAGTTGTCATATATAGAATCCCTCCAGTAATTGATCTGTAGAGAGTTGTATCTACTCTAGGGGATTCATCATCCTTACTTAGCTTGCAACTTGTAATCATAAGTGTGCTTACAATAACACATTATTCCATCCAAAATCACTTAACCATCTCCTTGAGGTAATATTTGTGTTATGAACATTATGGAATTTGTTTGAGTTACTTAAAGTACAAGAAAGAAACAAAACTCTCTAATCATTGCCATTTCAAATTCTTTTGGCATTTCTTGGGAATTTTTTTGAGTCATCTCATCATTACTACTGCCAAATGTCGGATCATCCACATATACCAATGTGATCAGTGTAATGCCTTTTTCTATCTTCATGTAAACATTTCTTCCTGCATCTCCTCTTTTGAATCCTTGTTGTTGAAATTAATTATACATTCTAGCATACCAATATCTTGGAGCTTGTTTTAATCGATAAGAGGTCTTATTCACTTTGCAAATGAAGTATTTATTTTCTCACAAGTCAAACCCTTATGGTCGTTCCATGTATACTTCTTCTTTCAAATATCCATTTACAAAGTTTTTTTTTAACACCCATATGATATAATTTAAAGCCTTTTGAACAAACAACTACTAAAAGCGTCCCTATAGCCTCTAATCTAGCAACAAGACTGAAAGGCTCTTTAAAGTAAATTCCTTCAACTTGAGTGTATCTCAAGCATACAAATCTTTCCTTGTTTATGATGTCTTGTCCATATTCATTCATTTTGTTCTTATATACCCACTTGGTTCCTATGGCATTCTTATCCTTTGGACGAGGTACTAGTTCCCATGTTCCATTCTTTTCAATTTGGTTCATTTCTTCTTCCACTATCTTTATCCAATGTGGATCCTTTCTTGAGTGAAATCCTTTGGTGCAAATATGGATAGTAAGGTGATATCACTCCCTTTTGGTGTGTTTGTCATATTTATTCGAGTTTGTATTCCTCCATCCACATCTCTAATGATATGGTCTTTCAGATGATGTTTTTTTACAAAATTTAAGGTTGTCATTGATGGTGTTTGAGATGGTTCCTCCTTTTGATTTTTCGGTTCCTCATATTCTTTTGTAATGCCTTCCTTTGAATTTGAAAAGATAGGGTCTTCCTCATTTGTTTGAACAAATTATTTTTTAGGAATAACGTCATCTATATTTACATCAACACTCTCAACTATATTTTGCAAATGATTATTGTAAAATTTGTAGGCCTTGCTTCTTAAAGAGTATCCAAGGAAAATTCCTTTGTCAACACATGAATCAAATTTTCCTAGTGAATCATCATTAATATTCATGAAGAATTTTCTTCCAAAAAATCCTAAAGTGTTTCATAGATGCAAATATTCCTTTCAATAGTTCATATGGATTTTTATCACTGTTTACTAAGAGTTGAGCTATGTTCATGATATAAATTGTTTCCCCAACTGCCTCCCTTCAAAATTTAGCCTGTAAGTCAGTGTCCAACAACATTTTTTTTGTATTCTCTGTAGAAATATATTCTTTGTTTCTTATTATCCATTTTTTTTGGAGTCGTACTAACAAAATTTTCCATCTTAATTCCATATTTTTCATAGAATTCATTGAATTCTCATGAGGTAGATTCTATACTTCTTTCCATTCTTAAGCATTTGATATTCAATTCACTTTCATTTTCAACCATTTCTTTGAAAGTTTTAAAACAATATGGTGCTTCTAACTTATATCTTATGAAAAATACCCACATCATTCTGGTATAATCATCTATAAATAAAATAAAGTACCTTTCTCCTTATATATATGGAGTTCAATTAGACCGCACAAAGATGCATTAATGATTTCTAGAGGTTTTGATGTCAATCATTCCTTTGATTTGAAGTTGGTTCTAGTTTTCTTTCCATGTTGACATGGTGCACAAATAACATTTGTTTGCGTTGATATTTTGGGGATATCTCTTACTACTTGGGTTTTTCTAATCTTCACCAACATATCAAAGCTTAAGTGTCTAAAACACATGTTCCACTACCAACTTTCATTTTCTTGACTCATGTAACATCTTTCTTCTTAAATTACGCTGAAAATATATACATTATATGTTGTTCTTACTCCTCTACCTACATTTTTTCCTGAAGATGATCTCCTTATCTCACATTCCTTGGAATGAAATATGAGATCATATACCTGATTGCATATTTGGCTTACACTTGGAAGATCATGCTTGAACCATTCAACATATAAAGCATTTTGTGCTTTCCCCTTGTCATTGATGAGACCCACTATGCCTTTCCCAACAATTTTAGTTGATATATTGTCTCCAAAGGTCACATTTCCATCATTTTATGTTCTTAGTGAGATGAAATTTTTCTAGTCACCTGACATGTGCTTGGAACTTCCACTATCTATTGACCATTGATTTTCGTTTTTGTTAGCACACAAAGCCACACCACGGGGGCTTAACTAGGGGAGCCATACCATACAACCTTGGTTCATATTGGGGGATATATATTGAGTAAAAAATGGCATAATATATTGCGGGACATATAGGCAGAAAATGCTTTTTATATTGGCAGGTAAGAAAAATGGAGCTCAAAGTTAATGAAAAAATATAAAGGGGTGTAAAAAAATGTTATTGAAAGAATGGATACCTAAAATATCTAGTGGAAGTAGGTGTCTTTTAAATTGGGAAGGTGTACTGGGTTTGCATTGGTAGTGCGTTAAATAATGTGATTCTTAGGGGCACTTTTCCATTATGTAGTCAAATTAAGGGTATTGTTTAATATTCCATGAATGCACGTGATAGGCCATAGGTTCATTGAGTGAGGCCCCCATGAGCTAGACTGCATTTCTCAAAGTTTGATTCTCCAATCTTCCTTCTCCCAACTTTCTCTCTTGGCTCTAGTGGACAGTTTTGATTTGGTCTTGCCTCTTTATGCCAACAATCTTGTCTTGGTGATTTTCACTACATTCCTTGCAATATTTTTCTTGATGACCAATTTTTTTACAATATAAACAATTGTGAAAAAAAATAGTTTGGTACATGTTGGTATAAGTTTTCCTTGATGATATATTCGTTTCAAGGAAGGATCACTTCTCATTCCTTGCCTGAACCATGTTTTTTGTAGCATTACTATGATGAGATCCTTTAAGAACATTAGCAAAAATTTTAGGTTTTTCTCCATGATGGACATTGGTATCGTTTGAATTTGAACATTTTCCTATATAGCCAAGTCCAAATTTAATAGATCGTGGCCTTTAGAAGCTGAGTATGTTCTCCAAGGTTTGGGAACTCTTCAAATTCTTATTGGCATTGTCCAAATATCTTTTTAAAGATATCACTTCTACCTCCAATTTTCCCCAAGTTTCTTCCTTTTACTTTAATTTATTGATAATACTTCTTCTATTATTTTATATTCTTCCTTCCCAGTTTTGAGAGATTATTTCTTGAGATAAATTTACATTCTTTTTCTAGATTATGTCATTTTCTTCTTTGGAACTAATCAATAGTTATTCCATATTTTCTTCTAATTCTTCTAGACTTCCTTATTCTTCTTTTAGATAATCTATTTTATTTGTGAATGCCATGAACAATACTTCACTGCTTCCACCATATTCTTCTTATTCATCAAAGTCACCATTCTCCTTCTTAGAAAATACATTATTTTTGCTTGAGTCTCTCCTCTTGAGGGTTCTTCTTTTAGGTGAATCCTCATCATCACTATCATATTTAAAAGGAAACTTTGTTGGATAATGTTCTATTTTATCACATCTAAAGAAAATGAGAGGTAACTTACATTTGATTTTTGATCCTTTCTTCATCTTCTTGACAAATTGTGTCATTTCAATATCAGAATCATTGTTGTTGTAATCATAATTCTTTCCCTTTCTTGATGTCTGGGATGCCTTAAATTCAACTTCCTTACTAGTTGAATTTCTTAGCCTCATCTAATATGTTGTGAGAATTCCATGAAGTTCATCCATTGATAAAGAGTCCAAATATTTTAGTTCTTCTATGGCACAAACCTTAGCATCAAAATGATGTAGAAGATATCTCACGACATTTTGGACAATCATATTTTCATTGAATTTTTCACATAGTTCCCTAAGAGAGTTGACTACTTCATCTACCTAGAGAAAGTAAGAATCGATATCTTCTTCATCATTCATCTTGAGACTTTCAAAATTCCTTCTAAAGGTTTGAAGATTTTCCTTTTTGACCTTGTCTTCACCTTCATAAATATTGACGAGCTTGTGCCACATATCTATAGCTATTTCAATACCCATAACTTTGATGAATTTTTAATATGATAAACGACTCGTTAAAGAATTCAAAGCCTTCGTATTTGTTTTTCTTATTGTCTAGGTCTATTAGTAGATGAGATGGAATTTTCTATCTAGTTGTGACAAATTTTCAAACCTCAACTCTAATATAAATTAAGTGGTACTTCATTCTGACCTTCCAAAAGGAATATTTTAGTCCATCAAATTGGGGAACCTTAGCATTTTTATTAGACATTGTGATCAAAAAATCCTTCTTCCAATTGTTAGGTTGATCTTGAAGAAGTTGGATCTGATACCAATTGTTGGAAATACCAAGAGTGGGAGTGAATCAACATTTATTTTAATTGTTATATTATGTCATTTAAGATTTCTATCACAAGTTAAAACTAAACACAAAAAATAGAACAAAAAATAATTTTATTGATGAAGATAGTGAGGACTCCAATCCTAAAAAATTTAGACTCTGGCCTATACAACAAAGTTTCTAATTTCTTTGAGCCTTGAACCTTGAATGAAGACTCAAATCCCACAACAAAAATCCAAGCACCAACCTAGTTTCAATGAGGACATCAATCCTCATAGGATACAATCTAAACACTCCAATTTACATCAAAACTTGAATCCAACACTGCTTCAAGATGTCATCCAAAAATACTTCAAAGGGTTCTCATGAAACCTTCAAGAATATGCTCCAAAATTTCTCCAAGATCTGCTTCAATGAAGGCTACAAAGTCTGCTCCAAAATTCTACTCTAAGGCTCTTCAAATGTGCTTTGAAATTATTCTCCAATACTTTTTAAATATTTTGTAGAAAGTGTCTCACATATACTCCAAGGAAGTGTTCAAACTTTGGATTCATATTTTCTCCAAAACCATACTCCAACAAGGCTTCAAGAATCCTTCAAAAGTTTCTCCAAGAATGGTTGAATATTGCTCAAAATTTGTCTCAACAACACCTCCAATACTGATCAACAACTAGCTTCATGTCTATGTTAAACTATCTCCAAAGTATGTTCTTATAATCTCTTTAATTGTACACTATAATGTTTGAAATCCAAGTCAATGGTCAGTTGAAAACTAGAGCTAGTGAAAGTCCCAAATCTGCTCCCAAATCCAGGCAGAGTCTACTCCTTTTCATAGGTCGAAAGTGTACCATATACGTGAGGTCTGATTCTCAACAAGGTTGGGGCTTGTTCAAAGGATAGGGCCAAGTTGGATGGGCCTTAGTGTTGAATTTCAAATCCTATTATAGGTCTGTGATGAAAAGGCTTCAGGGTCAAATTTCGAAGTTTGTTATAGGGTTTAGTTCAAGTTGATTCTAGGCCAAGTTTTGAATTGGTAAGGGTGAAACACAATACTCCAAGAGATTGAAATCAAACTGTAAAACATGGGTGAAATATAAAAAATTCTTCTATAACGTGATTAGAAACACCCAAAGAAATAACCTTTCCCAAAAGGAAAATATAACCAAAAACCAAAAGATACTTTCCTCTTCACTTTGCCACCTACTTCATAAGATATGAACTTATGAATTTTTTCTTAGACCTATTATTTTCTTCACTTCTTCTTTCTTCAACGAGTTGTTGGACAAAATGGAGGAGGCATATCTCCAATTTGTACTAGTTCAAAATCATTTTCAGAACTGACATTCCTATTCAAGAGATGACTAACTTGTTATTAAGTAGTTTGACTTGACAGACATAAAAGACAATTGAATTTTAACTTGAAAAAACAATTTCTCCTTAATGGAGAGGAGTTAGGAGGCATGCAATAACTCATTGGAAAGTACTTAAAAAGATATTTAATTTTATGAAATTTTATTATTTAGTTGGACATCCCTTTGACATAATAACAATTAATTGTTTAACAATATGATGTTAATGAGCTAATTCCATGCTATGTAACCAACTCACAAATAGATAGATCAATGACTTAAAAAATATCCTCTTAAGGAGGAAACCTCCTTTACATTACATAAATGAACAATTATTGGATGATACAAATGACAAGACCTCCTTTGTATATATAGTGGTCTAATGGGTCACAATATAATCAGAGCCTACATAAGAATAATAATGTAAGGTCACAACAATACCAATAGTGGGCTTCTATGGGGTGCAACAATAAAAATATGGGGGCTATATTGGCATGACAATAAAAATAAAGGGGATACACTAGTATTATTGGGACCTAACATGCCCCTCTGCTTCAAAAAAGTGTTTTCCTCAACTCTTGAGTAGTTCTAGATGCTTCTATATCAAATTGTCATCCTCCCATGTGGAATCTTCAATGGGTAAGTTCTTCCACTTAACAAGATAATATGAAATTGATTGATTCTATAGTTGTCAGGTTCTTGTTTCTATGACTTATTGAGGCTCAAATATGATTTTTCCTTCTTTTTCAATTTCTAGAAACATTGTTTGAACTGGAAGCTTGTCACCTATAACCTTGTTTAAGCATCAAACATGGAAAAATTGGTGTACTCAGGAAGATGCAGGCAACTCCAATTTGTATGCCATAGCACCAATCTTTTGCAACAACTTGTAAGGACCATAGCACTTGGGTGATAATTTATAATCCTTTTTAGCTTGCTTGAGAGACATTTGTTTGTATGGTTGTAGCCATAAAAATACCTAGTCACCTACATCAAAACATATTTCACTGCAATGTTGATATTCTTGTTGTTTCATTTGATTTTGCACCAGAGTGAGGTTATCTTTTAAGAGTTGGAGAGCTTGTTGTTGATGCTCTTTGTGATCTTCCACTATTTGAACCTTAGAATTTTCTATTAAATATGATGTGATGGATGGTGTATTTTATCCATAAAGTGTCATAAATGGGATCATTTTTGCTACAATATGGAAGGAAGCGTTGTACCACCATTCAGCTAGAGGTAGCCACTTTATCGATTGTGTTTGTTTGTCAAATACAAAGAAACAAATATATCCTTCTAAACATTTTTTCACTATCTTAGTTTTCCCGTTAGATTGAGGATGATAATATGAGCTATGAGCTAATTGAATACCAAGACAAGAAAATAATTTTGTCCAAAAATTTCTAAGTGAAAATGGGATCTATGTCATCACTATAATCTTTGGATTTCTATGAAGATTTTGAATTGTTTCCATAAATGTAGTAGCAATTGTGTTGGATTTAAAATGATGAGATAATGCACAAAAGTCTGTATACTTGGTAATTCTATAAACTACCACCATGATGACACTCTTTCCTTCAAACTTGGGTAAACCTGTGATAAAATCCATTCATAACTCTTCCCAACACTGACTTGGAATAGATAAAGGTTGTAGCAGGCTCGAGTTCTTAATCGTCTTAACTTTATTTTGTTGTCAAACCAAATATTCTGCCAGAAATTTGTAAATATCATATTTAAGGCCATCCCAAAATAATTCCTTCTTGACCCAATGGTAAGTTTTTAAAAATCCCAAGTGCTTATATCTTTTGTTTGAGTTGGAATTTCCTACAAATATATAAGAAATCTTTGTACCATAATGAATCCTTTTTCCAGCTAAATGTAACAGATGTACTTGGATCTTGCTGCTACTTTTGAATGAGTGACCAATTGTCTTCATGATTCTTCTATTCATCCCTTACTTTCGTTATCCACTCAAGCTGGATAATAGAAATGGAACAAAGCAATGCTTCCACTTCCTCATCCTTTCTTGAGACTGCATTTGCAACAACATTTTGCTGCCCTTTTGTGTAGATGATTTCAAGGTCATAACCCAACATATTTGTCACCCATTTTTGTTGCTCTTATAAATATAATCTTTGTTCCAAAAAGTATTTAAGACTATCATGATTTGGGTTTACCTTGAAGTGTCTTCCCATTACGTAAGGTCACCATTACTTTAGTGCATATAGTATTGCCAAGATTTCCTTCTCATAAATGGGCTTGCTTAAATACTTTCCTTTGATTGGAAAATTTTCAAAAGAAATTGGTCTTCCTTCTTGCATTAAAACAACACCAATTCCATTTCCTAATGCATCACATTTCACAATAAAAGTTTTGTGAAGTCTAGCGTAGCTAAGACCAATGCTTGGCACATTGCCTCTTTAAGATGTTCAAAGGCCTTTGTTTCTTCTGTAATGATGTTAGAGGTGTTACTATTATCCCATTATTCTTAAAAAAATTGCGATAATACCCTGTCAACCTGAGAAATCCTTGAATATGCTTTATGGTTGTGGGGATTTTTGATTCCTTAATGGCTGTAATTTGGTTAGGGTCTACCTTAACACCGTCATCGGATACAATATGACCCAAATAATCCACCTCTTATACTCCAAAGAAACATTTGGAGGTTTTTTCTTATAATTGACTCTCTGCCAATAGTTTGAGCACCCTTTCAACATGTTGAACATGATCCTTCCAAGACTTGTTGTAGATTAGTATATCATCAAAAAATACCAACACAAATTTTCGAAGGAAGGGTTTGAAAATGGAATTCATCAAACCTTGAAATGTGGAAGGTGCATTATTAAGGCCAAAAGGTGTGACCAAAAATTCATAATGACCCCCATGAGTTCTAAATGTTGTTTTCAGAATGTCTTTAGTCTTCATTATATTTTGATGATATCCTGAATGAAGATCCAGCTTGGTGAAGTAACTTTATCCATGTAATTCATCCAACAATTCATCAATGATAGGAATGAAAAATTTATATTTAATAGTGATTTTTTTGATCTCCCTATAATATGGACACATATGCCATGCTCCATCCTTCTTGTGCAATTATGCCCCATTTTTCTTTATTAATAAGATTTATCATTCCATTAGAGTTGATTATGTTTCTTGTTTTCTCTATGATACCCCTTAATTTAACTTCACTTCCTTCCCAAAAAAAATTCAAGAAAATTTCTTGAAAATTGAAAGCTATGGTCCCCAAAGATTGCAACCATTGGAATCGTAGTTCAACATCAACACCACCCATTGGAATGGAAAATATTGGATTATTCAAGGCATATTCACCAATGGTTAGCTTGATATTATGGCACTTTCTAGACAAATTTATAGTTCCTCCATTTGAAACCATCACTTGACACACTGGTGTTTGATATAAGAAGCAATTCAATTCCTGGTCTATCTTACAATGAATAAAATTATTGGTGCTACTTGAATCAATCAACACTATTACCTTTTCGTTCTTGATATATGCTTCTAGCTTGAGAGTTTGAGGAGTGGTAATTCCTGCCAATGCATTATAAGGTATGGTCGGATTAATTTCATCTTTCTCTAGGGTTGGTTCATGGTGCATATCCTTCTCTTTTGATGTTTCTTGTTCCTTTTCTTTCTCCTCCTGACAATCTATGTAGAATACTTTCTTCTCAACACATTTATGACCTTTAGTGTATTTCCTATCACAATTGTAACAAATAATTTTTTCTCTTTTTTCCTCCAATTGTTGTGGTGTCAACCTTCTAGGTTGTGGAAGACTAGGAGCAGCAACACTTCCATCTTTATAGTTGTGAGTGTTAGAATTCCTTGTTTCCATAACTTTTCTTTCAACTTTTCTTATGAACCTGAATTCCTTTTCCAATGAATCAGGTTCCCAAAGGCAAACCTCAAGTTGGGTGTTATCTTTTAAACTCGCTATGAAGACATCAATCCTATGCTCCTCTAGAATATCACTTACCCTAATACTCAATTTTTTGAATTCTTCAATGTGCTCCACCATTGAACCCTTTTGTTTGAGATTTATTAATTGGCTAAATAAGGTGTTTCTCTTTGTATCTTAATAATGTGCTATCATTTCCTCCGTAAAAATTTACAAGAAGAAAAGTGGTTTACGAGAACAAAACCATATATATCATACAAAATAATTTGGTTCTAAATATAAATATGCAATACATATTTTTTGAGAGGGTTTCACATGATGTACATCAAACTATTGCTCCATCTATAGTATCCAAGTTACTGGATCCTTGCCATCAAACTTCCTCATATCTATATTTGGAATGTAGTGGTTCTTAAACCCCACATTGGAGTCTCTAAAATCGTAATTGATATTCATTTTGTCTTCATCATGATTTTCATGGATTTCCTTGTCACCACTAGGATTCCTTTCTTCTAACAACTTTGACAAACCTTCCTTCAACCCCTCTATCTTGACATTCATCATTGCTTCCATGTATGATTTTAAACCATCATTCAAAACTACCACATCCTTTTTTATACCATCTATCTTAGATCCCATGCCATTCTTCAAACCATCCATCTTAGCCTCTGTTACTTTTTGTGAGAAAAAAATGTGTTGCACTTGGTCACATAATTTTGATATATCATGTTGCATTTCTTCCTCTTCTTCATGCATCATAGTAGAGATTTTGGGTTTCTTGATAGGTGTTTCCATTTTATTTCTTTGGCACATAAATCGATGATATTTATGC
This sequence comes from Pinus tabuliformis, assembly GCA_031772625.1. Classification (NCBI taxonomy): domain Eukaryota; kingdom Viridiplantae; phylum Streptophyta; class Pinopsida; order Pinales; family Pinaceae; genus Pinus; species Pinus tabuliformis. The sequence continues at coordinate 354,886,557 of CM062819.1, read as the reverse complement.
TTCATTATTCCCTTTGAATCACTTCAAACTAATTTTTCAAACAAAAATTATGCAAATTTTTAAAAAATACACACATTTTTCTTGCTTTGTAGGAGCTCGATATTGAATATGTTGTATCTCTATAATTTCAGATCTCGAAGGTCTAAAATTTAATCCTGTGCTAGCCCTCTAAGTCCTATTTCCAACACCACAAGTATGATCGAGATTCGATTCTTCAAGAAATAATTATTCTCAACATCCCATGATGACCTTATTATATACGAGTCCATTAGAACAAATTTTTATGGAGTGCCACATGTCACTGTTTCGACCTTCGACCCTAAAACATGATACAAAAATTCTATAGTCCATCATCTTTCTATCAATTTCTATGAAATTTAAATCCAATGCTTAGAGAGAAAGTTATGATGATTTTCCCAAGGTCACCTATTTGAGATGGAATTATGGAGCCTGCAAAAACCCTAACTTCCTCGAATCATATCTCTAAAAATATAGCGAAACAAGATTGAGATTCATACAAGAGTTTAACAAAGATTTTAGCTCCATGTGGTTTCAATTTTCACTTCTAAAGCTTAGAATAAAAACTGTAATAGCGAAAATGACACGATGACCTATTTGAAGCAACGAAACTTTAGAATCCAAAGCTCTGATACCAAATTTTCACAAATAGATAGATAGATGACTTAAGCATCATCCTCTTCAAGGGGTAAACCTCCTTTACATTACATAAATGAAACATTCTTGGATGATACAAATGACAAGACCTCCTTTGTATATATAGGGGTCTAAGGGGTCATAATATAATCAGAGCCTACATAACAATAACATTGTTAGGACACAACAGTAACAATAATGGGCTTCTATGGGGTACAACAATAACGATATGGGGGCTACATTGACACAACAATAACAATAAGGTGGATACACTAGTATTATAGTGACCTAACATGCCATGGGATTTCATATTCAATATGTTCTACTATGAAACATATATTTATTGTACAAGTCTTGTGCAATGCATATATGGAAATTAGACATTTGTTTCTCCCATTAATGAGTTGTTTCTAGGATTGTTTGATATGCCAAATTACCATGAAGAATTAGAAGGTTTTCTAATTGAAAACGATAATAATGAAGTGAAGGGGCATATTTAGAGTTGAAATGTTATTATAAAGAATTTTCAAAATTTATTTGTTGAGTGGATTGATCCCATAGAGCTACAAAAATTCTCCCCTTGAGGTGCATTTTTTCATGTTTGTTTTCTTAGGATAACTTGGCTACCAATGGATTTTGGTTAGGTAAAAGTAAAATACCTACTAATATATTAATATTTATAATTTATCCACAAGTTTGAAAGTTCACAAGAAAGAAATTCAAGAAATGTAAAGTATTGAACTGAAAATTTTGAATTTGTTGTCATAGATTCTTAAAATTTCCACATGGTGTCAAAACTAATTTGACTAAGGCTGCTCTCTTAATAAATATGGAGTTCGATATTTGAATTGTTGAATGTCTAAGAGAGGCACCTCACATGTGATTGGCTCTTAGGTGTGGAAGCCTATTATGATTATGTGAAGAACATGGAGCTCTATAGGGTTTGTTGGGTTGTTTCTCTACTTTCTCTAGTTATTGGAGTGGTGTTTCCTCCAAGAATAGGTGAAAAATATAATTTATGTATTTGTTCAAATATTGATTTATTTTTAGTAGTTGTGATACCTAGGACAAATTGCAACAGATGATTTGACTTTTGTAGTGGATATGATTGTTTGTAATACATTGACATGCTTAATAACCACGCTCACCATATAATTGTTTTACGGTTTTTAGAGATCAAGAGGGCGTAGTTCATTTTGTGATAAATTGATGATTATTTTCTAATAAGTTTTGGTTGAATTGTGACCCAAAGGCTTATAGGAATGATAACATTTTTTATCTATTGCATAATTTTTATATATTGGAGGGATATTCTAACATTATCCCTTAGCGATAGTATTGCTTGTAAATCATTATTTTTGTTGAGTTAGTGGTCATGGATTTGATAGCTAATGTGATGATAGGATATAACTTTTGAATCATATTAGGTCATCCTACCCATTTTTATTATGTAGAGATTATACATTGTACACAATCTAGGGAAGATGATCTAGAATGTTATAACCTTCATATATGAATATTATTTGCACTTTCTTCATAGAGTTCTAGGCTTTAGTGGGAACCATGGGAAGAAAAATGACAAAAGTGTATGGATTTATCATAGTAAGGTAGAGGAACATTTGCATTGATCAAGTTTGTGGGAGACAAATTTGGAGAGAGTTTCAAAATATATGGTTTTGAAATCAATAATAAGGTCCAAGCTCGTAATTAATGGGGGTATTGATTGGTACTGATGATAGGGCAGTTAGCTACTCTCAAGAAGAGGGAGTTAACCTTGATGTGACTTATCCTTCATGATTCACTCAGAGAGAGAGAGGTGACTTGTTGAGGTTGTTGCTTAAATTGTAGAGGTTTTGAGGTGCATGAGAGGGATTCTCATGTTCATAGTTTGATGATAACCCTTTATGGGTTATTGTTTCTTTTATTGTGAGTATTGGCCGGAAAAACGTCCCTAAGGTAAGGATTGACAACCTCAATATATCGAAGGTAGACTATCGATAAGAAGCATACATTCAAGCAAGATAACTATGTAAACTACTCAAGTTGGGTTTGAGAGAAGTACCTATAGGTCCTACGTTTGATGTCGATCTCATAGGGTCCAAACACTATTCTTACTCCAAAGTGATCAAATTTATAACACAATTCAGAGAAGCATATACATAGAAAATAATTCAAAGTGCGAACATGATCACTGAAATGTATTAAGTACAAAGAGAGATCATTTGAGAACCTTAGAGGAGATCACTAGATTCGAGCCCACTGAATAGCTGTAGAACGAATTAGAAAGAAGACTCATGTCTGAGGTGGGCATACCCATGCTTAGAAATAGTAAAGCATGTTCGCTGATCAGGTAGAAAGTGGATCCATCTTGTATACATAAGTGTACAAAGAAGACTTGAGAATACATAGTGGATTCCTTAATCATAGCCGCACTGAAACATGTCGGAGTTATGTCTCAATATCACATATAGAAGAAAAAATTATCAATGATGCTTGAAGAATGTGTGATCATTAATGATGCATAACTGATCCTCATAATAGTACCATGTCATATAGGTGGAATAGTGGTACTGCATAAAACTCGGGTGTCAACATATAGAATGTTGGTAAGATGGATTCCAACATATAAAGGTGGCTGGTAGCACTGGAAGAAAACTAAAGAAGCTGACCAATGAACCAATATTATGAGAAAACCCGAGGTCTTCACCGACCAGAGATGGTACATTTCTACACTATGGGAATGAATGAACTGAAGTCTAGCATGTGAGAAATCGTTTGATTACCGGTCATTGATGTATATTATTAACAAACGTGAGACAAGTCACTGATAAGGATGATGAGAGTTAAGGTACCCCAGTACAATCTAACAAGTGTGAATAAATGTGTTGAAGTCGAACAATTGACATTGATGTGTTCTCATTGCTGATATTGAAGGAGTCTGCCACTAATGACTGCAAAGCCTAAGGTACTAAAAAATGAATCTAGGTCTTTTTCCTAGATAAATGAATTGGGTTCAATGGGAAAATATATGCTGGAAAGAATGCATTAAGGTATCCCATATCAACCAATGCGAGTGTAACTCATAGGCCAATAATTTGGAAGAACTCAGATGAAAAGAGATGAAGTAATCCTTCTAAAGTATGTTTCTAGCGTACACAAGATGTGGCTAGCGCACGAAAGAAACCCCCTAAACCAACCAATAATGAGAGATGACACAAAGGAAAGGAATCCACCAATAGGGTCAAGTGGAAACCAAGGTACTACATGAATCCCAATGTATGATAATGTAAGCTGACGTCAGACACAAGGGAAACCACTCAGTCAAAGACCCATGATGTTGAATGATGTTGAGAACAAGGTCACATATCAATAATGAAAATAGGTCTAGGGTGTGGCTCTAGGCCTACTCTTAGAGAAATTTCTCGGACTTGATAAGAGCAGACCCACCAGCAAGAAGTCATTGGATAAATTTTTAACTAGCACAAGAAAAGGACCAAATAACTAATGCGATACTGAAGATAACTTGATAGACTGGGTATGGCTGACTGAAAATAAGTCAAGAGACACCACAGAATGGCCGAAACAGGTTGAATTCCCTTGAGCAAAGGCATGACTGATATGTGACTCTATGGCGACATTAAATAAGTTTGTATAATTTTGCAATGCAGGAGGCATTAATAAACTCTCCATATGATTGGAAGAAATAAGCAACCAGAGGAGCACTGACTCAAGAAAAAGGTTATGTCTCTCCTAAAGTTAAACTAAGTCCCATCCCAATGGAGGAAAGACTTATTTTGAGTTCTTTGTTCAAGGGAAACATAACTGACTCTTTCTGCCATCAAATATGGAAGTAAATGCCTCTTTCCCACTCTTTTTTCATATATAATTTATTTGTCTTTTTCATATTTAAAGCTTTGAAAAGAATAAAATAATGCCTATAGTACAGTGAAATGAACAAGTGTTTAAGAGCATTTTCACTAGTTCTTAGGACTGGAACATTCCTATGCTCAATGCAAGGTGGAAAAATTGGTCATCAAAACTCAAAGGAATGTTCTTTCTGCAGATAAAATGTGTCAAATTGTAGAGACTAATGAATGCATGGTTTGAACTTGCATAAAGGTCATTGTCAAAAGTGGCTTATACAGGAGTCCAAATGAAGCCGACTTAAGGCCAAAAGGGGACAAGTAGTCAATATCAAATGTAGTAGTACAAATTAACACATGGGAGCCTCTAGGGTATAAAGCCAGAATAATAGAGAAGAAGAAGACAAATAAGGCTTCATCGCTATTTCGTGGTAGGAGTAAAGAGGACTCCTGAGCCTAAGCGATTCTTGGAGCATGGGCAACATATGCTAGCGAGGATCTAACTAGGAAGACCATGTAAGGAATGGCTCTACCATCATGTTATGATTTTATAAGAAGGCGAGTGAAAGCTTTTTGAACATTGCAAGATAATGGGGTTGACCCTATAGAGAAATATTGTAGTATGATGTTAAGATGCATAATGCAGTGGAAAAAGTGATATGTCCTAACTTATATGATAGTGACGAAAAATGATACCTGCCACGATAGGTGTGCGATAGTGGAGTTGAAGTGTTGAAAAATGTCTCAAAGTCTTCATTTACCTTGAAAAACAACCTCCCCAACACTTCAAGCCAAAAATTAAAAAGTTCATGAAATAATAAAAATTAAAAATTATGAACTTTATAAAAGTGGGTTTTTAAAATTTCAATATAAAAAGACATTTCAACTCACCAAAACTCATTTTGACTTGCAAGTGTTGAGAGATTGAGAGCTTGGGAGAAAAATTTGGGCAACCTCATTCCATGATTTCCTCAACTAATTCATCAATCGAAGGCTTCTAGGTAATTGTAAACTCATATTGTCATCCTATTCATGCATTTTGAATAGATTCAAACAGTTTTTCACCGTAGGAATTTTAATTTAAAATTTACCTCTGCTATACATGGGTCAAACCTTTGAAATTCATGAATATAAATCCCTACACATGAGTTTTCAAAGGGAAATATGTGTGTACATGCGACTGACATTTAGAAAATTCGCATACACGTAGACACGTTTCAAAATTCCAATTTCTAATGGATGAAACTTCTTAAAACTGTAGGATTTCAATTGTTTGGAAGGAGAGGGAGTATAATGAAGTGGACAATGAGATTTTAGGATATCGAGTGGCATTGAATGCATTAAGAAATTGTGGATTGCTCAAAATTTTCATGATGTCAAATATGAAAACCCAAACTCGGTTTCTAGAAATGCTTGTCCATTACTGGGATCCAGAGTAGGAGGTTGTCATGATAGATCAAATGTCTTTATAGATTGATGTAGAAAATATTTAATTCATTACAAGAATTTCCTAGAAAAGGGATGTAGTTGATCTAAAAGAGAGGGCCCAAGGAGGCTTGAATGTATCTGATTACATAGATATCTATTGCACACCAGGGAAAGACAAGGTCGGATCTCATGTTTTAATCAAGGATGTGAGAATCTTACCAATCAAGATGATTATCTTTACCATTTTCATAGTAGCATGCTCGAAAGCTCTACATTAGGCCTCTTGACCTGTCATGTTCTCGGTAGTGGAGTGCCTTCATCCGAAAGTCTTTGATTGGTGTACAAGGCTCTTGACTTATATGAAGAAGGAACTGTCTTCAGTGAGACGAGGGAAAATGAAGCATTTCAACTATGGTAGCATACCTTTTTACTTTTTCTTTCAGAGGGTATGAACACTTTGACCCAGAGTGTCTACCACCATCAATAGTATTAGAGATCTGAGGATGGCCAGATGAGTAGACTTGATCAGGAGACTGGGTGGGGCCGAAGTCACCCGAGTAGCATTTGATGACGAGTTCTTCCTTTGGTGGGAGGAAAAAATAATAGCTATATGTGACTACCTCTATGCAGGCATAGACTACCGAGAGGACCCAGATCTAGCCCTTCCTGGGGCGCTGCATGGGGCAAGACGGGTAAATATCTTAGATTTTTATGTTATTTGTTTTTTTTTTTTTTTAATTTTGAATATAATCCTAAGAAGCTAAATTTATTTTTATGTGAAACAAAAATCTTACAATATTATTTGATCATGATGCAGATGTTAGATCAATGAGACCTGAGGGTCTTCCTCGGCATACACATCATGGTAGAGATGTGAAGAGAGCATCGTCTACGACCGAGAGAGTCCTACATACGGTTGAAAGGACCTTGAAGAGTTTGACTCGCCAGGTTCCCATGGTATCCATAGAGGATCTCCCTGAGTCCGTTCAGAGGCGAGTGGTAGGAATACCATGAGAGTGGGTGCAACTCTTCTGACAGGTCGAAAATGCCATCATCTTCTTCCATGATTCTCATCGAGGGCAGGGCCCACAGAGTTAGATTTTAGATGAATGATCTTTTATGGACAAGATTGGGCTTAAGCCCAAATTTTGTAGGAAATTTGTTCACATTTTGTAATATTTTGGACATATTCTTCTTATCTATATATAGTTGGTTTCTCGATGGTTTGATTATATATAAAGATGATTTTATGATATTTTTTTAATTTTAATGTGATGAATGATTAATGTGCCAATCTAATGCTTGATTATCTATAGAATCAACAAATTAATTTTCTGATCATGGAATATGAATAAAAGTAATAAAATTAAATGATCTTTGTAATAATCTCACTCTTAGAAATTGGAAATGTAATAAAGGATCTCTCACACGATATATGTTATTTAATTGAGACACCACCAGTTGTGAATCCAAATAAACCACTAATGATTCAATACCAAAAGATATTTCTTCAGATAGTAAATTAATGACAACACTGTATTCAACCATATTGTTGGATGCAGGACCGATACATATGCCTCTTGCGACTAACAACTGGCTAGACGGATAATATATTACCCAAGTGATGGAAGCTAAGTTCTGAGTATGTCTACTAGCACCATCAACGAATCCTAGATACACAAGATTACCCATCGAAACCTGCCAAATCAGATCAAAATACGAACATCACCATGAGACCCATATACAGAAATAAACAACTATGTACAATATTTACGAAACAAAAAAATTGATAGGAAACAACCTAGGCATAATACCTTTTAAGGTAGAGCTCATTTTTGGGCTCAGACAACATGTTTCCATAAAATTTAACCAACTCATATGCACCTTTCTTCAATACCTTTTTAATGATCAAAGGACCGTACCATATGGGTTTGAAAATGCCTGTCTCCAAGGTGTCTTTATCTTGGTCATAGACCAAGGACAAGGCCACCTTTAGAGAAAATGCTAGGATGCACAGTCTTCTGATATTAGGTCTTTACTCTTTTTTTATGAGCCTCATTTATTGGGGCTACATCTCGACCCCGCTCATCGAGATGTTCCAAATGAATAAGGTGTTCTTCAATACTAGAAGTTTCTGGAAGTAGTTCAACTACTGATTTAAGAGATGGGATCTTACATTCCACATAGAAGATTGGTTCCAAACCATAAACTAGTTGAAAAGGAGTAAAACCTGTGGCGGTCTTAACATACATCTAGTATGCTCGAAGTGCAAGAGATAACATGATGTGCCAGCTATATCTAGTTTTATTGATTTTCCTTTGTAGAATAGTTTTGAGGGCCTTTTTCACGGCTTCAACCTGACCATTAGCCTAAGGATAGTATGGAGACGAATGCTACTGCAAAAATCCTAAATTTAAACCTAACTCAAATATCATATTATTCGAAAAATGACTTCCATGATTAGTTACAATGTACCTTAGAATATCAAAAAGTGAAATGATTTGGATGAAAAGGAAAAGAGTTGTTGTCTCACCATCGTTTATGAAAGTAGGCATAGGTTCGGCCCACTTTGTAAAGTAGTCCACTAGTACAATAATGTACTTGTGACCCTTAACTGAAGTCGGGTTACAAGTCATAAAATAAATACCTCACTTTGTGAAAGGACTGGAAGTGATGTCAGGAAAAGGCGGAGTTGGATGAGCACACATTTTTCGAGTATATACCTGACAAGGATGACACTTTTTGACCGCTTCCATGCAATCTTTGAAAATCGAGGGCCAAAAATAGCCTGCACACAATCATTTTGGGTTGTAGTAAGCCCAGATGGATGACCTCCGCAAGCTCCATTGTCAAAATCATTAAGAACAGACTCAACTTATTCTAAGTTTAAATAACATCTAAGGATAGAGTCAATCCCATAATGATACAAAGTATCACCGATAATAATATAATTTCTGGTTAGGTTATGCAATTTCTACGTTCATCCTTTGAAAAAGTCTAAGGAAACTTCGAATTCTGGAGATATACACCAAGTATCCTATGAAGATATTAGGTAGACATGTTCATCTAGAAATGACTCTTCATAAATAACATCCTCTTCACAAGGCAATTCTGAAATCAATTCTTCGAATACTAAATATTTTTTGGACTTGGCTAACATAAATTCGAGATCGAATTCCTGTAAGATGAAAATCCATTTATTATATTTTCCCCCCATCACTCGCCTAGTGAGGACAAATTAAAATGGGTTGACATCAGCTAACACAAATTTTTTCTAAGCAGAATATAGTGATGAAGTCGTTAGATAGTGTAAACTGCTGCCAAAGCCAATTTCTCTATATGAGAATACCTAAGTTCAGGACCAATTAATCCTCATCTTAGATAATAAATAACATGTTATCTAAGAGCATGGTCTTCCTGAACTAGAACCATACCAATGGTTGATTCTTTTGTAATGAGATACAAGAGTAAATCCATTCTATAATCGGGTGGAATCAAAAGAGGAGAAGAGGTCAATGACTTTTTGAAAGAATTGAAGAATCTCTGAGTGAAATTTTCCCAAAAAAATGGGACTCCTTTCATTAGTAATCGCATAAATCTTTTCGTAATCTAGGCATAATTTACAATAAATATCCTTAAAAATTGGCTTTAGCGTGGAGACTCTCAAGTTGACAAATCATTAACAAGGGAGGCAACTCAAGTATTGCTTCAACTTTGAAGGGATCAACATGAATCCCTTCATTGGACACAATGAACCCCAATAACTGACCAAATGTGATATCCAAAACACATTTATTAGGATTCAACCAGATCTTATAATATTGACATAGTTCAAAAACCAGACGAAGGTGATGTGGATGATCAATTCTATTGCGAGAAAGAGAAGCTAGGTCATCCAATATGCTTCTATTATGTGCTTTGTTTTGTGGAAAGCATAACACATGGCCTGTTGAAAAGTTTCTCCAACATTTTTGAGGCCAAAAGGCATCTTCTTGTATGCAAATGTACTCCAAGGGGTAGTAAATTTTGTCTTGTGTGGATCTTCACATGAATAGTTATTTAATTATATCATAAAAAACCATCCATGAAGGATAACACCTCATTTCCAACACACTCATCAATGATCTAATCGATAAACAGAGTGGGGAAATTCTGTTTAGGACAAGACTTATTCAACTCCCTAAAGTTAATGCATACTCAGATCATTTGTTTCATCTAGCGACATGGACTAGATTCGAGACTCATTCAGTTAAAGTAATTGGGTATATAAAACCCACCTTAAGAAAATTTTCAACCTCAGCTTTAATAACTTATTCTTTCCTAGGATTTACTGGTTTAAACTTTTTTCATACAGGGTTAGCGTTTTTGTATATCTTGATCACATGTTGAACTATTGATGGATCGATTCGAGAAATTTATTCATAAGACCAAGCAAACAAATCTTTCACAACACATTTCATATTCTCAACCCTCCTTTGCCTAGGCCTCTAGAACTGCACATTGCACAGTGTCAAGGCTCTAGCCTTCAAATTGAGTCCTTGAGTCCCTCAACTGCGCAATGCCTTCACCTCTATCCCCCTAGAAATGTGTAGTGTGAATATTCAAGCCTTAAGCCCTAGCCTTGAACTCTTAAGCCCCTAAAATATGAAAGGCCATCCTGAACCATGCATTGCCCAGTCTTAAGCCTCAGTCCGAAACTTAGCCTATGGAACTACACAATCCCTTAGGGAGTAACTCAACCAGTCACCCTTTCTAGCCCTAACAAGTGAATTCATGAAATATTTTAGGTTAGGGGATTTTTAGACTGATGTCACCTTGTTATGAATGGTTTCAAGCTACACATACTCTATCTTATCATGACAAGATGATGAGGGAGGAAAAAGAGAAGGGGACCATGCTATAAGACACATATTAAGTTGAAGGGATGAGATGATCATCAGGTAAGAGGAAAAGGTAACACAAGATTAAAACAAAAGATCAAATATCAGGACTGTATGAATACTGCATCTGATTCACAACCCTTTGGAGGGTGGATATGAAGAAGAAAACATATCTCTCTTGAAGATAAAGTATTTCACATCTCTTACTCAAGACAAAGAAGCAACAAAGAGTGGCTTGATATTGCCATGTCATCATGTAATACATGTTATCAATGTCATGTCATGTCACAAGTCATCATGTTCCACATCATTTGTGGATTACGTAAATTCTATATTGGAAAATGTTATGTAATGTGGAAGTCCAAGAGTCATCCATTTAATGTGAAAAGTCATGCGGAACTTGAAAGGTCATAGAGAAGGAAAATAGCCATGAGGGTAGTCAAAGAGTCACAAGAGAGGTGAAGCATCATCCCATGCATTATATATACACCCTCATTATATGAGAAAATGAATTCTCACCTTGGCTTCTCCCATAAGGCATCAGAGAGATAGAGTTAGTAATTTTGGGGAGAAATTCTTCACTCCAATTCTCCACTATTGGAGCTAGTGATGCTCATTGTATTCATGTACCTTAGGACTTTTACTTAATACTCGAAGCCTGATGGCTTGCACCTTTTCATTAATGAATTGTGAATATTTGTAAGATTGTTCTATGAATATTTATGATTCATGTTTTATTTCACATATACTAAAGTATTTGAACTATTTCAGTTACTTTAGTGCTTATCATAATCAAAATGTGTTGTAATGGTTTTAACAATCGTCTCATCTATGTGGAATATTCTTCTTGATGTTAGGTGATTATATTTTCTCTTATGCACACTTCTACTAGGGTGGTACTATTACCTCTCTCTTAGAGGCTTACCTTCCCTCCATCCACAGTAGAAGAAATTGAATACACTTGCAACCAAACATTCACTAGGCACACTTACTTGCTTTTCACAGAGGCACATATATGCTTCTCTCTCTTGCTGACAATTAAAGTCAAGGAAAATTTATAAGAAAATATGGAAATCGAGTCGATAATCTGTATGGGGATCCTATTTCAAATTATGTGAGGTCTAATTGGGACTTCACATAAGGGAGATCCCGTTGGTTGATGGATTTCCATCACCATCAACAAATGTCACTAAAAGGAGGACTAGATGACAAGTTGTGCTCGTTGAGTCTGTTTTGAATCTCTTATCTTAAATGGCTCATCCTGAAATCATACTCCTAGAGATTTTTCTAACCCATCCCCTAATAAAATTTTAATCCCTGATGAGCCTATTTATCACTTGTCTCAATTGAAGTCTTACGGTGAGGATGGAACATCCATAACTGAGAAAATTTCTAATTTTCTTAAATTTTATGAGTATTACGAAATCAGTGATGAATATTTTTCCTGTGTGGCTTTCTTCCTCACCCTTGAAGGTCATGCTAATCGATGGTGTCATACCTTACCATCTGCTTCCATCCATTCTTTTCATTATTTCCTCAAGGAGCTTTAATAAGCCTACGATAGCTATGATTACCAAAATGTTCTTAAAATAATCAATCAGCTAAGAATGAATCCAAATGAATCAGTTGAGGATTTTGTTGGTCAATTCCATTATGAATTTCTTGAAGAAGACATGGATTGGGATTTCTTTAAGAAAAATTTTGAGCATTTGGTTCACATTTCTTTTCATTGTGAATCTAAACCTCCTAATGTTTCTACTTCCCCAACTCTTGTAAATCATGAGGCACCTCTAATTTCAGAGGAGAAATATATGATTCATTTTGTTCCTTGTCATCCTCCCTTTCCAGTTCCGATGTGGGTGCCTCCTTGTGATGATTCCAAAGTTGGGAAGTATGAAAATAGAACTCCTAATCCATCTCTTCATCCCCATCCAACTTTTCATGGTTGAGATCTAATAAAATAAACCTTGGAATGGCTCATGGAGCCTAGGGTGAAGGCTAATGCTTTCATTCCTCGATGACATTGGAACTCTTAACATCAATCTTGAATGTAATTCTAATGAAGGTGTTACTTCTTCAAGGGATATTTGTAATCCTCTATCATCTACATATCATAACTCTATGTATCATGATATTCTTGATCAATATGATCCACCAACTAGATCTTCATGATCTCCTGATTTTCGAGTTGTTGGTTCAAATTGTGACCAGATACAAGGTGGTTACATTACACTTGTAGAGGAGGAGGAAAGTGAAGAGACTTTTGATCTTGTTTTTTTTCTCATAGTCCCCCATGTCAAGATGATGCACTTCCATTCTTAGATGATTTCCAATCTACTAATCTCGGTAGTGAATCAAATCCAATCAATTATTTCAATAAATCCATAGCCTTGGGAAACAATCATTATGATGATGATGATTTTGTTGATATATGTGATCATGAATGCCCAGGTACATCAGTTGATCTTTTAGTTTCTCATGAATATTATGATTTAGATCTAGAATCTGATTCGGTTAAAGAATATGTCCTCATCAAAACTTCCTATTAATCTCATTATCCCTTTTGCTCTACCATTGGCGATACATCTATTTGCAACGAAGATACTCCATGCTCTTCAATTTCTTCATCTGATGAGTTAACTTCTCAATTGACATAGGGTGGTGAGATTATCCATGATGAAAATAAAAATAATCAAATCATTGAGTACTCTTTCCATCCCTCATCATCTCTTATGTTGCATGAAGATAAATATTCAAATCAAATTTCTTAGGAAATTTCTTTGGTCCATAGATATTCAAATTTGCGATCATAAGACTCTTTCAACTTTAGTAATCTGGTTGTTGAAGTTGAAAAATCTGGTCAAATCAATGATAGAGATGGTTGCCATCTAGTGAGAAGTGGTCTTATTAAAACCTGTGGTAGCAGTTATCCTCACACCATGCACGATTTGGTTCAATATTTGAAATGTGATTTTACAATCTTTGAAGGTTCTGGGACTTGTCAGCAAGTCGAGGCACTTCAACTTCCATTGATGGTTATATCAGGATCTCGTGTCTTTAGTAAGCCCCTCGAACTAAATCAAATCTGGTTTCTATCACACAATACTTCTCTTTTCATAGTTTCACTTGATGTAAATTTCTTTTTGAAATATGTTTTTAGATGTAATTTTTCAAATTTTCAATATTTCACTTCGGATCAAATTCAAGAATTTTGTTCAGTTGATTCATATTCATGCAAATCTCTTGCATCAAACTCCAGTTTAGAATGTATATCTCTCTTAAACTCACTGAACTGTGAATTTGATCACCTCAAATCATATCTTTTGTAGTTGATTCCTAACAATCATGAACAAACATGAATGGGAATTTTGGAAACTTCAATTTACTTAGAAATTCCCACTACTTAAAAAGAGTATTTCTAGTGTTCCATTATGAAGTTGATTCCTAACAAGAGCATTACATTTTACCTTCTCATTTAGGTTCCTCTGAGTAAGTTCTTTCTTTTTGTTAGATTGTCTTGAGAAAATAAGAAACATACTCTTCCATTCTCTTGTTAAGTGATTTGAACCTTTATAGTCTTTATGAAACTTGTCATTTCATTTTTAGTGACACAGGGGAAAATTGCATTTCTCCTTTGTTTCCTGATTCTTCCTCCCTCCCTTTTTCTTGATTTTCATTGGAAGATTAAATGGGATAATACTTGTTTTTATCTTCTGAATCCTATGCTTATTACACCTGGTACTCTGAGAGAGGTGCACCACAAGAGTAAGAGGATCATATCTACTAATTATGTCATAATTTTTTAGTGAAAAATCATCTCTCTATTGGTGGCTTTCAACTTTCAGTATTTTTCTTTTACATTTAGCACTAAAAGAAAACTTGTCATCCTCTATTATTTTATTTCCTCTTATATTCAATGACCTAGCTACTTCCTTTTCATGCATATTCTAAGGAGGCATTTTCTTCCCATATTGAAATTTTGATTCCTTGAGCCCAAAATTGCCACAATTATAGCATTGAAATTCATATAAGAAAGAGGGAAATGAGTTATCATTCCTATAACCATTGTTACCAATTCATCTACTACCACAATAATTTTCTTTGCAAGGCATCCTATGTATTTTTTGGTCAATTATGTTGATAAATCTAGGGCATTAATAGTTTGGTGATTTCTCCGCATATGATAATTTATTGTGATAGTCCTTTTACTTCTTCATTAGGATATTCTATTCTTGAGTTATTATTGTGTTTTTTGAGGGTCTTTGAGGGTCTGTGCAAGAAGTGGGAATTTTGGCAAGATTTCAGGCTTGTCCACGAGAAAGTCATGTGGTGGTTGTTAAGATGATTTTCAAATATCTTCAAGGTACAACAGAGTATGGGTTGTGGTATGCGAGGAGTAAATACTTCAATTTAAAGGTGTATAAAGATGCATATTGCACTGGCAATCTAGATGACATGAAGAGTACTTCTAGTGCAACATTCTTTTCGAGTGACTTTTTGGTATCATGGGTCAGCAAGAAGCAGGGATCCATCTCTATATCGACTGCTGAAGCAGAATATATTGTTGTTGTGACATGTTGTACAAAGATTCTATGGATGAAGCAAACCTTAAAGGATATATAGGTAGAGTTTCCTAATCCCATTCCAATAATGTGTGACAACACTAGTGCAATCAGCATCTCAAAAAATCCAGTCATGCATTCAAAAACCAAGCACACTAAAGAAGAGAAGATCCTAATAATGAAGTAAAAAGACTATCGAAAGCAATTATCATATGTAGAGAAATCACCAAACGAGTAATGCCCTAGATTTGTCAACAAATTGACCAAAAAATACATAGGATGCCTTCAAAAGAAAATGATTGTGGTAATATATGAATTGCTGACAATGGTTTTAGGAATGATAACTCATTTCCCTCTTGCTTATACCAAGTTCAATGCTACAATTGTGGCAATTTTGGGCTCAAGGAATCAAAATTTCGATATGGGAAGAAAATTCCTTCTTAGAATATGCATCAAAAGGAAGTACCTAGGTCGTTGAATATAAGAAGAAATAAAATAATAGAGGATGACAAGTTTTATTTTAGTGCTAAATGTAAAAGAAACATACTGAAAGTTGAAAGGCACCAACAAAGAGATGATTTTTCACTAAAAAAAATCATGATTTAATTAGTATATATGATCCTCTTACTCTCATGGCGCACCTACCTTAGAGTACCAGGTGCAAGAAGCATAGGATTTAGAATAGAAAATCAAGTATTACCCTATTTAATCTTCCAATGCAAATAAAGAAAAATGGGAGGAAGAAGATTTGGAGGAAGAATGAGGAAAGAAAGGAGAAATGCAATTTTCCCCTATGTCACTAAAAATGAAATGACAAGTTTCATAAAGACTACAAAGGTTCAAATCGCTTAACAAGTGAATGGAAGAGTATGTTTCTTATTTTCTCAAGACAATCTAACAAAAAGAAAGAACTTACTCAGAGGAACCTAAATGAGAAGGTAAAACGTAATGCTCTTGTTAAGAATCAACTTCAAAATGGAACATTAGAAACAGTCATTTGAAGCAGTGGAAATTTTGAAGTTTACAGGAACTTTTATGTCCAAATCATATCTTTCGAATTTGATTCCTAACAATGGGACTTCATATCTTTTGAAGTAATACTCTGGAACTGTAAAATGTAATTCTCTTCTGAAGGAATCATATCTTTTAGATTTATTTCATGATAAGCAACTCATAGTTTTCCTTATGAATACCATATCGTGAATCTTATTCTTCATAGCACCTGAAATCCTCTTGAGTGCAAATGAATGCATGAGTTATTGTGCCAACCAAATTCTTCTTCGTTCACTATATTCTGATCGGTCTCATGTGTTTGTTGTACTTGCATTCCTTTTGATTTCTTTAGATGATTATGATGCCAATGCAGTGTGTCATTTGTCATGTGAAGAAGATGGTTCTATTATTCAAAGAATTTTTGAAGATGTTCAAACAAATATATCTTTGTTATTTTATAACCCATAATCAAATACCCAAAATGGTCCATTTGATCATGATATTAATTGTCATTTGTTTCACCACTTTTCTACTAGTATATCCAATTCCAATTGTTTTACATCCTTTGATCCTCATGGTTCAACATCCCACCATTTAGATACTTGCCGAGTAGTTGAGGCACTTCAGCCGTTGTTGATGGTTATGTTAGGTCCTCATTATCTTTCCATGTCTACCCAATATGATCATATCTATTTTCCTTGATGATATTCTCATCCCAATTCCACGCATTTAATTGAAGATTAAATATTTCAAAATTTTCAAGGTTTTCAAGAGGATTGTTTTTAATTTCATGAACCAATCACCAAATGGTAGGAGCAATCTTACTTGGAAATATCCATTGAAAATAATAGGTTTCGTCCTTTCCTCATTCTTTCTAAGAAGATGACAAAGAAGAAGGTGCATTCACAACAAGTCTTCAAGGTTTGTATGATTATGGTTTCTGTCAAAAAGGTAAGAATGCGAACTGGATAAAACTAGTGGTTGTGACACATCTTTCTGCCCATACGAAATACCTTCCTTTTGTTGTGCAATTTCTTCAAGGCCTAATATTTTCTCTTGCACATTACTTTATATCAGTTTTAAGTGACCATATATTTGTCATTGCAGGTCGAGAACACCTATAATTGCTTCATTGGAAATTTCATTATATGTGACCCTGGCCTTCTAGGTGTTAGGTTAGGAGTAGGTATAGTTGCATGTTAATTTTCCTTACACATGCATCTTACATTCCATTTTTGTAGTCTTTACTTTTTTTTTGGCATCCCCTTTTCAGTTTAGCCTCCTTTTGTTTTGTTCTTTTAATTTTGATTTTCTTGTTAGGTCTTCTCTCTTTTCATGTTTTGTTGAATAATAAATTGCATGAAGGGTGTCCCATTTGGGCTCGAAAGACAATGTAGCCAAATAAAAAATGGCTTTATGAAACTTAAACATTTGGCTGACCTTCAGTTCTTCTTCTCCGGCTTGGTTACACCTTTTGTTCGGTGATGTTTTGATGGAAATTATTGTCCTTGCGTATGGAAAGCTTTGTGTCGAACAATGATATCCATGTTTATTATGAAAACATTATGCATTCACTTGGTTCCTTGTGTTTCACTGTTTTCACACTTATCCAATAAAGTAGAAGAGGAAAAGGAAAAAATCTAAATCAACAAACCTAGATCAAAGGTATTTATATGCCCCTACGAAGGAACAACCTCTCTTGCTCTCAATAAGTCAGGATCCCTCTTCTTCCAATGAACTCAATCAGTGCCTATGCACAGTCCTATTTAAATATATAAATAAAGGTGAAAGAAGAGAAAGGATTCCTCCACAGACAGGTAAAGCAAGCAACTGCACCGGGGGTACTTTCCAGGATTGCTGGCAGTAGAGCAATGTTTGTGTTCCTGTAGTGACTCCATTGGGGTATTTTCAAGGCCTATTGGTAGTGGAGCAACACCAGAGATGAAAAACTATACTTTGAAAATACAAATCTCGCAAACTACGCTACCCTTTCCAATTTGAAACATTAGGATATTACTAAATCTTATGATTGTGTTCAACCAAGAAGGCATAGAGGGGACTGTGTGTATTCGCGTGGTAAGTGGGGAAGCCATGGTAATCCAAATGATGAATCATTAATTCCTAAAGAACTAGAAACTGCACAGAGAATTACTGAGGAGAAGAAGTTGGATCCTACTGTGGATCTTGCAATCAGTTCTAACATAGTCACTTAATGATCGGTCAAAGTCAATTTCTCACATATGCCTAGTTTGGTATAATTTCATGAGAACATTATTTTATGCAAGTTTCACCAAGAATAGCATGGTCCATCAAGATATTTTTTGTGCAATGTTCAACACATATCAACAGTTAGTGTGTGCTATTATTGACAGTCCCTCACTTTTGATTGCATTTATACTTCTATTTTGGTGATTTTTCAAACTATCACTTTTGCGCACCTTCACTTTCGTGAGTGTCATTTTCATGCCTTATATTGTCACTTTTTCTTGATTTCACTTTAATTAGAGTTGTTTTCATGTTATCTTCGCTATGGAATGTGTCTTTTTCACTGTCATTCGTGTATCGCAAGTTTCCTTCCCCCTTTTCTCTTCATATAGTAAATGTAATCTTTTGGCATGTGGAGTGTCGCACAATACATGAAAGCTAGTATGAATGGGTAATATTTTCATTAATGAGTTGTACTCACCATGGGAACATGTATCACACTCATTTCAAAAATTTTAAGCACTGTCGCACAAGTGTCATCACCATCATTGCAAAGTGTATCTTTCATCTCGCACTTATCATCGCAAAGTTGTTGCATTGAGGGAAGTTTGTTGTTCATATGTTATGGATGATATATGTTGTGTTTTAAAGCATTATAAGTGTATGATCATAGTAAATTCCTATCACTTTCACATTAGATTCATCGATTTTAAACTTAGACAAATTCGGAAAAACTTCTGACCAAGGAAGTTATCCTCATTCGGCCCTCTAGAACTGTGCATTGCACAGTCTCAAACCTCAAGCTACAACTCTACCCCTTGACACTGCACAATGCATAATTATTAACTCCCAATACTGTGCATTATGCAGTCTCAGTGCTCAAGCCTAACCCTGACCTCCAAAACTATGCAATCATGCCTTCCAGCCAAGCCTGAACTGCACAAATGTACCAATCCTCAAGCCTCAACCTTGATCTCCTGAACTGCACAATTTTGTAATTACCTAGTCTCCATGCCTCCCATAATTATGTAGTGGGAAAACTCAAGGCTTAAGCCTCTAGCCTGAGTCCTTGAGTTTCACAACTGAGAAATTCCTTTGCCTAGGCCTCTAGAGCTATGCATTAGGTAGTCTCAAGGCTCAAGTTTCCGAACTATGTCATTGAGTCCCTCAACTGCGTAATTCCTTGGCCTCTTTCCTCCTAGAACTTCACAATGGGAGTATTCAAGCCTCAAGCCCTAGCCTTTAACTCTAATCACATCAACTACACAATCTCTTGAACCTGTCCATCATGAACTGTGCATTGCGTAGCCTCAAGCCTCAATCCTTGACCCTGGCCTCTGGAACTGTGTAATCCCTTAGCCAGTCACCAGTTCCAACCCTAAAAAGTGAATTCATTAAACATGTTAGGTTAGTGGTTTTTCAGATTGAGGCTAGTTTATCATGATTGGTTTTGAGCTGTAGGTACTCTATCTTATCATGACAGGGTGATAAGGGAGGAAAAAGAGAAGGGGACCATGCTAGAAGACACATATGATGTTGAAGGGATGAGATGATCATTAGGCGAGAAGAAAAAGGAACACTAGGTTACAATAGAAGATCAAAGATCAAGACTGCATGAAAACTCCATTTGATTCACAACCCTTTGGAGGGTGGATATGAGGAAGAAATCATATCCCTGATGAAGATGAAGCATCGCACATCTCTTATTCAAAAGAAAGCAATGATAGGAAGTGGATTGAAATTTCCATGTCATCATGCAATCCATGTCACTAGTGTCACATCATGTCACAAGCCATCATGAGCCACATCATTTTTGGATTATGTAAATTCTATATTGGAAACTTTAATGTAAAGTGGAAGTCCAAGAGTCATTCATTTAATGTGAAAAGTCATGCAGAAGTTGAAAGGTCATAGAGAAGTCAAACAATCATGAGGGTAGTGAAAGAGTGACAAGGGAGGTGAAGCATCACCCCATTGGTTATATATAAACCCTCATTGTATGATAAAAGGACTTTTCAGCTTAGCTGCTCCCATAAGGAATTAGAGAGACAAAGTTAGTACTTTTTGGGAGAAAGTCATGGCTCCAGTGCTCTACTATTAGAGCTAGTGATGCTCATTGTATTCATGTATCTTGGGACTTTTACTTAATACTTGAAGCCTAATGGGCACACAATTTCATGCATGTATTGTGAATATTTGTAATATTTTTTTGTGAATATTTATGATTTGAGTTTGCTTTCACCTAAACTAAATTAGTTGAAGTATTTTGGTTATTTTAGTGCTTAACATATTGAAAATGTGTTGTAATGGTTGTAACATTGGTCACCTCTATGTTGAATATTCTTCTTGATGTTAGGAGGTTATATTTTCACTTGTATACACTTCTACTAGGGTGGTACAATTACCTCTCTCTTAGAGTCTCACCTTCCCTCCCTTCATAGTAGAAGAACCTGGATACACCTACAACCAAACATTCACTAGGAACACTCACTTGCTTTTCACAAAGAAACATATATGGTTATCTCTCTTTCCAATATTTAAATCAAAGGAAAATCTATAATAAAATATCACAACTGAGCCGATACTCTAGATGGGGCTCCTATTCCAAATGGTGTGAGGCCGAATTGGGACTTCACATCAAGGAGACCCCCTTCGTTGACGGATTTCGAGCACCATCAACAAGATGAAGTAGACCTTTATGGACATTAAGGTAGAGTTGAATGATCCCACTCCAATCATGTGTGATAATACTAGTGCCATAAGTATCTCTAAGAATCCTGATATGCACTCAATGAACAAGCACATTCCTATCAGGTTCCATTTCTTAAGAGAATAGGTTACAATTCGTGTTGCTCGACTTGAATAGTTGGCCACTAAAGAACAAGATGCATACATATTTACTAAGCCACTTGTAAGAGAGCCATTTGCGTATGTTTGGAAATATATATGAGCTATGAATCCTCCTCCCAAATGACTCAATTATAATGTGTGTTGGCAACTACTCAGTGTGTGGGATTAAATGAATATTAAGATGCAATGGTTCAAGGGGATTTTTCATGATAATTATTTACCATTGATGAAAAAGGGGGATAATATTACTTATGTCAAAGGGAAGAACAATGATGAAGGAAACCATGCCTAGTCTGAGGGGGATCTTAGTTTTTTTCCATCAATGCCAAAGGGGGATATTGTTGCACAATTGGTATTGTATGAATGACTATTGTTACCTTGTTTTTTGGCATTGATGTCAATTGGACTAGCAGTAAGGATATTGGCAAAAATTGTTGGCATTGAGGAGCATGCAGATCAAAGGGAGTCCCATAGTCATCGACGTCTTTTGTAGATAATCATCACAGTAGCAGGCTCAGTAGAGAAGCTATAAAATGTTGACTATACGGGCTGGGGAGTCCTAGACTTTCGAGATGATTATGTCTTAAGAGACTAGCTATGTTACCCCTGAATGTGGTATAGTTAGTGAGTTCCTAGAAATATATCTCCAATGGTATGTAGAACCCTACAAAATTCCTCAAAAGAGAATGTTCGAGGCATAAGAATAAGGGTCAAGGTGCAAAGAATAACAAAGCGTTTGAAGTCATTTTTCAGGTAGAAAATGGGCTCAAAGATTAAATTGGACATAATAAACTAGAATGTGCTATGAAATATCTTCTCAGTGGTATAAGGAAGTCTAAAAATGGCATTTTGGATCAAAAGTCTAAGAAAGTCAATGTTCAGCCTACAAGAGTCAAAAACTCGAAAGGTTGGGATCATAAAAGGCCTGGAATATCGGAAAGTCAGAGCCTGAAGGTTTATTTATAAGGTCCATGGGAAGACAATGAGTCGGGGAAGCAAAAAGCCTAGAATCCTCGAGAGACTAAAAACTTGGAAGTTTAGAAGGTTAAACTTTGTAACCTCTTATTAATTCAATTACTTAAACATGCCAGGGATGCGAGGAGTAGGGATTTATAAAGGAAAACACTTTCAAATCCAAGGATCAAGGGGTCGTTTCTCTCTCCTCTGACATGATAGATGGTAGCATTTGAGTGGCTCTGAAGACTTGATGGTGGCAGATGATTTCAACATGACTTGGTTGTATGGGGGACACGTGGCAGTCAGATTCAACATTTTTGGGTGGCCTAATGAGGCAAATCTGGTTGAAACATGTCACCACTCAGGATATGCCACATGGGGTTGATGACATAAGCATGACATCACCTTAGTAGTATATCCCGGATTAAAGAAATCTCGTAACTTATTTATAATTTCATTTTGAGATAGTGTCAGGCCCGAGAACTTCGACCATTGTGTAGCCGCTTGGTCATGTAATATTGAGAACCAAGGGCATAGAGAATTTACACATGAATATAGGCCCCCAAAAAGATTGTGAAAGGTTTAGCACCTAACTTCTTTGACGCCAGTCACAGGACCCAGTCCTATGGTGGAAAATCAATGGTAGTCAAAGAAAAAGGGGCAAGAGGCCAAGTTTGAAACCTGTTGAGCCCGTAAGCACTTGAAAAACGTTATTAATAAAAGTTGCAGGATGCATGGATATAAGATTGTAACATAGAGGTGTATGAAGGAAGAATGGGTTGGTAGCGAATAGTAAATGCACACAGAGGTTTTGGTGTCATTGGAGTCATGGTGACTGTAGATATTATTGACCCAAGGCAACAAGGATCACATTTTTGTAGAGATGGTTAATGGGATGGTAATTAGTTGGAGAAAGCCATCCCCAATCTTGCATACACACTTCATTGAATTGAATGAATAACAAAGCCCCATGGGCAAGAAATTGATTACAGAAAGAAAATAACCATGTTCAAGTACACTCTGAACAATATGATCAAATTAATAAGCATGGAGAGGATAGTTGGATTGTGTTGGTTGACTGAGGATTTATTTCTTAACATGGAAACTCTCAGGAGCCCATTCCCAACGTTTACTATCGCTGAAGATATCAAGTATTGAGATGCAACGACAACATGGACAACCATGCATGAGTACACTTGGGTAGTGTGAATGGAAGTGTGTAATGTACATAACAGACAATATTGTTCCTAGTGCAACCAAGGGGAAAAACAATGAGGCACAATTAAGCAAATTGGGTGAATAGAGTTTTGTTATATGAGCTGAAGAGAGCAGCGGTGTGCGTGTGAAAGTAGAGTGAGTGGGACAAGTGTTTAATGGAGATACAATGTTGTAGAGGGTCATGATTAGAGTTCAAGGAGAAGCAAGGAGCACCATTTAGAGGATATATGTAGAGCTAATGGGAAGAGGTCGGTATTGTAGTGAATCAGATTTATATTTTTGTGTATATGTATTTTCCTCTATTTTTATTTTGAAAATTTTATGAAAAGTAAAACAATGGGTAGAGTAGGTGGTGGCCTTCATTCATAAGAGGTTGGTGTCTCTTGGAAAGTTGTGACTTGCCATTTGTAGGCGGTTAGTGCCTCATGTGAGTGGGTGATGACAAACAACTCGATGTAATTAAGTGGGTGCTTAAATTACATCATAATAACGAACAAATTGGTGGTTTTCTCCCTCTGGGTTTCCACGTAAAAAATACTTATGTCAATGTGCATGTGTGTGCTACTTAGTTTATGTATTTGAATTTCTTATCTAGCTACTCATTTTTATTGTAGTATGAATGCTCTTGCAAATAACTGATATTAGTGAACAAAATTAAAGGTTTGTTCTTAAAGTTTTAAGAACCCCACTATTACTGATTCACCCGCTCCACTCTCAATAATTCCTTATTCCAATATAATTTTAACAGATCAATAAACTTAAAAAATTAATGAGAATTCATAAACAATATTAATACAAATCCATAAACCGAAATAGTGAATACATGTATCAATAATCTATCCATATGAAATATATACAAATTACAAATATCACATGCATATCTATAAACTGAAATAATAAGCATCCAGAAACTAAAATAATGTCTATGATGTACATCCATAAAATGTACATGTATGAAAATATACAAAGTTTGTATCACACATGTGAATGTGCCCCATGAAATGGGCCTAAAAAATATACAAACTACACTCTAAGTACCACTAGAACTCCTATGTGAGTTATGTTGTGCAAAGTAAGTGTCCATAATGTAGTACTACAATATAACACATTCGAATTGAAACTAATTAAATTACTATTTGTACAAAATAAACAATATGGAAATAAATGATTTTGAACCACATTTTTAATTACATATACATGAATCTACTAACCTCATTCAAGTCTAAATACAAGTCAAATAGGATGGGGGTCTGATTATGAATCTAGGTTTGGTGCTCCCCTACATGTGGATTAATGATTGGGGTCTCGAATGATGGACCCGCATCATTAGTGCCTCTAAACCCAAAATCCCACTCATGCCTCCACCTAAGAGCGATATCAATGACACTCTACATATGGGACTCTGTACACAATGGAAAGGACAAATTATAATTAGTCTACAAATTAATTAGCATATATGTGTAACTTAAAAAAAGAAAATGTTGAAATATTAGGAATATTTTCTTTTACCTCAACTGTTGGTCAATGTTGTTGTACGTAGTGACTATCCTCCACATTAGTGAACATGTAAGGTGGAGTTGGAGGTGGAGGATAATCCATGGAAACATGCTCTGGTCGAGGATGGCCTGGCTTATCAACTGCATCCTCGGATGACCTAATAAGCTCATCCGTGTAGATGGAATGTGTCTACATGTTATCATGAAATTATTAATATAAATGAAATCTAATACAAACTAGAAATTTTAATATAAATAATTATCCATAATTGAACAAAAGGAGAAAAGTTTCATATATATATGTACTTAGTTTGTCTCACGCAGGCCATGCACCCTCCAAGTCTCATGAATGGTATCATGATACATACATGTATATGTCAAAAGCTGGTCAAAGGGTAAGCTTGCAAGAAACACATCATCATATAAGAGAACTGGTGGGTCACGAGGCAATGGTGGCGGTCCCGTAATCTCTCCATCCAATGTAATATGCACACTGGCCAATGATGCCCACCTATTTTTTGTAATAGTCTCCCTGGTCTCACCACCTAGCCGCAACAACTCCTCAAGGTCTTTCGGTAATACCAAGCTTTGAGACGGGGGTAAAAAGAATCTTGAAGGTGGTGGTACATGCCCAAGTCCCTACAACCCCCCCTGCACTCATAGGCACATCCCATGCTAAGTCCATAACAATGAGATCAGATATCAATGTAATCTGATCTCATATGTAACACGAAGTTTGCATATAAATGTTTGGAAAAATAAATGGTGACCTGGTCATGGTGGGGGAACTGTCCCCAAGCTTTAATGAATCTATCATACATAAAAGGGGTTTCATTAACATTCCTAAAATTTTTCAATGGAATCAGGCCTCTATGTATAGCAGTGCAATCTAGAGGTATGTCTAACAACTCACCACGAATATCAATGTCCTTGGTGGCCTCTTTCACCACCTCCCAAGTATCCGGGCCTCTAACCTCATGCCTCCTAATCCTCTATAAGAACTGCAATATGTGGCTATGTGGTCCCAACCTCCAGTGTGTCTCAATCAACCTATTGATGTTATCTTGCATTACAGACAATGCAGGATGAGGTTGTAACATCCTCTAATGTGATTTGGGCTATAACATCATACCATGAAGGGACCTATGTTACACTCAGATCCTCAACTTCAGCGTGCTGAGGGCCTATAAATCATAAACATAATTTAACATATATAT
The DNA here is from genome assembly GCA_031772625.1 of Pinus tabuliformis. NCBI lineage: Eukaryota > Viridiplantae > Streptophyta > Pinopsida > Pinales > Pinaceae > Pinus > Pinus tabuliformis. The sequence continues at coordinate 354,860,234 of CM062819.1, read as the reverse complement.
AATTAATAAATTAGAAGAATTATAACATATACATTAGATTCAAACACATCAATTGAGGACAATTTAAAAATTAAATACAATTTCAAGACATAAACATATAAAATTTAAAGAGGATTAAAAATGTAGGAGGTGTACCTAAAATAGGTGAAGAAGGTCCACTGGATGTAGCACGATCATCAACATAGATAGAAACACTACCTCTAACACTTTAATTGGTGTTAGAGGCAAGATCTATGAGTGGAACATGAACTCTTGGTGGGTTATGTGATCTATCATGAGCCCGACCACATATAGTAGAACCCCTCACATTGTGATGGCCTAAAATTGGGGCACGTATATGGTATGTCTCAGTATATTACATATAATATATATAAATTAATCCAAGAAAAAAATCTTGACAAAAAGACCATTTCTAATCTTAAGAAGAATAATCTAGCATGAAGTCCTAAACTTTAGAGTCCATTTTTTGATAATTTATCAACCAACGTATTGAGTTCCATGTAAACACAATTGAAAGTTGTGCACAAATCTACCTTCACACTTTTGTTTTTTTCTAAATAATGCATTTTATTCATAGTGCATAAATTTGTAAATATATATGTAAATATTTGAAATAAACTTATCTACAAAAACTAATAAAATTTCATGCCAACCAAATACTCAATATACTTTAAGTTCTTAATGTTTGACTTTGACACATGACATGTACTAGGTGCATTAAGCACATGAAGACAATGTTTCTTGCACAACACACTACATAATGAAACAATATGGTAGAAATTAGAAAAGAGTCTAAAAGCTTTTATTCACTAAACCAAATGCACTATTCATGATAGATTTAATATATCTATCAAATAATGCATTGTTGAAACATGAAATCTTATATACAACTACCTAATTATATATAGTTATATGTTAAATAATATATATGTGTGTGTGTTATGTTTTAAATAATTATGTTATGTTAAATGTTATAGTTATAGTTATATTATGTTATAGTTATGCAAAACACATGTTACACTATGTCCTATTTCTTTCTCTCTCTATATATGTTAATATTATGTCAAATAACTTTATGTTATGATAAATAGTTATAGAATTATCTTATGTTATATATATCTAAAACTATAATATATCTAGTTATGTGGTATGTTATACATATAATTATATTTAAATAATTATATAGTTTGATATTACAACTTTATGTTATGAATTATATATATATATATTATATATATAATATATGATTTATGATTATAATTTTATAATTATATGATTTTATGATGTTATAGTTAAATAATAGTTAAATATAGTTATATTAGGTTAAATGTTATAATTATATATAATTAAATATTATATATAACTAAGTTCAATGTTTTGTTATAAATAATGACATGATGTTTTATATATATATATATATATATATTTAGAATTTTAAATTTAAAAATTAATATTTTGTTTTTAAAATTATAATCATACTATATTTATTATTAAAAATATAAATTAATTTAAATTTAAAATAATAAAATAAAATATTTATTTTATTTTATTTTATAAATAGAGGTTCACTATGAGCAACCATATTTTATCATGTCGATCTCAAGCTCCTAATATAGGGATTTATTGATTATAGTTTTGTTGTTTTCTATTTTAGAGCTTTTTTGGGGTATATTTTCGGTGAAAAATGCTAGAAATTTAAAATGCATTTCTAATAAAATAAATAATAAAAAAAAATTGAAAATTTATTTCACAAAATTAGTAAAGAAAAACTTTAAAACTTAAAATAAAAAAAATGTTTTTACCATTCAAAATCAGAAAATATGCATTTAATAAACAAAATGTTGCAAGTGAGAAACAAATTTAAAACCTAAATTATAGTTTTTTTTGGTGGTTTCGAATTATTTTCTAGGTTGTTTTGAAGGAATTATTATTATTATTATTATTATTATTTTTAATATGGTTTTCTTTGTTGGTTTTGTGATTGTCTGAGTTTTTTCAAGGGTTTTTTGTTGTTTTATATGGTCTTTTTCTTTAATTAATCGATTTTCATGGTTTTTGTACATGGTTATTTTATTTTTTAATTATTTTGTTTAATTTTGCAAAAAAAATATAAGAAAAACATAATATAGAATGCCTACCTATGTTTGAGCCTTTGGGATGTTGGTAGGGTAGTTGGCGAGATTTATTTCAACTCTCCATGCACCAATTGCTTGATCAAGCTACTGTCCCAATCTCGGTCGAGCTCTTATTTTACCCGTGGTGTGTGCAAATGGTACATGCAGGCTAGGAGAGTGGTATTTATATAAAAAAATGGGATCGATCAAGTGATATAGCTTGATCGAGTATTATATCTCGATCAAGGGTTTATTTTTAATTGTCGATTGAGCTACCCTTTTAGTGCCCAAGGAGCTTGATCGAGCGCTTTAAAAAGGCTCAATTGAGCGCTTAAATAGCTCTATACAACCATTGTTGCTTCCAGCCAAAGGCACCCTTTTTTCACGAAAGTGTAACCCAACTCCATGCTTTCACCCACAATTGACTTAAACAAGAACTATCAAAATTTATTGTGGTTTTTTAAACAAGCGAACTTGCCTCCTTCCTTAAAAATGGATCTAAGTCGTCCACTGCTTAGTTGTCTTAGCTAGTTGTTCCTCAATGATGGCATTTCATTCATGATTTTTAAATTACAAAAACAATGTAAAGGAAGAGTTGTTACAACTTGTGCGATGTAATCCACATGGAGAGCTATAAGTGTTGATGTGTCTTATATCTTATTGTGACAACTTGACAATGAATTGGATCTTATGTTGATATAGTCTTTGATAACTCATTGTACTATGATTTAAGGCCTTAAAGCCTTTTGATGCAAGAAAAAAACACCTACCCTATGATGGACAAGGGGCTTTGAAGTCTAGTGTTATGGTTTTCAATGGTGGCTTTGTACTAATGTGATGCAAGAACCCTAGGGTTTCAATACAACAAACCCTATAGTTAGGCTTGTGCATGAAAGGAGAGATGAAGGCTAAGAGCTTGTTTCAAGCTATTGAGAGATCAAGAGTGTAGTTGTCGTGGTTGATGCTAGCTTTTTGTTGAGCCCTTGATGTACCTGGAAGTAGTCTGGTGTGGTGCCTTGTTAGGGTCATGATTGTTTTTTATGGTACTCCTTTGACAATGGACTCCCTAACTAGAGTTTAGATGTCATTGGAGTGTCTTAGCTGGCGATAAGAAAAGGACATATTGTACCATCTTGTGATGCACTATGGTATGTGCTTGTATCTTTAGTAAATTATAATAAGAAGTGTACACTTTTAATCCAAATATCTGTGTTGCAGATTTGAAAATCAACTAATGCTTCTCATGTTAATGAGTAGATTTTAGGGCTCTCTGGTACGTTAATCTATCAGGAACAATTAATAGTTATCTTAAGTTATGTAATAAGCTATGAATGAGATAAGTGGCAAGTTAAAGGTTGTAATAAATCTATTGTTATAATGCATTGTTACAACCAAAGGTGCATTCTAAAGCCAAGTATGAGGGAAATGTGTAATTCTTTTTTTGGTCAATTTCGAGTTGATACATGCCTATGTTAAAATAAAAATAAAATAATAAGAAAACAATTCCCATGACAATATAAAATAAAAATGAATATACATATTCGATTACTTTTAATTTAAAATTAGAAAACATCAATAATACCACTCTCATTGTGCAAGATTTTGTTAATATTATAATCCAACTTATAAATAAAATATTTCTTTATAATGTTAAGTAACATAATTATATATGTACTCCTTTGAGTGTCAGGTTGATGTATAATTATTATACTTTTTAAAAATACATAAATATATGATTAAATTAACTATTTTGATAGCGATATTAACTAATATATTTGAATATCAATTTCACACACACACATATACAGAGAGAGAAAGAGAGAGATCTTGACCGTAGAAAAATATTTTGATGTCTAGAGAGAAGAATTAATTAAAAGTAAAAAAATAAAATCAATTCCTTCAATATGGGTCAACAAAAAAGTATTTTAATGTCACAACGTTGTTCAGAAATAAAACATTTCAATGTTAATGTTAAGTAAAATATTTCAATGTTATCTTTCTATCTCTTATGGTTTAAAAAAAGAATTATATTTGGATTGACGGTGAATGGGTGCACCGTTAAGGCACTCCTTGTGATAGGTCACTGGTTCAAATCTCCCGTGGGTGCTTACCTACCAAGAAAAAGAAAGAAAACAAAATAAATTTTTATGGTAAAATCATTTTAGGTGGTCCACAGGGACTTCATTGGGGGAGCAATACCATACCATGTGGGTTCATATTGGGGGATATATATTGAGGATAAAAATGACATAAATTATTGAGCATATAATAACGGGTAAAGGACTCTTATATTGGCAGGTACAAAAAATGAAGCTAAAAATTAATGAAAAATATAGAGGGGTATAGAATATGTTAATGAAAAAAATGGATACCTACAATATTTAGTGAAAGTAGGGATTTTTTTAATGGGGAATGTGAATTGGGTTCGTATTGGTAGGGTGTTAAATAATGAAATCGTTAGAGGTATTTCCCAATATATAGTAAAATTAAAGGTATTGTTTAGTATGCCACGAGCACACGTGTATGGACCTGCGGTCCGGGTCACCTTCACCATGCGAAGGGCGGGTGAGGATCTCATGCGAAATGAGAAATGAATGAGCCAAGAAACGAGTTTATAACGTGTTGGGCGACTTGAGGGGGTGGTCCCATGAGTTGGGCAGGTCAACCCTCCTATTGGGCGAGTAAGCACATTATGAACGAGTCAGCTTGGGCGTTGGGCGTGGGTCGACCAAGTGACATAACCAACCACCCACCTGTATATATTGGCATGCGTTTGTGGAGGCAACGGCATCATTTGATCAACACGAGTTCGAACAAGGAGTTCTGCAGTGCGTGGATGAGCCCGCATGACGGGCGAAACTTGGGTGAAAAACTCATGCAGAGAAGTCAAGTGAAAAACTCGGGTGAGAAACTCGGGAAAAAAACTCGTGTAGAAAACTCAGGCAAAAAACTCATGTAGGAAAATCGTGTAGAAAACTAGGGCAAGGTCATCGGGAGGACTCAGGCAAGGTTGTTCAGGCAGGACTCGGGCGAGGTCATTGGGCAAGATTCGGGAGAGGTCGTTCAGGCAAGACTTGGGTGAGGTTGTTCAAGCAGAACTCGAGCGAGGTCATCCGGTAGGAAACTCTGGCGAGGTCATTCGGGCGAACCGGGTGAGGTCGTTCGGGTGAGCCGGGTGAAGTCGTGTGGCAACCAGGGTGAGGTCATCGGGTGACCCAGGTGAAGTCATTCGGGCAAGTCGGGTGAAGTTGTGTGGTGACTTGGGTGAGGTCGTTCGGGTAAACCAGGTGAGGTTGTGTGGCAACCCGGGTGAAGTCGCGTGGCGACTCGGGTGAACGAGTTTGGGTGAATGGGTGGATGGGCAGCCGGGCGAGGGAACGCAGTGCATGCCGAAATGAAGAATCATGCAGACGGGTGACTTGGGTAGGGCTCGCTGTGCATGATGAGATAATGGAAACAATGAAGTGTTGAGGTTGTGAACGAAGGTGTGACTCGTGTGGAGGCACCCGTGTGTGGTGACTTGGTTATGACGAGGCGCACCCAAGTTGGCAAAAAACTATGATTGTGTGACAAGGTGAACAAAGGGTTGGTGAGTTGTGTGGCGACCGTGTGGAGGCGCCAATGAGCTGGGCAACCGAGTTTGCCGAAGTTGGAAATTTGGCTAAGTGTAAATTTGGGGTTTCCCAAGATTTAACTTGTGCTTATAAAGGAAGATTATACATATTGATTCGGGCAGACTCATATTGCAGGGAGTTGCCCCTCCCTTTATACTGTTTTTCATTTCTATTGTATAATGTTGTTTATGTGAATGTTATGGGCTTTGATTGTATAAAGGATAAAAATAATACTTGGTAATGAAAAATAAACTAAGTATGGAATGTTAGGTATAGTCTACAATCATAAGTATTGGTGAAAAGAAAATGATTGGTAGTGCTGCACCTCGCTATAGTGTAGTTGGAAGAGTACCGCCAGGGTAGGGGTGTGACAGGTGGTATCAAAGCTAGTTCCGGGGAGCTGGTGCTGGTGTTGAAGCATTGAAGCTGATACACACCTGCACTTCGTGACAGGTGGTATCAGAGCTGATTCAAGTGGAGTGCAGATGAAGGAAGTTGATTCTACAAAGGCCGAAGACTTGAAAGGGAGTTCAAGTTTTGCAGGTGACAGGTGCAATCAAGAGTTGGTTCAGTCTTGCAGGGAGAACCTGGTGAATGGTGAAGAGTCAAGAAGGATGTCTATCTTGTAGGAAATGGGTTTTGCAACCTTCAAGGAATTTGAAGGAAGTCTACTTGAAGAATCAAGGAAGGTTGAACAAAGATTTGTAGAATGGGGCAAAGGCTTGTTCAAAGCAAAGGATGCTCTTCGTGCTTTGGTCAAGGAAGGGATTTCTGATGGGAATATGGACGAAACCTATCGACTTGCAAAGGAAGTGGACTTGTTTGATGTAGAACTCAAGGAATTGGAGATGAGGCAGGACTTCATTTGAGAGAAGTGGAAATGGCTAATTCTTGAGAAGAAGCATTCCATAGCTTTGGCTCATAAGGAGAATGTTGCAGAATGCAATGATAAGAAAGAAGAAGCCTTGATGATTGAAGATGTTGCAGATGTGAAAACGATGGAGGATGAACTTGAGATTGATCAAGTTGGACCAGGATCATGCAATTTGCAGACATGGATGGATGAGGATACTCACATGGAGGAGCCTCATGATGATGATGTAAGTATTGTTGATACTTGTGTTTCATTTGAGAATTTGGTGGATGGACCGTATGCAGGGAAGGGCAAAATCAGTTTTTTGATGCTAGGGAGGATCTTACCATGGATGTCTACGATGAGACCTTGTATGGAGAAGCAAGGATTGTTGACTATTGCAGGACTTGTTGGGGTTGTTTGTGACCTTATGATAGAAGGTATAAAGGCCTATGACAAGGGAGGAACATGATGATCATTGTAGAAGAATGGTTCATGCTTTAGCCATATGGAGAATTGGCTAAGTGCCTGGCATGACTCATGGACATATTGAAGAAGGGCACACACTTGAGTTGCTTGGGTGGACTTCTCATGGCCGAGACCAAGAGATAGTCTTGGTGGAACCTTTAGTGGGGGAGCTATGATGAAGGGACTCATGATGATGATATGGTTGGGTGACCGAGTTCAGTAGACTAAAGATTGCAGACTTGGATAAGGATGACCGATTGTTATAATGGGTCTACTTGGTTGGACTACATGGGCAACTTAGTCATGGACATCAGGCTGGAGACATGGATCATGGCAATCTTTTGCAGGGACATGATGCAGGAGCACTTGTAGAGGTGTCACTTATGGGCATCCAATGAGGAGTGCCAAGGCAGGGATGTTGTGTAGGTGGATTTGCTGGTGTGACATGGAGATGACTTATTTATGAGCCGATGGAAAGGTTGTGCACTTATGTACAATAAGGCCATGAACTTGGATGGATTTTTGAGCAGACCATGGAGCATTCCTACTACATGGAGAGGTGAGGCATCTTGCAGAAACCTTTGGGCTGAGACTTGTATGCTTGCTAGAGTTTTAGTTGGAGGTGACTCATGGAGCTCATGATGACATGAGGTTGTGACTTTGGGAGATGAAGTTACAACGATGATGATGCCTTGGTGGCAACACTTGGGCATGGGTTGAGCCGAGACTTAACCACTTTGACACATAGGAGCTGATTGATCTATGATCATGGGCAGCACATGGGAGATGAGACGGGTGTATACTTGTTGCTATGACAGACTTGAGGGATGACACATTGCAGATATGATGGAGGCTGTTTTATGGACCTGGATGTGGCACATCGAGAGTTGGGGTTTGACGAGATGATCTCTTCACTTTGAGGGGATGGATGTTTTGCGGATGAGGATGTTGGGATAGATGTGACTGATTTCATGCAACCCATTGACACCAAACATCATGGACAACATGTTACAGATGAGATGAAGGCTACTTCATGTATCTGAGCATGGCTTATACTTATATGGAGATGGAATCTTGATTGAGTTGAGGATGTGACAGGATTTTCTGAGAAACAACTGATGGTGACATGAGGATGTTCATTCTCATGGTTTGAGCGTGGCAGTTGGACTGATCACCTGACTAGTTCAAACATGGGGGGGTACCAATGTGCAGAGATGTGTTAGCATTTGTTGGAGTATCATGGCAGCATTTCACATGAGGATGATACATGATGAGTTCAACATGATATGTTGCAGGAAGCATGTAGCTTGAGATGGAGGGACCAACCTTCCACGATGGGGAGCAGCATGTGGAGATTGTGACAGGATGGTTGATGGTCATGGATTGAGATGATTTCCGATATATGACATACCGATGAGGTGTATGACTTGGTATGGTGATCTTGGTGATAGATGGTTGCCGGGATGAGATATTGTCGAGGATGACAATGACTTCAAGTGGGGGAGGATGTATGGACCTGCGTTCTGGGTCACCTTCACCGTGCGAAGGATGGGCAAGGAGCTCATGTGAAATGTGAAATGAACGAGCCAAGAAACGAGTTTATAAGGTGTTGGGTGAGTTGAGTGGGTGGTCCCACGAGTTGGGCAGGCCGACCCTCCTCTTGGGTGAGTAAGCACATTATGAACGAGTCAGCTTGGGCGTTGGGCGTGGGTCGGCTGGGTGACATAACCAACCACCCACCCATATATATTGGAGTGCTTTTGTGCAGACAAAGGCATCATTCAATCAACATGAGTTCGATCAAGGAGTTCTACAGTGCATGGATGAGCCCGCACGACGGGCGGAACTCGGGTGAAAAAATCATGCAGAGAAGTCAGGTGAAAAACTCGGGTGAGAAAATTGGGCAAAAAACTCGTGCAGAAAAGTAGAGTGAAAAACTCATGCAGGAAACTCATGCAGAAAACTCGGGCGAGGTTGTCGGGCAGGACTTGGCGAGGTCATTCGAGCAGGACTCGGGCGGGGTCGTTAGGCAGGACTCGGGCAAGGTTGTTCAAGTAAGACTCGGGCGAGGTCGTTCAGGTAGAACTCAGGCAAGGTCGTCGAGTAGGAAACTCGGGCGAGGTCATCGGGCAGGAAACTCGGGCGAGGTCATTCGGGCAAACCGGGTGAGGTTGTTTGGGCGAGTCGGGTGAGGTCATTGGGCGACCCGGGTGAAGTCGTTTGGGCGAGCCGGGTGAAGTCGTGTGGCGACCCGGGTGAGGTCGTTCGGGTGAACTGGGTGAAGTCGTGTGGCGACTTAGGTGAAGTCATGTGGCGACTCGGGTGAAGTTTTTCGGTTGAACGAGTTTGGGCGAATGGGTGGACGTGCGGACAGGCGGCCAGGCGAGGGCGTGCCATGCATGCTGAAACAAAGAATCGTGTGCATGGGCGACTTGGGTAGGGCGCGCCGTGCACGATGAAACAGTGGAAAAGGTGAAGTGTTGAGGTTGTGAACGAAGGTGTGACTCGTGAGGAGGCACCAGTGTGTGGCGACTTGGTTACGACAAGGCACGCCCAAGTTGGACAAACAACACGATCATGCGACGAGGTGAACAAAGTGTTGTGAGTCATGCGGCGACCGTGTGGAGGTGCTGACGAGTTGGGCAACTGAGTTTGCCGAAGTTGGAAATTTGGCTAAGTGTAAATTTGGGGTTTCCCAAGATTTAACTTGTACTTCTAAAAGAAGATTATATATATTGATTCGGGTAGACTCATATTGCAGGGAGTTGCCCCTCGCTTTATACTGTTGTGCTTTTCTATTGTATAATGTTGTTTATGTGAACCTTATGGGCTTTCACTATATAAAGGATAAAAATAATACTTGGTAACGAAAAATAAACCAAGTATGGAATGTTAGGCGTAGTTTACAATCATAAGTATTGGTGAAAAGAAAACGATTGGTAGTGCCACACCTTGCTATAGTGCAGTTGGAAGAGTACCACCAGTGTAGGGGCGTGAAAACACGTGATATGTCAGAGGTTCATTGAGTGAAGCCCCATGAGGTGGTCAAACTATTTTACATTTTGGCCATTTTCAAGTATATTTTTGAGTAAATTTTGTTTGAAGTCCAACAAATATTTGCTGGAATTGCAAGCTTAACTTGTGTAGTTTGCACAATCCAAGTGCTTCAGGGGATTTTCAAATGATGAATATATCTATCCATCTATCTATCTATAAACAATGAAATATTACAAAATGTGTGTGTGTGAGAACCTATAGGTCCATCCTAATCATGAATCTATCAAGAGTTCACATGAATCAAATCTCTTAAGGTCACTCTAAAAAAACTTTGTACCTTTAAAGATTTTATTCTTCTTGAGATTTATTAGATTCATAATTAAAATAAATCTAAAGTGATCCATAATTAATTTGTAAATATGATAGAATACTTAACCCAACAAATATTTTGTAAATGTGATAAAAAACTGAGCTCAACAAATCTTTTATACTTGAAGTGTACTGTTTTAATTTTCATTTTCTTAAATTGTTTATCAATTTTAATGGGACATAAATGAAATGCCCAATGTCATTAATATTTCAAAATCATCCATAAACCTTCACATTTACACCAAATAAATATAAGAAACTTCAATTATTAAAATCTTTTTTTTTAAATTTTAGATTTCTAAAATTTCTAAAAATAACATTTGATTTATACATTAATGGCTAGCTTTGTGTCTCAATTGTTCAAGTGGTACTGAAATTGAAGGTGTTGTTTTCTTTTTATATATATATATATATATATATATATATATATAACAAAACGTTATATTAAAAATAGTTGTTTTAAAAATCAAACTTTTTATATATATATATATAATAAATTAAATATTATATTATATTATAGTTGTTTCTCTCTTTAAGTGTAGACATGGAAGCATAAGTATAACATCAATTACATTGATGATTGTATTTCAGAAAAGCCTCTTTTATGAGTTAGGGGCCAATTTGGATATGTGGGAGAATTATATCATGAGATGAATCTCATCATGCTATTTTCATCATTGAACTGATTTGAATCAATCTAAAATCTTCTCTAACAATGTTAGATAAATACAAAAATAAAAATATTGATGGGTAGGCATGGGCCAACATCTAGGCCCCTTAACAAAACAAGGTCATGAAAAAGAAACGAGGTCGTTTGACTTCTCAATTGCACCCCGACAATCCCACATGGGGCATGCATGCGGTCCTATCCACATCACCGAATCGACGGGCATATCATTTTGTCCACGACATTGATGAACAATGGCATTGCCGCCTCTACTAAATAACCCAGAGCATATCCGGATCTTGTGGGGTCCAGCTCAGACTGCGGTGGACCCGCGCAGATCACATTCTACAACTGGAACGAGATTGATGAAAAAGTGGGGGTTTTTTCTGAGCTCCCATTGATGGTGACATTCCCGTTTTTAAAGTAGCCGTTTGCAATTTGCAACATTTGTTTGACAGGTTGACGAAGTGAAATCTGCGACGTATTCTTTGTTTAAATAACAACCACTTGCAACTTTCTACGACATACAACTCCAAAGAATTGATTTCAGTGTCATCATTGTGTAACAACTTTAGGGGAAGAAATTTGTGCAAAGCCTTTAAATAATCCTTTTGAACTTCGAACATAAACACGTGGACGTGATAACAAAACCTAGTGATTCCACATATATATAGATATATATTAACTTAAATCAATTACTTTATTTTAAAAAATAAAATAAATATAAATAACTTTTAACAATCATTCATGAAGCGAACTTTTTTAGTTATATTGATAATCTCGCAAGGTTTAATATTTATATTTAATTATGTTTTATTTTAGACAACATAATTAACAATATTAGAAGAAAGTACATGCTGATTTTATATAAATATGTTTTTAAATCTAAAATTTATATAAAAAAATTTAAAATATTATAATATTAATTGGGTTAATTTTGGTATTAAAAAGAATGTTTATTATTTTTCTATTGATATTCAATTTTTACAAATATCACGTTGAATTCCTATAATCTGTTTTAATAAAGTAATACTTGTATTTAAAAAAAACATATGGATAACAAAAATAATTGAAAATATAAATGTTTTTTCCTTTTCATGTGTAATTTTTTCATTATTTAAAATTGTTTCAGTAGGTCTTTTAAATGAAAATTTTGAGTATTTAGGTTAACTATACAAACAAAGATAAAATAAATAAAAAATTATCTGGATGTTCATCTTAATTAAATATTTGAAGGTAGAAGAAAACTTATTTTGTTAATAAATGTTTTTAATTTTTTAATACGAAGAAGATGTGCAATTTATTTAATTCTTAATTTCAAGTTGACATGTGTCATTTAAAATATTAACAACAAAAGAAAAATTCAATGTCAATTATAAATAAATTGGTATAGCCTAGATTATAATTATTTATTATTTGCTTTTTTGAATACAAATGGATTTAATATAGTAATAACAAATAAGGGAATTCAATGTAAATGTCTATAATTTCTATATAAATGAAGATAGAGAGTTAGTTTATTAAAAAATATTCATAAGAAAAAGTAATCAATGTCAACTATGTATATATTATATAATAGTCTGGATCCATCTTAACTTTGAATCTACCTAGCACCGAGAGGGATTAAATATCTTTTCACTATAAAAAAAAATTGTATCTAAAGAAAATCGATCCGTTTCAGATCTTCATAGATATAAAATTAAGATAAATTTACAAAATTCTATCCCAAATATTCTTAATATTTGCAATAGTTTAAAAAGACATGTAATTTTCTTTTAACTATTGCAATCAAGAATTATCAAATGGGCCTTATTCAATTGTCTTAATAAAAACCAAGACATGGTAAAAACTTACATTATTATTTTATTTTGATATTTAATTACATTGAGGATAGGCCATAATTTTCCTCACGAGAACATTTCCAAGAAATATCTTCTCGATTAATTACAATGTTTCCAATTATACTTTGACTCTTAGCATTTGATATATGTATACTTAACGTTATATTCTTTTATACATATATATGTTTGGATATGGCCCTCTCGACAGAGGCAACATCATTGTTCTATTTGTTTTTAAATTAAGAGGTGGTTGCTATAGACCCCCTGCCCTCCTAGCGAACATATGATTTATGATAACCCACACCGTCAAATAGTATGTTGATCATCACTCTGATTACAAGGAATTCTCTAAACTATGAAAGGTATTAAAAAAAAATTTCCGTGACGGTGTCATTTAGTTACAAATTAGTTACAATAGTGGCCTTCATAGCCTCATTGATTCATTATATAAGCTACCATAGGGTATTAAAGGTCACACAAAGGAGCAATGGTAAGGTTCGATATGTTAGGTTAAACTTTGCCTCCATTCACACAGCTTGCAATAAACATAACTTTCATCATTTTGAAGTATCTATGTAATGAAAGTCTCCATATGATGGTATACGCATGGCAACATATTGGAGGTTTGGTCATCAATCACCGTGCTTCATGACGTGTCTTCACGTCAACAGTTGATGAAGTTAGGGTTTATGATCTATGGTAGAGGGGGTTTGCGGTTAGTTTGCAGTAACTATCCACTCCCTCTCCGTCACTTTAGTTTTATTTTCATTATCCGGCATTTGAAACGAGCTCTGCAACCTCATTTTTCTCTACTTCGATGATAGTTGATTCTTTGCACACTTTGGGCACGCTAGGCTTTGATGGCTTTGCTAAGAAAATATGGTGGAAACCACATGATAGTCACTTTTATAGGTTAGGGATCATTTCTATTTCTCTTGTGAAAACTTGTCGGTATTATTTCTATCAGTTTATTAGAAGTCATACCTATTTCAATTTAATTTCATGCAATTATAGTACTTATGCTCTCATTTTGGACTTGATTTCTCAATTACTTTTCTTCCAAATGGGTACAGTGGCAAAAGGTTCCCCCGGTGCTAGGTTCCTCTAGGTTCAAGTTGTTTAGGCACCATTACTGAGATACATATGACAGGTACACATTTCTCTTGACTAACCCTGGGTCAATTTTATTTTCCTTTGAATTCACAAGTTCCCTTCATAAAATTTGTAATACACTGTGGCTTCGGGAGTAGGTCGCGACGTCTCGTACCCTCTGCGAAAATCTGAAATTCTTATTCATATTTTACTTTACTCCTTATATCTAAATTAAGGTTTTCATAGAATTTTGTTTCCTTTCCACATTTATTCTTTCTTTCTTAAGGGTTCTAATGTTACTCCTTTTCCATTGCAAGTTTGACATTCCCCTACAGAAAACCATAGGCCTAACTATCTTGCTATGGGTTTCCTCTTTCATGGAGTCCTTTCTCAACTTGCGATTAATTAGGTTCTTATGTAGACTTTTACTCTTGTTCCAAGGTACTCAACCAGAGACCAATACCCTTTTCTGAGCTTATATGACATAGGATTTATTTCAACAATTTAAAACTTGTTCAACAAGCTCTCCACTTGTCCCTCTTTTATGTTATTTATGAATCTATGCATACTTTGAATTCTGTAATGGTTAATGTTTGCAACCATTTGACCTTCGTAATAATGGTTTGCCAAGAGAGAATTCTCGAGGAAGTCCTTTAGTGTTTCAATGTCATTATTTTTGTCTTTCTGCTATTGCTACATTATTTTCCTTGTATTTTTGTTATAGTTTTATTTGGCCCTAAAGACTAGCCACAATGAATATGTAAAGACATACATTCTTGGAGACTAATGGTAATGGATTTACTTTAAAGACAATGCTATGAAGCATATGTTAAGACTTTTATATGTGTGCGTGGATAAGTTATTGTCTAGGTATACTCCTAGAGTCATTTTATGTTTCGATTTGCATGCCAATGTTGCCATTTATAATACAAGAGAAAGAAAGAATACATTTTTCAAACTTTATGCTATTGCTTAGCTTGATGAATGTCTATATATTTATTTTTCATTTGAATACATGATTTTCTCTTGAAGGGTTTTGTCAATAAATATAGTTAGAATATAACTGTAATCGTTGGGAGTAATTATATTATTCTCCTCTCTCGACTTCTATATTTATTTCCTATGTTCACTTTGTTATCTAGTTATCTTATATATATATATATATATATATATATATATATATTATGTATTTACATACTATCTTATTTTATGAAACTTTAGTCCAGAAGGTTGTCAACACCTATCTTGGGACATTCCTTTTCTATTTGTGACCTAACTACTTAGTGTCCAAGATTCACTACAAGGAAAATACCTTCTAATGTAGGTTATAATGCAGGTTTTTAGTGTTAAAAAATTAGTAAAAAGTTTCCAAAAAACTTCTGCTACCACATCTTGTTGGGGTAGTAGATGTTTTAGTGGAGACAATAATAGAACTTCATCACAACTAATATAAAAGTGTGTTACTAATATAAAAGATCGATGCTCTAAGTTTAAATAAAAGTACTAAGACTACAAAAAAATGTATGGAGCACTAGTGCATTAAATTTATAAAAACACCAGTGCTTTAGTAATAAAAATGCACTGGCTTGTACAATCTATAATACCATGCACTAGGGTGTTGAATGCAAACAACACCGGTGCTTGAAAACTATATTTCCCCAGTGCTTATGTCTTCCAAAATTTCCTCGAGCAATACTTTTCAGTAAGGGCAGCGAGGCAGGGCAAAAAATATTGCAGCCCTGGTGCTTTTATCTTCTCTAAGGCACTAGGTAGTTATCCATAACAATGCACCAGTGTTGATGAGTTGTACAAACAACACTGATGCTTCAAAAGTATAACACCCTTGTGCTTATGTGCTTGAAAAATACCGGGTGCTATACTTTTCACAAAAGGCACTAGGGCAGGAAAAAAAATGTTGCAATACCAGTGCTTTTACAAAATTTAACACACTAGCGGGATAAATGTAATGATGCATCACTGTGTTAAATGCGAATCACACCGATGCATGAATCGTGTATATTCCCTATGTGTATTTGTTTCATAAATGAATGGGGATACCATTTATTATCATTGTAAATAATGTTTTTGAAAACTCGTATTTAGAGAGATGCACATTAGTATATGATGTCACGATATCCATTTTCTCTTTTTTTAGAAACATTGACCTGTGATAGTGCAATTATTTTGACTTTTTAAAATCCATTATTCATCGAAAAATCGACATATGCCTTATAACAATATTCATATAAATTAAATTTGGATTATTGCATTTGTATATGATGTTCCGATTAATTTGTTATATCATCAGATTTCACATCTCTTCATTATAATATTTAATCATCCATATATTTAATGAGTGGTGTAACATTTCACAACAACATTGAACAATACAATACAATAAATTAAAAAATATTTTATTATATATGAATAAGAGGTTCTTTGTCATACAAAATGGAATAGTTATTGGTAACTCCTTGTCTTTCAATTGGGACACTATGTCCATTACCTTAAACTAAGTGTCTGATTTTCACATACAATTATTTCAAAAAATACAACTGACATTGATATCCAAATAGATCATCATTCTTCACTGGAATTGTTATCAATGCTTGAGCTACTTCCATGACTTGGGTTCTTTGGATGAATTTTTTGTTGATTGCATCGATAGTTTTCATCTTCTTGAAGTTTCATTTGCAAACATAAAAATAAAGTGTAATTAGTGTATCTACATTGGTGAGAATAATGCAAATTGAAATAAATAATATACATCAATGTAAATCGAATACAAATGTACCATAGCAAGAAGTGAGTCCTCAATTGTACATATTCCTTCAAAACCAAAACCTGTGCCTTGTTTTAGCAACTCTTATTCTGATGTAGTTCCATACTTTGTTTCCTGCAAGTTTTATACCCCATAATAAATCATAAATTTAATATAAAGGAATTTTTTTTCTATTAATTATAAACTTAGAGAAGTAAAACAACATAGATACTTAAAAATTCCATAATTAATTTTTGATATGCCAACACATACACAAAACCCATATTTAACCCAATGCCAATCAATTCTTCTAATGGCTCTTATTTTTATGTTAGCACCTATTTGATGGCATTCAGGGATGGTTGTTGTAAAATAACTTAAAATATACAAAAATGAAATCTTAAGTTGTTATAAGGAAATATTAACAATTTCTCACAAACTTTGATATCAACAGTTTTCTTCCTTGTCATTATGTTTTATGTGTTGAATGTGTTTCACCTTGTTTTTTTTTTGCAAGAAAATACTTGAAAGTTAATATATAATATTAAATTATTTGTTTATGTGTACCTAAGAGAAAAAAACAATGATTGCATACATTTGAAGCATGTTGTTGATGAGATGGCTCCTCCTATCATGCATTTATGTCCATTTCTTTGACCATCTCCTTGTGCACTTTTTTGGTCATTCCTATTGACATGTTTTAGGTATCAACTTGTTGTTCCTTTGGGATTTTCATAATCTTCCTCAAAAACTAATAAACTATTTTTATAGTGATATATGAAAACTAAATATAAAAAGTTTGATATTAATAAATGAATGATTTGTAGTAATATATAGATATAATTATAGAAAAACATTTTAATTATAAATGTTACTTTTTGAATGATTCTATTTCATTCTTGTATATTTTTTCTATTGCAAGTTTGTCATGTCTCATTGATCATTGCTCTAGAAATGCTTCTTGTAGCTTAAATATAACTTGGTTCTTTGAATCATTGGACTGATTTATGTATTGTAAGTGGAATGTATGTCTATGAGTTCATTCCATTATATCTCTCATAGTTTTGTAAAAGTTTCCCCCCTCTCATTAACCTCCAACACCACTCCAGATGAGCTAAGCACCAATTCATCATCATTTACATATTCTATATTTTTTTTCTTAGAATGACATTATTTTCCTTCATTGTCAGTCCCTGTATAGATTGTTTGAAACATGTTATATAATATACTTAAGTATATTATAAATGAATATTCAAAAAAGAAAACTCATATTGAATAATATTTTTTCATTCATTTGATTCATTCTTTTCCAACTTTTCTATAAGGCTTTTACGCCCTTCTGCAATTAGATAAGAAAAAATATTATTGAGCTGCCTCATTTTATGGCTCTGCATGATAGACACTAACCAATACATATTAGTTAAACTTACATATAGTTAAAACATATTAATTTTGTAAAGAATTTACAAAGAACTTTCCTTTTTTGCTTTTTTGGATGTGTTATCATTATGCCAATCAAAATTTTTTACTTGACAACTTCTTAGACATTTTTTTTATCAATATAAAACTATACCATTCAGTACAAAAGACATTAAATATATTTTATAAATAAATCACATAATTTTCAACCAAAAAGAGACCTGGTAGCTAGTGTGGTTATGTGCACAAATGCCCTGGTGCATTTAGTTTGGTAAACACACTAACGCATTTAATTGTTTAGCGTTGATAGTGAAAATTAATTTTTTAAAGAACTTTAAATTATCACGGTTTGATATGTAATGATAAAAGCAATGTTGTCATAGTAAAAAACAAAAGCATAAAAAATTAAACACAAGTTTTTTGGACTTAACGATGATATTTGGGATGAGCGCACCAGTGTGTTATATTACATAGGGGCACTGATAAACAAAAGCCATGTTTTTAAAAAATGGATAGGGTCAACAGGGTTTGGATCCAATTCAATAAGTGGTCTGCGTACTTTACATGTAAAACTCCTTATATATAGTAACACAAACACAGTAAATCTAAAATGCCTAAAATGAAAAGCCCTAATTGTGAATAGGTAGAGGGAGTTAAACCCCAAGGTGAAATTTTGCAGTCACATAAGTAAAAAGAAGAAAGGGTTTAAGGTAAGTATTGAATTTTTTGTTTGTTTGTTTTTTTTCTTTTTTTTGAATTTTAATTAAATCTAAATACCAAAAAAAATTATAAAACTTTTTATTAGTAAAATGAATAGTAAAATTTTTACTATGCTGTGTTTTGAGTGAATCGCAATAGTGTTGTTGTTCCAGAGTATTCTACTTCTCCACAATGTTTCTCTTGCAAACCTCTCTGTTGAAGTCTTGGGAAAAATAATGAAATATTGAATAGCATCTTACTATTTATAAGGATTTATGAAATTAGACTTAGAAAAATAGATTACTGCCCATTTTTCAATTTGAAAAAAATAAAATCGCACCTTTTTTTCTTCAGTTTTTTGCAACATTTGTGCGTTTCATATTAAAAATCACAGATGCATTTAATAGTAATGCACATAGATTAAGATGTCTTCTTGGTGTGTT
Organism: Pinus tabuliformis; assembly: GCA_031772625.1. Lineage (NCBI taxonomy): Eukaryota > Viridiplantae > Streptophyta > Pinopsida > Pinales > Pinaceae > Pinus > Pinus tabuliformis. The sequence continues at coordinate 354,840,897 of CM062819.1, read as the reverse complement.
AATTTTTTTTAACACACAGATATGATAAAATTCATTTTTTATTTTCAAAATAATGGAAACCAGTGCGGTTAAAATTTTAATGCAAGGATGTTATTATTTTTTAAACACATCAATTTGGTTAGTTTTACAAGTGCACTGATATGCATTAAAAGTTATCTCAATTTTTATTTTCACATAAAATGGCATATTCATCACAAATTATTATTTAGGATGCATCCACATGAGTTATAGTACTTCATAGTATACATTTTCATATTAAAGTCACCTTATTCTTGACAAATGGTTTGAAAACTATATTGAAATTCAGATTGTGGTTATATGGTTCTTGAATTTTTGTTAGGTATGTACACAAAAAATTGTTGCTGATTTTTCTCAAATGTAGGGAGAAAATATCATAATATCAAATGGTCAATTCTTCAAATTTCAGCTCATTCCATTTTGCCCAAAGTCCTTCATGGAGTTCTCCCTTTACATATCTAATGAGTTTAGATTTTATTTATATTTTGATTATCTAATTGATTTTTTTCTAATCCATGTCAATTTGAATCAAAATGTATCCAAATTTGCAGGATCTTGATTCAAAATTGAGTTCATATGTAGTTGGTCAATGAAAACGGACAACCACTTTACACTATCAATTGTAACATGCCATTTTTTAGCCGCAATCTCGGGTTAGCAATGGTAATAATTATTTTGGTCTGATGTAATTTCAACATACCAACTGCATTGTGCTTACTAATGTCATTGATGTACTAGTGTTGATCATTATTTTTGAAATTAGGATTCTAGTGATGACGAGCAACCTACCTACCATCTTCAGATGCATCCCACTACAATTTTAAAACGAGAGAAGGTTGCATTAAGAGTAAGACTTATAAACGAAGAATATAAATAATGTCTGAATCAACCACCTATTCAATTCCACTACCTCTAGATTCACTAATTATAAATGACTACAACAATATAGTTCTTCATCCCATGTTGGAAACAGAGGAAAGAAAATATAGGTTGGTATGGATGATTACTTATGGAATATGACTACCATGGAGGCAATGTTATTAGATGCATTATAGAATGATGAGATAGGGGATGATGCTCATATCATTGATACCTTTTTGGAAAGCCTAAAATCTTCTTCCAGCACCCCTCACTTTGGACATGGAAACTAGTCAAAGTCTACCCAGCTAGGGAAAATAATGTTAGTGTGCAACTTGAAAGCCAAGTTAGGCATGTCGAATGAATGTTCCTCAGCAATCTTGAGCTAACTGAACATGATCAAGTACATTATATTTTGATAAATATTGTCACATAATAAACATTAAAAATAGTTGATTTTATGAATGTTAAATATTAACATTCTACACTTATATTTCCCACCAACTACATGTTATTCAAATATAAGGTTCTTCTAAGTGATAATGTCTTTCCGAATAGTTGTGAAGAGGAAAATAAGTTGTTTAAAATGTTGGGTGTTGAGCACATATCATATCATTCATATTTGTATCATTGTATTCTATATAGAGGATAATACATAGACAAAGAGATATATCTAAAATGTGGGTATGACTGGTAACATAAAAAAGTAAGGGTAAATAACATGGTCCTCCTCATAAGATATTGAGGGACATGCCTATAATCCTAAGGATTCAAAGGTTCTTTCATTGCAAATAATTAGCTATGTTGCAGGGGTGGCATGCCTCACACAGAAGTGAGTGAGGAGTTATGTGAATCCCAATAGATTCAATATACATGAAGCATATAGAGGATACATGGTTTTAAAAATTCAAGGATGGAGTCTGAAGTATAAAACTCAGCATAGCCATGGATGGTTTCAACCCATATTCCCTCCAAAACACCAATTATTCTATTTGGCTCAGTAGTAGTGATCGATAAAAATATCCCCTCATGGTTGTCTGTGAAGAATGAACATCTTATTTTGGGTCTCATAGTCCCTAGTAGACTACAAGTGAATAAAATGGATGTCTACTTACAACCATTAATACATGAATTGAGGGAATTATGGAAAGGGATACATTTATATGATGTATCAGGATCCATCACAACAAAGAGGAGCTTTACATTGTATGACATATGTACTTACACAACACATGATTACCTAGGCTTAAGAGTTTTCTACAGTAAATCAAACGTTTATTGATTTATTTATATATGTAAAAGTAATGTTTAACATATTAATTTAATTCATTGCAATTGTTCTTATCTTCATGATCGCTAATGTGCCCTCTAGACAATAATTTCGTAGGCCTTGTAACAAAAGGGTATCATGGATGTAAATTTTGTGGACCTTCTCTGAAGGCTACGTGGTCCAACCACCTACGAAAGCCAGTGTATGACTAATCCATGGTATTCCTCGCAAAAGAATACCCTTACAAAAGAGCAACATCCTCTTTCAATGGTAAACTAGGGAGCACCCAAAGGCCTGCAATAGTGATATGAACTGAATGACTTAGAGCATATGAGAGAGAGAAGGAGAAGGATATGAAAAAAATCTTTGATACAAACTGGGAGCCTATGTTTGATGATCTATAATTCTTCGACACCCATGTTGAGAAATTTCCCATTGGGATGAAAAGGAAATATTTAGTTTATGAGCTCTCATATTAGGAGCATCTTAAGATTTCCCACTTAATAGATCTCATGTATATATTAAAAAATGTTTCATCTTCTTTATGGAGGCACATATCATCAAAATAAAATGACACATTAGTTTTTAGGAGAGATCTTATGTATTCAAAAACTAAAAACAAACATTCAGCAAGAAAAGAAAGTAGAGGAGAGTTTGGTCCCTCTTGGTCATTCAAAGAAGGTGATGTCGCATTGATTTTAGAGAAAGATGATCTTTCTTTCGTAAAGGAAGTTATAATGTGTGTGAGGGTGCCTTCTTTATATGGGTCTTCACTATTGTGTTGCTTCACTGTGAAATACAATTTGTTGAGGTTGAAATCACATGACCATTTGAACCTTCAAAGAGTATGTATCTCAAAAACATGATTTTATTATTTGTTATTATTTTTATGCCATGGGATAAAATATAAATAATTTTTGTATGTGTTTACTTTGCACTGTCATTATCCTTTGCTCATGTATGGGTGTGTGAACCATGACTTCCCCCAAGACCTATGACGTGTCATATCTAAATTATCTGCATTTGTACATTGGATCACATCAAAGGATATTCATATGGTTAGCATTCAACAATGGTGTCAAGAGAGAGCTAAGAATGTTTGTATGTTTTAGAAGCAACCGCTAACAAGTTTCATGGACTTGCATGTTCATCTTCTAATTCACCTAGTAGACGAGGTTGAATAAGATATGGCAGTTTCTTATCATTGTATGTTCTTCTTAAAGAGGAACATGAAGAAATTAAAATGTTTTTTTCAACAAAGCGAAAAAACCTGAGGGGTATATGACTTAGTGGTAGATATTGTATGAGTCTTTCTATTATTCTAGTGTGTACATCGATTATATCTACAACACACAAGGTGTCGTGATTTGGGACGATGAAAGCGAGGGTGACCAAAGAGAAGGGGAGCTTCTCGAAATGAATGGAAAAAGGCATGTGATAAAGAGTAAGTGACTTATCATTTGTCAAATTTCTATGGAGTACCTATTCACACTGGACTTCATAATGTATATTCTAATCTCATACATACTATATATGTTGGTTTGATTTCATTAGTGAATTGAGAAATTGAATCCATTAACAATTCATTCTTTACAATTTGGAAGCAACATAGTCGTGGGTCACATTGTACGAACATAAAAGGAGGAAATGGGAAAGTGACAGGAAATAATTCAGATGGCTGAATGGTAGAAGTGTGCCTTATCCTGATCATTTAAAAGAAAATATACCAATGATGTGCCTCAACAGTTGGGTTGTTGACCAGGTCAAAGAGAAATACAATGCATTTGGTCGTTACCCATGTGCTGAAGAGGATGCATGAAACATACGTATTGTGTGCAAACTCGGTAATAATCTCTTTTTGTACATTTTGAACTTTATAATGCATTGTTGAATTGTAACATCTATATTTTATATTTTAATTATGTTCGGGTTATTAAACACATGGCACTAATATTTTTTTCACTTTTTATAGGTGCATTTGTTCCCATCTATGTGGGCATATGGACATCATTTTCACACGGAGGATGTCGATGATGGACACATGACACAAAACTATGGAGTGGAAGTCAAGCTTGACTAATCTATTCATGCTAGTCACTGCGATCAAAACTTAATACAGACCATGTTAGGTTACATTGGAAAGATACACGAGATCATTGAAGTGGAAATCTCTTCATTCTAATGTGTTAATTTTAGGTGAAAATGGTGGGACATCTTTGATCAAAATAAAGTAAAGGAAGATCATGATAGTGGGTTGATATCTATCAACTCTAGAAAGATGTGACATGAAGCTATGGAGCCTTATGTTTTCCCCAAACACTACAACCAAGTGTTTTTCTACGTAGATGTGTTGGACAGGGATTAGTGGTTCATATTAAGACACGACCCTAGATCAAAATATATTTTTGAGAACAACAATGTTATCATGTCAAGCGAGGAAGATAATTAGGGTGATGACAATGGAGAGTGATATGTACTTGTGTTATGTCATCATTTATACTATTGTTATATGCTTGTTTTTCTTTATTTTGCTAATGATATTATTCTTTATTCATTGAATTTTTGGAATTTTATATAATTGGTAAGATTTACAAACATTTTCACATGTTTTTTTCCAATGGAAACATTTTTACACTTAAAACTAAGTATTTTTATTTGTGTAATTTATAATTTAAAAATTAAAATTTTAACATATTTGTTTAATTCTAAGTTTGTGATAAGTTTAATTTAGATTTTGTGATAATTTGATTTTCAATTTAGCTATTTGTTAGTTTACATACTTTTATCATTGCTTTTGGAAATATTTAAATTATGCCCCCTATGTTGACTAAAACCACAATTAATGAAGTAATTTAAAATTTTGATAGCAATCAAGTTATGAAATAATGAAAAAAACAAAAAATATAGGAATATTTGCATCCACTGAAGTTTAGGGCCAATATAATGCTGATGATGGGAGATCATAACTTTTTTATAATAACAATTTTTAGGGTAGAAGAGTCTATTAAAAAGAGTAAATAGTACAATGGAAAATAACATTTATTCATATGTAATTATTTTTTTGGAAAATAATTTAGTTAGAATGAATATCTATGAACTATCTATACAATAGAAAAATATTTATGGTAATTTTACAATTATAGTTTCAACCATATTAAACTTTGTAATTTATAAAAATATTTTTGCATTTTTTATTTAAAGTTTTTTCATGTAATTTCATATATAAAATTTTGATAAGTTCACCAATATATAATCTATAATTAATATATATCATTTCATAAAAATAAACATTATGATGATAAATGTCTAACAAACATAAAGATAACCTAAAATATGCATTCAAATTCACTAACATCATCTAATTATATACACCTCTAACACATATGAACATCATTAGCTAGCAAACAAATCTAATAATTTAACATGACATCATCATTGTGATCACATCTAACAATATCTCATGATAATAGATCTCATGCTAATTATATTGTTTTTTATTCATCTGGTTGAGACTTTATATAATTTGTAAGATATTAAATTTAAATTGGTAAGATATAACTTTAAATTTAAATTTGTAAGAGTTGATGTATATATTAAATATAAATTCCTTGAAACTTTAATAAATTTAGTGATAAATTAAATTTTACTAAATTAGAATTTTTTATGTTATATTAACTCTAAACTAATTATAAAAAAAAAATTGGTTTAAGTTTTTTAATAACTTTAGTGATAAATTAAATTTTACTAAATTAGAATTTTTTATGTTATATTCACTCTAAACTAATTATAAAAAAATTTGATTTAAGTTTTTTAAATTCAATAATAGATTGAATTTTATAAATAAACTTAAAAGGTTATATTCTTAAATAAATATTATTGACAATAGTTTATTGATAACATTTTATTATTTATTAATTTAAACATTAGAAATTAAAAAAATAATTATAATTAAAATTTAAAAATACATACTAATTTAAAAATATATATTTTAAATAATAATTATAATTAATAAATATATTTTTTAATGATGCTTCATTCATAATTATTATTAATAAAAAAATTATTAAATTTATAAAATCAAATTAATTGTAATGTTATTTGTATAATTCAATATTTTATGAATATTTTTTTATTTTTTTTTAATTATGGTTGATTTTATAGACCAATCATTTATATATATTAATTTTATTATAAATATTTTTGAAATTTTTATTTAATGAGTACATGTTGCAATATACATTTCAAAAATTAATTGCAAAGGTTAATTAGATATTGTCTAACTCTTGTATTATGAGTATTGGTCACAACTTTATGATTTCCCCAGATGGCTGTGACTAGAAAGGTTGTTTTATTTAGATATTTGTACAATTTAATTGTGTGTAAAATTGATTTTGTTTTGTAGTGACTATTTTTTAGACGTGTTTTATAAAAACTTTTTTTATTTCTATGTTTTTTATAGGTAGGGACTGTGTTGCTCACAACCCTTCTTTGAATAAGAATTTTGTTAAAATGAATATGTATGAACTATCTAAGCAATAAAAAAATATTCATGGTAATTTTAGAATTATACTTTCAATCATATTAAACTTTGTAATTTATAAAAGTATCTTTTCATTTTTTATTTAAAGTAAGTCATTTTGCATATAATTTCATATATAAGATTTTGATATAAGTTCACCAATACATAATCTATAATGAATATCATTTCATAAAAAAAATGTTATGATGATAACCATCTAACAAGCATAAACATCATCTAGTATTCACATTCAAATTCGCTAACATCATATAATTATATACACCTATAGCACACATAAACATCATTAGCTAGCACAAAAATCTAATAATCTAATAGGGCATCATCACATCTAACAAAACACAAGCATTGTCTAACATCATCACCACACACATCCTCAAATGTACATCTCATGTTTTCATATAACTATTATAATATACAAATCTATGTGCAAGCACATTAAATGAGCGTATCTAACATGACCTAACAATATACACATTAACACCAGCATATAAACTAAGTACATCAACAAAAAAATGCACCATATATATATATATATATATATATATATATATATATATATATATATATATATATATATATATATATATATATGCAAACAAGTCAAATAACTGCATCAATTCAAATAATTACTATAAAATATATAATACATTAGTAGTAGTGGCAACCTGGTTTGTAGCAGAAGATGATGGATGGTCAACTGCTTGATCAAGAGTCAAACTATGAGGTGAATGAGGAGGACTAGGTGGTTGAGTTCTACTAGAAGGATTATCGACACCCTGTTCATCATCTGATGCATGGCCATACTAAGGAAGTAGAGTACCACCAGAAGGATCACCACCCTGATCATCATAATCCAATGGGGTAGTATTGGGTGAAGAATTTGTATCCTCTGCATGGTGGATATCCCTCCTCAGTACCAATATAAAATTGCTAGCCTCGACGATATGATGCATAAGACTCATCATGTCATGTGCAAGTTCATCCAAAGCTCCAAGAGCATAGGATCTACCTTGATGTTCCAAGCTGTTGTAGGGCTGACTCCTGCCTTAACCAAAATTATAGATGATGTGTCACCCAACTCCATCATAAATATGATATCATGCCTATGACGTGGATGCATGCTCTCTTGTATCAGATAAGAACATTCGGCCTCACCCTCCGTGATCGCAACCATTTATGCATCTCCATTCGGTGGGGGAGGACGCATGTCCCCAATGAATGTGTTGATGTATACAAAATATATAGTACAAAACAATAATTAATTGATTTCATTAAACAATTTAATAAAACAAGTTAAACAACGTGCTAGAAAATGTTTTATTCGAATTATTTAAGACAATAAAATGAAACTAGATTAATTTAAAGAAAACACTAATATTACATCTAGCATCTACTAACTCATCATGTCTGAAGAGTATCTTGGGACATTAATTCTAATCCATCCCCGCATAAGGACATGAAACAAAGACGAACATTTGGTCGACCATATTGCCAAGTAGCACTAGTGCCTTGACTGAAATCCTATCCAAATACTACGGTTAGCCCCTCTTAGGCATCATCTTACCCCACACGTGCATATACACCTTAGTCATCGACCTAGGAAGGCAACAACTATTGCCATTTATATGTGTTGCAACATTATAGGTCTTTGTGGTTAGCATTAATATCAACTCAAAAGCATGAGTTGTAGGAGAGATGGTTAGCACATGTATGTATGGTTGCATGTGGCTTATACATGGATGATGTATTGCATTGGTATTGGCTTGTCTACAAGCATGTATATGTGATGATGGAGTTTTCATTCACAGGTGTTGTATACAATGAACATAGTATGTCATGTTCCTCATAATCATGTTATTAAGATCATGTTGTTGTAGAGTTGGATGGTGGTTTGGTATGTTAGCCTTGTTGATTAGTCATGCAGAGGTGTTGCATGGAAAGTATAGAATAGAGATGTGATGATTATATTATGATTCAGATTGGATCACTATATTGTTTTCCATCAATATCAATGCATTTGGAGTGGAAATATTGGAGGAATCAGCTCACGGGACCATTTTTTACAAGAGGGACCCAGTTTGACAAAACGGGGTCTGAAACCTTCCTAGAGAATTTTGATGCATCGAACAAAATTTTTTGGGGCTAAGACTTTGACACTTTAGTGTTGCACCATTTCATGTTATTCTAAACATAATTATATTTCGAATGGCACAAGAAGCACGTCAATCGAAGTCCGTATGCAAGAGTTATGCCACTTAGAGGTTAACCTTCCTGCTTTAACCTTCCTGTTTTCACAGCTATGAAGATGGCCATTATGGCAGCTTGCAAGAATAATATCACAACAGAAGCCACTGCTAATCTCTTCTTTGAACGATTGTGGGTACACTTTGGGATCCCATAGTCTATCATCTCAAATCGGGATAGCAGGTTCCTCAGTACATTTTGGTCCAGTCTCTAGTCGATGCTGGACACCAAACCTGCTAAGTCCACAGCCTTCCATCCTCAAACTGATGGCTAGACAGAGGTTGTAAACAGGATGATCATACACATTCTGCTCATGTACAACTCAAAGCATCCATGCACATGAGAAGAGAGCCTCCCCTATGTTCATCACAGCTACAACTGGTCTCTCCACATCTTGACTGGCCACATCCCTTTTCGGGTGGGCTTGGGATTCCAACCACTATGTCCCATTGATTTGGCCATGCCATTTGCAGATACTCATGTAGATTCGGCACATGTCCAGTCTGAAACAGATAAGGCAAACCGTTTCATTGAGAACATCCAGCATATTTGCCAGCAGGTCCATGACATTTTGGGGAAATCAAATGCCAAGTACAAGCAGCGATATGATCAACATTGGGTGCCACACAAGTTTCAGGTGGCCGACAAATTCTGGTTGCATTTGCAAAAAGAACGACTTACCGGAGCCTATCGAAAACTTAGACCACTCTAGTATGGTCCTTAAACCATTACCAAGGCTATGGGAGACAATGCATTTGATCTCATCATTCCCCCATTCATTGGCCTACACCCAATGTTCAATGTGGACCGCCTTTGGCCATACTTTCCACCATTACTAGACACATTCGACATTGCAGAACAACTCACACCGACATAGTTGAATCCAGATTGCATGGAACAAGCTGCAACTGATTGGATCATGGATGCACAAATCAAGGACACTCACCAACAGAATATCCAACTGTATCGAGTTTTCAAAGAAGGACAACTCCTTAACTAGGGCAAGTGGCTCACCAGGGACCATGTTTAACAAAAGTTTCCTCATCTCATGGGGGAACTCAATGCAATGGGTACCACTGCTTCCTAAGGGGGGAGGAATGATCAAGGTGGATATTGGTGGCCACCCACCAATTCCACTTGGCTCCCCACCATTGCTTCTTTCAGTTTTTTCAGTTTCATTAATTGTAGCACAATTTACTATTTTTAGTAGTTTTTCAAGTCCTAAACTTCCGGAGCCATTTTGAGGCCCTAAATGATGTGTGTGTCCATTGGAATTTCACTTTACATTACATTCAGTGGCAATGGATATGGCCCATAGTGGTAATGTGGCCAAGAGAACTCATGACACAACTTGACATGACACTGCTCACATGTACTGGCTCACTGTGGTGTCCATGTCAAGCTACTCCGATGCTGAGTGATGGATGTTCTCTTGGTATGCTTTGTCTTCTCCTCCACATGGATTCTGCAGGGTCTTCAATGGTCTTGGTCTTGCATCATGGTTCAATGCATACATTCATTTTTCTTGTTTCTTGATATGCTTGGTACATCCATCTAGCTGCAAGCAATTCTTCTTGCCTGTGCGCTCCTTCTTCATCCCGTTTGTTGTCTTCTTATGATATATCAATGTAACTGTTTATGCAATTCACCCATGACGGAACGACATCAAATCCAAAACCTCCTAGTCTAGCATGATGCATTATTCTCGTGTTATAGGCCTAAGACAAATGACAAACTGGAACTCGAAGATCCAGAGGAGGAGGAGCGTCTCTTCCACTCCCAGATGTGGGTAAGGGGCTCCCCGCTACAGTTCATTATCAAGAGAAGGAGCTGAAAGAAGCTCATTTCAATAGAGGTCATGAAGCTTCTGGGCTTACCGACCACAACACATCCACAACCATACACCATCGGGTGGCTTCACCAAGGACGGGATCTTCATTTGAGCCAGTAGTGTCGCCTTCCATATAACGTCAAGCCCTTCACAGATGAGGTATTGTGTGACATTGCTCCCCTTGAAGTTTGTGATGTATTATTAGGACAACCATACTTGTGGAAGCGACATGCTGCGTATGAACTAAGGTCTCATGTTGTTATTGTTACTTTGGAAAATAAGTTGTACAGGATACCGGAGGTAGCACCGCCTACCACAATCTCTCTGGTTACTACAAATCAATGCAATAAGCTCATTTCCAAAACCGAGAAATTTGTTTTCCTAATGATACGCCCTCAAGGAAAGAAAAAGACGGTGGCCATGACCTCCAGACAGGGCCCCTCCGCACAACAACTACAAATGGACAAGGTTGTGGAGGAGTACGAGGACATCTTCACTTCCCCTGCAAGGGTTCCTTTGCACTATCAAGTCAAGCACTCCATCAATCTAATCCCAGGTGTGTCGCTACCTGATGGACCAATCTATCAGTGCTCTATTCTGGAGAATGATGAAATCAAGGGGCGGATTCGGGAGCTGTTGCAGAAAGGTCACATGCGTCCAAGTTCATCACCCTGTGGTAGCCTGATCGTGTTGGTACAGAAGAAGGATGGGACTTGGAGACTCTGTAGTGACTATCGGGTGCTGAACAAGATCACTGTCTGTAATAGGTACCCGATCCCATGGATTGATGACCTCTTGGACCAACTGAAGGGGGCAAAATATTTCACCAAGATTGATTTGAAGTCAAGATATCACCAGGTACCAATCAAACCCTCTGACGTGTGGAAGACTGCCTTCAAAGCCAAGGAGGGTCTTTTTGAATGGTTGGTTATGCCTTTCAGATTGATGAATTCTCCTGCAACCTTCATGAGGCTAATGGATGACATCTTGCATCCATTCGCTAACTCATTTGTAGTGGTATACTTGGATGACAGCATGATCTTTAGCCAAAGTTGGGAAGAGCACCTCCACCACATCCGACAGGTTCTCCAAACATTGCGGCAACACAAGTTATGTGCCAATTTAGAGAAATACACATTTGGCATGACCCAGGTTCAGTATCTAGGATACATTATTGATGAACAGGGGGTGCATGTGGATCCAACCAAGATCTAAGTCATTCAGGATTCGCCATCTCCAACCATTCTGACAGAGCTCTGCAACTTTCTAGGTCTTGTCGACTTCTACCACAGGTTCGTGTTGGGATTTTCTCATATCACTTGGCCCTTGAGTCAAGTCACCAAGGGAGGAGTGAGAGAAAAATTATTTTGGTCTGGATCTCAATAGAAGGCATTCACAGAGTTGAAAGATTGCCTCTGCTTGGCACCAGTGCTCGCATTACCAGACTTGCAAAAACCATTTGCGGTTGAGACAGATTCCTCTAGCTATGCTATTAGGGCGGTCCTTACTCAACATGGGCATCCAGTGGCATATCACAGTGAGACACTTTCAGAGACAGTCTATAAGTATCCCACTTATGACAAAGAAATGTACTCCATTGTGCAGGCCTGCCGACAATGGAAGCATTACATTTTGGGGAAGGAAATGGTCATCCACACAGACCTCCGATCCCTGTAGTTCATACAGAACCAAGGGAAATTGCAGAATGATTGCCATCAGAAGTGGTCCACATACCTGCAACAGTTCCATTTGAATATCAAGTATAAGAATGGAAACACTAATAATGTTGTAGATTGCCTCAGTCGACCACCGATCATGGTGTTAACCACTGTGCTCCACTCTTGTGGGCATGAGACTTCTAATTGGCCACTTCTCTACAAAAGTGACCTAGAATTCGGCCACACATACCAGACGCCCTTGGAGGGTCAGCATGTTCTAGATTTTCACCTCTAGGATGCCCTGTTATGCCACCTAGGTCACCTTTGCGTTCCTTCAAGTGAGCGAGCCAAGATGATTTGGGAAGCACACTACAGTCAGGCTGCTAGGCATTTCAGGGTCGAGAAAATGGTGGCAGTACCGCATAAGTATTTCTATTGGCTGAATCTTCAACAGGATGTTAGGAAGTACATCAAATCATGCACTGCGTGCACCATTTCTAAACCAACCATCAAGAAGCAAGGCCTCTATACCCCGCTGCCTACCCCTAGTCGACCTTGGGAATCCATATCCATGGATTACATGTCAGGCCTTCCTTCCATTAACCATGGAAATGACTGTGTTTTTGTGGTCTTCGACAGGTTCTTGAAGATGGCCATTATGGCAGCCTGCAAGAAGAATATCACAGTAGAAGCCACTGCTAAACTCTTCTTTGAACGAGTGTGGGTACACTTTGGGATCCCACAATCCATCATCTCAAATCAGGATAGTAGGTTCCTAAGTACATTTTGGTCCAGTCTCTAGTCATTGCTGGACACCAAACTCACTAAGTCCACAACCTTCCATCCTCAAACTGATGGCCAGATAGAGGTTTTCAACAGGATGATCGTTCACATTATGCACATGTACAACTCAAAGCATCCATGCACATGGGATGAGAGCCTCCCCTATGTTCAGCACAGCTACAACCAGGCTCTCCACATCTCGATTGGCCATAACGCTTTTTAGGTGGGCTTGGGATTCCAACCACTATGTCCCATTGATGTGGCCATGCCATTTGTAGCTACTCATTCAGATTCGACACATGTCTAGTCCAAAATAGATAAGGCAAACAGTTTCATTAAGAACATCCAACATATTCTCCAACAAGTCCATGAGATTCTGGAGAAATCAAATGCCAAGTACAAGCAGTGACATGATCAGCATCAGGAACCACACAAGTTTTGGGTGGGTGACAATGTCTGGTTTCATTTGCAAAAGGAACGCCTTACCGGAGCCTATTGGAAACTCAGACCACTCCACTATAAACCTTACACCATTACCAAGGCTATGGGAGATAATGCATTTGAGCTCAACATTCCCCCATTCCTTGGCTTGCGCTTAGTGTTCAATGTGGACCACCTTCGTCCATACTTTCCACCATTACTAGACACATCCAACATTGCAAAATAACTCACACCCATCGAGTTGAATCTATATTGCATGGAACAAGCTACAACTGATTGGATCATGGACAAACAGATCAAGCACACTCGCCAACAGAATATCCAATTGCATTGAGTTGTCAAAGCAGGCCAACTCCTTCACCAGGGTAAGTGGCTCACCAGGGACTAAGTTCAACAAAAGTTTCCTCATCTCATGGAGGAACTCAACGCAATGGGGACCATTGCTTCCTAAGGGGGGAGGAATGATCCAGGTGGATATTGGTGGCCACCTGCCAATTCTACTTGGGCCTCCACCATTGCTTCTTTTAGTATTTTTAGTTTCCTTAATTGTAGCGTAGTTTACTATTTTGAGCAGTTTTTCAGGTCCTAAACTTCCAGAGCCGTTTTGAGGCCATAAAAGACGTGTGTGTCCATTGGAATTTCACTTTAGATTACATTCAGTGAAAATGGATATGGCCCATAGTGATAATGTGGCCAAGACAACTCATGACACAACTTGACATGACACTGCTAACATGTACTGGCTCATTGTGGTATCCATGTCAAGTTGCTCCACTGTTGAGTAATGGATATTCTCTTGGTATGTTTTTTCTTCTCCTCCTCATGGATTCTGCAGGGTCTTCAATGGTCTTGGTCTTGCATCATGGTTCAGTGCATGCATTCATTTTTCTTGTTTCTTGATATGCTTGGTACATCCATCCAGCTACAAGGAATTCTTCTAGCCTGTGCGCTTCTTCTTCATCTTGTTTGTTGTCTTTTCATGATCTATCAATGTAACTGTTGATGTAATTCACTCATGATGGGATGACATCAAATCCAAAACCTCCTAGTCTAGCATGATGCATTATTCCCGTGTTCTAGGCCTAGGAGAAATGACAAACTGGAAAGAGGGCCCAACACTACGTAATGCATAGTTCCAAGTGATAGGGTGTGATCTAGGTGGATATTGGTGCCCACCCTACAATTTTACTTGTGCCCCACCATTGCTTCTTTCAGTTTTTTCAGTTTCCTTAATTGTAGCACAGTTTACTATTTTTAGCCGTTTTTCAGGTCCTAAACTTCCGGAGCCATCTTGAGGCGCTAAACGACGTTTTTTTGGGAATCTACCGCCAACAATATTTTTTCTAAAATCATCTTTTCCGTCGCAGTCCCACATCACTAGTCCTAGTAGTGCGACATTGGAGCCACTCCTCGCTCCTCAAAGAACAGACTGTAGATTCTCAAGGCTATGTGAGAGGAGCCAATGTGAAAAGTCCTTGCTCATACAATGGGAGGGATATATATATAGCCAAGGTTGATGCTTGACCCTTGTGACTCTTGGACTACTCTCATGACTTTTCAACTGACATGACTCATCAAATTCTTATGTGCGTCCATTGGACTTTTAGTTTACATTCTCTCAGTTACAATGGATACATCCCATAGTGGTGATGTCAACATGGAAACTCATGACACAAATCGACATTGCACGACTGACATGTGCTGGCTAACTGTGGTGTCCATGTCAGGTTGTTGTGTTGCTAAGTGATGGATGTACTCTTGGTGTGCTTTGTCTTATCCTCTGCATGGCTTAGTGCTACGGGGTCTTCGATGGTCATGGTCTTGCATGATTTTTCAATGCATGTGTTCCTTTTTCTTTGTTCTTGATAAGCTTGGTACGTTCGTTTAGCTGCAAGCAAGTCTTCTAGCATGTGCACTCCTTCTTCATCCCATTCGCCGTCTCACCATGATTTATCAGTGTACCTATTTCTTGAATTCACTCATGACAAGACAACATCAAATCTCAAACCTCCTAGTCTGACATGATGCATTATTCTCGTGTTCTGGGCCCGTGACAAATGACAGACTAGGAAGAGGACCCATCAACTGCATAATGTGCAGTTCTAGGTGGCAGGGAGGGAGGACAAGCCAATGAGACATTGTTGAGTGTAGCTAAGGCTAGGATGAGGAACTACAGGAGCAAAACCTTCACTTTTGGGAAAAACTACACAGTGAGCACCCAAAATTGCGTAGTGAAGGACACTAGTGGCAGTTGCAAGGTGGAACCCTAAGGGGTACTATTGCGTGGTTCCTAGAGGGGAGACAAGACAATGTAGTAGAGGGCCAACTAGGCATGTCTGTACAGCTTTTGAGAACAATGCAAACCCAAGTCTCAATGCAGTGGATGCTCCCAATAGACAAGAAGGAGGCTTGATCATTGTCCTTGACAAATGCACAGTTCATTTTGGACATGGAGGTAGTTTTCTGCGAAGTTCTAGGAGGCAGACAGGCTACACATCTTCAAGATTTCACAATGCATCCGACTTAGAGGAAAACCTCCCGCACTGCATAGTTCTGGGCATCAGAGTAGGGCCACTGAGGGCTAAGACTGTGCAGTGCAGCTGAGTTGGTGTCCAGAGGAAGAGGGTTGTCCGATCGTACAGATTTTCAAGAAAATGGCTAAGTGTGGGAGACAAATGAAGTTGTGCATACCTGACCTTTTTATCACACACTTAGCATACTCTAACACATGAAAACATTGACCATTGTGAGAATATAGCAAAGCATGACCCTCGGTGAGACTATCTTAGAGCTGAGAGCGACAAGTGTGACACTTGAGATAGACCTTTAGACGATCGTCATGACACTTGTATGACAATGCTTACAACTTTGTGTGTGAGTACGATAGATGTTCACATAGTGAAGACAACTGAAGCACACAAAGACAACCCTTCAAAAATACCAAAACAATATTGCAAGCATGACAAAGAAATCAATACGCTAAAAGAGGATTGTTGGTCTAACAAGCAAAATGGTGAAAAGACTTCACAAGAGCTGATTGGGTGAGCTCGAGTGTTTGGAACCATCAAAGGAAAAACCAAGGAAGTTTATGAAATTTGGAGGGTGTTGCAGCTGCTACAACAACACCCCATCTAGTGATCATGTGTTCATAAAATTGGAAAAATCAACCTTTTACATTAAATTAAACCTTATACAATCTTTATAATATTATATTTCAAACAATAATTTTTATGTTAAATATAGAAATTTAAGTGGTTTGTAAGATATTTTAAGTGCTTCAGTAGTTTAAGCTTAATGTAAAAGGTCTTAGGATCGAGTAACTAAACTAAACTAATTTTCCATGTTATATGATTTGCATGACAACTAAAAACTCAACCTTAAATTTTCAAAAATATTAGACCACATAATTTAAATAGTTGATAAATGTGTATGGACATTAAAGCACACAAATTAATTTAGTTGTAGCTTTTATTATTATTATTATTATTGTTGTTGTTGTTGTTGCTGCTGTTGTAAGAAATAGAGTTAAACATATAATTCCAACATATATACACTTAAAAAAGCATGTAATAAGATTATAATCATGTGGATTTAGCTTCACTTTACCATGGAGATGGAGTTTCTCAAACTATAAATAAGCCTTGTTAAAATAGCATAGGCCAATAGTAGGGCTTACTAAAACCATAACTCATGTTCATATAACATTTTTTTAAGTAATTATTTTAATTAAAGGAAGAAAATGGAAATAATCACTTTTAAGATAAATCTCAACCTTTGATGTGTGACTACTACTAAAAATATTCTAAAATATTCTATGGACATTAAATCCCTATCATCTACCTAATCATTATTTATAATTAAATTAAACTTCTAGAAACCTATTCCAAAATAAAGATGCCTACAAACATAATTATACATATCAATATTTTCAAATCTTACATAAAATTATACTTCTTCTTCTTCTTCATCATCATCGTCATCATCGTCGTCATCATCGTAACTCATACTTCCCTACAAATATATCAATGATAGATAATTTAATAGAAACATCAAATAAATCGCTCAATAAAAATAGTTAACTCAAATAATTTAAGATAAAAACTTAAACTAAACATTATAAATTCACATAACCTATAAAACAAATATTATATATAACTTTTAATTTAAATATAAAAAACATAAAATTTAAATAATAAAGATTTAATACTCTTTATAATATTTTAACTTGGCATTAGATTATGCCCTCAGACTTTTTCTTTTTGGTTAAGAGCTTGTCGTACTCGGACCTAAGGAAAGAGCTTAATGGCCCAAGACCAAGAGGTATCTGGCACGAGTGAAACACTGCCTAGTTATGGACGGCCAACAACTAATTACAAATAGTGTTTCCCTTGAATAATTGAAATGAATCAATATACATTAGAAAATAGAAATGAGTGATAGTTGTCCCACTATTAATTTGACAAGTAAATTATAATAAATTTTCCATTATTTAAAAAACAAACATTATAACAAATAAGTTGAAATTTTAATTTTCTCTAAACAAAAATCACCTTCATAAGTTTTATGTGTATAATCAAATATTTTAAGGAAAACCTATTTAATGATGATTTTAAAGTATACCTATCTCAATGTTTTGTGTACAATCAAATATTTTAAAGAAAACCTCTTTAAACATGATTTTAGCTTTAAAAGTATTTGATATCAATTCTAATATCCTTATTCGTAAGATAGATAACAACATTTCTAGTGATGCCCTAAAACTGCTTCTGCTTGGCTAAGAGCTTGTCTTTCTCGAATGTAAGGAAACAGGTTAACCACCCAAGACCCAGAGGCAACTGGCAAGAGTAAAAGCCTGCCCCCTTACAGGGCACCACTGGGTTATTCTAGGTGGTGCGGTTTTCCTTAAATAATGGTGATGGGTCATGTTGCATTAGTGATTAGCAGATAGAGATGGTTGTATTTACTGTTGGTTTGACACCTAAGTTGTGATAGGTTTTCCCACGTGGAAAAAACAACATTGTCACAATTCTCTAATCTCTAATACAATCGATTCCAACTCAAAAATGAATAGCACCATCTTCTTTTTTTACAATTAGTGCATTTGAAAATATAATTTCATTAATTGAATTTTAATTTTAACTAAATAAAAAAATAAATATTTTTGACACCTATACGTTTGAATTGAATTAAATCCTATTTTATCAAATAAACCAAATATCTATGAACTTTTTTCCCCAAGGAAAAATCATAATTTTCATTGATATAAGAAAATTACATATTTTAGACGAAGAGTTGCATATGTTATATAGTGAGGTTGTTCACCTATAAAAAAGAATGTATCGAAAATGATCTTTGATTCTCCATGCAGGGAGAAATGTGTATTCTATGTTTTTCAAAGAGATTAAAAAACTCCTCGCATAGAGTATAGTTGGTTGTCTTATATATACAACTAGTAGATCGAAATATACATATGTACTGATAAATTAGCAAAAATATAAACATGTAAATCAGTCCTCTCTATGCTAGTTATGCTATGTAGTGCATATATGGGTGATGGTAGTACTGATAGTCTTCACCATCCCTCTGCTCCTGAATCATCCATGTACCATGAGGCCGATTTGCAGCTTCCTTGGATAGCTGATCAGAAATTTAGTTATGTTTCCCGTAGATATGCGAAAAACAAAATGATCAAAATGTGCAATAAATCTGTGTGCCTCTTCCAAAATAGGTCTCAGAGAATATGCATGACAATTTGATGTATTGTTTATCCAATTGATAACATTCTTGGAGTCACCAAAGATTTGGATATTTCAACAATGTTCCTCCATGGAAAAGTGTAGGAGATGTCTGAGAGTGATCAACTCGGCATAATTATTGGTGCCCCTTCCTAGGCCCATTTGTATTTTGAAGTAATGAGAGACAGAGATGTATAGAATAGCACCCCCCCCACATCCTTCATCCTGTGCAGATCCATCGAAATAAGCCAAGGGGTAGTCTCGGTTGATGACCTCAGGGACAATGTTCCTAGAGGGTGGAGCAACATCGTCATCAAGGATGGAGTTATAGGTGGCCAATATGCGGGCAAAGATAGTGGGCCAATAAGGGATGGTATTTTGGAAGATGTATTAGTTTTCTGCTATCCAGATAGCCCAGCAGAGAAGTAGGGGTAGGTTTCTGGATTTTTTCGGAGTAGCTGTTGTCCACCATGATATCCATGGATCCAAAATAGATGCACTCTACCATCGACAGTGAATATTGATGGCCTGAAGGGTGGAATTCCACAGGTCCACAGTGGTCGGGTAGTCTAGGAAGAGGTGATCAATAGTTTTAGTGCTATTCTTGCATATGCAACACCAAGATGGTCTGTGATGGGCTCGCCTGTTCAGGTTGTCCCCCGTGAGGGGCCTTGTTCTTGAGTTATGTCCATATAAATAGTCTCATTCTGGGAAGTGCTTTAAGTTTCCACAGATGTTTCCACCAATGTTCAACCATCGGTGGTCGATGTATGATACAGATATAGGGATATCCTTCCTTTGGAGAGTATATGTGGTTTTTTGCATCGGCCCATATGATCTTATCTTTCCCCCTCTATAATCCTGATATTCGATTGAGTCAGTGAAACAATGTATTCCCTGAGTGATGATGCCAAATCTAAGGGAGATGTAGGCATCTTGTAGTCTTCCAAGCATGGTGAGATATAAAAGTGTGCTCTCGATCCACTATGTGGCTAATTTTAATGATACCTGAATTGTTGAGTAGGAGGGTCAATTCCTGTGGCAGCCTATGTGAGTTTCTGCTACTGATCTAGGGATCTAAACCAATGTGCACCAATGAGCCAAACTGTATTTTCCATGTTATCCCATCTCGGATGAGGGGCAGGGAGTTTATTATTGCTTCCCATATGATGGATATCCCAGACTTATTCTACTTGGGTCATCAGATCCAATCCATGGTGTTTTGGGGGTATATATATATGTCGAGTATGCCACCCTTTTCCATAAGATGCTTGTAGTAACTAGTTGCCATCCTAACTTAGCAACCAGTGAAGTAGAAAAATCGTCCAGTATTTTAATTCCCCATCCTCCCCATTTCTTTGGTAGTGCTACTAACTCTGATCTATCCCAGGAAAAACTTCTTCATGTCTATTTTCCCTTCCAAAGAAATCTACAACAAAGATTTTGTATTTGAGTGAGTATGCCCCTAGGGATCTAGGCTAGGGACATCCAATATACAGCACTAGCTTCAAGTACAACTTTAATAAGGACCAGTCGGCCCACTTTGGAGAGGTACTTGTGGTGCAGATATTATGTCTTCTCTCCATCTTGCAAATTAACCATGTCCAATCAGTGATCTTTTATCCGAGAGGTTTTAGCTGATAACCTAGGTACCTAAGGTCATCATCCAACTATTATAGAGTGAATGGGAATCTGTGAAGGGCGAACTGAATTTCATGAGGTGATCATCCTGATACCGTGATTGTGGATTTTAGGTTGTTGATCTCCATACCAGTAGCAGTTCGAAATATAGCCATGATGTTCTATAGATCAGTCAGATCCCCTATACCTCCATTAAGGAAGATCAACACATCATCTACAAAGAGAAGATGGGTCAGTGTGCATCTGTTTGTAATCCTGATTCCCTACAATCTTCCTATCCTGTGTTCTTCCAAGATGATTCTGCTAAGGACCTCCATAATGAGAAAAAATAATAGAGGGGAGAGAGGGCATCCCTGCCTAAGGCCTCTTTCTTAGTGAAAGAAAGGGGATGTTGATCCATTGATAAGGACACTGAAAGTTATATTTGTTATGAAACACATGATCCAATTTATAAACTCTATGGGGAAATTAAGATGGGTTAAGAGCATTCTGATGTATAACCAACTAGCATGATCGGAAGATTTGGAGAGGTCTACCTTAAGAATCATACCTTTCAATTTCTTCGTCTGAACAGAATGCAACATCACTTGTGCAGTTCCTACAGCTTCATGGATCTGATGGTCTTGTAGGAAAGTGAATTGTTCAGAGGAGATATGTGAGGATAAAATGGGATGGAGGCGATTAGAAATGATCTTGGCAATGATTTTATAGATACAATTACAGAGGGAGATGGGACGAAAGTCGTCAAAAGAGCTAGGGTTATCAGATTTAGGGATGAGCGCTATGAAAGTGGTGTTGTAAGCCTCGTATATCCGCCCAAAGATTCTGCAATATTCAATGACCTTGAGGAGGTCTTCTCCAAGAATTTCGAAAAAAGAAATGTAAAACTCAACCAGCCAACCATCTGGTCCTGAACTCTTGTCTCTCTTGAACCATTTCAGTGTGGTTTCAAGCTCCCCCATAGCGAGAGCCTTGTTGAGGTCCATAGCATCCTCCTAGTCCACAAATCAGGGAAACAATTGTGTCACTCTGATGATTTCAGCCAATGATCGAATGGGGGGAGCTTTGTACAACTGCTTGAAGTGAGATGTGCCAAGGGAGGCTAAGTACTAAAAGGAATTCACTCTGATGCCCTGTTCATTATTCAAGTGCCAAATGGTGTTAATTGATTTTCATCCATTAGTAAACTTATGATAGAATTTTTTGTTATCATCGCCTTTAAGAAGACAAATGGCTCTGCTTTGCAACCTCCATGATTCCTCTCTGTCTTATAGGATTTGCCTCTCTGTGCTACTAAGGTTGTGAGCCTCTCCTTTTGTTCAGGTGATGTGTTTCCACTTCCATGCTCATCTTTGAGCACAACAATCTCAGCTTCAGTGCCTCTCAGGGTTTGATCATCCATCAATCTCTTATTGTGTGCCCAAATTTTTGATAGTCTCTTAAGCTCGCTTAGATTGTGGGCAAATCCTTCTGCTATGTTCCCACCCGCAGCAGGAGGGTGGGACTTCCAATAATTAGTTACAAGTTTAATGTAGTCATCATATTTTAACCATGTTGAGTTGAACTTATATGGTGCTTTGGGCTTATTCATACCACCTCCGATTTCAAGGTATATCGGAAGTGGTCTGACAGTCCCCCTGATCCAACCCAATGCCTAAAGTTATACCCCATACCCAACAATTGCTCTTTAATGAGGAAGCGATCTAATCTTCTAGCCAGCCTATCCTCCCTAGTCCTTTTGTTCCTCCAGGTGGGTTGTAATTTAGTAGATGGGATATCAGTTAGGCTATGGTCCTCTAGAACATTTTCGAAGAAATCAGATAGTGGATCAATCTGAGCATGATGCCCCCATGATTCTAAATATCCAATAGAGAAATTAAGATCTCCTCCTAGTATAAGGTTATACACTTGCAGAAGATTGGAGCTTAACATATGTTCTCGGTAGGCTACTCGATATTGGCATGGAGCATATATGTTAATGAGTCTGATCTCTGTGCCTAATTCATATGCGTAGATGTCCACCCCAATATGACCTCATCCTCCCTAAATGTTACATAACTTGATAGTCCTGGTATTGAACCCCATCGCAACACCTCTAGATCTCCTGTTTACATCAAGGGCATGAAACAACCAACCAGGAAGCATAGATTCAAGGAGGTGAGTGATGGCATTTGCTAAGCCCAAGGTTTCTTGAAGAAGTATGACATCTACTAGCTCAGTACTAAGAAGCCTCCAAAGTGCTAGTTTTTTCTCAGGACTAGCTAACCCACGATAGTTGTAGGAGAGAAAATTCATGATGGAGATGGCACCAAGATGTTCTATGCTCTAAGAACCTGGTTAATGGCAAGTTGGCGACCCAAGACGACTTCCACACTCACCTATTGTTCAGCTTTAGAGAGGGAGGAGGGTATGCCCTGAGGAGGTTTCAGAGGGATGGGAGCAGGTACGCTAACAATGCCAATCGAATCAAGAGGTAGTTATCGAGATAGAGATCTGAGTGGGTAACTGTGAGAGTGAGACCCCTTCTCAGAGTCAGAGGATAGGGCAGGGGTGTTTGATTATGGGAAGGAAGGGGGCATGCAAGAGAATGTGGCGGGGGAGGCTACAGAGAGCAAGCCAAGGAATGAGGTGTTGGGTAGGAAGATGCAGCACCATGATGATCAACGGAGGATAGTGAAAGAAAACAAGACGAAGTAGTGATATTCAAAGTACAAGGAGTAGAGAGAGGCATACCTGAAGAGAGCGCAGCCACTTGGGCCCTGGTCATAGGAGGAGAGGGTGGCCAAATGGGAGCATTAATGCGCTTCTTCAGATTCTCCTTGTCCATCTTTTGCGCTACTGCTTCAGTGCTGGTGCGCTGCTCAGGTACCTTGGTAGCTTTGGATGGGATTGTCTTCCCCTGGTCCGCTGCTTTAGCTGTCCCATTTAGAGGGAAATCCTTAAATAAATGTCCCACCTTGTGGCACCTCCTGCACCTGAAGGGGACCCCCTCATAATCAAGGATCTGTACTCGAGAGTAATGTTTCCAGTGTAGGGTAACGTGCTCTTCCAATCCCTCCCTAGTATTAAGATGAACCAGAATCCTTTCGTACGCCATGATGCTCGAGGACATGTATGATTTATCATGCTCCAAATAGGTTCCCAGAGCATTCCCGATGCGTTTGAAAATGTATTTTGACCATAAGTGAAGAAGAAGACCTGGTAATTTGACCCATAATGGTCCTGCACCCAACTACTCTCTCTCAGGGTCGAAGAGAGGGTTCCATATTTTGAGGAGCACAGGGGTTTGCTCAATGTGCCAGAAATTAGATAATACCCAGGTTTTATGTTCGGCTCTAGAAAGATGCAGCGGAAAACATCCCTGCACGAAGGTTTGAACAAAGGGCAGTTCAGCCATGTAGTGTCCCCAAATCTCTACAGTCCATTGCCTGAGCTGTTACAGGGAAAAGTTTCTATTTAGAACTACTCTATCCTACTAAGGTGTGACAGCTACCTTAGAAACAAACAGAGAAAAACTACTTTTGTATTTCCTTTATGAATTATAGATAGAGAGGAATAGAAAGAACCAACCTGTGTCTTGCGCTAATCCTTTGATCCAATCCCTCTCTTCTTTGATGGTCTCCAGCTACCTGCTCCCCTACATGCCCAGCTTCACAAAGTACCTGTAAGATCACAGAAGTAGAACATTATACAAAGACATGGATCTATATTCATAAACAACTTAGGATTAGATTTAAGTTAACCATACAAATGTAACTAGCACCAATGATACAAAAGCATGGAGGAAAACTCAAATAGTTTTTATTGATAAACAAGAAAAGATCCAGGAGGAGTTACAACCAGTGGTTCTGACCCAGCATCAACCTCCTAGCAAAGAAGCCCCTCTTCACCTCAAACAAAGCATAAATCACCCAACAATCTGATGTTTGTCTCTAGAAACGAACAACAATTCCTTACAATATGCAAAATTCAAGCCTCCGGATCTCTGGGATGAGAGATCCATATATAGATATGTGTAAGGAGGATGAGACAGCTTGTGGTTTGATTAGTGTCTTCTCTCTGTCAGTTCTTGCTTCCACTTGGAGACTGAGGGCCTCTTACTCATCCTTGGTCGAATTCAGTGAGGCAAGTGTCATATGAGAAGATTCTGGAAGCTTCCATTGCCTCTCCACCTCACGGAATGACACTGCCATTTGTCATTTCTCACCCATCGCACCCTACAGAAGGGAGTTTTGAAATGCAACGCACACTCACAGTGTATTTAGGTGCAATGCAACGCACTTAGCCAGTGGAGCAGCTGAAATGATCCTGTTTTGACCAATTCTGAGTAGTTTCTGGTGGAGAACTTCTGGGAGAAGCAGTAATCTGTTGACCTTGTTCCTTTAGGGGTTAGAACAACACTTTTAGGGACTTAGGAGCCCTTGGTTTATGGACATTTCATGCTTGGTGTTGTAGGGTACAAAAATGTCTATAACAGTTGCCCCCTAAAGTATGAGGCCGTTAACCTTTTGGTGTCGGGTGAAATGCTTTATTATGAGGATCCGAAGTTCTTTCAATGTTGGGAGGAGACCTGTAATAAGATACAATACAATACATTATCTTCATAATATTTTCATGATCTAGCTGAGGCGGGCATTCCATGCTCAGCTTTATAAATTCATTTTCATGTACATAGGACAGACAATCGTCTGAGTGTAGACTGATGATTCTGATAGAGCCATCATCCTTTTGGTAGGATGATTATCTGTGTTGCAATGTTGTACATTTAATGTCTTTATTTCCCTGAATATATATTGCAGCCCGGATGGATGAAACTAGATCCGGGGTCTTCAATCTCGTCCGATCTTCACTCGAAGTACAAGTCGATACATGTGAGAAATGTTCTGAAGTCGAACATGGAAAGACATCGCTTGATTACCAGCCAATGATGTAAACTGTTAACAAGCGCGAGAGGAATCACCGATAATGATAATGATCCTCAAGGTACTGCAGTACAATTCACGTGGTGTGAATAGAGGACTTGGCGTCGAACACCACGCAAAATCTTTCGGTCGAAGACCATTGATGTAAACCTGTCGACGGAAGTGAGAAACTTGCCATTGAGGCATGCAAGCTTCAAAGTACTGAATGGGGTGTTCCTAGATCAACTTCTTGGATAATGAGTTGATGTCGACAAGAAGTGATCCGTCACAGGAGGGCCTTAATGAATCCCACATCAATGACATGGAACGGAGCAAATGATTTTGATGGAGGTGAAAACGATCTGATGATATAAGGTTCAGGGTGGCAGTCATAAAAGAATGGAGTATAATGTATGGTAGTGGGTGAGACACGGGTGACTTCTCTGGATGACTTCTCTTGAACATATCGGTGACACTGATGTGATGGATTGGTAGCATTAACCCCAAATGTGGATGGTATGGCGTGACCATGGTGTTGTCACCGGTGAATGAAACAACCCAACCCAACTCGGACACGGAGTGGAAGTGTCATGTTCAAGAGCAACTTGCTACCAACAAAGTTTCTTTGAGTTTTCTTCCCAATTTTTCCCCAGTCATTGCTGACCAGTACCTCTTTATTTTTGTCAAGCTTGAGGAGGATAACATATGCTTGTTCTATAATTTGCCCTTCGGGCAAACCCATCGCTATGTTTTAACGAGCCTAGCGATAGTGAAACTCGTTCTCATCTAAAGACAAGTTTGTCGCTATTAATCTTTTTAACGAGTTTAACGACAAAGATAACTCGGTCCTTTTCAATTTTAGAGAGTCTGAAAAGGAACGTAAAGGTAACTCCAAAATTCCTTTTTCGTCATCTAATCCCTTAAGTCCGAAAAAGTATAAAACAATACAGAAGGGATGAATTTTCGATAGTTTTAACGAGCCGAACAAAACAAGCACTCGATCTTTTTGTGTAATAATCCCTCAGGTCCAAAAAGATTAAAATCTAGAGGAGGGATAGCACTTCCTATCCCTTTAACGAGCTGGAGAGGCCAATGGCTCGGCAATCTTTTCATATTTTATGAGTCAGTTGAAAAGAGCTTAAAGGAGACTCGTCTTTTGAGGAACGAGTGATAAAACGTGTAGCAGCTGATTCCAGGTAAGGTTTGGAATTTTCCAATCACGGCAGTGTCACAAGGATGGCTAGTGAAATCACTCTTTGCAGCTGTTCCTCAAAGTGGGTAAACAATCAAATGGAGGTGAATGATCGGCCAATGAAAAGTGGAGGTGACGGTGCAAACACGACCAAGGCTTTAATGGCTAAAGAACTACATTCACGATGGTTATTTACTGGGGAATAGTTCATTTTTTAATGAGCTTAAACGCGGGTGGAAACATTTGCTCATGTC
Organism: Pinus tabuliformis; assembly: GCA_031772625.1. Lineage (NCBI taxonomy): Eukaryota > Viridiplantae > Streptophyta > Pinopsida > Pinales > Pinaceae > Pinus > Pinus tabuliformis. The sequence goes on along the minus strand of CM062819.1, from coordinate 354,813,531 downwards.
TTATGTTTATTTTTTAACGAGCTTGAACTATGTGCTAAAACTGCTCGATTAATCCAGTCTTGTGATAAGAATGTCTCATATAAAAACGACAACTTTTAGAGATTTGCCCCACATCCTTTCTTTATGCAAGTTAGGAAACGACCAATCCTACGAGTTTAAAGGGTTAGAGGTCCTAAAAATTTAAAAAATAAATAGTCGCTCTTCGCTTGCATTCCAAAAGGTTTGCATGCCCCCAGGTATAAAACAGAGTTTCAAGGTTACCCCTTCTTTAGTCCGTTAAAACATTTGTTTTATCGAGAGAGGCCTACTTCTTATAGGTTACCCAAAGATTGTTCTATTCACAGCGCAAACAAAACACTTCTTCGGCGATGTCTACCGAGATAAACAAAGGTGAGCGGCGGTGCTCGCCAACTCACATAACTTTGACAAGAGAATCTTGTTCCAGTCCAACTCCCTCTTCCAATCATGGACGGGAGTACGGAGGTCATATTCTCTTGCGGAAACCTACCCTATACCCGAAGTTTTCCTGCCGAAGCAGGCCAGGGTGCATGCCCCCTGGGTTTCAGTCATATCCCTCCGAATCACTCGTGCTCATCGGGAGGACGGACTGGAGATTGAGACATTTCTTGTGTGAAAAGACCATTCAGGGATGGTATATGACTATTTGCTCTGTATGATCCGGGAAATGAAAGCTAGTCCACGAGCTTGACCACTCTTCCTTCGTGCGGAAAACACATTACTCTAAAGAGTGAGGAGACAATTGCTCCCATGCAATAAATATAGTCTCATCCAAGGAGTAGATTGTAATCCAGGGGTCGTTGAACTACCATTACGTTCATGTGAACTGTTTTCCCTCTCAATGTTATGGGCACATCGGGAAGGATCCCTAACGGTCGACTGGTTCCTTTATCAAAGCCTGTCAGATTTCTCATCTCAGGCAAAAGCGATGGCAAACCAAGCGCTTTCCAAGCAGTTGAGGAAAGGATACTCACAGAAGCCCCCTCATCTATGATGGTACCAACCATAACCATTCTATATATTTGAACAATAATTCAGAATGGTACGCTAGCTGGTAAACGGGGTCTGCCTAGTTGATTCCAGTCGAAGGAGACAACTAGGTTGCTTGGAGGTGGGACCGAATAGACGACAGGGTACGACTCTGATGAACTTCCTTCCTGCGGTAAAGGAACGAGTAAATTGTCCCCATGTTTGTTGGAGTCTGTGCTTATGAAAAGAATTTGGACGGTGTCATCCTTGTTCTCTTCAGTGATTGTATCATCTGAAGATGGAACCTCTAAAGGCAAGACCGGGTCAACTACCGCCTCGACCTTTTGACTTTCGTCTGGTGTGGATTCAGATGGTTCATCTTCAATGACAGATGCTTCGGCCGACCACCTGAGCGGGTCAGCCGGATTTTCAACTGGTGACGGACTCGGCAAGAGTTTTTTATATCCAGGACGAAGTCATAACGGTGAAACCAGACGATCATCCAAAACTCTTTTAGCTTCGTCTGAGAAGGGACAATGGTGGACGGCATGATCGCCTTTGCACAGTTTACAAGGAAATCTACATTTTCCTTTTTGTCCTGGGGCTTCACTTTCACTAGTTGACGGTGTGTTTTCAACATGTTCATTAGAGGTTGACGACACCGTGTTGTGCAAATGAGGAGACCAGTCCCTTAAGATCTGAGGGATGCAAGGACAATCTCTGTGAAAGTGGTCTCCTTTGCAAATGACACATGGCGATTTAGGCCTGGTCGGTGCAGTGTGTGGATTTTCGTTAGACGACACTCGTTTGCCCCCATTCGCTTTTGGCTCCTTCTTCTTCTTCTCTTTCTTCTTCTTTTCCTTCTTCTCCTTAGGAACTTGACTTTTGGCTTTACCAGCCCCATCAAGCGAAGAGGAAGGAGGAGAGGAATAATTAGAGGAAGTAGAAGGCTGGTGGGTAACTCTGGACTAGTCTAATTGCTGATTCGATTGTTCAGGAATAGTGGTATTCTGAACGACAGAGGTTGAGAAGAACCATACAAGCAAACCAATTGTCAGTCCTGGAAGCGACAATGTGGCCATATGGGGTGCACGAACATCTCCCCAAGAGGAGAAGGGACTAGGATTTCCTCCAAGGGGAATTCCTTAGTTGGTTGACTCCATTTTCTCAACCCAAGATCAACGTAGGAAAGGGGTAATGAATATTCCGTTTAAAATAAATTTTTAGACGCTTTGACACAACTTGTTTTTTCAGTTTTTAAGAGTCGAGAAAAAACAAAAGATGACTCTAGTCTCCTTCGATTTTTAATGAGCCTGAAGTGACAAGTGCTCAGATGGACCTTTTCTGTTAAGGAGTCTGAAAAGGAACGAAAGGGACTGCTCTGGAGATCTAGGTAGAGGGAGTACCAAAACAATCGCAAAACTGCAGAATACTTTTTACGGTATGACAATCAATCTTCCCGAATGTTGTGTTCAGTGCATTGCGATCGATAGGGCGACAGACATGGCTTCCTAAGGATAAAGGATTTAAGCCTATAGGGGTCTCCCAAAATATACTCGACGGTACGTGGGAGCACAAGTCCGTACTGGCACTTATCGTCTCAAAGTGGAGGAATCACCCAACCATCAGTGAGGACAACAGTTACCAGGCTTTACGACGCCGGAATACGTCTCTAGCCTAGACCTCTAAATGTTGTGCGTTAAGTTCCAAAGCGTTGTTAGATTCATTGAATTTATTTTAAGTTGATCTTGTTTATGAAGTTTGCCTTTCGGGTTCACCACGAGATGTAGATGTAATTCCTAAAATTCAATCTAAAGATGATAAACAAACTTTTATCTCTTTTGCACAATGAAAATCCTAGCTACTAGGGGAAAAGAAAGACAGAATCTTTTCACAAAGAGCAAAGAGCACACTGTAAATGAACTTTCCTAAATCAAGCCAAACAGACTGTCTATATGCAAATGCACATGCATGTATTTGTTTTCGATTTTCTTAGTATTGATGCTAAAAAGAAAGTTGATGTACAAATCTGAATTTCTTTTCAAGCGACAAATATAAACAAGCTCTTTTTCGAAATCAAAAACAGAGATGATTACGACACCTTACGATTTTGAAATGAACACTTGTTCTTGACACTAGAAAATTACAAATTCAGACCAAAGGTAATAGTAACAGGATAATCGACCATCAACAGCTATCAAACTTTCTCTTATGATCGAAACCGACACTTGCGACAGATTCAAATCAAAGGACGACAGTACAACTATGCTACTTTTGCAAAGGAAAACTGTAAACGACTTAACAAACACACAAAAACATCTACAGTTCTTTTGTACAAGGAGGCAGAATAACAGCAAGGAAAAGAGGTTTCAAACAGACATATACTGATCACAGGCAGCAAAATTCAGGGATAGAACTGGAAAGAATGAAGCACAAGAACCACAGCTACACAGAGCTAGTCCGATCAGCGCACTTGTAACACAGAGAATCTGAAATGCAACGTAGGTTGCCCCTTCGGGAAGTGCACTGAAATTTAGGATCTCTGAACAGTACCTGCACTGGGCCAGAAACGAGACTCTGTCCGGGTTCTGGGTCACAGTTTGTAGTTCAGTCCTTGGTTTTTGGCCAGGTAAAAAGCAATCAGTAATGCAACAATCAGGGGTAGATCTAAGGAGGATCTAAGAGCTATCACAAATGGCGACTCCGCTGGGGAGATAATTAGTTTGTTTATTTATCATTCTTTGTTGTTTGTTTCATAAACTTATAAGTAGCATTCGAACTGCATTTGCCATAACAAATGCAAAGTAGATAACTGCTGCTTCAATCCATTCACTAGATCTGTTTATGATTTAAATAGATGACTCACAAACTATCTGATTGTGTGTTTGTTAAGTCGTTTACAGTTTTTTTGTACAAGGAGGCAGAATAACAGCAAGGAAAAGAGGTTTCAAACAGACATATATTGATCACAGGCAGCAAAATTCAGGGATAGAATTGGAAAGAATGAAGCACAGGAACCACAGTTGCACAGAGCTAGTCTGATCAGCGCACCTATAACACAGAGAATCTGAAATGCAACGCAGGTTGCCCCTTCGGGAAGTGCGCTGAAATTCAGGATCTCTGAACAGTACCTGCACTGGGCCAGAAACGAGACTCTGTCCGTGTTCTGGGTCACAGTTTGCAGTTTAGTCCTTGGTTTTTGGCCAGGTAAAAAGCAATCAGTAATGCAACAATCAGGGGTAGATTTAAGGAGGATCTAAGAGCTATCACAAGGGCAATCAGATAGTTTGTGAATCAGTTGTTTAAATCATAAACAGATCCAGTGAATGGATTGAAGCAGCAGTTATCTACTTTGCATTTGTTATGGCAAATGTAGTTCGAATGCTACTTATAAGTTTATGAAACAAACAACAAAGAATGATAAACAAACAAACTAATTATCTCCCTAGCAGAGTCGCCATTTTGTTACAGGGAAAAGTGTCTATTTAGAACTACTCTATCCCACTAAGGTGTGACAGCTACCTTAGAAACAAACAGAGAAAAACTACTTTTGTATTTCCTTTATGAATTATAGATAGAGAGGAATAGAAAGAACCAACCTGTGTCTTGCGCTAATCCTTTGATCCAATCCCTCTCTTCTTTGATGGTCTCCAGCTACCTGCTCCCTTGCATGCCCAGCTTCACAAAGTACCTGTAAGATCACAGAAGCAGAACACTATACAAAGACATGGATCTATATTCATAAACAACTTAGGATTAGATTTAAGTTAACCATACAAATGTAACTAGCATCAATGATACAAAAGCATGGAGGAAAACTCAAATAATTTTTATTGATAAACAAGAAAAGATCCAGGAGGAGTTGCAACCAGTGGTTCCGACCCAGCATCAACCTCCCAGCAAAGAAGCCCCTCTTCACCTCAAACAAAGCATAAATCACCCAACAATCTGATGTTTGTCTCTAGAAACCAACATCAATTCCTTACAATATGCAAAATTCCAGCCTCTGGATCTCTGGGATGAGGGATCCATATATAGATATGTGTAAGGAGGATGAGTCGGCTTGTGATTTGATTAGTGCCTTCTCTCTGTCAGTTCTTGCTTCCACTTGGAGACTGAGGGCCTCTTACTCATCCTTGGTCGAATTCAGTGAGGCAAGTGTCATAGGAGAAGATTCTGGAAACTTCCATTGCCTCTCCACCTCGCGGAATGGCACTGCCATTTGTCATTTCTCACCCATCGCACCCTACAGAAGGGAGTTTTGAAATGCAATGCACCCTCACAGTCTATTTAGGTGCAATGCAACACACTTAGCCAGTGGAGCAGCTGAAATGATCATGTTTTGACCAATTCTGAGTAGTTTCTGGTGGAGAACTTCTGGGAAAAGAAGTAATCTGTTGACCTTGTTCCTTTAGGGGTTAGAACAACACTTTTAGGGACTTAGGAGCCCTTGGTTTATGGACATTTCATGCTTGGTGTTGTAGGGCACAATAATGTCTATAACATGAGCCTACCCGTGGTGTAATTCCTCCCTTGAACCCTACCCACGAAAACCCTATCTCCAGTGTCCATGGCTTCATCCCACTACATATCCTCACCCAGACGTAGAGTAATATTCTGGGTTCTGGCCTTAACACACTTTGCCTTTTTCCCTGTCCTGTTACCCTTGCCAAAATCTTCAGCCTGATGAGCTCGCTGATGGGAATTATGTAAGTTCGGTCAAGCCCTGTAGGATGCGCTTACAAGTTTGGAGGAAAGCCTGCAAAACAACCAGAGGTGGGAGGCATCGAATGTTGAAGAGAAAGGGTTCCTTGAGGTAGTACTGAGGGTCCTCCTCTAGGGGTAGATGAAGGGTAATGAGGAGCAACAAACTGAAAGTGTGGTGAGTAACCCAAGGGGTCGATGGAATGGTTAGGTCCTATGCAACTAGCCATGAACTGTAGGGATGTCGGCGATGGGGTGGGGTGGAGTAGTGAAAGCTGGCCAGAGGAGGGGGTCTTCATGTAGGGAAACGACTGGATAGGAGGGACTCGAAAGCGATGGCAAGGGCACAAGGACATCTGATAGGTCATTGTTATGAGGGAACAACCCTTTTGAAATCAGGGGAGGAGACGTTCAAATGGAAACATCGAAATAGGGGTCATTAGAGCAATCAACCTAGTCAAGCTCCATACCTAACCGTCCGAAAATGACGTGACAGCTGCCACCAAGAACCACGATCCATTGTCGTCGTAACTGCACCACCTTCAGAGGGTAAACGGGACCAGTAAATAGTTCACGGGCACAAAGAGGGAACGACAATGGGAAGCGAAAGAGTTGGTACTGTTAAGGTTGGTCAGACATGAGTAATAATACAGGTTCTGCAGAGAATAAAATAATTTCAAACCCTAGCATGTATGATTCTGTGACCAAAAAGTTTTTCGTAGCTCCATTCTCCAGTGACCTAAATATTTATGAAATTGTATCTTTTATATATATATATATATATATATATAAAATATACAATATTATTTAACATTATACTAACAATATTTCTCTATCTTAAAATATAAAAAAACTTCTTATCATAATTATTTTCATTGTTTTCAAATTTTACATTAAAAATTAGTTTAAATTTTTTTTTCATAAATTAAATATACTCTGAATGCGAACTACGTATAAAACAAAAACAACTTTAAAAAAAAATATTTGTTTATATATAGATATATTTTTTATTTTTTCCTTAATTTTATTTAATTTTATTCACTTTTTACAAGTTCGTAAATAATTATTTTATTTATTTATTTTTTTTAATTTTTATTTATTAATTAATTATATTTTTATTTTTGATTTATTATCTTCTTTAAATCTCGTGTTCACTTAATTATTTACTTTCTCTTTGTCGGTTGTCATTCAGAATCTGATTACTTTCTCAAAATTTTAGATACCTTTTACATTCTCCTCAACTTTTATCTATTTAATTAAATACTAATTTTAATTATTAGCTTCTTATCGTGTTCACCTAATTCTTTAGGTCTTTCTCTTTTTCCTTTTCATCGTAACTTTAATGATTACTTTCCTTTCCCGAATAAGTAATGATGGTTCAAATTAAAAAAATTGAATAAATAATTTATTAATATATTATATTTTAATTATATTTCAGGAATGTTTTAATTATAAATTTTAGGGATTTTAAATATAAATTTTTTGAGTTGAATAAATTTATAATATTATTTTATTTTTTTCCGAAGGTGGCAAAACCTATCAAACTCAGGTGTCAAACCAACAGTGAGGACAACCATCTCTGGCTGCTATCCGCGAATGTCGATTTGACTCATCACCGTTATCAAGGAAAACCACGCCACCTGTAATAACCCGCTGGTGGTCCGTAAGGGAGCAGGCTATCACTCCTGCCAGATGCCTCTGGGTCTTGGGCCGTTAACCTGTTTCCTTACGTCCGAGGAAGACGAGCTCTTAGCCAAGCAGAAGCAGTTTTACGGCATACTCCAGGCCGAATAAATTTATAATATTATACCATGAAGATGTTGTAAATAATCATTTATATATATTAATTAAATAATAAAAAGATAAACATAAATGTTCTCAACCTTGAATGAAGTGGAAAGGAAGAAGGAAGTGGGATTGTTGGAGTGGTAACATATTGTAACGTCATGAATTAATTAATTAATTGAGGGTGACATGATTGCCACTTTCCTTTGAGGTAATGCGATGTGATGTTTGGGGTTTTTACCACTTTTAATTTCTTTAGGTTGGTTCAACAATTGGTTTGTGGGAGCTTTAATTGTTTGAGATCTCTCAATACTTAGTTAATGATGTTTTTTAAATTATTGTCCATAGTTTATTTGTTTTCGATGTTTTGAGGTTTTTTTTGTTTGTTTGTTTTATTTTGTTTTGTTTGTTTTTTTTTTCCTTGTTTGATTGTGGTTTGGGATGTTGGTATTTTGTTTCATTGTGTAATTTTTGGTAGATAATTTTTTTACTAGATTTTTTTGAGAGATAGACTAGATTATATTGGTTTAGATATTTTTACTCAGTTTTAATATTGGTTTTTATTGGCACAGGACCCAAGAATTTTTTAGGGGCGAAATTTTGTCAATTAACTATTTTTTGGACATTTCCTATGATTTACATAGATGTGATTAGATTGATAATATTAGCAAAAAAATTGTCATCTTTAATGGTAAATTACATGTTTTTATTGAATATTTAGGTATCTATGATTTTTCAAACTAGAATAGTTTTGTAGGATACTATATATAGGAGAAATGGTTGAATCCTTAAAAAAATACCCTACAAGGGTATTTCTCTAGGTTGCACTTGCATCATGTTTTCTCAAGAGAAGTTAGTATATATTCATCTAAGCTCTCACTTTGAATCTTATGGTTGGGAAGCATTGTTTTTCTTTTTAAATGTGATAGATCCAAAATGCACAAGGCTCTTTTTAATGAGTTGCTTCTCCGGGCTCCTTTTAGCTCATATCGTCCTCTTTAGGGCACTTGCTTAGTGTGATCTTAGCCATTCTCATCAATTCAACACATTTCTCTTTATTCTTTCCCTAATTCCTAGGCAATCCACCCACTAGCACACTATAGCAAGTGAAAGGTGTGCACATAGTGATTCTTAAGCAAGAGTTAGGGAACAATCATCAAATAGGATCTACCACATGCAAACCCTCTATAATTCCAAAATGAAATCACAAAGACATTAGAAGAAATTATTAGTAAATGATGATATTGCATCAATTCTGAAATTTTCATCATTATTGTTGATTGTGTTTCTGTTTCCAACACTCAACACATAATAGGAACACAAAATTACTATCTTTACACAATTTATTTATATTGGCATATGAAATTATTGTTATGAAAAGTTCTCCTTAAAAGGAATAATACAAGAGAGAAGCTTCCTCTCATGATGGAAGAATTTCAACTACAATCAAAGGAAATGGATGATGGCTTGGTGAGAATAAAGACAAACATTTACGAGCCAAATCCACTAGATAGTCCTTAGCATCCTAATCCAATAGAAGTCTCCACCTCCTCTTGATATTTTACATGCATATTAAGGTGAATATTAGGGTTGTAATCATGGTTGGTGTGTGAATGAATTTTGTGATTTCTTTAAGTTATCTAGATATATATTTTTCTTACGTATTAGCACATACTTTAGTATTTATTGGTTTTTTGAGTTCAAATGTTGTCTCATAAGATGTGTGTGTATGTTTGTTATTGTTTCTCTTTGGCGTTTCTTGGTTTTTTCATATGAAGGGTTGTCCCATGATACCTATTTTTGTGTGCGCTTGCTCGCTTATTATTGTTTCTAGAAAATAACATTCTACTCTTCTACCATTGTTCCATTTACTAAATGGTAGACCAAGGTGTATAGTAGAATTATATAATCTATAACCTATGTAGTTAATGAAAAGCCTTCATTACAAAAACATTTAAATATTCTTAAAACATAATTAACTATCTAAAATTAATAAAATTCATCAATCAAACAACTGAAATATTCTTCAAAATATACGTATGAGTTGTAAATCAGTTAATTTGAATGGGGCTTAGTCCTCACTAAAGATCAAACTTCATGGAGAGAGGTTGAGGATAAAAGACACTTTTGGGGAATCAAACTATCCCGAAAAACTTCTAAACTCCACCCAATTGTATACATTCTTTATGATAACATCCAATAAATTATTCTTCCTAGAATATTCCTCATTTAAATTTAACCACCCATCCATATATATAAACATATAAATACGGTTTAAAACATAAAAAAATATGAATTTGATTCATTCCCCATTATGAAAATTTGGGAATAACCCTCTTACAAAGAAAAAGAGGTCTTGCTAACATGTGAGAATCGAATGAAGGAATGTCTCGGGATGACAATGATTCCTTTGAATTTTAAATAAAGGCATGCCATACACATGAGATTCGCTATATGTATAATCATAATCAACTTTTGGCGACCGTCCATTTGCAGTGGGGGTGAAAATACGTGATTTATACATTGAATGAAATGAATAATCATCATCCAAGTGTTCCTTCACGTGGACTCAGTTATAAAATTCATAGAATCAGTATAATACGGGGAACCATTTTCCTGACCCCCTGGCATGTCACCACCACTCGCTATATTCCATTCATGCCTTAAGCAATACATTATGATCATGAGTTTTGATTATAGCTTCCCCCTCTCCCTAGGTTTACTTTAGTGAAAATATGAGTTACCTAGAATTTGATAGGGAGTGGTCTCAATTCCATGCATTTGCCCTTCTGAATTTTTCTTTAGAGTTTATTGGGCAGTGAAAAAGGAAAAATGGAATGGAATAAGAGATAAAGAAAAGCACATTGGAACAATGTGTCACGACTCTTAAAAAGATATTAAAGTCTGTAGAGGATGGATAAAGAAGATAGATGAATCAAATAATTTCAGTTAAAAAGTGAAATAATTATTTTTTGAAATTCAAAATAATTAGTTTAAAAAAAATATATAATTAATGAGGTATATGTTTTTTATTTAAATTTCGTTTATATGTTAACAAATAAAGGAAGTGAATTTTACGTAGTATTTATTTATTTAATTATAATAAAGTTTAATATATATAATTATAAACAAAAAAAATTCAAATAGATATTAATTATACTATTAGAGTTATATATCTTTGGAGATATATGTCACAGGTAAATGTGAGATGAAGATAATAGAATTTTCAGTACAGTAATTTAATAAATAATTTTTTACAAAGGAAAATCATGAATTATTTATTTCGTACAAATATACATTTATTAAAAGTTATAAGTGATTATGTATACAAAAATAAGTATATAGATTACATGTGTTGGTATGTTTTCTTGTTTTATTGGACGTTCTACTTTTTATAGTATGATACATTACAGGGCTTCAGTTGGGGAGCAATACCATGTCACGTGCATTCATATTGGGGGATATATATTGAGGAAAAAATGACATAATATATTGAGTATATAATATCGGGTAAAGGGTTTGTATATTGCCGGGTATAAAAAAATAGAGCTCAAAGTTAATGAAAAAATATAAAGGGGTATAAAAAATGTTAATAAAAAACTAGATACATACAATATGTAGTGAATGTAGTGGGAAGGTATATTGGGTTGTTATTGGTAGGTGGTTAAATAATGTGATTTCCAGAGGTATTTTCCAATATGTAGTCAAATTAAGGGTATTGTTTAATATGTCATCAACACTTGATATGTTAGAGTTTCATTCACAAGCCCCCATGCATCTAATCCTTTGAACATTAAGGAAATGGTGGTTCCTTTATGAAAGAAATGGACTATTCATTACCTAAATATTACAATTCTATTTTTGTTTCTCAACTCAAACTCCCTTTTACACGTTGTCATCATCTTCTACTTGTAGAGAGCTTTCAAATCATATAAATGTTGTCTTATTCTATATTTATGACATGAAAGTATATGTAGTTAGAATATTTTCCACTTTATGCCATGTGACCATATCATACACTTGGAAATTATGTGCCCATGTGCCACCATGGTATAGTGCCACATCATCTAACATGTTGGTAACACATGGAATTCATGCGGCCACATGTCACCACTGCATAGTGCCCCATCAACAACTCAAATACATCAATTACCAAGTCACATCTTGATCTTGATAATTTTTTCAAGGTCATTTCTAATTCTTACTTATTCCTAGATATCTAATACTTCTATATCCATCGTGAATATAGGTGAAGTGTACAATCGAAAATTCAAGTATCCAAACATCCATTATCAAAATGATCCAATAAATTCGTTTAATTTGAAAATCAAAATCTTTGTACTTCAAACTCCACATAATAGACTACCATGTCATCCTCTTTGCTAGCACACACCATCATCATTGTTAGCATGGTCAATCTTTTCATTTTTGGATATCCAAACCCCTAGATATCAAGGCTATCGAATATCCATAAAAACCAAAACATCCATTTTCTTGAAATTCCAGATTGTAGAGTTAAAGTCACCACTTAACCTTCCATGAGGGATGCCACCTAAAGCACCACAACAATTCATCATGTCATGTTAGTTACTATATGTAAACATAGCTTGTCCATGCTACCACATGAGTATACTACATCACTTTCACTTTAGACCTAGGAGGCCACATAAATTTGGAGATTATCGTACATGGACTCCATATTTCCTACATATGTCATATTAATTTTTATTTTTTTTGTATCCCAAAGGAACCCAACAGCCTGCCTAACATGTAACTACATTAAACCAGGGGACTATGATATGTCCTCCTCCCTGTAGCCCGAGACACAACAAAGGCAATTTGAACCTGACTCTTTCGAGTTTCAACCATTTCACATTTCTTGGATTAACCAATTGTGTTTCCCTCAGGGAACCCGCATATGTCATATTAACTCGCATCTAGATATAATTTTTTTTATTTTGCATAACTTATTTCTTAGCATTCTTGGATTTACGATATGCCACAAACTCTATGATCAAACTATATTACACAAAGTTCCTAACTTAAAATTTTTTGATTTTTCTCAATGAATGAGCCATCTAGTCCATCCATGATCTATATTTTATTTTAAATTCTCAAGCACTAAAGTAAATCCTAAATCTTTGATACCTTGGATATGAGTTCCATAATTTGGATGTATGTCAAGCTTTCAGCAAAAAGATATCTCCACCCTCTTAATCATCAAACATTTTAATATTTGGATTAAAATTGAATTCCTAGGTATATCTCACATAGTGTTCACCAAATTTTGAATATTTCTAGATCCTTAAATAATTATCCATGTAAATATTTAACACCAAAAAACCTAAAAATCATGCAAATAAAATCTATATTTCTGTCCTATAGATTTATTAAATGGCACTAATAAGAAACTAGTAACTCACAATCCGCAGATAGGAAAGAGCTTTTTTAATTAACTTAAAACAAAACAAAAAAATACACAAAAATTTTCATTACTGAACATGGTTAAGTAACGGTGAAATGAGGGTAATTAGGGGAGAAGAAAAAGAACATAGAGGAAGAGATATGAATAAATTGATATAAAATCAGGGAATATTTGCTCCTTCTATCACAAGTTGACCACAATTGTTGAGGTTAATATGATTTGTATTCCTAAATGATTGTCAAAAGATTGGAAAGGTTTAGATGGGATAATTGTTCACACCTAATCCTCAGCGATTGGGTAAACTGGAACGTGAACAGTCATTAAGAAGATGAACTGATCCGTCTCATTTATGTATATAAACAATAGTTATCTAATGAAATAATCAATCAGTTTTCTTCTGCCCATTCTGGAGTTACCCTGGCCTGACATGGTATCAGAGCGCAGGTCCCAGATTCCTTGTAACACCTCTGCCTGAAACGTTTGTCTGGCCATAACGCCTCTGCCTGAACGTTTGCCTGGCCATAACGCATCTGCTTGAACGTTTGACTCTATGCGCATCCGTTAAAAGTCATTGATTCTCTGCGCATTGATTGCCTCTGTCCACACCTGATGCACTGGCTCTGAAATCCTTCCGTTGAGGAGATTTCAAAGGAAACGGCGTATCAGATTCAAATCTTTTCGCAAGACGCTTTCTACCAAAGCAACTACACTCGGTGAGTAGAAACATTCATGGTTTCGAGGCCACAAAAATTACAATTATTCTGCAGCGATTGAAAGGACCTTACTGGGGAATCTGAAACCACTGAATGGAAACCATTCTGTCGAGCCCGACATAGACAGGCGAGCAATTCCAAGTCCGGGTTCGAGGGCGACCTACACTTGGCATTCAGAGGTACCCAGATGAGCTCTCTCGTCTTGGCGAACTTCATTCTGGTCTATGGCTCGTCCTGTGTCTTCTTTTTTTTTGTCTATACTGCTGTTGAATACAAAGAAAAAGGTTCGAAGCTCATCCACCTGAGATTTCTTGGATGAGGGTTGGTTCAATTTGGCTAGGGCCACTGTAACAAAAGTTTGGCAGTTAAATTTGTTTATTTACCACATACTACCCGCAACTGTTAATCTTTGTATTGGGGTTTCAATACCTTGGTCGGGGTGTTCCACGAATGATATATTGTTAATTTTTAATGTGTCTTCCTTTAAGACTAAGCAAGAAAAACAAGTTACTGTTTTGGTTGAAGCAAATGAAATTACAATTTCTACAAAAAAATGGAGATACCTGTGCAAATCGACATTTGGTATTCGAAGGCCTGAAAGCTCCTGTCAGAGAACTATTAGCACCGTCCGAGTGGTATATGTTTCCATAAAGTTTGGTATTAAACCGCATGTATATGCCTTGTTGATGATTGACCAGCATATATATATTGACCAACTGTTTGAATAAGTTTTGAATGCGCTGTAAGCTGTTTGAATAAGTTTTGGACGTTGTTTGAATATTTTGTGGAGGATATTTTATAAAATTTTGGAGACATTTGAAGAAAACTTAGTGCATAAAGAATTTGAAATCTGTTGCCCTTTTGAGTACAATTTCACTGTATATCAGCAGAAGTTCTTTTTATCAGCAAAATTTTTTTTTAGCAGAAGTATTTTTTACAGAATGCATTCAATCATCTCTATGGTAGGAATAGTTCTCACTGGCAAGGAGAACTATCCTGAATGGTCCCGGATGGTAAAACACACCCTCATCTACAATGAGTTGTGGAAAGGAGTGTGTGTCGGAGAAGAAGACAAAGACCCTGTGCAGCCTACATCAGACAAAGAACTCGCCATTTGGGAAAATAAGAACAGCAAAGCCTATGCATTAATCGCAGCATCTGTAAATGAAGAAGTAAGTCGTCATATTTCATCTTATTCCACTGCCTTTGAAGCTTTACAAAAGCTGAAAGAACTCTATGACTCACGTTCTGCACTTGAAGTTGTTCAGCTCATGATTAAACTCTTCGCTCTTGAACTGAAAAATATTGATCCTCTTGCTCTTGCATCTGAAGTAAAGTCTATAATGCATGATATTAAATCCACTAAGGTTGAGCTGGATATCCCTCTTATTGCCTTTCTCAAAGCACTCTATCCTACCTACTCCAATTATCTTGAGTCATTACAAGCAAATGGAAATCTTAAAGATATAACCTTTGACTCTCTTGTGAAAAAGTTTGCTGAAAGAGAGAAAGCCTTTGGAAAGAAGACAGTCCCTGAATCTTCTGAAGAGACTGTTTGCCTTGCTCATAAAGAAAAGCATCCTGCTCAAGATTCTACAAGAGGAAGAGGTGGACGAAGAGGAAGAGGAAGATACTTCAGAGGCAGGGGGGGCAAACATTCTCAAGGAGAAAAGGCAGATCTGCATTGCATTCTCTGCAAACGAAATGGATCACATGATGCTTCTACATGCAAGCTACCATGGGACAAAATTGAGCAGAGAAGAAACTAGCGGAAAGGTAAAACTGATGATACAGACAAAGGTAAAGCACCTGAATCCGCTCACTATATTGAGGCACAATGTAACATTGGAGTAAATGAAGATTTGTTTAATGCTTCACTTGCTTCTTCGAAAAATGATTGGCTGCTTGATTCAGGAGCAACCTGTCATATGACTCATAGGAAAGATTTTTTTGAAGATTTCACTGACAATGTTGATGGAGCAGTATACTTTGCAGATCAGTCAAAAATCAAGCCATCAGGGCTTGGCACAATCAGGCTTAAACTGCCTGGTCTTCCAGACTTTCTTCTGGATCATGTTCTATATCTCCCACAGCTCAAGAGAAACTTGCTGTCCTTGGTCCACATCCGCCAGCAAGGTCACTCCATTCATATGTTTGATGGAAAGCTTGAGGTAAGAAAAGCATCTGACCACTCACTTGTCATGAGGGGAATAGAAGAAGAAAGACTTCTTAAACTGCAAGGAACCTCTGCTCATGCACAACATTTCTCATATATTTCTCATCATGAAGAAGGTACACTTCCGTCAAGTTTATTATGGCATGCTAGATTTGGACATTTAAACTATGATAGTCTCCGCTTGTTGAAGAAAAATGGTGTTGCTGGTTTGCCTACAATTCCTAGAAAACATAAGCAATGTGATGCTTGCATTCTAGGAAAGCATAGCAAACAGTCTTTTCATGATTCACATTCAAGAGCACATAGGAAGCTTGATCTCATTCATTCAGATTTATGTGGTCCAATGCCTGTTCCTTCTGCAAATGGAAATAAATATATCATGACATTTATTGATGATTACACCAGAATGTGTTGGGTTTATTTATTGAAGAACAAATCTGATGCTTTTCAAACATTCAAGAATTTTCATAAGTGGATTGAAAATGATGCACAATCTCATATTGGGTCTATTCGCACTGATAATGGAAAAGAATATACATCAAATGAATTTGAAAACTATCTTCGCCAACATGGGATCAAACATCAAACAACTATACCTTATAATCCCCAACAGAATGGTGTAGCAGAAAGAATGAATAGAACAATCTTGAATATGGTATGATCCATGCTTTTCTTCAAAAATGTAAAGATAATGTTTTGGGCTGATGCTATTCTATGTGCTGCATATATAAAGAATAGATGTCCATCTAGTGCTATAAGAAACAAGACTCCTTATGAATTGTGGTATGGACATGTTCCTTCGGTAAAACACCTCAGGATTTTTGGTTCCACCTGTTATGCTTTAATACCAAAGGTACATAGAAACAAACTTGGTGCTAGAAGTCGTAAGTGTATCTTCCTGGGGTATTCAAACACCTCTAAAACATACCATCTCTATGATGAAGTAAATAAAAAGTTTGTTGTATCTAGAGATGTCATTTTTCTTGAATCATCGAAATCTGACAGTGTTGTTGAGTGGCAACTTGATCGCTTGGATAGATTCACAAAAACGAAATCATTTCAAGAGTTTGATAATCAGATTCCACATCTTGAAGGGGGGATTCCTATACTAGATCAACATGTGGAATCTTCTTCTGAAGAACAATCTCCCTTGCATGAAACTCCAACACCGGATGATCCTTTAAGTGATGTAATAGATAGAATTGGGAGACTCAATCTTGATTCAGTCCCAACTCAATCAACAAAGCAGCCTGGACCATCTCAGAAAGGTCCCCAAAGTGGCTGACAAAGACACTTGAAAGTGTTCATCCTGATGAAATCGGAAAAACAGGAACCAGAAATACAAACCGACAAGATGGAGGTGATGTAGATAACTCTAATTCACCTGTTGATATGGATGTTACTTATGATTGTGAATTGAACTTGTCTACAGATTTTGAACCAACTTCCTTCAAAGAAGTTGCTTCTCATGATGAATGGAAAGAAGCGATGCAGAAGGAGTATGATGCCCTCATAAAGAATGGCACTTGGAAGCAGGTTGATCCTCCATTTGGAACCAAACCAATTGGCTGCAAGTGGGTCTACAAGAACAAATACAAAGCTAATGGCTCACTTGACAAGCACAAAGCCAGGCTTGTGGCAAAAGGTTTTGCACAGAAGGAAGGGGTCGATTATGAGGAAACTTTTGCCCCCACAGCAAAATGGGCCACCATCCGGATACTCTTTGCACTGGCTGCTCAGAACGGTTGGAAAGTCCATCAAATGGATGTAAAAACTGCATTCTTGAATGGAGATCTAAAAGAGAATGTTTTTATGTCCCAGCCTGAAGGATTTGCTGTGAAAGGACATGAACATAAAGTATGCAAACTTGTGAAGTCCTTGTATG
The DNA here is from genome assembly GCA_031772625.1 of Pinus tabuliformis. Lineage (NCBI taxonomy): Eukaryota > Viridiplantae > Streptophyta > Pinopsida > Pinales > Pinaceae > Pinus > Pinus tabuliformis. Next base: position 354,795,856 of record CM062819.1, on the reverse strand, counting down.
GCCTCAAACAAGCACCACGAGCCTGGTATGAAAAACTAACTGAGCATCTTCTGAAACTCAACTTCAATCATTTTGATCTTGATGATGCAACTTTATTTGTCAAGAAAGTTGGCAAAACAGTTGTATATCTTGTGGTATATGTAGATGATCTTTTAATGACAGGGAACAATGAAAGCTATATTGCATCCATAAAGAAAGAATTAGGAAAAAGTTTTGAAATGACTGATTTGGGCTATGTTCATTACTATCTTGGCATTGAAGTAACCCAACATCCAAAATCCATATTTCTTTCTCAAAAGAAATACATTGGAGATTTGTTAAACAGATTTGGCATGACAGAGTGCAATCCTCTTTCTACTCCAATGGAACAAAACTTGAAGCTCACATCTATTGAAGGAAAGGAATTTGAGGATGCAACAAAGTATAGACAACTTGTAGGAAGTCTCATCTACCTCACTACTACCAAACCAGACATTTCATTTGCTGTTGGAATCCTCTCCAGGTTTATGCAAAAGCCTTGTGAGGGATATTGGTCTACTGCAAAAAGAGTTCTAAGGTACTTGAAGGGAACTCAAGACCTTGGAATCAAGTATACACAGGTGGACGACTTCAGCTTGATTGGATACTCTGATTCAGACTTCGATGGAGACAAAGAAACTGGGGTATCTACTTTAGGATATGCTATGAGTCTTGGATCAGGAGCTGTCTCCTGAAGATCACGCAAACAATCAGTTCCAGCAGATTCCACAACAGAAGCAGAATACGTGGCAGCAGCTGAAGCAACGAAAGAAAATGTGTGGCTCAGGAAAATTCTTGAAGATTTGCAGGTAAAACAAGTACAATCAACTCCACTCATGATTGATAACACCTCTGCAATAAAGTTGGCCAAGAACCCAAAGTTCCATGATCGTACTAAGCACATCAATACTAAATATCATCTGATCCGACATCATGTTGAGGCCAAAACAATCCATCTCCGTCATTGTTCCACAAATGAGCAAATTGCAGACATCTTCACCAAAGCGCTTGGAAGAGAAAAGCTTGAAAGATTCAGAACGATGCTTGGACTCACCAACATCCCTTCAGATTAAGGGGGGGAATGTTCACACCTAATCCTCAGCGGTTGGGTAAACTGGAACGTGAACAGTCATCAAGAAGATGAACTGATCCGTCTCATTTATGTATATAAACAATAGTTATCTAATGAAATAATCAATCAGTTTTCTTCTGCCCATTCTGGAGTTACCCTGGCCTGACAATAATGAATACTAAAAAAACCATATTTTTAATAGACCTGAATAATCTATATATTAGACGAAGAATAAAATGATAGAACATTTGACCATAGTTTTAGTGGACCTGAATAGACCGAATCAACCAAACTAGTAAAATAAGCAATAATTTAATGTTTTAAAACAAATTGCGATACAATACTATAAATTAAATTATACCAACCATCAAGGTCTGAGTTTCAATGAATTTGTAAAATATGTCACAAAAGATTCGTATAAAATATGTATACAAAATTAATAATCCAAATCAAAAGATAGAGAAACATTGCCAAATAATCATGGTAAAGTATAGGTCAGTACAGTTGTTGATCCCATGATAATATGCAAATTCGATAACATAAATTTCTAGAACATTTCCCGTCACTAACTCAACCGAAATGATTAAATTAAACTAATTCATAATTCTTAATCTTTTAATAATTATTGAGGATCGGTAAGCTTTACGAGGAATTTGGTGATTGTCACGTGAGAAGATTCCCACCTCTTTACCTCCTATATTTTCTCCATATTATCCCTCGGATCCTCTTTAAATTTCCTATTTTCATATTAAAGTATCATTAAGTGTTTAGATGACTTCTCGTTTTCATTAAATTGATTCTAACTTAATATTTTTATCTCCAATTTTAAATTTTAGCTAGGATTTAATCCTATAATTTTTCTATGATTTAATAGTTCTTTTGAATTAAATTTCTTGTCAGTAATAATTATTTAAATTATTTTCTTGTGCAGCATTTCTATTTATGAATATATGTAAAATGAAATTAAATTTCTTTTAAATAATAATAATTATTTAAATTATTTTCTTGTGCAACATTTCTATTTATTTATATATGTAAATATTTCTATTTATTTATATACGCAAATATGATTTATTTATTTCAAAGAAATATTTGATATGATATTGTTTTTTTTAAAGGCTATAAATTATCTAAATATGACAACTTTATTTATCTTTTTATGCTAGAAAGTAATATAATAATAGTTTATGTCTTTTTTCTAGAGTAAAAACATTTTATAAGACATTTTTTAGTTTGTTATACAATTTATTTCCAATACATATTTATTGAGTAAAAGTAAGGATTATAGGCACATCACACCCTTCAATATTTACCTTTTGTAATTTCCCTTCATTATTTACCTCTTGTAATTCTAATAGGAGTTCATTCCCTTCAATTACTTTACAATAATGAGGGTGAAATGAAAAAACAATAGAGACAATTGTTAACTCTTAATGTTGCCATTGTTGAGGGACTAATATCTGCTAAGGAATAAGGTTTTCACCTTCTTCGACACTCCTCAAATGATCCTTATGAGTGATTGAATGCACGACCTACCCTCATGAAATGTGCAACCTGAAGGGAAAAGTGTCCTACATTTTTCAACCTAGGCCATGGTTTGGGTGGTAGTAGGTGCGAGAAATGTCATTGCTTCACCTCTCCTAATAATAATTACCATATCTAGATATAACTCCATCGCCCATGTGTGGATTGATGGATAACTGTGTTCCATGTTCCTACATTCACTAAATCAATTTATCAATACTTTTCATAGTTTAAATCAATATATAAAAATATTTACAATAATTTCATGTTCAAAAATCAATATGGAGTCCAACATTTGATTTTGAAAGTCCACATCAATGTTCTCTTGTACTTTTGCATCACATTGGACAAAGTATCAATAATAACTGTAATGATATATATCGAAAATCTTAATCATATTATCAAAATAATAAAACCATGGTCATCTAATTCATTAGATTAATGCATAATATGTTATCAAGTGTCACATAAATATTTACGATCAATTCATCATCTAATCTAGTCACCCACAACATAAAATCTTAAGTTTCATCATGCAAATAATAGCATAATGATGTGTCATTATTGAACTTATCTACTGAAATAATAACTCAATCGATCATAGTAATCAAATAAAAGGGGCATTGAATTGGAAGTGATCTTACTCCAATGAAACTTGAAAATTATTAATATAAGGAATATTCAAATAAAGTTAAAGAAAATGGATGATCGTAAGCTTAGCTCTTTGTCCCATGCCCACATAATGAAAGAAAAATATCATGTCTATTTTTTTTGTCTATTTATCTATTTATGTTTAGAATAAAATTTATTGATAATCTCAATTACTCTCTACAACTTTGCATTTTAATATAACCTATTATGGAGTGCTTTTAGGAATTATTGGTATGTGTCAAATTCTTATTTTCCCTCCTCGATGTGGAAATCACTACTCTAAGTATGTGCTAGTATTTGATCTTGGGTTTGGTATTTTGAAGTAGTATTTTGTATGTTTGAATGATTTTCTTTTAGTTTTCCCATTAAGTAGGGCTTGTAGATAGGATAATTTTGGTTGCTTTAATTAGAAATATAGCGGTGCGAGTCCTTATTATGTACCTATATCAAAATAATGCAAAAGCATAAGAAAATATAGATCAACGCCTCGATAATAAGCCACTTCCAGGGGGGAATCCTCCTTCTACATCACATAAATGAAATTTTCTTCGATGATTCAAATAACAACACCTCCTTGGTGTATATAGGAGTCTAAAGGGTAAAACTATAATTAGGCCCTATGTAACAATAATAATGTAAGGGCGAAACAATAAAAATATAGTGGCTACACTAGTTTTATATGACCTAACATGCCTCGCTCCTTCAAAACAAGGATTCCCTTAATGTCTCAATAGTTTTGGATGATTTTGTGTAAAATACTCATATTTCCAAATGGAATCTTCAACAGGTATGTTCTTCTACTTAATGAGATACTCTGAAATTACTCAATTTTGTAGCTACAAGATTCTTGTTTCAATGATTTCTTTAGGATCCAATATGTTTTTTTGTACCTTGTCAAGTTATAACAATATAGTTTGAACTAAGAGCTTGTGATCTAGGTGCATATATGTGGCCACCCACTTGTTCCACTTGGAACCCCACCATTATTTCTTTCAATTTCCTCAATTGCAACACAATTTACTATTTTTGGTAGTTTTTCAGGTCCTAAACTTTCTCAGCCATTTTGAGGCCCTAAAGGATGCTTTTTCTAGAAAACGGACAAATAAATCACATATAACAGGGGTTTGCAATTAAAAGTTGTAGTGATCAGATATATTTTTAATGAGGTATCATACACGTCAAGCAAAGATCGTATGTCAAGGTTATGACTGTGGGAAGTTGATGTACCAACTTACCCCAAAAGGGCCCAAAGACTTTTGGCTCTTCATCTCCTAGGGTTAGGTTTTTGGATGTTTAGGGTTTTCCATTGTTTCTCAATAATAAATAAGCCTCTGAGCCTCATTGCCAACACAGCTCAGAAGGCATGTAGCCACCACATTTCTTCTCAGATATAAGATATCATTGCCTGAGCTAGTTTGTTTCAATTCTGCATCTAAACAATTTTTAATATTTGTTATTAATAAATTGAAGTTTAGTTTTTGTTGTAGCTTTGTGATTTAGTTTAATTATGCATTTCATTTCATTCCTTCTTAAATCTAGGATCAGTGGTATAAGAGCAATATAATGTCCCAAACGAGGTCGGGGTATAAGGAGTTGGGACTTGAACTGGTTAAGCCCTTGCAATATCATCACATCTCACATTGACATCCTCCCTTGGCAAAATAAAAAAAGACGAGGAATATGGATATCCTATCAAATTAATGCTCAAAGAAGCCCCCGCATGGGAAAGGAACGAAATGTTGGAAACATTTCCCAGGTTTTTTGGTGAATGCCAAGATGCGAAACGTCTTCATCTAACAGTCACTTCAGAGGTGCCACCCCTTTCAAGGTACAAGTTAACTTTGAAATCCCTATATTTGAAGGTAAAACAGTTGTAGATGTCATAGATAAATGGTTAAATATGCTAGAAGGATATTTTTTTGATGATGATTTTTCTGATAGGGAAAAACTTATTTTTGTGCTCCTCAAAGCCACCCCGATGTCAAGGACTCGTGGGAAACCTACTGTGAGAAAAATGAATGCCTTTCCAGAGGCCATATGTAGATCCAACCAATTTGATATGGGCCTTACACCATCGCCAAGGCTATGGGTGAGAATGCTTCCAAGCTCATCATTCCCCCATTCCTTGGCTTGCACCCACTGTTCATTGTGGACCGTCTTCGGCCATACTTTCCACCATTATTGGACACATAAGACATTGTTGAACAAATAAGACCAACATAACTCAACCCAAACTGCATGGTACAAGATACAATTAATAAGATCATGGGTACACAGATCAAGAACACTAGCCAACAAAAGATCCAACTATATCTGGTTGTCAAAGTTGGACAACTCCTATACTAAGGCAAGTGGCTTACATCGGGCTAAGTTCAACAATATTTCCCCATCTCATGAATGTACTCAACGCAATGGGAACCATTGCTTCCTAAGGGGGGAGGACTAATACAAGTGGATATTGGTGGCCACCAGCCTATTCCACTTGGACCCCCACCATTATGTCTTTCAATTTCCTTAATTATAGCATAATTTACTATTTTTCTTAGTTTCCGAGGACTTGAACTTCTAGAGTTGCTTTGAGGCCATAAACGATTTTTTTTTTGGAAAACGAGAAATCCCATAACTTATGCTAGGGTTGTGCATTCGAAACTTGTAGTCCCCAGATAGATCTTTCTAATAAGCTATCGTACACATCAAACATAGATCATATGCAAAAGTTATGGCCCTAGGAAGTTGATTTACCAACTTACCCCAAAGGGGCCCACAAACTTTTTCCACTTCTTATCCTATGGTTATGCTTTTGGATTTTTAGGGTTTCCCATTATTTCTCAACAATAAATAGGCCTTTGATCCATATTGTAACATAGTTCAGAGGGCATGTATCCACCATATCTCTTCTTAGAGATAAGCTACCATCACTTGAGCTAGATTGTTTCCATTCTATATGTAAACAATTTTCAGTATTTGTTATTAATAAATTAAGTGTAGTTTTCATTGTATTTCTATCATTCTATTTAATTATGTATTTCATTTCGTTCCTACGTAATTCCAATATCAAAGGTATTAGAGCGGTATGATTTTTCTCTATTTTTTGTGCATGTCCACAATGAGGTTGGGTATAAGGAGTTTGGATTTGACCTCGTTGATCCCTTGCAATATTTTTCCCATTGAAATTGATAGCCTCCCATGGGGAAAGAAAAGAAATATGATGAAGCAAGAGATCCTATGAAACTACTGCTCAAAAAATCCCTCGAGCGGAAAAGGAACGTGATGAGGAACAACTTTTCCCGGATCTTTTAGTAGATGCTAAAAAGTGATGCATCTTCATCTAGCAGACACTTCTGAGGCATCATGCCCTTGAAGGAACATGTTAAATTTAACATCCCTATATTTGAAGGCCAAATAGACACAAATGCCATTTACCATCAAAGTTTGCCCCACGTCATGGATTGGTGGGAAACCTATTGTGCACAGAAAGAATGCCTTCTTAGAGCCAATGAGAAGAGATTACCACAACGATATGGGCCTTACACCATCAAAAAGTCCATGGGTAACAATGTTTGTGAGCTCAACATTCCCCCATTCTCGGTATGTACCTAGTTTTCAATGTGGACGGCCTTTGGCCATACTTTTCATCATTATTGGACACATCAGATATTACATAATAGCTAACACCAACATATATTAACCTAGACTACATGCAATAGTTAGAAATTGATTGGATCATGGACACACAAATCAAGAAAACTTGCTAACAAAAGATCCAACTAGATCGGGTTGTCAAAGATGACCAACTCCTGCACAAAGGCAAGTGGCTTACGAGAGACCAAGTTCAACAAAAGTTTCCCCATCTCATGGAGGAACTCGACGCAATGGGGAACATTACCTCCTAGGGGGGGAGGACTAATCCAAGTGTATATTAGTTGCCACCCACCTATTTCAGTTGGATCCCCACCACTCTTTCTTTCAATTTCCTTAATTGTAGCAAAATTTACTATCTTTGGGTAGTTTTTCAGGTCTTAAACTCGAGGAGCCATTTTGAGGCCCTAAATGACATTTTTTTGGAAAACAAGAAAACCAATACACTAGAGTAGGTGTTTAGAGTTGAAAGTTGTAGTCCTTGGATATATATTTCTAACCAGGTATCATACACATCAAAAGGAGATCACATGAAAAAGTTACAACCCCAGGAAGTTGATGTACCAACTTACCCCAATGGTTTTCAGATGTTTAATGTTTTCCATTGTTTTTCAATAACAAATAGTCCTCTAAGCCACATTGTGATAGAGTTCAGAAGGCATGTAGCTGAAACATATCTTTCTAGAGATAAGCTATCATCACCTGAGATAGTTTGTTTCCATTTTTCATGTAAACAATTTTCAGTATTTTTTATTAATTATTTGAAGTTTAGTTTTCATTATTTATGTTCTTCATTTCATTCCTGCATAAATTAGGGATCAGTGGTATCATAGCATTCTGGTCTTTCTCTATTTTTCTGTGCATGTCCCCAATGATGTTGAGGTATAAGGAGTTGGGACTTGGACTGGTTGAGCCCTTGCAAGGTCGTCTCCACCGACATTGATGAAATCCCATGACAGAAGAAAATAAATATGAGGGAAAAAAAGATCATATAAAATAGTTTCTCGAAGAATCCCTTGAGTGGCAAAGGAACAAGATTGTGGACAACTTTTCCAAAATCCTTCGGTGGATGCTACCAAGCGACACATCTTTATCCAGCAGCCACATTGGAGGCATTTACCCCTTCAAGGTACAAGTGAAATTTGAAATTGCTATATTTGAAGGCAAAGTAGATCCATATATCATAGGTAAATGGTTAAATCTACTGGAAGGATATTTTTCAGTTCATGATTTTTTAGATAGGGAAAATATTACTTTTACACTCCTCAAAGTCACCCCCACATCAAGAACTAGTGGGAAACCAACTATGAGTAGAAATAATGCCATTTCAGAGCCCATCAGAAAATACAACCACTCAGATATGGGCTTGCACCATCACTAAAGCCGTGGGTGATAATTATTTCGAGCTGAGCTCTCCTGCATTCCTTCGCCTCCACCCAATGTTCAATGTGGACAACCTTCGGCCATACTTTCCACCATTATTGCACACATAAAACATTACATAACATCCAACACTGACAAAGATCAACCCAGACTGAATGGAATAGGCCACAACTGATTGGATCATTGACAAATAGATCAAGAATACTTTTCAATAGAAGATCCAACTATATAGTGTTGTCAAAGATGGCCAACTCCTACACCAAGGCAAGTGGCTTACTAGGGACCAAATTTAGCAGAAGTTTCCCCATCTCGTGGAGACACTCAACACAATGGGGACCATTGCTTCCTATGGGCCCAGGACTGATCCAGGTGGATATTTGTGTCCACATGCCTATTCCTCTTAGACGCCCACCATTTTTTCTTTTAATTTTCTTAATTGTAGCACAATTTACTATTTTTGGAAAATTTTCAAGTCCTTAACTTTCAGATCCATTTTGAGGCCCTAAACAAAGTTTTATTGGATTTTATAAGGGCTTGTAGTTGAAAGTTGTATTCTCATATAGATACTTCTAGAAATGTATCGTATGCATCAAATGGAGATTGTATGCCAAAGCTACGACCTCAAGAAGTTGATGTACCAACTTAGTAGAATGGGTCCCACAAACTTTTGTCTCTTCATCTCCTGGGGTTAGGATTTTGGTTGTTTATGGTTTTCCATTGTCTCTCAACAAAAGATAGGCCTCTCAACCTCATTTGAACATAGTTTAGAAGGCATGTATCCACCACATTTATTCTGAGAGATAAGCTACCAACGCCTGAGCTAATTTGTTTCCATTTTGTATGTAAATAGTTTTCAGTAAATATTATTAATCAATTGAAGTTCAGTTTTTTCTTGTAGCTCCGTGATTTTGTTTAATTATTTATTTCATTTCATTCCTGCATTAATCCAGTATTAGCTTGTCACCTATAACATTCTTTAAGTACAAAACATGGAAAATTGAGTGTACTCACAAAGATGCAAGCAACTCCAATTTGTGTGCCATAGTACCAATGATTTTCAACACCTTTTATGGGCCATATTACTATGATAAAATTCATAAGTTAAGACAAGATTGGTTTATTTTCAAACTCTGATATTATCCAATAAACAATAACCTTTTAACTTTTTTGAGCTACAATAAAATTTAAAACGTGGGGTAAATTAAGGTTGTGAACTTGAAAGTAAATTAAGATTGTGTACATTTGTAAATTTTCTCACGTTATAATTGTTATTAATCTTATTAAATTCCTCACAAAATTTATTAATTTGTTGATATTCATGGCTTAACGTTTCTATTAATTTTATGCATTTTTTTTTTTTCTCAAAACAACTTTGAAATGTAATAGGCTTGTAAGAAGGATAATATTTCTCTCAAAAAGCAGTTACAATCTTAATAATATTCACATGGTCATTGTTACTTTCATCCAATGAGGTGCATCCCATTGTTACTTACCTACGTCTTTACCTCCTATATTTTTTCCATATTGTCCCTCGGATCCTCTTTAAATTTCCTATTTTCATGTTAAAGTATCAGTGAGTGTTTAGATGACTTATCGTTTTCATCAAATTGATTCTAACATAATATTTTTATCTCCAATTTCAAATTTTAGCTAGGATTTTTAATACTATAATTTCTCTATGATTTAATAGTTCTTTTGAATTAAATTTCTTCTGAATAATAATTATTCAAGTTATTTTTTTGTCAACATTTCTATTTATGCATATATGTAATATGATATTAAATTTCTTCTAAATAATAATTATTTAAATTAATTTTTTGTGGAACATTTTTATTTAGATATATATGTAATATGGTTTATTTATTTCAAAGAAATATTTGATATGATATTCCTTTTATTAAATGTCTATCAATTATTTAAATATGATGAATTTATTTATCTTTTATGTTACAAAGTAATATAATAACAATTTACATCTTTCCTCTTGAGTGGAAACATTTCATAGGACATTTTTTAGTTTACTATAAAATTTATTTCCAATACATATTTACCGAGTAAAAGGATTCTAGGCACATCGTGCCCTTCAATATTTACTTTTTGTAATTTCCCTTCATTATTTACCTTTTATAATTGTAACAGTGCCATGAGTGCATTCCCTTCAATTACTTTACTATTGTGAGGGTGAAATGAAAAAATAATAGAGACCATTGTTAACTATTAATGTTGCCATTTTTGAGGGACTATTATCTACTAAGGAATAAGGTTTTCACCTTTTTTTGACACTCCTCAAATGATCCTTATGAGTGATCAAATCCACAACCTACCCTCATGAAATGTGCAACCTCAAGGGAAAAGTGTCCTACATTTTTCAACCTACGCCATGGTTTTTGGTGCTAGTAGGTGCGAAAAATGTCATTGCTTCACCTCTCCTAATAATAATTACCATATCTAGATACAACTCCATCGCCCATGTGTGGATTGATGGATAAACGTGTTCCATGTTCCTACATTCACTAAATCAATTTATCAATACTTTTCATAGTTTAAATCAATATATAAACATATTCACAATAATTTCATGTTCAAAGCTCAATATGGAGTCCAACATTTGATTTTGAAAGTCCACATCAATGTTCTCTTGTAGTTTTGCATCACACTAGACAAAGTATCAATAATAACTATAACCATATATATCAAAAATATTAATTATATTATCAAAAGAATAAAACCATGGTCATCTAATTCGTTAGATTAGTGCATAATATGTTATCAAGTGTCAGACAGATATTAACGATCAATTCATCATTTAATCTACTCACACACGTCATAAAATCTTGAGTTTCATCATGAAAATAATAACATAATGATGGGTCATTATTGAACTTATCTCCTCAAATAGTAAGTCAATCGATCATAGTAATCAAATAAAATGGTGTATTAAATTGCAAGTGATCTTACTCCAATGAAACTTTACAATTATTAATATAAGGAATATTCAAATAAAAGTTAAATAAAATGAATGATCGTAAGCTTAGCTCTTTCTCCCATACCCACATAATGAAAGAAAAATATCTTGAATGTTTTTTTGTCTATTTATTTGTTTATGTTTAGAATAAAATTTATTGATAATCTCAATTACTCTCTACAACTTTGCATTTTAATATAACCTATTATGGAGTGTTTTTAGGAAATATTGTTATGTGTCAAATCCTTGTTTTCCCTCCTCGGTGTGGAAATTACTACTCCAAGTATGTGTTGATCATGGGTCATGTATTTTGAAGTAGTATTTCGTATGTTTAAATGTTTTTCTTTGAGTTTTTACGTTAAGTATGGCTTGTAGAAATGATAATTTTGGTTGCTTTAATTAGCAATATAGTGGTGTCAGTCATTGTGATGTACCTATATCAAAATAATGCAAAAACATAAGAAAAGATAGATTAACGCCTTGATAATAAGCCACTTCCAGGGGGAATCCTCCTTTTACAACACATAAATGAAAATTTCTTTGACGATTCAAATAACAAGACCTGATTGGTGTATATAGGAGTCTAAAGGGTAAAACTATAATTAGGGCCTACATAACAATAATAATGTAAGGGCAGAACAATAACAATATAGTGGCTACACTAGCTTTATAGGGACCTAACATGCTCCTCTCCTACAAAACAATTCTTCCCTTAATGTTTCAGTAGTTCTGGATGGTTTTGTGTAAAGTACTCATATTTCCATGTGGAATCTTCATCGGGTATGTTCTTCCACTTAATGAGATACTCTAAAATTGATTAATTTTGTAGCTACTAGATTCTTGTTTCAATGATTTACTTAAGAACCAATATGCCTTTTCGTACCTTGTCAAATTTGGGCAATATACTTTGAGATAAGAGCTTGTGATCTAGGGATATATGTGGCCACCTTCCTATTCCACTTGGACCCCTACCATTATTTCTTTTAGTTTCCTTAATTGTAGCACAATTTACAATTTTGGGTAGTTTTCCGAGTCCTAAAAGTTTTGAGCCATTTTGGGGCTCTAAAGGATGTTTTTGGGAAACAGATAAATCATTAACATATAATAGGGGTTTGCAATTGAAACGTATAGTGATCTGATATATTTTCTTAATGAGGTATCATACACATCAAATGAAGATCATATCCCAAAGTTATGACCTCGGGAAGTTGATGTACCAACTTACCCCAATGGGGCTCATAGACTTTTGGAGCTTCATCTCCTAGGGTTAGGTTTTTGGATGTTTAGGGTTTTCCATTGTTTCTCAATAATAAATTAAGCCCCTGAGCCTCATTTCCAATATAGCTCAGAAGGAATGTAGCCACCACATCTCTTCTTAGAGATAAGATATCATAGACTGACCTAGTTTGTTTCAATTCTGCATCTAAACAATTTTCAACATTTGTTATTAATAAATTGAAGTTCGGTTTTTGTTGTAGCTTTGTGATTTAGTTTAATTATGCATTTCATTTCATTCCTGCATAAATCTAGGATCAGTGATATCAGGGCAGTATGCTCTTTCTCTATTTTTCTATGCATGTCCCAAACGAGGTCGGGGTATAAGGAGTTAGGACTTGAACTAGTTAAGCCCTTGCACTATCATCCCTTCTCACATTGACACCCTCCCATGGAAGAAGAAAAAAAATATGAGGAAGATGTACATCCTATCAAACTGATGCTCAAAGAAGTCCCTGCATGGGAAAGGAACGAGATGATGGAAAGCATTGCCCAGATCCTTTGATGAATGCCAATAGGAGACATATCTTCATCTAACAGTAACTTCGGAGGTGCCACCCGTTTCAATGTACAAGTTAAGTTTGAAATCCATATATTTGACGGTAAAAAAAATGTATATGTCATAGATAAATGGTTAAATCTGCTGGAAGGATACATGATTTTTACGATAGGGAAAATGATATTATTGTTCTCCTCAAAGCCACACCCAACATCAAGCACTGGTGAGAAACCTACTATGAGTAGAAACAATGCCTTTCCAGAGATAATCAGAAGATCCAACTACTCTGATATGGGCTTTACACCATAACCAAGTCTATGGGTGACAATGCTTCCAAGCTCATCATTCCCCCATTCCTCAACCTACACCCACTATTCAATGTGGACCGCCTTCGGCCATACTTTCCACCATTATTAGACACATAAGACATTGTTGAACAACTAATACCAACAGAGGTCAACCTAGACTGCATGGTACAAGCCACAATTGATAAGGTCATGGATACACAGATCAAGAAAACTAACCAACAAAAGATCCAACTATGTCAGGTTTTCAAAGTTGGCCAACTCCTACACCAAGGAAAGTGGTTTACTTCGGACTAAGTTCAACAAAAGTTTCCCCATCTCATAGAGGCACACAATGCAATGGGAACCATTTCATCCTAATGTGAGAGGACTGATACATGTGGATATCTGTGGCCACTAGCCTATTCCAATTGGAGCCCCACCATTATTTCTTTTAGTTTCCTTAATTGTAGCATTATTTACTATTTTTCTTAGTTTTCTAGGTCTTGAACTTCCAGAGTTGTTTTAAGGTCATAAACGATGTTTTTTTTTTAAATAGGAAAAGCCACAAATTACGATATGGGTGTGCAATTAAAACTTGCAGTCCTCATATAGATATTTATAATGAGGTATCGTACGCATAAAAAATAGATCATATGCCAAAGTTATGACCCTGGGAAGTTGATGTACCAACTTACCCCAAAGGGGCCCTCAAAGTTTTTCCACTTCATCTCCTATGGTTAGGTTTTTGGATGTTTAGGGTTTTATATTATTTCTCAACAATAAATAGGCCTTTGATCCTCATTCTAACATATTTTAGAGGGCATGTATCAAAAACATCTATTCTTAGCGATAAGCTACCATCGCTCGAGCTTGTTTGTTTCCATTCTTTGTGTAAACAATTTTTAGTATTTGTTATTAATCAATTAAAGTTTAATTTTCATTTTAGCTCTATTATTCTATTTAATTATGTATTTCATTTCATTCATATATAATTTCAAGATCAGTGGTATCAAACTGGCATGCTCCCTCTCTATTTTTTTGTGCATGTCTGCAATGAGGTTGGGGTATAAGGAGTTAGGATTTGAACTGGTTGAGCTCTTGCAAGGCCGTTCCCACTATGACACTGAAAACCTCCCATGGGGGAAGAAAATAAATATGATGAAGAAGGAGATCCAACAAAACTATTGTTCAAAAAAAGCCTCGAGCGGTTAAGGAACGTGATGATGGATAACTTTTCCCAGATCTTTTCGCAGATGATAACAAGAGATCCATCTTCATCCAACAGACACTTCAGAGGCATCGTCACCTTCAAGGAACAAGTTGAATTTAACATCCCTATATTTGAAGGTCAGATAAACACAGATGCCATAGATAAATGGTGAAATCTGCTATAAGGATATTTTTGGTTCATGATTTTTCCCATAGAGAAAAAATTACTTTTGTGCTCCTCAAAGCTATCCCCATGTCAAGAACTGGTGGGAAACCTACCATGCATAGAAATAAAACCTTCTCACAGCCCATCATAAGATATGAACACCACGATATTGACCTTATACCATCACGAAGGCCATGGGTAACAATGTTTTTAATCTCAACATTCCCCCATTCTCGGTATGCACCTAGTTTTCAATGTGGATTGCCTCCAGCCATACTTTCGATCATTATTGGACACATCAGATATTAAATAATAGATAACACCAACATAGATTGACCTAGCAATTGATTGGATCATGGACACACAAATCAAGAACACTTTCCAACAGGAGATAAAACTATATCGGGTTATCAAAGCTAGCCAACTCCTGCACCAAGGCAAGTGGCTTACGAGAGACCAAGTTCAACAAAAGATTCCCCATCTCATGGAGGAACTCAATGTAATGGGGATCATTACCTCCTAAGGGGGCAGGATGAATCTAGGTGTATATTTGTGCCCACTCACATATTCCACTTGAACCTCTACCATTATTTCTTTCAATTTCCTTAATTGTAGCACGATTTACTATTTTTGGTAGTTTTTCAGATCTTAAACTTCGAGAGTGATTTGGAGGGCCTAAATTACATTTTGTTTGGAAAACAAGAAAACTAATACACAAGAGTAGGTGTTTGGAGTTGAAATTTGTAGTCCCTAGATAGATATTTCTAATGAGGTATCATATGCATCAAAATGAGATCATATGCAAAAGTGACAACCTTGAGAAGTTGATGTACCAACTTACCCCAACGGGGCCCACATACTTTTGGTGCTTCATATCCTATGGTTATGTTTTCAGGTGTTTAGGATTTTCTATTGTTTTTGAATAATAAATAGGCATCTAAGTCTCATTGTAACAAACTTCAGAAGGCATGAAGCCGAAACATATCTTTCCATAGATAAGCTACCATCACTTGAGCTAGTTTGTTTCCATTTTGCATGTAAATAGTTTTCAGTATTTGTTACTAATCAATTGAATTTTAGTTTTCATTTCAGCTCTATAATTATCTTTAATTTTGTATTTCATTTCATTACTACATAAATTAGGGATCATTGGTATTATAGAATCATGGTCTTTCTCTATTTTTTTGTGCATGTCCCCAATGATATCCAGGTATAAGGAGTTGGGACATGAACTGGTTGAGCCCTTGCAAGGTCATCCCGGCCGACACCGATGACCTCCCATGATAGAATACAATAAATATGAGGGAGTAGGAGATCCTATCAAACTATTTATCGAAGAATCCATTGAGTGGTAGAGGAATAAGATTGTGGACAACTTTTCCCAAATCCTTCGTTGGATGCTAACAAGCAACGCATATTCATCTAGTAGTCACTTTGGAGGATTTTCCCCCTTGAAGGTACAAGTTAAATTTGACATCGCTATATTTGAAGGCCAAGTAGATCCATATATCATAGGTAAATGGTTAAATCTACTGGAATGATATTTTTTAGTTCATGATATTTAATACTGGGAAAATATTACTTTTTCACTCCTTAAAGTCACCCCCCACATGAAGAACTAGTGGGAAACCAACTATGAGTAGAAATAATGCCCTCTGAGAGCCCATTAGAAAACACAACCACTCATATATGGGCCTTACACCATCACCAAGGCCATGGGTGAAAATTATTTTAAGCTGAGCTCTCTTGCATTCCTTGTTCTCCACCCAATATTCAACGGGGAAAATTTTCGACTATACTTTTCTCCATTACTGTACACATCAAATATTGCATAACATCTAACACTGACAGAGATAAACCAAGACTGAATGGTGATTGGAATATGCCACAACTGATCAGATCATGGAAAAATAGATCAAGAATATTTTTCAACATAAGATCCAACTGTATAGGGTTGTCGAAGATGGCCAACTCCTACACCGAGGCAAGTGGCTTACCAAGGACCAAATTCAATAGAAGTTTCCCCATCTCATGGAGGTATTCAACATAATGGGGACCATCACCTCCCATGGGGCTAGGACTGATCCAGCTACATATTTGTGGCCATATGCCTATTCCTCTTAGATGCCCACCACTATTTCTTTTAACTTCCTTAATTGTAACACAATCTACTATTTTTGGTAACTTTTTGAGTCCTTAAATTTCAGATCCATTTTGAGGCCCTAAACGAAGTTTGGAGTTTACAAGGCTCGTCATTGAAAGTTGTATTTCTCATATAAATACCTCTAGAAATGTATCGTATGCGTCAAACAAAGATTGTATGCCAAAGTTACGACCCCGAGAAGTTGATGTACCAACTTACCAGAATGGAGCCTACAAACTTTTGTCGCTTCATTTCCCGGGGTTAGGATTTTGGATGTTTATGGTTTTCCATTATCTGTCAACAAAAAGTAGGCATCTAAGTCTCATTTTGACATAGTTTAGAAGGCATGTATCCACCACATATCTTCTCAGAGATAAGCTACCATCGCCCGAGCTAGTTTGTTTCCATTTTGCATGTAAACAATTTTCAGTTACTGTTATTAATCAATTGAAGTTCAGTTTTTCCTGTAGCTCTATGATTCTATTTAATTATTTATTTCATTTCATTCCTACATTAATCCAGGATTATCTTGTCACCTATAACCTTCTTTAAGCATGAAACATGGAGAACTGGGTGTACTCACGAAGATGCATGCAACTCCAATTTGTATGCCATAGCACCAATGATTTTCAACACCTTATAAGGGCCATATTATTGTTATTTTTTGTATCACCATATGGTGTTCTAATCTTAAATTTTTTGTAGAGGCTAAAGCATATGATTTCTATAAAACCCAGAAATTTGTTTTGGGAACTCCACCTAGAGATATCTCAATTAAATTAATTGATCGACAATTAAAAATAGCTTGATCCAGATTATCCACAGTATCATGTTCATTCTGTTGACGTTTCAAACCCCAAAGAGGGTCCATCATCAAGACTAATTTTTAGAATAAGATTGATAGTTCTTTGAGAGAAGAATCATGTGACGAGAGTATAAATAAACCTAAATATTGATAAATTTTTATAAAGAAGCCGACTCTCATATATATATGAATTAATTAATTTTATAAAGAAGCCGACTCATATATACATCAGAATATTATAATTTTAGTTTAATTAATTAATTTTATTTTACTTAATTGATTTTAATATGTAAACTAATCTTTTTAATTCTCTTGATTATAGGTTAGTTTACATATTAAAATCAATTAAGTAAAATAAAATTAATTAATTAAACTAAAATTATTATAATATTCAGATGTATATATGAGTCGGCTTCTTTATAAAATTAATTAATTCATATATATATGAGAGTCGGCTTCTTTATAAAAATTTATCAATATTTAGGTTTATTTATACTCTGGTCGCATGATTCTTCTCTCAAAGAACTATCAATCTTATTCTAAAAATTAGTCCTGATGATGGACCCTCTTTGGGGTTTGAAATGTCGACAGAATGAACATGACACTGTGGATAATCTGGATCAAGCTACTCCAAGAAACAACCACAGAAGCTTAAAATCTAACATAAATTTAAAAATACCTACGTCTAACATAGGGAAATATATTAATGAATAATAGTTAATTGAGAAAGTTGAGGATTCTCTAGAAACTCACATGGATCGACTTGGAGATGATCTCAACCATTGATTAATTTTTAATCATGGTCGCTGAAGTCTGAACTAGAGATTATAAGAAGAGGTCGATGGGTAGATGGATAACACACCACTGCATATAGAAAGTGATCAAGGTAGTTCAATTTTGCAGTAGAAAGTGATTTAGCAACAAAACAGAGAAAATAATCAAGTAGCAAGTGGTAGAGGGGAAACATACCAGTATTCCAGAGTTTCCAAATCCGTAGAGTCAGGAAGAGTAGGCTGAAATTTATGTCGAGAAGGTTGTGTAAGGGTAGCGCAAAGCCTCAATTGAGTTGTTTAATTTAGTTGAGGAGAAGATCCATTTCAGTTCCAGAGGCTGGAATTATTTTCCACAGTGTTAGAGAGATAGTTTCTTGGTCAAATACAGATAAGATGGCTTAATTTGTAGGAGTTCTAGGTTGAGTATTTGGCAGTTTGCGCTGAGGTGACAGAGGAATTGTGTAGAATCAGGTTGATGGCTTGCTTTCCAGAGGCATTCACATGTCGTGATTGTTAAAAGAGAGGGTAAAATCCCTCAGTATATTTTTTCCATTATTTCTCGAGGGTACAATCACCAATTTGGCAGCATTTTATTGTACTTATAAATTCTTATACTACATAATAATAAAAACCCTCACTACTACAACGATTTTCCCACATTGGATTTTTCTGGAAACAATTATCCAAAAATAATAGTGTCAAATTTTATTGTGTGTGTGCATGTTATTTCTCAAAAGTTCCAATTTACTTTCTACAAAGTTCTTATTGTGAAGAAATTGCAGTGAGAATTATTCATTATTTTTCCAGTAGCAAACTAAGCAGAGTAATAATTTTACTAGTTATAAGAATAATTTCTAATTGCTGCATTTCAAGCAAATTTTCACATGGTATCAAAGCATAATTGATTGTCTGGAAGCTCAGAGATGAAGAGGGGGAATTTCATGGCTCAAAGAGACCAACAACATGAATTTCCCACGGGTTGTGTAGTTCTTAGCAAGGCTGTCTGAATTGTTGTACATGGTTTGATTTTCTAGTTGCAAGTGGCAGGAAATTTTCATTTGTCTAGGGAAGTGATTCTGATAGGTAGAAGGTGAGAAAATTAGTATTCTCACATAGCAAAGTTCTTGTATGGGTGTAGTAGTTTCTTGTAGGAGTTTGCAGTGACAAAACTAGTGCCAGGTGGAAAACAAATCAAACACAGAAAAGGAGATTTTTCTGAGAGGGTTTCTAGTATCAAAAATCCATATTTTTTTGCTACAACAAATATATTTTATCACTCTAGGAAGGAGTGTGAATAGCAGAGCTAGAAACTAGCAAGGGAAAGAGGTATATTTCTATCCCTAATCGAGATTTTACAAGCACGACTTCAATGGGACTCCGAGATCAAGACAGATTAGAGGGTGCATCAAATTATTGTATATGGAAGGCCAAGATGTCATTCCTAATAGACAAGTATGGTCTAAAAACATACACAGAAAGGGTTGTCATATTACCTATAAATGTGGAGTAACTAGAAAATTACAATAATGAGATTCCCAGGTAAAACCAGTTGATTCTCGATGGTGTTTGATATCATATTTTGTCACATGTAGTGACCAATAATACAGCCAATGAAATGTGGGATGCTATTGCTTCACTATATCAAAATCCTTCCTAGTAGCAGAAAAGTTCCTGAACGAGAAGCTAAGGAATGTTCATATGTAGAAGGGTGAAGGAATCAATCCCTTCCTCACTAGAATCCAAGTTATTTGAGATGATTTTGCAGTCATAGGAGAAGCACCTCCAGATACAAAACTTGTGTGTTTAGCCCTGAATAACGTCACTCAGGAATGGGGAATTTTGTCCAAGGCATTCTAGGAGGAGATGAACTACCTAGTTGGGACCACATGTGGGAAGATATCACACAAGAGGAATTGAGGCAAGCTCTAGTAAATAGATCCATAAGTGATAGTAGCAGTAGAGGATCAAAGGGTGTGAAGGAGGAAGAAAATTTTCCCCTTGCATCAAAAGGGAAAGAAAAATGTCCTAGCTAGGGATAAGGCTCACATGGAGAGAAGAAGAAGAAGAAGAAGAAGAAGAAGAAGAAGAAGGATCTATGGAAGATCAAGTTCTTCAGATGTGGTGAGTTTGGCCACTACAATACTCAGTCTCCTCAAAGAAGAAGGACAAGAAAGAGAACCAAGATCAAGCAGAAACATATGTAGAGATGGATAAGATTTCTTCCAATTTGGAGGACCAATTTGCTCTGTATGCAACTATACCTCCAGGGGAGAGGTGGGGAGACATAGAGTTCCAGACTCTAGAGTCACGGAGATGGGAAGTGTCCATCGAGGTTAGCATTATAAGATGTTCTCTCTTGGATCATTACCTTTGTTATAGTGATCCACCGTATTCAGTAGCAGGAGGATCAGTGTCAATTGGCGCAGTCAGTTCCAAAGTGACAGTTGTAGACTAGTCATAGTCAGATATTAAGGAGCACATAGAAGTGTTGAATATAGTATAGGAGGCACAATGTAGAGTCTGTATCAGTGCATATTTCCTAGTGGATAGTGCACATACCAACAACAGTCAGGTATTCAGGAGACAGTTGAAGCATGTGATCACAGTTGATAGAGTATTTTGTATGCTTCTAAGTTGCAGTAGTTGCAGTAATAGAAACAAAATTAAGGGAGATGTTAGTTTGGTTGTAGTTCCAAAGAAGAGTTGGAAACAGTATAGGTTTTACAGTTCAATATCAACAATTGCACATATGCATCATTGTTTGGCTACAGTTAGTGGTAGATGAACCAACTTTAGCACAATGGTGGATGGGTAGTAGCAGCTAGCTATAGTTGTTAGACATCAACAACATCGGAGGATGTTATGGAGACAGAGTTGGGGAACAACTTCCTCGCTAAGAGGGAGTGTTATTTTTTGTATCATCGGATAGTGTTCTATTCTAAAACTTTGTGACAGGCTAAAACACATGAGTTCTCCAAAACTCACAAAATGTTTTTGGAAATTCCACCTAGATATAGCTCAATTAAATTATTTGATGGATTATTAAAAAATGGACGTGTCTAACTTAGGGAAATTGATTAATTAATAGAAATAATTGAGAAAGGTGTTAATTCTCTAGAAACTCACACACATCAACTTGGAGATGATCTCAACCATTAATTAAGTTGTAATCGGGGTTGTTCAACTCTCAACTAGATATTATAAGAAGAAATCGATCAGTAAATAGAGAGCACATCAATGCAGATACTGAGTGATGAAGGTAGTTCGATTTTGCAATAGAAAGTGATTAAATAGCAAGATCGACCCAATGATTAAGTATCAAGTGGTAGATGGGAAACATAACACTATTCTAGAGGAGTTTCCAATTTTAGAGAGTAAAAAGAGGAGGCATAAATTTTTCTCGAGGAGGTTGCATAGGGGCAGTGCAAAGCCTCAATTGAGAAATTTGATTTAGCGTAGGAGAATCTGATTTTCAGTTCCAAAGGCCGAGAATATTTTCTAGAGTTCCAAAGAGACAATTTCCCAATTACTAGTAGGAAGCACGACCTGATTTTCAAGATTTTTGGGTTGAGTGTTTTGAATTCTATGTAGAGTTGATGCAGGGTCTGGGAAAAGTAGGGTGGATGAATTTATTTTCAAAGGAATTCAAGTGTCAAGATTATTTGGATAGAGGGTAAAATAGCTCTATATATTTCTGCCATTATTTGTCCATGGTAGAATCACCAGTTTGACATCATTGTATTGTACTAAAAAAATTTGCTACTGCATAATAATGAAAACCCTCATTGTTGCTTTTGTTTTCTCACCTTGTGTTTTTCTAGGGACAATTGTCCAAAAGTAACATGTCATAATTTTGTGTGTGTTCCATTATTTCTCATTTCCTATTTTTTCTTTCGCAATATTTATTTTGGTGAAGAAATTGCAATGTGAATATTTCATCATTTTGTCATAAACATAATAAACCGCATAATTAAACTTACAGTTAGACGAAATATTTCTATTTCTTACACTTCAGGGCATTTACACAATTACTTGGGTGATAATTTATTATCCTTCTTAGTTTTCTTGAGGTACATTTGTTTGTAATGTTATAGCCATAAAAATACACAATTACCCATGTCAAAAGATCTTTCACTGCGATGTTGACCTACTAGTTATTTTACTTGATTATGTGTCAAAGTGAAGTCATCCATTAAGAGATGGAGAACTTGTTGTTTATGCTCAATGTGATATTCCATTGCTTGAATCTTAGAATTTTCTCTTAGAGACGACGTGATGGAAGATGGGTGATATTCATAAAATGCCATTAACGGGCTCAGTTTTGTTGTGGTATGGAAGAAAGTGTTATACCACCATTCTTCTAGAGGTAACCACTTGACCCATTGTGTTTTTCTATCAGATTCAGCATGATAAGATGAGATCTTATCTAATTGAATTCCAAGACAAGAAACTAGTTATGTCCAAAAAATCTGAGTGAAAATGAAATCTTTGTCACTTACAATAATCTTTGGGTTTCCATGTAGCTTTTGAACTATCTCCATGAAAGTAGTAGTGATTATATTGGCTTTTAAAGGATTTAGTATAGTGCAAAAAAGTGTGCACTCTTGGTAAGTTTATAAACTACCACCATAATGACACTGTTTCCTTCGAACTTGGGTAGACCCATGATAAAATCCTTTGAGATATTATGCCAATGTTGACCTGGAATGACTAATGTTTATAAAATGCATGCGATCATATTGATCTTGACTTTATTTAAATGGAAAACCAAACATTCTGCAACAAACTTCTGAATATCATATTTAACGCCATCCCAGAAAAAATAATTCTTACCCGTGTGGTAAGTTTTTTAAATTCCTGAATGCCTTGCTATAGGAGAGGTGTGAAATTATGAAATAACATTTCGTCTTAGTTGGAATTTATTTCATAGACATAAGAAATGTCTATACCATAATGGATCATTTTTCTACATAAATATATTAGATTCACTAGGATCTTGCTGCAACTTTTGAATGAGTGTCCACACCTCTTCATAATTCTTCCATTCATCCCTAGCTTATGTTATCCAATAAGGCTAATGGATAATATGAATGGCATAAAACAATGCCTCCACATCCTAATCGTTTCTTGAGAGTGTATCTGCAATAATATTTTACTTCCTCAGTATGCACCTAGTGTTCAATGTGGACCGCCTTCGGCCATACTTTCGATCATTATTGGACACATCAGATATTACATAATAGATAACATCAACAGAGATTAACCTAGACTACATGGAATAGGTAGCAATTGATTGGATCATGGACACACAATTCAAGAACACTTTCCAATAGAGGATCCAACTATATTGAGTTGTCAAAGCTAGCCAACTCCTGCACCAAGGCAAGTGGCTTACGAGAGACCAAGTTCAACAAAAGTTTTCCCATCTCATGCAGGAAATCAACGTAATGAGGATCATTACCCCATAAGGTGGCAGGACTAATCTGGGTGTATATTTTTGCCCACCCACATATTCCACTTGCAACTCCACCACTATTTCTTTCAATTTCCTTAATTGTAGCACGATTTGCTATATTTGGTAGTTTTTCAGGTCTTAAACTTCGGGAGTCGTTTGGAGGGCCTAAATGACATTTTGTTTTGAAAACAAGAAAACTAATACACAAGAGTAGGTGTTTGGAGTTGAAATTTGTAGTCCCTAGATAGATATTTCTAACAAGTTATCATACGCATCAAAAGGAGATCATATGCAAAAGTTACAACCCTGAGAAGTTGATGTACCAACTTACCCCAACGGGGCCCACATACTTTTGGTGCTTCATATCCTATGGTTATGTTTTCATATGTTTAAGGTTTTCTATTGTTTTTGAATAATAAATAGGCTTCAAAGTCTCATTATAACAGAGTTCATAAGGCATGTAGCCAAAACATATCTTTCCAGAGATAAGCTACCATCACCTGAGCTAGTTTGTTTCCATTTTGCATGTAAATAGTTTTCCGTATTTGTTATTAATCAATTGAATTTTATCTTTCATTTCAGCTCTATAATTATGTTTAATTTTTTATTTCATTTCATTGCTTCATAAGTAAGGGATCATTGGTATTATAGAATTATGGTCTTTCTCTATTTTTCTTTGCATGTCCCCAACAATGTCGAGGTATAAGGAGTTGGGACATGAGCTAGTTGAGCCCTTGCAAGGTCATCCCCATCGACACTGATGACCTCCCATGATAGAAGGCAATAAATATGAGGGAGTAGGAGATCCTATCAAACTCTTTATCGAAGAATCCCTTGAGTGGCAGAGGAACAAGATTGTGGACAACTTTTCCCAAATCCTTCATTGGATGCTAACAAGCAATGCATATTCATCCAATAGTCACTTTGGAGGCATCTCCCCCTTCAAGGTACAAATTAAATTTGACATTTCTATATTTGAAGAACAAGTAGATCCATATATCATAGGTAAATGGTTAAATATACAGGAATGTTATTTTTACTTTTATCATTTTTCAGATAGGGAAAATATTACTATTTCACTCCTCAAAGTCACCCCCGACATCAAGAAGTAGTGGGAAACCAACTATGAGTAGAAATAATGCCCTCTCAGAGCCCATTAGAAAACAAAACCACTCATATATGGGCCATACACCATTACCAAGGCCATGGGTGACAATTCTTTCGAGCTAAGCTCTCCCGCATTCCTCGGCTTCCACCCAATATTCAACGTGGACAACCTTCGACCATAATTTCCTCCATTGCTACACACATCAAACATTGCATAACATCTAACACTGACAGAGATAAACCAAGACTAAATGGAATATGCCACAACTGATCGGATCATGGAAAAATAGATCAAGAATATTTTTCAACATAAGATCCAACTGTATAGGGTTGTCAAAGATGGCCAACTCCTACACCAAGGCAAGTGGCTTACTAGGGACCAAATTCAACAGAATTTTCCCCATCTCATGGAGGTACTCAACACAATGGGGACCATTACTTCCTATGGGGCTAGGATTGATCCAGATGGATATTTGTGGCTAGATTCCTATTCCTCTTAGATGCCCACCACTATTTCTTTTAATTTCCTTAATTGTAGCACAATTTACTATTTTTGGAACCTTTTCGAGTCCTTAACTTCCAGATCCATTTTAAGGCCCTAAACAAAGTTTTATTAGAGTTTACAAGGCTTGTAGTTGAAATTTGTATTTCTCATATAGATAATTATAGAAATGTATCATATGCGTCAAACAAAGATTGTATGCCAAAGTTACGAACCCAAGAAGTTGATGTACCAACTTACCATAATGGAGCCTACAAACTTTTGTCGCTTCATCTCCCGGGGTTAGGATTTTGGATGTTTAAGGTTTTCCATTATCTGTCAACAAAAAATAGGCCTCTCGGCCTCATTTTAACATAGTTTAGAAGGCATGTATCCACCACATATCTTCTCGGAGATAAGCTACCATCACCCCAGCTAGTTTGTTTCCATTTTTCATGTAAACAATTTTTAGTAACTGTTATTAATCAATTGAAGTTTAGTTTTTATTGTAGCTATATGATTCTATTTAATTATTTATTTCACTTCATTCCTACATTAATACAAGATTATCTTGTCACCTATAACCTTCTTTAAGCATGAAACATGGAAAATTGGGTGTACTCAGGAAGATGCATGCAACTCCAATTTGTATGTCATAGTACCAATGATTTTCAACACCTTATAAGGGCCATATTATTGTTAGCTTTTGTAGCATCTTATGGTGTTCTAATCTTAAATTTTTTGTACAGGCTAAAGAATATGATTTCTATAAAACCCAAAAATCCGTTTTGGAAATTCCACCTAGAGATATCTCAATTAAATTAATTGATCAATAATTAAAAAATACCTACGTATAACATAGGGAATATATTAATGAATAATAATTAATTGAGAAAGGTGAGGATTTTCTAGAAACTCACATGGATCGACTTGGAGATGATCTTAACCATTGATTAATTTTTAATTGTGGTCACTAAAGTCTGAATTAGAGATTATAAGAAGAGGTCGATGGGTAGATGGAGAATACACCACTGCGTATACAAAGTGATCAAGGTAGTTAAATTTTGCAGTAGCAAGTGATTTAGAAACAAGACAGAGAAAATAATCGAATAGCAATTGGTATTGGGGAAACATACCAGTATTCTAGAGTTTCCAAATTCATAGAGTCAGGAAGAGTAGGCCGAAATGTATTTCGAGAAAGTTCTGTAAGGGTAGTGTAGAGCCTCAGTTGAGTGGTTCATTTTAACTGAGGAGAAGATCCATTTCAGTTCCAGAGGCCGAAAATATTTTGAACCATGATAGAGAGATAGTTTCCTAGTCAAATACAAATAAGATGGATTAATTTGTAGGAGTTCTAGGTTGAGCATTTAGCAGTCTGCGCGAAGGTGACAGAGGAACTATGTAGAATAGGGTTGATGGCTTGCTTTCCAGAGGCATTCACATGTCGTGATTTTTCAAAGAGAGGGTAAAATCCCTCAATATATTTTTTCCATTATTTCTCTAGGGTACAATCGCCAATTTGGCACCATTTCATTGTACTTAGAAATTCTTATACTACATAATAATAAAAACCCTCACTGTTGCAACGATTTTCCCACATTGGATTTTTTTGGAAACAATTGTCCAAAAATAATAGTGTCAAATTTTATTATGTGTGTGCATGTTATTTCTCAAAAGTTCCAATTTACTTTCCACAAAGTTCTTATTGTGAAGAAATTGCAGTGAGAATTATTCATTATTTTTCGAGTAGCAAACTAAACAGAGTAATAATTTTACTAGTTATAAGAATAATTTCCATTTGCTGCATTTCAAGCAAATTTTCACATGGTATCAAAGCATAATTGATTTTCAGGAAGCTCAGAGATGAAGAGGGGGAATTTTTATGGCTCAAAGAGACCAACAACATGAATTTCCCACGGGTTGTGTAGTTCTTAGCAAGGCCGTGTGAATTGTTGTACATGGTTTGATTTTCTAGTTGTAAGTGGTAGGAAAGTTTGATTTGTCTACGGAAGTGATTTCGACAGGTAGAAGGTGAGCAACTTAGTATTCTCACATAGTAGAGTTCCTGTATGGGTGTAGTAGTTTTTTGTAGGAGTTTGCAGTGACAAAATTAGTGCCGGGTGGAAAAGAAACCAGACACACAAAAGGAGATTTTCTGAGAGGGTTTCCAGTTTCAAAAATCCATATTTTTTTTGCTACAATAGATATATTTTATCACTCTAGAAGGAGTGTGAATAGCAAAGCTAGAAACTAGCAAGGGAAAGAGGTATATTTCTCTCCCTAATCGAGTTTTTACAAACATGGCTTCAACGGGACTTCGACATCAAGAGAGATTAGAGGGTGTATCAACTTATTGTGTATGGAAGGCTAAGAAGTCCTTCCTGCTAGACAAGTATGGTATAAAAACATACATAGAAAGGGTTATCGTATTACCTATAAATGTGGACCAGCTAGAAAATTACAATAATGAGATTCCCAGGCAAAAGCGGTTGATTCTCGATGGTGTTTGATATCATATTTTGTCACATGTAGTGACCAATAATACAACCAATGAAATGTGGGATGCTATTGCTTCACTATATCAAAATCCTTCCTAGTAGCAGAAAATGTTCCTAAATGAGAAGTTAAGGAATGTTCTTATGTAGAAGGGTGAAGGAATCAATCCCTTCCTCACCAGAATCCAAGATATCTGAGATGATTTTGTTGTCATAGGAGAAGCACCTCTAGATACGAAACTTGTGTGTTTAGCCCTCAATAACGTCACTCAGGAATGGGAGAATTTTGTCCAAGGCATTCTAGGAGGAGATGAACTACCTAGTTGGGACCAGATGTGGGATGATATCACACAAGAGGAATTGAGGCGAGCTCTAGTAAATAGATCCATAAGCGATAGTAGCAGTAGAGGATCAAAGGGTGTGAAGGAGGAAGAAAATTTTCCCCTTGCATCAAAAGGGAAAGAAAAATGTCCTAGCCAGGGATAAGGCTCACTTGGAGAGAAGAAGAAGAAGAAGAAGAAGAAGAAGGATCTATGGAAGATCAAGTGCTTCAGGTGTGGTGAGTTTGGCCACTACAATACTCAATCTCCTCAAAGGAAGAAGGATAAGAAGGAGAACCAAGATCAAGTGGCAACATATGTAGAGATAGATAAGGTTTCTTCCAATTTGGAGGACCAATTTGCTCTGTACACAACTATACCTCCATGTGAGAGGTGGGGAGACATAGAGTTCTAGACTCTAGAGTCACAGAGATGGGAAGGGTCCATCGAGGTTAACATCATATGATGTTCTCTCTTGGATCACTACCTTTTTTATAGGGACCCACTGTATTTAGTAGCAGGAGGATTAGTGTCAATTGGTGTGCAATCAGTTTGAAAGTGACTAATGTAGGCTAGTCATAGTCAGATATTGAGGAGCACATAGCAGTGTTGAATATAGTATAGGAGGAACAACGCAGAGTCCGTATCAATGCATATTTCTTAGTGGATAGTGCATAGACCAACAACAGTCAAGGATTTAGGAGACAGTTGCAGCATGTGATCAGATTTGATAGAGTATTTTTTATGATTCTAAGTTGTAGTAGTTGCAGTAATAGAAACAACATTAAGGGAGATGTTAGTTGGGTTGTAGTTCCAAAGAAGAGTTGGAAACAGTATAGGTTTTACAGTTAAGTATCAATAGCTGCACACATGCATCATTGTTTGGCTAAAGTTAGTAGTAGATGAACCAAATTTATCATAGTGGTGGATGGGCAGTAGCAGCTAGCTATAGTTGTCAAACATCAACAACGTTGAAGGATGTTATGGAGACAAAGTTGGAGAACACCTTCCTCGCTACGAGGGAGTGTTATTTTTTGTATCATCAAAACTATTCTACTATAAAACTTTGTGACAAGCTAAAACACATGAGTTCTCCAAAACTCACAAAATGTTTCCAGAAATTTCACCTAGATATAGTTCAATTAAATTAGTTGATGGATAATTAAAAAATACATGTGTCTAACTCAGGGAAATTGATTAATTAATAGAAATAATTGAGAAAGGTGTTAATTCTCTAGAAACTCACATAGATCAACTTGGAGATGATCTCAAATCGGGGATGTTTAACTCTCAACAAGATATTATAAGAAGAAGTCGATCAGTAAATAGAGAGCACACCAGTGCAAATACTGAGTGATGAAGGTAGTTCGATTTTGCAGTAGAAAGTGATTAAGCAACAAGATAGACCTAGTGATTGAGTATCAGGTGGTAGATGGGCAACATAAAACTATTCTAGAGGATTTTCCAATTTCAGATAGTAAAAAAGAGGAGGCATAAATTTATCTCCAGGAGGTTGCATAGGGGTAGCACAAAGCCTCAATTGAGCAATTTGATTTAGCTTAGGAGATGCTCATTTTCAGTTCCAAAGGCCGGGAATATTTTCCAGTGTCAGAGAGACAATTTTCCAATTAGTAGCAATAAGGACGACTTGATTTTCAAGAATTTTGGGTTGAGTGTTTGGAATTCTAAGTAGAGTTGATGTAGGGTCTAGGAAAAGTAGGGTGGACGAATTTGTTTTCAAAAGAATTCAGGTGTCGGGATAATTTGGACAGAGGGTAAAATCCCTCTGTATATTTCTTCCATTATTTCTCCATGGTAGAATCACCAGTTTGACATCATTTTATTCTACTAAAAAATTTTGCTACTGCATAATAATGAAAACCCTCATTGTTGCATTGGTTTCCCACCTTGTGTTTTTCTAGGGACAATTGTCCAAAAATAACGTGTCATAATTTTGTTTGTGTTCCACTATTTCTTAGTTCCTATTTTTTCTTTCACAATATTTATTTCGGTGAAGAAATTGCGATGTGAATATTTCATTATTTTTTTGTAAACATAATAAACCACATAGTTAAACTTACAGTTAGATGAAATATTTCCAGTTCTTGCACTTCCAGGAATTTGCACAATTAGTTGTGTGA
This sequence comes from Pinus tabuliformis, assembly GCA_031772625.1. Taxonomy (NCBI): domain Eukaryota; kingdom Viridiplantae; phylum Streptophyta; class Pinopsida; order Pinales; family Pinaceae; genus Pinus; species Pinus tabuliformis. The sequence goes on along the minus strand of CM062819.1, from coordinate 354,765,448 downwards.
TAATTTATTATCCTTCTTAGTTTTCTTGAGGTACATTTGTTTTTATGGTTATAACCATAAAAATACACAATTACCCATGTCAGAAGATCTTTCATTGCGATGTTGATCTACTAGTTATTTTATTTTATTATGTGTCAAAGTGAAGTCATCCATTAAGAGATGAAGAACTTGTTGTTTATGCTCAATGTGATATTCCACTACTTGAACCTTAGAGTGGTCTCTTAGAGACGACGTGATGGATGATGGATGATATTCATAAAGTGCCATTAATGGGCTCAGTTTTGTTGTGGTATGGAAGGAAGTGTGATACCACCATTCTTCTAGAGGTAACCACTTGACCCATTGTGTTTTTCTATCAGATTGAACATGATAAGATGAGATATTGTCCAATTGAGTTCCAAGAAAAGAAACTAATTATGTCCAAAATATTCCAGTGAAAATGGGATCTTTTTCACTTACAATAATCTTTGGGTTTCGATGTAGCTTTTGAACTATCTCCATGAAAGTAGTAGTGATTATATTGGCTTTTAAAGGATTCAGTATAGTGCAAAAAAGTGTGCATACTTGGTAAGTTTATAAACTACCACCATAATAACACTCTTTCCTTCGAACTTGGGTAAACCCATGATAAAATCCTTTGAGATCTTATGCCAATGTTGACCTGGAATAACTAATGTTTATAAAATACATGGGATCATACTAATCTCGAATTTATTTTGATGGAAAACCAAACATTTTGCAACAAACTTTTGAATATCATATTTAACGCCATCCCAGAAAAAATAATTCTTACCCGTGTGGTAAGTTTTTTAAATTCCTGAATGCCTTGCTATAGGAGAGGTGTGAAATTATGAAATAACATTTCGTTTTAGTTGGAATTTATTTCATAGATATAAGAAATGTTTGTACCATAATGGATCATTTTTATACATAAATATATCAGATTCACTAGGATCTTGCTGCAACTTTTGAATGAGTGTCCACACCTCTTCATAATTCTTCCATTCATCCCTAGCTTATGTTATCAAATAAGGTTCATGGATAATCGGAATGGCATAAAAAAATGCCTTCACATCCTAATCCTTTCTTGAGAGTGTATTTGCAACAATATTTTACTTCCTTTTTTTGTAGATTATTCAAAGTCATAACCAAACATATTTTTGACCCACTTTTGTTGCTCTTTTGAAGATAATCATTTTTCCAAGAATTATTTAATACTATCATGATATTCTTTTACCTTGAAGTGTCTTTCCATTAAGTAAGGATTCCTTTTCTTTAGGGAAAGTAGTATTTCCATCCTTTCCTTTAAAAAAATAGGTTTGTGTAAATTCATTCCCTTAATTGGATGAATTTCGAAGGAAATGGGCATTCTTGCATTAAAATAACACCAATGCCATATTCTGAGGAGTCACATTCCACATTAAAAAAAATTATGAGGTCTAGTGTAGCTATGACCTGAACTCAACACATTGCCTCCTTAATATGTACAAAGGCCTTAGTTTGTTCCGTAATCCAAGAAAATGGATCTTTCTTGAGTAATGTTGTTATAGGTGCTATTATTTCCCATAATTCTTAACAAACTTGTGATAATATCATGTAACCAAAGAAATCCTTGAATATGTCCTAATATTGTGGGGATTTTCCATTCCTTAATGGCTTTAATTTTTCTAGGGTCTACCTTAAAACACTCATAAGATACAATATGACCCAAATGTTCCACCTGCTATACCCCGAAGAAACATTTGGAGTGTTTTACATATAATTGTTTCTCCTCCAATAGTTTGAGCACCTTCTCAACATGTTGAACCTGATCTTTTAAGGACTTGTTGTATATTAGTATATCATCAAAAATATTAACACAAATTTTCTAATAATGGTTTGAAAGTGGAATTAGTCAAATATTGAAATGTGGAAGGTTCATTAGTAAGGCCAAATGGGATGATAAAAAATCAATAATGACCTCCATGATTTCTAAACGTTGTTTTCATAATGTCTTCTATCTTCATTATAATGTGATGATATCTAGAATGGAGATCTATCTTCATGAATTAAATTACTCATGTAATTCATCCAAAAATTCATCAATGACAAGAATGCCATTTGTATCTTAATTAGTGAGCTTTTTTAGCTCTCTATAATCAAGACACATATGGAAATATCCATCCTTCTTTTCAACCAATACCAATGAAAATTTGAAGGATGAATAAATATTTGTCTTAAACTTTAGAAACCTTGGCGAATATTACTAGTCCCCAAATTGCAAATTATAAAATGTTTGTTGATATCTTTGTAAAAACATGCAAATTTATATTAATTTTATATATAGTCTTTATATAATTTTGACAATTTTTAAGGTAAAATAATTTTATACTATGAAACTTGGGCGAATCATTTTTATAAAAGAATGGAAATTGACAAATCGTTTTTTTTGGAAAAACCATCGAAAATTAGCCCCTAAAGGTTTCCATCACCAATACTACTAGAGAAGAGAAATAACTTTTTCTAGGTTGAATTATGCCTAACTCTAGTACTTTTGCAACTATGTGTTCAATTTTACTCATCTCGGCATAGGGATATTTGTAAAGTCTCATGTTTGGAGGAACACTTCTTGGAATCAAGTGAAAATCATGATAATCGTTGTGAATAACTAGGAGACCTTTTAGAGTCACAAATACCTTGGAATTATTTTCAAGGACTCTTTGGAGATATGGAGAAATGGATGACTTAGATATTTGAACATGTAGTTAGCATAATTGTGCAATTAGATCTCATTGTTCCTTCTTCCAAAGCTTTTTCATGCAATTAGATTTTATTATATTACTAGGTTTCCCTTCAGTACCCCTTAACTCAAAGTCCTTTCTTTCCTCAGAAAAATTCAAGAAAAGTTCTTTAAAATTTAAATATTTCATCCCTGTAGATTGTAACCATTAGACTCCTAATACAATGTCAACACCACCAATCGAAATGGAAAACATTGGAATATTTTACACATATTATCCAATGGTTAGATTGATATTATGGAACTTACCAACATATTTTATAGTTCCTCATTCTACAACCATCACTTGAAACTTTGGTGTTTGATAGATAAAGTAATTTAAATCCTTGGCTATCTTAAATTGAATGAAATTATGGCTACTACTCCAATCAACTATCACTATTTACTTTTTATTCGTGATATATCCTTATATCTTAGGAGTTTGAGGAGTGTTATTTCCATCCCATTGAAAATTGCAACAAGAAATTCTTAGTTTGGTTTTACCTTGATTAAATTGAGAAAATTGAAATTTCCACATCGGCAAACAACTTGGAAGATGTTAACTTGTGTCACATGGCTAGTGACACCAAATTTACTAATTAAATTTAAGTTGGAGGAGCTAGAGTTTATTTATGCATGTGTGATAGCTAATTTGTAGCAATCAAGGCGAGTTATCCCAGGTTGTTTTTAGTTAAAATAGTTCCAACTTTTGGAGGAACTAGTAGAAGGTCAGTTAAGCAGTGGGACTTCAGTCAAACTCAACGATCATCTAGTTAACTAATCAATCAGCTCAAAATAGCTAGTGCATGCAGAGAATTCGATCTACCTAGTTGAGGTGGATATTCCAAGGCATTGTAACATCAGTTGTAGACTAGTATTGGGTGTACAGTTGCATGTAGTCGGGTGATCAGCCTAAGGAATTTTGAAATTCAATTAGAGGAATTTCAGAAATAATAGGGGCTAATTGTAACAATATCGGGTTAAAATTTCATGTAATAAATTTAATAAAGGAAAAAATAAGACCAAGATCATAGGACACGTATTCCACACTAAATGATGGGAAACATATTCTAGTGGGCATCACTTGATGTGTTTATGGTTAAGGGGAAATTGGAAATGGAAATGACAAAGGCTTTGAAAAGGAAAAGAGGAATTAATTCGAATTTATTTTATGAGAATAAAGGAAAATAGGAGAAAAGGGAGGTGAACGGTCACAGGTTTCATGTGAGGAGGAAAATGAAGGAAAAATAAGGGAAACATGAAGAAATTAGAGGTATCAAGAATAAAAAGATAGCAAAGCATCAGTTGGTAGACTTCTTGTCAGTTTTTTTGGAAATAGTGTTAGAGAGGAGAAGAGCACCAAGAGGAGAAGGAAATCATACAAGAAAATGAAGGACGAGGAAGGAAAAGGAAAGCAAATGAAAGAAATGATCAAGCAAGGAATGGTTGGATCTAGCATATTCAATGAAAATACTTACAGGTAATAGGTTACATGTATGATTTCCTAGCTCGTTTTGGCATGCATGGTATATGCATAAGTGTATTTGGTTCATTTTCAATGATTGGCATGGGTTTTAACAATGGTTTTAGTCTTGACTTCCCCTTTCTAGATAGCCATGGTGTGATGGTATTCTTTCTCGATTGAGCTTTGGATTTCCAGAAGGTTGATCCGAGTGAGGTGGTCTTAGGAAAATTCCCAAGGGCTTAGGAATCTCTTAACCGGTAATGGCAAGATACATGGTAAATCATGAGCGTGGAGTCAAGAAGATTCCTCAATGTATTAGTGAAGAAATTTTGAGGCATCCAAGCTTAGTATAGTTTTTTGATCTCAGGAACGGTTTAGGTGATATCAATTTATGGTGAGGGTGGAGGTGGCTTAACCTTTGGATCCCCTTGTTTGTTTATGCATCGGTTTATTCCATGTTATCCCACATTCATGCTTGGAATATGGCACAGGGGTGATTGGGTGAAAGAAATATTTGGTTAAGCTAAATCTATGGTCGGGTGGTAAGTGGAATTCCTAACTTAGTTGGATTTTTCATATGGTTACTAAGAGTTAAGTTCTACTTATTTTGATGAGTAAATGTACTTGTTATTGTGTGGCTTAAATGGTTGTTCTGTCATTGGTATTTATTTGGTTATATGTTGGTTATAAGCATGGTTAATTGACAAATTTAAGTATGGATCTTATCACATTTCCTTTGATGAACGTATGGTTAACAAATGTATGAACTAATTGCTATTATGACAACTATACTGAGAATGCATAAACCCTTCTTGTTAAACCTTAGATAAGTTTTAAGATCATTATGTTCAGATATGCATTCATGACCTGTAGGTTGCGTGTGCACCATGTGTGTGACGGAATGTCAGTCCCAGTTGGGAGGGGTCAGATCAAGTATTGGTCCAGTTTAGGTTTCTAATATTTTTTTCTATGTCACATATGATTTTCGAATATTTCACTGAGTTATGGGTGAAGGCTTCAGTCTTGGCCCTGAAAAAGTGGCCGAGAATTCAGGTTCGTTGGCACATAACTGATTGGAAAATTCCACATTCACATGGAGGTGAGCTTATCAGTGCAACAAGAGGTATAAATTAGCTTTCATGCCTTGGAGAGGGAGTGGATGTGGCAATAGGTCAGTGAAAAAGAGAGTTATCTTATGGGTTGGACACCTAGAGGGGTTGGGTTGCTCGTGGAGGTCCTGTAGCACCCGAGGGAAGTAAGTAAGGTCTTAAGTTTTCAACTTCATTTCCTTAAGGTCATATATGAGGTTGAGTCTTATCATAGTGACCCTCAGCTCATGTTTACCCTGGGAAAGATGGTGAAAGTTGGTAATGTGGGAGGAGGTGGTTACATGGTGGTATCAGAGCGTGGTTCAAATACTTGGACTAGATTGGATAGATACATGTTGGTATGCATGCATTGTCATCATTAAGGTTTTCATGAATGAGGTCATTTCATGTATTTTATGTCATCATTATTCTATTGGTATGTTATGATGTTGATGTGTTGGCTGAGATGAATCAAGAGATGTAGATCATCAAAGCGAGGTTGCAACACTAGACCTCGGGGTAAGAGAAGATCATCATATAGGTTTGTATGTTTGGGATGCAGGTATGTGGTTAATGGTTGTTATAAGAATTAGGGTTACTTACATGCTTGTCATTCTATTTTTGTTATGGTTACATGTATGATAAATGCTAGTTGATCTGTGTAGTCATATGCATGTGTGTCAAATAGTCATGAATGATAGTAACATGTTATTGTATGCATTGTGGTTATATGCTTGATGATCATGGTCATTGCAACTGAGTTCTTGATGTTATTATGTTTTTTACTAATTTGGATTGAACTCTATGTAGATGATTATGGTTATGACATTTAGGAATGACTTAATATAGTGTGATATTATGTCATACTAATTTAGATTGACTATGCATATGTGATTGTTATGCATGAATGGAAATTTTTAATGAGTTTATGATGTGAACATGTTAGCTAGTTACTATGATGGAGACCATAACATTATTTATGCTTGAGCTGTTTTGTTTTTATCAGGTTATATCGTGCTTATCTAGATTGATTGTGTAGATAAGATAACCTCCCCTGAGATGCATTAAGATGATACACACTTGAATGCAAGTGGGTGTTAGTTGTAGTATTATGATTAATGACTGTAAGTTGATTTCAAATTATGACATGGTTTCCAATCTTTGTAAAGGTTGATTTCAAATTAATAGACATGATGTATTGATCTTTGGAATGTGTGATTGACATGTGTAAATAGTTGTAGGAAAACATATTCAGTATTAGCATGACAAGGTAACAATTGATTTTTTTATATAAATAACAACTGGGTGATGTGGTAGAATATAGTATGACTCAATTGTAGAAACCACAATTCCAAACAAATGAATGCTTTGAATACAAGAAGTCTTCTTAAGCTAGATTTGCCTGACATTATGTGGATATATGTTATATTCCTAAACATGTATTTGATAGGTATATTAAGCTAGTTTTGAGCTATGTCTAGATTCTTCAAAGGACAGGAGTCCTTTGAGATATGGTGTGGATGTGTTGAGTTGCAAGGAAACGTACTTGGTACAATAAGGTAAGGTAACTAGTGTATTTTTATATTTATTTATACATTGATAATTATGTGTTTATGACAGTCCGATGTAGGGATTGTATGGCGAAAGAGACTTCCATGAAATATTGAAGAAGGCTTAGGTTGAATTTCCCTTGGAGGCATTAGGAACCCATGGGGTTGATTCATGGTGTTTTTTGGGAATTTTGTGCATTTGGTATTTTGTGATTTGTTTGAGCTTGATTTATGTGTTTTGATTGTGTCTAGTGCAAGGCCTTGCCAATTTGTTTGTGGTGTGGTGTTGCTATTGGCGTTTCATGGTTTTCTTTTTGCTTGTTTCTAGTTCTCACCTTCGATGTTTTGAGTGTTGGGTTGTGTTATATTCTTTCCATGACTAGCCCACGTAGTTAACCGGGCGGTTAAAAGGGGGGGGGGTCATAGGGGGTTTTAGGGGTATAGGTAACCCCACTCTATGGGGTCTGAGGTAGCGCCCTGGAAAATTTTGGTTTTGGACCCTATGTTAGGTTGGGCAGACCCACGTATGGTTTTGTGCATGATTTTCGCACATGGTTTTGGACGCGATGGTTTTCGGTCCATGGCATTGGATGCTTCAGCATGTATACATATGTACTGTAACATTGAAAGGAGCATAATGAAAAATCAAGCTGATAGTCCCGGTTTTGGGATCTGGGGGAAAATCTCTGTGTATATGTGTTTTATGTGTTATGCTCTCGCATTGTTTATTTTCTGTGTTTTAGAATTCGTATGCAGGTAATTTCTGTATGGGGTTAAAAACTACATTTGGTATCAGAGCTGTTTTGGCTTCAAGGGGATGCCTTTGTTGCTGAGGGGTTTCACTCGGGCCTGTGGTAGACCCTGTTCAGTGGGAGATCTGCGAGATCGATTCTGGTGGTGAAAGAAGATGGCGTGCAGTGGAAAGATAAAGATCTAGAAATTTAATGGTCAAAGTTTTGAGTTGTGGAAACTCAAGATGGAGGATCTGTTGGTGGATAAAGATCAGCGTATCGCGGTAGATCCAGGTACTAAACCAATTAGAGTGTCCGATGAAGAATGGAAGAAGTTGGATCGGAAGGCAAAGAGCACAATACGATTGTGTGTCTCAGATTCAGTATTGTTGAATGTATTAGGGGAAGCTACGGCGAAGGCTTTGTGCAACAAGTTAGGGAGTTTGTACCAATCTATGTCTCTGGTGAGTACACTGTTCTTGAGGAAAAAGTTGTATAACCTGAGGATGAAAGATGTAGACTTGGTGACAGAGCATCTAAACGCATTTAATACTGTGGTAAGTTAGTTAGCATCTGTTGATATTAAAATTTTAGATGAAGATAAGTGCATCAGTTTGTTGTGTTCTCTGGCATATTCGTGGGATAGTCTGGTTATTTCAATAGGTAGCAATGCAACTGCCTTACAATTTGATGAAATAGTCTCATCCTTGCTGATGGAGGAGATGAGACGGAAAAATATGGAGAACCATAATGGTGATGCCTTGTCTGTACGAGGACGGTCCCAGAACAGAAACAAAAATAAGTCATTGAGTGGGAGATCTAAAACTAGAGGGAGATCTAAATCTCTAGGAAAGCCTGTAAAGGTGGTGTGATGGAAATGCAAAAAGGAAGTATAAAAGGGACTGTAAATCTAAAGATCTTGATAAAGGAAAGGGATCCGATGATGCTCCTTCTGTAGAGCCGAAAACCACCTCAGATGAAGGTGGGGATGTGTACTTGGCTTCTTCAAGCACACATGTAGATCATGAGGCATGGTTGATTGACTCAGGTGCATCCTTTTACTTCACTCCCTATAGAGAGTGGTTCTGCGAGTATGAGAAATATTATGGTGGTGATGTCTTCTTAGGGAATGATAAGAAGGCTAGAATCGTTGGTCGCCGAAAAGTAAAGTTGAAGTTGCAAGGTGGAAGGGTTAGAACACTTCCGAGTGTTCTGCATATTCATGCATTGGCCAGAAATCTAATTTCTGTAAGCAAGTTGGATGATGTAGGTGTAAAAATGGTGTTCAAGAAGGATACCTGCAAGATGGTTTGGGGAGCACTGGTATTGATGCAGGGAGTTTGGATTGGAACTCTGTACAAGCTGCAAGGTAGCATAATTGTTGTTGGGTGCAACAGTTCTGTCATTCCTAAAAGTGGAGAAGAAAATCTATTGGTCTTTGGAGAGAAGACCATGCTCTGGCATCGAAGGCTTGAACATATTGGAGAGAAAGGCCTTTGAATACTTCATGGTAAAGGTATGGTATAAGGTATGAGTAATAGCTCTTTGGATTTTGATTTCTTTGAAAATTGTGTATATGGGAAGCAGAATCGGGTGAGCTTCCCCTCTAGTGGTAAGAGGGCGAAACAGATATTAGAGCTTGTGCATAGTGACGTGTTTGGACCTATGAAGGTTCCATCACTGGGTAACTATGTGTACTATGTATCATTTATAGATGACTTCTCAAGGAATACATGGATATATTTCCTTAAGAAGAAATCTAAAGTCTTTGACAGGTTTAAAGAATTTAAGGCTCTGGTGGAAAACCAGATAGAGAAGAAGATAAAGGTACTAAGGACATATAACAGTGGAGAGTTTTGTGGTAATGAATTTGAAGAATTCTATAAGAAGTATGGTATAGCATGGTAGAAGACTACTCCATATACACCTCAGCAAAATGGAGTTGTAGAAAGAGTGAACAAGACGTTGATGTAAAGTGCAAGAAGCGTGCTCAGTGGTGTCAGGTTAGTACAGGAATTCTGGGTAGAGGCTCTAGAGATTGCATGTTACCTGGTCAACAGGTCACCTTCATCAGTATTGGAGGAGAAGACTCCACAAGAGATATGGACATGTAAGAAACCCTCTCTTTCACATCTAAGGGTATTTGGTTGTGATTTATATGTACGTATTCCAAATGAAATAACAAAGTTGGATAGTAAATCTAAAAAGTGCACCTTTATTGAGTATAAGGATGGTTTAAAGGGTTATAAGCTTTAGAACCCAGTAACAAGGAAGGTTGTGTATAGCCAAGATGTGGTGTTCAGAGAGGTGAAATATGTTATTAAACATGAAGTCCAGCCAAAGGAACCTGAGAAGATAGAGTTTGAGCTCAAGGAGGAAGAATCAGACTCTACAACAGAGGAGGAATCAGAAGATAAAGAGCCACAAACTCCGAGTGTGAGAAGATCAGTTCAAGAAAGAAGGCAGCCAGAAAGGTATAGTCCATCTGCTTTTTGTTCAAATTTTGCTTTATCTATTACTGATGATGATCCCAGAATTCTAAAGGAAGAAGTAGATTTAGAGGAGGGAAAACTCTGGAAAGAGGCCATGGCTGATGAAATGGCATCTTTGCACAAAAATGAGGCTTGGGATCTAGTGGAGTTGCCGGCTGGAAGGAAACCCATTGGTAGCAAATGGGTGTTCAAGAATAAGACAAATGTAGAAGGAAAGGTGGAGAAATACAAAGCTCGGTTGGTAGCAAAAGGTTATTCCCAGGTGCCGGGAATTGATTTTGGTGATATTTTTTTTTCCTGTTGCCAAGGTAACTTCTATTAGATTACTGTTATCTGTTGCTGCTGCTTTTGATTTTGAGGTAGAAAAGATGGATGTGAAGACAACATTTCTTCATGGTGATCTGGAAGAGGAGATCTACATGAAGCAACCTGAATGTTTTGTGGTGAAGGGTAAGAAAGAACTGGTATGCAAGTTAAAGAAGTCTCTGTATGGGTTAAAACAATCACAAAGGATGTGGTATCAGAAATTTGATACATTTATACAGGGACTTGGCTTCACCAGAAGCAAAGCAAATCATTGTGTGTATTTTAAATTAATTGGTGACCGTGTTATTTATCTGGTCTTGTATGTTGATGATATGTTGCTGGTTGGAAATGACAAAGAAATTATATAGGATTTGAAGACCCAATTATCCTCCAAATTCGACATGAAAGATCTTGGTTCTGCAAACTATATTTTGGGCATGGTAATTAAAAGAGATCAAGAAAAGAGGAAGCTCTAGTTAAACTAGAGGAAGTATGTCGAGACAATACTGCAGAGGTTTAATATGTAGGATAGTAAACCAGTGAAGGTTTCCATTCCTATAGGTGTAAATTTATCTGCTAAATAGTGTCCCAAGATATAAGAAGAGGAAGAGGACATGTCCTATGTTCCATATGCAAGTGCAGTTGGTAGCCTGATGTATGCAATGTTCTGTACTAGACCAGACATTGCACATGCACTAGGAGTATTGACCATGTTTATGTCAAAACCAGGAAAGGAGCATTGGACAACAATGAAGCAGGTTTTCGGGTATTTGCATGGCACTAGAGATTATGGTTTTTGCTACCAAGGAAGACCAAGATTGGATAGAGTGTTGGATATTCATGGATTTGTTGATGTAGATTGGGCTGGAGATTTGGACTAGAGAAAATCTACAAGTGGGTGTGTGTTTAACCTATTTGGAGGTGCAGTTAGTTGGATGAGTAAGAAACAACATGTAGTGGCACTATCAACTACAAAGGCAGAATACATGGCATCCACTCTTGTAAGCAAGGAAGCAGTTTGGTTGTAGAGATTATGTTCAAGTATGGGGTTAGTACAACGAGCTATAAGGATAAACTGTGATAGCCAAAGTCCAATTTTCTTGGCAAAGAACCCTGCATATCATTCAAATACAAAGATCATTGATGTTCAGTATTATTTTGTGAGGGATATGATAGAAGACAAAAAGGTGTTGCTGGTAAAGGTGGACACTTTGAAAAATACTGCAGATGCATTGACAAAATCTGTGAGCTCTGAGAAGTTCTCTTGGTGTAGAGAAACAATGGGCATTGTAGGACTAGATAAATGACTAAGCTCTCTTGTGGCCCCTTGTGGAAAGAAAACAACAAGTGGGAGAATGTTGTGTTGTGTTATATTCTTTCCACAACTAGCCCACGTAGTTAATCGGGGGGTTAGAGGGGGGGCAGAGCCCCCCCTTCGTTGTGCCGATGGCATAGTCGGGGGGGGGGGGGGGGGGGGGGGGTCACAGGGGGTTTGAGGGGTGCAAGTAACCCCACTCTATGGGGTCTAGGGAAGCGGCCTGGAAAATTTTGGTTTTGGACCCTATGTTAGGTTGGGCGGAGCCACCTATGGTTTTGTGCATGATTTTCGCACATGTTTTTTGACGCGATGGTTTTTGGTACATGGTATTAGATGCTTCGGCATGTATAAATATGTATTGTAACATTGAAAGGAACATAATGAAAAATCATGCTGATAGTCCTAGTTTTGGGATCCAAGGGAAAATCTCTATGTATATGTGTTTTATGTGTTATGCTCTTGCATTGTTTATTTTCTATGTTTTAGAATTCGTATACAAGTAATTTCTTTACGGGGTTAAAACCTACATTGAGGGCCTTAGGAATTATTTTGGGAAAGAGGAAACTTAATGGAGGTCAGGGAGATCTAAATGAAACCCAACATGTAATGTAAGACTCAAATGAAGCTTGGTACATGTATAAGGGAAAATGAAGGCATGAATATGACAATTAGTTGGACTAGTTGGGTCCATTGGGGTAAATAGCTTGTGGCAGGATAATGATGAGAAAGGTAATAAGAAGGGTGAAGTAAATTGATCTAACGTGTCAAATGCCTTAGCTATGTTGGGAAATGTTGTTCTAAATGTTATGCATGTTGAGCACATATACAAGATATTTTCTTCACCTTGAATTTATGATATTTAGTAACTATGTTGTGATCATTATTATTCTGATCTTTATATGTATATATGTATGTATGTATGGATGTTGTGTCTAATAGGGTCATAAGGGATCATGATGGATTTATGCTCATGTTTATATGTATATATGTATGTATGTGTGTTGTTGTCTGGAATGGTTGTTAAGAATTATTATTTTGGAGGAATGATTTCTTATGTAGGTGAATGGCATGAAGAGGTTCTTGGGATGTGTGCATGTGGTGTCTTTGATAAGGTTGCCATGTAGAGACAATGTGGTTTCTGGATGTGAAATACTACTATTGTTTATCTATTGTACACGATATACATATAGTGTTGCATGCATGTTGCATACATGGTACTATGTACATACGGTGCCTTGAGCATGTTGGATATGCGGTGCTGTGTACATATGGAGTTGTGTGCATGTTTTAAATGTAGTGTTCTGTGCATGTTGTACATGCAGTGTTGTGTACATATGGTGTCGTGTGCATGTTGTACATGTGGTGTTGTGTACATGTTTTGTAGTTGCCGCTATGTACATGTGGTATTGTGTACACACCGTACATATTGTGTTGTGTATATATGTTATGGTGCTACGGGTATTGTGTTGTCATTGTATCATGCCATGTGTATTCGCGGTATTGTTACGGTGTATACATATATGTATTGTGTTGTACATTGAGTGTAGGTGTATGTGTTGTGTTGTACACTGACTGTAGGTCTATGTGTTGTGTTGTACATTGAGTGTAGGTGTATGTGTCGTGTTGTACACTAGGTGTAGGTGTATGTGTCGTGTTTTACACCAGGTGTAGGTGTATGTTCTAAGTTGTATACCAGGTGTAGGTGTATGTGCCATCTTGTACATAGGGTGTTGGTGTATGTGTTTTGTTGTAAATTATATATGTGCATGTTTTGTACAATGTGATGAGACAAGTCGAAGGTACATGATTGTATGGGCCCTTATTGTTGATATTGAGGGTTGAGGCAGTTTAGTCTTAGGATACCCTTGTTTCTATTGATGGTTGAGGTGGTTTAGCCTTAGAACAAAGTTGCAAGTTCAGAGAAGACCCACTTGTACAAAAATCAGCTTTGGAAATAGAGGCAAAGAGGCAATAGCATGATAGGAGGAACATGGAAAGGTAGAGAGAAAAACATAGGATGGAAGAAAGAGTGAAAGAGTTGCATGTGTTGAAGGAGAAACTCCGGAAGGAACAAGAGTTGCGGATGAAGGAGAAGGAAGCACAATAAGAATAGGTACAGTAGGGAGCACACCCTGTATAGGCAGATGAAACTCTACCCATATAGGTTGTAGACTCATCCAAAAAGCTGGCACCAAGCAGGTAGGGTGAGTATGAGTAGTCGCAGGAGCAGGACTCTGCTCAAGAGATTGAACAAGAACTTGAGTAGATGGATACAGATATGGAGTAGCAAAAGTTAGAACAAGACATCGACCTCATGCCTTACCAAAAAGAGGTTGACCTACCATCCTCACCAAATCTAGAAGTGGAGAAAGTCCCAAGAGACCAAGGAGACACTGAGATCCTTCGAGACAATCTGGAAGGAGAGATGCACAACATATCATTTGACGAGTCACAACATAAAGTTGTGCAATTGCACCAAGTGTCTACTCTGGATGATCACACAACTCCTGCATAGTTTTAGGAATGAGTGACCATGTCTGACATGTGCAAGCATCTAGAAGCATTGGCCAATGCTACTAGAGCATATGCTAAATCCACTAGCTCGACTATTCACTTCCTGATACCAGAGAATGAGTGAATGGCTAAGGAGTTACCTACGACCAAGAAGGGAGGAGAACTAGTTACAACATCCACCCTAGCAGAGATGAAGAAGGAAATACTAGATGAAGTATTGTCCCTTGGGATAGTCATGCGACCATTGTATTACAAGTTTCATATGGTCGATAAGACAGTTGTCCATCTCAATGATTTGCAGCAATGATGTGCTAGGAGAGCACACATCTTGTCAAATGTGCATAATGATGTTGACTACATGCAAACATGGACAATGAGATACAAGGGAGCCCAATTACACTTTCCCAAGATGATGAAGTCGAGAGCAGTCGAGCTTAAGAGACACATCCAGAGCCAGATCCAGGACTATGAAGACCTCTTGCAGCTCATCACAAGTTTGTAGGTTTTCCATGCATGTGTATTCAGGAGTATGGATGTTTTTGTGCATGCACATGCTATCCAATCTATTGGGACACTCAACGAGGCAAAGGAAAAGGCATAAGTCCAATTGGAGCTTGACTCGTACTTTGACGAGTTGATGCGCATGGCCACTAGTAAAGACTTTGTGATTAGTGCAGACACCATGCATCAGTATGTTGTTGCTCTGACCACACTCATGAAAATGGTGCGGATGTTATCAATTGATTTGGACAGAGGAGCCCAAGTAGTGTATCTGGATGCGATGGAGGCGAGAGTTCGTTTCCAGAAAGATATCACCAAAGAGTACACAGAAACCATCACGGACAACCAAGCTTGGCATTAGTTCACCACTGTCGACCATCATGAGTATGTCGAAGAGTTGGTCTTCCCACAATTGTCCAATTCATGGCAATTTCTTGCATGGCTTTCTCAAGCCTATTTTGTCTCACTTGGGTACATGTGCAGATTGTATGTAACATCTTGTCAGTGAAACTTTAAGTGTCGATAGTTGTATGTAACAATCATAGAGGATGAAGAGTCATGAGGGCATATGAACAGTCACAAAGGGGAACATCTAGGGACACCCCACCCTTTTCTATATATAGTCCCTCATAACTCATTGTATGGGATTTTGGTCAACCAAGCTTTTGATAGGAGTATCTTAGAGAAAGCTTGGAGAGTATTGTAATGAGCCTTGGTTTCTCCATTGTGCAGAGATAGTATATATCTTTAAACGAGTAGGCGGTAGTGACTATAATGTTCCACTGTCAGAACTAGTGGTTGGTCATGGTTACATTGTATGACTAGAACTTTCACTTTTTAATATAACAGAGCCAACACATTTCATGCATATGTCGTATTGTATTTAAGTCTTGTTTACTCTAAATGATATATGTATTTGTTTTCTTACCCATGCATGTATGGATATCCTGTATAGGTATATATGAATCCTACTAAAATGAGTTGCTGGTTTAACCATCACTTTGGATTGCTAGCTTACTTGCCTTCTAGCTTGTGATGCATCTTTGCTCGTGTGTTCCCTTCTTAACTCCGTGCTTTCATAGGTTTCCAAGGGGCACACTCACCTCACCCTTTTCATGTTAGAACCGTTCATGAACCTTCCTTGACTTGCTGCATATGTCACACCCTACTACCTCCAGGGACATTTTACTTTTCTTTGTGTGTAACCATGGTCAAGGTGATACTGTACGACCCACTGCTGGGACTCTTAGTCGGGACTTCTTACCGGGGAGACCTTTCACATGTTGGAGGGTCTAGCACCATCAACATTTATGGTGCTATGTTGGCTTGTGGGGGCCTAACCCAGGTTCAACATTAGTTAGTCAAACAAATCCCTACACTACTAGCCTTTTCGGAATCAACCTGCGAAGTGCGGACTGAAGTCTCACCCAAACCAGTATGGGGGGATGCTGGAACCAAGTTTCCGCACCCTTGAGATGGATGTGATGTTGGTTTATTCCAACTCTACCTACCTTCGCGTAGGTTTCTTATCCCTCTGCTATACCCTTTAGTACCTTTGCGAAATGTTACAATCGGCTTCTGTACAGCCCTAACCAGGGGCTAAAGTCCTTTCACGCTGCGAGGGCAGCAAACTACGGTATCTTCCAAACTACACTAAGTATCTTACTTATCTTCTTAACAGATCTTAGTTAGCTTCGCGTAAACAGATGCTCTTACTTGCATTCACTTAATCAAAAAAATATACACATTCACGCATGATATAATCATTTGATGTGAAATTGATACCTAATAAATAAATGCATAAACAGGAAATAAAGATGTAGAAATTATAAAATACTTCTCTTTATTGATAATTCCAAACTATTATAGACTCAACTCACCCTGGGCACTCAGCTGCAGGGGTCCATGCACTCAGCTATAGACTACTAGGCCTCTGCACACTCAGCTACAGAGCCTCTACCTACGCTACGACCCAAACTTAGACTTCTACTCCAAAGATATGACTCAATTCTTCGTCATTGATTAGTTTTTATAGTTATCTATCTACTTAGAGCTTGGCTCTATTTATACAATCCCATGGTCTGTGAGCCATGGGTCGATCTTCTACAGTCGATATTACATTATCAAAATAAGGGCGGACAACCCTATGACTCTTTAACAACTACCTACTCCGCGACCACAAAATGCGGAGTCTTTACATTAGCATTACAAAAATTGGACTGAAATATGGGCTTTAAGCCCAAAAACTGCCCTTGGGGGATCCCGTGCCCAACAGGCCCCCAGCACAAACATCGTGACTCACCCTCGAGTCACTCTGTAGGTGTGGAGATCTTAGCACGAAGACCTCCCTAATCTATTTGGATCGCTGCAACTTCAGTAGCACACTGAGCAGTTGCTTGTTGAACTTCCTCCATGTGTTGTTCGGTGACTACTACTGTTGAACTGTTGCCCTGAATCCTCTACTAAGTTGCTTGCAGTTGTGTGAGCTTTGCTTCAATGGAGGCTATAATTGTATAAGCCTCATCGATCCATGGCTATAGGCATGCTTTTAAGACTGCTTCCTTATGTCGAGCGACATCCACCTATTCCTTGAGCACCTTTGCCTCCTGCATCCTTGCAAGCCTCTATGTAAGGGCAACCATCTGCACGGTCCCTTTTACTTCGTCATACTTCTGTTGTAGCTCACACACCTCTGTCTCTAGGTGCTCTACATTCGGGTCCTCCTGCAGGGTGGTTAGGACCTCAAATGACTATTCGAACAGCTACATGCAGTCTTCCACTACGCTGTCAACCACTGTTTTTGCTGCTATAATAGCAGTGGTTCATTTTTCCGTGATTTCCGGTGGAGTTGAGGGCTAAGCCTTCAACTCCAGTTTTGCAATCCGCAAGTCCAGCTCCAGCTAAACTGTGGCCATCTCTGCTCTAGCGTCACACACCCCTATGCCCAATTTGTGGATGCACGCCTCCACCGGTTCTTCTGCCCGAATGTCCAACTCCGGGACCATCCAGCAGGATTCCTCTACAACCTACATTATATTCCTATTCTGCTCCGCTGCCTTGTTGTGCTGCAGGCCCAACTGCTCAATGTTGATGCGCTACTCATTCATCACCTGCAATGTGCAACTCTCCCTGGCTCGAAGTTCCATGGTGACTCCATCCTGTAAGTGGTAGAGCATCTCCTAAGGGAGCACAACCATGTTCAATCCTACCCCTTTCAGACTACTAACCCTAGGTCTGTCGGCCTAATTTTTTGTAGTGAGTTCCCCATCAGGTAGCAGTACAACGTTTGTCACCCTTGTGCACAACACCTCCTCAATAGCTAAAGTGCCAACCACGAGGCTGGTGGATAGTGTGCTAGCCTATGGAGTGCGTACCTGCAATTCATGCAACTCTATCCTGAGAGCCCCCAATACCAACTTTTGTTGTTCTTCAAATTGTTGCAAGGCCTCTACAGTGACATCCCTCAATGTTTCGCTGATTTCATGCAAATCACCCTCAGTGAGGGTGATTGGGTCAAAAGATGTCTTCGATGCCTTGGTATTCTTCCGCGGCATTGTCTTCTCTCATGGCCGTGGATGCTTGAGTTGGGTGGACATCATTTGTGGGTCCACGCCACCTTGTTCTGTGTCTATCTCTAGATTTGCCAAAGGTGACTTCTGTCCTTCATGCTCTTCTTCTCCTATGTTCTACTGTTCTGCCAACTTCGTGGCGTTGCGTGTTGCCTGAGCCTTAGCCTTTGCTTCCTCTTTCCTACGATTTTCTTCTAGCTGTGCCATTAGAAGCTTTGTCTCTTCCTTCTTGCACTGCGCAGTGGAGTTGTCCATTTCCACCGCGAAGCCAGCTGGAGCGTGCCACTCCAGCGGTCAAGACTCAATGACTGCGAATATCACATCGTCGATTGCCAGGTATGGTAAATCATGCCACGTCTTCATAGGGTACTTTCGCACCCTGATGAAGACATGGTGAAAATTTTCTTTGTACTCTGTAAAGCTTTGTAAACTATTGTTTACTATGGGTGACAACTACAACTTGCGATTGATCCCCATCCAGATATTCATCTCCATTAATATCCAAAATATCTTTCTCTCCTATATCTACTACGTGTCCCTGGTCATCCACAACGAAGCATACTTCGCTACCTCTGGAAGGTACTGCATGACCGAAGGGAACTGGCTATCTTCGAGCAACTCCCATGCGACCAGTACTATCGACAACATGAGCCATGCATAATGAAACGTTTTCCCCTACTCATGTGCCTTGCAACAGTTCGCAAGGAACTCGCCACATAGGTATTTCGCCCAGTTGAGTTGGACTCCTTCCACACATTGGGTGGCGAGTGCAACCACGGGCACTGGCACCTCATCCACATAGTACTTCCGCATCACCTTCCTTGTTAGGATTTGTGTCGTGACCTTAACGGCGGGGTTGTTACTGCTGGATATGGCGTATCCTCACTTCTTCTTCTCCAACTTGAACCTCTTCTTCATTGCTTTTGCGAGGGCCAACTCACCACCTTTTCCTTCAGAAATATTGTTTGGATCCTCCCCTAAGTAAGGTAGCCATGTAATCCGATGAATCATATGGTATGTGATGGGGATGGGCTCCTCCAGCCACAAGCATCCATCATGCACCAAGCAGAGTAGCTGCCTGATGACGAAGATGGTCACTAGGGTGTGGTGGTAATGCGACACCTAGAGCAGGTTTAGCAAATCCTGCTTTCTCTACACCTCTGAGCCATGTGCGAGGCTATAATTGAATTGTTCCAGCAATTTCGTCAATCCTCTGTCACATTAGCTTCACATTCGCTAAATGCAGGAATTTCTCGTGGTCTGCGAGGTCCCAATCTTCAAATTTCAACATGCGAAGCTCCCCCAAGTGTGGTCCCTCAAAAATAATATCGTCTAGGAGTAGAAGAGTTTGTAGAGAGCTCTTGCTCTCATCTATATCCTTCGGCAGCTTGGATTTACCCTTGCACAGAGGAACATATTCTGGAAACCGGGTAATAGGGTCTGCACCCTGGGTTTCAACGTCCATCTCTACATCCTCCTCCTCCACCAATATTTCTTCAGACTCCTCCACATCGGCCTCCAGATTAATGGCCTTCCACTTTTCCTGCAATGTGGGCTTGGTCCTCAGTGGATTTCTAGGTGAGACGCGCACCCAAATCATGGCTTTCTTATCCTTCTTGGGTCTCAGTGTTCGCGGTGATTTAGGGACCTCAACAATTATTCTGACGCTCTTTGGGGCTTCCACTTCCACAATTTCTTGCGCGGCTTTTGTGGGTGTCGACATCATTCTATGTTGGGTGTGGAGCCTAATTATCTTCTATATTCAAAGGTATCGCCACATTGGACCCCAGTTCGAAATGGAGGCATTGCAAAATATTCGCTACAGGGGGGGTCTAGGGGGGGGGGGTTGCGACCTTTTGGAGCCCCCCCATGGCGGGGGTTTTGGGGGCAGCGGCCCCGAACCTAAAAATAGCTATAAAATTGCCTTGTAAAAGTATAGTAATTTCTAGTCAATCTGGGCCGTTCATTAGGCGGATGATCTGACGGTAGAACTTGTGTTTAGTTTAGGGTTTTTTGCCCTAGAAGGAAACCCCTCTCTTTGTTTGAGGGCATTGTATTTGAGGCTATGTAATAGATGTGTATTGTGTGAGCAAGAAATAGAGAGGTGAGACTGTGAGAGAAAACAGAGAATATTACAGCGGATCTGCTGTAGGTTGTGCCTCTTCATTTTGCTGGATAATAGAAAGGAAGGACTGGTTGTTCAGGGTGGACGTAGCCCAAACTGGGTGAACCATGTATATCTGTGTCTCTCTTGTTTTATGCGTTTTCTGTGTTTATATTTCTGCAATATTTTATGTGTTCCATTGATCCATAATATATAATTTCTAACAACTGGTATCAGAGCCGAAGGTCTATTTGGCTGATAAACTCGCAGGAAAGAAGGGTTCCTAGTTCAAGTGGGAGCAATGGCGGAAGATGGTAAGTTTAGGGTTGAGAAATTTAACGGCCAAAACTTCTCGCTGTGGAAGATGCAGATGGAAGATTATCTGTATCAGAAAGATATATACTTACCATTGGGCAGAAAATGAAAGATTCCGACGGGTATGACAGACGAAGAATGGAACCTTCTCGATAGAAAGGCACTCGGAACAATACGGTTGTGCCTTGCTGCGTCAATCGCCTTCAACATTTTGAAGGAAACCACGACAGAGGGTTTGATTCAAGCGTTGTCGAAACTATATGAAAAACCCTCGGCCTCAAACAAGGTATTTCTTATGAAACGATTATTTAATATGAAGATGTTGGAAGGCGGATCTGTTGCAGACCATTTAAATGATTTTAATATAGTTACAAGTCAGTTAAGTTCTGTAGGGGTAAACTTTGATGATGAAGTTAGAGCTCTGTTATTCTTGTGCTCATTACCAAAAAGTTGGAATGGTTTGGTAATTGTCATTAGTAACTCCGTTTCTGGATCTAGTACTTTAAAGTTTGATGATGTTGTCGGTGCTATCCTTAGCGAGGAAATGCGATGGAAAAGCTCCAGTGAGACATCGGGAAATGCTTTGAGTGCATAGTCTAGAGGAAGAAAAATGGAAAGAGGAAAGAGCTCAGGATATCGCAGTAAATCAAGGAAAGGAAAATCCAAGTCCAGATCGGGGATAGTGTGCTGGAAATGTGGAAAGAAAGGACACCTAAAGAAAGACTGTAGATCTCAAAAGGGAAAAGAAGGAGATGCACAACAAGAAAACAATCATGAAGCAAATGTGACAGGTGAGGTGTTACAAGATGCTTTGATTCTTTCTTTCGAAAATATTACTAATTCCTGGGTGGTAGATTCAGGGGCTTCATTCCATGCCACACCTGATAAGAAATACTTTCATGACTATGTTCAAGGAGATTTTGGACAAGTTCGTCTGGGTGATGATAAACCCTGTAAAACCATTGGAATGGGTAAGGTTCTTGTAGAAAAGCAGAATGGAAACCAATGGCTATTAAAGGAGGTAAGGCATGTTCCAGATCTAAAGAAAAATATGATTTCAACAGGGCAGTTAGGGGGTGAAGGTTGTGTGACGACTTTCACAGATAAAGCTTGGAAGGTCACCAAAGGAGCCCTGGTAATAGCAAAAGGCGAAAAGGTTGGTACATTGTATTTATGCAATGGTATTTCTAACTCTGTTAATGCTTTAACTTCCAAAGGAGCATATGCAACATTATGGCATCATAGGCTCGGACACATGAGTGAAAAGGGGATGAAGATTCTTCACTCAAGGAATTTGTTGCTGGGTTTGAAGAATGTTGATTTGGACTTCTGTGAGAAATGCATTTATGGAAAACAGAAGAGAGTCAGATTTCTCAGAGTTGGGAAAGAAAAGAAGAGCGAAAAACTAGAGCTTGTGCATACAGATGTATGGGGACCTGCTCAAGTATCATCTCTTGGTGGCTCTCGTTATTATGTTACTTTTATTGATGATGCAACTAGAAAAACTTGGATTTATTGTATTAAGAATAAATCTGATGTACTTGATACTTTCAAGAAATGGAAAGCTTTGGTTGAGATTGAGACATGAAAGAAATTGAAGTGTCTTAGATCAGAAAATGGAGGTGAATATTGCAGCAAAGAGTTTGATAGGTACTGTTCAGAGCATGGAATTCGCAGAGAGAATACAGTTCCAAGAACACCACAATAAAATGGTGTGTCAGAAAGGATGAATAGAACAATCGTGGAGCATGCAAGGTGCATGAGATTGCATGCAGGATTACCTTTACAGTTTTGGGTAGATGCTGTAGATAATGCTGTTTATCTAATAAATATAGGGCCTTCAAGTTCCTTGGATGGTGGTGTTCAAGAGGAAGCATGGATAGGTAAAAAGGTAAACTACTGTATTTTAAAGCCTTTTGGTTGTGAGGCCTTTGTCCATATTGATAAAGAAAATAGAACAAAGCTTGAGGAAAAGTCAAAGAAATGTACCTTTATTGGATATGGTGTTAATGATTTTGGTTATCGCTTATATGATTATGAAAATCACAAAATCATTAGGAGTAGAGATGTAATATTCAATGAAAAGGTCTTGTATAAGAATCAGTTGCAGGAAAAGAAACAGGAAAAGGAAAACAAGGAATACAAAGTTCTTGATGAAATCACTAAAAAAGTAAAGGTGCCTGAAAATAATAATAATCAACAACCACAACAACAGCAACCATCACAACAACAACAGGCACCCCAAACACCTGAAAGTGGTGTTAGAATATCTACCAGGATAAGTAGACCCCCTGAACGATACTCTCCTTCATTATATTATTTATTGTTGACTGATTCCGGTGAACCCGAATGTTATGAAGAAGCAATGCAAGTTGAAAGCAGGAAGAAGTGGGAGGTAGCCATGGAAGAAGAGATGGACTCCTTAACGCATAACCAAACTTGGGATTTAGTCAGGCTGCCTGCAGAAAAAACTACATTGAAGAATAAATGAGTTTACAAGCTGAAGGAAGAAGATGGAGCAAAACAGAGGTACAAAGCTAGACTTGTGGTGAAGGGGTTTGCACAGAAGAAAGGTATTGATTTTGATAAAATATTTTCTCCTGTTGTTAAAATGACTTCAATCAGAACTATTTTAAGTCTTGTAGCAGCTGAAGATTTGCATCTTGAGCAGTTAGATGTAAAGACAACCTTTCTCCATGGGGATTTGGAGGAAGAGATATATATGCAGCAGCCACAAGGATATGAGGTGAAAGGGAAGGAGAAACTAGTGTGCATGTTGAAGAAGAGCTTGTATGGCTTAAAACAAGCTCCAAGGCAGTGGTATCTAAAATTTGACAAGTTTATGTCTGAACAAGGTTATATTAGATGTCACTCTGATCATTGTGTTTATTTGAAAAAGCAAAATGATGGCAGCTATATTATATTGTTATTGTATGTAGATGACATGCTTGTTGTAGGATCTAACATGCAGGAAATAAATGTGCTCAAAAGAAAATTGGCAAATTCATTTGCAATGAAGGATTTGGGAGCTGCAAAACAAAGCCTTGGTATGAGAATAACTAGAGACAGGAAAAATCATAAATTAACATCGTCTCAGATTGAGTACATACAAAAGGTGTTGAAAATATTTAACATGCACAATGCAAAACCAGTTAGTATACCTTTTGCTAGCCATTTCAAACTTAGCAAGGAAATGTGCCCAAAGACCCAAGAAGACATGGATTATATGTCTAAAGTTCCATATGCATCAGCAGTTGGAAGCTTAATGTATGAAATGGTCTACACAAGGCCTGATATTGCACATGCAGTGGGAGTTGTAAGCAGGTACATGAACAATCCAGGGAAGGAACATTGGATGGCAGTGAAATGGATTCTTAGATATTTGAAAGGTACCACAAATCAAGCATTATGCTTTGGTGGTTCAAACATTTCCCTACAAGGATATGTTGATGTAGATATGGCAGGTGACAGAGATAATAGGAGGAGCACTACAGGATATGTATTTACTGTTGGAGGAACAACTGTCAGTTGGGTTTCAAAAATCCAAAGTGTTGTTGCACTTTCAACAACAGAAGCAGAGTATGTTGCTACTATAGAGGCTAGTAAAGAAATGATTTGGTTACAAAGGTTTATGGGTGAATTGGGTAAGGAGCATGATAAGGACACATTATACAGTGATAGCCAAAGTGCCATTCATCTTGCAAAGAACTCGGCATTTCATTCCATGACTAAACACATACAACTCAAGTACTATTTCATACGATCAGTGTTGGAAGATGGAGAGTTGAAGCTGGAAAAGATACACACTAGCCAGAATCCTGCAAATATGCTATCAAAAGTTGTATCCTGGGAGAAACTGAGAATATGCTTAGTTTTAATTGGTCTTCAAGGATGATGATGAAGATGAGAAACAACCAGGTCCAAAGAGGAGTCATTGTCCAGCATATGGAGCAGCAGTGGAGTTGCTACAATCAGTCTCCAAGTGGGAGATTGTTGGGTGTGGAGCCTGATTATCTTCTATATTCAAAGGTATCGCCACATTGGACCCCAGTTCAAAATGCGTTGCCGCCCGTAAAATATTCGCTAGAGGGGGGGTCCAAGGGGGGCGGCTGATCTGGGTCGTTCATTAGGTGGATGATCTGATGGTAGAACTTGTGTTTAGTTTATGGTTTTTTGCCCTAGAAGGCAACCCCTCTCTTTGTATGCGGGCATTGTATTTGAGGCTGTGTAATAGATGTGTATTATGTGAGCAGGAAATAGAGAGGTGAGACTGTGAGAGAAAATAGAGGATATTACAACGGATCTGTTGTAGGTTGTGTCTCTTCATTTTGCTGGATAATAGAAAGGAAGGACTGGCTGTTCAGGGTGGACGTAGCCCAAACTGGGTGAACCACGTATATCTGTGTCTATCTTGTTTTATGTGTTTTCTGTGTTTATATTTTTGCAATATTTTATGTGTTCCATTGCTCCATAATATATAATTTCTAACATTCTAGTCAAAAGGTCTTGTGTCTCCTTTGATAATGTTTCAAACACTGAACTTGATCTCAAAGCCTCAAAGTTAGAAAGGTCCATACACACTTGATAGCACAAAAACTCAGTTCTCAAAATGCCAAGTTCTTTTCACTAGACAACCGCTTGTAATTTATAGGGCTTTTTGAATTTGAATTCGATCATTCCCCCCACATTCGGTCCATTAATACTAGATTGGAGGCAGATTTTCAAGAATCTATTGCATAATGTTCGCCTTAAATGCCTGCCACCAGCTCCATTTGGCCTGAAACCAACAATTAAATCATGAATAGTGACTTTAACGGTCACTTTCCGGCCAACTTGTGTGCCAGTGTAGCTGTCTTTGCACTGTCGTAAACCCTGTGATAGTTTGCTACTTCGTGCAATCCTGACGTCACGTAGATCCAGGGCAGTGTAGTTTATAGTCTCATGCCTCCTTTTAGTTGTCTGGAGTGCTAAGACTGTGCTCATGTCGGCTAGTCAGATGGTCGGGCCACCTGAGTATGACTTCAAATGACTACCATTCACTTTTCCTGGGAAGGGATCTCCATTTAACTTAACCAACTGGACCACGCCACCGTCGGTAATCTCCTTAATAACATATGGCCCCAGCCAATGCATTCTATGCTTCCCTGGAAATTTATCAAACTTACTATCATATAACAGCATCAAGTCATTCACTTTAAAGGTACGCAACTTAATATGTCGGTTGTGCGATGCCTTTTTGCGCTGCTTTTGGACTTGCCAGTGAAATACAGCCAAAAATATCTCTTTTTTGAGCTCATCCAACTGCGTGAGCCTCTCTTCCAGAGCTATGCAATCTATCATATCTGTGAGTGCTGCTATGCACAGCCAAGGCATGGTATATTCCATAGGCATTATGGCTTCAACCCCGAAGACCAGCCTAAAGGGTGCCTGTCCTGTTAACTTCTTACACATTGCCCGATAAGCCCATAATACTACAAGTATGCATAGGTCCCAGTCACTTCACTGAGCATTGCATACCTTGGTCAGCACAGTCTCCAATACTTTGTTGAATTCTTCCACTATCTTGTTAGCCTGTGTGTGATAAGGTGTGCTCTTTTGATGGTACAGATGAAATTCCTCCATTAATGCGCTGATCATCTCATTCAGAAATTGCATACCATGATCACTCATCAACATCTTTGGAGAACCAAATCACGTCAGTACATTCTCAAATAGAAACTTCACGGTAGTCACGTTCGTGCAATCCTTCACCAGTTGTGCTTCTCCCCAATGAGTCAAGTACTCCATCGCAGTGATAATGTACCTCGCACCTGTCTTTCCTTGGGGCTGCACCAGTCCTACAAAATCTATTGCCCACTTCTCAAAGGGTTGCAACGTCACTTGTGGATTCAAAGTCATTTCATCCCTTCGCGATGGCCTACCTCCTCTATGACATATGTCACATGCCTTGCAATATGATTTTGAATCCTGATGAAGGGTTGGACACCACAACCCTTTGCATAGAACCTTTTGCTCAGTTGCTCTCCCTGTATAATGTCCTCCTGCAGCACCCCCATGAGCATCTGCGAAGATGTTGTTTTGTTCAAATTCACGTACATACCTTCGCAGTATTTCATCATTGCCCATCCTGTATAGATGCCTAGCAATGACAGAGAAATATGTCGCGCGCACCACTAATTCCTTCTTTTGCTGGAAAGAGTATCCTTTCGGCACAGTTCCTGTTGATAGGAAATGTATTATGTCCTTGAAATATCCATCTGTAACACTCACAGCAAAAAGTTGCGCATCAGGTAATCCTTCCTCCAAATTTGTACGTTCCTCCCTAGTCTCAATGTGCCATAGGTGATCTGGTCCTGCGTTCAATCATAACAACTTCAAAATCGTATTCTTGGAACAATAAAAGCCATCTGTAGATGAGCCGCCCCAACATAGGCTTATTGACAAAGTATTTCAACGCAGAGTGATCCATATACATATTAAAGTGACCTCCTAGTAAGTAGTGTCGATAATTCTAGAGCGCATACACCATAGCTAATCCCTCATGTTCAGTGGTGGAATAGTTCTTCTCTTCTTTGGATAATCTACAACTTGCGAACCAATAGGGTGGTCCAAGCCTTCTCCACCATCCTGTCTTAGTACTACCCCCAGTGCTATACATGATGCATGAACATGTACATTAAATTCTTTCTTCTAGTCCGGGAAGACTAGAATCGACGTGGTAACCATATTTTCCTTTAATATATCCAGGTTTTTCTTACATTCATCATTCCAGCAAAATGAGACATCCTTTTTCAACAATTTTTCCATCGGCACGATGATCTGGGCATAGCCTTTGATAAACTTCCTGTAATATCCTGTATGTCCCATCGTAGCACGTAGCTATTTCACACTCCGCGGCGCTTCCAAGTTCAGAAGTACTGGGATCTTCGTGGGGTCTACTATCAGCCCTTGTCTTCAAACCACATGACCCAATAGGTTCCCAAAAGGAACAAAAAAACAAACACTTCTTGAGGTTGAGTGCGATCTAATATCTTCAACAGGTATCCAGCATCAAGCGCAAGCTCACTACAAGGTACTTAACCAGTCCAAGTATAGTCCAGTCATCAAAATAAACTTCTAGGAACTTTTGAATGTATTCCTCGAATTTTGCAACAACCACACGTGAAAATATAGCTGGTGCATTCTTTAACCCAAACAACATTACAGTGTATTGAAAACAACCCCACTAAGTCGCAAAGGTTGTCTTGCTCCTATCCTCCAACGCGATTTTTATTTGGTGGTACCCAGAGAACCCATCAATGAAGGAGTATGCTTCTTGGCCACCTACATTGTCCAACACTTCATCTGTGAATGGAGTTGGGAAAGGATCATGCACACAAGCATCATTAAGTTTTCTGAGATCCACACATATCGTTATCTCATCCTTCTGCTTCTTCTCTTGCACCACCATTGGGCTTACCCAATTAGGCTCTTCCATAGGCTCAATGATGCTTGCAGCTAGCATTTTGTCTAGCTCTAAGCAGAATTTCTCTTTGTATTTTGGATTTAGGTGGTAAGGTCTCTACTTAAATGGCTTCCTGTCGGGTTTTAATGTGATCTTCATCACTCCTAGATCTCTAATTATTACTTTCAAATCCGTAAACTTCGTGGGGAATAATTCATGATATTCGCACAGTAATTTAGCGACCATATCCACTATCGCATTGTCCCAGTAGTCTCCAATTTTCTCAAATTTGGGCTCTGCCTCCATACCAATGTTCACCTGTCTAGTTCTCACCAGCGCAGTTATATGAGGGTTATCTATGTGCAGTCCTTGAACCTCATGGTGGCCATCTATCTCTAGAATGTTAATCTTTGGCGAACCTTCATCCTCTTCTTCAATAGTTACATTATAGCATTCCAATGCGCGACTCAGCTGAGTAGCTCATTCAGGCTGCGTCAGGTCAAAAGGATCCTGTGGGATCCTAAAGATGGCTGCTTTCACCTCTTGTAGTGCTTCCTCAATACCATCAAACCCATCCTCAAAACTAAATGTCATCATGAACCCTTCACGTAGGATATCCCATTAACCTATCCCATGGCGAAGCTTTGTTTCTGCATACCAATTCATTGGGATAACATCTAGGGTATGACAGAATAGGTGAACCCACTCAAGTTATGTCTTTTCTCCATAAGCCTGCATCCACTTAGCTAGATGCACATGCAGATCATTCTTCCCATCGTACTTGTCTGTCAGTCGCATCTTAGGCTTCCCAAATCATGTTCGCATCATTTTCCAAAATTCATGCCAATCATCAAAACTTCTCTTGTGCGTACCCCACCATCTTGCGGGTGTAGCGCACAGTGTTGAATCCAAGACCTGGAAGCATCGTTTTTCTGGCACCTCCCTTCAAATGCATCCAAAAAAATATCTACCTCATTATTCCATCATAAGTTGGCAAATTCCTTACCTTCGATGATACACAGTGGAGTGACCTGGTCATCATATTGCAATTCAGCGTAGTTACTTCATGTGACCGATTATGCCAGTGTTCTATCTCCTTGTCGAAATCTGAAGTGTAGGAGCTCTTGCACTCCCATGTAATCCACCCATCCAAGGTGGGATTCACCCAGTCTTGGTCTCGCGCTGTTATATTATAGATGTAGTCCAGATCATCATCACTTTCATAGTCACAGTCTGGTTTTGTATAGCGTGATCCCTTAGCAGGATCTAGGGGTATTGTTGCGTGTATTGACTTCTTCTCAAAGATCACTTTTCATTTCTTCAGATTAATTACCCTGTTCATATCAATAGCCTAGTCAATTCCTAGGAGCATGGGGTAGGGATTGCTATCATCAGCAATCTCTATTACTTCAAAATTTGCAAGCTCACTCGCTCCCTCAATATCCACTGTTACTCCCTACAATCGTCACATGGGTATGATTTTCTACTAGTTATCCATCCTTAGCTGAATCGGGGACCATTGCAGTGTAGGTCTCCCCATTCGCTCCCATGTCTATTTTGGTAGAACATTCGCATCTGATCCCAAATCCAGAATGACTTGATCCATTTTGTATTCTCCGATCTGCACGATGAGTCTTATTTCACGCCCCATCCTTGTTCTATGCATTCCAATCTTGCAGACTACATGCAGTTCTCATGGCACGGTCCCAGAACATCTATTGATAAGTTCCTATAACCCTTTCATAGCATTACTATCGCACAATAACTTCATAAAGGTTTCGAGGAAAGTTGTTAGCATAGAGGGGTCCATCTCTGGCTTAGGCTTATCTTTTCTTCCTGAAGTGGAGGCCTCAGTGAAACTCTTCTTAGCTTCCATGAAGGTTTCCCGAGTGTGCTCCAAATCTAACTCAACCTCCTTCATCGGGGCTTTGTGAACCCATGTACTATCTTCTGGCTATTTCCCCTTGTCATCTCCCGTTGTGATTCCACTTCGGAGCACTATATTTACATTCGGATCTTCTTCACGTGGCTCAGACCTCATCATGTGCAAGTTCTGAGTCGGGGGAGGTGGTAGCACTCCTTCGTCACGTATCCTAGCTATCAGCGTAGGACAATCTTCTATTTCATGATCAAACAGCATGCAATACTTGCATGATGGGTGCGTTGTATTAGTTAAATCATTAGAATAATGTCCCGGCTATCCGCAATTGTAGAAATCAACTGTTTGCGACCTCTACTAGGTCCTCCTCTACCTCGGCCTTGTTTGCGCCCCTAAAATCCTGTTCATGCCATCCCTACATTCTGGTCAAGGGGCCGCATTTTGCCCTGAACCCTGTAGGTGGGATTTCTATCCATCATCAATTCATAGCTCCTGCAAGTACGCTTGTCATGTCCCAATGACCTACAAAAGTTGTAGAACAAATATTGCAGAGTTTGCATGTACTTCTGTAACAAGTGGTAGTTATCCGTGGCATGTTTTCATACTATTTGATAGATAGTGCACCACAAATTAGGCACTACACTAGGTCCTTCTTGAGCTTCTGGCCTTAAAGGCATCGGTCCTCCTCCTGCAAGGTAATTTGTAAATATCGGGTAGTGGTCTTTGTCATGACCCTGACTCTTGCATTTCATGCACCATACTTCTTCACGTACCTCTGGCTGAACCATCCTATCCTACTTCAAGATTTGCATCTCAAGGCACAGATTCTTCAGCTACGCGTGGATCTGCTGAACTCCTAGATTAGGATCTTGCATCGAGGTCTCATGTAGTCTCATGGTAGTCTCCAAGGCCTTTTCCTGGGTTGTTATCTTCTGTTGCGACAGTGCACTCCTTAAGTGTGGTAGTAGCGAGGCTACAAACCATTCGCGATGCTATACATCTATCAAATTCATGTTGGCTTCATGAATCGTACATTTCAGCCTCTAATCTAATTCCCAAGGCATCTCACCTGGTAACATCATGATCTCTTTGAATCCCACAATCGACTGTGCTTCAGACTTGGGCCTACTAAATTCCCTATTTAGCATTGCTTGGATGTCCGCAACTCACACATTCGGGTTATCGTTGGATAACTTAATATACCAGGTCAATGCGCGATCTTGTAGAGCACTATCCAATGTCGCTTTCTTTATATGGTCATTTGTAACACCTTGCGCTTCCCATACAACCCTTACAACGAACCAGAATTGGTTTGGATCCTCATTTCCCAAACCTTTGAACACAAGAAACTTCACTATATTTGCCATATTGAATCACAGTGGTGGTGGAGGTGGTACGGGTGAAGTTGGAGGTGATGGCGGTGAAGATGGAGGTGGTGTGGGCAGAGGCAGTATTCACGGAAACCCTTGTCTTATCAATTAAATAGCACTTCGTGGAGAGACCTTCGTGATCCCTTCTTCATCTCCTTGTGGAGGTGAAATCAAGGGGCTATGCTCTGGACCCTTATTTCCTTCATTTCTGTAAATTCTTCTGCTTCGTGTAGACCCGAACATCAAGGTAGCTACATAACCCGTTTTTCACACAATAGGATTTTAATTCAAGTATTCAAAGATTTTACGTACTTACCTCGCAGTGCTTTGAGAAAACTTCACTCTGCCTTGCTATAGCTGATTGAGGTGTCGACCGCGAACTCAGTAACAAATCCTCCTATAATGAGATCGAGCCAATGATCGACAGTGCGCATGATATTATCCTCTGATGCTTCCAACCTTCGCACCAGCTCTAGGGGCCACACAATAGGACCGTCAAGCTTCCACCTTCCTTGGCTATCTGCTAGCATCGTGATCCACTCGTACAGCTTAGTAGGGAAGGACACGAAAAAGATTTCATGGATCTCCATATACAGGTAGTTGTCTAGCCACTGTTCTTTTGACAATCATGGGTTTCTGTTCTCCTGCGCCGCGAACTCCTGAATCTTTTGTCCAACAAGCCTTCAATTTCTTTCTTAGTTGGATTCCAACGATACGACATCACAC
This sequence comes from Pinus tabuliformis, assembly GCA_031772625.1. Taxonomy (NCBI): domain Eukaryota; kingdom Viridiplantae; phylum Streptophyta; class Pinopsida; order Pinales; family Pinaceae; genus Pinus; species Pinus tabuliformis. The sequence goes on along the minus strand of CM062819.1, from coordinate 354,733,318 downwards.
ATCTTTCATGTAGATTTTGGTCTCGGCAATGGAACCATTTGTTGGCTTATCGGGGCCTAACCCAGGTTCAGCATTAGTTAGCCAAACAAATCCCTACACTATTAGCCCTTTCAGCATCATCCTGCAGAGTGCGAACTGAAGTCTCACTCGAAGCAGTATAGGGGGATGCTGGGAGGAAGTTTCCACACCCTTGAGATGGATGTGATGTCAGTTTATTCGAACTCTACCTACCTTTGCGCAAGTTGTTTATCCCTCTTCTCTACCCTTCAGTACCTTCGCGAAATGTTATAATCAGCTTCCACGCAGCCCTAACTAGGGGATGAAGTCCTTTCGCGCTGCTAGGGCAACGAACTACGGTATCTCCCAGACTGCGCTAAGTATCTTATTTATCTTCTTAACATATCTTAGTTAGCTTCGCGTAAACAGATGCTCTTACTTGTGTTCAGTTTATCAACACAGTTATACACATTCATGCATTATATAAGCATTTGAAGTGAAATTCATACCCAACATAACATATGCATAAATAGGAAATAAATATGCATAAATGATAGAATACTTCTCTTTATTGATAATTCCAAACTATTATAGACTCGACTCGACCTGCACACTCAGCTATAGGGGTCCGCGCACTCATCCGCGGACTACTAGGCCTCTATGCACTCAGCTATATAGTCTCTACCTACGCTACAACCCAAACTTAGAGTTCTACTCCAAATATATGACTACTTGGACTTCTACTCCAAAGATATGACTCAATTCTTCATCATTGATTAGTTTTTCAAGTTATCTATCTACTTAGACGTTGGCTCTATTTATAAAATCCCATGGTCCGCGGACCATGGGTAGATATTCTACAACTGAAATTACATTATCAAAATAATGGCGGACAACCCTATGACTCTTCAACAACTACGCACTCCGCGACCACAAAATGTGGAGTCTTTACATTAGGATTACAAAAATTGGACCAAAATATGGGCTTTAAGCCCTAAAACTTCCCTTTGGGGATCCTGTACCCAACACGCTAGAGGGAGGGGCCAAATGACAAGCTGTGTCCTCTCATCCTATTTTGAACCTTTACACATCTATCATGGATTCTGTCACACTCACCCATCCTTGATACTTTTTGCATGCCGAACCTATTGACATCATGAGGGAGTTTTTTTATCTCTTGTCTGAATTCACTTATGATGGTGAAGGTGAAGTGGCCTAGCCTATGTTTTTATAAGACTTCTTTGCCATGCTCAACAAGGCAGGTGAAAGTTCTGATGAGGAGACCAGCCTATTGCTTGCTTACACACTTCGTGAATCCCCACAACCGTGGTTCTGCAGTTTGACAACTAGCAGCGTGCACTCGCTTGAGCAGTTATGTGATCTCATTGAATCTACTTTCCATCATTTTGATCCAAAACCTCTTGACCAAAAACTATTAAAATGACAGAAGGTCATGCATGAATCGCCTATGGATTTTTGGCAGTGCTTTCATTACTTGCAGTTTGAAGCTTTGAAAAGTCAGATGAAATTTTCATATATTTGGGAGAAATTTGAATACTATCGTAACAAATCAGTCAATCCCAAGAAGAAGTTTGAGCCCAAGCCTCGCTTAGCATACTTCAGTGATGGAAATGCACAACCACAGATGGACATGATCATTTTCACAAGTGATTTTCCATTGTCCTCTCATCAAACAGCTCCACCACTGCAGAGTGATGTGGGAGAATAGGCACACACATATGTTCAACCGTCACATCCTCCCGACATTGCTCATTCCTATTTTCATGAAAGCTTGGTTGTGAATCCATTGGGTTATCGCATGTATTTTGTACCTCAACCTCCTTCTTCGTACTTGGATGATCCTCTGAATGACACTATCTTGTGTTCTTCCATTGTAGACTCTACACTTGTTGTGAACGAGGATGAAGCCATTGATGGAGTTGGTGTTTGACAGCCAACATGTGGTGTCATTCATGAGGAGTATGACTGGGAGTTTGAGCATCAACACTCAGCGAAGGATGACTTCCTTCTGTCCGAGCCTCCATGTTTTCCTAGCATCTTTGGTGAATCTTCCATCCATGATTTTGCATATGTATCTCTGTCTATGGATGCACCCATTGTTGATCATTTGCAAAACAAACCAGATGTCAGTCCATCATCCAACAATGGAGAGGATAAATTATTCATTGAAAATCCACTTGAATTTTCATCTTCTTTCTCTAAAATCACAGAGGGTGAAGTTTTCTGCTTCTCGTCTACCCCTCTGTTTGATTCATGAGATCATGAGGATGTCGATGAAATCATTGATTTTGTTGATCATAGTTGTCATGATCTACTTACTCCCGTATTCAATCATGATCATGATTCTATCACAGTTGATTTTTTTAAGCCACCTATTTATGATGATCTATCTGTCGACAAAGTCGAAACCCCACATACTATCGAGGCACTTTAGCCCGAGCTGATGGTTATGTCAGTGCCTCACTATCCTGAGGTTGGTTTCACTTCCAATCAGGAAATTGTTGAAAAATCCAAGGCTCCTCATCACTCATATGTATGCATTGAACATAAATCTCACACACACATCATGCTTCCTCCACTCGAACTACACGATCGCATCACTCATGCACTGGAGGAATCTTACATAGAAAGCACACGTGCACGACGCAAGTTGTCTTTGTTTCTTTCGTTTGCTTGCATGTCACAATCAAGAGTATGCATATTCTTAACAACTACACATAGGTCACATGGCGCAATGATAATTCCACTAACTACATGTCATTCACTTGCACTCACGTATGTTTTGTGGACACATTTAAACTTGGAGTTTGTTTGTCTTCATTGTTATATCTTTCATGTTTGCTGGTCCACACAGCTGTGTTGTTTATGAACCACGCCTTCACCAACATGGGTTGACCAATGAGCCAGTGGCTACCTTGGAAGTATCACCTCATGTGATCAGGCCCATGCACCACTAGCTTAGGAGTAGGAGTAGTGTTTTCTTTTGGTTTGTTTGCTTTCATGTATCTTTTCTTGTTATATTGCATTTTTTTTTGCTTGCATGATTGTTTGCTTACATGCTGTGCTTATGCATTTACTTCTTCTTCTGCTTTGTTTTGTTTTGTTATTTTTTTGTTTTGTTTATGTTTGTAGGTTAGTTTTGCATGAGACCATGCGTGAATCTTGAAACAAGTTGGGTAAAGTACAAGAGGACTTGTGCAATTATCAATACTTGGTTATTTGTCATCCTACCTCTGTATGAAGAACTTTTTATCTTTAGTCCATGATACATCGATGGAAAATATGTGCTATTGAAGTGAACCTTGGTGAAAATAAAACGCTTGCACATTAACTACTGTCACCTACTCTAGCCAGTTGTTTTTGGGTTAACCTTTGGAAGCTCAGTCAAGTAAAGTAAGGTGAGGGGGAAAACCTTAACAAGAATGTGAGAGATATATATAAACTACCACTCTAAAGGAACAAACTGTTCTGCTCTTAATAAGTCAGGATCCCTCTTCAACCTCTGAAATGAATAAGTACTATGCACAGTTATGAGAATGAAAAAATGAAAAATTTTGAAAAAATGAAAATGAGTAAGGCGAAAGAAGAGAAAGGCTTGCTGCACAGAGAGGTGATCCAGGTAACTTCGTCGGGGTACTAACCAGGTTCCCTAGAAGTGGAGCGATGCTTGTGTTCCTGTGTGACTCCGTTGGGGTACTTTCCAAGCCTGCTAGTAGTGGAGCAACACCAAAGATGAAACTAAAACTCTAATGACTATATTGCTTGTGCACCAATATACTCCTCATCCCAATATAAACAACTGAGTTGGATTGGCTTGGAATGTGTGTTGACCGACCAAGAGCTTCACAGATGCTACATCTTAAAATCAAATAAGTGTGGAAACCAAGATGAACAGAGAACTGAACAATACTTCCGAAGGTGTTAGACTTGCTTTTCACAGAAAAGGTCCATTCAGAGAGCTGGAGTTCTACCATTGTATTTCCAAGTGTTGTAGCAGCTACAACCACCCTCCAAAATTTTTCCTTAGCTTTGTTTTGGAGCCTTCCTACAAACCACCCTTAGCAACATGTATTGCATTGTCAAGTACATGAGCTTCAGTGGTTTTCTATGAGGATGAGAGCCTATGCATGATAGCTTGTTGCACTCCCCTCACATGCTGCTACTCCAGACTTGGTCCAGCTGTTGGCTAAGTAGATCCTTCAAGAAATTGTGCAATTCCGGAGGGGAAACAACCTTCCCTCTAGAAATTGCGCAAATCTAACTGGTAGCTTATTGGGCTCAGAAACTACGTAATCCTATCAACCAACCTTCTGAGTGAAAAGTGCATAATATGGCCCAACAGGACTGCTCAACCAATAAATTGCACAATTATGGGTAGCAGTTAGCTACTCCACCCAGAAATTGTGCAATCCCTATGGACAACTAGCTCAGCTTCCTTCCAAAAACTACACAAAATTTCCCCTCAGTCAAGCAAGTTGTTGCATGTCCCTTCAGGTTGACTGGTTCCACCCGGGACTGAGAAAACTTGACTTGCATGCATGGGTTGCTTTTTCCTCAAATAGGAAAAAGAAACATGCAAAAAGAATCCCTAGAGTTTAGGGATCTATTTTTAGCAGTTGGAGGTTACATGCAAAGATCATTTCAGAAACCTTCCTCCAAGTGTCACTTTTTCCTAGATTTCTGGCATGCACGTCATAAGCCTCAAAATTATTTATTCAACGATTTAGAGGTCATTCTTCACATCGATATTGGAGCTCTGACGTCCCACAACACATCTAGGAGTCTTAGACACATCCGGCTCAGTTATTTCCGGGTAAGTCTGCTTAACTTGTCTTGTGCAGCATTGCTATCACTTTTTGTGTTTTGTCTTCTATGAGTGTTGTCTGCTTGATTTCTATGAACACTTGCTTTCATTTACATGCCTATTAGCTTGTACAAGTACCATTCTAATTTTTGTTAGCATCTCACTGCTGTCGCATGCATGACACCATTATGCACAGACGGTTGTCGATTTGACGACTCGTCTCACACACATGCATGTTGTTCCATTTTCTGAATCTTTCATTCGTTGTTTTGATGTACGATCATTCACCTCTGCTTATACTCAATATTTCCATGCATTCACATATTCTTTTGCTTTTAGTTGCCCATCAGTGGGTCTCGACAACCTTGGCTCAAACTCTGCCTCACCAAGACAACATTGCACAATTATCAGAGGGAAGGCTCTGCCTTCCTCCTAGAAAATGTGCATTTTTGGCCAGTGATTGTCCTCTTGTCTTGCCTTGTGCAATTCTGAGAGGCAGTGACTGCTGGCCTAGAAAATTAGGCAATTCATTGCCTGGGCCTGCAGCACTTTCCAGCTAGAATTTCACATTACGCAATCCCAGCACCCAACATGCCATTTTTCATTTCACATTGTGCAATTCTAGTAGTCACCCAAACTACCAATAGTTTGGACTGCCTTTTGCAGAGTTCTAGTAGGCATTCTCTCGACCTCCAAGTGAAAAATGCGCAATCCTTGCCAGTCAATCCCCAAGTATGCTGTATGTCATTCCTCAAGTTTTGTTTGGTTTTATCTCACATATTTCTTGCCATGCATGTCACCATGTCTCCAAATCTAGCAGGTTTTCATCCATCTCTCACCAGTTCAAGATCAATCACCTCCTAGAGAGCAGGATCAAAGGACACTGACAGAAGCACAACTAGAGCAGTAGTTGAGTGAGTGTCTATGAGTTTGCCGATCTATGCAGACACCAAGCTAATCGTAGACAAATATATCAAGTTGAAATGGAAAGAGGTCAATGATGCGTTCTCTGGCACATTTGGGGAAGACCTCGAAGACCGCCAAGTCTATGTGAACATTCATAAGTCCAACTTGTAATGGATTACATGCAGGTATCCCACATTCCCATGCAAACATGATACATTAGATCGTACCACACACTAATCCCAAGATGATGATATCAAGGAGTGTGAGCGAGACGAAGATCGCTACCTTTAGGGAATAGGATTATCAACAAATGTGCCATACCTTCTAGCGATATCTTGAAGAACTGGGTGAAAGAACCGACCAAATACAGGATGACACCCAACCAGATTTACAAGATGAATATATTGTAGAAGGCATACCAATACTTGATCATCTTTGCATGTCGCATGTATGGCCAAGCGAGCACAGAGACCTTCCCACAATGTTGGGTGATCGTGTTGGACTAACTGGACACTTAAGGAAAAAAATGCAATTGGTCTGACATGTTGGCTCATAGGCTAAAGGAACATGTAATAGGAGCTCGAAAGTCGCCCAAAGGTCAACAAGCAGAATTTACATGTCCTCTTACATCTTGGACGCAATCTGCACTCGTCAGGATTTCCCGGGCTTGAAGTGGGCATGGACATCGGTGGAAACCTCTGTAAACACTTATTATAAAAGGTTGTCTGAATGCATCTTTAGAGGAGTTATCACACAGCTCTCAGATTATTTTGTCAGCCGAGTGTACAAGATGATATTTGATCAAGATCCACCTTGCATGTCGAAGGCACCAATGGGGGCACTAACCGATATAGCGGATTGGTATGCCTCACCGTCCGACACCTTCATACAAATGTACAACACAGATAAGCCTCCACATGTTTTGCCAAAGTTTTCCATAGACAAGCTCATCATGCAAGAAATGTCATACCACATTTCGGTAGGACTGTCGGCTAGGTTGCATCAGAAGAAGAATGCACCTTGGCCCGCTCTTCTGTTGAAAATCGGGTTATACAAGATACACAATTTCAAGAATGCATATGTAGAGGCAGAGGAGATCAAGAAATATCCTTTCTATGTCTGAAGCTTCAATCCATATGATCTGAATTGTTTTGTAAAAAATCACTACACGAGAGTACAGTTCCAGTGGATCCATGGGGCATGTCATTTGGTGGAGCAAGACCCATGGAGATATTTTTACATCTTCCCCAGGACCACTGAACTAGTCAACATTTTTGTGGAATGGTTAGCAAAGAAGCATCCAGGAGAGCACTAGTAGTAGCAGAGGTAAACATACCAACACGTGACAAAGGAAAGAGGAAGATTGGCAATAGCGTGGAGGTAGACAAAAGCTGCAAGTTCAAAGAAAACCCACTTGTACAGAAGGTATCTTTGGAAATAGAGGCAAAGAGGCAATAGTGCAACAGGAGGAATGCACAAAGGAAGAGAAAAATAGAGGATGGAAGAAACAATGAAGGAGTTGCATGAGCTCGAGGAGAAACTACGGAAGGAATAGGAGTTGCGCAGATAGGAGAAGGAAGCACAGCAAGAACAGGTACATCATGGGGCGCAACATGTATAGACAAATGAAACTACACCCGTATTGGTAGTAGACTCCTCTGAAAAGTTGGCACCAAGAAAGTAGGGTGAGTAGTCGCAAGAGTAGGACTTCGTTTAGGAGATTGAACAAGCACTTGAGCAGATGTATACATATATGGAGGGACAAGAGTTAGAATAAGACATCAACCTCATCCCTTAACACCAATAGGTTGACCTATCAGATTCACCAAATCCGGAAGTGGAGCAAGTACCGAGCGACCAAGGAGACACTGAGATCCTTGTAGACAATCCGGAAGGAGAGATTCACCACATATCATTCAACGATTCGCAGCATAGAGTTCTGCAATCACGCCGAGTGTCTACTCTATATAATCAAACATCTCTTGTGTAGTTAATGAAACGAGTGATCGTTTCTGACGTGCGCAAGTATCTAGCAGCATTGGCTGATGCTACGAGAGCATATGTTGAGGCCACTAGCTTGAGTGTTTGCTTCCTGATAGCATAGAATGACCGAATAGATAAGGAGTTACAGATAGCCAAGTAGGGAGGAGAAATAGTTACAATATCAGCCCAGGCAAAGTTGAAGAAAGCAATATTGGATGAAGTATTGTCCCTTGAGAAAGTCATGTGGGCTATTCCAAGTTTGGTACCATGCATAAGGCAGTTGTTCATCTCAACGGTTCGCAGTAGCGATGTGCTAGGAGAGCATGTATCTTGTCAAGCATGCATACTATTGTTGACTACATGCAAACATGGACAATGAGATACAAAGGAGCCCCGTTACACTTGCCCAAGATGATGAAGCCCATAACGGTCGAGCTTAAGGCATGCATCCAGAGTTAGATCCTAAACTATGAAGATCTCTCGCAACTCATCACTAGTTTGCAAGATTCCCATGCATGGGTATTCAAGAGTATGGATGTTGTTGTAGGTGCACATGCGATCCCATTATTGGTACACTCATTGAGGCAGAGAAAAAGACACAAGTCTTACTAGAGCATGACATGTACTTTAACGAGTTGATGTGCATAGCCACCAACACAAACTTGGTGATTAGTGCAGACACCATACTTCAGTATGTCGCTGGTCTGCCCACACTCAAGAGAATGATGTCCATGTTATCTTATGAGTTGGATAGAGGATCTCGAGTAGTGTACCTAAATGCGATGGAGGGAAGACGTTGTTTGAAGAAAGATGTCAGCACAGAGTACATGGACACCATCACGGACTACCCATCTTGACATCAGTTCGCCACCGTCAACCATCATGAGTATGTCGAAGAGTTGGTCTTCCCATAGTTTTCTGAGTCATAGTGATGTATTGCATGGCTTTCTCAAGCCTATTTTGTCTCACATGGGTACATGTGCAGATTATATGTAACGTCTTGTCAAGTGGAAGTTCAAGTGTCGATAGTTGGATGTCACAATCACAGAGTAAATGAAGAGTCATCAGGGTAGATGAATAATCACAAAGGGGAATGTCAAGGGACAACCCACCCTTTGCTATATATAGTCACCCATATCTCATAGTATGGGCTTTTGGTCAACCAAGCTTCCGACAGGAGCATCTTAGAGAAAGCTTAGAGAGTATTGTAACGAGCCTTGGTTTCTCCACTGTGTAGAGCTAGTATATCTCTTTGGAGGAGCAGGCGACAGTGACTGTAACGTTCCTCTATCAGAACTAGTGGTTGGTCATGGTTGTATTGTATGACTATAACTTTTAGTTCTTAATATAACAGATCCATCATGTTTCATGCATATGTCGTATTGTATTTCAGCTATCTTGTTTACTCTAAATGATATATGTATCTATTTTCTTACACATGCATGTATGGATTTCCTGCATATGTATGTATGAATCCTACTTAAATGAGTTGTTGGTTTAACCATCACTTTAGATTGCTAGCTTACTTGCCTTCCAATTTCGGATGCATATTTGCTCATGTGTTCCCTTCTTAAGTCCATTTTTTCATAGGTTACCAAGGGGCACACTCACCTCACCCTCCGTGTGTTAGAACCGTTCATGCACCTTCCTTGAATTGCTGCATATGTCACACCCTTGCCACCAACAAGGATACTTTACTTTCCTCTATGTGCAACCGCGATCAAGGCGATACCATATGACCCACTACTGGGACTCCTACACCAAATAGTCTCAGGTCTAGTTGGGACTTCTTATCGGGGAGATCCCCTGACATGTTCGGAGGTCCAGTACTATAAAAAAGTTACCACAAAGAGAAGTCGAATGCCTTGTTATATTGCATCTTTAGTTGTCTTTCTTTGTTGTAGGGTATTTGGGGAAAATGACTTTTTTGATCAATTTCTAGGATGGAAAGGCGATTTTTCTATTGGTTTCTAGTACAAGATATATTTGATAGAACTTATATGAGCCTTAAAAAGTTTACATTTGAAGTCTACTTAGCAAGTCACTATGATAAATGTTAGGGACAACCCAATGGACCATGATAAGGTGGCATTAACAAAAAACATGCAAGATGTTGAAAGAATCTTGGCAAGGATGGTAGATGCTATGGATGGCCACAACCATGAGTTTGATGAAATCTAAAAGGATATTAGTAAGGTCAAATAAGTTATTTATGCGAGTTCCTACACTATTAATGACACAACAAGATAATCCCAAGATGAAGAGGATTAAATAAAGTACATAGAAGAGAGGGAAGTCACTTGTGGGATTTACAAGAGACTAGGTTGATATGATAGCAATGTTGAACAAGGCCATAGGGAAAGGTTCGACTAGTTTTTCCATGAGGGTGAAATTGAAGGAACCATAGATGTATGATGACACAAGAAGTGCTAAAGTACTTATGAAATTCAATTGGGATGTGGAACAGATATAATAATAAATGAAACGATGTTCCAAAGAGATGAAGGTTAATGTAGCTAAAATGTATCGCACAACTACCACAAACTTACGATGAATGCTCCTTTTACAAGATGCAGTAGCTAGTCACATCAAGAGAATATTTTGACTTGGACATGTTTGAAGGATGTTTTCTATGAATCGTTCGGTTCAAGAAATCAAGAGTGTGTGGAAATAGATTTTCTAAAGGTTTTGAAGGATAATAGGAGGATCAAAACCTATATCAAAGAGTTTTCTAGACTTATGTTGGATATAAGAGAATAGATGGTAAGGGAAGGATATACAACTTTATCAATAATTTGCAACTATGGGATAAGAATGAAGTCATGAAGAAAGGTATATACGATATTTTATTCGCTATTACCATAGAAAAAGCAATTTTGGACTACCAAACATATCGAAAGGATAAAGAATAAGTGTAGAGTGATAAAGAAAATAAGAGGAATGACTAAGAGAAAGGAAATTCTTCTAGGGAAGGCACAGTAACAAGTAAAACTAAGGTGAATAGGCCCAATTCATTTTGGGTCTATGGAGAAAATAATTTATCATGGAATTTCCTGTAAGTAGAAGTTGTTTACCTTAGAGAAGTAGGATGTTGTGAAGGTAGGGATGATGTAGGTAGTGGGTACCTTATAGAGTTATAGAGGATATCTAAGTAAATAGTGAAGATGGCTACCATCTTCTAAGATGAGCAACAAAATTATGGAGTTGCATGTGGAGATATCAGCAACATAGAGATTGAGTATGTTTTATCACAACATGTGACATTCATGACCAATTTGACATGCATGATAGAGGAATTGGAGGGGAGTATGAGCATGCTGGACTAGGTACTAAAAGGTGATAATTCCAAGAATGAATGTATGATCAGAGGTTCAGATGTGTTACCAAGAGAGTGTGTGTTGGTATCTTGAGGCTAAGGAAGGAGGGAACGCATTTAAAGTTGGCGTAGGATGGCAGCCACACGATCCTAAATTGGAGAAACTTTTTGAGGAATCAGAGGGTAGGATATGCTCATACCCACGTTTGCTAAAATATGTGATGAGGACTTATGGAGGAATGCTTCCAAGTGAGAAGATGAGAGATGTAGGTGATTGTCACCATGAATACCACACCTTTCCATCATAATGAGCCATGGGAAGATGGCTTTCTATTGCAGATAGGTGGAAAGATGAGATCATGTGGGTTGCTAGGGTTGTACCTATTCGGTAGGGAGATAGATGTGAAATATTGGATGATGTGAGGTTAAAGGCATTTGATTATGTGAGACATGATTTTCTATGGAACCAAGTGTGACAATCAGAGTAGATACATAATTAATCGAGTGACAAGAGGGGATCCAACACATGGTGTATATGAAAGTGTGACTGATAGAGATGAAGTCAGAGACATCATCTAGAAGATTCATATGTCGTGATCCCAATAACAAGAGAGACATGACTGAGAGGTTGTGGATGCACCATTATTGGGATGAAAATAATTGTGAGTGAGGAAATATGTTGGGCCCTAAAGGTGGGCACACCTTTAATTAGGTGTGTGTTAAGGGTGACACATCAATCACATCATTTGCGACATTTATATTTCAAATACACCAACAATATTATGATTTGATTGAGGTTTAACCAAGATGGTGGTACATAACCAAGAGGTGTGAGCTGGCGAGTTCCCCACCGAGTGGGAGAAAACCTAAGTGAAGGTTTAACACTTAGGAACACATGCTAGGTTATGAGGACAACTTGTTGGCATGGGCAGGACGAGGGCGTAGCATCACTGAGAAACCTGATTGAACACATGGATGAAGTAATTATGTCGATTGATAAATAATTAGGAGTTATTATTCCGATATATGGATTTCATCCCAACATTGTGGCATAGGATCCATAAGGCACAAAAAGATTGGGTGAAATGACTAAATTATGTGTGGTACAAGTTGAGAAGAATGGAGTTGAACCATGTGGGGTAGTGGAATGAGTCGAGGGACTGAGGTCACACATTACACTGAAACAAAATTGAGATAGAAAATAAGTGAGCTAACATGAAAAGAGGTGAACCACATATGGAGTGATCAAACCCAACCAAATGTAAAGGGTCATAAACATAAGATAATTGCATGCATGGTCACGTATAATTATACAACTAGGTGGAATTGAAAGCAAGGAGAGAAAGAACATACACAAGTAATAAATGTAGTTAAGTAAGTAGTGAAAGAAAGAGTGTGCCAAGTAAGGAATGAAATGAGAACTAAAGAGGGATAATGTCTAGGTTTTTGCTAGGGTAGGTTAACTAAGAAGACCAAGGTCAGAAATGAATGGGTGTTGCAATAGGGTGGATATGACCCAATGAGTCAGGTAGATTAGGTGGCTAGGTTTTTGGGAAAGTGTTAGTTTCTCTTTTATCTTGTCTGTTGAATATGGGCTCAACCTTTGTATTGCGACCCTTATGTAAGGATTTTTAAATGAAATAAAAAGGACAGATGGTCATTTTGTAAATCTGTGAATTTGTGTTGGTTCGTTATGTAAATTTGCGCATTTGTGATGGTGATCTTGTTAATTTGAAGTGTTTATCAATGTTTCTTATGAATTATTTATAGAAGTAGCATAAGAATAATTTTCTACTTGTAATATATTGAATACTTTTGGTATTTCGATATGTAAATGATAATATATAGCTTATATAAGTAAACTTGATGTGAGTCATAATTTGGGTGAAGTAACATTGTGCTATGCTAGGAAAATTTGAAACACCTTAGTGTTTCACACTTGAGGGGTCACCATGTACCCAGAAAGCACCTTGTAACTATGCGAAGCCCCTGAGGCCATCACAGGCATCCTTGATGATGAGAATTTTATTGTTGATGATGCATTCTCTAGCTAATTTTTAGACGCAATTGGAGTATCCTAGTCTATGATAAGAAGATATGACATGTTGTGTTCGATTGTGATGAGCCACTCTATGTACTTTAATATTTAGGATATTATGATAAGAAGTGTACCCTTTTAGTCAAAATAGTTGAAAGATAAATTTGAAGTATAAACTCACACTGCTCGTATTAATGAGTAGTTTCTATGTTATAAAACTCATACCTTAAAAATGATAAGTCGCCAATAATTATAGTCCACTTTGAGGGGGAAACTAAATTTTACAATGAATACAATGTACAATACAAGATTTGATGATCATAAAACCATGTCTCCTTCATATCTATATATATATATATATATATATATATATATATATATAGATATATATATATATATATATATATATATATATAGATAGATAGATGAGACAAAGGGTACAACTATAATGAAATGGGACCATGAATGTTTCTAGCATATTATAACCTTAATATAAGGCATAAGGGCCATAACATAACCCCCTGTTTTAAAACATATTTTCCCCCAAAGCTTCTAATTTAGGGTGTTTCTTCATGAGATTCTCATTTTTCCAAGTAGCTTCTTCTAGATTCATACTCCACTTCATTAGGTATTCCATAATGGTTATATTTTGAAGAGATAAATAACGTTGATCCATAACTTTTTATGGCTCAAGAATAAACTTTTTTTCATCTAATTATGCAGCTTTGTTTTTCACTGGCAGAGTTTGTCCTGCAACAATTTTTAGGTAATATACATGAAAACCCTTATGAATGATAGAATAAAGAAAATATAACTACTATTCCACTTTCCAATCCTGTGAATAGTCTTGTAGGGTCCATAAAATTTTGAAGCTAATTTCTTATTCTTATATTTCATGAGTTTAGATTTATTACAAGGTTGTAGTCTCATAAATACCCAATCACACTCCTCAAATTTATTTTCATGTCAATGTTGATCTACTTTTTTCTTCATCTTGTTTATCACCATTTCAAGTTATCCTTTAAGGATTTTTCAGAATTTTTTTAGTAGTCTCCATATGTGACTTTTTTGCTTGTAATTTAGACTTGTCTTGTATAAAATATAAGATACTATGATTTGGCTATCCATGAAGAGGCTCAAATGGGATAATTTTAGTATATGTATGATAGGTAGTATTATACCACCATTTTTCCGTAGGAATCCACTTCATCCATTGAGATAACCTATTTGAGTAATAAAATAAAATAAAACCCTATAAGCATTTATTAACTATTCTTGTTTGACCATCTATTTGTGAATGATATGTTGAACGTATCAATAGTGTTTTTCCACTCATCCTGTATAACTATTTCCAAAAACTACCTATGCATTTTGGATCTTTATCACTTATTATTGCCTTAGGAAAATCATGAAGTCTATGAATTTCCTTCATGAAAACTTTAGTCACTTCTATTGTTGTGTATGTAATTTGAATCCCACAAAAGCATGGATATTCTGTGAGCCTGTAGATGACCCCAAAAATGAGATCTTTACCCTTAGGTTTTAATAGCCCCATAATGAAGTTGAATGATCTTCATTGCCATATTTTATAAGGAATGTTTAATGGATGAAATAACCTTTTATATTTTATTCTCTCTCCTTTATTTATTTTGTATATATAGCAATCACTTACAACTTTTGAATATATCTCTTCATTCCTTCCTCAAAAAATATGCTTTGATCTTATGATATGTTACAAGGTCCCTACATTTCCTTCCATGGGAGAGTAATGAAATTTCCTTAATATTTCTTTCTTTAACTTCAGTTTAGGATATAAAAAATCCTAACCTTTTACCAAAGTCTATCTCCTTTCTGTTCATAATGTTCCATTCCTTCCTTTAGACATTGTATTTGTTGTATAGTATTCTTGTCATTTTTTCAATTTATGGTGAGCTTCTTCCATCCATAACGTTTTAAAATATATAATTGAATATAAGCTTGAGGCTTCTTCTAGTCTTGAAATACCATCCACTACCACATTGTCCTTCCCCTTCCTATAGACTATTACAAAATCAAAACCTTCCATTTTTGTTAACGATTAGTCTCTCTTCTAAGACAATATTTGCTCCAAAAAGTACTTTACTTTATCATTGCATGTCTTGGAATTAAAGTTCCTTCCAATGAGATATTGTCAACATTTTTTAATTGCACATATAATTTATTCCATTTCTTTTTCATATGTTGATTTTACCAAATATTTTCCCTAGAATTGTTTTCTTTTGAAAGTTAATAGTCTTCCTTCTTGCATCAACAGTTCTACAATTCCTTGTCCTGATGCATCAAATTCTACTATGTATGTTTTCCCAAAATCAAGTGTTACCAATATTATTGTAGAATACATTACATCCTTTAATAGAGATATGCATAACTAGCATAATCATTCCATACAAATTAATATTTATTCTAGAGATATGTGTGTGGGCCTAAGATGCATGCATAGTTCTTAATAAATCTCTGATAATATCATCTAAGTCCCAGAAATCCTTTAAGACTCTTGATGTTCCCAGGAATATACCAAATTTTAATAGTTTGTACCTTTTGGGGGTCCACCTTAACTCCTTCTTTTTAAACAATATGCCCCAAATACTCTACTTCTTATTTCCCAAAACTACATTTGGATATTTTTACATATAACGACTTCTCTCAAGGATTCATGGAAATATATCCACATGTTTAATGTTCTCTTCCAACTACTTTCTATAGGTAAGAATGTTACCAAAGAAAACCAAAGCAATTTTTCTAAGATCAAGTCAAAAAATATTGTTTGTAAGGCTTAGGAATGTAGGAGGAGCATTACTCACCCCAAAAGGTATCACCATGAACCTATATTCCCTTCATATGTTTTAAATTTTTATTTGGAGATGTCTTATTTCCTTAATAAGATTTGTTGGTTTCATGATTTGAGATCAAGATTTGTAAAATATGTCACCACATGAAGTTCATCAAATAGCTCATGAGTATTTAAGATAGGGAATTTCTTCTTAATGGTGTTTCTTTTTAGATCTCTATAATTAGGACACATACTCCAAGAATTGTAATTTTTTCTAACCATTGTTATTGGAGATAAAATGAACTTCTATTATGTTGAATAATACTTTTATCTAACATGTATTGTACCATTTTCTCATTCTACCATTTTTGTTGATAAGCACATCTATAAGGCCTTTTATTACGAGTGCTTATAGGTATAAATTCAATTTGATGTTCATGATATCTAGATGAAGTCAGAACATTGGAAATTTCACTAGATATACAAAATAATTAAGGCACTCTGCCAATATTTTATCAATAATGTTATGGGTACTAACTAAGTCAATTACCACCATGACGCATTTGTTCTTAATGTAACCAACAATATTCAAAATCTGAGGAGATGATAAAGCTACCAATGCATGTACATATGTCTAACAAATATCTAAATCAGTGTTGTGCATAATTTTTGTATATATTTCCTTCTCTTTTAAATTGACAAGTTCTTCCTCAATTCCTTGAGTAGATCCCTACATTTCTTCTTCATCATTATTTTCCAAAGTGAAAAAACTTTGTTTCTTGACATTTATGTGCATCTCAACATTTTTTGTTATAACCAAAGCATAGTCCTTTTTCTATTCTTTCCTGTACTTCCTTCTATGATATTCTAGTATGTTTAGGTATGCTTGTCTTATGAAACCCAAAATTATCTTTGGTTCTGGTAGATGCACCCATGGGAAATTTGTGTGCAACCTTATTATTGACTTTAATATGATGAGAAAATTATATAGATTCCATAAAAAAGAATGTTGTTTTAGGTAAATACCATGTTCAATGAATTCTTTTAATTCAACTATGTAAGATTCTAATAAATGTTCATAACATATGTTATCCACCTTTCTATCCAAAACCCTAAATTATGAATTATAATCTTCAATATCAAAACAATGGTTGATTCTTATAGTTTGACTGAAATAATATTGTTCCTAAGCTCTACAATATTGTGTTTCTAAGCCTCTTATAAATAAATACCATGTATAATGATCAGAATGGGCTTCCTGTTAACTAAACATGGATATCATTGATAAGGTTTTATCTCGAGGTTCAATGTTTCTACGTGAATCCTTCACTTATCTTCTATATTATGTAATTCAATATATTGCTCTATTTCGGGCATCCAGGTAAATGCCTATGTTCCATAAAACTTATTTATTCAACCTTGTGAAGGTTCACTACTTTAGGAAACCATCCATGAGTAGCTCCATAATTAGAGTCAAATCCATTTGAAATTTTCTTATTATTAACAAGTTGTTCACCTTGAATATTAGTTTTATTTTCATGAGTTCTTTCAAACACATTATGAATTTTAATGAACCTTAAATTTATGGATTCTATAATATTTTGTTCAATTTGTTTCATCTTCTTAGCCATTTATTCCTTATTTTTATTAATTGTTTGTTCAATGTCCCTTTTAACTAATTCTTTCAAATGTGAAAATTTACCTTCCAACTTGGTTATCATTTATCGCTTTAGGATTCATGGATGAGCCTTCAAGAGGTTTAATTGGTGTAGTATCTTTTGGATCTTTCTTTGGAGGCATTTGGGAAAATAACAATAATAATCTCTTTATCAAAACTTTCAGTCACGCAAAAAATAGATCTTCTAATCAAAAGTTATGTCACTTGTAAATTGCACACTTTTAAAATTTTAATTTGGAGAACATATGAATGAACGCTTTTTTTGTTGATATATCTCTGATATTTGATCCCTTCTAATTCTAAATTTTATTCCCCAATACCTTGATATGTTTTCTTTGCAATTACATGGATCTAACTACAATTTAATGTGCCAAGTTAAAGTCACTGTAACTTTCTAAAAACTTGTTGATATTTGACATCTCCCAAGGAAAACTAGTATAGTGTTCCATGTGTCCAATTTTTCAAATATAATTCTGAATTTTTTACTTGAGGTACTTCATTATGTCTCCTCAAATATCTGAAAATTTCACAGTCATAAGTATGACACCAAAAAAAAATGTTTTAGAGAAAATGCAAAGCTCACTTTTTCGAAGTTTTTCAAGACCCTTCACTAACCGCAACTTACATAGGGTGTATATTTGAAATTAAAGAAACCATAATCTAAATGTTTTACGAGTTGTGCCTTGATATGTCTTCTACGTTTTCTCCCAAAAACGGTTATAGTGCATATGTCACAATAACTTGTTTGAAGTAACAAAACCTTAGGTTCGTATGTTGTGATAACAAATGTTATAAACCTTGTTCCTCGAAAATGATAAGAAATCAATAATTACAATCCACTTCAAGTGGGAAACCTCCATTTACAATGAATACAATGTACAAGGCAAGATTTGATGATACTAAGACTAACTCTCCTTTATATATATATATATATATATATAAAAGAAAAAAAGTACAATTATAATAAAATATGACCATAAAAAATTATATCTTACTTTTTAATATAACAAACGAGCTAATAATAAATCCGTATTAACACCTTAATATAACACCCAAAAACCATAACATTCTAGATTTTTCACTATCTTAGTTTATTACAAAGATTCCATAGCTAGCCTAACATATAAAAATGAGTAATGAAAGGTAATTAGGGTTGTAATTAATTTTTATCCATCTTTATTTTATGAAGTGGATTAATAATTATGATTGTGAATCTTCTTTACTAAAAAACATTATTTTAATTAAAAAAAAATTATTTTAATTTTAATTTTAATTTTATTGTTTCATATAGTGATTTTGGTTTAATATACGCGAAATATGTGACGACGTTATTAACATTTCAAAATCATACATAAAACTGAACATTCATGTGAAAAGATATTGGTAACTTTGACGTGAAACTTTTAAACTTATTTATATCACAATTTTTGGAAGTTTCCACAAAAAATGCCAAATTTATGCATTAGTGTCTAAATTTATATGCAGATCATTTTAGGATGTGTTCACGTGAACGGTTAAGATTAAAAAATGAATGTTTTGGAATTCCTTTATATTTTTCTATGAAAAGGAAAGACATTTTGGATGTTTTAATTGTTTCCCTATTAAATTGGTTTTAATGCGTTTAACATCATTTTTCTTGATGTTTGTATTTAAGAAGTCTCAAGCCAATTTCAATATGAATTTTCAATTACTCCGGTGGATTAACTCAAGTAAGAAGAATATTAAAAGAGGAAGGATGAATTTGGTGGCAAGAGGAACCTATAAAAGTAATGATTCTTGAAAACTGAGGAGTAAAGGGTAGATAAAAGATCAAAGTGAAGTTCCTAGGTGAATAAGTATCATAAACACCAAAATATCAGGTTAAAATAAGGAGACAACCTAGGTGAGGTATATGGAAAAGTGAGAAAGATTCAATGAGACGAAAGTAGCACATTGAGTCTTGAAGTGAAAGGGAGGAGAAGGTGAGCACATTAAAGCTCAAAAGAGGAGATTAATAGAAGGCTAAGGGCATACAAAAGTGAAATATTACGCAAACTTGATAACAATGGAAGATAACAATGATGACATTACAAACTATATGAACAAAATATAAAAATAAAGTAGAAAATAAGACTCCTAGATATGATCAAGAGGAGCATAAGAAAACAATGATGAAGTAATAAAAGTACATCATAGAAGAAAAATAAGACAAGTAAACAAAAAATGAATAAGAATAAATGATGAGGATGAAAATTGTTGTGAAGGAGTAATTGATAGAAAGATAAATGAAAATGCAAGTAATAAGTAGGAATAAGGAAGAAAAGTGAGGTAAGCATAGAGTGCCATCTATAGATGCAATAAATCCATGACAATGGCATCCCTCAGGAATGGTCCTGGAATATTTATTTCCCTTCAATGATGGAAAGAGAATGTTCTTGGTCATATGTTGTATGAATTATATCTCAACCTAAGGTTAAAGTTGAAATTATATGTAGATGAGTCAATGTTGATGTAAGTGTAAAAAAGTAAGTATAGAAACATTGAAAAGTTTATGGTTATCTAAAAACTAGTTTGTAGTGAAGTGTTTGTGGTCAATAGAAGCCACTAATATAATGAATGTTTTAGACAAACCCAAAACAACATGTCATGATATAGATCTATCTAAAGGAAATGAAGTAGTGGTGAATCAAAAGGAGAGGCTATATAGTGTGAAAATATGTCGATTTAAGATAGTCCACACATAGTAAAAATAACTATCTTTATGGTAAAGGATGTCATGGACATTCTAAGTCATGAAAAAGGAACCTATATTGAGGATATGGAGGACCAAATAAAATGATGAAACATAAGTTTTCAAAATGAAAATTAGAGAGAAAGGGAGCTCATGGATAGGATTCCATGAAGTTTTTCCTCGGTAGTCATATGTAGGTGCATTCAGAGCATGATTATAGGTATGCCACCAAGATGAAAATGAGAATGATGATGATGTAGGAGAAATATAAGGTACAAGTATGAAGACTTGTTATGGAATAATGGTTGATGACCATGCATGAGAAATAGTTTCATAGAGAAGTTACTAATACAATAGCTAATGATCCATGTTTTCTTGTGGATGGTTACCTTTCTCTATGCACTTTAACAATGTTTATGTTTTTCATGTAGAATATGCAAAATTAGGGGAATTGGAAATGAAGAAACAAGAAAAAATATCCTTGAAGGTTGAGGATGAAAATAGGACTAGGGAAGACAAAACATGATGATGGCATATTCAAAAGACAATTATTTACTAATGGGAGTATGAAAGAATGTTTCCTACCTATGATGTTTAATAAATAAATTAAATGATGGCTTTGCAATGATGTAGAAAGAATTCTAAATTCAAATCAAGGATGATGAGAATTAGCAATATGAAGGATGAAAATCTACCAAAAAAATTCATGGACATATTGTGGAGATAGTTATGGAGATGGTTTGAATGAAATTTTAAATTATAATGTACTCATTATGGTTAGCTATTCTTATATAAAATGACCATTTGTAAAATAATGAAACAAATAGGAACAATTTATTAATATAATATCCCATTTGTGTGTTTTGTTTTGGAGGATATACTCTTGGCTTCCCTTACTTTTTCATAATGTAGTGTTCATATGTGTGTTTTATATCCAAAAAGTGTCCATAAGGTCAAGAAGGATATTTTTTGGGAAGAAATTAACAATAATTTTCAAAATTCTATAATGGAATGTGTTATATTCTAACATAATTATGGAGGAAAAATAAAAAAACGGGTCTCCAATAACCATTAGCTATGTCAAGTCAAAGATGGGAATAAGTTTCGATGAATGCTATTAAAATTTTACTCAAAATTGAAGGAAAGAATCTCATTATGGTAGTAGTACATTTAATGACAAATTAATCCCATCTTTCGTCTCTTTTTTTATCATTTTAAGGAAAACATAGTGGTAGAAACATTCATGGAAATCATTGCAATGATAAGTTTAATCCTAGATATTATCATAAGTGATAGAGATCAATTTTTCAATGGAATTTTTGGAATAAATTATTTTATTTTTTGGGTACTCAATTTCTCACATCTCATCTTACCATCCTCAATTTGATGGGTAACCTAATATTGTGACTCGATGCTTAGAAGGATATCTTCATTGCCTTGCATTTTGTAAATATAAATAATGTGCCAAGTGCTTTCACTTCATAGAATAATTCTATACTACATCCTTCCATACTCCAACATAAATGTCATCATTTATGAAACTTCACGGATATCATCCTCCATCAATCATACCCGTTGGAAATGTGATTATACTGAAAAGGTGGGAAGACTCAATATAATGGCCAATCCTAACCAATAAAAAATATTCAATGCATATATTATATCAATCACATCAGTAACATAAAAGTAAACCACACACACACATACACATATAAGAAACTTATTTTATTATTGAATGATTTTGTAGACACCAACCAATTGCTACATTCATTTATTAGCCCCAACCAAAAATGTTTTACTAGCACCAGGCAGAAGGAGTCACCAGCCCCTTAAGAAATATAGGCACCAAACTGAGACACTTTACTAGAACCAACTAGAAGGGAACACTAGTCCCCTAAGAAATATGCAGGCACCAACCTAAGTTTCCTGTTATATTTATTTTCATCAATTTTTCACCACCCTAAGTTTCCTCTTCTACACATTAATCCTACTTTGTATCTTTAGCTTTATATTATCATCAATTCTCATACGCTACTCCTATATTCTACACATGTATACTCTAATATTTTGGAGGACATTCTCTATTCTACTTATTTACAATTTAAAATTTGGAACAACATTTATGCATATCAAACTTATGTATTTCACAGCATTTTGTTGCACTCGGATTGAACAGATTCACACGTATTATTTGAATTTATCCTATGACATCTTCCACAATCACATGTCTTCCATAGAGTTCATTTCTCGGGCTTATTATGATTTGAATCATGAATACATTCTTTTCTCTTCTATGTATTTCTCTTCTATGTATTTTTCACATTGGGGCACCTCTTCCTATCTCAACTTTAATGTGGGGAGGGAGGATTCTTCTATAAGAAATCAGACATCCACTGGATTTTTGAATCATGTTAATTAATATCATGGACTAATCAAATATGGTGGCAGGGATGTTACATTGGGACACCTCTTCCTATCTAGACTTTAATTCGGGGCAAGAGGAATTTTTTTTTGTTTTTTGTTATTTAAAACCAAGCAACATGGCTTTGCCACTTGCAACCATATCATTGTTGCCATATCATCATTCTTCCATATCATCACTCTTTTCATATCTGCCATATCAAAACTACCATATCATCTCTCTGCAATATCATTACTTTTCCACCTATCATGGCATGTAAGCTCCACATCATTACCACATGTCACTTAATCTAGTTTCCACATCATCACTTTGTCACCTGGCACCACTTGTACTCCAACTCATATTTTTGCCTATATGGGGTCCATGTGCAAGCTTAGACCAAGAAATTTTGTATTTGACCTTTATTGAGTGATTTTCCTAGTGAATCTTTAGATGCATTTCAATGACTTAGATATATTTCGTGGCTTGGATATATTGAGGGCCTGGATATTTAGATGCCCTCAACCTTTACTCAAATATACTCACTTCAGAGCCACTTTCTTAATAATTCCTTAAAACTTATTCTAAGTGCCATACACCATTCGAAATCCCCTTTAGAGCCATATCTATCTAACCAATTTGGATGCTCATTTTATCAAAATAAATGAAGAGATTACTTCCCATAAATCTATGTTGTCTACTTGACTACATTTACTTCAATGATAGATATTTAGTGACATCCCCCTTAATTTTACATAACTATCTCATTCTTCTTAACTTTTCCATCAATAACACTTCAGTTAACATTAATTATAACATATATGGGAAACAATATCCCCCTTTGGCATTGATTCAAACACCATGAGACATCTTCTAGTTATTGATGAGGTTGGGCTACACTCCCCCTATCATCTTATTGATTGTTCTTCTCATGATGTCTACATATTCTCCCCCCATGACATCAATGCAATAGGGTATATACTTTCCCTGATATGATGCATACTCTTTCCTTGAACTCTCCTTGTCACCAACATGCTTCTTGGTTGAAATAAGTAGATCGATCCCCCTTGTGAGGAAGATATTGCACCCATTTTTGTCTAAGATATTAAAAACTTGCTTTGGGAATTTCTTTGGCAAATATATTTGCTATTTTTCCTTTTTTGGGAAGGTATTCCAATATTATAACTTGATCAACAACTTGTTCTTAAAGAGAATGGTATTTTATAGGAATGTTCTTTCTTGTAAAATGGATAACATAGGTTTTAGAGATATTGATAACACTTGTATTGTCACACATGATGGGCACATGATAATAACCATTTTCTTGAATATCCTTGAGATTATACTTCATCCATAATAATTGAATGAAAAAAAATGTTTCTACAATATATTTTAACTCAGTTGTGGATAGATAAATGGAGGTTTATTTCTTCATGATCCAAAAGATTAGAAAACTGCCTAAAAAGAACGTCACCTAACTGGTGGTCTTCTTATCATCAACACTTCAAACCTAGTATGAAATTATATAAGCTCTAAGAGAAATATATATTTCCCTTGGATAACATAATTCGTTATCTATGGTTCCCTATAAATATATAAATATCCTTTTGACTACATTTGTTGAATTTCTTTTGGACTCAATTGAAATCTTCCCATCAAAACTACCATTTGCATGTTAACCAATCATAATTCTATTAAATAAATAATCTTGTCAGTGATGTACATGTACATGGCCTGATTTAGTTCTGAAGACTCATGATCCCTTTTTAGCTTGCATCCTCTTGTCATCGTAGTGCTCATGGGTGTACAACTTTCCATATCAAAAACATTTATTATTTCTTTGTTATAGATCTAACCTAGAATATATGATAAATAACAAATATACTGAATAAAAACAAGATCTAAATAGATAGAAATGCTTCTTTGTTGATCAAACCCTTAAGTTAGAGCAACATCATACATTCACTCCTTAAGGAAGGAGAACACTCCACAAGCCATATGCCTGTTCATACAATAATCCTTGACATCTCTCCATGTGGAGTCTCTAGCCTCTATATAGGCCTCATACATACAAAACCATGGATCATTACCATGGTTCCCTCATACCATCGACCTAATACCATGGGCCCATTACATTATTACTAACTACTTGTGGTCCCTTACATGATGTGGGTTAACCACCTTATTTATTACTATGGCCCATCCCATTATTACATTATTACCTTGGGTACCTCCCTTTGTACCCCATATTATCCCCCCTAGGTATATAACATTCCACCCCCCTTAGCATGTTTCATCCCTGAAACATGGGAAGAACACAAACAATAAGATCTACTCAAAAGAGTAGTCCACTGGTACCATGCACATGCATCTAGCCATCCAAGAGAAAGGTGAACCCTCGATCTCACTGGTGCCTCGCTCGCTTGATATGGAAGTTGACTGTGGGAGATCTTCTGCGTTGTTGTGTAGTAGGTGGATCTTCACTCCTCTCTATCTATCCTGCGGGGGTTGTTGTCCTTGTGGCTAATTGTTTGCCATCTTGATGGTTTTTGTCTTATGGGGTGATGTGGGTGATGATATGTTGAAGTTTTAACCCACGATGTCTTTTTCTTTAATTCACCCCTTACTGAATCCTGAATGTTATGTTGTGGTGCCTGCTATGGTGTCTTATCTTCCAATATTACTTCAACCACTGAGCCCTTATATGATGTATCAACACCTATAACCTTTTTTGCTTCAACCTTTGTTTGTGTTTGATTGTCGATCACCACTGGCTCATCATATGATATGTCAGTCCCTAGAACATCTTCTGCTTCAGCCTCCTTGGACTCTACCTGTTTATTGATGTAAATATCTTGTAATGTAATTTTCTTCTTTTTATACCAGAGCTTTAGGAATTTCTTCTGCACATTAATATTGATAGTACCCACTGATTCCATCCAAGGGTATCCCAAAACAACATCCATGTTATCCATATCTAAAGCATAAAAATCACCATGCAACACATACTTATCCATAGACAACTTCAAATCTTTATAAACTTGCACATCCTGTGTGTTTTCAATGTGTTTTGCTGGCACTTGTAATTTTTTTGCCAAGTTGACATTTATGAGATTTTGCTTGCAACTCGGATTTATAGACACAATGATTTTCTCCTTCTGAATCAATCCATGAACCTGCAATAAGGAGACACCAGTATAACATAGCCCCTGACGTGTCTCATTCATTTTTCTAACACAAGACCATTTGTCCATAAGGAGTTTTTCAAATCCTTCATCCGAAAATTCGGACAACTATTTGATGCCAAGAGAGTTCCACCATATGTTAGCCTCTTCTATCAAATTAAGCCATACTATAGCCTTCCAAAATACCCCATATTTGAACTTTATTCTTTGTATGAGTTCTTCAATAGTAGGGATATCATCTTTCCCTGTAAACTTAGGATCCGCCATCAAAAGTATTTTGAAAAAATTTCGCTTACTTGGCGAAAATTTAAAATGGCCACAATTCCATCAATATTGCTTAGAATCCCTATTATGACCTGTTTTCAGAAATGGAACAACCATTATACATCTTCCCATGTGATAGAAATCCTGATGTAGGCACTGAAATCTTAGATCTGCGCTGCAACACTCTCGCCGTCACCAAAAATTATGAAAAAAGAGAGGATTTTAAATCAGCGATATCTCTCTCATTTGGACTCCGATTCGACTGTTTTTTTTTTTTTGGAAATTGGGTAATTTTTCTCAAATAATCTAGATCTACAAGTAGATTTTGTAGATCTTGCACCAAAACGTCAAGATCTACGCTGAAAACTCTCTGCCCTGAAAAATTGTCTGCAACACCACTGATTTTTAGATCGACGATATCTCCTTCATCCGGACTCCGATTCGGCTAACTTTTTTTTTAAATCGTGTATTTTTTCACAAATAATCTGGATATGTAATTATATTTTGTAGTTTTTTACCCAAAATGTACATATCTGATCCAAAAACTCGCTGCCCTAGAAATCCTGCAAAAGAAAAAAAGAAACATTCTCCACTTTTGCCCAAGAAAGTGCTTTGATACCACTTGTTATAGATCTAACCCAGAATATATGATAAATAACAAATATACCCAATAATGAAAAGATCTAAATAGATAGAAATTCTTCTTTATTGATCAAACCCTTAAGGTAGAGCAACACCATACATTCACTCCTTAAGGAAGGAGAACACTCCACAAGCCATATGCCTGTTCATACAATAATCCTTGACATCTCCCTATGTGGAGTCTCAAGCCTCTATATAGGCCTCATATATACAATACCATGGATCATTACCATGGTTCCCTCATACCATCGAACTAATACCATGGGCCCATTACATTATTACTAACTACTTGTGGTCCCTTACATGATATGGGCTAACCACCTTATTTATTACTATGGCCCATCCCATTATTACATTATTACCTTCAGTACCTCCCTTTGTACCCCATGCTATCGCCCCTAGGTATATAACATTCTTTAAGATACTTAGTCTAAGTGATAAAAATGTTATTTTCTTATTGATGAACCTGTAAACTAAGAAAGAATACCCAACATAGACATTTCAAAGTCATTTTCTATGTTATCTACAAAATGTTTACTCATAGAGTTAGCATCACTTCCAAAAATGATGTCGTCCAAATAGACAACAATGATTTTAAAAATTTATCTTTCTCAATCTTGATGTAAATTTTATTATTTTCTTCCTCTCTCTTGAATCCTTGCTACTAAAGATATTTATCCAATCTAGAGTATGAGACCCTAGGAACTTGTTTAAAACCATAGAGGGATTTCTTGAATATACACAAGCAATCCTTGTCTTCTCATAGCTGAAATCCTACTGAATAATCAACATATAATTGTTCTCATAGTTATCCATTTAAAAATGTTAATTTTACATCCATTTGATAAACCTTAAACCTCTTAAAGCTCGCAATATCCAAAAGCATCCTTATTGCTTCAAGTCTGGCTACTGGAGGAAATGTTTCTTCGATCCCCACACCTTTGACTTGTCTGTATCCTTTACATACAAGTATTTCTTTCTTTCTTATACTTTCCCATCATCATTCAACTTATTTTTATATACCCACTTTGTTTTGGTCACATTCTTATCCTTAGGTCTTAGGACTTACTCTTATGTCTCATCCTTCTTAATCTGATCTAGTTCTTCATTGATAGCCATAACCCAATATTCACCTTTACTATCTTCAGAAAAGTTTTGATATTCCATTAGGCATAGAAGAGGTGAGTTATCATTTTCTATTTTTAACTCTCAATTCCTTATCTCCAATAACTTTTCTATTTATATGATTCTTTTGGACATACATGGGTGAGGTTTCTAGATGCAATGGCTCACCTTATTCACTTCGTTATTAATCATGCTCTCCCTTCCAGTTTTATTCTTCTTATGCTTTCTGGTAGATAATTTGTTTGGCTATGTTTGAGGCAACACTTTATATATTCTTACATCAATATATTCAACAAAATTTTGATCCTTTTGTTGTAACATTTGTAACCCTTACTGCATATTCAAGGAAATTTTCTTCATCAAATCTGGAATAGAATTTCGCTAAATCGTCCTCATTTATCATAATGTAACATTTTCTTATGAACACTTTGAAATGTTTGAGAGTGGCTGGTCTACCTTTCCATAGTTTGTAAGGTGTTTTAGTATAATTTACCCTTATTTGAGCTCTGTTCAAGATATAGAATGTTCTGTAAATTTCTTCTCCCAGAAAGCTATGTGGTAATTGAGCTTCTAAGAGCATGGTTCTAGCCATTTGTTGTACTAATTGATTTTGTATTTCATCCAATCCATTCTACTGTGGAGTTCTTGCAAAATTTAGTTGTCTTCTAATCCCACAATGTTCAAAAAATTTGTTGAATTCATTTGAAGTGAAATCACCTCCTCTATCAGTTCTCAAGTATTTATTTTTTAGATCAGTTTCATTTTAAACTAAAGTCATGAAAGCTTTGAATTTTTAAAATTCCTCAAACTTTACTATAAGGAATGTAACACATTTCATTCTTCCATAATTATCAATGAAAAAAATAAAATACCTTTCACCTTTTAGTGTTTGAGTCCCGGTTGGTCCACAAAGGTCTATATGGATCATTTCCAGAGGCCTAGATGTAAAATGTTATTTTATTTTGAAGAAGAATCTAGTTTGTTTTCCTTATTGGCATGCCTTACAGACAACATTGTGTGGTTTTGATATCCTTGTTACATCATTCATGGGCTATGTTTTTTTATCCTTTCCTAATTTATAAAAATTGATATGTCATAATATTTTGTGCCATATCCAGTACTCTTTTATCTTTCCCATACAACATTGTCTCTTTCTACTCTGTCAGTAGTGAATGCAATACCCAAAGCTATGTTAGACTTTGCCACCATCTTTCTTATATTAACATTTATAATTTCAAATCTTTTGGAATTGAATGTGATATCATACCCTTGATGACACATTTGATTGACACTTTAGATATTGTGTTTAATTCCTTCCACAAACAAAACATTTTGAGCATTAGTTCTGCCATTACCTATGTTGATTTTTCCTTTCCCAACTATTCTTGGAGATACATTGTTACCAAGTATTAACTTTCCTCCATTATCCTCCTTTAGTTTATTTAATTTACTCTGGTCTCCTATGCTATGTCTTGAGCATCCACTATCAACATACCATTTGGATTTTTGTTTTTAGGTATATAACATAAGACCACATGTTTCTTGAATCTATTGTTCCTTTTTTCATATTGTTTGTCTTCTATGGGAACATTCCTTCTTACCTTGGTTTTTAGACCTATTTAAACTACTTCTACAATCGCAGGCTGTCTTCAAATAGTTGTTACATATTTAGAATTCAATTTAATTCAGTAGAGGAGAAAAATAATTCCATTTTGTAATACCACTTTCATATGTACGTTTAGATTTGTTTCTTAAATAACTGTTCATTGTAGTTTTAATAAACTCTTCCCTTCCATAATTTATTCTTGTATAGGCTCTACAATGAACTACTTTATAACATAAATTATTACTTTTAGTAGTAGTAACCATAAAATACATTTTGGTACTCGGATGTATATTTAAGGATGAAAGGAATAACTTTGTTTAATCTACATTTCCTACATTCTTTTACATAATGTTGTTGATTCATAGTTGTATTGGTGCCTTTTAACATATTTTCATGGCTTCTATATTCTCCTTTTTATAATTCCTTTGAATCTTTATTAGAGTTTTTTGAATGAATTAGCTCTATTTTGATGAAGGAAGATTCATGACTTTGTTCTCCCTTTTCTACCACAATTGAGCTTGACTCTTGCTTGGTGTTCTTTAGGTTCTCTTCATAACCAGACCTATCTTTATTAATGGATATCTATGATAGTTTAGTATGTGATCTAATGAATTAATATTTTTCATTAGCCTCAAACATTAATTCAGGTGATATGATACTTTTTCTAATTCCCTTCTAAAAAATACAACTTTTTCTTCCAACTTCTCATAATGTCCTTCCTCTTCTTTAAACTGCTTTTACATAGTCTCCTTTATTCTTTTGGTTTCCTCTAGTTCATTTTTCAAAATAATGATTGAATATGTATCACATCCTTTATCCTTATATTCTTGTAGCTATTGTTCTAAATGATTGACCTTTTTCCTTAGTTTTCTTAACTATACTAGGCACTTATGAGTTCTCCCTCAAAATCCACTTCTACTTGAATATTTTTTTAGCATTTTGGATTTTCATGGCTATAAATAATATTTCACCTCTCTCGTCATTAGAAATACATTCGTCACTTTCGCAATCACTATCTTCTTCGGATTACAAACCTTCAATTTTTGTAAAGCCTCTTCTTTTATGATTATGGTATTTGAATTTTTCTTTATCATCATTATCATTTGACATTTCAGAAGAACATCTAAATGTACAGTGACCTATTCTACCACTCTCAAAATAGTTGAATGGAAGCTTACCTTTGAACTTTCTATATCTATTTTTTAGCTTTCTTAGAAATTGAGCTTCTTCTCCATATGATTCATGACAAGAGTCTTCGTGGATAGTTTTCTCATTTGTTCCTTCAGCTACTGTAAATGTAGCCTCTCTTGATCCTAAATTCCCTTTCTATGTTCTGATTTCATATGTCATGAGAGTTCCATGAAGAGTGTCCATATTCACATTTTCAAGGTATTATAATTCCTCAATAGATGAAAAGTTTGCATCAAATCTTGAGAGAAGGGATCTTAATATTTTGTGAACAACTTTGGATTCCTCAATTGTCTTAGCAATACCTCTGATATTGATTCCTATCCCATCCACACAAAGAAAAAATGTTGGGACATTCTCATCTTCATCCATTTTTATACATTCTAACTGACATCTGTTTCTATCTTACCTTTCTTTACTTTTTCGTATCCTTCATAACTACTTTCATGCTTGTCCCAAGTTTATTTGGGGAATGTGCAATGCATTAATTTGACAAATTCTATGTCTAATAGGCCAACTAATATGGAATTTGTTTCCATTGTGTTATTTGCATGGAGTATTTTACCATTTTCATTAGTTGGAGGAGTTTCAAGCATTTGATAACCATTTTTAATAGTCATCCACACATCAGTAACTAGAGACATAATGTAGGTACTCATTCTTATTTTTGAAAAGGCATAATTGGATCCATGAAATAGTGGAGCCTTGCTTGATTAATATCACCTATGATTTTCCATGTTCCCTTTTTATCTACCTTCTAGTGATTAATTGTTCCTAAAGGAATCTTCTTTGATACCAATTGTCGGAAATGTTATTATACTTAAAAGAATGGGGATGAATCAATATAATGGTCAATATTAACCAATAAAATCCCTTTAATGCATAGATTATATCAATCACATTAACAACATAAAAGTATTCTTGTAGGTACCAACCCCCTAAAATGTTTTATTGACACCAACCAGAATACCAACCCTCTGAGAAGTATATGAAAAAACTTGAAATGCTTTACTAGCACCAATCAAAGTGAGGAACTAGTTCCCTAAGAATTATAGTCACCAAGTTGTGTTACCCGTTAGATCTCTTTTCATAACATTTCCAAACCCAAACCAATAGTTCTTGTTTATAGAAATTTATTGATTTCTGACTTAATTTGATTCTCATCAAGTACTCCTCTCTTCTATAAATCAATCATTACTCTATAGCTTCAACTCTATCTTATCTATTGTCATCATATGCTATGCTTGTATTTTACTCTTATATACTTTGATATTTTGCAAGATAGAATATGTTCTACTTACTTACAGTTTATAATTATGAACAACATTTTTGTGTGTCAAATGTATGAATTTCACAATATTCTATTACACTCAAATTGAAAATATTCACACGCATTCCTTGAATTTATCCTCTAACTTATTCAGCTATCATATGTCTTCCATGAACTCCATTTCTTGGGCTTATTCTTGTCTTATTCACATAAACCTTCTTTTCACTTCTCTTCCTTTCTCACTACTCACGTAACCAAGCCACACATATGATTTCTTTCTATGTAATAGAAGAATCATTGTAACAATGAAATTAAATCACCGCACCTGATGCCATGTTGTTCTTCTTTATTTATACTTTACCAAATAAACAAAACAAGGCAATTTCAACATTACATGGAGGACCATCTATTAAACCTAGAGTATTAATACAATGACCTAGATAAGATTTAAATTAAAGGATCCTTGGATCCTTAGGAGCTTAACCATTGGTGTATGAAACAATAAGATATATTTTACTTAAATAAGAATATCAACAAGTTGAAATATGGGTCCACTTAGAGTACTGGACACACATATATTTCATTTACCTTAATTGCGTAATATGAATTCCATCTCTAGGGGCTTTATCATCATCGCATATGTGCAAGTGTTGGGACCAAGTACTGAAGCCCTAAGGGTGCTTAGGCTTGGACCC
Source organism: Pinus tabuliformis (assembly GCA_031772625.1). Lineage (NCBI taxonomy): Eukaryota > Viridiplantae > Streptophyta > Pinopsida > Pinales > Pinaceae > Pinus > Pinus tabuliformis. Next base: position 354,700,680 of record CM062819.1, on the reverse strand, counting down.
ATGAAATTCAACAAGTGTTAAACAACCATTTAATTCTAAAATATGCCAATTGATCCCAATAAAATGAATGGAAGAGAAACAAATTCTCAGCCCTATCGCCTATCTAAACATTAATAAAGGGTGGGCGCAATGTTTCATATATATAATCAAATGTACAGCACCATTTTGGATTGTGTTAAGTGATCCTCTACACTGATAAAATATGATGACAATGACATCACTTTGATCGCCCCCTCGGCTCTTATCAATACTTTAAATGGGTGGTGTGAATATTTTTTCTTTCACTACTACATAACATGTTTCTCCCACCTTATTCCATATCATCGTTCTACTATATAATCATTCTAAAATATAATTTCACAACCACTTTTCATGCCATGTCATTTTCGCATGTCACTTCCTCCAGTTGCCACATCATCTCTCTATCACTTGGTTGTACTGTGATTTCATGTTGCCACCCTTTTTGGGGCCCACCTTGAAGCTTAAACAAGACAATTTATTATGTGATGTTTGTTGAGTAATTGTGCTAATGCGTCCCTATATGAGTTTCAATGGTTTAGATTTATTTTTTAGATCAGATATTGACAACCTAGATATTTGGATGCCTTCGACCTTTACTAAACTTTTTGCACTTCAGGGATGCTTTCTTCATCATTTCTTAGGTGTCTGCCTAAGTTCCATATACCATTGGAAAGATCTTTTAGAGGCTTATATATCCAACCATATTTCATGCATATTTGATTAGAATAACTGAAGAAAAGATTCCTACAAATCTATGATATCCATCTATATTCATTTAGTTTGATCATGAATATTCAACATGTTCCCCCTAAACTTGACATATATCTCCCATGCTATTGGAATTTGAAATCAATGACAAAAAAATTGACATAAGTGACAACATATGAACAACAATCCCATCCTTTAGAGCAACTAAAAATATTCAAGTAGTAAAGGGATAGATAGGGAACCAACAAGAGGTTATAGCACAAAATTAGTGTAGAAAATAACAAAAAGAAATGTTAAAAATAAAATCAAGAAAGAAAATAACAACAAGAAATTTAATCTGTACGTGAATTAAATTGTAATTCTAATTATCATAGCAGCTTGTAATAGTTAACTAAGTTAATTTGACTTAGTTGGCTTAGTTAATTTGAGTTGGGAGTCTATCTAGAGTCATGTAGAGTGGTTCCTAAATTTTAGGGACGCATGTTGAGTTCTTTTGTGTTGTAATTATTTAATTTAGTTTAACTGAATTAAATTCAGTTAAACTAGTTCCAACTAATGGAGGAATTAGTGGGAGAGCCAATAGTGGGGTGTAACCTATAGTAGTGGGTTGTAACTAGCCTGAAACAACCAGTAAACTAAAGTTTCACTCATAATTAACTCATACATTTCATATTAGACAAAGACCCAATTGAGATTGGAGTTTAGGGATAGTGTACTATCAGTTGTATAATCATCTAGATTATACAGGTTGTGCATGCTATCAGAGGATGGCCTATGATGGAATTTGCAATTATGGATGAGGAATTTCCCAATTAAATATGGGATAATTCCCAGGGAAACTGTAAAAGGAAGTAGGAGTTTGGAAGGCTTGGAATTTGGCTAAGTATTGGCCGAAGGCAGTCAACTAGGTAGATGATAGAAAATAATTGTGCAGGTTGAGCTCAAGGTTAAGCAAAGAACATTGTATTCATCCAACACTTGTCTAGGAAGCAAAGAGACATATACAAATAGTGCCGAGGTTGCTCGAGCTTGAGAAAAGTGTTGTAATCTTTTCATATTTTCCTAACCAATGCAACATACAGATAGCAAGATTTTTTAGCTATGGATTTCCCTAGGAAATCATTGTGTAATGTATTTATTGAATTATTTCAATTGTATGCTTCATGATTTCATTGATCAACTATTGTTTCTGGTGATGAGTAGAGTAGACTCAACTTAATTTTTTTAGCATATTACAATATGCAGTTTGAATCTACAAGGAATTTATACATGGTAACAGAGCTAAACTCACTATAGAAGAGAAGAATTTGAAGTTGTCCTTGCAAATTGATGGAGCTCTATTTTAGGGAAGATCTAGAAGACCCTATGTGTGGACATCTTAATGGAGCTAGAAGGTGGCTAATGAGTAGATCAAAGAACCAATGTTTAGTGAAACAAAAGGGAGTTTTGATCATTGATAGTGGTAGATTAAGGAGTAGACATATTTCCCACAGGGAGATTAAGACTCAGCGAGAATCTAGTTTCAGAGGGAGAAACCCTATGGAAGCTAGTACTTAAAGATATAGGAAGATCAAACTCATTATTGCAATAGTTGCAGTAGCAGTGCGGAAGCAGTAGCAGATGAATAGAAGCAGCAATATGAATAGATCAGAGTCATCTCATGCATGCAAAGCCTTGAGGAGAAAGGCAGAGACTAGATATTTTGGTTTTGAGAGGGAGCATGAATTACCTCTCAACATGCAGCCTCAGAAGCAAACTCAACAAGTTGTGGAGTAGCCACAATTGGAGAAGTAGAGAGGAGACCAAGTGGAGATATCCACTCAAGTAGAGACCTCCAGGCAAGGGAAATTTTCAGCCAAGCTGGAATAAGGAGCACATGAAACCATACCTCCAAGTGTGAGGTCAGGTGATATGAAACCTTAATCCAAGAATTTAAAAAAATTGGGTAGGTTCTATTGTGGGGTGTTTGTCTCATGCATTATTACCTTGCTATGAGGGCCAACACTATTCAGGAGTAAGAGGATTAGTGTCAGTGAGATAATGAGGAGTCCAAAGTTGATAGCAAAGAACTAGGCTCAATAGAAAAATTAGTAGTAACATTGCTTTTCTGAGTAGACAATTGTAGACATAATTGATTCATTTTATTTTGTTTGGATGCTTTTTGGTTGTAGATGTTGCAGTAGTATCAAAAATAGGGACATGAGTTGCATGAAGAACATTCCAAAGGTACCAGATTAAGATAGTATTGAATTCCTTTCTTGTTGAGAGGGAGTGTTCAAAATATAAATAAGAAATGTTAAAAATGACATCAAGAAAGAAAATCCTAATTTAATTTTGTCGTTGAATTAAATTAGGAATTAAATTGTAATTATAATTCTCATAGCAACTTGTAATATTTCACTAAGTTAATTTGACTTAGATGGCTCAGTTAATTTTACTTGGTAGTCTATCTAGAGTCATGTAGAGTGGTTCCTAATTTTAGGGACACATGTTGAGTTCTTTCTGGTTGTAATTATTTAATTTAGTTTAACTGAATTAAATTCAGTTAAACTAGTTCCAACTAATGGAGGAATTAGTGGGAGATCCAGTGGTGGGGTGTAACCTACAGTAGTGGGTTTTAACTAGCCCGAATCAACCAATAAACTAAAGTTTCACTCATAATTAACTCATGCATGTCAGATCAAACAAAGACCCAATTGAGATTAGAGTTCGAGGACTATGTACTATCAGTTGTATAATCATCTGAATTTTATAGGTGGTGCATGCAATCATAGGAAGGCCTATTATGGATTGCACAATTAGGGATGAGGAATTTTCGAATTAAATATGGTCTAATTCCCAAGGAAATTGCGCAAGGAAGTAGGAGCTTAGAAGGCTAGGAACTTGGCTAGTTATTGGACAAAGGGAGTCAGTCAGGCAGAGATAGAAAATAATTGTCTAGGTTGAGCTCAAGGTTGAGAAGAGCATATTGTATTCATCCAAGAGTTGTCTAGGAAGTAAAGATACATATAGAGATAGTGCATAGATTGGTCGGGCTTGAGAAAATCATTGTAATCTTCTCATATTTTTTTGACTAATGCAATATACATATACCAGGGTTTTTTAGCTGTGGATTTCCCCAAGAAATCATTGTGTAATTTGTTGAGTGAATTATTTCTCTTGTATGTGTCGTAATTTCATCGATCAATTATTTTTTCCACTGATGAGTAGATTAAAGTCAATTCTTTTAGCATATTACAATTTGTAGTTTGAATCTACAGGGAATTTCTACAATAAGATGAAACAACAAGGATACCAAAATCACAATGAAAGGGAGTTTGAAGTGTGGGATTGGGTATTTATGAAGTTAAAAGCATATAAATATATATCCCTCAAGCAACAATTAGGAATATAAATTACAACCTAAACATTATGTCCCCTACAAGGTGTTGTAGAGGATTGAAAGTATGTCTCACAAATTTGAATTGCATCCATATTCACATGTACATGTAGTCTTCCATGTTTCTTTCTTAGAGAAGATAATTGGTGACAAGATCCCAATATAAACTATTTTTATAGAGATTAGTGAAGAAGGGAAAATCATAATAGAACACAAAATAATCTTTGAGGCAAGGATTAAGTAGTTGCAAATCAAGGAATTATTGAGTACTTCATCTAATGGAAGAACCTACTAGTGGAGAAGGAGACATGACAAGATGAGTTATTCATGAAGAAACACTTGCAATTACTCAAGTGTTGAGGATAACACTTGTTCTAATGGGAGGGGAATACAAAACATAAAATACCTTATTACTCCCTAGATATTAAGTTATTATATTTCTAGTTTTATATTGGTAGGTTGGATAGAATGATTCATTCTACCTTTTGTATCCACTTAACACACACACACACACACACACATGCACACACCAAGGACACTTAGTTGTAGGATAATTACATCTTGTATTTTATATTGGATACATTATAAAATGAGATTTTCCCCTCAAATTCAATTGAATTAATTGACATATTACTTATTTTGAGGTGGTTGTTTTATTATTACTTACTGATAGTTAACAATAGAATATCTTAACAGACTCAAATTCAACATGAAAGGAAATTGAGAAAATATTGAAGGAAAAATGTGGTTGCTGGTATCTTTTGACATAGGATACCAAGGATCCAATGTAGTTTTGAAGCTATATATCAATCCAATAAATAGTTGAGGAGACAAACTTGAAAATGTTTCGAATTTAGGAGATTCATTAATATAAAAAAGTGTCAAATGGGTTGTCAAAATATTAAACCAATAATTACATGTATGTGGGAGTGTAAAGCATACTTGTTGAATAATATGTTGTAAGAGTGATCAAAAGGATCATTTAAAATGTCATTATTGGGGGTGTTTGAGATATTGAATATTTTGATATGGTCATGGTCAATCATGTGTAATGTTGTAATTCTCACATAGTTGTTGTGTAGCCTAGGATATAAGAGAGACATAAATATACCTAGCTATTATGGATCCAATGATTGAATGTGAGGGATATTATTTTCATTGATGGAGTGAGGTCCATAATAAGGTGTAAGAGAACATTTATTATTGGAATATTCCATTCACAATCGAATAGAAGAGTCTCAGCAAAATCAACAAATCATTGAAGAGGTCAACCTCTCACATGTTCTATAAAAACATCACTGCACTTTGCGGGGAAATTCAATAAATGAGTATAATATGTCAACATTTATCTCATTTCTCCTAGGTATTTTTTAATATCGGTCACTTCAAGATAAATCATGGTATTATAGCTCAATCCCCAACAAAAAGAAGTAAGAATGAAAGAACACGTACTTCACAAATTCTTACATCCTTCCCTATATTATCTTGCTATGAGAGTTATTAATTTTATTTAAAGAAAAAATACAAAACTCTATCTTCATATTAATGAAAGGGTATTGAAAAAATTTTAGGCATGGTCTATGTGATAAAAATACCAAATGGTTTATCCAAATTGGTCAAAAGGTTATTAATTATATTTTGATGTATAAATACACAAATGTTTTACTTCAACTAAAAGGCATTGAACATATTTAACACAGTTTATGCAATGAAAGAACCCATTGATTATTCAAATTTTTGAATTTTTTACTCATCTAAAGTAATTGTTTTACCTACATCCTATTTTTTTTTTTGAGGTAAAAATCATAACTTTTTATTAAGAGAGAAAAAGTAACATTCTGTATATGCATCCATGTGCATTCTAATTATGTCCTAGTGAACATAAAAAAGAAAGAAGAAGTAGGCTTAGAACACATTAGCCCCATGCACATGATATATCATCAAAAAGTAGAGATCATGTACATACCAATCTCATAATATAAATAGACCTGGGCTAAATAATCATAAAAAAAAAAAATGAAGACGCATATGATATTTGCTACTCGCATGTATGATGTCAATGATAAATGTATGTAATCATAAGTGGACTATAACAAAATAAGTAACTGTTATCCATGAGTGAATGGATAATGCTCAAATTCCTAGATCGCTCCATCTATATGCTTTGAGATCTACCAAATTTCCAAAGGTTGTCTAGTTCCCTCTTTGGATAGTAAGACTACTTCATTGGTTTGTTCTTTGTAAATGTGGTAACAAGGTACATAATCAAATCCTTGTTTCAATTGTAATCTCTTTGAAATTAGTAGCGTTGTGTGATTGTGAGATATTCAAGTAGCATTAAACCAGTTGATAACATTTAAGGAGTCCTTAAAGACTTGAAGAGAATGGCATCTTTTCTCAAGATCCCAACAAAGAAGGATTTTAGGAGAAGGAAGCTCTGCATAATTGTTGGTGCCCCTACCCAAACCAATATTTGAATTCAGGAAATGTTGATCATTAATGGAAAGTAATAGAACACCCGCACATATCCTGTATTTGTTGGATTCATTGTCAAAATAATACCATGGAATCTGATGATTGATCACCTCTTTTGAAATTGAACGAGGAACATGGTGTTACTCTTTGGAAGGAATATAGAATAAGTTGCACCAATTTGTTCGGAAATAAGATCAGATGCAGATGAAGAATTTTAGAAGATAGCCTTGTTACTAGTCAACCACACCCCTCGTAGAAAAGGGGAAGTAAATATACATGTGATCTTCATCATTTAAATAATCCCATAAAGAATTCCAAGATTCAAGAATCACCCCTCCATTCTAAATTACATCCTAGAGTCTATTTGGTTTTGGTCCATATGCTCAAATTAAATGGAAAATTTAAGAACAAATGAGAGATAGAATAATATGCAACAATTTGGACCTTCTTTGTTACACTTTTGTAAATTGCCCATAGTTGGGACCTTATTTCTAATAGGGGGCTAGAGAAAATGTCTCTTTTTGGCTAGGAAACTAGGCTTCCATATCGTTTTCCACCACCAAATTGGATTAACCCTCATCCTTGAAGTCATCTAGAATGCATAACATGTTTTTTGGAGTATATATCCTAGAAGGGGAATGTACCTAGCCTAGAAAACACTTTCTATCTCTAATTCTAATATGCAACAATTTGAGGGAATTTATATAGTTTGTTTATAATTATGCAAATCCACCATGTAGATCAAGTTTCTCAACATATTTCCATACTTGAACCCAAAAAGTTGATATTCCCTCATCTATAATTTTATTTTCGAAGGTGACACCTTGATCATTCAAATTAGTCACAAGTCTAGGGGTCCAACCCTATTCTAAATCATTATCCATTGAAAACTTTTCAAGCAAGTCCAAAACCGATCACAACAAAGGAAGAGATGGCTTTTTTCCATATAGAAAATGGATTAGTCATCCTTTTATTTGGTCTCCCTATCCAATCATATATAGAAAGAGGGAAAATGTATTTTTAGTACAAAACATCAGTGCACAAGCTATTTTTTAAAAGAAGTATCCACCCCACCTTTGTAGCCGAATATTTTGTGAAGGTGGGGAGAAATTTCAGACCCCACCCTATGATGCTTTTGGAAGAGAAATATTATCCCAATGGACCCACAAAAAAATGAATTTGTCTTTGGATCCCTCTTGGAAAAGTCGGCCACAAAGTTCTTTGTTTGAATTTATGATTCCTCTAGGGACCCATGTAACAGTCATTCAATATACTTTGATCATTTGAAGGATTTAGTTAATCAAACCCAATCTCCCTTTTCACGAATTCAACTTGAAACACTAGTTTTCTAACTACTTTTCAACCTTATCCAATAACCAACCCTAGTCAACAATCCTATAAACATTTGGCTTTAAATGAAAACCAAGTGAAAGGAAATTAACTCAATGCCCTTCGCACTTCTCCATGAGACAATCTAACATATGACAGAGTGGATTTATGTACACTTATAACCATGAAAATTTCTTTCTAAAATAATAGGAGGGCTTCCTTAATAGTGTTCAAACCTACATCCCAATTGTATGGCTTAACAAGGGTGATAACACTTGAGATAAATCATTTTTTTATCACTATCTACAAAGATGCTCTATAATTTTATTTAATAATAATTTTAGCTTTGTTTAAAAATACAAATGGGCCTTATAACATTCACTTTCTCATTTTTCCCATCAAATAAATAGCATTAATGTTTTAAGAAACCTTATGTCGATGAGTGCGTTAATAACTAGGGGACTCTAAAGTTCTCTTCACTAGAGTGTGAAGGAAAAATAACATGGTTAATGACCATGAACTAAACTAACATAACTTAACCTTGTGTGAAATTGTGATGCAATTTAGGATAAATTGTGTAGAAGGACAACTAGAAAACATAGAGGGAAATTAAAACTTATAAGTTGAAGGGCCTTTTGGACTGGGATGATGTGGCCGAAGAGTGGTAGATGCAAATTATGGGAACCACATCAATGAGCTCTTAGTAGTTTAATGAGTGGGATGAAATCAACCAATATACTTGGTGTAGATAGGGATTATTAAATATTGATTATTAATAAAGGCTGAGAAGGATTGCTATCATAAAAAATAGATATTTGCTTGAAAGTGGAATATTTGGAGAATTGGTATTTTCCGCAATTTTTATTTATTTTTACTTTTATGTTTTTTCTTATTTTTTGTATTTTTTTTTATAAAGAATAAAAGAGTATTGGTATGTTACAATCAAGGAGATGAGTGCCCAAAAGTGAAACTAAGAAATTATATCATGCATGTATGGGAAGAATAATGATTGGTGGAAGCAATCAAGTGTGAGTTGTTCAAAATATGTCTCCTGGATGGGAAAATGGATGGTTGTTAAAAATGTAAACGAATTATTGATTATGGAGGAGATGATAGACTAATGAAATACAATGAAAAACACTAGTCGAATGAACTATAAAAAATACATATCATTTTAGAGTCTAAGGAGAATATGTTATCATAATTATAAAGAGAGTTTGAGGCTTTCTCTATGATGGAGAATAAATGGAATCCCAAACATAATGGGAGAACATAATGGCATGGGTTCCAATCTAAAATAGTGCAGTAAGCAAGGGGAAAGAATAGGGAATTTTCACTATACAATTTTATACATGCAACTTGGATGGATACAGAAACTTGTGATGGCCAGGGTGGGGAAGGACCTAAAAGAATATTTAGCAAAATAACATAGGTATATGCAACATTGTGAGAGGGAAGCATGATTTCAAAGTTTCATATTAAATAATTTTACCTAAAGGTATTTCAATATGACTTAACTAAGATAGTGGGAAAAAATGCTAAAAATTGAAACATATTCACATAGGAAACTAACACCACCTCATGAAACTACTCATGAAAAGAAATATAGTGATGTAAATAATGTCATAAATGAGGTTCATGAGTTCCCATCCCAAATAAATTAAGGACATGGAAAAAAGGTTTTTATATGAAGTACCTACTAATAAGAAATACATATCATAGCATGAGAGATCTCAAGAACATAATTCAAAATATAAAAAACATAGAGAATTGAGTGCTAAAGTCTCCTTTGTGGCTAAAAAGAAAGTCATGGAAAAAATGCTAAAACATGGTTAGCATGCAAATCAAGAACCATTTACACATTTATGATTTTGAGAACCCCATTAATGCCATAAATATTCTTAGTCAAGTTGTTGGGCCTCCATATTGATCCTCTTTTTACCATTAAAATACTCATTTTCAACCCTTTTTACCCCTTTCTTTCACCATATTTTCCTATGTTTTAAAACATAACTAACATTTTGAGCTCAAGAGGTAACAAGGTCTTAATATTGATCATTTTCCATCACTTTTGATATACTAGAATATTTTTTAGTTGAATTTTACTAATTATTATTGTGGTAGTTTAGATCCTATAACTCTTATGCAATTATGATAACTTCCTCATTGTTTATCATACCAAGAAACTCGTAGTGAGAAATTTGCTACTTGGCTTTTATTTCTAGGAAACTAAAGATGGTTTAATTTAAGTTAGATCAACTCTAGGGTGGAAAAGAGTAATACAATATCATGGTCAAACATGTAGTAAAATTACCCCCAAAATAGAGCATTCAAACACCGAATGAAATCTTAGGCAACAATGAGAAAATTGCAAGTATCATATATGCACATTATTTTTAGCAGAGTTAACCAAGAATAAAAAAAAATAAAAATAAAAATAAATAAAAATTAAAAATTAAAAATTAAAATAAAATTAAAAAATTAAAAAATTAAAAATAAAATAAAAAATAAATAAAAATTAAAAATAAATTAAAAATAAATAAATAAATATAAATAAATAAATAAAAAATAAAAATGTAACTTAATAATTCTTATATATCCATCAGTTAGGGAATTCATTAATGGTTCACTTGTGCTTGTCCTCATTACATTATGTCAATTGTATTACAAGTGGTGGGGGTGGTGGTTATGAATAGTAGAAAATAGAGAGAGTGAATGTACTTTTTCTTTGGTGTGAAATCCCCATGAGGGAAGAACTTCATTTCATATTTTCAATGTTGAACCTACGATTTCATTGTTAAAATTGTTGTGGTGCTAAAGTTTTGAACAAAAGTTTATGTGTATGATTGGTTTCTAGTAATATAGGTTTCTAGCTAGAACATGCAATTAGGAGGGCCCCTCAATTTGGCCAGTGCTATGATTAACACTATGTGGTTATTATATATTAGTTTATTTAATTTGGTTTGTATACTCCATTTCATTCCATATATTACATATCATTGTTGCATCATTTCAAGTAGTGTAGATCTCATTCCACGGATTTCGATATATAACTATATTAATTGTTCAATGTATTTAATTTCTCTAAAGGATATGTGCATTTTTTAAGTAAATATTCAATTTTCATTAAATGGTTAGCATAGATACTAAAGTTTCCTTGTTTAGTTCCATCACTTCCATTGTTTAACACAACATTTGATTATTTAATAGTGGGTCTTTTAAGAATATATAAATCGCTAAAGCTTGTATATCCAACACCATCATTTCTATTGGATGATACAAATTTTTATATTGAAAAATTTCTTTCATATGCAAATTTTGACTTACGATTGTGTGTTGTCATTTTCCATAGAGACTAATTTCCATTCAACATTGAAAGAATGATATAAGTTTTTCTATTGACTGCAAGAAAATGGGGAACCCTCATACAAGTGAAATGCTCTAATCTAGGCCTAGAAAGGCATCTATGATACACCATCCAATGAATCAAATACCTTTGCTTTATGTCTATATTTTTGTTACTTTCCCATAGAGAGAAATTTCCATTTAATATTGAAAGGACGAGATAAGCTTTTATCTCGATTACAAGAAAACTTAAGCCCTCGTACAAATGAAAGAATATAATATAGATTCAACAAGGGATCTCAGAGATATCAATCTAGTCAATTAGATACGTTTGTTTTATACTTTTTATGGTTTCAAATTCATTATGGTTTCATTTTCAGTGTTGGATTCTTGAATTACAAGGATTTAGTTAATCTAATATCATCCACTAATCCTACACATATAGTGCATATAGTGCTAACATTCGGAAGTTTATGAATCATGGATTGATGTTTAAATGTAAAAGGGCTTAGACATGTAAATTGACTAACATTTTATATGTTATTGTTGGAGAAATGATAAAATAATAAGAATGTTGGCTTAGTTATTTATGATATATTTTTTCTTTTATACGACAACATTTATGACTGGGAGGAGTGAGAAGGTAAGATGTGTTAGGTCCCTATACTACTAGTGTAACCCCTTATTATTATTAGTGAAACCCCCTTATTATATTGTTGTCCCCATGTAGTCCCCAGATTGCTATTATTGTGCCCCATAGAGGCCCACTATTGCTATTGTTTAGCCCTTACATTATTGTTGTTATGTTGGCTCTGATTATATTATGAGCCCCTAGACTCCTATATATAGAAAGGAGGTCTTGTCATTTGTATAATCCAAGAATTGTTCATTTGTGTAATGTAAAGGAGGTTTCCTCCTTGAAGAGGTTGATTTCTATATGGTTGATCTATCTTTTCTATCTTTTTGTGAGATGGTTTCATAACATTTTGTATCAGAGGTTTGGATTCTAGGGTTTCACTGCTCCAAACAGGTCATCGTGGAATTTTCGCTATAAATTATTCTGTATGAAGTTTTAGAAGCAAAAAAAGAAACCCATTTGAGCCGAAATCTTTCTTAACCATGGGTCAAAATTTTAGATATTGTCTCGTGATAATTTTGGAGATATGATCTGAGGAAGTTAGGGTTTTGCAAGCTCTAGAATGCCATCTCAAAGAGGTCATCATGGAATTTTCTCTATAAGTGTTTTTATATGAAGGTTCTGACTATGAAATTAAAACCCATTTGAGCCAAAATCCTTGTGAAGCTTGGGCTCGAAGTTTAGATCTTGTTTTGCTATATTTTTAGAGATATAGTGCAGGATATTTAGGGTTTTTTCAGACTCCCAAATTACATTCCAAATAGGTGACCTTGGGAAAAACATCATAACTTTCTCTCTGAGAATCAGATTTAAATTTCATAAGGAGTTACAGAAAGAGGAAGGACTATAATTTTATTTTTTTTTCCAGTTCCAAAGGTCGAAATAGTGGTACATGGTCGGTCATACAAGTTCACTCTACTGAACTAGTATATAATGAGGTCATCATATGAGATTTAGCATAACTATTTATTGAGGAATATAATATTGATCATACTAGTGGGGTTAGAAGGAGGACTCAGAGGGATACTATAGGCAAAAATTTCAAAACTTGAAGATCTGAAATTACAAAGTTACTGTCATTTAAATATCGAACTCCTAAAATCAAGAAAAGTAATGACTCGAATCAAGAAAATAGAAACACCTAGTAAGAAAAATTGGATGGATGATTTGAAGAATGAGATTGAAGCTAGTATGTGCCATGGAATCATATTTTAAGAAAGGCATCGAAGATTTGAAGAAAGACATGGAAGGTTTGAAGGAAGGTGGGAAAAAGTTGCAACAATAAAGGCCTCCTAATGACGAAAAGGTAGTAGTGGAAAGTCATGATGAGAAAAGAAATAAATGTTAATAATGATTTCATAGAATCTAACATTGGATTAAAGACCCACCATATTACAAAGATCGATATGAGGAAGTTTGATGGCAAGGATCCCATAACATGGATACTACAAATGTAGAAATATTTTGATCTACATGATGTGCAACTATTACAAAAGGTATTCATTGCATCTTTATATTTAGAACGGAATCAATTTTTATGGTATAAAGGGATTTGTTCTCGTAAACCACTTGTCGCTTGGTCAATTTTCATGGAGGAAATTATAGCACATTATGAGGATACAGAGAGACACACCTTCTTTAGCCAATTGATAAATCTCAAACAAAAGGGTTGAATGGAAGAGCACATTGAGGACTTCCAAAAATTTAATATAAAGGTAAATGATATTCCAAAGAAGCAGAGGATTGATGTCTTCATAGGGACTTTAAAGGATAACATTCAACATGAGGTTTGTCTTTGGGAACCTAATTCATCGGAGAAGGCATTCGGGCTAGAAAGAAAAATTGAAAGAAAAACTATGGCAACAAGAAATCCTACCACTCACAATTATAAGGACGGAAGTGTTGTTGCTCCTAACCTTTCACAACCTACAAGGTTCACACCACAACAATTGGAAGGAAAATGAGAAAACAGCTTTTGTCACAGTTGTGATAGCAAATACACTAAAGGTCATAAGTGTGCTGAGAAGAAATTATTTTACATTGATTGTGAAGAGGAACAAAAGGATGAAGAAACGTCAAAAGAAGAGGATATACACCAAGAACCAACCCCGAAGAAAGAAGAAATGAATCTGACCATATCTTGTAATGCATTGGCAAGAATTAACACTCCTCAAACTCTCAAGATAGGAGGACATATCAAGAAGAAAAAGGATATCCTCACTTTCGTGCATAATCAAATGAAACAACAGGCAAATCAACATTGCAGCGAAAGAAGTTTTGATATAGGAAACTGGGTATTTTTAGGAATAAAACCATTAAAAAAAATTCCACTCAAGCAAGCTAAGAAGGATAATAAATTATCACCAAAGTATTATGGTGCTTATAAGGTGTTGCAAAACATTGGTACTATGGCATACAAATTGGAGCTTCCTGCATCTTCCCGAGTGCCCCCAGTTTTCCATGTTTCATGCTTAAAAAAGGTTATAGGTGACAAGCTCCCAGTTTAAACAATATTGTTGGAAATTGAAGAGGAAGGAATAATCATATTGGAACCTAAAGTAGTCACGGAAACAAGAACCAGATAGCTATGAAATCGATAAATTTCAAGGTATCTCATCAAGTGGAAGAATTTACCCGCTGAAGATTCCACATGGGAGGATGGGAATTTATACAGAAGCATCTAGAACTAGCGAAGCGTTGATGACAACACTTTTTGAAGGAGAGGGGCATGTTAGGTCCCTATACTACTAGTGTAACGCCTTATTGTTATTAGTGTAACCCCCTTATTATATTGGTGTGCCGGTGTAGTCCCAATATTGTTATTATTGTGCTCCACATAAGCCCACTATTATTATAGATGTGCCCTTACATTATTATCGTTATGTTAGCTTTGATTATATTATGACCCCTTAGACTCTTATATATAGAAAGGATGTCTTGTCATTTGTATCATACAAGAATTGTTCATTTCTGTAATTTAAAGGAGGTTTCCCCCTTGAATAGATTGATTTCTAAGTCGTTGATCTATCTTTTCTATCTTTTTGTGAGTCGGTTTCATAATAGATTAAAAGTAAGAAACTACTTAACCACTATATTGAGTCTCTATGAGCTTAATTTAATGGGATGTGGAGATGATTTTCAACAAACCATTGAATATATTGGTTACATATGTAGGAAATATTCTCAGAGTCAAGATATATCTAGTAAAGTGACTAAATACATTCTCTAAGTTTATTAAACCTAGAACAAGTGGATTAAATACAACCGAATTAGGAAATTTATTAGATAACTTAAAATTGACATTCTTGAGACTCTCAATTTGTAGATAGATACCTTACAATTTATTAAGAACCATGGAAAGGGGAGTGCAATTCTTTCCATTTGGTGTTCTCAATCCAGAAGAAAACATCCTTTGAAAGAATTCACTTTGAATAACATCAAACTATGTGTCAATTATGTAGGATATCTTTCAATGAGACACTACCATTATTTACCTAGAATTAAGGAAATTTAACAATAAGGGGATGAAGTGAAAAAGTATCTTTGTACACTTGAACCCAAGAGAGTATCGTAGATTTTACATGAGGTACATTTTTTAATCTTGCATCTCAAGTTTCTTCATATTATTCTAGTAAACAACAACCACCTCAAGTTTGGATTTCTACTATGCCTTGGAAATAATATCCTTAGCAGTAGGCCCCAAGTCATCCTTGGAAAAAAGGATGGTGAGGACCTAGCTATGGGAGAATTCTTGTTTAGTCATACCTAATGCAATCACAAAAACCTTAACAACAATTTTAACCACAATAATCTACACAATGATATGAGCAACCTTTGACATCACAACTAGTTGGATAACCACAATAGTTGTTGCTTCAACCAGACCTACCTCCAGATAATACATAATTACCTACCCAACCAATTCATAACCCCAATAATAGGTCAACACAATATATTTATAGTCTTGATTTACAACCCTTTTTTTGCATATTTTTACATCCTAATAGGATTTCTATATGTTTAATTGAGATACAGAAAGGTGCTTAGTAAAAGAAACATTCTGTAGTGATCATTGAAGAATAACTAGAGCAGGAAATTTATAATCAAGTGAAAGATAATCCCATAATAATTTTATTTTTTTTAAATTAAGAGCCTCCACAATCATTCAAGTTACCTCCTTACATAGAGGTTAAATTTGGAAAATTCCATTCGACACTTGGAATTTGATATTCTAAGGGAATTAAGAAATGTCTGCATGAAAATTACTTCGCTACAATCCATTAAAGACATCCCTATTTATGCCAAAATAGATAGGGAAATTTTCTTGAAAAAACCCAAAAGGAAGAAAGTTGAGCCAAAGTCTATTTCGCTTACTGAAAAATCAATAGCTCTACTATTAGGAAAATATCACATAGATAAATTCCGATATTGGTAACCCGATTGTTTTAATTCATATTAATGGTATTATCATCCCCAACATTTTAGTTGACTTATGGGAAACAATCAATATAATGACTAAATAAACCATGGAATGTTTTCAATTTTTCCAACATAGTCTCTACACCTACAATTCTTGAATTAGCATACTAAGATAAAATTAAGATCGAAGGTGCATTTGATGGTATCATTTTCTCCTAGTTGCCTCTATGGTTTTCCAACCTAAATATTCAAGAGTATATCCGATGATCTAAGGAAGCATGGCTAGATATAACCAATTCATTTTTTTAGTTGTTGATTAGGATATATTCTTATCTCACATGGAGATTTAGTTAAATAAATAACTCTATATGCCCCTGGTAAATATTTCACAAAGTTAGAAAATTCTAGTAGTGATGAAGAGGGCACCTAACAAGTTTGTAAAATAGATCAAGATATGCATTTTAAAGAAAATACAAAGGATAATAATATTCATAATTTCTTTATCAATTCATATTTTGTTCATCCTATTTATGTTCTTACCAATTTTAACATATATTTTGTTTATATTTTCAAGAAAACTATTATTTAAATACCTTGTCATCGTTAGACATTTTTGGACTAGTCACAAAAATATCGAAATCTTACACTATTCCCATTGAAAATTTTCTAGGAAAATACTTAAATATTAGTTCCAAATTCGACAAATATTAGCAAGAACAAGTAACTCATATGTTACAAAAACATACTAATGTGTTTTCTTGGAATTCATGAAATATGAGGCATTCATCCTAATATTTTCACACGCTAGATGTATTTTTAGGAAAATTCCCTCTTATTAGACAACCAGAAAGAAGTGTGAATCTATACCTTAAAGAAATTTTCAAAATAGAATTAAAAAAGCTACTTTATACTAATCTCATCTATCCAATCTCAAAAAATCAGTAGATCTCATTCCTGGTAATTGTACTAGAAAAAATTGTAAATGGTGAATTTGCATAAAATACAACTTAACAAAACTACTTCAAAGGACTATTTTATTTTCCTTTTTATTGAAAAATTCCTAGCCACATTAGTAGGTAAAAAGTAATTCTATTTTCTTGAAGGTTTATTTTGATACAACTAGATAAAAGATCCACCTAAATATTAGGATATGACAATGTTCGCATGTCCATGGTGTACATTTTCTAAAGCAGTTGTTGAATACCTAATCCTCTAAGGGTTGGTGTGGAAAGTGAGTAGTCAAAGGGAGTCCAAGAGACCTTGGAATATGGAATCCAATTGTCGCTCCAATGTATTATAAAATGTATATCATGTGAATAATATATGAATTCAAGGATTATCATTCACAATCTTGTATTCACCATAGTTATGTCTAACATGGTATTAGAGTGGGAAATATCCTACCCTCATCCAATGTGGGCCACTTGTTTTCATGGCCTTTCTCTGCATGCTTATCCTACAACTCTGTTCATTTTCTTAATATAGAAAAATTTGGCATCTTCCCCTCATACCCAAGTTCACAGATCTTAGATATATTCTTTTGTAACTCCTATTGTAGACCATTTCATCTCTCTTCCAACCACTCCACTCAAAGTTTCTCTGACCTCTTCTTCTGTTGCTCGAGCAATACAAAGATTTCCCTACCACCCTAACATATTTGACATTTTTCTTGCCCTATTTTCACTCTAGCTGCGTATAGTCTTGAAAAGCATTCATATACGTTTCTCTTTGTTGTAGGTCCTTCTCTATGAAATTCGCTAGCAACACAATCAATTTTAACTATGTAATGCTCTCTCTGCATACCCAACATCTCGATGCATTCGCCCATATATTTTCTACAATATTGTGTATGTTGATTAATTTTTTTTTGTGCGAAGTTTCAATTAGTTCGGGTGATGGATGACTCTCATTAAGTTTTGAAGGTTGTGCACTCGAATATGTTGAACATTGGTTCAACCTACCAGATACGTAGTATAGAACCAAGGAGATAACTCCTTTTATGATTGGTCTCTAAGTGTTAATTCATCCTTTGTGTGTTAATTCATCATATGTTTACATACGTGAGAGTTTATCACATGTTTTAAATTGCATTGAGTCTCATGAATGTGTTGAAGTCTAAGTAGTGGTTAATCGAGGTGGAAGTCTGAGTAGGGAAGATGGATTGCTCCAGTCCCTTGACATACCACACTCGGTTTTGATAAATCCTTACACAGATGACTCCACACCTCAATCCCACAACTCTCTTGGCCCTTTCCCTCAAGCCTTGGCATTACTGACCATTAGAAAATTATATATTACAGAGCAATGGAACACATAAAATATATTTTAGAAATATAAACATATAAAACACATAAAACAAGAGAGACACAGATATATGTGGTTCACCCAATTTGGGTTATGTCCACGGAGAAACAGTCAGTCCTTCATTTTATATTATCTAGCAAACTGAAGATCTACAACCTACCACAGATCCATTGTAATTACGTCTTCACTCTCACATAATCTCCTATCTCTTTCTTGCTCAAAATACAGATGTTCATAGATGCAATACAATTCCCTCATATATAGTGAGGGGTTGCCTTCTAGGGAAAATACCCTAAATTAAACATAACCTCTACCGTCAAATCTCTGCCTAATGAATGGCCCAAATTAACTATGAAATTACAACATTTTACAAGGAAATTTTACATCTATTTTTAGCTTTGGGGGTGCTACCCCCGATCCCCCACCAACAGGGGGCTCCCAAAGATCGTCGCTGCCCCCCCGGACCCCCCTTTCAGTGCAAACATTATGGCTGGTGTTACTGCCACATTATGAACTGGGGTCCAATGTGGTGATACCTCTAAATAAAGAAGATAATCATGCTCCACACCCAACACTGACCTCACTTGCACATTTCTCCTTCTAATTGTCATCTCTGACACCTCCAACCACTTATCGTGTTGCGCAACAACCTTACCCTTGGTTATATTGATGCCTCTGCCATATAACTCTTCCTCTAGGTTATATTCATCCCTCCACTATCACATAACTCCTGCATTCGGGCTACAACCCCATACCACCATTTTCTTATATGTTTCCACTACTCGAATCCACTCTTGTTTTGTATATAATGTATATATTACTGTGTGGCATAACGTATTGCCCGCATCCGCACTGTGATGCAATTTTTAATATCACTATGTTTTCTCTCACTCTGGGTTTGGTGATACAGTACCATAACACCCATACAAATCCCACTCTATTTTTTTTACACTTCATTTTTAATAATCCCACTCCCTACTATGCCTTACGTATAACCACCGCTCCCATATAATGTATAACCACTACTTACCTACCACCGCTTACCTACTTGTAGCAAGTCATTGATCCAAGCCACAAAATGATGGAGATGAGCATCCTCTACACCTTTTTCATCATCAACTAATGCAGCCTCCTACTGGTTTTTGTGAGAATGCGCATCTTCTGCCACTACTAATGCAAATCTCTTTATCGCAGGGATCATCTTAAAGTAGTTTGGAGGGCCATGAAGGGTGGCTTTGGGCCACTTGCAAAGGAGTCAGAATGTTCCATCGACTTGAGACAGATAAGAATTTTGTGTTGTCAAGATATAAAAAATCGATCAACAACTAAAAGAAACTCATTGTGAGTTGGACCTTGTATTGTTTAGTGTCCAAAGAGGATAGCATCTTGTTGTTGTTCATGATATCAAAGTTCGACACTACACTTACATTTGGTGTCGATAATATCCCTTCTGTAAGTTTTGTTGACATTCTAATTTTTATTTTGGGCCTGGTGTAACATTCAAATACTCCTTTTTCATTTGGGAGAAAATTTTAATTGTTGGAAATGGCGAATGGAATATTGGAAATACTAAAAAATATAATACATTCTATTGTCAACAATACAATCATTATTGACAAGGTCATTCTCAAAGACATTAAAACCTGTCTGAAAATGTACAAGAAAAGATTGATTTTTTGCAACTAGAATTTAAGTTCCAATGAAATGAGATTAAGAAGATTTGTTATTCTAAGTTGTTTTTTGCTCAAAACAATCCTTTTTTCAAGGTTAAAACAAACACCCATCAACAACCAGCAAGTGATAAAATTAGTAAGGTTGAGGAAGATTCATATTCAGTGTCTAATGCAAGAACAAAATTGCAAGCAAAATTAGAAATTCAGCCTGCACTTCCCAAGCCAATCATCAGACCTTGTTAAATGCCAACATTGTGAACTAGCTAGTGATATGAAAGACCACTATTTTTCTCTTCATCCATGTGAGAACTATCATAAAACCACTCATTCTTCACACAGATGCTTCGAAAAACAAACCCCTTACAAGAACAAAGATTCCTCTTGGATGGATCGCTTCTTAGCAATGGGCTTCAACAACCAAGAAGATATTTTAGTCATATGTTAGAATATATTATAAAATATTAAAAGGTATTGCAATTGATTTTGCTCCATATTCTCACCTTGTATCTGACATGGGGGGAAGTGATGGTCATCTACAAGCTTCAGAGACACAGCAAGTGAGCCTGAGCCACAACCTGCCATCCCAGATTTAGAGTTGTAGCCTAAGACAAAGATTCCACTAAGCATGTCTTTGGTTGGTGGTCACCCTTAAACCATCTATGCATGTTGAGACCTCCCTTTTGAGGTTGAGCTTCTCCCTCTTCAAGGAATTAGGGACACTTCCTCTAGCAAAAGGCTTTAGCTTCTTGCCAATTTTGGAAGAGTTCTAGGATTTATATTCCAAAGTTGGTGGTCATCATTAAATTACTATAGGTTGTAGACCTCCCTTTTCTAGGTTTAATGTCTCCCTCTTCAAAGCATTAGGAGAACTTCCTCTAGTAGAAGAATTTAGACTCTCTCTAGGTTTGGAAAATTTCCAGGAACTGCACTAAGCATTCCAATGTTGGTGGTCATCCTTACACCACCCCCTTATACCAACATTTCAGAGCGCACATTCAGCCTAGTGCTACCATGCATTTTTACATATTTTTTATTACATCTCTCTTCCTAGACTCATACATACCCCTTCGGATTAAGGGGGATAATGTTGGACACCTAATCCTACTAGGGTTGGTGTGGAATGTGAGTAGTCAAAGGAAGTCCAAGAGACCTTGGAATATCGAATCCAATGGTCGCTCCAATGTAATATAAAATGTATATCTTGTGAATAATATATGCATTCAAGGCTTATCCTTCACACTCTTGCCTTCGCGATAGTTATGTCTAACAACAATGTTACCTTTTACACTATGTCATGCTCTTGCTACATTTCAAAGAGTAGTATTGGGTATCATTTCTAACCTATTCCATGGTTTTGTTACAAATATGGATAAGTTTCTTCTCATACGGATTATTTTAATGAAACACTATGAAATCACGAGAAATTTCTAATAATATGGCTAGAAACTAACCTTGCCTCAAGTGATGAAAAATGTTGCATATTACTATCTAATGGAATCTTTCATGGAAATCACATATGTTGTCTATGAATTCAACTTAATCCAAAAATTATTGAAGTTATATAAAAATTTTGAGTTCCAATATCTCCAAAGGCGGTGAGAATCTGTTTAAGACTTACAAGATATTATGTGTGATTCATGGAAAATTTTACAAGGATAGTCTCTCGTTTTCTTAAATTTTTTATGAAGGATGTTGACTTTTCTTGGAATGGACATTGTCAAAATTTCTTTGAGACACTAAAAGAAAATCTTTCCATGGAACCAATTAACAGGGCCAAATTGTTCTTTTGATGCATGCTTCTTACACAACTCTTAGAGAAGTAGTAGGTTAAAAGGAAAAACAATTGTATTATTCCATTTACTTTATTAGTAACAAAATTGCATAGATCCATAAATTGTGGGGAATATTCCACTGGAAGGTTTATCAAAATAGATCTAATAAAAATATACTGAAGTCCAAAATCTATACTATGAGGGTTACTTTTCCATAGATTTTATAGGTTTATGAAATTACTATGTTTTGCTTATGCATGAAATATATAAAATGGAGAAAATAGAGAATATATAATAAGAAAAATCAGTCATGAACCACAATAAAATCAATAAATGACTTGGGAGACCCTTTCAAGAAAAAACCCAATTTCAAGGTGAGGCTACTCTAATCTCTCACGGGATAAGCTGAAAATACAAAGGAGTGAGACGTATGGCCCATGGGATTTTATACAATGATAACCCTCTCTCTATCCATTCTCATGCACTCCTCTCTACTATGCACCAAAATACCTTAGAATTGGAAAAACCACTTTTCCTCCTAGTGGTATGGGTATAACATAGACTAATAGTCAACTAGAGGTTAAATTTGACCCATTCAACCCTGAATATGAGTTATGATGCAGCATTTCTAGCATATTATTCATAGTTACGACATGTCAGCGGATTTTCCGTGCATAATAAGGGCTAAAATCGTATCCTCTTGAATTATAGTGGCCATTCCTAATAGGTTAACTTTCAGGAGGAATAATGTTTGTGTCTAAACTCCAATTGACATGATTATATTATGATTGTTGAATTATAGTGGTCATTCCTAATAGGTTAACTTTCAGGAGGCATAATGTTTGTGACTAAACTCCAATTGACATGATTATATTATGATTGGAAAGGTATTAAAATGTATAATAGGGATATGAAGTGTGGTTTTTAAGAAACAAATTGTATCCCTCAGAAAACATCATTTCAAGCATCAAAATCACCATGGAAGTTTTTTGAACCCAATACTCGAAATTGGGTATTTCCGATAAAAGGACTCTTGTAAGAAGATTTCTTTGATTTTCAATGAAAGAATAAAAATGGATGACAAACAATATAATGATCCAATGTAGATCATACCTCCCCATTTTAGCATGGTTTTTGTCCCTAACATATTTTACTGACTGATGTGGGGTTATTTTTCCTTTCGATGTTATCATGGAGCTGGGTTACACTTTATTTCAAGGGAGAACACATTTAAGTGAAAAAAATATAGCTTGATTGAGTATATTAAAAACTTGATCAAACCAGTTTTTAACACTTGATTGAGCCCCTCCAATGCTAAAATAATTACTTGATTGAGGGTTTAAAGATAAGACTCAATCGAGCATTAGGGCTCCATCGAGCTCTAATGCTCGATCGAGCTTTAGGGCTTGATCGAGCGTTAGATCTTGATCAAGCTCCTATTTTTTATTAAATCGGATGTATGTGGTCTACGTGCATCATTTGTACACAACCCGCGAATAGTCAAAAGAATGACTAAGATATTTAGAGCTCAATAGAGAAATTTCATGATGGAGAAACCCAACCAACCTCACCAACAACCTCGTTAACGTCCTAGAGGCTGAAGCGAAGGTAGGTTCCCTATCCGTTTTGTCTTTTTTATTTAATTTTTCTTTCCAAAATAAATAAATTAACTTGAAAAAAAAATTACCATACAAAAACCATGAAAACCATTAGAAAAACCTTTCAATACAACAAAAACAATATATAAATCCACAAAAACAAAAGAGAAAACAAAAAAAAAAAACTAGTAAGCCACAAAAAACAACTTAGAAAACCACAAAATTACCTTGAAAACAAAAACAAAAAACCCTAGAAAACCACAAAAAAACAACTTACAAAACCACAAAAAACAACCTAGAAAATGCTTCGAAACCACCAAAAGAACTATAATTTAGGTTTTAGACCTTTTTCTTACCTGCAATGGTAGCATGTTTATTATTCCTACATTCTAATTTTGAATTGTAAAAATGTTATTTTCTAATTATTTTAGGTATTAAAGTTTGACATTTGGAATTTTTTGAAAAAAGGAAATTTTGTTTTATATATATATATATAACATTTAACTATATAAATTTAAATATTATAAATATAACATCACATAGATATATATTATAGTTTTATATAGATAATATATAATATAACATAAAGCTATTTAATATAACACACACACACACATATATAACATGACTATAAATAACTATAAGTTATGCATAACATAACATTATAACTATAACGTAATATAAATATAATATTTTTAACATAACTTATACTTATATATATATATATATATATATATAGATATGGGGGAAAATTTTAAGCATGAAATTTATCTTAAAGATTAGAAACCTTGGCGAATTTTAGTAGTCTTCAAATCACAAATTATAAAATGTTTGTTGATACCTTTGTAAAAAGATGCAAGTTGCTAATAGTTTTATATATAGTCTTTATACAATTATGGAAATTTTTAATGTATAAGAATTTATACTATAAAATTTCGGCGAATCATTTTTAGAAAAAAATGGAAATTGGTGAATCTTTTTGTTGGAAAAACCATGGAAAATTTGTCCAATTGCCAATATTAGCCCCTAAAATTTTCATATATATATCATTTAACTATATAATTCTATAACTATATATATAAGTTCAAGTTTCAATAATGCATCATTGTTAGATACATTAAATCCATCATGAAAAGTACATTGAAAGTGAATAAAAATATTTTCACTATTTTCTAATTTCTACCATGTTGTTTCATTATATAGTTTGTTGTAGGAGAAACATTGTCTTAATGTGCTTGCACCTAGTAAATGTCATGTGTCAAAGTCAAACATTAAAATAACTTGAAGTCTATTGCAATATTTGGTTGGCATGAGATTTTATTAGTTTTGCAAGGTTTATTTCAATTTTTTACATGTATACTTACATATTTATGCCCTATCAATAAACTGCATTATTTGAAAATGGGAAAAAGTGTGAAGGTAAATTTGATCACTTCTTTCAATTGTGTTTACATGGAACTCAATATTTTGGTTGATAAATTATCAAAAAATGGACTCTAAATTTTAGGACTTCATAGTAGATTATTCTACTATAGTTTAGAAATGTTTTTCTTTTCAATTTTCTTTCAAAACAACACTTTTTTTCTTGGATTAGTTTATATGTATCATATGTAATCTTTTAGTCAACATTTTTTTCTTGGATTAGTTTATATGTATTATATGTAGTATATGTAATATGCATAGGCATCTCCTATGCACGTTCCAACCATAGGCCATCAGAATGTGAGGGGATCTGTTATACATGATCGGTCTCATGATAGGTATTGTAGCACACCCAAAGTGCACATTCCACTCATTCATCTTGCCTCTAACACTAGTCAAAGTGTCAAAGATAGTGTTTTTGTCTCTGTTGATGATCATGCTACCTTCAGTGCACTCTTCACTGATTTCAGGTACACAACCTACATTTTTAAATCCTGTTTAAACTTTATGAGTTTATGTCTTGAAATTGTCTTCAATTTTTAAATAGTCTTCAACTGACGTGTTTGAATTTAATTTATATTTTATTATGCTTCTAGTTTTTTAAATATATAAGTTAAATTGAGTTTATGATTTGCAGACACTCAAAAGCGTGAAGTTGAGGATCACAGTACAACATCTATCCCTCCATGGGACAATGCTAAAACTCATATCATATTAGAGGATGTTACATCTCAACATACATGGATCACACAAGAGCTACTTAATATCCCTTCTAGTTCACGTACTAGTCTTAGTTTGTATTTAATGTTGTAAGACATCAATAGGTTGATTGAGACATACCAGAGGTCAGGCCCCATTGGGCCACCTCCTAGTGTTCATACAGAGGATTAGGAGGCATGAGGTTAGATTCCCACATACTTGGGAGGTGGTGAAATATGCCACCAAGAACATTGATGTTTGTAGAGAGTTGTTCGACATCCTTCATTTTTCCCTACTAGACACAAAGTTCTAATTCCACTCAAATATTTTAAGGAAGTTGATGCATCCCCCTTTGTGTATGATCAATTCATTGGAGCTTAGGGCTAGTTTCCCCACTATCACTAGGTCGTCATTTATTTTTCCAAGCGTATATATGCAGATTTCGTGTTACATATGAGGCCAGATTACACTAATACTAGATCTCATTATTATGGATCTAGCTTAGGATGTACATATGATTATGAGGTGGCTCGTAGGGACCCTATGCATCTACGACCACCTTCGATATTATTGCCACTACTATCTCTAAGTGTCATATTGCCAACAGAACTAGAGGAGCCATTGGAGCTTAGTGTTGAGACCAGTGATACCATTGTGGATAGCATGTAGATGTCATTGGTCAGTGTGTGTGTTTCATTACATGGAGAGATGACCAAACCACCACCATTTCATAGTAAGCTGCTAGTTCCTTTATATGATGATTAATTTCTCGTGTGTTTACCCACTGACTACCTTTTTTCATACACATGTACGTATCGTCATGCAATCCATGACACTTGGAGGGTGCACGACTCGTGTAAAACATACCTCATACATATATATATATATATATATATATATATATATATATATATATATATATATCTATGGAACTTTTGACTCTTATTGTCAAATTATGCATAATTATTTATATTAATTTCTAGTTCGTATTAGAATTCATTTATATTAATAAGTTCAATGTGATAACATGTAGACACAACCCAACTACATCGATGATATTATGAAGTCATCCGAGGGGACAGTTGATCAGTGAGGTCGTCCTCCACCAGAGCATGTTTCCATGGATTCGACTCCACCTCCACTTGGACTAGTTGTTGACGTAAATATGTGTATTCCTAATATTTTACCATTTTCATGCATATGCTAATTAATTTGTAGACTAATTATAATTTTTCCTTGCCATTATGTACACATGACCATATGCAGAGTGTTTTCGCTGTTACAATTATGTGGATGCATGACTGGGATGTTGGGTATAGAGGAATTGACAATGTGGGTCAATTAATGCACACACCAATCATTGAGCCAAAGGCAAGGGAGCACTACGCCCAGATTCATTAATCTCCCCATCCTGTCATACTTGCGTTTGGACTCAATTGATGTTAGTATATTCATATATGTAATTAAAAATGAGGTTCAAAATCCTTTATTTCCGTATTGTTTATTTTGTAAAAGTAATTATTTAACTAGTTTGAATTTGAATGTGTTATATTGTAGTACCAGCTTATGGGCACTTACTTTAGGCAATAGAACTCACATATCATTTCTAGTGGTACTTAAAGTGGATAGTTTGTATATTTTCAGTTCCATTACATAAGGGCACATTCACATGTGATACAAACCTTGTATATTTTCATACATGGACAATTTATGGATGTACATGATCATTATTTTAATTTGTGGATGCTTATTATTTCAGTCTATGGATTAGTATTAGTCATGTTTATATATTTTCATTAATTTTTTTATGTTTATGGATCCGTTAAAATTATTTCGCTCTTTAGTTTGATAGACTAAGAAAATAAGTACAACCTTAAGTTATGATGCAAGTCACTTTGATACTTAAAATGAACTAAAATATATCATGTATCAATTTAATAATGAGCATGGAAAGAATTACAACCATGTTTCATATTCGCTCAAATAGAAATTTCCTTTTAGTGGAATCAACATATATGTTATTACAATTCAAGCTTAAAAATAGATTAATTGAATTATAATGTCATCCATATTATAATAAATAATTATATATATATATATATATATATATATATATATATATATATATAGATATGATTTTTTTTGTGACCCGCCCCAATACCATTGCATGGTTAACTTTTTTGAGTATTTCAATGAAATTCTTATCTCAAGGTTGAATTAAA
The DNA here is from genome assembly GCA_031772625.1 of Pinus tabuliformis. Taxonomy (NCBI): domain Eukaryota; kingdom Viridiplantae; phylum Streptophyta; class Pinopsida; order Pinales; family Pinaceae; genus Pinus; species Pinus tabuliformis. The sequence goes on along the minus strand of CM062819.1, from coordinate 354,672,677 downwards.
AAACAAAAATACGAAATAGGTTTTATTCAATTTTAAAAGACGTCATGTAAAAAATAAATAAGTTTTATTCAATATTTATTTTGAGATTATCAACAATATCTTAGTCATAACATGATATAAGTCAATCGTATTGGAATTTAATATAGGTCAAAAAACGATATATGATAACATTTCTATAATTTTATATAATGTTATCAACTTTCCTAAATTTATCTAGCTATCCAAGTATTTCAGTCAATTACTTATCATTGAAAAAAGTTTTATTCAATTTTAAAAGACTCAAATATGATTGAAATAAGTTCTATTCAATTTTAAAAGATGTGTAGATGTCAGAGTTACAAATAAGCTATATTCAATTTTATTTCCTTTGAGGTTATCTACAAGAGCTTAGTCACAATCCACGTCGTCAATAATTTATTTGTGATTACAATGAAATCAATGCATCTATTGCAAGCAATGAAATAGAATTATAAATCAACATCTACATAGAAATCAATGCATCTAGTGCAAGAAAATCAAATAGGATTAGAATTCAACATTTGTACATTGAAATTAATGCATCTAGTGCAAGAAATTTTCTTCCATCTCTCTCCCCCCCCATCTATATCTATATCTTCCTCCTTATCTCCTTATTTGTCTCTCTATTTCACACCCCAAACACACATGCTCTCTCTCTGCATATCTATCAATATCTCCCTCGCTCGCTCTCACTATCTCTCTCTTCTTCCCTCTCTCCCCATTCCATCTATATCTCTATCCCCCTCTATCTCTCCTTCTTTGTCTCTCTAGATCACCTCACAAAGATACACATTGTTTATCCATATCTATCTATATCTCACTCCCTCTCCCTCTCCATCTCCTTTTGTTTCTCTCTCCCCCCCTCTATCTCTTTCTCTCCCTTCTCTCCCCATATCTCCCTTTCTAACTCTCTTCCCTCCTACTCTCCTCTCTCCCTCTCTCTACATATCCCTTGTCACCTCCTCTCTCTCTATCTCTCCACCTTTCTTTCTCTATATATCTTCACTATTACCTCTCTATCTCTCCCCCTCAAACTCCATCTCTCACTCTCTCCCTTCCTCTCAATTCCTCTCTCTTTTTCTTCATATCTCTCCCTTTCTCTCTGATCTCCCACTTTCTCTCCATTCATCACTAACTCTCTCTCGCGCTCTCTCTTCATCCTCCAACTTTGTCATTATCTCTGTCCCTCTCTCATTCTCTCTTCCCCTTCTTTCCATCTCTCCTTAGTTATCTTTGTATCTCACCCCAAAACATACTTCATCTCTCCCTTGTTACTCCCTCTCTCTCCACCTGTCTCTCTCTATATTTCTTCTTCCCTACCTATCTTTTCATCCAATTGCATCTCTCGAGCTCCCTGTCTTTCTCCTCCATTCTCTAAACTCCTCTCCCTCTCTCCATATTTGTTTCCCCCTTTCTCTCTCTTAGCCTTCTCTCCCTATCTCTCTCCTTTGCTATCTTTCTTCACTTCTCATCTTCTTTCTCCCTTACTTTATCTCCATATCTCCCTTGTCACTCCCTCTATATGTGTCCACCTTTATAACTCTAGGTCATTTTTCTTCGCTCCCATATATATTTGGATCTAATATACATCCTAAAATATTAATATATATTACAATATAACAAATTTATATTATATGAAAGTTAATACTATATTAATCCAAAATTAATAAATTTAATAATATTAACATAAAAATATATTAATATTAGTCCATGGGGTCTTGGATAGACGGAAATGGAACGTTATGTTAAGGCACTCCTTGATGTGAAGTCAGTGGCTGAATTCCCCACCGTGATTGGGGTGATACATTGGACATGATGAAGATGTAGTCCTCCCAAGCTTACAAAAGAAATATATCTATATATATATATATATATATATATATATATATATATATCTATCTATATATATATATATATATATCTATATATATATTAAATTTTTAGTATTAATATTAATATCAAATTTTATAATTTAAATTAATAATAATAATAATATATTTTTAATATTGTTATTAGATTCAATAACTTGGTTTCTACATCACATGATAACAAAAATTATAATAAAATTTGGAATTTTAATGTGGTAAAAATTTTTGTGGAAGGTAAATTTATGATCCATTCAAATTCAAGGTATATAATAAGGTATATTTTTAGCATGGATAGACATATGTACACATTGCCCCCATATTACGCTATAGAATGTGCATCTCGGTGCAATATCATAAAAAAATTATAATGTTGTTCATAACCTAGATCGAGTTAAATTTTAACTTTTAGTAAAATAACATCAAACCAACTTGGCTAAATTATTAATGGATTAAATTTTAGACCTCTATTGATTATAAAATCCAAATTATGGGATTTATGATTTTGTTTGTAAAAGCTCAATAAAGCTCCATAGCTCGATCAATCCATATTGGTAACCATGTAAATTGCTCGATTGAGGGTTTACGAAACCCTCAATTGAGCTATATATGAATTTAAAATTTAGGCACTTGATCGAGAATTTTAAGCACTCAATGAAGCATTTTAAGCACATGATGAGTTTTTGAAGTCCTAAAAACCACAATCTTAGCACCCTTTCCAAAAAAATTTCTGCAACACGATTTTGTACCCTAGTGAACTTAGGGAAAAATTGTCCTTAGGTGGTAGATTTGATCATGTTGTATTCATGAAGGAATCCTCTAACTAGTGGCATGTGATTTTGATATTTTTAAATTCATATGATATTTTTCATCTAATTTATTTTAAACATAATGCCTGAATTTTTTTTGGACAATTTTAAAGAGGCTGAATAAAAAATCAATAACATAGAATAGATACAATGAAAAAATTTGAAAAAATTCCACTATCTTTGTTTATGAGTCCTTTTCAAAGGGGTATTCTTGGTTTTTCAATTTATGAAAATAGTTGAAAAAACCTTACATGAACACATGTTTGCAAAATGTAATTTAAATATTGCTTCACCAACTTTGAAAAATAATAAAACATTATTATTTTGCATAATTTTCTTTTTTTAAATATGAAAAACTTACTTCCCTCCATGTAAATCATGCTCATATATATATATATATATATATATATATATATATATATATATATATATATATATATATATATATATATATATATATATATATATATATATATCTATTATGCATTTTAGACTAAGTTGTGCTACATGAACACACACATGCCTCTTAAGATGTGTGTGAAAATTTGCAAGGACAAGCATTTCAATCAATGGAAAATTGACATCTTATATGACATTAATTTTTTTTGCAAAAACTGTTAGTAGGACAACAGCATAATTCTCCACAATTGGTACTTTTGCTCTGAATCAAAATTCACAATGCTTATATGAATTTTAAGGGCTTCAATTCGATAAAAGAGTAAAATTTTGAAATTTCATCGCCATATTTGGCCCAAAAGTGTAACCAATATTTATTCATTTACCCCGTTACCTTATCCCTAGAGTAACATTTATCCTTTCTTAGAAATTATTTTCAACCCAATTTTCTAAAGTTCATGGTTCCCTTTCGTTTTCATTCTACATCTATTTTGAAAACTAATATCCTTTGACAACTTTTCATAGCCATTTGGTACTAAATACTCTATAGAAGTAATTTATTGTTCCTCTACTTGATCCAACATGGAAATATTATAGAGTTTCAAATTTTCTACATTCGTTATTGTGTAAATAGGCATGTATGGGGCTAAAATGAGTCTATATGTGTTATCTCCAATCTTATTTTAGTAATTCGAATGGACCATATCGTAGAGCCTTGATTTTATTACTAGGAACCAATAACCTCTCTTTATTCAACTCTAAGCATACTTTTTCTCCCACAAATACTTTTTCTATTCTAATGCATGGAATTGTACTTTTCTTTTGATTTCTTCAATGCCTCCTATATTGGCAGAAGAATCTACTTGATATTATCCACACATTTCTCGGCCCTTAAAGCATCCCATTTCATATCCTTCATCACTCCTCCTTTGTGCAGTTATGCAATATCCAAAGGTGAATGTGAAAAATATCCAAAACATGTTTCAAATTGCAATTTACTAATATAACCATTTTGAGACTACTCTATTACAATGAGGGTATAAAAATACTATATTTTCATCCCAAATCATTGGATGCTTAGGATTATAACCCTTCAAAATATACACCAAATTCCTATTAACTAATATTTTCCCATATGTCCATGGATGGAATGTTGTAGACCTTTTTAGCTTCATGTCTAGCTTCTCCCACAATGTAGTTCCAAATACAATAAGATATATTGTTCCTGTATCTGAAATGATTCTCCTCAGTATGCCAAAGTTAACCTACAAATATAGAAAGAACAAGTTTATTGCTTCTTTCCTACTGATGATCATTTTTGAGGGCATAAGAATGGGCATATTTTTGAACTCATCAAATTCCATGAATAGGTAGTCATGTCCCTTCTCAATTATTGGTAAGCCCTCCAAAAAGTCCATGAAAATGATTTCCCAAGGAAGAGTTGCTATAGGTAAACGATGGTGTAGACCCTATTTCCTATTATTGAGCTTGGTAGCACATCAAGGTATGCATCTTATTATGAATCTAGCTAGATGTTCCTACATCTTAGGCCAATAGATATTAGCTTGTAAGTTGGCCACAATTTTTCCTAGACAAAAATTCCCTAAAACGTTGTAGGTGTGAGCCTCTATATTTAGCTATAGTGACTCACTTTTAGGAACACATAAATTGTCTATCCTATAAAGTAATGCATTCTCGATATGATAGTCAACTGCGATTTCTCCATTATGCACATGAATTTGGATCTATAACTATTGAAACACATCCTTGATGTCCTTGTCCTATGTGTATGCCTTTTTGTATACATCATGAGTGAAAGGAGCCATGTGCAACATAGTTCCCAATGTTGTGATCTTTGATGTGGGTGGGGTTGACGGAATATCGGACAATTTTGTTTCTACCCTTCTTTTATTTGATCACTAAATGAAAATAATTTTAAAACCTCATCAATTTGTAGTGTTTAGTTTTGTGTAACTTACTTTTGGCAAACAACTACTATAGTAGTTGGTGATCTATGTGGACTACTATCTCCTTTTACTCCAAATGGTGTTTCCACTGTTGTCCATCTTGTACCAAGACATAGAGTTCCTTTGTGATAGGTAAATTAGTTGAGAAATTCCCCATGAAATACTTTAGAATGTAGCATACACACCTTCGTCCTTACATTAAAACTACTCCCATAGGATACCCTCTCAAATGTGCATCCACATTGATGGGATATTGCAAGATTGGTAATGCAAGAGCCACTCCTTAACTAATTTTTTTCTTGAACTCCTTAAAGGCCTTCTGTTGACCCTTTTACCACTAGAAACTATTTTCACTCACTATTATGGCAAGGAGACATGATTATACTATTGAAAATGAGACTATAAATTTTCTTAGGTATTATGTTTCCTCAATGAAATGCGTTACCTCAAAAACACTAGTAGGTACTAGCAATTGTTGGCGTAAAAATTTCCCTAAGGCAAGGGTTGAAAGCCTCAATATAGCAAGATAAGATAATAAATGAAGAGCACTCAGAAAAGCATGCCAAACATATGAATTATAGAATTAGGATTTGGAGACATACTCTAAGGTCCTACATTTGAAGATGTTCCCATAGGGTCCAACCCTCTACTTCCTCCAAGATGTGCAGGCTTATGAATCAATCACAAAATCATATAAATAATAGATAATTCAATGTGAATACATAGTAATATGTTATATCATCATATATAAACATATAAACTATCATTCATAAGATGAAAACATATATTGGGAACAACATAAAACTCGATTATTGGAGATGTTAATTCATTACTAGGACCTAGAGCAAGAGTGCTTCATCATAGATCAAATTCCTTTATACATCAAAGTAGAAGATATATACTTTATTACAAAACTCCCTCGAAGGGGAGAAACAATAGATCTAAAAGGTAAAGGCCCATGGAGGGATTAATGTTGATGATTACATTATTGTGTACTATGCACCAAGGAGTAACAAATTCAGTTCTGTTGTGGTCACCAACAACCCCCCTCTTTGTTTAGTATTAGCAATAATATCAAGCAAAGGGGGACCCTTAACAAAAAATCCCAAAAATATTTTTATCCAAATTTTTGTATTTAACTCCCTAAAAGCTAAATTCATCGCAGAGAGAGAGTGAAGAGTTTTCCTATGCGCGTAAATAAGCTGCAAAGAAAGCGATGCGAAATTCATCGCATCGCATATTTTGAAAGCACCCTTAAAAGAAAATAAAAAGGAATCGCCGACGGCCGATATGCGACGTCGCATATCGCAAACGTCGCAAAAGCAGCACACAACGAGCAAATGAAAATTGCGATATTGCGATTTGCGATCTGCGATCCTACAAACTGCGATTTTGCGATTTGTGATCTGCGACGAATGAAACTATTAATTGCTGCGATACGAATCGCAAAAACCACTCATCGCAAAGTTTCTTCGGCGTGATCTGTAAACCCAAAATCGAGCGCTCACCTTAAGGGAAATTAATGATAGCACGCTTGAGTATCCAAAGATGATCATGTTGCGTTTTTCGAAGAGTCAAGTCCTTATGAGTGTCATGATTATGCATTCATTATAGTTTAAAGCTTTCATGTCAATCTTTTCGTCATGTCTCTTTTGCTTTGCGTAAACTGTAAGGCAGTAACTGATATAAATCTATATGCAGGAAACATCTAAGGAAAAGGGGAGAACGCCAATACTTGAAGAATAGAGAGGAGATGCCTTCACAAATGAATGCCGCATGCAGCAGAGCCGCGGAGTCTAGAGTATCACTCCACAGACACTGATGAAAATAGACTATCCAAGACTCAGAGTCAAAGGCGCACAAAAGCAGCATGTTTGCAAAAGATCCTGAAGCTCAGATTGGGTAAAGCAAAAAGAAAAACGCTGAAAATGGATGATGCTTCAGAAAATCCTGGAACAAAGAATGGAAGCAATTTTCAATACGTAAGATTGTTCAGGCAACGAAATCCCTAACTCATTGAATCATTCACACAGCCAGAAACCGAAATAGCAACAACACAATCAGTTTGAAAGAAATCTGGGTTATACTAAGTATACACACAGCAAAAAACACCCAGCCAGAGGAAGATTTTCAAAAATATCTTCTAGGTTGTCAGAAAGAGGTGCCAGCTTTTGTTATTTCTACTTTCATCGCCCGAGCAAAAGGAAAAGACAACCAGCCGACTCTTTCCAGGCGAACCTCACATTGCTTACAGCACTAAGGAGCAGATACAGAAACGGTTAGAAATTAGATTCAATTTTTAGAAATAAATTTGCTTTAGTGAAAGGTCGGTCATTTGAAGCCGTTCCCTAAATTTGTGTAATTAAGATTAGTTAGTTAGTAGTATTTAATCCTTCTCATGGCATTTGGAGAAGGGTCCGGAAATTTGTCAAAAAACGTGTCCTCAGAACATGCACTTTTGCACCCTCGGAGGGGGTTTTTGATGAATGGATGGATCGAGATTTATTTATGTTTGCATTTTAATGTCTGCTACTGATGTTGCACTTCTGTACTCTTAGTAGATGTTAGAAGTAAGTAGAGATAAATCGTTATTGCTTGAAGTTTGTGAGTGAAAATCAGTCATAAATGGTACTTTTATCTCTTGATTAATTTCTGCTCATATTCTTAGAGTGATAAACAACTGTTTTGTTTATATGTTAATGTATGAATGTCTGGATTACCATTTGGCACTTTTGTACGGTGGAATCATTTGTTTGTGCTTGACATATGAATAACTGATTATGCGATATGCTGTTCACAACTGTTTTGCCTAACTTTTTATGCAGAATGGTTCATCTTAATTGATTTATATTCTTATGATAGCTGAATGATCTTTATTACCAGTTGTTGTATGAAATCTTTTTAGATCGCACAATGAAAGAATTTTACCCCGGGTTAGTATAGATTAGATGTGTTGTTTTTGTTAGATTATAGTAGCATAGAGTCAGCTTAGAGTCTAGAATTAAATTAGTTTAAAATTACCTTTAGATTAGTATCTTCAAAATCTACACACACACACACATCTTTTAGATTGGGAAGTTGGTCCCATCATCCCCAGTCGGACCCGCTACACCAAACGGGCAAGGAGCCGCCAACCAGGTTCCCGACCGGGTGGGTATCCCCCTTGTTGTTGACCCGATTTCGGGGCCCTCAACATATTTGGCGCTAGAAGGAGGGCACGAACTATGAATGGCAACTAAGTCAAAATCTAAATGCCATTCTGAGAGTAAATCACCCTCATCAACTCCCCCGACTTCTCCACTACGGTTAAACCCAGAGTTACAAGTCGCTCGAGTATCCACTGCTGCTACCTACTCTGATATATCAGACCAACTCATTATTGAACCCCCTGAAATTCAAACTTTGATTCATAAACTCCAGGGATTCTCTACTTTTTCTCATAGGTCTGATAAATCTAACAGCAGCGTGACTTCGCAGTACAATCCTGCTCACCCTCTGACCAGATTGAAGAGTGAAAAATTTGGTATTCAACCAAGTGAACTCCCTCTCCCTACTAGGAAAAGAGCAAGGAAAGCTCCACCAGAGTCTGACCGTGAGACTCTTTCATCCACTTCGTCCATTTCAACACCCTCACCGTGAAGTCAACCACCCACATCCTCATCCCAAATCACTCATCCATCTCCCACGCTTCCTCTTCAATCATCAACGATCATAATACCTTCATCTTCTCAGCATCAGGGACCATCTTCTGCACTCTCATTAACTAGCGGCTCAACGATGGCCCAATCTCCATGGAACAATCCTGGGGCGGTTTTAATGCCTCCACCCCTGAGCCCAATACCGGCCCATCCTGAGAAGTGGCTACCTAAATTCAATCCAGAAACAGGCATGCTAGCTGAAGAGCATATCAATAATTTCATGCTTTCTGTTAATCTCAACGGAGTTACCAACGAAGATGCTGTCGTCCGACTTTTTCCTTACACAATGCAAGGAACAGCCGGGTCATGGTACTTTTCGTTACCTTCCGGGTCCATCACAAGTTGGGAAATTTTTCAGAGTCAATTCCTCACCAAGTTTGGCGATGACTGATCAACAGCGACATTGATCAATGACCTATCTAATCTTAAAGCTAAGGCTAGAGAACCCATTAAAGATTTCAATTTACGGTTCAATAAGATCCTCAACAAGATTCCCGCCGCTTCTCAACCCAGCGAGGAAGTAAGATGTGAATGGTACATCACGGCCTTACCATCTAACTTGGCTATCTTCGTAGATAGGGCAAACAAGACGACTTTAGTTGAAAACTTAACTGAGGCGTTAGCAGTAGAAAAACGCGTAGTCGCCCTAGAAAAGAGATCTGCAATAGAAGAATGCAAATCTAAGAAGATCTCTTTCAAAGAAGACACCAAGAAGAAGCAAACGAAAGATCCTTTCGATATGGAAGGATTACAAAAGGTGTTGAAGGCCATGTCCAACGAGATGATTGACATAAGAAAGCAAGTAGCAGAAACTGCTTCAAAAAAGCCCTACAGATCTTTTAAAAGAAACCTTCCCATGGAGGTGAAACCACCCAATGCTGTCTCAAACGTCGAATCTGAAGAAGAAGAAGAAGAAGAGAATACCACTGAAGGGCAGACCGATGATGAAGAAGTTGTGGAACTACAAGGAATGTGGGATTTCATCCTCCCACAAGAAGAGGATCAAGAAGCATTTCCGGTTAGCACACGAAGCAAAAATCAACTTGATCCTCCCCAAAATACCCCTAAACAGAAGGGCGCAAGCCCTGCAACAAAAGATAAGGTCGCAACAAAGAAAATAACCGCTAGAGCGACCCAATTTAGCCCAGTCCAATCAGATCAAGCACCTCCATCAAAAACACTGATAGTGTCAGATGAAATGGAGTATAACATTATCGATGACATGAAAAAGACTAGGGCTAATATCACTCTTTACGAATTGAGCAGATTGAAACATCAACAGAAAATAATGATGAAAGAATTACATGCCATGCCTACTACATCTTTACCTATAGCTGTAGCTTCCCACAACATGGGAAGACCTCCAACCAACATGATCAATAAGACTGATCCGAATGACATTGCCTTGATTGGAGGAAGGTCAAGATTCCATACTCCTCCTTTTCTCCTCACTTATGAAATTTTCAATAAAAACGTGCACAATTGCCTGATTGATTCTGGTGCTTCAACGAATATTCTACCCAGATCAATATGTGCCAAATTGAATGTTCAGCCTCAGAAATCTGCAGTGCGCATAGTTCAACTTGATCGATCTCAAGTCGAAGTGATTGGTGAACTTAACCAGGTGACCATAATATTGTCATCTAACCCGAAAGTATGTCAGGTTATCGACATTCTAGTAGCTGATATCCCTGAATTCTATGGTTTAATTCTTACCAGGGATTGGTCCGAGAAACTCCACGGATATTTCTCAACCGACTGGTCGCACATGTGGTTACCCTACAATGGCAAACCCAATCAAATAAAGGTTGAACGAGAATTGCACCAAAAGTACATAGTGACAGAATTGGAAGGAGAGAACGAAGCAATAGCATACAACAGCAGTATCATAGGCAATTACTCGGTAGATTCTTTCCTCGGCAATTTCAATGCTCACACTTCACCTTACTTAGAAAATTCAGTTGTGTCCCAAGTTGAAAACTTTTCCCAAACTGATGATTCAAGGTGTTTTAATTTTTTAGATAGTTCTGTAAATACATCTTTATTTTGGAAATTATATTTTGATGTCTCTAAATCTAACGAGGGAGCAGGAGCAGGATGCGTTCTGATTAAACCAGATGGGAACAATACCATGCTTACATGCAGACTTGAGTTCGATTGCACAAACAATACAGCGGAATACGAAGCCTTGGTGCAAGGCCTATACAAAGCAATCGGTTTGAATGTTAAGTATCTTCAAGTCTTTGGAGATTTCGAAATTGTCGTCAAACAGGTACGTAACACCATACACTGCCTGTCAAGTCATTTGAAGCACTATCAATCTTTAGTACAAGATCTGACTTCGCATTTCATAGCATTCAATATTTCGTCAATCCCAAGACTCCAAAATGCGAGCGCAGACCTGTTAGCTAACGTAGCCTCTAGACTGATTCCCTCCGAAGATTTTAGTCCCGATAGGTTTTCAATAGAATTAATCTTTAAACCATCCATCCCTGACAACATCACCAACTGGAGAGTATTCAATGATGATCCAGACATTGTAAATTTCCTCACTTCTGAAGGATCCTACTCAAATCAAATAATTGATGAAGACCATCATGATCACCAAATTCAGCAAGATAGCACTGATAACGCTATACGTAAATCGGTGGTTAAGTTAGAAGATTTGTATGATCTGAAAAGTCGGTTTAAAAGGTCTTCCAATTCTAAACTCTACAGTTCAACTCTGAACTATGAATTAGTGAACCTAGGAACCGATCAGAAGCCACAAAACGTTAATCTAGGCCACGGCCTGGCCCCTGAAGAAAAATCAGCATATATCCGTCTTCTGAGACAATTCAAAAACGTTTTTGCGTGGAATTACGATGAGCTGAAAACATACAACACTTCTATCATTCAACACACTATCCCTATGATTGACAATGAAAAACTTGTCTAGTAGAAGCTCAGAAAAATTCACCCCAACTTAGAAAATCAGATAAAGACTGAGCTAAACAAATTGTTGAGAGCCAGAATAATTTTCCCCGTCAGACACTCCAAATGGGTATCCAATATGGTGCCTGTTAGGAAGAAAAACGGAGATATTAGAATCTGTATTGATTTCTGGAATCTCAACAAAGCCTGTCAGAAGGATAATTTTCCCCTCCCACCTATGGAGCAAATACTACAGGCAGTAGCGGGCTCAGAATTAATGTCTTTCATGGATGGATTTTCAGGATACAATCAAGTGCTGGTGCATCCCGATGATCAATTGAAAACCACATTCCGAACCAAGTGGGGCACATACGCATATCGGAAGATGCCATTTGGTCTGATCAATGTCGGCGCTACCTTTCAGAGAGCGATGGACATCGCGTTTAAAGGTTTGGTCAATAAATCGGTAGTGATTTACCTGGATGATATAACAGTGTACTCCAAGAAGCGAAGCGACCATCTCAAAGATTTGAAACAGATCTTTCAAAGATGCTTAAGGTATGGAATTTCACTTAACCCAAAGAAATATTTTTTCGCATTAAGTGAAGGGAAATTGCTCGGATTCATAGTGTTGAAATCTGGTATTCACATTGAACCTGACAGAATCAAAGAAATTTCTGAAATATCCATACCCCATAACAAAAAGGCCATGCAATCTTTCCTTGGACAAATCAATTTTGTAAAAAGGTTTGTCCCTGATTTTTCACGTATTATTTCTCCTTTACAAAATATGATAAAAAAGAATTCAAATTTTAAATGGGGCATAGATGAGCACAAAGCATTCAACTTGATCAAACAAGCTATCATCAACGCTCCATCTTTAGCTACCCCAAATTTTTCAGAATCTTTCATCTTATACACTTTTGCCTCAAAGAAATCTTATGCCGCGATTTTGACTCAAGTAAATCAAGAAAAGGCGGAAGCTCCAATCGCATTCTTTAGCTCGAACTTACAAGGTGCTAAACTCAATTACTCAGACGTGGAGAAATAGGCTTATGCTGTTTTCAAAGCGATCAAATATTTCAGACCTTTCTTACTTAAAGCCCATACCAAAGTCGTAGTACCGTTTCCAGTGGTAAGAAACCTTTTGGTACAGAAGGATGTGGGCGAAAAGAGAGCAAATTGGATTACCGCTCTACAAGAATACGATCTTGAGATCAAACCAGCAAACATCGTAAGAGGTCAAGGTTTCTACAAGATGTTAGGTGGAGCATCGCAAATTCCTGAGAACTCATCTGAAGAGGTACACACGTATGAGGTAAGCCTAAACGACGCAGAATCATTATATGCGGACACCATTTATTATCTTAAGAACGGGTATGCTCCATCGCACTTGGATCACACCAAGAAAAGAGCTCTAAGATTGAAAGCTAAACAATACCAGCTCATAAATGATGTTCTGTTTAAAAAGAATTACGATTCTGTACTTCTTAGGTGTCTTGAGAAAACTGAAGCCGAAAAGGTTTTGCAGAAACTCCACGATGGACCTGCAGGTGGACACTATGCTGGAGAGACTACTGCGCATAAGATCTTACGTGCAGGATATTATTGGCCCATGCTGTTCAAAGACTCATACAATTACGTAAGGAAATGCCAAATCTGCCAGACTGCTGCGGGGAAACAAAGGAAATCGTCCATGCCACTATAGCCGGTCAACATCGAGCAACCATTCAACCAATGGGGCTTGGACATAATAGGTGAGATCGTTCCTCACTCTTCTAAGCAGCATAGGTATATCCTCACGGCAACAGATTATTTTACTAAATGGGTAGAAGCAGTTCCTCTCAAGAAAGTTAATTCTGAAAACATTATTGAATTCATAGATCAATTTATCATCACTAGGTTTGGATTGCCAATGGCCTTAATGTTTGATAATGCATCATACTTTTCTAGAAATGCAATGACTGAGTTTGCACTAAAAAGAGGGTTCAAATTGAAATATTCTACCAATTACTATCCTCAAGGTAATGGGTTGGCTGAATCAACAAACAAAAACCTAATCAGGATTATCAAAAGAAAAGTCGACCAAAACCAAAAGAATTGGCATAAAGCACTGATAAATGCTTTATGGGCAGATAGAATCATGAAGAAAGCTTCAATCGACACTTCTCCCTTTAATTTAGTTTATGGGAAAGAAGTGGTTCTTCCAACTCACTTGGTCATTCCCTCTTTGTCTTTAGTACAACACATCGATGAAGTATCTACTTCCTCTTTGCAATTAAGACAAATGGAAATTATCAAACTAGAAGAACGCCGAGAACAAGCTAAGAAAACCCATGCTCACCACCAAGCGCTAATAAAATCCTCTTTTGACTCAGCCATCATAACCAGAAAGAACTTTCAGATGGGAGATTTAGTTTTGAAATGGGATAAGGCTCATGAAGAAAAGGGCAAACATACGAAATTTCAGAAGCTATGGCTTGGTCCTTTTCATATTGTAGAAGTCATAGGCCCATCGACGTTTGTGTTGCAGGATTTGGCAGGTAGAAGAGATTCTTTGCCTGTGAATGGACAGATTCTTAAAATGTATTTTCCATAGAAGATCACTCTTCTATTTTTTTGTAGGATAGTTTTAGTTTCTTTTATTTTGTTTTCTCTTTCTTATAAATAAAACCGGTTGTAAATGATCATTGAATAAGATTCATGAAAGAGCACACTAACTCTCTATCAGATTTTGATTTCACTTGTACAAATAGCAAAACTTTTCGAAAAATCTGATTTTTATTATTGACAAATAGAGTTAACTTTAGCCTGAATAATGATATCAGTTTCAACCTTTCAAAAGACTTTGATGAAATCAACCTTTGGTTAAAAAATTGTTTTATCCCAGCACAATGAAAGGTATCATCAATAATAAAATAGATATTCTCTGCAAAGCTGTTATTTTCAAAACTCTATTATTGTCGTCCAGAGCTTTCTTAAGGAAAAACAATGACTTCCTCCCTGCTAAAGGAAACCACAGCATTCAGAGAAACAATCCGAGAAAACACTATATCTCAAAGAATAAGAGGTCTCATCACGAGCCGGCTTATCATGATCACAGATATTATAACTTGCTGACTTTTCCAATACTGTCTATCAAAACAGGGCAACGACTCAAGATTGTTGCAATCAAAAGACAAGGGATCTCATCACGAGCCAGCTTGTTCAGAAAAAGTGTAAATCAAGTGAATGACTGTGTCATAATTTGGCCACCAAACCAAGACATTGTTCTTTAGAGAGTTAAAAAGGAAAAAGTGCCAAAAAGGATTTTTCTCTGAAATGTTGTAAATAACCTCAAGCAGGAAAAAGGATCATTGCTGGGTAACATGGTAACCCTGTCGAGGCTATGGACGCTTGCGGGCAGCAGAGGCTCTACCTGCGACAAATGAGCATATTTTAAAGCCAGCACGCAGAGAAGACCTTATTTTATCTTTAAAAAAAAAAAAAGGGACCGAGTAACGTCTGGTATGAATGCAAGAACTAAGCCTAAAGGAAGCAGACAATTGGAATAAAAGAAGGGATTGAAACAAAGTATCATTGACAGGATGAGGGGTAATCTACTCTATCTGTCCATAACAAAATTTAGATATATGAAAACTTTTCTATTTCGGAAGTGGAAATGTCAATAGAAAAGCAGAGATAACTGGTTCTTCACAGTGAATCGCCATTGGTGTGGTCACCAACAACCCCCCTCTTTGTTTAGTATTAGCAATAATATCAAGCAAAGGGGGACCCTTAACAAAAAATCCCAAAAATATTTTTATCCAAATTTTTGTATTTAACTCCCTAAAAGCTAAATTCATCGCAGAGAGAGAGTGAAGAGTTTTCCTATGCGCGTAAATAAGCTGCAAAGAAAGCGATGCGAAATTCATCGCATCGCATATTTTGAAAGCGCCCTTAAAAAGAAAATAAAAAGGAATCGCCGACGGCCAATATGCGACGTCGCATATCGCAAACGTCGCAAAAGCAGCACACAACGAGAAAATGAAAATTGCGATATTGCGATTTGCGATCTGCGATCCTACAAACTGCGATTTGCGATCTGCGATCTGCGACGAATGAAACTATTAATTGCTGCGATACGAGTCGCAGAAACCACTCATCGCAAAGTTTCTTCGGCGTGATCTGTAAACCCAAAATCGAGCGCTCACCTTAAGGGAAATTAATGATAGCACGCCTGAGTATCCAAAGATGATCATGTTGCGTTTTTCGAAGAGTCAAGTCCTTATGAGTGTCATGATTATGCATTCATTAGAGTTTAAAGCTTTCATGTCAATCTTTTCGTCATGTCTCTTTTCCTTTGCGTAAACTGTAAGGCAATAACTGATATAAATCTATATGCAGGAAACATCTAAGGAAAAGGGGAGAACGCCAATACTTGAAGAACAGAGAGGAGATGCCTTCACAAATGAATGCCGCATGCAGCAGAGCCGTGGAGTCCAGAGTATCACTCCACAGACACTGATGAAAATAGACTATCCAAGACTCAGAGTCAAAGGCGGACAAAAGCAACATGTTTGCAAAAGATCCTGAAGCTCAGATTGGGTAAATCAAAAGGAAAAACGCTGAAAACGGATGATGCTTCAGAAAAGCCTGGAACAAAGAATGGAAGCAATTTTCAACACGTAAGATTGTTCAGGCAACGAAATCCCTAACTCATTGAGTCATTCACACGGCCGGAAACCGAAATAGCAACAGCACAATCAGTTTGAAAGAAATCTGGGTTATACTAAGTATACACACAGCAAAAAACACCCAGCCAGAGGAAGATTTTCAAAAATATCTTCTAGGTTGTCAGACAGAGGTGCCAGCTTTTGTTATTTCTACTTTCATCGCCCGAGCAAAAGGAAAAGACAACTAGCCGACTCTTTCCAGGCGAACCTCACATTGCTTACAGCACTAAGGAGCAGATACAGAAACGGTTAGAAATTAGATTCAATTTTTAGAAATAAATTTGCTTTAGTGAAAGGGCGGTCATTTGAAGCCGTTCCCTAAATTTGTGTAATTAAGATTAGTTAGTTAGTAGTATTTAGCCCTTCTCATGGCATTTGGAGAAGGGTCCGGAAATTTGTCAAAAAACTTGTCCTCAGAACATGCACTTTTGCACCCTCGGAGGGGGTTTTTGATGAATTGATGGATCGAGATTTATTTATGTTTGCATTTTAATGTCTGCTACTGATGTTGCACTTCTGTACTCTTAGTAGATGTTAGAAGTAAGTAGAGATAAATCGTTATTGCTTGAAGTTTGTGAGTGAAAATCAGTCATAAATGGTACTTTTATCTCTTGATTAATTTCTGCTCATATTCTTAGAGTGATATACAGCTGTTTTGTTTATATGTTAATGTATGAATGTCTGGATTACCATTTGGCACTTTTGTACGGTGGAATCATTTGTTTGTGCTTGACATATGAATAACTGATTATGCGATATGCTGTTCACAACTGTTTTACCTAACTTTTTATGCAGAATGGTTCATCTTAATTGATTTATATTCTTATGATAGTTGAATGATCTTTATTACCAGTTGTTGTATGAAATCTTTTTAGATTGCATAATGAAAGAATTTTACCCCGGGTTAGTATAGATTAGATGTGCTGTTTTTGTTAGATTACAGTAGCATAGAGTCAGCTTAGAGTCTAGAATTAAATTAGTTTAAAATTACCTTTAAATTAGTATCTTCAAAATCTACACACACACACACATCTTTTAGATTGGGAAGCTGGTCCCATCATCCCCAGTCGGAGCCGCTACACCAAACGGGCAAGGAGCCGCCAACCAGGTTCCCGACTGGGTGGGTATCCCCCTTGTTGTTGACCTGATTTCGGGGTCCTCAACAAGTTCACAAGTCCGAGAGATCCAAGGATGGCCAAATGGGAATATCCAATCAAGAGACTTGACGGAGGCAAAGTCACTCAAGAAACCTTTCATGATGATTTCTTCCACTGGTGGGAGTAACAAGTTGTGGCCATAGAGTATTTCCCATATACTAGACTATACTTCCGAGAGGACCTAGAGTTAGCACTACCAGAAGGAGCGGAATGGGGAAATATTGGTAAGATTTTTTATTTTAACATATTTGATTTTTTTTTTTATTTTTTAATATAATCTCAAGAAATTTAAAGTATTTTTCGTCAAAATAAAATCCTCCCAAGACTAAATGATCATGATATAGATGTGGGACCAGTGAGACCTGAGGGTTTACGAAGGCATAGTTGTTATGGAAGAGACATGGATAGAGAAACAACTAAGTCTAAGAGAATCCTCCCTATAGTATAGAGGAACTTGCAGGGTCTAACTCACCAAGTTCCAATGGAAACAATAGAGGATGTACCCGAGGCTATATGGAGATGAGTGGTCAGAGTAACACGAGAATGGGCATGCCTCTTCCAATGAGTGGCGAATTCCATTTTCTTCTTATGAGATGCTCATCTAGGGGAAGTCCCATAGACTTAATTTTTAGATGACTACTCTTTTTTGATATGGACATGATCGGGATTAAGCCCTAATTTTGAGGACATGTGTCCACATTTTGTAATATTTTGATAGACTTATCTATCTATATAAAGATATTTTTTGATGACTCGATCATATATACATATGATTATTTGATGTTTTTATTTTAATGTCATGAATGATTTATATGCCAATCCAATGTTTGGTTAGATATAGAATCAACAAGTATATTATCTTATTGTGGAATGTGAATGAAAGTAATAAATTTAAATTCTCTTTGCCATAATCTCACTCTCATATATTGACGATGTAATAAAGTATCCCTCACACGATAAAAATTATTTAATTGAGACATAACCAATTATGAGTCCAAATAAACTACTAATGATTCAATACCGTAAGATATTTTTTCAGAAAGTAAATTAATAATGACACTATACTTAGCCATATTATTAGAAGTAGGACCAATACACATTCCTCTTGCGATCAAAAACTAACCAAATGGATGATGTGTTACCCAAGCGATAGAAGCTAAATTCTAAGTATGTCTACTAGTAGCATCTGCAAATCCTAAGTGCACCAAATTACCCATTGAAACTTGCCAAAGCAGATTGAAAACACCATCATCAACACGACACCTATAGAAAAAAAAATGCTACGCAAGATCATAGGCATAATATTTCTTGATATGGAGCCCATTTTTTGGCTCTGATAGCACATTCCCTTCAAAGTCAATCAATTCATAAGAACCCTTCTTCAAGACCCTTTTACCAATGAAAGCAACGTACCACATAGGTTTTAATTTACATGCCCCAAAGGTGTCCTTATCTTGGTCATAGACCAATATAAGGTCACCTTAAGAGAAAATCATAGGTCGTACAGAATTGTCATATTGGGCTTTGACTCTTTTCTTATTGGTCTATTTCATTATGGTGTAATCCCAACGTTACTCATCAAGATGTTCCAAATGAATAAGGCACTCTTCAATACTTAAGGTGTCTCGAAGAAGTTGGACTGCTAACATGAGAGATGGAATGTCACATTCTATAGGAAATATCAATTCCAAACCATAAACCATCTGAAAAGGAGTTAAAATTGTAGCAGTCTTAATGAAAAATCGATATGCCCATAGTGTAGGATATAGCATGATTTCTCAGTTGGACTTCACTTGATTAATCGTCCTCTGTAGGACAGTCTTAAGGGATTTTTTAATAGCATCGACTTGTCCATTATCTTGCAGCTAATAAGGGAGATGATTTCTCTTGCCGAAATCCCAGTTTTGAAGCCAACTTAGACACCACATTATTATGAAAGTGACTATCATCATTAGTGACAATCTCCTTAGGGATACCATATTGCGAAATGAATTGATTAAAAAGGAAAAATAGTTGTTGCCTCACCATCATTATTAAAATTGGGCATAGCTTTGACCCACTTCGTAAAGTAGTCTATTGCTACGATAATGTACTTGTGTCCCTTCGTTGAAGTCAAGTTACAAGTCATAAAATCTATTCCCCACTTAGTAAACTGACTGACAGTGATGACAGGAAAAAACAGAGCTAGATGAGCACTCATTTTTCAAGTATAAACTTCACAAGGATGGAAATATTTTACCACCCATTGTAGCGGCTACAAACACCCTCCAAAATTTTTCCTTAGCCTATTTTTGAGCATCCCTACCAACCTTACACAACACTTTGTCTTTCTTCGTCAAGTTATCAAGCTTCTGTGTTTTCCTCGCACAAAGGCAGCCCGTCGATCACAGTTGATCCATTCCCCTTATAGGCTGCTCACCCGGACTTTGTCCAGCTATAGGCTAAGCAGATTCCCCTTAATAATTGTTCATTTTTGGAGGGAAACCAGCCCTCCCTCCAGGAATTGTACTATCCTTTGTGATAGCCTACTGGGCTCTAGGATTGTGTGCCAGTTAACCCTCCGAGTAGGATTTGAACAAATTTTCACAGCAATAGGCTGTTCAACCCAAGATTTTCACAAATCTAGGCAGCAGTCAGCTGTTCTTCCTAGAAATTTTACAAATCTCCTAGGAGGTCAACCTAGCTCCCAGCTAGAAATGCGCATTTTTTCTCCAGCAGTCGAGCAGTCTCTTACATGTGTAACTAAGGTGATCAATTCCCTCTGGGACTGAGAAAAACAGATTTGCATGCATGGGTTTATTCTCCCAAGGAAGCATGCAAAGGCATCCCTTGTTTCAGGGATCTATGTTTAGCAGTTGGAGGTTACATGCAAGGAGCAATTCTGAAACCTCCCACCAAGTGTTGCTTCCCCTATATTCATGGCATGCACGTCACAACCTTGATGTTATCAAAACTTATCAACCAGATGTTGTAGAGCTTATTCCTCACATCAACCTTGCAGCTCTGAGATCCCACATCACATCTAGGAGCAGTCAGCCCATTCAGCTGAATTGTTTTGGGGTAAGCCTTCTTCCCATGGCTTATGATACATTTCTGTCGCTTTTTGTGTTTTCACTTGTGGGAGTACTATTTGCTTTATTTCTTTGAATGCTTACTATCGTTTACATATATACTAGCTTGTCTTAGCTCTATTTTAGTTTTTGTTTCTATCTCACTATTGTCACATGCATGAAACTATTTTGCAAATACGTTCGCCCAACCAGGGAACTGCCTCACACAAATCCATGTTGATCTATTTATTGAATCTTTCATTCATGTTTTGCATGCATTGTAAATCACTTCTACTA
Source organism: Pinus tabuliformis (assembly GCA_031772625.1). NCBI lineage: Eukaryota > Viridiplantae > Streptophyta > Pinopsida > Pinales > Pinaceae > Pinus > Pinus tabuliformis. The sequence goes on along the minus strand of CM062819.1, from coordinate 354,651,792 downwards.
TCACTTAGTGTCACCACGCATTTACTATCTTAATTTCTTTCAGTTTCTCGTCGCCAAGTCGGGCCAACCTTGGCCCGGCCATTGCCTTCACCAAGGCTGCATTACGTAATCTGGGAAAGAAAGGCTCACCTTCCTCTCCATATCTACACATTACCTCCCAGCACTGGCCTCCAGGACTGTTTTGCGCATTTTTGGAGGATAGTGACCACTTGGCCCAAGGGATTGCACAAATCTGTCCCTAGGCCAGTAATCCTTCCTAACTGGAATTGCACATTGCACAATCCCAGCAGTCAGTAGCCAGATAGGACTATGCATTGCATAGTTCTATAAGTCAGTGAGTCTCCCAATAGCCTAGACTGTGCCTTGTACATTCTTGGAAATTGGTCTCCTAACCTCCCGGCTGAAATTGTACAACCTTCATGATCATGCACCCAGGTATGTTATAAGTCAGTTCTCATGTTCATTTTGGTTTTCCACTGATAGATTGCTTTCCATGAGTGTTTCCATGTCTCCAGGTATCTCAAGTGTTCATATGCCTCTCAGCGATACAGGTACAATGGTTTCCAGGAGAGCAGAGATGAAGACACCATTCATAGCACACTTGGGGATGCAGTCGATCAAGTGTCCATGGACTTGCCTACCCACAAAGACATCAAGTTGTTCGTAGACAAGGACATCAAGATATGACAACAACAACATCATAGCAAGTAGCATCATGAACAACAGCTGAAGACAATACCAAATGCAATGAATTAAAGAGGAGGGTTGTTGACAACACAGAGGCGGAATAAGGTTGCAAGCTCAAGCAGGTCCATTGATGATGAAAGCAACTTTGGAGACTCTGATTATGAAGTGACGATGTGACATGGATATCACGTGAAGGCAGAAAATGGAATCGAGAAGGATTTGCATGTGCTGAAGTAGCAACTCAGGAAGAACATAAAGCTACACGAACAAACGAATGAGTTGCAACAAGAACATGAAGAGGAGTGGCCGCAACATGCACTCATGGATGAAACTGTGCTCGTACAAGATAAGGATCCATCCCAGCAGCTGACACAGAGCAGACATGGTGAGTAGTGTTGTTGATCGCATGAAAGGGATTCAACAACATGCATGTCGTTAAGTGCAAGCATGCAATCCAACCTATTCAACACGATCACCAAGGTGAAGATAAGAAGCAACTCCAACTGGGGCTGAACATGTACATCGACAAGTTAATGCACATGACCACTAGCACACACTTGAAGATGAACACAAGCATTATGCATCAGTTTGTTGCTGGTTCAACCGTACCCAAGAATACCATGTGCATGTTAGTAGATGATTTGAATCAAGGGGCTGAACCAATGCACCCATTTCAATTGAGGTAAGAGTTCGCTTCAGTAAGATATCACCATGAGGTGCATGCACACCACCACAGACAATGAAGCTTGGCATCAACTCACCACCTTCACCATCGCAAGCATGTCAAAGAGTTGGTCTCATCACAGTGGACCAAGTGTCAGTGATGTCTTGCAAGGCTTGTTCAAGCCATGTTGTCTCACATGAGTACATGTGCATTGTAATGTTGAGTCATGTTAAGTGTAAGTCAAGTGTCAATGGTTGGATGTAGCAGTCATAGGGTAGGTGAAGAGTCATGAGGGTAGTTGAACTATCACAAAGGGGAATGTCAAGGGTGACCCCACCATTTGCTATAAATAGTCCCTCATAACTCATTGTAGAGGCTTTTGGTCAGCCAAGCTTCTACTAAGACTATCTTGAAGAAGGATTGGACAATATTATAACACACCTTGGCTTCTCCACTGCACGGAGCTAGTACACTTCTTTGAAGGAGCAGTCAGGTGTGGCTATAATGTTTCACCGATGGGGCTAGCAAGTTTACATCGATGTATTGTATGATTCGAACTTACACTTTTATATAATAAGAGCCAACACGTTTTCATGCATATGTTGATATTGTAGTTGGACTGCTCTAGTTGCCTTAATGATATATGTTGCTTAACTTATGTATTCTTGTATGAAATGATTCACGTGCAATTATATGAATCTTTTTGCTAATGTGTTGTATATGTTTTTAATGTTGTCACCGTCTATGTTGACTACTCTGTCAGACACCAGATAGACCTTTCACATGAACCTTTCTTTAAAAAATGTTGCACTCGTTCAAACTGATGTATGAGTGTTGTATGTGTTACCTCACCTTGTATGCTGTGACTACCACATCTGAGTGGACTACTTCATCGGAAGCTGTGTATGTCCTTTTGTGTTGTGTGTTCCTAGCCGAGTTGTGACTGATCCATTTAAACCTAGAACTCACCTTCACCCTTTTCTCCTCTTTTGTGTTAGAACCTCTCATACATCTTCCTTGACTCAGTGAAATAGTCACACCCTTGTTACTAACAAAGTTATCCTACTTGCCTCTGTGCGACATTGTGGTTAGGGCATTACCTTACAACCCACTGCTAGGACTCCTACACCAAACAGTCTAATGTCTAATTGGGACTTCTTACCAGGGAGATCGCCTTGACATGTTGGTGGGTCCAACACCATCATCATTTCTAGCGCTAGAAGGAGGGCCTGATGACAAGGTGTGTCCTCTCATCCAATTTTGAACCTTTTCGTATCTTTCATGGACTCTTCCACTCTTATTCCCCCAAGGTGTTTTTTTAATCGTGAATGTCTCCATCTCAGGGAAGCTTTTTGATCTCCTGTCCACTCACACATATGACGACGAATGCGAAGTGCCCTAGATTGAGCACTTACATAACTTTCCTTCCATGATTCATGGGGAAGATTATTTTTATGATGAACATGCTAGTTTACTGCTTGCATACAGACTTCACGAATCTCCATTTCTCCATTTCGTTGGGTGCTCATCCTACCAACTATCACCGTGCATTCATTTGAGCACTTATGTGATATTATTGAAGACACATTCTATCATTTTGATCCAGACCATCTTGACCGAAAACTGTTACAGCAACGGAGGGCTCCGCATTAATCCATTATTTATTGTTGGCAGTGCTTCTGTGACTTTCAGTTTCAAGCTCCGAGGAGCCAGATGAAATTAGCTTATCTTTGGGACCGGTTCGAGTATTGCCTTAAGAAATCTACCCATTGTTGATATTTTGCAGGACACACGTATGTTAGCCCATCATCCAACAATGGAGAGGACCAATCATTCATTGGAAAGCCACTTGATCTTTCATCTACTTTTTCTAAAAACACAGAGAGTTAAGATCCTTGCTCCGCATCGACCACTCTATGTGATTCATCAAACCATGACAATGCGGACCAACATCCTGAATTTTATGATCTTGGTTGTGGTGATCTTTTCACCTCATCATCCAATCACGATGTTGATTTACTCATTTTTAATCCGTCTAAGCCACTGGTCTACGAAGAACCATCTGTCAACGAAGTCAAAATCCCACAGACCGTCTCGGCACTTTAGCCCGAGCTGATGGTTATGTCAGGCCCTTGATGTCCTGAGGTTGGTTTCACTTCTAATCAGGAAATTGTTCAAACACACAAGGCTCCTCATCATTCATCTATATGCACTCAAGATCAATCTAACACTAATATTTTAATTCCTCCACTTGAACTACATGATCCCATTGTGCATGCATTGGAGTAGTCTTACATTGCAAGCACTCGTGTGGGATGCAAGTTGTCTTTGTTTCTTTCATTTCCTTGCATGTGATAGTTAATAATATGCTTATGATTCAAAGTTTCACGTAGTGTCACCCAGCACCATGATAAGTCTGTGGACTACCCGTCATGCACATTCACTCACTTATGTCTCGTGGGCACTTTGAATCACAAAGTGTGGTTGTCTTCATTGTTATATCTTTCTTGCTTGCTGGTTTGCACAATTGGATTGCTCGTTGGCCAAGACTTCACCAACATGGGTCTACCAATGCACCGATGGCTGCATTGGAGGTATCACTTGACGTGATCTAGCCCATGTACCCTTAGTGTAGGAGTAGTAGTAGTGTTTTATTTCAATTATTTGCTCGCATGCATGTTTTCTTGCATGCTTTGTTTTCTTGTTTGTTTACTTGCTTCACTTTCATTTTTTGCTTCTGCTCTTTCTTTGCTTTTTTTATTATTAGTTCATTCGCTTGGTTCGTTCTTAGGTTAGTTTGCATGAAACCATTTATGACTCTTGAAGCGAGCTGGGTAAAGTAAAAGAGGGATTATACAACTATCACTACTTGGTTATGTGTCATCTTGCCTCTATGTGATGAGCTTGTTACTTTTATTCCATGATATGTCGAAGGAAAATATGTACTATTTGAAACAATGCAAACTTTGAAACGGGAACTGATGCTGTTACCCGTTTCGTAGAGATAGCAAAAAAATGACCCGATTTTCAAAAGAGGTGATGCAGAATACACGTGTTTTTTTTAGAACATGGTTTTTGGAACTTTAATTTTTTTTCATGTTCAAGGATGAAATCAAGTTTTAGAATGGTAGTGATTTTCATGCTGATTTTAAAAAGTGAGTATTTTGCATCACACCCTTTTTTTAAAAGACCTATTTTTTGACTTTTAATTTTCTAGTGTGTGAAATGTAAAAAATTATTTTCTAAATTTGATAGTTTTTGAAGTCGTCATTTTATTCATATTTTCTTGTTCTCTATCTTAATCTTTTTTTTTTAGGGGGGTTTTTATTGTTTTGCGTTTTTAAATTAGAAAGTCGATAGTTTGAATTTTAGATAATCTACATATTTATACATCCTTAATTAATTTTTCAATCCACATGAAATAATTGTTTCTAAAAAAAAACATTTTTTAACAATGGACATAAAAATAACCATTTTTAACATAAATATAACAAAAAAACTAAACGTTTTGATAATTTTTTGCTAGAATTAACATGCCAAAATCACAATTTTTATACAAAAATATTAACTAAAAATGGTCAAATAATAGTTTTTTTTATGAATTTCATGTCAAAATAATAATAATAACAACTTTTTTTTCAAAAAATAATAATTAACTTAAAAATCAATGCGAAAATCACAGTTGTGCTCTCTCTCTCTTTCACATACCAGACTCTTGATGGAAATTTCACCTCTTTTGAACTTTTCCAATCTGAGATTAGCTTCTTATCACTTAAAGCACTTGAAATATTTGTAGGCATGAGCTCAGGTGGAGTTCGTTCACCAATGTTTTTTGAAGATACACCTTTAAGACTCTTTGGTCCAGAAAGATTCATAGAAATTTTCCTTGATGCCATTTTCCTAAAAAAAACACATAAATTAGTAAATAAAAAAACATATTAACTTAAATTAACAACAAAAATATACCATAAATTTTTTATTTGTATAATCAGAATTGCCCAGCCACCTCTAACGGGAAGGCGGGTCGATGGGCGAGCGGGAGGTCAGGTGAGGGATAATGAGACTAAGTGCACAATTAGGCAAGTATGGGCGAGCCCCTACCCATGCGCCCCCCACAACCCCCTGACAACTACATTGAAGCCCCGGCCGCATTAACTTATTCCTCTCACGAGAGATCTCTTGTCTGGATTCACTACACATTAATAATTAAAGTAACACGCCTGATCCAATCTCCGAAAATGATGATGATTACAAATCCCTCGATATGATTACCAAGTTATTGTACTCCCTGCATCCATCAAATCTGTGTTTTCTCTTTGTTTCGCTCGCCAACTCTGTATTTCTTCGTGGTCCATCCTTTGCATGCCATGCTAGATGTTTGTTTTCAACTGAATTTTCTGTTTGAATGAAGCTTCCTAAGCTTCCCCCCCTCCCCGGCCCCCCTCCCCTTCCCTCACCCTACCCCCTACCGTCCCCCCACACTCCCGCGCCCCATCCCCCCTCGCCCCCCGCCCCCGCCCCCCTCCATCCCCCCAAACCCCCGCTCCCCCCCCCATCCCCCCAAACCCCCTACACCCCCCAACCCCTCCCCGAGGGAGTAAACTTGTTTGAATAACAATAGAAAAGGTGTTTGGTTTTTTCAATGCATGGATAGAGAGTGATTTGTTGTTGATATTTAAGTAATGATATTTTGTTTATGATTGAATTTCAACTCAATTTTAGGTCTTCTGTTGTGATAAGAACACACATGTCTGACATCATATTCTAGTGTAAAAACGTTGTTTCTACATTGATACATAGCTTAATCTCAAGTATTTTACAAGTAGTTAAAGTGCCAAAAGGCACATGAAAGGGAGGTTGTGGGCTATTAGCTATAGAGCAATGAATACTACCATAGAGGGACACAACAATCACAAAAGGACTCATTTGTGAGGAGATAATTGAGACTTAAATAAATATGGATAAGTAGGTGGCAATCTAAAACAACTTAACATATCTTCCTTATTGTGTAGAAATCAATTTTAGTAATGTGATTGCATGCATAAAATGAGTAAATATTTCCTTCAAAATTAAATCATTTAAACATCAAGCTTTGCATAGATGGTTTGTTTATTGAGTTATCAACATGAATAGTGCATGGTTTATTACCTTTTGCAAAGATTGGCCTTTGAAGAAATTTTGTATGAAATGTTTTGACAACATTTATCCTTCTATTAAAAATGTAAATATTAGAAGATATACTTCCATTCTTTTGGAGTTCCACCTAGGTTTCCATTGTGTCTTTTCTAAGCCATTTTTCCTTCAGTGTAAGCATGTGTACAAATTTATTTATTTATTTATTAGAAAAAGTCAGAACAACAATTAGAAGCCCCGCTTCACTCTAACAGTGATAATCGTAATAATTAGAAAATATGATGGTATTCAACCTTGATTGAGGAATCCCCATGTATGGTCCATGTATTAGATATAGAATATGGATATGCAAGCATTGAGAAACATTTCTTGGAATTTGAATTGCTCAACTTTTCATTCCTTTTGAGCATGACCTTTTTTGTTAAATTTTTTCAAATGCACTCAGGAATGCTAAAGTAACAGTGTTTTCTCAAATTTCAAATATAAAATGTTATCCTTTGCTAGACATTCATATGCATACATCAAATTCACATACTAACAAATAAATGCATTTTTTCCAACACATAAATGTAAAGACCTTATTTTTAAACATGTGTTTTATTTAATATTATCCTCACATTGATGAGTAGGGAGCCATGTAACATTAATTCCGATGTGATTATTCAACAAGAGTAAACACATAATTTGCTTTATAAATCGTTATTAAAAGAAAAATGGCATAATGTGACTACTTTTGGGATTGTGTTAATCGATGAGACACAACTCTATAGTATTGTTTCAAGGTTTCAGATAGAGTATATAAATAATTGCTTCTCCAATCCACTAATAAGTATGCCTTTCTTATTTATGTAATGCTATGATTTTCATATATGAATGTTCAACTATGTTGCCATTATTATTTGGGTTAAATCAATTACATATAGCCAAACATTATTTCCATTGATACCAGTAACCATTTTAAAATGCTAAAATCTCAAGTTTTTGTAGTTATAATTTAAGCCCATTGTGAAATCTCATATATTTTTCCACAAACAATACTGATCATTCTCCAAAGTTAGTTCTCTCAACTCCATCGGCAAACTTTTGGTGATAGGCTTGCTGCCTTACCTTTTCCTCTCATTCCCTATGTTGTAAAACAAATTCTATGACTGTCAGTGTTCCACATTTAACTTGCTTTCCTAAAAATGCCCATTAAAATTAGTTGGATATGCCTAAAATAAGAGTTAAGAGTAAAGGATTGGTAGATTAATGGATGAAACAATATGTATTAGCTCATGTAATAGGAAGGAAAATCCTTTAAACTTCTGTGAAAATGTCCATAATGAGACAAATAACTCTATAACATCGTTTCAAGGTTTCAGATTAAGTATATAAATTAATTTGATTATCCAATCCACTAAGAAGTACACCTTTCTTAATTTATGTAATGCTTTGATTTTCATATGTGAATATTCAATTGTTTTTCCATCATTACTTTAAACAAATGAATTACATATAACCAGAGATTATTGTAATTGATATCCATATGAACATTATATAATGCTAAAATCTTAACTTTTTGTAGTTATAATTTAAGCTCATTGTGAAATATCTTAATAATTTGCCACAAATGATACCTATCATTCTCCAAAGTTAGTGCTCTCAACTCTATTGGCAAGCTTGGGTGATATGCTTTCTGCTTAACCTTTTCCTTTATGCTTGACCTTTTCGTCTCATTCACCTTTCACATGCTTTCCTAAAAATGCAAATGCCCATTAAAATTAGCTGGATATGCCTAACATGTTGAAAATATTGAGAGGGGGTTGGGGAATCAATATTTTTTTCAATTGTTATATTATTCCAATTAAGATTTTTGAACACTTGCTTTCCTAAAAATGCAATTGCCCATTAAAATTAGCTGGATATGCCTAACATGTTGAAAATATTGAGAGGGGGTTGGGGGTGGTGAATCAATATTTCTTTCAATTGTTATGTTATGCCAATTAATATTTTTGAACACTAGAAATAGAACAAAAAAATAATTTTATTAATAAAGACACTGAGCACTCTAATCCTCTTTTACCCTAACTATACAACAAAATCTCTAACTTTTTCAAGGCTGCAACCTTTAATGAGAACTCTAATCCTCAAATATAAATCTAAGCTCCAACATGTTTTCTCGCAAAGCTCCAAAGCTCCAATCTTGTATGACGACTCCAAACCTCAAATATAAATCCACGCTCCAACCTCATCTCTCACAAGGCTCCAACCTTGTATAAAGACTCTTAAAGATCTCACAAGGCTCCAACCTTGTATAAAGACTCTTAAAGATCTGTTCAACAAGTGTCTTCAAGTCTCCGAAATCAGCTTCAACAACTGCTCCAGGAAGTTTTCAAGAATCTGCTCAAGATGGGTTTACAACTATCTACAACAATGTTTCCAAGTTTGCTTGTTTCAGATCTGCTTCAAATATGAATTTAAGAGTTCCTCCAAAAAGGTCTCAAAATCCTCAAAATGTATTCAATTATGTTCCAAACACTCCCAAGTCAATGTCAGATTAAATTTCAAAAACAATGCCAATACAGAGTTAATTGTGCTGCTTAAAGTTCTGTTCATAAGGTCCGAGTTTTCTCACATATGAGGCCGAGTCAACAGGTCTGTATTCTACCACAAAGAGACTGAATTTTTGTTAAAGATTGAGGCCGAAGTCTAGGTCTCTTCTACAGGGCCGAATATCCATAGGAGGGTTGATATTTCAGACCCCGAATTTGTCACAGGAGTCTGAGTATAGGGCTCGAGTTCCAGACTGAATTTTCACACTAATTACAGGTCATCAGAGGCTTAGCCTGCTACAGGTCACTCTAGTCCGAGGTTTGTTAACATACCGAGGTCTGTTCCAAGTCTCCACAGGCCGATATCTTGTTCTCGAAAAGGCAGAGATATGTGCTATGCATAGGCTGAGCTCAATTCTCTAGTATAGCTACGAAGAAATTTCACCAATAACCTTTGATCCGCACAGCGGCACCCCCAACGGATCACAATTGCTACCATTGCCAACGGAGTAGCGCCACCCCTGAGCCGCCCCGCCCCACCCGACCGGCGGCGGGTCGATTCCAGGAATCGACCTGCCGCCGGTCGGGCGGGGCAGGGCGGCCCGGGGGTGCCGCTGCGGGCGAGCAGCGCCACCCCCGGGCCGCCTCGCCCCGCTCGACCGGCGGCGGGTCGATTCCCGAAATCGACCCGCCGCCGGTCGGGCGGGGCGGGGCGGCCCGGGGGTGCCGCTGTGCGGATCAAAGGTTATTGGTGAAATTTCCAGAGCTCTTCGCTATCCCTCGTGCAACAGCCGTGGATTTGGGACTCAGACGAAAGCCGTGGTTTTGGGACTCAGACGAAAGATATTTGAAATATATTCGCTTCACATTTAATCTGGGCAGTCCATTAAAAATAAAATTAAAAAAACATTCAATCTCCGCGGTCCATTAAAAATAAAATAAAAAAATCAACCCCTTCTCATCCACCTAAGGTCAATATAGAAACGCCTACCGCAAATTTACAAATTTCCTCAGTTCACTAAGTCTTATTCCAATGGATCCTCCTGACTTCTGGCTAACTGATGGTCTATTACACACAGGCGAGGGTCGGTTGGAAAGAGTTGGCAGACATGAGATTTAGTTGGACCGATCTCCAATTAATGGTCTGCCATTCTATCCCGTCAGAACGTTGGAACTTCACTCAACAGTTAGTTATCCCTTGATCAGAATGGTGACTGAAAAAGAAAACCATAAGATCGATGCTATTTGCAGTTACAAGTGTGAATATTTATAAGTGTGTGTTTTTTACATGGGTGGTATATTATTATTTATATATACACGTGTTTATGGTTGGTTTATTACTACATGGTCACATGCAAGTATCTTGGTAAAAATATGGCTATCCAAGTACACTAAAGGAGTGTCACGACCTCAAATATTTATTGATTCATATTGTTACGTTACATACCTGTAATTTACGTGGAGCTCAAGTGCGCTGTAATTTATGGATTTATGTGTGTGGCTGTGCAGAAGTCACCTGAAGTTGTAATTGAAATCTAATTGTCGAGTTATAAGAAAGTATTTGATTGGGACATGCTATGGTGTTGAAAGTACTCCATAAGAACTCAAAAAATATGGAGGTGACTTTCCCAGATGAAGCATTTCAATTACCCACCACATTTGTAAACTGCTTAGTTGATTAAGTATAATAGTTTATTTGCATCTATACACACAATCGATTCCAACAAAACTCAAATTGAATTATTGGGATCATGGTTTCACAATTACAACTCGAATATTAGTTTGCTTAATCATTGGATTCAAATAATTACCTACGGGATGTGAAAATCACGTGTCAGAATGCATAATTGTATCGAATCCTTGATTTGAAAGTCAAGGCATTCCTTGCATTTGTAGGTCAAGAACTATTTTGTTGTGTTCTATTCAAATCACAAGGAATAATTCTGCATTATAATACTCTCTCTCTTCAACATGTAACGACCACCCAAAATTGATTTGTATGAAATGTAAGTTTCAAATATATAATACTATCCAGCTTTTTTATCGTACTGAAAAGAGAAATGTAAGTTTCAAATATCTTGGCAGGCCACCGGCCCTCAACTTCAATTAGTGAGAAGTCAAGGGCTTTGGGCTTTGTTGACCGTTTTTGTGTGAGGACGTAAGACCCCAACTCCGACTAGTTGGAAGTTGAGCCCCTGGATTCTTTGTTAACAAAGCTAGGAGGGTATTAACCCCGATTCCCGACCAGTCACCTAGAGAATGAGGAGTTAAGTGTCGTTGCCAACCTGTGCTATTTAGTCGCTCCTTTGGATATGATAATGAATATTCCATGTCCTCTTTTTATTACATTATATATTATGTCTTTCCACTAAAGATAATGTCAATGCAACATCTTATTATTTCGAGTCAATGTTTTTTTAATTTTATTTTTAATGGACTGCCCAGATTAAATGTGAAGCGAATATATTTCAAATATCTTTCGTCTGAGTCCCAAAACCACGGCTTTCGTCTGAGTCCCAAATCCACGGCTGTTGCACGAGGGATAGCGAAGAGCTCTGGAAATTTCACCAATAACCTTTGATCCGCACAGCGGCACCCCCGGGCCGCCCCGCCCCGCCCCGCCCCGCCCGACCGGCGGCGGGTCGATTCCGGGAATCAACCCGCCGCCGTCGGGCGGGGCGGGGCGGCCCGGGGGTGGCGCTGCTCCATTGGCAATGGTAGCAATTGTGATCTGTTGGGGGTGCCGCTGTGCAGATCAAAGGTTATTGGTGAAATTTCTTTGTAGCTATACTGGAGAATTGAGCTCAACCTATGCATAGCACATATCTCTGCCTTTTCGAGAACAAGAAATCGGCCTGTGGAGACTTGGAACAGACCTCGGTATGTTAACAAATCTTGGACTAGACTGACCTGTAGCATACTAAGCCTCTGATGACCTGTAATTAGTGTGAAAATTCAGTCTAGAACACGAGCCCTGTACTCAGACTCCTGTGACAAATTCGGGGTCTGAAATATCAACCCTCCTATGGATATTCGGCCCTGTAGAAGAGACCTAGACTTCGGCCTCAATCTTTAACAAAAATTCAGTCTCTTTGTGGTAGAATACAGACCTGTTGACTCGGCCTCATATGTGAGAAAACTCGGACCTTATGAACAGAACTTTAAGCAGCACAATTAACTCTGTATTGGCATTGTTTTTGAAATTTAATCTGACGTTGACTTGGGAGTGTTTGGAACATAATTGAATACATTTTGAGATTTTTGAGACCTTTTTGGAGGAACTCTTAAATTCATATTTGAAGCAGATCTGAAACAAGCAAACTTGGAAACATTGCTGTAGATAGTTGTAAATCCATCTTGAGCAGATTCTTGAAAACGTCCTGGAGCAGTTGTTGAAGCTGATTTCGGAGACTTGAAGACACTTGTTGAACAGATCTTTAAGAGTCTTTATACAAGGTTGGAGCCTTGTGAGATCTTTAAGAGTCTTTATACAAGGTTGGAGCCTTGTGAGAGATGAGGTTGGAGCGTGGATTTATATTTGAGGTTTGGAGTCGTCATACAAGATTGGAGCTTTGGAGCTTTGCGAGAAAACATGTTGGAGCTTAGATTTATATTTGAGGATTAGAGTTCTCATTAAAGGTTGCAGCCTTGAAAAAGTTAGAGATTTTGTTGTATAGTTAGGGTAAAAGAGGATTAGAGTGCTCAGTGTCTTTATTAATAAAATTATTTTTTTGTTCTATTTCTAGTGTTCAAAAATATTAATTGGCATAACATAACAATTGAAAGAAATATTGATTCACCACCCCCAACCCCCTCTCAATATTTTCAACATGTTATGCATATCCAGCTAATTTTAATGGGCAATTGCATTTTTAGGAAAGCAAGTGTTCAAAAATCTTAATTGGCATAATATAACAATTGAAAAAAATATTGATTCCCCAACCCCCTCTCAATATTTTCAACATGTTAGGCATATCCAGCTAATTTTAATGGGCATTTGCATTTTTAGGAAAGCATGTGAAAGGTGAACGAGACGAAAAGGTCAAGCATAAAGGAAAAGGTCAAGCAGAAAGCATATCACCCAAGCTTGCCAATAGAGTTGAGAGCACTAACTTTGGAGAATGATAGGTATCATTTGTGGCAAATTATTAAGATATTTCACAATGAGCTTAAATTATAACTACAAAAAGTTGAGATTTTAGCATTATATAATGTTCATATGGATATCAATTACAATAATCTCTGGTTATATGTAATTGATTTGTTTAAAGTAATGATGGAAACACAATTGAATATTCACATATGAAAATCAAAGCATTACATAAATTAAGAAAGGTGTACTTCTTAGTGGATTGGATAATCAAATTAATTTATATACTTAATCTGAAACCTTGAAACGATGTTATAGAGTTATTTGTCTCATTATGGATATTTTCACAGAATTTTAAAGGATTTTCCTTCCTATTACATGAGCTAATACATATTGTTTCATCCATTAATCTACCAATCCTTTACTCTTAACTCTTATTTTAGGCATATCCAACTAATTTTAATGGGCATTTTTAGGAAAGCAAGTTAAATGTGGAACACTGACAGTCATAGAATTTGTTTTACAACATAGGGAATGAGAGGAAAAGGTAAGGCAGCAAGCCTATCACCAAAAGTTTTCCGATGGAGTTGAGAGAACTAACTTTGGAGAATGATCAATATTGTTTGTGGAAAAATATATGAGATTTCACAATGGGCTTAAATTATAACTACAAAAACTTGAGATTTTAGCATTTTAAAATGGTTACTGGTATCAATGGAAATAATGTTTGGCTATATGTAATTGATTTAACCCAAATAATAATGGCAACATAGTTGAACATTCATATATGAAAATCATAGCATTACATAAATAAGAAGGCATACTTATTCGTGGATTGGAGAAGCAATTATTTATATACTCTATCTGAAACCTTGAAACAATACTATAGAGTTGTGTCTCATCGATTAACACAATCCCAAAAGTAGTGACATTATGTCATTTTTCTTTTAATAACGATTTATAAAGCAAATGATGTGTTTACTCTTGTTGAATAATCACATCGGAATTAATGTTACATGGCTCCCTACTCATCAATGTGAGGATAATATTAAATAAAACACATGTTTAAAAATAAGGTCTTTACATTTATGTGTTGGAAAAAATGCATTTATTTGTTAGTATGTGAATTTGATGTATGCATATGAATGTCTAGCAAAGGATAACATTTTATATTTGAAATTTGAGAAAACACTGTTACTTTAGCATTCCTGAGTGCATTTGAAAAAATTTAAAAAAAAAAAGGTCATGCTCAAAAGGAATGAAAAGTTGAGCAATTCAAATTCCAAGAAATGTTTCTCAATGCTTGCATATCCATATTCTATATCTAATACATGGACCATACATGGGGATTCCTCAATCAAGGTTGAATACCATCATATTTTCTAATTATTACGATTATCACTGTTAGAGTGAAGCGGGGCTTCTAATTGTTGTTCTGACTTTTTCTAATAAATAAATAAATAAATTTGTACACATGCTTACACTGAAGGAAAAATGGCTTAGAAAAGACACAATGGAAACCTAGGTGGAACTCCAAAATAATGGAAGTATATCTTCTAATATTTACATTTTTAATAGAAGGATAAATGTTGTCAAAACATTTCATACAAAATTTCTTCAAAGGCCAATCTTTGCAAAAGGTAATAAACCATGCACTATTCATGTTCATAACTCAATAAACAAACCATCTATGCAAAGCTTGATGTTTAAATGATTTAAGTTTGAAGGAAATATTTACTCATTTTATGCACGCAATCACATTACTAAAATTGATTTCTACACAATAAGGAAGATATGTTAAGTTGTTTTAGATTTCCACCTACTTATCCATATTTATTTAAGTCTCAATTATCTCCTCACAAATGACTCCTTTTGTGATTGTTGTGTCCCTCTATGGTAGTATTCATTACTCTATAGCTAATAGCCCACAACCTCCCTTGCATGTGCCTTTTGGCACTTTAACTACTTGTAAAAGACTTGAGATTAAGCTATGTATCAATGTAGAAACAACATTTTTACACTAGAATATGATGTCAAACATGTGTGTTCTTATCACAATGGAAGACCTAAAATTGAGTTTGAATAATTGTTTAAGATAGTTTATATAACTGATGTATGCATCGTATCTTCAAATAAAATTAATGTTTTCCATATTTTGTTAAATGAGAAGTTATGAAGCATTTTTATGTTGTTGGATTATGTCTTAAGTATGATAAATTTTATTGTTTAAATATCTACAATGCAATATCAAATTAGAGATATAATGTCTGTTTTATTCAGTATACAAATAAAGACTTTTGAATTCATTCAGTGATATAATTTGTTCATAATGTCATGTTTTTTTAGTTTTATAGTTGAAAAAATTTCAATTTCTTTTGTATCTAGCATGTTGTGGTTGAAAACATGTTAAATTTATACTTAGGAAAGAAAAATGATATTCTACCAGAAACATTAATGTGTTTTTTCCTTAAAATTTAACTTTGTTTGAGACATAAAAAATTGGTTTTATTAGCATTTTTTAAAAGGTTTGAAAATTGACCCTAAAAAAAAAGCATTATTCCAGTATCAGCACTTTCGTTTTGAAGCTATATTTTGCACGAAAATTTCGTAGTAAATTTCGTAGTCACTGCGATTTTTAAAACACGTTCAAAATTGACACCTAAAAAAAAAAAACATCGTTCTAGTATACACACTTTTCGTTTTTAGCACTGTTTTTGATGTTTTTTTGGGGTTTTTTGGCCAGAGTTCCCGTTTTGAGTTTATAGTTCCCGTTTCAAAGTTTACATTGTTCTATCCGATATGATGTTGGAACTAAGCTTCTGGCTAGTTTCCAATAGGATCAGGCAACTCACATTTTGGATCATATCCGGGAATGCATGAGAAGGAAGAGGCTCATTAAAGCCGATATTCCACAAGAGTTCCTTCTTGAATTGTTTCTTAAATTGTTATAACCTGAGATCTCTAAGGACATGTCTCTCTCGAGTGTTTTCACCAAAGAGTAGGCTATTTTCAAAGCCCAGTAGTTGAAACTTATATATTCTCAATCTGGGGTTCCTAAAAAAATTCTACCTAACTCTCCTATATCCAAGGTGGATATATCCAAACCGAAGCCATATCCCCATGCCTATGGGCTAGTCAGATCAATTGATGCCAACACGGCTAACCTACTGAATCAATTGTAGCAGTTGTATTTACAAATTTCTTCGTCTATGCAGACATCGTTGTCTATATCTACACCTTCCCCACCGACGTTTATAAACATCGTCCAAACATCTAACCCCAAAGGAAACCAACAATCCAATGAGAAGAATAAAGGACGAGGTAGGAAAAGGAGCCAGGATGGGAAGGGCAATGCAAACAAACCCGACAATGATGCCGAAGGGGGTAGGAAAGAGTCCAAGAAAAAAGTAAATTTTCCATGCAAGTTAGTGTAATGGGGATCATTTGACTCATCTTCGCCCTAAGATCCAAGATGCTCAATGCTTGTTAGTGCAGTAGGGGTCCTCTAGCTCCCAGGTTGTCCTCACTAGCCCTTTTCCCCAATGGCAGCAATTACTTGCTAGTGCAAACTCTAATTTCGGTACCCCCGCATGGGGAAACCAGGAAGGGAATAATTCGTCAAATGTCTACATGATGAGTTCGCATATCGACGTTGCTACATGATCATGTGATTACCATGAATTAGAATCATCTAAGGCTAAGTCTACTTCCGATGCCTCAAAGGTGCTCCATATTGAGAGGCCCTATGTTGAGTCTATACCTCAGATGCCAAAAGGCTTCGCAAAATGCTCGACCATGAAACCTAATGCTAGGGAATCCCATAACTACTCAATTATAGAAGATCTGGATCATATTCTTTGTGCTACGTCAGCGTTAGAGGTACTCCAGTCGTGCCCTGCTTAGAGGAGTGCATTATTCTTGGCAATCGGAGCAATAGATCCAAAAAATTCTCTTGCACTCACTTTTGATAGGTCAAACATCAAAAAGAGACTCCCCCATCATATGGCTTTTTAGATAAAGTCTACATATTGAAAGACCAACATCTTTCAAACTGTTATTGATGAGGGAGCTTCCACATGTGTGATGTCCATGTCATGTTGGAAGGCCATTAGATCACCTCAAGATGTTCCTTTGTTGCCTCTATTCATGACATTTGATGGACATTATCATAGTCCGCACAGGATTATTCCTGCCTTTCCCATCTGTGTTGGGGGAAAGGTGGTAAATATTGAGGCAGAAATAGTCAATGCAAATCTGGATTACAACCTCCTCTTAGGCAAGAATTCGATTTACGAGATGGATGCCATAGTTTCATCATTATTTCGCATCCTTTATTTTCCTCATGAGTGGAGGATTGTAAAAGTTGATCAGATGGACTATTATCTAGGGGACTCCCACGCATCTTTTGATTCTACTGTTCCATTAGTGGACAATCCTAGGCAACCTATAGAGAATTTAGGAGTTGGGGCATACTCTTCTTTAATGGGTATTTTTTATCTTCTTGGTCCTTCAGCTAGAATCAACGCTATTTCATCCTCCAAGGGACCTTCTCGAAGACAGTTCTTTCGAACTCACTATTTTTCAGAGCCTTTGCCTTTACCTTCGTCTAACACCACATTAGATGGAGGATGGGTAGGTGGAATGGCATGTCCTATGTCTGTAGCAGAAATTTCTTATCAGTCTATTGTTAATTTTGCAGACTTCCATCCTATTCCTTTCTCACTAGAGGAGTTAGATGGAGATGTGGCTCTTGCATGGACCCTCGATTCAACCTCGGCTCAGGAATGCTTAGATAGAGTCTTACCATCTGAGGAAGAAATCCTAGAAGCAATGATGGGTGTTGATAGACCATGTGATGATCTACATCATCATTCATATTTCCTCCCTCATTTTAAAGAAATTGAGTCAAGTTTGTCCAGTACTTTCTACTAGTGATGTTCATACAGTTTTAAACCCTTTTGTCCCAGCACAGTTTTCTATCGAGGGTAACATGTCTTTTATCTCACAAACTGTACTCGTGAAAATCTTTAGGAATCCTAACATAATAAAAAATGCCTTCATTGGAGATGATTGTTCCCCTGAAGAAATTCAAACTTATACCGATCTCTTCAAAGAGTTTCGTGATGTGTTCAGTTGGTCTTATGAGGAAATTCCTGGAATAGATCCATCTATTGTCTAGCATGAGATCAAGACATACGAAAATGCTAAACCTATTCATCAAAAACTTCAACCGGTTAATCCTAGTAAAGTAGTAACTATCAAAGCGGAAGTTGAAAACCTCCTAAAGGTGGGTTTCTTATACCCCATTCCTCTAACTAAGTGGGTCTCTAATCCAGTCCCTATAGACAAAAAGCAAGGAATGATTCGAGTATGTATTGACTTTAAGGACCTAAATAAGGCTTGTCCGAAAGACAGTTACTCCATGCCCTTTATTGATCAAATTATTGATGAATGTGAGGGTAATGAAATTTTTTCATTCATGGTTGGATTCTCTGGTTACAATCAATTACTTTCTGTCCAGAAGATCAACACAGGACAACCTTTATTTCTCCTTGGGGTACATTTGCGTATAAAAAAATGCCTTTTGGTCTCAAAAATGCTAGAGCCACTTTTCAATGGGCCATGTCTTATGTTTTTCATGACATCAAGCACATTATGGAAGCATATCTAGATGATTTAGTTGCTCATTCTCGAAAGAGAATTGATCATCCTAAGCACCTTCGGTTCATTTTTTAGCGGTGTCATTTTTATAAAATCCGCTTGAATCCGAATAAGTGTGTTTTCACAGTCACATCTAAACGGTTGTTAGGGTTCATCGTGTCATCGGAGGGGATTCATGTTGACCCTTCAAGGTTGAGGCAACACTTCATTTGCCTCCCCCGTCTTCCATATGTCAACTTCAAAGTCTCCAAGGAAAAGAAAATTTCTTGAGGAGAGTTATAGCCAGTTATGCTGAGATCACAAAAGGATTCATCCATTTGCTTAAGAAATGGATCTCTTTTTTATGGGATGATTTAGTGCAATGATCTTTTGATTCTTTGAAAAAAACATTAACCTCTGCTCCATTGTTGAGTCCACCTAATTATAGAAGATATTTCCTCTTGTATCTTGCTGCAACAGAATCAACCATTGGTATGGTTCTGGTTCAGGAAGATGATGCCTTATGTGAGCATGTAATCTACTATCTAAGGCGAGGCTTGGTATATCTTGAACTGCACTATTCTCCCATCAATAAATTAGCTTCACCAATTGTCCATGTTGTCCAGCGACTTTTGCATTATATTTTGGTTCGAAAAATGTTTATCTTAGTAGTCATCAATCCATTTCAATTTGTTCTCAGTAGGCGAGTGATTGGGGGCAAATATAATAGATGGATTGTCATTTTACAAGAATTCAATCTCGAATTCATGTCAGTTAAATCTAAGAAATATTTAGTATTTACAGAGTTGATATCAGAGCATCCTTGTGAGGAAGAAATTATTCACGAGGAAAGATTTCTTCATGAACACTTATTTCTTATTTCTTCACAAGATCCTTGGTATGGGGATATCATTATATATCTCCAGACTTTGAAGTTCCTGCCCACTTTTTCCAAAGATGAGCGTAGAAAGTTGCATCACCTCGCTAGGAATTATAATATTATAGGGGATACGTTATATCGTCACATGATTGATTTAATCCTTAGGCATTGTTTAACCTTGGAAGAAGCCGAGTCAGTTCTTAATTATTTCCAAAGTGGAGCTTGTGGTAGTCATCTATCCGAGCTTGCAATAGCCCAAATGTTTTTGCAAGCAGGCTACTTTTGGCCTTTAATCTTCAAAGATTATATTGAAGTTGTCAAAAGATGCCATCCTTGTCAGGTCTATACTCAGAAAATGCATGCGCATCCAACTCCACTTTTCCCTGTTATCACCGTCGGTCCTTTCACAAAGTGGGGCATTGATTTTACTACTTGTAATCCACCTTCGTCAGGAAATCACAAGTACATCATAGTGGCCATAGACTAATTTACGAAGTGAGCTGAGGCCATGCCTACTTTTAAGAATGACAGTGAAACAACAACCTTTATTTTCTTCAATCAAGTTATTTCCCGGTTTGGTATCCTTAAAGAGATTGTCACTAATCATGGAAGTCATTTCCAAAAACAACTAATGTTTGAATTGGCTCTCAAGTTGAGTTTCCGGCAGGAGCATTTATCTCTGTATTATCCTCAGGCCAATGGGTAGGTTGAAGCCATGAATAAATCCCTTAAAATCATCCTGCAAAGGACGATTATGTAGGTTTTAACCCTGTATAGAAATTACCTCCATATGAATTCTAAATCACAGAAAAAATAAACAATGTGAGAGCATAACACATAAAACACATATACACAAAGATTTTCCCCTGGATCCCAAAACCGTGACTACCAGCTTGATTTTTCCATTATATTCCTTTCAATGTTACAATACATATTTATACATGCTGAAGCATCCAATACCATGGACCGAAAACCATCACGTCCAAAACCATGGACCGAAAACCATAGGTAGGTTTGCCCAACCTAATATAGGGTCCAAAAAAAAAATTCTCGGGGCGCTGCCTCGGACCCTATAGAGGGGGGCTACCCGCCCCCCTCAAACCCCCCAGACAGGGGGGGTTGCCGCCCCCCCTCTAACCCCCTGGTTCACTACGTAGGTTAGTCGTGGAAAGAATATAACAAAACCCAACAATCTCCCACTTGTTGTTTTCTTTCCACAAGGGGCCACAGGAGAGCTTAGTCATTTTTCCAGCCCTTAAATGCCCATTGTTTCTCTACACCAAGAGAACTTATCAGAGCTCACAAATTTTGTCAATGCATCTGCAGTATGCTTCAAAATGTGCATCTTTACCAGCAACACCTTTTTGTCTTCTATCATATCCCTCACAAAGTGATACTGAACATCAATGTGCTTTGTCTTTGAATGATAAGCAAGGTTCTTTGCCAAGAAAATTGCACTTTGGTTGTCACAATCTATTCTTATAGCTCCCTGTACTAACCCCATACTTGAACACAATCTCTGCAACCAAATTGCTTCCTTGCTTGCATGAGTGGCTGCCATGTATTCTGCCTCTATAGTTGATAGTGCCACTACAGATTGCTTCTTACTCATCCAAATGACTGCACCTCCAAATAGGTTAAACACATACCCACTTGTAGATCTTCTCTGATCCAGATCTCTAGCCCAGTCTGCATCAAAAAAGCCAAGAATATCCAACACTCTATCCAATCCTGGTCTTTCTTTGTAGCACAAACCATAATCACTAGTGCCATGCAAATACCTAAAAGCCCGCTTCACTTCTGTCCAGTGCTCCTTCCCTGGTTTTGAGATAAACCTGCTCAATACTCCCACTGCATGTGCAATGTCTGGTCTAGTACAGACCATTGCATACATTAGGCTACCGACTGCACTCGCATATGGAACACGGGACATGTCCTCTTCCTCTTCTTGTGTCTTGGGACAATGTTCAGCAGATAACCTCACACCTACAGGAATAGGAACCTTCACCGATTTACTATCCTGCATATTAAACCTTTGGAGTATTGTCTCGACATACTTCCTCTGGTTTAACCAGAGCTTCCTCTTTGCCCGATCTCTTTTAATTTCCATGCCCAAAATATAGTTTGTAGCACCGAGATCTTTCATGTCGAATTTGGAGGACAATTGGGTCTTCAAGTCCTGGATAATTTCTTTGTCATTTCCAACCAGCAACATATCGTCCACATACAAGACCAGATAAATAACATGGTCACCAATTAATTTAAAATACACACAGTGATCTGCTTTGATTCTGGTGAAGCCAAGTCCTCGTATAAATGTATCAAATTTCTGATAACACATCCTTGGTGACTGTTTTAACCCATACAGAGACTTCTTTAACTTGCATACCAGTTCTTTCTTACCCTTCACCGCAAAGCCTTCAGGTTGCTTCATGTAGATTTCCTCTTCCAAATCCCCGTGAAAAAATGCTGCCTTCACATCCATCTGTTCTACCTTAAAATCAAAAGCAGCAGCAATAGATAAAAGTAACCTAATAGAAGTTACCTTGGCAACAGGAGAAAAAATATCACCAAAATCAATTCCCGGCACCTGGGAATAACCTTTTGCTACCAACCGAGCTTTGTATTTCTCCACCTTCCGTTCTGCATTTGTCTTCTTTTTAAACACCCATTTGTTGCCAATGGGTTTCCTTCCAGCCGGCAACTCCACCAGATCTCAAGCCTCATTTTTGTGCAAAGATGCCATTTCATCAACCATGGCCTCTTTCCATAGTTTTCCATCCTCTGAATCTACTGCTTCCTTCACAGTTCTGGGATCATCATCAGTAACAGACAAAGCAAAATTTGAACAGAAAGCAGAAGGACTATATCTTTCTAGCTGCCTTCTTTCTCGAACTGGTCTTCTCACAACCGGAGTTTGTGGCTCTTCATCTTCTGATTCCTCCTCTGTTGCAGAGTCTGATTCTTCCTCCTTTAGCTCAAACTCTATCTTCTCAGGTTTCTTTGGTTGGACTTCATGTTTAATAACATATTTTACCTCTCTGAACACCACATCTCAGTTGTACACAACCTTCCGTGTGACTCGGTTCCAAAGCTTATAACCCTTTAAACCATCCTTATACCCAATAAAGATCCACTTTTCAGATTTACTATCCAACTTGGTTCGTTTCTCCTTTGGAACATGTACATATGCATCACATCTAAATCCCTCAGATGTGAAAGAGAGGGTTTCTTACCAGTCCATACTTCTTGTGGAGTCTTATCCTCCAACGCTGATGAAGGTGACCTGTTGACCAAGTAACATGCAGTATCCACCACCTCTGCCCAGAATTCCTGTCCTAACCCGGCACTACTGAGCATGCTTCTTGCCCTTTCCATCAACGTCTTGTTCATTCTTTCTGCGACTCCATTTTGCTGAGGTGTATATGGAGTAGTCTTTTGTCGTTCTATACCACACTTCTTACAGAATTCTTCAAATTCCTTGCTGCAAAACTCTCCACCATTATCTGTCCTCAACACCTTTATCTTCTTCTCTGTCTGATTTTCCACCAGAGCCTTAAATTCTTTAAACCTATCAAAGACTTTAGATTTCTTCTTAAGGAAATATATCCATGTATTCCTTGAGAAGTCATCTATAAATGATACATAGTACACAGACTTACCTAATGATGGAACCTTCACAGGTCCAAACACATCACTGTGCACAAGCTCTAATATCTGTTTCGCCCTCTTAGCACCAGAGGGGAACCTCACCCGATTCTGCTTCCCATATACACAATTTTCACAGAAATCAAAATCCAGAGAGCTATTACTCATACCTTCTACCATACCTTTACCATGAAGTATTCGAAGGCCCTTCTCTTCAATATGTCCAAGCCTTTGATGCCACAGCATGGTCTTCTCTCCAGAGACCACTAGATTTTCAGCTCCACTTTCAAGAACCACAGAACTGTTGCACCCATCAACAACAGTGCTACATTGCAGCTTGTACAGAGTTCCAGTCCGAACTCCCCGCATCAATACCAATGCTCCTCGAACCATCTTGCAGGTATCCTTCTCGAACACTATTTTTAAACCTGCATCATCCAACTTGCTTACAAAAATCAGATTTCTGGCCAATGCAGGAATATGCAGAACACCCGGAAGTGTTCTAACCCTTCCACCTTGCAACTTCAACCTTACTTTTCCGCGACTAATGATTCTAGCCTTCCTATCATCTCCTAAGAAGACATCACCACCATCGTATTTCTCATACTCGCAGAACCACTCTTTATGGGGAGTGAAGTGAAAGGATGCACCTGAGTCAATCAACCATGCCTCATGATCTACATGTGTCCTTGAAGAAGCCAAGTACACATCCCCACCTTCATTTGAGGTGGTTTTCGCCTCTGCAGAAGGAGCATCATCAGATCCCTCTCCTTTATCAGGAGCTTTAGATTTACAGTCCCTTTTGAAGTGCCCTTCCTTTCTGCATTTTCAACACACCACCTTTATAGGTTTTCCTGGAGATTTAGATCTCCCTCTAGATTTAGATCTCCCACTCGATGACTTATTTTTGTTTCTATTCTGGGACCGTCCTCGTACAGACAAGGCATCACCATTCCAGCTCTCCATATTTTTCCGCCTCATCTCCTCCGTCAGCAAGGCTGAGACTATTTCATCAAACTGCAAAGCAGTTGCATTGCTACCTATTGCAATAACTAGACTATCCCACGAGTTTGGTAGAGAACACAACAAACTGATGCACTTATTTTCATCTGAAATTTTAATATCAACAGATGCTAACTGACTTACCACAGTATTAAATGCGCTCAGATGCTCTGTCACCGAGTCTCCATCTTTCATCCTCATGTTATAAAGCTTTTTCCACAGGAACAGTTTATTCACCAGAGATTTAGATTGGTACAAATTCCCTAACTTGTCCCACAAAGCCTTCGTCGTAGCTTTCCCTGATACATTCAGCAATACTGAATCTGAGACACACAATCGTATTGTGCTCTTTGCCTTCCGATCCAACTTCTTCCACTCTTCATCGGTCACTTCCGTTAGTTTAGTACTTGGATCTACGTCGATCCACTTATCTTTATCCACCAACAGATCCTCCATCTTGAGTTTCCACAACTCCAAACTCTGACCATTGAACTTCTCAATCTCTATCCTTCCGCTGCTCACCATCTTCTTTCACCACCAGAATCGATCTCACAGATCTCCCACTGAACAGGGTCTACCACAAGCCCGAGCAAAACCCCTCAGCAACAAAGGCATCGCCTTGAAGCCAAAACAGCTCTGATACCAAATGTAGATTTTAACCCCGTACAGAAATTACCTGCATACGAATTCTAAATCACAGAAAAAATAAACAATGCCAGAGCATAACACAAATGTTCTCTTATCTCTAATGATATAAAAATACCCGGTACTAAGAAAAAAAACCCACCGAAATAACATGAATCTTATGTAAAATATATGGATGTAATAACATATAAATGTACTATACCTAACCATTGTAAACTTTACCTAAACTACACCTAATTTTTCGTGTATCCTACTTGTGAAAAAGTGCTCGAGTCCAATCATATAGATCCAATCATCTTTGAAACTCCAATTATTTTGTCATGTATCGTATTTTTGAAAAAGTGCTCGCCTCCAATTATAAATCTCAAATCATCTTTGAAGGCCGGATTAAGATGATTCCATTTGATATGACTTCTCGTTCATTATGAAATTTAATTATGAAAATTTGGACATGACAATAATTCCTTCGAATTCGAAATAAAGGCATAGTTTGACTAAGATTATACATCAGATTATGTATAATGATAATGGACCTGTACATTCGCACAAGGGTGAGGAAATGTGGTTTATACATTAAATGAATTGAATCGACATGAAGTGTTTCTTCACGTGGGCTTTTGAATTATAAAATCCATGCACTAAGCAGGACTCTCGGTCACCGCTCATTGCGTTTCTGAATGTCATATTCATCCATCCATTCACAGCTTAACAATACAAAACAATACGTGTTTTGATTGTAGGTTCCCTCCTTCCATTGAAAAATGGGATACCTAGATTTTGCTCCGGAAGCGTTTTATTTTATAAAATATTCTAAAAGGTTGATTGGCATTCAAAATGTGTGATTTTGGCGATTGATTTGTTTACATTTTTTAAAGGTTATATTATGTTAATGAATATAAATATCATTAACAAAAGAAATATCATATTCGTGGACTCTTAGTTAGTCACAGCTCATTGGGTTTCTGAATCTTATATCCATCCATCCATTCACAGCTTAACAATACAAGACAATACGTTTTTTTTTACTAGAGGTTCCCTCCTTCCATTGAAAAATGGGATACCTAGATTCTGCTCACGAAGGTTTTTAATTACTTGCATTTTAATTTATAACATATTCTAAAAGGTTGATTGGGACAAGGAAAAACAGTAGTCATTCAAAAGGTGTGATTTTTGGGATTGATCTGTTTAATTTTTTGAAGGATATATAATGCTAATGAACATAGATATCGTTAACAAAAGTAATAGTTGAAATAAAGCATAGTTTTTATTTCTAAAGTTAATTAATTGATTAAGGGATTGTTGGTCTATGTTTTGTCTTTGTTTGAGAATGTTTCATTTTTGTAATTGTCTAGGAAACTCTGCACAACGAAAACTACTTCTACAGAGTTTTTTCATCTTTGCACACGCTTCCTTGTACATCTGCACTCTACACTTTGCACAATGAAAGCCACTTTCATGCACCTTCTTTCGATTTTGCATAACTTCCTCCACCTTCTAGATATGGTAAATAGGAGTCCTATATCTTTTTGCACAATGAAAGCTCAACACAATGAACTTTTTCAAATTAAAAAAAGATAAGCTTCCTCTGCACAATGAAATAAGCTCTTATAATTATGGTTCAAGTTAAAATTTTAATTATTGAATAGACATTTAAAACTTTTATAGCATTTTAATATGTGCAAAGGGAATATGTATATACAGAGTCTAGCACGAGTTCTTTAAATTTTTATTTGGTTTAAGAAAAGTACAACTAAAATAATTACAAAGACTAATTTAGCATTGAATATTGCAAAATGAAATATGGAGCTTTTCACGATACTTTGATAAATAAACTCATAGGTTAATGTATTATGAGATCTTGCTTTCAACTTCAAAAAAATAATTTATTGTGTCATAAGTCTCTACTATTTTAAAAAGGGATAAAATTTATTATTAAGTAAACTTGATTTGGTCATAGTCAAAGTTTCGCTGTGCCCAACTTTCACTATGATGAGGAAGCTTCCTCTACAAGATGAAAGCTTTAATTGTAAGCACTGCACAATGAAACCTTTCATTGTAAGTTCTGAACAAAGAAAGCTTTGCACAAGGAAGCTACTCATAGTGAAACATTGATCCCTTCAACTTTGGATTCCCTTCATGCATTCATAAATGAGAATGAATTTGATTTCATAATAATATTAATTGTTTTTAACAATTGTTAAAAGTTATTATTAAGTAAATCTAATTTATATTTACAATTTTTAGGTTTATATTTTTTTAATGAACACTTTCATTGTGTGGAGGAAGCTTCCTTCACACAATGAACTTCTTTAAATTAAAACACAAATAAGCTTCTTCCACACAATGAAAGTCTTCATTGTAAGCTCCGCACAACGAAAGCTCCAAACAAGGAAACATGCTCCTACAATTATTGTTTTATGTTTTCAACGTAAGCTTATGATCACAAAAACAACATGTATTCTCCATGTGCACTTTGACAAGTTAGATATACAATTATTAAATAAATATTTAAAACTTTGATAGCGTTTTATATATGTGCATATGGAATATGTATATACAAAGACTAGCATGAGTTATTTAAATTCTTATATGCATTAAGAAAAGAAAACGTGCGTGTGTATAAATAAATTAATTGCAAAGTCTAATTTAGCATTGACTATTGCAAAATGAAATAAGAGTTGTTCACAACGCTTTGAAAAATAAAACCCGTAGTTTAATGTATTATGACATCCTGCTTTCAACATCAGCAAAATAATTTACTATGTAAGTCTTTATTCTTCTTAGAAGTTGATAAAAATTATTGTTAAATAAAATTGATTTGGCCATAATCAATGTTTGTGAGAAGACAACTTCCTCTTCACAATGAAATCTTTCATTGTAACCTCCGCGCAAAGAAGCTTCACACAATGAAACATTGATCCTTGCAACTTTTACTTCTCTACATGCATTCATAAATGGCACTGAATTTGTTTTTCATAATAATACTTATTGTTTTAGAAATTGATAAAATTTATTATTAAATAAGTTTGATTTGGTCACAAGGTTTTAATTTATATTTATGAATTTTAGGTTTATAGTTTTTTAATGAAACATTTCATTGTGCGGAGGAAGCTTCCTCCACACAATGAAAGCTTTCAAAGAAAGCTTAGCACAATGAACTCCTTCAAATTAAAACAAAGATAAGCTTTCTCATCGCAATGAAAGCTTTCATTATAAACTCCACACAAAGAAAGTTCCATACAATGAAACAAGCTCCTACAATTCTAGTTATGTTTTTGCATGCAAGCTTATGATCACAAAAAAAAAATTGTATTATCCACATGCACTTTGACAAGTTAAATATTTAATTATTAAAAAAATATTAAAAACTTTGATAGCATTTTATATAGGTGTAGAGGGAATATGTATATACAAAGTATAGCATGAGTTCTTTAAATTTTTATTATGATCACAAAAGCAATGTGTATTCCCCACGTGCACTTTCACAAGTTAAATATTTAATTATTAAATAAATATTAAAAACTTTGATATCATTTTATATATGTGTAGAGGGAATATGTATATACAAAGTCTAGCGTGAGTTCTTTAAATTTTTATTTTCTTTAAGAAAAAAATGTACAAGTGTATAATTGAATTAATTACAAAGACTAATTTAGTAGTGACTATTGCAAAATGAATTATAGAGTTTTTCACAATGCTTTGAAAAATAAAACTCATAGCTTAATGTATCATGATATCCTCCTTTTAACTTCAACAAAGTAATTTGTTGTATAATAAGTTCATCCTGTTTTTAGAAATTGATAAAATTTATTATTAAATAAATTTGACTTGGTCATAGTGAATGTTTCATTGTGTAGAGATTTCCTTGTATGGAGCTTTCATTGTGTGGAAGAATCGTCCTTTGCAAAATGAAAGTTTTTATTATAAGCTCCACACAATGAAAGCTCTACATAATGAAATATTGATCCTTGCAACTCAGACTTCCCTGTATGTATTCATAAATGACACTGAATTTAGTTTCATAATAATATCATTTGATTTTAGCAATCAAAACAATTTATTATTAAATAAATTTGATTTGGTCATAAAGTTAAATTAATTTAATTTATATTTCTGATTTTTAAGTTTATAGTCTTTTAATGAAAACTTTTATTGTGCGGAGGAAGCTTCCTTTGTTTGATGAAAGCTTACATTGCAAGCTACGCAAAAGGAAAGTTCCACACAACGAACTTCAAATTAAAACAAATATAAAATTCATTTGCACAATGAAGAAGAATGCTACAATATGGTTCTCAATTTGCTAAGTGAAAGCTTGTTCTTCCTTCGCACCATTGCACTTTACACAATGTATCAACTTTATGGAGATTTGTTTAGCCCCTCAACCCCTCTCCTCCCACCTTTTCCTACGTAAAGGACTTGCAGCCATGTCAATTCTGACATCATGTGGTAGAGAAGTAGCATAACTATACCAAGCGACTGTCATAACACTCACCGATAGAATAGCCACTCACAAAATTAGTATTTTTGTATTTTAAAATGAATTGTGAGGCACTGGAAAATACAAAATAATTAAATGCCCTCAACCAAGGGAATTATTTCCCATCATAGTTTTCTCAATCAATCGAAAATTAGAAATAAGGTTTCCAAAAAATAAAAATAAAAAATTGAATTTATGAGAAAATAGGAGTATTCAGCGTTTACTCAAAATTTTGATTAAAATTGCCAAAAAAACAAAATAATGAAAAGTCAATGTACTTTGATCATGAAGTGAATGTTATAGTCAATACCGAGGAAGAGACTAACAAAATGTTGGAAGTGTCCCTTTATTGATAAGCAAAATATATATCTATATATATATATTAGATTAAAAATGAACAAATCCCTTTTTCCAAAAAAAGAAAATGCATATATGTTTTTTAAGGTTTCCCAAAAAAAAAATTGAATTTACAGAAAAATAAAAATATGCATCATTTTCTCAAAATTTTAATTAAAATTAAAAAAAACAAAATAATGAAAAATCAATGCACTTTGACCATGAAATAAATGTTACAGCCCCTCCCGACAAAAAGACTACCAAAATGTTGAAAGTGTTTCTTTATTGATAAACAAAAAATATATATAAATTAAATATGAACGCAATAAAATAAAATAAAATGCATGTATGTTTTTCTTCATTTGTGACCGGTTAACATTCAAGACAAGCTTCCAAAAACCTAACTAACTACTATGACTTTCAACTAATCAATTTTAAGGGGATACTTCTTCACTCATTTACATGTCAATGTGATTTAACCGTTGATAATATAAAAATATTGAAAAGAAAAGGTAATGATACTAAACAATTTTAAAGCTAAGTATAGATATTTCTCTTTCTTTCTTTTATATATATATATATATATATATATATTCTTTGTTCTCTATATATTTATATAGACATAAAACATGAATTATAACTAGTTGATAAAGCATCTTACAGTTTTTAATTTTTTCTTTTTTAATTTTACTTTTTACTGTAATGTTAGTACACATAGAAAAATATTATTATTGATGTGTTCATCAACGTTTCACTGATATTTCATATGTTTAAATAAAATTGTTTTTTTTTATTTTATATGCGGGTAATGTACAATTAAATATGTATTTTTTGGGTTAGATTTAATTACGGGATATGAATTTGAGTTCGTGTGTACGGGAATCTTTTTAGCTTTTTAATGTTACATTGAATTGTTAGGATAGTGGGGTAATCTAAAAGCTTTTTTACCTAGTCAGGAAAGTTCTAGATCTTTTACTAACATTCTAATGGTTTAGGAACATATTAATGGTTTAGTTTGAATGTTAGTTTGATTTTAGGTAATGTTAATAAAATTTAGTTATTTAAAAGGATGTTATCTTTTGTGATATGTAAGAAAATTTTAAGGATAGAATTTTTTTTTTAAGTTTAGAAATCTTAGTGAATTTTATTAGTCCCTAATATGTAAACTGAAAATATTTAGTAATATATTTGTAAATATATTCAAAATTTTAATGATTTTATATATAGTCTCCATAATACTTCGGTGATATTTAAGGGAAAATAGTTTTATACTATAAAATATGGGTGAATAATTTTTAGAAAAAATGGAAATTGGCAAATTTTTTTTGGAAAAAAATAAGGAAAATTAGCCCACCTAAGAATATTAACCCTAAAATTTTTCTTAGTAACATGATGACTAAACCATTCGGAGAGCATAATAGGGGAGTATTTTACTTGATTAAGAGAGATACCTGTAGATGAGTTTGAGTGTTAGGAATTTGGAGGAGGGCACATATCCGTAAGAGAATAGGACCATGTGATCATTGTCTTGAAATATGGATACATGAATTGAAGATGTTTGGGTTTGTGAGAATCCTTTTCTTTTGTATGGTTCTATAGACATGTTGAGCAGAAGCATTCGAAAATGTAGCTACTTGAAAAGCATCTTGAAGCATTGAATATAAGAGGACATGGAGCACATAGGTAGAGGAGTAGCACATTGCATGAAAATACATAGATAGAAAACCAAAATGGAAGAGGGAGAAATCGGCTAACAACTTGTTTCATAGTAATAATCTTGGAGGATGGGTGTTAAGCACAAGGGTCATCATCCTTAAAGGGAATAACATGTTGAGGATAAGTAAATTGCATCATGACACTAGTCATTGTAGGATTGTTAGAGTGATATATGGTGGGTTTCCATATTGAATTAGGTCTAGGGTTACTCATATGGACATAGTCCATGTTTTTTGTTAGCATCCTTCACCTATTATATAAAAGGTAGGAGAGAACCTTTGTAAATAGTCACTCTTTATATACTCATAATCTCATTATTATATCTTTATAATTGTCTAGAAGAAATTTAGTATAGATAAATACCTATGGTTTGTGTGATGTAAACCCTAATGAAAAAATATGGATAGTTAAAGGAGTGGATTGTTGTTAGATCTTGAAGTGATTCATTGCTTCAAGAAGAATTGAATCTCATGTTGATATAGTTTTGATTTATATTGAAAATTATGTAAGGCCTTCCAGTTTATATGGTACATGAAAACAAGACTTGGATTTTGTTAAATGGAAACCCTAAGAATAATAAGAAGCTTGAAAGGATATTTCTATGGTTTATCGTAGTACTTTTGTATTCTTGGTAGGAAATAACTCTTAATTTTTGGGTAATGTAAACTATATAGTAAACATAAGCAATAAAGGAATTAAAATGACTAGGAGATTTTGTGATGTAATCTTGGATAATCTCCAAGAGACTTATATGATGAAAAAGTCGATCAAGGGTGTCTTGGTGGTGTCTTAGCTTTTTGTTAGTCCTTTCATGTGGCTAAGAGAAGGTGGGTGTGATTATTCTCCAAAGCTTTGATTTCCAGTCAAGACTTGTTGTTGATGGATGTGAATCCATAACTAAGGTTTATGTATAGTTGGAGTCTCCTAGATTGTGATATTAAGAGGATGAGATATGTTATATGATCTTGTAATAAGACACTTCCATGGAACTTCATATTCAATATATTCTATTATGAAGTTTAATTTTGTTGTCAAAATGTTGTGCATTGCATATATGAGAATTAAACAAGTGTTTCTCTCATTAACGAGTTATTTCTAGGGTTTTTTGATATACCAATTTACCATGAATAATTAGAAGGTTTCTTAAGTGATTTAAAAAGATAATAATGAAGTGAAGGGATATATTGACAGTTGAATATGTTATTATAACAAATTTTTCAAATTTGTTTGTGAATTAGATTGATCCCTTAGAACTACAAATATTAGCCCCCTGAAGTGCATTGTTTCGTGTTTGTTTTCTTAGCCCACCTAGGCTACCAATGGATTTTAGTTGGATAAAAGTAAAATATATGCTACTATATTAGTATTTCAAATTTATCCACAACGTTGAAAGTTCATAAGAAAGATATTCAAGAAATGTATTGAAGTGAAAATTTTGAATTTTTTGTCATATATTTTCAACATTTCCACATGGTGTCAAAGCTAATGTGATTGTGATTGCTTTCTTAATAAAGAGGGAGTTTTATATTTCAATTATTGCTTGCTTAAGAGACGCACCTCACATGTGATTGACTCTTAGGTGTGGAATCATATTATGCTTATATCAAGAACTTGGACCCCTAAAGGGTTTGTTGGATTGTTTCTCTACTTTATATAGTGTTAGTGGAATGGTGTTTCCAACTAGGATAAGTGAACAGTCTAATATATGTGTTGGTTGAAATATTTATTTATTTATTTTTAGTAGTTGTGATAGCTAGGACAACTTGTGATATATGATTTATTTATTCTAGTGGATGTGATTTTTCATAATAGATTGGCATGTTTAATAGCCATGCACACCATTTAATTGTTCATTTTTTTTAGAGATCAAGACGGTGTATTTCATATTGTGATAAATTCATGATTATGGTATAATATGATTTGGTTGAATTGTGACTCAAAGGTTTATAGGAATGGTAACCTTGTTTAGCTATTGCATAATTTTTATAGATTGGAGGGAGATTCTAGCATTATCCTTTAAGCATATTACTAGGTGTGCATCTTGTACATCATTTTTTTGTTGAGTTAGTGGTCATGGGTATGATAGCTAATGTGATTCTATGCTATAATTAGTGAATCTTATTAGGTCCCTATGCACTTTTATTATGTAGAGATTATACATTGTACACAATATTAGAGAGATGATCTCACATGTTGTATCCTTCATAGATGATTACACATTGTACTCTCTTCATGGATTGATAGGATTTAGGGGGCAATGTGGGAAGAAAAACGACAATAGGTTATCTATTTACATAGTAAGGTAAAGGAATGTTTGTGTTAATTAACGTTGCGGGAGACAATTTCTGAGAGAGGTTCAAAATATATGGTAATGAAATAAATGATTAGGTCCAAGCATGTAATTGATGGGCCTATTAATGAGTATGCATGATAGGGTGTTTAGTTAATCTCAAGAAGAGGGAGCTATCCTTGATGTTACTTTTCCTTCATGATTCTCTTAGAGTGAGGGAGGTGACTTGTTTTAAAGATAGTGCCATGTTCATAGTTTGATTATAACCCTTTATGGGTTATTGCTTCTTTCACGATCAACCTAACATTTTAAGATCGATAAGTTGAGATGTATAAATATTTTTATCTCGTATTTTTAATAAATATAATCCAATTGCATTTGTGTTATTTGGCAATGTAGTTAACTTTGTAGGATGCTTCGAACAACTCTTGATGAGGTTCTAAAAGATTTTGGCCCATGATGTCATCCTTAGGTATCTTAGAGTTTTGAGAAGTCATTATGGGTGTGTTCTTTTATCTAAGGTGATTTTAATGTTTGACAATAAGTAATGATCGAAGGCTATTTTCATTTAACTTCACAAAATATCATTATTCTTTTGGGATCCTTGCAAGGGGGGAAGTTTGAGATGAGGAAGAATTACCTTGATTTGATTGTGTAAATCAAACCAATTTGATTTTAATATCCTCATATGTTTATCATTACTATGAGTTACCAAGTGATTAGAAAAATAAATTCCTTTGTGAGTAATGGTTTCTTCCATGAAAAGGTATGTGAAGCCATACTTTTGGCAGTGACATTCACAGATGCTTCTAGAGTATGTTTGATGTTGATTTCATGTTGGAGAGCAATTCCTCGAATTGTTTCAAAGGAACATGATTTATGGGTTCCAAATTACAAGAAAATTCATTGGTTTTATTGAAAGTGCTTTCCTCACAAAGAGGGAATTCTAAATTTTGGGGTTAGTGCCAAAATGTTTTTAGCTATGTCTAAAGATATATATGTTTTCTAGTCCCTTTATGGTGCTTAATGGACATATGGACACCATAGTTTGAGGGGTGCCTCATCTAAAATAATGTGATATATAATGCACTCTCCCAAGAGGGTTTTATTATATATGACATAATGACTAACATTTTGGGTGCACAAAAAATAGAATTTTCTTCATTTCTTATAAATGTTAACTACCTAATGAGATGAGCGCTAGGTATTTGGACAAATTCAAGTGCTCAAGGGGATTTTCAGATAATGAACACACACACACACACAAACACACTATTTGTAATATTTAATTGTATAAATTGTCATGTGAGTGGGTGTGTGTATCCATGTTAATAATGGATAAATCAAGTGTGAGAGGGATCCAATCTCTCGAGGTTTCTCTAAAAGTGGTTTGTACCTCCAGATGTTTGGTCCTTCTCAACATATGTTAGCTTCATGGTTAACATGAGTTTAAATTAGTCCATACTTGATTTGTGAATGCAGTTGAGCACAGCCCACAGGCCTTTGGATTGACGGTGAATAGGTGCACTGTTAAGGCGCTCCTTATGATAGGTCACTGGTTCAAATCCCCCGTGGGTGCTTACCTATAAAAAAAAAAGAATGCAATTGAGCACTAAGAGAAGTAAATATTTTATCTTCAAGTGTATTACATTAGCTTTTATTATACTGAGTTAACACACACACACACCATTTGTAATATTTCATTGTTTAAATTGTGGTGTGAGTGAGCGTGAGTGAGTGTGTGTATCCATGTTAATAATGGATCTATCAAGTGTTGAGAGGGATCCAATCTCTTGAGGTCGCTCTAAAATATGTTTGTACCTCAAGATGTTTGGTCCTTCTCGACATTTGCTAGATTCATAATTAAGATGGGTCTAAATTAGTCCATACTTAATTTATGAATGCAATTGAGCACAAAAAAGAACATATATTTTATACTTGAAGTGTATTACATTAGTTTATACTAAATTGTTTAGTAATTTTAGTTAGATATAAATGGAATACACGATGTCATTAATATTTCAAAATCATCCATAAACATGAACATTCACCTGAAATAGATATAAGAAACTTCAAAATCTTGAATTTGTTTTAACTATAAATTTTAAATTTTTTTTAAATAACATTTGATTTGTATATTAATAACTAGATTTATGTGACAATTATTTAGGTTGTACTCAAATAGAATGTATTGGTTTTCTTTCAAATTTTATATAAAATAACACATAATATTAAAAATAGTTATTTTGAAAATGGAATTATCAATATTAAATCTATATATATTAAATGTTTTAGTTGTTTCTCCATTCATTTTTACCCATGGAAGCATGTGTATAACATCAATTACCTTGATGATTGTATTTGAGTAAACCCTATTTTATAAGTTAGGTCCAATTTGGATATTGGGAGAATTAGATCATCAAATGAATCTCATCGTGGTCATTTCATCAATAGCTAACTTTGAACTGCAGCGAAATCAACATCAATGGGAAATAGTAGAACGTTGTTTGGAAATACTCCTTTATACTATATTGTCATAATTGAATTATAAGGGCGGTTAATAAGGCCAAAAGCATGGGCCCGCATCTACGCCGCCTAATGAAACGAGGTCACTTCATTTATCAATTACACCCGACAACCCCACATGGGGCATGCATACAGTCCTATCCACATCACGGAATCGATGGGCTTATCGTTTTTTCCACGTCATCGATGAAGAATGGTATTGCCGCCTCTACTAAATACCCTGTCCAGCTCGGACTGCGGTGGGCCCGCGCAGATCACATTCTACCACTGAAACGAGATTGATGAGATTGTGGGCGTCGTTTACTGAGGTCCCCTGGGTGGTGACATTCCCACAGTAGCCGTTTGCAACTTGCAACATTTGTTTGACATGTTGTCGAAGTGAAATGCGAGATTTCGTTGTCCTCATTGTGTAACAACTTTAGGGCGAATAAAAATGTGCAAAGTCTTTACATAATTCTTTTGGATCTCCAACATAGACACGTGGACGAGATAATGAATCCTGCCGACTAATATTCTTTTAATATATATCTTATAAAAGTTAGCTGAAGCTAATATCTTAATTTTAAAAAATTAATAATAAATATAAATAACTTTTAACTATCGATCATGAAGTTATTTTTTTTAAGTTATCCTCACAACCGTTGCAAACATTCAATATTTATATTTAATTATGTCTTACTTTAAAAAACATAATTAGAGATATAGGAAGCAAGTACATGGTTGATTTTATATAACAATGTATTTAAATAAATAAATTTTAAAATATTATAATATTAATTGGATTATTTTCGGGTGATTGGGATGAGTGTTTATTGTTTTCTAGATCTACATTTTACTTTTCCAAATATCATGTTGAATTTATATAAGTATTTTTTTTCAATAAAATAATACTTAAATAATAGTTACATAATGTTAAAAATATATACACTGATAACAAAAAGCAATTAAAAATATATATATACTTTTTTCCTATCTTGTTGATTGAAAATGTTTTAATAAGAATTTTAAATAAAACATTTGAATATTTATGTTAGCTAAACAAAAAACACAAAAACAAATAATGTTATTATAAATAAAATATTCAGATATTGTTTTAGGAGAAGTTCAATTGGTGATTGAAATGGTATGAAATCATGATAATTAAGAGATCAAAAGTTCAAACCCCACTTGTTGTGACATAATCTAAAAAGAGGAAGACAAGTTATAGACCCCAAGAGGTATTGTGGTAATGATTGAAACCTTCCTTTGACTTACGAAAGGTTTACAAAAGAAAAAACAGATACTCACCTTAAAAATAAATAAATTATATCAACATTATATATATATATATATATATATATATATATATATATATATATATATATATATATATATAATCTTATTTTGTTGATAAATGTTTTCTACTTCCAGTATGAAGAAGATGTGTAACTTATTTAGTTCTTAATTTGGAGTTGATATGTGCCATTGAAAAAATTAATAACAAAGAAAAATGATTGTCAACCATAAATAAACTACTATAATGTAGATTGTAATTATTTGTTATTTTCATTTTTTAATACAAATGGATTTAACAGACTAATAACAAAAACAAATTCAATGTAAATGTCTATATTATCTATATAGATGAAGATAGTGAGTTAGTGTATAAAAAAATATTAATAACAAAATAAATTTCAATGTGAACTATGTATATATCACATACCATTCTAGATACATCTTAAATTTGGATTTGCCAAGCACTGAGAGGGATCAAATCTCTTTTCACACTAAAAGAGGTTTGTATCTCAAGAGATTAGATCCCTCTCGACTCTTCGTAGATCCGAAGATAGGATGGATCTAGGATGCTTTAATCATTAATTGTCATCGTAAATATAAATATAATTGCTAATTTTATTTTATTTTGAGCTTAGTCTCGGAGTATCCATAGTAGAAACCATATTTCTGCCAACGTTTCTACTGTGCAATTTGACCCATTCAAAATGTTTAATATGGTGCAAAACAATTGCAACTAAAAATTATTTAAAACATTTTATTGGTGTGTTGCTCAAAATGAAGTTACTTCCATGCTTAGTTTGAAGTTGACAATTGACATATATATAACTAACTTCTTTTTGCCAATTCAATTTATCTTCAGTGGTTAAGACAAATGATTGTTATCCCACCTGTCATGACCCACGATAGTCACACCTCCTAAACTATCGTGGGTGTGTGATGCCAACAAGATTTTGTATAAAAACACTCAAATACTTTCTCCCCCACTACACCTCTAGCTTATGTGCCTTAGAGAAATCAAATATCGAATTTGGAAAATTAAGTGTTCTAAAAAATTTAGCTCTATAGCTCTTCTTTACTTAGATAATTTTTCAAATTTAATTTACTTCAAAAAAATTAAACTTGCGAGATAAATAGTTCAAAAATTCATTCACTTCAGCTATTCAACAATGTGCAATGAATATAAACAACAATACATTTCAACAAGACATGAAAACGTATATGGGAGGGGGAAATCCCAAACAGGAAATCTCCCCTTTATATTAACTTCAACTACAAATATTCTACTACAAAATTACAAAGGATGGACTAGTTCTAGCTTAAACAACGCACTTCCCAAATCACTAAAATTACAAGATTCATGCACAACCCTAAGTCTTACACCTTGACTAATGAAAACCACATATCTACACATATACGCGATCCTCAGAAAACCAAACCCTTAGAAAATGTTTAGAAAAACTTGCTCATAGAGGCTTGTTGGGTTAGCTTTATTCCTTAACTGTGATTTTCCCTTGTGCCTTTAATGTGAAGTTTCCTTCTAGTTTTTGAACTTCACTTGATGCTTTCCATTGTGTTCCTCTCTTCTATTTATACATGTCTTTGCCCAAACATTAGTTTAGGTCGATGCTTTTTCATGTGCCGAGCTGATTCGTCATTTTGTCATGTAGGCGCACCCTTTTTCGAGTGCCTTGACATGCATGAAACATGACACCCCTTGGGCACCCGAGTACCTCACCATCGTGTGAGTGCACACAGGGTCCAGGCATCTACACATCCATGTAACACATGGCAAACCCTGCCGCTTTCTATACTTTTCTTCGTCCATCACATGTCGTGCCTGACTGTCACCACATGTTGTGTCAGTCATGTGCGTATATTGTTGGCACCATCCACTTGATTTGCCAATGGTTCTTTTCATGCAATCATGTCACTTGGTATATTCCCATGTCGTTCTTCAACCAAATTCACCCACTCATTGCCACATCATGCACACTACTCTGCAATTGGGTGCCTGAGCACCCCACCTTCATGTGGGGGTGCGCATGGATGCACCTTCATATTGTGCACTCTACACAATGTCCCAGATGACTACTTCATTTTTCCAACTCGCTCGACAAGCCCATGTGTCCCACATGCTATGCCTATGGTCCACGCTCATCATATCACAAGACTTTGCTGTGCATGGCCTATACGTTTCCAAGGAACTTCATGGGTTCTTGTTTGGCCATGGTGTCAACTCGAGGTCCTGATATACTCCCCCACTTCAAACAGTTTTCGTCCTCGACAATAATTCAACCTACTAAACATCTTTCCCAATTCCAACTCATTACAAGGTCATCAACTCTTAGCTACATTCCTGCTACTCAAGTTCCTTCTATGTGTACTCTCTATATCTCTCAATCTCACAGTCATCAAGCATAATGCATTGATGTCCCTACACTTCCCTCTCTGATAGAAGGTCACTCCTTCAAACTAGTCTATAATGTATTCCCCAACTCACATTGTGCTAATAGACCACATCATGTGAATTTTGTTGGCATACTCCAACTAAAATCCAACACATCTCAACACATTTCGTTACCCCATGACTTGAACTAGTTGGGTGATAAGTCCAATCGTCACATTCAACCCATGAGAATGAACTTCCTCATGAATTTCTTGGTTTTTTCTCCTACACTCTTTCACATCTTTAATCATCATCAAGAAGTATTCCACACTGTTCATTATCATACATAAGTTATTCAATCTTTTGTCCCATATCCAAGTCCATGAAGAAACTCCATCTCATCTCAGATATGCTACTCATCATCTGTGTCAAAGTGGCAAGTCTCTGCTTACCTCATCATCTTGGCTATGTGTCAACCTTGTTCATGGAATAAAAACCTCCATAACTGCTCACATCTATCCCAAATTGTCTCAAAATGACTAAGTATCATCAAGCTCAACCCATCCCTAAGTGTCTCCACCAAGGCTCCTTCATCACTACAATAGAAAACCAACTCTAAGGTGTCTCATATCTATCCCATCCATCAATTCATTCCTCACATACATATCCCATACTATCTCCAAAGGTATGTGTCCCATACCGCATCAATGTCAAGCCTCCTTGACCTCAGCTCCTCAATGAACTAGATACTCCAAGACCACCAAAGCATGAAGTCTTCATTGGCTAAAACTCTCTTCAAGTTCTCCAAGTCATCAACGTCTCTATCTCATCACTCAGGAGTGTGCGCTTTTCTAGTCAAACAACACCATCGCAAGTTGCGCATGCCTTTCACCATAAGATAAGAATTCCTTCATAAGTCATCCATGTCTTGTTTTTTTGAGCAACCTCAATCCAGTTACATAAATGCCACTTCCCACATGGTCATTATGCATAAAAATATTTTCGTGAAACTAGAATGACCATCATTCATGACATCCATGCATTGAACTTCAACTCGATGACCCTATGGGAAATCTCTCTACAACCACCCCTACTTAACATCCCTTAATGATGTTTACCATGCCCTTCTTCTATCTAAGTGAACACCCTCAATCAAACTTCCTTCATCTCTAACCAAATGTGTATAGTTTCACCATTTAACTTGGCCATCACATCCTCAACATTAGTCGAGCGGTGCCCTCAGTCACCCTCCCTCATATCCTCATCTCAGGTCCCTTCTGTCATCATTGTCTCCCCCACTAAAGGTCGACCAAGACTATCTCTTGGCTCCAATGAGACTTCAATGAATAAGTCCAAACAAATCTATATCAATTTGTCTCTTTGTCTAATGTTACCTTCCATTCCAAGTTCTCCCACCTGAATAGCCTTCGCTCATGAGCCATGTCGGATACTTGGCCAAATATTCATTTGACCAAACGTGACTTGTCCATTGCATGAAAAGATCATCCACCTCCCTTGTCTCGAGAATCTGAACCATCCATCCTTAAGTTGAATGCTTCCCAAATGAATCTTGCATCTATTATAGTAATTCATTGCATAAGAAAACGTAAGCTCCTCTTGATTGGCACAAGGGGAGTTATCACACAACTTGGGTCATCATTTTTTGTGTAGGGTGTCTCTATGAAAATCTCGCTTCTTCTTTCATGACCAAATCCATTGTATTAATTCCTTCATTTTTACGAGGTCTCTCTAATGGAGTGCCTCCATATTCCTTCAATGATTACGACATGCTTCAACCTTATTCAACTTTGGTAGGATTTATCCTACCAATATCTTTCACTTTCAACTACAAGTTTGCAACACTTGTTGCTTCTTCTTTCATATTGGAATCTTATTCTTCATCATGGTTAACAACTATGACATATTCAACCAAAAATACTTCTTTCAAAATTCAAGTGTGAACAATACCTTTTCCATGATCAAGAACTGCCTCCTCGATCTCTGGCTCAAGTGCGTCGAATCTCTTCTTCAAATTGGTCATCTTCTATTAAAGTGCACCAAGTTCCTTCATTGCATCCTCAATGTGCTTTACCCTCTTATTGATTCGCAAGAGTTATTCCATGATCAAGTATGACTTCCCTCATCTAGCCAATGCTTGAAGGGCCTTCCTCACTCCATTTTCTTCTCCTGCAAGTCCTTCATCCTTTCTTCAAACTCTCGATGAGTAGTCTGCAAATCTTCTATCAAAAATATCAATTCATTAGTCATCGCAATAGTGGTCATCATACCATTGTTTCCTTCACTTCATCAAAAAGTGTCCCAATTTCATTGAAATGGGCTTTGATTCCATTATTCATGACCCCACTATGGTCGCACCTCTTATATTGTCATGGGTGTGCAACACTGATGATATTTTGTATCAAGACACTCAACTAGTTTCTCCTAGACTGTGCCTCTATCTTATGTGCCTTAGTTAAATCACCTATCAACTTTGCAGAATTAAGTCTTCTAAATTATTCAACACAATATCCTTTGTTTACTTAGAAAATTATTCAAATTCAATTCACTTCATAACTATTCAACTTGAGATATAGACAATTCAAAAATTCATTCACTTCAACTATTCAACAATGTGTAATGAACATAAACAATAGTACATTGCAACAAGACATGAACATGTACATGGGAGGATAAAATCCAAAATTTAAAATATCCCCTGTATATTAACTTCAACTTCAAATAGTATACAACAAATTGATAAAGGATGGACCAACGATGGCTTAACCGATGAATTTCCTAAAGAACCACAATTACAAAATTCGTGTACAACCTTAAGGCTTGCACCTTGACCAACGAAACCTAGAAATCTGCGTACTTATGCAACTCTTAGAGAATCCAAACCCTTAGAAACTTTTCAGGAAAATGTGCTCATACAAGCTCATTGGGTGAGCCACACTACCTTGTGTTCTTATGTCTTCCCATAGCGATGATTTTCCTTGCATCGTGCACCTTCAACTTGTGGCTTCCTTCTTGGTTTGTGAACTTCACTTGATGCCTTCCATTATGTACCTCTTGTCTATTTATAAGTAACTATGACTGAAAATTATTTTAGGCCGACACTCATTCATGTGCCGAGCTGACCTATCATTTTGTTGTGTGGGCATGCCCCTTGCTAGGTGCCTTGGCATGCATGGGATGTGATGCTCTTCGGGCACCCAGTCGCCCCCAAATTGTGTGAATGCACCCAAGGTGCATGCATCAGCATGCTAGACCCTATTGCTCGCTATACTTTTCTTTGTCAATCACATGTCATCACTAACCTACATCACATGTCACACTCATTATGCATGTATGTCGTCGGTGCCCTCCATTCGATTTGCCCATGGTGCCCAACATGTGGTCATGTCACCCACTGTCTTCCCCTTCCATTCTCCAACAAAACTTTGTTTGGTGTGGAGCCTAATTATCTTCCTGCCTCAGAGGTTTTGTTTCAACCATGTTTAGATCCCAGTCCCTGACGAGGTGTGTGACTTGTAAAATATTCAAATTTTATAGTTAATATGGGTTATTCATTAGCGGAATATATGGTGGTTGAAGTTATGTTCATTTATGATTTTTTTCCATAGAAGGAAACCCTTAGTTTATATGACGGAATTTTGTTTCAGATATGTATTATTTTGTGTGAGAAAAATATAGCAGACTAGGTGAGAACAAAGAGGAAGTTACAACAGATTTGGTGTAGATTGTATCCCTTCATTTTACTAGATAATATAAAACAAAGGACTAAATGTTTCTCCATGGAGGTAGTCCAAATTGGGTGAAACATGTATATCTATGTCCCTCTTGTTTTATACTGGTATCAAATTTGAAGGTGTATTTGGCTTATAAATTTGCAAGAAAGAACGGTTCCTAGTTTGAGTGGGAGAAATGACAGAATATAATAGGTTTAGGGTTGAGAAATTCAATGACTAAAGCTACCAGCTACGAAATATGAAAATGGAGGATTATTTGTATAAGAAATATATTTACCTACCATTGAGCGGAAAATGAAAGAAGTTGACAAGTATGATGGAGAAAGAATGGGAAATTCTTGACAAAAGGCACTAGGAACATACAACTATGCTTAGCAACATTAATGGCCTTCATCATTTCAAGGGAAACGAAAAAAAGATATATAGTGAAGGAATTAGCCACACTATATCAAAAACCCTTGGCCTCAAACAAGGTATTTCTTATGAAGCATTTATTTAATATGAATATGTCAGAAGTTGGATCTATTGTTGATCATTTAAATTAATATAACATAGTTACCAGTTAGTT
Organism: Pinus tabuliformis; assembly: GCA_031772625.1. NCBI lineage: Eukaryota > Viridiplantae > Streptophyta > Pinopsida > Pinales > Pinaceae > Pinus > Pinus tabuliformis. Next base: position 354,607,546 of record CM062819.1, on the reverse strand, counting down.
AAGTTATGTAGGGGTTAACTTTCATGCTAAAGTTAGGGCTCTGTTGTTTCTGTGCTCATTGTTAGAAGGTTCGAATGGCTTAGTCATGGTTACCAATAATTTGTCTCTGGATCAAGTACTTTAAAGTTCGATGATGTTGTTGGTGTTATCCTTAGTGAGGTAATGCGATGGAAAAGAATAAGTTAGAGACCAAGTAATTCTTTGACTACAAAGACTAGGGGAATAACACTAGAGAGAGGAAAGATCCCATGGTATTGCATTAAGTCAAGGAAAGGACTATCCAAATCCATATTAGGGATAGTGTGTTGGAAGTGTGGGAAGAAAGGACACCTGAATAAAGATTGTAAATCTCAGGAGGGAAAAGAACGAGATGGACATCTAGAGAACATCCAAGAAGTGAATGTGAAAGGTGGTGTATTGCAAGATGATCTGATTCTTTCATTAGAAAATATTATTGATTCTTGGGTGGTAGATTTAGGGTTTCATTCCATGCCATGCCTTATAGGAAACATTTTCTAATAGGGGGTTCTTCTAACTGATGGTAAAACCTATAAAATTATTGGAATAGGTAAGGTACTTATAAAAAAACATAATAGAAACCAATTGTTGCTAAAGGAGGTAAGGCATGTTCCAGATCTAAAGAAAAATTGAATTTAAATAGGGAAGTTGGGAGGTGAATCTTGTGTGAATACATTTATAGTTAAAACCTCGAAGGTCACTAAAGGATCCTTCGTAAGAGAAAATGGAGAAAAGGTTGGTAAATTGTATTTATGCAGTGATAATTCTAATTTAGCTAATGCTTTAACCTCCATAGGAGTAGATACGACATTGTGTCATCGTATGCTTGTGCACATGATGAGAAGGGGATGAAAATTATTCACTCAAGAAATTTTTTGCCATGCTTGAAGCATGTTGATTTGGATTTATGTCAGAACTATGCTTATGGAAAACATAAGAGAGTCAAATTTCTTAGAGTTGGGAAAGAAAAGAAGAGTGAAAAACTATAGCTTGTGCATACAAATGTATAGGGACATTCTTAGCTATTATCTCTCGATGGCTCTCACTATTATGTTAATTTGATTAATGCAACTGACAAATCTTGGGTTTATCGTATTTGAAATAAATCTAATGTCTTTGAAGCTTTTAAGAATTGGAAAGCTTTGGTTGAGAATAAGACAAGAAATAAGTTGAAGTGTCTTAGATCAAACAATGGAGGTTAATACTGCAACCATGAGTTCGATAATTATTGTTTAGACCATGGAATTTGTAGAGAGAAGTCAGTTCTAGGAACACCACAAGAAAATGGTGTCTCAAAAAGGATGAAAAGGAAAATCTTGGGGTGTGCAAGGTGTATGATATTGCATTCAGAATTACCCTTATAATTTTTGGCATATGTTGTAGATATGGTTTCTTATCTAATAAACATAGGGCCTTCAAGTTCCTTTGATGGTGGCATTCCATAGGAGGCATGGACAGGTAAGAAGTTAAACTACTTATTTTCTAAATACTTTTGGTTGTGAAGCATTTGCCCACATTAATAAAGAGGAAAGAACAAAGCTTGAGGAAAGATCAAAGAAGTGTACCTTTATTGGATATGGTTTTAATGATTTTGGTTACTATTTATATTATTATGAAAACCATAAAATCATCAGGAGTAGAGACGTGGTATTATATGCAATGGTCTTGTTCAAATATCATTGGAGGGAAAGAAAAAAGAAAACAAAAAATACACAGTGCTTGCTGAGTTCACAGAAAAGGTAAATTCAAATGTGTCTAGAAATCATAATGATCAACAACAACAACAACAACACTAGAAAGAACAATAGAAGGCACTTCAAACTAGTGTTATTAGGAGACAATTAGGTTAAGTAGACCCCCTTGATGATACTCTCCTTCATTATATTGTGTATTGTTAACTGATTTTGGTGAACCAAAAGGATAAGAAGAAGAAATGTTGGTAGAAGCCAAGAAGGAGTGGGAGTAAGCCATGAAATAAGAGATGGAACCCTTGGTACATAACCAGTTTGTAACACCATCCTCCCACATCTACCCAAGTAACTAACCAATCGGGTAAACATGTGATGAGAAGTTACTATTATACGATTTGAACTCCTAAGTAATGTTAAGGAAGTGGAACCGAGAGAAACACACCATAACAACCTTCCAAAACAACAAGAATACTCCCAGAAACCAACCCAACCTCTCAAGTAACCAACCCTTATGTCCCATTGAGTTTTTAGACTAGTTAACCCATAGATGCTCACATGATATCGGCATGCCAGCATCTAGAGGGATCTGGATTCTCCCACAACATGTTATGCCACCGTTCAGGGACTATGTTTTTAGTGTTGTTCCCGTGTCCTTGGGATTTGAGCCACTTTTTCAAGCCTAGAGCCCTACTCACTACCCATAACTCAATGATACCTTTAGAATAGAAATATAACAAGGGAATTATGGTATAAATGAAATTACTTGACCACGTCAATGACTAGACCCCTACTAGCCATGACATGCATTTCATCATACATATAAAAAATATGTAATCTACAGGTTTAAACAATAGATCTAAGGAAAGGGGTCTCATATTCATCTGAGAATCACTAAGAAGCAGTGAGGCCTCAACACATTTGCTGCAGTTTCATCCATTAAGCCATAAATACATTTTTCATTCATTTATGTCTGAAGACATAATGAGAGACATACATATATATTGTCATAATACATGGTCATAACTAGCATAATAACCATAGAAATACCAAGGAAACAACAACCATATGATCCACATATAAACCAATACAATACTCATAAAATAATAAGGAGAAATAACCTCATATTGATGATGTAAAGGCCAACCAACTATGGTACTTCCACGAACCACATGGTCGTAGACATGGTTGAGCCAAAACTCTCTTCATCCAGTCACCCCCATGACATATTTCAAGCATGAATGTGTGATCTCATAAAACACATCAATCGAAAACCATCCAGGGCTTCTAGAGGCCAACCATCTCAACTCATCAAACAGTGATTCCACCTCATGGTTGGATGTGAAAAAACTATCATCAGATTAGTCTCTACACAAGCCTTCTAGGGCTTCAGAGTATTTGTTCCAACCAAGGCTTCCAGGACTAGTAACTCAACCCACAACTGTCACCAAGATTCCAAAGTGTTTGTCCAACCAGGGCTTCCAGGACTAGTAACTCAACCCACCAAGGGCTTCTTGTGCATCTGTCCAGTTTTCCATGACTAGTAACTCAACCCAAGTTGTTACAAGGCCTCTAGAGCATTTGTCCAACCAGGCCTTCCAGGAACTAGTAACTCCACCCAAGCTAAAGGAAACATGAGAACGAACCAAAAAAAAAAAGAAATGATCCCACAACACCATGACTATCCAGGAAATGGAAAGGACAGGAAAATACACTATCAATTTAGGCAATCCTCCATCCTAGTGAGATATCATGACCAATAAACCATATGCATATGCCATGCATGCGAAAACTAGTGAGGAAACCATAAATGAAAAATCGATACCTGCAAGAAAAACATGTTATAGTTGTTGATCCCGATGTCCTCTTGTGCTTTCCTCCTCTTCCTTTTCCTTCTTGATCCAAAATTCCAAGTATGTCACACCCTTCAAGAGTGCTCCAAGAAAAAATTAAGTGTTCAAAAGTATGAGAGAGAGAGAATATAGAGAGAGCTCCAAAACTGAATTGAAAGGAAAAAAAAAAGTTTATGAACTGATCCTCAGAAACATTTTTATTAATGAGGCCTCTATTTTCTTCATTTTCCATTATTTTTCTCCTCACACGCAACCTGTGATTTTTCACCTCACTTTTCTACTAATTTCCATTATTTTCATAAATAAATGTGCGAAAATTCCATTTTTCGTTTCCAAAGCCTTAGCCATTGCCTTTGCCAATTTCCTTAGCCATTAATCAACCACAAGTGATCCCCATCACTATGATTTTTCCCAACATTCAGATTTGAATAAGTGTCCAATCAATTGTGGTTATTAATTTTCCTTTATTAACTTTTATTACATGGAATTTTCACCAGGGTTGTTACAGAATCAAGACCTAATCAGGTTTCCTATAGGTAAAATAACATTACATAATAAACAAGTTTACACATTAAAGGAAGAATATGGAGGAAAATAAGAGGTATAATGCTAGAATTGTTGTTGAGGGGTTTGCACAAAATAAGTGTATAAACATTGATGAAAATTTTTCTCCTGTTGTTAAATTGGCATCGATCATAACTATTTTAAGTCTAGTGGTAGAAAAATATTTTCATCTTGAACAATGTAAAGAGAACCTTTCTCCATGGGTATTTGCAGGAAGATATCTATATGCAGTAGTCATGAGCGTATGAGGTCAAAGTGAAGGAGAAATTAGTGTGCTAGTTGAATAAGAGCTTGTATGGATTAAAATAAGATCCAAAATGATGGTATCTAAAATTATGACAAGTTTTTGTTTGAACAAGGTTATACTAGATTTCATTCTATTCACTGTGTTTACCTTAAGAAATAAAATGATGCTAGATATATTATATTGCTATTGCATGTAGATTACATGATTTTTGAAGGGTCTAACATGTAAGAAATAAATTTTCTTAATGAAAAACAGGATAATTCATTTGCAATGAAGGATTTGGGTGTTGTAAAGGAAATCCTTGGTATGAGAATAAATAGAGACAAGAAAAATTGCAAATTAAAATTGTGCAAGAGTGAGTATGTAGAAAAGGTGTTGGAAATATTTAATATGCATAATGAAAAAACAGTTAGTACACCTTTGGCTAGTCATTTCAAACTACGTAAGGAGATGTGTCCCAAGTCTTAGGAAGATATGGATTATATGTCTAAAGTTCCATATGCATCAGCAGATGGAAGCAGAATGTATGCAATGGTATGAAAAAAGACATGATATTGCACATGCAATGGGATCTATGACTAGGTATATGAACAATCTAGGAAAAGAGCATTGGATGGAAGTGACATGGACTCTTAGGTATTTAAGGGGTGCCACCAATCACGCATTATGTTTTGTAGGTTCATTGTTCTACAAAGTATGTCGATACAAATATGGTTGGTGACAAATATATCAGGAGGAGAAACACATGGTATGTGTTTATTGTAGGTGGAATGACTACCAATTGGGTTTCAAAAGTGCAAAACATTGATGCAATTTCAACTATGGAAGCAGAGCATGTTGTTTCTATAGATGACAGGAAAGAAATTATTTGGTTACGAAGGTTTATGGATGAATTAGGAAAGAAGCTAGATATTGGTAGATTATATAGTGACAACCAAACTGCTATTCATATTGCAAGGAACTCAACATTTCATTCCATGAATAAACATATACAACTGAGCTACCATTTCATATGTTCATTTTTGGAATATGGGTAGTTAAAGATAGAAAATATACACACTAGCCATAATCCTGCATATATGTTAACAAAAGTTGTAACTAAGGTAGAAACTAAGTTTCTGCTTAGTTTCAATTGTTCTTCAAGTATGATGGTAAATATGATAAACAAATAGGTATAAGTGGAAGCATTGTCTAGCAAGTGAAGTAGCAATGGATTTGATCTAATTAGTCTCAAAGTGGTAGATTGTTGGTTGTGGAGCTTGATTATCTTCTTGATTCAAAGGTTTTGTTTCAGTCGTGGTTGGATCCTAGTCCTTGACGGGGGCTGTGGGGGGGTTATTTGCCCCACTAGTGTCACCAAGGGGTTCCAAGGGGGGTGAGACGATGAAATCCCTTTATCTCCTCCTTGCAAGGATTCCTGGACAATGCTCCCAAAAACAAAAATTCGATAAAAATTTCCCTATAAAATATTGTAAATTTGTAGTCAATTTGGGTCATTCAATAGGCGGAAGATCTAATGGTTGAATTTATGTTAATTTAATCTTTTTTCTATATAAGGAAACCCTCAAATTATATGAGGGAATTGTATTACAGATGTGTATTATGGTTTGTGAGAAAAAAAAGGAGGTTGTGTGAAAGCGAAGAAGAAGTTACAACATATTTGTTGTAGATTATATCCCTTTATTTTACTGGATAATATAAAGCAAGGATTACTTGTTTCTCCATGGACATAGAGAAAATTGGGTGAACCATATCTATGTCTCTCTTGTTTTACAAACTTTTCTATGTTTCTGTTTGCACAATATTTTATGTGTTACATTGCTTTCTTATTTAATTTCTAACAAAATCTCCCCAAGCTACCGAACTGACTCGCCTGTCACCACACCTCACTAATTCAACATTGGGTGTTGAGGCACCTCACCTTGATGCAAGGATGCCCATGGCATGTGTCTTCATGTTCTCCACTCTATGCGACGTCACATGGGACCAGTTAATGCATCCAACTTGCCCAACACTTGGCCCATGCAACTAGCATGCCATGCTCATTGCATCACATGACTTGGATTACATAATTTTTAAGGTAAAAATGGTCCTCAAACAAAAATGTACAACTAAAATAAAATTTATAAGAAATTATAGGATTCAAGATGATTATTTCAACCATGGGGGCTGATTCACCATTTTTAGAGTAAGAAAAACAAAAAAAAAACAAAAAACTACTTTTTCAACTCGTATTTTCAACTTCTCTCCCCTATGGTTTTACTCAAATTTCGAGGAGCACTCATTGGATGTGGAATTTAATTCCCCATCCAAGGAGTACCCATTTTGCATACTTTCGTTGGACATTGATACATGGAAAGTGAGAAATACATGAAAAACATGATTGCAATCACATTTTTTCATATATTTATCAGTCACATTTTTTCTTGTATTTCTCATTTTTCATGTAGCAGAGTCCATAAAATATATGAAACATATGTACTCCTCAGATTAGGAATTAAATTCTACATCCAATGAGTTCTCTCGCTTGGAATTTTAGTAAAATTGTACAGACATAAGTTGAAAATACAAGTTCAAAAAGTAGTTTTTTCTTTTTTCTTTACCTCTATAATTTGTAATTTGATATTATTTTATTATTTACACTATTATTTTATAATATTCCTTAGGAGGCTCCATTTGGACCTCAAAATTTCTCTAATGGGTGCTTCGCGACCTATAAGTTTCCAAGGAATGTCATGGACATTTGTTTCGTGATCGTGCCAACTCGGGGTCTTGACACCACCCCAACCCCCTTTATGGTTCATTTCCTATAGGTGAAATCATGCACTTTTTTTTAATCACTTTGAGTCTTTTCGTTGAGTTTAAGGAGTCCCTAATGGACTAAAATATATATATATTCCTTACATATATTTACTTATTTACTTTGTCGAATTAGGTTGAGGCTAGGCTAGGACAAACCCCAATTTTGGTTGGAATAATGATCTCCCCACCAATGGGATTATATCACCAATATTGTGAAAAGCTTGGTTGAGCTTGGATACTAATAGGGATTTTTTAATTCCCCCAAAGGTGGTTCCCATGCTTAACCCCTCCCCATGATATTTGAACCTATGACTTCATGGAAACTAAACCCCACACAGCTCAATTTGTCTACACCTCATTGCAACAAGAGGCACCCTATAACCCAATATAAGGGAGATATGTAGGTGTAATGTATGTATGTCAACATTTTTAAAATCTTGGCTCTATTACATAGGTGGAGATACACATATAAACATATTAAAACGAATCACAAAGAATTGAAAGATTTTGTTAGATCCCTATAATACTAGTGTAGCCTCCTTATATTTAATGTTAGTGTAGCCCCTTTATTGTTATTTTTGTATTCATGTACCCCCCATATTGTTATTTTTGTGACCCGTATAATCCAACTATTTTTATTGTTGTTCCCTTGCATTATTATTGTCATGTATGCTCTAATTATATTGTGACCCCTTAGACACCTATATATACGAAGGAGGTCTTGTCATTTGTATCATCCAAGAATTGTTAATTTATGCGATGTAAAGTATGTTTTCCCCTCGAAGAGGTTAATTTTCAAGTCATTGATCTATTATTTCTTATTTTTTGTGTTTTTTTTGCATAAAATTTGGAATGAGAGCTTTGGATTGCAGGGTTCCACTGCTTCAAACAAGACATATTAGAGTTTTCCCTACAAATTTTTTTCTACGAAGTTTCAAAATCTGAAATTTAGACCACGTGGAGATGAAATATTGGTGAACTTCTTGTAAATAATTTAAATGTTGGTTCGCTATATTTTTTGAGATATCATCTAAAGAAGTTAGGATTTTTGCATGGTCTAGAATTCAGTCTCAAACATGTGACATAGGTAAAATTGTAATAACATTCATTTCAAGAATAAGATCTAAATTCCATAAAATGTGATTGAAATAACATGGAATGTAGTTTCTCATGTATCAATTTCAAGGGTTAAGGTTGAAAAAGTGACACATGATATCCCGTACAAGTTTTTCTCTACTGAACCATGCCATAATCAGGTCATTGTAGAATATATCGCATAAATTTACCTTGAAGAATCCAATCTCGGTCTGACTTATGGCATTGGAAATAAGACTCAGAGGGCTATAATAATACTTGATTTCAGACCTTGGGAGGCCAAATTATAGAGATACAATAGTTTCAATATCAAGCTCCAAAAAGCAAAAAAAAAATGGTGTGTAATTTTTTAAATTTGCGTAAGTTTTGTTTCAAAAAACAATCTGAAGTAATTCAAAGGGAATATTAAAGCATGTATATCACTATTTGGTTATAATGTTCCTAAGAAAAGGGATACTCCTAGTAAGCAACCAAAAATATCTACTATAACGCATGAATAAGAGGAAGAAATGCAACATGATATATCGAATTTACGAGACAAAGTGAAAAAAATATTGCTCTCACAAAGAGTAACCAAAAACGAATTTGAAGTGATGATGAATGTTAATATGGATGGTTTAGAGTTGAAAAATACAAATAGATATGGAAGGTTTGAAGGATGGTTTAAAACAAGATATGGATGGCTTTAAGGAAGGTTTGACAAAGTTTCTATAAGAAATGCTTCCTAATGGCCATAAGGTATTCCATGAAATTCATGATGAGAATAAAAGGAATGTTTTTTTTGTTGAAGTAAGTGATGATCCTTCTATTTCATTGAATCTAAAGAAAAGTTACATAATGTACAATAAAAAACCATCTATTTACATGGATTCAGGAAAAAGGGTTCCCTGCCAAAGATAAACCCCCCCCTACACTAGTAATCACCAAACCCATGAGAAACATAATCTGCAAGGTTACAAGAAGCCCCAACCAAAAGGGAAGCTTCGGAATTCCACATTCCCTTGTGCAAACAGTCAACTGCCTTCCCCTGACCACGCAAATCACGCGTACAATGTAATAGGTAAAAAGTGTGCCACCTGGACGGGCTGTGACAACTGACCCGACCCCACAAAATAGCACGGACAATCCAAAACAATGATCGAGGCTACTGGATCCAATGGCCCGAAACCATATCACAAGACCAAAATGACCGAACGATAGTGTGCGATGGAGGTCGGTTTTCACAACCACCCCTTTGCCACATGTTGGAAGCCCAATGGAATCACTTCCAAAACTACAAAACCGGTAACCAGTCAAGAGTCATGCGATCGCTGGAAAACTGGCTCGGGTGTGGTTTTTCTTCCCGAAAGTGGAAAGAGCTTAAATTCTGGCTGCTTGAAACAACCAACCTCCGGGCCTGCCAATTCTTTCTTTGGTACGTGAAGCCTAGACTGTGCCTATTTGATATTTCACCCAATTCTTTATTTGGAACGTGAAGCCTAGACTGTGCCTATCTGAAATTTGACCCATCAAGTTGCCCTTCGAGAACCTGAGGAAACTGGTCAACATACTCCGGGGAGAAATGAGACTAGTCTCTGGTTTCCCTCCTTCCAATAACATATTGAAAGACAGTGGTTGCTTTAACTGAAAAAATTCATTCCGTGCCAGTTACCCTGGCACGATATCAAAAAATTTCTCTATCCTCTGCAGCTTGTTCATCGCATAGAGTTTTTATATGACTCTGAGGCATCTCCTGCCATTTCATTGCAACCCCGCATTCTGCATTGTTCACACCTTGGTTGGCCAGAATGTCTGCTAGCTTATTGGCATTTCATTGGACATGGTTGAAACTAACAGATCGAAGACCCTGGAGGTGTCCTTGAATTCTTTGGTAGACTTGGATTAATCTCCAGTGATTTGAGACTTTCTCTGGCCTTGAACCACAACTGATTCTTTTCACCGAGTTTATGGTTATCTCTGAGTCCGCTTCTATAATGACATTTGAGCCATGGTTCTGAATCAAAAACTCCAGGCATTGCTCCATAGCCATTAATTCAGCCATATTGTTGGTGGCTCTTCCTAAATGGCCGTGGAAGATAAAGATAATACCTTCTTCTTCATCTCTTAGCACCCCTCCATAACTAGCTATTCCCGGGTTGCCTTTTGAAGCACCATCAATATTGTATTTTAGATAGCCTTTTGGTGGAGGATTCTAGAAATCCTTCTCTGTAACCATTGCTATTTCCTTCTTGTTTTGGCCTTGTGGAATAATCCCTTGCATTCCCAGTTGCTTGAGAGTTCTCAACTCAGTTTCTGAGGGGGGATTCTTGGGGTGATTGTGAACTGAGGTACTAATTGTCTCCTTGAGCTGTTTCAAGATCAGGTCAAATAAACGGTGAGGAGTGGACTTTTCATTCTTGAAGATTCTTTTATTCCTTTCTTTCCAAACATTCTAGATAATGAAACTAGGCGTGAAGGCCCAGGCCAAATTAAGGAACTCATTCTCTGTATAATTTTTTTCTCCACTTGTTTAGGGTGTTTATGATACTTCCTCTGTCCCTATCAGTCTGATGGAAAATGGAAGCAAAGGAATCCCATAGCCAGGTAGTGAAAGTGCAGCTGTTAAGAATGTGCTCCATTGTTTCCTCATTCTCTTCGCATAGCTGGCATCTAGAAGGCCCTATGACACCCCTCTTCCTTATGTTGTCCCAAGTCAAGATTTTCTTCTGATGAACCAACCACATGAAAAGCTTGATCTTCATCCATCCTTGGTGTCTCCAAAGGTTCAGCCAGGTATTGTCTAGAACACTGGAATCTAGCCCAAGGAGAATACTTTTAGCCTCCTTACGATTAAAGGTGCCTTTAGTGTTGTTTCCCCATCTCAACTGATCATGCCCCCTATTACTAAGATCATCCTTTGTTTTAACAAGTCTCTGAGTGCCTCTGCTTCTATTTTTATGGGGTTGTCATCTCTACAATCAGTGTTTCTCAAACTTCTCCACTTATCCAAGTTATGAGAAAGATCCCAGAAGTCCTTTACTTTGTTTAACCCTTGGGAATCTGTTACATGCTTGAGGCTTAAAAAATCATCATTTAATAGCGTTGGTTCTTATTGCCATCTATACTCCCAAAAGAGAGCTAGATTGCCTTCTCTGGTTTCCCAAAAACTATTATTTTGTACTACGCCTCTGTTTTCCCAGGCTTTATTCCAGATATATGAGCCTTTTATATTTCCAGACATTCTTATGAGATCACTAGTGTGCCAGGAGTTGGCATATTTTTCTTTCCAGATCCTTGCCCAATGTGCTTTTGGTTCTTGAACCCATCGCCACCAAAGCTTGGCTCCAAGAACTTTACTAAGAATCTCCTGATCATCTAAGCCTAGACCCCCATGGCTCTTGGGTTTGTAGATTTTGTCCCAAGAAACAAGGGCCCATTTCTTCCTTGTTTCCTCCTTACCCCAAAGGAAATCCCTTTGAATATTTCTGAATTGTTCTAAGACACCTTTGGGAGCTGGGAGGGTAGATAACATGAATACCAGAATAGATTGCAGAACAGCCTTTGTCAGCACTAACCTGCCAGCTAGGTTCAAGGCTCTAATGGTCCATTTTTTGACTTTGTCTTGCATCTTATTGAGCACTTGTTCCTAGACATTCTTGAGCATTGGTCTGGCCATGAGAGGAACTCCCAAATACTTTGAGGGGAGGGAATCCCTTTGGAAGCCAAGAATTCTGGAGATATTTCTCTGAATAGCAATGTTAGTGTTAAAGAAGAAGATTTTTGACTTAGAGAGATTGACTTCCATACCTGTAGCCCTGGAAAATTCATTAAGGATTTGATTGTAGGCTGACGCTTCTTTGACTGTGGGGATGCCCTGCAGCATGGTGTCATCAACAAATTGTTGGTGAGTTAGTGCCTGACCATTTTCAGTTAATTGAAGGCCCTTGATCTTGCCCGTGGCCTTGGCCTGCTTGATGGATCGACCAAGTCCTTCCATCATGAGGATGAAGAGAAAGGGAGAGAGTGGGTCTCCCTGCCTGAGGCCTCTAGAAGGGCTGAAGATCTCAGAGGGAGATCCATTCACCAAAATTGAAAAGCTGGAAGAAGTCACCAGAGCCATAACCCATCTGACCCAGTTGTGATCAAACCCAAAAGCAGTGAGAACCTTCTTGATGTAAATCCAATTCACCTTGTCGTATGCTTTGGCAATATCCAATTGCATGATCATTCCAGCCTACCTTTTACTGGTTAGCATGTGAACCACCTCATGGGCTTGGATAATATTATTTAAAATTTGTCTGCCCTCCACATAACTTGATTGTTCCTCTGACACTAAAGAAGGAAGTAGAGGTTTGAGTCTGTTAGCCACTACCTTGGATATTATCTTGTATACTACATTACATAAAGCAATGGGTCTATACTTATCTACAGTTTGAGCTGATTCCTATTTGGGGATTAGGGAGATGAAGGAGGTGTTGAGGGCTTTCAGAATAGTTTTGTTTCTCCTAGAATCCTCCACAACATTCACAATATCCTGTTTGACTATATTCCAGCAAGCTTTAAAAAAATCCACATTGAAACCATCCAAGCTTGGTGCTTTTCCATTCTGCATATCTTTGAGAACCTCACTGACCTCCTCTTCAGTTACTGGTTTATTTAGGTTAAAATTGTCCTCTCTAGACACCAGCTTAGGGATGTGACTTGTAATCTCCTTGATGGATTGTTCCCTGTCTGAATTGTTTTCCCGAGTGATGCTTTGGAAATGTTGAACCAACACAGCTTCGATATCCTTATGAGTGATCTAAAACTCCCCCTCCTTATCCTTTATCGTTGAGATTCTGTTATATGCTCTGTTAGCCATGGTGGATCTGTGAAAAAATCTTGTATTACGCTCTCCTTCTTTGAGCCATTGCACTCTAGACTTTTGCCTCCAAAATATTTCCTCTTGTTTGCATAAATTCTCCCAATCTTGATGGTGTTTATCAGCTTGATCACTTTTGATTTTGTCAAAGCCATCTTTGATCAGTGCTTGGTTGAGTTCCTGAATTTTGATTTCCACTGATTTTTTGTCCTCGAAAATGTTGCCAAAATCCTTCTTGTTCCATTCTTTAAGCCTGAACTTAATGTGCTTTAGTCTTTTATGAAGAAGGAACATTTTTGATCCCTGGAACTGCAAATCTTCTGACCACCATTTTTCAATGTTACTGATGAAATCCGGGTGGGAGAGCCAGATATTCTCAAATCTGAAGGGTCTGTTCCTGGGAGAGTCTAAACCCTTGATTTCCAATTGAATCGGCCAATGATCTGATCCTCCAAAGGGAAGAACTTTTGCTGTTATTTCCTTGTCTACAAGCATAAGCTCCTCTGATATCATAAACCTATCTAACTTAGAGGCTACCTGAGCCTCACCTCCTCTTTTGTTGTTCCATGTAAAAAAACCATTGCTCGTTTCTGAGTCTACCAGTTTCATATTATCTGTGAATGATTGGAATGCTAAGGAGTCTTTGCTTAGCGCTCTGGTACCTCCTTTTTTCTCCGAAAGAGATTTGATCATGTTGAAATCCCCTCCTATGATCCAAGGAATTCCAGCCTGTCTGTTCCTGAGATCCATAAGGGAGTCTATCAATCTGAGTTTATCATCTATTCTTTGAGGGCCATAGACATTTGTGACCAGGAAGGTATCCAAAACCCCCACTGGTTGAATAACCACTAATAGATAATTTCGAGATGCCTCTGCATCTATTATGCTGACTTTTTGGGGGTTCCATAGAGTGAGAATGCCCCCCGCTGTGTTCTCTGCTTTGACTTCTAGAAACTCAAACCTATTGAGCCATTTGCTATGGATTTGTTTTAATTTCTGAATGGAGCATTTCGTTTCTTGGATGAAGATCATGTCCGACATTGCTTGTTTCATTCTATAACTAAGCATTCTTTGTTTTCTTTTACTGCCAAGCCCTCTGATATTCCAAGATGTGAACTTCATTATTAAAGGTTTGTAAAGGAATAGCTGGTTAGGTCTTTCATCTTACCTGAATCTATCATTAGCTTTCCACACTCCATCAAGAGCTCATTCTGCTTTTTCCTGCCTCTCTTCTTTCCTGGATTTCTAGTGGCTAATCCTGGAGTTGATTTCATTGTTTTCACCCCTCTATACTCCTACTTGTTGATGTTTTTGCCTTTATCAAACTCCCTTTCCTGAGTTTTCCATAAAAACAACTATTGTATTCTATTGCAGTCTTCTTGAGGTAGTGAATCTATCCCTCCCGTGGTTCCCTGCATCAAGAACCCTTCCAGATCTAGGTGTTCCTTATCTAGAATTTCCTGAAGTTCATGGTCCTCCTGATCTATTTCACTCTGGGTCATTTCCTGATCCATATCCAATTCTGTTTCACTCCTTATAGTCTCTTTCTTATACCCAATATCTTGTGTTGGGTTGTAGTCTTCTTCCTTCTCCTTTTCAATAGTTTCTTCCTCCATAGATTGGTCTCCTTTCATAATTTCTTCATTTTCTTCTAGAACTTGAAACTTATTTTGACTGACCTTTTGCCCTTCATTATGTTGTAGCTTTGGTCCCTTTTTACCTCCTTTTCCTCTGCTTGCCACTTTTTGAAAGCTTTCTGTGTCCTTCATTGTATTCGGTTTTCTTTTGTTGTCAACTTTACTCAGAGGGCAGTCTTTGAACAGATGTCCATGTTCATGGAATTTATGGCATCTAAACGGGATATGCTCATAATCCACTGTTTGTACCCATTCCTCATCAAAAACTTCCAAGATAACTTCATCCAGAAGAGCTCCTGATAGATCCATTTCCACATAAATCCTTGCAAAGGAAGTATATTTGCCCCTTCTAGTGGCTTCTAAAGCTTTGACAAAACGACCTAGTTTATTGCCTATGGCAGCAAGTGATTCAGTTTTCCAGTAATCAAGAGGTAGAGAATAGAGCCTTACCTAGACAGGAACCTCCTGTTCTGGAACAAAGTTCATCACCCAAGGCCACATGTAGAGGCCAGCTGCTGCATAAAAGTATGGTCCTCCTTCGAATATTCTGTCTTTGTCTTCGATATTTGTGAACACCACGGTGAAGAATCCCTTTGACCCAAGATGTAGATTGATGCTTCCTTTGGGTTTCCAGTGAAACTTGATCCACGTCTGTAAGGCCTTTTTAGTGGGCCATAAACCCATGAATTTACAAATAATGGCGTAAGTCCCCATGTGTTCCCTGTGCGCCTGCAGAGTAGGATCATTTAACACTACTCTAGGAGTGATCTCCATTTTGGGTTTGCAAGGTCCCTTTTGTTTTTTTTCTCTTGTTCCCTAACTTTTGTCTTCTTCCTCCTTGTCCTTTGTGCTACTATTTTCCTTGGTTTTGGCCCCATCTGTCTCCTTTTCATTATTTCTTTTCCCTTCCTCCGCAGTTTCTCTGACATTACCCAGTGATGTCTTACCTTTGCTGGCAACTGCATCCTTGTAGGAGGGAGTGGAGCTCCCTCCTCTACGGCCCTCCATTAGTAACAAGCTCTGTAACTCTCAGATACCCTAGCTACACGAGATCGTAACTCCTACTAGTTAACTATTACCATTTTAGTTCCATCTCGAGAACATCGATACTACAAATGGAGCAAAATTTTGATCTACAAGATGTGCACAACACACAAAAGGTACACATTACATGTTTATATTTAGAACCCAACCAGTTTGTATGGTATCGATGGCTTTTTTCTCATAAACAAATTATAACTTGGTCAATTTTCACAGAGGTAATGATAGCATATTATGAGGATACAAAGAGAAACACCTTCTTTAGCTAATTGATAAAAAACAAATAAAAGGGTTCAATGGTGGATCACATTGAGGACTTCCAAAAATTTAATATCAAAGTAACTGATATTGCAGAGGAGCATAGGATTGATGTCTTCATAGGGACTTTAAAGGGTAACATCCAAAAAGAAGTTTGCCTTTGGAAACCTAATTCATTGGAGAAGACATTTAGGGTGGACAAAAAAGTTGAAAGAAAAATTATGGCAACAAGTTTACCACTCACATCTGTAAAGATTGAAGTGTTGCTCCTCCTAGACCCCCACAACCTACAAGGTTGAAACCACAAAAAATGGAGGATACGAAGAGAAACACCTTCTTTAGCCAATTGATAAAAATCAAATAAAAGGGTTCAATGGCATATACACTAGAGGTCATAAGTGTGCTGGAAATAAATTATTTTACATAGATTGTGAAGACTAGGAAGAAAAGGAACAAGAAGCATCAAAATAAGAGGATATACACCAAGAACCAACCCCAGAGAAATAAGAAATGAATTTGACCATATATTGTAATGCATTATCAGGAATTACCACTACTCAAACTTTAAAGATAGAAGGATATATCAATAATAAAAATGTAAGAATTCTTATTGATTCAAGTAGTACCCATAATTTTATTCATTGTAAGATAGCCAAGGAATTGAATTTATTTCTATATCTAGTACTATAGTGTCAAGTGATGGTTTCAAATGGAGGAACAATAAATTGCTATGGAAAGTTCCATACTATCAAGCTAACCATGTGGGAATATGTATTGAATATTCCAATTCTCTTTGTTCCAATAAGTGGTGTTGATGTTGTACTAGGAGTCAAATGGTTGCAATATTTGGGGACAATAGCTTTTATCTTTCAATAACTTTTCTTGAAATTTCTGGGAAGGAAGGACAATTGAATTAAGGGGTATCACAAGGAAAATAGGGATGATAATCATCTCTAATGGAATGAAAAATATTTTTAAGAAAGAACAATGGGGTGTAATTGCACAATTAGTCTCCCTAGAGGTTCAAACATCGAAATAATCCATTTCTCAAGATATCCAAAAATTCTTGGACATTCATTCGAAGTTATTTGAGACATTGAAAGGCCTCCCACCTATTTATGATTATGATCATGCTATTCACTTGATTCTATGAAGTGCTCATCCAAACATTAGGCCTTACAGGTATACTTATGCCCAAAGGAGTGAAATTGAACATATGGTTGCAGAAATGCTAGAGGTTGATATAATTCAAATTAGCCAAAGTTCTTTCTCTACTCTAACAAGATTGGTGCACAAGAAGGAATCATGGAGTATCTGTGTGGATTATAGGGAGCTCAACAAACTCACTATTAAAGATAACCTTCCCATTATTTTCATTCATGAATTGTTGGTTTAGTGACATGGAGCAATTTTCTTCACCAAATTTGATCTTCATTCAGGATATCATCAAATTAGAATGGAGATTGAAGACATTCCAAAAACAAAATTTAAAACTAATGAAGGTAATTATGAATTTTTGGTCCTGCCTTTTGGATTTAATAATGCACCTTCCACATTTCAAGGTTTCATGAACTCTATTTTAAAACCCTTCATTAGAAAATTTGTGTTAGTATTTTTTGATGATATACTAGTTTACATCAAGTCTTGGAAGTTTCATGTTCAATATGTTAATAGGGTGCTCAAACTATTGGAGGAGAAACAATTATATGCAAAAGCCTATAAATGTTTATTTGGAGTACAATAGGGGGAATATTTGGCTCGTATTGTATCTCATGAGGGTATTAAGGTAGACCCTAACAAAATTAAATCCCTTAAGAAATGGAAAATCCCCACAACCATAAAGCATGTTCATGGATTTCTAGGGTTGACAGACTATTATCACAAGTTTGTTAAAAATTATGGGAAATATCATTGCCTCTAACAACATAACCAAAGAAATATGAATTTTATTAGACTCTAGAAAAAACTAAGGCCTTTGAAAACCTTAAAGAGGCAATGTGCCAAGAACCAATCTTAGCTACACCCACATAAACATTTATTATGCAATGTGATGCCTTATGGAATGGAATTGGTGTTGTTTTCACATAAGAAGGAAGGCCCAGATCTTTTGTAAGTCATCCAATCAAGGGAAATTATTCACACATACCTATTTATGATAAGGAAACTTTGGTTATACTACATGAACTAAAGAAATGGTGATCTTACATAATAGGAAGACACTTCAAGTTAAAAATTATCATGATAGTATTAAACGGTTTTTGGTACAAAGATTATCTTCATAAGAGGTGAAAATATGGGTCACAAAGATGTTGGGTTATGACTTTGAGATCATGTACAAAAAAGTGAAGAAAAATGTTGTTGCAGATGCACTCTCAAGAAAGGATGAGGATGTGGGAGAATTTCTCTATTTGATTTCTATTATCCAACCTGATTGGATAACTGAAGCAAGGATGAATGGAAGAATGACAAAGAGGTGTGGACACTCATGAAAAATGTACAACAAGATCCCAATAGATCTAATACGTTTATATGGAAAAATGATTCATTATGGTAGAAATATCGCTTATATCTATATACAAATCCAAACTCAAACGAAATATTATTTTGGAATTGCACGCCTCCCCCTTAACAGGTCACTCAAGATTTCTAAAAACTTACTACAAGGTCAAGAAGGATTTTTTTTGGGATGGCCTGAAATATTATATTCAAAAGTTTGTGGCAGAATGTTTGGTTTTCCAACAAAATAAAGTTCAAACAATTAAGATGTCATATCTGTTACAACCTTTAGCCCTTCCAAGTCAGCCTTGGAAGGAGGTTTGAATGGATTTTATCATAGGTTTACCCAAGTCTGAAGGAAAGAGTGAAATCATGGTGGTAGTTTGTAGAATTACTAATTATTCACACTTTTGTGCATTATCTCATCCTTTTAAAGCCAATACAGTTGTTATTGTGTTATGGAAACAATTCAAAAGATACATGGAAACCCAAATATTATTGTAAGTGACAAAGATCCCATTTTGACTAGAATTGTTTGGATGGAATTATTTTCTTGTCTTGGTTCTCCATTAGCTCATAGCTCATATGATCATCCTTAATATGACTGGAAAATTGAGATAGTGAACAAATGTTTTTAAGGATATATTTGTTTCTTTGTATCTAATAAACAAACACAATGGGTCAAGTGGTTACCTATGGTTGAATGGTGATATAACACTTCCTTCCATACTGTTGAAAAAATGGCCCTATTTATGGCGCTTTATGGATATAATCTACCGTCCATCACGTTATTTTTAAGAGAAAATTATAAGGTTCATTCAATTTAAGATAAAATAGAGCATCAAGAACAAATTCTCCAACTCTTAAATGATAAACTCACTATGACACAAAATCAAATGAAACAATAGGAAAATCAACATCACAGTGAAATATTTTTTGTCATAAGCAACTGGGTAATTTTATAGCTAAAACCATACAAACAAATGTCCCTCAAGAAAGTTAATAAGGATAATAAATTATCACCCAAGTACTATGGTCCTTACAAAGTGTTGCAAAATATTGGTGCTATGGCATACAAACTAAATTTCCTGCATCTTCCTGAGTACACCCGGTTTTGCATGTTCATGCTTAAAGAAGGTTATCGGTGACAAGCTCCAAATTCAAAAAATATTTCTAGAACTTGACAAAGAAGGGAAAATAATATTGGATCCTGAAGCAGTCACAAAAACAAAAACATGAAAACTATGAAATTGATCAACTTTAGAGCATCTCATTAAGTGGAAGAACTCGTTGAAGATTCCACATGGGGGCATGACAATTTTATATAGAAGCGTCTAGAACTAGTGAACCATTGAGTACAACATTTTTTTTGAAAGATAGGGGCATGTTAGGTCCTTATAATACTGATGTAGCCTCCTTAGTGTTATTGTTAGTGTAGCCCACTTATTGTTATTGTTATCCCCATGTGGCCCTCATATTGTTATTGTTGTGCCCATAGAAACCCACTAGTGTTATTGTTGTGTCCTTACATTATTATTGTTATGTAGGCCTTGATTATATTATGACTCCTTAGACTCCTATATATACCAAGGAGGTATTATCATTTGTATCATCTAAGAATTATTCGTTTAAGAGATGTAAAGGAGGTTTCCCTCTCAAAGAGGCTAATTTTGAAGTCGTTGATCTATTATTTCTTTTGTTTTGTGATCTAGTTGCATAAAAATTTGTGTGAAATATGGTGGGCTCGTCTAGATCAAACCCTAGTCAATAGAACTATGTGCATGAGAGATGAAATCTAAATTGATTACTTGTATATATTTTATATTGACAATTTTGATGAACGATATAAATCACTATCAACTTCAAACACATATGATGTACACATTCTTTCCATATCCATATCCATATATATATATATATATATATATATATATATATATATATATATATATATCTATTTTAAATAGTAAAATCTTCTCGCTTATAAGCATTGGCTAACACATATTCATCCATTTATACTATATATTATAGTTTATATATATTTTATGCCCAATCACATGGAATGTATTAACCAAAAATAAGTAATAAAAGGAAACAAACACAATGAAAAATGGCACAACATTTTATTCTACAAAAAACAAATTTATAGTTTGTAGGTAGGACATGCGAGAGGGAATAACTAGTACATTATGAGTGAAATGTTAAATGATTAGTATCTTTTGAGTGTAACATATTATAACGATACATGAGCTAGAAAAGAAAGTTTTTCATTTCAATGCCTCTTTGAATGTGGAAGTGAATAACAACTTTGGTTAAAAATATATATAATCAATTTAATAAAAGAAAAATAAGACCAAGGTCATTGGACACATATTCCAAGCTGAATGTTGGGAAACACATCCTAGTGGGTGTTCATTTGGTTTATTATGGCTAACAAAATTGGAAAAGGAAATGTCAAAGGCTTTGAAAAGGAAAAGAGGCAATAATTGGAATTTTATTTATGAAAATAAAGGGAATTAGGAGAAAAGTAAGGTGAAAGGTCACAAGTCACATGTGAGGAGGAAATTGTAGGAAAATAATCGAAATTGAAGAAAATAGAGGCCCCAAAGAAAAAAGGCTTCTGACGACCATTTCAAGGCTTTTGATAGCTAACCTTTTATTAGTTCAATTTTGGAGCTCTCTCTATATTCTCTATCTCTCTCATACCCTTGCACACTTAGAGCATTCTTGGAGCACTCTATCATTGGAAAAAAGGAAGGAAAGTAAAGAAAATGGTAGAAAAGATTAATCAAGCAAGAGTTTTGTCAAGCAGCTATAGTGGGATTACTAGCATGTATCAAGTTGCATGTATCATTTCCTTGCCATTTCTGGCATGAATTTTATATGCATGTGTGTAATTGGTTCTCTTGTTATCATTGGCATGGGTTTTTCTAGGTGTTATGGTGGTTTTTAACCTTGCCTTGCCATTTCTGGATAACCATGGTGTGATGGGGTTCTTTCACTTAGTTGAGTTGGATCATTGGATGGTTTTAGAACCAAGTGAGGTGGTCTCAAGAAAATTCCCAAGGGCCTAGGAATCCCTTGACTGGTAACTGCGAGATACACAGTAAAGTTTGAGGGTGGAGAAAGGAAAATTCCTCAAGGTAGTAGTGAAGAAATTCAGAGACATCCATGCTTGTTTACGCCTAGTGATCCCTTAACCAGTAATGGAGGGATTGCGATATAGTTTGGTAGTCCATGTTTCTTGTTTGGGCCTATGAATCCTTTGATTGTTAATGGCAGGATACACATAAAAACCTAGTTCTATAGATGTGTTGTAGCATCTTCAACACCCTCCAAAATTTTGTCTCACGTCCAATTTTGGAGCCTCCTTTGAGAGTTTTACATGATGACTGCATGCACTCGGGTTCACTCGGTGAGCTCATGTGTGTCTTCGCACTCACCTTGCTTAATCATTCCACCAACAAATTTTGCATGTTGATGTCAATGTCATGCTTGAGACCATGTTCTATTCATACACAAGGTCTTTGCTTCACGTAGATGTTGTGTTTTCTATGTGAACATCTATCACGCTCACACATGGAGTCATATACAATGTCACTCAAGTGTCGTCTCAATTGACCAACGATAAATCACAAGTTTCGCAATTGTCGCTCACACTGTCGATCAATCATGTTGAGCATATGTGTCTGGATGGTTTGAGTTGTATCATAGTCAAGTTGTGTAAGTGTGTGTTTGCAAGACCATGTATGCACCTTCTCACTCGTTCACAAAATTAGTCATTTTGTTGAAGTTCTGATGACCAAATTCCCCTATGACATCCAAGCCTTCACCCTGCCACTGACTTGATCAAATAGCACCCAAAATAGAGCAGAAGCACCAAGAAAGCCATTTCAAGTTGCGATGTTCGCAAGGTGATCAATCATCCTTCATGTTGGTCAACCTGAGAGTTTGACCTGGTAGTGACTCTGGGACTGACTCCCCTCAAAAATTGCGAAGAGGCTGCAGACCTTTCCTACTCCGCTGACTAAGAAAATTGCTTAGACAGGTTGGACAGACACCCAGTGCCTGTCCCTGTGTCCATCAGAAATTTGTGCATTTTTTCCAGCCAGCTCTCCAGTCAGTCAACCAGCTATTCATCAGAAAAATAAGCAGTTTTCATGAGAAAGCCCTTTGCTTCCTAACAGTCTGCTCATGTTAGAAACTGCTCAGAGGTGATCAGTAGGCTAACTTCCTAACATTAGTGTAGTTTTCCCTGCTAGCAGCTCCCAACAGATGACTGCCAGTTCCCTCTAGGAATTGCGCAGTTTTTGCTGCCAAGCTCCAGCAGTGAACTGTCAGTTCCCTCTAGGAATTGTGCAGTTTTTGCTTCCAATGTACCATCAGCTGACTGCTAGTTCCCTCTAGAAATTATGCAGTTTTTGTTTCCAATGTCCCAGCAGCTAACTACCAGTTCCCTCTAGGAAATGTGCAGTTTTTGTTGCCAAGGTCCCAGCAACCAGATGCCAGTTCCCTCCAATAATTACATTGTTTTGGCTACCACACTCTGACTTCCCACTCCTTATAGAAAATGCGCATATTTTGTCTGCTAAGCCTTCCTGCAGCCCAAACTTCTCCTCTAAAAAACTGACCAGTTTTTCCCTCCAACTGAGCAAGACCTCGCAGATAGTCACTATCAATCTAGATTGGTCGTGTCTATAACCCAGTGACTACTGTGTAGTTTTCACCAGCAGTGCCCAGAGCCTCCATCCCAGCTCACAACTCGCAACCTTGTCTTCTCTCCCGGTCACCTGCATTTGAAATGATCATGCATCATGGTTGACTAGGAGGTTTATGGATTTGATGTTGTCTCGTCATGAGTGACTGCAGATACATGTACACAAACAAACATGGCATGAAAAAAATGGCATGAACAAAGGGAGTACATGCAAAAGGACATGTTCACCAATGGACTAACAAACGATGCATGCAAAGAGATGTGCTCACAAATGGATGATCATGCAAATATATGTTCGCAGACATATGTACGGGCGAACATGAAAGGATGTGTTCACAGACAGATAAATAGAGAACCAAGCACTTTTCACGAATGGGAAAACTTGTCAAGAATACCAACATGCAAGAAAGGAGAAACGTGCAAAGGCAACATCAAGCGAACCCAATGACCATTGAAGACTCCACGGATATTGCCATGCGAAGGTGTAGTTGTGACACACCATGAGGACATCCATAACCCAACAACACTACAGCTTGACATGCACACTAGTAGTAGCACAAATCTACCAGCACTTTCATGTTGAGTCTTGTCATGAGTCATGTCATCCACATCTCTATTGTGGGCCACAACGTCAATCAATGTAATGTAACGTGGAAGTCCAAGCATCCCACTTGTCACATGAAGATTCATGTAAAGTCGAAAGGTCATGGAAGTCAAACAATCATGAGGGTAGTCGAACAACCACAAGGGTTAGCTTCAACCTTGGCTATAAATACCCCTTAATTTGTACATGCAAGGGACATTTTCACCTTGTCTCCTCCTACATAGCCTTGAGAGTCTATAATGTTTTCTTTGAGGAGTAAGTAGTGGCTCCACTTCCTCGCCCACGAGGTTAGTGGTGTATGGTGTAATGATGTGTCTTGGAAATTTTGCTTAATTCAGAAGCCTGCTAATAGGCCAGCACTTTTTCCCGCATGTGTTGTAACTATTGTAAGACTGATCTTGAACACTTGTAATGTATGTTGCTTTAACCTGTGTTTAACACTTGAAATCATTCACTTGTTGTAATACATATATATTAATGAAAATGTGTTGTATGATTTGTTAAAATTGTCATGCCCATGGTGGTTACCTCCCCGGACATCGCACATGCCTTTCACATAAAATTTCTATAACAACTGCCACACTCACGTAGACTCCTCCACTATGTGTTGTACCTGTTATCTTTCCTTGTGTGTTGTGATTGTCGCATCCGTGTGGACTGTTGTTCCAGAAGCTGTCTACATCCTATTGTGCTGTGTGTTCCTAACAGAGTTGGGGCTTCCTCCCATCCAACTTAGGACTCAATCCCATCCTCTCCCTCTATAGTGAAAGAACCATTGAAACAAGTACACTAGAAATCATTAGGCAAACGAGCCTCACTACTCGAAGACAAAGCAAACCACTCTCATGTGTGGACAAACAAGAATTGAGGAAAATCTTTAAGATAATGGGAACCAGGTGATCATACCAAATGGGACTCCCACACCAAATGGTGTGAGGTCTAGTTGGGAGTTCATATCGGGATGATCCCCTGAATCTTGGTGGGTCTAGCACTATCAACTTTTCTGCCCCTAGAAGGAGGACCGCCAATTGTATATGGTTGAACATCCTCTCACACTCACTCATCAAGCATCTCTTCAAGGTAGTAACTCGAACTCCCTCTCACCTACGCACGACTCTACATTTGGTTACTTGTCACCTCCCAGGGCTAAACATAAAATTCCATATCCTCACCTTCACTCCATCCGTTCCATCACTTTCTAGTTCATGAAAGTATTCAAACTGGTCCCAGTCATACAACATCTTCCATACACATCAAGGAAGCCAAAAGCCACTCACAGAGGGGTTTTTGTATCGTCAGTGAAGAAGAAATTATTGCCACACTTGAAGGTTTGCCATAAGCTATTGAAGATGGAGAGGAACCTTCGGTCTTCTGACAAGGGGAATGATACACCCTTGTGATCTTGGTATCAGACTCTGGTATAAGAGGTGGAGGGGAAGGCAGTGGAGGAGGCAGAGTTGTAGACGAATCATCAGACTCAGAGCCAAAACCATCAAATTCTGAAGGAGAGTAGGAGGAAGAAGAAGAAGAAGACATGGTTGACCAAAATTTGGAATGGATGACTCAGGGACCATTGGCTCTCCCAGGTGCTTTGCATAAGATGCCAAAGCAAGCAGAGATAATGAACATCAAGTTCAACCCTGACATCATAGTGAAGGCAAAAGGTCATTTGGACAACTTCTATCTGCATTTGCAGATCCTTGAGGTACGGTATGAAGATGTAGCATGGAGATTGTTTCCATGTACCTTGGATGTTGTGGAGCTGCATGGTCTCACAACCTTCCACCAAATTCATACAGAACTAGGGTCCATTTAAATGCATGTTTCTTGAATTTTTTTTCTGATGACAGGACCCGAACTATGTTACTCAAAGAATTAGGAAGCCTGAAGATGGAGGGGAAAGAAAAGGTAAAAGATTTCAATCGGAGCTTTACACACATATCGAATAAGTTTTCAGTAGACACCAAACCTCATGACTCCATCATTATTGATTACTACATGTTCGAAGTACTGACCAACATTGTGCAGTTCATTAAGTGAGCTGTGAAACCAACTATATAGGAGAATTGTGAAGAGGCTATTGTTGTTGAGAAAGACCTACGTGTGATTGGAGTCATCAAGGATGATGAACCAAAGATTGACTCCAAAGGCGCAAGTAGGAAGTACTAGGTGGTGGTGAGCGAAGGTAGAGACAAGGAAGAAAATGATATTGGAACCCTCACTCGCCTCGTCAAGAACTTGACAATAGAAGTGTCTGAGCTTAAAAAACGGAAAACAAAGACATCTATGAGTAGCCATCCGCCCATACAGAAACAAGGAAGCAATTCATTAGGTAGCAATTGGTTCACTCCAAAAACTATGAAGATCTATGTGTTCCACCTCGATTAGTGTGCAAATTCTGAGTTATGTTCATTCCATGAAGAACATCACCTCAAGAATTCCTATTCAGATTAGAAGCAAGTCACAAGATCTGTATGCAGTCATACATTTAATGTGGAAAACGATATGCAGGAACAACCAAAAAACATATATAATGATGAAGATGCTGCACCTTATGAAGCATCGAGTTTTGGCCATGTGGTGAACATGTATCAGTGCTCGCAAACTACGCTGAAGATGAACACCCAAAAACAACCCCCAAAGATAAATGAACATTACAGTATTAGGATTAAATGGTCTCCCCTTAAACTTGGGGAAGCACAAGAGAAGATGAAACTGCTCTTAAGGAAGGTTGATCCACCAGTCGCCCCAAAGAAGAAAACACAAATCAATCTTGAGAAGACAACAGCGAACAAGTGTACATCCATGAGTAGCAAACTCCAGAACACTCTGCCGGATAACACGAACATCAATCCTACCCTAGACATCTCGATGAGTTTTCCACCTCTCGACTACAACATTGTAGATGACATGAAGAAAAATCGCGCAAACATTAGTTTGTTAGAGTTAGTGAAGATCCAGATTCAGCGAGACATCCTGTTGCGTGCATTGGGATAGATAATGACGAACAATGCAGCCTCTACTAGCAAGGGAGTCATCACACCTCTCGGATCACATTCCACTATGCTAAACACACTCCGGATGGAAGAATAAAACTCAGGTTTCCCTCCATTCCTGCTCTCATTTGAAGTTTTTAACTGTAATGTTCAAAACTGTTTGGTTGATTCTGGCATGGTAGCCAACGTTATGCCACTCTCCATTGCTAAGAATATTAATGCACAATGGAGAAAGACATCTGTGCGAATCATCCAACTTGATCGAACATCTATACCATCCATTGGTGAACTCTGAGATGTGATCATCCGACTATCTCATGACAGTTGAGTCCACCAATGCATCAACATAGTTGTTGTGGACATACCAGAAGCATATGATCCACTACTTAATAGAGACTGGTCCAGCAAGCTAAATGGATATTTTGCTATGGATTGGTCACACATGTGGCTTCCATACAATGGAAAAAACAATAAAATCTGGATGGTATCCGAAAGGTATATGAAGCACAATGTCACTCTCCTCAATGGAGAGAATGAACCGTTGGCCTTCACAAACTCATGTTTGGCAACTGCCTCGTAGAGAGAACGTTGGGGTGTTATCCTACATGGCTAGCTCCAACCCAACTAAACACACATTTGGGACTCCTTCCTTTCCCAACTGATGGTAATGAGGCATGTACAGTACATTGTACCAATAGTAGTAGTAGCAGTAGCAATAGTAGTGGCAGTAGTATAAGCGGATCAAATGATCTATGTACAAACAAGTTGTGGACCATGTACTTTGATGGATTAAAGACACAGGATGGATCAGGAGCGGGGAGTGTCTTGATTTACCCATAGAACTGCAAGCATCTGGTTTCAAGTCTCTTGGAGTTCGAGTGCACGAACAATGTTGTGGAGTATTTATCACTCATGTTGGGCTTGCAGAAAGCCATCAGCCTCAATGTGGTCATGCTCAAAGTGGTAGTTGATTCAGAGATAGTGGCATGACAGACACATAACACCATTCAATATTATTCATCACATCTCAAAAGTTACCAGCAAGAGATACTACATTTCATGGGAAACGTTGAAGTCTTCAAAGATGCAGTGATAGATGATGACAAACACGAGCACTCTCTACAAGTAGAAGCTGGTAATAGGAAAGGCCACCTTATCACAATGGGTTTGGCATATTTGGAAAATCTTTATGACTTGAAAGAATGTTTTCAAGGGATGAATAACAATGAAACCCACAGCTCCACCATGATGCACGAACTGATAAACTTGGGAATAGAACAAGATCCAGAGTTTGTCAATCTCAACACATATTGCACACAGCAAGAGCAGCAAGCCTTTGTCCTCATGTTCAAATAGTATCGAATCTAAAAACTTATGACACATAGATAATCCAACACATCATTTTGATCAGAGAAGGGGTCAAGCCATATTAGTACAAGCTGAGGAAAGTACATTGGTTACTTGAACCCGTTAGAAAGAAAGAGCTTACCAAGATGTTGGATGCAAAGAACATATACAAAGTTTGTCATTCCACATGGGTTTCAAACCTTGTTCCCATGAGAAAGAAGTCCAGGGAAATCCGCTTGTGTGTTGATTTCTGAAACGTGAACTGCGCCTTGGACAATGAAAACTACCCCGTGTTGTCTGTGGACCACATTACACAAATAGTATCTAGGGCATAGATGTTTTACCTACACGATGGTTTTTTAGGATTCAATCAGGTTTTGGTAGTCGAACTTGACAGACTTAAGACAACCTTCCGTACCAGTTGGGGTACGTTCACTTATAGACAAATGCCATTTGGGCTTGTGAATGCAAGCCTGACCTTTCAGAATGCCATGGAAATCGCTTTTTGTGAACTCATTAGACAGAGCATAGTGGTATACCTCAATGATGTGACTGTGTTCTCAAGAAGACGTGAGGACCACGTACGCCATTCGAAGAAAAAAATTTAGCGATGTTGGAAATACAAGATTTCCTTGAATCCCAGAAAGAGTGTATTCATAGTGTTTGAGGGGAACCTTCTTGGACACACAGTTTCCAAAAGCGGGATCAAGGTGGATCCCAACTAGGTCCAGACTATTACACAGATCCCTCACCCATCCAACAAGAAATCCATGCAGTCCTTCCTATGCAAGATAAACTTCCTCCAGAAGTTCATCTCGGATTATGCACAGATAGTCAAGCCCATGCAGGACATGATCAATAAAGTTATAGTCTATAATTACGGCAAGAGGGAAAAATATGCATTCACCTGTATCAAGCAGGCTATTGCAAAAGTGCCTACACTCTACAACCCAGATTTCAAGAAGGATTTCCTACTATACACCTCCGCCTCTGACAATTCGCTCGTTGCAATACTCACTCAGAAGGACTAGATGAATGATGAACATCCCATCTCCTTCATGAGTGCAAGCATGGAGGGACTAGAACTCAACTACCCCATTATTGAAAAAAAATAATATGCAGTTTACAAGGTAATGAAACACTTCATGCCCTACTTGCTGAACAATCACTGCATAGTGTATGTCCCTCACCCAGCAGTCCACACATTGCTGGTAAAACAAGAACTAGATGAACGATGTATGAATTGGATGACAAGATTGCAAGAGTATGATCTTGAAATCAATCCAGTTCACATGATCAAAGGACATGGGCTCTGCATACTTGCACTAAACTAGTACACGCCTCGGAGAGTGAAGAAGAGCTCCCCGACTGGGAGTAGGAACTTGAGATGTATGATATAAGGCGAGCGACACCAACTAAAGATGGAACCTCTAGGTACATAGATTTGTGTCAGTGCCTTGAGCACAACACTGTACCCTCTCACTTCTCCATCACACATAACAGGGCATTGCACCTCAAATTTTTTGGGTTGTGTTATATTCTTTCCATGACTAGCCCATGTAGTTAACCGGGGGGTTAGCCCCCCTTCATTGTGCCGATTGCATAGCGAGGGGAGTTACAAAGCGTTTAAGGGGTACAGGTAACCCCACTCTATGGGGTATGGGGCAGCGCCCCGGAAAATTTTGTTTTTGGACCCTATGTTAGGTTGGGCGGACCTACCTATGGTTTTGTGCATGTTTTTCGCACATGGTTTTGGACGTGATGGTTTTCAGTCCATGGTTTTGGATGCGATGGTTTTCAGTCCATGGTATTGGATGGTTCGACATGTATAAATATGTATTGTAACATTGAAAGGAATATAATGTAAAATCAAGCTGTTAGTCCCAGTTTTGGGATCCAGGGGAAAA
The DNA here is from genome assembly GCA_031772625.1 of Pinus tabuliformis. NCBI lineage: Eukaryota > Viridiplantae > Streptophyta > Pinopsida > Pinales > Pinaceae > Pinus > Pinus tabuliformis. The sequence goes on along the minus strand of CM062819.1, from coordinate 354,577,436 downwards.
TCTTTGTTTATATGTTTTTTATGTGTTATGCTCTTGCATTGTTTATTTTCTGTGTTTTAGAATTCATATGCAGGTAATTTTTGTATGGGGTTAAAACCTACATTTTGGTATTAGAGCTGTTTTGGCTTCAAGGGGATGCCTTTATTGCTAAGGGGTTTCGCTTGGGCCTATGGTAGACCCTGCTGAGTGGGAGATCTATGGGATTGATTCTGGTGGTGAAAGAGGATGGTGCGCAGTGGAAAGATAGAGATCAAGAAATTTAATGTTCAGAGTTTTGAGTTATGGAAACTCAAGATGGAGGATCTGTTGGTGGATAAAGATCAGTGGGTCATGGTAGATCTAGGTACTAAACCAATGGGAGTGTCTGATGAATAATGGAAGAAGTTGGATTAGAAGGCTAAGAGCACAATATGATTGTGTGTCTTAGATTCAATATTTTTAAATGTATCAGGGGAAGCTATGGCAAAGGCTTTGTGGGACAAGTTAGGGACTTTGTATCAATCTAAGTCTCTGGTGAATAAACTGTGCCTACGGAAAAATCTATATAACCTGAGGATCAAAGATGGAGACTCAGTGACATAGCATCTGAACGCATTTAATACTGTGGTAAGCTAGTTATTATCTATTGATATTAAAATTTTAGATGAAGATAAGTGCATCAGTTTGTTGTATTCTCTACCAGATTCGTGGGATAGTTTCGTTATTGCAATAGGTAGCAATGCAACTTCCTTATAGTTTGATGAAATAGTCTCATCCTTGCTGACGGAGGAGATGAGATGGAAAAATATGGAGAGCCAGAATGGTGATGCCTTGTGTATATGACGACGGTCCCAGAACATAAACAAAAATATGTCATCAAGTGGGAGATCTAAATCTAGAGGGAGATCTAAATCTCTAAGAAATCCTGTAAAGGTGGTGTGCTAGAAATGTGGAAAGGAAGGGCACTACAAAAGGGACTGTAAATATAAATCTCCTGACAAAGGAAAGGGATCTGATGATGCTCCTTCTGCAGAGGTGAAAACCACGTCAGATGAAGGTGGGGATGTGTACTTGGCTTCTTCAAGTACACATGTAGATCATGAGGCATGGTTAATTGACTCAGGTGCATCCTTTCACTTCACTCCCCATAGAGAGTGGTTCTACGAGTATGAGAAATACGATGGTGGTGATGTCTTCTTAGGGGATGATAGGAAGGCTAGAATCGTTGGTCATGGAAAAGTAAAGTTGAAGTTGCAAGGTGGAAGGGTTAGAACACTTCCGAGTGTTCTGCATATTCCTGCATTAGCCAAAAATATGATTTCTGTAAGCAAGCTGCATGATGTAGGTGTAAAAATAGTGTTCGAGAAGGTTACTTGCAAGATGGCTCAGGGGGCATTGGTATTGATGCAGGGAGTTCGAATTGGAACTCTGTACAAACTGCAAGGTAGCATTGTTGTTGATGGGTGCAATAGTTCAATGGTTCCTGAAAGTGGAGTAGAAAACCTAGTGGTATCTAGAGAGAAGACCATGCTGTGGCATCAAAGGCTTGGACATATTGGAGAAAAGGGCCTTCGAATACTTCATGGTAAAGGTATGGTAGAAGGTATGAGTAATAGCTCTCTGGATTTTTATTTCTTTGAAAATTGTGTATATGGGAAGCAAAATTGGGTGAGTTTCCCCTCTGGTGGTAAGAGCACGAAACAGATACTAGAATTCATGCACAATGATGTGTTTGGACCTGTGAAGGTTCCATCACTGGGTAATTCCGTGCACTATGTTTCATTTATAGATGAATTCTCAAGGAATACATGCATATATTTCCTAAAGAAGAAATTTAAAGTCTTTGACAGGTTTAGAGAATTTAAGGCTCTGGTGGAAAACTAGACAGAGAAGAAGATAAAGTTGTTGAAAACAGATAATAGTGGAGAGTTTTGTGGTAAGGAATTTGAAGAATTCTATAAGAAATATGGTATAGCATGGAAGAAGACTACTCCATATACACCTCAACAAAATGGAGTTGTAGAAAGAATGAACAAGACGTTGATGGAAAGGGAAAGAAGCATGCTTAGTGGTGCCGGGTTAGGATAGGAATTCTAGGTAGAGGCGGTGGAGACAACATGTTACCTGGTCAATAGATCACCCTCATCAGCGTTGGAGGATAAGACTCCACAAGAGGTATGGACTGGTAAGAAACCCTCTCTTTCACATTTGAGGGTATTTTGATGTGATGCATATGTACACGTTCCAAAGGAGAAACAAACCAAGTTGGATAGTAAATCTGAAAAGTCCATCTTTATTGGGCATAAGGATGCTATAAAGGGTTATAAGATTTGGAACCCAGTAACAAGGAAGGTTGTGTACAGCCGAGATGTGGTGTTCAGAGAGGTGAAAGATGTTATTAAACATGAAGTCCAACCAAAGGAACTTGAGAAGATAGAGTTTGATCCAAAGGAGGAATAATTAGACTCTACAACAGAGGAGGAATTGGAAGATGAAAAGCCACAAACTCCAGGTGTGAGAAGATTAGTTCGAGAAAGAAGGCAGCGAGAAAGGTATAGTCCATCTATTTTCTATTCAAAATTTTCTTTATCCATTACTGATGATGATCCCAGAACTTTGAAGGAAGCAGTAGATTCAGAGGATGGAAAACTCTAGAAAGAGGTCATGTTTGATTAAATGACATATTTTCACAGAAATGAGGCTTGGGATTTGGTGGAGTTTCCGGCTGGAAGGAAACCGATTGGAAGCAAATGGGTGTTCAAGAAGAAGACAAATGTAGAAGGAAAGGTGGAGAAATACAAAGCTCAATTGGTAGCAAAAGGTTATTCCCAGGTGTTGGGAATTGATTTTGGTGATATTTTTTTTCTTGTTTGCAAGGTAACTTCTATTATATTACTTTTATCTATTGTTGTTGCTTTTGATTTTGAGGCAGAACAGATGGATGTGAAGACAACATTTCTTCATGGGGATTTGGAAGAGGAGATCTACATGAAGCAACTGAAGGTTTTGCAATGAAGGGTAAGAAAGAACTTGTATGCAAGTTAAAGAAGTCTCTGTATGGGTTAAAATAGTCACCAAGGATGTGGTATCAGAAATTTGATACATTTATACAAGGACTTGGCTTCACCAAAAGCAAAGCAGATCACTGTGTGCATCTTAAATTAATCAGTGACTGTGTTATTTATCTAGTCTTGTATGTGGATGATATGTTGCTGGTTGAAAATGACAAAGAAATTATCCAGGATTTGAAGACCCATTTGTCCTCCAAATTCGACATGAAAGATATTGGTGCTGCAAACTTTATTTTGGGCATGGAAATTAAAAGAGATCGGACAAAGAGGAATCTTTGGTTAAGCCAGAGGAAGTATGTCGAGACAATATTACAGAGGTTTACTATGCAAGATAGTAAACCGGTGAAGGTTCCTATTCCCGTAGGTGTAAAGTTATCTATTGAACAGTGTCCCAAGACACAAGAAGAGGAAGAGGACATGTCTCGTGTTCCATATGCAAGTGTAGTTGGTAGCCTAATGTATGCGATGGTCTGTACTAGACAAGACATTGCACATGCAGTGGGAGTATTGAGTAGGTTTATGTCAAAACCAGGGAAGGAGCACTGGATAGTAGTGAAGCGGGTTTTCAGGCATTTGCGTGGCACTAGTGATTATGGTTTGTGCTACCAAGGAAGACCAAGATTGGATAGAGTGTTGGATATTCATGGATTTGTTGATGCAGACTGGGCTAGAGATCTAGATTAGACAAGATCTACAAGTGGGTATGTGTTTGAACTATTTGGAGGTGCAGTCAATTGGATGAGTAAGAAATAATTTGTAGTGGCACTATCAACTACAGAGGCAGAATACATGGTATCCACTCATGCAAGCAAGGAAGCAGTTTGGTTGCAAAGATTATGTTCAAGTATGGGGTTAGTACAGGGAGCTATAAGGATAGATTGTGACAGCCAAAGTGCAATTTTCTTGGCAAAGAACCCTACATATCATTCAAAGACAAAGCACGTTGATCTTCAGTATCACTTTGTGAGGGATATGATAGAAGAAAAAAAGGTGTTGCTGGTAAAGGTGGACACTTTGAAGAATAGTGCAGATGCATTGAAAAAATCTGTGAGCTCTAAGAAGTTCTCTTGGCGTAGAGAAACAATGGGCATTGCAGGGCTGGATAAATGACTAAGCTCTCTTGTGGGCCCCTATGGAAAGAATAAAACAACTGGGAGAATGTTGGGTTGTGTTATATTCTTTCCACGACTAGCCCACGTAGTTAACCGGGGGGGTTAGAGGGGGGGGCAGAGCCCCCCCTTCCTTGTGCTGATTGCATACATAGGGGAGTTATAGGGGGTTTGAGGGGTACAGGTAACCCCACTCTATGGGGTCTGGGGCAGTGCCCTAGAAAATTTTGGTTTTGGACCCTATGTTAGGTTGGGCGGACCTACCTATGGTTTTGTGTGTGTTTTTCACACATGGTTTTGGACGCGATGGTTTTTGGTCCATGGTTTTGGACGTGATGGTTTTTAGTCCATGGTATTGGATGGTTTGACATGTATAAATATGTATTGTAACATTGAAAGGAATATAATGAAAAATCAAGCTGGTAGTCCCGGTTTTGGGATCCAAGGGAAAATCTCTGTTTATATGTGTTTTATGTGTTATTCTCTCACATCGTTTATTTTATGTGTTTTAGAATTTGTATGCAGGTAATTTCTATACAGGGTTAAAACCTACAAAATCTTTGGCATATCAGTCAGTGCACAGAGTGATTTATAGGAAGCACAACAACAAAGTTTTTCTCAGGTGCCTCGAGGCACATGAATCAGAGAAGGTATTATGAGATCTACAAGATGGACCAACCAGTGGTCACTTTACGAGAAACACCACTGCACACAAATTTATGCTAGCCAGTTTTTACTAGCCCACATTATTCAAGGATGCACATGCTTATGCGCATAAATACCCGGTTTGTCAATAATGCACTAGCAGAGTACGAAGGTTAGCAACCTCACCGCACCCTATTGCAATGATTGAACTGTTCCAATAATGGGGACTAGATATTATTGGGGATATTTTCCCACATTCATCAAAACAACATCGCTACATTCTAACAACAACTGATTCCTTTATGCAGTGGATATAAGTGGTTTTTCTCAAACAAGTGAATGACTAGGAGGTCATCAACTTCCTCTAGAAGAACATCATTTCATGCTTCAACATTCCGGTATCACTTGTTTTTTATAATGCAACACACTTTTCATCTTTCAAGATTTATGATTTTTCATTACAAAATGGTATTGTGCTGAAACACTCATCCAACTACTACTTGCAAGGAAATAGTCTAGCAGAATCCATGAATAAAAACCTCATCTGCATAATCAAAAATATTGTTTTCTTTGAGGAAAGTAGCTGGCATACCTCTTTGAAGAATGCACTGTGGGCTGACCGTGTAACACCCAAACCCTATCTGAATACCTCACCGTACTTCCTAGTCTATCGTAAAGAAGCCATCCTTCCACCTAATATCTACTTGCCTTCACTCCAACTATCCCAAGAATCCCAAGGCAAGCCTTGCCAGCTAGTTCAGTGTAGGGTGGATAGACTCCACAAACTTCAGGAAGAAAGGATGAAAGCAAAAGAAAAATTTACACTCCACTAGAACCATATATATAGATGGTTCGATAATAAGTCTGTAGTGAAAGATAACTTCGATGTTGGTGACTTGGTTTTGAAATGGGATAAGTCCCATGAAGACAAAGGCAAGCATACGAGGTTTCTGTCCCTTTGGATTAGTCCATACACAGTCCATGAGAAGCTTGGCCCACACACATACTGTCTGCAGTCACTTGACAGGAGGATTAACAACCTTACCATCAGTGACCAATATCTCAGGCATTACTTCTAGTAGGTCAGGACATGCCCCGTGTCATGTACACAATCTCCTTGCTGCTTGTTGTTTTCATTTTGTTTGCCTTGCTTACTATCTTTGTTTTCATTTGGTTTTCTTCTTTTACTATTTTTGTTTTCGTTTTTTTGAGTTGCTTAATACATTTCTATTTTTGTTTTCCAGAAATAAGTGTTTCCATCTACTAAGTTTTGGCTTTTGAATGAATATGTGGCTGAGATAAGAAGAGACTTGTGATGTTGCAACACTTGGCCAATCTTGTGTCCATCTTCTCTGTGCTTGGTTATAACCTTCGATCGATGAAGTATTGATGGAAAATATAAGCTATCTGCAAGGGAATTTTTGATCCAACCATGAACTTGTGTCCACACTAGGAATCCCCACGCCTATACTCATCCTTTTTCTCTATGTGTTCAAGCCCATCGAAGTAGTAGAAACGGAGAAGGGGAAAATATGAATGAGAAAAAATATGTCAGAGGTGTTACATGATTCTTTGAAGGATCAACCTCTTCTACTCTCAATAAGTCAGAATCCCTCATCTACCGCAAAAATAAATAAGTGACTATGCACAGTCCTCTTAAAAAATAAAAAAGTGGTAGAAGAGAGAGGCTTCCTATGTAGAGAGATGAAGCATGTAACTCCACAGGGGTACTGACTAGGTTTGTTGGTAGTGGAGAAATGTGTGTGTTCCTACGTGACTCTGTTGGGGTATTGTATGGGCTTGCTGGTATGGGAGCAACACCAGAAAAAATTATACTCTGAAAATCTTCAATTCGCAAGCCAAACTACCCTTCCAGATTTTGAAACATTGTGACTAAGCTGAAATTCTAATTGTGTTTGACTTAGTTGGAAAAAGGAGAACCACGTATGTCCATGGGGTAAGTGGGGAAACAAAAGTAACCCGCACAACAATTCAATACTCCCAAAAAGACCAAGGCCTTGTGTTGACAATGAACCAAAACAGAGAAGATGGAGTTCTACCAGTGTGTTGCCAAGTGATGTAGCAGTTGCAACACCCTCCATAATTCTTGCTTGCATTGAATTTCAGAGCCTCCTTTGAGAGTTTTACTTGATGAATGCACACACTCGAGTTCACTCGATGAGCTCGTGTGAGTCTTCACACCCACCTTGTTTGATCATTCCACAAACAAATTTTGCATGTTGATGTCAATGTCATGCTTGCGACCATGTTTTGGTTATACACAAGGTCTTCGCTTCATGTGTACATGTTGTGTTTTCTATGTGAGCATTCATCGCACTCACACATGGAGTCATATACACTATCGCATAAGCATCATCACGTTTGACCAACGATCAATCACAAGTGTCATTCTTGTCACTCACATCGTCGGTCAGTCATGTTGAGCATATGTGTTTGCATGGTTTGAGTCATCTTGTCGTCAAGTAGTGTAAGTATGTGTTTGCAAGACCACATATGCACCTTCTCACTCATTCACACACTTAGTCATTTTGCTAAAGTTTTGATGACCGAATTCCCCTCTAGCATGCAGGTCTTCATCCCACCATAGAATCGATTGAATGTCACCCAGAACAGCGCAGAAGCACCAAGCAGGCCATTTCAAGTTGTGTTGCCCGTAAGCAGATCAATTAGCCTTCATGGTGGTTAACCAGAGAGTTTGACTCGATAGCCATCCTAGGACTGAATCCCCTCAAAAATTGCGCAAAGGCTGCAAACTTTTCCTGCTCCCTTAACTAAGAAAATTACGTAGACTAGTTAGGCAGACACCAAGTGACCCTCCCTATCTCCCTCAAAAAATTGTGTAGTTTTTACATTTAGCCCTCTAGTCAGTCGGTCAGCTGCTCACCTGGAAAACTACATAGTTTTCATGAGCAAGCCCTCTGCTGTCTGGTAGTTTTCTCAACTCAGAAAATACACAAAGGTGATTAGTAAGCCAGCCTCCTAGCATCAGCGCAATTTTCCCTGCCAGCAACTCCCAACTGTCGACTGCCAGTTCCCTCCAGCAATGTACAATTTTTGTTTCCAAGCTCCTACAATGAACTACCAGATCCCTCCAGGAATTGTGCAGTTTTTGCTACCAATATCCCGGCAGCTAATTGTCATTTCCCTCCATGAATTGTACAATTTTTGCTGCCAATGTACCAACAACTAACTCTAAGTTCCCTCCAAGAATTGTGGAGATTTTGTTTGCCAATCCTTCACACATCCCGCATTGTTCCTCTAAAAGCTGCATAGTTTTTCCCTCCAGCTGAGAAAGACCCTACAAATAGTCACTGTCGATCTGGATTGTCCATCTCCACCACCTAGTGACTCCTACACAGTTTTCACCAATAGTTCCCAGAGCCTCCATCCCATCTCACAACTCACAAACTTGTCTCCTCTCCTGGTCACCTCCATCTGAAACGGTCATGCATCATAGTAGACTAATAAGTTTATGGATTTGATGTCATCTTGTCATGAGAAACTGTAGATAGAGGTACACAAACAAACATGACACGATGACAGATGGGATGAACAAAGTGAGTACATGCAAAAGAACATGTTCGCCAACGAAGTAACAAATGATGCATGCAAAGAGATGTGCTCGAAAATGGATGACCATGCAAAGATATGTTCATAGACGGACGGACGAATGAACATGCAAGGATGTGTTCATGGATGGATGGACTTAAAAGCATGCACTTTTCGCGAATGGGCAAACATTTCAAGCATGCTAACATGCAAGCAAGGAGAAATGTGAAAAGGTAACATCAAGCGAACCTAATTGCCATCGAAGGCTCTGCACACCTTTCCATGCAGAGGTGAAGTTGTGACACGCCATGAGGACATGGATCATCCAACAACACTGTAGCTCGACATGCACACTAGTGGTAACATGAATGTACCAACACTATCATGTCAAGTCTTGTCATGAGTCATGTAGTCCACATCTCTACTGTGGGCCACATTGTCAATCAATGTAATGTAACATGGAAGTCCACGAAACCCACTTTTCATATGAAGAGTCATGCAATGTCGAAACGTCATGGAAGTCAAATAGTCATGAGGGTATTCAAACAACCACAAGGGTTAGTTTCACCCTTGGCTATAAATACCCCATCATTTGTAAATGAAAGGTACTTTTTCACCTCGGTTCCTCCCACATAGCCTTGGGAGTCTGTAATATTTTCTTTGAGGAGTACGTAGTGGCTCCAATAGTGTGCCCATGGGGTTAGTGATGTATGGTGTAATGATGTGTCTTGGAACTTTTTCTTAATTTAGAAGCCTTCTAATAGGCCAACACTTTTTCACACGTGTTGTAACTGTTGTAAGACTGATCTTGAACACCTGTAATGCATGTTTCTTTAACCTGTGTTTAATAATTGAACTCATTCACTTGTTGTAATACATATATATTAATGAAAATGTGTTGTATGAGCTATTAACATTTTCCTACCCTTGTTGATTTCCTCCCCGACCTCAGACAGACCTTTCACGTAAACTTTCTATAACTACCATCACACTCACATGCACTCCTACGTTGTGTGTTGTATGTGTTATCTTTCTTGTGTGTTGTGATTGCCACATCTGTGTGGATTATTCTTCTAGAAGCTATGCATGTCCTATTGTGTTGTGTTTTCCTAACAGAGTTGGGGCTTCCTCCCATTCGACTTGGGACTCACTCCCACACTCTCCCTCTACAATGAAAGAACCATTGACATAAGTACACTAGAAATCACCAAGAACACGAACCTCACTACTCAAAGACAAAGAAAACCACTCTCATGTGATGAAAAGTAAGAGATAAGACAAATCTTTAAGATATTGGCAATTGGGCCATCATACTAGATGGGACTCCCACACCAAACGGTGTGAGGTCTAGTTGGGACTTCATACCGGGGTGATCCCCTAAATGTTGGTGGGTCTAGCACCATCATCAAGATGATGGTGTTGGGCATAGGAATCCCTTGATGGGATACACGGTAAAGCCTAAGGAAGCCCTAGTTGTTTTGTTTTGAGTCCCACATTCATGCTTGGAATATGGCATGAAGGTGATTGGCTGAAATAAAGATTTGGTTCAACCCAATCTATGGTAGGGTGGTATGTGGAAGTCCCTAACTTGGTTGGATTTGCATATGCTAATAAGAGCTCTTTTCCCTCTTGTATTTCATGAGTATTTATACCTTTTATTATGTGTCTTTGATGCTTTCTCTATCATTGTTAATGTTCTCGTTATATGTTGGTTATAAGCATGGTTTTTTGACATATTTTGGTTATGGATCTCATCATGTTTTGATTAGTAAATGAATGGGTAATGAAGGTATGGTATAATAAATTATAATGAATCTATTGTGTGAGGGCATCAGACCTTCTTGACAATTCTCAGATAGACATGATATCCCTATGTTCAGATATGTGCTTATGACCTATAGATTACAGGTTCATGATTTATTTAACATAATGTCTATCATGGTTAGGCCTGCTTAGGTCAAGTTCTTGTCTAAATTTCTATCAAAGGCTCTATTCTTGTGTCATTTATCATTTATGAGAGTATCATTAATTTTTATGTAGTGGTTTGGAGAGTCGACCTGAAAGAGTGCCTCAGATCTCGTGGTCGTAGGCATAAAATTGGGTGAAATATTGTAGTAGTTCCCTTGCAAGCTTATGCATGTAACTGGAGGGTTATAGTTGAATTCAAGTAGAGTTATTCTAATGCCTGAGAGTCTAGGTCAATGAAAAAGAAGGATAAATCATAGTTTGGGCACCTCAAAGGGTGGTTTAGCTCTTGGGGGTCCTATAAAACCTGAAGGAAGTGAGTAGTGTTTTGGTTTCTCGATTCCACTTCCTTCAAGTGATATAGGAGGTTGAGTCATATCATATTAACTCTACGTCACATGTTTACTCCGCTAGGCTAGTTAACTTGGGTAAATGTGGGAGGAGGGTGTTACAAAGTGGTATCAGAATAGGTTGTGCTCTCTTTGGGTGATATCTGATATGACAAAGTCATATCAGAGCATGGTTCAACCCTTGGACTAGATGGGCGGAATTTGGTTGTCCCACATGCATGAAGTTTGTATATGTTCATGATATGTATGCATGGTGGTGGTCGTTGTTTCCATTGTGTTGACATGTAGAACTTGATGATGTTGTTGTTGGGATGTGCTTGTCATGAATTCATGTCGGTTGTATATTCATTTGTTATGCATATCGGGGTCTATATGTCTTTGTGCATGCATTGTCATGATTATGCTTGTTGTGCATGAGGTCATGGTATGCAATTGGTATTGTTGTGCATGATGTCAATATATTGTTATGATTATGATCATACATGTATCGTGTTAACCTGTTTGATCTAGCAAGACGCGATATCCTCCCCTAAAATATATTGAGATATTTCGGTTATGTTTATGTTTGGTTTATTTGACATGATATACTTGCAATAAGTAGACGATCAAATATGAATAGAAAAATTGTGGATTATAGTTCATGAGACTCTCCCTATATATCATATGAGAAACGTGGTGATGAGTACTATCCTCACATAAAAAATACTTTGAGAAATTTGAAGGCATAAATAAGAAGCTGCAAAGCAGATAATGACATAATCATTTAGTCACATGAGAGAATTTCCAAGCCACGGGAGAAAAAAGAAGATGTCAATCCATATATTCTTCAAAGTTTTTCAGATTTGTAAAGACATGGATAGCCATCGGTTAGTTATGGATAGGAATACATGACTAATGGACCATACAGTAGCAGATATCATGGTGGACACAAGTCGGACATGACTGATACTATTAGGGATGGTATATTATTGGATACATCAGATAGGAGAGGTGATGGACATGGTTTCCATTATAGTTCTGGTTCAGACACATATCATGGTCATCATCACTATCAGATAACAAATATTTTCCAAAAGAATTCAAGAAAGTCAAGCCACCTACATTTGATGGAGAGTGGAAGAATCCAAAGGATCCAGAGGTATGGTTTCTTGGAATGAATAAATTATTTGAGTTGTATGATTACATTGAGAACATGAAGGCCAAGATAGTTATTTTCATCCTCAATGGGAAAGTGAACATTTGGTGGGAATATGTGAAGTGGGTTGGAAACATCAGAACAGAGGAGCTAAGTTAGCATGAGTTCAAAGGGTTTTTCTAGAAGAAGTACTTGTCAAAAAGATACTATGATAGTAAAGCTAAGGAGTTCTATGAGCTAAATATGGGATCAATAATGGATGAGGATTACACAAGTAAGAGTTATTGAGGTACGTAATGTATCTTAAGGATGAGAGAATGTTCAGAGATTTGTTATTGGATTATCATTAGCATGTAAACATCGGATTGAGTATGATGAGCTCTAGTCACTGTAAGATGTAATTGGAAAGTTGAAGCATTTTTATGAGATATCAAAGTGTAAGACAAAGTCTCAACAAGTTTGGAAAGAAAAAGACCTGAGGATGCACGTTAAAATGAGAATGTTGTTGCTTACAAGAAGTTTAATGTAGTTGGAAAGGGACATCGGTTGTAGCCTAGAGGGCAGCATAATAAAGGTGAGGGCAAGGGACAATTGTATTGTTGGATATGTGGCAAGGAATATCTCAACATGGATTTCCCGTCATATCAAGGTGGTATGCCTCAAACCTATAGTGCACGGTAAGTGCAAATAGTTGGGGATGTTGGGAAAAGAATTTCTCAGATCTATGCATCATTGGATAATAGGTAGGTGTATCACTAAACATCTATTATCGATATGCATGATAAGATTTGTGATCAAGTTCTTTCTATTCTAGATCTAATTATAGTTATGTTAAGCCTGAGCTAGTGGATAAGTGTGGTTTGAGAAAAGAAATGCATGCAAAATCTCAGTCAGTGCAATTGGCTGCAAGTACTAAGATAAAATTTCATCATCGGGTAAGAGCTTGTGCATTTGAGTTGAATGGTATGCCTACATCAATGAATCTGAATGTATTTCCATTGGGATCATATAGTATGGTTTTGGGTATGGATTGGTAGTATCTTCATAGGACTAAGGTGGAATTTTTTGAGAAGGCTATTGAGTTCTTACATGACAATGGAGAACAAATAATCTTGCAAGTTAATAAGAAAGCTACATCAATTAGAATGGTTATAGCTATGCAGGCGAAGCACAATTATAGGAAAGGGTGTGCATTTTTTGCAGTAGATATTTCTAGTGATAAAGGTAAGGATTTTGAGGATGCAAAGGTATTGAGTAGATACCCAATTTTACAATATTTCTAGGATGTATTCCCTGCAGAGATTTCAGAGTTACCGCCTCATAGGGAAGTGGAATTTTCCATTGAGTTGGTACTAAGGGTAGCACTATCATCAAAGGCACCTTATGGATGAGCACTCGCGAGCTAGTGGAATTGAAATTGTGGTTGAAGGAAATGTTTGATAAGGGATACATAAGGCCAAGTGTGTTGTCTTAGGGTACACTAGTGTTGTTTAAGAATAAGAAGGATGATATTCTCAGGTTATTAATTTATTATAGGTAGTTGAAAAAGATAACCATCAAGAACATGTATCTATTTCCAAGGAGAAATGTTCTTGGGAGGATGATAATTTTATACAAATGCATCCAAAAATACTCAAGCATTGAGGACAACACTTTTTTTTGAAGGATAGGGGCATGTTAGGTCCCTATAATACTAATGTAGCCTCCTTATTCTTATTTTTAGTGTAGCCCCCTTACTACTATTGTTATGCCAATGTAGCCCTAATATTTTTATTGTTGTGCCCCATAAAAAACCACTATTGTTATTTTTGTGGCCTTATATTATTACGATTATGGAGGCTTTGATTATATGGTGACCCCTTAGAATCCTATGTATACCAAGGAGGTCTTGTCATTTGTATCATCCAAAATTGTTCATTTATGTGATGTAAAAGAGTTTTCCTCCTTGAAGAGGTTAATTTTCAAGTCATTGATCTATTATTTATTTTGTTTTTTGATCTAGTTGCATAACATATTTGTGTGAAATATGGTGAATTAACCTATATCAAATCATAGCCAACAAAACTTGTGAATGAGAGATGCCATCTACATTACATTGCTTTTATATATTTTATATTGACAAATTTAACAAAGGATGTAAATCACTATAAACTTCAAACACATATATGATGTACATGTTCTTTCCATATCCATATATATCCGTTTTAACTTCTAAAATATTCACGCTTATAAGCATTGCTTGACATATATTCATTAATTTATACTGTATGTTAGAGTTTATATAATTTTATGCTCAATCACATGGAAGGGCTGAACCAAAAATAAGTGATAAAAGGAAACAAACACAATGAAAAATGGCATAGGATTTTATTCTACAGAAAACAAAGCTACAGTTTCTAGGTAGGACATGTGGAAGTGAATAACTAGTATATTATGAGCGAAATTTTATATCATTATTATTTATTAAGTGTAACATATTCTAAGGATACATGAACTAGGAAAGAAAGTTTTTTATTTCAATGTTTCTCTTAATGTGAAATATTTAAAATGTCATGTTTTTTAATACTATTTCAGTGTCCAAAAACATGGTATATTATTATGCTGGCGAGTTGTTAAAAGAAAAGGATCAAGGAATGGATCTGTGGATCTTGTTGGTTCTTTCTCATTAGAAAAAATATTAATTGAATTACATTATCTAACTTTTACATGGATTTAAGATTCATATCCTAGGTCTTTATAGTCTAAAATTATAAAATAGGTTCATGCTTGTAAAAAAGCATGACATTTGGAGTGAGATAAAAGAGTCTAAATCTATATTGTATACCATATGTGGGAAGATGACAATAAATTCAGTGTTCGTGACTTGAAAGATACATTAATTATATATTTTGCATTGAATATATTGACAATAGACCCATCAAAACCCATGGTGCATGTCAAACCATAATTAGATGGCCCATGGCTAGTGACATGGCATGCACAAAAATCAATGGATTCCATTAGTATTTTTAATATAGTGTTGTAGCGGCTACAACCACCCTTCGAAGTTTTTCCTACCTTCATTTTGGAGCCTCCCTACCAACCTTTTCACAACAGCATGTCTTTCTTAGTCAAGTACACAAGATTCAATGATTTTCTTGCAGAAAGACAGCCTGTCCATCAAAGCTTGTTGTATTCCCCTCACAGGTTGTTTCTTTGGACTTGGCCCAGCTGCAGGCTGAGCATCTCCCTCAAGAAATTGCACAAATATGGAGGGAAACCAGTCTTCCCTCCAGAAATTGTGCAATTCTATTTGGTAGCCTGCTGGGCTCCAGAATTGCACAAATCTGCCAATCAAGCTTCATCCAAAAAATTGCGCAATTCCTCCCAGCAAGGTTGCTCAGCCCAGGAGTTTTGCAATCCTTGGTAGTAGTCAACTGCTCTACCCAGAAATTATGCAATTTCCTAGGCAGCTAGCCTAGCTCCCTCCCAGAAATGGACATTTCTTCCTAGCATTTGAGCAGGCTCTTGCATGTGCAATTGGTTTGACTAGTTCAACCCGGGACCAAGGAAACTTGAATTGCATGCATAGGCTACTTTTTCCCAGAATAGAAAAAGAAAAATGCAAAAAGAATCCATATACTTAAGGGAGTTATTTTTAGCAGTTGGAGGATACATGCAAAGATCGTTTTAGAATCTTTCCTCCAAGTGTCGCTTTTTCCTAGATTTGTGGCATGTGCGTCATGAGCTTCAAACTTATGTATTCAATGCTTCAGAGCTCATTTATTCACATAGAACTTGGAGCTCTTACATCCCACATCACATTTAGGACTCTTTGACACGTCTAGCTCAACTATTCATGGGTAGGTGGTCTTAAGTTGTCTTTTGCAACATTTCTGTCGCTTTTTGTGTATTTACTTATGTGAGTGATGTTTGCTTGATTTCTTTGAACGCTTGCTATAGTTTTCATGCATAATAGCTTGTACTAGCACCATTTAATTTTTCATTAGCATCTCATTGTTGTTGCATGCATGAAACTGTTTTCCGCGAATGGTCACCGATTTGGTGACCCGCTCTGCCCATATGCATGTTGTTCCATTTTATGAATATTTCATTCACTGCTTGCATGCATGATCATTTTTTTCTGCTTACACTCAGTATCTCCATGAATTCATAATCACATTTTCTTTTAGTTTCCCATTGGAGAGTCTGTGAACCCTTGGCCCAGACTCTACCACACTAATACAACATTGCGCAATCCTGAGAAGGAAGGCTTTGACTTCCTCTCAGGAAATGCTAATTTCTACCTAGGAGCTATCCCCCAGTCTTGCATTGCGCAACTCATAGGGACAGTGACTATTGGCCCTGAAAATTGATCAATGCAGTCACTTGGCTTGCAACCATTGCCAGCTAAAATTACACATTTCACAATACGAGCAGTCAATCAGTCAGCCTCCCTAGACAGCCAAGAATGCCTTTTGCATAGTTCTGGTAGCCAGTTAGCCATCCTCCCAAAAGAAATTGTGCAATCCTTGCCTATCAATCCCCAGGTATGTTGAATGTCTTTCCTCAAGTTTTCTTTTGTTTTCGCTGATAGATTTCTTCCCATGCATGTCGCTTTGTCTCCAGATCTTGTAGCTGTTCGTCCGCCTCTTTGCAATTCAGGATCAATGGTCTCGAAGAGAGTGGGATCATAAGACACTGACAGAAGTGAAACTGGAGCAGCAGTTGAGTGAGTGTACGCAATTCTACCAATCTATGAAGATACCAAGTTGATTCTAGACAAGGACATCAAGCTTAAATGGCAAGAGGTTAATGATGCATTTGTAGGCACATTTGGGGAAGACCTCAAACACCACTAGGTTTATTTGAACATCCATAGGTTTGGAATATATTGATTGCATGCAAATACCCCGCTTTCCCATGCGTTGACATGATACATTGAATCATCTCACACACTGATCTTGAGACGATGACATTGAGCAGTGTCAGCAAGGTGGAGATTGATACCTTTAGGGCCCAAGATTATGATGCGATGTATCAGATGGTAGTGCCCATGACCAGCATGGAGATTCCCTCTAGCTTACCCAATAGCAATGCCAACTCTAGAGATATTTTGAAGAACTAGGTGAAGGATCAGGCTAAATTCAAGATGACACCAAACTAGGTCTACAAGACGAAGATACTGCGAAAGGTGTATCAATCCTTGGTCATTTTTACATGTCAACTGTATGGCAAAGAAAGCACAAAAATCTTCCCATAAAGTTGGGTGATCATGCTAGACCAACTGGTCAAAGAGGGAAAAGCATGTAACTGGTCCAGCATGTTGGCACATCAGCTGAAGGAACAGGTAACAAGGGCTTGACAGCCACCCAAAGATATGCAAGAAGAAATCTACATGTCTGCCTACATCTTGGATGCAATCTGTGAGCGATAGGAGTTCCTCGGATTGAAGTGGGCATGGAAACAGATAGAGACTATTGTGAACACTTATTGTAAGATGTTTTCTAAATGCAGCTTCAGAGGACTTATCAGACAGTTTTCCGATCATTTTTTCACCCTGATCTACAAGATGATATTCGAACATGATCCATCCTGCATGTCGAAGGCTGGAATGGAGGCACTGATAGACATTGTTGATTGGTATGCCTCACCATCCAGTACATTCATACAGATGTACAACACGGAGAAGCCTCCACATGTTCCATCGAAGTTTTCCTTGGACATACTTATCATGTAGGAGGTTGCATATCACATCTTGGTAGGATTGACAGCTAGGTTACACCGGAAGAAGAAGGCACCTTGTCTCGCTCTTCGCCTATGCATTCGGTTATATGAGATCCAGAGTTTCAAGCATGTGGATGTCGAAGTAGAGAAGATGAAGAATTATCCTTTCGACCTCCGAAGTTATAATCTGTATGACCCACATTGTCTTGTGAAAGATCACTGCATGAGAGTACAGTTCAACTGGATCCATGGGGCATGTCATTGGGCGGAGGAGGACCCATGGAGATATTTTTACAACTCCTCTAGACTCAATGAACTAGTTGGCTTCGTTGTGGAATGGTTAGTGAAGCAACGTGAAGTAGCATCCCAGAGAGCACCTAAAGCAGCAACAACAACAAAGGTGAACATACCAGTGCGTGATAAGGGAAAGAGGAAGATTGTTGATCGCATGGAGAAAGAGAAAAGCTGCAAGTTTCGAGTAGACCCACTCATGGAGAAGGAAGCTATGGCTACAGAGGCCAGAAGGCAACAACACT
Organism: Pinus tabuliformis; assembly: GCA_031772625.1. Lineage (NCBI taxonomy): Eukaryota > Viridiplantae > Streptophyta > Pinopsida > Pinales > Pinaceae > Pinus > Pinus tabuliformis. The sequence goes on along the minus strand of CM062819.1, from coordinate 354,559,370 downwards.
ATAAGTGAATTGCATAAAGGTAGAAAGAGAAACAACGAATGGAGGAAGAAAAGAAAGAGTTGCAAGAGTTGAAGGAGCAACTCTGGAAGGAACAGGAGCTACGCAGATAGGAGAAGGAAGCATAAAAAGAACAGGTACAGAATGGGGTGCATATTGTGCATATGGATGAAACAATGCCCATACAAGTAGTGGACTCATCAGAATAGCTGGCATCAGGCAAAGAAGGCAAGCCATCATAGGAGAAGGACTTCACTCAGGAGATAGAGAGAGCACTTGAACAAATGGATACAGATATGGAGTTGTAGGAATTAGAGCAAGACACCAACCTCATGCCTTACCACCAAGAGGTCGACCCTCCAGCTTCACCACATCCAGAAGATGAACAGGTCCTAAGCGACCAAGTAGACACTAAGATCCTTGGATATCAACTTCAAGGAGAGATTCACAACATCTCATTCGATGAGTCTCAACATAGAGTTGTGCAATCTCGCAGAGTGTCGACTCCAGAAGATCACACATATCCTACAAAGTATGAGGAATGAGTGATCATGAATGACGTGTGCAAACATCCAACAACATCAGCCGATGCTACCAGAGATTATGCCAAAGCCACTAGCTCGAGTGAATGACAAAGGAAGTATAGACATCCACGTAGGGAGGAGAATCACTTACAACATTCGCCCGAGAAAAACTAAAAAAGGAAATACTAGAAGAAGTGTTGTCCCTTGTCACAATCATGTGGGTGTTGCATTCCAAGTTTGGTACCATGCATAAGGCAATTATCCATCTCAATGGATGGCAACAGCGATGTGCTAGAAGAGCACGTATCTTGTCAAACATGCATGCTATTGTTGATTACATGCAAACATGGACGATGAGATACAAGGGAGCCCTACTTCACTGACTTAAGATGATGAAGCACTGAGTGGTTGAGCTGAAGGCACACATCCAGAGTCAGATCCAGAACTATGAATATGTCCTGCAACTCATCAATAGTCTACATGCTTCCCATGCATGTGTATTCAAGAGTATGGATTTTGTGGTGTGCACACATATGATCCCATCTATTGGGAATATAACCTAAGCAAAGACAAAGGCACATGTCTGACTAGATCTTGACTCAAACTTTGACAAGTTCATGTGTATAGTCACCAGCCTAGAGTGTCCCATCAGTGTAGACGTCATGCACAAGTATATTTCTGGTCTGGCCGAGCTGAAGAAAATGCTGTGCATGCTCTCAGACGAGTTATACAGAGGAGCCCGAGTAGTGTACCTTAATGTTATAGAGGCAAGAGTCAAGTTCCAGAATGATGTCACCTTAGAGTACACAGACACCATCGCAAACTACCGATCTTTGCATCATTACACTACTATCGATCATTGTGAGAATGTTGAAGAGTTAGACTTCCCATGGTTGTTCGAGTCATAGTGATGTCTTGCGTGCCTTGCTCAAGCCATTTTTCCTCACATGGGTACATGTGCATTGTAATGTAATGTCTTGTCAAGTGTAAGTTCAAGTGTCAATAGTTGGATGTAACATTCATAGAGTAGATGAAGAGTCATGAGGGTAGATGAACTGTGAAAAAGGCGAATGTTAAGGGCCACCCCACCCTTTGCTATAAATAGTCCCTCATAACTCATTTTATATGTTTTTGGTTAGCCAAGCTTCGATAGGACTATCTTAGAGAAAGATTGGACATTATTGTAACATGCCTTAGCTTCTCCACTGCAGAGAGCTAGTATATCTCTTTGGAGGAGTAGGTAGTTTTGGTTGTAATGTTCCACTATTGGAACTAGCAGGCATACATGGATGTATTGTATGAATGGAACTTGCAATTCTTAATATAACAAAGGCAACATGTTTTCATGCATATGTTGTTATTGTAGTTAAACTATTCTCGTTGCTATAGCAATGTATGTTATTTAACTTACACATTTTTGTATGAACTATTTTGTATGCAATTGTATAAATCTTGTTGCAGATGTGCTGTTGGTTTCAACAACACTTAGGATTTCTCGCTATCATGCTTTCTAGCCAGTGATGCATCTTTGCTCATGTATTCCCTTCTAAGTCAAGTACTATTACAAGTTTCTAAGGGACACACTCACCTCATTCCCCATGTGTTAGAACCTCTCATGCACCTTCCTTGACTCACCACAGATGTATACCCCTTGCTACCAATAGGGACATCTTACTTGCCTCTGTACGAAATCACGGTCAAGGAATTACGGTACGACCCACTACTGGGACTCCTACACCAAACGGTCTGAGGTCTAATTGGGACTTCTTACTGGGAAGATCCCTTGACATGTTGGCAGGTCCAGTACCATCAACATTTCTAGCACCGAAAGGAGGGCTAGATGACAAGCTATGTCCTCTTGTCCTATTTTGAACCTTTGAATATCTATCACGGAGTCTTGTACTCTCCTCCCTCCACATTTTTTTTCACATGATGAATCGGTGACCATCACGAGGGAGTTTTTCGATCTCTTGTCCACATAAACATATAACGGTGAAGGTGAAGTTGCCTAGCTTAAGTTCTTACATGACTTTCATTCCATGCTTCATAAGGAAGATGGATGTTCTAAAGAACATGCTAGTCTGCTGCTTGCATACACACTTCGCAAATCTCCACATTGGTGGCTGTGCATCCTATCGGCTGATAGATTGTACTCACTTGAGCACTTATGTGATCTCATTGAAGACACTTTCTACCAAATGTAGGTTTTAACCCCATACATAAATTACTTGCATATGAATTCTAAAACACAGAAAATAAACAATGTGAGAGCATAACATGTAAATCACATATACACATATATTTTCCCCTGGATCCCAAAACTGAGACTACCAACTTGATTTTTCATTATGTTCCTTTCAATGTTATAATACATATTTATACATGCCGAAGCATCCAATACCATGGACCAAAAACCATCGCATCCAATACCATGGACCCAAAACCATTGCATCCAATACCATGGACCGAAAACCATCTCGTCCAAAAACATGTGTGAAAATCATGCACAAAACCATAGGTGGGTCCGCCCATCCTAACATAGGGTCCAAAACCAGCACCCCGGACCCCATAAAGTGGGGTTATGTGTGCGCCTCAAACCCCCTATGACCCCCCCCAGCTACGCAATCGGTGCAACGAAAGGGGGCTTCGCCCCCCCTCTAACCCCCCGGTTAACTATGTGGGCTAGTTGTGGAAAGAATATAACACAACCGAACATTCTCCTACTTGTCGTTTTCTTTCCATAGGGGGCCACAAGAGAGCTTAGTCATTTTTCCAGCCCTGAAATGACCATTATCTCTCTACACCAAGAGAACTTCTTAGGGCTCACAGATTTTGTCAATGCATCTACAATATTCTTTAAAGTGTCCACCTTTACTAGCAACACCTTTTTGTCTTCTATCATATCCCTCACAAAGTGATACTAAACATTAATGCGCTTTGTCTTTGAATGATATGCAGGGTTATCTACCAAGAAAATTGCAATTTGGCAATCACAGTCTATCCTTATAGCTCCCTGTACTAACCCCATACTTGAACACAATCTCTACAACCAAACTACTTCCTTGCCTACATGAGTAGCTACCATGTATTCTGCCTCTGTAGTTGATAGTGCCACTACAGATTGTTTCTTAGTCATCGAACTGACTGCACCTCCAAATAGGTTAAACACATACCCACTTGTAGATCTTCTCTAATCCAGATCTCCAGCCTAGTCTACATCAACAAAGCCATGAATATCCAACATTCTATCGAATCTTGATATTCCTTGGTAGCACAAACCATTATCACTAGTGCCATGCAAATACCTAAAACTCGCTTCACTGTTGTCCAGTGCTCCTTCCCTGGTTTTGACATAAACCTGCTCAATGTGCCCACTCCATGTGCAATGTATGGTCTAGTACAGACCATTACATGCATCAGGCTACCAACTGCACTTGCATATGGAACACAGGACATGTCCTCTTCATCGTGTTGTGTCTTGGGACACTGTTCAACAGATAACCTCACACCTACAAGAATAGGAACCTTCACCGGTTTACCATCCTACATATTAAACCTCTGCAGTATTGTCTCAACATACTTCCTCTAGTTTAACCAGAGCTTCCTCTTTGCCCGATATCTTTTAATCTCCATGCCCAAAATATAGTTTGCAGCACCAAGATCTTTCATGTTGAATTTGGAGGACAATTGGGTCTTCAAATCCTGGATAATTTCTTTATCATTTCCAACCAACAACATATAATCCACATACAAGAACAGATAAACAACATGTCACCAATTAATTTAAAATACACACAGTGATCTTCTTTGCTTTTGGTGAAGCCAAGTCCCCATATAAATGTATCAAATTTCTGATAGCACATCCTTGGTGACTGTTTTAACCCATACAGAGACTTCTTTAACTTGCATACCAGTTCTTTCTTACCCTTCACCGCAAAGCCTTCAGGTTGCTTCATGTATATTTCCTCTTCCAGATCCCCGTGAAGAAATGTTGTATTCACATCCATCTGTTCTACGTCAAAATCAAAAGCAACAACAGTAGATAAAAGTAATCTAATAAAATTTACCTTGGCAATAGGAGAAAAAAAATCACCAAAATCAATTCCCGGCACCGAGGAATAATCTTTTTCTACCAACTGAGCTTTGTATATCTCCACCTTTCCTTCTACATTTGTCTTCTTCTTGAATACCCATTTTCTGCCAATGGGTTTCCTTCCAGCTGACAACTCCACCAGATCCCAAGACTCATTTTTGTGCAAAGATGCCATTTCGTCAACCATGGCCTCTTTCCAAAGTTTACCATCCTCTGAATCTGCTACTTCCTTCACAGTTCTGGGATCATCGTCAGTAATAGATAAAGCAAAATTTGAATAGAAAGCAGATGGACTATACCTTTCTGGCTGCCTTCTTTCTCAAACTAATCTTCTCACACACAGAGTTTGTGGCTCTTCATCTTCTGATTCCTCCTCTGCTGTAAAGTCTGATTCTTCCTCAACCTCAAACTCTATCTTCTCAGGTTCCTTTGGTTGGACTTCATGTTTAATAACATCTTTTACCTCTCTAAACACCACATCTCGGTTGTACACAACCTTCCATGTCATTGGGTTCCAAAGCTTATACGCCTTTAAACCATCCTTATACCCAATAAAGATGCACTTTTCAAATTTACTATCCAACTTGGTTCGTTTCTCCTTTGGAACATGTACATATGCATCACATCCAAATATCCTCAGATTTGAAAGAGAGGGTTTCTTACTAGTCCATACCTTTTATGGAGTCTTATCCTCCAACGCTGATGAAGGTGACCTATTGACTAGGTAACATGCAGTATCCACTGCCTCTGCCTAGAATTTTTGTCCTAACCCGGCACCACTAAGCATGCTTCTTGCCCTTTCCATCAACGTCTTATTCATTCTTTCTGCAACTCCATTTTGCTGAGGTGTATATGGAGTAGCCTTCTATCGTGCTATACCACACTTCTTACAAAATTCTTCAAATTCCTTGTTGCAAAACTCTCCACCATTTTTTGTCCTCAACACCTTTATCTTCTTCTCTATCCGATTTTCCACGATAGCCTTAAATTCTTTAAACTTGTTAGAGGCTTCAGATTTCTTCTTAAGGAAATATATCCATGTATTCCATGAGAAGTGATCTATAAATGATACATAGTACATAGAATTACCCAGTGATGGAATCTTCACAGGTCTAAACACATCACTGTGCACAAGTTCTAATATCTGTTTTGCCCTCTTACTACCAGAGAGGAAACTCACCCGATTCTGCTTCCCATATACACAAAGAAATCAAAATCCATAGAGATATTACTTATACCTTCTACCATACCTTTACCATGAAGTATTCGAAGGCCCTTCTCTCCAATATGTCCAAGCCTTTGATGCCACAACATGGTCTTCTCTTCAGAGACCACTAGATTTTCTGCTACACTTTCAAGAACCACCAAACTGTTGCAGCCATCACTAACAGTGCTACCTTATAGCTTTTACAGAGTTCCAATTCGAATTCGCCACATCAATACCAGTGCTCCCTGAACCATTTTGTAGGTATCCTTCTCAAACACTGTTTTTACACCTGCATCATCCAGCTTGCTTACAGAATTCAAATTTCTGGCTAATGCAGGAATATTCTAGTCTTCCTATCATCCCCTAAGAAGAAATCACCACCATCGTATTTCTCATACTTCCAGAACCACTCTCTATGGGGAGTGAAGGGAAAGGATGCACTTGAGTCAATCAACTATGCCTCGTGATCTACATGTGTACTTGAAGAAGCCAAGTACACATCGCCACCTACATTTGAGGTGGTATTCGCCTCTTTAGAAGGAGCATCATCAGATCCCTTTCCTTTATCAAGAGCTTTAGATTTACAGTCCCTTTCGTTGTTCCCTTCCTTTTCGCATTTCGAGTACACCACCTTTATAGGTTTTCCTGGAGATTTAGATCTCCCTCTAGATTTAGATCTCCCACTCGATGACTTATTTTTGTTTATGTTCTGGGACCGTCCTCATATAGACAAGGCATCACCACTCTGGCTCTCCATATTTTTCTGCGTCATCTCCTCCATTAGCAAGGATGATACTATTTCATTAAACTGTAAGGTAGTTGCATTGCTACCTATTGCAATAACCAGACTATCCCACGAATCTGGTAGAGAACACAACAAATTGACGCACTTATCTTCATCTGACATTTTAATATCAACATATTCTAATTGACTTACCATAGTTTTAAATGCTTTTAGATGCTCTGTCACTGAGTCTCCATCTTTCATCCTCAGGTTATACAACTTTTTCCGCAAGAATAGTTTATTCACCAGAGACTTAGATTGGTACAAAGTCCCTAACTTGTCCCACAAAGCCTTCACCATAGCTTCCCCTGATACATTCAACAATATTGAATCTGAGACACACAATAATATTGTGCTCTTTGTCTTCCGATCCAACTTCTTCCATTCTTCATCGGACACTCCCGTTGGTTTAGTACCCAGATCTACGATGATCCACTGATCTTTATCCACCAACAGATCCTCCATCTTGAGTTTCCACAACTCAAAACTCTGACCACTAAATTTCTTGGTCTCTATCTTTCCACTGCTTGCCATCTTCCTTCACCACCAGAATCGATCTCGTAGATCTCCCATTGAACAGGCTCTACCACAGGCCTGAGAGAAATCCAGAGCAAAAAAGGCATCCCCTTCAAGCCAAAACTTCTCTGATACCAAATGTAGGTTTTAACCCCGTATAGAAATTACCTGCATACAAATTCTAAAACAAAGAAAATAAACAATGTGAGAGCATAACACATAAAACACATATACACAAATATTTCCCCTGGATCCCAAAACCGGGACTACCAACTTAATTTTTCATTATGTTCCTTTCAATGTTATAATACATATTTATACATGCCGAAGCATCCAATAACATGGACCGAAAACCATCGCATCCAATACCATGGACAGAAAACCATCGTGTCCAATACCATGGACCAAAAACCATCGCGTCCAAAAACATGTGCGAAAATCATGCACAAAACCATAGGTGTGTCCGCCCATCCTAACATAGAGTCCAAAACCAAAATTTTCCAGGGTGCTGCTCTGGACCCCATAAAGTGGGGTTACGTGTGCGCCTCAAACCCCCTGTGACACCCCCCCGCTACATAATCAGTGCAACGAAGGGGGGCTCAGCCCCCCCCTTCTAACCCCCCGGTTAACTACGTGGGCTAGTCGTGGAAAAAATATAACACAACCCAACATCATTTTGATCCAGAACAACTTGGCCAAAAAATGTTACAACAATGGAAGGCTCCGCATGAATCACCTATGGATTTTTGGCAGTGCTTCTGTGATTTGCAGTTTCAAGCTCCAAAGAGACAGATAAATTTTTTGGATCTTTGGGACTGATTCAAGTATTACCTTAAGAAATATGCTCATCCCAAGAAGAAGTTTGAACTCAAGCCTCACTCAGCATTATTTAGTGACGGAGCTGCACAATCATAGATGGGTACAGTCACTGTCACAAGTGACTGTCTACCCTCCGCTCATCAAACATCTCCACCACTGCAAAGTGATATGGGAGATCATGCTCACACACCTATTTAGTGGTTACATCCTCACAACATCACTTCGCTTAATTTTCATGCATATTTGGTTGTGAGTCCATCAAGTTTTCATATGCATTTTGTACCAAAACCTCTGTCTTCATACTCGGTTGTTCCTCTGGATGATACTCTCTTGTGTTCTTCCATTCCAAACTCTACACTTGTTGTGAACGAGGAACAAGCCATTGATGGATTTTGTGTTGCACAACCAACATGCATTATCATTCATGAAGACTATGGTTGGGAGCTTGAGAATCAACAATCAGTGAAGGTTGACTCCCTTCAATCCAAGCCTCCTCCGTTCTTTCCTAACATCTTTAGTGAACCTACCATCCATGATTTCACAAATATATCTTCATCTATGAATGCACCCATTATTGATCATTCGCAGGACACACCAAATGTTAGTCCATCATCTGAAAATGAAGAGGATGAGTTATTCATTGAAAATCCACTTGATCTTTCATTTGGATTTTTCGGAAACACAGAGGATGAATTTGTTCGCTTCTTATCTACCCCACTATTTGATTCATCAGATCATGAGGATGCCGATGAAATCATTTATTTTTCTGATCATGGCTGTCGTGATACAATTACTCCCATATTCGATCACGATCATGATTATTTCACAGTTGATTTTTTGAAGCCACCGATTTATGATGATCTATCTGACGATGAAGTCGAAACCCCCCAGATTGTTGAGGCACTTCAGCCCAAGCTGATGGTTATGCTAGGCCCTCACTGTCTTAAGGTTGGATTCTCTTCCGAGCAGGAGATTGTTCAATCACCCGAGGCTCCTCATCACTCATCTATATTCATTGAAGATCAATCTCACACACAGATCAGGCTTCCTTCACTCAAACTGCACGATCCCATCACTCATGCATTGGAGGAATCTTACATTACAAGCACACGTGCATGACGCAAGTTGTCTTTGTTTTTTTCATTTTCTTGCATGTCACAGAGAAGAGTATGTGTATTGATCCAAAATCTTTTGCTTATAGATGTGTTAAAGAATTACATACATAAATTGTAGCTTAATAGCGAAAACTTAATGTGCACATGAGATAGGAGGAGAAGCAGATAAAGCATGAAAGAAGACAACAATACTTGATAACAGAGTTCATCCAACTTGGACTACATCTTCGGGCCCTACTCGATTAATGGGGAGGTCTTCATTCATTAAGTGGCATGAAAAAGAAGACTACAAGCATCAGTTACAAAAAGGAGTCTTATACCTCCATACTGAAAAATGGACGAAAAATATGAATCTTTGATGGAGAAACGGACAATTCCATTACATTCGTGGAATTAATAAATGTTGAAACCATATAAAATTTGTCAAATTCTGACAAAGTGAAATTTCACCCCTCCTACAAAATTCTACGTCTAACCACGTGCACTGCCTCATCTGCCTGAGCACACTGAAAAATGCATTTTAAATAAAAATTGGGTGATGGATTTCCCAATAAAGTTGTTAGCACAGTTGGTTTGTATTCGGTTTAATAGGGAGGAGGTTGGGAGGTCAAACCCCACCTCCTCCTTTTACATATAACAAATCCCCCTTTTAAAAATTTCATAACCAATTTTTTTTTAAACTTAAGGTTTGGTTGGGTCGGGCCCACCTTGGGTGGCCTGCCCACTGTACCCACCTCCGTTTATTATGGGTTGGGTCCGTGCCCCAAGGGCCAGCCCACCCAACTCCCTCATTACTCGGGCCATGGTTTCCATGGATGAAGGTTTACATTAAATGGGTTGGGCCACCCAACTCTCGTGCCCTTTTATGTATGGCGATTGTTGGGATGCATCCGTGGGAGTGGGGAGTTCTGCAGTGTGAGGTGAGGGACCCATGGGAGGGGTCGGGGGTCATGGCCCACCCCTCCACCAATTACTTTATTTTGTGTGGATTCAGTTGGGAGTTGGGGTGGTGGGGTTGGTGGCCCGCCACCCATTTTTTTATATTTTGTTCTTTTGTTATATAAAACAAAATGTGTGCTTTTGGAAATTCAGTTATGGATTAGACAGGTATTTCTAAATAGGCAATGATTTTTCCTAGAATCTGGCCAGAGTTGGCTGGATTCCGTTCACCAGGAAAATGCCAAATTGTGTCCTCGTTAAACTTGCTAAGTCATCAAAATTCAACCCAAATTTTGACTGCTTCTATCTCTTTCATCTAGACTCGGATTGGAGTGTCATTCACAATATTGGAATTAGGGCAACGAGCACTTCGATCTAATGTCAAGTTCATCTCCTTTCCACCACTTTGAATTTTGATCTTTTCCCATGCCACTATGTCTTGAGATCCACCTAGATCAATCCTCCCCATTGAGGAGCTTTTGGACCGCCAAAATCTATATCAGTCAATTGGAATGTGAGGGAATTGTTCCCTCACTCTTTCTTTTTCTAGCTATTTTGCCTTGCTAGGGTGCATCCCATTGAAACCAATTTGAAGGTATTCCACATCTCCTCGTCATGAAGTCCTGGTTTTTCTTCAAGGATGATGTCTTCAGGTAACTCATCGAGATACTCTAGTACAAAGTCATCAACTGTAGGAACTATGCCCACCTCCTCGATGTCCATAACTAATGGTGGCTCATACAACTTTAATTTCTCCACATTCACTATGGAGTACATTTGCATATATATCGGCAAATCGAGATGAAAGGCATTGTTTCAAATCTTCTCCAAAATGGCGAATGGACCATACCATATTGGTCACAACTTCTTCCCTTCTTCCTTCATCCTATCCTTGCTTATATGGAACCACACTTTGTCACCCACTTTAAATTGATGGTTGACTCGGTGTTTGTCATGTCAAGCCTTGTAACGGGCTTGAATTTTCTCCAACTACTCCTATATTGCTTGCTGAACCAATTGGATACGCTAAATGAACTATTTTGCTTTGTCCCTATAATCACATCCACTGGAGTCATCTTCCCTTCCAAAGACCATATCGAAAGGGTCTTTTGACATGTAGCCAAAACATGTCTCAAATGGTTAACGATGCGTAGATGAGTGCACTTCTCGGTTGTAGGGATGTTGTACATATGGAATATGCTCATCCCACAACTTAGGATGTTTCCCACAATAGCCTCACAATAAGTTTACCACGGTGCGATTTACAACCTCTGTCTGTCTGTCAATTTGTGGATGGAATGTCGTTATTTTTCTCAACTTGGTGTCCATCATCTTCCAAAAGTTGGTCCAAAACTCTCTGAGAAAGTGAGAGTCCCGATCTGACACAATCGATTTGGGCAACACAAAATGGACCCAAACATGCTAAAAGAAATGATGAGCAATCTGCTCTGCAGTGATCTTCTTTTTACAAGGCATTAAAATACACATTTTACTAAAACAGTCAATGACGACATACAAATAGTTTTGACCTTCTCTAGACAAAGGAAAACCTCTTACAAAATCCATCGACACACTTTCCCATGGACGACTCAGAATAGGGAGTGGTGTTTAGAGCCCAAGTTTTCTATTAGAGGGCTTTGAAACAAAACACATCACACAACCCTTTACATAGCGAGTCACAATGTTCTTCATATGAGGCTAGAAACAAAATCTTTGTACATGACACAAAGTTTTTTCAATACCAAAATGACCAGACAAAAGGGAGGTGTGGGCCTGCCAGATTACATGTACCCTTTCTCCTATGGGTATGCATAATTTTCCAAGGTGATACAACAGTTTCCCCTGCAAGTGATAGTTGTCCACCTATGAACCATGGGTTAGTTTTGCACAAATCTCCTTAAAGTCATCATTGTTAGCATACTGTTCAACATAACTTTCAAAAGATAACAAAGCATTATGTAAAATAGCAGAAGCATAAATAGGAGGGTGAGATAGCATATTGGCCACTTTGTTGCTAGTGCCCTTCTTATACTTTATTACAAGATGAAACTGTTGAAGAAAACCCATCCACCTGAAATAATGAGATTGATGTAACTTGGTTTGTGGATGATCGTCTCCTTCCTGATCAGGTAGTGTTTCCACTTTTTCACACTTTGGACCAGGGCATATAATTCCTTGTCATAAGTGGGATAGTTTATCACAACCTGAGAGAACTTCTCTGAATAGTAAGATATGGGCTTCTTTTGCTGCATCAGTACAATTCCCATGGCATATCCACTGGCATCTGTCTCGATCTCGAATGGCTATTGGAGATCTAATAAGGCCAAGACCAGTGCAGTGCTGATCTCTTCTTTCAATGTTTCGAAGGACTTCTGTTGCTTTCCACCCCATTTAAAGACTTGCTTTACACTTGTCAACGCGTGTAAAGGTGCTTCAATAATAGAGAAATTTGCAATAAATTTCCTCCAATACTGCACTGCACCCAAAAAGCTGCGAACCTCGGTTACACTAGTAGGCTTAGGCCAATTTACAATTGCTTCAAATTTAGAAGGATCAATTTTTAACTGACCATGACCAACAATATGACCTAGGTAAACCAAAGAGGTTTTCCCAAACTCACACTTTGACAATTTTACATAGAGTTTTTCGTTTTTCAATACATCAAACACTTTCTTTACATGACATACATGTTCATTCCAACTTTTACTAAACACAAGGATATCATCTAGATTTACAAGAACAAATTCATCAATGAAAGGCCTAAAGAGATCATTCATGACCCTCATGAAAGTGGTTGGAGTGTTGCAAAGTCTGAATTGCATCACCATCCATTCGAACAACCCCTGTTTGGTCTTGAAGCTGGTTTTCCACACATCCTACTCTACAATTCGACCACGGTGATAACCACTATGCAAATACAATTTGGTGAAATAGATAGCATTGTTTAACTGATCTAATAAGTCATCAATGCGGGGAATAGGGTAATGATTTTTCATTGTGATTTTGTTTAGTGCTTGATAATCCATGCACATCCTCCATATGCCATCTTTCTTCAGCACTAAGACAATTGGTGAGCTGGATGGAGAAGTATTCGATCTGATGACCCCTTGGTTCAATAGTTTCTGCACTTGCTTTTTTATCTCCTCCATCTCAGTGGTCGACATCTTGTACATGCCAATATTCGGTAAACGAGTGTCATGCTGCAAATGGATCTCATGTTGGATTTCCCTCTTCAGAGGTAATCCCTTTGGTTCCTGAAACATCTCACCATATTTAGAAATTAATTCACATAATTCCTTTTAATGCACAACATCACAACCCTAGAAATCATCAGATAATTCTGCATCTTTTCCCCTTACAATCATAAGCATGCAACCTTTACTGGAATTCACCAACCTATTCATTTATCCTGCACTTACAAGGCTGGAATTGATTTTAGTTTGATGAGCCCTTACAATATATTCTACCCCATATTTTGCAATTTCGTATTTGTTTTCATGCCAAAAGAAGATTGCCTTTCTATAATATAGATATGGACTCCCTAACACCATGCCATAGATATCCAATGGTATCACATCAAGTTTTACCTTATCCACTAACTTAGAAGCAATCACAAATTTAACCTTACACTGCTTAGTTACATTCAATTTTGCTTTATCATGTATCCAACCAAGTGGTTAAGGTTTTGGATGTGGTGTAGTTTCCAAGCCTAGCTTCTTTACCAAGGACTCTAAAATTAATTTTTCTTGGGATCCAGTATCAAATAGAGTTTCCACTTTTGTATGATTTATGATAGCTCTAATATGAAATAGTTCAATTCTCTTTCATTCATTAGGAAGAGACTCATCTATTGAACTAGTGCCTTCATGTGATTCAGAATTAACATGAGGTGTAAGAGTACCTTTTGTTCCTACTGCTGTGATCAATGCTTCATCTCCCGAATCGGATCCAAGGTCTTGCTGCACAGTTGCCACTATCTTCTGCTTGCCTTTTCCTCCATACTTCTTTCGTCACTTTTCCAGGTACTGTTTCAAACAATGATCATCGTCATGACCTTCCTTTTTGTAGTGATTGCAATAAGGTCTTTCTCCTTCATCTTTCTTGGTTGATGTCGTCCTCTTCTCCTTTCCTTTGCCTTTCACTTTGGGTTTGCCATTTGGAGTTTTGAAAGGTGGTTTCTTGAAATGATCATCTCTTTCATTTTTTCCCCTATTCTCAAGATGGATTGCCTTTACACTGGCAGAGTCAATAGTAGCTAGTTCAAACAATAATAATGAATGTCTAAGGTAACGATGTAATGATCCAATATACTTAGTTACTACTTTAGGTGAGTCAAGTGCAATGTCCAAATTAAGTGCCTATTTTCTCAATTCCTTTGTAAAGCTTTGAACATCCTGACCTCTGCCTTGCCTTAAGTATTTCCAATCCATTAAGGCTTTTTGTTTATAACCCAATGGACGGAATTGTTCCTTTAATGCAGAAATGAAACTAGGCCATGAGGAAAGAAGATTACCCACACTCTTACTGCTTTGCAATTTTGTCTCCCACCAAACGTGATCCAAAATGGATCTTGTATAAAAACGTCTAAGTCTAAAGTCTTCATTTGATTTAATAGCGCAACTGAAAGAATGGCAGAGAAACCAAGAATCCAAAGGAAATGGAGAAGCACACCGTGAATTCCCCCAAGCTGTTGGATCCACGGGATCAATGGATGAGATCAAATTGCAATCGGAGGAAGCCAGCGGCATATCAACCTAAGCCTCAAGTGATTTGTGATCAACGATGACATATGAATAATTGATCGAGCATGCAGATCAGTGGTGGAGGGAGATTGTATCACATTGCAAACACACTAAAGGGAGGACTTACCGTAGGCCAAGGATTCATGCAATATGTGATTGCAATTATCGCATCGCAATATCGCATCACACTAAACCAACAGGGAATGTACCCATAGCATCGCAAAGATCCGATATGCGATAAGCTGAGATCAGAGATCAGAAATTGGCATGTGGACTAGTGAAACAATACAAAGACCCGCGATCATGCGATATGCGATGCGTCGATAGCGCCGATATCGGCGATCGACGATCGATGGAGGGGATCACAGCCATATAACAAAGCCATGCCTTGTGATGTGCGATAAAGGATGGACCCGATAGGTTTATGGACGTGATTTAATGTTATTTGAATTCTGGCATAAAGTGTTTTTGTCGGGATTTCCTATCTTTCTGTGTATTTCCTTTGGGAACCGAAAATGCGTTATTTTGAGGATTTGTGATGGGGGAAGGCCAAACAGCTTGTTTCACTCGTGGCTGCCATTATTTTGTCCATTAGATACCTTGTACACCAAGCGTTTCGAAAATGAGTGCATGGAGGCTCGGCGAGAGCCAGAGGGCCCGGAGAAGAAGGGGAACAGACGAAAGCAAGAGAGCCTGAACAGGGAAATGAATGGACAATGCTGAAAGGCTTAAAATCCATCCAATGGCAGAATAGAGGGGGGAGAGAAGTCAGTTGAAGGCAGTCACAGAAAGACAGTCAGTCAGTTAGATTGAGGCAGACTGAATAGAGGAATAGGACAGAGGGAGAGTCTATGCGCTCTTTTAAACTCAAGGTTTTCGAGCAGATCCCTCTTTGATGTCACTGTTGGTTAAGACTCTGTATTTGAGCTCACTCTTGTAATAATCTGTTCTTGAAGACTTAATATAGAGGTCGACACTGAAAGTTGGACTAGGAGACATAGCTAGGAAGTCTGGTTAACTCCTTGATTATTTGTTTTGTTGATGTGTGCGTCTGTTATGTTTGTTGAATGATTAATTGTCTATATTATTTGCAATCTTTTCGATCCATTGCAATAAATAATATAGGAATTTTCCTGCACATGATTCTATAATACCTTTTCTTCTTGATTTAGTATGCATTTTGGATCAAGTGGTATTAGAGCATTTGGTTTTGTTAAGGTTAGACAAGCTTGTGCTAGATTTTGAATGCTAACTAGATTAAAGCTCAGACTAGGAGAAGGAGAACTTGTTGAGGCTAATCCAGAGATTGGAAGAGTCTATTCTCAGAGGAGAATGGCAGAAGAAGCTCCATTGGGATTAGAATCTCAATTTATAGAAAGTTTTAAGACACTCCAAGCCATGGTGGAAGAGATGTATCTGGAGTTTAAGAAGGGTCGAGGTGAAAGCACTGCAACACCCAAACCAGAAAAAGGAGTAGAGGAACCTTTTCTAGTTGCCCCTCCAGAAGGCAAAGGAAAAGGAGGAATGAATCCTCCATCATCTCCTCCATCACCATCCTTGTCATCATCATTTTCTAGCTCTTTTAAGAAGAAGAAGAAAACTTCCTTAATCAAATTGGATGTGAAGTTTTATTTGCCAATTTATGATGGAGAACTCAATGCAGAAAAGCTAGATAATTGGAAAAGAAAAATTGATGTATATTGCAGGGTACAGAACGTTGATTCAGAAAGGAAGAAGATTCATCTAGCTAGCCTTCGACTTGGAGGAAATGCACTAGTATGGTGGGAAGGCAAGACACAAGCTGCTCTGCAAAAGCATGGTAAAATCATCTCTACCTGGAATGAATTTGTTTCTGCTATCAAAAAAAAATTCTATCCTTTAGCTTACATGCAGCAGGCAATGATGAGTTGGCAAACTCTTCATCATTTGAAGGGTCAAAGTGTACAAAGTTATACTCAGGAATTCAGAAAGAGAGCTTTAACTCTAGGTATATCATTAGACTCACCTGAGACTTTATTGAAGTATATAGGTGGTCTTCATAGCTATTTAAAGCATACTATCCTCATGTTTAATCCCACTAGCTTAGATGATGTATTAGTTCAAGCCACACATCTAGAAGCTAGAGGTAAGAATGTAAACCTAGAGGTTGGGAAATCATCTAAATATTTTGTAAGCAAGAATAAGGAAAAGAAGACACTGAAATGGAAGGAGAGGAAAGCAAACATTGTAAAGAAGGATATACCTTCATGCACTCATTGCAATAAAGAAGGACACGATGAGGCACACTGCTGGTCTTGCATCTAGAATGGAAACCTAAGAAGTTTGGTGGAAAGAAGAAAAAGAATGTTGTTGCTATTCAGCAGGACTTGGGATCAGATTCAGGAGATGAAACAATAGTTACAACCACAGGTATTAAAGGTAAATATTCTAAAGCATCCACAAGTAATTCTGCACAATTTGTTAATAATGAAAGTAATGAGAGGGAAAGAAATGAACTTTTTCATATTAGAGTGATTTCTAAGCACAATAAGATTGATACTTTATTTGATAGTGGATCACAAGTAAATTTGATTTCTGAAAGAATTGTAAAGAAGTTGGGATTACAAACAAAACCTGATGAGAAGACATATCCATGTGTGATAAAACAAAGCTACAAGTAACGAGACAATGTAAACTTAGGTTTGTTATTGGATCAACATTTGTAGATGAGGTTGATTTAGATATAGTTCCATTGGATATATGTGGTATTATTTTGGGAAGTCCATACTTGTATGATAGGAAAGTTATTTTCTATAGAGCTGAGAATAAGTATCAGCTCACTAAAAATGGAATAGAATACATTGTAAGAGCTCATAAACTCAAAGGTAACTATTCTCTCATAAACTCAGGACAGATGAAAAGAATTGTGAATTCAAGTAAGCAATTTTTACTAATGGTTATAAAGGCAAAGGATCCTAAAAAATCCAATGCATTTGAAGGCTGTGATTCTAAGGAGAAATTTGATTGAGTTAAAGTTGTTTCAGAGTATGATGTTCTATTTCAAGAACCTAAAGTTCTGCCACCCAAGCGGCAAATAGTACATGATATTTATTTGGAGCAAGATGCTCCATTACCTAACATTGATATGTATAGATTGTTAGCGTTAGAGAATGCAGAGATAAAGAAGCAGGTATAGGAGTTGCTCAATAAAAGGTTTGACCAATCACATCACCATGTGGATCTCCAATTGCGTTGGTGAGAAAGAGAGATGGCTCGTGGAGAATGTGCATTGATTATAGAGCAGTAAATAAAATAACAATCAAGAATTATTATCCTCTTCCTCGTATTGATGATATATTAGATCAATTGAAAGAAGCAGTTTACTTTTCTAAGTTAGACTTGCGAAGTGGTTATCGTCAGGTCAGAGTTGCAGAACAGGGTGCATGGAAGACTACTTTCAAGACAAATCAAGGACTGTATGAATGGTTGGTTATGGCTTTTGTCTTAACTAATGCTCCTGCTACATTTATGAGAATCATGAATAATGTACTCAGAAGACTTATTAATGATTTTGTAATTGTTTATTTAGATGACATTCTTGCTTTTAGTAAGACATGGGAAGACAATGAAAAGCATATAAAGCAGACTTTAGATGTTTTAAAAAGAGAAAATCTCTACGTAAAACTGTCAAAATGTAAATTTTGCGTAGTATCTTTGAATTATTTGGGTTATATTGTAGGGGGTGGTGAATTGAAGATAGATCCCTCTAAGGTTGAAGTTATTGTCAACTGGCCTAAACCCAAATCTGCTACAGAGGTTAGGAGTTTCCTAGGGGTAGCACAATACTAGAGAAAGTTTATTGCTAACTTTTCTTTGATTGCAGCTCCATTACATGCTTTAACAGGATTGAAATAGGTGTTTAAGTGGGGAGGCAAATAGCAGAAATCTTTCAACACCTTAAAAGAGAAAATCACTACAGCATCAGTACTAGCACTGCCAGATCATCAACATCCATTTGAGATTGAGACAGATGCCAGTGACTATGCCATGGGAGTAGTGTTGATGCAACACGAAAAAACCATATGCTATCATTTTGAGACTTTTTCTTCTGCTGTAGTTAATTATCCAACATATGAGAAAGAATTGTGTGCATTAGTAAAAAGTGTGAAAAAGTGGAAACATTACCTAATGGGTAAAGAAACAATCATACATACAGTTCATCAACCACTTCAATATTTTCACTCACGAACTAAATTGCAGCAATCAAGACATTATAGGTGGATGGTTTTTCTACAACAATTTCATCTTGTCATAAGATATACGAAGGGAATACACAATAAGGTTGAAGACATGTTATCAAGATCAATCATAAATTCATCTACTATACTTAATCATAACTCAGTAATGCATGAAAGTTACACTGAACAATATGCTCAAGATGTAGATTTTAAAGATGTATATGCAACTTTAAGTCATGGCAAACAAATAGAAGAATTCGATTATTATGTAAAGGACCAACTCTTATATCATTTTGGAAAGCTATGCATTCCACAAATTGAAAGAGTTAACATAATTTGAGAAGAACATACTTCTCTCATATCAGGTCATTTTGGTGTAAGTAAAACAGTTGCACAATTTCAAAGGTTCTGTTATTGGCCAAGAATGCATGAGACAATTTCTAGATATATCAAAGGGTGTACTATGTGTGCTACAAGCAAGCCCAATAATAGGAAATTAGGCTTGTACACTCCACCTCCAATTCCTTCTCGTCCTTGGGAAAGTGTTTCCATGGATTTTTTTGGGGGATTGCCAAAGTCTAGGAAAGGTCATGATTATTTGTATGATGTTGGGGATAGGCTCAGTAAAATGTGTATTTTGATACATGTAACAAGCAGGTTATAGCTGAACAAATAGCAAAGTTGTTCTTTCGGAATGTATGGGTTCATTTTGGGTTACCCACTTCTATTGCATCTGATTAAGATTCTTGATTTGTTGGGAAGTTTTGTTGAAATCTATGGGAGTTGATGGACACCAAGTTGAATAAGAGCACAACATTTCATCCACAAACAGATGGTCAGACAGAAGTGGTCAACAGGACAGTGATCCAGTTGCCCAGAGGTTATTGCAGCAAGCATCCCAAGCTTTGGGATGAGCATTTGTGTTATGTGCAGCATGCTTACAAACGTGCCAAACACTCTTCTAATCACAGATCTCATTTTGAG
The DNA here is from genome assembly GCA_031772625.1 of Pinus tabuliformis. NCBI lineage: Eukaryota > Viridiplantae > Streptophyta > Pinopsida > Pinales > Pinaceae > Pinus > Pinus tabuliformis. The sequence continues at coordinate 354,539,433 of CM062819.1, read as the reverse complement.
ACTTGTTTTGGTTTTATACCAATGTCTCCCTTGGATTTTGTCTTTGGTAAATACATAGCAGTTGATGGACACAGTGATGTGGACAAAGCAACCAAGTTCATTGAACAAATCCAAGAAATTCACTAGACAGTATAAGAACAACTGGAAAGAAGTCAACCCAAGTACAAGGCAAGACATGACGAGTATCGAGTTGAGCATAGTTTTCAAGTTGGTGATCATGTCTGGCTGTATGTCAGCAAAGACAGAATGCAGGGTGAAGGTAAGAAGCTAAAACCAATAAGGTATGGACCTTTCAAGATACTTGATAAAATTGGTGAAAATGCTTTTTGCCTTGATTTTCCAACTTATATGCAGATCTATTCAGTCATTAATGTAGAAAAATTGAGATTGTATGAACCTTCATTGATTGAAGATCTCGAAGAGAAAAGTTAGTTGCCTTCTATTGGGGATTTTTTGCCTGAGTATCTCGATGAGTTACATGAGGACACAGTTCTAGACGGGAAGGTAAGAACTACATGTCAAGGGGATGTTGAGTACCTGAGAGCGGGATTCAAAGGTTCAAATCCGAGCAAAGCACGATGGATAGAAGTTAGACCAGTGAAGGACCAGTGTCCTCACTTGATCATTGCTTAAAAAAAACCAACTTTTGGTGGTCCAAAATCTTTTTAGTGCGAAGGCGTGATCCAAATGGGATCCTGTATAAAAACCTCTAAGTCTAAAGTATTCATTTGATTTAATAGCGCAAGTGAAAGAATGGCAGAGAAACCCAAAATCCAAAGCAAACAGAGAAGCGTAGGGTGAATTCCCTAGAGTCGTTGGATCCATGAGATCAAATCGCATTAGAGGAAGCTAGCAACATATCAACCTCAACCTCAAGTGATTTGCGATCAGTGATGACATATGAACCATTGATCGAGTGCATAGATCAATGGTGGAGCGAGATCATATTGCATCACAGATACACTTAAGGGAGGACTTACTGCAGGCCAAGGATTCATGCAATATGCGATTGCAATTATTACGTCACAATATCGCATCGCACCAAAACAATGGGGAAAGGATCCATAGCATCGTGAAGGGCCGATATGTGATACGGCAAGATCGATGATCGGCGATGGGTGAGTGGACTGGTGAAACAATATAAAGACCCGCTATCATGTGATATGCAATGTACCAATAGGGCTAATATCGGCCATCAACGGAGGGGATCACAGCCATACAACAAGGCCATGCCTTGCAATGTGTGATAAAGGTTAGACCCAATAGGTTAATTGACGTGATTTAATGTTATTTGAGTTTCGACATAATTTTTTTTTCTTGGGATTTCCTATGTTTATGTGTATTTCCTTTGGAAACCAAAAATGCATTATTTTGAGGATTTTGGCTGGGGGAAGGCCAAACGGCCGGTTCCACCCGTGCCTGCTAGTCTTTCATCCCATTAGCTGCCTTTTGCCCCAAGCATTTCAACAATGACTGCATGAACGCTCGATGGGAGCCAGAGGGCCTGGAGAAGAAGGGGAACGGACAGAAGCCAAAGAGCCCAAATAGGGAAATGAACAGACATCGTCAAAAGACTTAAAATCCATCCAATGGCAGAACAGGGGGGGAGAGAAGTTAGTTGAAGACATTCATAGAAAGAAAATCAGTCGATCATATTGAGGCAAATTGAATAGAGGAATATGAGAGAGGGGCAATCTGTGCACTCTTTTAGACTCGAAGTTTTCAAGCAGATCCCTCTTTGATGTCACTTTTGGTTGAGACTCTGTTTTTGAGCTCACTCTTGTAATAATTTGTTCTTGAAGACTTATTATAGAGGTCGACACTAAAAGCTGGACCAGGAGACATAGCCAGGAAGTGTGGTGAACTCCTTGATTATTTGTTGTGTTGATGTGTGTGTCTGTTATGTTTTCTAACTGATTAATTGTCTATATTATTTGCAATCTTTTCGATTCGGTGCAATAAGTAATATAGGCATTTTCCTACACATGAGTCTATAATACCTTTTCTTCTTGATTTAGTATCCATTTCGAATCAAAATGAGAGCAGTGCTACTCAGCCACAGAGAGGCCAGCTAAATCTTTGCCTCGTCCTCATCGATCTACTGAATCCTGCAGTAGATTTCAATCTACCTACTCTAGTTATTAAGCTTTTCTGCGTTACTTTCACCGTTAAATATGGGAAGATCAAATTTGACATCTAATTTAAATAAAGGTTTCTTAGATGCATCCCTTGAATTTCTACGATTATGCTGATGAGAGGAAGAAGAACTTTCAGTCATGGAAGGAGAAGGAGGGGGTTCTTCTCCACCATTTCCATGCACTGAACCTTGCTCTTCTAGATTTCTCTCTTCTGCTTTCTCCAACCTTGAAAGCAAATAACCAACATTCTCTTCCATTGTATAGAAGGTTTTACAGAAATTGTGCTCCTCTTCAAGACGAGCCTCTTCATCTACCATGTTTCTCCTTTAATGTGCACGACCCGCTTCAGGATCGAAAGACTTTAGTTTCCCTTCGCCTCTTCGGAGCCTATTTATTGTTAGCATACAAACATGCAATTCACATCTAAAAAAGACCTGCTCTGATACCACTTGATCCAAAATCTTTTGCTTATAAATGTGTTAAATAATTACATGCATAAATTGTAGCTTAACAACGAAAACTTAATGTGAACATGAGACAAGAGGAGAAACACATAAAGCATGAAAGAAGACAACAAGACTTGATAATGGAGTTCGTCTGACATTGACTACATCTCCAGGCCATGCTCGATCAATGTGGAGGCCTTCATTCATTAAGTGGCATGAAAAAGAAGATTACAAGCATCAGTTACAAAAAGGAGTCTTATACCTCCATATTGAAAAATGATCGAAAAATACAAAATTCTGATGGAGAAATGGAGAGAGCCATTCGATTCGTGGCATCGAGAAGTGTTGAAACCATATAAAATTTGTCAAATTCTGACAAAGTGAAATTTCGCCCCTCCTACAAAATTCTGCCTCAAATTGCATGCACTGCCTCCTCTACCCGAGCACACTGAAAACTATGTTTTAAATAAAAATTGGGTGATGGATTTCCCAATAAAGTTATTAGTGTCATTGGTTGTGATCTGGTTTAATAGGGATGAGGTCAGGAGGTCAAACCCCACCTCCTCCTTTTACATATAACAAATCCCCCTTTTAAAAATTTCACAACATTTTTTTTTTAAACTCAAGGTTTGGTTGGGTCGGGCCCACCTTGGGCGGCCTACCCACCATACGCACCTCCATTGGTTATGGGTTGGATCTGCACCCCAAGGGCCGGCCCACCCAACTACCTCGTTACTCAGGCCATGGTTTTTGTGGATGAAGGTTTACATTAAATGGGTTGGGCCACCCAACTCCCGTGCCATTTTATGTATGGTGACCATTGGGATGGATCTATGGGAGCGGGGAGTTTTGTAGTGTGAGGTGAGGGACCTGTGGAAGGGTCCGGGGGTTGTAGCCTGCCCATCCACCAATTACTTTATTTTGTGTGGATTCGGTTGGGAGTTGGGGTGGCGGGGTTGGTGGCCTGCCACCCCTTTTTTATATTTATTTTTGTTATACAAAACAAAATGTGCATTTTTGGAAATTCGGTTATGGACCGAAGGAGTCTTCTTAAATGGGCAACAATTTTTCCTAGAATCTGGCTAGAGTTGGCCAAATTCCATCTGCCGGAAAATTCCAAATTGTATCCTCATTAAACTTGCCCAGTCATCAAAAGTCAACACAACTTTGACTGCTTCTATCTCCTTCATCCAAATTCGGATTGGAGTGCCATTTGCACCATTGGAATCAGGGTGACGAGCACTTCAATTTGATGTCAAGTTCATTGCCTTTCCACCACTTTGAATTTTGAGATTTCCCCATGCCACTGTGTCTGAAAATCCACCTAGATCATGTATGCTTCAAAGTTGCACACAATGTCGCGCAACATCGTGACAAGTCCACGAACCACATGTAATGTACTTTCACTCACTTATGTATTGTGGACACTTTGAAACATGAAGTGTGTTTTTTTCATTATTATATCTTACTTGTTTATTGGTTCACACAATCGGGGTGCTCGCGGACCAAACCTTCAACAACATGGGTCAACCAATGTGTCGGTGGCTACATTTGAAATATCACTTCACGTGATCAGGTCCATGGACCGTTAGCTTAGGAGTAGGAGTAGTTTTTCTTTCAGGTTGTTTGCTTGCATGGTTGTTTGCTTACTTTCTTTTCTTGTTTTTTTGCTTGCTTGTTTGCTTACTTTTCTTTCACATTTTCTTCTGCTTCTTTGCTTTATTGTTTGTTTGCTTTTTTTGTTCGTAGACTAGTTTCGCATGAAACCATGTCTGAATCTTGAAGTGAGATGGGTAAAATAAAAGGGGCTTTGTGCAACTATCACTACTTGGTTATCTATTATCCTACCTTTGTATGAAGAACTTGTTTCTTTTAGTCTGTGATACGTCGATGGAAAATGCGTACTGTTCGAAGTGAACGTTGGTGAAAACACATCGCCTGCATGCTAACTAGTGTCACCTACTCCAGTCAGCTGTTTTGGGTTAACCCTTGTCAGCTCAGTCAAGTAGAGTAAGGTGAAGGAGAAAACCTTAACAAGCACGTTAGAGGTATACATAAAATACTTCTCTGAAGGGAAAAACTCTTATGCTCTCAACAAGTTAGGATCCCTCTTTTGCCTCTGAAATGAATAAGTGTTATCCATCGTTATGAAAATGAAAAAATTAAAAGTGAAAAATGAAAAAATGAAAAATGAATAAGGTGAAAGAAGAGAAAGGATTCCTGCATAGAGAGGTGATGCAAGTAACTCCACTGGGGTACTAACCAGGATCACTGGCAGTGGAGTGATGCTTGTGTTCCAGCTAACTCTACCAGGGTATTGTCCATGCCTACTGGTAGTGGAGAAACACCAGAGATGAAACTAAGACTTTGATGACTATACTGCTTATCCAAAAATATACCCCTCAACCCCAATCTAAACAATTGTGTTGCCTTGGCTTGGAATGTGTGTCAATTGAACAAGAGCTTGGCAGATGCCTCATCTTACAATCAAGCTAGTGTGAAACCAAGATGAACTGAGAACTAAACAATACGTCTAAAGGTGTTAGACTTGATTTTCACAAAGAAGGTCCATTCAGAGAGCTAGAGTGTTAGAAATAATACTAAGAGGGGGGGTGAATCAGTATTATCAGATCAATAATTTTTCATTTCCCAAACAAATTTATATACGCTACTTCTATGAAGTGAACTAGTGTGTACATGCTACTGTGATTAGTGAAACCAACATATACCTAGAGAACTTATGATTTAGTTAATTTATCATGTGTTTATCTATAACCAATGCATTAGTAACTTATTAAACAATGCAATAAAAACAGAATAAACCATCACACATAAGCAAGGCACATGAACACCAGGATTTAAGGTGGAAACCCAATGTGGGTGAAAACCATCTGCTGTTTTCGTCACTGTCTTCTTTTAATAATAAGAAAATCTTCTTACAATCTTGTACTGGTGTAGACTCATACTAGTATGCAGGTTCCCACCTGTAGAAGGCTATAACCTTCTCTCAGTTTCCAGCTTCTACTAGAAGGGACCTACAACCCCCTAGCTAGTGTACTATCCAGTGTGTTTACTAGTATGTAGGAGTCGACCTATAGAAGGCTACAACCTTCTCTCTACCTCGAGGGAACACATTTCATAAATTTTCAGACTGGGTACTCCTAGTACACAACACTAAAATATGAATGTCACATTTCATCAAATTTTCACATTGGACCCATTAGTAACATTGAATCTCAAAATCAATCACCACTGTAATACAACCATCAAATACATCTACATAAACCAATCACTGAAACCCAATAATAAATCTCTAACATAACTGAAACCCAATCATCAATCTCTAATATAACTGAAAAAATCACTGAAACCTCTAAACCTCTGACGTAACTGAATAAAAAAATCATTAAACCTCTGACACCACTGAATCAACCATTCATTCAAACTTAATCAAATTCAACCAATCAACCAGAACAGACAGATCACTATAGCCAGTACACAGATCTGAACCAAGAACATTGCATCAACAACCAGAACTAACTGTAACCTCAAAAGGCATGTGTCAGAATGTATACACTCCTTCAATGAAGCAAACTTGCATGTATACACTACTTCCTTTTGCCCAACCTATGTATACCTCTAAAGATACTGAATCATAAAACCTCTAATCGAAAATCGTACCAATCAGTGACATTCTGAAGATCAACTGTCATATTAATAGAGTTCTAATCAGATAGGAGCAAGGATCACCCTTCTTACTCAATCAATCAATTAATCAGACACAAATTCTTTATGCATTCAGTTTTACTTTCAAATCTAAGAAGACTTCACTGAGAGGCAACAATAAAACAACAACACTGATCTGATAGACTAGTCATCCTTGAACATCAATATTTTCATTTGGATACACAACTTGGAAGGGCTGAACTAACATGTATATGCACCTTCACCAAGGTGAACTAGCGTATAGATCTGCAAATACTTACTTATAACTTCGTTGTAATTTTAGACTTCAGACATACCCAGATCATGACATTCATTGGATAAAACAGGTGCACACAATTAGATCTGGCCCAACCAATATCAGATCATTCAATGATAATTCATTTCAGGTCTCATGATCTTGATCCAACATTGAATTCAATTATTCCTTAGAAAACCTTTTCACTTGCACACCTTGGCCTTATGATCTTGTCCTCCTTATATAGTTTTAGGCCTTTGTCAATACCTCGGACCAAAACCACTTAGGACCCATGGTATTCTTAGGGGGGATCAAATATTCATTACCTCGCTTGATATTGTGGGCTAATACCATGGTATTGACCCCTGGTATTCTCTAGTCTTGAAATTCCTTTATTTTCCAACCTGTACACGCTTTTCCTCCTGTGGGAGTGCGTGTATATGTATACACATTTTTTGTTGGGTGGACCTGCGTGTATATGTTGTTTTGACTAAGTGGACCTGCGTATACATCTTAAACTACTTTTCATCATCCTTTACCTTCAAATTCTTCATTTTCATTAGTAGACTTTATTCCATCTCCCTGTTCTTGTGTACCAATGCCCTGCTACATCTGAATGGATCTGTTACACTGTGGGTTGCCTTTCATCAAAACTGACCTGACCTATGAGTGATTTGTCATCAAGGACAACACTTGTATCATAATGCCAACAATGTCCCCCTTTAGACTTGATGGCAACCATGCTGGTGTTGATTAATGCAAGATGTAGAAATTGTTAGAGATAACAGGCAACACCAAAATTTACTGCAAGCTGTAGAAACTATTAGAGATAATAGGAAACACCAAAATTATCTCCCCCTTTGACATCAAGGGCATACGTAAGACCAAGTTGTTCTCCCCCTTTGATATACATTATGTTTTCCATGCTCCCCCTGAGTACATGCCAAGTTTTCAAAGATATGTTTCAAAATAATAACATGACTCTATAACTCAACTAAGTGAGTATGACCTCCCTATGACCAATGACTCATAAATACATCAATCACCCAACCAAGTGGGGATACACCATATTGGACTCATCCACCCAACCAAGTGTGGATATACCAATTGTTTATACATGACAAATATACAACAATTATTACATCATCCATCCCATGCAAAGTGGGGATACAAATTACATCATATTTCCAATAGGACTCATTGAAATATAGACCATGATAGAAGAAGTCATCACACACTAGATATTTACATGACTTATGCAACAAATGATATAAGTATCTGAAGCCATAGATGAACATAGTAACCATGATCAAAACAATGTTGAATGTGAGTGAAGGCTAATGCTCCCCTTGAACCTTTCCTACATGTGCATTGTCATCAAGTCATTCATCAAGGCATCTTTGTCAGTCAGATAAAAATAAATGAACAAATCATATCGTCAGACTGTAATCATCAATATTAGACAAAGCACCCATATTAGAGTCTGGCCCACTGTTTTTTTGCCAGAAAAACATATACACTCCTTCAGCCACATAAACCCGTGTGTATACGCAACTATACTTCTTGAAACTCGTGTATAATAACCTTCCTCTAAAAACTAGATTTAACAGCAGGATGATATAGCAACTACTCCCAGCTTTTGTCTGAGATATTCAAATGTTTCTCTAGGAAGTGGTTTAGTGAATATATTAGCAACTTATTCTTTGGAGGGAACATACTCCAATTTAACCTTTTGTTTGAGCACTTGTTCTTGTAGAAAGTGGTACTTAATGGGTATGTGCTTGGTCTTGGAGTGCATTATAGGATTTTTTGAAATACTAATGGCACTTGTATTATCACATAGAATGGATATGGGTGGAGTGCATCTGATCTGAATGTCTTGCAATGTTTGCATCATCCAAAGTAGTTGTGTGCAACAAGATGAAACAACCAGATATTCTTCTTCAGATGTAGATAAGGCAATCAAAATTTGTTTCTTGGTGAACCATGACACTAACCTAGAACCCATATAGAATGCACATCCACTAGTTCTCTTTCAATCATCAACATTTCCTACCCAATATGCATCTGTATATGCATGAATAGTAAGGTCTGTATCTTTAGAATACCAGAGTCCAAAGTCCTAAGTTCCTTGAAGATATTTGAAAATTCTTTTGACTACCTAGAGATGTGATTCCTTTGGATTTACATGGAACCTTCCAACAATTCCTACTGCATGCATGATATCAGGTCTGGTGCCTAGTAGATAAAGAAAAATTCCAATCATAGATCTGTAAGTGGGTTGGTTCACTGCTGGTGATTCATTTTTAGAGTTGAGACTGCACCATGTTACCATTGGAGTACACACTGGTTTAGAATCTTTCATTTTGTACTTCTTCAAGATCTGTTTGAGATATTTGGTTCGTGAAAGAAAGATACCATCTTTTGTTTGTTGTACTTGTAAACCAAGAACATAAGAAATTTCACCACGAGGTGACTTTTTCCTTGTTGGTCCACATAAATCAATATGGATGAGTTCAAGAGGCTTACTTGTTGATCCTTCTTTTTCATTGAAGTGAACTCTATTTTGCTTACTGACTTGACATGGTTTATATATGGTATTTTTTGGGATGTTGATATCTGGAAGATCACGAACTTCCTTGAGCCTGAATTCTTTTCTTATTTGAGAAACTTTTAGATGTCCCAATCTTCTATGCCATAGCTAGTTTTCATTGGTTTGCTTAGATAGCATTATCATTGTCCTCCTTTGAGTATGTATAAGTTGTTTGGAGTTCTTGTTCCTTTTGATCATGGTCTTTCCTATATCAAGCTCACGAACCACACATCCATTTGATCAGAACAAAACTTCATTTCCATGATCACAAATTTGACTAACACTCAACAGGTTATGATTTAAACCATCTACATACATGACATTTCCAGCTTTAACCTTTTCTTTCAAGAAGATAGAACCTTTTCCTTTAATGACAGCTAGAGTGTCATTTCCAAATGAGACATTCTTTTCCTTTTTCTAAAGCATTATATGAATGAAGTTTCTCTTTATCACATGTGATGTGTTTGGAGCATTCATTGTTGATGTACCACTGATTTTCTTGTCCTTGTGCATACAGAGCTATGCTACATCTTTCTGATTGAGGTTCCTTCTTTCTCCATATCTTGGGATTTAATGATTTTTGCTCCTTTTGAAGTGATGGCCAAAATTTTCTCTTGCATTTAGATTCTTCATGACCAAAGTTGTTACAAATCGAACATTCTACTTCATTTTCAAGAGGAGAAAAGTTATTATAGAAAATTTTCTTGATTCCTGTTACACTCCTTTGATTTCGTGCTTCTCTAGTTATGATGGTTTTGTAAGCAACACATTGAACAACCTTATGCCCAAAGTTATGACATGAAAAACATTTCCCATTAAAGAAGTTTCTGTGATCATAGAATCTTTTGGCATTGTTTAGCTGTTGGTTGAACCTTCTACTGATATTCATCCTTGGAGTAAATTGGGTATGATTTACCATATGAGTAATTTTAGGCCTTTGCTGATGATTGGCATACTATTCACTAGTCTTTGCTGCATCAAGATAGCTTCTGGTGGAGGCTGATGACTTTTGTGATTGGGATGATTCTCTAGTATATCCAATAACTGTCCTTATCAGGGGAGAAAGATGAACTTTGATGATTTTATTTAAAGTTTTAGAGCCTTTAGCAAATCTAAGATTAAGAGATTTTGTCTTCTCAAGTTCTTTTCTTAGACCCACAATTTCACATTCTAGATTTTCATTGTGTTTTTATCTTTCAGTGAGTTGGTGTGTCAACGTATCGATGATCATATTCTTTTCTCCTAAACATATTTTTAGTTTAGTAATTTCTTCAAGAAAGTCTTCCTCTTTTAAGGGATCCAAAAAACCATCATTGTCATAAGCCATGAGTAGTCTATAATCTTGGTTAGTTCTATCTTCATCACTATTCGATAAGCCATCACTATCTTCATGCGTATAGTAACTCCTTCTATTCACAACCTATTTTCTATTTCCTTTTTCATATTCCTTTCCTTTTTCATATTTATCTTTATGAGGACGTTTGGCTACATAATGGTTGACTCTACCACAAGCAAAGCATTTGAAAGGTAACTTACCTCTGAATCTTCTGGAACCCTGTTGAAGCTTCTTGACAAAATTGACCTCATCTTCTTCTTCTTCTGAAATGTGCTCTAATTCATTGTTCTCTTCCTTTTATTTTCCCTTTGCTGACACTTTAAAAGTGGCTTCTCTCATATCCGATGGACCTCCTTTTCTCATTTCAAAGGCAGTTAGGATTCCATGGAGTTGAGTCATAGTAATAGTTTGAATATCCTTTTTTATTCTATGGTAGACACTTTTGACTCAAATTTAGAAGACAAAGATCTCAAAATTTTCTCAATTAAAGTAGCTTCCTTTATCTCTTCACCCAGATTCTTCATACAATTAACAATCTCATCAATACGTAAAAATTAACTAGCAACACTCTCATCTCTATGCATATTAAGAGTTTCATACTGAATTCTAAGTGTTTGAAGCTTAGCACATTTTACCTGAGAGTCTCCTTCATATCTCTGAATGATTTTGTCCCATATCTCTTTGGTTGTCTTGAGATGCATGACTTTAACAAATTCTAATTTTGACAAACTTCCCAATGGCGTATTGACAACTTTGTCATTGGTTTCGTATAACTTCTTACCTATAGAGTCTATAGGAATTGTTGCTGGAAATTGATATCCTCCTTCCACAATTTCCTAAACATCAGCACCAAGTGATTGTAGATAGGCTCTGGTTCTTATTTTCCAATATACTAAGTTTCTCCCATTGATGATTGGTGGTCTAACGGATCCCATGCCTTCGTGATTATTCATCTTGAAATATATTCCTTCAAGCGATCAAGCTTCTTTTGAAGGACCTACTCCAACACCAATTGTTGGAAATAATACTCAAAGGGGGGGTGAATGAATATTATCAAATCAAAAATATTTCATTTCCCAAACAGATTTATATACGCTACTTCTGTGAAGTGAACTAGCATATACATGCTACTATGATTAGTGAAACTAGTGTATACCCAAAGAACTTGTGATTTAGTTAATTTATCATGCATTGATCTATAATTAGTGCATCAATAACTTATTAAACAATGCAGTAAAAACAAAATGAACCATCACACATAAGCAACACACATGAACACAAAGATTTAAGGTGGAAACATAATGTGGGTGAAAACCACCCGTCGTTGTCTTCTCTGTCTTCTTTTAATATTAAGAAAATATGTTTACAATAGTGTACTCATGCAAACTCATACTAGTACGCAGACACCCACTTGGAGAAGGCTAGAACCTTCTCTCGTTTTCCATCTTCTACTGGAAGGGGGCTACAACCCCCTAGCTCTTATACTAGCCAATGCATTTACTAGTACATAGGTGCTGACCTACAGAAGGCTACGACCTTCTCTCTTCCTCAAGGGACCACGTTTCATAAATTTTTAGACTAGATACTCCTGGTACACAACACTACAATATGAAGGCCACGTTTCATCAAATTTTCACACTGGACCCATTAGTAACATTGAAGCTCAAAATAAATCACCACTTCAATAGAACCTTCAAATATATCTACATCAACCAATCACTGAAACCCAATCATAAACCTATGATATAATTGAAACGCAATAATCAATCTTTGATATGACTGAAATAATCACTGAAACCTCTGAACCTCTGACACAATTGAATCAAAAAATCAATGAACCTCTGACACAACTGAATCAACCATTCATTCAAACTTAATGAAATTCAACCAATCAACTTGAACAGACAAATCACTGTAACTAGTACACAGATATAAACCTAGAACACTCCATCAACAACCAAAACTAACTATAACCTCAAAAGGCTTGTGTCAGAATGTATATGCTCCTTCAATGAAGCAAACTTGCATGTATACACTACTTCCTTTTTCCCAACCTGTGTATACCTCTAAAGATACTGAATCATAAAACCTATACACAAAAAACTATACCAATCAGTGACATTATGAAGATCTACTATCACATTTACATAGTTATAAATAGATAGGAGCAAGGATCACCCTTCTTACTCAATCAATCAATCAATCAGACACAAACTCTTTATGCATTCAATTTTAATTTCAGATCTAAGAATACCTCATTGATAGACAACAATAAAACAACAACATTGATCTGATAGATTAGTCATCCCTGAACATCAAGATTTTATTTTTCATACGCTACTTGGAAGAGCTGAACTAGCATGTATACACACCTTCACCAAGGCGAACCAGCATATAGATCTACCAATACTTACTTATAACTTCGCTATAATTCCAGACTTCAGACATACCTACATCATGATATTCAAAGAATAAAACAGGTGTACCCAATTAGATCTAGCCCAACCAATATCAAATCATTCAATGATTAGTCATTTCAGGTCTCATGATCATGATCCAACATTGAATTCGAGGTGCAAAAAATATTTCAAATGAAATCACCAATATAACCCCCGCAACATAAAATATACTTCAGATAGAAGTATTCCTTAGAAACCCTTTTCACTTGCACACCTTGGCCTTATGATCTTCTCCTCCTTATATAGTAATAGGCTTTTCTCAATACCTAGACCAAAACCACTTAGGACCTATGGTATTCTTGGGCGGGATCAAATAATCATTACTCCACTCAATATTGTGGGCTAATACCATGGTATTGACCCCTGATATTCTCTACTCTTCAAATTCCTTGATTTTCTGACCTGTATGCGCTTTTCCTATTGCGGGAGTGCGTGCATATGTATATGCACTTTTTGTTCTGTGGACCTGCGTGTATATGTTGTTTTGACTAAGTGGACCTGTGTATACATCTTAAACTACTTTTCACCATCATTTACCTTCAACTTCTTCATTTTGATTAGTAGACTTTAGTTCCATCTTCCTGTTCTTCTGTACCAATGCCTTATTGCATCTGAATGGATATGTTACACTGTGGGTTGCCTTTCATCAAAACTAAACTGACCTGTGAGTGAGTTTCCATCAAGGACCACACTTGTATAATAATGTCAACATGGAGTTCTACCAGTGTGTCACCAAGTGTTGTAGCAGCTACAACCACCCTCCAAAATTTTTCCTTAGCTTTGTTTTGGAGCCTCCCTACCAACCTTTTCATAGTAGCATGTCTTGCTTCATCAAGTACACAAGCTTCAGTGATTTTCTTGCAGAAAGACAACTTGTCCATCAAAGCTTCTTACATTTCCCACATAGGCTGTTTCTCCAGACTTAGCCAGTTACATGCTAAGCATCTCCCTCAAGAAATTGTGTAATTCTTGAGGGCAACCAACCTTCCATCCAAAAATTGTGTAATTGTATATGGCTGCCTGCTGGGCTCCGGAATTATGAAAAACTTCCAGTCAAGCTTCATTTAGTAAATTGCACAATTTCTCCTAGTAGGGCTTCTCAGCCCAGGAATTTCACAATCCTAGGTAGCAGTCAGCTACTCTACCCAAAAATGCATAATTTCCTAGGCAGGTACGCCAACTCCCTCGAGGAATGCACATTTCTTCCCAGAAGTTGAGCAAGCTCTTGCATGTGTAGTTGGTTTGACCAGTTCCACTTGCGACCAAGGAAACTTGACTTCCATGCATAAGCTACTTTTTCCTAGAATACAAAAAAAAACATGCAAAAAGCATCCCTAGACTTTAGGGAGTTATTTTTAGCAGCTGGAGGTTACATACAGAGATCGTTTTAGACTCTTTCCTCCAAGTGTCGCTTTTTCCTCGATTTGTGGCATGCGCATCATGAGCTTTAAACTTATTTATTTTATGCTTTAGAGCTCATTTATTCACACCAATCTTGGAGCTCTGACATCCCACAACACAACCAGGACTCTTTTACACATCCAGCTCAGCTATTCACAGGTAAGTGGTCTTAAGTTGTCCTTTGCAAAATTTCTATTGTTTTTTGTGTTTTTTCTTGTGTGAGTGTTGTTTTCCTAATTTATTTGAATTCTTGCTGTCATTTACATGCATACTAGCTTGTACAAGAACCATTTGAGTTTTTGTTAACATCTCGCTGTTGTCGCATGCATGAAATTATTTTCTACGAACGGTAGTTGATTAGGTGATCCACTCCACCCACATGCATGTTCTATTTTATGAATATTTCATTCACTGTTTGCATACATGATCATTTGGTTTTGGTTACACTTAGTATCGCCATGCATTCACAATCAAATTTTCTTTCAATTTCCCATCAGCGGGTCTGGGCAGCCTTGTCCTAAACTCTAACTCACCAAGATAGCATTGTGTAATCCTAAGAAGGAAGGCTTTGTCTTCCTCTCAAGAAATGTTCATTTCTTCCTAGGAGCTGTCCTCTAGTCTTGCATTGTGCAATTCCAAGGGACAGTGACACTTGGCCCAAAAAATTGCGCAATGCAGTCACTGTGTCTGCAACAATTAGCAGCTAAAATTGCACATTGTGCAATTCCAGCAGCTAGACAGCCAGTGTGGATTGTGAATTATGCAGTTCCAGTAGTTAGTTAGCCTCCCTAGACAACCTAGACTACCTTTTTCACACTTCTGGTAACCATTTAGCCAACCTCCTAGAATAAATTACGTAATCGTTGCCTATCAATCCCAAGCTATGTTGCATGTCTTTCCTCAAGTTTTCTTTAGTTTTCAATGCTAAATTTATTACCATGCATGTTGCTTTGTCTCTAGATCTAACAGGTGTTCATCAGCCTCTTTGTAGTTTAGGATCAATGGCCTCCAAGGGATTAAGATCAAAGGACACTTACGGATGTGCAAATAGAGTACTAGCTGAGCGAGTGTCTGCAAGTCTACCGATCTATGAAGATACCAAGCTGATTCTAGACAAGGACATCAAGCTAAAATGGCAAGAGGTCAATGATGCATTTGTAGGTACATTTGGTGAATATCTCGAAGACTACCAGGTGTATGTGAACATCCACAAGTTCGGACTATACCAAAATGCATGCAGATACCACGTGTTCCCATCCATGGACATGATACATTGAATCATTTCACACACTAATCCTTAAATGATGACATTAAGAAGTGTCAGTGGGGCAGATATTTCCAACTTCAGGGCACAAGATTATAATGAGATGTATTAGATGGCATAGACCATGACCATCATGGATATTCCCTTGACCTTACCTAGTAGCAATGCCAACTCCAGAGACATTTTGAAGAACTGGGTGAGGGAGCTAGCTAAATTCAGGATGACACCCAACCAGGTCTACAAGACAAAGATACTGCAGAAGGCGTATCAATAATTGGTCATTTTTGCATGTCAACTGTATGGCCAAGAAAACATGGAAACCTTCCCATAGAGTTGGGTGATCACGCTAGACCAACTGGCTAGAGAGGGAAAAGCATGTAACTGGTCCAACATGTTTGATCATCAACTGAAGGAATAGGTAACAAGGGCTTGATAGCTTCCCAAATGTATGTAAGAAGAAATACACATGCCCTCCTACATCATGGATGCAATCTGTGCCCAACAGGAGTTCCCGAGCTTGAAGTGGGCATGGACACTGGCTTAGATTACTGTGAACACTTATCGTAAGATGTTGTCTGAATGGAGCCTCAAAGGAGTTATCACGTGGTTGTCTGATCATTTTTCCACCCTGGTCTACAAGATGATATTCAAATAGGGTCCACCCTCCATGTCGAAGGTAGCAATAGGGGCACTAATAGACATTGCTGATTGGTATGCCTCACCATCTAGCACCTTCATACAAATGTATAGTGAAGAGAAGACTGTGCATGTTCTACTGAATTTTTCCTTGGAAATACTTGTCATGCAGGAGGTAGCATATCACATCTCGACAGGATTGATAGCTTGGCTACATCGGAAGAAGAGGGCACCATTGATTGTTCTTCCGCTGCACATTGCGTTATACGAGATCCAGAGTTTCAAGCATGTGGATTTCAAAGCAGAGAAGATGAAGAAGTATTGATTCAACCTCCAAAGTTACAATCCATATGACTCACATTTTCTTGTGAAAGATGACTGTGCGAGAGTATAGTTCAACTAGATCCACGGGCATGTCATTGGGCAGAGGAGGACCCATGGAGATATCGTTACAACTCCTCCAAACTCAATGAACTGGTCAACTTCACTGTGGAATGGCTAGTGAAGCAACATGAAGAAGCATATCGAAGAGCACCTGAAGCAACAACAACAACAGAGGTGAACATACCAGTGTGCGACAACAGTAAGAGGAAGATTTTCGATCGCATGGATGAAGAGGAAAGACATAAGTTCTGAGTATATCCACTCATGGAGAAAGTAGCTATGGCTATAGAGGTGAATAGAAACATCATGATAAGCCAAATGTTCAAAGGCAGAAAGAGAAACGAAGAATGTGTTGCATGAGTTGAAGGAGCAACTCTGGAAGGAACAAGAGCTTCTCAAATAGGAGGAAGAAGTGGAACAAGAACAGGTACAACAGGGGGTGCATCTTTTGCAGACAGATGAAGAAATGCCCATACAGGTAGTGGACTCATTAGAACAACTGCAATCAGGAAAACAGGGTGAGCCATCACACAAGAAGGACTTCCCTCGGGAGATAGAGCAAGAACTTGAAAAAATAGATACGGATATGGAGTGGCAAGAATTATAGGAAGACACTGAACTCATGCATCTCCATCAAGATATCAACCCACCAGCTTCACTGCATCTAGAAGACGAGCAATTCCTAGGTGATCAAGGAGACATTGAGATCCTTGGAGATCAGCGAGAAGGAGAGATGCAAAACTTCTCATACGATGAGTCTCAAAATAGACTTGTGCAATCTCATAGAGTGTCGACTTTGGAATATCACACATCTCTTGCAAAGTATGATGAATGAGTGATCATGTCTTATGTGTGCAAACATCTAGCAGCATTAGCTGATGTTACTAGAGTTTATACCGAAGCCACTAGCTCGAGTGTTTGCTTTCTGTTGAGAACGAGTGAATGGTGAAGGAACTACATATGGCCAATGAGAGAGGATAATTGGTTACGGCATCCGCCCAAGTAGAATTGAAGAACGAAATACTAGATGAAGTGTTGTCCCTTGACACAGTCATGAGGGCATTGTATTCCAAGTTTGGTACCATGCATAAGGTAGTCATCCATCTCAACAGATGGCAGTAGCGATGTGCTAGAAGAGCACGTATGTTTTCGAACATGCATGTTGTTGTTGATTACATGCAAATATGGAAGATGAGATACAAGGGATCCCCCTAACCTTGCCTAAGATGATGAAGCCCAGAGCAGTCGAGCTGAAGGCACGCATCTGGAGTCATATCTGGAACTATGAAGAGCTCCAACAGCTCATCACTAGTTTATAGGCTTCCCATGCACGTGTATTCAAGAGTATGGATGTTGCGGTGTGCGCACATGCGATCCCATCTATTGGGATTCTCACCTAGGTGAAGACAAAGGCACAGGGCCGATTAGAGCTTGACTCTTACTTTGACAAGTTGAAGCGCATAGCCACTAGCCTAGACTTTCCCATCATTGTAGACATCATGCAAAACTATATTATTGGTCCAACCGCACTAAAGACAATGATGCGCATACTTTCAGACGATTTGGACCGAGGAGCCTAAGCAGTGTACCCGGATGCTATGGAGGAGAAGTCAAGTTCCATAAAGATGTTAGCTTGGAGTACATATACACCATTGAAGACTACCAATCTTGGCATCAATACACTACTGTCGATCATTGTGAGGATATCAAAGAGTTGGAATTCCCATGATTTTCCGAGTCATATTGATGTCTTGCATGGCTTGCTTAAGCAATTTTTTCTCACATGGGTACATGTGCATTGTAATGTAATGTCTTCTCAAGTGTAAGTTCAAGTGTCAATAGTTGGATGTAACAGTCATAGAGTAGATGAAGAGTCATAAGCATAGATGAACTGTCACAAAGGGGAATGTCAAGGGCCACCCTACCCTTTGCTATAAATAGTCTCTCATAACTCATTGTATAGGCTTTTGGTCATCCAAGAATCAATAATACTATCTTAGAGAAAGCTTGGATAGTATTGTAACGCGCCCTGGCTTCTCCACTGCGTAGAGATATATATCTCTTTGGAGGAGCAGGCAGTTATGGTCGTAACATTCCACTATTGGAACTAGTGGGTGTACATGGATGTCTTGTATGACTCGAACTTGCACTTCTTAATATAACAAAGAAAACACATTTTCATGCATATGTTGTTATTGTAGTTGGACTATTCTAGTTGATGTAGCAATGTATGTTATTTAACTTACGCATTTGTGTATGAACTATTTTGTATGCAATTGTATGAATCTTGTTGCAGATGTGCTGCTGGTTTGGACATCACTTTGGATTTCTTGCTATCTTGTTTTCCAGTGGGTGATGCATCATTGCTCATGTTTTCCCTTCTAATCCAAGTACTATTATAGGTTTCCAAGGGGTGCACTCACCTCACTCCCCATGTGTTAGAACCTCTCATGCACCTTCCTTGACCCACCGCAGCTGTCACACCCTTGCTACATGTCAAGCCTCCAAAATGTATTCAAAATATCATTGAATTTCACCTTTATCACTATCATTTCACTCACATGTCGCAACTCCATGACCATATAACCATTCATTAGCATCCATTTTCATAATTATATGGGTTCCATTTGTATTTTCCAAAAGTTAATGATTTCTAGTATTATAAGTGAATTAAATGGTTAAAACATAGAAAAATGACATATACTTGCTAATACTTAAAAGTAGCTTGATTTTCATGACATGTGTAGGTCATTTGGAAGCTTCGAAGGCACCCTTATGTGGCCTCCAATGCTCATATTCGAATTCCCTTCAAGATATGGAAGAAGATTTGGATAAAGCTCGAAGAGGATATGTGTTTCATCATTTCCTATTTGAGTTGTAACTCTATGAGATTTTCTAGGGATCTAGGGAGAGAATAATGGACCTCCATTAATGAGGTAGCTTCTTATGTTTTTGTATAAATAGGAGAAATTTCTCCTTCCAAGGGCATGTGTAAAGTTCGGGAAATGCTCATGTTTTGAATATAGAATTTGGATTTGGCACCATGCTCATGAGTGATGTTCACTTTGATTTAGTTTTGCTTTCATTTGGAGCCTCTCAACTTTCCATCTCTCATGATTTTGGATTGGCCACCTACAATGTGTGAGATTTATTGTTTTTCATAGATTAAGATTTATTTCTTTCATATCTTTTCATGCGTGAGAGGTTAAGGGTGATTTTTTTTAGTTGCTTTCTACCTAGAGGTTAAGAGCGATTATTTTTATTTTCTTTCCTATCTAGAAGTTAATACCAATTGTTTTTATTTGCTTTCATATCTTTTCCTGTGTGAGAGGTTAAGTATGATTGCTTTTTCTCTCATTTCATGTCATGTGGTTTTGATTATTCATTTCATAGGATCCTGATTTGATAATGCACACATGATCCCTTAGAGTAGATTTCATTTCATGTAATTTCAATTCCACACAATATACTATAATTGTACTATAATTTCTTTTGAATTGATTGTTGAATTAGAATATGTGAATTTGGTTGGTTGTCATTTGATTGATCTAAATCGGAAGTTAATTTCTAGCATGTACAATGCACGCATGCTTCGCAAGTTTTATGTGACAATTAAATGATAGGCAATTAATTTTCCTCAACACTACCAACATGGACATCTTACTTGTCTTCGTGTGAAATCACAATCAAGGCATTACCGCACGACCCACTACTGGGACTCCTACACCAAATGGTCTGAGGTCTAATTGGGAATTATTACTGTGGAGATTCCCTGACATGTTGGCGGGTCACCATCAAGATAGAGGTATGTGAATAATCAAGTGGAAATACTCATTCTTCTAATGTAGGTAAAATGTTTTGAGAGAGAGTTTTTAAGAGGTATCACCAAATGAAAATGGGAAAGGGCCTATAATACCCCTATTGCAATTATTTTTTCAAGGCTTTATCAATTAACGTTTGTTTTTAATTATTCTAAGTTAGAGACCCATGGGGCCAAGAATAAATTTAAACATTTTAAATCACAAATATAAATATTTGTGTGCAATAATACATAAAATATTATTTTTTGGAAATGGGAGCCAACACATGAGTAATTAGTCTGGTCTTTTGTTAGAAAACTATTAGAGTGGTTGACTCTAAGTAGTGCAAAATAAAAAGGTGATAATTGTCATACTTATAACGTCCCTGTTACACTAAAATTTGTCACCATGACTATTTGCAGTCAGTATGGCTCCATCAACAACCGTACTGTCCTCCTTGGCAAGTCTTATACCTCTGCTCCTCATGTCAAACTCCAAAAAAGAGAGAAAGCCTTTAAAAGTCAATATAACTCTGGTTCCGCACTTTCTCTTACTCTTACTTGCGTGTATGCACCTCAAGTTCATAATACCTGCGTACTTGTACGCTCTGTCTGTAAAGGGGTGGGTGCATACCCCTGTAAAAGTCAAAAGGTGCAAGTTTTACTCCAAAAAACTTACTTGTGGTCGATTCTAGAGCATTCTAGAAGATGGTTTGACGTGGATTGAGCACCTCCAGATGGTTCATGCATCCCTATGAAAGAGGAACTTATCCCATGAAGAGGGGAGCTATCCCTTTGAAAGAGGAACTTATCCCATTGATGGTGGACCTGTTTAACTTCCTCCAAAGCATTATAAATATAGGCATTGGGCCAGAGGCAAAGGAGGTTGAAAGCTGAACATTCCTAAGGGTAGATGCTGCTGAAATTAGGACTCCCTTATAGAGCTTGAGAGGAGAGATTCCAATCCTTTCCTAGCTTCATTTGGAAGTGGGTGAGCTGATCAAAGTAGAGGAGAACTCTTGCTGGACCCTGGGAGGGACCTGCACAACACCAAGGCACTAGTTGTAATGGTTTCTTTTGTTTCCAATTAATACAATTAAGTTCATTTTTCTCAACAAGTTGTTATATATAATTTGTTTCATAAACTCCTTGGTCTTTATGATGAATATGTTTTATTATATGAGTTATTCAGGTGCTATGTAATCGTTTGCTTGTTAGTGAATGCATGCTTCAAGGAGAAGGAGCTCATCTGGATCGAAGAGGCTTGGCTGCTACAAACAAGCGTTGGACTAAAGGTAAGCCTTAAACACCTGGTTGCTTTTATTTTAATGCATATTTAGGGAAAGATAGTGCTTGATTGTTTTGTTTGTCATTAGAAAAGCCTTGTTTTCTAGGGAGGTCAGTTTTGTCCGCAAAATTGACTCTTTCCGCATGACAAAATGGCGACTCCACTGGGGAATTGACTGTTTTCTTTGTCTATACTTTGACCAGAGAAACTGTATTTTCTGTTTCTATTTTTGACTTGATGATTGTGGGATTGGGTGAATTTAGTTAATTTTGAGTTAGTTTTTATTTTTCATAGTTTTGGGAGAGGTACGCACCCTCTGAGTTAAGCACAGTGCGTACCTGTACGCACTTTTGCTTTGTGCACAGAGCGTGGACGCACCTGTGTAAACAGGTTGCCTGCATACCCTGTCAAAAATTTGAAAATTTTAAATTTTTCTCTTTTTTATCAGTTTAGAATTTGTTTATAGGTTTTAGCCATTGCCCACACCTGCTTGTTCCCTGTCAAAAAACTTTCCTTGGTTAATTTCATTGGCATTCCTACTTTAAGCTTTTATCAATTGGGTGTTTTGAGTCTCTTTTTTGAGAAATTATTAATTTGATTTCCTTTGGTCATTACTTGCCAGAGGTTTGTCTCAGTCTTTTCACAATTTTGCATCTTTTTGCTTTTGTTTTTGCAAAAAATTTCCCCCTCATTCGTCGGGGGGGGCTAAATTGTGTATGAGTGTTAATCGCCTTTGAGTGTTTTTATTTTTTGATCTTTGGAACTCTCACCCAATTTTCTCAACTTGCACTTGATTGGTTCTTAGATTACATTAGAATCATCTTGTGTTTGAGAATTCTCTTGCATAGATCACATTTGCATAATTAGAATTCTCATTTTCAGAATATGAATGAAAAATGTGCATAGATTACATTTGCATACTTTTCAAGTGAATTGTGCATAGATTACAATTGCATAGTTTACATTCTGAAAAATCAATCGTAGATTTAGATCAGTTTTCTTTGATTTGAATTTACACAAAAATAAAAATAAAAAAACTATTTTGGAATTGATTTGCATTAGTTTTTCTTGATGAAATTAGTGCATTAGAGAATTTGTTATATTTTCTCTTAGTGATCAATTTTTTGCATTGTTGGAAGTGAATGGAAACTCTCTCCTTACTTTAGTTAGGATTCATCGAATTGAAAGGATTACATTATCATATTCGATTGCATTCAGTTTTGAGTTGGGTCATAACACCATTGGTTTCGTATCCATTTACCCATTTGAGTAATAACAGCCTTAATAACACAGCGCTTAATTAAAATTCATCTAGTAATATTTTTATTTTCTAGGGCTCTGATACACCAACATAGCTTAGGCTAGTGTCTTGGAGTAGGGAGTAATTAACTCTCCAAGACAGTAAAACAAACAAGTAGCTGTATCTTGTGGTAGGAAGAAATCCAATTGTTGCATTTATGCTCTGGGAAAGCTCCTCTTAAAGGAGAAGCACGAGATCGTGTCCGAACCAGTGTGGGAATCAATCCTTCCTCATTGGGAACGACGCCAGATATTCACGTATTAAAAATGGTAAACCTCGGATTAACCATTATCGAGGAGCCTGGGTCACTTGTTGGTAAACCTTGGATTATGACAAGGAGCCTTCAAGGGGATTGAGCTTGCTACTCTGCCCTTGCGTGCATATCAGATCGTAGACTGTTCCCCCAAGTATATTTGTCTCAGTTGGTAACCTTAGTGGCCATATTCTTTAGGACTCTTCCTGAGGTGACAGTGGTGGGAAGATCCCACTGTACCTGGAGCAGACGTCGGCTAGACTCACTTGGATTTTCTGGGGGTTTCTCTTCACTCGAGACGGTTAAGTGGAGGAACTTGTGCCAGTCTATTCATTAAGCAGGTTGCCGGGGTAACTGTTCCAACCGCTATTTCTGTATTGAATTCTGCGACGTTGGATTTCATCACCAACTAGTGTTTTCGGTACGGAAAGTTACTGTTTGTGTGTGGTTTGACTCCTTGATTTGATAGTGCGTGTTAATTTGTTTGTTTTTACTTTTAGAGACCATAGGTGTCAATTGTGAATTGCTAATTTTAGTTTTAAATTCACTGAAGTTGAATATAATGACAACTGTTCCGGAATTTACCAACCTAGGAACCCCTCTTAACGAGGATCCTAGTACTTTTCCTTTCTTTGGAAATGTTGGTCCTCCTTATATGGCTACTTTTTCATTACCTGGATTTACAATAGGTTTACCGATAAGGTTATTTTCAACTTCGTTGGCCCCAAATACTCCAATTTTTCCACCTCAACCGAATGCTTCACCTCAACAAAGTTCACCATCTCAACATCACCAACCTTCTGTTGACCCTTTATCTTCTTCACCTAATTTTTCTTCCTCCATTCCTTCCTCTTCTCTTGGTAAAATCCTTGATGCTAGTAACCAGGTGTCTAAGAAGAAGAAGAAAGGGAAGAAGAAGAAGAAGAAGAAGAAGCAAGATAAGAAAGAAGTCAACCAACCAACCATGGCTGTAAGTGTTAGTTGTGTTGAGGAAACCTCCAACACGCATCGTAAACCCAAATACCCTTGCAGGCTTTGTAAGGGTGACCACTTCCTTGTCAATTGTCCTGGTATTCCAAAGGTCTTGGAAGTATGGTCAGAAAAATCTCATCAACTTTCCATTGATCCATCAACCAGTGATAGTCAGCTCCCTGGGAAAAAGGGTAAAGTTAGGTTTCCTTGTAAGTTATGCAAAGGGAGTCATCAAACTCACATTTGCCCTCACATGGATGAAGCCTCAAAATTGTTGGAAAACCTTACTGTTCCACAGCAAGAATTTCCAACTGGTTACCGTAAACTTTCTCCCAACCTACCGTCAACTAACGGAGTGATTGATCTAATTTCAAGTACAGTGAATCACACTCTTCCATTGGAGAGTGAAACTCATGTCACTCAGGTTGATGATCCATTAGTTGATCAAGTGGTCAATTCAATTTCACATTCGATCGATCCCACTTGTCCTTTAGAGAGTGAATTTCATACCGCTCATGTTCTTCTTGTTACATCAGATTCTTCTATGCCGGGGGGCATTTCACCTGTTTCTACAGAACCCCCTCCAAGTACTGAGGTCTTTTCCTTTGATTGGAATAGACTGACAGAACCTCGTCTTCCTTCCTCCATCCCTTTCCAAATCATTGTCAAGGTTGGTGGTAGGGACATACGCCGCACACAGGTAGATGAAGGTGCTTCTGTTAGTATTTTATCCTCAACTGCTTGGAAAGCTTTGGGTTCCCCTCAGCTTGTGCCTATTACGCAGAATCTGAAAGCTTTTAATAGAACCATTAATGAACCTTTAGGGATCCTTCCTAAGTTTTCTATTACCTTGGAAGGTAAAATTGTCTCTATTGATCTTATGGTAGTTCAAGGTCCCTTGGATTTCAATTTACTCCTTGGGTGAGACTATGTTTATGCAATGAAAGCTGTCGTATCGACACTCTTTCGCGTGATGTCTTTCCCTCACAATGGAAATATTGTGACTGTAGACCAGCTTTCGTTCCCTAGTCTTGTTTCAACTACCAACAATATGACACCCCTAAATGTTCCTGATTCTAAAGTGGTATCTACCCTGCCACAGGTTAATTATGTGGCAACTGGTCCCATGTTTTCAGTTACCGATGTAAGTGAGCCTCTCACTGTTTGCTCATCTTCCTTTGATTTAGATCCGGTGATTGACATGGAAAACTCTATGGGATTACTTGAACATGATGTTCTTATCCCTTTTGAGTCCCTTGACATATGTTCTTTCCAGAGAACTATTCTTCCTTCTGATGAAGACCTCTTGGAAGCCATGATCAAGGTGTGTCCATTGACATGTCTTTCTTCCAGTTGGAAGCCATGATCAATGTTGCGAGGATAGTTCCTTTTCCTGTGCCAACCTCGTTCAAAAATGAAACAGGTGTCCGCGAGGATAGTTTTTTCATGTATCAACCTCGTTAAAAAATGAAACAGGCTAGTATGAGGACAGTTCTTTTCCTGAGTCAACCTCGTTAAAAAATGAATTAGGTATGAGGATAGTTCTTTTCCTGTGTCAACCTCGTTAAAAAATGAATCGGTTGGTTAGAGGATAGTTCCTGTTACTGAGTCAACCTCGTTAAAAAATGAATCAGTGAGTATGAGGATAGTTCTTTTCCTGTGTCAACCTCGTTAAAAAATGAATCAAGGATTTTCGAGCATAGTTCCTTGTCTTGTGTCAAGCTCGTTAAAAAATGAAACAAGGAGTCTCGAGCATAGTTCCTTGTCTTGTGTCAAGCTCTTTAAAAAATGAAACAAGGGTAGGTTATATAGGTAGATTGTAGAAAGTAGGATTTTGAGGAAAGTTCCTTTTACTGTGTCGACCTCATTAAAAAATGAAACAGTGAGTTTGAGGATAGTTCTTTTCCTGTGTCAACCTCACTAAAAAATTAAACAACTCCCACAAGTCTTTCCAAGATTTCGAAAGTAAACCTTCATTTCATCCACCTGGTTGAATGCAATGAAGCTTGCGGGGCATGTACCTTGATTTGCATCATTATGCTGAGGGCATGCGAACTTATAACAAGCATAGTTTTTCATTTCAAGCTTGTGTAAACATGAAACCGAATCCGAGCATAGTTCTTTTCCTGTGTCAAGCTCATTAAAAAATGAAACAAATCCTCCTCTAATTGAGTCGAGAGTTTGACTAGATCTCATAAATGTTAAGTTGTATATTTAGGTTAGTTATTTTAGTTTTTGCATAATTTTCTTACAGTTTTAGGTCGAGTCTTTCAAATGATCTCGCACATGAACCTTCATTCCATCCAGCTTGTACTTAGTTGAATGAAATGAAGCTGGGGGGCATGCACTCTAGCAGTTATGCTTAGGGGGCATCAAGCACAGTTTTCTCTCTTTTTCAAGCTTGTGTAAAAATGAAACTACTTTGAAGCATAGTTTTTCTCTGTTTCAAGCTTTTGTAAAAATGAAACCTATCTTGAGTCAATTTCAGTTATTTTCAAGACTCGTTAAACTCATGAAAATCCCGAGATTATTATGCCATTTTTCATTCTCGTAAAACAAATGAAAATGCCGAGTTCTTTCCATCTTTTCCTACTCGTAAATTAAATTGAAAGTCGACCATATGAGTACATTTTTATCATTTTTTCGAACTCATTAAGACTTACGAAAAAGTGAAAGCTATGAGTACATTTTTATCATTTTTTCGAACTCGTTAAAACATATGAAAAAGTGAAACCTTAGAGTCACCTTTAAGCTCTTTTCTGACTCCTAAAATGTGAAAAGATGGCCGAGTTTTCTTTTAGCTCGTTAAAACAGAATTAAAAAGACGGTCCTCTTACAGCCCTTTTCTGACCGTAAAAACATGAAAAGATTACCGGATTTTTGTCATTTCAAATTCGATATTGGAAATAAAACGACGTGTCCTTGATCACTTTTTACTTTTCAGATCAGAGACGCTAATCATGAAAGTACTCCTTGGTCGTAAAGATCAAGCAGTTCTCTCAAGTATTATTTTATACTTTTTCGGGCCTGGGAGACACAAATTTACGAAAAAGGTCAACCCTGGAGTTTTCTTAAGTTTTTTCAGACTCTCTAAAATTGAAAAACAATGAGTTTCTCCTATACTGGACTCGTTAAAATTTCACAGTAAAGGACCTGTTCAATTACAAACAGGAACGAACCACTCCTTCTTAGGGTTCAAATCGAAACTAAGTTGGACTCATCCGAAGGATGAGCTTATAATAAAGCAAATGTTATCCTCCTCAAGCTTGTAAAAAATAAAGAGGTACTTGCCAGAAATGGTGGGGGAAAAGAGAGAAAAATGAGCCTATTTTTTATCCTTTGTCTCGGAAAAACCTTATCACCACTCTTGAACACGACACTTTTCATTCACCTGGGTTGGGAAATCCTTTGCCTAATAGTTGATCAAACCACATTGAAAGTCTTCAGTCGGTTTCCGGGTATTAACTTTGGGTCAATTGTCACCAAGCCATCTATTGTGTCGTTATGTGTTCAAGAGGTCACTGCAAATAAACCATTCATCTGCAAAATACCTGTCATCCATCTTGACCATCCCTGAGTCAGTCCTTACAGTTACATTTCTTCAACTTGATCTATGATTTCGTGTTGTGGGCTTGCCAACGACGGATCGCTTTCTATCGACTTCAGTTCATTCTCTAGAAAGATGATCTAGAAATCATCAGTACCTTGGGATCTGCATGCCTCAATGGCAGGTTTCTCGCCTTTGACGACGGTTTACATCATTGACTTTCGATCGAAGGATTTTGTGACATGTTCGACATCAACACATTCATTCACATCTCACGGATTGTACTGGGTACTTTGAGAACCATTGACATCACTGGTGGTCTCTCTCACACTTGTTAACAGTTTACATCATCGACTGGTAATCAAGTGGTTTCTACCATGTTCGACATCAACTCATTTATTCGCATGGATAGAATCGTACTATTTCGGGAAGTAGAAATGAAGACCCTGGATCTAGTTTCCGCCATCCAGGCTGCGAGGAGTTTTGTATTCATTATACAGTAGACTAATTATAAACAGATGGCTGCGTCCATACTGTGTCTACATGTGTCTATGATTATGATGTATTGCAAAATCATTCCTATATCAGAGCAGTAGTTAGTTTGTTAGTTAAGTTTTTGATCTGAGTATGGGAATGCCTACCTCAGCGATGATATGATCTCATATATGTATTTTGTGTTGAATATTTGCAGGTTCCAACTGGGCTCTCCACAAGATAATCCTCGAAATGATAAAGTGCTTCACCCTTCCCAGATGATATAAAACCCTAATCTACTACAGACTTCGCACTTTAGGGGGCAATCTGTTACACTAAAATTTGTCACCATGACTATTTGCAGTCAGTATGGCTCCATCAACAACCGTACTGTCCTCCTTGGCAAGTCTTATACCTCTGCTCCTCATGTCAAACTCCAAAAAATAGAGAAAGCCTTTAAAAGTCAATATAACTCTGGTTCCGCACTTTCTCTTACTCTTACCTGCGTGTACGCACCTCAAGTTCATAATACCTGCGTACTTGTACGCTCTGTCTGTAAAGGGGTGGGTGCGTACCCCTGTAAAAGTCAAAAGGCGCAAGTTTTACTCCAAAAAACTTACTTGTGGTCGATTCTAGAGCATTCTAGAAGATGGTTTGACGTGGATTGAGCGCCTCCAGATGGTTCATGCATCCCTATGAAAGAGGAACTTATCCCATGAAGAGGGGAGCTATCCCTTTGAAAGAGGAACTTATCCCATTGATGGTGGACCTGTTTAACTTCCTTCAAAGAATTATAAATACAGGCATTGGGCCATAGGCAAAGGAGGTTGAAAGCTGAACATTCCTAAGGGTAGATGCTGCTGAAATTAGGACTCCCTTATAGAGCTTGAGAGGAGAGATTCCAATCCTTTCCTAGCTTCATTTGGAAGTGGGTGAGCTGATCAAAGTAGAGGAGAACTCTTGCTGGACCTTGGGAGGGACCTGCACAACACCAAGGCACTGGTTGTAATGGTTTCTTTTGTTTCCAATTAATACAATTAAGTTCATTTTTCTCAACAAGTTGTTATATATAATTTGTTTCATAAACTCCTTGGTCTTTATGATGAATATGTTTTATTATATGAGTTATTCAGGTGCTATGTAATCATTTGCTTGTTAGTGAATGCAGGCTTCAAGGAGAAGGAGCTCATCTAGATCGAAGAGGCTTGGCTGCTACAAACAAGCGTTGGACTAAAGGTAAGCCTTAAACACCTGGTTGCTTTTATTTTAATGCATATTTAGGGAAAGATAGTGCTTGATTGTTTTGTTTGTCACTAGAAAAGCCTTGTTTTCTAGGGAGGTTGGTTTTGTCCGCAAAATTGACTCTTTCCGCATGACACTCCCATGACTCCCCAAGGTTCTCGAAGAAATAACTACCATCAAGAGATAGTGTAACTAAAGAGGGAAATGTTATGCTAACTAGGGGTGAAAGGATAAGCACAGTTGGAGAGAAATGAATGTTGGGAAGGAAAAGGTAAACAATTGTTTTGTAAAAAAAGCCTACGTATAGAAAAAAGGGAGTGCATCCATTGAATAAGGATGATGTTAGAGTATACATGGGGAAGGAGGAAGTATACCAAGAGATTTTGAAGGGTTTTTTATAGCAGAGAAGTCTAAGTCTTGGGTGGAATTCTTGTGTTTGGAAACTCAATGGTTGGGATGAACGTGGTTTTCCCTAGCATATTTCCAATTATTCCTATTGTTTAGATAAGTAAAGGGTTTCATTTTAGTCATACAAGTTATCCATAATGTTTAGTATGAAGCTAATTACATCAAGAATGAATAATCACTAGAACATATAAACAATAGAGAAATAAGATACATTTAGCATGCACATATGTAGATTTTGATACTAAACTAAGCATGAATGCATGTAGCTTGTGATAGTAAATCAAGCATGAGTACTTGCATTTTTTTCATAAAAAAGACCACACAAAAATGTAGTATATGTTGCTATGATAAATAGAGCATAATTAAGAATAAATGTTGATTCTAGCACACAAAAATCTATATATAAATATGATCATAATAGGAACAATGAAAGGTAGAATTATGCTACAACTAATTTATTTCCTACAAATTATTTTGTAATTCACAAAGAAATATTTTGATCGTTAACTTCGACTAAGTGCTTCCTTCAAGGAGAAACTAATAGTAGAAACTGAGACACTATAAAATATTCGAAGAATGACTATACACATTCTTAGCTAAGATGTAATACTAAAAAATTTAAAAAAAAATAAAAATAAAATAATAATAATAATAAATAAAATAATAAATAAATAAAATAAAAATAAATAAATATAAAATAAAATAAATATAAAATAAAAATAAATAAAAATAAATAAATAAATAATATTATGGAGACTACATGTAAAGGTACTAAGAAACATATTGGGATGTTTGTGTAACAACATTGGTGAAAATTCCATGTAACAAAAGTTAAAAACAATAACCATGGTCAATGCTACACTTATTCCAAGTTGAATGTTGGGTCGGACATCCTATGGGGTGTTAATTTGGTTGTTTATGGCTAACGAAATTGGAAAAGGAAATGGCTAAGGGTTTGGAAAGGCAAAATGACATTTTTGGCACATTTATTATGAAAATAATGGAAATTAGGAGAAAAGGGAGATGAAAGGTCATAGGTTTCATGTGAGGAGGAAAATGAAGGAAAATAATGGAAAATGAAGAAAATAGAGGCCTCATTAATAAAAAGGCTTCTGAGGATCAGTTATTAACCTTTCTTTAGTTGAGTTTTGAAGCTCTCTCATTATTCTCTCTCTCTCTCGTGCTTTTGGACACTTAGAGTTTTCTTGGAGCATTTTGGCATTAGAGCAAGAAAGGCAAAGAAGGCAAGACAAAGCAAAGATCAAGTAAGGAAAGGGAGGATCAAGAAACTACAATAGGATTCATTGGAGGTATCAAGTTGCATGTGTATTTTCCTTGATATATTTGGCATGCATGGCATTGCATGTGGTTTTTTCTATCATGGCATGGGTTTTTCAAGGTGTAACAATGTTTTGCAGCCTAGCCTTGAAATTTCTAGATAGCCATGGTGTGAAGGGGGTTCTCATGTTTTGGTTGAGCTGTATTTCCAGATGGATTCAAAGCTGAGTGAGGTGGATCTATGAAATGATAGAACACATGCCCTAGTAACCCCTGATTCAGATTGTGCGTTGCATTAAAGTTGGATTTTGTGTTGGCTCGGATGGCTTGAGAATCCCTGCCAGTGAATGGCAGGATCTATAGTAAAGCCAAGAGGTGGTTTTCTCTCTGTTGGGCCTAGTAATCCTAGGCTTGGAATATGTGGTAAATCCTGGAGATTGGGTCTCAGTTTAGGGCCTATTGATCTGTGTTTGGATTGCGGTAAAGCATGAGAGGCTTTGAAATAGGAAAATTCCTCATGGTGTAGGTGGAGAAATCTGGTGGCATCCATGCTTGTTTGGCCTAGTGATCAGGTAGAGATTACTATGAATCCTATTATGATTTGTTAATTATGTTTGCCTAGTGATCCAGGAAGGATTGTGGTGAAGCCTAGTTTCTGTTGATGACGGTGAGTTGGTTTAGCCTTGATATGCCCTTGCTAGTTCTTTTGGTTTGAGTCCCATATTCATGCTTGGAATGTGGCATGGGGGTGAATGGATGAAGAGAGATTTGGCTCATCCATTCTACGTTCAAGTGGAATGTGGTAGTCCTATCTCCAGTTGGTTCATTGCATTCATTAATGAGAAATTCATTCCCTTGATTTTCATGTGAAAATGTATTGATTTATATGTGGATTTTCATGGATAATATGTTTATGGTATTTTTGTTTATATTATGCTAGTTATATGTATATTTTATGACAGTAGCTATGTATGGCTCTCAGCATGTTTTTACTTATACATGAATGGATAATGTGCCTATGAACTAATAGATGATAATGCAACAAAGGACATGAGGGAAACATGGTTGATAGAGACTCTAAGATAAGTATGAGATCCCTACACTTAATTCTGTTGTTTACACCTGTAGGTTACATGTTGATAATTTGTTTGATGAAATTCCTTTAATCTTATTTCTTTTGCATCATTGTTTCCCTATACTTTTGTTGATTTCAAGCTATCACTCCATTCTAGGCAGTGGCCTAGGCTTTGGGCCTAAAAAAGTGGCTTAAGTCCCAGGGTCGTTGGCACAAAACTAGAAATTTTGGTCTCTAGTCATTGGCGGGCAAGCCTATGAGAGTGACTTTAGGTTTCTCGTCGCTCCCCTGCCCATAGCATTAGAGACAATATGGCCTAAGAGATCCAAAACAACAATGGGACCCATGGATAGGCTGTCTAAGTGGTTGGCTTGTCTCCTGAGCATTCTGTTGATGATGTTAGATGACTATGTTTGATGTTTCCACTGATTTCACTTCCTTAAAGTCACATAGGAGGTTGAATCTAATCATAATACTCTCTCGTCTCATGTTTACCCAATTAGCATGGTTACTTGGGTGGATGTGGGAGGAGGGTGTTACAAAGTTGTATCAGAGCATGGTCCACCCATTGGACTGGATGGGCGGTGTGTGTTGCCCATGCATGCATGTTAGTTGCATGTGTGTCTCTTACACTTACATTCCATGTGCTTGTAGCATTTTCTTACTGATTGATTATGGTTGAAGTAAGGTTGTCATGGATAATTTGATATTGATTCGTGAAGTGTATTTTTCATGAGTATGTGATTGGTTGCATATGGATTATATGTCACTTACATGTTTATTTTCTGTCGCTTACTTACATCCCTATATGTTAGGCTACATTCTTGAATATTTCTATTACATGTATCATTCTTGTAAGTTGATTACAAGATTTGATTGCTTATGCTCGACTACCTGTGTTTATGCATATGTGTAGTTGATTAGGCATTTCTTATGCATGTTGATGGTTGCGTGTGGCAATGTGTACAATGGAGTAATGGTTGTTGTCATGTTGGAAATAATACTAAGATGCGCGGGGCGGGGGGGGGGGGGGGGGGGGGGGGGGGTGGTGAATCAGTATTATCTAATCAATAAAACTTTTTCATTTCCATATTCAGATTCATATATGCTACTTCAATTGAGGAAAACCGCATATATATGCAACTAAGTATAATGCAACCAGTGTATATTCAACAAGCTTATAAATCAGTTAGTTGCTTCTTAATGAGTGCATCAGAACATTATTAATCATATGATCAGTAAACAGGAGTAGTAAAGCAAAGCAAATCATCACACATAATCAACACACATGAACACCAAGATGTAAGGTGGAAACCCAATGTGGGCGAAACCCACCTACTGCAATTTTTCTCTATCTTCCTTTAAATTAGAAACTTCTTTTTACAATGACTCTGTACTGGTGCAGTCTTATACCAGTATGTAGGCTACTACCTATAGAAGGCTACAACCTTCTCTCATTCTACAGCTTTTCCTGGAAGGGAGCTACAACCCCCTTAACTCTTGTACTAGCTGAGATACTAGTACATAGGTGCTGACCTATAGAAGGCTACTACCTTCTCTTTTCTTCCAGGGACCACATCTCATAAATTTTCATATTGGATCCATCAAGTTTATCTGCATCAACCAATCTCCTTTGTACAAACAAACTCTGAATCAACTAATCACTTCTCAGAATGCTGTAACCAAAAACTAGTACCAGTAACCAGACACCAATTTTGAACCTAGAACACTGCAGCAATAAACAGAAGCAGCTAAAACATATTTCATGAGATGTATGCTACTTCAATATATGGAAACTGCATGCATACGCTTTTGTATCAAGGAAAACCAGCGTATACGCTGTTTTAAGTTAGTGAACTAGCGTGTATACGCACCTCTGCTGTGTTGAACCTGCGTACAGATCTATAAAAGACAATTTACCCTTTTCACTTATTCAAACATCAGTTATACCCAGATTATCATATTTATAGGTCAAGTCATGCGCCAAATATAACAGATCAAAATTACAAAAAGATAATTCTCTTTAAGTCGCCTTAAGATCTTGATCCATCAATAGAACTTATCCTTCTCCTTGTGCTCAGGTTCCTCCTTGATTCAGATCCAGTTATGCACCATAACTCAATGACCAGTCTTCTAGATCTTGCTCTTCATAAGATATTCAATGCTTAAGTCAATACCCTTGCCAAATGATCTCCTTCCCTTTTTATAGTCTTAGGCCTTACTCAAACCATGGCCAAAACCATTGAGAACCAATACTAGGGACCCAATACCTGGGTTCAACACTTTGGATGCAATACCAAGGACCAAAACCATAGATTCAAATATGTTAGAATAAATACCATGGAAAAACATAACATTTACCACATGTACGTGCTTTTCTTTGCATGAAAGTGCGTGCATACGTATACGCTCCTTTTGTTCGGTAATCCCGCGTGTATATGCGATTTTGTTAAGAGGCACCTACGTATACCTCATTTTCTTTCATTCTGAGAGCCTGAACTGTGATCTGCCCTTTGACCGAGTTGCCATCAAGGACAACACCTATGCCATAGTGCCAAACTTGTGTCATAATGCCAACAATCTCCCCCTTTAGACTTGATGGCAACCCCAAATCACTCAAAATCATTCTCCCCCTTTGACATCAAGGGCAAAGGGTTATGCTCCCCCTAAATACATGCTGAATTCTCCTCATGAAACTCGCATACACCCACTTTTCTCTGAAATAGCCAAGTTTCAACAGCAAGATGATGCATCGACTACTCCCAACTTCTATCTGAGGTATTCAAATGTTTCCTTGGGCAGTGGTTTGGTGAGTATATCAGCAACTTGTTCCTTGGAGGGAACATACTCTAATTTAACCTTTTGTTCAAGCACTTGTTCCTAGAGAAAATAATATTTGATAAGTGTGTGCTTGGTCTTTGAATGCATGATAGGATTCTTTGAAATACTGATTGCACTTGTATTATCACAAAAAATGGAGATACGTGGAGTACAAGTGATTTTCATGTCTTGCAATGTTTTCATCATCCAAAGGAGTTGTGTGCAATAAGATGCAACGGCTACATATTCTGCTTCAGCTATAGATAATGCAATTGAACTCTGTTTCTTTCTGAACCAAGATACTAATCTAGGACACATGATGAATGCACCACCACTAGTGCTTTTTCTGTCATCCACACTTCCTGCCCAATTTGCATCTATATATGCATGAAGTGTGAGATCTATACTTCTAGGATAACATAAGCCATAGTTTTGAGTTCCTTGAAGATACTTGAAAATTCTCTTAACTTCCTGAATATGAGTTTCCTTTGGATTTGCCTAAAACCTTCCAACTATTCCCACTGCATGCATAATGTCTGGTCGGGTACCTATTAAATAGTGCAGACTACCAATCATGGATCTATAGGTTGGTTGATGCACTGCTGTTGATTCATCATTTTCGTTGAGGCTGCATCCTGTTACCATAGGGGTACATACTGGTTTTGAGTCCTCCATCCCATATTTCTTCAAGATCTGCTTGAGATACTTGGTTTGTGATAGAAAAATACCATCTTTGTTTTGTTGGACTTGTAAACCAAGAAAATATGTGAACTGACCAAGTAGGGACATTTCAAATTCTTTTTGCATTACCAAGGAAAATTTTTGACTCATGTCTTCTTCATTGCTACCAAAGATGATATCATCAACATATACAACAAGTATTAGCAACTTATCATTGTCAATTTTTATATATAGATTGATGTCTATTAATCCTTTTGTAAAACCTTGTTGATGTAGATACTTATCCAAATGATAATACCAAGCCCTTGGAGCCTGTTTAAGGCCATAGAGAGCCTTTTTGAGTCTACATACAAGTTTTGGATCATTTCCAAGGATGAACCCATCTGATTGCTCAATATACACCTCTTCATCCAAGTCTCCATTTAGAAAAGAAAACTTCACATCCATTTGAAATACTTTGAACTTCTGAAAGGTAGGAAGAGCAAGGAACATTCTTATGGCTTTAAGTCTAGCAACTGGTGCAAAAGTTTCTTCAAAGTCTATGCCTTCTTGTTGAGCATACCCTTTACAAACAAGTCTTGCCTTGTTTCTAATAACATCGCCATTTTCATTCAGTTTGTTTCTGAATATCCAATTTGTGCCTATTACATTTTTATCATTTGGTCTAGGAACCAACTCCCAAGTGTTATTCTTTTCAATCTGCTCAAGTTCTTCCTCCATGGCCTTGACCCAGCATTCATCTTTGCATGCCTATCTTACAATTTGTGGTTTAGTGGAGGAGAGCAATGCTAGATAGCTTGAAGCTTCTGAAATGGTTCTCCTTGTTTGTACACCTACTTCTTTCTGCCCCAAAATTTGAGTTTCTGGATGATTCTTCTGAACATACCTTGATGGAGTATTTTCTTCTATCCTTATCTGTTCTTCAGGTGCCTCATGGGTTTCTCCTTCATGATGAATCTGATTTGATGTTGAAGGATAGTCCTCATCATCTTTGAAATCTTCAGATTTTACTTGCCTAGGAGTGTTTCCTTCTTCATCAACCACTACATCAATACTTTCAACAATTTTTCCAAGTCTTTTATTGTAACACTTGTATGCTTTGCTGTGGGGAGAGTAACCAAGGAGAATGCCTTCATCTACTCTAGGTTCAAACTTGCCAAGGTTTTCATCAGTCTTTTTGATGTAGCATTTGCTTCCAAAAATTTTGAAGTATTTTATCGTGGGAGTCTTACCATACCAAAGTTCATGAGGAGTTTGAGTGCTATTTACCTGGACATTTGTCTTGTTCAGAATAGTAACTACAGCAAATGCGGCTTCACCCCAGAAGGTTGCGAGAGTTCCAGACTCATCAAGCATAGCACGAGCCATTTGTTGAACCGTTCTGTTCATTCTTTCCACTACTCCGTTTTGCGGAGGAGTCCTTGCAATAGAGAATTCCCTTCTTATTCCATGTTCTTCACAAAAATAAAAAAATTCATCTGAGGTAAATTCCCCACCTCTATCAGACCTGAGGCATTTGATTCTGCAATTTGATTCGTTTTCAACCAGGGCTTTGAATGCTTTGAAATTTTCGAAAGCTTCGTCTTTATGCTTCATAAGTCCTTACCAACACATCTTGGAGAAGTCGTCAATGACCAATATAATGTATTCTTCTCCTCTAGGTGACCTTTTCCTAGATGGACCACATACATTAGTATGGACAAGTTCAAGTGGCCTACTAGCTGATCCTTCCTTCTCAAGAAAATTAGTTCTGGTTTGCTTCCCAAACTACCATGATTTGCATATTGTATTGTTTGGAATTCTGGTGTTAGGGAGATCATGAACCGCTTGATATTTGCATGCTTTCCTTATTTGAAAGAAGCTTAGATGCCCCAATCTTCTGTGCCATAGCAAGTGTTCATCATTCTTGCTAAGATAGCATTGTTGATTTCCTCCCTTGAGTATGTATAAATTATTTGGAGTTCTTATGCCTTTAATTACGGTTTCTCATGTATCAAGCTCACGAAAAATACATCCATTTGATCGAAATATTACCTCATTTCCTTGATCACACATCTGACTGACACTTAATAGAATATGCTTTAAGCCATCAACATACATTACATTCCCATCTTTGACCTTTTCTTTCAAAAGAACAGAGCCTTTACCTTTTATTAATGCAGGGGTGTCATTTCAAAATGAGACCTTCTTTTCCTTTTCTAAGGAACTATATGATTGAAGTTTTTCTTTATCACCTATTATATGTTTCGAGCATCCACTGTCGATGTATCACTAATTTTCCTACCCTTATGCATATAAGGCTATGCCACATCTTTCTGGTTGCGATTCTTTCTTCCTCCATGTTTTGGGGCTCAATGAAGCTTGCTCCTTCTGAGTGGTTTGCCAAAACCTACTCCTGCATTCAGAATCTTCATGACCAAAGTTGTTACAAATAGAACATTCTACTTCATTCTCAAGAGCAGAAAAGTTATTGTAGGTCCTTTTCATGATCCCAGTCATACTCCTTTGCTTTTGAGCTTCTCTAGTCATGATGGTCTTGTAGGAGACACATTGAGCAGCTTTGTGACCAAAGTTATGACAAGAGAAACATTGGCCATTGAAGAAATTTATGTGATTATCAAACCTACCAACCAAATGATTGTAGTTTCCATTGACATCCATTCTTGAGACAAATTGAGAATGATTTACCTGTGGTTGGTTGAAGCTTTTTTTCATCCTTGAAGTATATTGCCCCTGATTTACTTCGTAATCTTTGTTCATTCTTGAAGCAAATTGTCCCTGATTTACTTGGTGATCTGCATTATACTTTTGTTGTTGATTGTCAACCTTTTCACTTTTTCTTGCTGCATGAAGATAACTTTTGGAGGTGGATGGCTTCTGTGATTGCTTCTGTGCTTGAGACGCTTCTTCAGTATATCCAAGACCTGTCTTGATTAGAGGAGAATGTTGCACTTTGATAATCTCATCTAAAGTTTCAAATCCTTTAGCAAATCTAAGATTAAGAGCTTTTGATTTCTCAATATCTTTTCTAAGTCCCACAATTTCACATTCTAACTTTTCATTGTGTTTTTCTCTTTTAGCCAGTTGGAATGTCAGAGTATCTATAATCATATTCTTTTCCTCTAAACAAATTTTGAGTTTAGAAATTTCTTCATAGAGACCTTCTTCATCTATAGCATCCAAAGAATCAACATCTTCAAAAGCCATCAAAAGTCTATAATCATTACATTGTTCATCTTCATCACTATTTGAATATCCATCACTGTCTTCATGTGTATAATAGCTCTTCTTACATTCTGGTTTCTATTCCATCTAACTGGTTCCTTACCTTTGTCAAGTTTATCTTTATGAGGACAGTTGGCAACATAATGACCAACTCTTCCACATGCAAAGCATTTGAAAGGCAGCTTACCTCTGAATCTTCTAGTTCCCCGTTGAAGGTTCTTGACAAAATTTGATTCTTCCTCTTCTTCTGACATATGTCCTGACTCATTGTAATCTCCTTTTCCTGAGGCTTTGAATGCAACTTCTCTCCTATCTAATGGTCCCCTTTTTCTCATTTCGTAAGCAGTTAGGATTCCATGCAACTGTGACATGGTAATGCTCTGTAGATTCTATTTTTCTTCTATGGTAGAAACTTTTGAATCAAACCTAAAAGACAAAGATCTTAGAACCTTTTCAAGCAAAGCAACTTCTTTTATTTCTTCACCCAAGCTTTTCATAGAATTAACAATCTCATCTATACATAGGAAATAGTTAGCCATGCTTTCATCATTGTGCATTCTGAGATTTTCATATTGAATTCTGAGAGTTTGTAGTTTTGCTTGTTTTACCTATTCATCTCCTTCATAGATTAGAATGATCTTGTCCCATATTTCTTTTGCAGTTTTGAGCTGCATAACCTTGATGAATTCTGATTAAGATAGGCTCCCTAATAGAGTATTGACAGCCTTTGCATTTGTTTCATACTGCTTCTTACCAGCTATATCTGTAGGAGTTGCTGATGGAAATGTGTATCCTGTTTCCACAAAATCACAAACTTTTGTGCCAAGAGATTGAATATAGGTAGTGATTCTTACCTTCTAATAGCCGAAGTTGCTCCCATCAAAAATTGATGGCCTAATTGATGCTTTATTTTTGTAGTTTCTCATGATGGTGGATCTTCCTTCGAGTGATCAAGCTTCTTCTAAAGGACCTGCTCTGATACCAATTGTTGGAAATAATACTGAGAACGGGGGGGTCAATCAGTATTATCTAATCAATAAAACGTTTTCATTTCAATAATCAGATTCATATACACTACTTCAGTTAAGGAAAACCGCGTGTATACGCAACTGAGTATAATGTAATCAACGTATATTCAACAAACTTATAAATCAGTTAGTTGCTTCTTAATGAGTGCATCAGAACATTATTAACCATATGATTAGTAAACAGGAGTAGTAAAGCAAAGCAAATCATCACACATAATCAACACACATGAACACCAAGATGTAAGGTGAAACCCAATGTGGGTGAAAACCACCTGCTGCAATTTGTCTCTATCTTCTTTTAAACTAGAAACTTCTATTTACAATGATTCTGTACTGGTGCAGTCTTATACCAGTACACAAGCTGCTACCTACAGAAGGCTACAACCTTTTCTCGTTCTCCAGCTTTTCCTGGAAGGGATCTACAACCCCCTTAGCTCTTGTACTAGCTGAGATACTAGTACGTAGGTGCTGACCTACATAAGGCTACATCCTTCTCTTTTCTTCCAGGGACCACATTTCATAATTTTTCAGACTGGATCCATCAAGTATATCTGCATCACCAATATCCTTTGTACAAACAAATACTGAATCAACCAATCACTTCTCAGAATGCTGTAACCAAAAACTAGTACCAGTAACCAGACACCAATTTTTAACCTAGAACACTGCAGCAGTAAACAAAAATAGCTAAAACATATTTCATGAGAGGTACGCTACTTCAATATGTGGAACCTGTGTGCATACACTTCTGTATCAAGGACAACCAGCGTACACGGTGTTTTAAGTTAGTGAACCAGCGTTTATACACGCCTCTGCTGCGTTGAACCTGCGTACAGATCTATAAAAGATAATTTACCCTTTTCACTTATTCAAACATCAGTTATACCTAGATTATCATATTTATAGATCAAGTCATGCACCAAATATAATAGATCAAAATTACACGAAGATACTTCTCTTTAAGCCACCTTAAGATCTTGATCCATCAAATAGAACTTATCCTTCTCCTTGCGCTCAGGTTCCTCCTCGATTTAGATCTAGTTATGCACCATAACTCAATGACCAGTCTTCTAGATCTTTCTCTTCATAAGATATTCAATACTTAAGTCAATACCCTTGCCAAATGATCTCCTTCAGTTTTTATAGTCATAGGCCTTACTCAAACCATGGTCCAAAACCATTGAGAACCAATACTAGGGACCCAATACCTGGGTTCAACACTTTGGATGCAATACCAAGGACCAAAACCATAGATTCAAATATGTCAGACTAAATACCATGGACAAACATAAGATTTCCCACATGTACGTGCTTTTCTTTGCATGAAAGTGCGTGCATACGTATACGCTCCTTTTGGTTGGTAATCCTGCATGTATATGTGATTTTTCTAAGAGAGACTTGTGTATACCTCATTTTCTTTCATTTTGAGAGCCTGAAATGTGATCTACCCTTTGATTGAGTTGTCATCAAGGACAACACTTGTGCCATAGTGCCAAACCTGTGTCATAGTACCCTCTCGTCTCATGTTTACCCAATTAGCATGGTTACTTGGGTGGATGTGGGAGGAGGGTGTTACAAAGTTGTATCAAAGCATGGTTTGCCCATTGGACTGGATGGGCAGTGTGTGTTGCCCATGCATGCATGTCAGTTGCATGTGTGTCTCTTACACTTACATTCCATGTGCTTGTAGCATTTTCTTACTGATTGATTATGGCTGAAGTAAGGTTGTCATGGATAATTTGATATTGATTCGTGAAGTGTATTTTTCATGAGTATGTGATTGGTTGCATATGGATTATATGTCACTTACATGTTTATTTTATGTCACTTACTTACATCCCTGTATGTTAGGCTACCTTCTTGAATATTTTGATTACATGTATCATTCTTGTAAGTTGGAGTGTTGGACATGCAGTAAGGAGAACCTTAAGGGAAATTGTCCATAGAATCAGGGTGGTATGCCTCAGATATACAATCCATAGAAGGCACAAACTATTGGGGATGTTGGTTAGAGTATTCCGCATATCTATGTAGCAGTGGACAATAGGAAATAAGAACACCAGGCATTTATCATTGAGATGGATGGTAAGCTTTGTGATCAATTTATTTCTATTTTGATTGACCCTACATCTAATTATAGCTATGTTAGTCCTGACTTGGAGGATAAGTGTGGTTGGAGTAACAAATTGTATGACAAGTATCAGTTAGTGCAGTTGGCTGCAGGTATGAAGAAATGAGTTCATCATTGGGTAAGAGCTTGTGCATTTGACTTGAATGGTATGCCTACCACAAAAAATTTCAACGTATTACCGTTGGGTTCATACAGTATGTTGTTGGGTATGGACTGGTTGTATCTTCATATAGCCAAGGTAGACTGTTATGACAAAGCCATTGAGTGTGTTGATGCTAATGGGGAACCAAGAGTTTTGTAGGGAAAGAAGAAAGCCACACCAGTTAGGATGTTGACAAGTATGCAAGCAAAGTGTAGTCATAGGAAAGGGTGCAAGTTATTTGCAGTGAACATTTCTAGTGATAAAGGTAAGGAAGTTGTGGATGTAGATGCATTGAATAGATACCCTATTTTACAACAGATTTAGGATGTATTTCTTGAAGACATTATAGAGTTTCCACCTCATAGGGAGGTATAATTTTCTATCGAGTTAGTGCCAGGGAAACTCCAGCATCAAAAACATGTTACAGGATGAGCACACCTGAGTTGGTTAAGATAAAATTCTAGTTAAAGGAAATGTTGGACAAGGGATACATTAGGCCAAGTGTATCACCTTGGGGTGCACCAGTCTTGCATGTGAAGAATAAGTATGGTACTCTTAGATTATGCATTGACTACAGAAATTTGAAAAAAGTTACTATCAAGAATAGGTACCCTTTACCAAGGATCGATAACTTGTTCGATTAGTTCAAGGGAGTAACAATGTGCTTGAAGATTGACTTGAGATTTAGATACCATCAGGTACACATCAAAGAGGAGCACATTTAAAAGACTGCATTTAGGATCAGGTACGATCTAGGTGGATATCGGTGGTCACCTGCCAATTCCACTTGGGCCCCCATCATTGTTTCTTTCATTTTTTTAGTTTCCTTAATTGTAGCACAGTTTACTATTTTTACCAGTTTTTCGGGTCCTAAACTTTTGGAGCCATTTTGAGGCCCTAAACGAGATTTTTTTTGAAAAATGGGAGTAACATGGCCCCATAGACAGATGTTTCTCTTCCCAAAGTTGTAGTCCTTGGATAGATATTTCTAATGAGGTATTGTGTGCGTCAAATGGAGATCATATGCCAAAGTTACAACCCCGGGAAGTTGGTGTAACAATTTACCCAAAACAGGGCCCATAGTTTGGTGCTTCATCTCCTAGGATTAGGGTTTTGGGTGCTTAGGGTTTTCCTCTGTTTCTTAACAATAAATTGGCCTTTGAGCCTCATTGTAAGATAGTTCAGAGGCATGTAGCTGCCACATCTCTTCTCAGAGATAAGTTACCATCGCCCTAGCTAGTTTATTTCCATTTCTGTTTGTAAGCATATTTAAATATTTTATAGTAATGAAATGAAGTATTATTTCTGCTGCATCTCTATATGTATGGTTATATCTATAATTTGTTGCATTCCTATTTAAATCTTGATTAGTGGTATCAAAGATGTTTTCTCTTTCAATAGCTTTCTTTCGATGTCCCTAACGAGGTCGAGATATAAGGAGTTAGGGCTTGAACTGGTCGAACCTTTGCAAGACCAGCATCACAAATCCCGACGGCCTCCCATGGCAGATGAAAAGAAAGATGAGGGGGTTTGAGATCCTATCAAAATCTTGCTCGAAGAGGCCCTCGAGTGACAAAGGAATGCAATGGTGGGCAACTTTTCCCAGGTCCTTCAACGACTACCCAGGGGCGACACATCTTCTTCCAACAGCTACTCTAGAAGCACCACACCCTTTAAGGTACAATTTAACTTTGACATGTCGATATTTGAGGGTCAGATAGATGTAGACACCATAGATAAATGGTTAAATCTATTATAAGGGTATTTTTCTGTTCATGATTTTTCCGGTGGGGAAAAGATTACTTTCTCTCTTCTCAAAGCCACCCCCCCACGTCAAGGACTAGTGGGAAACTTACTATGACCAGATGGATGAAAGTACAGCCTCACTGTTTTCAACCACACCCACTTGGAATTCATTCTGAGCTACCATCATGGAGAAGTACTACCCTTTCAGAAGCTATTTGGATCAATACATAAAGAGGACCATGTTGTG
The DNA here is from genome assembly GCA_031772625.1 of Pinus tabuliformis. Taxonomy (NCBI): domain Eukaryota; kingdom Viridiplantae; phylum Streptophyta; class Pinopsida; order Pinales; family Pinaceae; genus Pinus; species Pinus tabuliformis. Next base: position 354,495,159 of record CM062819.1, on the reverse strand, counting down.
GCAAGGAAGGGACCAAGACGTAGTGGAGTTTACCAATATTTTCCATAACCTTTGCACAAAGAGGGGTATGAAGGATTCAGAGGAGCATTTGGTAATCAAATACTATGACTACCTACAAGGGTACATCTAAGATGTAACAGAATTCCTGAGCATCCCCTCGCTCGGCATGACATAATGATATGCTATCAAAATCGAGAAAAAGTTTAAATAGAAGAAGAAAGACTTTGGATTTGTGAATCTGAAGCAAGGGAAAGATTCCCCCAAACCACAGAACAAAGGACAAACCAAGGCAGGGCAGCTCAAGACAATCTGCCAAAGCTGTAAGCAAAGAACAATGCCACGAAGCCGAAAAAGGACTCAAGAAAGACGTGTGAGTTCCATAAGAGCTCCACTCACAATACAAGTGAGTGTCGAGACAAGAACTCATTTGTGGTCGAACTAAAGGTTTCAAAATGAGATGCATGTTCCAACTATGAGTCAAAACCCAACAAGGGAAATGACAAAGGGAAGCAGATTATCGATGTGGAGCCCAATGCCACAATTGCCACCATGAAGATCCAGAAGGAGGAACCTAAAGATCCAGAGGAGGAGGAACACCTCTTCCACTCCTAGATGTGGGTAAAGGGCTCCCCACTATAGTTCATTATTGACAGCGGGAACCAAAAGAACCTCATTTTGGTAGAGGTCGTGAAGTGGCTGGGCTTACCTACCATAACACATCCACAACTATACACCATTGGGTGGCTTCACCAAGGATGGGATCTTCGCATGAGTGAGCAGTGTTGCCTTCCATACAACATCAAGCCCTTCATGGATCAGGTATTGTGTGATGTTACTCCCCTTGATGTTTGTGATGTATTATTAGTCCAACCATACTTTTGGAAGCAACATGATATGTATGAATCAAGGCCTCGTGTTCTTATTGTTACTTTGGGAAATAAGTTGTACAGGATACCAGAGGTAGCACCACCTACCACCATCTCTTTGGTTACTACAAAACAATGCAGTAAGCTCATTTCCAAAACTAGGAAATCTGTTTTCCTAATGATACACCCTCAAGGAAAGAAGAATATGATGGCCACGACTTCCAGACAGGGCCCCTCCGCATGGCAACTATAGATTGACAAGGTTGTGTAGGAGTACGAGCACATCTTCACCTCCCCCGTAGGGGTTCCTCTGCACTGTCAGGTCAAGCACTCCATCGATCTGACCCCAAGTGCACTGCTGCCCAATGGACCAATCTATTGAGGCTTCATTATGGAGAACAATGAAATCAAGAGGCAGATTTAGGAGCTGCTACAGAAAGGTCACATCCATTCGAGTTCATCACCCTGTGGGAGCCCGATTGTCTTGGTACAGAAGAAGGATGGCACTTCAAGACTCTCTATTAACTATCAGGTGCTCAACAAGATCATTGTCCGTAATAGGTACCTGATCCCATGGATTGATGACCTCCTGGACCAACTGAAGGGGGGAAAATATTTCAGCAAGATCGATTTGAAGTCAGGATATCACCAGGTACCAATCAAACCCTCCAATGTGTGGAAGACTTCCTTCAAAGCTAAGGAGGGCCTTTTCAAATGGTTGGTTATGCCTTTCGGGTTGACAAATGCTCCTACAATCTTCATGAGGCTAATGGATGACATCTTGCAGCCATTCACCAAATCATTTGTAGTGGTATACTTGGATGACATCCTGATCTTCAGCCAGAGTTGGGAAGAGCACCTCCACCACATCCGACAGGTTCTCCAAACACTACGGCCACACAATTTATGTGCCAATTTGGAGAAATGCACTTCTGGCATGACCCAAGTTCAGTATCTGGGATACATTATTGATGAATGTGGGGTACATGTGGTTCCAGCCAAGATCCAAGTCATTCGGGATTGGTCATATCTAACCACTATGATAGAGTTCCACAACTTTTTGGGTCTTGCCAACTTCTACCATAGGTTCGTGTTGAGATTTTCTCATATCACTTGGCCCTTGAGTCAAGTCACCAAGGGAGGAGCGAAAACAAAATTCTTTTGGTCTAAATCTCAGCAGAAGGAATTCACAGAGTTGAAACATCACCTTCGCTCGACACTAGTTCTCACATTACTAGACTTTCAACAACCATTTGAGGTAAAGACATATGCCTTTGACTATGCTATTGGGGCAGTCCTTACCCAACACGGGCATCTAGTGGAATATAACAGTGAGACACTTTCAGAAACAGTCTGGAAGTATCCCACTTATGACAAAGAGATGTATTCCATTGTGCAGGCCTATCGACAATGGAAGCATTACATTTTGGGGAAGGAAACATTCATCCACACAGACCACCTACCCCTGCAGTTCATACATACCCAAGGGGAATGGCAGAATGATCGCCATCAGAAGTGGTCCACATACCTGGAACAGTTCCATTTGAATATCAAGCATAGGAAGAGTAGCACCAATAACATTGCAAGTTTCCTCAGTCGACCACAAATCATGGCATTAACCACCATTCTCAACTCTTGTGGGCACGAGACTTTTGATTGGCCACTTCTCTACAAATGTAACCCAAAATTTGGCCGCATATACCAAACACTCTTCGAGGGTCAGCATATTCCAGATTTTCACCTCCGGGATGCCTTGTTATGCCACCTAGGTCACTTTTGTGTTCCTTCAAGTGAGTGTTCCAATATGATATGGGAAGCACATTACAGTCAAGCTATTGGACATTTCGGTTGAGAAAATGGTGGCAGTATTGCAGAAGTATTTCTATTGGCTGAATCTTCGACAGGTTTTCAAGAAGTACATCAGATCATGCATTGCTTGTGCCATTGCCAAACTAACCATTAGGAAGCAAGGCCTATATACCCCACTGCCTACCCCTAGTCGACCTTTGGAATCCATCTCCATGGATTACATGTCGGGCCTTCCTTCTACTAAGCATGGAAACGACTGTGTTTTTTTGGTCATAGACAGGTTCTTGAAGATGGCCATTATGGCAGCTTGCAAGAAGAATATCAAAATAGAAGCCACTGCTAAAATCTTCTTTGAACGAGTGTGGGTACACTTTGGGATCCGCTAGTCTATCACCTCAGATCGAGACAGCATGTTCCTCAATACTTTGGTCTAGTCTTTGGTCGATGCTGGACACCAAATTCACTAAGTCCACAACCTTCCATCCCCAAACTGATGTCCAGATAGAGGTTGTCAACAGGATGATACTACACATTTTGCACATGTACAACTCAAAGCATCCACACACATGGGATGAGAGCCTCCCCTATGTTCAACACAGCTATAATCGGGCTCTCCACAACTCGACTGCCAATAACCCTTTTCAGGGGGGCTTGGGATTCCAGCCACTATGTCCCATTAATGTGGCCATGCCATTTGTAGCTGCTCAGGCAGATTCAGCTCATGTCTAGTCCGAAATAGATAAGGAAAACAACTTCATTGAGCACATCCAACATATTCGCCAGTAGGTCCATGAAATTCTGGAGAAATCAAATGCCAAGTATAAGCAGCGACATGATCAACATCGGGTGCTGCACAAGTTTAAGGTGGGTGAACAATTCTGGTTGCATTTGAAAAAGGAATGCCTTACCAGAGCCTATCAAAAACTCAGACCACTCTGATATGGTCCTTACACCATTACCAAGGCTATGGGAGACAATGATTTTGAGTTGAGAAGTCCCCCATTCCTTGGTCTACACCCAGTGTTCAATGTGAACTGCCTTCGGCCATAGTTTCAACCATTACTAGACACATCTAACAATCCAGAACAACCCAAACCTACAGAGTTAAATATAGATTGCATGGAACAAGATGAAATTGATTGTATCATGGACACACATATCAAGCAAACTCGCCAACAGAAGATCCAACTCTATCGAGTTGTCAAAGTAGGCCAACTCCTTCACCAAGACAAGTGGCTCACCAGGGACCAAGTTTAGTAGAAGTTTCCTCATCTCATGGAGGAACTCAACACAATGGGGACCATTGCTTCCTAAGGGAGGAGGAATGATCCAGGTGGATATTGGTGGCCACTCGCCAATTCCACTTGGACCCCCACCATTGTTTCTTTTAGTTTTTTAGTTTCCTTAATTGTAGCACAATTTACTATTTCTAGCTGTTTTTCGGGTCCTGAACTTCCGGAGCCGTTTTGAGGCCCTAAACAACATTTTTTGGGAAAAATGGGAGCAACATGGGTCCACCAAGTGTTGTTTCTGTTTCAAAATTTGTAGTCCTCAGATAGATATTTCTAATAAGGTATTGTGCACGTCAAACGAAGATCATATGCCAAAGTTACGACCCCGGGAAGTTGATGTACCAATTTACCCAAAACTGGGCCCATAGTTTGGCGCTTCATCTCCTAGGGTTAGGTTTTTCGATGTTTAGGGTTTTCCATTGTTTCTCAACAATAAATAGGCCTTCGAGCCTCATTGTAAGACAATTCAGAGGCATGTAGCTGCCACATCTCTTCTCAAAGAGGCATGTAGTTGCCACATCTGCCCTAGCTAGTTTATTTCCATTTATGTTTGTAAGCATATTTCAGTATTATTTCTGTTGCATCTCTGTATGTATGGTTATATCTGTAATTTTGCATTCCTATTTAAATATGGATCAAGGTATGGGCATTATGAGTTTTTTTTTTCCATTTGGCTTCACTAATTCTCTAGCTACATTCATGTACTTGATGAATAGTGTGTTGCATCCATATTTGGATAAGTTTGTTATTGTGTTCATTGATGATATACTGGTATATTCTAAAAATGAGGAAGAGCCTGCTGAGCATTTAGCAATAGTGTCGAGGGAGCATCATTTGCATGCTAAGCTCATAAAGTGTAGTTTCTTTTAGACTGAGGTACACTAATTGGGACATGTCGTCTTTAAGGAAGGCATTGGAGTACATCCAAAGAAGATAAAGGCCATCACGGAGTGGGTAGAACCTAGGAATGTAGATTAGGTGAGATATTTCATGGGTTTGGCAGGCTATTATAGGAGGTTCATCAGGAACTTCTTGCAGATTTCTTATCCTATCACATCATTGCAAAGGAAAGGTAAGAAGGAAGATTAAGAAGTTCTCTACACATGCACCAGTGCTACAAATTGCAGATCCAGACAAAGAATTTGTGGTATGTACAGACACTTGCAAGAGAGGGCTTGGTGGAGTCCTTATGCAGGATGGATAGGTGGTATGCTATGAGTCTCAAAAACTAAATAATCATGAGAAAAACTACCTGACACATGATCTTGAGTTAGTAGTAATCATACATGCATTGAAGATGCAGAGAAACTATCTTCTTGGCAGGAGGTTTGTACTTATGAGTGATCACATTGGGTTGAGGTATTTGTTTGACTAGCCAAATATGAATGCCAAGCGGGCTAGATGGTTGGCCATGATCAGCTAGTTTAATTTCGAGATTAGGTACATCAAAGGTAAAGAGAACGGGGTGGCAGATGCTCTTAGTAGATAGGTACATGTACATCCCTTGGTAGCTATGAGAATCTATGGGACAGACTGATAGGATAAGACATTGCAGGCAGGCGAATAAGATGTTATTTATATGGAGATTGTGCACAGGTTGTAGCAGAGTACTAATACAGGTACAAGTGTAAGTATAGGTACAAGTGCAGGTGCATAGGGTATGGATTATTGTCTTACAATGAATGGATTGGTTAAGCTCCGAGACAGGATATATGTATCAGATAACAGTGAGCTCAAGAAGGTGGTCTTGAGGGAGTTTCATGTGAAACCTTATTCAGGTCACCTAGGTTATTAGGGTTATGCAGATAGGAACAGGTCTTTGAAGGAGTTTCGGGTTATGTAATGGGTTTAATTGCACATCAAACTAAAAAAGAGCTCCTTGCAGATTGGATGATGTGGTAGGTTGGCATCATGGTTTTGTGGACCCTTCTGTATCATTGATAGGATTGGGCCAGTAGCTTGTCGATTTGCACTGCCTCTGACAGTGAAAGTCCATGATGTTTTCCATGTATCTTTACTTAAGATGTATGTTAAGGATGTTGATCATGTGATTGAATGGTCTGTATTGAAGGTGGAACCAGATGAAGAATTCAAGCAGAAGCCTCAGTGTATATTGCAAAAAATGGTGCTTATGCTTTGAAATTGAGCAATGGAGAATGTTAAAGTACAATGGAAGAACTCTGGGCTCGATGAAGCTACATGCGAGATGGTGGATCAGATGATTGCTATGTATCCTTCCTTCTTTGCTAGTTGAGGCAAAGCAACTTCGATATGGTGTTTTGGCATATGATTTGATATGGTGGTTTCATATATGATCTGATATGGTGTTTTGGTATATGTTTTGATATGGTGTTTTGGTACATTCTTTCATATGGTGTTTTGGCACATGCTTAGATATGGTGTTTGGTATATTTTTTTATATATATGATGTGGTATATTTTTTTGGTATATATTTTTGGTATATATTTTTGGTATATTTTTTTTGTTATTGTGAATATTTCCCATCGCGTTTCCCAAAAGAGAGGTGATAAGGAAGCCTGCAATCACAAGTTTTTATAGATTGACATCTACTACAACAAAAGAAACAGAAAAATTATTGGAAACAAGAACAAGGTAGAAATACATAAGATGGGACTAAAGCCTATGGGTTGGGCCCAAACCCAAGGGCCTCATCCCTCTAGAAGTAGCTCAGATGTGACTCAATAACAAACTTCTCATTAGAAAAAAATAGTAGTCTCACACATCACATAAAAGTTAACAATAATAAGGTCATGCCCTATTCTCAATAGCTACTCCTAACTAAATAAAAATTTTGAATCCTAATGATCCTTTCAACTTGTTTATTTATGAAAAAGTGTAGTTGATAGCAGCTCCCTTGAAAATAGGAGTGATTCCCTCCTTGATCTTGAAAATTGTGGATCTTGTCCTCCTTGAACTTCTCATGCACTTAGAGTTAGTCGGATTAAGGTGAATTCCATCTTGCAAGTGAGGAATTGGCGATCTCAAGCTAGGTTAGAGAGTTAAGGAGGTGGACACGCCTCCCTAGATTACCTCATGGCTGTTTCCATCAAGACCCTACATAGTAAATGCCTAAAAGATGCTTATTTTTCTTGCAATTTAATTACATTAGGCCACATACTATGACAAACACCTTTTACTCTTCTTACTAAACATATTATAAAAAAAATTGTGAATTAATGTGAGAAAATGATAGTTTTCTGAGTGGAGGACAATGTAATGAACTTCATGATATACCTATTGATGGGAATCATCATCACCCCACTGTTGAAGGTGTTTCTCATCCTCTAAGGAACTCAGTCATCCATATGAAGCTCATTCATGGCCCTGGTGGCCTCTCTAACATCCCAAGGCACCTCAGATGGTGTGCCCTCCTGTCAATAAAAACTTGCATTTTCCTCTATCTCTATCCATACATTTTGTTCCTCTACCTGGTTTCTCTCTTCTTGTAAACCCTACAAAAAAGGTTGACTAAGTTTTAGTCCTATCCATTTTATTTTATATTTTCATGATTCTTTTATAGAATGGGGTTCTTTCCAAGGCATTACTTAGCCTTTCAGGAGACTGATACTCTCTGATTTGTAGACTACGGGGTAAGCCATGCCACCTTCTATGACGAGATTGTAGACTCTCTATTCCCGACATCCTAAAAGTTTCCTCAAAGTGTAGAATTGATTTCTCTTGGGTTGCTATGTATTTAGGTGCTGGATAAGAATCATAGGAGACGAGGTTGTGATTGTTGATGGTAGTTTTAGGGATTACCAATTCTACTCTGATGTATAAGGGAACTTTTTCTTCCTTTGTAATCACTTTCTTTACCTCTTCAACCATTATCTCCTCATTTATTAACCATTATGCTAATGCAATGAGTTGCATGTCTCGCAATCTTGAATTGGGGTCCCAAAAGTTCAGATATGTTGGGATCATATTACACATATAAAACTCATCTATATGTTTTTCCCTCTCCTCCATACTTACCTTTTTGCAAAACTCAATGAATTTACTGTAGTCCTCTAAAGGAAAAGATCCATATTGTTCTAGTGTCTTAATTTCAAATTGCAGCCAATTCTCCTTAAGGAAAAGAGCATAGGATTTGGATGGATTCCTACATCGTATGGTCTCCATAGAGAGACTTCCCATAGTGGAAAGTTGTGTTTTCATCTCTTGGAGTTGTTCTTTCAGTCTTGTATTTTCTTCCTATACCTACTCACTCAGTTTTTGGTCACTTAATTCCTTTCCCATTTCATTAATGTTTTCCTTCATTAGGCCCACATCTTTTAAATTTTTGGGTTTGGCAATTTGCATCCATCTATGTGTCCTTCCTCTTTCCTTTTCGAATTTAAGGAATAGTGGGATGGAGAACTTTTTGGGTATAATCTTACCTCCTTCAACAAACTTGTAATAGGATTCTAATCTAGGTTATGGATCAGGATCTTGAAGCCATTGTAGTGATTTTTCATCTACTTTTGAGGTGGATTTTCCTTCCCGTAGCTCCTTTTTTCGCTCCTATAGCATCCCTTGTTTCTCTTGTAGGTCCTCTTTTTCTACTTGGTCAAGGGAAACTTATGTCTTGGGTCTCTTGAAGGTCATTGTCCTAGTGATGGGCCTTCTCTCATATGTCATAGGTGGTTTGGTTTTTCGCTTAGGATAGGTAATCTCCTCAATTTTTCCTTCACTAGGCCCCACTTCTCCCTTTTTATTGGGTGACTCCTCAATAGTGATAGGGAACTCTGAAGGAGGTTGTGGGTTCCCCTACCTGATCATGCTGGTCTTCATTATTTTGAAATATAAGGGACCTTGGTTTCCTCCTTTTTGGATTGACATGTGTGCTCAATGTGGCCAATGTGGCAACCACTTCTTGCTTTGTATTCTCTAGAGAAAGACTTGTTTGATGACCTTTCTTCTCTTTTCCTTGGGGTTTAGAAGTATTCTCAGGGATTTATTTTTCTTCTACTTGTTTCTCTTCTTCTTCTTCCTTAATTTCTTCTTATTCTTCTTGAAGATCTTCTTATTCTTCCTTAAGATATTCTTATACTTCCTTTGTTCTACCTACTTATCTTCCTTTGCTCCTACTGCTTATTCTTCCTCTGTTTTGCTTGCTTCTCCTTCCTCTATTATGTCTGCTTCTTCTTCCCCTATTTTTCCTTCCCTACCTCTAGTGCTAGAGGCTGGTGTTTCTCCAGATGTGATGGCTTGGGTTTCAATGAAGACCTCCTTGTCCATGTCCACAAAATCAGTCCAGAGTACAGGGTTCCTTAAGTGGCTCAAAGCATCCATCACACTTAACTTGATGAGGCCATGGCGGGCTATATGTTGATGCTTTGCTTCCCTCACCTTCTAGCTCATTTCAATGATTGAGTGTAGAAGGAAATGGGGAACACTAAGACATTGAGGGAGAGACAATTCTACTTTGAATCTTTACTCATGAAGTAACTTAAAATGATAAGAATATACCACACTCAATCTCCACCCAAAAGATATATATTTGAAGATCTGATAAGCCACGTCATCCTAGTGGTAAGGTAGGATTTATATTCTTACTCCATTCTTATCTTCTATGGGCTTCTCTCTCTGAATGAAGAAGTTCTTCCTGGATGTAACACTTACTGCCTCCTCCTTCTTGCTCCATCGAACCCATAAGGGTAAGGTGATTACTATAGTTATGGTTTCCGGACTTAGGAGATTTCAAAGCCTCTGACAATAGTTGTGGAACTATCTTCCCCTTAAGGATGCAATGCCATGGAAAATTCATGAAGAATATCATCATCATACCCTTTTAATAGTTCAAAGAAACCCAACCATTGATGCCTTATAAAGATGTTCACTACAGGAGGATGTTGGTGAATTTTCTTGGTGTATGTGGGTTCTCTTCTATCAAATCCTCCCCCCGTTTCTTCTACCACCCCTTCTTGGTATTACTCAGATGAGGAATTAAATTTTCTTTAGAGCAATCTCAGTGGTAAAAACAATGTTAAACCTCCTTCTTATTAGTGAGGGAGAATGATGCTAGAATTTATATAAAAAAAATTATTTGTCTCTGCCCCTATCTTTCTTTGACACACAATAATTTCCAACAAGACCTACTGCTCAATTGTCTATTATAGGCTACTAACTTTTGGTAGAATTTCTCATGCAATTGTATGTGAATCAAGGAGGGAGAAAACCACTTACTCCTTTTTCTAAAATAACTCTATATAGGCATGAGGGTTTTAAGACAATTTCAGATCACTATGGCTTTATCTCACCCTTGAATTCCTCTTGTAGCTTCTTCTTAGCCCTCTTGTAGCATTTAATATGTTCTTGTACCTTCGTCCTTTAGCACCTGTAAATGGAATTCAAAACACTTTGGTGGCACCTTAGGCAAGCTGATAACACTATCTCGTCCTTCATCCAACATTTTTTTTTTTAGAAATGAGTGATGCTACAAATGAAGTCGAGCCTAATACATAATATTCCCTTAGTGGTAAGAGCTCAGAGCACTTTGGTCACGTGGAAAATACATGAGTTTCCTTTTTTGAACTATTGTCCCCACTCATTGTAATCATTACCCTCTTCCTCGTGATTATCACCCCACTTCACGTAAGAACCACCTCACTTGATTTGACATTTTCACTTTGCATGGGTGACTAATATAGACTTTAGTTTACTAGTCGAGGGCGTCCAAGTTCACTCACCACCTCCAACCTATTAAAACTCCTTTCTTTACTATTAGCACATTTTGGCATTTTATGCATAGGGAAGAGGTGAGGGTTTTCATACATGCACCTACCGTTAGATTGAATTGTTGGAGATGGTTGCCTGATGGAGTTGGGACTCATAACATCATGATATTAAGGGATCTGATTTCTTTAGCTTGTTTTTGTTCATGCCTTCATAACATAATGATCTTCTAACTAATAACCTTTTTGTGTGTGCAGGTGCCTTCCCTATGTCTGAGTTGCTACAAGTGGAGTAGATGGTATACTTCCTAAGTATAATTTTCCTCCTTTCCACTATAGAGATGGCTCCATGATTCTCTCTGTGGGTGAAAAAAAAATCGAGTTATGTTGTGACTATATAGGAAGCTACAGGAGGAGTCTCCTTCATGTAGCAGTCATTTAATCCTCCCTTCAAGTCTCTATTTTGCATGTCAGATTGAATGGAAGTGATGAAAGGTATGAGAACAAAATTAGGATCATGAGGAAGTGGTGTAGGTGATATAAGAACATAAAACATGGATTTTTTGTGTTTTTTAGATGCATGATAGAGTGGAATTGTTTATAGCATTTTTTACTAGATGGAGTGGGTGGGTGATGGGGTTGGCATTGGGGGACCCCTATTAGCATTTGCTAGGGAGAGTATGGTATTCTGGATTATTTTTCCCATTGGATCCTCCTCTTGTAGCCTTATAGGCTACTCCTGTAGTGTTACATGACCTCCTGTAGAATTACAGGTTTCTCTTGTAGCATCACAGCGACGAGGAAAAAATGGATTCTTTTGTTGATTAGATGATAGAGAGAGGTGGGTATGTGAGTGAAGAGTGTGGAAATGAAATGTTTAGGTGGAAGAATGGAGGAATACACTTGTAGATTCTTCTCTGTTACCATGATTCTGTCACTATTTAGAGTCCTTTAAAAAGAAAATGTTAGCAAAAATGGTGTAAGAACTCCTTCCTTGTATTTCTCTTTTTCTCTTGTCTTTTTTTTTTTTTAAGATAAACAAGCTACCTCTGTAGAGGTTTTCAACCTGCATGGTTTCCCTAAGTGCCTTAGAGGAGGTTTTCACCTAGGGATGTTTTATTTTTATTTGTTTATTTATTTTACCTCTGGGCTACCTCAGAGAGGTTTTCAACTCAGGAGTTGGCCTTAGATGCCTCATGGAGGTTTTCATCAAGGCCCTATTATTATTTTTTAATTTTTTTAGAAATTTGGTGTATTGAGGGCTATGCGTTTCCCAATCACATTTAATGCTCACTGACTAAGTTGACAAATTATTCCTTGGATGAAGGTTTCTTGTAAAAATTTAACCTATGACCATTGATAAGTAAGGGAATCCCTTCCTCATCAATTGTTATGATTTGGATAGACCCATTCTCATGACACTTCTCTACCAGATAGGGACCCAACCATCTTGTCATTAAATTCCCATTAAAATCCTTGAATCTAGAATCATACATCATGGCCCAATCTCCTTCTTGAAAATTCATTTCCCTAAGGTACTTATCATGCCAAATCTTCCTTTGTAGCTAGATTACCTTAGTGTATATAAGATATTGCATTTTGAATTGATCTAGATAATTGAGTTGAAGAAGCCTTTCTTTTTTTGTCATAGTGAGATTCAAGTCTAACTGAGTTTCCATCCTAAATGCCTTATACTCAAATTTAATAGACAACATGATTTTCTTCCCATACACCAGCTCAAATGGAGTGAATCCAGTGGTGGTCTTCCAAGTGGTGTTGTAGGTCCAAGTGGCTTTCACAAGTGTGTCTACCCAATATTTTATGTTGTTGCTAACAACCTTGGTAAGAATGTTCTCCAATGCTATGTTGTTGACTTCCACCTATCCATTTGCTTGAGGGTGATAGGTAGTATATTTCCTTTACTTGATGTGGTGTTGCTTCATAAGGCCTTGAATCAAACATGGTTTAAATTGTGCTCCTTGATCAATGAGTATTTCCGTTGGAAAACTAAATTTGTAGAAGATGTTCTCCCTCAGAAATTCATCCAACTTCTACTTAGTTGTTTCCTTTACTGCTTTTCTGTTGGAAATAATACTGAGAGGGGGGGGGGGGGGGGGGGGTGAATCAGTATTATCAGATCAATCAAACGTTTTCATTTCCATAATCAGAAACATATACGCTACTTCAGTTAAGTGAACCCGCGTGTATACGCTACTGTGTCCAAAGCAACTAGCGTATATCCAGAAATCTTATGATTCAGTTAGCTTATCTTCAGTAAATGCATCAGAACATTATTAACCATATTAACAGTAAACATGTGCAGTATAACAGAACAGATCATCACACAAAAGCCACACACATGAACACCATGATATAAGGTGGAAATCCAATGTGGGTGAAAACCACCTGCTGCAATTTGTTTCTATCTTCCTTTAATAAGAAACTTCTTTTACAATGTACTGGTGCAGTCCTTTACCAGCATGCAGGCTACAACCTGCAGAGGGCTACAACCCTCTTAGCTCTTGTACTAGCCGATCCATTTACTAGTACGTAGGTGCCTGCCTACAGAATTCTCCAACCTTTACTCGTTCTCCAGCTGCTCCTGGAAGGGAGCTACAACCCCCTGGCTCTTGTGCTGGCTGATATGTTTACCAGTACGTAGGCGCCAGCCTACTGAACTCTACGATCTTCCCGGGACCACGTTTCATACATTTTCATACTAGATCCATAAAACAACCTGCATCATCAATCTCTGAATCACCCAATACTGAATCACTGAAACCCTGTCAACAACATAGACAACATAACAATAACCAGATCCAACTTCATCTTCAAATATCATACTTCACATTGTATACGCTACTTGGACAAACCCAACCTGCGTGTATACGCTCTTTTGCCAAAGACAACCTGCGTACAGATCTGTAAATCCTAACTTATAATTCCGCAGCTATATCAGACATCAAAACATACCCAGATCATAATAATAAACATGCGTCAATAGATCTAGTCTATCCACAGTCAAACCATATGAAGATAATCATTCCAAGCCTTGAGATCCCGTTCTATAGTTCATCATCCTCCACATGAGTGAAACCATGGTTCAGATCACCAACCCATAACCAGCATTTGGATCTCACACTTCATCAGATATTCATTCCTCACTCACCCCTTTGGCCTAATGATCTTCTCCTTATATAGGTTTAGGCCTTTCATAATACCACGGTCCAAAACCATAGTAAAACAATACCATCAACTCAATACTAGGGATCAACACGTCTGTCGAGATACTTTGGTCCAAAAACATAGGCTCAAGTACCGAGGACTAACTACCACGGACCAAAAGTAAGCTTTCCGACACGTACGCTCTTTTCCGTTCATTAACCTGCGTGTATACCCTACTTGGTATATAGCGAACCTGCGTATACGCGACTTGGTATATAGCGAACCAGCGTGTATACGCGACTTGGGCTTAATGAACCTGCGTATATGAATTTTCTCTTCTTCTTATAGTTTGATCATCAATTCCTTGCTGCTGACCTTCTGCACTATGATTTGTCATCAGTGTGGTTTGCCATCAAGGACAACACTTATCTCATAATGCCAACAATCTCCCCCTTTGGACTTGATGGCAAAGCTAACTTGTTACACTTAGAACTATCATCTGATTCCTTTGAGCTGTCCTCCATCAGTCACATCTGATATCTCTTCTGAAGATTCATCCAGTTATACATAAGTGAGATGTTCTTCTATGAGAGGGTTGCCATCAAGTACAACACATGCATCATAATGCCAACAATCTCCCCCTTTGGACTTGATGGCAACAACACCAAATCACTCTCCCCCTTTGACATCAAGGGCAAAGGGTGGACCAAGATGTTCTCTTCCTTTGCTGAACATTTCGTTGTCCATACTCCCCCTGAGTATCTGTTAAAATCTCTGAATGATCTCCCCCTTTGTATATGCCAAAGTGTACCAATCTGTCCATGCTCCCCCTGAGTACATGTCGAGTCTCTGTACTGCTGAAGTGTGTTGTTCATGCTCTTCCTGACTGTAGGCAAGATCTGCAAAAGATGTTCTTCAAGAAGAACATAACTCTATACATCATAAAAGACCTTCCTATCACCAAAGACTCATACATACATCCATCTCTCAACTAAGTGAGGATATACAAAAAATTGACTCATCCACCCAACCAAGTGGGGATACATCAAAAGTTTACATATGACAACCAATCACATTGCATCAATCATCCCAGGCATAGTGGGGAAACCAAAATAGGCCGTTACATGACCTTGACACCATGAAAGAGATACCACAAAAGAGATATATGTCATAGAGACGAAATATCTAGAGCAAGACTTATGAATGTCACCAATAACTGATATTGGCAGCATCTGTCAATCACCATTCAGAGCAGCAACCAAGAGATCCTTCTGTTCTCCTTTCGCCTTTGTTCCACCTGAAACCAACAACAAATGTGAACTAGAACCAAAAGCTTCTAAGATAATGCCAACAATGCATCATTGGAAGATTATCAGCTCCCCCTGAACCTGTGCCAGATGGTCTCTGTCAGACCCATATCAGACTCTCTGCAACCAACATCTGTCCCTGCTGATTTCCTTCAAAACTCCATATACGCGTCTGCATCCACATAAACAAGCGTATATACGCGGATAGGCCTTATGAAACTCGCGTACAACTATTTCCATATCAGCAACCTGTAAATGTCCTGCAACAATGTATGTCTGAACATAGAAGTCAACTCCTCCTTTTAAACATCATCATGAAATCATTCACATTATATGTGACACCACTATAGTCATTACATCAACGTCAAGATCTACATGCTCCAAGTATCATTACTTGGGAACATCTGCATCAATCATCATATAGATAAGAACTCATCATCATGTCTCCAACAAGGCAACTTCCATGTATCAGCACTATGTATCTTGAGCTCAAGCTCTTTTGACAAAACTTCTTGATATCATCAACAGCAACAATCCTTATCCACATGAGTGCCTGCATCATAACTGTATGATCTTTATGCATATGATGACAATAGCATAAGAGTGACTCATCATCAAGTGAGGAAGATGTGTATTCAAGCTTTGTACTTCTCCTTATCCTTATGAAGATCACTATGTAAGCACCATATATGCATTATCAAAGAATCAACCATAAATCTGATCTGAACATCAACTATGTAACCACAAGAATCATATCATGGACAACTCATAACCATATCATAGCGAGATATATCATTTAGCCATATAAGCATCATCACCAAGGACTATCAACCATAATGCCAACAATGCAATATTAAGGGCATATTCTCCCCCTCAACCTGTGCCATCTGTTTGCTGTTAGATCTGAACATGCATACATCAGTAGTAAGCATCAAGACATCATCATCATCAAGTTAGGATTAAAACACTTCTAGCATCTTACAAGTATCAAGACATTTCAAGACATTCTCAGCAGACTGTAACTGTTAACCAATAGAGCAGATACTGGATTGAATCATATCAGACCCCTTTTCTGAGCCTGTCCCCACTGCTTTTCCACAGACTGACATATACGCGACTTTGCAGTGTATAACTCGCGTATATACGCGACTTCCATTTATGAAACTTGCGTATGAGTTTCAGGACACTGAAGTTTTACACCTTCAGCTCCCTCTGAGTTTATTATGTCTGTGTTGTGCTGAACCTGAGTATTTTGTGCTGTGCCACATCTTTCTGTCTGTACTTCCTTCTTCTTCCATATCTTCAAGTGTGATGTTGTTTTCTCCTTTTGGTGTGAAGTCCGTGCTTTGTTCCTGCATTCCTTTGCTATATGTCCAAGCTTGTTACATGCATAACATCTTACATGTTTCATATTTCTCCTGTAGCAATCAGCAGCTTTGTGACCAAACATATTGCAAGCAAAGCAATATCCATTAAAGTACCTTGAATGTGATGATCTTTTTGTATGATGGTCTTGAACTCTTCTTCTTCTACATCTAGCTGCAACATGTCCAAGGTTATGACATACATAACATTCAACATTATTCATAGGAAGAGTGAAAGATTTTCTATGAGGAATCTCTTTCCTTGAATGTTGATGGGGTTGACCTCTTATTTCCTTGATGATCATTTTAGATTTCTCTTTAAAGTTCCTTGCCTCACCTTGTGAACTAGATTCACCTTCAACAGATTCATGGAAACCAAGACCAGTCTTGATAGCAGGAGACCTTTTACTACTAAGAATATCATCCAAGGCTTTAGTACTATCTTGAAATCGCAACAGTTTATCCTTTTCTTCTAATTTACTTTTCAAGATATTTACCTCAACTTGAAGTTGTTCTTCCTTTTCTAGACATTGCTTCTTCATGTCTTCTTCATCTTTCCTTCCTTCTTCCAACTGATGCCTTAGTTTGAGAATCTCCTTTTCTTGTTCTTCATTCAGATCCTGCTGCATTTGACGAATTCTGAAGGCACATTCCAGTTGAGATTTTAAGCTGGTATCTTCATTTACCTGTTTTTCAATAGCTTGGAGTAGATCTTTATTCTGCTTCTTTGATTCTTCAAGATCTTCCTTTAGCGAGCGGATCGTGGCTTCAAGACTTTCATAGTAACTGGATCTATCTCTGAGTTTCTTGATGGTTGTGCTTCTTTTATTGACTTCATCTCTTAATGATGTCACTTCACCCTGCAACTTTTGACATTGATTTTCCTTGTCCTTGAGCAACTTTCTCACCTTGTTTCCTTCCTCTGATTGAGCTTTTAGTTTGGTAACTTCTTCTTTGAAAGCACATTCCCTTTTGTTCAATAGATCTTGTTGATCTTTAATTTTGTCTGTAAGCCTTCTAAATACTGCCTCTATCTGATATCTTTCTTGTTCACCCATAAGAGCAAGTTCAGTAGTTTCACTATCACTTCCATCTCTTTCACAAGGAAATATAGCTGGAACATCAGAGGATAACACATTCATACCTGATAATGATTCTGAATCTAAAGAGCTTCTTATACCTAATCCCCAATCAATTCTCCCACTGTCATAGTCCTTCTGAGATGTCTTCTTCTTCTTATGAGCTTTCTTCTTAAGCTTCTTTCCCATTGTTCCACGGATCTCCTTCAAGCGATCACGCTTCTATCAAAGGACCTGCTTTGATACCAATTGTTGGAAATAATACTGAGAGGGGGGGGGGGGGGGGTGAATCAGTATTATCAGATCATTCAAACTTTTTCATTTCCATAATCAGAAACATATACGCTACTTCAGTTAAGTGAACCCGCGTGTATACGCTACTGTGTCTAAAGAAACTAGCGTATATCCAGAAATCTTATGATTCAGTTAGCTTATCTTCAGTAAATGCATCAGAACATTATTAACCATATTAACAGTAAACATGTGTAGTATAACAGAACAGATCATCACACAAAAGAAACACACATGAACACCATGATATAAGGTGGAAACCCAATGTGGGTGAAAACCACCTGCTGCAATTTGTTTCTATCTTCCTTTAATAAGAAACTTCTTTTACAATGTACTGGTGCAGTCCTTTACCAGCACGCAGGCTACAACCTGCAGAGGGCTACAACCCTCTTAGCTCTTGTACTAGCCGATCCATTTACTAGTACGTAGGTCCCTGCCTACAGAATGCTCCAACCTTTACTCGTTTTCCAGCTGCTCCTGGAAGGGAGCTACAACCCCCTGGCTCTTGTACTGGCTGATATGTTTACCAGTACGTAGGCGCCAGCCTACTGAACTCTACGATCTTCCCGGGACCACATTTCATACATTTTCATACTGGATCCATAAAACAACCCGCATCATCAATCTCTGAATCACCCAATACTGAATCACAGAAACCCTGTCAACAACATAGAAAACATAACAATAACCAGATCCAACTTCATCTTCAAATATCATACTTCACATTGTATACGCTACTTGGACAAACCCAACCTCCGTGTATACGCTCTTTTGCCAAAGACAACCTGCGTACAGATCTGTAAATCCTAACTTATAATTCCGCAGCTATATCAGACATCAAAACATACCCAGATCATAATAATAAACATGCGTCAATAGATCTAGTCTATCCACAGTCAAACCATATGAAGATAATCATTCCAAGCCTTGAGATCCCGTTCTATAGTTCATCATCCTCCACATGAGTGAAACCATGGTTCAGATCACCAACCCATAACCAACATTTGGATCTCACACTTCATCAGATATTCATTCCTCACTCACCCCTTTGGCCTAATGATCTTCTCCTTATATAGGTTTAGGCCTTTCATAATACCACGGTCCAAAACCATAGTAAAACAATACCATCAACTCAATACTAGGGATCAACACGTCTGTTGAGATACTTTGGTCCAAAAACATAGGCTCAAGTACCGAGGACTAACTACCACGGACCAAAAGTAAGCTTTCCGACACGTACGCTCTTTTCCGTTCATTAACCTGCGTGTATACCCTACTTGGTATATAGCGAACCTGCGTATACGCGACTTGGTATATAGCGAACCAGTGTGTATATGCGACTTGGGCTTAATGAACCTGCGTATATGAATTTTCTCTTCTTCTTATAGTCTGATCATCAATTCCTTGCTGCTGACCTTCTGCACTATGATTTGTCATCAGTGTGGTTTGCCATCAAGGACAACACTTATCTCATAATGCCAACATTTTCTTCCAGCCCATTTGGTCAAGTAATTTGTGCATACAATGAAGTACCTTTTTTCCTTGATGGGGGATCAGTAAGTCCAATTAAATCCATGCCCCACTTTTCAAATGGCTCTAGAGTCATTTGAGGTTGTAAGGTAATTTCATTCTTTGGTGTTGGCTTACCCATTCTTTGACACTAATCACACCTACTAGTCTACCTCCTTGCATCCTAATGTAAAGTGGGCTAATAATAACATGATTGTAAGACTTTGAAGGTTGTCTTCTGAGCAGCAAGGTGCCCCCCATAGGGTCCATCATGGCATGTAGAGAGGATGTCAATGACCTCTTCTTACCTCACGCATCTCCTCAAGATTTGATCTGGACCCAATACGAATAGTTTTCCCCCAATCCAACTGAATGGGGCACTCTTCTTGACAATATTTCTTTTCTCCCTGTAGGAGAGGTTAGGAGGGAACCTCCCAACAACCAAATAGTTGGCTATATCAGAAAACCAAGGAGAAAGCATTGAGATGGTAGAGATATGTTCATCTAGGACTTGATCATCTATCATTTCTTCCTTTCTCATAGGTAGGGTTAGTATTGACAATAAATCTGCAACCACATTCTCTTTCCCTAGTTTATCAAGAATAGTAAAACCAAATTTCTGCAATAATAAAAACCATCTAATTATCCTAGCATTGACATCACTTTTATTCATTAAATACTTAATGGATGCATGATCATTATGAACCATAGTTTGATAAACAGTGATATAGTGCCTAAAGTTGTTTAAAGAATGTGCTACAACTAAGAGTTATTTTTTAGTGAAAGTATAATTCAACTCAGCTCTAGACAGATTCTTACTAATGAAATAGATAAAATAAGGCAGGATATCCTCCACTTGTCATAAGGCAGCCTCTATACCTTTCTTTGAGGCCTGTATGTGTATATGGAAAGGTAATTCCAAATTGGGAGCCCTAAGGATGGGTGCAATGGTAGCCAATTCTTTTAGTATTTCAAAGGTTTATTGATAGTTGGTTTTCCAAAGAAAAATTGAATCTTTAGCTAGAAATCCAAACAAGGGTGAAGCCAATTTCCTGAAATATTCAATGAACCTCCTATAATTCCCATATAACCCAAGGAAAATCATGACATGTCTTTTAGTTTGAGGGATGGGGACCCTTTTGGTGATGGAAATATTGTTTGGGTCAAATTTTATTCCTTCCTTGGATACAGAATGGCCAAGGAGAGTCCTTGCATTCATAAATAATTCACAATTATCAGGGCTCAATGAGAGATTCATTTGAATAATTTTATTCAAGACTTTGCATAGATTGGAGAGAGCTTCCTCAAAGTAGCATCCATAAGTAGTGAAATCATCCATGTATATCTCAACAAAGTAATCAATAATTGCAGCAAAAATACTCAAAAATTCACTTTGAAAAGTTGCAGAAGTATTGCACAAACCGAATGGAAGAATTCTACAGGAAAAGGTACTCCAACAACATGTAAATGTGGTCTTATATTGGTCTCCAAGGATGAGCTAGATTTTGTTAAATCTACTAAATCCATCCAAGAAGGAGAAAAATTTATTTCCTACAAGGCCATCTAAGACTTGGTCAATGAAGGGAAAAAGAAAATGGTCCTTCTTTGTATCCTTGTTAACTTCCCGATAATAAACACAAATTCTCCACTTCCCATTCTTCTTGGTAACTAAAACAAGACGGGACACCTTCTCACTATCTAAAATGGGGTATATGAACCATGCATCTAGTAACTTTTGTAATTATTCTTTCACAATGTCCTTAAGAGCTCAATTCATCCTTCTATGGGGTTGGTGCAGAGGCTTGCATCCCTCTTTGATGTAAATATGATGAATACAAACTAAGGGATGCACACCTTTCATTTCCTTATAATCCCAAGAAAAACCATCTAGGTGTTGCCTCAGTATATTGGACAATTTTTTTTCATGTTTGGCTGAGAGAGAGGGGTTGATATTTAAAGTTCTGGATGGGACAAACTCTAAAATATTAACATGTTTTGGACTTGAGTCAATAGAGCACAAGTCAATCCAAGGACTACTCCCATATTATTTCATTGGCTCATCGATTGACATGGAATTGGGAAGTTGGATCTATAATATATGGTAAATGAGGTCATATTCATCAGGTTCCCCCCCTCCTATAACAATATCTAGGGTGCAGACTAGGTAGGGGGTTGTGTGATACAATTCATCCTCTTCCTCATCCTCTACCCACAAGAATAATTCATGTTTAATAGCAGGCTGAGAAAGAGGATACAAGACAAGTTGTTTTGATAAATGTTCATTCTAAATAGTCATGTTCCCAACCCTACAACTAATTTAGACATCAATAGTGGCCAACCAAAGTTTTCCTAAGATAAGATGATATCTATTAAACTTGGTTTTGGGCTAGAGGACTGGGAAATCACTACGGTACTCCCAGGAGTCGATGGAGACCATGACATCCTCAATAATTCTGTCAAGAGATATTGTGGACCTGTCTCCAAGCTGCAACACTATGATGCTCTTTCTCAGAGCCCCTTGGAGATTGAGATTCAACATGGTTTCCCTATTCATCACATTGATTTAAGCCCAAAGATCAATCAGGGTATTAAGGACCATAATTCCATCACTATGCACATCCACTACTTGACTACCATGGTCTAGGTATTTTGGGGAGATCACCCTCCCAGGCATCAGATCTGATATTTTTCTAACAACATTGATGGTGGGGATATCTCCTCTTCCTCTCCCAGGCCTTTCAAAACATTTTTATTTAATAATATTTTTGTATATGGGAACATCTTTAATGGCTTGGAGAAGTGGTATCTTGACACACAAATTCTTCAATTCTCCAAGAAGTTCAACCTCTTATGGGGAGTGCTAGTTAGGGTGGATCAACCTTTTAGGATAGGGTGGTGCATTGACTTAAGGGACACCCTATTCCTTCTCTTCTTCAATCTCTTCAGGTGGAGAAGGTGGGTGATCATCTGGGAGCACCCTCCAAGGTTGAAGTTTTATTTGTTGGATTTCCACAACATAAGAAGGATAGGATGTTTTCCCACTATAGACCTATCATTCCTTCTCATTGTTTGGTTTCATATTTGGTTGAGTAGGAATTTGAGGTTTCTTAGGTGGGGTATGATGAGCTAGTTGTGGTTAAGGTTGGGGTGGAGGAAGTAAAGCAGGAGGTTGGTTTGTTTGAGGCCTCCATCCTTGCGAGGAGTTGCCCCATTGGGAAGATTGGGGTGGATATGGCTGAAAATGATGGTTGATAGGATGTGGAGGATATGGAGGTGCATAAGGCCAAGGAGGATGTGTGGTCCATGCTAGATGACTCATTTTGTACCCTAACTAAGTGAAAAAAAGATAATATATGACCTTGGCACCCTTCCTTCCTAGCTAGTTCCCTTTCTGCTTCCTCTTGTTTCCTTTTGATTTGTATAGTGTCCATTTGTAAATAAAAGGTGTGTAACATTTTAGTCTTGAAATCCTCCAACATATTCCCTATTCATGCTTGATGGATGTTGTGGAGGGATAGGAATTGATGAAGATTTGGATAGACCTACCCTTCTTCCCAATAACCCTAGAGTAACTCTTGAATATAGTTTTGATATCATCATAAGGAAATTGGTAGATATCTCCTCCTGTTGTGGCCACAACCACCACCCTATCAACACTTGCCTTGGCAAAAATTTCGAATGGGTCCCCTAAAGTTGATCTCTCACCTCTCGGAATGATCTATTTTAGCCTATAGACTTTAACTCGTTACCGAGTCAAACCTTCAATTCCTAATGGTTAAACCGTCCATTTATTTCCTCCATCATAACCCTTCCTAACCATCCAAAAACCTTCTATCGCACCTCATTCCCATTATAACTCTTTATAAAGAAAATCCTTCCTCAATATGCATAAATCACCCCATTTCGCCTACTGTAATAGACATTAAAATGAAACATATACATGGCTTCTGGACCCGACGGTTTTATTAACCAAAATGTATATATTTTAGATCCAGAGCCCCATTGCATATCGCTATCGATGGGGTCTCGGGATTTTATATAAGGCGCTCCACTATCTTTTAGACCCAAGGGAATTATCAATCATATTACACATATATATCGGGTCCAGAGCTAAATCGCTTATCGCTATCAGAAGGCCCAGGGCTTATATATATCTATATATATATATATATATATATATATATATCTATATATATATATATATATATATATATATATATATAGATATATAGATATATATAGATATATATACATACATATACATATATATACATATACATATATATATATATATATATATATACAACGTGCCACTCTCTACCAGACCGATGGTTTTATTAACCAAGATATATATGTTTCGAGTCTGGAGCCCCATCGCTTATTGCTATCGAGAGGGTCCGGGGCCTATATATAGGCACACTGCTATCACCTGGACCTAATGATGATTATTGACCAGGCCATATAATATTTCAGGTCCGGCCTTATGGCTGGACACAGGGTTTTCCCATATATTCTTGTGTTTTCAAAAAACATTGAAGTTGGGGTTTTTCAAAGGGAAATCATACATTGCGGACCCACCAGGATTATTAAGTGCCATATACATATATTTTAGGTCCGCCTACCCCGATCCTCCACCGTTCATCGACCCCTCGGTGATCTAATGGTCCACACAAATTTCAGGTGAACAAGTTGCTCTAGGAATACTCACACAAAAGGTGGTATCCTCTTTCCTCCTAGATACTACATGTCATTTGAAGAATGGAATCAGGTCCATCCTCGCAATACCGGTTACCACTTACACCCCTTCTGAAATACCATCCATTTCAGTGTTTTACAGTGATTTCAATGTAAACCAAGTTTTTTCTTGTGGGACTTAATTGATGCGTGAATTAAAAAAAAAGGAGCCAATTCTTTCACATTTATTCCTTCTGATGTTATAAACGCTTCATGAAGGCAAGCTTGGTGTTTTTAAGCATTTTTATCATATTTATATGGGTATGATTGATGTAGGTTATCTCTGTAGGCGAAGACTGAGAGAAGGCAAGAAAGGTCGAAGGACAGGTGCATAGGCATCAAGTATGGCTCCAGATGAAAGATGCATGAGCAGATATGTTCCATTCAAAGAAGCAGCCTTAGGCATTGTTGGTCGAGTTCCACATGTTGCCTGTGTATTCCTAAAAAGAAACTGCCCTACATCTCATCATGAAGAGATGAAACACAGTCATCATCCTCTAATCAACATCTATTCATTTCACCAGGAAATGAAGCGTTCCAGTAACAGGAAATGCCTTCTACGTGTCAGTAGTGATACCAATGGATCTACATCTATTTATTCGGATCAGTATATTGAAAAGAACAGGGCAAGACAAAGGATTGGGGCCTGAGGCATAAATATTTCTTCCAGATAGGAGAGAAGGGATTTTTGTTCGGAGAAAGTAGCTTTTATTTATTATGAATAAAGGAGACTGTTTGGTTCAATGAGGAGCCTTTTGTCTCAGTTTTAAGATCCTCTTATTTTATGTGTTTTGAGAGAGGGTGTTGTTCCTGGCATAAATACAAGTGTGTTTTGTTTTTGTGCATATTGATAATGATATAGCTTATAATTAGCCTTGGTTATTTGAATGTAATTCTTCATCATAGTTAATTCATAAGCAGTCCCTGGTTTGAAACTATGTTAGACATCAATTGTAAACTTTACTTCTATAAAAGGGAATGTGTATTCCTGTATGAATGATTGGATTGCAATTAAGAATTGATGCAACCTTTTTCTTATGTGAACCAATAATTGGTTCATTTAGACTTGGAATTCATATATGATTTTTAACCTCTCTTTTATCATGCTCCTGCATGATAGATTAGGATAGTTGGGACATATACTAGAGTAATTAGAAGAAGTATAGATAGGATTCAATACATAGAGGTTAGCTGTTTTATTTTGTTGATTTAGTTGAATCTTCTTCCTAAAAGCAATCTTTCAATGCCTATAACAGTTCATGAGTTCCTTTAAAACCCGTTGGAACTAGCCACTCCAAACAAAAGCAGATCTAATTGGGATTTGTGATCTGGTTACTTCCCCTTGCTGGTATAGCGAAAATTCGCCATGTCAACAAATTGGCACTAGAAGGAGGGCCTGAACTGCCGTCCACAACTTTTTATGATTTCAT
The DNA here is from genome assembly GCA_031772625.1 of Pinus tabuliformis. NCBI lineage: Eukaryota > Viridiplantae > Streptophyta > Pinopsida > Pinales > Pinaceae > Pinus > Pinus tabuliformis. Next base: position 354,469,636 of record CM062819.1, on the reverse strand, counting down.
TTATAAATGTTGCGATTGGACTCAAAAAGATTAATGCATGGATCATGAAGGTCAAAAAGACCCTTCCTCTCATTCAGAAAGAACCTCATTTTGAAGAAGAGACACTATGGGAGTATCCTGTCACTCAGGAACAACCTGTCATAATACTTGGGCTTATGCTCGTTCCCTCTCTCAGCTCCCCATCTTTCACTCTTTACCTCCAACAACTAAAACAAAGCCAAGGATCCGTTCCATAAACGAAGAGACATCTGCAACCCCATCTCTTGAAGATATTGTGCTTGAATCCTTGCAAAGTATTGACACTCCCTGGAAAGAAATTCCTGAAGATCCACTCTCTAAAGGTAATCCCTAGCCTGATTTGGGAAGTCTTAATAAAGAAAAACTTGAAGAAACCTTCAACCAGAACATCCTTATCCTTGATATCTCTAATATTCCTCAACCTGGTGGGAACCAACTCCCACCTCCTCTGGGAGCACCTCCTCCCTGGCTCGCTTAGGACGCTGTAGTGGTACCTAGGCAGCAGTATCCCTTAACCAAGAATGTAGAAAGGGTATTAGCTAAATTCTACCCGGAGCAGGGAGACACCACTGATAACCAATTCATTCTTTCTTCCTAGTTGTGCACATGCTGGGGGTAGCTGATGAAGATATAGTATGTTGCCTATTCCCTTTTACCCTGACTAGCGCAACTTCCACATGGTACTTTAGCTTGAGAACAGGATCAATCACCTCGTGGGCTGCCTTTCAACAGGCCTTTTTAGACAAGTATGGTGATGACAAAACCCCTGCAGCCTTAGTTCGAGAACTATCCTATTTGAAAATGGAAACCAAAGAAAGGTCAAAGATTTTAACATCTGGTTCAACACCCTATTTAACAGAATCCTGGATAATGCTATACCTGCAGAGGAGGTGCTCATGGAATTCTACATCACTGCTCTCCCTGTCCCCATTGCAATGTGGTTCAAAAGGAGTAACGCACAAACCTTACAGGGTGCCATCGATGAAGCGGTAAAAGTCGAGAATGAAATGCTCAGTCTCATAGCATGCAATCATACCACCAGAGAAAAGAAAGCCTCTTAGTCATCCAAGAAGAATAATGGGAATGATAACAAAGTGGCTAAGGGCAAAGAGAGGGACACCACAGATGTGGAAGGTTTGCATTGGATCATTAAGAAGTTGACCAACATAGTCATTGATATGAAAATGAATTTTGGAGAGACTACAAGCGGGAGTGGAGGAGAGTATAACAATAGAAAACCTTTTAAACCATTCTACTGCAAAAGGACAGAAGGTGTTCATGGTCCACTTGCGTTGCTTGTTCCACCCAATGAAGGAATTTAAATATAGAAGAGTTGGCTCTTATTAGATCGCTCCCTAACCAGGAAGAACCTATAGTGGAGCTAGAGTTAGAACAAGAAGATGAGGAAGGATACCAAGTAGAAGAGACCTTGGATGAAGAATCTAAAATCAATGTACTGTGGGATTTCTATACAAATGAGAATGATGATGACTAAGGAGACAGTATGGCATAAGTCCACACTAATGAAATCCATACACGAAGTAAAGGGCCACTTGCAGGTGTGATGAAGCCTATAGACTAGACAAAGAAAGATGTCCACCCTTTGAAGGCACCTGCTCCCAAATTTCCTGTTGAGAAGGGTAGACCTAGTGGTCAGTCCAAGAATACTCCTGTTGCAAACTTTCCAGAAAAAGAGAATACATCTCTGTCTATAATGAAGGCGACTCAAAATGATAAACCCCCACCTAAGAGCGGAGAAACCGGTATGTTTACTCTACCCTACCCTGTTTATAACATTGATTACAACATTGTGGATGATCTTAAGAAGTCTAGGGCTAATATCACATACTTTGATTTGCTAAAATTAACACAGCAAAGAGATTTGCTCTTGAAAGCCATGAATGAGAGGAACTGCAAAACTCCCACCATCCCAAGCACCCAAACCAAGAAGTTCGTGTCCAGACCTGTTATCACCTCTAGTACATCCCAAAAGCCACCAACCATGGAAGCCACTCTGTCAAAAATGAATCGAAGCCCCCAAGATGTTAGTGCGGCCATGATAGGAAGGAAATCCAAATCCATGACTCCCATTTTCCTTATCACATTTGAAATCTTCAACATGAACGTACACAATTGCTTGGTAGACTCAAGTGCCTTGTCCACTATGATGCCTTATGCTATTGCTAAAAGACTTCATGCGATACCTGAGAAAACTAGAACCCGAATCATGCAATTATATAGGACAAACATGAAATTAATTAGGGAACTGAAAGATGTATTGATCCCAATGGCTGCTAAACCACAATACACACAAGTCATTGATATAGTGGTAGTTGATATACCCAAGACTTATGGAATGCTGCTTAATAGGGACTGGTCAGCAAAACTCAATGGATATTTCTCAACTGATTGGTCCCATATCTTGCTACCTCAGAAAGAAAAGGATGATATGCTCAGATTTGATCGTGAAAGATACATGAAGTATCTGGTGACGGAATTGAATGGCCCCAGTGAACCTGTAATGTTTACCAACTCTATCCTTGGGAATTATAGTTTCAATGTTTGTGCCACGGAAACCTGTTTTGGAGAATTCCATACAGAAACAATTGAAGAAAATGCAGTAAGCACATGGTTGGAAGCTCTCCCTTGTAGTCCAACTGATGAACCACCCTGTAATATAGTAGATGATAGAATTAGTCTCGTAGGAAGCAATTCAGTTGATGTAACATTAGACTCTATGTTTTGGACACTCTATTTTAATGGCTCTAACTACCTTTAAGGTGCAAGTGCTGGGAGAATTCTCATTGACCCACAAGGGAACCAACATCTGATGGCCAGCCAGTTGGAGCAAGTTTTTGGTGATTCACAGATAATTGTGGACCAGGTAAGGAAAAGGATACACTATAATGCACCACACCTGGTAAGGTACTGGCATGAGGTATGGAGCTTAACTGACAGTCTTGATTCTTTTAGTATCACATACATACCTCGGGAGCAAAACCCAGATGCCGACCTGATGGCTGGTATGGTTGCGAAATTTGTGCCTGATTTTAGATTAAAGAAGAATAAATGTTATGTTGAATTGATTTTCAGACCTTCCATACCTAATAACATCTCAAATTGGCAGGCATTTGAAGGTGATGAGCGCATCCTTGAGCTCTTGCATTGCGAGAGGACATTCAAAAATGCACTCATTAATGAAAAAGATCTTGACTGGCTTGTGAATGAGAGTGAAGATGAGGTAATATCTTTCATGGAGAAATTTATCGTCAATAGGTTTGGCATCCCTGACATTCTCATGTTTGATAACGCTTCTTATTTTTCATCAGTAAACTTGACTGAATTTGCTATTGATAAATTAATTCGCATAAGACATGCATCAAGCTATTACTCCCAGGGAAATGGAGTTGCAGAGTCCTAAAATAAAACCCTCATCTGCGTAATCCATGCATCTCTCACCGACAACCAGAGGAAGTGGAAAAATGTTCTAACAAATGCTCTTTGGGCTGATAGGGCCACCCCAAAGGGTAAGCACGTGAAACTTCAACACTTATGGTTGGGCCCATTATAAGTTGAGGAAAAAATTGGCCAGGAGACACTGAGAAACTCCCTGTTAATGACCAACCTCTTAAGAAATACTTCCAGTAGCCACCACAAGGTGCTTACCTCTTGAGTAGGTTATAATTCATTTCATTTTGCTATTAGTTTAGTCACATATACACCTTTTCCTTTATTGTTTTTCTGCAAAGTTCATTTTCCTTCTGTTTTGAATTACAACCCTTTTCAACCAACTGATTTCGGTCCTCTAGTCTCGCTTTTACCTTTCTAGATTGCACTTATTCACCGCCATCAACCTTTACTTTCCTCATTAACCTGCTAGTGAGTCTGCTAATTCTAAATCCATCATTACCTTACAAATCAAACGCATTTTCAATGAGCCCATGAGAACTTGTAAATAAGTGGTGGAATTCAAACTGAAGCCACTCATTAGCATCTGTTGGGAACTAGGTGAGATCTGTTGATAACTTGGATATCTGGAGCTTGTGGGGGCATCTTTATAAAACAAAAAATGTGTAACTACAGCTGGACTGGCAGGGAGTAATGCTGCATTTTAAATAAATCCCACTTAGACCTAGCCTATACTTGCCTGTAAGGTTTACAATCATTCTCCATTGGTCCCATCCACTACACTAAATTGTCCAATACCTATTATCTACAAGTAAACCTCCTTTCATGGGCTTAGCTCATTGTCATATACCTTGTGGCAAATCCAATTTTGCGCTAGTCCTTGTGCTTGAAACTAAAAGGACTTATTTAAAAGAAAATGAGATTTCAAGTCCTTGTGCCAATCTGGAAGGACAGGTTGTTTGCGAAGCCGGTTAGAGTAAGGACTATTGCTGGGCTCAGGGTACCGGTTGACATAGCAAGCCTAACCTTGCTTAAGCGGTTTAAAATTTGGCAAGATCCATGACTGCGCCCCATTCAATCATGTGAAAATATAGCACTGAAATTATTATATAAAGTGCAGATAAACATATCTACATCAATTTTGATGAGAAATAAAGAGCTGAGGTACACACCTAAATAGGTATTGACAGACCAGTGATGGCCCCAAAAGGATTTTTGAAAGTGGGAAATAGGTAAAGGAAGTTCAATAAATCCCATAACACTACCATTGGAGAATTCCTATCAAAACCCTATCAGTAAGTCGAAGCTATTTGTCTCTATCCTACCTGAAGCAATCAATGTTGAAGTGGAACCCATGCTTGTCCATTTATACAGTTTGCACTGCAGTTTTATCTCAACGCCTTGATGTTCTATTGATCCAAGGTTTATTTGGAAATAAAGATAACTGATTCACCCTACGGTTCACCATTTGTTGTGGCCACAACCACCACCTTATCAAAACTTGCCTTGGAAAAAATTTTGAATGGGTCCCCTAAAGTTGATCTCTCACCTCTCTAAATGATTTCTTTTAGCCTAGAGACTTTAACTCGTTACCGAGTCAAACCTTCAATTCCTAATGGTTAAACCCTTGATTCATTTCCTTCATCTTAACCCTTCCTAACCCTCCAAAAACCTTCTATCACACATCATTCCCATTATAACTCTTCATAATGAAAATCCTTCATCAATATGCATAAATCACCCCTTTTCTCCAACCGCAATCAACATTAAAATGCAACACATACATGGATTTCGGACCCGACAATTTTATTAACCAAAATGCATATATTTTAGGTTGGGAGCCCCATCGCATGTCGCTATCAGTGGGGTCCCAGGCTTTTATATAAGGCACTCCACTGTCTTTAGGACCCGACAGAATTATCAATCATATTACACATATATATCGAGTCTGAAGCTAAATCACTTATCACTATCAGGAGGTCCAGGGCTTATATATATATATATATATATATATATATCTGTGTGTGTGTGTGTGTATACAACACGCCACTATCTACTGGAACCAACGGTTTTATTAACCATGATATATATGTTTAAGGTCTAGAGCCCCATCGCTTATTACTATCAGCAGGATCCAGGTCCTATATATAAGGCACACCGCTATCACCCAGACATGATGATGATTATTGACTACGACATATAATATTTCAGGGGGTTTTCCCATATATTCTTGTGTTTTCAAAAAACATTGAAGTTGGGGCTTTCCAAAGGGAAATCATACATTGCGGACCCGCCAGGATTATTAAGTGCCATATACATATATTTCAGGTCTACCTACCCTGATCCTCCACCATTGATCTACCCCTCGGGGATCCAATGGTCCACGCAGATTTCGGGTGAACAAGTTGGTCAAGGAATACCCACCCGAAATGTGGTATCCTCTTTCCTCCTAGCTGCTACATGTCGTTTGAAGAATGGAATTGGGGCCATCCTCACAATACCAGTTACCACTTAGACCCCTTCCGAAATACCATCCAGTTCTGTGTTTTATGATGTTTTTTAATGTAAACTGAGTTTTTGCTAGCGGGACTTAATCGATGCATGAATTAAAAAAAGGAGCTAATTATTTCACACTTATTCCTTTTGATATTATAAACGCTTCATGAAGGCAAGATTAGTGTTTTTAATCATTTTTATCATGTTTATATGGGTATGACTAATGTTGGTTATCTCTGTAGGTGAAGATCGAGAGAAGGCAAGCAAGGTCAAAGATTAGGTGCATAGGCATCAAGTATGATTCCAGACGAAAGATGCATGAGTGGATGTGTTCCATTCAGAGAAGTAGCCTTAGTTGTTGTCGATTGAGTTCCATGCGTTGCCTGTTTATTCCTAAAGTGAAATTGCCCCAGATCTCATCATGAAGAGATGACACACAGTCATCATCCTCTAATCAACATCTATTCATTTCACCAGGAAATGAAGCACTCTAGTAACAAGAAATGCCTTCTATGTGTCAGCAGTGATACAGATGGCTCTACATCTATTTATTCGGATCGGTGTATTGAAAAGAATAGGGGAAGACGAAGGGCCAGGGCCTGAGGCATAAATATTACTTCTAGATAGGAGAGAAGGGCTTTTTTGTTGGGAGAAAACAACTTTGATTTATTATGAATAAAGGAGACTATTTGGTTCAATGAGGATCCTTTTGTTTTAGTTTTAACATCCTCTGCTTTTATGTGTTTTGAGACAGGGTGTTGTTGCTAGCATAAATTCAAATGTGATTTTTTTTTTGCATATTGATAACGATAAAACTTATAATTAGCCTTGGTTGTTTGAATGTAATTCTTCATCATAGTTAATTCATAAGTAGTCCCTGATTTGAATCTATGTTAGATGTGTTATGCTCTTAACCTGGAAAATGATACCCAAATACAAAATATGCAAAGAAAAGATACCCAGAACATAGAATAGCAATGATTTTATTATTCAGAGAGTAATGTTCACTTGCCTCTTCGAGGGGGCAACCTCCAATAGAGCAGAGCTCGATTACAAAATAAGACACGATGCTCCTCGCAGGGAGTCTCTATCCTTTATATATGAGTCATGCATGCAATACCATGGGCCAATACCGTGGGTTTTATTAATACCATCTATCTAATACTACGGCCCATTTGCAACTAACTGTGGTTCCGTCATTAATTGCGGATTAACCACTTATAATTATTAATATGGGCTTTATTGACACTTGACTATGACATGATCCCATTACATAAATAAGGGGGTTAGGGTGGGACCCTAACATGCCCTCCCCCTTAAGACTAGCCTTGTCCTCAAGGCTGAAGCTGCGGAAACTGCTGAAGAATAGTGGCTGGTTCCCAAGTTGCATCTTCCGGAGAGGTGTCTTTCCATTTGACGAGGACTTCCTTAATCATGCGGCCACGCAGTTGCTTGTCTCGTGTGTCTAGGACCTGTTCGGGTTGAAGCCAGATGGACCCTTCTTCGTCCAATTCAGGTAGACTGGTCTGAATTCTGCAATTGTTCCCAATCACTTTCTTGAGGCATGAGACATGGAAAACTGGATGGATTTTTGCAGTAGGTGGCAAGGCAAACTTGTAGGCCACTTCTCCAATGCGCTGAAGTACTTGATATGGTTCGTAGAATTTGGGAGAGAGTTTCTAACACCCCTTGTCTTTGAGTGATGTTTGCTTATATGGTTGGAGCTGTAAAAAGACCTGATCCCCTTCTTGAAATTGGTGCTCTGAGCGATGCTGGTCTACCTATTGCTTCATGCGGTTCTGAGCTTGATGAAGATTCTCTCGAAGATGGGCGAGCATGGTTGCGCGGTGTTGTAGGAGTTGATCCACTGCTTGTACTTTTGAGCATCCCTTGAGATACGAAGTAGGTGAAGGTGGGAGTTGACCATGTACTGCTTCATAGGGAGTCATTTTGGTGGTGGCATGATAGTTGGTGTTATACCACCATTCAGCCAGAGGTAGCCACTGTACCCAAAGGTGTTGCTTTTCTAAAGTGAAACACCTAAGGTAGGTTTCTAGACATTTGTTGATGGCTTCAGTTTGACCATCTGTTTGCGGATGATAGGAAGTACTGAGTTTTAGTTGAGTGCCTTGTATTCTGAAGAGTTCCTGCCAAAAATTACTGGTGAAGATCGGGTCGCGGTCGGACATAATAGAAGTGGGCATGCCATGCAATTTGAAGATATGATCCATGAAATATTGAGCAACCAAAGTTGGTGTAAACGAGTGGGGTAGGTCGCAGAAATGAGCATACTTCGACAGTCGGTCCACAACCACCATGATGACTGACTTGTTCCCTGACTTTGGAAGACCTGTAATGAAATCCATAGAAACCTCCGTCCAAATTGATGCCGGAATGGGCAATGGTTGTAATGTGCCTGGTGTGTTGACGGTTTCCCCTTTGTGGCGTTGACAGACATCGCATTCTGCTACGAAAGTAAGGATGTCCTTTTTCATGCCTGTCCAAAAAAATGATCTTTTGGTGCGAGCATACGTCTTCTGAAAGCCCGAATGTCCTGCAATGGGAGATGAGTGCAATTCTGCCAAAATGCGACTTTTGAGGGTGGATGTTGGTGATATTACGACTCTGTCCTTGTAGTGAAGAATATCATCCTGCCACGAGTAGCCCTTGGTGGAATTTGGATCTACCTGCAATTGAGAAATGAGTTGGGAGAGCCCGGGGTGTGAAAACCATTCCCTGCGAGCCTCTTCAATCCATTCTGGAATGGGGAGGGAAATTTCTAGCAGAGTACTTTCCTCCTCAAATTGGCGAGATAATGCATCGGCTACACTACTGTCTTTCCCTTTCTTGTAAATGATCTCATAATCATATCCCAGCATTTTGGCTAGCCATTTATTTTGTTGTGGGGAGGATAGGCGTTGCTCCAAAAAATATTTAAGACTGTGATGATCTATGCAGATTTGGAAACGTCGCCCCAATAAGTAAGGTCGCTAGGTCTTGACTGCATGTAAGATGGCCATCATTTCCTTCTCATAGGTAGATTGGCCCAGATTCCTCCCACTGAGTTGTTGGCTTGTGAAGGCCAACGGTCGCCCTTCCTGCATTAAGACCACCCCAATACCTGTACCCAAAGTATCACATTCAATGACAAAAGATTTGATGAAGTCAGGTAGTGCTAAGACTGGAGTGGAACACATGGCATTTTTTAGAGCTTTAAAGGCTTGTTGTGCTTCCTCATTCCAGAAGAATGAATTTTTCTTTAGGAGTTGGGTGAGGGGCTTTGCTATGCAACCATAGTTGCGGACAAATTTACGATAATAGCCTGTGAGACCCAAAAATCCTCTCAATCTCTTCAAGGTCTTAGGTTGAGGCCATTCCTGCATTGCCTGGATTTTTTTTGGGTCCACCTTGACACCTTCATGCCCCACAATGTGGCCCAAATACTCTACTTCTGCCATGCCAAACGAACACTTGGACATCTTGACAAATAATTTATGCTTGTGGAGCAGTTGCAAGAGTAGATCTACATGCTGAAGATGTGCGGCCCAAGTGCAACTATAGATGAGGATGTCATGGAAGAAGACAAGGACAAATTTCCTGAGATATGGTTTGAGAATGTGGTTCATAAGGCTCTGAAAAGTAGAGGGGGCATTACAAAGACCAAATGGAATGACCAGGAATTCATAATGGCCTTCATGAGTTCGGAAAGAAGTCTTGGGGATGTCAACTTCCTTCATGCGAATTTGGTGGTAGCCTAAGCGAAGATCCAACTTAGTGAAGAATTGAGCCCCATTGAGTTCATCCAGCAAATCATCAACCACCGGGATGGGAAATTTATCTTTGACTATCAACTTATTGAGGGCCCTGAAGTCGGGACACATCCGCCACTCCCCATCTTTCTTGAGCACCATGACCACTGGGGATGAATAAGGACTAATGCTGGGATGAATGACACCTGCTTCCAAAAGTTCCTTGATGATTTTTTCTATTTCATTCTTTTGGGTGAACGGATATCTGTATGGGCGCACATTTGGGGGTTGGGCCCCTGGAACCAAGGTGATGCTATGATCATGTTCCCCTCGCGAGGGTGGAAGCTCATGAGACTTGTCAAAGACCGACAGATGGTTATTTAAAATCTTTTGCATCTCAGGATGAATTGGCAGAGGCTTGGTTTCGACTACATGGATGGCATTAAATTGAGCTACAACTCCATGATTGCCCTTTTTTAACAATTTTTCCATCCTATGCGAGTTGATGATAGAGGGGGCTCCCGCCTGGAGTCCACGGAGGGTATGTGTGTAGTTGTTCTGCTTAAAAATCATATATAACTCCTGGAAATCCATTGTGATTGGCCCAAGAGTGCGGAGCCATTCAGCGCCGAGGACAATGTTGCAACCCCCCATGTGTATGGCAAACATGTGAGTTTTCAACTCATAATCCCCCATTTGAAGTTTGACATTTTCATAATGGCCTTCACATTTCATTGTGCCTCCATCCGCAATTTGAACTTGGAAGTTAGAAACTGCTCGTACAAAACAATGCACTGCTTCTATGACTTTTTGATGGATGAAATTATGTGTACTTCCACTATCAATCAAGACTACTACTGGGCGATGTTTAATAAAACCTCTGATTTTGAGAGTTTGAGGGGAAGAAATCCTTGCTAAAGCATGCAACGAAATAACTGGTTTGTCAGAGACATTGTCCTTTTGGTTGTCTTCTTCTAGCGGCTCATATTCCTCTAGTGGTGGATCTTCCTCTGTTGAGCTGTAGTCAGTGGCATCAATTTGAAAAAGTTTGGGCTCCTTGCATTTATGACATGGGGAGTATTTTTCATCACAGTAGTAACATAGGCCTTGCTTTCTTCTTTCGGCCATTTCCGCAGGTGACACCTTTTGGACCTTAAGTGTTTGATTCGTGTTGTGAGCCTGTGGGGGGCGACCTTTAGCGGAGAAATTTGGGTGACTGTATTGGGCTGCTAATGCACATTCCACGTTACGAGCTACCTTGCAAGCCTCCGTCCATGTGGGAGGGTGGTGCAGTAGGACTTGGGCTTTGATAGCTTCTTTAAGACCGCTGATAAAACATTCCGTGTAGAACACATCTGAGAGACCCCAAGTGCGGAAGGCTAAAGCTTCAAAAGCTGTAATATATTCATCCACTGTACCAGTCTGTCGGAGCTTAGTAAGACGACCCAAAAAAGATGATTCCTGGTCAAAGCGGTCTTGAAGAGCTTTGGTGAATTTGGTCCAAGTCTTAAAAGGTCCAGTGCAACATTGATGCCATTCCCACCATTTCCACCTTTCATTGTCCAAGTACATGCTCCCCAACATAAGCTGAGTCTCATCATCGAAGATGCGATTCAGTTTGAAATACTGCTCCATTTGTGCTATCCATGCCGACCGGTGAGAACCGTCAAATTTATGCATATCCAACTTGGGAGGTCGCTGACTGGGTTGTGGGTGGGTGTGCCAGACGTGAGGAGAGTGGCTAGACTCACCCTCATTATGTTCATTGCCATTATACGCCTCCTTGTGGGCTTTCTCCTTGCCCTTCGGGCCTATTTTCTTGACCATGCTACATAGTCCAGTAAGTTGAATGTGGAGGTTTTGCAATGATTCTTCAAGTTTGTCCATCCTTTCATTGGCCATCGCTTGAGCTCTAGTTTCTACCATACACCAATCAGATTTTTTGAAAATTGGGACTGCCTAAAAAAAAAAAAATTCACTAAGAAGTGAATGGTACCACCGTGCTCAGCTCGTCGTCTTGATTCTGATGGGCTAGATCACCAATAAGCGCCCCGAAAGATCTCAGACTGCAGTGGCCAAATCCTCAAAATGTCAGTGCGGCCAAAAGTCCTACGAAAATTATACCCCGGTATAGGAACCCTTCACAACGACTCCAATCTGGTGGATCTGAGAGATCTGAATGGCAGATCTGATAGCTCTGGGCGGAGGAATAGACTGGTTCTGTGGATCTGATGGATCTAATAGATCGGAATGGCTGATCTCCGAACTCGAGACTGCGGGACTGACGTCTGCTGCTACTGCACCCCTTTGCACAAGCGGATCTAGAAGAGATGATGTTTGATCCCCGGATAGAAAAGGGAACTTTGGTCTTGAGGAGTGTCAGGTGCTACAGATCACAATATACATAAGGGTCTGGCAGTAGTACTTGGCCCAATGTTTCAGGGCTCTAACTAAGGAGGATCGGCCGTACCCTTAGCCGTACAACCCGACTACCCTATCGTACAGGCGAGTAATCTCTCCGAGTGCTGTTCTCGGTGTATTGTAGCCGCGAGATGACCGACGGTTTATCTATGGCGAGGTTTCAAGGGAGCCTAGGGGGCTTCCAATATACCCAAAGGGTACGTGGAAGACAGTTCGTGCGCGGTTCTGTCTAATGCGCTACTACTGGAAGGGGTACCCACAGGGGTTACAAGGGAGTCCAACAGACGTGACCACCTCTTGTATTTCCTGTGTGCTTGCCCCCCCAAATCCACAGGTTTATGCGCTCAACGACAGATCCCGTGGTTTAAAGACGCCGGAACACGTCTCTAGCCAAAAAAATTTTTTGCTAAGAAATGGAGATCCCACCGGCCCTGGAAAGTGCTCTGATACCACTTGTTATGCTCTTAACCTGCAAAATGATACCCAAATACAGAATATGCGAAGAAAAGATACCCAGAACATAGAATAGCAATGATTTTATTATTCAAAGAGTAATGTTCACTTGCCTCTTCGAGGGGGCAACCTCCAATAGAGCAGAGCTCGATTACAAAATAAGACATGATGCTCCTCGCAGGGAGTCTCTATCCTTTATATATGACTCATACATGCAATACCACGGGCCAATACCGTGGGTTTTATTAATACCATCTATCTAATACTACGGCCCATTCGCAACTAACTGTGGTTCCGTCATTAATTGCGGATTAACCACTTACAATTATTAATATGGGCTTTATTTACTCTTGACTATGACGTGATCCCATTACATAAATAAGGGGGTTAGGGTGGGACCCTAACAAGACATTAGTTGCAAACTTTACTTCCATAAAAGGGAATGTGTAGTCCTGTATGAATGATTAGATTGCAATTAAGAATTGATGCAGCCGTGTTATTATGTGAACCAGTAATTGATTCATTTAGACTTGGAATTCATATATGATGTTTAACCTCTCTTTTGTCATGCTCCTGCAGGATAGATTAGGATAGTTAGGACATAGACTAGAGTAGTTAGAAGAAGTATAGATAGGATTCAATACATAGAGGTTAGTTGTTCTACTTTGTTGATTTAATTGAAGTCTTCTTCCTAGAAGCAATCTTTCAATGCCTATAACAGTTCACAGGGTCCTTTAAACCCATTGGAACTAGCCACTCCAAACGAAAGCAGATCTAATTGGGATTTGTGATCAGGTTAGTTCCCCTTATTGGTATAGCGAAAATTCGCCATGTCAACACCTCGAAATAGCATGTTTATGGATTCCATTACATATTCCTTGATACCTGAGAGAACAACTATCTTGAGTGACCTAGCATCAAGGGTACAATTGGTCCTCCTATAATTGAGTTGAAATCTTTCTTTGTAGTCTTCCAAAGATTCATCAAGTCCAAGGGTCATCCTAAAGATTTCCTCCTTCGTTTCCTTGGACTTACATTAATCCTAGTATTTATCATTGAATGTTTGTTGCATTTGGGCCTAGGTAGTAATTTTGCCACCAGGTAGACTCATAAACCAGCATAAGGCTACATTTTTTCTGGTAGAAGGAAACAACTTCAACTTCTCCTCATCATAGGCATAGTCACAGTTCCTACATACAACAACAAACTCAAACATGAAGGTGTTAGGATATTTGGAGGTTAGGCCATGGAAATGTGAAAGGGAAACAAGGCTTATATTTTTCATTTTAGCCTCTCCATTGGTTTCTATGATAGGGAAGAGATCATTGTTTTGGTTTTCATCCATAGTTTGAGTAGGTGAAGTAGGTTAGTGTTATCTAATAGGCTCTTCAAAATTTTTAGTTGGATCACCTAAAGATTCTGTTAAGTCCCCTATAGTCAAAGAGGGAAGTTCACAGCCACCAAAATAGAGAAAAGGTTGGTTTTTTAAGGGGGTGGGGGTTTTGGGTAAGAATTTTCCTTGGTTATCCCTACTCCTATGAGGCATGAAAGAAGGAAATAAATACATTATTTATTCACTTTTTCAAGCAATAGGGATGATGAAAGATAGGAAAAATAATTCTTAAGTAGAAACAATGCCTACTTAGACACCTCCTCGGAAACAACGCCAAAAATTGGTGAGGCTTCGTATTGAACCAAGAGTGTTGCAACTCCCAAGGGCTCCTCAACTTAATATATAACCCCATGTTTCATACAAAATTAGAGGTGTTAGTGTTGTATGCACAATAGATTAAGTTATACTCATGACACTCTTAGTCATGAGGTGTTCAGAGACCATTCCTCCAACTTAACTATAGTGAAAATTCCTGATGAAACTAATTTTAACAAGGAAAGTGAAAATTCCATTCATTAAACTTTTAGATGCTAATTAACATTACATGAGAAAAAGGTCTAATCTACTTGGAAAATGAAGCTACTTTATTTTTCACATTTCATCAAATCAATAACTTGATTTCATGTATCATAGGTATAATTTACAACTCCTTGAAAATGAGAAATATAACTTGTAACATGCTTGTGAATTAAAAACGCTAAGTCTACTCTATTTTGCAGTTAAGAAAAGAGGAGGTTGGAGTGGTCTAAGGGATTCTCTAGATCATCAAATTGCAAGTTGGGCATCATTATTCATCTTAACCAAGCTAAGGTTGAAGTGGGGAGAAAAATAGGTAGAGGAAAAGGTGCTACAGATCGGCTACATGTAATGCTACAAGAGGGGTTATGAGAGTCTTTTGAGGGTGGGGATGGCGTATTGAGGGTAGGAAGAGATGGATGAAGGTAGGAGGGAGTGAAGAGCTTTACAGAAACATAATAACCAAGCTTAGGACCTCTCAGATGCCTGTTCTTCACGAAGTTGGATGCCAAGAGTGTCTCTAATTTTCCAAACAAAATTATTGTGGAAACAAAGTTTGAGAGAAGTATGTGAGGTAAAGGGAGAATATGGAAAAGTCTAAGTGGAGGTGAAATATGTGGCCACCCATACAGGTCAACACAACCCTACAACTAGCCCACTACATGCTATAAATGATCAATATCAGAGTGACATAAATTTTCATGGATAATATGAGTTGAACTTGACTATAATCTTATTCTATTTCAAAATGCTACTATAATAATTGAACTTGTTAGAGCCTAGATTTTCCTCAGGCTGAAAAGACAAGGTTCTAGGTCCACATCAAACCACACTCAGCCTCGTAGCTAGCCCTACGAGGACAAGAGAGGGCTCTCTCCGGGTCAATCTCAGTGAAAGATGATCTATGGGGCTTGAGACGACTGATTTAACAACTGATTTTAGGCTAGGTATTAAGTGCAAGGATTTAATTTGAGTTTTTGGAGGTTTTTGTTGGAAAAAGGGATAGCCAAATTTTGGGTCTAGGGATGAAGGCTAGCTCTTGCAAAGTTAAAGTTGGGGCGAGGAAAGAAATGGTTAGGATGCCTTAAATTGAAGGAATGGATAGAAAGAATTGTTGAGGAGCTGAAGAGGGCATGAGGGTATCAAGAACCCTCCTCAAACTAAAGAAAACATTGAGAATTAAACAAAACTACAGGCTGAGCACAACAAGCTCATGGATTCTACCTTTGTCACTTAACTTGTTTAATTCAGAAGCAAAGAGAAGGGAAATGGCATACATAAAAAATCAATGAACTTACAATTATATGAAGAAAACACCATCAAAAAATAGAGCCACAAGGATCCCAACAAGTTTTACAAAACCCTGGTCTCTCCTTTGCCAAAATTGCATAAATGAAATGTACAATAGAGTGCTAAGCAATCCCAAGTGTCCAACCCTGAAAATGAATTAGAAATTACATAATATAGACAAGCCAAACCTACTCCCTTGCCTCTAGGGGTTGAATTCATCATTCTAGGAGTTGTTTGAACCAATTCTAAACAAGAAACTGAAAACTAGGTAGTCAAACAACTTACCCCTATATGCTAGGAAACTGATTCATTCACTCACATTTCACCTTTTGGTGAATGAATCTTCTAGAACAGGTAAAAATGTGCCAATATTACAACATGGTTGTCAAATTACATCATGAAAAGTAAAGAATAACATCAAGAAGAAAAAATGGTCAAAACTGGGCGAATTACTGAGCTGAACAGTGAAAAATGGGCAAAAATCCTCTATGCGCCGCGCCTAATTCTCTATGCGTCACGCCACTTTGGAGTTGATTTTGAGGCACTTCCTGAAGTCCAAATTGAGCCCCAGTGTACTTGTTGGAAATCCCTACCTGTCTACATTCCAACCCAAGTGGAATTTCTGAATTAGGATGTCATTTGCTCCTCCAAAACTTTAATCTCCCAAGACTGCTTCCTATGTGTCAAAATAGGGGCAGTGTGGTCATTTTTTGAGTGTTCTTGTCCTCTTGAGGAGTCAAAACTTGCCCAAATTTCTTGGCCATGAACCAACAACCATGATTTTTCATGAAAAATCCAAAAATGTAAACTTTTTGCAATTTGGAGCTCCCTAGCAAAAGTGCGCGCCACGTGGCGCGGCACATAGGGAGAAAAACCCTGTTTTTTGTGCCAAAATTTGTCAAAATGCGAAAAATGCCACAAATTTCTTGAAATTTGGGTTGGACCTTCTCTGTCAAGTGCTATGGTGGGCCAAGGATGCTTCGGCCAATATCCGGAGTCGATCATGCTCTTTTTGCCTCTTTTTCCTCTTTGATGCCTTCCTTAATTTTGCCTTTAGATTCTTGATTCATGCCTTGCAGACCTTGTTCCGTGCCATGTAGTGGAAAGCCATGTGTCTTAGCAATGCATGATCCTTATCGGCCTTGTCTAGCAGTTTCTTTAAGTGGATGTTAACTCTCTCGAGATTAGACTCCCGATCATCATTAATCTCTTGCTCCAACGAAGTGAGCTCAACCCTTCTCCTTTGTGCATCTTGGTGATTCTCGTGGATGTTTTGTAACTCCATGATAGCTTGCTAATCTTCAAGCTGTTTGTTCCTCTGCTCCAAGTATTTCATAGTCCACTTAGCCCTCTCCAACTCAAGGGATAAGGCTTTGATCTCTGTTTGCTGCTCCTGAATGATCTCTTTAAGATGTGCACTTTGTGGGCTCGTATCTCTATCATCATCATGAATGAAAATGAAGTCAGTCTCTTGTTCACCTAAAGGCCCCTCATCCTACATTGGCCTCTTGCCTTTGTCCTGTACATATGGTGCTGATGTCGGAAGTGAGGCCCCTTCCACAGCGAGTGGAGATAACACTCGCTTCATTGCTGCAAACAAATGTCTAGTGCCCCTCTGATATGTGATGAATACTAGCACACTAGTGGTCTCATGGTGCTCATATTGATGAGAAGGTCCACCTGTCTCATGCTTAACCTCTGATAATCCCTGTGAAGCTCTGAAGAATTCATGAGAGATGAAATCATCCGAAGTGATGCCCTGCAATCCAAGCTGATGAACAACCAAAATCTTGATGAGAGCAAAATGGTAAACACTATTAAGTTGCTGCTGAGGGGTTTTTGTGTTGTACAAGGATGGTCATCCTCTCTATGTTCCGACAAATGAAATATGGAATGTTCATCATTCGTACCCTGGTGAAATGCATGAGAAACTTGATGTGATAAGCATATAAATGAGAGAACCTTCCTTCACAGCTGAACTATTTCATGATCAATTTCATTAGTGGAGCATATTCATCTTTCAGATATCGGAATGGAAACACTCTCTTGAGCTGCCTCAAGAAACCGGTTTTAATGTATGGCTCATAATGCTGCCAGTCAATCTTCTTCCTCTTGGTCCATGGTTCCCCAATGTTTGGTATGCCAGTTGCTAGTGAGACAGATTCTGGTGTAAGTGTGAAGGTGACACCGGCTAAGGTAGCTTGATCTCCATGTAAATGTATCACAAATAGACAAGCCAACTCATGATGAAATTGAACACTAGCCACGTTTTGACAAAACTCATAGCATGAATGATGCTGGAAACAAAACATGGCAAGAGGGCAGACCTGTAATTTAGTGAGGGTGACCAGTTCTTCTTTGATATGTCTACCTCCTCTATGAGGCCTTTTGGGTGCGTGTTCCTCCATGGGTGAGTCACTTTGGGTTTCCATTTCATAATCCGATGAATGCTTAGATGCCATGACTGTTGTTTTTCAAACTGCCTTGGAGAAAAAGATGCTGGTGTATGAAAACTGTTTGGAGTGCTCTTTTAGTGATGTGTTCAAACTCTGCCACCAAGGGGAAACAAATGAAACAAGGGACTGTTAGGAAGGGGAAATAATAGTAAGGGATTAGGAATTTTTGGGATAGATTTGTTAGGGAAATATGGGAGGGGGTTTAGGATTTATGTGTGGGAATAGGGTTTAGGGTTTTTAAAAGTTTGGGAAAGGGAATTTGGGATAGGGGTTTAGTAATTTTAGGGGATAGGGAACAATGAAGTCAAGGAACAAAGGGAATCAAGGAGAAAAGAAATGATGGAAAAAGAAAAAGCTTGGTGACCAACAAGTTTTAAAACTCTAGGCAGCAACTTATATTTGAGGAATTCAAAATGATAGGGTTTGATCGTTTTTTTTAGCATTCACCACATCAAACATAATATACACCGTAAACTTGGATGATGAACAACGAAGGAGGAGCTCAACGTACTTGAATTCAAGAGAAATTTGCACGTTTTGGGCGTTTGGAGGTAGTTCTAGAATTTTTTGAGCCAGACAGCTGAGTGTGCCGCACAGCTTTCCCAATGCACCACGCCATCCCAGTGCGCTGCGCCCGTGTTAATTTACACTGTGCAACTTCTCGCAGTGCACCACGCCTCCTCGGTGCATCGCGCCTTCTGCCCAATGCACCGCACCGGCAAGTTGCAGCGATTTTTGTCCAATTTCTCACTCCTTCACCAAAACTCAATTTGAGATGCCTCCTCTTTGTTCTTGGCATGTAAATGAATGTTTTAAAACCACGAGAACATCTTATAGTAATAGATTTGATTTTTGCTTCTAACAAACCCACTTTGTAATGTTTTGACTTGGCACTTTTTGTCACAATTAATATAACTCTGTTTCATTTGTTTCCCTTTTGATTTTTGGCTTGAATGATGTTTTCTATTGTCAATTTTTGCAGGGATAGTGGCATGTCTTGACAAAGGAAGACTAGGGCTGCGCCTGGAGATTTCAACAACTGAAAAACTTTTTGAAAATTACATGATAATTTATTACAAAGCGAAATGACGAATTTTATTCAAAACAAAGTTTTGAAGAAAAGTCATAGTCGATCATATGATGATGAAAATATTGGAAATGAAAGCCTATTAAGGACCTCCCTCATTAGTTAGTTGGCATTATTAGACATTGTTGAAGACCAAATTGACTAACCCTAGACCTAATGACTAAAATTGCCTTTGCTGTTCAATAGACTAAAACAGGACTGTAAGTGATTTTAAAACTTGATTTTGATGAACAAAACTGAGCCAGCATGGATAAGGCATGAGGGATAATGAATAACAAGACCCTTCCATCAGATTATGGCATGCCCCTAGCAGAATGCAGATGATCAAGCTGAATGAGACACCTAAGAATGAAATGCAATAAGAGAAATGATCTCTGACGAAGGGATGACCAGACCGACTCTAACATTGGCTCCAATGGGGATGGTAGCTCCTTGGAGGTTCCAAGAACGGCAGATCTCTAGAAGAGCTAGACAGTGCCTTCATCCATTGGGCTATGGAGTCCATTATTTCAAGAAATCCACACAAGACCTTTGACTCGATTTATTTGACTGAAACTTGACTCAAACCGACTCAATTGTGAAACTGAAATGACTGAAAAACTGACTCGACAAACTAAACTCAAAACTGAAATCTTTCTTCAGAATTATAGCCTTCACTTCAGGCCCCAGACTGAAGAAAATATCACAGCACACACTTGCAATGAAACTGAAATAAAATGGTATTTACAATGACTATGTAAATAGCAGAAATAACTCAGAAATGATACCGCTTGAGTAACCGACCATTGACCGGCCCTCCGGGACAATCTTCCCCGTTCATCTGCTTCAGAAGAAAGGCATTCTAACCTCGATATGCTGCAATCTTAAAAGGACCTTTCCAGAGATTCTCAAACTTACCGTGCTTTCCCTTTTCCTCATTCCTTGCATCCCACTTTAGCACCACATCATCCAACTGAAATTTTTCCACCTTTGCTTTTCTATCATAAATCTTTTTAATACTCTCCTGCAACTTGAATGTGTTTTGAAAAACATCTTCCCGTGTCTGCTGTAAATGGATCATTTGATTTAGTCTTCTCTGCATTGGATCATCTTCACTACCAGCCTCCTGAAGAAGTTTGACTACCAGAGCTGCAAGAGAGGTAGGAAACACTGTATCAACTCCATAAACTAGCTCAAAGGGGGGCATACCAATGGATTTCTTCTGACTCACTCGATCTTACCAAAGTGCATGGACCAACTTCTTATGCCAACTCTTCTTGTTTATTTCCAGCATCTTCTTAATGATATTGACCAAAGATTTATTGGAAGACTCCGCCAATCCATTTCCTTGTGGATGATAAGCGGTTGAGTGCCCCAAAGTAATGTGATATTTATTACAAAACTCAACCATCCTTTTTGGCTTAAAAGCTGCTGCGTTATCAATGATTAACTTATTCGGGAAACCAAAACAAGACAAAATATTATTCTCAAGGAATGAAATTATTACCGCATCCGTAGCTTGCCTAGTGGGAATTGCTTCGATCCACTTTGTGAAATAATCTGTCGTCATGAGGATCCATCTATGCTGACCTGAAGAAGCAGGATGAATTTCACCAATGAAATCCAACCCCCACTGCTAAAAAGGGGCACTCACCTCAATGGGCTTAAGCGGCAAAGGCTGTAATTTCTGCTTTCCTTCAAAAATCTGACAGTTATGACAGCTCTTGACAGTCTTGAACACATCAGCAAACAATGTCGGCCAATAGTATCTAGCTCTTAGAATTTTATTTGCCGTTGTTTTCCAAAAAAGGTGACCACCACAATCTCCTTTATGGAAATTTTCCATGACCTGCTTCACTTCTTCTTCCACCAAACAATTTAACAAAATGCCACCGGGATCTTTCCAATAAAATGCAGAATTCAAAACACAAAACTTAGCAGCCTTTAACTTAAGAGTTCTAGCTTTGTTTCTAGCCATACCAGGTGGTGCGGAAAAATTCTGAAGCACATATATAATATCTGAATACCATGGAGAAAGAACAAAGATTTCAGCTACCTGAATTGACGGACCTTGCTCATTTTCATCGGACATAGCAGCAATCAGATTTATGTCCAAGACATGCAGATTTGATTCAGCCATTAACTTTGCCAATCCCTATCCTTTAACAAGCTTTGTGGGTCTTATCTCCACATCATACTCCAGAAAAGCTGCAATCCACTTGCCTCGTCTACCTTCTGGATCTATTTGGACCAAAATATCTTTGACAACAGCATTAGGAACATAAGCTAAAATATGGGAATGCAGAATATATACGCGGAAGTCTTTCAATTCTTTTACAAGTGCAAGGGCTTGCTTCTCAATAATGTTGTATTTCAAAGCAACATCTCTTATAGTCCGGCTGAAGAAAGCAATGGGTCTTTCATGCTCATCTTTTTTCTGCATTAATACAGCTGCCATAGTATGCTCCGAAGCAAATGAAAACAATATAAAATCCTGAGTATAATCTGGGTTGATTAGAACTGGGGCTAAAGAAAGAGCCAATTTTACTAGATTGAAAGATTTTATAGCCTCTTTGGTCCATTTCACTTGGCTGTCCTTCTTAAGCATGTTTGTAATCTCTCTTAGATGTTCAGCAAGATTAGGCACAAAGCGGCGTAAAAAATTCATCTTACCATTAAAAGACTAAATTTCCTTCTTGTTCTGGGGAAGATCAATTTGCTGAATCGCCTCTACATGTGCTGGATCAATACGAATGCCATCTTTTGATATGATGTGTCCAAGAAGTTTTCCCTCATCCATGGCGAACAAACTCTTCTTCGGATTCAACGACACACCATATTTTCTGCACTTTTGAAAAATGGTTTTCAAATGATACATGTGTTCTTCATCTGAATTAGAAAACATCATCAGATCATCAAAGTACACAACCAAGAAGACATCCTTCTCATTTGCGAAATCCATATCCATTACTCGCTGAAGTGTATTAGCATTTTAGCGTAATGAAAAGTCCCCCACGGAGTGGTGAACGCTGTTTCGTCTCGGTCATCTTCATGGACTAAAATTTGGTTATATCCAGAATAACCATCGAGTAGTGACATACGAGATGCTCCAACTACTTGCTGAAGTATGTGATCCATTTTTGGCAGTGGATAATTATCCTTCAATGAAACTTTGTTGAGATTCCGAAAATCAATACACAAACGAATCTCACCTGTCTTCTTTCGTACGAGCACCAAATTAGATATCCAATCAGAAAATCAGATGGGAACAATGATTCTTGATTTGTACAACCTATTTACCTCCTTCTCAATTGATGGCAGCAATTTTGGATTAAGCCTTCTTAACTTTTGTCTGAAAGGTTTTTGATTTGGCTTAATAGGAATTGTGTGCTGAATTATATTGGTATCATATGTCTTCAAGTCGGAATAGTCCCAAGCAAACACATCGGCAAAAGATGACAACAAACTGATATATTTTTCCTTTACCTTTTGTGGCAATGTTTTGGACAGCTTTACCATCTTCGGATGTTCAGCTGTTCCAATATTCACCTCTTCGACTCCCTTCTCTGTTGGCTACAATGTTGGTTTGCGGGTTATGTCATCATGATCGAAGAGTTCTTCTAAAGGTATCAAGCCTTTAGGAATCACATTATCCTTGAGTTACAACACTTCCATTTGATTGATCTGCACATCATCTCTACCATCATCATGTTCTACATCAATTGAGGTATCTTTCAACTTACCTTTGTTTTGCAGAAAATCATCAATCTGCTCATCATCTTGAAAAACTTACCAATATGTCTGATTGTCTGGGACAGTCGGACGATGTTTCACATGGATTCCAATTTATTACTTGAATTCATAGGAATCTTCAAATTACTCACTGCCTTAGCAAGTGCATCAGCAATACTATTTTGAATACGAGGCACACACGTCAAGGTATAATCAGAAAACAACTTCAAGATTTCTAAAACAACATTCCGGTATGCCCGCATCCGAGGATGCTTTTCTTGATATTCGCCTTTAACTTCCTTAATCACCAATTTGGAGTTTCCATATATAGCAATCCTTTTAGCATGCAGCTTTCTTAGGATTTTTAGGCCAGCAATCAAAGCCTCATACTCAGCCTCATTGTTTGAGCAATCAAAAGCTAGCTTGTAAGAACATACCCGCACATTACTAGGTACTTTGTTCGGAGCAGAAAAAGGACTGCGTACCCAAATCCCAATTCCAACACCATCATTTCCCACTACGCCATCAAAATCCATGGTCCACAGGCCATCTTCCTCTTCTTCTAAGTGCTGAAACTCTGTTTGCTGTATTTTTTCTGCTTGCTGTCCATTATTGTTAGGCCCCTATACTACTAGTGTAACCCCTTATTGTTATTAGTACAACCCACTTATTATATTGATGTACCCATGTAGTGCCCATATTGTTACTATTGTGCCACATAGAAGCCCACTATTGTTATTATTGTGCCCTTACATTATTATTGTTAGGTCATTTGGGTTATATTGTGACTCCTTAGACTCCTATATATAGAAAGGAGGTTTTTTCATTTGAATCATCGAAGAATTGTTCATTTATGTAATGTAAAGGAGGTTGCCCCCTCGAAGAGGCTGAATTCTAAGGTGTTGATCTATCTTTTCTATCTTTTTCTTCCTTAGACTCCTATATATAGAAAGGAGGTTTTTTCATTTGAATCATCGAAGAATTGTTCATTTATGTAATGTAAAGGAGGTTGCCCCCTCGAAGAGGCTGAATTCTAAGGTGTTGATCTATCTTTTCTATCTTTTTCTTGAGCTAGTTTCATAACATTTGGTATCAGAGCTTTGGACTCTAGGGTTTCGCTGCTCCAAACAGGTCATCGTGGCATTTTCGCTATAAATTTTTTTCTTCAATGTTTCAGAAGCTAAAAAAAAACCCATTTTAGAAGACATCTCACTTAATCTCAGGTCCGAATTTCATAGCTTTTTGCGCTATATTTGTGGAGATATGATCTGAGGAAGTTGGTACTTTTGCAGACTCCTGAATTACATTCCAAACAGGTGACCTAGGGAAAATCATCATAACTTTCTCTCTGAGCATCAGATTGAAATTTAGTAAGAAGGTATAGAAAGAGGACGGATTGTAGTTTCTTGTATATATTTTTTAGTGCCAAAGGTCGAAACAGTGACTCGTGGCACGTCGTACAACTTCGCTCTACTGAAATAGTCTATAATCAGGTCACTGCGGGAGATTTCGCATAACTCTTCCTTGGAGAATCCAATTTGGATCAGACTTGTGGAATTGGAAAGAGAACACAGAGGGCTACTACAGGTCGCAATTTAAGAACTTAAAGAGCTGAAAGTACAGAGTTACAGTTGTTTCAAGATTGAGCTCCTAAAATCAAGAAAAAACAAGATGAGGAAGTTTAATGGCAAGGATCCGGTAAATTGGATACTTCAGATGGAACAATATTTTGATCTACATGGTGTACGACTGTTACAAAAGGTATGTATTGCGTCTTCATATTTAGAACCAGATCAATTTTTATGGTATGAAGGGCTTTGTTCTCGTAAACAACTTGTTACGTGGTCAATTTTCATGGAGGAAATGATAGCACATTATGAGGATACAAAGAGCAACACCTTCTTTAGAGCAACACCACAACAATTGGAAAGAGTAAAAGGGCTTTGTGACATAGTGGAAAGAAAATTTATGGAAACCAGGAAGCATACCCCTCACAACTATAAATATGGAAGTGTTGTTTCTCCCAGCCTTCCACAACCTATAAGGGTTACACCACAACAATTGGAAGAAAAAAGAGAAAATTGGCTTTGTTACAATTGTGATAGCAAATGCACTAAAGGTCATAAGTGTTCTGAGAAGAAATTATTTTACATAGAATATGAAGAGGAGGAATAAAAGGATCAAGAAACATCAAAAGAAGAGGATATACGCCAGGACCCCACCTTAGAGAAAGAAGAAATGAATCAGACCATATCTGTAAAGCATTGGCAAGAATTACCACTCCTCAAACTCTCAAGATAGAAGGACATATCAAGAAGAAAAAGGTGCAAGAAGTGAAAGATCACATCGAGAAAGAAGAAATGAATCCAACCATATCTTGTAATTCATTGGTCGAAATTACCACTCCTCAAACTATCAAGATGGAAGGACATATCAAGAAGAAAAATGTTCAAGAAGTGGAAGATCACATCAAGCATCAAGAAATGAATCCGACCATATCTTGTAAAGGATTGGAAGAAATTACCACTCCTCAAACTCTAGAGATAGAAGGACATATCAAGAAGAAAAAGGTTCAAGCAGAGAAAGATCACATCGAGCATCAACAACAAGTTCTCCAACTTTTAAAGGATAATGCCACTTTAGTGCAAAATCAAACAAAACAATAGGTAGATCAACATCGTAGTGAAAAATGTTTTGATGTAGGTGATTAGGTATTTTTACTGCTACATCTCAAGCAAGCTATTTATGAGAAGGAAATGTTGGCAATACTACATGCACTTAAAAAATGGCAACCTTACCGAATGGGAAGACTCTTCAAGGATGAGGACGTGGAAGCATTGTTTTGTGCTATTTCTATTATCCAACCAGATTGGATAAACGAAGCAAGGGATGAATGGAAGAAGGACGAAGAAGTATGGCCACTTATTCAAAAGTTTCAAAAGATCCTAATTCAAACAATATTGCCAGAAATTGAAGAGGAAGGAAAAATCATATTGGAACCTAGAGCAGTCATAGAAACAAGAACCCACAGCTACAAAATCGATCAATTTCATAGTATCTCATCAAGTGGAAGAACTTACCCACTGAAGATTCCACATGGGGAGGCAAGAATTTTATACAGAAGCATCAAGAACTACTCAAGCGTTGAGGACAACGCTTTTTGAAGGAGAGGGACATGTTAGGCCCCTATACTACTAGTGTAACCCCTTATTGTT
Organism: Pinus tabuliformis; assembly: GCA_031772625.1. Taxonomy (NCBI): domain Eukaryota; kingdom Viridiplantae; phylum Streptophyta; class Pinopsida; order Pinales; family Pinaceae; genus Pinus; species Pinus tabuliformis. The sequence goes on along the minus strand of CM062819.1, from coordinate 354,443,423 downwards.
ATTAGTACAACCCACTTATTATATTGACGTACACATGTAGTGCCCATATTGTTACTATTGTGCCACATAGAAGCCCACTATTGTTATTATTGTGCCCTTACATTATTATTGTTAGGTTAGCTGGGTTATATTGTGACTCCTTAGACTCCTATATATAGAAAGGAGGTTTTGTCATTTGAATCATCGAAGAATTGTTCATTTATGTAATGTAAAGGAGGTTGCCCCATCGAAGAGGCTGAATTCTAAGGTGTTGATCTATCTTTTCTATCTTTTTCTTGAGCTGGTTTCATAACATTTGGTATCAGAGCTTTGGATTCTAGGGTTTCGCTGCTCCAAACAGGTCATCGTGGCATTTTCGCTATAACTTTTTTTCTTCAATGTTTCAGAAGCTAAAAAAAAACACATTTTAGAAGACATCGCGCTGAATCTCAGGTCCGAATTTCATAGCTTTTTGCGCTATATTTGTGGAGATATGATCTGAGGAAGTTGGTATTTTTGCAGACTCCTGAATTACATTCCAGACAGGTGACCTAGGGAAAATCATCATAACTTTCTCTCTGAGCATCGGATTGAAATTTAGTAAGAAGGTATAGAAAGAGGATGGATTGTAGTTTCTTGTATATATTTTTCAGTGCCAAAGGTCGAAACAGTGACTCGTGGCACGTCGTACAACTTCGTTCTACTGAACTAGTCTATAATCAGGTCACAGCGGGAGATTTCGCATAACTCTTCCTTGGAGAATCCAATTTGGATCAGATTTGTGGAATTGGAAAGAGAACACAGAGGGCTACTACAGGTCGCAATTTAAGAACTTAAAGAGCTGAAAGTACAGAGTTACAGTTGTTTCAAGATTGAGCTCGTAAAATCAAGAAAAAACAAGATGAGGAAGTTTAATGGCAAGGATCCGGTAAATTGGATACTTCAAATGGAATAATATTTTGATCTACATGGTGTACGACTGTTACAAAAGGTATGTATTGCATCTTCATATTTAGAACCAGATCAATTTTTATGGTATGAAGGGCTTTGTTCTCGTAAACAACTTGTTACGTGGTCAATTTTCATGGAGGAAATGATAGCACATTATGAGGATACAAAGAGCAACACCTTCTTTAGAGCAACACCACAACAATTGGAAAGAGTAAAAGGGCTTTGTGACATAGTGGAAAGAAAATTTATGGAAACCAGGAAGCATACCCTTCACAACTATAAAGATGGAAGTGTTGTTTCTCCCAGCCTTCCACAACCTATAAGGGTTACACCACAACAATTGGAAGAAAAAAGAGAAAATTGGCTTTGTTACAATTGTGATAGCAAATGCACTAAAGGTCATAAGTGTTCTGAGAAGAAATTATTTTACATAGAATATGAAGAGGAGGAATAAAAGGATCAAGAAACATCAAAAGAAGAGGATATACGCCAGGACCCCACCCTAGAGAAAGAAGAAATGAATCAGACCATATCTTGTAAAGCATTGGCAAGAATTACCACTCCTCAAACTCTCAAGATAGAAGGACATATCAAGAAGAAAAAGGTGCAAGAAGTGAAAGATCACATCGAGAAAGAAGAAATGAATCCAACCATATCTTGTAATTCATTGGTCGAAATTACCACTCCTCAAACTATCAAGATAGAAGGACATATCAAGAAGAAAAATGTTCAAGAAGTGAAAGATCACATCGAGCATCAAGAAATGAATCCAACCATATCTTGTAAAGGATTGGAAGAAATTACCACTCCTCAAACTCTAGAGATAGAAGGACATATCAAGAAGAAAAAGGTTCAAGCAGAGAAAGATCACATCGAGCATCAACAACAAGTTCTCCAACTTTTAAAGGATAATGCCACTTCGGTGCAAAATCAAACAAAGCAACAGGTAGACCAACATCGTAGTGAAAAATGTTTTGATGTAGGTGATTAGGTATTTTTACTGCTACATCTCAAGCAAGCTATTTATGAGAAGGAAATGTTGGCAATACTACATGCACTTAAAAAATGGCAACCTTACCGAATGGGAAGACTCTTCAAGGATGAGGACGTGGAAGCATTGTTTTGTGCTATTTCTATTATCCAACCAGATTGGATAAACGAAGCAAGGGATGAATGGAAGAAGGATGAAGAAGTATGGCCACTTATTCAAAAGTTACAAAAGATCCTAATTCAAACAATATTGCCAGAAATTGAAGAGGAAGGAAAAATCATATTGGAACCTGGAGCAGTCATAGAAACAAGAATGCACAGCTACAAAATCGATCAATTTCAGAGTATCTCATCAAGTGGAAGAACTTACCCACTAAAGATTCCACATGGGAAGACAAGAATTTTATACAGAAGCATCAAGAACTACTCAAGCTTTGAGAACAACACTTTTAAATTGAAGGAGAGGGGCATGTTAGGCCCCTATACTACCAGTGTAACCCCTTATTGTTATTAGTACAACCCACTTATTATATTGATGTACCCATGTAGTGCCCATATTGTTACTATTGTGCCACATAGAAGCCCACTATTGTTATTATTGTGCCCTTACATTATTATTGTTAGGTCAGCTGGGTTATATTGTGACTCCTTAGACTCCTATATATAGAAAGGAGGTTTTGTCATTTGAATCATCGAAGAATTGTTCATTTATGTAATGTAAAGGAGGTTGCCCCCTCGAAGAGGCTGAATTCTAAGGTGTTGATCTATCTTTTCTATCTTTTTCTTGAGCTGGTTTCATAACATTTGGTATCAGAGCTTTGGATTCTAGGGTTTTGCTGCTCCAAATAGGTCATCGTGGCATTTTCGCTATAACTTTTTTTCTTCAATGTTTCAGAAGCTAAAAAAAAACCCATTTTAGAAGACATCGCGCTGAATCTTAGGTCTAAATTTCATAGCTTTTTGCGCTATATTTGTGGAGATATGATCTGAGGAAGTTGGTATTTTTGCAGACTCCTGAATTACATTCCAAACAGGTGACCTGGGGAAAATCATCATAACTTTCTCTATGAGCTTCGGATTGAAATTTAGTAAGAAGGTATAGAAAGAGGACAGATTGTAGTTTCTTGTATATATTTTTCAATGCCAAAGGTCGAAACAGTGACTCGTGGCACGTCGTACAACTTCGCTCTACTGAACTAGTCTATAATCAGGTCACTGCGGGAGATTTCACATAACTCTTCCTCGGAGAATCCAATTTGGATCAGACTTGTGGAATTGGAAATAGAACACAGAGGGCTACTACAGGTCGCAATTTAAGAACTTAAAGAGCTGAAAGTACAGAGTTACAGTTGTTTCAAGATCGAGCTCCTAAAATCAAGAAAAAAGAAGATGAGGAAGTTTAATGGCAAGGATCCGGTAAATTGGATACTTCAGATGGAACAATATTTTGATCTACATGGTGTACGACTATTACAAAAGGTATGTATTGCATCTTCATATTTAGAACCAGATCAATTTTTATGGTATGAAGGGCTTTGTTCTCGTAAACAACTTGTTACGTGGTCAATTTTCATGGAGGAAATGATAGCAGATTATGAGGATACAAAGAGAAACACCTTCTTTAGAGCAACACCACAACAATTGGAAAGAGTAAAAGGGCTTTGTGACATAGTGGAAAGAAAAGTTATGGAAACCAGGAAGCATACCCCTCACAACTATAAAGATGGAAGTGTTGTTTCTCCCAGCCTTCCACAACCTATAAGGGTTAGACCACAACAATTGGAAGAAAAAAGAGAAAATTGCCTTTGTTACAATTGTGATAGAAAATGCACTAAAGGTCATAAGTGTTCTGAGAAGAAATTATTTTACATAGAATATGAAGAGGAGGAATAAAAGGATCAAGAAACATCAAAATAAGAGGATATATGCCAGGACCCCACCCTAGGGAAAGAAGAAATGAATCAGACCATATCTGTAAAGCATTGGCAAGAATTACCACTCCTCAAACTCTCAAGATAGAAGGACATATCAAGAAGAAAAAGGTGCAAGAAGTGAAAGATCACATCGAGAAAGAAGAAATGAATCCAACCATATCTTGTAATTCATTGGTCGAAATTACCACTCCTCAAACTATCAAGATAGAAGGACATATCAAGAAGAAAAATGTTCAAGAAGTGAAAGATCACATCGAGCATCAAGAAATGAATCCGACCATATCTTGTAAAGGATTGGAAGAAATTACCACTCCTCAAACTCTAGAGATAGAAGGACATATCAAGAAGAAAAAGGTTCAAGCAGAGAAAGATCACATCGAGCATCAACAACAAGTTCTCCAACTTTTAAAGGATAATGCCACTTCGGTGCAAAATCAAACAAAACAACAGGTAGATCAACATCGTAGTGAAAAATGTTTTGATGTAGGTGATTAGGTATTTTTACTTCTACATCTCAAGAAAGCTATTTATGAGAAGGAAATGTTGGCAATACTACATGCACTTAAAAAATGGCAACCTTACCGAATGGGAAGACTCTTCAAGGATGAGGACGTGGAAGCATTGTTTTGTGCTATTTCTATTATCCAACCAGATTGGATAAACGAAGCAAGGGATGAATGGAAGAAGGACGAAGAAGTATGGCCACTTATTCAAAAGTTACAAAAGATCCTAATTCAAACAATATTGCCAGAAATTGAAGAGGAAGGAAAAATCATATTGGAACCTGGAGCAGTCATAGAAACAAGAACCCACAGCTACAAAATCGATCAATTTCAGAGTATCTCATCAAGTGGAAGAACTTACCCACTGAAGATTCCACATGGGAAGACAAGAATTTTATACAGAAGCATCAAGAACTACTCAAGCGTTGAGGACAACGCTTTTTGAAGGAGAGGGGCATGTTAGGCCCCTATACTACTAGTGTAACCCCTTATTGTTATTAGTACAACCCACTTATTATATTGATGTACCCATGTAGTGCCCATATTGTTACTATTGTGCCACATAGAAGCCCACTATTGTTATTATTGTGCCCTTACATTATTATTGTTAGGTCAACTGGGTTATATTGTGACTCCTTAGACTCCTATATATAGAAAGGAGGTTTTGTCATTTGAATCATCGAAGAATTGTTCATTTATGTAATGTAAAGAAGGTTGATCTAGAGTTAAAATTTTTGCAACAAAAATTAACTGAAGATGGTGATATTCTTGAATATCTCTCCAGACTTAAGAATATTAGGCAGGAAATTATTAATGTTGGTTTTCCCGCAATTGATGATAGCTCTATGGTCACAATTGTAATTGCTGGGCTTCCTTCTTCCTATACGCATTTTTTAGAGACTTTACAAGTAACTAGGAAATTAGAAAAACTAAATTTTGATGAACTTTGTGAAATGTTGAGTCAACATGATAAAACTTTTGGGAAGAAGAAGAAAGTTGGTGAAGATGTTTTTCTCACAGAAGCCAGCACAAGTAAGTCATCAGCAGATAGTTCTCGAAGAAGAGGCAGATGGAATCAAAATCAAGCGGCACATAATTGAGGTCGAAGCCAAAGCAGAGGCAACAATTTTAACAGAGGAGGAAGAAATAATTTTCAAGGTAGAGGAAGCAACCAAGGAAGAGGCAATTTTCAAGGACAAGGATATAATAGTCAAGGTAGAGGACAATCTCCAAATAGAGGTCAAAGCAGAGGCAGAGGACAATCTTCAGGAAGAGGAAGAGACTTAAGTCAAATTGTGTGTCGAAGATGCAACAAAGTTGGCCATTATGCTGAAGATTGTCGCACATCACTTAATAAAATTCCCAAGTTTCAGCAGCATTCAGCACAATTTGCCAATGATCAAGATGAAGATAACTCAGAATATGTTTTTACTTCCTCACCAGCATCACAAATTTCATCTCATCTTAGAAGTGACTATGAAGATGCCTGGATCTTGGATTCCGGGGCAACTCAGCACATGACTTGTCGACGTGATTTTTTCTGGAATTTTCAAGAATGCCAACTTAATTCAATTTTTCTTGCTGATGATACAAAACATACTCCTTATGGAAAAGGAGTAGTAAAAGTTTTTCTCCCTGACATTGGAGAAAAAATGATTTCCAATGTATGGTATGTACCCAGTTTCAAGAAAAAATTGCTCTCTTTAGTCACGATTCGACAAGCAGGACATCAGGTGATTATGGAAGATGGTTTAGTGAAGATTAATTCAGTGAAACAGAACTTGAAAACAGTTATGACAGGTTATGAAGATGGAAAACTATTACGGATGAAAGGGACAGTTATTCCAAGGCATTCTGATTTTGCAGGGGCACTGACTACAGGTATTTCACCTATAAGACTATGGCATGTAAGCTATGGACATTTGAATTTTGAGAGTCTTTCTCAATTGCAGAAACAAGGAATGGTTAAAGGACTTCCCACATTCAAAAGGGAAAATGCAAAATGTGAAGCTTGCATTTATGGCAAACAAAATCGAGAAAGTTTTCCAACAAGTTCATGGCGTGCAAACAGGCGGCTACAACTAGTTCACAGTGATGTTTGTGGTCCACTACAAACTTCATTCGGAGGTTGCAAATATTTCTTACTATTCATTGATGATTTCAGCAGAATGACTTGGGTTTACTTCTTGAAGAAAAAGTCAGAAGCATTTGATAAGTTTAAACTTTTTCACCAACTTGTTGAAAATGAAGTCAAAGAAAAGATAGGTACTCTCAGGACGGATAATGGGGGAGAATTCACTTCAAATGAATTCAAAACTTATTGCAGTGAAAATGGCATAAGACGAAATCTCACTAATGCTTACACTCCACAGCAAAATGGAGTAGTCGAAAGAATGAATCGCACTTTGTTAGGAATGGCGAGATCCATGTTAACCTTCAAGAGGTTAAGTCCAACATATTGGGCGGAAGCAATTCATACAGCTGTCTACTTAAGAAACAGATCTCCAACTGCTTCTTTAGATGGAATCACACCTTATGAAGCTTGGTTTGGTTTCAAACCTCGAGTTAAACATCTTAGAGTTTTTGGGTCAGTGTGTTATGCCTTAGTTCCGAAAGAAAAACGAACTAAGCTTGACTCAAGAAGTTTAAAATGCACAATGATTGGCTATTCTGATGAGAAGAAAGGGTATCGTCTTTTAACCAATGGAAAATTCAATCTGAGCAGGGATGTCATTTTTGATGAAACAGAGAGTAAGAGTGCTGAAGAAATTGAAAATCTTCTTCACAAATTAGAAACTAAGGGAAGTAAAAGAAATGGAAAAATGCAAAGTCAACCAACTTCACCAAATTGGTATAAACTTGATTTTCCTTCCTCTGAAGATGAGTCATCCAGTCCATCTACATCAACAACATCATCTGGGTCTTCTAGTAGTTCATCCGCATCTCCAAGCAGCAACAGTTCTTCTGACAGTGATTCTCCACATTTTTCACCTGAACGACGCACATCAATTTATATTAATCCTCTTTACAATGATGGGGATTTTACAGAAGCGCAAACAAGTGAGCACCAACTTCCGAAATGGGCAGTTCAACTTTTGAAAGATGTCAAGCCTGATGAACAGAATAAAATTTGCACCAGAAGGGCACATAGAAGTGAAGGCAATTTTTCCTTGATAGAAAATGATTTTACTGAACCTTCCACATACAAAGAGGCAGTAAAACATAAAGAATGGCAACAGGCTATGGTTGAAGAATATCAAGCAGTACTTGATAACAACACTTGGAAACTTGTTGATTGTCCAGCAAATGTTAAACCCATAGGCTGTAAATGGGTTTACAGAATTAAGTATAATCAGAAGGGTGAACTTGAAAAGTATAAAGCACGACTTGTCGCAAAGGGTCTTGCGCAGCAGGAAGGCATTGATTATGAAGAAACTTTTGCTCCAACAGCTAAATGGAACACCATCCGATTAACACTTGCATTGGCTGCTCAAAAAGGATGGAAAGTTCATCAAATGGATGTGAAAAGTGCTTTTCTCAACGGGGATTTACAGGAGGAAGTGTATATGACCCAACCACTAGGTTTTGAAGTTGAAGGACAAGAACATAAAGTCTGCAAATTGATCAAGGCTTTATATGGGTTAAAATAAGCTCCCCGCACTTGGTATGCAAAGATGGATGAATACCTTAAGAAAGTTGGTTTTCAAAGAAGTGAATTTGATGATACTTTGTATGTGCGACAACAGGGAAAATATCTGGTAATTCTTGTTATGTATGTAGATGATTTGATCATCACTGGAAATCATGATGATCATATTGCACGGGTGAAAAAGGAGTTACATGCAGGTTTTAAGATGACAGATTTGGGATTACTTCACTACTATCTTGGAGTTGAAGTCTTCCAACGTCCACATCATATTTTCATTTCTCAGAGTAAGTATGCCGCAGAGGTTCTTCAGCGATTTGGCATGCAAGATTGCAAGCCTGTTCTCACCCCCATGGAGAAAAACTTGAAACTTTCAAAATTTGAAGGGGGGGAAAAGGTGGACAGTACAACTTACCGACAGTTGATTGGCAGCTTGATTTATTTGACAAATACTCGTCCTGATCTATCTTATGCAGTCAGTATTCTTTCACGTTTTATGCAGGAACCACGAGACAGCCACTGGAATGCAGCCAAAAGAGTTCTTCGATATATCCAAGGAACAAAAGATTTTGGTCTTCTTTACACAAAGACTAAAATTTTGTACTTGGTGGATATTCTGATGCCGACTTTGTTGGGAGTATTGATGATCGAGCATCAACATCAGGTTATTTAATGAACATGGGATCAGCAGCAGTATCTTGGAGTTGTAAGAAACAAGCTACAGTGGCCACTTCTTCAGCAGAAGCAGAGTACATTTCAGCATTGGAAGCAGCATGTGAAATTGTTTGGTTGCGCAGAATTTTGCAGGACTTGGGCATTTCTCAGGGAGAAGCTACATCATTGTTCATTGACAGCCAGTCAACCATCAAACTTACCAAGAAACCAATTTTTCATTCAAAGACAAAGCATGTGGACACCAAGTATCATCATATCAGGTCTCTCATTGCCAAAGATGTCCTCAAACCAGTTTATTGTCCTTCCGAAGATCAGATCTCCGACATTTTCACGAAACCACTTGGCAGAATAAAATTTACTAAGTTCAGGGATGAACTTGGTATCTGTTGTAATGTATCTTTGGATCATAGGGGGGAATGTTAGATGATCCAAAAATAATTTATTATCATAGGTTATAAAATTGAAATAAAATAATTATTAATTTAAGAAATTAAATTAATAATTATTATTCTAGAATGATTAATTAATGGAGACAATTAGAAATTAGTATATTGTTGTAACAAGATATGGCTCTCCAAATGTGTCGTATCTTAGGCTCTATTTTAGGAGATTAGTTAGCTAGTTGGTTTGAATAGCATTTAATGTAAATGGACACTTGTTATTTAATAAGTGATCCATAATTAGAGGTAGTTAGGACATGGAGCTTATAAATAGCTCATTGCAAGAGTGTTTGGTTGTTCGGGTGTAAACTCTTGCAAAATCAATTATGTAATTGTTTTTTTTCTGATTAATAAAATTACGTGTCTGAGGACACTTCTGCCATTACGAAGAGGCTAAATTCTAAGGTGTTGATCTATCTTTTTTATTTTTTTCTTGAGTTGGTTTCATAACATTTGGTATCAGAGCTTTGGATTCTAGGGTTTCACTGCTCCAAACAGGTCATCGTGGCATTTTCGCTATAACTTTTTTTTTTCAATGTTTCAGAAGCTAAAAAAAAACCCATTTTATAAGACATCACGTTGAATCTCAGATCCGAATTTCATAGCTTTTTGCACTATATTTGTGGAGATATGATCTGAGGAAGTTGGTATTTTTGCAGACTCCTGAATTACATTCCAAACAGGTGACCTGGGGAAAATCATCATAACTTTCTCTCTGAGCATCGGATTGAAATTTAGTAAGAAGGTATAGAAAGAGGACAGATTGTAGTTTCTTGTGTATATTTTTCAGTGCCAAAGGTCGAAACAGTGACTCGTGGCACGTCGTACAACTTCGCTCTACTGAACTAGTCTATAATCAGGTCACTGCGGGAGATTTCGCATAACTCTTCCTTGGAGAATCCAATTTGGATCAGACTTGTGGAATTGGAAAGAGAACACAGAGGGCTACTACAGGTCGCAATTTAAGAACTTAAAGAGCTGAAAGTATAGAGTTACAGTTGTTTCAAGATCAAGCTCCTAAAATCAAGAAAAAACAAGATGAGGAAGTTTAATGGCAAGGATCCGGTAAATTGGATACTTCAGATGGAACAATATTTTGATCTACATGGTGTACAAATGTTACAAAAGGTATGTATTGCATCTTCATATTTAGAACCAGATCAATTTTTATGGTATGAAGGGCTTTGTTCTCGTAAACAACTTGTTACGTGGTCAATTTTCATGGAGGAAATGATAGCACATTATGAGGATACAAAGAGAAACACCTTCTTTAGAGCAACACCACAACAATTGGAAAGAGTAAAAGGGCTTTGTGACATAGTGGAAAGAAAATTTATGGAAACCAGGAAGCATACCCCTCACAACTATAAATATGGAAGTGTTGTTTCTCCCAGCCTTCCACAACCTATAAGGGTTACACCACAACAATTGGAAGAAAAAAGAGAAAATTGGCTTTGTTACAATTGTGATAGCAAATGCACTAAAGGTCATAAGTGTTCTGAGAAGAAATTATTTTACATAGAATATGAAGAGGAGGAATAAAAGGATCAAGAAACATCAAAAGAAGAGGATATACGCCAGGACTGTACCCTAGAGAAAGAAGAAATGAATCAGACCATATCTGTAAAGCATTGGCAAGAATTACCACTCCTCAAACTCTCAAGATAGAAGGACATATCAAGAAGAAAAAGGTGCAAGAAGTGAAATATCACATCGAGAAAGAAGAAATGAATCCAACCATATCTTGTAATTCATTGGTCGAAATTACCACTCCTCAAACTATCAAGATAGAAGGACATATCAAGAAGAAAAATGTTCAAGAAGTGAAAGATCACATCGAGCATCAAGAAATGAATCCGACCATATCTTGTAAAGGATTGGAAGAAATTACCACTCCTCAAACTCTAGAGATAGAAGGACATATCAAGAAGAAAAAGGTTCAAGTAGAGAAAGATCACATCGAGCATCAACAACAAGTTCTCCAACTTTTAAAGGATAATGCCACTTCGGTGCAAAATCAAACAAAACAACAGGTAGATCAACATCGTAGTGAAAAATGTTTTGATGTAGGTGATTAGGTATTTTTACTGCTACATCTCAAGCAAGCTATTTATGAGAAGGAAATGTTGGCAATACTACATGCACTTAAAAAATGGCAACCTTACCGAATGGGAAGACTCTTCAAGGATGAGGACGTGGAAGCATTGTTTTGTGCTATTTCTATTATCCAACCAGATTGAATAAACGAAGCAAGGGATGAATGGAAGAAGGATGAAGAAGTATGGCCACTTATTCAAAAGTTGCAAAAGATCCTAATTCAAACAATATTGCCAGAAATTGAAGAGGAAGGAAAAATCATATTGGAACCTGGAGCAGTCATAGAAACAAGAGCCCACAGCTACGAAATCGATCAATTTCAGAGTATCTCATCAACTAGAAGAACTTACCCACTGAAGATTCCACATGGGAAAACAAGAATTTTATACAGAAGCATCAAGAACTACTCAAGCGTTGAGGACAATGCTTTTTGAAGGAGAGGGGCATGTTAGGCCCCTATACTACTAGTGTAACCCCTTATTGTTATTAGTACAACCCACTTATTATATTGATGTACCCATGTAGTGCCCATATTGTTACTATTGTGCCACATAGAAGCCCACTATTGTTATTATTGTGCCCTTACATTATTATTGTTAGGTCAGCTGGGTTATATTGTGACTCCTTAGACTCCTATATATAGAAAGAAGGTTTTTTCATTTGAATCATCAAAGAATCGTTCATTTATGTAATGAAAAGGAGGTTTCCCCCTTGAAGAGGCTGAATTCTAAGGCGTTGATCTATCTTTTCTATCTTTTTCTTGAGCTGGTTTCATAACAATTATCCTTTTCTGATTGCTGAATGGTATTGTCCTGTTCTTGACTTTCTTTCTTCAAAACTTCTCTGAAACTCTCTGCTATTTCTGGAATGTCATCTTTTGCAACTAACTAACTATCAATCTCATTGAAACTATCTGAATACAAAACAAAAGACTCTCAATCTGTATGTACATAATTAATTGGATGATTAATTGGTTTCTCCTTGCTTGTAATCATGTATTTCATTTTCTACTCCCGATAAAGTTTTCTCATTTGGCCAAACACAGGAATCGTTGCATAGGAGAAATCAAGCTGCATAGTTCCTTTAATATTTTCTCACCAAGATCTGGAAAGAAGCATTCCAAATCTAGGAGGTATATCCGCCACCACCACATCCATCAAAACATTTTTGGCCAGAATCTGATCCAAACTGACCACCAAGTCCTTAATGAGCCCAATACATCTCACCCTGCTAGAATCAAATGAATAAAGATCATGGTATTTCCTAGCGATGTCCAAACCCAACTTTTCCAGGATAGCCTTCGGCATAAGATTGTGCGAGGCGCCTGAAATCAAACATAGCATTATGCAACACAAACTCACACACTCTCAAACTGATATGAAAAGGAGGCACATGACTGTCTGGAGACTCACCATTCAATGCTGGTCCAAAAATCAATTCAGGTTAATCATCTTCCACACTCACCATATCAGACATTGGATCAAAGTTCAAAATTTTGGAAACCTGACCTCTATAACTGTTGTTCCTCATCAGCTCAGTCAAGGGAATGGATACCTTTAATTTAGAAATTTCATTTTCTAAACTAAAAGCAAAAGTCTTCTCTACTTCTTTCACTGGAACCTCTTTCTTCTCAGCTTTATCTTTTGATACAATTGGCTAATTGACTCGTTCATTTGTTGGTGGAGATTTGCTAGGCATAGGATCAACAACTTCTTTTCCTTTATTTGGTGCAACAGGCAGCTCATTCTTAGATGTTGGACCATCCTTTCTTTTTTGGATTGGATTGATGGGGACATTTTTGTTTCTTAGTGAATACTGACGCTGCTGGGTGGACAAGGCATGCATATAACCTCTCTGATACTCATCTGACTCCTCTTCAAGAGCTGTGTCATTCGCCAAGATAAAATCTGCATCCTGCTGTACAACTGAACCTTCTACATACTCATCATCTTCAGCGATAAAGGTGGGCATATCATCAAGAGTAAAGAAGTGATTTTCTTCTCCTATCACGTGGTCTTCATCATCAGATTCGGGACCAACAAAATTTTGCTGAAGAGGAGTCTTTATTTGTTGCTGTTGTGATGTCGGTTTTTGTGCTCGCTATTCACGCTGCTTGATCCTGAATTGAGGTTGTTGTTGTCCATGGAAATTGGGATTCCGGATCTGTGGTTCAGGCTTATCAAGTGTTAACCTTTCAATCATCTTTTCTACGTTGCGGAGCACCTGATCTGAGGTGGAAGCTTCTTCCTTTATTGAAACTCTCTTCTCGGTTTTCAATCTAGCTCTCTTGTCATTCAAATTTGCCTCAACGCTAACGGCGATTTTCTGCATTTCTTCTAAGGTAGCTGGACCTCTCTCTCTTAATTGATAAGCCATGTCCAAATCAAAACCATCTGGGAACTTAAGAAAATCTGACGTTCTAGTTGGCCTTAAATCATCAGGAATTGCATTATAAACCGCATTAAATCTAATACAATAGTCTTGCACGGACTCACCAGCATTCCACTTGATCTTGGTATATTCAGAAGTGATCTGAAGAGGATCTTTCTTGACTTCCCAGCGATCCAAGAACTGTCTTTGAAGCTCTTCCAATGTGGGAATACTTCTAGCTATCAAAGCTCTGAACCATTTTCTCACCTCACCTGCGAAAGTCTGCACGAATAATCTCATGGTCACGTTTTCTGCATCAATCTCATGAAGCTCAAAGAAATCCGTCATCTTGTCCACATGTTGCTGAGCCGTGGTACTTTGAGGAGTGCCATCAAATAAAGGAATTTTACTCTGATAATTTGCGGGCATGTCACCCAAAACTTGAGGTAGCACGAGAGGTGCAAACCGAGCAGCCATTGCTCTTAGTGGTCTTGCAATCGGCCTTGGAGATGTTGGGGGAGAAGGTGTAGCTGATGTGTGAGGTGTATGAGGTGGTGTATGCAGAGGTGAAGCAATTTTGGATGTAGAAGGAGTAGATGGAGGTGAATTTACAGTAGACTTTTGATCAGAAATAGTAGGCTGTGGGGGAAGGGTGGGAATGAAGGGGGGTTCGGTAGGAATTTTGGAGGTGGATGCTGTTACAGAAGATCCAAGGGACGCAGATGTAGCTTCTAGGAAATCAACGATATTTGAAGCATGAATTTCACTTTGGAGATGCTTCAAGATAAAATTCTCAATTGATTTATTGTTTCTTTCAACTTCAAAAGTTGCAACAAAGTTAGGATTTGGAACTATAGAACCAAGAGCACTTTTAGATTTGGTTTCAAACAATGAGAATTCAAACCTTTTATCAAAATCAAGCTCTTCAAGATACTTAATTATTGCAGGACATGAACGAGATTTAAACATGAGAGTCACAGAGCTCTCTTGACGAACAATTCTTGAAATCAAATTGGGATTTTCATAAACAGGGGAAGGATTTGAATTTGGATTAGCTTTGGTATATCTCTTTGAAGCCAGTGTGTTATTTTCAAGAAATCAAAGGGACATAAACAACTTGTTCAGCCTTTCAAATTATAAACTTATCATCCAAAAGCTTAGAATTCTCAAATGTACTGGGGCGATTTACAGGTCAAGTGTCACGATTACAAGCTAGACTGGAGATTGACTGAAGCAGCATTTATCTACTTGCGCTAATGCAAAGCAAAAGTGTTTCGAAGGCTACCTGGCATAACTTCAGGCTCTGTCTGTAGCTTATAAAAAAAATGACATCAACAAGCAAACCATTTTATTCCCCAGTATGGTCGCCACTATGTTAGAGCCTAGATTTGCCTCAGGCTGAAAAGACGAGGGTCTAGGTCCACATAAAACCACACTGAGCCTCGTAGCTAGCCCTATGAGGACAGGAGAGGGATCTCTCAGGGTCAATCTCAACGAAAGATGATCTATGGGGCTTGAGACGACTGATTTAACAACTAATTTTAGGCTAGGTATTAAGTGCAAGGATTTAATTTGAGTTTTTGGAGGTTTTTGCTGGAAAAAGGGGCAACCAAATTTTGGGTCCGGGGACGAAGGCCAGCTCTTGCAGAGTTCAAGTTCGGGCGAGGAAAGAAATGGTTAGGATGCCTTAAATTGAAGGAATGGATAGAAAGAATTGCTGAGGAGCTGAAGAGGGCGTGAGGGTATCAAGAATCCTCCTCAAAATGAAGAAAACATTGAGAATTAAACAAAACTACAGGCAAAGCACAACAAACTCATGGATTCTACCTTTGTCACTTAACTTATTTAATTCAGAAGCAAAGAGAAGGGAAATGGAATACATAAAAAATCAATGAACTTACAATTACATGAAGAAAACACCATCAAAACATAGAGCCACAGGGATCCCAACAAGTGCTGCAAAACCCTGGTCTTTCCTTTGCCAAAATTGCAGAAATGAAATGTACAATAGAGTGCTAAGCAATCCCAAGTGTCCAACCCTAAAAATGACTTAGAAATTACATAATATAGACAAGCCAAACCTATTCCCTTGCCTCTAGGGGTCGAGCTCATCATTCTAGGAGTTGCTTGAACCAATTCTAAACAAGACACTGAAAACTAGGTAGTCAAACAACTTACCCCTATATGCTAGGAAATTGATTCATTCACTCACATTTCACCTTTTGGTCAATGAATCTCCTAGAACAAGTAAAAATGTGCCAATATTACATCATGGTTATCAAATTACATCATGAAAAGTCAAGAATAACATCAAGAAGAAAAACTGGTCAAAATTGGGCGAATTACTAAGCCGAGCAGTGAAAAATGGGCAAAAATCGTCTATGCGCCGCGCCTGATTCTCTATGCGTTGTGCCACCTTGGAGCTGATTTTGAGGCACTTTTTGAAGTCCAAATTGAGCCCAAGTGTGCTTGTTGGAAATCCCTATGAGTCTACTTTCCAACCCAAGTGTCATTTTCCCCTCCAAAACTTCAATCTCCCAAGATTGCTTCCTATGTGTCAAAATAGGGGTAGTGAGGTCATTTTTTGAGTGTTTTTGGCCTCTTGAGGACTCAAAACCTACCCAAATTTCTTGGCCATGAACCAGCAACCATTATTTTTCATGAAAAATCAAAAAATGTAAAATTTTTGCAATTTGGAGCTCCCTAGCAAAAGCACGCGCCACGTGGCGTGCGCATAGGGAGAAAAACCCTGTTTTTTGTGCCAAAATTTGTCAAAATGCCAAAAATGCCCCAAATTTTTTGAAATTTGGACTGGTCCTTATCTATCAAGTGCTATGGTGGGCCAAGGGTGCTTCAGCCAATATCGTGAGTCGATCATGCTCTTTTTTCCTCTTTTCCCCTTTTTGATGCCTTCCTTAATTTTGCCTTTAGATTCCTGATTCGTGCCTTGCAGACCTTGTTCTGCGCCATGTAGTGGAAAGCCATGTGTCTCAGCAATGCATGATCCTTATCAGCCTTGTTCGACAGTTTCTCTAAGTGGATGTTAACTCTCTCGAGATTAGACTCCCGATCATCATTAATCTCTTGCTCCAATGAAGTGATATCAACCCTTCTCCTTTGTGCAGCTTGGTGATTCTCGCGGATGTTTTGTAACTCCATGATAGTTTTCTGATCTTCAAGCTATTTATTCCTCTGCTCCAAGTATTTCATAGTCCACTTAGCCCTCTCCAACTCAAGGGATAAGGCTTTGATCTCTGTTTGCTGCTCTTGAATGATTTCTCTAAGATGTGCACTTTGTGGGCTCGTATCTGTATCATCATCATGAATGAGAATGAAGTCAGTCTCTTGTTCACTGGAAGGCCCCTCATCCTGCATTGGCCTCTTGCCTTTGTCCTGTACCTGTGGTGCTGACGTCGGAAGCGAGGCCCCTTCCACACCGGGTGGAGATAACACTCGCTTCACTGTTGCAAACAAATGTCTAGTGCCCCTTTGATATGTGATGAATACCGGTACACTAGCGGTCTCATGGCACTCATACTGATGAGAAGGTCCACTTGTCTCATGCTTAACCTCTGATAATCCCTATGAAGCTCTGAAGAAGTCACGAGAGATGAAATCATCCCAAGTGATGCACTGCAATCCAAGCTGATGAACCACCAAAATCTTGATGAGAGCAAAATGGTAAACACTATTAAGTTGCTGCTGAGGGGTTTTATGTTGCACAAGGGTGGTCATCCTCTCTATGTTCTGGCAAATGAAATACGAAATGTTCATCATTCGTACCATGGTGAAATGCATGAGCAACCTGATGTGATAAGCATATAAATGAGAGAACCTTCCTTCACAGCTGAAATATTTCATGATCAATTTCATTAGTGGAGCATATTCATCTTTCAGATATTGGAATTGGAACACTCTCTTGAGCTGCCTCAAGAAACCGATTTTAATGTACGGCTCATAAAGCTGCCGGTCAATCTTCTTCCTCTTGGTCCATGATTCCCCAATGTTTGGTATGCCGGTTGCTAGTGAGATAGATTCTGGTGTAAGTGTGAAGGTGGCACTGGCTAAGGTAGCTTGATCTCCATGTAAATGCAGCACAAATAGATGAGCGAACTCATGATGAAATTGAACACTAGCCACCTTTTGACAAAACTCATAGCACGACTGATGCTGGAAACAAAATATGGCAAGAGGGCAGGCCTGTAATTCAGTGAGGGTGATCGGTTCTTCTCTGATATGTCTACCTCCTCTATGATGCTTCTAGGGTGCGTGTTCCTCCATGGGTGAGTCACTTTTGGTTTCCATTTCATAATATTATGAATGCTCAAATGCCATACCTGCTGTTTTTCAAACTGCCTTGGAGAAAAAGATGCTGGTGTATGAAAATTGTTTGGAGTGCTCTTTTAGTGATGTGTTCAAACTCTGCCACCAAGGGGAAACAAATGAAACAAGGGACTGTTAGGAAGGGGAAATAATAGTAAGGGATTAGGAGTTTTTGGGATAGATTTGTTAGGGAAATATGGGAAGGGGTTTAGGATTTATGTGTGGGAATAGGAATTTTAAAAGTTTGGGAAAGGGAATTTGGGATAGGGGTTTAGTAATTTTAGGGGATAGGGAACAATGAAGTCAAGGAACAAAGGGAATCAAGGAGAAAAGAAATGATGGAAAAAGAAAAAGCTTGGTGACCAACAAGTTTTGAAACCCTAGGCAGCAACTTATATTTGAGGAATTCAAAATGATAGGGTTTTATCATTTATTTTAGCATTCACCACATCAAACATAATATACACCATAAACTTGGATGATGAACAACGAAGGAGGAGCTCAACCTACTTGAATTCAAGAGAAATTTGTATGTTTTGGGTGTTTGGAGGCCGTTCTGGAATTTTTTGGGTCAGACAGCCGAGTGGGCCGCACAGCTTGCCCAACGCGCCGCGCCGTCCCAGTGTGCTGCGCCCATGTTAATTTACACTGCGCAACTTCTCCCAGTGCACCGCGCCTCCCCAGTGCACCGCGCCTTCTGCCCAATGCGTCGCACTGGCAAGTTGCAGCGATTTTTGTCCAATTTCTCACTCTTTCACTAAAACTCACTTTGAGATGCCTCCTCTTTGTTCTTGGCATGCAAATCAATGTTTTAAAACCATGAGAACATCTTATAGTGATAGATTTGATTTTTTCTTCTCACAAACCCACTTTGTAATGTTTTGACTTGGCACTTTTTGTCACAATTAATATAACTCTCTTTCATTTGTTTCCCTTTTGATTTTTGGCTTGAATGATGTTTTCTGTTTTCAATTTTTGCAGGGATAGTGGCATGTCTTGACAAAGGAAGACCGTGGCTGCACCTGGAGATTTCAACAACTCAAAAACTTTTTGAAAATTACATGACAATTTATTACAAAGCGAAATGACGAATTTTATTCAAAACAGAGTTTTGAAGAAAAGTCATAGTCAAGCATATGATGATGAAAATATTCGAAATGAAAAACTATTAAGGACCTCCCTCATTAGTCAGTTGGCATTATTAGACATTGTTGAAGACCAAATTGACTAACCCTAGACCTAATGATTGAAATGACCTTTGCTGATCAATAGACTAAAACGGGACTGTAAGTGATTTTAAAACTTGATTTTGATGAACAGACCTGAGCCAGCATGGATTAGGCATGAGGGTTAAGGAACAAAAAGACCCTTTGGTCAGATTATGGCATGACCCTAGCAGAATGCAGATGATCAAGCTGAATGAGACACCTAGGAATGAAATGCAATAAGAGAAATGATCTCTGACGGAGGGATGACCAGACCGACTCTAACAAAACTAACTCCTAGTTTGGAGAATGTAAATATGAAAAATTATAACCAACATCTACCTATTTCCAACAAATCATAAACAAATATTTTTGGACTGAGATTGTGAATCTTTCTTGCCACTTTTCCTAAAAGAGAGGTGATAAGGAAGCTTGAAATCACAATTTTTTTTAGCTTAACATCTACTACAACAAAAGAAAGACATGAAATGCTTGGAAACAAGAACGAGACAAAAATATGGAAGAGGGACTAAAGCCTCTGGGTTGGGCCATAACCCAAGGGTTTCATCCCTCTAGAACTAGCTCAAATGCACCTCAATATCAAACTTCTCATTAGCATAAAATAATAGCTTCATACATGACATGAAATTTAAAAATAACAAGGTCATGCCCTAGCCTAAATAACTACTCCTAGCTGAATAAAAAATTTGAATCCTAATGAGCCTTTCAACTCGTTTATTTATATAGAAGGGTAGATGATAGCATCTCCCTTGAAAATAGGAGTTATTCTGTCCTTGATCTAGAAAATTGTGGATCTTTTCCTCCTTGAGCTTCTCATGCACTTGGACTTACTCGGTTGTCAATGAATTTGAGTTTGTGAGTGATGATTTGTCGATATCTCACACCAAGCTAGGTAATTAAGAAGGTGGAAAAGCCTCCGTAGATTATCTCCTGGTTGTCTCCATCAAGCCCCTCCATAGTAAATGCGTCAAAAATACTTGTTTTTCCTCCAATTTAATCACATTTGGCCACATACTCTGACAAACACCTTTTACTCTTCTTACTAAGCATATTATAACACAAAATGTTAATTAATGTGAGAAAATGATAGTTTTAAGGCTGGAGGATACCATAATGAGCTTCAAGATATACCTATTGATGGGACTTATCATTACTTACATCTGGTTGAACTTGCTTATAATAACAATTATTAGGAATTTCTTAAAATAAGTCCCTTTGAAGTCACTTATAGATAAAAATTCCATACTCCATTAATTTGGTGTCCAGAAAAGGAAAAACTATTTTTGGGATCTAATCTCTTAAAATATATGTAGTTGGTCAGAAAGGTAAGAAAAATACATAAAAAAAAACTCAAGATAGACATAAAACTTATGTAGATCGGAAAAGGATTCATAAGGAGTACAATGTGGGGGAGCATGTTTATATCAAAGTTATACCAAAGAGGAGAATATCAAGTCTGGGAATTTGTGCTAAGTTACCACATAAGTTCTGTGGGCTTTTTGATATATTAGCCAAAGTAGGTGTAGTGGCCTGCCATAGGAGTAGTGGTCTGCCAACTAGCACTAACAACCCACACAAAAGTGCATAATATATTTCATTTATCACTTTTAAAAATATATCTCCATGATCCAGCTTATATAATTGATTGAAATGTCGCACAAGTTGAACCAGAAGGCATGTTCCTAGTTGAGTTTGTGTGAATTTATGCAGGAGGAAAAATTTGCTCCGGAATCAAGCCATCGTCCATCTTAAAGTGAAATGGAAGTAGTTTGGCCCTAAGGAGGCCACCTAAGGTATGAAAGAGAAAATATGAGAATAATTTCCTTCACTTTTCTAGAACTGATGAATGTTAAGGAAACACTGGGGACAGTGTTCGAATTAAGGGGAGGGGAAATTTAACACACCTATTGCAATTGTTTTTTCAAAACTATGAATTGATATTTGTTTGTAATTATTTTTTGTTAGAGAGACTGGCCATGGGGCCAAGACTAAATTTAAACATTTGAAATTACAATTGTAAATGTTTTGTGCAATAATAAATAAAATATTAGTTTTTTAAAATATTATGTAAAATATTTGGTGTCATGCAATGAGGTGGAACAATTATCTCAGGTAGTCATGATAGAAGAGTTCAGGAGAACTAGCTAAGATGAGGGCTTATGAGTGGAACGAGTGGTGATAGGGTCGATGGGGCAAGACGTGGGCATGACATAATGCATAGGTAAAGTCAATTGAGTGGAGGATGGGTGTAATGCAATATGTAGGTTGACTCGATCGAGATGAGGATGGGCGAACATGGTGAGATAGAGCGTCAACTCAACTCAATGAAATGTTGAGTTGAGAAGTGGAGGATGTGTTATGAAACCAGCTCAAGAAAAGATAGAAAAGATAGATCAATGCCTTAGAATTCAGCCTCTTCGAGGGGGCAACCTCCTTTACATTACATAAATGAAAAATTCTTTGATGATACAAATGACAAAACCTCATTTCTATATATAGGAGTCTAAGGAGTCACAATATAATCCAGCCGACCTACCAATAATAATATAAAGCCACAAAAATAACAATAGAGGGATTCTATGGGGCACAGAAATAACAACATGGGGGTAATAGGGGCACAACAATATAAATAAGGGGTATAACTACAATAGTAATGGGGTAATCACTAGTATTATAGGGACCCAACATGCCCCTCTCCTTCAAAAAAGTGTTGTACTCAACGCTTGAGTAGTTCTGGATACTTCTGCATAAAATTCTCATCCTCCCATGTGGAATCTTCAGCGGATAAGTTCTTCCACTTGATAAGATACTCTGAAATTGACCGATTTCGTAGCTGTCGAGTTCTTGTTTTTGTGACTGCTTCCAGTTCCAATATAATTTTTCCTTCCTCATCAAGTTCTGGCAATATTGTTTGCACTAGGAGCTTGTCGCCTATAACCTTCTTTAAACATGAAACATGGAAAACTGGGTGCAATCGAGAAGCTGCAGGAAGCTCCAACTTGTATGCCATAGTACCAATCTTTTGCAACACCTTGTACGGACCATAATACTTTGGTGATAATTTATTATCCTTCTTAGCTTGCTTTAGGGACATTTGCTTATATGGTTGTAGCCGTAGGAATACCCAATCACCTACATCAAAACTTCTTTCACTGATCTGCCTGTTGTTTCATTCTATTTTGTGCCACAGGAGGTTATCCTTTAAGAGTTGGAGGACTTGATGTTGATGTTCAATGTGATGTTCCACTGCCTGAACCTTAGAATTTTCTCTTAAATATGATGTGATGGATGGTGGTTGATACCCATAAAGTGCCATAAATGGGGTCATTTTTGTTGCTGTATGGAAGGAAGTGTTATACCACCATTCAGCCAGAGGCAACCATTTGACCCGTCGTGTCTGTTTATCAGATACAAAGCAACGAAGATATCCTTCCAAACATTTGTTTACTATCTCAATTTGCCCATCAGATTGAGGATGATAAGATGAGCTATGAGCTAACTAAGTACCAAGACAAGAAAATAATTCTGTCCAAAAATTTCCAGTGAAAATGGGATCTCTGTCACTTACAATAATCTTTGGGTTTCCATGTAGCTTCTGAATTGTTTCCATAAATGCAGTAGAAACTGTACTGGCTTTAAATGGATGTGATAATGCACAAAAGTGTGCATACTTGGTAAGTCTCTCAACTACCACCATGATGACACTCTTTCCCTCAGACTTGGGTAAACCTGTGATAAAATCCATTGAAACCTCCTCCCAACGTTGGCTTGGAATGGATAAAGGTTGTAATAGACCCGGTGTCTTAATTGTTTCAACTTTATTTTGTTGGCAAACCAAACATTCCGCCACAAACTTTTGAATATCTGATTTAAGGCCATCCCAAAAAAATTCCTTCTTAACCCTGTGGTAAGTTTTTAAAAATCCTGAGTGCCCTCCTAAGGGAGAAGTGTGCAATTCCATAAGAATCTTTTGTTTTAGCTGGGAATTCTTACAGAGGTATAAGCGATCTTTGTACCATAACGAATCATTTTTCCAGCTAAATGTATCAGACGTACTGGAATCTTGTTGTAGCTTTCGAATAAGTGCCCACACTTCTTCATCATTCTTCCATTCCTCCCTTGCTTCGTTTATCCAATCTGGTTGGATAATAGAAATGGCGCACAACAATGCTTCCACATCCTCATCCTTTCTTGAGAGTGCATCTGCCACCACATTTTGCTTCCCTTTTTTGTAGATGATTTCAAAGTCATAACCCAACATCTTTGTGACCCACTTTTGTTGCTCTTCAGAGGATAATCTTTGTTCTAAAAAGTATTTAAGGCTATCATGATCCGTTTTTACCTTGAAGTGTCTTCCCATTAGGTAGGGTCGCCATTTCTTAAGTGCATGGAGTATTGCCAACATTTCCTTCTCATAAATAGCTTTGCTTAAAAACTTTCCCTTGATTGGACGACTTTCAAAAGCAATGGGTCTTTCATCTTGCATTAGAAAATCACCAATTCCATTTCCTGAAGCATCACATTCCACAATAAAGGTTTTTGTGAAGTCCGGTGTAGCTAAGACCGGTGCTTGGCACATTGCCTCTTTAAGATGTTCAAAGGCCTTTGTTGCTTCCGGAGTCCATGAAAATGCATCTTTCTTCAATAATGTTGTTAGAGGTGCTGCTATTCTCCCATAATTCTTAACAAACTTGCGATAATACCCTGTCAACCCAAGAAATCCTCGCAGATGCTTTATGGATGTGGGGATTTTCCATTCCTTAATGGCTTTAATTTTGCTAGGGTCTACCTTAACTCCTTCATGAGATACAATATGACCCAAATATTCCACCTCCTGGACTCCAAAGAAACATTTGGATCTTTTTGCATATAATTGTTTCTCCTCCAATAGTTGTAGCACCCTGTCAACATGTTCAACATGATCCTTCCAAGACTTGCTGTAGATTAGTATATCATCAAAAAATACTAACACAAATTTTCTAAGGAATGGTTTGAAAATTGAATTCATCAAACCTTGAAATGTTGAAGGTGCATTGGTAAGGCCAAAAGGCATGACCAAAAATTCATAATGACCCTCATGAGTTCTAAATGCCGTTTTCGGAATGTCTTCAATCTTCATTCTGATTTGATGATATCTCGAACGAAGATCCAACTTGGTGAAGTAAATTGATCCATGCAATTCATCCAGTAATTCATCAATGACAGGAATGGGGAACTTATCTTTAATAGTGAGCTTGTTGAGCTCCCTATAATCCGGACACATGCGCCATGATCCATCCTTCTTGTGCACCAATACTACTGGAGTAGAGAAAGAACTTTGACTTGGTTGAATTATACCAGCCTCTAGCATTTCTGCAACCATACGTTCAATTTCACTTTTTTGGACATAGGGATATCTGTACGGCCTGATGTTTGGAGGAACACTTCCTGGAATCAGATGAATAGCATGATCATGATCACGCATAGGTGGGAGACCTTTGGGAGTCTCAAATACCTTGGAATGATTGTCCAGGACTTTTTGGAGATCTGGAGAAATAGATGATTCCGATGTGGAAACATCTAGCGAACATAATTGTGCAATTACACCTCTTTGCTCCTTTTTTAGAAGCTTTGTCATACCATTAGAGCTGATTATCTTTCCTGGTTTCCCTACAATACCCCTTAATTCAACTTCCTTTCCTTCCGTAGAAAATTTGATGAAAAGTTCTTGAAAATTAAAAGCTATTGTACCCAAGGATTGTAGCCATTGGACTCCTAGTACAACATCAGCACCTCCCATTGGAATGGAAAGCATTGGGCTAGTCAATACATATTCTCCCATGGATAGCTTGATATTATGGCACTTCCAGAGCAATTTATTGTTCCTCCATTTGCAATCATCACTTGACACTCTGGTGCTGGATATAGGAAGCAATTCAATTCTTTTGCTACCTTACAATGAATAAAATTGTGGGTGCTTCCTGAATCAATCAACACTATTACCTTTTTCTTCTTGATTTGTCCTTCTATCTTGATGGTTTGAGGAGTGGTAATTCCCACCAATGCATTACAAGATATGGTCGGATTTATTTGTTCTTCATCTAGGCTTTGTTCCTGGAGTATATCTTCTTCTTTTGACCTTTCTTGCTCCTTTTCTTCTTCCTCTTCACAATCTATGTAGAATAATTTCTTCTCAGCACACTTATGACCTTTAGTGTATTTGCTATCACAACTGTAACAAAGCCCTTTTGCTCTTTTTTCTTCCAATTGTTGTGGTGTCAACCTTATAGGTTGTGGAAGACTAGGGGCAACAACACTTCCGTCTTTATAGTTGTGAGTGGTATGCTTCCTGGTTGCCATAATTTTGCTTTCCATTTTTCTTGCTAACCTGAATGCCTTCTCTAATGAATCAGGTTCCCAAAGGCGAACATCATGTTGGATATTATCCTTTAAAGACCCTATGAACACATCAATCCTATGCTCCTCTGGAATATCTTTTACCCTTATGTTCAATTTTTGGAACTCCTCAATGTGCTCCATTACTGAACCCTTTTGTTTGAGACTTATCATTTGGCTAAAAAAAGTGTTGCTTTTTGTATCTTCATAATGTGCTATCAATTCTTCCGTAAAAATTGCCCAAGTGATAAATTTTTTACGAGAGCAAAGCCATTGATACCATACAAACTGATTTGGTTCCAAATATACAGTTGCCATACGTACCTTTTGTGTGTTTTGCACATTATTGAGATCGAAGAACTGCTCCATCTGTAATATCCATGTGGCGGGATCCTTGCCATCAAACTTCCTCATATCGATTTTTGGAATATGGTGGGTCTTCGATCCAACATTAGCATCTATGGAATCATGATTAACATTACTTTTGTTCACATCATGAGTTTCCTTTACAACCTTTTCACCATTAGTAAGTATTTCTTGTAGAAAATTTGTCAAATCTGTCTTCAAATCTGCCATGTCTGTCTTCAAATTTGTCCTCAAATCTGTCTTCAAATCATCCATCTTAGCTTCCATGCCCTTTATCTTAGATTCCATGCCATTTATCTTAGATTCCACGCCATTTATCTTAGATTCGACGACACTTATCTTAGCATTTGTTAGCTTTTGTGAGCGTGACATTTGTTGCACTTGTTCTTGTAATTTTGATATATCATGTAGCATTTCTTCCTCTTCTTCATGAGTCATGCTAGAGCTTTCAGGTTCCTTACTAGGTGTTTGCATTTTCTTTCCTCGGGGCATCAGTTACCGATAATAATGCTTTACTATGCCCTTTGAATTCCGTTAAACCAAGCTTACACAAAAATTTAAAAAAAACTACACACCTTTTTTCACTTTATAGAAGCCTGATATTGAATCTGATGTATCTTTGTAATTTCAGATCATCCAGTTCTGAAATTGAGACCTGTAGTAGCCTTCTACGTCCTCTTTCCAATCCCACAAGTCTGACCCAAATTGGATTCTCCAAGGAAGAGTTATGTGAAATCTCCCACAGTGACTTGCTTTTAGACTAGTTCAGTAGAGTGAACTTGTACGACGTGTCACGAGTCACTGTTTCAACCTTTGAATCTGAAACACGTATACAAGAAACTACAGTCCATCATATTTCTGCACCTTCTTACGAAATTTCAATCCAATCCCCAGAGAGAAAGTTACGACGATTTTCCCCAGGTCACCTGTTTTGAATGTAATTCAGTAGTCTGCAAAAAGACCAACTTCCTCAGATCATATCTCCGCAAATATCGCGCGAAAAGCTCTGAAATTCGGACCCAAGGTTCAGTGCGATTTCTTCTCAAATAGATTTTTTTTGCGAGTTCTAAAACATCACAGAAAAAGAGTTATAGCGAAAATGCCACGATGACCTGTTTGGAGGAGCGAAACCCTAGAATCCAAAGCTCTGATACCAAATGTTATGAAACCAGCGCAAGAAAAGATAGAAAAGATAGATCAATGCCTTAGAATTTAGCCTCTTCGAGGGGGCAACCTCCTTTACATTACATAAATGAACAATTCTTTGATGATACAAATGACAAAACCTCCTTTCTATATATAGGAGTTTAAGGAGTCACAATATAATCCAGCCGACCTAACAATAATAATATAAAGCCACAAAAATAACAATAGAGGGATTCTATGGGGCACATAAATAACAACATGGAGGTAATAGGGGCACAACAATATAAATAAGGGGTATAACTCCAATAGTAATGGGGTAATCACTAGTATTATAGGGACCCAACAGGATGTGTGAACATGGTGAGATGGAGAATTGACTCAATGAAATGAAATGTTGATTTGAAAAGTAAAGACATCGACTAGATGAGGTGTTGTTCCCCAATCGAATGAAACTTTGGTTTGGAAAGGTGTGACCAAAGGGTATTAATAGATGAAGCAATTGCAACAAAGGACCAAGCAGTGTTCAACTATTAAGTAAGATAAAATTTAGGTGGACAAACCCAGCTAGACTCCGCAATAAGGTAGATGAAGGAGTTGGCATGATTATGGCTACATCCCACAAGAGGGTTGCACATGTAGGCTAATGTTTCATGATTATTACATGTGATGTGCCATCTCCACGGATAACACAGTTGGTCCACACATAATAGAGTTCCTCAAGCACACATGAGATAAAGTTTGGTGTTTTAGAAATTCACCTAAATATTGAATATTAGCATTCAACATGAATTGTCGTGTTTGGCGGCTGAGTGGAATTTAAGGTTTTGGCATAACGAAAATCAAGGTTTTCATGGGCTTGATTTTGGTTGTTCTAGATTTGGTGTATGGAATTTGTCGTTTAGGTGAGACAAATTTTGGAGATAGGACATGATGAATTTTCATCTTTTCTCCCTAGCAAATTTCGAGGTTGGGGCAAGATAAAAATTTGGGGTTCAACAAAAATTTGGAGTTATGTAGTAAATTTTGGGTTCATTCCATCTTTGGTGGTTTGACTAAGAGAGGCCATGTAAAATTTTTGGCATAAGTTGATATTATTCTAAGTTGATGTGTTGTGATTGTAATTGTTGAAAATCATTCAAGTATTAGGTCAATGAACGATCTCATCATATTGTATTATGTACATGTATCTTTATATTTCATGATGTGAGAAGATTGCAATTTGTGTGCTTGATATTTTGGTTAAGTAAACACACTTGTTTAAGAAAAAATGGAGTATGCTTAGTGCAAGTTTAAGTAAGTCATTAGGTCAATAGGAACAAAGAGCATAGCTATCCACCTATATGCAAAGAATTTGTAGGTTTTCTAAGGGCATGTCAATGAATAGATGTGATAGAAAGATATAAAATGTTGTCAAATTAGTTGTATGTAAAAATTAAAATGTAATTATTTTATATTTTATAGTGAACCAATTAGATAACTCTTAGCACCAAAAAAACATCTTCAGATAAATCAATTCCTTAAACCTCAAATATGTGTCATCTCACCCTTCACACAATCGGGTCCACTAGTCCAATGGATCACACAAAAAAACTATGTTCTTAGCTTTATAGATGAGTGGGCATAAACTTTGCCATGAATCATATTACTCACACAGAAATAACAACTACTTTTGCAGATCCCCAAAATTGGAATAAGGAAACACAATGATTGTTCCCTCTTCATATGTTCCTCATAACTCCACAACTCCTATGGGTGGAAAAATGTCTACAAGAAAAAAGTAAAAAATTATTTGGAAAGATGCATAATCATTCCAATTAAATGTATAGGTTATGTCAATTTTTAGGGTTCTAACCTCGTGAGTTGGGGTTTGGTTATAAGTTTAGATTTGTTTTTAGTTGATTTTGTGAGATTAAAATCAATCCAAATACATTAATTTTCAGGTAATATTAGATTATCTTCATTCTAAATCTAAAAATAATTTTTTTTTTTAATAAAAAATTCTATATAAATTTAAAATTAGTTTATAATATTTAGAATTTAAATAAGATATATCAATGTTGTTTAAATAAATTTAACGTCACAAAGATGGGAAGAGACAAATGTTGGTCTTATTATGACAGATTAGGTATCTCATCATATAAGATTTTTACTGAGTTGTTTGGAGTTGGAAATAGAACCAATATAGATTCATCTTATATAACATGAGTTTAAAAGAATCTGATATTTTTACTTGCAATTTTTTATAAGTATTATAAATTTCTTTCGTTGTAAATTTCAATTTTGATAATAAAATAACAGAATTACACGTCATACTAAACTGTAAAATAAACTTTTAAACTCAATAAGTGGTAACTGGAACCATCAAAAAAAATAAGAAGAATGAGGTTGATGGCCCACTCGGCCTGGTTAACCGTGCCCGCGATTATAAAACCCTAATCTCAAACCTAATTTGAAAAGCCCACTATTCTAAATAAATACGGCCCCTGTTTTCTGGTGCCAAATAAATAAGCCACTTTTGTTTTGTTCCTCGCCATTATTATTTTTAATGTGCTTAACGTGTTTTTCATTTTGTTGCTGTTCAGAAAGATAAGACCCGGGGGCGAAGTCCCTTGGATCGGTTTGAAGCTTATTATTTTTTGAGAATCGAATCCGGCTTTGATTGGGCTCATATTGGAGGTAGAGTCGGTCTGAAATGATCGGTTCAACTCACAGTGAGACAGTCCTCCGGTTAAACGCCTTAAAATTAAAAAATAAAAATAAAATCGATGTGAAAATTTAAGTCCAGAAGCTGATAAATATGTAAATGATAATTCATTCGACGAGGCTCCATTATAATCAAAGACCATGGTAGATCCATTATAATTTCAGTATTTCATCAAGCACGGAGAAAGGATTTAATTTATTAAGTTGCAAGTTTCTTTTAAATTTATGTCTGCCGAAATTCCGTTTAATTTATAATAATATGATATTAAATCGTTTCTAGTTTATAATGATTATTGGTAAATAAAATAATTTTATTTATAAAATTTATTTTTTATTAAAAAAAATGGAATTTATAAATAGATTTTTTAATTGTTTTCACAAATATATTAATTAAATATTTTGAAATATTTATTTTGAAATTATCATATATATGATTTTATTATGTAGATAGATATGTTTATTTTGGAATAAGGCTTTAAGAATAAGTGAATGATAGAGATTTAACTTCTTTATAATATTCTTATTACTAAGACCAATTGATGGGTAAATTTTATTTCCAAATTAATTGTGTTTTTTCTTTTTCTTTTGATTAAATTCATTAATTAAAAAAAAAATGGCATATGAACAAAAGTGATATGAAATGAGTTTTGGTTTTTTGGGTAAGTGGTATTGGCCCATGGTATCCTAACAAAGCCTCTTTACAAATTAAAATCTCTATGGGATATATGATAAAGTAAGTATTTTATGCTTATTATGGCTTAATGCTAGATATTTACCAACCATTTAATTTATATGGTTCCACTAGTATTGAAATTTATTTGCTTCTTACTTATTCTTTAAGTACCATATTTCTTAACAAAAATGAACAAATATTGTAAAGCACATTTTTATTAATAATTTATTTATTTTAGAAATGTTATTTTTTTATATGCTCCACATTGTGTTACTTCAAATTAAATAAATTGTTCAGTGGTGTGGTGTTAAGTTATTAGTCCCTACTTAGACCAAACTCTAGAAATCGATGTGCTTGTTGACCACCATGTTTTTTTGTAAATTGTAGCAATTATATTCCTACAGTAAAACAAGATTACATGGATTTTCATACAGATCTCGTTGGGGTGCATTTTTCTTTACCACACACCAAAGAGCTCAAATCATACTCAGAGATCCTTATAGAAACCCCATTACCCAACTCCCATACCCTAAAAAGCGCCAGATAAAAGTTCTCACACTAGCATAAAACAGTGAAAATCAAATAACCCAACTACAAACCTTGTATTCTTTGAATTAACTCTCAAGGCAAGCAGTTGGTTTTTCTTTTTTCCCTTTTCTCCATTGGATGTCGGTCCAACCCACTGTATTATCAAGTCCAACAAGATTTGAATGAATTACCTCATTTCTTTGAAATATTTCCAGTGCCACAAAATCATCCTTGTTTTTCATCTCCTTGTCACTGTAAGAAATATCTAATTCATGGATTCTTTTATGCCCACTTGTTGCAAACACAATTATGGATACAAAATTTTCTTGCTCGTTCCTCAGATAATTAATATTTGCTAGGGAATAAGATTGTTCCCTTGGAGTCCCAGCAAAATCTAAAGGGGTTGACTTTCCTAAAACTACCTCTCGATGCTCCGTATTCTCTTCTTTGGCGAGATGAATCTTTGGATCGATTTCCTTCCATAGGATGCCTCCAACTGTGGATGGAATTCTTAGAAACCATGGATTTTCATACAAATCTTGTTGGGGTTCATTTTTATTTACCACACGCCAAAAAGCTCAAATCATACTCAAAGATCCTTGTAGAAACCCCATTCCCAATCCCAATACCCTAAAAATCCTCAGAGAAAAGTGCACATGCCAGCATACAAAAAATAAAAATAAATAAAAAATTAAAAATTAAAAATTAAAAAAAAATCAAAAAAAGAAATCAACAATGGAAAACTTGTATACACAACTCCGAATCTTGCATTCTTAGAATTAACCCTCAAGATTGGACCCTTATTTTTCTTTTTTTCCTATCCTCCTCCAAACGTCAATCTATCCCATTGTATTACCAAACCTAGTCGCAGCTAAATCAATTACCTCATTTCTGTGAAATACTTCTAGTGCCATGGAATAATCCTTGTTTCCCATCTCCTTGTCGATGCCAAAAATATTTGATTCAAGTGTTCTTTGATCTGAACTTAAACAGGAACACAACAAATTATAGATATAACCATAAATACGGAGATACAATAGAAATAACACTTCATTTCATTAATATAAACTACTGAAATATGCTTACAAACATAATGGAAATAAGGCTACGTCCAGTAATGGCAGTTTATCTCTGAGAAAATATGTGGCAGCTACATGCCTCTGAATTGTGTTACAATGAGGCTCGAAAACCCTAAACATCCAAAACCCTAATCCTCGGAGATGAAGCGCCAAAGCTATGGGGCCCATTTGGGTAAATTGGTACATCAATTTCCCGGGGTTGTAATTTTGGATACGATCTTTTTCTAACTTGCACAATACCTCGTTAGAAAGATCTATCTGAGGATTACAACGTCCGACCGACCAACACCAATCAAACACTCTTGTTGGCCCCAGTTTTCCCAAAAAAACATCGTTTAGGGCCTCAAAATGGCTCTCGAGATTCAGGACCTGAAAAACTGCCAAAAACAGTAAATTATGCTACAATCAAGGAAACTAAAAAATTGAAAGAGACACTGGTGGGGGTCCTGGTTGAATAGGAGGGTGGCCACCAACATCCACCAGGATCATTCTTTTATGCCCACTTGTTGTAACCACAATTATGGCTAAGAATTTTTTTTCTCATTCCTCAAATAGTTCACCCGTGCTAGGGAATGCGATAGTGCCCTTGGGGCCCCAACGAAATATGAGGGGATGGACTTTCCTGAAACTACCTCTAGATGCTATGTATTCTATCTTCTCTAACTAACTGAATCTCTAGATCCCTTTCCTTCCTTAGGATCCCTCCAACTGCAAATGGAATTCTTAGACACTTGCGAGGAGCAACCCCTTTTGGAAAGGAGTAGACATTTTGAAGGTGACCATCCTGTTGAAAATTCCTACATTGGAAAGATATATTTTGATAGTCTAGGGGATTGAGAAAACACACTTTCCAACCACTTGAGCTCTATTTTATCTGGAATACCTTTATTTAAATTATTTTCAACACAAATGCAGACATAGGTGAAAGTCACTTTAGATATCCTTTCCCCGTCAACTTTAAAAAATCATCCAATTAAATTGCCCACTTTTTCTAAGAGGTAAGGATGGGTAGAGTTAATGGGAAACTTGGCGAGCCTTACCCATACTAGTGTAGTCATTGCTGCCATAGTAAGAGGATTGAAGCCTAGGAACCACAACTTCACTAAGAGACCAACTTGTCGCCAAAACCATGGACCTTGGTTAAGGATATACTACTTATCCTAGAGGCATTTGAAGACCACCACAAAGAATCCATTTGAACAAAATATGAACTTGAGATTCTGAGTCCATTTCTGACAAACCCATTTCCTTAGGGCAATTGAATCTGTTGAAATGACATATGGTTTCCTTTCCTAGATATTTTGTAGCCTTTATATTAGTACCAAAATTTGTCACTTCAAGGCATGGTGTTTCCATGGAATGTTTAACCAAAAATGATAAGCTTGACAGATCCTTTAAATTTGAAGAGCTAAAACTAGGTTTGAAGGCATCCTTAAAAGACATGGTCTTGGTAATAGAAAGAGCGCCTCCTCCCCTAGCCCACCCCTTTTAATTTTGTAATAAGGAAGATTGAAGAATCATTAATGATTCCATAACCACTTAGGAGAAATTCCTCCTTGAGCATTGTCCATTCGTAAAGAATCCTCGAAAGAGTAATTATAACTATTGTGTGTTCCCGAAGTTTGGTAGCGAGCTTTGCTACCGAGTCAACTGTTAACATCGTGATAAAGATATTCCCTCGAAAAAAAAGTTTTGTAAATATTATGAAACGGGCTGTGTCTAATGCTAAAGTTACCTACCTTACAAGTTCCTTCTATGGAATAGGACTCCACATGAATGCCTCCAAGCGCATGAGGCGAGGAACATATGTAGGACTACCCTCATAATTTCGTTGAAACATTTTGACAAGCATATCCTAACCACCCACAACATTTCCCTATCGATCTCATTCAAGCAATTCTTCACACACTTCGTGAGAAACCAGAACACTTGCATATTTGGAGTATGAAAGGGCATATTTGACCACCACATTACAATGCCTCATATACCCTAAATGACCAACTTGTTCAAGGATTTCCATAAACAATTTAGTGTGTTCCACGATTATCGCTGGAGCTCCTCTTACGACATCTCCCTTAGAAGAGCGATCAGAACTAAAACCCCTTTATAACAAGCCTTCCATTAACTGCAAGGGAGTGCCATTCCCAACCTCTATTTAGCGGTTCGATATGAAAATATGAGCCCCTAACAACCCTGATGCCTTGGTCCATAGACAAACCAAAATTTAATCCTAAAACCATTTTTAGGACTATCAGTGAAAATTTGGCCATCAACCGACTTTGGCCACCACTTCCCATTTGTCTCTACTCGACTTTGACCATCCCCAGTAATAATTGCAACTATCCGATCAGCGACAACATTGTAGAACCAGATTGAGAAAACTGGAAACCTCGGTGCTCCTCATGATATCCATCGTTCTCCCAATTTTGTTTCCAACGTTTATTTCCTATTAACAACTATTAGTTTAGCAATTACTAATGAAAATTATAACGTTTAACTTCAGAAATTAATAGTCTTTTTTATCTTATTAAATTTTTTTATAACATTTAATTGCACAAAAATATAGATCTCTTATTTCAAGGCTGGTGTCATCTATCCATGTCACCAAAAAAGTTTAATAACCTTGAGCACTCATCAGTTTTTATGGGCATCATTATTTAGGAAGCAACATTTTCATGATGATCTTGTAGCCCGAGTTCTGGATAGATGTCACAAATGAAAACTGATAAAGTTGGCTAACACTTTTGGCTGAGTAAATATTTAATTGAGTTCATTAATGTAATTGTTTATTTTGTTTTGTTATGTTGGTTTATGAGTTTCATGGGAATCATGTTTTTGGAAACAACTTTTTCACTATGATCTTGTAACCCAAGTTCTAGATATATATCGCAAATGATAATTGATAAAGTTTTCTAACCCTCTTGGTTGACTAAATCTTTAGTTGAGATCATTAATGTAACTATTTTTTGGGTTTTTTTACATTGGTTTAGGAGTTTCTTTTTGGTTTCATTTTGTCTTAATTTTTTTTACTTTGATTCTCTGCATTTTTTTTTTTAATATTGTGCAGTTTGATTTCCACTATTATTTATCATATTTTCTCTCAAGTTTTCATTTACAAGAGTGAAACTTCCATGTATATGAATTTCCTCATGGTTTTTTTTTTTATGGTGTAGCTTTTTGAATACATGTTGTAGCTCAATTTTCTTTCGCATTGCCCTTGCAATTTTATCAAATTAATACCTCCAATACTAGTATCTTCACAAGTGAAATATTAGTAGGTTATATTTTTTTACTTTATCAAAATGATGATCCATCTTGTCAAATCTTGTCGACTTCTTTTCAAGCAATTTGTTAAGAAATTGTTAAGTTTTAGATTAAATTTGGACACATTATACATTGGGGTCGAATCTCTTTAGACATGCAAGAATCATTATAGGGTCAAATTACAATTTCTTTTTAACTTTCATTTTGACAAAGCTTGACAATTCTACAAACCCAAAAGGTCCTCTTCATTTGCTTATATTGTTAGGTTTTGTTATTTTCTTTAAAGATATGTATATTTTTCCAACTTAAAAGGTAGATTCAGAAGAGTGAATAAGCTAAAAATTTGAATCCATTCCTAAATTGAATGAATGTTTGTTCCCATGGAAATTTCCTTTGGATCATAACATAGTTTTGCCCATTTACACTCTAATTTCTTATCCCTCAAAACGTTTCTCTTTCATCAACTGGTTTAATCTATTTCCTTCTGATCATAATCATGACTCACATCTTCCAATCTATTTTCTTATAAATTCTTTCAAAGAAATTTACATTATATATTTTCTTCAAATAGCTTAGCATTTAATGCTACTTGACATTTCTTGTATGAAGTAAAGCACCATAGATAAGTCTCCAAACATTTTTTAATTGCTTCTATTTGACCATTAGTTATAGGATGATAAGTTGTACTCAGTTGGAGTTGTGTGCCCTGTAGCTTGAAAAGTTCCTACCAAAAAATATTGGTGAAAGTGGGGTCTTGATTAGACACAATGGAAGTTGGTATGCCATGTAGTTTGAATATTTGGTCCACGAAAACCTAAGCGACCAATTTTGGGGTAAATGTGTGTGGTAGACTGAAAAACTGAGCATATTTGGAAAGTCTATCAAAAGGCACCATGATGAATGATTTGTTGCCCAACTTTGGGAGACATGTAATGAAATACATGGAAACATCTGTCTAGATGGAAGTAGGGAGTGACAAGGGTTGTAATGTTCCCGGTAACTTGATCATTTCCACTTTGTTGCATTGGCATACTTCACATTCAGCTACAAGATTAAGAATGTCATACTTCATGTTGGTCTAAAAGAAAGAGTGATGTGCTCGTGCATAAGTCTTATGAAAGCCTGAATTTCCTGCAACTGAAAAGGAGTAAAACTCTTCCAAGATGTAGGTTTTGAAGTTGGAGGTCAAAAATAGCACTACCTAATCCTTATTAAAAATAGCACTACCTAATCCTTCAAAAAGTAATCCTTTGAGGAATTAGAATATGTTTGTAATATGTTAATGAGTTGGGACAAAGAGGGGTGGGAGAACCATTCATGAAAGGCTGCTTCAGTCCAATATGGTATGGATAGAGAGAGGTATAACACGGTGCCTTCTTCCTCAAATTAGTTTGATAAGACATTAGCCACT
Organism: Pinus tabuliformis; assembly: GCA_031772625.1. NCBI lineage: Eukaryota > Viridiplantae > Streptophyta > Pinopsida > Pinales > Pinaceae > Pinus > Pinus tabuliformis. The sequence goes on along the minus strand of CM062819.1, from coordinate 354,406,744 downwards.
ACATCGTCACACCCGTTCTTGTAAATTATCTCATAATCGTATCCCAACATTTCTGTGAGCCATTTATTTTGTTGTGGTGATGATAGATGTTGCTCTAGGAGATATTTTAGGTTATGATGGTCTATGTGAATTTCGAAATGACACCAAAATAACTATGGTCGCCAACTATCTATACATGTAAGATGGCCATAATTTATTTCTCATATGTAGATTGACCCACAAATGTTTGCCACTGAGTTGTTGACTTGTGAAAGCCAATGGTCTACCTTCATGCATTAATACTCCACCAATGCTTGTACCTAAAGCATCACATTTAATCACAAAAGATTTTTTTGAAGTTTAGTAAGGTTGATATTGGAGTGGAGCACATGGCCTGTTTGAGAGCCAAGAAGGCCTATTGAGATGTGTTGTTCTTGAGAAATGAATTTTTATTAAGAATATTAGTGAGTGGCTGGGCAATGCATCCATAATTGCTGAAAATTTTGCGATAGTAGCTAGCGAGACCTAAGAATACGCTCAAAGTTTTCAAGGTTTTTAGTTGGGGCCAATATCACATTACCTGAATCTTGTTTGGATCAAACGTCACTCCTTCACTGCCCACAGTGTGTCCCAAAGAGTCTACTTCTTCCATGCCAAAGGAACACTTGGATAATTTGATGAATAATTTGTGATCTTAGAGTAGTTGCAATGCCTACTCAACATGCTAAAGGTGTGTGTCCCATGTTGTTTCATAGATGAGAATGTCATCGAAAGAGACTAGGACATATTTTCTAAGATATGGTTTCAGAAGGTGGTTCATGAGGCTCTGAAAAGTGGATGGGGCATTACAGATATCAAATGGAATGACCAAGAATTCATAATAGCCTTCATGATTTTAGGAGGCTGTCTTGGGAATGCCAACTTCCTTCAGCAATATTTAGTGATAGGCGATGCGAAGGTCCCACTTGGTAAAACATTTAGCACCATGTTGTTCATCAAGCAGATCATCAAGTACTGGAGCAAGAAATTTTTCGTTTATAGTGAGCTTGTTAAGGGTCCCAAAGTCGAGACATATGTGCCATTCACCATATTTCTTTAAAACCATTACCACTGGAGATGAATAAGGGATGTTGTTGGGATGAATAACACCGGCTTCAAGGCGTTCCTTGATGAATTTTTTAATTTAAATTTTTTTATAAAAGGATATTGATAAGGCTGCACATTTGGCGACTTGGTACCTAGGAGAAAAGGTCTGTTATGATCATGTTCACCCCTAGAGGGTGGGAACTCCTTAGGTTTGTCAAAGACTCACTAGTGGCAATCCAATACTTGTTGCATATTGGGATGAATGTTAGGAGGACTGGATTCAATTTCATGGATGACATTAAATTGTGCTACTATACCACGATGGCCCCTTTTTAAAAGATTCTCCATTTTATGTGAGTTGATGATAGTTGGAGCACCTGCTTGGAATCCCCATAGTGTATGAGTGTGGTCGTTTTGCTTAAAGCTCATATATAACTCCTGGAAGTCCACTATGATAGGGCATAGTGTGTGGATCCATTTAGCACCAAGGACGGTGTGAAAACTACACAATTCAATGGAAAACATGTGGTTTTTGAGGTGACAATCCCCCATTTGAAGCTTAATATTTTCACAACACCCTTCACATTTCATGGTCTCCCCATCAACAATAAGGACTTGAAAATTATATATTGTCCTAACAAAACGATGAATGGCTTCTTCTACTCTCTTATGGATAAAGTTATTTGTTTTGCCACTATCAATCAACACCACTACTGGCCAATGTTTAATAAAACCTCAGATTTGGAGAGTCTGGGGAGAAGAAATATCATTGCGGGCATGGAATGAGATAACTAACTCAGCCGGCATAGCTAAAATATCAGTGTCCAGGGCTATTTTTGGTTCACCCTCTTCCACCTCAGGTACTTCAGTGGATGGAGCTTCATCAACGGAGCTGTTTTCACTAGCATCGATTTGAAATAATTTTGGTTCCTTGCATTTATGTCCCAGGGAGTATTTGTCATCACAGTAGTAGAAAAGTCCTTATTTCCTTCTTTCATCCATTTCTACCAACGAAACCTTTTGAACCCTAAGGTTTTGGGAGGGGCCCGAAGCTAGGATGGGATGTGCCCATGCAATGAAATTTGCATGATTGGATTGGGAATCTAAAGAATATTATACTTCTAAGGCCTTGCTGCATGCTTCACCAAGTCACTTGGTGATGCATTCAGACATGGGTTTGGATGCATTCATTTAGGCCATTGATGAAAGATTCCAAGTAAAAGGAATCGCCTAGTCCTTCAGTCTAGATGTCCAATTTTTCAAAAGCTACAATATAGTATTGTACTATACCCATTTGCTTGAGCTTAGTGAGATGACCCATAAAGTTAGATTCTCAATCAAAGTAGTCACAAAGGTCTTTTACGAACATGTTCCAAGTTGGCCTCCCTCGATAACATTTTTGTTGCTACTACTACCATTTCCATTGCTCCTGCTCTAAGTAAAGATATCCCACATGTAGTTTAGTGTCATAATCCCATATATTATTAAGGTGGGCATGTTGTTCCATTTTTTCCACCCATACTGTCGAGTTAGAGCCATCAAAATTGTACATATCTAGCTCGAGTGTCTAGTGGCTCAAATATTGGTGACCTCCATGGAAATGAATGTGATGGATGGATTCTCCTTCTATGTGTGCATAAACATTGTGTTATTCCCCTAATACTGTTGTGATTTTTTTGTCAAAGGTCGCCTAGAATTCATTGAATTTTTTCTCTAGGGATTCAATTTTATCCCCCGCCATAACTTGAGACTTGCTACCACACATACACTATCTCAGATCAAATTTTGAGCTTACTTAAGAGTAGCATGGTTGGAAAGAGGGAAAGCTGAAGAGTCTAGTGATGTGGGTCACTTGAAGTCATTTCGGGAAAAATTTGGGACAACATGAAAGTTAGGGGGCTTGCAGGTGAATGGTACCACTGCGATCAACTCGTCGTCTTGAATCTTAGGGCTAGGTCCCTTGAAAGCATCTCGGGATGGACCCAAACTTGTTTTTTTTTTTTAACCTGAAAGGAGTTTACATCCAATTTATCAATACGACGATGATCGAGATCCAAAATTCTTAATACTGCCAAATATCTTGTGAAAATCGATGCTAGAATGTAGTAGTAGAATCCCCAACATCTCGACACTTCATAATGTGCTGTGACAATACAATATGGGCTTTGGTAGGAAAAGCCCTCACTACATAAAGAGTCAACTCTACGATGTTAAAACCCCAACTTCTAAATCACATTTGTACGATGATGATAGAACCACAACTTCTGGATCTGATCTATACAGTAGCAACCAAAACCCAACTTTTGCATCTTATATAGATTAAAAGGTTGGGGGAAATCTTCAAATAGCTTAGGGAAATATAGTCACACATGAGTGTGAGGTGCTACGTATCGCAATATACGTGGGGGTCCACTAGTAGTGCTCGACCCAATATTTCATAGAACTAACTAAGGAGGATTGGTCGTACCCTTAGTGGGTAGTACCCAAATACCTTATTCTATGTGCGAGGAATCCCCCTAAGTGTTCTTCTCGTTCTACTGTAGTATTATTATGACCGAAAATGTGTCTAAGGTTAGGTTTTAGGTCACATTATGGGGATATTCCAATATACCCAAGGGTACTACATGGAAGTGAAGTCTGTGCACAATTCTATCTAATGTGCTGCTACTCGAAGGGGTACCCACAAGGGTTGCATGGGATTCCAACAAGTTTGACCATCTCTTATAGTTCCTGTGTACATGCCTCCTAAAATCTGTAGGTTTATGCACTCAATGACATATCTTGTGGTTTGAAAACACCAAAAAATGTTGCTATCCTAAATCAAAAACCTTCCAAAATTGAAGGTACAAGTGGCCTTAGAATGTGCTCTAATACCACTTGTTATGCACTTGACCTAGGAGAATAAGATAATGCTAGAAATACAAAACAATATTTCTAGAAATACAGACATATCACATGAATTGAGACAAGATGCAAATATATTTTATTATTTAGAAGAAAAATGTAGTGTTCTCTTACCTCTTCGAGGGCGAAACCTTCAAAAGAGAAAAACTCAATGACAAGGACTTCACTGCCCTGCAACACTTGTTTCTATTATTTTCTCATATCATGTGGTAGGTGATGTGACGAGTAGGGGGTGGTATGCTATCCATCTTGTTTAGGATAATGGGAGAGTACATGCCAAGAAGCCCCCCAAATGTTAAATATCCCATATGGAGGTGGATACACTCCAAGTCAAATCATTATTCTGATACAAAACCATTGGTGTTCAACTGAAATCATCATGCAAGAGAAATTATGGACTAGTAGGCTCTACACATAATTGTGAATCTCATTTCAGTTTATCACTTTTGGAATTTTGGTGCTCATCTCATCTATTCTCACAAAGGTTGATCTCTTCCGCATGATATTTGGCACTTTCAAACACCACTTCCACTTTGGTTTGTTCTTTCCTTTTCAATCAACATAAGGCATGGGTTCATTTCATTGATGAACATTGGGTAACCCCCCCTACATTTTCCTCATGTTTTTTGACACCTTTATTTTATCCCATGCTTTGTAAAATCGTTCAGTCTATTAGCTGAGACTTTCTTGTCCTTAGGTATGACCAATCCTTTCATATTTTGTATCATGGCTCATAACTGTCCCTACAATCCTATCACAACCATTTTTAGCCATAACATTGAGAATATTAGTCTTAAGTTTTGATGGTTTGTGATGTAGTGGCAGATGGCTATAATTCATTGTCAGCTAAGCGAGGGGAGGATCCTATGGTCAAAATAAAGTGGGATACTCTCCAGGATTTATAACACAAAAAATTCACAGAATATTCAAGTAGAGTTGGAATAAGCTAAAAGGGATATAAGAATATAATAGGTTTATGTTCTAACATTGATATAACTGGTGAAGTTATAGACTAGGTGCCTAATATGGTTCAAATCAGTCGCAAACATAATCGATATATGTATATTGTGGGTCTTTATTGGCACATGAAGACATTATTGGGAAGAGTTCTATTGGAAAAAAATGAAGATAAGGAGGAAACCCACTTCATGCTCAATAACCTATAACCATTTCTAAATACTTTGGGCTAGCATTTGAAAAGGATATAATAACATCTCATCCTCCCACCTAATCTAGGAAACTCCTTGGTAGTGGAAAAGAGGCAATTATAGTGGGTTTCCCTAACACATCCAAGTTAGAATGATCAACTTTTGCTTATTTGTTTTTTTTTGCTTTCTTATTGTTTTCTTGTTTAAATGAACTTGCACATGAATCCTTCCAAGCGCATGAGGCGAGGAACATATGTAGGACTACCCTCATAATTCCGTTGAAACATTTTGACAAGCATATCCTAACCACCCACAACATTTCCCTGTCGATCTCATTCAAGCAATTCTTCACACACTTCGTGAGAAACCAGAACACTTGCATATTTGGAGTATGAAAGGGCATATTTGACCACCACATTACAATGCCTCATATACCCTAAATGACCAACTTGTTCAAGGATTTCCATAAACAATTTAGTGTGTTCCACGATTATCGCTGGAGCTCCTCTTGCGACATCTCCCTTAGAAGAGCGATCAGAACTAAAACCCCTTTATAACAGGCCTTCCACTAACTGCCAGGGAGTGCCATTCCCAACCTCTATTTAGCAGTTCGATATGAAAATATGAGCCCCTAACAACCCTGATGCCTTGGTCCATTAACAAACCAAAATTTAATCCTAAAACCATTTTTAGGACTATCAGTTGAGAAAATTTGGCCATCAAATGACTTTGGCCACCACTTCCCATTTGTCTCTACTCGACTTTGACCATCCCCAGTAATAATTGCAAAAAACCGATCAATGACAACATTGTAGAACCAGATTGAGAAAACTGGAAACCTCGGTGCTCCTCATGACATCCATCGTTCTCCCAATTTTGTTTCCAATGTTTATTTCCTATTAACAACTATTATTTTAGCAATTACTAATGAAAATTATAACGTTTAACTTTAGAAATTAATAGTCTTTTTTATCATTAATAAAAAAAATTGTCACATTTAATTGCAAAAAATCTAGATCTCTTATTTCAAGCTTGGTGTCATCTATCTCATGTCACCAATAAATTTTACTAACCTTGAGCACTCATCATTATTCATGGGCATCATTATTTAGGAAACAACATTTTCATGATGATCTTGTAGCTCGAGTTCTAGATAGATGTCACAAATGAAAACTGATAAAGTTGGCTAACACTTTTGGCTGAGTAAATATTTAATTGAGTTCATTAATGTAATTGTTTATTTTGTTTTGTTATGTTGGTTTATGAGTTTCATGGGAATCATGTTTTTGGAAACACATTTCTCACAATGATCTTGTAACCCAAGTTCTAGATATATATCATAAATGATAACTAATAAAGTTTTCTAACCCTCTTGGTTGACTAAATCTTTAGTTGAGATCATTAATGTAACTGTTTTTCAGGTTTTTTTACATTGGTTTAGGAGTTTTTTTTTGGTTTCATCTTGTCTTAATATTTTTTATTTTTTTTTTCTGATTCTCTACATTTTTTTTTTAATATTGTGCAGTTTAATTTTCACTATTATTTATCATATTTTCTCTCAAGTTTTCATGCGCAAGAGTGAAACTTCCATGTATATGAATTGCCTCATGGTTTTTTTTTTATGGTGTAGCTTTTGGAAGACATGTTGTAGCTCAATTCTCTTTTGGATTACCCTTGCAAGTTTAGCAAATTAATACCTCCAATACTAGCATCTCCACAAGTGAAATATTAGTAGGTTATATTTTTTTACTTATCAAAAGGATGATCCATCTTGTCAAATCTTGTCGACTTCTTTTCAAGAAATTTGTTAAGAAATTGTTGAGTTTTAGATGAAATTTGTACACATTATACATTGGGGTCGAATCTCTTTAGACATGCAAGAATCATTATAGGGTCAAATTAAAATTTCTTTTCAACTTTCATTTTGACAAAGCTTGACAATTCTACAAACCCAAAAGGTCCTCTTCATTTGGTTATATTGTCAGGTTTTGTTATTTTCTTTAAAGGTATGTATATTTTTCCAACTTAAAAGGTAGATTTAGAAGAGCGAATAAGCTAAAAATTTGAATCCATTCCTAAATTGAATGAATGTTTGTTCCCATGGAAATTTCCTTTGGATCATAGCATAGTTTTTCCCATTTACACTCTAATCTCTTATCCCTCAAAACGTTTCTCTTTCATCAATTGGTTTAATCTATTTCCTTCTAATCATAATCATGCCTCACATCTTCCAATCTATTTTCTTATAAATTCTTTTAAAGAAATTCACATTATATATTTTCTTCAAAAAGCTTAGAATTTAACGTTACTTAATGTTTCTTGTATGAAGTAAAGCACCATAGATAAGTCTCCAGACATTTTTTAATTGCTTCTATTTGACCATTAGTTAGGGGATGATAAGTTGTACTTAGTTGGAGTTGTGTGCCCTGTAGCTTGAAAAGTTCCTACCAAAAAATACTGGTGAAAGTGGGGTCTTGATTAGACACAATGGAAGTTGGTATGCCATGTAGTTTGAATATTTGGTCCATGAAAACCTAAGCGACCAATGTTGGGGTAAATGTGTGTGGTAGAGTGAAAAACGGAGCATATTTGGAAAGTCTATCAAAAGGCACCATGATGAATGATTTGCTGCCCAACTTTGTGAGACATGTAATGAAATACATGGAAACATCTGTCTAGATGGAATTGGGGAGTGACAAGGGTTGTAATGTTCCTGGTAACTTGATCATTTTCCCTTTGTTGCATTAGCATACTTCACATTCAGCTACAAGATTAAGAATGTCATACTTCATGTTGGTCTAAAAGAAAGAGTGACGTGCTCGTGCATAAGTCTTATGAAAGCCTGAATTTCTTGCAACTAACAAGGAGTACATCTCTTCCAAGATGTAGGTTTTGAAGTTGGAGGTCAGCAATGGCACTACCTAGTCCTTATAGCGAAGAAAGTCATCCTTCAAAGAGTAATCCTTTGAGGAATTAGAATATGTTTGTAATATGTTAATGAGTTGGGATAGAGAGGGGTGGGAGAACCATTCATGAAAGGCTGCTTCAGTCCAATATGGTATGGGTAGAGAGAGGTATAACACAGTTCCCTCTTCCTCAAATTAGTTTGACAATGCATTAGCCACTACATCGTCACACCCCTTCTTGTAAATTATCTCATAATCATATCCCAACATTTCTGTGAGCCATTTATTTTGTTGTGGTGATGATAGACATTGCTCTAGGAAATATTTTAGGTTATGATGGTCTATGTGAATTTGGAAACGACACCGAAATAATTATGGTCACCAACTGTCTATACATATAAGATGGCCATAATTTATTTCTCATATGTAGATTGACCCACAAATGTTTGACATTGAGTTGTTGACTAGTGAAAGCCAATGGCCTACCTTCATGCATTAATACTGCACCAATGCTTGTACCTAAAGCATCACATTCAGTCACAAAATATTTTTTTGAAGTTTAGTAAGGTCGATACTGGAGTGGAGAACATGGCCTATTTGAGAGCCAAGAAGGCCTATTGAGATGTGTCATTCTTGAGAAATTAATTTTTATTAGGAATATTAGTGAGTGGCTGGGCACTGCATTCATGATTGCTGAAAATTTTGTGATAGTAACTAGTGAGACCTAAGAATACCCTCAAACTCTTCAAGGTTTTTAGTTGGGGCCAATATCACATTACTTGAATCTTTTTTGGATTAAACCTCACTCCTTCACTGCCCGCAGTGTGTCCCAAAGAGTCTACTTCTTCCATGCCCAAGGAACACTTGGATAATTTGATGAATAATTTGTGATCTTAGAGTAGTTGCAATACCTAGTCAACATGCTGAAGGTGTGTTTCCCATGTTGTGTCGTAGATGAGAATGTCATCGAAAGATACTAGGATATATTTTCTAAGATATGGTTTCAGAATATGGTTCATGAGGCTTTGAAAAGTGGATGGGGCATTACAAAGATGAAATGGAATGACCAGGAATTCATAATAGCCTCCATGATTTTAGGAGACTGTCTTGGGAATGCCAACTTCCTTCACCCGTATTTGGCGATAGCACAAGCGAAGGTCCCACTTGGTAAAAAATTTGGCACCATGTCATTCATCAAGCAGATCATCAAGTACTGGAGCAAGAGATTTGTGCTTTATAGTGAGCTTGTTAAGGTCCCTAAAGTTGAGACATATGTGCTATTGACCATATTTCTATAAACCATTACCACTGGAGATGAATAAGGGATGTTGTTGGGAGGAATAACACTGGCTTTGAGGCATTCCTTGATGAATTTATTAATTTCACTTTTTTTTATAAAAGGATATTAATAAGCGTGCACATTTGGCGACTCAGTACCTGGGAGAAAAGGCATGCCATGATCATGTTCACCCCTAGAGGGTGGGAGCTCCTTAGGTTTGTCAAAGACTCACTGGTGGCAATCCAATACTTGTTGCATATTGGGATGAATGTTAGGAGGACTGGATTCAATTTCATGGATGACATTAAATTGTGCTACTATACCACAATGGCCCCTTTTTAAAAGATTCTCCATTCTATGTGAGTTGATGATAGTTGGAGCACCTGCTTCGAGTCCCCATAGTGTATGAGTGTGGTTGTTTTGCTTAAAGCTCATATATAACTCCTGGAAGTCCATTATGATAGGGCCTATTGTGTGGATCCATTTAGCACCAAGGATAGTGTGAAAACTACACAATTGAATGGAAAACATGTGGTTTTTGAGGTGACAATCCCCCATTTGAAGCTTAATATTTTCACAACACCCTTCACATTTCATGGTCCTCCCATTAGCAGTAAGGACTTGAAAATTATATATTGTCCTAACAAAAAATGAATGGCTTCTTCTACTCTCGTATGGATAAATTTATTTGTTTTGCCACTATCAATCAACACCACTACTGGCCGATGTTTAATAAAACCTCAGATTTGGAGAGTCTAGGGAGAAGAAATATCATTGAGGGCTTGGAGTGAGATAACCAACTCATATGGCGTAGCTGAAATATCAGTGTCCAGGGCTATTTTTGGTTCACCCTCTTCCACCTCAGGTACTTCAGTGGATGGAGCTTCATGAACGGAGCTTTTTTCACTAGCATCGATTTGAAATAATTTTGGTTCCTTGGATTTATGTCCCAGGGAGTATTTGTCATCACAGTAGTAGAAAAGTCCTTATTTCCTTCTTTCATCCATTTCTACCACTGACACCTTTTGAACCCTAAAGTTTTCGGAGGGGCCTGAAGCCAGGGTGGGATGTGCCCATGTGATGAAATTTGAATGATTGGATTGGGAATCTAAAGCATATTATACCTCTAAGGCCTTGCTACATGCTTCACCAAGTCACTTGGTGATGCATTCAGACATGGGCTTGGATGGATTCATTTAGAACATTGATGAAAGATTCCACGTAAAAGGAATCTCCTAGTCCTTTAGTCCAGATGTCCAATTTTTCAAAAGCTATAATATAGTATAGTACTATACCCATTTGCTTGAGCTTAGTGAGATGACCCATAAAGTGAAATTCTCAATCAACGCAGTCACAAAGGGCTTTTACGAACATGTTCCAAGTTGGCCTCCATGGATAAAATTTTTGTTTCTACTACCATTTCCATTGCTCCTAGTCGAAGTAAAGATATCCCACATGTAGTTTAGTGTCATCATCACAAATAGTATTAAGGTGGGCATATTGTTCCATTTGTTCCACCCATACTATCGAGTTAGAGCCATCAAAATTGTACATATCTAGCTCGAGTGTCTAGTGGCTCAAATATTGGTGACCTCCATGGAAATGAATGTGATGGATGGATTCTCCTTCTATGTGTGCATAAACATTGTGTTATTCCCCTAATACTGTTGTGATTTTTTTGTCAAAGGTCGCCTAGAATTCATTGAATTTTTTCTCTAGGGATTCAATTTTATCCCCCGCCATAACTTGAGACTTGCTACCACACATACACTATCTCAGATCAAATTTTGAGCTTACTTAAGAGTAGCATGGTAGGAAAGAGGGAAATCTGAAGAGTCTAGTGACGTGGGTCACTTGAAGTCATTTCGGGAAAAAATTGAGACAACATCAAAATTAGGGGGCTTACAGGTGAATGGTACCACTACAATCAACTCGTCGTCTTGAATCTTAGGACTAGGTCCCTTGAAAACGTCTCGGGATGGACCCAAACTTGTTTTTTTTCTTAAAACTCGAAAGGAGTTTACTTCCAATTTATCAATACTATGATGATTGAGATCCAAAATTCTTAATACTGCAAAATATCCTGTGAAAATCGAGGCTACAATGTAGTAGTAGAAACCCCAACGTCTCGGCACTTCAAAATGTGTTGTGGCAATTGGTGAGCTCCAGTATTGTAGCAATAATGCTACAACTCCTAGGGCTTCCTGTCTCTTAATTTTATCAACCCGGTAGTTCGTACAAACTTGGAAGCGACGGTGCTATATGCACAAGTACTAGCTCTTGTCGCAGCTGTCACTTGGTCAGCTGGCACAAGTCCGCTAGGGCTCAAGCCAACTTCTATAGGCTCTCAGAAGAAGCTTGCTAAATGATGGACGAAAGCTAGCTCAGAGAAAACTAATCTACTTGGCAAAAATGAACTGAAAGCAAATCAAAGCATGTAAACCTAGGAAACCCTAATTTGACTAGTCTAACCTCTACAATGCAAAGAATGTGAATAAAACTTCTACCAATGCTGTCATTACCTCTAATCAGTGAAAATGCATGAATCTAATCTACTTGCATCTTAAAAGACATGTTTTTGTATTTTTTCTTTAAGTGGATGGAGTGATTGTGATTTTGTGCTTATTAGGGTTTGGTTGTGCAGATGGGATGGAGAAGGAAGGAAAGCATAGGAAAGGTTGGGGAGGTTGGGAGAGGTCCCTAGGGATCCTTAGCATCCATCCACAGAGGTTCCTCACGTTCAGAGGCTCAGCAACCGAGTGAGTGGCCTCCTACAGGATGTCTGCAGGGGTTTCTACAGGAAAGTCCTGTAAGTCTTCTACAGGATCTCTACAAATGGCTATAGGATGACCTACCGTGAGTGTTTGGAGTGATGGAGGAGTAATGGAATGGTAGGGGGAGATGTGTAAGGTAGGAATGAGGCTGGTGATGGCTCAGAGGCTGGAAAATCAGATGAGGGAAGAGTGCATGCAATGGTTTGATGATTGGAAGGATGGAACCAACGAAAGTTGAAGGAGATGGAGCTATGTGGGAAATGAGAGAGTTGGAGGGTAAATGAGTGAGACAGAGGTTAAATAGAACTTGAGGAGGTGATGAAGATGATAGAGATGCCCTGCACAATGCTCATTTAAACGAATCAATGAATTCTTGCAAACAAACCAAGTCCTAGCTAACTTAATCTAATTGTCAATGAAATAAATGAACAACAGCTTTGTTTGGAAAGAGAACCATGTACTTCACGTGAGAAAGAGCATTCCAAAAGATCTAAATGCATAACAAACTCCTACCAATCGATTCTAAGCATAAAAAGCTACGTTACCCATCAAAACCAACTACCATAACAAAGCAAGATCTAAAGAGCAGATTTTTATTTCAAGAATGCAGCAAACACATAAAGATACACAAGGGAGGTACTGGGCGCTTGAGATGGGCCCAACCCCAAGAGCTACAGCTTCCCATGAAAGATTTAGAGCTGGTGCAAAGCTGGATCCATCTTTATTAATCAAGGAATGAAAAGTACATCAAAACTGTCCATAAGGAGAGCTTGAGAATGAGCTAAAAGCAAAGCTAATCCATGGCCTAAAAATTGAACTACAAGCTAGCTAACTAATGGCTAAAACAAAATGACTAACTAGCTACAAAAATGACTACCCACTAGCTAACCAAAATGAGGCCCCAAGCCTTCTTATTTATACAATTTGAGGACCCAACAGTCCTCCTAAAAGTTAGGGACTTGGCTGCCCAAGACTTGTAGTTAACAGCAGTCCAACTTGACTTGCTTGGCTGCCCTTGAGCTCATTGATTTGGTGGCTTTTGAACTCCGAGCTGATGGTGGAGAATTCGAGGTAAGGGCCCATAAATGAGGGGGACACCTTCCTACAAATCCTCTAGCTTGTTCTCCCACGAATTTGGCTGCCAAGTGCTCATTAAGACCTTCAAATTTGTCTCCAAGTTGACCAACAAGGCTACACAAAGCACCCATTAGACTTGTTGGCATAATGACTAACCAAATTCACTCTATTAACATAAAAATAATCAAAAACATGCAATAAACAAATGAGAATGGTGGATTAAGTCAAATTAGGAAGTTGAATGAGCCCAAATAATTGTACATTGTTGGGGCTCATCATCACCCCCCTACTGAAAGTGTTGCTCATCCTCTGAGCAACCAAATCTCTCCCCTTGTCTTTGATGGCCCTGGTGACGTCCTTGGCTAGCATCTTGGCCGATTTCTCCTTTGGCTTCCCTCTTTTCACTTTCCTGTAGAAACTGTTCTGTCTTCCTGTAGAAACAGTCTGCTAGCTTCCTGTAGAAACAGTCTGCTAGCTTCAATGAACTGCCCGAGAATAGATATTGCATGCCGAAGCTGGATGGGAATCACTGTTTTTCCATTGGTTAATCCTTGATTCACGTTTCTGTTCCTGACATGACAATACTTTTCGACTGCGGCAGCTTTCTTTGCTTCATAAAATGCTTACTGCAATAGCAAATATAATAACAGATTTGTATCCCACAGCCAACCCAAATATAACATTAGTTGCTGCTTCCAGTCCTGCATGAATCGCTTGGACAGGGCTGTAAGCATTACTAGTGCAGTAAACCAATAACAGGGCCAGACCACAAACCAATAGCACCACAGAAGAAAAGCTCCCAGTTCTTTACAACCTTCTGGGCACCAAAATTGAAGATAGTGAAGGATGAAGGCAATGCAACTAGGCTTACAACAGCAATGCCAATAGTCATCACTACTATGGGGATAATACGTTGCTTTTTCAATGCAGGCTCAATTTCCTTCACAGCCTTGATCTCAAATATGTTAGTTGCAAACAAAGTTGTGATTAAGCAAGCAATGATACCCATTGAACTAATAAGCAAGGGATAACACATGGCAGTAAGATCATGAGAGTTTTCAAATGATGATATGGATGCAACAACCAGAGCTGCACAGGAAGATTTAGTCATAGGACCCAAATAGATCTGATCCCATACCAGCGATATCTCCAACATTGTCACCAACATTATCAGCAATGACAGCTGGGTTGCGTGGATCGTCTTCAGGAATGTTCCTCTCAACCTTGCCAACAAGATCAGCACCTACATCTGCTGCTTTGGTGCAAATACCACCACCTACGCTGCCAAACAGAGCCATGGAAGAACCGCCAAGACCACATTTGAAGATGTTGAAATAAGTTTTGCTAACCATTTCATATATTTTTCTTCAAGATGTTCTGCTAATTTTCGTTTATCTCCATCTTGAGACAAGACAAACAATAGTTCCACAGCATGAGCTCGCATTTCAGAGTACGTAACTTTGCAAAAAGGGAAGCAATACCTGAATTTGAATACACTTCGAGTGAATCACGTTGCAAGTGCAAGTTGACCAACAACTGAGCGCTTAGATTTCTGCGTGATTTTTGGAGTGAGGTGGCAGAGACATGTGTTGGCCATGCAAACGGTTATCTCCACTGCAGTGTTTAACTATGAACTGTAGTCCTCTGCCTGTAATCACTTACCATCAAGCACGCTGAAGTTTAACTGTTCACCACTGCCCGTTTTCAATTTCCTTCCTGAGATGGCTGAGCGCACGTGTCTCATCCACCCACCAAGCGTTGTTGAACTAGATGAGGGTGGCCAGTTAGCTGGCCACCGATTTTTTTAATCCTAACCATCTCATTCATTCATGCAATGTTCAGATTAGATCTACGCAAACAGAGGAACAAGGTTAAGTCACGTACCTCGAAGTTGAATGGCTGCCGTGAGCTGTTGTGGGCTGTCATTGCTGCATGCATTTGATTTTATGGTTGCATGATGGCTGGGCTGCTAATCCATGGCTGGTTTTCTTGTGCAGGTGTCCTCTGGCCAGATGCATGCAACAAGAATTCATTTCCACGTTCAGATCTGCATCCTGAACCTGCTGCCATTGAATTTTCACAGGACCAGAACTTCTTTTTTCCATTTCTCCCAAACGGCAAACCGGATTGAGCTGAAACTTGGTGGGCATGTTCCTACCATCATGATGCATCTCCCATAGCAAATTCGTGATCAATGGATGCACGGATTTTGAGAAAATTGGAAAATGGCTGAAGATTTCAGAGCTCGATTTCTCGGAAACCGTGCATCGGAATTGGCTGAAACTGCTTGGGTAGGCTACTATCATCCATGTGCATCTCCCCATGAAACAGGTTTTGAAACGGATGCGCGGATATGGAGAAAATGCAAAAATGGCTAATGGTGATGGAGGCTGATTCCTTGGAAACCGTGCACCGGAATTGGCTGAAACTGCTCAAGCATGTTGCCATCGGCCTTGTACAATTCCCCATAAAATGGTTTGTCAAATGGATGCATGGTTTTCAAGTTATGGCAAAAACAAATTTGGCTCTAGGTATTTTTGCTTCAAGGCTTTTTGCATGTGCTTGCATGGGATGACAAAATGAATTTTGCTTGTGATGCAGGTATGGAGATGATGGAGGATGAGTTGGAAGACTGCAGGAGAACTCTTGAACCTTTGAGGAAGCTACCATGCTTGCCAAACCACTTTTTGAAATGCATGCCTAGTTTCCCACAATTTCTACAGGAAGATCCTGTAGAAGCACAATGAGAAGCACAAGGTGGTGAAAAAATGATGGATGAAGGCAAGGGATGGACACACAAGTGCTTGCAGGCCTAACCAATAGACTTCCACCAGCAGATTCACTTTTGAAATTGGGTTTGGCTCGTCCAAAGGTTCTACAGGATGTTTCCTGTAGAAATTCAGAGCTTTCCTGTAGAAAACACAGTTTTGAGGAAAGAAGCTTAATGACATGAAAAAATGATGGAAAAGGGGTGAGGAATGGAAACATGGATGTGGGTAGGCCTCATGGACATTTTCCAAGCCTTCAAGTCCTCCCCGGAGATCAATTTGACTTTTTTGTAAGCTTCCTGTAGAAGATACGAAACTTCCTGTAGAAGGCACAAAAACTCCTTTGTCTTTGTTTTGAGTGATCCACCTGATCTACAATGTCCTTCTTGCAACCTGCAATGTCACTGCTGCAACATGAAATGGATATTAGCTTTATTTTTCCTTTTTCTCTTTCTCTTTTTTTTTTGAAAAACAACTAGGGCGCCTCATGGAGGTTTTCACCCTAATTGCCTGCCTTGGGCGCCTCCAAAGGAGGTTTTCACCCAAAGATCTTTTTCTCTTTTCCTTTTTTTTCCAACCCATTGACCGCCTCATGGAGGTTTTCAATCAATGAGCCAACCTAAGGCGCCTCCAAGGAGGTTTTCACCTTAGATTTCTATTTTCCTTTTTTCATTTTTTCTTTTTCTTTTTTCATCATTTTTTTTCTTTTTTCCTTTTTTTCTACCCTACCCTACTTGAAAAACAAAATCATTTTCAAGTATAAGAATACTTCCAATGGAGCCATGTGCACATCGAGATTAGAGACAAGATGATGTAAAGGCTCGGAATGCATGCTTTGACAACTATCCAACTTTCAGAGACAAAATGATCTGACTTTAAAAGTACAAAACATAACTGAGGAGGAGAGTACTGCTGCAACTTAGTGACCTTCTGAAACCATATCTCAATATAACTTTGATATCCTTGGTCATCTTGCTGATTTGGATCATTCTTCATGTCACATTCTATCATGACCTTCTGATCTCCCTCTTTTTGTTGATCTTTCTCTTGAATACATGGAAGATTTGATGGTAACCATGAAGGAACTCTCTCGATCTCTGATTCTGATCTCTTCTCTTCATTAAGTGCAGCCCATGGTTCTTTGATCTCCTCTTTTGAATCTTCTTTTGCTGGATGTGATCCTTTAATGCTTTCAAGATGATCTCTTTTTTGCAATGCTTTTCCTGAGCTTTGGTGAACATCATTGAGCTCAAGAGGAGTCATTTGCACATGTTGTGCCTCAGCTTTGCAATTGGGTTGAGCTGCTCCATGGTAGGGTTTTGGACATGGTGGTAAGGGTAGTTGAGTGGAGGTGTGAAATGGAGATGGAGATGGATGGCATTGTGGTTGGGTAGGCATTTGGGGTTGCCTTGGTGGAGGAGGAGGCGATGGTTGTGGATGAGCAGGTGGTGGAGGAAAATGAGCGGGATGAGAGTTGTACTGGGGCCTCCACTCCTGATAAGGTGCATTCCACTGAGGCTGTGGCTGAGCATAAGAGTGAAATGAATGAGCAACTGGTTGGGCATAATATGGATCTGTGAAGGAACAAGGAGAATATGACCAAGGAGGAGGTGTATTCCAGGAAGGATGAGCAGGGGGATCCCAAGAAGGCACGAAAGTGGCTTGATAAGGGTCATAATAGGTCTCGGGTATCCCTTGCAGTTCCTGCTAGTAAGATCTAGGTCCATGTGGTCTCCTTTGGTTCATATAATAGAGTGATTCAGTGGCTCCCTTGGCTCTTTGATATGCAGCTTTGATTCTAGGCAAGGAAGGGCACTGATCTGTAGGATGGTATTCTTCACATACAAAACACACTTCTAGGGAGTGCATTGGACATTCGTTCCTAGGATGCTTTTTAAGGCACCTAGGACAAAAAATGACCAAAGCCCTCTTGGCTTCTTCTTGCTTCTTTTGGATCCGCAAGGTATCCAGTTGCATGGCAAGAAACTGCCTCATATCTCTCTTGAAATCTTCGATCTGATTTGCAAATTCATCTTTGGATAAGGGACTGCTCCCAACATTTCTGCTTGTAGCCATTTGCTCCAGAGGAATGTTTTCTTCTTCTTCTCCCCTAGAGGTTCTTTAAATATGCCTTGATGTCCACCCAGGGGTTCTTTCATCACAGCCATCGAAGAAGAACGTTGGCTGTGTGAAGCAGTGGGGGTGTTGTGCAATCATTTTTCTAACTTATCTCTACTCCTACAAGGCATGAAATAGATTGAACTGCAACTAACTATCTTGCGAAATTGAAATGAAAGCAGGAAAGGACTAATCTATTTTTCTCAAATCAAATTGCAAGAATGAAATGCTAGGCTACGCTTGCGAAATTGAAACACTAATCTACCCTTGCAGAATTGAAATGCGGAATTGAAAGGCTATTCTAGGAAAGCAGGAAATGCTAATCTATGAAAGCAGGAAAGGCTAACCTATGAAAGCAGGAAATGCTAATCTACTTTTGCATAAATGAAATTGCATAAGGGAAATGGAATAAACTACTTAGCAGAAGGTTGTAAAGGAAAATAGAAGAATAGCAACAATCACCAATACTCTGCCGCTTCCCCGGCAACGGCGCCAAAAAGATGGTGAGCTCCAGTATTGTAGCAATAATGCTACAACTCCTGGGGCTTCCTGTCTCTTAATTTTATCAACCCGGTAGTTCGTACAAACTTGGAAGCGGCGGTGCTATATGCACAAGTACTAGCTCTTGTCGCAGCTGTCACTTGGTCAGCTGGCACAAGTCCGCTAGGGCTCAAGCCAACTTCTATAGGCTCTCAGAAGAAGCTTGCTAAATGATGGACGAAAGCTAGCTCAGAGAAAACTAATCTACTTGGCGAAAATGAACTGAAAGCAAATCAAAGCATGTAAACCTAGGAAACCCTAATTTGACTAGTCTAACCTCTACAATGCAAAGAATGTGAATAAAACTTCTACTAATGCTGTCATTACCTCTAATCAGTGAAAATGCATGAATCTAATCTACTTGCATCTTAAAAGACATGTTTTTGTATTTTTTCTTTAAGTGGATGGAGTGATTGTGATTTTGTTCTTATTAGGGTTTGGTTGTGCAGATGGGATGGAGAAGGAAGGAAAGCATAGGAAAGGTTGGGGAGGTTAGGAGAGGTCCCTAGGGATCCTTAGCATCCATCCACAGAGGTTCCTCACGTTCAGAGGCTCAGCAACCGAGTGAGTGGCCTCCTACAGGATGTCTGCAGGGGTTTCTACAGGAAAGTCCTGTAAGTCTTCTACAGGATGTCTACAAAGGGCTACAGGATGACCTACCATGAGTGTTTGGAGTGATGGAGGAGTAATGGAATGGTAGGGGGAGATGTGTAAGGTAGGAATGAGGCTGGTGATGGCTCAGAGGCTGGAAAATCAGATGAGGGAAGAGTGCATGCAATGGTTTGATGATTGGAAGGATGGAACCAACGAAAGTTGAAGGAGATGGAGCTATGTGGGAAATGAGAGAGTTGGAGGGTAAATGAGTGAGACAGAGGTTAAATAGAACTTGAGGAGGTGACGAAGATGATAGAGATGTCCTGCACAATGCTCATTTAAACGAATCAATGAATTCTTGCAAACAAACCAAGTCCTAGCTAACTTAATCTAATTGTCAATGAAATAAATGAACAACAGCTTTGTTTGGAAAGAGAACCATGTACTTCACGTGAGAAAGAGCATTCCAAAAGATCTAAATGCATAACAAACTCCTACCAATCGATTCTAAGCATAAAAAGCTACGTTACCCATCAAAACCAACTACCATAACAAAGCAAGATCTAAAGAGCAGATTTTTATTTCAAGAATGCAGCAAACACATAAAGATACACAAGGGAGGTACTGGGCGCTTGAGATGGGCCCAACCCCAAGAGCTACAGCTTCCCATGAAAGATTTAGAGCTGGTGCAAAGCTGGATCCATCTTTATTAATCAAGGAATGAAAAGTACATCAAAATTGTCCATAAGGAGAGCTTGAGAATGAGCTGAAAGCAAAGCTAATCCATGGCCTAAAAATCGAACTACAAGCTAGCTAACTAATGGCTAAAACAAAATGACTAACTAGCTACAAAAATGACTACCCACTAGCTAACCAAAATGAGGCCCCAAGCCTTCTTATTTATACAATTTGAGGACCCAACAGTCCTCCTAAAAGTTAGGGACTTGGCTGCCCAAGACTTGTAGTTAACAGCAGTCCAACTTGACTTGCTTGGCTGCCCTTGAGCTCATTGATTTGGTGGCCTTTGAACTCCGAGCTGATGGTGGAGAATTCGAGGTAAGTGCCCATAAATGAGGGGGACACCTTCCTACAAATCCTCTAGCTTGTTCTCCCACGAATTTGGCTACCAAGTGCTCATTAAGACCTTCAAATTTGTCTCCAAGTTGACCAACAAGGCTACACAAAGCACCCATTAGACTTGTTGGCATAATGACTAACCAAATTCACTCTATTAACATAAAAATAATCAAAAACATGCAATAAACAAATGAGAATGGTGGATTAAGTCAAATTAGGAAGTTGAATGAGCCCAAATAATTGTACATTGTTGGGGCTCATCAGCAATATGATATGGGCTTTGGTAGGAAAAGCCCTCACTGCATAAAGAGTGTACTCTACGATGTTAAAACCCCAACCTCTGAATCACATTTGTACAATGATGACAGAACCACAACTTCTGGATCTGATCTACACAGTGGCAACCAAAACCGAACTTCTGGATCTTATATAGATTAAAAGGTTGGGGACAATTTTCAAATAGCTTAGGGAAATATAGTCACAAATGAGTGTGAGGTGCTACATATCGCAATATACCTGAGGGTTTACTAGTAGTGCTCGACCCAATATTTCATAGAACTAACTAAGGAGGATTGGTCGTACCCTTAGTGGGTAGTACCCAAATACCTTATTCTATGTGCAAGGAATCCCCCTAAGTGTTATTCTCATTGTACTGTAGTAGTAATATGACTGAAAACTTGTCTAAGGTTAGGTTTCAGGTTACATTATGGGGAGATTCCAATATACCTAAGGGTACTACATGGAAGTGTAGTCTGTGAACGATTCTATCTAATGTGCTGCTACTCGAAGGGGTACCCACAAGGGTTGCAAGGGATTCCAACAAGCATGACCATCTCTTATAGTTCATGTGTGCATGCCTCCCAAAATCCATAGGTTTATGCACTTAATGAAATATCTTATGGTTTGAAAACGCCAAAAAATGTTGCTAGCCTAAACAAAAACCTTCCAAAATTGAAGGTACAAGTGGCCTTAGAAATTGCTCTAATACGAGTTGTTATGCACTTGGCCTACGAGAATAAGATAATGCTAGAAATATGAAACAATATTGCTAGAAATACAAACATATCACATGAATTGAGACAAGACGCAAATATATTTTATTATTTAGAAGAAAAATATAATGTTTGCTTACCTCTTTGAGGGGGAAACCTCCAAAAGCGCAGAGCTCAATGACAGGGACTTCATTGCACCACAACACTTGTTTCTATTATTTTGCCATATTATGTGGTAGGTGATGTGATGAGTAGGGGGTGGTATGCTATCCATCTCATTTAGAATAATGGGAGAGTACATGCCAAGAAGCCTCCCAAATGTTAAATATCCCATATGGAGGCGGATACACTGCAAGTCAAATCATTATTCTAATACAAAACCATTGGTGTTCAACTGAAATCATCATGCAAGAAAAATTATGGACTACTAGGCTCTATACATAATTGTGAATCTCCTTTCAGTTTATCACTTTTGGAATTTTGGTGCTCGTCTCATCTATTCTTGCAAAGGTTGATCTCTTTGGCATGATATTTGGGACTCTCAAACACCACTTCCACTTTGGTTTGTTCTTTCCTTTTCAATCTACATAAGGCATGGGTTCATTTCATTGATGAACATTGGGTAATACCCCCTGCATTTTCCTCATGTTTTTTGACACCCTTATTTTATCCCATGCTCTGTCAAGTCGTTCAGTCTATTAGCTGGGACTTTCTCGTCCTTAGGTAGGACCAATCCTTTCATATTTTGTATCATGGTTCATAACTGTCCCCACAATCCTATCACAACCATTTTTAGCCATAACATTGAGAATATTAGTCTTAAGTTTTGATGGTTTGTGATGTAGTGGCAGATGGCTATAATTCATTGTCGGGTAGGTGAGGGGAGGATCCTACGGTCTATATAGAGTGGGATACTCTCTAGGATTTATAACACACAAAATTCACAGAATATTCAAGTACAGTTGGAATAAGATAAAAGGGATATAAGAATATAATAGGTTTATGTTCTAACATTGATATAATTGGTGAAGTTATATACTAGGTGCCTAATATGGTTCAAATCAGTCACAAACATAATCCATATATGTATATTGTGGGACTCCATTGGCACATGAAGACATTACTGGGAAGAGTTCTATTGGACAGAAATGAAGATAAGGAGGAAACCCACTTCATGCTCGATAACTTGTAACCATTTCTAAATACTTTGGGCTAGCATTTGAAAAGGATATAATAACATCTCATCCTCCCACCTAATCTAGGAAACTCCTTGATAGTGGAAAAGAGGCAATTACAGTGGGTTTCCCTAACACATGCAAGTTAGAATGATCAACTTTTTCTTATTTGGTTTTTTTTTGCTATCTTATTGTTTTCTTGTTTAAGTGATACTCTTATGATAACTAAGATATATATATATATATATATATACAATGAAATAATTTTTATCTCATTTGGATATTTATATATGGATGCTAAAAGGCTTCTGTTTCTTCCATTTTTTTGGTTTCCCTTATGGTCGACTAGGGTAAAGAAATTTTTTTTATCATGTACTATTTTGATTAATCAATAGAAATTTAACCTTAAAAAAAGAGCATTTTTATCAGTTTTTAGAGTCATTCATTTAGAGAAATTATGGTCCACTTTTCACATATCTGGTATGTGATTTACATAGGTGCTTGAAATGCCACTTGCAAAACTTAAATTCAAGTGAACAAGATATCAAGAGTCCTCCCAACCAACCTAGATAAACCCAGTTGACATATATATTAAAATATCACATGAAACCAATGATACTTTTCCACATTTGTGGATTGCACCCTAAATAAACCTATTGACATAGTCTAGTGTAATTCACCTTGCGATATTGAACTAAGGGGTATAAGGATATGATGTCAACACTTCAATTTTATAATATTTTTAGGCTAGAGACATATTCCAATTTCATTAAATAACATAGAGATATAAAATTTAGTACATAAATATATGTTGAGGAAGAATACATGTAGAAATTACATGAGACATCACTTCCATACCCTTCTAAACTTTATTTGTACCTTTTAAGTAGTACCACATTAATATATATATATATATATATATATTCAACATAACTTTAGGTATATTATAACCCTGCAAACCATATTCGAAACTATTATTGGATATAACCTTGCAAACCATATTCGAAACTATTATTGGATAAATATATTAATATATTAGTTATCTTATTTCTATAATAATTAAAAAGCAACCTTTGAAGTGATTATTCTCACATGTCAAAGAAAAGTGATACAATTAGGGGTGAAATTTATTATCCTTAGTTATTTTTATGAAATATTGAATCAAATATTATTATTAGAAACCCTTTGATATGATCGATAATCATAGCACTTGAAATTCATATAACTTCAAAACAAGTTAAGCCCTAGCTTCTATACAAAAGGTAGAAAATTCATAAATAATTTATAGTGTCAAGAATTAGGAAATTTCATGAGTGTTGTAATACTACTCAATTAGGATTAATATTCCCCTAAGATTAAAAATAAAAAGTTAATAAAATAAAATCTAGTACCTTCCAACTTCCAACATCATTGTAATAGACGTATATAAAAAATATCCCTTCCATGATTTCAATTATTATGGTGTCATTCTACGTATTAAAAAAAAAAAAAAACTTTATGACTAAGACCCTTGTGATCTCTCAAAATAAATTCTTCTTCAAACGCTAATTTTGTTAGGATAATTCTTAAATTACCTCGTTGTTTTAGCCGACGGTCCCATGACAAACACGTAGAACATGTCAACCATATAGGAAGTACAAAATTTTTACCTCTTAAATAACCTCGTTGTTTTACCCAACGGTGCCAGCAATTTCCACAATGGAAATGAATGTGTTCCTTTACTACACAACTTATCCTTTGTTTTAATCATGTTACCAGACAAAAGAGCAAGCCCGAGGGTGGCAATGCCTTAAGGATATCAAAAGTGTAAGGACCTTCCAAATGACGAATATCCCCTGGAGAAATACTTATTTTCTAATAATTACGAAAATATAATGACCTTACTAGGTTTGATGGATTAAAATCAATTAGTTCGCTTTACGAAATGGAGCACTACTTTTGTTTTCACACCCTAAAAAATGAATTAATGAATCTCAAAATTAGGGCCCTCGATCTATCCAAAGTATATGAAGATAAGTTGTGAAATCCTTTTTAACTCACTTTATCAAATATATAGATCCTTAGTGAAATATCACGAAGTTGTGTAAGATAGGTAGTGGAAAATATGGAAAATTTTAGGGGTTAAATTTGACTTAGCCGTAATTTTTTATGCTTTTTCCTAAAAATAAATTTACTAATTTTTATTTTCTTTAAAATTGATTCACCCAAATTCTACACAATTAACTTACTTTACCTTAAAAACCACCAACAAAATCCTTAGACATTTGAATATTTTTACAAACGTATCACCGAACATTTTAAACTTTGTATATTAAGAACTATAAGATTCACCAAAGTTCTAACATTATAATTTTCATCCTAAAAAATTTTCCCAATGGAAAACAATATTTATGCTTTTGAATGTTTGAATATTAAAATATAAATTGGGGTTATTTCAGGTGGTTGGGAGGAATGATTGGAACCCTCCCCACCCTGGTACAATTCTCACAAGTGACATGATGAAATTTGATTTAATAGATGTAATATATATATTCCTCCTATATAATATATAGACTTTTATCTATTAAAGTGAATACATTTTATGAAATACCATATGGAACATCTCAATTAGCGACTATGTGTTATGGAGTATTATGTCAACTATGAGATTCAAAGTTCAAATTCCTATGGGTCAAGCCAACAAAAACAAAAAAAACTAAGAAATATAAATTTCAAGTGATGAATTGTTTAAAAAGTTCTTTATTAGTGCCCTCAAAGACGAAATTAAAACCCATATAGAAACAAATCACATTGCTACTTGTTTGGAGAATAATAATCTTTCTTGTTGTGCCCAAGTTATATCCTATAATTAGTCTAAAACCCCAAATTTGTTGCACACCATCATCCAAATATCATATATCCTTAGTATTCTACCCCACTCAAGGTCACAAATTTACATGGGATAAAATTGTGGAATCCCAACTAAAGTGTCTTCGCTAAAACCATGATGAAGAGTATTCCCTTTGACGTAAACGAAATGATAAAAAAATTATTTATGGTATTTTATAAGGAAATTTGTAAAAGGAAAGTTGATGATAGAGCCCAGGAGGAAGTCACTATTATCACCAAGAATTTTCCCTTTTCTAACTAAAATGGCAAAGAACCCCAAATGTTTTACAAGTTCTGACTAATATTTCTTCTCCTTGGATGTTAAAGTTGGTTGACAATATAAATTAATGGAATGACAATATTTAAATAGATAGTGATAGCACCCATAATTTCATTTATCAACTTATTTTCCAAGATTTGTTTTTCCTTTTTCCATGAGAAGTTTCTTTATATTTAATATGAGGAATATACATGTTTGAGTCTGTTATCTCAAAATCAGGGCCTGGAAGGCTGCAGACCAGGAAGACTTCAAGTAATTGTTTCAGACCAATCTTCTAGCTAAGGCTTAGCCTCGTTAGCCTGAGAGGGCTCTCTAAAAGGATATAAGGTTTG
Organism: Pinus tabuliformis; assembly: GCA_031772625.1. Lineage (NCBI taxonomy): Eukaryota > Viridiplantae > Streptophyta > Pinopsida > Pinales > Pinaceae > Pinus > Pinus tabuliformis. The sequence continues at coordinate 354,380,847 of CM062819.1, read as the reverse complement.
TGATTATGATTGAGATGGCTAACTCTTTATGAAACAAATAGGAATGAGGCTGGTGAAATCTAAATTAACAAGCATCCATTGGGCTCATGGAGTCATATGTCATTTAGCATTAATAGTGAATTGGCTTTGCAATGAAATCAAGGCATTCAGATTTCAATATAGATAGAGTACAGCAAACACAAAAGGACAGTCTATGAGTATATGAAGGAAATTAGAACACTGCAAGTGATTTCTAAGTAATCAAAGACTCATAATACTGTATACAACATGAAAAGACAACAAGAGGAATTCATACATTGAAATCTCTATGATTCTTGAGCAGCAGAAGCCAATACTGTATTACCAAAAGAAACGGAGTCTTTACATAAGCTTAACTACAGTGCTTTTTTACATAACCTTCCAACCTTGATTACATTTCCCTTTCTCCTATTTATAAAGTTCTTCTACCTGACTGAGATTCCTCCTCAAACCTGAGGGGAACTCGAAATCTATTTCTAATGACACCTGTTCAACTTTTAACCGCCTATTAAATATAACAAACTGTAACTAGACTTTCTAGAGCTTTAAATCAAGTAGGAGTCTAACTCCTTATTATGCTAATAATAGCCTTGATTACAAACATTCTCGTTCTTTGACATCTGGTCCCTTTTTAGTTTGGCTATGATGAATGTTCAAAACTCCATGCTGGTCTTAAATGTCACATCTTCTCCATTGCCCTAAAACATAGGAAACTACCCTTGCTCATCGGTCTTTAGTTTGCCTCAAAATTTTCGAATCCAAAGAAGCATGTCCTTTATCTTTGATTATCCAAAATGTAACAGATGGCCACATCCTTGATGTGTTGTCCACCTCTTTTATGTGTAAAGGCAAAAACTCTTCCAACCTGTTTTGACATATCTTGAACTGTGGTAAATGTGCTCACTTTATGACAAAAAAAAAATTAAAGTTGGATTCGAATCCATAGTTTCTCCACCTGTCTTGACCTGGTTGAATGTTGATGGCTTTAGATGATGCCTTGTATATATTCCCCTTTCAAAATTCCCGCTTATGTTTCAAAAACCGGTTGATTGATATTAGATTATTTAGCTTCAGCAGTTTCGTAGCGCGCTACGAAACTGCTGAGCTCTAGTCATCACCTTCAGCAGTTTTGTAGCGCGCTACGCAACTGCTGAGTTGTTTCAAAAATCACAGTTTCAACCCAAAACTTTGCTATTTGAGCACTTTGCTGTTTAAACATTCTTTCAACTGTTCCAAGACCTTCCAAAACTGAATGGAAATGTAGGATTCTTCAAGAAAGATTATACCAAGCAAAATCATCAAAATTTGAAACATAGCCTTACTTAAAATGGGATTTCTTTAAGGAGATTCCTTTAGTTGGCTTAACTGTATTTTGAAGTCTTCAATTTATTTCTTCATGACCTTGATTCCAGATCTGAGGTTTGTATTGAACTTTCTTATAAATTGAGCTTCCTTTATTGCAGGAGTAGTCCAGCTACAGAATTGAACACTAAAATCAACCACCTCGGGAATTTGAAATGTTTGGTCTTCCCACCAAGCTTGCATTTGGTTGAAATAAGCCTCCTTAACTGCAAATTTCCTGGTAGCTTTCTTCAATCTAGCAATTTCAAAGTTGGCAGATTCCAATCTCCTTTTCAATTCTTCCACACTACCTTCTTCTTGAGTGGCAACTGTTTTGCCTTTATCCTTTCTTTCATGAGGTCGTGTCACCTTTCCTGTTTCATCTACTCTTGGCAGCACCTCCTGTACTTGTTTGAACTTCCTCGTTATGGGTCTCCTGGGTTTAAAAACAAATTGATCAACTTGATCATCGAACTTGAGTTTCTTTGAGGTTTTGACCCTGTTAACCTCCTCTTTTCCTGATTATATCATCTCAGCTTGAACTAGTGGGGACTCTTCAATATCAATTGCTTGCAATAAATCATTTAAGTCTCCCTTTGAAACAGGGCTTTCTTGAATACTCACTGACTTACCGTTTTCTTTAGCCACCTGGCTCCTAGTCCTTCTTCTTTGAACTCCTCCACCTGTGCTTGATTCATGTGCAGTTTCTTTGACCTGAGTTTTCTCTTTAATTGACTGCTGGGGTGTATCCTGAATAGTCAGTGGCCTGGTAGATTCTCTTACTTGTTTCCTTACCCTTAACTTTGAAAACCTCTTGGCTCTTGTTTCTGCTTGAGGACCGGTTGTTGTTGAAGGTTCTTTTGTAGCTTGAGGGCTGAGACCGGTCTTGCTCTTGAAACCGGACATGAATATGAATGTGTCCCAGTCTCTGCCTACCCTCTGGAGTTCATGCAGAACAATCAACTTAACCAAGCCATGGTGGAACAATGAAGTCTCACAGGCTTCTTTTCTTAGTTGCACCTTGTCACACATTTTACTTAAGCTACAAAATAAGTAAAAAGGTAGATCAATAGATGTTTTCCCTGTGAAATGCAATAGAAGTTTAAAATGGTATGAATACACTTTGTTATATCTCCCTTCACAGGTCAGGTACTTCTGTATACAGGTAAGCAAATGGGCATATGATTCTTTGACATAACTTCTAGGCACAGACTTGCTCAAATCTGAGTTAATGAACTCCTGCTTTAGAAATTCTTTGCATGGGTTCATGTCAAATTTGAAATTCTTGAACCAATTTTCTTGCCCTCTTGGAATCTCTGTAACTGTGGATATCATGTCTGGTGAGACCTGCAGTTCCAGCATACCAACCTTTGAGTTTAGTCCTGTGAAATTCAGGGCAAATTCCTTAGTAACTTGTGCATGACCTCCCTGGAGCTTCTTGCAAAAATTCCAACACCCAGCTTGTTTAAATGCCTGCTCGACTTCTCTGTTCTTCAAGGTTATGTCTAAACCTTCAGGCTCGTTTCTTAAACATTTGCCTGACCTATGATCTTTCCTTTCTGCCGATCCCTCCATGAAGATTTAGTGTAATGGAGGTTGGAAATGCTAGCGCTGCTCAAACTCCAATCTCTGCCTCGCTTGAATGGCTGCCTCGCTTGATAGCTGCCTCGCTTGATAGCTGCCTCGCTTGATGACAATGTTTTCAATTTGAAATCTTGTAGACTTGTTTCTTATGCAAGACATACAATCATAATTAAGACTGTGCATACCTAGCCTTTCTTGGAACTTGTATTCCGTGTGTACCAATGTACCTAGTGGTTGTAATAATGGAGATAAGTGGTTGGACATGATCTATGGAGTGCATAAATTGACAATGAATGACGCAGCCATAGACTAACTTGACAGATTTGACAGTTGGGAAAGATTCGCTGGGGAATGCACGAAATCTCCGATTTCGCAGCGCGGTCAGTGTAAATTTTGAATTATGCGCTGCGAAATCACCTAAAACGTATCGCGCTGTGAAATCACCTAAAGGAATTTTGCGCTGCGAAACCACCTAGTGGACCTTTGCACTGCGAAACTGCTAAAAAGGATTAGTGCGCTGCGAAAACACTTTAGAATAGTTACATGCGCTACGAAATCACCTACAAGGCTTTGTGGTACATAGTAGTTTTTAAACCAAACTGACACATAACTATGAGACTGGTGATGAATGAGAATGACTAGTGATGAAGGAGAATGCATACTTGACTCAAGACCCCCTAAGACTTAGACCCTAAGTAAAAACAAAAAATAAACTTAGACTAGCACCGACCTTTGTGATCAAGCTAGTATGGGAAATTTTGGCATTAGAATTCTTAAGTGATAAGAGTGGCTCCACTTGGGATAGTGTGCTCCTGTAGTACACTAATAACTTGCAGGTCCAGTGCTTTGTCCATTTTATTAAAAACATAGATTTGCTTGACGAGCATTTCTTTCCAGCTTCTTGGGCCTTCACCTCGGGCTTGAGCTTTTTGTCCAGCTTGTCATTATTTGCAACAAAAGAAAAACTGATAAAACGAGTATATACAATGTTGTGAGAAACTGGCAGAATTTTGATCAATAATAATGCTTTAGGAACCTGCCATTGACAGGTCCTCCAGCATATGGTTTTCCATCAATCTCTTGCAGAATGTAAGTATTATTTCCATGAAAAGCAGAAATTTGATATGGCCCTTTCCACAAATTTTCAAATTTACCATGCTTACCTTTTTCTTCAATTCTAGCTTCCCATTTCAACACTCTATCATGGATCTGAAAGGTAACTTCTTTGATCTTTTTATCAAATGTTCTCTTGATTCTGTTCTGACTTTGTTGATGACTGTCAAACACCTCATTTCTTTTCTCCTGCAAGGCTATCAGCTGATTGATTCTTCTTTGTACATCATTTGGTTCCTCTTCTAATCCTTGAATCAGCTTCATCACAGGCACTCCAAGGGATGTTGGAAATATGGCTTCAGCACCGTATACTAACTCATATGGCGATGTTCCAATGGATCTCTTTGTACAAATCCGGTCAGCCCACAAAGCATACTTTAATTTCAAATGCCAAGCTTTCTTATTTTCCTGCAGCAGCTTCTTGATGATTCTTACTAGGCTTTTGTTTGATGATTCAACAAGGCCATTTCCTTGCGGATAATAAGCAGTGGAATGCCCAAGAGAAATGTGATACTGATGGAAAAAATTAATCATCTTCTTGGACTTAAAAGCTTGAGCATTGTCAATTATAATCTTCATTGGACAACCAAATCTTGATAATATATTATTTTCTAAGAAAGAGATAATCACTGAATCATTTGCTTGCCTTGTTGGGATCGCTCCTATCCATTTGGTAAAGTAATCAGTGGCTGTGAGAATCCAGTGATGCTGACCTGAAGAAGAAGGATGGATTTCTCCTATAAAATCTAATCCCCATTGCTGGAAGGGCGCTTCAACATATATAGGAACCAAGGGCATTGTTCCTTCAAACACTTGACATTCATGACATGTAGCGATCTTTTATAGATATCTCTGAACATAGTTGGCCAAAAATAGCCAGCCCTCAAGATCTTTTTTGCAATAGCTTTCCAATAGTGATGTCCTCCACAATCTCCCTTATGGAATTCATCAATTACTTTATCAGCTTCTTCTTCAATGAGGCAATTTAATAATATCCCTCCTGCATCTTTCCAAAACAAATTTTGGTCATACACAAAATATCTTAGAGATTTTAGCTTGACAAACCGGGCTTTGGATTTTGAAAGATTAGCAGGAGCTTTATTATGCTGCAAAACAAATGCTACATCCTTGTACCATTCTGACAACAAGAATTTTTCATTTATTTGGACCAATTCCTCTTCATTTTCAGAGATTTCTGAGATCTCTGTACTCAAGTTAATATCAAGATAGTCCAAATTTGATTGTGTTAGCAGCTTGGCTAAGCCTTGACCCTTTACCAACTTTGTGGGTTTAATCTCAATGTCATACTCTAACAATTTTGCTATCCACTTGCCCCTTTTTCCATCTGGATCAGCCTGTGTTAGAATATCCTTTATAACAGTGTTTGGAACGTAGGCAACAATGTGAGAATGCAAAACATAAATTCTAAAATCCTTTATTGCTTTCACCAAGGCATAGGCTTTCTTCTCTAGGATGTTATATTTCAGTTCAACATTTGCTAATGTCTTGCTAAAGAAAGAAATAGGTTGTTCAGTACCTTGACTTCCCTTTTGCAGCAGGACTCCAGCAATTTTGTCCTCAGAAGAAAATGTAAAAATAAGGAATTCCTTGGTAAAATCTGGGCTGATAAGTACTGGTGCTTGTGTGAGTGCCTTCTTGATCTCCTCAAATGATTTCTTTGCTTCAGCTGTCCACTTGAAATCCACTCCCTTTTTTAACATCTTTGTTATACTCTTGACAACTTCAGCAAAGTTAGGAATGAATCTTCTAACAAAGTTAACTTTTCCAAGGAAAGATTGAATCTCTTTCCTACTTCTTGGAAGATCTAGCTTTTGAATTGCACTAACTCTATTAGGATCAATACTAATCCCTTCTTCAGAAATAATATGACCAAGAAGTTTGCCAGAGGTTAAAGAAAAAATAATTTTGGTTGGATTAAGAGAAATACCAAACCTTCTACACTTCAGCAGAACTCTTTCAAGGTGCTTCAAATGATCTTCTTCTCTCTTTGAAAAAACTGTGATGTCATCAAGATAAACCACCACTGATTTGTCCTTTTCTTCAGCAAAAGCAATATCCATTGCTCTCTGGAAGGTGGCTCCTGCATTCATGAGACCAAAAGGCATCTTGGCGTACATGAATGTTCCCCATGGTGTTGTGAAGGCTGTTTTCTCTTGATCATCTGGATGAACAAGAATCTGATTGTACCCTGAGAAACCATCAAGCATAGACATCCTTTGTGAACCAACAATGTTTTACAGAATCAAATCCATCTTGGGAAGAGGATAATTATCTTTCAATGAAGCTTTATTCAGATTTATGAAGTCTATACAAATCCTGATCTCTCCATTCTTTTTCCTAAATGGGACCAAATTAGCAAGCCAATTTGAGAATCTTATTGGAACAATAATCTTAGCACCAAAGAGTTTTTTCACTTCCTTTTCAATCAATGGCATAAGAAGAGGATTAATTCTTCTTAACTTCTGCTTGAAAGGCTTTTCATTCTCCTTAATAGGAATGGTATGCTGTATAATTGAGGAGTCATATTGTTTCAAGTTAGCATAGCTCCATGCAAAGACATCAATGAACCTTTTCATCATCTCAACATATTTAGTCTTCATATCAGCTGAAAGGAATTTTGAAATTTTGACCATCTTAGGCACCAGTGAGTCTCCTAAATTGCAGCTTTCCACCTCTTCTTCATCAGCTTGTAATTTTGGTGCTTTGAATACATCGTTTTGATCAAACAATTTCTCAAGGGGAATGAGACCTTTTGGAATCAAGTTGTTTTTTAATTGTAAGACTTCAGGCTTTTCCTTTGATTCCACAAACATATTTTGCTGATCCATTTGAGTGCTCTGAAATTCTTCCTTTAACTCAATGAAATTCCTCACTTGCTGATCATCCTCAAAGACCTGCCAATTAATGATGTTATCTGGTATAACTGGTCTATGATGGACTTCCACCTCATATTTTTCAGAAGAGTGTGTAGGAATAATAAAAAGGCTGGCTGAAACAGCAAGAGAGTCTGCAATAGAGTTTTGGTCTCTGGTTTTGATACTGAAAGTATGAGCCTGAAACTTTTCCAACATATCCAACACTAAGTTTCTATATGCCCTCATCCTTACATCCTTGGTTTGGTAAGCACCTTCCACTTGTTTTATTACCAATTCAGAATCTCCACAAACAACAATATTTCTAGCTTTCAATTTTAACAAAGCTTCTAATCCCAAAATCAGAGATTCATACTCGGCCATATTGTTAGTGCAATCAAAATTCAACTTGTAGGAGAGAAACTTACTTTCTTTATCAGGACTTGTGATCCAAATTCCAGCTGTTTGTTACACTAAAAAATGTCACCTTGACTACTTACAGTTAGTATGGCTCAAATCAACAGTCATGCTACCCTCTTAGGCAAGTCTCATGCCTCTGTTATCCATCTCAAACTCAAAGAAGAGAGAAAGTCTTGTAAAAACTATGTTTATCTCTGGGGTCGCAGGTTCTCTCTAGCCTTACCTGCGGGGACGCTGACCATGTTCACAAAATCTGCGTCCATGGACGCTCTGTATGTTAAGGGACAGGTGCGTCCCTCTGTAAAAGGCAAAATGCGCGAGTTTTATCTTGAAAAAGTTACTTGTGGTTACTTCTAGAACATTCTAGAGGTCGGTTTGATGAAATGGATGCGCCTCCAGTTGGTTCATGTATCTCTATTAAGGGGGAACTTATCCCATCAATAAGGGAGCTATCCCACCCATAGAGGGGGATGATCCCATTGATAGTGGACCTGAATAACCTCTTTACAGCACTATAAATAAAGGCATTGAGCCAGAAGGAGAGGAGGTTGGAGCTATACATTTTCTTTGGGTAAATGCTGCAGGATTTAGGTCTTCCATTAGAGCCTTTGTGAGGAGAGATTGTCTTCACTTGATTCTACTTGGGAGAGGGTGAGCTTTGTCAAAGTAGAGGAAAACCCTTGATGGACCCTGGGAGGAACTTGCACAACACCAAGGCCAGGTTGTAAGAGTTTCTTTGTTTCGTTATTAATACAAACTGGTTTATTTTTCTCAATAGCTTGTGTTAATGAGTTATTTCATGTGTTCCTTGGTCTGCATGTTGAATATATGTTTTATTATATGAAATGCAAGTGCTTGGTAATTGTTTGATTGTTTGTGGTTGCAGGAATTGACTTGAAGGAGGAGCTCATCCGGATCGTCAAGAACGGACTTCAACAACAGCGTTTTGGAATAAGGTAAGCCTAAACACTTGTAGTTTTCATGTTGTAAAAGGTGTATTTAGAGAAAGATCACTCCATTTTGTCTTGTTTGTCATTAGAATGTCTTAGACTTCTAGGAAGGTCAGTCGTGTCCGCACCCTTGACAGATTCCGTGTGACAAATTGGCGACTCCGCTGGGGAATCCATTAATGAGAGAGTCTTTTCCTTTATATGAACTTTGCTTTGAGAAAATCATTTTTATTTTCTGGTTTTTGACTGTGAGAATTAGTATTTGGGTGGCTTAGCTTTAGATTTAGTTAGATTTGGTTTTTCTTCATTTTTCCAGAAGGACGCACCCTCTTAGTACTGCACAGTGCGTCCTTGGACGCGCTGTTGCCGTCTGCACAGAGCGGGGCCGCACCTGTGACAACGGGTTGCCTGCGTCTTCCTGTAAAACTTAAGAAAATTCCATTTTTGCTTTAAATTGCTTTTAGATTTTGTTTTTCCTTAGTGTTTTCTGCCCAGATCCTTTAGTACCCTGTCAAGAATTTTCACCTGAACTTGTTTTGTGAGCTTTGAGTGTTTTAGTGGTTTTCAACGAAGTTTAGACCTAGGGTTTGATTTTTGGAAAGGCTTTGTAGTGACTTTGATAGTAGAAAGTTGTCCAGCCTTAGATCTCTCTGGTTAGTCAACCTTCTTAGAAGTCGGGCCTGTCGTAAAGTCTCCTTTTGTGAGCAACTTGCCATTTGAGTTGTTTTGGGTCAAATTTCGAATTACTTGTTTATAAAGTATTGATTTCCATTTTACAAAAAGAACAAAAAGATTAGAGTTTTGTTTTGGCTAGTTTTTGATTCTGCAATAAGCTAGTCCTTGATTTGATTGTGATCAAGTAAAACACCTTAGAAATAATCATTGTTAGTTTTGGCCTCGTTAAGATTGCTTAGAGTAAATTTGCCTTTAGTTTGCTTATGAGTGCATTTTCATAGATTTTAAGAGTTGTTAAGATTGATTTTTGGTTACATTAGATTTACTTGCTTTATTAAAAGAAAAATACAAAAACATCTTCTTAAAAAGTCTTGTTTTCAAAAGAAGAAAAGAGTTTTTTCGTGCATGTAAAGAGAAGTTATGTTTTTATGCTTGGAAAAGACAAACAAATTATTTCTTTGATTGTCTTCAATTAAGAAGTTGCTTTTACAAAGATTGCATTCTCTCAACTTTTTAGTTAAGCAATTCATCGAAAAAGTAAAGTAGTGGATAAATCATTCTAGGTGCATTTTGTAGTGGTTTCGAGTCGAGTCAACACACCACTAGTTTCACTTCCATCACCTTTTGACTTAAGAAACAACCTTAAAAGTAACGCTTAAATTAAAATCAATCTAGTAATCTTTATTTTTCTAGGGCTCTGAAGCACCAACATAGCTTAGGCTAGGGTCTTGGAGTAGGTGAGTACTTAACTCTCCAAGACTACAAAACCAAACAGATAGTCTATCTTGAGTAGAACAAATCCAATTGTTTCAGTTACATTCTGGGAAAGCTCCTCTTAAAGGAGAAACACGAGCTCGTGTCCGAACCAGTGAGGGGATCATTCCTCCCTCGTTGGGAACGACGCCAGGCAGTACGTATTACAAACGGTAAACCTCGGATTAACCATTGTCGAGGAGCCAGGGGTCACTTATCGGTAAACCTTGGATTGTTGTCAAGGAGCCGGTAAGGGGATTGGAGCTTGCTACTCTGCCCTTGCGTGCTGTCGGAGTTTAGACTGTTCCCCCAGGTGTAATTGTTGTGATTGGTAACCTTAGTGGCCATAATATCTAGGATTCTACCCAAGGTGACGGTGGAGGGAAGGTCCCACTGTACCTGGAGCAGACGTCGGTTATACTCACTTGGATTTTCTGGGGGGTTCGCTTCACTTCGAGACGGTTAAAGTGGAGGAACTTGGTCCAGTCTATTCATTAAGCAGGTTGCCGGGGTAACTGTTCCACCCACTATTTCTGTACTGAATCCTGCGAGGTTGGGCCTAATCACCAACTAGCGCTTTTGGTCCGGAAGACTACTGTTTGTGTGTGGTTTGACGCTCTAGATTATTTAGGCGTGTGCTTCAAATTTGATTGGTTCTTTAGAAGACTTTAGGTGGTTTGATTTGAAATTTTTTACTTTGTTTTCGTGTGTTGTAGTTAAAATCTTTAATTGTGGCGGAATTACCGAGACAGTCCCGTAGACTTCGGGGCAAGTCTCCTGAGATTGTTACCGGAATAGATTTGTTAAGAAAACTCCGTAAATCGCGGGGTGAATCTCCTGAAGACATTCCGGGTCATTTAGAAGGGTTAAAGGTCCTTGTAACTCCTCCTAGTGGCAGTAGAGTAGGATCACCTGAAGAAGGAGAATCTTCCTTGGTAGTCCATCCAGATTACCAAAGTTTAGAAACAGGTTACAATCCCGAAGCTGTTACAGTTTCCGAGCTTGCTGGTAGTTTTTCATCTGCCAGTGAAACAGGCGAAGAACCTGAAATTTCAGAACCTGTTACTCCAACTCCTAGTGTTCCTGATTCACCAAGAATAGAAAGAATTATCACCGAAAATCTTCCTGTTGGATTAATTGCTATAGAAGAACTTGTTCCAGAGGAAGAAATAGGCGTTTCTGATTCTGAAGATCTAATTACCCTTGATCTAAGGGAGCGTGAATCCATCTTTTACAGTCCTCCTAGAAGTGAATCTTGGTACCTTGCATTAACCAATTTTTTAGACAACTCAGTAGGTTTTTCTACACCTCGTACTCCGGTTCCACCTAGAGGAATTCATTCTCCTGTAAATATGTCTGGTCAGTCATCTGTGTTTTCACAAAGTCCTGAATCATTTTTACATGGCGGTCCTTCTGTTCCTACTGGGTATCAATCACTTTCTGGTACCTTTGCGGGAGCATCTCCTCAACCCATTGATCATGGGTTATTAGTTGGAAACAGTGGTAATGTACCATTGAGTATAGGTGAAGTTTATATGATGTCAGGTTCAACTCCCATTAACCAACCTCAAGGTGGCCAATTACCGCCTGGGGGGCAACCTTCGTTAATGCCTGGGGGGCAACCTCAAGGTACTTCATTCGTGACTGGGGGGCAACCTCAAGGGTATCAACCCCAAGGGTATCAACCCCAGCCTCAATATGTACCCCAAAGTCAACCTCAGTATCAGTATCAACCTCAAGGATGGCAACCTCAAGGATGGCAACCCCAAGGGTATCAACCCCAAGGGTATCAACCTCAAGGATACCAACCTCAAGGTCAAGGTCAACCCCAGTATTCGTATTTACCTCAAGGTTATCAACCTACGGGTCAATACCCTGGTCAAGGTTATCAACCACCTCAAGGGCAATCATATGGGACTGCACCTTACAGTTATCAACCCTATCCTCAATACGGCTATGGATCTCAGTATCCTCAACCTGTTACGAGTCAATACCCTGGAATGTTAACATGGGATCCGTCACAGGGTCAACAGATGTCGCAACCAAGTATACAGTCGGTACCTCAAGCAGGACAACCTGCAGTTCCTGGTCCACCCCAGCAACCGCAACCTGTCCAGTCAAGTGTTCAGACCCCTGTAACTTCTGTAGTTACTCAGCCGCCAATTGCACCTAGTACTCCACCTCACACGGCTGCAGCAACTACCGCTTCATCTACCATGCTTACTTCTGGAGTATCGGCAGCTCCGGTTTCTACTGTCCCTGTAACCACTCCTCAGACATCTGTACCGTTGTCTGGACCCACGGTTCAAACCACAGTCTAGATGCCTGCAGGCCAACCTGGTACAAGTACGGTTGTTACTACTCAACCTCAATTTGTTCAACCTCCCAGGGACAGTATCAACCTGGGCAAGCTGCCCAACAACCGGTTTACCAGTATCAACCGTATCCTGGGTACACTTATCAACCACCTCAGCAACCCCAGTACGGTCCGGTTAATCCTGGTTTTCCAGGAGGATATAATATCCCCAATGCGACTCCTGTTCCTAGTTATCCTGGATATCCTCCTCCTGGGGCTGGTATTGTGACTCAGAGTTTTAGAGATCCTAACCGGCAGTTACCGTTTATTGCGACTTTAGATTTACCCGACTTGACGCGCCTAACGAACGATCCAATTCAATATCTTCCGTTCTGGCCGCCAATGCCAAATAAGTTGCCCAGCGATATACCCAAGTTCGAAGGTAAGTCTGGAGAGGATCCGTCTAATCACGTGATGACTTACCACCTCTGGTGTGCATCAAATTCCATCTCAGATGATTCCATCCGCTTACGTCTTTTCCAGCGTACACTCATTGGTCTCGCAGCCAAGTGGTACATTGAGTTACCACGGGCCTCTTTTTACAACTTTAGCCAGTTAGCTACCTCGTTCTTAACTCATTTTCAGTTACCAGTCAGATACGATAATGGTACAGAATTATTAACTTCGCTAAAACAATCGACATCCACGTACATTTCTGATCACATCCATGAGTGGAGACGTCGAAGGAGATTAGTGAAAGTTTTTATCCCGGACCAAATCTTAGCTGAATGGTTTGTCAAATCATTATTACCAAGAATTACTGAAGATGTAGCTAAGGCCGGCGTAGTTTACACTCAGTCGGGTACGTTACATGAGAAAATTCCGGATCTTCCAAAGTCAAACCAAATCGCTGCTGCTCCTTCGGGATCTCATGCCGCTGATGGTATGATCGGTATCGTGACTACGAAGAGTAAGAAGAAGTCTTCCAAGACCTCCAATACTCCAATTATCACTTTGCCTGATTCTCCGACAGGAGAGTCTTCTCCTCCTGAACTTACCGCCGACATTCACGCTGTAGAGTCATCTACGGCCAAATCCAAAAACGGTGGAAAGAAGAAAGGAAAGAAGAAGGCTAAAGCAGACAAGGCTCCAAAGGAGAAAACGGAAAAGTCGGAAACCAATGACGAAAAGCGCAAACCTCGATATCCTTGTCTTATTTGTGAAGAAGATCATTTTACGAGAGACTGCCCTCATCGGGCCGAGGTAGTGAAAATAGTCAAAGGTTCTCCCACTCCTGCTGTGTTAAAAAATCCATTTCCAGAGCAGGAGAATAAGATGATAGGTTCTTCTTCGAATGCCAGTGAAGAACCCATTTTGATGATGTCTCATGTCAGGATTGCGACTCGATCGCAAGATTATGGTAGTAAGGCTCCTGTTGATGGTAAAGAAGCAGAATCTTCTCACTCTAACCCATCAACCTCAGCTCCTGGTTCCGATCCACTACAGATCGAAAAACCTAACCCAGACTTAGTGATTAAGCCGCCCGCCAAGGGTGTACTTCGAAGGTCTGCTTTCAATCCACATGCGAGAGCAGCCCAGAATTACAACATTGTTGAAGACTTAGCTGTTTCACCTTCAGCAATGTCGGCACTCGAAGTGCTGCAATCATGTCCAGCGCAACGAAAATTGCTTTTGTCGGCTATTGGAGCTGTCGATGTTCAGGACCCGAACCTAATGATCTTTGATCTAGAAAGTAGTACACCGCGTCTCCCCCATCAAATGGCTTTCCAAATTCCAGTGATAGTCAAAAACAGGCCTATTCATCGGACTGTGATTGATGAGGGAGCTTCTACGTGTATTATGTCGATTCAATGTTGGAGATCGCTTGGTTCTCCTTCGTTGAACCAATCCCCCACCATCCTTAAGGCCTTTGATGGCCGTGGGTTCCGTCCGTTTGGTATTCTACAAGAATTGCCTATAGGGGTCGAAGGTAAAACCGTTAGTCTGGATGTGGAAGTGGTTGATGCCCCTCTAGACTACAACCTTCTTTTGGGTCGAAGTTGGTCATATGCTATGACAGCGGTCGTTTCATCGGTCTTCAGAGTCATTAAGTTTCCACATAACGGTAAGATCGTGACTATTGATCAGCTGACATACTTTTCATCCGACCCAACCTCTTTAGAAACTATCCAGCATGTTGGTAAAACGACAATCCCTTATAGGGACATTGGTGTAGGTTTAGTTAAGGATTCCGGTTTACTGGGAACTTTTCCTCTCCCTCCACTCAATGCAGACCCTTCGTTCGCAACAATTCATATGATCACGTCAGAAAACATTATTTATGATGATCCTTGGTATGTTCCCTCTGACTCTGAGCTAGACTCACTCGGTGATGTTATGCCGTTGAGTCCGTATGAGATTGCTTATGAAGCTCTTATGTCTTTTACCGACTTTCATTCAACCGACCAAATGAATGTGGTCAGTGAAGAGTCACTTTTCACCTCACCCTTAGAACGGATAACGTTTCCCGAAGAAGTGTCATCTGACGAACAACTTCGCGAAATCCTAAGTGTAGATGATCTACCATGGGAAGATCTCCATCACAGATCTTCGTTTTTACCTAAGGATGATGCATTTGAAAATGATTTTTCATCTATCTTTACCGCTGAATATGTCAAAGACGCTCAGGATCCAACGAAACATTCTGATTCAGAGCTGAATTTAGGGAATATTTCTCGTACTATTCCCATTGATATTTCAGTGAAGCCCGGAATCGAGGAGAACATTCATATAGGTGCCGCATGTACTGAAGAAGAAATCCAAACTTACAAGGCCCTATTCCAAGAATTCCGCGACGTGTTTGCCTGGTCTTACGAGGAAATGCCGGGAATTGATCCTGCCATTGTTGTTCATGAAATCAAAACCTACCCGGATGCTAAACCCATTCGGCAACGGTTGCGTCAGATTCACCCTCGAAAAGCGGCTGCGATTAAAGCAGAAGTCGAAAAGCTGTTGAAAGCAGGTTTCATTTATCCGATCCCGTTAACGGATTGGGTATCGAATATTGTTCCCGTCAATAAAAAACAAGGAACAATAAGAATCTGTATCGACTATAGGGATATCAATCGAGCTTGTCCAAAAGACAACTATCCTACGCCTTATATCGATCAAATTATTGATGATTGTGCCGGAAGTGAGATGTTTTCCTTCATGGATGGTTTCTCAGGCTATAATCAAATCAATATTCTACCTGCCGATCAACCAAAAACGGCATTCATTTGTCCATGGGGGACATTTGCTTATTGCAAATTACCTTTTGGGCTTAAGAATGCCGGCGCTACTTTTCAACGGGCGATGTCTTATGCATTTCATGACATCAAGCACATTGTGCAACCCTATCTCGATGATTTGCCTGCTCATTCTTTACAACGAGCTGATCACCTTGTCCACCTACGAGCAATCTTTATGAGGTGTAGGCATTATCGAATTCGGTTGAATCCCCACAAGTGTGTTTTCTGTATAGAAACAGGTCGATTGCTGGGATTTGTTGTTTCAAAAGCCGGCATTCGCGTCGATCCCTCGAAAGTCGAGGCTATCATCAAATTGCCTCCTCCTTCGAGTTTGCGCCAACTCCAAAGTTTGCAAGGGAAAGCGAACTTTTTACGCCGATTCATCCCAAACTACGCCGAGGTCACTAAAGGTTTTACACGGTTGTTGAAACAGAACGCACAATTCTTTTGGGACGAGATTGCCCAACAATCTTTTGATGCACTGAAACACGCGTTGACCCATGCACCGTTATTGCATCCTCCCAACTACAACCAGGACTACTTCTTATACCTCGCAGCTTCGCATTCCACCATTGGAATGGTGTTAGTTCAAGAAGATGAATTCAAAGCAGAGCATGTGATATATTATCTTAGTAGAACCTTAAATCCCACTGAGTTAAAATATTCGCATGTGGAGAAATTGGCCCTGGCAGCCGTTCAAGCTGTCCAGCGTTTTCGTCACTACATTCTTCTCCGCAAGACTACAGTTATTTCGGATTGCAACCCTATGATTTATATTTTGACAAAACAACTGCTAGGGGGCAAGTACTCTAAATGGATTGTTATCCTGCAAGAGTTCGACTTGGAGTTCGAGAAGTCCAAGTCTAAGAAATCTTTAGTTTTTGCGGAATTGATGTGTGATTTCCCGAGTGCTGACACAGAGACTGTGGCAGAGGAGTCCATTGCGGACGAATCTTTGTTTCTTATTAGCACTTTAGATCCGTGGTATGGGGATATAATCATCTATCTCCAAACCCAAACCTTTCGGCCTGAAGCTTCCAAGGAAGACCGTCGAAAAATTCGGTTTCGATCCCAGCAATACAGAATTATTGGAGATACACTTTATCGCCGGGGGGCAGACTTAGTTTTTCGACGTTGTTTAACTCACGAAGAGGCTGAGAGAGTTTTGAATGATTGTCACTCTGGAGCATGTGGCGGTCATATGTCTGGGTATGCCACAGCTCAGAAGGTGTTGCGCGCTGGCTATTTCTGGCCGTCTATGTTTAAAGATTGTATCCTTGCTGTCAGAACATGCCACAACTGTCAAGTGTTTGATCGAAAGATGCGCGCTCCACCTGCTCCTCTCCACCCTATAATTGCCGCTGGTCCATTCGCCAAATGGGGCATTGACTTTATTACTTGTAACCCTCACTCGGCCGGGGGGCATGCGTATATCATCCTCGCGGTTGATTATTTTACAAAATGGGCCGAGGCGATGCCTACATTCGACGCAAGCGGCAAGACAGCTGCAGTTTTCGTATTCAATCATATCATAACTAGGTTTGGTGTCCCACAAGCAATCATTACTGACCATGGGAGCCATTTTCGAAATGTCATGATGACTGAGCTTACAAGCCAGCTTGGTTTGCGCCACGATAGCTCTACTCCTTATTATCCGCAAGCCAACGGTTTGGTTGAGTCAATCAACAAAGTTCTAGTCATCATGATTCGACGGATCATTGGTATCCATCGAACGAATTGGCATAACATGTTATTTTCGGCGCTATGGGCATATCGAACTTCAGTGAAAAATTCAACAGGTTTCACCCCTTTCCAGCTAGTTTATGGCTTAGAAGCTGTGTTACCTATTGAATGCGAAATCCCATCACTTCAAATGGCTGTCGAATTACTTCCAGCTACTTCCGAAGAGGAGAAACGGTTATTATACTTGGCTAAATTAGATGAGACTCGACGTGACGCTACTTTAGCTATCGAGACTCACGCGAAACGAATGAAAGCTCAGTACGATAAAAATGTAACCCCTCGAAGTTTTTCGGAAGGAGACCTAGTACTATTATATGATCAAGCTAACGATAAGCTAGGTGCCGGAAAATTCGTTCCCATGTGGCATGGGCCCTACATTGTAAAGCGAAAGCTAGCAAAAGGGGCTTATGAGTTAGTTGATTTTGATGGGGACTCTTTGGGTAAACCCAGAAATGGACTTTACCTAAAGAGGTATTATGCTTAAAATGATGGGTATGGAGAAATTTTTAGATAGGTTAGATTTTCTTTCTAGCTAGCAAGTGTGTTAGTTTAGTCAGTGTGCTTAGCTTAGCAAGTGTGGTTTTTCGTCATTATTCTGGCTTATCTTGGTTTTACTCTTGATATTGTAGATGTCGACGCCTCTCCAAACATACATTGGATTTGCTGATGGTGCTTGTCGTAATACACGGAATATCTCTTCCGCAGCTTGGGTTATCTATTCGCCCTCTGACGAGTTAGTTTCTATGCATGGGGTAAGCCTCGGTCAAACAACGAATAACATTGCAGAATACAGTGCAGTGGTTGAATTATTATCCGAATCTATTTCATTTGGAATTCGACGTTTGATAGTGAGGTTAGATTCTGAACTTGTTGTATTACAGCTTAATAGAGTTTATGCCATTAGAAATCCTGTGTTATTAAGGTTGTTTTTGAGAGTGCGTCTCTTGGAACGTGAATTTGATTACATTGAATATCAACATATTCCAAGGTCTTTGAATACATTAGCAGATGCAATTGCTTCTCGAATGTTGGACAGACATTTACGATAATCATGCAAGTAAATTTAAAAACATTTCATCACATATGTTAAACAAGATAAGCCGGTAATAGTGATATATATATAGATAGAAGTGTGTCAAAAAATATATACATCGTCTTCGATCATAGGTTTAAAACACCTTATGATCGGCAAAATGATAGTACAAAAAGTCAAAAATGTCACATGTGACTACAAAAGTGACTAGTCAATCACTGGTGGTGCTCTCTGTACGACACCACTGCGCGGGCTACCTTACGCAAAAATCTCCTAAACGGTCCAGGGACCGCGACTACGAAGCGCTGAAGCCTGATAGGAATGTCGTCCATAGTAGTCTCAGGTATATCTGCCGTGAGACGCTCTAGATCATGCTCCAACTCAGCTAGTACTTCTGCTGTCGCATCCTGTGGGGCCGGTACCGGTGCAGCTGGATGTAGTCTATCATAAGGCCGGAGGTTGGCTGGACGCTGTGGACCAACATCTGCATTTTGAAAGATTTACTATTAGTTTTGAGACGATATATATAAAAAATACAAAAAATACATAACTAGAAAACTTGTGAAAATAAAAAGTACCTCTGTCGTCCCATTGTTCTCCCTGTGGAAGAACCATGTCCGGATCACCTCTGAAATCCATTCCGGCATACGGAAAGTCCTGTATCACAAAAAGCTGGCCCTCTAACCAGTCAAAATAACTATCTGAGAATCGAACTACTGTCGCGCCCTCGTCAGGATGCCGGGCCATCACCGCAACCCATCGTATCAGCTTTGGCTGCTGAGGACCCAAGATATCAACAGTGAGTTGCTGAGGGATCAGCATTGGAATTCTCTCCAAGGCAAAGCTCACGACTATAGGCCCATATCCAAAAGTCTTTAGTCGTCCGTTCTTTGCCTTGGTCAGTTGGCTCTTCATATGAGCCGACACAGCTTCACACCAGTTGAAAATGGTGCCTTGGTAACAGTCAATTGCCATCCGCATTTGGGATCCGGAAGCAATGTGTAAAGCGGCCGCGCCGCAAATTCTGGTAACCGTGAACGCTATGACTTTGAGTTCCGGTAGAGTGATGTGTTTTATCTCTATGCCTTTTGAATGGTGAGCCCCAGGTGTGCACCAATTCTCGCGGAGACTATCAAGGGATTGGCCACCCGGCCTAGTCCCCGCAAGACTGAGTTGCTCACCTCTGTTTGGCAAGCCAGTGAGAAAGTATACATCCGAGGGCTCTATCTCGAGCTGGTGCCCTCCTATGTAAAAGCATTGTTCTTGTACGTTCCATCGCTCAACCAGCCATTCCAAGAATCTTACCTGGCCCCTCATGCCCGGTATGGTCCAATATTTGTATAATCCGCATGCTCTTAGGGCATCCAGGGAAGGTTGATGATTTATTGCAGCTTCATCTTCCTCTACATGCTCTCTTTCTCTCCAGTCTAACATGATTAATGCCCTGCATATCAAAAATAGCAATTAGAAATTAATTTGGGAATTTTTGGTGGTTTTTTGAGAGAGTTGGGGTTTTGAAATGCGCGTTTCTCGGAGGACGCACCCCGGCTTTGTAGCACAGGGCGCCCGGACGCAGCTGGCCTGAAGGCGGGCTGCGTCTTCCGACCGTTTTCCCGTATGAGAAAAAGTCGGGGGACGCAGGTCACCCGAAGGGCACCTGCGTCCGCCGAGAGGCGCATTCCAAAACCAAAACCCCCCCAAAAAATGAAACTAAACCTAAAAATTGATTCTAAACGGATAGAAATGCAGAGTAGGATGTGTAAAATACCTGGATGAGACGGCGTTCGATTCCAACGGTCAGATTTTCCGCAGCAACCACGGGAAGTTTCTTGTCAAAAGCTCTTTTTCAACCTCAACAGTGAAACGGTAAAAATGACATGGTAAAAGGTCTTTTTATAGGTTTTTTGGATGAATTAGTTCATTTTTTACCATGAAAAGATGTTTTTGAATGTATTTTTGCCTATTTTAAACAGGTATGAGTAATGTGTCGCTTTTGTGCAGGACAAAGGGATTTCGAGGGAAATTGTAATTTTTTCACAAACAAAAATATCAGAGTCATCTTTTAAGCCCTTTTCTGACTCCTAAAACATGAAAAGATCGCCGAGTGTTTCTTTTTCACTCGTTAAAACGGAATTAAAAGACGGTCCCCTTTTAGCTCTTTTCTGACCGCAAAATCAGGAAAAGATTGCCGGGTTTTTGTCGTTTCGAACTCGATAAGGAAATAAAACGACGTGTCCTTGATCGCTTTTTACTTTTCAGGTTAACGACACTATTATGAAAGTACTCCTTGGTCGCAAGATCAAGCGGTTCCCCCAGGTATTATTTTATACTTTTTCGGGCTTGAGGGACACAAATATACGAAAAAGTTCAACGTGGAGTCTCCTTTAGTTTTTTCAGACTCTCTAAAAATGAAAAACGCCGAGTTTCTCCTATACTGGGCTCGTTAAACTTTTACAGTAGAGGACCTGTTCAATTACAAACAGGAACGAACCACTCCTTCCTAGGGTTCGAATTTAAACTAGGTTGGACTCGTCCGAAGGATGAGCTTATAATCAAGCATATGTTATCCTCCTCAAGCTTGTTAAAAATAAAGAGGTACTTGCCAGAAATGGTGGGGGAAAAAGAGAAGAATGAACCTATTTGTCACCTTTTGTCTCAGAAGAAACTTTATTACCACTCTTGAACACGACACTTTTCATTCACCTGGGTTGGGAAATCTTTTACCTCACAGTTGACCAAATCACTTTGAAAGTCTTTAACCGGGTTCCAGGGGTTAACTTTGAGTTATTCGTCACCAAGCCATCTGTTGTGTCGTTATGTGTTCAAGAGGTCTGCAAGCAAAAACTTTCATCTGCAAAATACTTGTCATCCATTTGACCATCCCTGAGTCAGTCCTTACAGCAACATTTCTTCAACTTGAACAATGATTTCGTGTTGCGGGCTTGCCTGCAACGGGTCGCTTTCTATCGACATCGACACATTATCTAGAAAGATGACTTAGGAATCGACAGTACCTTGAAGTCTGCATGCATCAATGGCAGGTTTCTCGCCTTTGACGTCAGTTTACATCATTGACTTTCGATCAGAGGATTCCGTGAAGTGTTCGACATCAAAACATCTATTCACATTTCACGGGTTGTGCTTGGTACTTTGAGAACCATTGACATTACTGGTGGTTTCTCTCACGCTTGTTAACAGTTTACATCATTGACTGGTAATCAAGTGGTTTCTACCATGTTCGACATCGAATCATTTAATCACATGGCTAGAATCGTACCAATTCGGGAAGTAGAAGTGAAGACCCTGGATCTAGTTTCTACCATCCAGGCTGCGAGGAGTTTTGTATTCATTGTCTATGTAGACTAATCATAAACAGATGGCTGCGTCCATACTGTGTCTACAAAAGTCTATAAAAATGATGTACTGCAAGATCATTCCTGTATCAGAATAGTTAGTCCATTAGTTAAAGTTTTGAATCTGAGTATGGGAATGCCTACCTCAGTGATGATATAATCTTATCCATGTATTTTGTGTTGAAAATTGCAGGTTCCAACCAGGCCATCCACAAGGCAATCCTTGAAATGATAAAGCGCTTCACCCTTCCTAGAATTACAAAACCCTATTCTATTCCAGGCTTCGCACTTTAGGGGGCAATCTGTTACACTAAAAAATGTCACCTTGACTACTTACAGTTAGTATGGCTCAAATCAACAGTCATGCTACCCTCTTAGGCAAGTCTCATGCCTCTGTTATCCATCTCAAACTCAAAGAAGAGAGAAAGTCTTGTAAAAACTATGTTTATCTCTGGGGTCGCAGGTTCTCTCTAGCCTTACCTGCGGGGACGCTGACCATGTTCACAAAATCTGCGTCCATGGACGCTCTGTATGTTAAGGGACAGGTGCGTCCCTCTGTAAAAGGCAAAATGCGCGAGTTTTATCTTGAAAAAGTTACTTGTGGTTACTTCTAGAACATTCTAGAGGTCGGTTTGATGAAATGGATGCGCCTCCAGTTGGTTCATGTATCTCTATTAAGGGGGAACTTATCCCATCAATAAGGGAGCTATCCCACCCATAGAGGGGGATGATCCCATTGATAGTGGACCTGAATAACCTCTTTACAGCACTATAAATAAAGGCATTGAGCCAGAAGGAGAGGAGGTTGGAGCTATACATTTTCTTTGGGTAAATGCTGCAGGATTTAGGTCTTCCATTAGAGCCTTTGTGAGGAGAGATTGTCTTCACTTGATTCTACTTGGGAGAGGGTGAGCTTTGTCAAAGTAGAGGAAAACCCTTGATGGACCCTGGGAGGAACTTGCACAACACCAAGGCCAGGTTGTAAGAGTTTCTTTGTTTCGTTATTAATACAAACTGGTTTATTTTTCTCAATAGCTTGTGTTAATGAGTTATTTCATGTGTTCCTTGGTCTGCATGTTGAATATATGTTTTATTATATGAAATGCAAGTGCTTGGTAATTGTTTGATTGTTTGTGGTTGCAGGAATTGACTTGAAGGAGGAGCTCATCCGGATCGTCAAGAACGGACTTCAACAACAGCGTTTTGGAATAAGGTAAGCCTAAACACTTGTAGTTTTCATGTTGTAAAAGGTGTATTTAGAGAAAGATCACTCCATTTTGTCTTGTTTGTCATTAGAATGTCTTAGACTTCTAGGAAGGTCAGTCGTGTCCGCACCCTTGACAGATTCCGTGTGACACTGTTGCCCCCTCTCTTCCTGCTGATCCATAAAAATATAAAAACCACCAACCTGCTGTCTCATTTTCATCTTTTTGCTGATCTCCTTGGCACTGGTTTTTTGAAAACTTATCCTCTGATTCCTCTTCAGCTGACTCATTGAAAAGGATGGCTGATCTGGGACCAGTGTCACATGAATAAATAGGAAAGTTTTGAGGTTTATCCTTGCTGCTTACCATATAAGCCATTCTGGTCTCCCGATATAGTCTTCTTTTCTCACCAAAAATAGGGATAGTAGCATAGGTAAGGTCCATCTACATTGTGCCCTTGATCTTTGCTGCCCACGATCTTGAAAGAAGCATCCCAAACTTGGGTGGAATGTTAGCCACTAAATGTCCATGACAATTATTTTTGTTGGAATTTGTGTAAGACCCACAACAACATCTTTAATCAAACCAATGCATTGAACTCTTTTTGAATCAAAGGAAAATAAATCCTTATATGGTCTAGTTACCTCTAATCCTAGTCTTTCCATGATCACCTTGGGCATAAGATTATGAGATGCCCCTGAATCTAACATAGCATTATGTAAAGTCATGTTGTGAATACTAATGCTTATGTAGAAAGGAGGGAACTCTTCATTCTGTTCATCTTCAAGTCTTGGACCCAAGAAAATAATAGGATTATATTCTTGTACATTTAGGATATCAGCTACTCCTAGTTGTGAATTAAGCATTTCAACAATCTTATTTCTGTATTTGTCTACCTTAAGGATTTCACTAAAGGGGACTGATATCTTGATTTTTGCAATCTCATTCTCAAGGTTAAAAACATAAATAGTCTTTTCAATTTCTTTAGTAGGTGATGGAGCTTGAATATCCTTTTTTCCAGGTGGAGAATCATTCTTACCTTCAGCAACCTTTGAGCTGTCCATCTTATGTTCAACTGCCTTTGAAGCATCCTTCTTGGGCTATGCTT
Organism: Pinus tabuliformis; assembly: GCA_031772625.1. Lineage (NCBI taxonomy): Eukaryota > Viridiplantae > Streptophyta > Pinopsida > Pinales > Pinaceae > Pinus > Pinus tabuliformis. Next base: position 354,357,092 of record CM062819.1, on the reverse strand, counting down.
TGCTTGCTGTAATAGGCACATTTCTATTCCTGAGATTGTATTGCTTTTTCATCTCAAAAATAGCATGCTGATAGCCCTTCAAATAGTCTGAAGGCTCTTCTCCAGGTTTAGTCATACTGGACTCATCATGTTCTTCCTCAGTCAAGAAAATCCCTGACACTTCTTCATCAAGACAATGGATGGAATCCTCGGGAATTTCAGGTTCATCTTCTTCATCCACCAAATTTTGTTAGAAAGGAGGTCTTACTGGAGGATCTGGCTGTTGATTTCTGTTCTCTCTTGGCCTTTGCTAATTTTTAGGTCTTATGAACTGAGGATTCCTAAATTGAGGTTCCTGTTGTGTTGGGAGAGTAGAGGTATTCCCAAGAGCCAACCGATCCATCAGTTTTTCCATGGTCTTCATCATCCTTTCAAACTTATCTTCTGGAGCCGATGTAGAAGGTTTCTCTTCTTCTTTTAGTTTGGCTTTTGCCATCTTCGATTTCTTAGCAGCAATCATGTTTACTTCCACTTTAATTGCATCATTTTTCATATCAGCAAGAGTAGCAGAATCCCTTTCTCTGAGTAACAGGGAGAAATCAGAATCAAATGCTTCGGCATATCTCAGTTGTGCCAAGACCCAAGGACGTTTCAAATGAGCTGGGATGGAATTGTATATTTTATTAAACCTCTTGGAGAAGTTTTGGACAGTTTCATCAGGAGCTCTTCTAAGATTGTTGTATCAGTAAGAGCTTGGACAGGGTTAGTTCTATTTCCCCATTTCCTTAGGAAACTATCTTCAAACTCTGCCCAACTATGAATGCTTCCAGCTCTAAGAGCTTTAAACCATTTTCTAACCTATCCAATGAAAGTTTTAGCAAACAATCTTAGCTTCACATCCTCATCATCAACTTCCTCTCTGTCAGCAAAATCATTGAATCTATCTACATGTTCCTCTGCTGTGATGTCTTCATCTCCACCCCATGTTGGAATTCTAGCAGCATATTTGTTGGGAAGGTCATGTAAAACAGCAGGGAGGGCTAGTGGAGCATACCTAGTAGGTACGGCCATAATGAATGGAGGAGCAGTGATAACAGGTACTGTAGGGACAGTGGAACCATAACTGATATGAGACGGATTTCCTAGTGTCTGAGAACTACTAGGACTAGCAGAAGTAGAGGATAAAGTGCTGATATGGAAAGGACTATTTGGACTTTGCAAACCACTGACAAAAGTACTCCAATTTGGAAGGGGTAGACCAGTTTTAGATTTGAGTAAGACTTCAAAAGGATCAAGTTCTTTGAGTTGTTTTAAATCTTCCTCTTCTAACAATAATTCTGAAGTAACAACCTCCCAAAATTATTCTTTATCTTTTTGTGACACTAAGGATGAAGTATCAATACCTCTTTTTTGTAAATCTAGAATAATTCCAATAAGTTCTTCTTCGTTCTCAGACCTCAACAAAACCTCATGAATTTTATCATCAACAATTTTATCCTCAGGACTTCTTGAAAATTCAGAGCAAAGATTTTGAAAAAGATGGAGTACTTGGTGTTTCAGTAAATCTTTGTCTGCTCCTTGAAATGGTGTTTGGATTGTCCACAGGAGTAGGTGGATTTGGGTCAGGATTGCTCCACGTATATCTCCCTCTTGAAGCCACCTTTTAAAATTTGAAATTGTATGGAGTCACCAAGGTAGAATGTAGCCTCGAATAGTCTTCTAAGCTCCTGCTACCTTCAGAAGTTTAGTCTCTTGTTTTCGGGAATAAATAATCTTCAGACTCCCGGGAGACGCACCAAAATGTTATCTCAAAATCAGGGCCTGGAAGGCTGCAGACCAGGAAGACTTCAAGTAATTGTTTCAGGCCAATCTTCTAGCTAAGGCTTAGCCTCCTTAGCCTGAGAGGGCTCTCTCAAAGGATTTAAGGTTTGTGATTATGATTGAGATGGCTAACTCTTTATGAAACAAATAGGAATGAGGCTGGTGAAATCTAAATTAACAAGCATCCATTGGGCTCATGGAGTCATATGTCATTTAGCATTAACAGTGAATTGGCTTTGTAATGAAATCAAGGCATTCAGATTTCAATATAGATAGAGTACAACAAACACAAAAGGACAGTCTATGAGTATATGAAGGAAATTAGAACACTGCAAGTGATTTCTAAGTAATCAAAGACTCATAATACTGTATATAACACGAAAAGACAACAAGAGGAATTCATACATTGAAATCTCTATGATCTTGAGCAGCAGAAGCCGATACTGTATTACCAAAAGAAATAGAGTCTTTACATAAGCTTAACAACAGAGCTTTTTTACATAAACTTCCAACCTTGATTACATTTCCCTTTCTCCTATTTATAAAGTTCTTCTACCTGACTGAGATTCCTCCTCAAACCTGAGGGGAACTCAAAATCTATTTCTAATGACACCTGTTCAACTTTTAACTGCCTATTGAATATAACAAACTGTAAGTAGAATTTCTAGAGATTTAAATCAAGTAGGAGTCTAACTCCTTATTATGTTAATAATAGCCTTGATTACAAACATTCTCGTTCTTTGACATTTAGTCCCTTTTTAGTTTGGCTGTGATGAATGTTCAAAACTCCATGCTGGTCTTCAATGTCACATCTTCTCCATTGCCCTGAAACATAGGAAACTACCCTTGCTCATCGGTCTTTAGTTTGCCTCAAAATTTTCGAATCCAAAGAAGCATGTCCTTTATCTTTGATTATCCAAAATGTAACAGATGGCCACATCCTTGATGTGCTGTCCACCTCTTTTATGTGTAAAGGTAAAAACTCTTCCAAGCTGTTTTGACATATCTTGAACTGTGGTAAATGTGCTCACTTTATGACAAAAAATTTAAAGTTGGATTCGAATCCATATTTTCTCCACCTGTCTTGACCTGGTTGAATGTTGATGGCTTCAGATGATGCCTTGTATATATTCCACTTTCAAAATTCACGCTTATGTTTCAAAAACCAGTTGATTTATATTAGATTGTTTAGCTTCAGCAGTTTCGTAGCGCGCTATGAAACTGCTAAGCTCTAGTCATCACCTTCAGTAGTTTCGTAGCACACTATGGAACTGCTCAGTTGGTTCAAAAATCACAGTTTCAACCCAAAACTTTGCTAGAGCACTTTGTTGTTTAAACATTCTTTCAATTGTTCCAAGACCTTCCAAAACTGAATGGAAATGTAGGATTCTTCAAGAAACATTATACCAAGAAAAATCATCAAAATTTGAAACATAGCCTTACTTAAAATGGGATTTCTTTAAGGAGATTCCTTCAGCTGGCTTAACTATATTTTGAAGTCTTCAATTTGTTTCTTCATGACCTTGATTCCAGATCTGAGGTTTTTATTGACCTTTCTTATAAATTGAGCTTCCTTTATTGCAGGAGTAGTCCAGCTACGAAATTGAACACTAAAATCAACCACCTCGGGAATTTGAAATGTTTTCTCTTCCCACCGAGCTTGCATTTGGTTGAAATAAGCCTCCTTAACTGCAAATTTCCTGGCAGCTTTCTTCAATCTAGCAATTTCAAAGTTGGCAGATTCCAATGTCCTTTTCAAGTCTTCCACACTACCTTCTTCTTGAGTGGCAACTGTTTTGCCTTTATCCTTTCTTTCATGAGGTCGTGTCGCCTTTCCTGTTTCATCTGCTCTTGGTGGCACCTCCTGTACTTGTTTTAACTTCCTCGTTATGGGTATCCTGGGTTTAAAAACAAATTGATCAACTTGATCATCAAACTTGAGTTTCTTTGAGGCTTTGACCGTCTTAGCCTCCTCTTTTCCTGACTGTATCAACTCAGCTTGAACTAGTGGGGACTCTTCAATGTCAATTGCTTGCAATAAATCATTTGAGTCTCCCTTTGAAACAGGGCTTTCTTCAATACTCACTGACTTACCTTTTTCTTTAGCCACCTGTCTCCTAGTCCTTCTTCTTTCAACTCCTCCACCTGTGCTTGATTCATGTGCAGTTTCTTTGACCTGAGTTTTCTCTTTAATTGACTGCTGGGGTGTATCTTGAATAGATAGTGGCCTGGTAGATTCTCTTACTTGTTTCCTTGCCTTTAACTTTGAAAACCTCTTGGCTCTTGTTTCTGCTTGAGGACCGGTTGTTGTTGAAGGTTCTTTTGCAACTTGAGGGCTGAGACCGGTCTTGCTCTTGAAACCGGACATGAATATTAATGTGTTCCAGTCTCTGCCTACCCTCTGGAGTTCATGCAGAACAATCAACTTAACCAAGCCATGGTGGAACAATGAAGTCTCATAGGCTTCTTTTCTTAGTTGCACCTTGCCACACATTTTACTTAAGCTACGGAATAAGTAAAAAGGTAGATAATTAGATGTTTTCCCTGTGAAATGTAATAGAAGTTTAAAATGGTATGAATACACTTTGTTATATCTCCCTTCACAGGTCAGGTACTTCTGTATACAGGTAAGCAAATGGGCATATGATTCTTTGACATAACTTCTAGGCACAGACTTGCTCAAATCTGAGTTAATGAACTCCTGCTTTAGAAATTCCTTGCATGGGTTCATATCAAATTTGAAATTCTTGAACCAATTTTCTTGCCCTCTTGGAATCTCTGTAACTGTGGATATCATGTCTGGTGAGACCTGCAGTTCCAGCATACCAACCTTTGAGTTTAGTCTTGTGAAATTTAGGGCAAATTCCTTAGTAACTTGTGCATGACCTCCCTGGAGCTTCTTGCAAAATTCCAACACCTAGCTTGTTTAAATGCTTGCTCGACTTCTTTGTTCTTCTAGGTTATGTCCAAACCTTCAGGCTCGTTTCTTAAACATTTTCCTAACCTGTGATCTTTCCTTTCTACCGATCCCTCCATGAAGATTCAGTGTAATGGGGGTTGGAAATGCTAGCGCTGCTCAAACTCCAATCTCTACCTCGCTTGAATGGCTACCTCGCTTGATAGCTGCCTCGCTTGATGACAATGTTTTCAATTTGAAAACTTGTAGACTTGTTTCTCATGCAAGACATACAATCATCATTAAGACTATGCATACCTGGCCTTTCTTGGAACTTGTATTCCGTGTGTACCAATGTACCTAGTGGTTGCAATAATGGAGATAAGCAGTTGGACATGATCTGTGGAGTGCATAAACTAACAATGAATGATGCAGCCATAGATTAACTTGACAGATTTGACAGTTGGGAAAGATTCGCCGCGGAATGCACGAATCTCCAATTTCGCAGCGCGGTCAGTGTAAATTTTGATTATGCACTGCAAAATCACCTAAAACGTATCGCGCTGCGAAATCACCTAAAGGACTTTTGCACTGCAAAACCACCTAATGGACCTTTGCGCTATGAAACTGCTAAAAAGGATTAGTGCGCTGCGAAAACACTTCAAAATGGTTACATGCGCTACGAAATCACCTACAAGGCTTTGTGGTACATAGTAGTTTTTAAACCAAACTGACACATAGCTATGAGACCGGTGATGAATGAGAATGACTAGTGATGAAGGAGAATGCATACTTGACTCAAGACCCCCTAAGACTTAGACCCTAAGTAAAAACAAAAAATAAACTTAAACTAGTACCGACCTTTGGCATCAAGCTAGTATGGGAAATTTTGGCATTAGAATTCTTACGTGATAACAGAGTCCCCGAGGGATGGTTTAAAGTTCGAAATAAGGCTCAAATCCATTACAACAAAGCTCATAACGTCACTTGTGTGAATTGAACTTGGGTTGAGAAGATAACAAGCATTCTCCCAACCACAAAAGACAAAGAAAATGGAATTATTTTCCAAGAAACATATTATTATATCCATTCTTTTAACAACTTTCACCTTATAATGTCTTCTATGGGATCCATGAAATGTGTTGGCTTGTGTGAATATGTGAAACTTCAAATGGGTGAGCTTTCTCTAAAATATCACATACATTTTCCATTTAAATGTGTGGTTGTGATGTTATTTTAATTATTGAATGGATACAATCATTAGGCCCCATCACTGAATTTTTGTATTATACATGAATTTTGATAAGGAAGGAAATTCCTACATGGTCAAATGTCTCAATGCATGTTCTCTAGAAATCATTGTTTCCCACCATATGGAAGAGATTCTAAAAAAGGGGTTGTCTTGCATTACTACACAATTACATGCTATTCAAACATCTAAGGATGCTTCTAGTCTAGTTCATCCATATTATAATTAGTTTTGGATAAATTCCAATGAGCCTCTAATTATCACAAAGCATTACCAACCTTATTTGAGAAGCATGATAATAACATCCCTCTTATTCCATGTAGCCTACCAGCCAACTTGTAGTCATATCATCATCCCTTCACTAAAAGGAATGAAATTGAAAAGAATATATAAGAGCAATTAGCTACCATTATCATCTATCCTAATTTTATCCCCTAATTTTATATACATGATGTGGTCCTTAAACGAGAAGGAAATGGACACACGTGTAATTATTTTTACACCCTTTGCAACTCCATTATTAAGTGTAAATTCCTCCTTCTTGTAATTGGTTATCTATTACATGAGCTACATTAGCACTATTCTTCAACAAACTTGATTTTTGTTTTAGTGATCACTACATTTGCATGAACAAAACCAATATTCCTAAAACATGTTTTCACACACTGTTGGCTTGAGGGGGCCTGATGCAGGTTCAGAGTTAATTAGCCAAAAAAATCCCTGTACTACTGGCCCTTTCGGAAACAACCCGCAGAGTGGGGACTGAGGTCTCACCCAAAGCAGTATGGGGGGATGCTAGAACCAAGTTTTCACACCCTTGAGATGTCTGAGGCGTCGATTTAGTCCAATTGTGAATAATTTTTCATAGGTCACTTCACACGCTGTCTTGACCTGTGAGACCTTCGCAATTTGTTATAATTTCCTTCACGCAGCCCTAATAAGGGGTTGAGGTGCTTTCGCACTACTAAAGCAGTGATCTATGATAATTCCCCAACTTGCATCGTGAACCTCACTTATCTTCTTATAACAGTTAGTTATATTCACGTAAACATATACTTAAACTTATATTCACTTTATCAACACATTCATATAAGTTCTCACATCATATAAACAATAGAAATGAAATTTATATCCGATACATTCAATGCACAAAACAGGAAAATGATTCACAGAAGTGATGTAAAACTTCTCTTTATTACTTCTCTAAGGGTTACAGACTCTACTTTCCCTATGCACTTAGTTGCAGGGGTATGCGCATTCAGTTCTGGAATATTAGGCCTCTACACACTCAGCTGCAAAGTCTTCTCCTATTCTACGACCCAAAGACTCAACTCGACACTTAGATAAGACTCAATTCTCTTATTTTCTCCATTGATTCCCCTTTTTACAACTTAGAGGCTCGCTCTATTTATACAATCCCATGGTCTGTGGACCATCGGTATATTTCTAAAGCTGACATTACTTTACAAAAATCAGGGTAGACAACCCTATGAATCATTTACAATCTTCGTGCTTCGCGCCCACAAAACGCAGAGTCTTTACATCGGATTTGGTAAAAATCTAGGCTTTAAGCCCCAAAAATTGCCTTGGGGGATCCCATACCCAACAAGTGCCCAACACAAACATCGTGACTCACCCTCAACTCACTCTGTCGGTGTGGAGATCTTCGCATGGAGACCTCCCATCTCTGTCCGAACTGCTGCAAGATCAGCAACGCACTGAATGGCTACCTGCTATATCTCCTGGACATGTTGTTTAGAGACTGATGTATCTGAACTACTTCCTTGTATCTGCTCCTGGATTCCGTGCATCTATTTATAGTCCCACACCTACTTTCAGCTACTTGGAGTGCTAAGACTATGCTTTGGTGGGCTAGTCAGATAGTCGGGCCACCCGTGTATGGCTTCAACTGACTACCATTCACTCTTCCTAAGAAAGGTTCTCCATTTAACTTTACAACTACATCGTTCCTCCATCTGTGACCTCCTTAGTAACATATTGTCCCAGCCAATGCATCACACTAATCAATTCTCGGTGGTAGCTCTTAAATTTGTCAACGGAATCATGCACATCCTGTTTTAACACCACAGCTTTGTTATCAAGAAAGTCCTTCTTTATTTCTTCCTCAAGCTTCTTGACTTCTTCTTTTGCAATGGTGCTTTTCGCCCTTAACCAAACTCTTTCCTTCATGAGTTCTTGGAGCCTAAGATCACCTTGGTGAATTTCCTCATCAGGTCCCAAGCGTTCTTCTTCAAGTTCTTCCAAATGCGCGATCCCTTCTTCTAAGGCTCTGTGATCCATCATATCCACGGGCACTGCTATGTGCAGACTAGGCATGATATACTCCATCGACACTACAACATTTGCTCCATAGGCCAGCCTAGAAGGTGTCTATTCTGTCAGTTTCTTCCACATCACCTTATAAGCCCATAAAACCACTGGTACGTGCAAGTCCCAATCACTTCGTTGCGCATTATATACCTTGTTCAGTGCTCCACACACCTCATTAAATGCTTCTGCGTGGATAACCTTCTATGCACTCGTTCTCTCAACACTCTATCATTCCAACTTGAGGAGTCATTTGCACAATTGCTCACCCAAAACATGCTTATTGACCGTATTTTCCAACGTTCAGTTCATGTGTATCCACACAGGTTGTTTACCATATGCCTGTACCCACCTGGACAGATGCGCGCATGGAACATCTGGTCCATTATATTTAATCTGCCAATCGCACTATAGGTTTCCCAAACCATGTTCATGTCATTCTCCTGCATTCATGCCAGTCCTCAAAAGATCCCTCTGTGCACACCCCACCACCTCACGAGCATAGCGCGTAATACCCAATTCAAGGCTTGGAAATGTTACTTTTCTAACACCTCCCTTTCAAAATTATCTTGGAAAGTATCTACCTCACTTAACCCATCATAAGTAGGCAGATCCCTCACTTCTGTCGATATGCAGTGCAGTGATCTTGTCATCATGTTATAGTCTGGCATGGTTACCTCATGTAACCGATTCTGCAATCGCTCTATCTCCTCATTAGAATCTGACGTATAGGAGCTTTCGCGCTCCCATGAGATCAGTCCATCCGTAGTGGGATTTACCCATTCTTTCTCTCATGCAATTATCTTGTAGATGCAATCTAGATCGTCATCGCTTTCATAGTTGCACACCGACTCTGTGTAGCACGATCCCTGAGCATGGTCTAAGGGTATAACTACACACAGAGACCTTTGAAAAAATCATCTTGCGCTTCTTCAGATTAATCACCCCGTTGATGTCAGTGGCCCAGTAAATTCCTAAGAGCGTGGGGCAGGGATTGTTGTCATCAAAAATATCTATTACTTAAAAGTCTACTAGTGTTCTCGCTCCCTCAATATCCACGTTGATTCCCTGTAATCTCCCCATAGGTATTACCTTTTGCTGGTTCATCATTCATAGCTAGATAGGAGACCATTGCAGTGTAAGCCTCCCCATGCACTCCCATGTCTGATTCAGTAGAATGTTCGCATCCAATCCTAAGTCCAGAATTACTTGGTCCATCTCATATTCTCCAATCTGCGTAGATAGCCTCATTTCTCTCCCTATCCTAGTATTGTGTTTTCCAATATTCCGGACTACATGTGGTTCTCTTGGCGTGGTCCCAGTGCATCTGCTAATGAGTTCCTGCAATCCTTTTATAGCCTTACTGTCGTGCAGTAGCTTCATGCATGTTTCTAGGAACATCGTAAACATAGATGGGTCCAATTCCGGCTCCGATCTATCTTTGCTTTATGAAGTGGAGGCATCAGTGAATCTCTTCTTAGCTTCCATGAAGGTTTCCTTAGCATGCTCAAAATCAAACTCTACTTCTTTCGTCAGAGCCTTCTGAACCCAAGTACTATCTTCGGGCTATTTTCCTTTATCGTCTCCCTTCATGATTCCACTTTGAGGCACAATGTTCACATTTGGATCTTCCTCGCACGTCTCATACCTCATCATCTACAGGTTCTGAGTTAGGGGAGGTGGTAGCGCTCATCGTGTATCCTAGCTATCAGCATAGGATAATCCTCCATCTCATGATCAAACAAGGTACAATACAGACATGATCTACGCGTTGGATTCGTACAATAATGACATAATATCCTAGCCCTCTACAATTGTAGCATATCAACTGTCTGTGACCTCTTCCAAGTCCTCCTCCACCTTGGCCTCATTTGTGCCCCTGAAATCGAGTTCGCGCCACTCCTGTGTTCTAGTCTAGGTACTGTGTTTCAGCCTGAACTCTATAGGTGGGTGTTCTATCCATCATCAGCTCATATCTTCTACAAGTGCACTCATCGTGTCCAATCGATCTACAAAAATTATAGAACAACTATTGCAAATTCTACGTGTACTTCTGTAACAAATGGAAGTCATCCATAGCATGCTTTCCTCCTATTTGACAAATCGCGCACCACAAATCACGTGCCGCGCTAGGTCTTGCTTGCGCTTTTTACCTTAAAGGCATCGGTCCTCCTCCCACAAGGTGATTCGCGAACACTGGGCAGTGATCCTTCTCATGACCCTGACCCTTACATTTAACGCACCATACCTCTTTGCGCATTTCTGGTCGTGTTGTCCTGTCCTGTTTTAGACTCTGCATCTCAAGGCATAAGTTTTTCAACTGCGCGTGGATCTGCTAAATGCCCAAGTTAGGATCCTGCATCGGGGTTTCATACAACCTCATTACGATCTGAAAGGCCTTTTCCTGAGTCACTAAACTCTGTTGCGATAGCATGTTCCTCAAATGTGGAGTTAGCGATGCTACAAACCATTTGCGGTGCTGTCCATCTTTCAAATTCATATTAGCTTCATGAATCGTACACTTCAGTCCCTAATCTAGCTCCGAAGGAGTCTCACCTGGTAGTATTGTGATCTCTTTGAATCCAATGATTGACTGCACTTCTGACTTTGGTCTACTAAATTATTTGTTTAGCGCAATTTGGATATCCATGATTCCCGCATTCAGATTTTCACTAGAATGCTTGATATACTAGTTCAGCGTGTGATCCTGCAGAGCACTGACCATCGTCACTTTCTTTATATTATCATCTTTAACTCCATATGATTCCCATATGGTTCTTATCACGAACCAAAACTAGTCCGGATCTTCATTTCCTACTCCCTTGAAGACAAGAAACTTTATCGCGCTTGCCATATTGACTCGTGGTTGTGGCGAAGGTGGTATGGGTGAAGATGGAGGTGAAGGTAGTGAAACTGGTGGAAGTGTGGGTGGGGGTGGTATGCATGGAATCCTTTGCCTTATCAACTGGATTTCACTTCACGGTGAGACCTTCATGAGCTCTTCCTCATCCCCTCATGGAGGTGAAATCAAAGGGCTATTCTCTGGTCCCTTACTTCCTTTGTTTCTGTAGGTTTTTCTACTTCGCTTAGCTCCAGACATCAAGGTAATTGCATAACCCTCTTTTCACACAATATCATTTTAATCCAAGTATTCAGAGGCTTTACGTACTTACCTCATGGTCCTTTGAGAAAGCATCGCTCTGCCTCGCTATAACTGACTGAAGTATTTACCGCGAACTCAACAATGAAAACTCCTATAATTTGATCAAGCTAGTGATGAAAAATTCATGCGATCTTATGCTCTGATGCTTCCAATCTACGCATCAACTCTGGGATCCACACAATAGGATTGTCGAGTTTCCACCTTCCTTGACTATCTGCTGGCATCACGATCCACTCGTACAACTCAATAGGGAAATATGCGAAAAGATTTTGTGGATCTCTGTGTACGGGTAGTAATGTAACCACTCTTCCTTTGATAGTCATGGATTCCTATTCTCCTGCACCGTGAACTCGTGAATTCTCCTATCCAACCAACCTTCAATTTCCTTCTTAGTTGGATTCCAATGATACAACATTAGAAATCTCTATGCAAATTTTGTTCCCGACCACAGAACCATTTGTTCGCTTGAGGGGGCTGGACCCAGGTTTAGAGTTAATTAGCCAAACAAATTCCTGTACTACTGGCCCTTTCGGCAGTAGCCTGTGGAGTACAGACTGAGGTCTCCCCTGAAGTAGTATGGAGGGATGCTGGAACCAAGTTTCCACACCCTTGAGATGTCTGAGGGGTCGATTTAGTCCAACTATGAATACCTTCACGTAGGTCACTTTGCGCACTATCCTGACCTGCGAGACCTTCACGATCTGTTATAATCACCTTCGCGCAGCCCTAACTAGGGGCTGAGGTTCTTTCATTCTAATAAGGCAGTGATCTACACTACTGCCCCAAGTTGCACTGTGGATCTTACTTATCTTCTTATAACAATTAGTTATCTTCACGTAAATAGATACTTAATCTTATATTCACTTTATCAACACATTCATATAAGTTCACATATCATATAAACAATAGAAATGCAATTGATATATGATACATTCAATGTACAAAATAGGAAAAAGATTCATATAAATGATGTAAAAATTCTCTTTATTACTTCTCGAAAGGTTACAAACTCTACTTTCCCTACACACTCAACTGTAGGAGTTTGTGCACTCAGTTGTGGACTACTAGGCATCTGCGCACTCAGCTGCGGAGCTTTCTCCTATTCTATGACCCAAAGACTCGACTCGACACTTAGATAAGACTTAGTTCTATTATTTTCTCCATTGATTTTCCTTTTTACAACTTAGATCCTCTCTGTACTTATACAATCCCATTTTCCACAGACCATGGGTAAATTTATAAAGCGGACATTACATTACAAAAATGAGGGTGAACAACCCTATGACTTATTTACAATCTTCATTCTCCACGCCCACAAAACGCGGAGTCTTTACATTAGATTTGGTCAAAGTCTGGGCTTTAAGCCCCAAAACTTTCCTTGTGGGATCCCATGCCCAACACACACATGATGACCATTATGAGTTTCTAGTGACATCCTTTGGTCTTCTCTGCACACATCCCACCTTTTAAATCGTCATGAACCACATCTTCAATCTCTTTCTACATCATTTTTTAGTAGTCTTCTTCGATCACATATTGTCTACAACAAAGCTTTGGTTCCCTATGTGGTACATGTGTATTCAGTTTACAAATCCTTTGTCGTCACCAATTATTTATCATTTATTATAAATGTTCATTTTATTCATTTGAAGTTGAATGCATAGGAAAGTTGTTAATGGGAAAAACATGCATGTTGATACTAAGGAAATTGAGATGATGAAATATTGGCCTTGCAATGATACCTTTATAAAATTTTTGTGGTTTTCCTGGGCTCAAAGGTTACTATTGGAAGATTTCCCAAAACTATTGTAAAATTATTACTACTATCATCAACTTCCAAAAAAGGAATTCTTTCTATTGCAATGAGGTGGTTGAAAAGGTTTTTTAGGATTGAAATTATTTTTTGTATCACGACAATCCTCACATTTTCTAACTTCAATAAATACGCTTGTTTTGGAATGGGATTCCTCAAGAAAAATAGTCTGATTTGTTTTAATGCAAGAGGGATGCTCCTCACCTTCACTAGTAATAAATTATGTCATAGAAGCTTGTGAGAATCCACATATGAGAAGGAAAAGTTGGCTATTTTTATTACAATTGACATGTCACACAATTAGTCTATGGATCATTGTTTCAATATTAATGAAACCATTGTATCTTGAATAATTTCCTAAAATATATGCTATCAGCCCTAGAGAAGGAAAAGTGAGTCACAAAAATGTTATACTATCACTATTGGGTTATTTATAAGATAAGGAAAGAAAATTTGTGGTCTAATTCTCTCTTTAGGAGGTATGATGAGGAAGGTTCTATATTTTCCTTATATTTCCTAGTGCTTAATTAACTATAGGAGGTACATCAAGAATGGTTACATAATGCCAAGGTCATACACATGATCCATAAACTATAGTTCAACCCATATACATACCTTCATTATAGATGGAAAAATGAAGATATTAGCTATAAAGGATATATTGTTTGGTTTGGTGTTCCACATTCAAATCTAAACTATTATCTAAATTACACTAATATCCTATAATTACTCATTCCAGGTATGAAAACACATATGATTAGATTAGGAATTCATTATTTGGAAAGGAAAGAAAAGGATAATACACATTGTTGTGGAACAATGGGATACATGTCAATGACATATACATGAATTAGTAACGACTTTGGGAGTTTTATAATCCATACACATTCCTACCACTGTGTGGGATGGAATTTCTCTATATTTTATAATGTGGTTATGAAAAGAATGGAAGAAATAAATGATAATAGCCTTCCATGAGTCTTAGAGCCCTTACCCATTCTTGCAACTATCTCAACTAACATTTCTATGGATTTCATTATGGGGTTACGAAAATAAAGAAACAAATTAGTGATGATGATAGTTATGATATTGTTTCTAAATATCCCCACTTTTGTTCTAAAAATCATTCATTCATTGCACCATAATAACAAAAGTCTCTATGTAAAATAAATTTTCCTACATGAATGTTGGATAGTTGGCATTTCCTAGATGGCTAGTGGTAGCAAGTCTATTGGAATTGATGTCATAAGTCATGTTGGGAGATGTGTTGGGGAGTTCGCATTTTCCGATAGTTGGAAAGAGTGTTGGCATTGATGTTAACCATACTAACATGGGTGTGTGTGGCAACATATGTTGGATTTTGTGTCCATTATCCAAGCTATGATATTAACAGGGGTAGCATTGTTGTGCTTGACATGTCAAGCTCAGGGAGAGTCCCCATGGTTGATAGAATCTCTTATAAAGAATCATCATAGTAGCAGGCTTATTGGAGAAACCATAACATGATGACTATGATGGTTGGGAGTGCCAAGATTTGGAGGCATTTCTACATTAGCAGACTTACTCAAATTCTCTTGGTTATAAAAAAATTCTACGATGCTTTGAAAAATATTTCCAATGGTATGTTGAAGCCTATAAATGGTTCCTTGGATCAAAAGTTATGACCAGATAAAGTAAAGACCTCAAAGGATAGTAGCAGGCCTAGAACCACGAAAGATTATTTAAAAGAGATCTGGGATGGCATGGAGTTGGAGTCACAAAAATAGTCCCCAGAAAGTATGGAAGGTAGGAACCTCGGAAAACCTGAAACCTCAAACATTTATTTATAAGTGCTACGAAAGTTTCATGAGCCTGGGTGGCAAGAAGCTCAGAAGCCCAACATCCCAGAAGGCCCCAAAACCCTAGAAGTATATTTAAAAGAAGACCCGAGTTGACATGAATCATGAGTCATGGGAAAAAATACTAGAAGGTCAGAATCCTAGAAGGTCGGAACCCTGTGGAATTTTGTTAAATGAATTTCTTAAAAGTGTTTGGATTGAGGGCTTTAGGCATTGGTTTGGTAGCAGGTCACTTCGGGTATAGAACCATTTACAAAGGAAATAAATTGCAAAACCAAGTATTGAGGGATCCTTTGTCTATCCTCCGACAGGAAAAGTGGCACCATATTGTTGGTCAGAGATGATGTCAACATGAGATAACCTTGACACGTGGCAAGCAATTTTGGCATTTTCGGGTACCCAGAAGGCCAACATATGGGTCACGTGTAACTCTCACAAGTCAACACATGGCATGGATGACATCAACATGTTATCACCTTGGAAGAGGGCATACCCCAGAGGTCGAAATCCCCGTAACTATTCATTAATCTGATTTCTTAATGGTTGCAGGCACCATGGACGAAGGTTTTGCTGAAACTTGACATTCTGTCAAAAGTCAAAAGTAATGCTTAGGACTTGTTTTTGTGGTGGTTTCTTGTGTTATTGGTAACCACAGGCCTTCGGGCATTAATAAAGAAATAACATTGCAGGAAATAATTTAAAGGAGAACAGGCCAAAGTTAGAGGAAAGGCACTGAGGGAAGGTGCTAAGGTTGGGTGGGCCATGTCTAAAACCCCATGAGCCCGTAAGATCTTGAGGAATTATAATTAAAAGAAGTTATGGTGACACGAGTATCTGAGATCTAAATCTTATGGCTTATGCATATGAAATGGGACCATGTGAAAGTGTTTTGCGATGACTTTGCAGTGTAGTTGCATTTTATTGCAACCATGAGCCTACGAGGTATATACAATGTGTGATGAGTCAGAAACTCTATGAAAATATTCCTCCTCAGTTGAGTATACTACCAAATTTATTATTCGCCACATTTGGATTGGGCAAGAGTTGGGAAGATGTTTGATGGATGGAATGAGTCGGAAACTCATGGGCAATGTTATCCAAATTTGGAAGATATGCCAATATGGCTATTCGCCAAAAAGTCATTATGTTGTCATGGATGAGTCAACATGTAAGACAAAGAATGCACAGACTGAGATAATGAAGTTAGTAGCGATTGTAGAGTTTGTTAGATCAAGGTAACGAGAACCACAACTTAGAAAGAGAATTAGGATGGGAACCTGTTTAATGATAATCAGTGAAGATATTTGGCTATCTATTGAATATGGAGAGAAGAAAGAGTTTAATTATTATCATGAAAGTGATATCAAAGTGAAATGTTGATAAAGTGTGCCATTATGAATCAACAAAGGAAATGTTGGACATACTGCAATGTGTATATCGAGGAGAAGGCTACATAGAAACAAAGGAAGTCGATGAACCTTGTTGCTCAAGTAGTGAGCCTAAATCTACGAAGGCTATTGATAATGATAAAATGAGAAGGAAGAAGAAGACGAAGGTGTCTCAAGGGAAAGATTCTCAAGAGAAGGAACATTTTTCTCCCATTAACGAAGTTGTTTCTCATCACTCTCAAGTTGATGATGAAGAAGAATTAGAAGAAAGGCCATGCTGCTCATAATGTAATCTATTTCTTTGTGATAAATGTAAAGAGATAGGGAATTTATCTTCTAGATGTTTGTATGAATTTTATGAAGATGGAAATAGCCATACATCTAGCAGTTGTGAATATAGATCTAGATTTGTAGCATATCAAATGAGGGATCATTTTTATAAGAAGAGAGTATGTCCCATGAAGATAATAGGAGTATCCCTTATAGTGATGAAGACGGAATACTCCTCAGACTTGTGGAAGATTCCATCGACACAAAGGTAAGTTTAAATCTCTGTTCAAGTTCAAATATCTCCTTTGATAATGAAGAAAAGGATCTATCTTAGGAGGAATTTTATCTCTACACTAAAAAAATATTGGGGATCTATCAGAGGAAAATCTCAAGGAAAAGGAGCAGTTGCATGATTATGAGATTGAGAACAAGAAATTGAGAAAAACAATTGTCAATCTTAATACTTAGTAAGAAGAGTCTAGGAGGTTGAATGACATGTTGACCAATTAGCTAAATGAAAGAGAATCTCACTCTAAGAGAATACAAAATGTAGTTTCATTGAGACATGACCAATGAAGGGAAAATGAAGTGTTGTCTCAATATCAGAAACTTCAAGAGAGGAAAAAGGCTTTGAATGAGATTTTTCTTAATTAACATAGATCCCCTCTCACAAGGGTTGGTTTAGGTTTCAAAGAAAAACCAAACTCTAAGAATGCAAAGGATGAAGGGTCATCAACCCATGTAAGGGATGTTGGAAATTCCAACAACAACATAGGAAAATAAGTTGTTGTATAGAAGCAATAGAAAGGAGAGCATCAACAACACGAGAAGAAAAGGAAATAACATAATGCTAAAAAGCAACAACAAGGAGAGCAATATAAGAGAGCCAAGAAATAGTAGGAAAGAATGCAAGGAAGTAGTGCAATATTCCATGGAAGGCATGTGAAGAACCAATGAAGGTCCTTTCCCCCTTAAAGAAAAATCATTTAGAGAAAAGGTATCTTCAGTCATAAAAATCCTTTTCATGGTTATCATTTTTCTTGCAATAATTTATTACCTAAAGCCATAGATTGTAGATGGGATGCATGAAAACAAGATGTGTTGGGTAGAAGAAACCCAAGAATGCACAAAGTGTCTAGGAGAAGGCATGTTTGCAGTAGTAGAGGACTTGTTAAGAATTCTAGCATAAATTGAAAATTCTTTGCCCCATTCTTAAACCATGTCAAACACTACAAATGTGGTTATTTCAGGCACACGGTGATAGGCTACGAATATAACAGAACAAGGTTTGCTTCTTAGATGATGCAGCAAAATGAAGCTAGATGATCATTGAAGATTAGAAGAAATAGAAGAGAAGAGGATTATGAACATGTCTTCATTTCTCTGTAAAAATGGAGCAATCACCCAATCAATATTGTACTAGAAAGGAAGCAAAAATGCAACAAGAATATTTGGGTGAAGAAAGAGGAGTCCTCTCTAGCCATGTGTAGCCAAGAAAATTAGTAAACATGGGCAAAGGAGAAGCTGGAAATAAATGTTTCTGACAAGATTTGACAAAAGAAGGTATGGATGAAGAAGGAGGATAATCCACTTCTGGGGAGTAGATCGTATGTTTCGATTAATTAAAGGAAGAGAATGGCCTCAAGGGAGGAAAAACAATTCAGATGCCTGCAGCCAAAGAAGAATAAACAAAAGTGCATATGAATTATTAGAGGTATCATAGAGTATCTTTTTGCTTACTATAATACATTGGTTTATTTCAAGTGTATCACCATAGCAAGAGAAAGGAGAGAGAAGTCAACATAGTTGCAGGGGGAGTACATAATAATATTAAATTTTATGGTGAGAGAAGAAGATGAGATGCAACAGAAGTGTGGAATGACAAGAAGTCCATAGTAAAGTTAGGTCCACAGGATCTATCTCCATGCATAAGCAAGGAAGTAGGGGTAGGAGATTAGAGAGATTTGACTCAGTGGGAGTTGCATTATTAAGCAGTAGTAGGCAATAAATTTTAGCCTCAGCAATAAAGATTGCATAGGAAATAAAAGGTTTTCATCTTGGGTGAAATGCCCTTATTTCATTTAAGTTGTGAATTTAATTTTCCCTATCAGTCTTGTGTTCATGAAACATATTGGGTAGAATATTTGATTGTCCCTTAGCTTTCAATTGGTATCGCTATGTCAATTGATGGTCTAGGTTCATATAGAGCATCCTTTTGTGCAAATAGGAATCTCTTTTTGAGAAGGACATATTAGATTTTACCTGGTATCTTGTCCAATTTGTATAAACGTTTTGGTGCAATTGGTGTCATTTAAGAAAAAATCCCTTTTTGGAGAAGAATATGTCTAGGGGGAGCATATCACATTTGTCTAGTTCATAGAGTAGCAACAACCACAAGAGAGTTAAGCATGGGTGACAAAATTCTATTGCCTTGTTTGAGAAATCAACCCTTGAGAAGAGAAGTTTGTAGAAGAATATTGCACATCAACAACCAAACCTTGAGTCATTGATTGTAAGAGAGATAAGAAGAAAATAATAGCCCTTTTCCATTGGTGTCAAAGAGGGAGATAATTATGGGAAAGCAAGATGTTTTTCCTGTGGAGAGGAGAGAAAGGCATTAGTGATTCATGCAAAGAGAAGTGTTGAAGCAACATGAGGATTGACCATCAACGTGGAAGAAGTGATGAGGTGTTGCCACCAGTGCCAAAGGGGGAGATTGTTGGATAGTTGGCATTGCTTGTATGGCCAGTGGTAGAAAGTGTGTTGGCATTGATGTCAAAAGTCATGTTGGGAGATGTGTTGGGAAGTTGGGATTATCTGAAAGTTGGTAAGAGTGTTGTCATTAACATCAACTAGACTAGCATGGGTTGGTGTGGGAGAAGATGTTGGCTTTGATGTCCATTAGCCTATCTATGATGGTAATTGGGATTGCATTGGTGTGCTTGATGTGTCAACATCATTGGGAGTCCCCATGGCTGTTACAATCTATTTTAGAGAATCAACATATTAGTAGGTTTATTAGAGAAGACATAACATGATGACTATGATTTTTGGGAGCCCCAATATTTGGTAGAATTTAGGAATCAAAAGACTTACTCAAATTCTCTTGGTTATTCCATAGTTGGATAGTTCTTTGAAAAATATTTCCAATGGTATGTGGAAGCTAAGAAATGGTTCCTGGGATCAAAGTTATGGCAAGACAAGGTAAGGACCTTAAAGCATAGTAGAAGGTGCAGAACCCCAGAACCCTAAAACCCTAGAGGTTTATTTAAAAGAGACCTAGGATGGCATGGAGTTAGGATCATGGAAAATTTCCAAGAAGTCTTGAAATGTCAAAACCATGGAAGGCTCAAAACACGAGAGGTTTATTTAGAAGTGCTACAGGATTGTAGTGAGTCAGGGTGGAAAGAAGATGGAACCCCGGAATCACAGAAGGCTTGAAACTCTAGAAGTATATTTAAAATAACACCTGGGAGGGAATGAAGCATGGGTCATGGGAACAAATACCAGAAGGTCAAAATCCCATAGGGTCAGAATGTTAGAAGGTCAGAACCCTATAACTTCTTGTTAAATGAATTTCTTAAAACTGCCAAGATTGAGGGCTTTGGGGATTGGTTTGAAAGTAGGTCACTTCAGGCATAGAACCATTGACAATGGAAATCACTTGCAAAACCAAGGATTGAGGGATCCTTTCTCTCTTCTTCGATAGGACATGTGGCAACATACTATTGGTTGGAAATGACATAACCTTGAACATGGGGCAAGCAATTTTGGCATTTTTGGGTACCCAAAATACCGTATATGGTAACACATGGACCTCTCATAGTTCGACACGTGGCATTGATGAAATAATCATGTCATCACTGTAGCAAAGGGCATACCCTAGAGGCTAGAAACCCCGTAACTATTGATTAATTGAATTTCTTAAAGTTTGTGGGAACCAGGGATCGTTAGCTGATAGGACAATATTTGATAGATTTTTTTTTTACATTTGGTGTTTTGTAAAAATTTGAAAGGTGCATTCAGGAATTATTTTTGTGTTGGTTTCTTATGTTATTAGTAAACAAGGGATTTTGAGCATTAATAAAGCAATAAAACTATGAGAAAGCATTTAAAAGAACATTGGCCAAAGTAAGAGGAGAGGCGCTAAGGCCATATGGGCCATGCCCAAAACCCCATGATTCCATAAGATCTTGAGGAATTACAATTAAAATAATTTATGGGGATATGGGCATCTAGGATCCAAATCAGGTTCCATATGGATATGATGTGGGCTTTGAAGTGTAGTTTCATTTTATTGCAACCATGAGACTACGGGGCATATGAAAGGTGTGATGATATGGAAACTTTGTGACAAGATTCCTCCTTAGTTGGCTATTACACGAAAATTAATTATTCACCACATTTGGATTGGGCAAGTGTTGGGCATATCTCTATGGCTAGAATGGGTCGACAACTCTTAAGCACTTTGTGCAAAATTTGGCAGATGTGCCAAATTGGATATTCTCCATAAAGTGATTATGTCCTCATAGATGATTCAGTAGCTAGGACCAAAAATGCACAAATTGAGCTAGTGAAGTCAATAGTGATCGAAAATTTCATTTGATGAAGGTAACAAGGGCCACAACTTGTGAAGAGAATTAGTGCAGATCAGAGCAAGCTTAGAGAAGCCATGATGGAGTACATTTCAAGCTCCGTAAGCAATTAATAAGCATGGGGATCCGCCTTGAGTGTGTAGGTTGATTGAGATTTAATTCTCAGTATGGAGAATCACATAAGTACCCATTCTTTGAATTGGTTGTGCTACAACTACAGTTGTTGAGTTGCTAAGTGGAGAAAAATGCTTAGGAGCCCATGCTTAGTGTTTAATATGGTGGCAGTGGCAACTAGCTAGATGTTGAGGTAGTATGGAGAGCCATTAAGAGAGTACACTCTCAGGAAGCATGAATGTGAGGTTGATGGTTGATAGGGACTACATCGTTCACTTGATAGTGGAACAAAACCGAGAATTTCCATTAAGAAAGTGAGGAAAAGCTGCATTATTTCTAGGGAATTGAGTGGAGAGATCATTATGGGTGTGTAATGCTAAGAAGAGGCCAAATGTGCTTGTGCTATAGAGATAATGTTTACAATGCCTATGTAACAAAAAGAGGCTAAGGGCGTGCCTATGCTGTTGTGAGTGGGCAAGAGAAATTGTGGAATAGAAGGGGCCAAGGGTTGAGTATTTGTTGCTGAGAGAAGAGGGCCATGAGATGAGTGTATTATATTGTAGAGTGAGAAGAGAACATAGATTTTCATAGATTTAGTAGAGTGGAGGATGTAGAGGAGAACAAGGATGAAATTAGGTAGAGAGGCTACCATTTACAGTGAACATTAATTCCTTATTGAGTGTCGGTTGGAGCCTTCATACAGGAAGTTGGTGCTTCCATCTTACTCGATGTTTGAGGAAGGCTTGGGGGCTGGTGCCTCCTGGAAGTTGGTTCTTGCAATAAATCCATGAAGTTGGTGCTTCATATGATGCTTCTGGTAAGCTGATCAGGTGTCTAGAAAAGGAGAAATTCGGTGCTTCCTGCTAGTGGGTGCTAGCAAATAATCAAAGGGAATTGGTGCCTCCTATGAGTGGTGGCTCACAATCAAATTTTGATGTAATATAGTAGGTGCTCATATTTACATCAATAACAAAACAAGTTTTGGTGGTTTTTCTCCGAGAAGGGTTTCCATGTTAAACCTATGTGTCATATTTTTGTTGCTCATGATGGGTGTGCTTGTGTTGATTCATATGGCTACTGCTATGGTTTGTTAATGGTTTCTCTCATATAGTGGATGCCAAGTTTGAATGAGTAAAGATAAATTAGCATAAAATCTTAAATTAGCCTTAATACAAATTACCGCCTCCCCAGTATTAACATTGTTTCCAACAATGGCATCTTAAATCCATTATGAATAATCATTTTCCCACATTCAACAATCATATTTGGCATGAAATATTTTGGATATAAGGAACATAAGAAAATTTTAGCACTACATATTGCTCCCAAGATAATGGATTGATGGTATCAATCAATTAATGTTTTGAATCTTATTTGAAATTTTTTTCTTCAAAAGGATAATTTACAATAGGTTTAGTAGTTCTCCTTGGTATAATGGTGGTATTATACTACCTATCATAGTGCTATTAAAAAAATATATCTTTGAGATCATTTATGGACAAATATCATACTCACCACGCCTCTCTAAGCTTTACGAGGTGGAAAACAAGAAGACATCTCATTTGCACAATATTTGTACCATAAAAGATAATTTGGTGTTTGTTCATGACCTATAAAATGCCATGGATATTCCACTAGATAGTTAATCACAAAAAATCCATGAAAAGAAACCAAAATCTATACTATGAAGGGTTACTTCCTTTTAGATTCCACAATTTTTGTTATTTGTTTGTTGTTTATTCATGTAATATATAATATATACAAAACAGAGAGAAATTAAATACAATCACTAAGAAACAACAATAAGCACCATGATATGATGTATGAAACCCTTTTAGGAGAAAGGCTAGCTAGAAGGTGAGGTTACATTACTCTCTTTTATTTGGAATAGAAATGATTCAAATGCAAAGGAGAAGGAACTCTATTAAGTTGTTTAAGTCGTTTGGCCAATGGGATACTTCAAAATATAAACCCACTTTTTCATGATTGCTCTCTCCCTATCCAAAAGAAGCTACTCCACTCAACTATGGAATAACATAAAATTAACTAAAATGGAACCATTTTCCCTCACACTCACTTAGTTATAAGACAACCTCATAGCCAACTATCGGTTAAATTTTCCACATTTAACCCGCAACAGGAGTTAAAAATTGAACTCTATAGAGTATTATTCATAGTCCCCACCATGAGTTATGGCGGTTGACATGGTATCTTTTCACATTATGGTGGTTAGGCATTATAGGTCAACTTTTGAGAGGCGTAAATTTTGTATCAAACCTCTGCGTGGTATGATTCTTGCACTGTTCAGAAGGTCTTAGAGTGAATAATAGCTTCATGGTATGTGGTACTTTAGAGGGTAAGATTTCCCCCCAAAAAACCATTGTCTAAAAGCCTCAAATTTGCCCCACAAAGTTTCATATCCCAATTTTCCAAACAAGGACTCACTAATAAAACTGGTCCTAAAGTCAATTTTCTCATTTATTTTCCTACTTGTTGTGGAAACCAATAACCCCCATTTTATATTAATATCATAATAAAAAATAGGGACCCTCTAAAATTTTTAAGTTTGAATTTTCTTCAAATATATTTTAAATAAACCCTTAAAACCCTTTCATTTTATACTTGTATATATTATTAGTTTTGTAGCACCGTCCTCCCACATCTACCCAAGCTACCAGCCAGCCGAGGTAAACATGGGATGAGAGGACATTATGATATGATTCGACCGCCTAAGCCACATTAAGGAAGTGGAACTGATGAAAACACACCATACAAACATTAATTATCAGCTATAGGACCCTTAGGAACCAATCCAATACTTTAGACAACTTGCCTTGGGGTCCCACTGAACTTTTGGACAAATTAAGGCTTAGTCACTCCCATGCTATATGCATGAGTGCGACCAACAACTCAAAGTCTCTCTCACAGGCTTGCCTGTTAGTGCCCAGAGACCAAAACTGTTAGTGCTATGCTAGCAACTCTGAGATTTGAGCCACTTTTTTCGGCCCAGAGTGTAGGTTTTAACCCCGTACAGAAATTACCTGCATACAAATTCTAAAAATAGAAAATAAACAATGGCGAGAGTATAAAACGTAAAATATATATACATATATATTTTTCCCTAGATCCCAAAACTGGCACTACTAGATAGATTTTTCATTATGTTACTTTCAATGTTACAATACATATATATACATGTTGAAGCATCCATAAACCCTAATCCATTAACCTTGGAATAGAACATAAACATAGTTCCCTTGACTGGATCTACAAAATACCATGGATAGAAAACCATCATGCCCAAAACCATGTGTGAAATCCATGCACAAAACCATAGGTAGGTATGCCCGCCTAATATAGGGTCCAAAAAAAAAAATTATGGGACGTTGCCCCAAACCCCATGCAGGGGGGCCGTTGTCCCCCCTGTGACCCCCCAACAATGCCCCACACAATTTATAGGGGGAGCTACTACCTCCTCCCCCGCGCGTGGGGTAGTCGTGGAAAGAATATAACACAACCCAACATTCTCCCACTTGTTTTTTTCTTTCCACATGGGCCCACATGAGAGCTTAGTCATTGATACAACCCTACAATGCCCATTGTTTCTCTACACGAAGAGAACTTTTGAGTTTTCACAGACCTTGTCAATGCATCTGTAGTATTCTTCAAAGTGTCCACCTTTACCAACAACAAATTGTTGTCCACAACCATATCCCTCACAAAGTGATACTGAACATCAATGTGTTTTCTCTTTGAATGATAACAAGGTTTTTTTTCCCAAGAAAATTGTACTTTGGCTGTCACAGTATATCCTTATAGCTCATTGTACTAACCCCATACTTGAACACAATATCTGCAACCAACCTACTTCTTTTCTTGCATGAGTGGATCCCATGTATTTTGCCTCTGTAATTAAAAGTGCCACTATAGACTATTTCTTACTCATCCAACTGACCACACCTCCAAATAGGTTAAACACATATCCACTTGTACATCTTATTTGATCCAGATCTCTAACCCAGTCTGCATCAACAAAGCCATAGATGTCCAAAAATCTGTCCAATCCTAGTCTTCCTTGGTAGCACAAACCATAATCACTAGTGCCACACAAATACTTGAAGACATGCTTCGCTACTTTCCAATGATCCTTCCCTGGTTTTCACATAAATCTGCTCAATAATCCCACTGCATGTGCAATGTCTAGTCTAGTATAGACCATTGCATACATAAGGCTACCAAATACACTTGCATATGGAGCACGAGATGTTTCCTCTTCCTCTTCCCGTGTCTTGGGACACTATTCAGGAGATAAATTTAGACCGACAAGAATAGGAACCTTCACCGATTTACTATCATGCATATTAAACCTCTACAGTGTTCTCTCGACATACTTCCTTTGGTTTAACCAGAGCTTCCTCTTTTCCTAATCTCATTTAATTTCCATATCCAAAATATAGTTTACAACACCAAGGTATTTCATGTCGAATTTGGAGGGAAATTAGGTCTTCAAATCTTGAATAATTTCTTTCATATTTCCAGCCAACAACATATCATCCACATACAAGACCAGATAGACAACATGGTTACCAATTAATTTAAAATACATACACTGATCTTCTTTGCTTCTGCTAAACCCAAGTCCTGATATAAATGTATCAAATTTCTTATACCATATCCTTGGTAACCATTTTAACCCATACAAAGACCTTTTTAACTTGCATACTAGTTCTTTCTTACCATTCACCGCAAAGCCTTCAGGTTGCTTCATGTAGATCTCTTCTTCCAGATCCCCATGAAGAAATTTTGTCTTCACATCCATCTGTTCTACCTCAAAATCAAAAGCATCAACAACAAATAAAAGTAATCTAATAGAAGCCACCTTGGGAACAAGAGAAAAAATATCACCAAAATCAATTCCCAACACCTGGGAATAGCCTTTTTCTACCAACCAAGGTTTTTATTTCTCCACCTTTCCTTCTGCATTCATCTTCTTCTTAAAAACCCATTTGTTGCAAATGGGTTTCCTTCCAGCCGACAACTCCTCCATATCCCAAGCATCATTTTTGTGCAAAGATGCCATTTCAGCATCCATGGCATCTTTTGAGAGTTTGGAATCCTCTGAATCTACTGCTTCCCTCACAGTTATGGGATCATCATCAGTAATAGCTAAAGTGAAATTTGAACAAAAAGAAGATGGTCTATACCATTTTGGTTGCCTTCCTTCTTGAACTGATCTTCGCATCACTGGAGTTTGTGGCTCTTCATCTTTTGATTATTGCTCTGCTATAGAGTCTGATTCTTCCTCCTTTAGTGCAAAATCTATCTTATCAGGTTCCTTTGATAAGAATTTATATTTAATAACATCTTTCACCTCTCTAAACATCAGACCTCAAATGTACAAAACCTTATTTGCTTGTGGGTTCCAATGCTTATAATCTTTTAAACCATTTGTTTAGTCAATTTAGTGTCCTAAATTGCTTGCATAAATTATCAACCTAAGTTTGTAAGCTGATGAAGTGTAGTGCACTATATGTGCTTAGTTAACTCTTCTTACTTCATTGCTTTGTATTTTTATATTGTTTTGGGGGTTTTTGTTCTTTGATTCCTTATGATGTACAATCTAAACTGTGAGAAACTTAAGTGGATCTAAACTTCCTAAAGGTAAACCAAGAGCTGAAGCTAGTCAAAATCTAATTTTAAAGAAGGAAAAAACAGAGCATCTATCATATCTCGTCATTAACCTTAAGTCATGAATCTATTTCTTAGAATTAAAGGTGAAGTTGCAATGCATGTTGAAATAAATATAGGGAATGAAATCAACTGAAGTACTTATAGTTAATTTAACCTTCAATTTTGAAAGATAACATTCTTGATATGGAATACGAGCAACTTTCTATACTTTATGATCTGGAGAACTAAATGAAACATGCAGAAGGTAACTGATTGATTTCAACCATTGTGTGAAATGAATGTTTAACCATTTAGTTTAGGATGAGTATCAACTTGAAATGGTGATAAAAAACATGCATTAATGTAGTGAATTGACAAATTTGCCCTAGAAAATAAATAACAAAACAGTGAGTAAGCTAGACAACAATGTGTTCTCATTACTCCAACCTTACTCTGTTTAGAAACAAAATCATTTCCTTCCATGAAATTTGTTGGACGAACAAGACTGCACAATTGAGTTTTAACATTATGTTATTGATCAAAACTAAAATAAATCAACCTAAGTTAGAAATACTGCTAAAAGCAAATAATGAAATTAAAACTAAACATAAAATGAATGGAGAGAAAACCTCCTTCAGTGCAGGAGCCCTCTACAACTGACTGGGTTGAGCTGCTAACTAATTGAAAATTCCATCTTAAATGATCATTGGTCAGCAGGATTTATATTATAGAAAAGAATGAAGTCCAAAATACAGAGCTCAAAGTCTGAACTTAATACATAAAATTCTTCGAACCCCCCTCAGTTTTGTACAACCGGTATTTAAAAGGAAATAATCATAACTCTATTTGAGGAAAACTAGCTATAGGTGGCCTATACGTATTACAACAGGACAACGTAAACTTCTGATCAGTTACAGGTGAATTAAATTCGAGCGAGATGTTTGCAACAGAACCGTTAACACAGGGGGATGATTTGAGTTGATGCTTGCAACAGAACTGTTAGATTTATTGATTAACCACGAAAGAGAAGACAAAGATTCCTATTGCTTCCAAGTATCATATGTTTCACTCCACCTTTGACTACGATCTTGAGCTTTCTTTCTTATCGATCTGGGTTGAGTGACTAGGATATAATCCATGTGGAGATGATTCTAGAGATTCCCATGTGGCCGGATTCTTCATTTGACACCTGGAACCTGCCAGACCATGGAAGTAGCTACAGAATAGGCTGTGTTCTATAGCTAATTTGCAAAAAATTATTCAAATAGAAAAAATATAAAAATATGACATGTCAATCATTTAATGCCCTCCTTAAGACAAAACCTATCATTTATCATTGATTGGGATCTGTTGTCTTATGGAAAAACAAGGAAAGAAGTGAGAAAAGCTATCAAGGAGAGGGTAGTTCTAAGGTTCAAAATACCCCCACTGCAAAATCATTGCATGTCCTCATGCAATTTGCCAAAAATGTGAATTCTTCTTTCCTATTGCATTTTCTGAGACACTTATGCTAGTACATCTAATTTTCTTCTTTGAAGTGAATGCCATTCTCTGTTTCTTCATAAGAAGCCTATATTTAAGGTTGATGACTGTTCTACTCAAGTTTCTATTCTTCCTCTTGAACTTCCTATTCTTCTTATACCACAACCCTAGATGCAGAATTGTATTATCATGAATAGCCTTGTCCAATTTACTTTGTTCCCTGAAGTTTTCATTTTCTTTCTTGATATGCCTGTTCAATATCTCTAACTCGTAGATTTCCTATTTGAGAGAGTCGATTAGAGGTTCTTGTGGATTGACAGAGGATTCTGGGTCTATTGAGGCACTTTTCTTCTCCAGTGATTTTATATAGTCATATATTTGTTGCTACACTGGGTCTATGCCTAGAGATCTTCTGTTGGGGCTACCTTCGAAATATTGTTCAGGAGAATTTTGAGGACTCTGTATAGATGGAACATTATTATGAGATGGTACTGGGGTTTCTTCTTCTAAACTTATGAACTTTGTCCCCTTTGATGATATCTTCTTTACCATAGCTCGGAGTCTAGAGCTCCTTCTAAGTTGTAGAGGACTTAAGTTCTCCTCCTTTGTACCCTTTTTCTCCTTTCTTATATTTTATTTTCTCTTGATTTGCTTACTAATCTCTGTCAATTCTTCAGAGATTAATTTTTCATCATCTCGTTGTAATGAATATTCAGGTTTATTTCCAGTAGTTTAAGCAACTTTCTTTTTCATCTTCCCTTTTTGCTTGATTTGCTTCCTGATCTCTCTCAATTTTTCAGAGATTAGCTCTTCATCAATTTTTTCCATTGAGGACTTAGGTTTGATTTGAATGGTTATACCAGCCTTCTTTCTCCTATTCCTCTGACATTAGCCTCTTTAGGTGACTCTGGTGCCTCTTGGAAATAGTTTCTTATCAAGAACTTTTCCCAGGTATATCCTATTCTTTTCAAATGAAACTCAACCGGTATCTTTACCAACCCATGATGGTACATGGTTGTGTCTATGAATTCTATTTTCTTCTGTACATTTGAAGCCATCATTCTTAAACTATTTAGCAAGAAGAAAGGTAGATTGATTTCTCCATTTTCTAGAAAGTTCATCAATAAACATATATGGTATACATACATGCACCTGAATCTCCCCTGACAGGTAATAAATTTATGTAATATCAAAATCATGCTTCTCCAATTACTTTTAAGTGCTGAAATAGGAATTCCTTTTCTAAACATAGAGACATCCATACCTGGGATCCTGATGATTAATTTGGATGATTCACTGTGGAATTCCTTGTTTTTGAAACATCTTTCACCATGTCTTGGTAGTTCTATAGCCTTTGTTATGTAGGATTCTGTTACTGCAAACTTAATGTCTCTAATTTCAACTTTTGTACCATCAAATGATCTAGCAAAATATTTTGTGATCTCTTTGTGGAAACCATCAAATTTTTCAATGAAGCTGAGCCATCCAACCTTCTGTAGCATTTCCTTGAGTTGTGGGTATCCTTCCATATATTTTTCTCCTACTGGCTCTGTCCTGACAATGAGTCCCATGGCTCTTGTTTTGCAATATTTCTTAACCTTCAGAATTACTCTCCCGATCTATGAAATGGATTGACTGTGGGTATGGTGAAAAAGAACTATGGGTTTGTGTGGAATAAATAGATGGTGAGGGTTTGGAGAGATGTGGATAATTTGGTCACATCATAGCCATGAGCGTTAATAGATGGAGTTATTAGGGGCCGTTTAGGTACAGATTATGGAGAATGTAGCGAAGATGTGGTATGATGAAGTCATTATGGACTGTTTGGTACTGCGTATGGAAGATGTGGCGGAGATGTGGTATGATGAAATGGTAGTCAAATCAAATTATGACTCATTGAGGAGACATACAATTATCCATATTATACGTGCCTTATGTTTTTAACTTGCTGTTTGAAATAAATTTTTCATTTTACCTTTAGAACTTAACCTTTTTGCTTGATAACTCTTTTGGTGTTTATTTGTAGGTACCTTTTAGCATGTTTGGTCTCCAAAACTGGATTCTTCAATTTCCTGCATTCATGATTTATTTGTGAGCTGTACAATTGTGCCAGAGCTGATAAGTAAGTTGTAGTTGCAGAATTAGATTAGCTGCAGAATGTGAAAAGAAGAAGTGAAGTATGGTTATGGAATATGAGTGTAATAATGAAATGGAAATGGGCTATGACAGTGAGATGGAATGAAATTTAAAATAAAATGGGAAATAGGGTGAGATGGAGTAAAACTGTAAAAATAAAATGTAAATGAAATATGACAGTGAGATTAAATGGAATTGTAAAATAAAATGAAAACAAAATGAGATGGAATCAGACTATGAATTTGTAGACTCTAAACTGCAAATGAATGTAGCTTTTTGTCACTACTTATTACAAGAAGGAAATGGAAAATATAGGATGTTAGAAATCTCTGATTTTCACCCTATATTTTCTGTATAAGTATGCCAATCAATGATTGGTTTTCAAACTCATACATATATATATATATATATATATATATATATATATATTTTTTTTGGGGAGAAATAAAGGCTAAGTTAGTGAAGACGAATTAGTGGAGAAGAAGAATTCTTCTTCACTAGCTTCATTTCAGAGTTATTGTGGAAAATCTTAATGAACTCCTCTCTTGAAATTGGCTTATGGTATATCTTCAACCGATGACCATTGACAAGAAGAGGTATTTTTCTTTCATCTATTGTCCTTGTCCTTACTGCTCCATTATTAAAGACTTCTTCAATCTCATATGGCCCAAGCCAATGAGTTCGAAAATTCCCTTGAAAATATTTGAATTTTGAATCGAACAAAAGTGCCTAATCTCCTGCTTGAAACTTCTTTTCCTTGATATATTTATTATGCCATTTAGCCCTTTTCTGTTGGACTATACTGGTTCTTTGAACCGCATCTTGCTTGATTTCATCAAGCTCATTGATTTTCTCCAATCTATGTTTCTGTACCTATGATAAATCCAGTCCCAATTGGACTGCCATCTTGAAGGTTTTGATTTGAAACTCTATAGGGAAAAGGATTTGTTTCCCATAAACAAGTTCATAGGGTGTGTGTCCCATTGTGTTCCTCCATGTAGTTCTATAAGCCCATAAGGCTTTAGGAAGCCTTTCTGCCCAATCTCTTCTATGTAGATGCACAGTCTTAGTGAGAATTCCTTCAATCACCTTAATTTTAGATTCAACTTGACCATTTCCTTATGGATGATAGGGGGTATATTTCCTATATTTGATCTTGTAATATTCCACAAGACTCTTCACCATTTTAGATGTAAATTGAGATCCCTAATTTGTCACAATTTCTCTTGGAATACCAAAATGGGTGAAGATGTCTTCAAAAAGAAAATTAACTACAGAATTTTCATTAGCAAAAGGTAATGTTTTATCATCTACCCGTTTAGTGACATAATCAATGCATACCAATATATATTTATTTTTCTTAGATGGGGGATTAATTGGTCCAACAAAATCCAAGGCCCATTTTTCAAAAGGTTTAATGAGTACCTGAATTTGTAGTGGCATTTCATTTGAAGAAGTAGGTTTTCCTACCCTTTGGTAGTTGTCACACCTCTTGACATATTCTTTGGAATATTTGAAGATGGATGGCCAATAATATCCTAAATAAAGGATTTTATAGGCTGTCCTCTTGTCAGCAAAATGTCCACCACACAGTTCATCATGACATGCCTTAAGAAACTTAGGCATTTCATCTTCCCTAACACATCTTCTGATCATGAGATCTGGACCTATTTTATACAATTCATTAGTGACCCATGAGTATCTTTCACTTATTTGAATGCTTTTTCTTTTCTCTCTAGGAAACAAATGTGAAGGCGATTTCCCTATGAATAAGTAATTGGAAATATCTGCAAACCAAGGGGTCTGAGTGGTTACTACAAAAACATATTCATCAGGAAACGTATCTTCAACCGGAGTGTCATCTTTGATATTTTGAATTTTGGACAAGAAATCAACAACTGTGTTTTGTTTTCTAGGTCTATCTAGCACAATAATATTGAATTCTTTCAGTAGTAATAGCCATCTTGTAACTCTTCCATTAGTAATAGGTTTATTCATTAAGTATCTAATTGCGGAGTGGTCTGTATGAACAAAGGTTTCATAGCCTATTATATAATGTCTGAACTTATTGATGGCATGAACAACAACAAAAAATTCCTTTTCGGTTACAGTATAATTTAACTCGGTGGGAGTCAAATTCTTACTTGTATAGTAGATGGCATAGGGAATCAAATATTTTTTTCCTAATACAACTCCCAGAGGTGTATCTGAAGCATCCGTTGAAATGTGAAAAGGTAGTTTCCAATTTTGACCTCTCAAGATGGGTGCTTCAGAAATTTTTGCTTTTAAAGTCTCAAATGCTAACTAGCAATCAAGATTCCACTTGAATTCACAATCGTTGGTGACTAATTTGAAGAGTGGGGATGCTATTTTAGTGAAATTTTCTATAAATCTTCTATAGTATCCTGTAAATCTTAGAAAACTTCGAACATCCTTTTGACAATTTGGAATTGATAATTTATAGATGAATTCAAATTTAGATTTATCAACTTTAATTCCATCTCCTGAAATGTGATGTCCTAAAACAATCCCTTCTGTAAACATCATAAAACATTTCTCATGGCTTAATGAAAGGTTTTCTTCCTTACATCTTCTAAGAAATTTTTCCAAATTTTATAAAGCTTCTTCAAATGTATTCCCATAGACTGTAAAGTCATTGATATATACCTCTAGACAATCATGTATTAGATCAGAAAAAATTCCTAGTAGTGCTCCTTGGAATGTTGCAGGTGCATTACATAATCCAAAAGGAAGTACTCGGTAGGCATAGGTTCCCCATGGACAAGTAAATGTGGTTTTATCTTGATCTTCAGGTGCCACCTGAATATTATTATAACCACTAAAACCATCCAAGAATGAGAATTACTTCTTACCTGCTAATGTATCTAACACTTGATCTATAAAGGGCAAAGGAAAATGATCTTTAAGGGTAGCTTTATTCAATTATCGATAATCAATGCATACCCTCCATTCACCATTATTTTTAGGCACAATCACTAAAGGGGAAACCCATTGGCTATCTGAAATTGGGCAAATGAAGTTTATATTCAGCAGTTTTTGCAACTCTTCTTTCACAATTTCCCTAATATTTGGATTCATCCTTCTTTGAGGTTGTCTGATATGTTTACAATTTTCTGTTGGAAATAATACTGAGAGGGGGGGTGAATCAGTATTATCACATTAATAAAACTTTTTCATTTCCATAATCAGATTCATATATGCTACTTCCACAACTTCTTATGATTAAGTTAATTGATCTTCAATGAGTGCATTAGAACATTATCAACCATATTATCAGATAACAGATGCCATAATAGAGAATAGATCATCACACATAAGGCACACACATGAACACCATGATATAAGGTGGAAACCCAATGCGGGAGAAAAACCACCTGCTGCAAGTCATCTCAATCTTCTTCTTAATAAGAAAATCCTTTTACAATATTTGTACTGGTGCAGTCTTATACCAGTACGGGAGCTACAACCCCCTTTGCTCTTGTACTAGCCGATCCATTTACTAGTACGCAGGCTGCTACCTACTACAATGCTCCAAAGATCTCCCTTAGCTTTTGTACTAGCTTAGATACTAGTACATAGGCGTTGGCCTACAATCTTCTCTCCTCCAGGTACCACGTTTCATCAATTTTCAGACTGGATACACTGAAGCACAACACATAATCTGAAAGGCCACTTTTCATCCAATTTTCATACTGGACCCAACAACAACATTGAAGCTCATAATCAAACAACCTTCTGAATCACCCAATCACCAGATCCATACATATACAATGATATTATGAGAGTTATCAACCAGATCTAGTACATAAAGATAAGTCATTAATCATGCTGTTATCTGAACTCAATACCAGTAACCAAACATCAGTTATGCACCCAAAACCCTGCAGAATAGTCGAAGGCAGTTAAAACAAATTTTAAGCAGGGATCGCAACTTCACTGGTATAGATCTGCGGATATCTGTACTACCTCCGCACCTGCACCTTCTGTGGCGCTGCGACCACTGCACCTGCGCCTTCTGTGGCACCTCCGCACTGCGCCTTCTGTGGCGCCTCTGTGGCGTCTCTGCACTGCGCCTTCTGTGGCGCCTCTGCACTGCGCCTTCTGTGGCGCCTCTGTGGCGTCTCTGCACTGCGCCTTCTGTGGCGCCTCTGCACTGCGCCTTCTATGGCGCCTCCGTACTGTGCCTTCTGTGGCGCCTCTGCACTGCGCCTTCTGTGGCGCCTCCGCACTGCGCCTTCTGTGGTGCCTCTGCACTGCGCCTTCTGTGGCGCCTCCGCACTGCGCCTTCTGTGGCGCCTCCGCACTGCGCCTTCTGTGGCACCTCTGTGGCGTCTCCGCACTGCGCCTTCTGTGGCGCCTCCGCACTGTGCCTTTTGTGGCGCCTCCGCACTACGCCTTCTGTGGCGTCTCCACACTGCGCCTTCTGTGGCGCCTCTGTGGCGTCTCCGCACTACGCCTTCTGTGGCGCCTCCGCACTGCGCCTTCTGTGGCGCCTCCGCACTTCCGCAGCTGCAGCGCTCGAGAGATCACCCTTCACAGATTCGCTTTCAACTTCACTTTCATAGATCAAACTTTCAAAACAATAACCCAATATTTCAGATCTTAAGATATTCAATTGCAAGGATGAATTAGCCAAGTGATCTCATTTGCTTTATATAGGCAAGCTTCTTCCTAAAATCATGGATCAATACCATAGATAACCAATACAAGGGGCCCAAAAACATGGGGCTCAATAATACCAAGGACTAACCACCATGGACCAAAGGTAATTTCTCCAACATATACGCGATTTTCCTTGCATGAAAGTGCGTACCATAGTCCAAAACCATAGGTTCAAATACCAAGGACTAACTACCATGGACCAAAGGTAAGTTCTCCAACATATACGCGCTTTTCCTCATAGGTTCAAATACCAAGGACTAACTACCATGGACCAAAGGTAAGTTCTCCAACATATACGCGCTTTTCCTCATAGGTTCAAATACCAAGGACTAACTACCATGGACCAAAGGTAAGTTCTCCAACATATATGCGCTTTTCCTTGCATGAAAGTGCGTGAACTTTTTCTCTTCATGAAATAAACTTTTCTCTGCATAAAAGTGCGTGAACTTTTCTCTACATGAAATAAACTTTTCTCTGCATAAAAGTGCGTGAACTTTTCTCTACATGAAATAAACTTTTCTCTGCATATAAGTGCGTGAACTTTTCTCTACACTATAATTTATTATCTGAGATGAGTGGGTTGCCATCAAGTACAACATATGTATCATAAAGCCATACCAGAATCATAATGCCAACAATCTCCCCCTTTGGACTTGATGGCAACCTCAAAATCTTCAGCTCATTCTCCCCCTTTGACATCAAGGGCAAAGGGTTATGCTCCCCCTAAGAGCATTCTCCCCCTGAATATGAACCAGATCTGTAAAGAAGAAACATAATCCACCAAACACCATAAATGACCATGAAAGAGATAGATTGCAGCAATAATCAGACCAGCATCCAAGATCTCCTTCTGTACGTCCTCCATAATGCCAACAATGCATTATAAGCTCCCCCTGAGTACCTTTTGAAATCTCTGAATGAGCTACCCCTTTGTATATGTCATGGTGCACCAATCTGATCATGCTCTTTCTGAGAACAAGCTGAAATGTTTGCTCTGCTATATAGTGTTGTTCATGCTCAGGCTCCCCCTGACTGTAAGCAAGGTTTGCAAAAGGATGTTCTACATCACAAATGACCTTCCTAAAAGATTCAATACATACATCCATCACCCAACCAAGTGGGGATATATCAGAAAAATGAAAACCAAATACATTACATCTTCATCCCAGGCATAGTGGGGAAACCAACATAGGTCGTTACATGACCTGAAGAGATGACACTATTACATCATGAGTCTTGATATGACATCACCTAAATAAGATGAACATCAGCAACAACACTTTATGATCTGCTCCATAGTATCTGTCAACAGCAACTAGACCAGCAACTTGTATTAGTGCATGAATCATCAAGGTATGTCCACATCAACATAATTTCACATTCTATGTGAGAAACATCATAGCCATCCAGATCTACATGAATCAAGTATCATCAATTGGGAATATCTGCATTAATCAACATATGTATGAAACAATCCTATCATCATATAGATAAGAGCTCATTATCATCATGTATCCAACAATGCAACTTTGAATAATCATCCCTGTATCCAGCCAACAATCCTCATCCATTTGTGCCAAGAATGAAAGGAATCATAACTGTAATATATGATCTTTATGCATATGACGACAACAGCATATGAGAGACTCAACATCAAGAAGATGTGAATTCAAGCTAAGTGCTTCCCATGCAAGCATCATTAGAGAATCAACCATAAATCTGATCCAAGAACCATGTGAACAACTCATAACCATAGCAAGATGAATCATTTATCCATATAAGTATCATCACCAAGGACTATTAACCATAATTCCAATAATGCATTAAGTCCATATGCTCCCTCTAAACATGTGCCATCTGTCTGATCATGCATATCAATAAGAAGTATCAAGACATCATCAATATCAAGTTAGAACCAAAACACTTCTAACCATCATATCCACACATCATTATTATTAACTAGAGAAAAACTGATCCTTCTCTTGAATCTGTCCCTACTGCCTTTCTTCAAACAATCATATACGCGACTGTGCAGTAACTAACTTGTGTATATATGCAACTTTCCTTTATGGAGTTTGCATATGAGATTCAGGACACTGAAGTTTTGTACTTTCAGCTCCCTCTGATTCTGGTATGTCTGTACATTGTGCAGTGCCGCCTTTTTCTGACTATACTTCCTTTTTCCTCCATATCTTCAAGTGTGATGATGACATTTTCTCCTTTTGATATGGTGCCCACACTTTGTTCCTGCATTCCTTAGCTATATGTCCAAGCTTGTTACATGCATAACATCTTACATGTTTCATATTCCTCCTGTAACAATCAGTAGCTTTGTGACCAAACATATTGCAAGCAAAGCAATATCCATAAAAGTACCTTGAATGTGATGATCTTTCTGCATAATGGTCTTGAACCCTTCTTCTTCTACATCTAGCTGCAACATGTCCAAGATTATGACATACATAACATTCAACATTATTCATAGGAGGAGTAAAGGATTTTCTTTGAGGAATCTCTTTAGAGTTCCTTGCCTCACCTTGTGAACTAGATTCACCTTCAACAGATTCATGGAAACCAAGACCAGTCTTTATAGCAGGAGACCTTTGACTACTAAGAATATCATCCAAGACTTTAGAACTATCTTGAAATCGTAAAAGCTTATCCTTTTCTTCTAGTTTACCTTTCAAGATATTTACCTCAACCTGAAGTTGTTCTTCCTTTTCAAGAGATTGCTTTTTCAAATCTTCTTCAGCTTTCCTTCCTTCTTCCATTTGTTCCCTTAGTTTGAGAATCTCCTTTTCTTGTTCTTCATTCAGATCCTGCTGCATTTGACGAACTCGGAAGGCACATTCTAGTTGAGATTTTAAGCTGGTGACTTCATTTTCTTGTTTTGCAATAGCTTGGAGTAGATCTGTATTCTGCTTCTTTGATTCTTCAAGATCTCCTTTTAGTGAGAGGATTGTAGCTTCAAGATTTTCATAGTAGCTGGATCTATCTTTGAGTTTCTTGATGGTTGTGCTTCTTTCGTTGACTTCTTTTCTTAATGATGTCACTTCATGCTGCAATTTTTGACATTGGTCTTCCTTGTCCTAGAGTAGCTTTCTTACCTTGTTTCCTTCTTCTAGTTGGGCCTTTAGTTTGGTAGCTTCTTCTTTGAAATCACATTCCCTTTTGTTCAATAGATCTTGTTGATCTCTAATTTTGTCTGTCAGCCTTTTAAATTCTGCCTCTATTTGATATCTTTCTTGTTCACCCATAAGAGCAAATTCAGTAGTTTCGCTATCACTTTCATCTCTTCCAAAAGGAAAGATAGCTGGAACATCAGAGGATAATATATTCATACCTGATAATGATTCTGAATTTGATTCTGAATCTGAAGAGCTTCTTATACCTAATCCCCAATCGATTCTCCCACTGTCATAGTTCTTCTGAGATGACTTCTTTTTCTTAGATGCTTTCTTCTTAAGCTTCTTTCCCATTGTTCCACGGATCTCCTTCAAGCGATCAAGCTTCTATCAAAGGACCTGCTCTGATACCAATTGTTGGAAATAATACTGAGAGGGGGGGGGGGGGTGAATCAGTATTATCACATTAATAAAACTTTTTCATTTCCATAATCAAATTCATATATGCTACTTCCACAACTTATTATGATTAAGTTAATTGATCTTCAATGAGTGCATTAGAACATTATCAACCATATTATCAGATAACAGATGCCGTAATAGAGAATAGATCATCACACATAAGGCACACACATGAACACCATGATATAAAGTGGAAACCCAATGCGGGAGAAAAACCACCTGCTGCAAGTCATCTCAATCTTCTTCTTAATAAGAAAATCCTTTTACAATATTTGTACTGGTGCAGTCTTATACCAGTACGAGAGCTACAACCCCCTTTGCTCTTGTACTAGCCGATCCATTTACTAGTACGCAGGCTGCTACATGCTACAATGCTCCAAAGATCTCCCTTAGCTTTTGTACTAGCTTAGATACTAGTACATAGGCACTGGCCTACAATCTTCTCTCCTCTAGGTACCACGTTTCATCAATTTTCAGACTGGATACACTGAAGCACAACACATAATCTGAAAGGCCACTTTTCATCCAATTTTCATACTGGACCCAACAACAACATTGAAGCTCATAATCAAACAACCTTCTGAATCACCCAATCACCAGATCCATACATATACAATGATATTATGAGAGTTATCAACCAGATCTAGTACATAAAGATAAGTCATTAATCATGCTATTATCTGAACTCAATACCAGTAACCAAACATCAGTTATGCACCCAAAACCCTGCAAAATAGTCAAAGGCAGTTAAAACAAATTTTAAGCAGGGATCGCAACTTCACTGGTATAGATCTGCGGATATCTGTACTACCTCCGCACCTACGCCTCCTGTGGCGCTGCGACCACCGCACCTGCGCCTTCTGTGGCACCTCCGCACTGCGCCTTCTGTGGTGCCTCTGTGGCGTCTCCGCACTGC
Source organism: Pinus tabuliformis (assembly GCA_031772625.1). Taxonomy (NCBI): domain Eukaryota; kingdom Viridiplantae; phylum Streptophyta; class Pinopsida; order Pinales; family Pinaceae; genus Pinus; species Pinus tabuliformis. The sequence continues at coordinate 354,317,164 of CM062819.1, read as the reverse complement.
GCCTTCTGTGGCGCCTCCGCACTACGCCTTCTGTGGCGCCTCTGTGGCGTCTCCGCACTGCGCCTTCTGTGGCGCCTCTGCACTGCGCCTTCTATGGTGCCTCCGCACTGCGCCTTCTGTGGCGCCTCTGCACTGCGCCTTCTGAGGCGCCTCCGCACTGCGCCTTCTGTGGCGCCTCTGCACTGCACCTTCTGTGGCGCCTCCACACTGCGCCTTCTGTGGCACCTCCGCACTGCGCCTTCTGTGGTGCCTCTGTGGTGTCTCCGCACTGCGCCTTCTGTGGCACCTCTGCACTGTGCCTTCTGTGGCACCTCCGCACTGCACCTTCTGTGGCACCTCTGTGGCATCTCTGCACTGCGCCTTCTGTGGCGTCTCCGCACTGCGCCTTCTGTGGCGCCTCCGCACTGCGCCTTCTGTGGCACCTCCTCACTTCCGCAGTTGCAGCGCTCGAGAGATCACCCTTCACAGATTTGCTTTCAACTTCACTTTCATAGATCAAACTTTCAAAACAATAACCCAATATTTCAGATCTTAAGATATTCAATTGCAAGGATGAATTAGCCAAGTGATCTCATTTGCTTTATATAGGCAAGCTTCTTCCTAAAATCATGGATCAATACCATAGATAACCAATACAAGGGGCCCAAAAACATGGGGCTCAATAATACCAAGGACTAACCACCATGGACCAAAGGTAAGTTCTCCAACATATACGCGCTTTTCCTTGCATGAAAGTGTGTACCATAGTCCAAAACCATAGGTTCAAATACCAAGGACTAACTACCATGGACCAAAGGTAAGTTCTCCAACATATATGCGCTTTTTCTCATAGGTTCAAATACCAAGGACTAACTACCATGGACCAAAGGTAAGTTCTCCAACATATACGCGCTTTTCCTCATAGGTTCAAATACCAAGGACTAACTACCATGGACCAAAGGTAAGTTCTCCAACATATACACGCTTTTCCTTGCATGAAAGTGCGTGAACTTTTTCTCTTCATGAAATAAAATTTTCTCTGCATAAAAGTGTGTGAACTTTTCTCTACATGAAATAAACTTTTCTCTGCATAAAAGTGCGTGAACTTTTCTCTACATGAAATAAACTTTTCTCTGCATATAAGTGCGTGAACTTTTCTCTACACTATAATTTATTATCTGAGATGAGTGGGTTGCCATCAAGTACAACACATGTATCATAAAGCCATACCAGAATCATAATGCCAACATTTTCCTCAATGTAGATATGATGTATACAAATCTTAGGACTAATTCCTTTCATGTCAGTATATTCCCATGCATATGCATATTCCCATGTATATTCTTGGAAAGCTTTCAATTATAGAGCTACCAAATTCTTCCAGAGAATAAATAGACATCTTCCTAGATGAAAAATAGTCAATATTGGATTTTTCTTGGAATTGATCATGTTCATATTCTAGAGATGATTCAAAATTTTCCATTCTATTCAAGATTTGACTATCTTCACTAATGTCTGAAATAGTAAAGAGAGTCTGAATGTCATTTTCATCATCAATCCATTCATTGTCATCTATTTCTATGATTGTTCCTGCTGGAGGACATAGAGTTAATTTATTTGTTGAATTCCCATCAGAAATATACATGTCACCAGATCTACAGCTAATGAAAGCATTAGTTGTGGCCAACCAAGGTCTTCCTAATATAAGTGGATGTCCTCCTAGATTTTTCTGGGGGGTTAAGATCATAAAATCAACAGGATATTCTCAAGAATCTAAGGTCACTGAAATATTTTCTAACACACCATCTTGTTTGATTATAGATCTATCTGCTAATTGCAGTAATGTAGGTGTGTAAAGAAGATTAGGAAGCTTCACCTGTTCCATGGTTTGTTTGTTCATGATGTTTATATCTGCTCCTAAATCAATCAATGTATTCAGAATTTTGACTCCATTGATATGTGTTTTCACAATTGGACTTCCTGGATCTACATATTTTTGTATGACAATTTTTCCCATCATTATGTCTATTATTTTTCCTACAAGGTCAATTATTTTTGTTTCTTTTTCTTTTCTTCCTGGTTTCTTTATTCTTAACTCCTTTATTGTTTTAGCTAGGATTGGAATCTCCTTAATGGCTTGTCACAAAGGGATTTTGATACAGACATTTTTCAATTCATCTAGAAAATCATAATTAGGCAACATAATCTGCTTTTCTACCCCTCTATCAACTTGTAATCTTTCAGGAAAAGGAGGTCCAGAAGTAGATATCGGTTGCTAAATGATAGGAGTTAAGTTCATTGGTTCTTTCTGTTTTTCATTTTCAGTATTTTGGTTTTGGAGAGCTGTTCCTTCAAAACTTTTATTGGGCTGTAGAGAATCTTCCTCTGAATAGTCTTATTACTGAATAACTACAGAAGGCTTCTCGTTTTCTAATATCCTACCAGATCTTAGTTGAACATCATTGAGATCTAGAGGAGTGATCATAAGTTGGAAATTGTTGTCCTTCCACCATGTAAGTATTCTAAGGATTTTTATTGTTGGAGTTTGGTAATGGTTGGGCAGGTAGCTAATTTGGTCTCTGCTGAAATGGTAGTAAGAGTTGAGGATTTTGGTTTTGAAGTTGAGGTTGGTGGTTTTGTTGTGGAAATGGTAGTGAAAGTTGAGGGTTCTGATTTTGAAGTTGTGGCTACTGATTTTGTTGTGGAATTTGTGGGGGAGGGTAATTTTGATATGATGCAGGATATTGATAATATTGAGAAAAGCTTCCATATGGATTTTGTATTCCTTGAGCCTAAGGTTGAGATTGAGATTGAGATTGAGGTTGAGGCCAAGTTTGCTGCTAAGAATTCCAATTTGGTGGGGGCTGAAGATACATTTGATTGTTAAATCCTTGATTTTGTGGCCCCTGCCAAGGTCTTCTAGAGACAAAGCAAAGAGATTCTGCTGAATTTGGAATTGTTTCTTCTTGAAAAACAACCTTAAGACCTAGAATTGAAGGACAACCTTTGGTCTCATGGTTTTTTGAAAAAATCACACAAGTCTCCATGATTTTTGCATCCAAACGGCATTCTCTTAAAGTGTGTCTTTTCTGCATTTGGGAGAGAAAATAGCTAAGGCATCAGCCTCAGTTTTCTACTTGTTTTGTAACTTAAGGATGTCTATTTGCTCACTAAGGCTCCCTAGAATATTTGTTTTGAATTCATCAAGCGTATTCCCAATTTCTGCCCTACTCACTGATCCAGTTGCAGATTTATTTACTCTTACAAGAGAAGGATCTCCTGGACCTTTCCCAGTTTTGGATTTCCCCCTTGAGAGATGAACACATAATTATCCTATGCCACTTAATGGGAGTTGAGAGATATCTCCCTTCCCCATCATGTTAAGGATATCTATCCACTCATATCTATTGGATTTTAATAGAAGATATTTTAAGGTATGTTCATCTAAATTATCCATCTTTGCTCTTTTAAAGTTATAGTTGAATATCTCAATTAAATCCTCTAAATTTTCATCCTCTCTTTGCATCATTTTGAACACTTCATCCTTGTGATTGGTAGGCATGAAATAATCCAAATACCTGTCCAAAAACACTTTCTTCATGTCATTCCATGTTCTAATGGACTTAGTGACCAACCCCATGAACCACTTCAAAGCAGCTCTTTTCATTGTTGAAGGAAACAACTTAAGTTTTGAGAGTCTTCTAAGTAATCATAGGTTCTGCACAATACTTCAAATTCAAATAAAAATGTTTCAGGCTCTTCACTTTTTAACACATGGAAATTTGGGAGGATAGAAGGTGAGATATCTTTCATTGTGGCATTTGTTTCTTCACCAACTATTGGGAATCCAAAAGAATTATCTATTTCCCTATTTCCTTTGCCTCCTCCATTATTTCCTCTACCTCTTCCTCTATCCCCTCCTCCAAACAGTGCGAATTCTACATCGTCTCCTTCTTCTACCATGATAGTTTCTTCAGAGTCAGTATAAGATTCAACCTGCAAGGTTAATTTATCTTCCTCTGGTTCCTCTATTAATGGTATGTGGGAGACAGGTTCTACTTCTTCTTCCACACTAGGTATTCTTAATTCTTCAACTATAACATGCTCCCCTGTGGAGGTGAAAAAGGATACTCCTTCTGTTGGAGATCCAAGATTTTCCTGATTTAGGATTGCCTCAGTAGATGAAGTAGGAGATCCTCTTGATTAAATTTTTGACCTTAGAACTTCAGGAGTTCTATGGCTAGGAGTATGAGCTTGAGATGGAGGTGTACCTCTTCTTAGTCTTGGTGGACTAGGTGGTGTTGTAGGAATGGAACTCCCGCCTCTAGCTATAAATCTACACCTAGAGTCTCTTTCTCTACGCATATCATTTTTTTTTTGAATGTAAGAGATAAGGTTACCTAATTATGCTTCCTTGGCAATGACACCAGAATGTTTAGTCAATTTAGTGTCTTAAATTGCTTGCATAAATTATCAACCAAGGTTTGTAAGCTGATGAAGTGTAGTGCAATATATGTGCTTAGTTAATCCTTCTTACTTCATTGTTTTGTCTTTTTATATTGTTTTGGGGGTTTTTTTTCTTTGATTCCTTATGATGTACAATATGAACTGTGAGAAACTTAAGTGGATCTAAACTTCATAAAGGTAAACCAAGCACTAAAGCTAGTCAAAATCTAATTTTAAAGAAGGAAAAAACAAAACATCTATCCTATCTCGTCATTAACATTAAGTCATAAATCTATTTCTTAGAATTAAAGGTGAAGTTGTAATGAATGTTGAAATAAATACAGAGAATGAAATCAAATAAAGTACTTCTAGTTACTCTAACCTTCAATTTTGAAAGATAACCTTCTTGAGATGGAATACAAGCAACTTTCTGTACTTGATGATCTAGAGAACTAAATGAAACATGTAGAAGGTAACTGATTGATTTCAACCATTGTGTGTGAATTTTTAACCATTTAGTTTAGGATGAGTATCAACTTGAAATGGTGATCAAAAACAATTATTAATGCAGTGAATTGACAAATCTGTCCTAGAAAATAAATAACAAAGCAGTGAGTAAGCTAGACAACATTGCATTCTCATTACTCCAACCTTACTCTATTTGGAAACAAAATCGTTTCCTTTCATGAAATGTGTTGGAAGAACAAGACTACACAATTGAGTTTTAACATTATGCTATTGATCAAAACTAAAATAAGTCAGCCTAAGTTAGAAATATTGCTAAAACCAAATAATGAAATTAAAACTAAACAAAAAATGAATGGAAAGAAAACCTCCTTTAGTGCAGGGGCCCTCTGCAGCTGATTGGGTTGAGATGCTAACTAATTGAAAATTCCCTCTTAAACGATCATTGGTCAACACACAATTTATATTATAAAAAAGAACCAAGTCCAAAATACAGAGCTAAATGTCTGAACTTAATACATAAAATTCTTTGAACCCCCCACAGTTCTGTACAACTAGTATTTACAAGGAAATAATCATAATTGTCTTTGAGGAAAACTAGCTACAAGTGGCCTATACATATTACAACATGACTGTGTAAACGTTTTATCAGCTATAGGTGACTTAAATTTGAGCGAGATGTTTGCAACAGAACCGTTAAGACAGGTGGTTGGTCCGAGTTAATGCTTGCAACAGAACTGTTAGATTTATTGATTAACTAGGAAAGAGCAGACGAAGAGTCCTATTGCTTCCGGGTATTATATGTTTGACTCCACCTTTGACTATGATCTTGAGCTTGCTTTCTTATCGATCTGGGCTGAGTGACTAGGATAGAATCCATGTGGAGACGATTATAGAGATGCCCATGTGGCCGAATTCTTCATTTGACACATGGAACCTGCTAGACCATGAAAGTAGCTACGGAATACATAGTTAGCTACAGAATAGGTTGTGTTCTGTATCTAAATTGCAAAAATTTATTAAAATAGCAAAAACATAAAAATATAACATGTCAATCATTTAATATCAAGTATGCCCTCTGATGTTCAACACCATACTTATACCCAATAAAGTTGCACATTTCATATTTACTATCCAACTTTGTTCTTTTCTACTCTGGAACATGTACATATGCATCACATCCAAATACCCTCAGATGTGAAACAGAAGGTTTCTTACCAGTCCATACCTCTTGTGGAGTCTTGTCTTCCAACGCTGATGAAGGTGATCTGTTCACTAGCTAACATGCAGTCTTCACTGCCTCCGCCCAGAATTCCTGTCCTAACCCGGCACCACTGAGCATGCTTCTTTCCCTTTCCATCAATGTCTTGTTCATTCTTTCTGCATCTCCATTTTTTTGAGGTGTGTATGGAGTATTCTTTTTGCATTCTATACCACACTTCTTACAGAAATCTTCAAATTCCTTCTTGCAAAATTCTCCATTGTTATCTTTCCTCAACACCTTTATCTTCTCCTCTATCTAGTTTTCCACTAGAGCCTTAAATTGTTTAAACCTGTCAAAGACTTCAGATTTCTTCCCGAGGACATATATCTGTGTATTCCTTGAGAAGTCATCTATAAATTATACATAGTACACAAAATTTCCCAGTGATGGAACTGACATAGGTCCAAACACATCACTATGCATAAGCTCTAATATCTATTTCGCCCTCTTACCACTAGAGGGAAAATTCACCTTATTCTGCTTCCCATATACACAATTTTCAGAGAAATCAAAATCCAGAGAGAAATTAGACATACCTTCTACCATACCATTACCATGAAGTATTCTAAGGTCCTTCTCTCCAATATGTCCAAGCCTTTGATGCCATAGCGTGGTCTTTTTTGCAGAGACCACTAGATTTTTTGATCCACTTTCAAGAACCAAAGAATTGTTGCACCCAAACAGTGTTACCTTCAAGTTTGTAAAGAGTTCCAATCCAAACTCGCCACATCAATTCTAGTGCTCCCCAAACTATCTTGAAGGTTTCTTTCTCAAACATTATTTTTACACTTGCATCATCCATCTTGCTTACAAATATCAGATTTTTGGCCAATGTAGGAATATGCAGAACACCCGGAAGTGATCTAATCCTTCCACCTTGCAACTTCAACTTGACTTTTCCACGACCAATGATTCCAGCCTTCCTGCCATCACCTAGAAGACATCACCACCATCATATTTCTCATACTCGTAGAACCACTCTATATGGGGAGTGAAGTGAAAGGATGCACTTGATTCAATCAACCATGCCTCATGATCTACATGTGTACTTTAAGAATAAGCCAAGTACACACCCCCACCTTCATCTGATGTGGTTTTCACCTCTGCAGATGGAGAATCATTAGACCTCTTTCCTTTCTCGAGAGCTTTAGATTTATAGTCACTTTTGAAGCACCCTTCCTTTCCACATTTCTAGCACACCTTTATAGGTTTTCCTAGAGATTTAGATCTCCCACTCAAGGAATTATTTTTGTTTCTGTTTTGGGACCATCCTCGCACAGACAAGGAATCACCATTTTTCCCCTCCATATTTTTTCGTCATCGCCTCTGATAGCAAGGATGAGACTATTTCATCGAACTATAAGGCAGTTTCTCTACTACCTATTGCAACAACCAGACTATCCCATGAATCTGGTAGAGACACCACAAATTGATGCACTTATCTTCATCTGAAATTTTGATATCAATAGATAGTAACTCGCTTACCACAATATTAAATGCATTCAGATGCTCTATAACTAAGTCTCCACCATTCATCCTGAAGAAAGTCCCTAACTTGTCCCATAAAGCCTTTGTTGAAGCTTCCCTTGATACATTCAACAATACTAAATCTGAGACACACAATCATATTGTGCTCTTTGCATTCCCATCCAACTTCACCCAATATTTAGTTGACATTGTTGTTGGTTTAGTACTAGGATCTACCGAGATCCATTGATCTTTATCCACCAATAGATCCTCCATCTTGAGTTTCCACTACTCAAAACTCTGACCATTAAATTTATTGATCTCTATCTATCCACTACTCGTCACCTTCTTTCACCACAAGTATCGATCCTGTAGATCTCCCACTACCCAAGGTCTACCACAGGACCGAGAAAAACCCCTCAACAGAAAAGGCATCCCCTTGAAGCCAAAAAAACTCTGATACCAAATGTAGGTTTTAACCCTGTACAAAGATAACCTACATACAAATTCTAAAAATAGAAAATAAACAATAGTAAAAGAGTAAAACATAGAACAAGTATACATGGATATTTTCCCATGGATCCCAAAACTAGGACTACAAGATTGATTTTTCATTATGTTCATTTCAATGTTATAATACATACATACATACATACATACATACATACATACATACATACATACATACATACATACATATATATATATATATATATATATATATATATATATATATATAAATATATATACATTTCGAAGCATCTATAAACCCTAATCCATTAACCTTGCATTAGAACATAACCAAAGTTTCCTTGACTGGATCTACAAAATACCATGGATAGAAAACCATCATGCCCAAAACCATGTGTGAAATCCATGCAGAAAACCATAGGTAGGTCCGCCCACCTCATATAGGGTCCAAAAATTTTTTCCTAGGGTGCTACTACGACAAGGGGGCATCTGGCCCCCATGTGACCCCCCAGTAGTGCTCAGTGCAAAGTATAGGGGTAGCTATCGCCCCCTATCACCACCTTCTGCATGGTGTTGTCATGGAAAGAATATAACACAACCCAACACAAAGTCGAGGTCACTGTATAGAATTGAACCATTGCTTCATATCACTAAAATAACATGGAAATGAGAGTACTAAATAAAATACTTGTTCAAGACCTTGACTAGACCCCTACTAGGCATGACAGGAATTTCTTCAAACATATTGCAAATGTGTAATCTAAAGGTGTAGTTAATAGTTCTGAGCGTAGGGGTCTCATACTTAGCTGAGAATCGCTAAGAACCATTAATTCCTCAACACATCAACTTCCATTCCATCCATTAGATCATAGATATATTAATCATTCAATTACAAGTAAAATCATGAGGAAATCCATACATGGATACTGTCATAAAACACATACATGACCAATATAAGAGGGACAAAAATACTCATCAAAGTATGGCCATATAGACCACATACAATCCATCAAAATTCTCATAGAAATACAAGGAGAAATAACATTTCATTAATGATGCAAAATCCAAACCCAAGATGGGACTTCCACATTCCACCTGGCCGTAGAAGGGCTGAGCCAAATCTCTCTTCAACCATTCACCCCCATGCTTCCAAGCATGAATGTGGGATCTCATAGAACACATCAATGAAAACTCATCCAGGGATTCCAGAGGCCATCCACCTCAACCCATCAAATAGTGATTCCACCTCATGGTCAGACATCACAAAACCATCATCTATCCTAGCCATTGAGGGCTCCAGAGTGTTTTTTCCAACCAAGGCTCCAAGACTAACAACTCAACCCACAACTTCCACTGGGCTCCAGTGCATTTGTCCAAATAATGCTCCAGTACTAGTAACTCAACCCACCAAGGACTCCAGAGCATTTTCCCAACCAAGGCTACGAGACTAGTAACTCAACCCAAGCTGCTACAGGGCTCCATAGCATTTGCCCAACCAAGGCTCCAGGAACTAGTAACTCAACCCAAGCTAAGGAAACATGAGAACCCACAATCACCATGGCTATCCAGGAAGTGGAAAGGCTAGGGAATCCATTGTTAATCCAGGAAATCCTCCATGTCAGTGACAGATCACAGCCAAGAAACCACATGCATGTGAAAACTAGTGAAGGAAACAAACATGCAACTCGGTACCTACAAGAAAATATGATGTAGTTGCTAATCCTAATGCACCCTTGCACTTTTCTTCTCTTCCTTTTCCTTCATGCTCTAGAAATCCAAGTATGCCACACCCTCCAAGAGTGCTCCAAGAAAACTCTAAGTCTCCAAGAGTATGAGAGAGAGACAGAATAGAAGAGATATCCAACACTGAACTAAAAAAAAAGTTACCAACCGGTCCTCTGAAGGATTTTTATGAATGAGGCCTCTATTTTCTTCATTCTCCATTATTTTCCTTCATTTTCTTTCTCACATGCACCCTGTGACCTTTCACCTCCCTTTTCTCCTAATTTCCATTGTTTTCATAAATAAATTGTCCAAAATTCCATTTTCCATTTCCAAAGTATTAGCCATTTCCTTTTCCAATTTCCTTAGACATAAACAATCACAAGTGATCCCCATCACTAGGATTCAACCCAGCATTTAACCTGGAATAAGTGTCTCATCATTTGTAGTTGTTGTTTTTAACTTTTATTACATGGAATTTTCACCAAGGTTATTACAGAAGCCTCTCCCTTGGGGGAACACTATCCTTGGTGTTCAACAACACCTATAACCACAAAACTATTGTAATAAAAATATATTGCCAATGGATCTTTATAAATTAGCTCAATGCAATATTTACAATGATCAACCTGCTGAAAAGAAAAACAACATAATAATATGAAATCATAACAAAATACCGAATAGTGGATCTTTATAACACATATCATGGTGGTATTTAAATCCATATACATATGTACATAAACCAACATCATCGAAAGATATACCAAAACATATACTAAAGTGATCCAAGATATTTTACTTATAGATGCATCAAAATTACATGGAACATAGCTTATTAACCATGGAACTTAAAAGCGCATAAAACGATGAGAAAATAACAAGATAAACATGAAAACCATGACACAATGATTTGATTACATAGTTCGTCCAATTTGGACTACGTTTTCAGGCCCTGCTCAATAGTGGGGAGGTCTTCATTCATTAAGTGGCATAAAAAAAGATAAGAGTATAAGAAACATTCAATTACAATCCTTATACCTCCAACCTGGAATATGGATGAAGAACAGAGAGCCTAGCTTCAAAAACAGATAGAATCACTGAAATCCAAGCGAAAAATAGTGCAAAAATGCCTATCCAAACACCCAATTCGGATAATCGGGCCTTTTGCAACTTCTCGGAACCTCCCTGCTACTCTAGGTGAGGTCCCAACCTACTGCTAGGTCAGGGTCTGCTATGCACAATGGCTTCAGAAGTAATCTTCCAGTCCTCTCTCCATTTCTTCGACACAAACAATCCATTATATATGATGGCGATACAATCCCTCAATACTCGGGCAGTTCCAAACAAATGACAAAGTTAGTAGGCGTATTTGACTTAATAATACAAAGAATCTAAGCTCTGAATAATACATGAAAACAACTATTTCAAATATGAAAAAACTCTTTAATCATGCGTTTAACATAGTAGCCTTTTACTATAGGCATTTACCCTATCGGTGTTTCCAATAGGTGGGTAGACCCAAAACCCATACAACAATCATCCTACCATAACCGCAGACCCAATGAACTTATTAACCACAATATATAATATATCGGGTCCAGGGGTCCATATCACAAATTGCAATCAGAAAAAACCCAAGTTTGATACAACATGCAACTACTTCCCCTTGTGAAATGTGATTGCAATATCGCAAATCACAACATGATTTTGCAATTGCGATTGCATCACAACTTGGCTTGCTCTGGGGTCTGATTCCTTAACCCTTGTGAAATGCGATTTTGATTTGATCGCATCATAATAATGGATGATTTTCCTTATGCTATGCCTTTTTCTTCTGTGATATGCAATATGCGGGACCAATGGTAGCCTGCCACTTGGCACTTCCCCATTCACGAAGAGTGTTTTCCATGTCATCTCCTCCTGCCACATGTCCAAGTGAAACATAAACTTCAACTTGATCTAACTTCTTCATACGAGATCGGATTTGAGTGTCATTCGTACCATTGGAATTAGGATGATGAGAAATTCAATATGATGTTATGTTTATAGAGTTTCTTCCACTTTGAGTTCTTGAGCCTTTTACCATGTCACCACACTTTTTGAAGATAGACTTGGATCAATCCTCCCCACTAAGAGATTTTGAACTACCAAAAGCCTATTAACTCAATTGGCAAGTGAGGAAATTTCTCCCTCACTTTTTGTTTTTCCATCCATCGAGCTTTACTCAGATGCATTCCTTTGAAGCCAACACGAATGTACTCAACATCTCCCCATCGTGAAGTTCTGGCTTTTCTGTCGAGTATGATATCTTTGAGAAACTTGTCTAGATACTCTGGCGCAAAATCATCGATTGTAAGAATCTGTGCAACATCTTCGGTATCCATAATCAACATAGGTTCATAAAGCTTCAGGTTTTCAAAATTTACCAATGAGCACATTTGTATATAAGCGGGAAAGTAAAGACAAAAGGCATTGTCTCCAATCTTTGCCAATATGGTGAACGGACCATATTGAATAGGTCTCAATCTCTTCCCTTCTCCCTTCATTCTATCCTTGCTAATGTGGAGCTATACCTTGTCCCCATCTTGAAACTGATGGTCAACTTGGTGCTTATCATGTCGATCTTTATACTGATCATGACTCTTCTCCAACTACTCCTGTACTTCCCGATGAATCACCTGTATCCGCTGAATAACTTCCGTGCTTTGTCCCTATCATATTTTTCATTTCCATCCTCATATTTCCCATACACCGTGTCTAAGGGATCCCTTGCTAGATAACCAAAACATGTCTCGAACGATGAGCTTTGTGTGGATGAATGTGTTGCTCTACTGTATGCATGTTTCAGATAAGGAATTTGTTCATCCCATAACTTGGGATGTTTTCCACAATAGCCTCGTAACAAGTGTACTGCGGTGTAGTTGACAACCTCTATCTACCCATCGGTCTATGGATGAAATGTCGTGCTTCTTTTCAGCTTGGTGTCCATCATTCTCCACAAGCTAGTCCAGAAATCTCCAAGAAAGCGAGAGTCTCGATATGACACAATTGATGTGGGAAACCCAAACATGCTGAAAGAAAAGATAAGCAATCTTCTCAACAGTGACCTAGTTTTTACAAGGCATTAAAATACTCATTTTATTAAAATCATCCACGATGACATACAAATAATCATGACCTTTCCTAGACATAGGAAAACCACATACAAAATCCATGGACACACTTTCCCATGGTCGACTTGGAATAGAGAGTGGTGTTTAGAGCCCAAGTTTTCTATTAGAGGGCTTTGAAACATAACACAACACACAACCCTTTACAAAGTGAGTCCCAATGTTTTTCATATGAGGCCAAAAACAAAACCTCTATAAATGACATAAAACTTTTTTCAACCCAGAAATAACCAGACACAAGAGAGTTATTAGCCTCTCAGATTACATGTACCCTTTTATCAAAGAGTATGCACAATTTTCCAAAGGGATACAATAATTTCCCCTACAAATAAAAATTGTCAACCTGCGATCCACAAGTCAGTTTTGCATAAATCTCTTTAAAATCATTATCATTAGCATATTGTTCAACATAACTTTCTAATGATAAAGAAACATTTTGCAAAAATACAGATGCAGAAATAGGAGGGAAAGAAAGCATATCTGCTACTTTTTTGCTATCGCCCTTCTTGTATTTTATTACTAAATGAAACTGTTGGAGGAATACCATCCATCTAAAATTTTGAAGCTTGGTATATGACTAAAGGTACTGCAAGGGATGATGATCCATATGGATGATGGTCTCCTTGTCGATTAGATAGTGTTTCCACTTCTTTACACTCTGAACCAAGGCATACAACTCCCTGTCATACATGGGATAATCCACAATAGCTTGGGAGAAAGTCTCTAAATGGTAACATATAGGCTTTCTTTGTTGCATCAATACAGTGCCCATGGCATATCCATTGGCATCTGTTTCAATCTCAAAAGGATTCTGAAGGTCTGGTAAGGCTAGCACTAGTGCTGTGCTGATCTTATCCTTTAGTGTGTTGAAGGATTTATGTTGTTTTTCTCCCCACTGAAAGGCTTGCTTCACACTTGTCAATGCATGTAAGGGGGCTATGATAACAGAGAAGTTCAAATAAACCTTCTCCAATATTGTGACACACCCAAAACTCTTCAGAACCCTGCAACATTTGTGCTCTTAGGCCACATCATAATCACATCCACTTTAGAGGGATATATTTTCAATTGCCCATTACCGACTATGTGACCTAAATAAACAAGAGAGGTCTTCCCAAACTCACACTTTGATAGATTTACATATAGTTTTTCTTTTTTTAGAACATCAAGAACTTTCTTCACATGACATACATGTTCATCCTATGTCCTACTATACACAATAATATTGTCCAAATATACAAGCACAAAATTATCAAGAAAATCCCTAAACAGTTCATTCATTACCATCATAAACGTGGTGGGAGAATTGCACAGTCCGAATGGCATCACCATCCATTCGAACAACCCCTATTTGGTTTTGAATGTAGTATTCCAAACGTCTTTTCTTGCAACTCTAACCTAGTGATATCCACTATGAAAATCCAGTTTTGTAAAATAGAAAACATTTTTCAACTGATCGAATAATTCATCAATGTGAGGGACAGGGTTATGATTCCTCACCATATTTTTTTTTACAGCCCTGTAGTCTACGCACATTCTCCATGTGTCATCTTTCTTTGGTACCAACATGATCGATGAGTTGCACGGGGAAGAACTCAGTCTCATGACCCCTTCATTTAACAACTCTTGCACCTGTTTCATGATCTCCTCCATCTCAATAGAAGCCATGTTGTACATACCAATACTCAGTAAAGGAGCATCCTGTTGTAAATCAATATCATGTTGGATTTCCCATTTTGGGGGCAATCCTCTTAGTTCCTTAAACAATCCATCATGGTCAAAACTAATTTCAAACAATTCTTTCCCATGATGAGGATCACAACCGTTGAAAGCGTCAACCATCTCGGCCTCTTTTGCTATCACTACTATGAGCATGCACCCTTTACTAGAATTAACCAGTTGTTTAATCTATCCTACACTTACAAGGCTAGCACTAACTTCCGCATGATGAGCTCTGACTATATATTCTACCCCGTCCTTTGTGAGGTGGTATTCATTTTTGTGTCGAAGGAAAACTACCTTTATGTCATACAGATACATACTTCCCAAGATAATTCCACAGATTTCCAAAGGCACATGATCTAACTCTATCTCATCAACTATTCTAGAAGCAATAAAAAATCTGGCCCTACACTGCTTGGTTGCTTGTAATCTTGCTTTATCGCTTACCCAACTAAGCGGGTATGGACTCATATGAGGCTTAGTTTCAAGCACTAACTTTTTCACTAAGGACTCTGAGATTCAATTTTCTTGGGACCCTATTGATAGTGATGGACCTACCAACATGTCAAGGGGATCTCCCAGGTAAGAAGTCCCAATTAGATGTCAGACCCTTTGGTGTAGGAGTCCCAGTAGTGGGTCGTAAAGTAATGCCTTGACTATGATGTCACACAGAAGCAAGTAAGATAACTCTGTCAGTAAAAAGGGTGTGATTGAAGTAGTGAGTAAAGGAATGAGTATGAGAGGTTCCAACATTTCAAAGGGAGAGGAAGGTGAAGGTGAGTTCCAAGTTGAAAGGGATCAGTCCCAACTTGCCTAGGAAAACACAACACAAAGGACATGCCCATCTTCTGGCAGAGCAGTTGACACAGATGTGGCAGTCACAACATAATAGGTAAGATAACATGAACAACACTCATGGATCAGTCTGAGACGAGTGCGACAGTTGATATAATAATGTTCAGAGAAAGGCCTATCTGATGTCTAGAAGAGTAGTCGACACAGACAGTGACATCATTAACAACATGTGCAACACATTAACAACAAGATTCATATAATTTCATACAAATCAGTTCATATACAAGTATGTAAGTTAAACAACATATATCATAAGGAAACCAGAGCAATCCAACTACAATAAAAACAAATGCATGAAAATGTGTTGGCTTTCATTATATAAAGAAGTGTAAGTCACAATCATACAATACACCATGTAAACTTGCCAGCCCCATCAGTGTAACATTATAGCCACATCCACCTGCTCCTCCAAAGAGATGTACTAGCTTCGTGTAGTGGAGAAGCCAAGGCGTGTTACAATACTATCCAAGCCTTCTTCAAGATAGTCTTAGTAGAAGCTTGGCTGACCAAAAGCCTATACAATGAGTTATGAGGGACTATTTATAGCAAAGGGTGGGGTGACCCTTGACATTCCCCTTTGTTACAGTTCAACTACCCTCATGACTCCTCACCTACTCTATGACTGCTACATCCAGCTGTTGAAAATCGACTTACACTTGACATGACTTAACATTACAATGCACATGTACTCATGTGAGACAACATGGCTTCAGCAAGCCTTGCAAGACATCACTGATACTCGGTCTATTGTGGTGAGACCAAATCTTTGACATGCTTGTGATGGTGAAGATGGTGAGTTGATTCCAATATTGGTCATCCGTGATGGTGTAGATGCACCTCATGGTGAAATCTTACTAAAGCAAACTCTTGCCTCCATTGAAACTGGTACATTGATTCGGCCCCTTCGTCTAACTCATTAACTAACATGTGCATGGTCTTCTTGGGTACGATTGAACTGATGACACACTAATGCATAGTGTTTGTGCTGATCTTCAAATGTGTGTTGGTGGTCATGCGAATCAACTTGATGAAGTACATGTTCAGCCCCAGTTGGACTTGCTTCTTATCTTCGCCTTGGTGAGTCTATTGAATGGGTCGGATCCCATTCGTGTGCTCAATGACATGCATGTTGTTGGATCCTTTGCATGTGATCAACAACATTTTTCACCATATTTGCTTTGTGTCAGCTGCTGGGATAGATCCTTAACTTGTACTGGCACAGTTTCATCCACGAGTGCATGTTGTGCCCACTACTATTACTGTTCCTACTATAACTCATTAGATTGTTTATGAAACTTCATGTTCTTCCTGTGTTGTTGCTTCAACATATGCAACTCCTTCTCTATTCTATCTTTTTCTTTTGTGTGGTCTTCATGTCACGTCGTCACTTCATAGCCTAAGTCTCCAAAGTTGCTTTCATTATCAATGGATCTGCTTGATCTTGCAACTTTGCTCCACCTCTATGTTGTCAACAACCTTCCTCTTGTATTTTCTATGTTCGCTTCATTTTCTACATTCGGTATGCTACCTTCAGCTATTTCTCATGATGTTGATCACTATGATGCTACTGCTTGACGTCCTTGTCCATGAATAACTTGATGTCTTCGTGAGTAGGTAAGCTCATGGATACTTGATCGACTGCATGCCCACGCATGCTCTGAATGGTGTCTTCAGCTTCGCTCCCTTGGAAACCATTGTACCTATACTGATGAGAGGCAGATGAACACCTGTGATGCTTGGAGACATGGCAACACTTGTAGCAAGCAATTTGTCAGTCGAAAACCAAAATGAACATGAGAATTGACTTGCGACATACCTGGGTGAATGATCATGAAGGTTGTATAATTTTGTCCGAGAGGTCTGGAGACCAACGGGTGAGACTGCACAAGGCACAATCTAGGTTTCTAGGAGACTGAACTGGCTACTGGACCTGCAAAATGCACAATCTAGTTGGGCAGTTGGATGTTGGGATTGCGGAATGTGCGATTCCAGCTGGGAAATACTACTGGCGAAAGGACAAGTTTGTGAAACATTTTGGGCCGAGCAGCCACTGACCTCCAGAAATTCGTAATTCAGACTAAGAGGCTAGTTTTGCACCAGAATGCACAAATCTAGAGAGGAAGGTGAGCCATCCTTCTCTAGTTTGCACAATGTAGCCTTAGTGAAGGCAGAGACTAGGCCAAGGTTGGCTCGACTCACCGACAAGCAACTGAAAGCAAGTAAGTCAATGAAATGCAAGGAGACAATAAATGATAGTAGAAGTGATAAGCAGTGCATGAAAAACATGAATGGAATATTGAGCAAACAGATCAACATGCATGTGGGCGAGGTTGTTCGCTTGATGGGCGAACATCCGTGCAAAACAACTTCATGCATGCGACAGTAGTGAGATAGTAATGAAAATTAAAACAGAGCTAGGACAAGCTAGATTATATGTAAACAATAGTAGGCGTTCAAAGAAATCAAGAAAAAACCACTCACACAAGCGAATACACAAAAAATGACAGAAATGCTGAAAAAGAAAAGCTGAGGTCACTTACCCATGAATAGCTGAGCCAGATGTGTCAAAGAGTCTTGGATACACTGTGGGATGTTAGAGTTCCAAGATGGATGTGAATGAATGAGCTATGATGCGTCGAATCAATAAGTTTGGTCTTAAGACATGCATGCCACAAATCTAGGAAAAAGCAACACTTGGAGCAAAACTTCTAAGACAACTTTGTATGTAACCCCCAGCTGCTAAAAATATCTCCCTGAATCATGGGATGCCTTTTTCATATTACCTCTGGCTATTCTAGGAATATCATGTCATGCATACATGCAAGTCAAGTGATCCGAAATTGATCTAAGACAAACAATAAGGTATTACAGGCTCATGTGCATGGATGTGCCTATGTTATTTTATGCAACGAGTTGATAAGATTGTGAAATATATAGGAAATGAAGCAGTTAAAGAAAACATAATAGAAAACAAATATAAACACAACAAGTTTAATAAGGAGTTCACCCAATACTCCTGGGCTACGTCTCCTGGTCCATCCTTCAGTGGTGGCCTCTCTATTATGTTTTCAAGTAGAGTTTTTACAATAGTGATCTCAATTTGAGTCTCACTCAGCAGATATAAATCAGTAATACTATACTTGGATCCCCCAAGTCTCTGGATTACATAGACTCCCCTCACTGAACTATTGACCTCTATTGGTCATAGTAGTATGAGCCAAATCTGAGACTCATACATGACAATCATTACAGAGGAGTGCGCTTGAACCTCTCAAGCCTTCTTTGGAGTACACAGACTCTCTGACACTCTCTGTCTCTGTCTTAACTCTGGCTCGATGTTGCTTTTCTTCTGTAGGTCAGCTCGACTTATTCTCTCTACTTTCGGCTTACTACCTACTGCTCTCTACTCTTAGCTTCTGCTTCTACTTTTCTCTATGTCAGTTTGTGGCTTTTAAGCCAATCTGCTTCCTGACTATTCGTTTCTGCTTCCCATATTTCTGGTTCCTCTGCCTCTGTCCATTTGAATCCCTCTATCCTGCATTATTAGTCACCATATAATGCCTCACAGGAAGGTGGACACCTATTTCATAACGGATGAGTGTCAGTTCTCTTGGACATATTTGAAACGAACGATTTTCCATTAACTCCAAGAATACTTGCAAAACATGACCTTCGCCAAAGCATTGTCCCTATCAGACTTCAAATCCTATACAACTCTACCTATTGACCCCGTCAAATCTAGTCATCCATCGGAATGTGTCTCTGTCGTTGATCTGGGGGCCCCAGATCCTATGGTCATCTTTCATATTGGGTGGCTAAGTAGCGTGATTTTTACCCATTCGATATGAATGGTTTTCTCTCTCTTCCATCGAATGCGTGGCACTCGATGTATGACATCGGGCAGAAGTCAGTTGAAACCGCTTACTACTCGAAGCCCTCCAATATTCTGCCGGTTTTGTGGAATCCCATTTCCATGGAATCAGAACGATATCCATTGCATTTTATAACTTTTTGGGTCCGAGTGCTTGTAGCCTTTCCTTCTTTCAGGGGTTTGCCTTGTGATATGCGATTTTCTCTAATCGCATATCAAAAACTACCCCTGTTTCTCGAAATGGCCTCTAGATTTGATAATTTGTGATAGTGAGCATTACCATGGGCTGATAGTCTGCACGCCTAACCAATGGTCCTTGTTGCTCTGCACTGATCACAAATCACAACTATTACGAGGACATCTATGATAAGCTTAATCTTTATAAGACTTTTAATCCTTGGCATGATTTTTAAAGAGTTCATGAAAACTTAGAGAGTATTCTAGGATCCAATTTGGATCACGGCCCTCCCACTAAAAAAGCTTTTGGACCACCAAAAGTTTGTTTTTAAGCATCAATCAAGTGAGGATATAGATTCCTCGCTTGCCCAAATTCTATCCATCTTGCATTGCTTGGTTTTGAACCTTTGAGCCCAATTCTGAGGTACTCAGCATCCCCTTTATGCGTAGTTCTCATCTTCCTGTCTAGAACTGTATCTTCCTACAATTCATTGAGATATTTAGGCAACAGATCATCAATAGAAGGAAATTGGCTTTGCTCTTTGGGATATTCAATCAATGAAGGTTCAAACAGTCTCAAGCTTTCTGCATTAACTACTGGATAGATATGCATGTAAGCTAGCAAATCAAGGCAAAAAGCATTCTCCTTGATTTTCTCAACTATCTTGAAAGGTCCATACCTTATCAGCTTCAGCTTCTTACCTTCACCTTGCATTCTGTCTTTGCTGATATACAGCCAGACTTGATCACCAACTTGGAAACTATGCTCAATCCGATGCTTATCATGCCTTGCTTTGTACTTTGCTTGGACCTTTTCCAGTTGTTCCTGTACTGCCTGGTGAATCTCTTGGATTTGTTCAATGAACTTGGTTGCCTTGTCCACATCACTATGTCCATCAATCGCTATGTCTTTACCAAAGACAAAATCCAAGGGAGACCTTGGTATGAAACCAAAACAGGTCTCAAAAGTAGATCTCTATGTAGAAGAATGTTTAACCCGGTTGTAAGCATGTTTCACATAACACAAATGTTCATCACAAAGCTTGGGATGCTTGCTGCAATAGCATCTGAGCAACTAGATCACTATCCTATTGACCACCTCTATTTGGCCATCTGTTTGTGGATTAAAGACTATGCTCTTCTTCAGTCTGGTGTCCATCAATTCCCACAAAATTGACCAAATCCTCCCAGCAAATTGAGAATCTTGATCAGATACAATGGAAGTGGGTAATCCAAAATGAATCCATACATGATAAAAGAACAACTTTGCTATTTGTTCAATTGTAATCTGTTTGTTACAAGGTATTAAAATACACATTTTTCTAAACCTATCGACAATAACATATAAATAGTCATGACCTTTTCTAGATTTAGGTAGCCCCCCAACAAAGTCCATGGAAATACTTTCCCAAGGATGAGAAGGAACTGGTAGTGGAGTGTACAAGCTTAGTTTTCTATTGCTGGGCTTGCTTTTAGCACACATGGTACACCCTCTTATATATCTAGAAACTGTCTCATTCATTTTGGGCCAATAACAAAATCTTTTTAGCTGTGCAACTGTTTTACTTACACCAAAGTGACCTGATATTAGAGAAGTGTGTGCTTCTCGAATTATCTTTACTCTTTTAGTTTGAGGAATGCATAACTTCCCCAAATGATACAAGAGTCGGTCCTTAACATGATAATCCAATTCTTCTACTTGTTTTCCATGACTTAAAGTTGCATATACATCTTTGAAATCTATATCTTGAGCATATTGTTCAATGTCGCTTTCATGCAATACTGAATTATGCTTAAGTATAGTAGATGCATTTATGATTGATCTGGACAACATATCTACAACTTTATTGTGTATGCCATTTTTATATCTGATGACAAGATGAAATTGTTGTAGAAAACCCATCCACCTATAGTGTCTTGATTGCTGCAACTTAGTTTGTGAGTGTAAATATTGAAGTGGTTGATGATCAGTATGTATAACTGTTTCTTTTCCCATTAGATAATGTTTCCACTTTTTCACACTCTATACTAATGCATACAATTCTTTATCATATGTGGGATAATTAACTACTACATAATTAAATGTCTCATAATGATAACATATGGGTTTACCATGCTGTATCAACACTTCTCCCATGGCATAATCATTGGCATTCGTTTCAATCTCAAAGGGTCTTTGAAGATCGGGAAGTGCTAGTACTGGTGCTATACTAATCTTTTCTTTTAAGGTGTCGAAGGTTTTCTGCTTTTTTCCTCCCCACCGAAACACCTTGTTCAATCTTGTTAAAGCATGTAAGGGAGCTTCAATCAAGGAAAAGTTAGCAATAAACTTTCTCCAATAGTGTGCTACTCCTAGGAAGCTTCTAACTTCTGTAGCAGATTTGGGTTTAGGCCAGTTTACAATGATTGCAACCTTAGAGGGATCTATTTTCAATTCACCACCCCCTACAATATGACCCAAATAATTCAAAGACGTTTTCTCCAAATTCACATTTTGATGGCTTAACATAAAGATTTTCTCTTTTCAAAACATCTAGAGTCTGCTTTACATTAGTTAAGCCAAAAGGCATAACCAACCACTCATACAATCCCTGCTTTGTTTTGAAAGCAGTCTTCCATGCATCTTGCTCTACAACTCTGACCTGATGGTAGCCACTATGCAAGTCTAACTTGGAAAAGTAAACAACTTCTCTCAACTAATCTAATAGATCATCTATGCGAGGAAGGGGATAACGATTTTTTATCATTGTCTTATTCAATGCTCGATAATTAATGCACATTCTCCATGAGCCATCTTTCTTTCTCACCAAGACAATTGGAGACCCACATGGTGATGTGCTAGGTATTATGAATCCTTTCTCATGCAGCTCCTGTACCTGCTTCTTGATTTCTGCATTCTCTAAAGCGAACAACCTATACATTCTGATGTTAGGCAATGGTGCATCTTGCTGCAAATTAATATCATGTACTATTTCCTTTTTGGGTGGCAGACCTTTAGGTTCTTGAAATAGTATATCATATTCTGAAACAACTTTTTCTAAATCAGCTTGTTGTTTAGCATTATAGCTTTCAAATAAATTGGTTTTATCAGGTTTCTTTTCCTTTACAACCATCAGTAAAAATTGTTTTCGTGAATTTACAATTCTTTTCATCTGCTCTAAGTTTATGAGAGTATAATTATTCTTGAGTTTATGAGCTCTTACAATATATTCGATTCCATATTTAATGAGTTGATACTTGTTTTCAGCCCTATAGAAAATGGATTTTTCTATCATAAAAGTAAAGACTTCCTTAAAAAATTCCACATATATCCAAGGGAACAATATCTAACTCAACCTCATCTACAAATGCTGACCCGAAAGAAAACCTAAGTTTACATTGCACTTGTAGCTTTGCTTTATCACATAACCAACCCAATGGATATGGCTTCTTGTGAGGTGTGGTTAGTAACCCCAGTTTCTTTACAATAGCTTCAGAAATTAAGTTTACTTGTAAGCTGCTATCAAACAAAGTATCAATCTTTTGATGCTTGGAAATAACTCTAATATGAAAAATCTCATGTCATTTCCTCTCAATTTCTTCATTATCAGTAGATTGTGCAGAATTACTAGTAGATGCTTCAGAATTTTTAACTTTTATACCTGTGGATGCGATTGTTGTTTCATCCCCTGAGTCTAACCCCAAATCCTTCTGAATAGTTGCAATAGTCTTCTTCTTTTTGCCATCGTACTTCTTGGGTTTCAGCGCCTGATGTAGAATCCAACAGTGTTCATCATCATGCCCATCCTTCTTGCAGTGAGTGCATGAAGGTTTGGTCTTTTGTACATCATTTGTCTTCCTCTCTTTCCATTTTTGCTTTCTATTTTCCTTATTCTTGCTTGCATTGGGTTTTGATGATCGCCCAAATTCTAGGTTCACATTCTTGCCTCTAGCCTCTAGATGTGTAGCCTGAACAGATACCCCATCTATGCTAGTGGGATTAAACATGAGAATGGTATGTCTCAAATAACTATGTAGACCACCTATATACTTCAACAAAGTTTCAGGTGAGTCTAAAGAATGCCTAGAACCAAAGCTATTTTTCTAAATTCTTGGGTGTAAGTTTGTACACTTTGCCCTTTCAAATGCCGAAGCATTTGCCAACTCATCATAGCTTGCTGCATATAAGCTAGTGGATAGAATTGTTTTTTAATTGCAGAAACAAATTCATTCCAGGTAGAAAGAATTTTACCATGCTTCTTCAAATCAACTTGTGTCCTGCCTTCCCACCATACCAGGGCGGTGCCTCCAAGGCATAGGCTAGCCAGCTGAATCTTTCTCCTTTCTGAATCAATGTTCTACACTCTGCAATATACATCAATCTGTCTAATCCAGTTATCTAGCTTTTTTGCATTCAATTCTCCGTCATAAATTGGAAAATCAAACTTCACATCTAATTTAATCAAAGAAGGTTTCTTCTTTTTCTTTTTAGGGCTTTCTTTATGTGAAGAAGATGATGATGAAGGTGATGATGGGGGAGATGGTGGAGAGGGCTTCTCTTCTTTTCCTTTGCCTTCTAGGTGGGCAACTAGAAGAGGTTCTTCTACTCCTTTATCTTGTTTGGAGGTTGATGACTCTTCACCTCTACCTCTCTTAAATTCTCTATACATTTCTTCTACCATGGCTCTCATGGTCATGAAACTGTCCATGAACTGGGAGTCTAATTCCAAGGGACTTTCTTTGACATTTTCCTCTTAGGATAGAATCTTCCAATTTTTGGGTTATCTTCAACCAAATTTCCTTCTCCTAATTTAAGCTTTGATCTAGCTATCATTCAACAAAAGAGAATGTAGCACAAGCTTGTCTAACCTTAGCAACCTAGAGCTCTAATACCACTTGATCAGAAATTCATCTAAGACAAACAATAAGGTATTATAGGCTCATGTGCATGTATGTTCCTATGTCATTTTATGCAACAGATCTATAAGATTGCGAAATACACAGGAAACGAAGTAGTTAAAGAAAACATAACAGGAAACACATATAAACACAACAAGTTTAATAAGGAGTTCACCCAATACTCTTGGGCTACGTCTCCTGGTCTAGCCTTCAATGGTGGCCTCTCTATTATGTTTTCAAGCAAAGTTTTTACAACAGTGAGCTCAATTTGAGTCTCACTCAGCAGATACAAATTAGTAAGACTGTACTTGGATCCCCCAAGTCTCTGGAGTACATAGACTCCCCTTATTGAACTCTTGACCTCTATTGGTCACAATAGTATGAGCCCAATCTGAGACTCATACATGACAAGCATTACAGAGGAGTGCGCTTGAACCTCTCAAGCCTTCTCTGGAGTACATAGACTCTCTGACTCTCTCTGTCTCTGTCTTAACTCTGGCTCGATGTTGCCTTTGCTTCTGTAGGTCAGCTCAGCTTCTTCTCTCTACTTTCGGCTTACTTCCTACTACTCTCTACTCTTATCTTCTACTTCTACTTTTCTCTCTATCAATTTGTGGCTTTTAAGCCAATCTACTTCCTAACTATTCGTTTCCGCTTCCCGCATTTCTGGTTCCTCAGCCTCTGTTCGTTTGAATCCCTCTGTCCTACGTAAGCAGTCACTATATAACGCCTCACAGGGAGGTGGCCACCTATTTCATAATGGATGAGTGTTAGTTCTCTTGGACATATTTGAAATGACCATTTTTCTATTAACTCCAAGATTACCCATGAAACACGACCTTTTGCCAATGCATTGTCCATATCGGACTTCAAATCCTATACAACTCTGCCTATTGACCCCGTCAAATCTGATCATCCATCGGAATGTGTCTCCGCCATTCATCTAGGGGCCCCAGATCCTACGGTCATTGTTCATATCGGGTGGCTAAGTAGCGTGATGTTTACCCATCTGATGTGAACAATTTTCTCTCTCTTCCACCGAATGCATGGCACTCGCTGTATGGCATCGAGCGAAACTCGGTTGAAACCGCTTACCGCTCGAAGCCCTTGTGATATTCTACCGGTTTTGTGGAATCTCGTTTCCACAGAATCAGAACGATATCCATTGCATTTTATAGTTTTTTGTGTCTTGGGGCTTGCGGCCCTTCCTTCTTTGAGGGGTTTTCCTTCTGATATGTGACTGTCGTTAATCTCATATCAGAAACTACCCCCATTTCTTGAAATGGCCTATGGATTTGCTAATTTGTGATAACACCCATTACCATGGGTCGACATTCTGTGTGCTTGACTGACGATCCTCGTTGCTCTATGTTGATCACAAATTGCAACTGTTACAAGGATATCTATGATAAGCTTAATCTTTATAAGACTTTTAATCCTTGGCATGATTTTTAAAGAATTCATGAAGACTTAGAGAGTGTTCTAGGATCCAATTTAGATCATCAAGTTTCATAGGTCCCAGGTGGAACTGGTCGACCAGACTGTCCATGGATGTCAGTGCTCAACTGCTTGGGAAAAAATTGCATTCATGACTGTAAGCTGGCCTGACTACCCAAGGGGATTACATAATTTCTTGGCCCAATAGTTGACTGCTGCCCAGATTTGAGAAAATCCTGGGCTGAACTGCCTATTGATGGGAAAAGGTGTGCAATTCTTGCTGGGAGGGTTGGCTAGTAGGATTGCGTAATCCAGGAGACCAGTAGGCTATTAGAGGGAATTGCACAATTCCTAGAGGGAAAGACTAGTTTCCCTCCAGGAATGCACAATTTTCAAGGTGAAGTTTCTCAACCTATAGTTGGAGCAAGTCTGTGTGAGCAGCCTGTGAAGGGAAAAGATGAAACTACGCTCGACAGGATGCCTTTGAGCAAGAAATATAGTGAAGCTTGAGGACTTGATGAAGCAAGGCAAGCTGTTGTGAGGGTTGGTAGGGATGCTCCAAAAAAGGCTAAGGTAAAATTTTGGAGGGTGGTTGTAGCCACTACAACAGAACCTAAATTGAATAGAGTTTCCACCTTTGTTTGTCTTACAATAACCCTGATGTGGAATATTTCGATTCTCTTTCACTCATTACTTACAGGCTCATTCAAATAACTAGTACTTACAATTGAATTAGAACTATTATTAACAGAAGTAGTATGTTTTTTCCCATGGTTGTGATCAATGTCTCATCATCAGAATCTAATCCAAGGTCCAGTTGTGCTGTTTCCACTTTCTTTTTCTTTCCCTCTCCGCTAAATCTATTTGGTCTCAACTCCGGGTGTAGCTTCCAACAATGGTCCTCATCGTGACCTTCTCTCTTGCAATGCATGCAAGATGGTGTTTCTCCATCCTCTTTCTTGGCTATGATGGTCTTCCTAGCCTTCCCCATGCCTTTCTTCAGGAGCTTTCCATGCTGAGGGTTGAACAGTGTTTTCTTGGCTTGATCATCTCTGTCATTCTTTCCTCGGCTTTCAAGATGAATTGCCTTTACATTGGCTGCATCAATTGTAGTAGGCTCAAATAATAAAAATGAGTGTCTTATGTAACTATGTAGTGCATCAACATACTTAGTTATAGTCTCGAGCGAACCAATGAGATGCCCAAATTCAATGATTTTTTACTAAATTCTTCAATGAAGCTTTGGAAATTTTGTCCTTTACCTAGCCTTAGATATTTCCATTCCAATAGTTCCTTTTGTTTATAACCCAAAGGGTAACATTGGTCTTTCAATTTAGAAATAAAACTTGACCAAGAGGAAAGAAGGTTACCCAACTTTTTGCTTCCCTTTTGCAACTTGCTCTCCCACCAAACAAGAGCAGTGCCACTCAGTCGAAGAGATGCTAACTAGACATTTGCCTCATCTTCTTCGATCTGTTGGATCTGGCAGTAAACCTCTATTTGTCTTATCCAATTATTAAGTTTTTTTGCACTACACTCTCCATTGTACATGGGTTTGTCAAACTTTACATCTAGCTTGAAGAATGGTTTCTTAGATGTATGTTTGGAATCATGATTAGAGTAATGAGAACTATCATTTGAAGAGGGAGAGGGAGGAGGATCCTCTCCACCACATTCATTATTTTATGATCTATTATCATTGTCACCTTCCTTTTTTTTCCCAAGTTCTTTCTCATACTCTGAAAACAACTTGTCCACTTTCTTTTCCATATTGTAGAATACCTTTCAGAAATTTTGTTCCTCTTCCCAACGAGCTTCTTCATTTGCCATGTTTCTTCTTCATTGTGTACATCCTACTTCAATATCAAAGGGCTTAAGTGTTCCTTCTACTTTTCACAACTTTTTCTGAGTTAGCATATACTCATGCAATTCGCATCAACAAAGACTTGCTCTGATACCAAACTTGATCCAAGATCTTTTACTTATAGGTGCATTAGAATTAAATGGAGCAGATCTTATTAACCATGGAACTTAAAATCACGTAAAACAATGCGTAAATAACAAGATAAACATGAAAACCATGACATAATGATTTTATTAAGGAGTTCGTCCAATTTGGACTACGTCTAAAGGCCTTGCTCAATAGTGGGGAGGCCTTCATTCATTAAGTGGCATAAAAAGAGATAAGAGTACAAGAAACATTAAATTACAATCCTTATACCTCCAAGATGGAAGATGGACAAAGAATGGAGAGCCCAGCTTCAGAAACAGACAGAACCACTGAAATCTTGGTGAAACATCTTGCAAAAACACCTATCTAAACACCCAATTTGGATAATCAAGCCTTCTACAACTTCTCAGAACCTCCCCACTACTTATAGAGAGGTCCTGGCCTACTGTTGGGTCAGGGTATGCTTCACACAATGGCTTATAAACTAATCTACAAGTCCTCTCTTCCTTGCTTTGACATATACAATCCTTTATATATGGTGGCAGTAAAATCCCTCAATACCTGAACAGTTCCAAAGAAATGAAAAAGTTAACAGGCAGCTTTGATTTAATAATACAGATAATCTCGGCCCTGAATAATACATGGAAACAATTCTTTCAAATATGGAAAATATATTTAACAACGCATTTAACCTGATGGCACTTTACTATCAACATTTCCCCCTTATCGATGTTTCCAATCGGCGGGTAGACCCAAAGCCCATACAACAATTGCCCTGCGATAACCACGGAGCTGACAAACTTATTAACCATAATATATAATATATTGGCTCTGGAAGTCCATATTGCAAATTGAAATGGGCGGAAACCCAAGTTTGATACAACATGCGACTGCTTCCCCTTGTGAAATTTGATTGTGATATCGCAAATTGCAACATGATTTTGTGATTGCAATCACATCGCAACTTGGCCTGCTCCGGGGGTTGATTCTTTAACCCTTGCGAAATGTGATTTCGATTTGATCACATCACAATAATGGATGATTTTCCTTAAGTTGCGACCTCTTTCTTCTGCGATATGTGATATGCGAGACCAATGGTAGCTTGCCACTTGGAAATTCCCCATTCGTTGAGAGTGTTTGCCACATCATCTCCTCCTGCCACCTATCCAAGTTAAACATAAAATTCTACTTTCTCTAACTTCTTCATACAAGATTAGATTTGAGTGTCATTCACACCTTTGGAATTAGGATGACGAGCACTTCAATCCGACGCTAAATTTATAGAGCTTTTTCCACTTTGAGTTTTTAAGCCTTTTAACGTGCCATTGGTACTTTTTGAAGATCCACTTGGATCATAAAGCATATACCAAAATCACACCAAAACACAAAGCCAAAAATGATTTGCCTCAATCGAAAAACAAGGAAGGATACATAGCCTACATTTGATCTGCCATCTCCCATCTATCTTCATTTGGCCTAGATTACTTCCATTGCACTTTAACATTATCAATTTCTCAGTTTTGGAGCATGAGAAACTTTTTCTGTAATATACACGAAGGTTCTAGCTAGAATTCTTCATTTTGTTCCACCTGCAATACAGACCAATCAATCATATGATCAACATAGTTAACATACTTCTTAAGAAGTGACACATGGAAAACATCATGGACTTTCAATGTCAGAGGCAATGCAAGTCAATAGAATACTAGCCTAATCCTCTAAGTGATACTGAAGGGTCCACAAAACCTTGGTTGCAGCTTGTCACATGATCCAATTTGCAAGGATCTCTTCTCTGGTTTGATGCGCAAGTACACATGTTCCCCATCCTGGAACTCCTTGAACAACCTACTCCTATCTGCATAACTCTTCTACTTATTTTGTATTTCCTTTAGATTCTTCTTGATCACCTTCATTTCTTGTACCATGCCTGCCAACATATTTGGTCCAATCAACACCCTACTAACTGGATCACTCCAACTGATAGGAGTGTTACAACTTTTCCCATACAATCTTTCAAAAGGAATCATCCTCAATGACTCCTGATACACATTGTTTTATGCAAACTCTACCAAAAGGAAATACTCTTCCCACATCTATTGTTGCATCGCATGCATCCTCAACATGTCCTCCTTTATCTTATTGACTCTCTTTGTCTATCCATCTATCTGTGGATGATAAGCTGGGCTAAATGCCAACTTTATGCCCAAACCTGCAAATAACTCCTTCAAAAACATGGAAGTGAGCTTCACATCCTTGTATGACATAATCTTCTTTAGAACACCATGCATTCTAACCACATTTCTGGTGGATACTTGTGCCACATCACTAGCTGAGAATGTAGACTTCACTGGATTGAAATATGCAACATTGGTTAATCTATCCATAATGACCATAATAGAACATGATGTTTCACTATCTTTGGCAACCCTGTGATGAAATCCATGGAAGTGACATCCCATTTCCACTTTGGAATCATAATTGGCTGTAGCAGTTCACCTGGATGCTTACATTCCACTTTCACTCGCTGACAATCAAAACATCTAGCCACAAACTTTGCTACATCTCTCCTTAGATTTGACGAACAATACAATTTCTTCATTGCAGTTAATGTGTTGTAATAACCTGGGTGACCATAATAAGGTGTCACATAAAACTCCCTCAAAATCACCTTCTTGATCTCATTGTTATCGAATAGATATATCCTGTCTTGGAACTTGACAATCCATCTGCTGTAAGATAATAATCCATACCTTGTTCCCCTACACCTGCACATGTACCTGTACCTATACCTATGCCTATAATATCACCTGTACCTGTACCAACATGCTACTGCAACCTGTGCACAATATCCATATACTTGACATCCCGCTGACCTTCCTGCAAGATCCTATCCTGTAAGTCCATCCCATAGGAGCTCATAACTACCAAGTGATGTACCTGTACCTGCACTAAGAGTATCTTCCACACAATTCTCTTTATGTTTGTTGTACTTGATCTTTAAATTACACTTGTTGATCTTGGCCAACCATCTAGCCCACCTATCATTCAGAGTCGGCTGGTCAAACAAATAACTCAACCTAATGTGATCACTCATAAGTACAAATATCCTACCAAGAAGATAGTGTATCCACATCTTCAATGCATGTATGATTGTTGCTAAATCAAAATCATGTGTCGGGTAGTTCTGCTCATACTCATTTAGTTTCTAGGACTCATAGCATACCACTTGTCCATCCTGCATAAGGAATCCACCAAGCCCTCTCTTGCAAGCATATTTGCATACCAAAAACTCTTTTTTCGGATCTACAATCTATAGCACTAGTGCATGTGCCAACAACTTCTTAAGTTTCTCAAAGCTAGCCTCACACTCCTCAATCCATTCGAAATTCTTACCTTTCCTTTGCAATGATGTGATAGGATAAGAAATCTGTGAGAAATTCCTAATGAACCTCCTATAGTAGCCTACCAAACCCATTAAATATCTCACCTCATCTACATTCCTAGGAACTACACACTCCATGATGGCTCTTATCTTTTCTGGATCTACTGCAATGCTCTCCTTGTTATAGACATATTTGGGCACTGCAACCCCAATCACATATGTCCATAAACCAAGGGCTTCTAAGTCCCTAAAAGTGTTGTTTCGTACCCTAAAGGAGCAAGATCAGCTAATTACATCATCTCCTAGAAGTTCTCCATGAAAAACCACTCAGAACTGGCCAAAGAAGGACCATACAGACTACCCAGTGCTAAGGGTGCGATGCATCTCACCTGCCACATGCAAAAGGTGTGATGCATACTGGAAAGCCATTTTGTAGGGTGCGATGAGTGAGAGCAGAAAAATGGCACAAGTAGTTTGAATCTTCTAGAAGCTATTCATTTGACACTTACCTCCTAAATTCACCCAAGGATGAGTAAGAGCATGAAATCTCCAAGTGGAACCAAGAACTATCAGAGAGATGACACTAATCAAAATCCCAGAAGCTAACTACCGCCTTGCAAATATCTATATATGGATCCCTCATCCTAGAGATCCAGAGGTTGGAATTTGGTAATTTGCAAAGAAGTGCGATTGGTTTCTCTTTGAAGACATTGTTGGGTGATCTTGCTTTGTATGAGGTGAAGAGGGCTTTCAAGCTGGGAGGATGGCGCTGGGTCAGACCAAGTGGTTGTAATCCTCTCTTTTTCTACTTTTATCAATAAAGCTATTTGAGTTTTCCTCCATATTCTTGTGTATCTCTTAATATTGCGTTGATATATAAATTTGTATGGTCAATATATATCTGATCCTATATTGTTTACAGTGATAGATCTCTATGCTTTGATGGTATTATGCTGCTATGATTCTATAGGTGCTCTTTGAAGCGGGACAAGTAAGGAAGCAGTGGCAAGATTCTGTCGAAGGGGAAAGGAAACAAGCAAGGATCCAAGCGAAAGACTGAGGTTGGTACTCTCTGCTTCTTTCTCATCTATCTCTAGTAAAGGAAAGCATAAGTGACTTTAGTTTGTTTGTTTCTAAGATAGCTACCCGTCTTAGTGGGAGTAGCAGTTCTGAATAGACACTAGCTTTCCCGGTAACAAAATGGTGACTCGATTGGGGAGGAATTAGTTTGATTGCTTGTCTCTATTTGTTTGATTCATAAACCACAGACGGAGCCTGAAGGTAAGCCAGCTAGCCTTCGAACTGCATTTGCTATTCAAGTGCAAAGTATATCAACTCTACTTCAGTCAATCTATGGGTTTGTTTATGAACTCAACAATTGACTTGCAAACATCCTAAGTGCCCTAGAGGTAGCTCAAGTAACCTCATTAGATCAGCCCCTATACTTTGTAGTTACTGACTATCATTAACTCAGCCTAAATCCCTTAACTAAGGTGCAAATTGTGACCAAAATCCAAGTTAAAGTCTCGTCCCTAGACCATCGCACCTTCTCTTCTTAGAAATCTGGATGCATCACACCTCCCATGTGCAGTAGGTGAGATGCATCCCTATTTCCTTGTGTTACAGGTGCGATGATCAGATAAGACTATTTCTGCCTCTAGATTTTGGTTTTTTCTTCACTGTCTTTAGCTTTATTTAGGAGTTTTGCTGTCTGCGATCAATAGACCACTGTTGAAACCCCCTTCCTTTGCATCATCCAACCTCCATTTTACAAATATTTGTGAATGTTCTTTTTATGTATTTTTTGCCATTCACAGTTTTCATTTACAAAATGGTAGCTTAATCAGATTGTCGTCTTTTGATTTGAAAGTGTCGCAAGTGTCATTTTCAGTCAAAGAAAAGAGTCCTCCTCTTTTTGATAGTCGATTACACTGTTACTCTTGTATTTGATCTGAATTAATACTATTTCAAGTGTCGAAAGCAGTTTTAAATTCAAAATCGCAAAGTGTCGTCTTGTCTCCTTTTTGTTTTTTGAAAAGAAAATCATTAGTATTGTCGCTTTGAAAGAAGATATAATTCATATTTGTACTTAGAATTCTTTTTGTCATTCACACATTAAGAAAGCAGAAAACAAATACATGCATGTGCATTTGCATTTAGACTGCTTGTTGATTTTGATTTAGGATAGTGCATCTAGTGTGTGCTCTCTGCTCTATGTTAAAAGGATTTCATTTCTATTTCCTTAGTAGCTAGGATTTTCATTGCAAAAAGAAGAGTAAGCGACTGTTTCTCATCTTAGATTGCATATTTAGGAGTTGTATATCTACATCACGCGGTGAGCCTTAAAGGAAAACTTCTTAAGAAATATCAACTGTAAAATAAATTCAATGGACATAAAAACACTTTGGAACCTAACGCACAACATCTAGAAGTCTAGGCTAGAGACGTATTTCGGCGTCGTAAAGCTTGGTAATTGTGGCTTTCATTGTAGGTTGGGTGATTCCTCCTATTTGAGGCGACAAGTGCCAGTACGAACTTGTGCTCCCACATACCATCGAGTATATATTTGGAGACCACAATAGGCTATATCCTTTATGCTTAGGAAGCTGTGTATGCCGCCCTATCGATCGCAATGCACTGAACATAGCTTTCTAGAAGATTGACTGCCGTACCATAAAAAGTATTCTACAATTTTGCGATTGGTTTGGTAATCCCTCTGTCTAGATTTCTAGAGTAGTTTCTTTCGTTCCTTTTTAGACTCCTTAAAGGAAAAGGTCCATCTAAGCACTTGTCACTTCAGGCTCATTAAAAATCAAAGGTGACTAGAGTCATCTTTAGCTTTTTCTCGGCTCTTAAAAATTGAAAAAGCAAGTTGTGTCAAAGCATCTAAAATTCATTTAATTCGGAATAACATTTTCCCCTCTTATTTTGAGTTGATCAAATAATCCGCAATCATTAAGAAAGTCAATCAAAACCCCATCGTTCAAGGAGATTGACGAGTCAGCAATCTTTGACTCCAGAAACGAAACCATTCCGGGCCAATCAAACTTGTTTAACTGGGTCAAAGTCTCCTGGTTTGTTTGAAACTTGTGTTTCAACATCCTCTGAGACTCCAGTTACTCCAACCATTTCTAGTATCCCTGCCTATATAGAAGAAGTTCCGCAGTTAGAAGAGGACATTAGAATTGATCCTAGTGTAACAGTAAACACTTCTATTCCTGAACCAGCTCCATCTAGGGTTGATTGGGAAGGTCTTACCCCTCTAGCATCTGTCCCTGCAGAATCTATACCTTCTTTGGCACTAGAAATATTTTACGGACCTAACAGTCTGCCTCTTCCACCTGGATTGATTGCTATAGAAGAGATTATGGAGGATCTTCCATCCAGTACTCCATCGCATTTTGGAACTGGGATCCAGCTATATCCTTCTACTTCAGAAGTTAGAACTCCTTCATTGCAAGTTCTTGTAGAATCGCTGGGAAGTCTTTTGGATAGACTTGATATGTCTGGACAACCATCGACATCTAGGACTGTGTAGTCCAATACAGTGGTAGCAGAACCTCCTGCCACCACTCCGACAATGTTCACTGGTATACCATTTGTCCCAACTAGCTCTCAACCGCTAGAGGGAGTCCACCGAGAGACCGTTTTGACATTATGGTCTATTCCCGTTTGTTCATCAGGAATAGTATCTAGAATTTCTTATGCTGAATCTCAACAAATTGATCCTTCACAATAGTATCAATTTGGGCAGTCTGGTCTCGAAGGACTGATCATTCCTTTGAGCAATGGATTGCCGCTGTATGGGGGGCACTATACCCTTTCATTGTTCCCTCTGGGAGAACAACCATACGAGAGTTCACAACTGAATTCGGGTCAAATTGGAATCACATCCAGTGGTTGGGTGCCAATACTACCTCAACAACCAAGAGTTGTATACTCAATGCAACCGAGTCTACCTATGTCGAATATCCCCACTACACCAGCTATTGTGACAGTGTCGCAAGTGCAAGTGTTGCCTATTGTATGCCAACCTCAAGTTTCTCAGGTCGTAGTACAAAAGCCTCTTATCTCCACAACACAATTGCAATTGCCAATTAGTGGCTCCTTAACTAGAGTGACTCAGGCTCAAACGGGTACTATTACCCCTCATCTTAGTCAAACATCCAGTATTGGGCAATAGCAAATTCTTTCACAACCATGGCTGGGACAACATCAACAACCGCAATTCCAACAAGCTTACCAAGGACCTCAGCAACAAAGCTTTGCAGGTAATAGGTAGCCGTATATTCAAAACGGTTATCATCAATCATCCCAAATTGGTTATGCCCAGCAACCTTATCAAAGTTATCAGCATCAAATGCATTATGATGGTATGCAAAGACCCACTGCTCAGGCAATCCCATCTTATCCTAGGTACGCTTCGCCGAACCTGAATCAATAGTTGCCCTTCATGGTGAATTTAGAGTTACTAGATCTAAATCGGCTAACGAACAATCCAATCGCTTATGCCCCTTGGTGGCTAGTGGTTCCTGATAAACTTCCGTCGGATATTCCTAAATTCAATGGAAATCTAGGTGAAGATCCGTAGAATCATGTGATGACCTCTCATCTATGGTGGTCCTCCAACACTCTAAATGACGATTCGATTAGGCTTTGTCTTTTTCAGTGAACGCTAACTAGTATGACAGCAAAATGGTACATCGAATTGCCTATAGCTTCATTTGATAGCTTCAGCACCCTTGCCACTACCTTTTTAACCCATTTTCAGTTACCAATAAAGTATGAAACAGGGACAAAGCTTCTTACCAATTTCAAATAGACGACGACCACTCACATATCTGATCATATTCATGAATGGTGATGTCACCGTAGAATGGTAAAAACATATGTCCCTGATCAACTACTACCTAAATGGTTTATTAAGTCTTTGTTACCTTCTATTACAGAAGATGTGGCAAAGGGAGGAGTCGTCACTGAAGAGCAAGTCATTGCTCGTGCGCAATATCTAGACTTCTTCTATACTCTGTCTGGCATGCTCTATGACAAAATCCCTGATGCTCCAAGGCCAAAATTTTCCGTTCCTCCTCCTCCTAAATCAAACAAGGACTTTCATGCTGGTGATGGCGTGATAGGTACAACAAGCGCGAAATCGACAAAGGCTACGTCTAAGAAAGCCTGTAAGGTTTCTGGTCAAAATGCAGATGAAGAAATTCTCGCCTTGGAGGTTAATGCCATGTCGACTGACAAAGGAAAAGAACCAAAGCAACCAGGGGGCAAGAAGAAAGGGAAGAGAAAAAAGAAGAAACAGGACGATTTGTCTTCTGAAAAATCTTCTGCAAACCCTTCTGGGCAAAGAAAAACTAGTTAGCCATGCCTCATATGCGATGAGGATCATTGGATTTGAGATTGTCCATATAAAGATGAAGTTAAGAAAATCTTTAAGAATTCAAGAACTTTAGCAATATTGACTGACCCACTTCTGAACCCAGGAACCAATCTGGTTGCTAGCGAAAATGCTTCCCCATCACAAGTGCTTATGTTTTCCTTTTCAAGACAGAAAAATGATGCTTTGATATCGACAAGGAATAAAGATTACGGGAATCCACAGCTGTCGAACAACAAGGCTACTAATCAACCTAGTAGTTCGACAAAAACTTCGACTGAAGTTGTGCCACCCATCATTCCCGAGCTAACGATAAAGCCGCGAAAGGGAGTAGTACACAAATCAACATTTAATCCTCATGCCAGAGTGGCACAGAATTATAATATAGTAGAGGACCTGGCCCAATCGCCGTCCGCTATGTCAACACTTGAAGTACTGCAAAATTGCCCCTCCCAAGAGTAGGCTCTATTATCAACAATAGGTGGGATCGACCCAGCGGATTCCAATCTTGTGGCCTTTAATCATAAAGGATATGAACCTCAGTTACCAGCTCAACTCACTTTCCTCATTCAAGTGAAAGACCTCAACAAAACTGTTCATCGAACAATTATTGATGACGGGGCAGCTACATGTATTATGTCAATGAGTTGCTGGAAAAATTTAGGATCACCACCCTTGTCGCGATCGTCAACGACGTTAAAAGCATTCGATGGACCGACATACACTCCATATGGGATTTTGAGTAACTTACAAGTTGAACTGGGGGGGAAAACAGTAGAAATTGATGTTGAAGTTATCGATGGAAATCTCGATTATAACATCCTACTAGGAAGGCCTTGGATTTATGCTATGGCCGTTGTTGTGTCAACGTACTTCAAAAAGATTTCATTTCCTTTTCAAGGAGGAATTACAATCGTTGACCAACAAACCTTTCTCCCAAATAGTTCACAAGTTACGGTAAGCATCTCGATGATCCACGAAAGCTCTCAATTGCTTCAAAATATCGGAGTAGGCCTGCTAAAAGACCCTACATTGATGGGTACTTTTGCCCTATCGCCTCCAAACAACCTGGCGGAAGTGGCCACAATGGGAACCTGCAATATGGTATCTTCCATTCAGAAGATGTTTGAACACGATATTAGCATGGATCATCACCAGGTATTGCCTCCAAGCCCAATAGAAGTATTGTAGCAATCAATGTTCTCGGCATGGGAGGCAAACCCAAATGAACACTCGTCAAGCATTTGGGTAGATAGGTCTAAAGAGTATGGTACCTCTTCAAATCCTTAGTCGCATGTACATTCTACAGACGAAGGAATTGTTCAGTCAATGAACATAAAGGGGGCACCATGGGAAGATTACCACCATCATTCCCATCTTTCGGATTACAACAAAGATTACTCCAATGACCTTAATCATCCATCAGTCTTTGATTTTCTATCAAATACTGTAAATACGATGGATTTCGAGTGAAATCTATCCAATATTGAAGAAACTATCGCCATAAATATCTCGACCAAACCAGATGTTGTAGAAAATATTCATGTCGGCAAATCTTGTTCTTCTTCATAACTAAAAGTATATTACGCTCTCTTTCATGAGTTCAGAGATGTCTTTGCATGGTCATATGAAGAAATGCCAGGCATTGACTTGAGCATAGTTGAACATGAAATTAAGATGTATCCAGATGTCAAACCAGTAATATAACGACTTCGGCAGGTGCACCCAAAGAAAGCCGCTGCCATCAAGGTAGAAGTTGAAAAACTTCTCCATGCTGGTTTCATTTACCCGGTTCCTCTAACTGATTGGGTATCGAACATTGTTCCTGTGATGAAAAAGCAAGGAACAGTTAGAGTGTGCATCAATTACAGGGATGTAAATCAAGCTTGTCCAAAGCACAACTACCCTACACCCTTCATTGACCAAATAATTGATGAATGCGCCGGATGAATAATATTTTCGTTTATGGATGGATTTTCTGGGTATAATCAAATAAATATCCGCCCACAAGACCAGTCAAACACTGCATTTATCTATCCGTGGGGCACATTCACCTACCGTAAGCTACCTTTTGGTTTAAAGAACACAGGGACAACTTTTTAGAGGGAAATGAATTATGCCTTCCATGACATCAAGAACATCGTTCAACCATACCTCGACGATCTTTTGGCTCACTCACGAAATCGAACCGATCATCCGCAGCATTTGAGAGAAATATTTCTACGTTGCCGACACTAAAAAATAAGACTCAATAGGCACAAGTGTGTGTTTTGCGTCGGTTCTGGTCGTTTACTTGGCTTTGTAGTTTCAAAGGACGTCATTCATCTTGACTCATAGAAGGTTCAGGCAATCATCGATTTGCCTCCACCTTCAAATTTGCTTCAGATTGAGAAACTCCAAGGGAAAGAAAACTTTCTGAGGAGGTTCATTCCAAATTACGCCGAACTTGCTAAAGGTTATACGTGTCTTTTGAAAAAAAAAGTACCCTTCAACTGGGATTAGGTCGTGCAAGCTTCCTTTGATGCTCTAGAGGAATCCCTAATAAAAGCATCATTAATGTACACTCCTGATTATCAAAGAGACTTTAACTTGTATCTGGCTGTAGCAGATATGACCATCGTAATGGTTTTAGTTCAAGAAGACAATGGAATCGAACATCTTGTTTATTATTTGAGTTGAAACTTAAATGATACAGAAAGCAAGTACTCCTATGTTGAAAAGCTGGCTCTCGCAGCTGTTCAAGCAATACAGAGATTTTGACACTATGTTCTCTTTCGAAAAACTATCATTTTGTCAGGCTGCAACCCCATGACTTACATCTTGTCGTGACAGTTTCTTGGGCGCAAATATTCAAAGTTGATAGCAAT
Source organism: Pinus tabuliformis (assembly GCA_031772625.1). NCBI lineage: Eukaryota > Viridiplantae > Streptophyta > Pinopsida > Pinales > Pinaceae > Pinus > Pinus tabuliformis. Next base: position 354,277,654 of record CM062819.1, on the reverse strand, counting down.
TTTGCAAGAGTTTGATCTGGAATTTGTAAAATCCAAATCAAAGAAAGCTCTAGTTTTCACGCAGTTGCTATGTGACTTCCCATCGTCGTCCAATGATTCAACATCTAAAGCAACAATCGTGGATGAATTTTTATTTCTGATATCTTCAAGCGATCCGTGGTATGGAGATATAATCATTTATCTCCAAACCCAAACGTATAGGTCTAATAGCTCTCGCTTAGAACAACAACGTACTCGATACCAAGCAAAATACTACATGATGATCGGTTATACACTTTACCGTCGTGGTGTCGATACAGTTTTGCGAAGGTGCCTCACCCATGAGGAGGCCGAAAAAGTCCTGAATGATTGTCATTCAAGCGCATGTGGGGGGCATCAATCTGGTTATGCTACGGCAAAAAATAATTTACGAGCAGGATACTTCTGGCCAACAATGTTCAAAGATTGCATAACCGAAGTCAGAAGTTTCCATGCTTGTCAAATCTTCGACTGCAAAACTAGAATACCACCCGCATCTCTGCAGCCAGTAGTTCCTGCTGGGCCATTCGCCAAATGGGGCATAGATTTCATGCAATGTAACCCCACCTCAGCCGAGGGGCATGGGTATATCATAGTCACAGTTGACTATTTTATGAAATGGTCCGAGGCGATGCCTACATTAAACATCAGTGGCGAAACACCCACTCTTTTCTTTTTCAATCATGTAGTCTCCAGGTTCAGCGTTCCAAAAGCTATAGTCATAGATCATGGAACTCATTTCCGTAATCACATGATGGTTGAATTGGCCACAAAATTAGGACTGTCCCATGACAACTCTACTCCGTATTATTCGCAAGCTAATGGGCAGGTTGAGGCAATCAACAAAGTCTTGAAACACATGCTGCAAAGGATGATTGGAGTCCATAAATGGAGTTGGCACCTAATCCTGTACTAAGCCTTGTGGGCATACCAGACATCGGTAAGAAATGCAACCAGGTTTACACCCTTTTAGTTGGTGTATGGCCTAGAAGCAATCTTACTGGTTCAATGCGAAATTTCATCTCTCAAGCTCGCAGTTGACCTCCTCCCCAAAAATTCAGAGGAAGAGGATCGTTACTTAAGTTAATCCAACTGGATGAAACGTGTCGTGATGCTGCCTTGGCTAACGAAGCACATAAGAAACAGGTTAAAGCACAATTTAACAAGAATTTCAAACCCCGTGTTTTCTCAGAACATGACCTGGTCTTGCTTTACGATCAAGAATCCAATAAATTGGGAGCAGGTAGGTTCCAGTCTTTATGGATGGGTCCCTACATTGTCAAGCGTGCATTAAAGAAAGGAGCCTACGAGCTTGTAGATTATGATGGGATTCCACTGTCGCAACCCTAAAATGAGTTGTACCTTAAGTGTTACTATGCTTGACTCAGCATGGTAACCTCTTCATATGCTTTTGTTAAATTTTTGTTTTCGTTAAGAGTGATCGTTTTGGTTAGGTAATCCACTTTTGCATTTTGTTGCAGATGTCGAACCCATTGGAATCACCTGTTGGATACGCCAACGGAGCAAGTCATAGTACACGGAACCTATCTTCTGTAGCTTGGGCCATCTTTGATCCAAGCGGTAAGTTAGTGAGTTTCAGAGGGGTGTGTATTGGTCAATCAATGAAAAAAATCGTTGAATATAGTGCGTTGATAGAACTCCTCTTTGATGCCATCGCGCATGGCATACGCCAACTTGTCATCAGGCTAGACTCATAATTCGTCATTCTACAGCTTACGGGCATCTATTCCATTCAGAATCTTGCTATCTATCGCATATTCCTAAGGGTCAAGATTTTGGAAAGTTAGTTCGATTCTATTCAATATCAACATATTTCCAGAAAATTAAACACATTAACCGATTCATTAGAAAATTATGTGTTAGATAGAAATTTACAACATTTGTAAAAGAAAATCATTTTATCAATAACTGCATTAGGGTCATATAACTTAAGCAAAATAAAGCTCCGAAAATAAAAAATATGTATATAGCTATTTATAGTTTGTACATAGTGTTCTGTGACCAAGACAAAATCGGTCGTATGACCCAAAAAATCAAAATGCAAGGGGGCACCCTAATCTAATGGTGTTGGTGATAACCAGTCACCGCCTATGCAATCATGCGTAAGAGCCTAGTCCATCGGCTCGACACGCCAGTGGTATGGCACTGTAATCTCAGCGGCAACTCATCTGTCCTCACATCTAGAATACCAAGGGTGAGACCCTTGATCTTATCCTGCAACACTACAAGGGTCTCGGATACATCCAAGTCATGAAGAATGGCCCTCCCTACAGCCTCTCCTGCTGGAACAACAGCTGCTACTCTCAGATGCACTGTTGGTCGCACTGGCCCAATATCTACATAAGCACATGAGTTTTGATTATTCTTGATGAACATTTGAAAAAAACGAGAACACTATAAAAACAATAAATAGAGATATGGTCAGAGATTTTACCTATGACACCCCACTACTTGCCAGCCAGCAGCACCAAATCTGGGTCACCCCAGAAATCCATCCCAGCATATGGATACTCAGCATAAACCATCTGCTGATGGTTGAACAACTCGAAGAAAGCATCGGAGAATGAAACCTGTGATTGACCAGCATGTATGGCCATAAGGTTGACCCATCTCTGCATCCGTGGCTCAGTCGGTGGTGGTAGGCCAAGTGAGATGTACTGGGGCTGCATCAGTGGGATCCTCTCCAAGGTGAAAGAAATCAGAATAGAACCATAGCCAAAGTTCTTAGATCTTCTATTTTTCACCTTAGGAAAATTTTCTTTGATCACTGGAAGTACTACATCACACCAGTTGAATACCTTGGGTTTGAGGCATTCCAAGGCGTACTGCATATAGGACCTGTTGGCCAAGTGAAGGGTCGCGCTGGCAGCCAATCTAGCAAAGGTGAATAAAATAGTCCTCAAGGACTGGTCTGTGACATCTCGGATACTGATCTTACCATCCTTGCTTGGCTGAGATCCTTCTCTACAATATCGACGAATATAATCCCTCACAGATTCACCCATGCGGGCAGAACCTGATAATGAGACAGGGGCACCATCCCTCGATAAACCGGTCAAGAAATAGATGTCCTTAATAATCACGGGGATGGATTTGCCTCTTATTTTGAACACTTGGTTGGTAGGATCCCATGCATCGAGGAAATATTGCAACAAGTTGATTTGTTGCCTCATGCTAGACATGCAGAAGAACTTGAGCAAGCCACAGTCCCACAATGCAGTTATCATACCTAGATCATGTAGGGAAACCATGTTCTCTCCTTCATGCTCATGTTCACGCCATGTAACAACCATTTTTGCTCCGATGAATCTCTGAGAAGCAAACAAGAGAAGAATTAGGATCCTGATTTGGAAAAAAAAAGGCAAAATTTCTGTGAAAAATAAATGCAAAAGTTTTCCTCCTTGCGCCCATCGCACCCTAACTGTGTACTACGTGAGATGCATCCTGACTGGCCAGTGGCCAGCTTAGGATGCATCACACCTTTCGATGTATACTAGGTGTGATGGGGACAAAACAAAATGTTCAAACCCCAGGGGCCCAGAAAAGCAGGAAAACATGCCCAGAATTCAAAAAGGAAAGAATGCAATTGACGAGCTTAGGTTTAGCTCCTACCTAGTTCAGACATCGCCGAAAATCATCCACAGAATCTCCTAGAATCAACTGATGAAAATCAAGGGGGAAAACACCTTCAGAGCTCCAACAATCACAACTCCAAATGAAATGGTAAAATGACGGGTAAAAAACTATTTTTATGTTACCTTTCACATAATTTAAGCAAGGTATTAGTTTTTTAACTAATTTTTTAAGCATATGTCCTCATTTCTAATCAGTTTGATGGAGCAATTGAACAGGTAGTACGACCGTCAATAGAAGAGATTGTTAATGGTGAATCGAATATCAATGACCATTATCACGAGTAGTTTTACGCAAAGTTCAAGCTCATTAAAAATTAAACCTAGCAATGACCATATGTTCCACCAGAGTTTAAGCTCATTAAAAAATGGACCCACCTCCAGTACATAACCATTACGAATGCATTATCATCAGCTTTTGAGCCTTGGTCATGTTCTTACTATCACCTCCACTCTGTTTTAGCCGACCATACATGTGCATTTGATTATTTACCCCTTTTGAGAAATAGCTGTGATGAGTGATTCTATTAGCCATCTTCTTAACACTGCCATGATTGGAAAGTTCCAACCCTCACCTGAAACCAGCTGCTATCCGAAATATCGCTCGTTCCTCAAAAACGATTCTCCTTTAAGATCTTTTCATCTGACTTGTAAAATGTGAAAAGATTGTTGAGCAATTGGCCTCTCTAGCTTGTTAAAGTGATTGGAAGTGCCATCCCTCCTCTAGATTTTAATCTTTTTGGACCTGATGGATTATTACACAAAAAGATCGAGCGTTTGTCTTGTTCGCTCGTTAAAACTATCGAAAAGTCATCCCTTTCACATTGTTTTATACTTTTTTAGGACTTAATGGATTATACTACGAAAAAGGAATATTGGAGTTTCCTTTCCGTCTCTTTTCAAACTCTCTAAAATTGAAAAGGATCGAGTTATCCTTGTTGTTAAACTGGTTAAAACAATAGAGACAAACTTGTCCATTCAGACAAGAGCGAGTTTCACTATCGCTAGGCTCGTTAAAACATAGCGATGGGTTTGCCCGAAGGGCAAATTATAAAACAAGCATATGTTATCCTCCTCATGTTGGAAATAATACTGAGAGGGGGGGGGTGAATCAGTATTATTAAGTTCTTTTCAATATATCTTCCTTATTTATACTTTGAATTATTCTTCAGATATTGATCATTACTTTGTATGTCAGTACCATAAAATAATGAGCATGAACAAGATAAATAGATAGTCACACCAAAGAACACCAGATATAAGGTGGAAACCCAATGTGGGTGAAAACCACCTGCTGCAATATGTCTCTATCTTCTTTCAATTAGAAACTTCCTTTACAATGAGATTGTATTGGTGTAGTCCTTTACCAGTACGCAGGCTGCAACCTGCAGAGAGCTACAACTCTCTCTCGTTTTCCAGTCTCTCCTGGAAGGGAGCTACAACCCCCTTACTTCTTCCAAGGACCACTTTTCATAAATTTTCAAACTGGATCCAAGAAGATCAAATGATCATAAAGTATAAATGATTCTTCAGAAATACCCAAACCTCAGATCAATGCATGTTTTCTTTGTACAGCAGATCACCCACGCGCCAACCCAAGCACTAGCTATAAATAAATTTCTGATATGGTCACCTTTTAATCAGAGGTTGTATATGCCAGAATCATACCATAATGCAGATGACATACATGTTATAGAGCACCCAGAGGCTAGACACAAGACAAACCCAATATTCGGACTCAGAGACCTTTAGCGAATCAACAGAAGACGCTATATCAGAGTTAAGGAATGACTGCTACTTCCCTGCGGTTGGCTGCTCTCAACTGAACTGCAATACCCCCGAAGCGATGCGGATCTGCCGTCCTGCGCACATTCTTCTTGAATTCGGTTCAGTAGATTGCTCCTTGACAGATCATAAGAATGCCTATCTATTCTCCCTTAAGATCTTCAATTCATCGATACCTTGCCACCGGATCCCCTTTTTCTTTATATATTCATGCTTTTGATAATACCATGAATCGAAACCAGAGGATTCGAAACCTGAGGCGCAACTGTTTTGACCAATTCTCTTAAGAGAAGGCTTAAGCAGGAAAACTATGATAGCGGTCCAAAACAAAAAAAGGCGGGCTTTTAACTTAATGCATCCAAACTAATAATATATCGGGTCCAATCCTTATTGCTATCGGTGCCTGCCCATCTCATGGTTTATTCCTGATGTCCGATCCGATGGATCGGATGCGACATGCCCCATTAACACACCTTTATTTATATATCGGGTCCGCTCCTCATCGCTAACAATACATGCCCGGTGTCCGATCAGATGGATCGGATGTGATATGCCCCATTAACCAGTCTTTATTTATATATCGGGTCTGCTCCTTTCATCGCTATCGGCGATTTGAAGTGGGAGGCTATTATAAGATGGGCGTACACCGCAGATGCTATTTAATATGAAATGCTTTTAATTCCTTTATCGGGTCCGACCCCTCTTATCGCAATCGGAGGATTGGGGTGGGCGACCCTTTATGTATTCAGATATACTGTGGACGCGATATTTTTATAAACCACGTTTTGATGCCTTCATCAGGTCTGCTCGCAATCGGAGGTTTCAACGAAGTCCGACGCGCATATATGCCGAATTGCTGATGCGATATTATTATATATTGCCTTTAATGCTCCCATCGGGTCCACTACGTCTTTATCGCAATCGGCATTTAGGGCTTTTAAGCATCGGACGCGATATTATTATACGTCAAGTTTAATTCCACCATCAGGTCCGCTGAGTTATCGCAATCAGAGGATTTGAGGTGGGCGACCCTTTATGTATTGCGATACTGCGGATGCGATCTTGTTATATACCATGATTGATGCCTTCATCGGGTCCACTCCCAATCAGAGGTTTCAACGAAGTCACTTAGCCAGACCCCCGACGCGCATGGATGCGATATTCATATAAACCAATTTTTAATGCCACCATCGGGTCCGTTACGATATACCATCTGGTCCATATGTGCCGAAACATATTTAACTTGTGTTGTTTCCACCAAAAAGGAAAAAGGCCTTTGATTATTGTAAAAGCATATATATATGGGTTTTACGCACCCAACCAACTCCCGATAATATAAATGCATGCATATATGGGTTTTAGGCACCCAAATACCTCCGATAACATTAATACATGCGTATATGGCCTTTCTTCTCTAATACATGAGTATATGGCCTTTCTTCTCTCCTCTTGGCTCTTCTTGTCCTCATCAAGGTGTATATAAGAGAAATGACCGTCTAAGAGAGGGTTGCCATCAAGTTCAACATATGTTCATAATGCCATAATGCCAACAATCTCCCCCTTTGGACTTGATGGCAACAACACCATCCAAAAAGCACTCTCCCCCTTTGACATCAAGGGCAAAGGGCGGATATCTGCGTCTCCTAACTATTTCTCCCCCTGAGAGCTTGCTCCTCCTGATTTTGCCCCTCTGACTTTAGGATAGAAAGTCGAGCTATTCTAGCTATATATAAAATAGGAACCGCGCTATACTGCCTACATATAATATAATTCAGCATCTTTATTGCCATGGATAGATACAGTTCATTTACCCAACATGTTCCTCCATCTGTAATACGATAATGCCAATAATGAATTATGCTCCCCCTGAACCTTGTACGTGTATACCCCATCAGAACCTCGCGTACAAGCACCAATCTGAGAATTAACAGCAGGATGATGCGTCGACAACCCCCAGCTTCTGCCTGAGGTATCCAAAAGTCTCCCTGGGCAATGGTTTGGTAAATATATCAACCACTTGTTCCTTAGAAGAAATGTATTCCAACTTGACCTTTTGTTCAAGCACTTGTTCTCTGAGAAAATTATACCTGATCGGTATGTGCTTGGTTTTTGAATGCATGAATGGGTTCTTTAAAATGCTGATTGCACTTGTATTATCACATAAAATGGGGATAGGTGGAGTACAAGTGATTTGGAAATCCTGTAAAGTCTGCATCATCCAAAGAAGTTGGGTGCAACAAGATACAGCAGCCACATATTCTGCTTCAGCTGTAGATAAAGCAATCGAACTTTGTTTCTTGCTGAACCAAGATACTAATCTGGAACCCATAAAGAAAGCACCACCACTTGTGCTTTTCCTATCATCCACACTTCCAGCCCAATCTGCATCTGTGTAAGCATGAAGTGTGAGATCTGTATCTCTAGGATACCATAAGCCAAAGTTTTGAGTTCCTTGAAGATATTTGAAGATTCTCTTTACTGCCTGAAGATGAGTTTCCTTTGGGTTTGCCTGAAATCTTCCAACTATTCCAACTGCCTGCATGATGTCTTGTCGGGTACCTGTCAAATAATGTAGACTTCCAATCATAGATCTGTATGTTGGTTGATGAACTGCAGCCGATTCATCATTCGCACTAAGACTGCATCCTGTAACCATGGGAGTACATACTGGTTTTGAATCTTCCATGCCATACTTCTTCAAAATCTGCTTGAGGTACTTGGTTTGAGACAAGAAGATACCGTCTTTATTTTGTTGGATTTGCAATCCAAGAAAGTATGTTAGTTCACCTAGCAGGGACATTTTGAATTCTTTCTGCATTACCGAGGCAAAGTTTTGACTCATAGTTTCTTCATTGCTGCCAAAAATAATATCATCTACATTGTTATAGACATTTTTGTGCCTTACAGCATTGAGCATGAAATGTCCATAATCCAAGGGATCTAAAGTCCCTAAATGAGTTGTTCCTACCCCTAAAGGAACAAGGTCAACCAATGACAGCTTCTCCCAGAAGTTCTCCACCAAAAACAACTCAGAAACAGTCAATTCAGGATCAATTCAGAGACTCCACTAGCTGTCTGCGCTGAAATGCAGAGGTTACACTGGCTAGGTGCACTACAACGCAGGTGGAAGCACTACCAGGGTGCGCTGAGCGGGAAATGACAAATGGCAAGCTCATTCAACGAGGTGGAAAGACCCTGGAAGCTTCCAGAATCTTCCTCAATGACACTTGCCTCAATGAATTCGACTAGTGATGAGTAAGAGGTTCTCAACCTCCAAGTGGAAGCAAGAACTGACAGAGAGAAGCCACAAGTCAAAACATAAGCTGACTCATCCTCTCTGCTTACATCTATATATGGATCTCTCACCCAGAGGTTCAAAAGGCTGGAATTTGGTATTTTGCAGAGAATTGCTGTTGGTTTGAGATTGGGATTAGTACATTGGGTGATTTATGCTTTGTTGGAGGAGAGGAAGGGATTCCTTTGCTGGGAGGTAGATGCTGGATTAGAACTCACTTGGTTGTATCTCCTCTTGAACCTTGTTATCATATCAATAAAGCTACTTGAGTTTCTCCTATATGCTTGTATTTCAGTGATGTTTTGTTATATTTGCATATTTAGTTTATATCTGATCCTAAACTAGTTATGAATGTGAATCTATATCTTTTGTGTAGTTTTCCTCTCTTGTGATCTTGCAGGAACTGGGTGAAGCTGGACCAGTGAAAGAGCAGGCAGTGGGAAGCGAACAAAAGAGAGAGTGACTAGATCAACAAACTAGCGGAAGACACCGGTTAGTTACATCCTTCTTTCTCTATTTACATCTCATAAAGAAGAATACTCAGATAGTTTTCCTTGTTTGTTGCTAAGGCACTATCACACCTTAGAGTGGGATAGGGGCATTCCGAATTGGATACTTTTCCCAACAACAAATTGGCGACTCCACTGGGGAGAGTATCTTGTTAGTTTATTTGTGTTTCTATTGTTGTTCTTCTCATAAACTCAGGAGTGCCGAATCGAAATGCATTTGCCATTTTCAAATGCAAAGTAGAGATCTGCCACTCTAGTCCACTCACTGGGCCTGTTTTTATGATCTGAACGAACTGATCCACAAGTGCTCTAACAGCCCTTTGTGATAGATCTTAGTCCTCCTTTAAATCATCCTCCTAATTGTACCTAATTGATAGCTTTGATCCGGCCAAAAACTGTTGATTTAACTGCAAACCGTAACCCAGAACCCAGAAACAACTCTCGTTTCTGCTTCAGCGCAGACTCTGTGAAGAGGTTCTGCATTTCAACGCAGGTCCCGTGAAGGCTACCTATGCTGAAGTTCAGTTTCTCTGTGCTGAGGGTGCGCTGATCAGTCTTTGCCTTGTGTAGCTGTGGTTCCCTGCTTCCTTTTGCTCAGTTTTATCTCTGTTTTTTTGCAGCCTGTTATCAGTCAGTGTACCTATCTGAAACCCCTTTTCTTTGCCTCAATTCTGCCTCAGTTGTATAAAGAAACTGTATTTGTTCTTTGTGTATTTGTTACATCATTTTCAGTTTCCCATTACAAAAGTAAACTAGTCATACTGTCGCCCTTAGATCTAGACCTGTCGTAAGTGTCGTTTTGATCTTAGGAGTGAGTTTGTTTGTTGTTCACAGTTGATTGAGCTTTTACTTTTGTCGTTTGGTTTGAATTTATGCATTTCTAGTGTCGAAACAAGTAAATCATAAAGTGTCGTAATCGTCTTTTTGATTTTGAAAAAGGAACTTGTTTATGTTTTCACTTGAAATCGAATTCAAATTTGTACAACAGCTTTCTTTTTAGGCATCAATATTAAGAAAGCAAAAACAAATACATGCATTTGTGCATTTGCATTTTGATAGTTTGCATGCTTTGATTTAGGGAAAAAGTGCATTACAGTGTGCTCTATGCTCTTTGAGAAAAGTTTGTGTCTTCCTTTTCCCCTTGTAGCTAGGATTTTCATTGTTGAAAAGATATAAAAGCTTGATTATCATCTTTAGACTGCATTTAGGAATCGTATCATACATCTCGTGGTGATCCAAAAAGGAAAACTTCTAAGAAAGATCAACCTAAAATAAATTGAATGAACTTAACAATGCTTTGTAACTTAACGCACAACATAGAGGTATAGGCTAGAGACGTGTTCCGGCGTCGTAAAACCTGGTGACTGTCGATCTCGCTGATGGTTGGGTGATTCCTCCTGAGAGACGATAGCGCCAGTACGGATTGTGCTCCCACGTACCGTCGAGTATATATTGGGAGACCCCTATAGGCATAAAACATTTATCCATAGGAAGCCGTGTCGGCCGCCCTACTGATCGCAATGCACTGAACACAGCATTCGGGAAGATTGAACGCCCATACCTTAAAAAGTATTCTGCGGTTTTGCGAAAAGTTTGGCACACCCTCTACCTAGAACTCGAGAGCAGTTCCTTTTGGCCTTTTTCAGACTCTATAACGGAAAAAGTCCATCCGAGCATTTGTCACTTCGGGCTCGTTAAAACATCGAAGGAGACTAGAGTCATCTTTAGCTTTTTCTCGACTCTTTAAAATTGAAAAAGCAAGTTGTGTCTAAAGCGTCGTTAAAATTTATTTTAAATGGAACAATCACCCCTTTTTCCTGCATTGATCTTTAAGTTGAGAAAATGGAACCCACCAACCAAGGAATTCCCCTTGGTGGAAATCCTAGTCCCTTCTCCTCTTGGGGAGATGTTGGTGTGCCCCATATGGCCACATTGTCGCTTCCAGGACTGACAATTGGCTTACCGGTCTGGCTCTTCTCAACCAATGTCATTCAGAACACCACTATTCCTGAACAATCGAATCAACAGTTAGACCAGTCCAGAGTTGCCCACCAGCCTTCTACTTCCTCTAATTCTTCCTCTCCTCCTTCCTCTTCGCTTGACGGAACTGGTAAAACAAAAAACCAAATTCCTAGGGAGAAGAAGGAAAAGAAGAAGAAAGAGAAGAAGAAGAAGGAGCCAAAAGCGACTGGGGCAAACAAGTGTCGTCTGACAAAAATCCACACACAGCACTGACTAGGCCTAAATCGCCATGTGTCATATGCAAGGGAGACCACTTCCACAGAGATTGTCCCTGCATCCCTCGGATACTAAGGGACTGGTCTCCCCGTTTGCACAATCCGGTGGTATCAACCTCTGATAGCCATGTTGAATGCATACCGTCAACTAGCGAGAGTGAAGTCCTTGGACAAAAAGGGAGAGCTAGATCTCCCTGTAGACTGTGTGAAGCCAACCATGCCATCCACCGTTGTCCCTTCTTAGACGAAGCGAAAAGAGTTTTGGATGATTGTCCGGTTTCACCATTACGACTTCCTCCTGGATATAAAAAACTCTTGCCGAGTCCTTCGTTAGTTGAAAATCCAGCTAGCCCGCTCAAGTGGTCAGCTGAAGCGTCGGCCATTGAAGATGAACCAGCTGAATCCATACCTGACGAAAGTCAAAAGGTCGAGGCGGCAGTTGACCCGGTCTTGCCTTCAGAGGATTTATCTTTGAATGATACAGTCACTGAAGAGAATAAAGATGACACCATCCAAATTCTCTTCATCAACACAGACTCCGATGAGCACGGGGGCACTCCCCCCATTCCTTTATCACAGGGAGGAAGTTCGTCAGAGTGATACCCGGCCGTTTACTCGGTCCCACCACCAAGCAACCTAGTTGTCTCCTTCGACTAGAACCAACTAGGTAGACCCCGTTTGCCAGCAAGCACACCATTCAGAATTATCGTCCAAATATACAGAATGGTCATGGCTGGCACCATCATTGATGAAGGGGCATCTGTGAGTATCCTTTCCTCCACTGCTTGGAAAGCGTTTGGTTCGCCAGCGCTTTTGCCTGAAATGAGAAATCTGACAGGCTTTGATAAAGGAACCAGTCGACCTTTAGGGATCCTCCCCAATGTGCCCATCACATTGAAAGGGAAGACCGTTCAAATGAACGTGATGGTCGTTCAAGGACCTTTGGATTATAACCTACTCCTTGGACGAGACTATATATATTGCATGGGAGCCATCGTCTCCTCACTCTTTAGAGTAATGTGTTTTTCACACGAAGGAAGAGTGGTCAAGCTCGTGGACCAGCTTTCATTTCCCAGATCACACATCGCAAATAGTCATATACCTTCCCTAAATGGTCTCTTCACGCAAGAAATGTCTCAACCCACGGTCCGTCCTCCCGATGAGCGCGAGTAATTCGGAGGGATATGACTGGAACCCAGGGGGCATGCGTCCTGGTCTGCTTCGGCAGGAAAACTTTGGGTATATGGTAGGTTTCCGCAGGAGAATATGACTAGTCTGTACCCCGTCCGTCTTGGAAGAGGGATTATTCTAGAATAAGATTCTTTTGTCAAAGTTATGTGTTTGGCGCTCGTTGTCACTCACCTTTTTCTATCTCGGTAGACATCGCCGAAGGAGTGTTTTGTTCGCTGCATTGATGAAACAATCTTTGGGTAACCTGAAAGAGGTAGGCCTTTCCTGGTAAAACAAATGTTTTATCTGCAAATTGAGGGGTAACCTTGAAATCGTACTTTATACCTGGGGGCATGCAAACCTTTTGGAGTGCAAGCAAGGGGCAACTATTTATCTTTTAAATTTTTAGGTCCTCCCTTTAAACCTGTAGGTCTAACCCTTTAAACTCGTAGGATTAGTCGTTTCCGAACTTGCATAACGAAAGGATGCGGGGCATAGCTTTGGTAAGGCGCAAGCTCCATAAAAAATGGTATCTTACATGAGACATTCTTATCATATGACTGGATTATCGAGTAGTTTTAGCACATAGTTCATGCTCGTTAAAAAATAAACATAAGATCGAGCAGTTTTAGCACATAGTTCATGCTCGTTAAAAAATAAACATAAGACTGAGCAGTGTTTTTCCGCATTTAAGCTCGTTAAAAAATGAACTATCTTCCGGTAAATAACCACCGTGAAGGTAACATTATCAGCCACTAAAGCCTTGGTCGTGTTTGCACCGTCACCTCCACTTTTCCATTGGCCGATCGTTCACCTCCATATGATTTTTTACCCATTTTGAGGAACAGCTGTGATCAGTGATTTCACTAGCCATCCTTGTGACACTGCCGTGATTGGAAAATTCCAACCTTTACCTGGAATCAGCTGCTAACCCGTTTTATCACTCGTTCCTCAAAAGACGAGTCTTCATTAAGCTCTTTTCATCTGACTCGTAAAATATGAAAAGATTGCCGAGTTTTGGCCTTCCATCTCGTTAAAGCGACCGGAAGTGCTATCCCTCCTCTAGATTTTAATCTTTTGGACCTGAGGGATTATTGCACAAAAAGATCGAGCACTTGTTTTGTTCGGCTCGTAAAAACTATCGAAAATTCATCCCTTCTGTATTGTTTTATACTTTTTCGGACTTAAGGGATTGGATGAAGAAAAAGGACTTTCGGAGTTGACTTTATGTACCTTTTTAGACTCTCTAAAAATGAAAAGGACCGAGTTATCTTTGTCGTTAGACTCGTTAAAAACATTAAATAGCGACAAACTTGTCTTTAGACGAGAATGAGTTTCACTATCGCTAGGCTCGTTAAAACATAGCGATGGGTTTGCCCGAAGGGAAAATTATAGAACAAGCATATGTTATCCTCCTCAAGCTTGACAAAAATAAAGAGGTACTACTTAGCAATGACTGGGGAAAAATTGGGAAGAAACTCAAAGAACTTTATTGGTAGCAAGTCTCTCTTGAACATGACACTTCCACTCCGTGCCTGAGTCGGGTTGGGTTGTTTCATTCACCGGTCACATCACCATGGTCTCGCCATACCATCCACCTTTGGGCTAAATGCTACCAATCCATCACATAAGTGTCTTCGATATGTTCAAGAGAAGTCATCCAGAGAAGTCAACCGTGTCCCATCCACTACCATACATTATCCTTCATTCTTTCATGACCGCCACCCTGAACCATATATCATTAGATTGTTTTCACCTCCATCAAAATCGTTTGCTCCGTTCCGTGTCACTGATGTGGGATACATTAAGGCCCTCCTTTGACGGATCGCTTCTTGTCGACATCAGCTCATTATCCGAGAAGTTGATCTAGGAACAACCCCTTCAGTACTTTGAAGCTTGCATGCCTCAATGGCAAGTTTCTCACTTCCGGCGATAGGTATACATCAATGACCTTCGACCGAAAGATTTTGCGTGGTGTTCGATTCCAAGTCCTTTATTCACACCACGTGAATTGTACTGCAGTACCTTGAGGGTCATTATCATTATCGGTGATTCCTCTCGCGCTTGTTAACAGTTTACATCATTGACTGGTAATCAAGCGATGTCTTTCCATGTTCGACTTCAGAACATTTCTCACATGGATCGACTTGTACTTAGAGTGAAGATCGAACGAGATTGAAGACCCCGGATCTAGTTTCATCCATCCGGGCTGCGATATATATTCAGGAAAAATAAAGACATTGACATGTACAGCATTGAAACAGATAATCATCCTACCAAAAGGATGATGATTTCATCAAAATCATCAGTCTACCATCAGACGATTGTCTGTTCTATGTACAGAGAAATGAATTTATAAAGCTAAGCATGGGAATGCCCGCCTCAGCTAGATCATGAAAGCAGTATGAAAAATAATGTATTGTATTTTATCTTATTACAGGTTCCTCCCAGCATTGGAAGAACTTCGGATCCTCCTAATAAAGCATTTCACCCGATAAACGGCCTCATACTTTAGGGGGCAACTGTTATAGAAATTTTTGTGCCTTACAGCATTGAGCATGAAATGTCCATAATCCAAGGGATCCAAAGTCCCTAAATGAGTTGTTCCTACCCCTAAAGGAACAAGGTCAACCAATGACAGCTTCTCCCAGAAGTTCTCCACCAAAAACAACTCAGAAACAGTCAATTCAGGATCAATTCAGAGACTCCACTAGCTGTCTGCGCTGAAATGCAGAGGTTACACTGGCTAGGTGCACTGCAACGCGGGTGGAAGCACTACCAGGGTGCGCTGAGCGGGAAATGACAAATGGCAAGCTCATTCAACGAGGTGGAAAGACCCTGGAAGCTTCCAGAATCTTCCTCAATGACACTTGCCTCAATGAATTCGACTAGTGATGAGTAAGAGGTTCTCAACCTCCAAGTGGAAGCAATAACTGACAGAGAGAAGCCACAAGTCAAAACATAAGCTGACTCATCCTCTCTGCTTACATCTATATATGGATCTCTCATCCAGAGGTTCAAAAGGCTGGAATTTGGTATTTTGCAGAGAATCGTTGTTGGTTTGAGATTGGGATTAGTACATTGGGTGATTTATGCTTTGTTGGAGGAGAGGAAGGGATTCCTTTGCTGGGAGGTAGATGCTGGATCGGAACTCACTTGGTTGTATCTCCTCTTGAACCTTGTTATCATATCAATAAAGCTACTTGAGTTTCTCCTATATGCTTGTATTTCAATGATGTTTTGTTATATTTGCATATTTAGTTTATATCTGATCCTAAACTAGTTATGAATGTGAATCTATATCTTTTGTGTAGTTTTCCTCTCTTGTGATCTTGCAGGAACTGGGTGAAGCTGGACCAGTGAAAGAGCAGGCAGTGGGAAGTGAACAAAAGAGAGAGTGACTGGATCGACAAACTAGCGGAAGACACCGGTTAGTTACATCCTTCTTTCTCTATTTACATCTCATAAAGAAGAATACTCAGATAGTTTTCCTTGTTTGTTGCTAAGGCACTATCACACCTTAGAGTGGGATAGGGGCATTCCGAATTAGATACTTTTCCCAACAACATACATACACAACAAGTATTAGCAACTTGTCATTTTCAATTTTTATATAAAGATTGCTATCTGTTGATCCTTTTGAAAACCTTGTTGATGAAGATATTTGTCCAAACGGTAGTACCAAGCCCTTGGAGCTTGTTTAAGACCATAGGAGCCTTTTTCAGTCTACATACAACGTTTGGATCATTCCCAAGAATGAACCCATCTAGCTGCTCAATGTATACTTCTTCTTCTAAATCTCGATTCAGAAAAGATGATTTCACATCCATTTGAAATACTTTGAATTTTTGAAAGCTTGAGAGAGCAAGGAACATTCGGATAGCTTCAAGTCTAGCAACAGGAGAAAAAGTTTCTTCAAAGTCTATTCCTTCTTGCTGAGCATATCCCTTACAAACCAGTCTTGCTTGTTTCTAACTACTTCCCCATTTTCATTCAACTTACTTTTGAAGATCCATTTTGTCCCTATGACATTCTTATCTTTTGGTCTAGGAACTAATTCCCAAGTGTTGTTCTTTTCGATCTGCTCAAGTTCTTCATCCATAGCCTTGACCCAACATTCATCTCTGCATGCTTCTTTTACATTTTGTGGCTCAGTGGAGGAGAGCAATGCCAAGTAGCTTGAGGCTTCTGCTATTGTTCTTCTTGTTTGTACACCTGCCTCTTTCTGCCCCAAAATCTGAGATTCTGGATGATTCTTTTGAACATGCCTGGATGGATTCTTTTCTTCTATCCTTATCTATTCCTCTGGAGCCTCTTGAGGTTCTTCTTCTTCATTATCAGTCTGATTTGAAGGGTAGTCTTCATCCTCTTTGATATCTTCATGATTTACTTGCCTAGGAATGTATCCTTTTTCATCAACCACTACATCAATGCTGTCAACAATTATTCCAAGTCTTTTATTGTAACACTTATATGCTTTGCTATAAGGAGAATAAACAAGGAGAATGCCTTCATCTGCTCTAGACTCAAGTTTTCCAAGCTGTTCATCAGTATTCTTAATATACCATTTGCTTCCAAAAATTTTAAAATGCTTTGTCGAAGGAGTCTTACCATACCAGAGCTCATGAGGAGTTTGAGTGCTGTTTACTCGGACATCTGTTTTGTTGAGAATAACAACCACGGCATATGCAGCTTCACCCCAGAAGGTTGCAGGAGTTCCAGATTCATCAAGCATGGCATGGGCCATTTGTTGGACTGTTCTGTTCATCCTTTCCACCACTCCATTTTGCCGAGGAGTCCTTGCTGTAGAGAATTCCCTTTCTATTCCATGCTTTTCACAGAAATCGAAAAATTCATTTGAGGTAAATTCCCCACCTCTGTCAGACCTGAGAGACTTAATTTTGTGATCTGATTCATTTTCGACCAGGGCTTTGAAGGATTTGAATTTTTCAAATGCTTCGTCTTTTTGTTTCATAAGTCCTAACCAAACAAACCTGGAGAAGTCGTCAATGAATAATATAAGGTGTTCCTCTCCTCGAGGTGTCCTTGTCCTAAATGGACCACATACATCTGTATGAATAAGTTCGAGAGGTTTGCTAGCTGATCCTTCCTTCTCAGGGAAGTTAGTCCTGGTTTGTTTACCAAACTGACATGATTTGCATATTGTATTCTCTGGAATTTTGATATCTGGAAGATCACGAACTGCCTGATACTTGCATGCTTTCCTTATTTGTGAAAAACTTAGATGCCCCAACCTCCAGTGCCATAACTAGTGCTCATCATCCTTGCTCATATAGCATTGTTGTTGTCCTTCTTCAAATATGTATAGATTGTTTGGAGTTCTTTTGCCTTTGATCACTGTTTCACCTGTATCAAGATCACGAACACGACATCCATTTGATCTAAATATTACCTCGGTTCCTTGATCACACATCTAACTGACACTTAGAAGATTATGTTTCAATCCATCAACATACAAAACATTTCCTGCTTTGACCTTTTCTTTCAATTGACCAATACCTTTTCCTTTTATGGCAGCAGGAGTATCATTCCCAAATGAAACTTTCTTTCCTTTTTCTAAAGCAGTATATGATTCAAGTTTTTCTTTATCACCTGTCATATGCTTCGAACATCCGCTGTCGATGTACCATTGATTTTCCTGTCCTTCTGCATAAAATGCTCTCCCACATATTTCTGGTCGAGGTTCCTTTATTCTCCAAGTTCTGGTGCTTGAATCTTGTTCCTTTATTTGCTGAAACCTACTCCTGCATTCAGAGTCTTCATGACCAAAGTTATTACAGATAGAGCATTCAATTTCATTTTCAAGAGCCGAGAAGTTGTTATAGGTCCTTTTTGTAATCCCATTCATACTTCTTTGCTTTTGAGCTTCTCTAGTCATGATTGTTTTGTAGGCAACACATTGAGCTGCTTTTTGACCGAAGTTATGGCAAGAGAAACATTGGCCATTGAAGAAACTTCTGCGATTATCAAATTTACCAGTCATATGATTGTGATTTCTATTTTCATCCATTCTTGAGGTAAATTGAGAGGATCTTGGCTGATTGTAGCTTTTGTTCGTCCTTAAGGTGAATTGTCCCTCATTTGTCTGGTAGTCTTTGTTTACTCTTGATGAAATTTGTCCCTGTTTTACCTGGTGATCTCTGTTTGGCTTTTGCTCATATCTTCTTGCAGCGTCGAGATAACTCTGCGAGGTGGATGCTTGAGATGTTTCTCCATTATACCCCAGACCTGTCTTAATTAGAGGAGAGTGTTGTACATTGATGATCTCATCCAGAGTTTCAGATCCTTTAACAAATTTAAGATTGAGAGCCTTTGTTTTCTCAATTTCTTTTCGAAGCCCAACAATTTCACATTCTAACTTTTCAAGAGATTGTTCCTTTTCATCAAGTTGGATTTGCAGAGTCTCAATGATCACATTCTTTTCTTCTAAGCATGTCTTGAGTCTAGACATCTCCTCATAATAGCTATCTATATCTAGAGCATCCATGTAATCATCATCTTCAAAAGCCATTAAAATTTTGTAGGGATTACCTCGTTCATCTTCATCGCTATTTGATATACCATCACTGTCTTCATGGGTGTAATAGCTCTTCTTATTTGCATTTTGTTTCTTGTTCCATCTAACAGGTTCCTTTCCCTTGTCAATCTTATCCTTATGAGGACATTTGGCAGCATAGTGACCTACTCTTCCACAAGAAAAACATTTGAAGGGTAACTTACCTCTGAATCTACCAGTACCTCGTTGAAGATTTCTGACAAAATTTGATTCTTCTTCTTCTTCTGACACATGACTTGATTCAAGGTACTCTCCTTTGCTTGAAACCTTGAAGGCAGCTTCTCTCCTATCTGAAGGATCTCCTTTTCTCATTTCATAAGCAGTTAGAATTCCATGCAACTGTGACATGGTGAGAGTTCGTAGATTCTACTTTTCTTCTATGGCGGACACTTTAGATTCAAACTTGGTGGACAAGGATCTTAGAACTTTTTCAACCACAATAGCCTCTTTTATTTCTTCACCCAAGTTTTTCGTGCAGTTAACAATCTCATCTACCCTAAGGAAATAGTTACCCACACTTTCATCATTATACATTCTGAGATTCTCATACTGAATCCGGAGGGTTTGAAGTTTAGCACGCTTTACCTGTTCATCTCCTTCGTAGCTCAAGATAATCTTGTCCCATATTTCTTTTGCGGATTTATATTGCATAACCTTTACGAATTCTGATTGAGATAAGCATCCCAACAGAGTATTGACTGCTTTAGCATTTGTTTCATATTTCTTTTTCTCAGCCGGATCTGTAGGAGTAGCTGAAGGAAAAGTGTAGCCTGTCTCTATGATATCCCAAACTTCCGTACCAAGAGATTGAAGATAGGCAGTAACTCTTACCTTCCAATAATTGAAGTTTTTCCCATCAAAATCGGTGGCCTGATTGATGCTTCCCTCTCGTAGTTGCTCATAATGAACGATCTTCCTTCAAGCGATCAAGCTTCTCTAAAGGACCTGCTCTGATACCAATTGTTGGAAATAATACTGAGAGGGGGGGTGAATCAGTATTATTAAATTCTTTTCAATATATCTACCTTATTTCTACTTTGAATTATTCTTCAGATATTGATCGTTACTTTGTATGTCAGTACCATAAAATAATGAGCATGAACAAGATAAATAGATAGTCACACCAAAGAACACCAGATATAAGGTGGAAACCCAATGTGGGTGAAAACCACCTGCTGCAATATGTCTCTATCTTCTTTCAATTAGAAACTTCTTTTACAATGAGATTGTACTGGTGCAGTCCTTTACCAGTATGCAGGCTGCAACCTGCAGAGAGCTACAACTCTCTCTCGTTTTCCAGTCTCTCTTGGAAGGGAGCTACAACCCCCTTACTTCTTCGAAGGACCACTTTTCATAAATTTTCAAACTGGATCCAGGAAGATCAAATGATCATAAAGTATAAATGATTCTTCAGAAATACCCAAACCTCAGATCAATGCATGTTTTCTTTGTACAGCAGATCACCCACGCGCCAACCCAAGCACTAGCTATAAATAAATTTCTGATCTGGTCACCTTTTAATCAGAGGTTGTTTATGCCGGAATCATACCATAATGCAGAGGACATATATGTTATAGAGCACCCAGAGGCTAGACACAAGACAAACCCAATATCCGGACCCAGAGACCTTTAGCGAATCAACAGAAGATGCTATATCAGAGTTAAGGAATGACTGCTACTTCCCTGTGGTTGGCTGCTCTCAACTGAACTGTAATACCCCCGAAGCGATGCGGATCTGCCGTCCTGCGCGCATTCTTCTTGAATTCGGTTCAGTAGATTTCTCTTTGACAGATCATAAGAATGCCGATCTATTCTCCCTTAAGATCTTCAATTCATCGATACCTTGCCAGTGGATCCCCTTTTTCTTTATATAGTCATGCTTTTGATAATACCATGAGTCGAAACCAGAGGATCCGAAACCTGAGGCGCAGCTGTTTTGACCAATTCTCTTAAGAGAAGACTTAAGCGGGAAAACTATGATAGCGGTCCAAAACAAAAAAAGGCGGGCTTTTAACTTAATGCATCCAAACTAATAATATATCGGGTCCAATCCTTATTGCTATCGGCGCCTGCCTATCTCATGGTTTATTCCTGACGTCCGATCCGATGGATCGGATGCAACATGCCCCATTAACCAGCCTTTATTTATATATCAAGTCCGCTCCTCATCGCTAACAATACATGCCCGGCGTCCAATCCGATGGATCGGATGTGATATGCCCCATTAACCAGTCTTTATTTATATATCGGGTCCGCTCCTTTCATCGCTATCGGCGATTTGAAGTGGGAGGCTATTATAAGATGGGCAAACACCGCGGATGCGATTTAATATGAAATGCTTTTAATTCCTTCATCGAGTCCGACCCCTCTTATCGCAATCGGAGGATTGGGGTGGGCGACCCTTTATGTATTCCAATATACTGTGGACGCGATATTTTTATAAACCACGTTTTGATGCCTTCATCGGGTCCGCTCGCAATCAGAGGTTTCAACGAAGTCCGACGCGCATATATGTCGAACTGCGGATGCGATATTATTATATATTGCCTTTAATGCTCCCATCGGGTCCACTACCTCTTTATCGCAATCGGCATTCAGGGCTTTTAAGCATCGGACGCGATATTATTATACGTCAAGTTTAATTCCACCATCGGGTCTGCTGAGTTATCGCAATCGGAGGATTTGAGGTGGGTGACCCTTTATGTATCGCGATACTGCGGATGCGATCATGTTATATACCATGATTGATGCCTTCATCGGGTCCGCTCCCAATCAGAGGTTTCAACGAAGTCACTTAGCCGGACCCCCGACGCGCATGGATGCGATATTAATATAAACCAATTTTTAATGCCACCATCGGGTCTGTTGCGATATGCCATCGGGTCCATATGTGCCGAAACATATTTAACTTGTGTTGTTTCCGCCAAAAAGGAAAAAGGCCTTTGATTATTGTAAAAGCATATATATATGGGTTTTACGCACCCAACCAACTCCCGATAATATAAATGCATGCATATATGGGTTTTAGGCGCCCAAATACCTCCGATAACATTAATACATGCGTATATGGCCTTTCTTCTCTCCTCTTGGCTCTTCTTGTCCTCATCAAGGTGTATATAAGAGAAATGACCATCTAAGAGAGGGTTGCCATCAAGTTCAACATATGTTCATAATGCCATAATGCCAACAATCTCCCCCTTTGGACTTGATGGCAACAACACCATCCAAAAAGCACTCTCCCCCTTTGACATCAAGGGCAAAGGGCAGATATCTGCTTCTCCTAACTATTTCTCCCCCTGAGAGCTTGCTCCTCCTGATTTTGCCCCTCTGACTTTAGGACAGAAAGTCGAGCTATTCTGGCTATATATAAAATAGGAACCGCGCTATACTGCCTACATATAATATAATTCAGCATCTTTATTGCCATGGATAGATACAGTTCATTTACCCAACATGTTCCTCCTTCTGTAATACGATAATGCCAACAATGAATTATGCTCCCCCTGAACCTTGTACGCGTATACCCCATCAGAACCTCGCGTACAAGCACCAATCTGAGAATTAACAACAGGATGATGCGTCGACAACCCCCAACTTCTGCCTGAGGTATTCAAAAGTCTCCCTGGGCAATGGTTTGGTAAATATATCAGCCACTTGTTCCTTAGAAGAAATGTATTCCAACTTGACCTTTTGTTCAAGCACTTGTTCTCTGAGAAAATGATACCTAATCGGTATGTGCTTGGTTTTTGAATGCATGACTGGGTTCTTTGAAATGCTGATTGCACTTGTATTATCACATAAGATGGGGATAGGTGGAGTACAAGTGATTTGGAAATCCTGTAAAGTCTGCATCATCCAAAGAAGTTGGGTGCAACAAGATGCAGCAGCCACATATTCTGCTTCAGCTGTAGATAAAGCAATCGAACTTTGTTTCTTGCTAAACCAAGATACTAATCTGGAACCCATAAAGAAAGCACCACCACTTGTGCTTTTCCTGTCATCCACACTTCCAGCCCAATCTGCATCTGTGTAAGCATGAAGTGTGAGATCTGTATCTCTAGGATACCATAAGCCAAAGTTTTGAGTTCCTTGAAGATATTTGAAGATTCTCTTTACTGCCTGAAGATGAGTTTCCTTTGGGTTTGCTTGAAATCTTCCAACTATTCCAACTGCATGCATGATGTCTGGTCGGGTACCTGTCAAATAAAGTAGACTTCCAATCATAGATCTGTATGTTGGTTGATGAACTGCAGCCGATTCATCATTCGCACTAAGACTGCATCCTGTAACCATGGGAGTACATACTGGTTTTGAATCTTCCATGCCATACTTCTTCAAAATCTGCTTGAGGTACTCGGTTTGAGACAAGAAGATACCGTCTTTATTTTGTTGGATTTGCAATCCAAGAAAGTATGTTAGTTCACCTAGCAGGGACATTTCGAATTCTTTCTGCATTACCGAGGCAAAGTTTTGACTCATAGTTTCTTCATTGCTGCCAAAAATAATATCATCTACATACACAACAAGTATTAGCAACTTGTCATTTTCAATTTTTATATAAAGATTGCTATCTACTGATCCTTTTGAAAAACCTTGTTGATGAAGATATTTGTCCAAACGGTAGTACCAAGCCCTTGGAGCTTGTTTAAGACCATAGAGAGCCTTTTTCAGTCTACATACAAGGTTTGGATCATTCCCAAGAATGAACCCATCTAGCTGCTCAATGTATACTTCTTCTAAATCTCCATTCAGAAAAGCTGATTTCACATCCATTTGAAATACTTTGAATTTTTGAAAGCTTGAGAGAGCAAGGAACATTCGGATAGCTTCAATTCTAGCAACAGGAGAAAAAGTTTCTTCAAATTCTATTCCTTCTTGCTGAGCATATCCCTTACAAACCAGTCTTGCCTTGTTTCTAGCTACTTCCCCATTCTCATTCAACTTATTTTTGAAGATCCATTTTTTCCCTATGACATTCTTATCTTTTGGTCTAGGAACTAATTCCCAAGTGTTGTTCTTTTCGATCTGCTCAAGTTCTTCATCCATAGCCTTGACCCAACATTCATCTCTGCATGCTTCTTTTACATTTTGTGGCTCAATGGAGGAGAGCAATGCCAAGTAGCTTAAGGCTTCTGCTATTGTTCTTCTTGTTTGTACACCTGCCTCTTTCTGCCCCAAAATCTGAGATTCTGGATGATTCTTTTGAACATGCCTGGCTGGATTCTTTTCTTCTATCCTTATCTGTTCCTCTGGAGCCTCTTGAGGTTCTTCTTCTTCATTATCAGTCTGATTTGAAGGGTAGTCTTCATCCTCTTTGATATCTTCATGATTTACTTGCCTAGGAATGTATCCTTTTTCATCAACCACTACATCAATGCTGTCAACAATTATTCCAAGTCTTTTATTGTAACACTTATATGCTTTGCTATAAGGAGAATAAACAAGGAGAATGCCTTCATCTGCTCTAGGCTCAAGTTTGCCAAGCTGTTCATCAGTATTCTTAATATACCATTTGCTTCCAAAAATTTTAAAATGCTTTGTCGAAGGAGTCTTACCATACCAGAGCTCATGAGGAGTTTGAGTGCTGTTTACTCGGACATTTGTTTTGTTGAGAATAACAACCACGACATATGCAGCTTCACCCCAGAAGGTTGCAGGAGTTCCAGATTCATCAAGCATGGCACGGGCCATTTGTTGGACTGTTCTGTTCATCCTTTCCACCACTCCATTTTGCTGAGGAGTCCTTGCTGTAGAGAATTCCCTTTTTATTCCATGCTTTTCACAGAAATCGAGAAATTCATTTGAGGTAAATTCGCCACCTCTGTCAGACCTGAGACACTTAATTTTGTGATCTGATTCATTTTCGACCAGGGCTTTAAAGGATTTGAATTTTTCAAATGCTTTGTCTTTGTGTTTCATAAGTCCTAACCAAGCAAACCTGGAGAAGTCGTCAATGAATAATATAAGGTATTCCTCTCCTCGAGGTGTCCTTGTCCTAAATGGACCACATACATCTGTATGAATAAGTTCGAGAGGTTTGCTAGCTGATCCTTCCTTCTCAGGGAAGTTAGTCCTGGTTTGTTTACCAAACTGACATGATTTGCATATTGTATTCTCTGGAATTTTGATATCTGGAAGATCACGAACTGCCTGATACTTGCATGCTTTCCTTATTTGTGAAAAAATTAGATGCCCCAACCTCCGATGCCATAACCAGTGCTCATCATCCTTGCTCATATAGCATTGTTGTTGTCCTTCTTCAAATATGTATAGATTGTATGGAGTTCTTTTTCCTTTGATCAATGTTTCACCTGTATCAAGATCACGAACACGACATCCATTTGATCTAAATATTACCTTGGTTCCTTGATCGCACATCTGAGTGAAACTTAGAAGATTATGTTTCAATCCATCAATGTACAAAACATTTCCTGCTTTGACCTTTTCTTTCAATTGAGCAATACCTTTCCCTTTTATGGCAGTAGGAGTATCATTCGCAAATGAAACTTTCTTTCCTTTTTCTAAAGTAGTGTATGATTCAAGTTTTTCTTTATCACCTGTCATATGCTTCGAACATCCGCTGTCGATGTACCATTGATTTTCCTGTCCTTCTGCATAAAATGCTATCCCACATCTTTCTGGTCGAGGTTCCTTTATTCTCCATGTTCTGGTGCTTGAATCTTGTTCCTTTGTTTGCCGAAACTTACTCCTACATTCAGAGTCTTCATGACCAAAGTTATTACAGATAGAGCATTCAATTTCATTTTCAAGAGCCGAGAAGTTGTTATAGGTCCTTTTTGTAATCCCAGTCATACTTCTTTGCTTTTGAGCTTCTCTAGTCATGATTGTTTTGTAGGCAACACATTGAGCTGCTTTGTGACCGAAGTTATGGCAAGAGAAACATTGGCCATTGAAGAAACTTCTGCGATTATCAAATTTACCAGTCATATGATTGTGATTTCTATTTTCGTCCATTCTTGAGGTAAATTGAGAGGATCTTGGCTGATTGTAGCTTTTGTTCGTCCTTAAGGTGAATTGTCCCTGATTTGTTTGGTAGTCTTTGTTTATTCTTGATGAAATTTGTCCTTGTTTTACCTGGTGATCTCTGTTTGGCTTTTGCTCATATCTTCTTGCAGCGTCGAGATAACTCTTCAAGGTGGATGCTTGAGATGTTTCTCCATTATACCCCAGACCTGTCTTAATTAGAGGAGAGCGTTGTACATTGATGATATCATCCAGAGTTTCAGATCCTTTAACAAATTTAAGATTGAGAGCCTTTGTTTTCTCAATTTCTTTTCGAAGCCCAACAATTTCACATTCTAACTTTTCAAGAGATTGTTCCTTTTCATCAAGTTGGATTTGCAGAGTCTCAATGATCACATTCTTTTCTTCTAAGCATGTCTTGAGTCTAGACATCTCCTCATAATAGCTATCTATATCTAGAGCATCCATGTAATCATCATCTTCAAAAGCCATTAAAAGTTTGTAGGGATTACCTCGTTCATCTTCATCGCTATTTGATAGACCATCACTGTCTTCATGGGTGTAATAGCTCTTCTTATTTGCATTCTGTTTCTTGTTCCATCTAACAGGTTCCTTTCCCTTGTCAATTTTATCCTTATGAGGACATTTGGCAGCATAGTGACCTACTCTTCCACAAGCAAAACATTTGAAGGGTAACTTACCTCTGAATCTGCCAGTACCTCGTTGAAGATTTCTGACAAAATTTGATTCTTCTTCTTCTTCTGACACATGACTTGATTCAAGGTACTCTCCTTTGCCTGAAGCCTTGAAGGCAGCTTCTCTCCTATCTGAAGGACCTCCTTTTCTCATTTCATAAGCAGTTAGAATTCCATGCAGCTGTGACATGGTGAGAGTTCGTAGATTCTCCTTTTCTTCTATGGCGGACACTTTAGATTCAAACTTGGTGGACAAGGATCTTAGAACTTTTTCAACCACAATAGCCTCTTTTATTTCTTCACCCAAGTTTTTCATGCAGTTAACAATCTCATCTACCCTAAGGAAATAGTTACCCACACTTTCATCATTATACATTCTGAGATTCTCATACTGAATCCTGAGGGTTTGAAGTTTAGCACACTTTACCTGTTCATCTCCTTCGTAGCTCAAGACAATCTTGTCCCATATTTCTTTTGCGGATTTATATTGCATAACCTTTACGAATTCTGATTGAGATAAGCATCCCAACAGAGTATTGACTGCTTTAGCATATGTTTCATATTTCTTTTTCTCGGCCGGATCTGTAGGAGTAGCTGAAGGAAAAGTGTAACCTGTCTCTATGATATCCCAAACTTCCGTACCAAGAGATTGAAGATAGGCAGTAACTCTTACCTTCCATTAATTGAAGTTTCTCCCATCAAAAATCGGTGGCCGGATTGATGCTTCCCTCTCGTAGTTGCTCATAATGAACGATCTTCCTTCAAGCGATCAAGCTTCTCTGAAGGACCTGCTCTGATACCAATTGTTGGAAATAATACTGAGAGGGGGGGGGGTGAATCATTATTATTAAGTTCTTTTCAATATACCTTCCTTATTTATACTTTGAATTATTCTTCAGATATTGATCGTTACTTTGTATGTCAGTACCATAAAATAATGAGCATGAAATAGATAAATAGATAGTCACAGCAAAGAACACCAGATATAAGGTGGAAACCCAATGTGGGTGAAAACCACCTGCTGCAATATGTCTCTATCTTCTTTCAATTAGAAACTTCTTTTACAATGAGATTGTACTGGTGCAGTCCTTTACCAGTACGCAGGCTGCAACCTGCAGAGAGCTACAACTCTCTCTCGTTTTCCAGTCTCTCCTAGAAGGGAGCTACAACCCCCTTACTTCTTCCAAGGACCACTTTTCATAAATTTTCAAACTGGATCCAAGAAGATCAAATGATCATAAAGTATAAATGATTCTTCAGAAATACCCAAACCTCAGATCAATGCATGTTTTCTTTGTACAACAGATCACCCACGCGCCAACCCAAGCACTAGCTATAAATAAATTTCTGATTTGGTCACCTTTTAATCAGAGGTTGTATATGCCAGAATCATACCATAATGCAGAGGACATACATGTTATAGAGCACCCAGAGGCTAGACACAAGACAAACCCAATATTCGGACCCAGAGACCTTTAGCGAATCAACAGAAGACGCTATATCAGAGTTAAGGAATGACTGCTACTTCCCTGCAGTTGGCTGCTCTCAACTGAACTGCAATACCCCCAAAGCGATGCGGATCTGCCGTCCTGTGCGCATTCTTCTTGAATTCGGTTCAATAGATTGCTCCTTGACAGATCATAAGAATGTCGATCTATTCTCCCTTAAGATCTTCAATTCATCGATACCTTGCCACCGGATCCCCTTTTTCTTTATATAGTCATGCTTTTGATAATACCATGAATCGAAACCAGAGGATCCGAAACCTGAGGTGCAATTGTTTTGACCAATTCTCTTAAGAGAAGACTTAAGCGGGAAAACTATGATAGCGGTCCAAAACAAAAAAAGGTGGGCTTTTAACTTAATGCATCCAAACTAATAATATATCGGGTCCAATCCTTATTGCTATCGGTGCCTGGCCATCTCATGGTTTATTCCTGACGTCCGATCTGATTGATCGGATGCGACATGCGCCATTAACCAGCCTTTATTTATATATCGGGTCCGCTCCTCATCGCTAACAATACATGCCCGGCGTCCGATCCGATGGATCGGATGCGATATGCCCCATTAACCAGTCTTTATTTATATATCGGGTCCGCTCCTTTCATCGCTATCAGCGATTTGAAGTGGGAGGCTATTATAAGATGGGCGAACACCGCGGATGCAATTTAATATGAAATGCTTTTAATTCCTTCATCGGGTCCGACCCCTCTTATCGCAATCAAAGGATTGGGGTGGGCGACCCTTTATGTATTCCGATATACTGTGGATGCGATATTTTTATAAACCACGTTTTGATGCCTTCATCATGTCCGCTCAAAATCAGAGGTTTCAACGAAGTCCGACGCGCATATATGCCGAACTGCGGATGCGATATTATTATATATTGCCTTTAATGCTCCCATCGGGTCCACTACCTCTTTATCGCAATCGGCATTCAGGGCTTTTAAGCATCGGACACGATATTATTATACGTCAAGTTTAATTCCACCATTGGGTCCACTGAGTTATCGCAATCGGAGGATTTGAGGTGGGCGACCCTTTATGTATTGCGATACTGCGGATGCGATCTTGTTATATACCATGATTGATGCCTTCATCGGGTCCACTCCCAATCAGAGGTTTCAACGAATTCACTTAGCCGGACCCCCGATGCGCATGGATGTGATATTAATATAAACCAATTTTTAATGCCACCATCGGGTCCGTTGCGATATGCCATCGGGTCCATATGTGCCGAAACATATTTAACTTGTGTTGTTTCGGCCAAAAAGGAAAAAGGCCTTTGATTATTGTAAAAGCATATATATATGGGTTTTACGCACCCAACCAACTCCCGATAATATAAATGCATGCATATATGGGTTTTAGGCACCCAAATACCTCCGATAACATTAATACATGCGTATATGGCCTTTCTTCTCTAATACATGAGTATATGGCCTTTCTTCTCTCCTCTTGGCTCTTCTTGTCCTCATCAAGGTGTATATAAGAGAAATTACCGTCTAAGAGAGGGTTGCCATCAAGTTCAACATATGTTCATAATGCCATAATGCCAACACATCAAGCTTGAAAAAAATAAAGAGGTACTGGTCAGAAATGATTGGGGAAAATTGGGAAGAAAACTTGAAGAAACTTTATTGGTAGCAGGTCACTCTTGAACATGACACTTTCACTCCATCACCATGATTGAGTTGGGTTGGGTTATTCCGTTCACCGGTCATATCACCATTGGTCTACCGTACCATCCACTTTTGGGGTTAATGCTACCAATCCATTTCAGTCTCACCGATATGTTCAATAGAAGTCGCTCAGAGAATTCACCTACCCAGCTTGTGTCTCATCCACTGCAATAACTTCACGCTTCATTCTTTCATGATCGCCACCCTGAACCTTGTATCATCAGATCATTTTCACCTCTACAAAATCATTTGCTCTATTCGATGTCATAGATGTGGGATCTATCAATGCCCTCCTACGATGGGTCACTTCTTCTCGACATCAACTCATTATCCAAGAAGCTGACTTGGGAGAAACCCTTTCAGTACTTTGAAGCTTGCATGCCTCAATGGCAAGTTTCTCACTTCCCGTGATAGGTCTACATTAATGGCCTTCGACTGAAATATTTTTCGTGGTGTTTGACATCTCAACTCATGTATTCACACCACGTGAATTGTGCTACAGTACCTTGAGGGTCATCATCATCATCGGCGATTCCTCTCGTGCCTGTTAACAACTTACATCATCGGCTGGCAATTAGGTGATGTCCTTCCATGTTCGACATCAAAACATCTTTTCGCATGGATCGACTTGTACTTTCGGGCGAATATTGAACTAGTTTTGAAGACACCGGATCTAGTTTCATCCATCTTGGCTGTGATATATTTGGGAAAATAAAGACATCAAATGTACATCATTGCTGCATAGATAATCATCCAAGCTAAGGGATGATGGCTCTACCAGAATCATCAATCTGCACACAGATGGTTGTCTGTCCTATGTACATGAAAATGAATTTATCAAGCTAAGCATGGGAATGCCCACCTCAGCTAGATCATGAAAATATTATGAAGATAATGTATTTTATTGTATCTTATTATAGGTCACCTTCCATTTCGAAAAACCTCAGATCCTCATTATAAAGCATTTCACTTGACATCAAAAGATTTATGACCTCATGCTTTAGGGGTCAACTGTTATAGACATATTTAGGCTGGTCAGACCAAGTGGTTTTAATCCTCTCTTCTACAACTTTTATCAATAAAGCTATCTGAGTTTTCCTCCATATTCTTGTGTATCTCTGAATATTGTGTTGATATATGCATTTGTATGGTCAATATATATCTGACCCTATATTGTTTACAGTGATAGATCTCTATGATTTGATGGTATTATGTTGTTGTGATTCTATAGGTTCTCTTTGAAGCAGGACAAGTAAGGAAGCAGTGGTGAGATTCTGTCGAAGGGGAAAGGAAACAAGCAAGGAGCCAAGCGAAAGACTGAGGTTGGTACTCTCTACTTCTTTCTCATCTATCTCTTGTAGAGGAAAGAACAACTGACTTTAGTTAGTTTGTTTCTAAGATAGCTACCCATCTTAGTGGGACTAGTAGTTCTGAATAGACACTAGTTTTCCCGATAACACTCCTTGGAGACAACATGCCCCAAGTAGTGTACCTTAGTGTAAAAGAACTACACTTGCTAAGATTAGCATACAACTGATTCTCTCTCAACAACCTCAACACTGCTACTAAATGTTCGACATGCTATTCCTCATTTTTAGAATATACCAGTATATCATCAATGAACACAATGAATTTTTTTTCCAAATGGATGCAACACATTATTCATCAAACACATGAATGTAGCTGGAGAATTAGTTAAGCCAAATGGAACAACAACAAACTCATAATGCCCATTCCTGGTCCTGAACTCAGTCTTGTAAATTTCCTCCTCTTTGATGTGTACTTGATGGTATCCCGACCTCAAGTCAATCTTGGAGAACATTTTTTCTCCCTTCAGCTAATCGAACAAGTCATCAATCCTTGGCAATGGGTACCTATTCTTGATGATCACTTTTTTCAACTACCTATAGTCAATGCATAATCTGAGTGTTCCATCTTTCTTCTTTACGAACAATACTAGTGCATCGCATGGTGACACACTTGGCTTAATGTATCCATTGTCCAACATTTCCTTCATCTGCACCTTTAACTCAACCAACTTAGGTTTGATACTCCTGTAAGGTGCTTTCAATGTTGGAGCTGCCCCTGGCACTAACTAAATAGAAACATCTACCTCCCTATGAGGTGGAAACTCTATAATGTCTTCAGGAAAGACATCCTACAAATGCTACAAAAATGGATACCTACTCAACACATATGCATCCTGAAACTCCTTACCCTTATCACTAGAAATGTGTACTGCAAATAACTTACACCATTTCTTGTGACTACACTTTTCTTGCATAGATGTCACCATGCTAACTAATGTAGCTTTCTTCTTACCCTGTAAGACTCTTGGTTCCCCATTGTCATTAACACACCCAATGGCTTTATCATAAGAATCCACCTTGGTTCTATCAAGATACAACCAGTCTGTGCCCAACAACATATTGTATGAACCTAACAGTAATACATTCAAATTTTTTATGGTAGGCATACCATTCAAGTTAAATGCATAAGATCTTACCCAATTATGAAATCGTTTCTTTGTACATGTAGCCAATTGCACTAACTAATACTCTGCATGCAATTCCTTACTCAAACCACACTTATCCACCAAGTCAGGACTAACATAGCTATAATTAGATCCATGGTTAATGAAAATAGAAATAACTTGATCAGAAAGGTTACCGTACATTTCAATGATAAATTCTTGATTCTCTCCCTATTTGTTATCCAATTTTGCACAGATACGTGGAATACTCTGACCAACATATCCAATAGTATGTACCTCATGCGCATTGTATATCTTAGGCCTACCATTTTGGTACTGTGGACAGTCTCCCCTACATTGATATCCTCTACAAGTCCAACACTACATGGGCTCCTTATTATGTTCGTCAGATCAGTTTCTCTATCCTATGTCTAATGCATTGAACCTCTTTGGTGGTACGAGATTCTCCTTGTTAGTTGTATCCTAAGGCCTTGATCTCTTTCTATCCCATTTTCCTTGGTTCTTTGCATTACCTCCCCAGTATATCTTAGTCTAGATTTTGCACTTCAATTGTTCATAGCAATGCCTTAGCTTTCAGATTTCCTCCTCCAATGATCTAGGCTCATCAAACTCAATTCTATATTTAAATGAAACTGGAAACCCACTAAAGAACCTCTAAATTTTGTCCTTTTCCTCTGTGAGATAAGGCACATACCTCAGTAACTCCAAGAACCCACTAGTGTACTCATCATCTGTCATAGATCCCATCTTTTGCTCATAAAATTCCTTCGTCGTGTCATCAATAAATCTTTCTAACAAATACTTCTATTTGAATAATCACTCAATCTCACTCCATGTCAAATCTTCCTCATGAATACATCTGACATTCTTCGCATCTTCCCACCAAATGTCTATTTTACCTTTGAGACTGAATGTAGCCACTGTAGCTTTCATGTTCTCTGAATAATCATGAAACTTGAAGAATTTCCTCCTGCCATGAAACCATGTGTCTGCATCCTATGGTTTCTTCATCTCTCCATCAAATGTTGGTGGCTTTGCTTTCTTAAATTCATCTCGAAAATATCCCCTTGTCACTCCTCCTTTAAGGATGATACCAATGAAGATCATAGTACTTATCTGAATCAGAACTAGAATTGTACCTATGTCTATACTCTCTCCTATCCAGAGTATCCAACATTTTTCCATCTCTAATATTTTCATCTCTATCTGATCTGTGACCACCATGTGACCAACTACCATATGCCGCATTTGTTCTATCCTCCTTCTCACAACTGATCCAACGTGGTCCCTATTGCTACAAATTTGGAAACCTCTAAAGTATTACTCCATTTACCTCTACTTGTTTCTCATGTTCCTATATGATTCTATCATTATTTGCCTTCCAACTCCCTATTTCTCCCTTTAAACTTTTTAGTGTAACTGCCAAATCAAAAGGATTCCCAACACCATACTTCTCTTCAAATTCATAGGGAGAATCCTTGTAGTCGACCATCTTGCTAGCCATTTGATATTTCTTCCTACAAGGTATATCATGTCAGCTAAACCAAATCACAATAAACTAATGTACCTTAGTATAGTTTAGGGAGGATACCTTGTCTGCAAGATTAGAAAATCAGCGTGATTCATGTATAACATAATCATGACAAAATATAGAAACATAAAACATAAGTATATGACCATGCAACTACCATTCTAGCTAGGTTCCAGTCATCAATGCATGACCTCAACAACAACATAGACCACAACCTCATGGATGATAACCCCCATCGTTACATCACTATGCACTTGACCACATGCAAACATGAACATGAATATGTGATGCATAACCATCCACATATATGAATAAACACATATGACCAAGCATGAATGAACAATACTTGAAATCACACCCACAATAATGATACATGAAACCAAGCATAAAAGAATGTAACCAAACATACTACAATGATACATGGCAATCCACAATCACACCTCAAATTTCACATGATGACATCACTACAACCATGATCAACCTCATGCAAATGCAATAAGCACATGGAATGAAATGGTGAGAGACACACATGCAATTGAAAAGCATGCATGACCAACACTTATCCTATCCATTATGAGGGGTGAACCATGCTCTGATACCACTTTGTAACACCCTACTCCCACATCTACCCAAGAAACTGACCAGTCAAGGTAAACATGCGACGAGAGGCCACTACGATATGATTCAACCTCCTAAGACACATTAAGGAAGTGGAATCGATGGAAACACACCATATAAAAATTAATTATCAGCTACAGGACACTTAGGAACCAATCCAATACTTTAAACAACATGCCTTGGTGTCCCACTGAGATTTTGGATAATTTAAGTCCCATTTAGTTCCTTTCTATAGGCATGATTGTGACCAACAACTCAAAGTTTCTCTCATAGGCTTGCCTACCTCTGACTAGAGACCAAAACTGTCAGTCCTATGCTAGTGAATCAAGGATTTGAGCGACATTTTAAGGCCCAGAGCCTAGGTCACTACCCAGAATTGAACCATCTCTTTAGATCAGTAAAATAACATTGAAATCACAGTATTAAACCAAATTCTTTTTCAATACCTTGACTGAACCCCTACTAGCCATGGCATGCATTTCGTCAAACATATTGCAAATGTGTAATGTACATGTTCAATTAATAGTGTTGCGCATAGGGGTCTCATACTTAGTTGAGAATCGCTAAGAACCGTTGATGCCTCAACACATTAACTACCATTTCATCCATTAGGTCATAGATACATTGATCATTCAATTACAAGTAAAAACATGAGGAAAGCCATACATGGTTGTTTTCATAGAACACATACATAACCAACATAATAGGGAGAAAAATACTCATGAAAGTATGACCATATAGACCACATACAATCCATCAAAATTGTCATAGAAATACAAGGAGAAATCACCTTTCATTAATGATGCAAAATCAAAAACTAGGATGGGACTTCCACGCTCCACCCAACTGTAGAATGGCTGAGAAAAATCTCTCTTCAGCCATTCACCCTCATGCCATATTCCAAGCATGAATGTGGGATCTGATAGAACAAATCAATGAAAGCTCATCCAGGGCTTGCAAAGGACATCCACCTCAACCCATCAAACATTGATTCCATCTCGTGGTCAAACATCACAAAACCATCATTCGATCTAGGGCTCTAGATCATTTGTTACAACCAAGGCTCTAGGACTAATAACTCAACCCAGAGTTGCCACTGGGCTCTAGAAAATTTGTCCAACCAAGGCTTCAGGACTAGTAACTCAACCCACCAAGGGCTCCAGAGAAATTTTCCAACCAAGGCTATGTGGCTAGTAACTCAACCCAAGTTGTTACAAGGCTCTAGAGTGTTTGTCCAACCAAGGATCCAGGAATTGGTAACTCAACCCAAGCTAAGGGAACATGAGAACAAACTGAAAAAAAAAACAATGAAAGTAAAGCCATAATCACCATGGTTATCTAGGAAATGGCAATGATAGGAAATCCACTGTCAATCCAGGTAATCCTCCATGCCAATGACAGATCACAATCAAGAAACCACATGCATGGAAAAACTAGTGAAGGAAAAAAACATGCAACTCGGTAACTACAATAAAATATGATATAGTTGCTAATCGCAATGCCCCCTTGTGATTTCCTACTCTTCCTTTGCATTCTTGCTCCAAAAATCCAAGTATGCCACACCCTCCAAGAGTGTTCGAAGAAAACTTTATGTCTCCAAGGCTAAGAGAGAGAGAGAGAGAAAAAGAGATCTCCAACACTGAACTGACAAAAGGCTACCAACTAATCCTCTAAAGCCTTTCTATGAATGAGTCTTCTATTTTCTTCATTTTCCGTTATTTTCCTTCATTTTCCTCCTCACGTGCAACCTGTTACCTTTCACCTGCCTTTTCTCCTAGTTTCCATTATTTCGTAAATAAACGTGCCAAAATGTGATTTTGCCTTTCCAAAGCCTTAGCCATTTCCTTTTTCAATTTCCTCAGCCATAAACAATCACAAGTGATCCCGCTCATTAATATTTCTCCAAACATTCAACTTGGAATAAGTGTCCCATCATCCGTGGTTATTTTTTTTTTAACTTTTACCACATGGAATTTTCACAAGGGCTACTACAAGTTTATGTTTTAATCTAATGCTTTATTTAATAAAGTATATAATAAGACCCAATAGCTAAGAACCACAAGCTAAAGAAATATAATTATTTGATATTTTCGTCTTTAATAAGACTTTTTCTTAATGCTTTGGTGATCTTTAGTTCTCTGCTTGACACCTTGCATGGAGTTCTTTCCCTGGGTTGTTCACAAGCTGCACTCTTTTGAAATCTTCCAAAATTCCACTCATGGGATAACTCAACACTTTACATCAGCCCTCCGCTTTCCATATTGCATTCCTTGTAGCCTTCTATTGGTCCTCCATTCCATATCCATTACATGTCAGCCCATCCCTTCTTCCCAAAGGATGCATAATATCCAAACTTTTGAAAGAACCGAGATAGCCTAATGCGGAGATAACTCATCATTCTTGGGCCCCACTCTTGCTTTTCCTTCTGATTTATCATTGGACATTGAACATTTCTCTTTCCATATATTCTTGCTCCAAGTTAACATGACTCTTTACATTGTGCGAACTTTTTTTCTTTCTGGGATTATCCTCCCATGCTGACTAGGTACATCTATCCAAAACTTACATAAAATTCTATTGAAGCACACTCATCCCTATTACATGTTTTCCTAGAGCTTAATAAGCCTAGGCATTCCTTAAGAATGCTCCCCTTGTTCCTTATGTGGTATAACCCCATGAGATGATGTAACCTCCCGTATCACCTGTGAGCTCACCTTTTCAATCAATAAGATTTCACCACTTGTTTTTCTCTAATCATCATCACCCCGATGTGAATAATTGGAACCCATGCTTATATTAAATTTCGTACTTGCAGTCCTTTTAATTTGATTAATTGTTACATTTCTAGACCTTTACACATTTTCTGAATGATTTAAGTTATGTTGAGTGGTGTCCACGAGGTCTTAGATAGATGGTGATTGGGTGTGCTATTAAGGGGCTCCTATATTTTAAGTCATATGTTCAATTCCCTAATTTGTTTGGTTGTTTTTCTTGGACATGACATGATGTAGCCTCACAAATGCTGAACTTGCAATTTTTTTTATATAATATGTTGTAGTTATATGGCATTTTTACAATAAAACCCTATAATCTTTATTTTCCCTTTAATAAGCAATTACTGTAGAGAGCTCTGTATCAATTGCTTGAATTGTGAAAAAAAATAATAAAACTCCTTTGCAATAGCCAATTGGACCGTTTAAGGAAACAATGGATGAAGAATTGTTAGACAACTTTCTCTTCTCTAATACTATTTGCATGTGATATTATGGCATTCACCTTGGAATTCCATTGATGGACTACTTGAGGAAGAACTGCCAGCGAAATATTTTGAACCACCAAGAGTGGAAGCTGAGGACCACAATGGCAAAAAACATTCTAAAACAATGAATGAAGATGCTGCTAAATCCCACTTGCACATAATTATGTCAAGACCAAGGATTATCCCATATCAAAACATGATTCACTAGGTCGTGGAGAATGCAGACATCACCAAAAGGAAAATTGTCACCTCCTGAGGAAATACTAGTAGTGCATTCAAGACGAAACATATTTAGGGTATGTACCATTTTCTTAAGCCACAATTAGTTTATAATTCATAGTTCGTTGATAACTTCATCAAAAAGGAATATGAGGGTAAATAAATAGAACTCCCTAGATTTATTAGAGAACGGAGAAGTGACCCAAATACGCGCAAACAAAAATCTTATGTCCTATATGCAATCCAACCCTTCACTCCTCCTTATTTCTACGTTACTTCCATGCTCTGTCAGTTATTCTCTTTTAAAAATGTATTGTAATTTCCCATTTACTGGGTCCATCTCATTGAAAGGGATTCTAACGGTTTTATTTTCAATTGGACCCAAATTATATCTGATTACATGGCCAAGTACATTCTTAATTTTCATTCTAAATAAATATCCACTGACAAATTGCCATTTTATATTTCAACTTACATGATGGATGCCATCTGTTTTTCTTTGAACTTTCCATGTATGGGCTAGAAATGGACACTTTCCAACACTCTTCCCATCCACATTTACCACAATATGTTCTGGGAAGAGAAATATTTTGATAATTTCTACTACTGCATTTTTCACCTCATAATGATTCCTATGTAGCATACCATTTTCAGTTCCAAGCTTCCCATAACGTCCTCCGCTTCCATGGTTTCTTTGAGAAGAATTGGTGACTACTATGTAGAAGATATTTTCACCTACATTAGAGTTTGTGGAAGCAATGGATGTCCATATGTTTTTCCCTTTTAGGTTCTAGACAAGTTATTATCCAGAGACGTTGATTATCAAGATGTCATGTTGGGTTCCTATAATACTAGTGATTACCCCATTACTATTGTAGTTATACCCCCTATTTATATTGTTGTGCCCCTATTACCCCCATATTGTTATTTCTGTGCCCCATAGAATCCCTCTATTGTTATTTTTGTGGCTTTATATTATTATTGTTAGGTCGGCTGGATTATATTGTGACTCCTTAGACTCCTATATATAGAAAGGAGGTTTTGTCATTTGTATCATCCAAGAATTGTTCATTTATGTAATGTAAAGGAGGTTTCCCCCTCGAAGAGGCTGAATTCTAAGGCGTGGATTTATCTTTTCTATCTTTTCTTGAGCTGGTTTCATAACATTTGGTATCAGAGCTTTGGATTCTAGGGTTTCGCTGCTCCAAACAGGTCATCGTGGAATTTTCGCTATAACTTTTTTTCTGTGACGTTTCAGAAGTCGCAATAAAAAACCCATTTGAGAAGAATTGGCGCTGAACCTTGGGTCCAAATTTCAGATCTTTTCGCGCGATAGTTTCGGAGATATGATCTGAGGAAGTTGGCCTTTTCGCAGACTCCTGAATTACATTCAAAACAGGTGACCTGGGGAAAATCGTCATAACTCTCTCTCTGAGGATCGGATTGAAATTTCGTAAAAAGGTACAGAAGTAGGACGGACTGTAGTTTCTTGTATGTGTGTTTCAGATTGAAAGGTTGAAATAGTGACTCGTGGCACGTCGTACAAGTTTGCTCTACTGAACCAGTCTAAAAGCAAGTCACTGTGGGAGATTTCACATAACTCTTCCTTGGAGAATCCAATTTTGCTCAGACTTGTGGCATTGGAAAGAGGACGCAGAAGGCTACTGCAGGTAGCAATTTCAAAATTGGATGATCCGAAATTACAGAGATACATCAGATTCAATATCAGGATTCTATAAAGTGAAAAAAGGTGTGTAGTTTTTTTTTTTAATTTTTGTGTAAGCTTGGTTTAACGGAATTCAAAGGGCATAGTAAAACATTATTATCGGTAACTGATGCCCCGAGGAAAGAAAATGCAAACACCTAGTAAGGAACCTGAAAGCTCTAGCATGACTCATGAAGAAGAGGAAGAAATGCTACATGATATATCAAAATTACAAGAACAAGTGCAACAAATGTCACGCTCACAAAAGCTAACAGAAGCTAAGATAAGTGGCGTGGAATCTAAGATAAATGGCGTGGAATCTAAGGTAAATGGTGTGGAATCTAAGATAAAGGGCATGGAAGCTAAGATGGATGGCATGGAAGCTAAGGTGAATGGCATGGACACTAAAATTGATGGCATGGATGATAAGATGGATGAATTGAAGAAGTTGCTACAAGAAAGGGTCACTAATGGTGAAAAGGTAGTAAAGGAAACTCATGATGAGAATAAAATAAATGTTAATCATGATTCCATAGACTCTAATGTTGGATCGAAGACTCACCATGTTCCAAAAATCGATATGAGGAAGTTTGATGGCAAGGATCCTGCCACATGGATATTACAGATGGAGCAATTCTTCGATCTCAATAATGTGCAAAACACACAAAAGGTACGTATGGAAACTTTATATTTGGAACCAAATCAGTTTGTATGGTATCAATGGCTTTGTTCTCGTAAACAATTTATCACTTGGGCAATTTTTACGGAAGAATTGATAGCACATTATGAGGATACAAAAAGCAACACTTTTTTTAGCCAATTGATAAGTCTCAAACAAAAGGGTTCAATAATGGAGCACATTGAGGAGTTCCAAAAATGAACATAAGGGTAAAAGATATTCCAGAGGAGCATAGGATTGATGTGTTCATAGGGTCTTTAAAGGATAATATCCAACATGATGTGCGCCTTTGGGAACCTGATTCATTAGAGAAGGCATTCAGGTTAGCAAGAAAAATGGAAAGCAAAATTATGGCAACTAGGAAGCATACCATTCACAACTATAAAGACGGAAGTGTTGTTGCCCATAGTCTTCCACAACCTACAAGGTTGACACCACAACAATTGGAAGAAAAAAGAGCAAAAGGGCTTTGTTACAATTGTGATAGCAAATACACAAAAGGTCATAAGTGTGCTGAGAAGAAATTATTCTACATAGATTGTGAAGAGGAAGAAGAAAAGGAGCAAGAAAGGTCAAAAGAAGAGGATATATTCCAGGAACAAAGCCTAGATGAAGAACAAATAAATCCGACCATATCTTGTAATGCATTGGCGGGAATTACCACTCCTCAAACCATCAAGATAGAAGGACAAATCAAGAAGAAAAAGGTAATAGTGTTGATTGATTCAGGAAGCACCCACAATTTTATTCATTGTAGGGTAGCAAAAGAATTGAATTGCTTCCTATATCCAGCACCAGAGTGTCAAGTGATGATTGCAAATGGAGGAACAATAAATTGTTCTGGAAAGTGCCATAATATCAAGCTATCCATGGGAGAATATGTATTGACTAGCCCAATGCTTTCCATTCCAATGGGAGGTGCTGATGTTGTACTAGGAGTCCAATGGCTACAATCCTTGGGTACAATAGCTTTTAATTTTCAAGAACTTTTCATGAAATTTTCTGTGGAAGGAAAGGAAGTTGAATTAAGGGGTATTGCAGGGAAACCAGGAAAGATAATCAGCTCTAATGGCATGACAAAGCTTCTAAAAAAGGAGCAAAGAGGTGTAATTGCACAATTATGTTCGCTAGATGTTTCCACATTGGAATCATCTATTTCTCCAGATCTCCAAAAAGTCCTGGACAATCATTCCAAGGTATTTGAGACTCCCAAAGGTCTCCCACCTATGCGTGATCATGATCATGCTATTCATCTGATTCCAGGAAGTGTTCCTCCAAACATCAGGCCGTACAGATATCCATATGTCCAAAAAAGTGAAATTGAATGTATGGTTGCAGAAATGCTAGAGGCTGGTATAATTCAACCGAGTCAAAGTTCTTTCTCAGCTCCAGTAGTATTGGTGCACAAGAAGGATGGATCATGGCGCATGTGTCCAGATTATAGGGAGCTCAACAAGCTCACTATTAAAGATAAGTTCCCCATTCCTGTTATTGATGAATTACTGGATGAATTGCATGGATCAATTTACTTCACCAAGTTGGATCTTCGTTCGGGATATCATCAAATCAGAATGAAGATTGAAGACATTCCGAAAACAACATTTAGAACTCATGAGGGTCATTATGAATTTTTGGTCATGCCTTTTGGCCTTACCAATGCACCTTCAACATTTCAAGGTTTGATGAATTCAATTTTCAAACCATTCCTTAGAAAATTTGTGTTAGTATTTTTTGATGATATACTAATCTACAGCAAGTCTTGGAAGGATCATGTTGAACATGTTGACAGGGTGCTACAACTATTGGAGGAGAAACAATTATATGCAAAAAGATCCAAATGTTTCTTTGGAGTCCAGGAGGTGGAATATTTGGGTCATATTGTATCTCATGAAGGAGTTAAGGTAGACCCTAGCAAAATTAAAGCCATTAAGGAATGGAAAATCCCCACATCCATAAAGCATCTGCGAGGATTTCTTGGGTTGACAGGGTATTATCGCAAGTTTGTTAAGAATTATGGGAGAATAGCAGCACCTCTAACAACATTATTGAAGAAAGATTCATTTTCATGGACTTCGGAAGCAACAAAGGCCTTTGAACATCTTAAAGAGGCAATGTGCCAAGCACCGGTCTTAGCTACGTCGGACTTCACAAAAACCTTTATTGTGGAATGTGATGCTTCAGGAAATGGAATTGGTGCTGTTCTAATGCAAGATGAAAGACCCATTGCTTTTGAAAGTCGTCCAATCAAGGGAAAGTTTTTAAACAAAGCTATTTATGAGAAGGAAATGTTG
The DNA here is from genome assembly GCA_031772625.1 of Pinus tabuliformis. Classification (NCBI taxonomy): domain Eukaryota; kingdom Viridiplantae; phylum Streptophyta; class Pinopsida; order Pinales; family Pinaceae; genus Pinus; species Pinus tabuliformis. The sequence continues at coordinate 354,234,750 of CM062819.1, read as the reverse complement.
GCAATACTCCATGCACTTAAGAAATGGCGACCCTACCTAATGGGAAGACACTTCAAGGTAAAAACGGATCATGATAGCCTTAAATACTTTTTAGAACAAAGATTATCCTCTGAAGAGCAACAAAAGTGGGTCACAAAGATGTTGGGTTATGACTTTGAAATCATCTACAAAAAAGGGAAGCAAAATGTGGTGGCAGATGCACTCTCAAGAAAGGATGAGGATGTGGAAGCATTGTTGTGTGCCATTTCTATTATCCAACCAGATTGGATAAACGAAGCAAGGGAGGAATGGAAGAACGACGAAGAAGTGTGGGCACTTATTCAAAAGCTACAACAAGATTCCAGTACTTCTGATACATTTAGCTGGCAAAATGATTCGTTATGGTACAAAGATCGCTTATACCTCTGTAAGAATTCCCAGCTAAAACAAAAGATTCTTATGGAATTGCACACTTCTCCCTTAGGAGGGCACTCAGGATTTTTAAAAACTTACCACAGGGTTAAGAAGGAATTTTTTTGGGATGGCCTTAAATCAGATATTCAAAAGTTTGTGGCGGAATGTTTGGTTTGCCAGCAAAATAAAGTTGAAACAATTAAGACACCAGGTCTATTACAACCTTTATCCATTCCAAGCCAACGTTGGGAGGAGGTTTCAATGGATTTTATCACAGGTTTACCCAAGTCTGAGGGAAAGAGTGTCATCATGGTGGTAGTTGACAGACTTACCAAGTATGCACACTTTTGTGCATTATCACATCCATTTAAAGCCAGTACAGTTTCTACTGCATTTATGGAAACAGTTCAAAAGCTACATGGAAACCCAAAGATTATTGTAAGTGACAGAGATCCCATTTTCACTGGAAATTTTTGGACAGAATTATTTTCTTGTCTTGGTACTCAGTTAGCTCATAGCTCATCTTATCATCCTCAATCTGATGGGCAAACTGAGATAGTAAACAAATGTTTGGAAGGATATCTTCGTTGCTTTGTATCTGATAAACAGACACAATGGGTCAAATGGTTGCCTCTAGCTGAATGGTGGTATAACACTTCCTTCCATACAGCAACAAAAATGACCCCATTTATGGCACTTTATGGGTATCAACCACCATCCATCACATCATATTTAAAAGAAAATTATAAGGTTCAGGCAGTGGAACATCACATCGAACATCAACAACAAGTCCTCCAACTCTTAAAGGATAACCTCGTGTTGGCACAAAATAGAATGAAACAACAGGCAGATCAACATCGCAGTGAAAGAAGTTTTGATGTAGGTGATTGGGTATTCCTACGGCTACAACCATATAAGCAAATGTCCCTAAAGCAAGCTAAGAAGGATAATAAATTATCACCAAAGTATTATGGTCCGTACAAGGTGTTGGAAAAGATTGGTACTATGGCATACAAATTGGAGCTTCCTGCAGCTTCTCGATTGCACCCAGTTTTCCATGTTTCATGTTTAAAGAAGGTTATAGGTGACAAGCTCCCAATTCAAACAATATTTCCAGAACTTGACGAGGAAGGAAAAATTATATTGGAACTGGAAGCAATCACAGAAACAAGAACTCGACAGCTACGAAATCGATCAATTTCAGAGTATTTTATCAAGTGGAAGAACTTATCCGCTGAAGATTCCACATGGGAGGATGAGAATTTTATGCAGAAGTATCCAGAACTGCTCAAGCGTTGAGGACAACACTTTTTTGAAGGAGAGGGGCATGTTGGGTCCCTATAATACTAGTGATTACCCCATTACTATTGTAGTTATACCCCCTATTTATATTGTTGTGCCCCTATTACCCCCATATTGTTATTTCTGTGCCCCATAGAATCCCTCTATTGTTATTTTTGTGGCTTTATATTATTATTGTTAGGTCGGCTGGATTATATTGTGACTCCTTAGACTCCTATATATAGAAAGGAGGTTTTGTCATTTGTATCATCCAAGAATTGTTCATTTATGTAATGTAAAGGAGGTTGCCCCCTCGAAGAGGCTGAATTCTAAGGCATGGATTTATCTTTTCTATCTTTTCTTGAGCTGGTTTCATAACATGTCAAGACTGATATAACCCTTGAACTAGAGAAAGCCTCTAGAAAGCTATGGCCACCCTTCCCTTTAGAATTTGGTTTGTTTACCCTCCAAAACTATCAGCATGCTGAGAAAGAGGTTGAGGTTCTACACAAATTGAAGCTTTCCACCATTCTTTCCAAGCCTCATGATTTTCCTAAATAGCTAAAAATATATCCAATGATGCACATATCAAAATCTAGGTCGATGAAACCAATCAATACAATAATTTCTGTTATGCAACTTCTTCTTACATTTTAGTATGTAATAAAGGAAAGAAGATGTCCCTAGAAAATTCTCATCATTATCATGTTTTTAGAGACACATGAAAGTATACCCTACCACTTCATTTTCTCAATTACCTGAAGCTAATGGTGTCATAGAAAAAGATGCAAGTTCTTCAATACATGTCACACCTCAGGCTACTACTCCAATTCAAATTTCTTCTGCAGATTTTCGGGGTCAAGGAACTTTAGTTAATCCAATGGATAATGAAATTACCAAGGACTGACAATTGGAGATTACTTCAACAAAAATACAATTAGTAAAAGAAACGATTGTTCCTAACTCAAACATTTTTGACAATATTTCACATCAATCAATGGATTTTTCTCCTAATTCTTGTAACCTTGTTCTCACATAGTGAGGTTTCATTTACAAAACACCAATAAACACTTGACGTGGTGTAGAAATAATTCCAACATCTTTGGCCACTGCTATTCAATTGAATGTTGAGGAAATCCCACCAATTTATGTATTTTACAGTCCTCAACATAAAGCTATTTTAAAGAAGATAAGAAATAAGAGGAAAGTTTTTTATACAAAAATATCAACACCAAGTGCTCTACAGTTTACCTCATTAGAAATGATCTGGAAAGATACATGATTGATCCCCCATGAGGAATTTGAAAAATTGACCCAATATGCAAAAGCTTACACTACTGCCGGTGTTGATAAAGCAACTCGGGTCAAAGAATTCATCAAGGAGAAAGAAGAAATAATTCGTAGCTAGAACAAGAATCTTCATAGTTTCAAGCAGAGATGCAAGCACATGTTGCCCTGGTTAGAAACCAACATGAGTCTGAGATAAAAAATAAGGATGAAATGATAAATGAGTTGCATCATAAGATATAAAAAGTATAGTAAAGTGCTCATGACCTTGATAAATTCAAGCATGAAGCCAATGAGCTAAACCTACATCTTCAACATCAACAACACACTAGTATAAAATGGTGAAATTAGTGACTAGGTGACTGAAAACATTAGTCACCACAACTTTTCCAAGTGAAATACTATGAAAAATTAGCAATATTAAGAGACCCAACTAAAAACGACTAAAATAAATGACTATTTTAGTCACCAGTTAAAATATACAACTAGATAATAAGTAATACTACTAAAAATTACTAACATAAATGACTAACTTAGTCTAGGAAAAAAAAATATGACTACCTAAAAGAAACTACAGTAATATGAATTAGTTGTTTGTGTTAGTCATTTTAATTGCGTCACTTCAACAATCTAAAATTACAAGTCATAGGGGATTCAAAGGTTGTTTTAGATTGGATGAAAGGTTATACTTCCTTGTACACTTCTTTATTGGATCAAAGGATGACTAAAATTATGTATCTTACTAGAATCTTTAGGGTCATATCATTTGATCACATTCACAAGGAATCAAATTCAAAGGTTGACGAATTATTGAAAAGGGGAGTCGGCAAACACATCCTTTTGCAACACAACATGACCACCTATATATGTTGAAACAACCTTTCCAACTTATTTAGTTGGTTGCACATATATTTCACATTTCTTCTTCGTCTTGCAAAGTGGTAGTGCTAAGTAGAGGGTATGAAATTTGATTAAAGAATGTTTACTTAGTACCACTACCAAATTTCCTTCATGCAACTAGCATGATGATAAATGGATGACATTTGAATGTTACAAACGTGTAAGTAGTCCACATTCAACTTTGTTGTCTTCATTGTCCTCAGTAACAATGATGGTTTTGAATATTTCCTTATTTATCATCGCAAACGCATAACTCTTTGTTGTTCCAAACATAGTTAATATTGTTGGTCTATGATCTCTTAATTTTGTAATGGTCTCTTGATGATGATAACGAACTCTCAATCTCCAATGCTCATGAATACAATGAATAAATGATCTAATGGCTTACTTGTATATAAAATTTATGATTCATTTTCTATTTTTATTGTGCCATTGTATATATGCTTCACTAGCATCTCATGCTATATGGTTAATTGAGCAAGACTTATCTTTCATTTTTGAAGTATAATTTGGTAGCATGAATAAGCATAGTTGTGTAATTAAAATCATTCAAAATTTGTTAATAATTCATGATTTGTTTGACTATTTGCACACTTATCCCTAAGCTTTTACTTTGAGAGTGAGTAGTGTCAAATCACTAGTCTTCGTTAAGGAACTTCCTATCATTACTCAATGACCTAGCTTAGCTCGATATTTAAGGATTCCCCTCTAGATAAGGATATCATTCTTGTAGTCTAAAGAGTGAGAGAAGGCCACCAAGGTGATATTGGGTGGCTTGCTTGATGGGTGGGGTCAAGACTTTTTTTTTCTATGAGAGTGTTTGAGTGGAGATAAAAATTAGAAAATGCTTACAAGAAAATTAGTTTCCTTTATTTCCATCACCTAAACTACTTCCAATAAAATCATGTGCTTTTGATAAAATATAATTTTGATAAATAATTAATTCAATAAAATTAAAAAAATAATAATATTATTATTATTATTCTTATTTTTTTTGTATATAAGAGAATAGACACCTATAGCATGTTTATACTTAAGAATCAATTCTATCCACTACCACAATCACCTCCAAGTGTACCCACATTGCCTCACACGTGGCACACTGAGCTAATCGAAGTTTAAACCAATAACATCATAAGAAATGTCTTAACAACCCATTCTATCATCAACTAATATACACCATGGGGCAAATTAAAAATAACTTTTAATATTAAAAAATATAGCCAATTTATTTTATTTTAAAATCAATTTTAACATCTAATTTGAGGAAACTTTGTAAAATAAAATTTAATGTGAAAAATGTTTAGAAAAATAAAGTTGGGGTAAATTATAAAATTAAAAATAAGTAAAGTGAAATATAAAATTAATAATTATAATTATAATTAATAATTCAATCATATTACTCCTAATTTACCAAGTGCCAGAGCCATAAAATATCTTCATATAAAAAGCTTTTTTAAAGTGAAAAGAGATTTGATCTCCTCTGCCCTTGGTAAATCCAAAATTAAGATCTAAAATTAAGATATACCCAAGCTAATTTTATGTCAATTTATGTAATTGAAAGTAAATAATTATTATTTTAATGAAAACTTACTTTCAAAAATATTTGTAATTTCGTCAATTTTAAAATAAAGCCAACCTAGTTCCATCTTAACTTCAGATCTATTAAGCAACGAGAGGAATCACATCTCGTGAGGTGCAAACCTCTTTATTGAGTGAAAAACTTGAGGAAAGGTTTGTACCTCAAGAGATTTGATCCCTCTTGACACTTGATAGATCCAAAGTTAGGATGGATCTAGGTTGCCTTCAGTCATGTACGACAAAAGAAAATCTAACAAACATATGATTAATTTTATCAATAATACGTAAATTCATCTAATATTGATATAATCATTTTCAATATGCTAATATGTTGGGTCCCTATAATACTAGTGATTACCCCATTGCTATTGTAGTTATACCCCTTATTTATATTGTTGTGCCCCTATTACCCCCATATTGTTATTTCTGTGCCCCATAGAATCCCTCTATTGTTATTTTTGTGGCTTTATATTATTATTGTTAGGTCGGCTGGATTATATTGTGACTCCTTAGACTCCTATATATAGAAAGGAGGTTTTTTCATTTGAATCATCTTTTCTATCTATCTTTTCTATCTTTTCTTGAGATGGTTTCATAACATTTGGTATCAGAGCTTTGGATTCTAGGGTTTCGCTGATCCAAACAGGTCATCATGGAATTTTCACTATAACCTTTTTTCTGTGACGTTTCAGAAGTTGAAAAAAAAACCCATTTGAGAAGAAATCACGTTGAACCTTGGGTCTGAATTTCAGATCTTTTCACGTGATATTTACAGAGATATGATCTACGGAAGTTGGTCTTTTTTCAGACTCCTGAATTACATTCAAAACAGGTGACCTGGGGAAAATCGTCATAACTTTCTCTCTGGGAATCAGATTGAAATTTAGTAAGAAGGTACAGAAAGAGGACGGACTGTAGTTTCTTGTTTATCTTTTTTAGAACCAAAGATCGAAAATTGTACATGTGGCACTTCATACAATTTCGCTCTTCTGGAAAGGTCTATAATTAGGTCATCTTGGGAGATTGTGCATAAATATTTCTTGGAGAATCCAATTTGGATCAGACTGGTGGGATTGGAAAGAGGACATAGAGAGCTACTAGAGGTCACAAATTCAAAACTAGATGATTGGAAAGTACAGAGATACATCAGAGGCAATATCGAGCTCATACAAAGTGAAAAAAGGTGTGTATATTTTTTAAATTTTTGCTTAAGCTTGTTTTGAAAATTTATTTTGAAGGAATTCAAAGGGCATAGTAGAGCATTATTATCGGTAACTGATGCCCCGAGGAAAGAAAATGCAAACAGCTAGTAAGGAACCTGAAAGCTCTAGCATGACTCATGAAGAAGAGGAAGAAATGCTACATGATATATCAAAATTACAAGAACAAGTGCAACAAATGTCACGCTCACAAAAGTTAACAGAAGCTATGATAAATGGCGTGGAAGCTAAGATGAATGGCATGGAAGCTAAGGTGGACAATTTGAAGATAGATTTGAACACAAATTTGAAGATAGGCATGGCAGATTTGAAGACAGTTTTGACAAATTTTCTACAAGAAATACTTACTAATGGTGAAAAGGTAGTAAAGGAAACTCATGATGAGAACAAAAGAAATGTTAATCATGATTCCATGGATGCTAATGTTGGATCTAAGAATCACCATATTCCAAAAATCGATATGAGGAAGTTTGATGGCAAGGATCCCGCCACATGGATATTACAGATGGAGCAATTCTTCGATCTCAATAATGTGAAAAACGCACAAAAGGTACCTATGGCAACTGTATATTTGGAACCAAATCAGTTTGTATGGTATCAATGGCTTTGTTCTCGTAAACAATTTATCACTTGGGCAATTTTTATAGAAGAATTGATAGCACATTATGAGGATACAAAAAGCAACACTTTTTTTAGCCAATTGATAAGTCTCAAACAAAAGGGTTCAATAATGGAGCACATTGAGGAGTTCCAAAAATTGAACATAAGGGTAAAAGATATTCTAGAGGAGCATAGGATTGATGTGTTCATAGGGTCTTTAAAGGATAATATCCAACATGATGTTCGCCTTTGGGAACCTGATTCATTAGAGAAGGCATTCAGGTTAGCAAGAAAAATGGAAAGCAAAATTATGGCAACTAGGAAGCATACCACTCACAACTATAAAGATGGAAGTGTTGTTGCCCCTAGTCTTCCACAACCTATAAAGTTGACACCACAACAATTGGAAGAAAAAAGAGCAAAAGGGCTTTGTTACAATTGTGATAGCAAATACACAAAAGGTCATAAGTGTGTTGAGAAGAAATTATTCTACATAGATTGTGAAGAGGAAGAAGAAAAGGAGCAAGAAAGGTCAAAAGAAGAGGATATACTCCTGTTACACTAAAAATGTCACCATGACTATTTACAGTTGGTATGGCTCAATCAACAGTCATGCTACCCTCTTAGGCAAGTCTTATGCCTCTGCTATCCATCTCAAACTCAAAGAAGAGAGAAAGTCTTGTAAACAATGTGTTTATCTCTGGGGATGCAGATTCTCTCAAGCCTTACCTGCGGGGACGCTTACAATGTTCACAAAGGCTACGTCTTTGGACGCTCTGTATGTTAAGGGACAGGTACGTCCTTCTGTAAAAGGAAAAATGCGCAAGTTTCATCTTAAAAAAGTTACTTGTGGTTACTTCTAGAACTTTCTAGAGGTCGGTTTGATGAAATGGATGCGCCTCTAGTTGGTTCATGTATCCCTATTAAGGAGGAACTTATCCCATCAATAAGGGAGCTATCCCACCCAAAGAGGGGGATTATCCCATTGATGGTGGACCTGAATAACCTCTTTACAGCACTATAAATAAAGGCATTGAGCCAGAGGGAGGGGAGGTTGAAGCTATACATTTTCTTTGGGTAAATGCTGCAGGAATTAGGACTCCCATTTAGAACCTTGTGAGGAGAGATTGTCTTTGCTTGATTCTACTTGGAAGTGGGTGAGCTTTGTCAAAGTAGAGGAAAACCCTTGATGGACCCTGGGAGGAACTTGCACAACACCAAGGCTAGGTTGTAAGAGTTTCTTTGTTTCGTTATTAATACAAACTGGTTCATTTTTCTCAATAGCTTGTGTTAATGAGTTATTTCATGTGTTCCTTGGTCTGCATGTTGAATATATGTTTTATTATATGAGATGCAAGTGCTTGGTAATTGTTTGATTGTTTGTGGTTGCAGGAATTGATGTGAAGGAGGAGCTCATCCGGATCGGCAAGGACGGACTACAACACCAGCGTTTTGGAATAAGGTAAGCCTAAACACTTGTAGTTTTCATGTTTTAAAAGGTGTATTTAGAGAAAGATCGCTCCATTTTGTCTTGTTTGTCGCTAGAGAGTTTAGACTCCTAGGGAGGTCAGTTGTGTCCGCACAAACGACTTTTTCCGCCATGACAAATTGGCGACTCCGCTGGGGAGTCATCTACGGCCAAATCAAAAAAACGGTGGAAAGAAGAAAGGAAAGAAGAAGGCTAAAGCAGACAAGGCTCCGAAGGAGAAAACAGAAAAGTCGGAAACCAATGACGAAAAGCGCAAACCTCGATATCCTTGTCTTATTTGTGAAGAGGATTATTTTACGAGAGATTGCCCTCATCGGGCCGAGGTTGTGAAAATAGTCAAAGGTGCTCCCACTCCTGCTGTGTTAAAAAATCCATTTTCGGAGCAGGAGAATAAGATGATAGGTTCTTCTTCGAATGCCAGTGAAGAACCCATTTTGATGATGTCTCATGTGAGGATTGCGACTCGATCGCAAGATTATGGTAGTAAGAATCCTGTTGATGGTAAGGAAGAAGAATCTTCTCACTCTAACCCATTAACCTCAGCTACTGGTTCCGATCCACTACAGATCGAAAAACCTAACCCAGACTTAGTGATTAAGCCGCCCGCCAAGGGTGTACTTCGAAGGTCCGCTTTCAATCCACATGCGAGAGCAGCCCAGAATTACAACATTGTTGAGGACTTAGCTGTTTCACCCTCAGCAATGTCGGCGTTAGAAGTGCTGCAATCATGCCCAGCACAACGAAAATTGCTTTTGTCGGCTATCGGAGCTGTTGGTGTTCAGGATCCGAATCTAATGATCTTCGATCTAGAAAATAGTACACCGCGTCTCCCCCATCAAATGGCTTTCCAAATTCCAGTGATAGTAAAAAACAGGCCTATTCATCGGACTGTGATTGATGAGGGAGCTTCTACGTGTATTATGTCGATTCAATGTTGGAGATCCCTTGGTTCTCCTTCGTTGAACCAATCCCCCACCATCCTTAAGGCCTTTGATGGCCGTGGGTTCCGTCCGTTTGGTATTCTACAAGAATTTCCTATAGGGGTAGAAGGTAAAACCGTTAGTCTGGATGTGGAAGTGGTTGATGCCCCTCTAGACTACAACCTTCTTTTGGGTCGAAGTTGGTCATATGCTATGACAGCGGTCGTTTCATCGGTCTTCAGAATAATCAAGTTTCCACATAACGGTAAGATCGTGACTATTGATCAGCTGACATACTTTTCATCCGACCCAGCCTCTTCAGAGAGTATCCAGCATGTCGGTAAGACGACAATCCCTTATAGGGACGTTGGTGTAGGTTTAGTTAAGGATTCCTGTTTACTGGGAACTTTTCCTCTCCCTCCACTCAACGTAGACCCTTCATTTGCGACAATTCATATGATTACATCAGAAAATATTATTTATGACGATCCTTGGATTGTCCCATCTGACTCTGAGATAGACTCATTCGGTGATGCTATGCCTTTGAGTCCATATGAAATTGCTTATGAAGCTGTCATGTCTTTTACCGACTCGCATTCAACCGAAATCGACCAAATGAATGTGGTCAGTGAAGAATCACTTTTCACCTCACCCTTAGAATGGATAGCGTTTCCCGAAGTCATGTCATCTGACGAACAAATTCGCGAAATCCTGAGTGTAGATGATCTACCATGGGAGGATCTCCATCACAGATCTTCGTTTTTACCTAAGGATGATGCATTTGAAAATGATTTTTCATCTATCTTTACCGCTGAATATGTCAAAGACGCTCAGGATCCAACGAAACATTCTGATTCAGAGTTGAATTTAGGGAATATTTCTCGTACTATTCCCATTGATATTTCAGTGAAGCTCGGAATTGAGGAAAACATTCATATAGGTGCCGCTTGTACAGAAGATGAAATCCGAACTTACAAGGCCCTATTCCAAGAATTCCGCGACGTGTTTGCCTGGTCTTACGAAGAAATGCCGGGAATCGATCCTGCCATTGTTGTTCATGAAATAAAGACCTACCCGGATGCTAAACCCGTCCGGCAATGGTTGCGTCAAATTCACCCTCAAAAAGCGGCTGCGATTAAAGCAGAAGTCGAAAAGCTGTTGAAAGCAGGTTTCATTTATCCGATCCCGTTAACGGATTGGGTATCGAATATTGTTCCGGTTAACAAGAAACAAGGAACAATAAGAATCTGTATCGACTATAGGGATATAAATCGAGCTTGTCCAAAAGACAACTATCCTACGCCTTATATCGATCAAATTATTGATGATTGTGCCGGAAGTGAAATGTTTTCCTTCATGGATGGTTTTTCGGGCTATAATCAAATCAATATTCTACCTGCCGACCAACCAAAAACGGCATTCATTTGTCCATGGGGGACATTTGCTTATTGCAAATTACCTTTTGGGCTTAAGAATGCCGGGGCTACTTTTCAACGGGCGATGTCTTACGCATTTCACGACATCAAGCACATTGTGAAACCGTATCTCGATGATTTGCCTGCTCATTCTTTACGTCGAGCTGATCACCTTGTCCACCTACGAGCAATCTTCATGAGGTGTAGGCATTATCGAATTCGGTTGAATCCCCACAAGTGTGTTTTCTGTATAGAAACAGGTCGATTGCTGGGATTTGTTGTTTTGAAAGCCGGCATTCGCGTCGATCCCTCGAAAGTCGAGGCTATCATCAAATTGCCTCCTCCTTCGAGTTTGCGCCAACTCCAAAGTTTGCAAGGGAAAGCGAACTTTTTACGCCGATTCATCCCAAACTACGCCGAGGTCACTAAAGGTTTTACACGGTTGTTGAAACAGAACTCACAATTCTTTTGGGACGAGATTGCCCAACAATCTTTTGATGCACTTAAACACGCGTTGACCCATGCACCGTTATTGCATCCTCCCAACTACAACCAGGACTACTTCTTATACCTCGCAGCTTCGCATTCCACCATTGGAATGGTGTTAGTTCAAGAAGATGAATTCGGAGTGGAGCATGTAATATATTATCTTAGTAGGACCTTGAATCCCACTGAGCTAAAATATTCGCATGTGGAGAAATTGGCCCTGGCAGCCGTTCAAGTTGTCCAGCGTTTTCATCACTACGTTCTTCTCCGTAAAACTACAGTTATTTCGGATTGCAACCCTATGATTTACATTTTGACAAAACAATTGCTAGGGGGCAAGTACTCTAAATGGATCGTTATCCTGCAAGAGTTCGACTTGGAGTTCGAGAAGTCCAAGTCTAAGAAATCCTTAGTTTTCGCGGAATTGATGTGTGATTTCCCGAGTGCTGACACAGAGACTGTGGCAGAAGAGTCCATTGCGGACGAATCTTTGTTTCTTATCAGTACTGTAGATCCATGGTACGGGGATATAATCATCTATCTCCAAACCCAAACCTTTCGGCCTGAAGTTTCCAAAGCAGAACGTCGAAAAATTCGGTTTCAATCCCAGCCATATAAAATTATTGGAGATACACTTTATCGCCGGGGGGCAGACTTAGTTTTTCGACGTTGTTTAACTCACGAAGAGGCTGAGAGAGTTTTGAATGATTGTCACTCTGGAGCATGTGGCGGTCATATGTCTGGGTATGCCACAGCTCAGAAGGTGTTGCGCGCTGGCTATTTCTGGCCGTCTATGTTTAAGGATTGTATCATTGCCGTCAGGAAGTGCCACAACTGTCAAGTTTTTGATCGCAAGATGCGTGCTCCACCTGCTCCTCTCCACCCTATAATTGCCGTTGGTCCATTCGCCAAATGGGGTATCGACTTTATTACTTGTAACCCTCACTCTGCCGGGGGGCATGCGTATATCATCCTTGCGGTTGATTATTTTACTAAGTGGGCCGAGGCGATGCCTACATTCGACGCAAGCGGCAAAACAACTGCAGTTTTCGTATTCAATCATATCATAACTAGGTTTGGTGTCCCACAAGGAATCATTACTGACCATGGGAGCCATTTTCGAAACATCATGATGACTGAGCTTACAAGCCAGCTTGGTTTGCGCCACGATAGCTCTACTCCTTATTATCCGCAAGCCAACGGTTTGGTTGAGTCTATCAACAAAGTTCTGGTTATCATGATCCGACGAACCATTGGTGTTCATCGGTCGAATTGGCACAACATGTTATTTTCAGCGCTATGGGCATACCGAACTTCAGTGAAAAATTCAACAGGGTTCACTCCTTTCCAGCTAGTTTATGGCTTGGAAGCTGTGTTACCCATTGAATGCGAAATCCCATCACTTCAATGGCTGTCGAATTACTTCCAGCTACTTCCGAAGAGGAGAAACGTTTATTGTACTTGCCTAAATTAGATGAGACTCGACGTGACGCTAAATTGGCAATCGAGACTCACGCGAAATGAATGAAAGCTCAGTATGATAGAAATGTAACACCTCGAAGTTTTTCAGAAGGAGACCTAGTGCTATTATATGATCAAGCTAACGATAAGCTAGGTGCTGGAAAATTCGTTCCTATGTGGCATGGACCCTACATTGTAAAGCGAAAGCTAGCAAAAGGGGCTTATGAGCTGGTTGATTTTGATGGGGACTCTTTGGGTAAACCCAGAAATGGACTTTACCTAAAGAGGTATTATGCTTAAATGGTGGGTATGGAGAAATCTTTAGATAGGTTAGATTTTCTTTCTAGCTAGCGTGTTTGTTAGTTTAGTCAGTGTGCTTAGCTTAGAGAGTGTTTTTTTCGTCATTATTCTGGCTTATCTTGGTTTTACTCTTGATATTGCAGATGTCGACGCCTCTCCAAACATACATTGGATTTGCTGATGGTGCTTGTCGTAGTACACGGAATATCTCTTCCGCAGCTTGGGTTATCTATTTGCCCTCTGACGAGTTAGTTTCTATGCATGGGGTAAGCCTCGGTCAAACAACGAACAACATTGCAGAATACAGTGCAGTGGTTGAATTATTATCCGAATCTATTTCATTTGGAATTCAACGTTTGATAGTGAGGTTAGATTCTGAACTTGTTGTATTACAGCTTAATACAGTTTATGCCATTAGAAATCCTGTGTTATTAAGGTTGTTTTTGAGAGTGCATCTCTTGGAACATGAATTTGATTACATTGAATATCAGCATATTCCAAGGTCTTTAAATACATTAGCAGATGCAATTTCTTCTCGAATGTTGGACAGACATTTACAATAATTATGCAAGTAAATTTAAAAACATTTCATCACATATGTTAAACAAGATAAGCCGGTAATAGTGATATATATATAGGTAGGAGTGTGTCAAAAAATATATACATCGTCTTCGATCATAGGTTGAAAACACCTTATGATCGGCAAAATGATAGTACAAAAAGTCAAAATGTCACATGTGACTACAAAAGTGACTAGTCAATCACTGGTGGTGCTCTCTGTATGACACCACTGCGCGGGCTACCTTACGCAAAAATCTCCTAAACGGTCCAGGGACTGCGACTACGAAGCGCTCAAGCCTGGTAGGAATGTCGTCCATAGTAGTCTCAGGTATATCTGCCGTGAGACGCTCTAGATCATGCTCCAACTCAGCTAGTACTTCTGTAGCCGCGTCCTGTGGGGCCGGTACCGGTGCAGCTGGATGTAGTCTATCAAAAGGCCGGAGGTTGGCTGGACGCTGTGGACCAACATCTGCATTTTGAAAATTTTACTGTTAGTTTTGAGACGATATATATGAAAAATAAAAAAATACATAATTAGAAAACTTGTGAAAAATAAAGTACCTCTGTCCTCCCATTGTTCTCCCGGTGGAAGAACCATGTCCGGATCACCTCTAAAATCCACTCCGGCATACGGAAAGTCCTGTATCGAAAAAACCTGGTCCTCTAACCAGTGAAAGTAACTATCTGAGAATCGAACCACCGCCGTACCCTCGTCAGGATGCCGGGCCATCACCGCAACCCATCGTATCAGCTTTGGCTCCCGAGGACCCAAGATATCAACAGTGAGTTGCTAAGGGATCAGCATTGGAACTCTCTCCAAGGCAAAGCTCACGACTAGAGGCCCATATCCAAAAGTCTTTAGTCGTCCGTTCTTTGCCTTGGTCAGTTGGCTCTTCATATGAGCCGACACAGCTTCACACCAGTTGAAAATGGTGCCTTGGTAACAGTCAATTGCCATCCGCATTTGGGATCCGGAAGCAATGTGTAAAGTGGCCGCGCCGCAAATTCTGGTAACCGTGAACGCTATGACTTTGAGTTCACGCAGAGTGATGTGTTTTATCTCTATGCCTTTCGAATGGTGAGCCCCAGGTGTGCACCACTCGTCGCGGAGACTATCAAGGGATTGGCCACCCGGCCTAGTTCCCGCAAGACTGAGTTGCTCGCCTTTGTTCGGCAAGCCAGTGAGAAAGTATACATCCGAGGGCTCTATCTCGAGCTGGTGCCCTCCTATGTAAAAGCATTGTTCTTGAACGTTCCATCGCTCAACCAGCCATTCCAAGAATCTTACCTGGCCCCTCATGCCCGGTATGGTCCAGTATTTGTATAACCCGCATGCTCTTAGGGCATCCAGGGAAGGTTGATGATTTATTGCAGCTTCATCATCCTCTACATGCTCTCTTTCTCTCCAATCTAACATGGTTAATGCCCTGCACACCAGAAATAGTCATTAGAAATTGATTTGGGAATTTTAGATAGTTATTTGAGGGGGTTGGGGTTTTGAAATGCGCGTTTCACGGAAGACGCACCCCGCCTTTACAACACAGGGCGCCCGGACGCGGCTGGCCTGAAGGCGGACTGCGTCTTCCGACCATTTTCCTGTATAGGAAAAAGTCGAGGGACGCGGGTCACCCGAAGGGCACCCGCGTCCGCCGAGAGGCGCATTCCAAAACCAAAACCCCCCCAAAAAATGAAACTAAGACCTAAAAATTAATTCTAAACGGATAGAAATGCAGAGTAGGATGTGTAAAATACCTGGATAAGACGGCGTTCGATTCCAACGGTCGGATTTTCTGCAGCGACCACGGGAAGTTTCTTGTCAAAAGCTCCTTTTTCAACCTCAACAGTCAAACGGTAAAAATGATATGGTAAAAGGTCTTTTTATAGGTTTTTTTGATGAATTAGTTCATTTTTTACCATGAAAAGATGTTTTCCGATGTATTTTTGCCTATTTTAAACAGGTATGAGTAATGTGTTGCTTTTGTGCAGGACAAAGGGATTTCGAGGGAAATTGTCATTTTTCACAAACAAAAATATCAGAGTCATCTTTTAAGCCCTTTTCTGACTCCTAAAACATGAAAAGATCGCCGAGCGTTTATTTTACACTCGTTAAAACGGAATTAAAAGACGGTCCCCTTTTAGCTCTTTTCTGACCGCAAAATCAGGAAAAGATTGCCGGGTTTTTGTCGTTTCAAACTCGATAAGGAAATAAAACGACGTGTCCTTGATCGCTTTTTGCTTTTCAGGTCAACGACACTATTATGAAAGTACTCCTTGGTCGCAAGATCAAGCGGTTCCCCCAGGTATTATTTTATACTTTTTCGGGCTTGAGGGACACAAATGTACGAAAAAGTTCAACGTGGAGTCTCCTTTAGTTTTTTCAGACTCTCTAAAATTGAAAAACGCCGAGTTTCTCCTATACTGGGCTCGTTAAACTTTTACAGTAGAGGACCTGTTCAATTACAAACAGGAACGAACCACTCCTTCCTAGGGTTCGAATTTAAACTAGGTTGGATTCGTCCGAAGGATGAGCTTATAATCAAGCATATGTTATCCTCCTCAAGCTTGTTAAAAATAAAGAGGTACTTGCCAGAAATGGTGGGGGAAAAGAGAGAAGAATGAACCTATTTGTTACCTTTTGTCTCAAAAGAAACTTTATTACCACTCTTGAACACGACACTGTTTCATTCACCTGGGTTGGGAAATCTTTTACCTCACAGTTGATCAAACCACTTTGAAAGTCTTTAATCGGGTTCCGGGGATTAACTTTGAGTTATTCGTCTCCAAGCCATCTGTCGTGTCGTTATGTGTTCAAGAGGTCTGCAAGCAAAACTTTCATCTGCAAAATACTTGTCATCCATTTGACCATCCCTGAGTCAGTCCTTACAACAACATTTCTTCAACTTGAACAATGATTTCGTGTTGCGGGCTTGCCTGCAACGGGTCGTTTTCTATCGACATCGACACATTATCTAGAAAGATGACTTAGGAATCGACAGTACCTTGAAGTCTGCATGCATCAATGGCAGGTTTCTCGCCTTTGACGTCAGTTTACATCATTGACTTTCGATCAAAGGATTCCGTGAAGTGTTCGACATCCAAACATCTATTCACATTTCACGGGTTGTGCTTGGTACTTTGAGAACCATTGACATTACTGGTGGTCTCTCTCACGCTTGTTAACAGTTTACATCATCGACTGGTAATCAAGAGGTTTCTAACATGTTCGACATCAAATCATTTAATCACATGGCTAGAATCGTACCAATTCGGGAAGTAGAAGTGAAGACCCTGGATCTAGTTTCTACCATCCAGACTGCGAGGAGTTTTGTATTCATTATCTATGTAGACTAATCATAAACAGATGGCTGCGTCCATACCGTGTCTACAAAAGTCTATAAAAATGATGTACTGCAAGATCATTCCTGTATCAGAGTAGTTAGTCCATTAGTTAAATTTTTGAATCTGAGTATGGGAATGCCTACCTCAGTGATGATATAATCTTATACATGTATTTTGTGTTGAAAATTGCAGGTTCCAACCAGGTCATCCATAAGACAATCCTTGAAATGATAAAGCGCTTCACCCTTCCTAGAATTACAAAACCCTAATCTCTTCCAGGCTTCGCACTTTAGGGGGCAATCTGTTACACTAAAAAATGTCACCATGACTATTTCAGTTGGTATGGCTCAATCAACAGTCATGCTACCCTCTTAGGCAAGTCTTATGCCTCTGCTATCCATCTCAAACTCAAAGAAGAGAGAAAGTCTTGTAAAAAATGTGTTTATCTCTGGGGACGCAGATTCTCTCAAGCCTTACCTGCGGGGACGCTTACAATGTTCACAAAGGCTGCGTCTTTGGATGCTCTGTATGTTAAGGGACAGGTGCGTCCTTCTGTAAAAGGCAAAATGTGCAAGTTTCATCTTAAAAAAGTTACTTGTGGTTACTTCTAGAACTTTCTAGAGGTCGGTTTGATGAAATGGATGCGCCTCCAGTTGGTTCATGTATCCCTATTAAGGAGGAACTTATCCCATCAATAAGGGAGCTATCCCACCCAAAGAGGGGGATTATCCCATTGATGGTGGACCTGAATAACCTCTTTACAGCACTATAAATAAAGGCATTGAGCCAGAGGGAGGGGAGGTTGAAGCTATACATTTTCTTTGGGTAAATGCTGCAGGAATTAGGACTCCCATTTAGAACCTTGTGAGGAGAGATTGTCTTTGCTTGATTCTACTTGGAAGTGGGTGAGCTTTGTCAAAGTAGAGGAAAACCCTTGATGGACCCTGGGAGGAACTTGCACAACACCAAGGCCAGGTTGTAAGAGTTTCTTTGTTTCGTTATTAATACAAACTGGTTCATTTTTCTCAATAGCTTGTGTTAATGAGTTATTTCATGTGTTCCTTGGTCTGCATGTTGAATATATGTTTTATTATATGAGATGCAAGTGCTTGGTAATTGTTTGATTGTTTGTGGTTGCAGGAATTGATGTGAAGGAGGAGCTCATCCGGATCAGCAAGGACGGACTACAACAACAGCGTTTTGGAATAAGGTAAGCCTAAACACTTGTAGTTTTCATGTTTTAAAAGGTGTATTTAGAGAAAGATCGCTCCATTTTGTCTTGTTTGTCGCTAGAGAGTTTAGACTCCTAGGGAGGTCAGTTGTGTCCGCACAAACGAATTTTTCCGCCACGACAACTCCAGGAACAAAGCCTAGATGAAGAACAAATAAATCCGACCATATCTTGTAATGCATTGGTGGGAATTACCACTCCTCAAACCATCAAGATAGAAGGACAAATCAAGAAGAAAAAGGTAATAGTGTTGATTGATTCAGGAAGCACCCACAATTTTATTCATTGTAGGGTAGCAAAAGAATTGAATTGCTTCCTATATCCAGCACCAGAGTGTCAAGTGATGATTGCAAATGGAGGAACAATAAATTGCTCTGGAAAGTGCCATAATATGAAGCTATCCATGGGAGAATATTTATTGACTAGCCCAATGCTTTCCATTCCAATGGGAGGTGCTGATGTTGTACTAGGAGTCCAATGGCTACAATCCTTGGGTACAATAGCTTTTAATTTTCAAGAAATTTTCATCAAATTTTCTACGGAAGGAAAGGAAGTTGAATTAAGGGGTATTGCAGGGAAACCAGGAAAGATAATCAGCTCTAGTGGCATGACAAAGCTTTTAAAAAAGGAGCAAAGAGGTGTAATTGCACAACTATGTTCGCTAGATGTTTCCACATTGGAATCATCTATTTCACCAGATCTCCAAAACGTCCTGGACAATCATTCCAAGGTATTTGCGACTCCCAAAGGTCTCCCACCTATGTGTGATCATGATCATGCTATTCATCTGATTCCAGGAAGTGTTCCTCTAAACATCAGGCCGTACAGATATCCCTATGTCCAAAAAAGTGAAATTGAACGTATGGTTACAGAAATGCTAGAGGCTGGTATAATTCAACCGAGTAAAAGTTCTTTCTCAGCTCCAGTAGTATTGGTGCACAAGAAGGATGGATCATGGCGCATGTGTCTGGATTATAGGGAGCTCAACAAGCTCACTATTAAAGATAAGTTCCCCATTCCTGTCATTGATGAATTACTGGATGAATTGCATGGATCAATTTACTTCACCAAGTTGGATCTTCATTCAAGATATCATCAAATCAGAATGAAGATTGAAGACATTCCGAAAACGCCATTTAGAACTCATGAGGGTAATTATGAATTTTTGGTCATGCCTTTTGGCCTTACCAATGCACCTTCAACATTTCAAGGCTTGATGAATTCAATTTTCAAACCATTCCTTAGAAAATTTGTGTTAGTATTTTTTGATGATATAGTAATCTACAGCAAGTCTTGGAAGGATCATGTTGAACATGTTGATAGGGTGCTACAACTATTGGAGGAGAAACAATTGTATGCAAAAAGATCCAAATGTTTTTTTGGAGTCCAGGAGGTGGAATATTTGGGTCATATTGTATCTCATGAAGGAGTTAAGGTAGACCCTAGAAAAATTAAAGCCATTAAGGAATGGAAAATCCTCACATCCATAAAGCATCTGTGAGGATTTCTTGGGTTCATAGGGTATTATCGGAAGTTTGTTAAGAATTATGGGAGAATAGCAGCACCTCTAACAACATTATTGAAGAAAGATTCATTTTCATGGACTCCGGAAGCAACAAAGGCCTTTGAACATGTTAAAGAGGCAATGTGCCAAGCACCGATCTTAGCTACACCGGACATCACAAAAACCTTTATTGTGGAATGTGATGCTTCAAGAAATGGAATTGGTGTTGTTCTAATGCAAGATGAAAGACCCATTGCTTTTGAAAGTCTTCCAATCAAGGGAAAGTTTTTAAGCAAAGCTATTTATGAGAAGGAAATGTTGGCAATACTCCATGCACTTAAGAAATGGCGACCCTACCTAATGGGAAGACACTTCAAAGTAAAAACGGATCATGATAGCCTTAAATACTTTTTAGAACAAAGATTATCCTCTGAAGAGCAACAAAAGTGGGTCACAAAGATGTTGGGTTATGACTTTGAAATCATCTACAAAAAAGGGAAGCAAAATGTGGTGGCAGATGCACTCTCAAGAAAGGATGAGGATGTGGAAGCATTGTTGTGTGCCATTTCTATTATCCAACCAGATTGGATAAACGAAGCAAGGGAGGAATGGAAGAATGACGAAGAAGTGTGGGCACTTATTCGAAAGCTACAACAAAATTCCAGTACTTCTGATACATTTAGCTGGCAAAATGATTCGTTATGGTACAAAGATCGCTTATACCTCTGTAAGAATTCCCAGCTAAAACAAAAGATTCTTATGGAATTGCACACTTCTCCCTTAGGAGGGCACTCAGGATTTTTAAACACTTACCACAGGGTTAAGAAGGAATTCTTTTGGGATGGCCTTGAATCAGATATTCAAAAGTTTGTGGCGGAATGTTTGGTTTGCCAACAAAATAAAGATGAAACAATTAAGACACCGGGTCTATTACAACCTTTATCCATTCCAAGCCAACGTTGGGAGGAGGTTTCAATGGATTTTATCACAGGTTTACCCAAGTCTAAGGGAAAGAGTGTCATCATGGTGGTAGTTGACAGACTTACCAAGTATGCACACTTTTGTGCATTATCACATCCATTTAAAGCCAATACAGTTTCTACTGCATTTATGGAAACAGTTCAAAAGCTACATGGAAACCCAAAGATTATTGTAAGTGACAGAGATCCCATTTTCACTGGAAATTTTTGGACAAAATTATTTTCTTGTCTTGGTACTCAGTTAGCTCATAGCTCATCTTATCATCCTCAATCTGATGGGCAAACTGAGATAGTAAACAAATGTTTGGAAGGATATCTTCGTTGCTTTGTATCTTATAAATAGACACAATGGGTCAAATGGTTGCCTCTGGCTGAATGGTGGTATAACAATTCCTTCCATACAGAAACAAAAATGACCCCATTTATGGCACTTTATGGGTATCAACCACCATCCATCACATCATATTTAAGAGAAAATTCCAAGGTTCAGGCAGTGGAACATCACATCGAACATCAACAACAAGTCCTCCAACTCTTAAAGGATAACCTCGTGTTGGCACAAAATAGAATGAAACAACAGGTAGATCAACATCGCAGTGAAAGAAGTTTTGATGTATGTGATTGGGTATTCCTACGGCTACAACCATATAAGCAAATGTCCCTAAAGCAAGCTAAGAAGGATAATAAATTATCACCAAAGTATTATGGTCCGTACAAGGTGTTGCAAAAGATTGGTACTATGGCATACAAATTGGAGCTTCCTGCAGCTTCTCGATTGCACCCAGTTTTCCATGTTTCATGTTTAAAGAAGGTTATAGGCGACAAGCTCCCAATTCAAACAATATTGCCAGAACTTGATGAGGAAGGAAAAATTATATTGGAACCGGAAGCAGTCACAAAAACAAGAACTCGACAGCTACGAAATCGATCAATTTCAGAGTATCTTATCAAGTGGAAGAACTTATCCGCTGAAGATTCCACATGGGAGGATGAGAATTTTATGCAGAAGTATCCAGAACTACTCAAGCGTTGAGGACAACACTTTTTTGAAGGAGAGAGGCATGTTGGGTCCCTATAATACTAGTGATTACCCCATTACTATTGTAGTTATACCCCTTATTTATATTGTTGTGCCACTATTACCCCCATATTGTTATTTCCGTGCCCCATAGAATCCCTCTATTGTTATTTTTGTGGCTTTTATATTATTATTGTTAGGTCGGCTAGATTATATTGTGACTCCTTAGACTCCTATATATAGAAAGGAGGTTTTGTCATTTGAATCATCCAAGAATTGTTCATTTATGTAATGTAAAGGAGGTTGCCCCCTCGAAGAGGGAATTCTAAGGCATTAATCTATCTTTTCTATCTTTTCTTGAGCTAGTTTCATAACATAATATGTCTCAAATTAATTTGTATATATTAATTTTAAATTTTCTTAGTTGCCTTAGTTTGTTGTGATGATAATAACTTTAATAATGAAATATAAATTTTGAATGTAAAGGGACAATGTAATAGTGTTGAGTGATAGAAAATGTGAATAATAAGAATATAGTCAATTGCAAATAGTCTTCATTGTGGTTAATCTAAAACTATTTTCTTCTATTATTCTTATTGTCACCCTTGTTACTTTTGTCATCTTTGCATATTGATTGTCATATTTTCCTATCGATTATATGAAAATGAAAGGTTAAACCATAAACCATTTAAATCTTTAGCTCAATATATTGTAGTAAACATCATTCCTTGTCTCTCCTCTCCAATATAAATAGGTTGAATTAATATAACACAAAAATCAATGTACATTGTTAATAATTTTTTGTGCTTACACTGAAATCAATGCACAATGTTAATCTAATCACTTTAAAATTAATGTACCATCATACATCCAATTACATCAAAATAGAAATCAACGTTTACATTGAAATTAATGAATCTAATGCAAGAAATTAAATAAGATTAGAAAAAAACATTTACACTAAAATCACTGCATCTAATGAAATCAATCAAATAAGATTAGAAATCAACATTTACACTCAAATCAATTCATTTAGTGCATGTAAGAAAATTGGATTATAAACCAACATCTACACTGAAATTAATGCACCTAGTGCAAGTAAGCAAATAGGATTATAAAGCAACATCTACAATAAAATCAATGCATCTAGTGCAAGCAATCAAATAGGATTAGAAATCACCTTCTACATTGAAATCAAATCATTTAGTGCAAGCAATCAAATAAGATTAGAAATCACCATCTACACTGAAATCAATGCATCTAGTGCAAGAAATCAAACATTATTAGAAATTAACATCTACATTGAAATCAATGCATCTAGTGCAAGCAATCAAATAGGAATAGAAATCACCATCTACATTGAAATCAATGCATTTATTGCAAGCAATCAAATAGGATTAGAAATCATCTACATTGAAATATATGCATCTAGTGAAAGCAATCAAATATCATTAGAAATCAACATCTACACTAAAATCAATGCATGTAGTGCAAGAAATCAAATTGGATTATAAATCACCATCCCCCCCATATATATCTATATCTCTATCCATCTCTCCTTATTTTCCACTCTATCTCAAATTCGCAAACACACATGCTATTTCAATTCATATCTATCAATCTCTTTGTCCCTCCCTCCCTCTCTCTGTTTCTCTCTTCTTTCCTCTCTTCACTTTCAATCTATATCTATGTCTCCATTTGCCTCTCTATATCACCGTCAAAAATATACACTCTATTTCTTCAATATATCTACCTATCCCTCCATCCTCTCTCTCTCTCTCTCTCTCTCTCTCTCTCTCTCTTCCCCTTCTCTCCCTATCCCCCACTTATATCTCTCTTCCCTACTTCTTTCCTCTCCCTCTCTCTCCATCATCTTTATCACTCCCCCTCTCTCTCTTTCTTCCCCTTCTTTCCCTATCCCCCACTTCTCTCTCTCTTCCCTACTTGTTTCCTCTCTCCCTCTCCCTCCATCCTCTTTATCACTCCCTCTCTCTCTCTCTCCACATTTCTCTCTATAGTTCTTTCTTCTTACCTCTCTCTCTCCCCCTTCCAACTCCATCTCTCTTTCCCTCCCTCACTCCATTCTCTCACATCCTCTCTCTCTCCCTTCCTCTCTTTCTCTCTCTCTCTCTTACTCTTCAGTCTCCAACTCTATTACTATATCCCTCCCTCTCTCCTTCTCTCCCCCATTATCTCCATCTCTCCTTATTTGTCTTTATCTCAACCCCAAACATACACTCTCTCTCTCCATATCTCCCTTGTTACTCCCTCTCTCTCTCCACTTATCACTCTCTATGTATTTCTTCTTCCCTCCCTCTCTCGCCCTCCAACTCCATCTCCCTATCCCTGCCTCTCTCCTCCTCTCTCCCTCCCTCTCTCCTCCTCTCTCTCAAATCTTCTCTCTGGTACTTACTCGTTCTCCCTTTCTCTCCTACCTCCTTCACTCTTCCCCTATCACTCTCTCTCTCTTTCTCTCTTTTCCTTCTAATCCTCTCTCTTACCCCATCACTCTCCTCCTCTCTCTCAAATATTCTCTCTCATTCTTCCTCTCTCTCACTCTCTCACTCTCTCTATCACTCTCTACCCTCTCTCTCTCTCTCTACCCTCTCTCTCTCTCTCTAACTATGTTACTATATCCCTCCCTCTCTCCTTATGTCTCCTTCTTTCCCCCCTTCTCTCTATGTCTCCTTATTTGTCTCTTTATCTCACTCGTAAACATACACTCTTTCTCTCCATCTCTCCCTTGTCACTCCCTCTCTCTCTCCACTTCTCACTCTCTATGTCTTTCTTCTTCCCTCCCTCTCTCCCCCTCCAACTCCATATCTCTATCCCTCCCTCTCTCCTCCTCTCTCTCATCCTTCCTCTCTCACCCTTTATATCCAATGTTTATCTCTCTTCCCCCCCTCTCTCTCTCTCTCTCTCTCTCTCTCTCTCTCTGCCCTCCAATCCTCTCACTATCTCCCTCCCAATCTCCTCTCTCTTCTCCCTCCATATTTGTGTCTCCCTCTCCCTCTTTTACCCTTCTCTACGTCTCTCTCTTTTTATTCCCCCTCTCCCCTTTCCTTCAGTTTATCTCCATCTCTCCCTTGCCACTTCCTGTATCTCTCCACCTCTATAACTTTATGTCTTTGTTATTACCTCCCATATATATATAGTTAATATATATCATGATATATTAATATATATTATACTATAGCAAATCTAATATTGGATTAAAACAAAGTTATTATATTTAATAATATCAATATTATGATATATTAATATGAATATTAGATTTAATAATAATAACAATAATTTTTTAATATCAATATTATGGTTAATAGTATTTTTGCATGGTATTAATAATAATTTGGCCCATGGTATTTTGCCCATAAGCTTCACCTAAATAAAACCTATTTTTTGAGTGTTATTAAGTGTAAAGAGGTTTATGGAGAAAATATAAAAAGAAGTTTTGTTTATTTACCATACCTCTTGTTTATTTATTTTTATATTTATTTATCATATTTCTTTTATTTACAATGGTATTTGGCCCATAGGTTTGGTATATAATTAGATGTTGATTTCTAATATTATTTGATATGTTTTTATTTATTTACCATACTACTGGTTTATTTATATATTTATTTATTTACCATAGCTCTTTTTTTTTTAACTATTTGAAAACCTCTTTATATTTTAAATATATGTTGTGTTTATACATAATAATAATTAGATTGATTTTTAAATTGGGTCGACATTTGATTAACAACGTTAAATGTCAAATATTAACGTTTACAGTTACATTTATGTTTACATTTACATTTAAGTTTACATGTTTATGTTTTTTCGTGAGATCTACCCCATGGGCGCAATAATTATTTTATTTTTAATCTGAAATTATAAATAACTTTGAAAAATACATATAAATAACCAAAAATAATTTTATATTAATTAAAATAAAATAAATTTCAATTAATTGAAAGTTAAAATAATATTATTTGAATGAAAAGTTGCTTTCTATTCTCAAGGAGAGTAAAGAGATTTGTAATTATTTTATTTAAACTTTGAATTACAAATAATTTAATAATTTAATAATTTAAACTACCATAAATTTGGGGTTTTGGGGTATTTTTCCCTAAAACATAGGGGTTATAGACCATATTTCCTTGATAATTGGCAATGTAAAGGCATTGTTTTACATATGGCACTGTTTCTACAGGGGTAACACCTAACCAAATTTATGGGAGGATAAAACTGATCCAGATGCTACAACTAGATTTTCAGTGGATCCATGTGTTTGGTGCCCCTGAAAACTGACATATCAACCATTAGAGTGATTTCAGATTCTATCGGCATTGAATTAGCGACAACTAGTTGGGAACTAGAGAAAGAGAGATGTAGTGAATTAGCAACAACTAGTTGGGAACTAGAGAAGGAGAGATGCAATGAGCTACTGAAACTTGGAAAAAAACTTGTAGGTTTTTAGATTCGAAGTTCCTTGTAATGGAGACATGGTGGGTGCTTTAGATGTCGGTTACATGTTTGGTAGTTCAAACCGCTACCAACGAATCAATGGATGTCGAGGTTTGATCAAAAGTCAGTCTTTGACAAAGTTGAGGAAACCTTCGGATTTGATGCTCGATTCGATTACTCTCACATTTCTTTTGAGCTAAATCAAATATTCATCTTGTAGAATGATTGATCCAATGGTTACGCACTATGGAAAAGGTCAACTATCTTGCTTCTTGGCCAATCTAGATACTGTGCTAGATCTGGTGAGTAACTCTTAACAAAGTGTGAAAAAGCATTTCGTAATTAATTTTAGATTTTTTGGAGTATTTTCATATTTTTTTTATTATTAGATTAAATTTTTCATCTAGATCTGGAAGATGAAAGTTGAGGGTTCCAAACATAGATTTCACATTTTTTAATTATTTAAATCATATTTATTTGATTTTTCTAGATCTTCTCTACATTATTTATTTCTCTTGGGAGATCAGATCTTCCATATATGTCTTCAAAACATCGACCCAAAAAACCATTATCCTTTTTCTCTTAAATGCATTATTTTTTTTGGTAGAATTCAAATTGCAGATATCGGCACACATGGTTGCGAATGAAACTTTAGCAACCATGGCCAAACACGCAGGAAAGCATGGCATAAAGGTTTATCAAGTTGCTTCTTTGATGGTAAATCCCATAAAAATTCAAGAATTTTTAAAATAATATTTGAACATTTTAAATGTAATGCCTACATTGATTGTAAAGGAAACCTAGTAAAATTGTTGAAGAAATTGATTTGTGTTAATACAATGGAGAATTATGGGTAGGATCTGGATACAGTGGTTAGTTCACCAAACAACGTAATTTGTAACAATATTATGTGTTTCTTACTCAAAATTTTGATGAATATAAGTGGATTATGAAAAGTTAAAAATTTACTCATGTAAATTTTACTTTGTATATAATATCTATGTATAATCTCTGTTCAAGGAATAGATTCATTATTTAATCTAAAGAATTATTAATTCACCATAATTATAAAAAAAATTACATAAAATAAATCATTTCAAAGTGATATTCATATTGCAGATAGCAGGGTTATCAAAATCATCTACAAAATATATGTTACAACAATTGAAGCACCTGGAAAACATCTACAAGCCATATGCATTCTATGAAGGAAGGTGAATTATGTGCAATGGAGATGAAATACAAATTTGTTGGTGTTGTATTGTTTTAAACATTTTGATTGGTAATCAAGGAATATATATTAATAATTTTCTTAATATATTTGTGTAGATTCGATACAATTCTAAAAAACTGTTTCAAGAACTCTCTAAATATGAATGAGACAGTTTCATATTTGATGTGAAGATGAATGAAATAGTTTCAAATTTGATGTTAAGATTATCGAGTGGAAAAATTACATCGTAAATATTCATATTCCCTGACTTTGTGAATATATCTTAAATGGGTGAATATGTAGTAGTGGACCACAATAGTTGCAATGGTCATGAAGACATCAATTTTCACTTCACTGGGTTCACTATTTTTGGGAGAGTGATCGAGGTTGTTGGAGCAAAAAGTTGTCCATATATAAATGGAGGTCGTGCCAATTTGAAGGTTGAGCTCATTTCCACCAGCAATGATCTCATTAATGCTGTGTTTACATCATAGGGAGGTAGTTACACGTTTATAGATATTACTCCAAGGAAATATAGGGTGGTTTCTTCCAATAATGAATACATAAAATTCATCAATCCTCGAGCAGTATACAAATATCAGATCATATCAAATCCCACTACATTTTTTTTCAAAAAGGAAAGGCCATGATATTTTTCTCTCTTTTCCTTCATTTGATACACATAATAAATTTGGATATTCCTTAAGGCTGAGTGTCTAGAGGACACATAAGCCATCCATGAAATCAAATGTGAAGAAGTGGAAAGAGCGGCCTCTGTGAGCCAATTGTTAAACAAAGTAAGAAGATACAAGGTCATACTTAATGTCGATCCTAGCTAGGATGGCACTACGCATGAGGTACAATGATTGAGGTTTATAGAGTATATTTTCTATAATATTCTCTTTCAAATACGTGATTCTCATGTTCTCTTAACAATTGTTCAAAGAGGCTCTCGAGAGATGGAGTTGGGCTTTGGAAATCTGGTAGTAGATGACATCTTTTCTGTCCCAAGTTATGATATGGGTGGCTTAGTCATTTCTCAGGGTAACACTATTTTAGGTGTTCATGTATAACTTTATTTAGATGATTTCCATGAGGTAAAGTGCCCTCAAAGAAGCTCCTTGGACAAATCAAATGCTTTGTCATGCAATATATGATGCAGATGGGAAATTTTCTTTTAATTTTATTCCATGTGGAAAATAAAGGTTGTTCCCGTTCTACAAGGATGAGAATACAATATTTGATGTTTCACTTCCATCTATAGAGGTTCTTGTTGAGCACAATCATGTTAATATATCTCAACCATTTCAGGTCATAGGTTTCTCAGTTAGAGGACTTGTGGTGAATTCTGAAGGAGTTTGTTTTGTAGGTCTTAAGATATTAGTTGATGGACGAGAAAGAGCTACAAAATATGTCCAGGGATATTACAAACTTGATCATGCAACATCAGCATGCTACACAATCAAGGCTGAGAAGGATCTCTTTGAGTTTAGCAGTTTGGAGAATTTCATGGTTGCGCCAAACATGGCTTCAATCCCAAAGATAGAAGCAACACATTATGATATATGTGGTTCCATAAAATTAGTGACAAATGGCTATTATGGCAAGCGTCAAGTTGGCTTGACACACGGGCTAGACAATGTTATGCCTGAACTAAAGAGGATTGATGATATGGGACACTTCTGCTTCAAGGTTCAACCAGGTTAATATCGAATATCCCCACTGACGACAACAACAGAACGTGATTCTGATATTCAATTTTCACCATCACATATTGATGTGATGGTAACTAGACCAATGTTTGGCATTGAATTTATAAAGGCCCTTGTTGAGATCTGTGGATCGGTGATATGCAAGGAAGGATGTGACTCCTCAGTTTCTATATCACTTACTTCTCTAGCTGTTGAACTCTGGGCTCAGAGAAGCTTAACTCTTTAATTTTGATAGATGAGAGTAGTGACTTCATATTTGAGAAAGTCCTACTTGTGCATTGCATCTTGAGTTAAAACATGGACCTTCATCTAATTTGTTAGATTGGGATGATGACTCATGTTTGGAGAGAAAGATTAGTGATGTCAATGTTGGTGTTTCTGATCATTCAGAGATAGTGTTTACCAAAAAGGATATTGGTTGTGTATTATGTCTACTCATCCTATGGATTCTTACATCGTACAACGAAAAAAAGAACCCATGAATTTGTTGATTAAGAAACGATGGTAGAAAATCTGCTTAGAAGCTTCTCATGTGCACATGCTTCATTTCTTGAACTCGTGCATTTTCTTTGGAATGTCCTGATTAAAATTCAATGTATCAAACCATAAGGCTATATATTTGACTGGTGAAAAATATCTTCTGAGTGGTGAAATACATGTTGATTCAAGTTCTTATCCCAAAGAAAATGAGTTGTCTCTAAGCATTATTGTAGACATATGGGAAAGAGGAGGGTGAATTTATAGATATGATCAATAATGTCAAACTTATTTCAAGTGCTTGTCACACGGAATCTGTCAAGGGTGCGGACACGACTGACCTTCCTAGAAGTCTAAGACATTCTAATGACAAACAAGACAAAATGGAGTGATCTTTCTCTAAATACACCTTTTACAACATGAAAACTACAAGTGTTTAGGCTTACCTTATTCCAAAACGCTGTTGTTGAAGTCCGTTCTTGACGATCCGGATGAGCTCCTCCTTCAAGTCAATTCCTGCAACCACAAACAATCAAACAATTACCAAGCACTTGCATTTCATATAATAAAACATATATCCAACATGCAGACCAAGGAACACATGAAATAACTCATTAACACAAGCTATTGAGAAAAATAAACCAGTTTGTATTAATAACGAAACAAAGAAACTCTTACAACCTGGCCTTGGTGTTGTGCAAGTTCCTCCCAGGGTCCATCAAGGGTTTTCCTCTACTTTGACAAAGCTCACCCTCTCCCAAGTAGAATCAAGTGAAGACAATCTCTCCTCACAAAGGCTCTAATGGAAGACCTAAATCCTGCAGCATTTACCCAAAGAAAATGTATAGCTTCAACCTCCTCTCCTTCTGGCTCACTGCCTTTATTTATAGTGCTGTAAAGAGGTTATTCAGGTCCACTATCAATGGGATCATCCCCCTCTTTGGGTGGGATAGCTCCCTTATTGATGGGATAAGTTCCCCCTTAATAGAGATACATGAACCAACTGGAGGCGCATCCATTTCATCAAACCGACCTCTAGAATGTTCTAGAAGTAACCACAAGTAACTTTTTCAAGATAAAACTCGCACATTTTGCCTTTTACAGAGGGACGCACCTGTCCCTTAACATACAGAGCGTCCATGGACGCATATTTTGTGAACAAGGTCAGCGTCCCCGCAGGTAAGGCTAGAGAGAACCTGCGACCCCAGAGATAAACATAGTTTTTACAAGACTTTCTCTCTTCTTTGAGTTTGAGATGGATAACAGAGGCATGAGACTTGCCTAAGAGGGTAGCATGACTGTTGATTTGAGCCATACTAACTGTAAGTAGTCAAGGTGACATTTTTTAGTGTAACAGATTGCCCCCTAAAGTGCGAAGCCTGGAATAGAATAGGGTTTTGTAATTCTAGGAAGGGTGAAGCGCTTTATCATTTCAAGGATTGCCTTGTGGATGGCCTGGTTGGAACCTGCAATTTTCAACACAAAATACATGGATAAGATTATATCATCACTGAGGTAGGCATTCCCATACTCAGATTCAAAACTTTAACTAATGGACTAACTATGCTGATACAGGAATGATCTTGTAGTACATCATTTTAATAGACTTTTGTAGACACAGTATGGACGCAGCCATCTGTTTATGATTAGTCTACATAGATAATGAATACAAAACTCCTTGCAGCCTGGATGGTAGAAACTAGCTCCAGGGTCTTCACTTCTACTTCCCGAATTGGTACGATTCTAGCCATGTGATTAAATGATTCGATGTCGAACATGGTAGAAACCACTTGATTACCAGTCAATGATGTAAACTGTTAACAAGCGTGAGAGAAACCACCAGTAATGTCAATGGTTCTCAAAGTACCAAGCACAACCCGTGAAATGTGAATAGATGTTTTGATGTCGAACACTTCACGGAATCCTCTGATCGAAAGTCAATGATGTAAACTGACGTCAAAGGCGAGAAACCTGCCATTGATGCATGCAGACTTCAAGGTACTGTCGATTCCTAAGTCATCTTTCTAGATAATGTGTCGATGTCGATAGAAAGCGACCCGTTGCAGGCAAGCCTGCAACACAAAATCATTGTTCAAGTTGAAGAAATGTTGCTGTAAGGACTGACTCAGGGATGGTCAAATGGATGACAAGTATTTTGCAGATGAAAGTTTTTGCTTGCAGACCTCTTGAACACATAACGACACAACAGATGGCTTGGTGACGTATAACTCAAAGTTAACCCCTGGAACCCGGTTAAAGACTTTCAAAGTGATTTGGTCAACTGTGAGGTAAAAGATTTCCCAACCCAGGTGAATGAAAAGTGTCGTGTTCAAGAGTGGTAATAAAGTTTCTTCTGAGACAAATGGTGACAAACAGGTTCATTCTTCTCTCTTTTCCCCCACCATTTCTGGCAAGTACCTCTTTATTTTTAACAAGCTTGAGGAGGATAACATATGCTTGATTATAAGCTCATCCTTCGGACGAGTCCAACCTAGTTTAAATTCGAACCCTAGGAAGGAGTGGTTCGTTCCTGTTTGTAATTGAACAGGTCCTCTACTGTAAAAGTTTAACGAGCCCAGTATAGGAGAAACTCGGCGTTTTTCAATTTTAGAGAGTCTGAAAAAACTAAAGGAGACTCCACGTTGAACTTTTTCGTATATTTGTGTCCCTCAAGCCCGAAAAAGTATAAAATAATACCTGGGGGAACCGCTTGATCTTGCGACCAAGGAGTACTTTCATAATAGTTTCGTTAACCTGAAAAGTAAAAAGCGATCAAGGACACGTCGTTTTATTTCCTTATCGAGTTCGAAACGACAAAAACCCGGCAATCTTTTCCTGATTTTGCGGTCAGAAAAGAGCTAAAAGGGGACCGTCTTTTAATTCCGTTTTAACGAGTGAAAAAGAAACACTCGGCGATCTTTTCATGTTTTAGGAGTCAGAAAAGGGCTTAAAAGATGACTCTGATATTTTTGTTTGTGAAAAATTACAATTTCCCTCGAAATCCCTTTGTCCTGCACAAAAGCAACACATTACTCATACCTGTTTAAAATAGGCAAAAATACATTCAAAAACATCTTTTCATGGTAAAAAATGAACTAATTCATCCAAAAAACCTATAAAAAGACCTTTTACCATGTCATTTTTACCGTTTCACTGTTGAGGTTGAAAAAGGAGCTTTTGACAAGAAACTTCCCGTGGTCGCTGCGGAAAATCTGACCGTCGGAATCGAACGCCGTCTCATCCAGGTATTTTACACATCCTACTCTGCATTTCTATCCGTTTAGAATCAATTTTTAGGTTTTAGTTTCATTTTTTGGGGGGGTTTTGGTTTTGGAATGCGCTTCTCGGCGGACGCAGGTGCCCTTCGGGTGACCTGCGTCCCCCGACTTTTTCTCATACGGGAAAACGGTCGGAAGACGCAGCCCGCCTTCAGGCCAGCTGCGTCCGGGCGCCCTGTGCTACAAAGCCGGGGTGCGTCCTCCGAGAAACGCGCATTTCAAAACCCCAACTCTCTCAAAAAACCACCAAAAATTCCCAAATCAATTTCTAATTGCTATTTTTGATATGCAGGGCATTAATCATGTTAGACTGGAGAGAAAGAGAGCATGTAGAGGAAGATGAAGCTGCAATAAATCATCAACCTTCCCTGGATGCCCTAAGAGCATGCGGATTATACAAATATTGGACCATACCGGGCATGAGGGGCCAGGTAAGATTCTTGGAATGGCTGGTTGAGCGATGGAACGTACAAGAACAATGCTTTTACATAGGAGGGCACCAGCTCGAGATAGAGCCCTCGGATGTATACTTTCTCACTGGCTTGCCAAACAGAGGTGAGCAACTCAGTCTTGCGGGGACTAGGCCGGGTGGCCAATCCCTTGATAGTCTCCGCGAGGATTGGTGCACACGTGGGGCTCACCATTCAAAAGGCATAGAGATAAAACACATCACTCTACCGGAACTCAAAGTCATAGCGTTCACGGTTACCAGAATTTGCGGCGCGGCCGCTTTACACATTGCTTCCGGATCCCAAATGCGGATGGCAATTGACTGTTACCAAGGCACCATTTTCAACTGGTGTGAAGCTGTGTCGGCTCATATGAAGAGCCAACTGACCAAGGCAAAGAACGGACGACTAAAGACTTTTGGATATGGGCCTATAGTCGTGAGCTTTGCCTTGGAGAGAATTCCAATGCTGATCCCTCAGCAACTCACTGTTGATATCTTGGGTCCTCAGCAGCCAAAGCTGATACGATGGGTTGCGGTGATGGCCCGGCATCCTGACGAGGGCGCGACAGTAGTTCGATTCTCAGATAGTTATTTTGACTGGTTAGAGGGCCAGCTTTTTGTGATACAGGACTTTCCGTATGCCGGAATGGATTTCAGAGGTGATCCGGACATGGTTCTTCCACAGGGAGAACAATGGGACGACAGAGGTACTTTTTATTTTCACAAGTTTTCTAGTTATGTATTTTTTGTATTTTTTTATATATATCGTCTCAAAACTAATAGTAAACTTTTTCAAAATGCAGATGTTGGTCCACAGCGTCCAGCCAACCTCCGGCCTTATGATAGACTACATCCAGCTGCACCGGTACCGGCCCCACAGGATGCGACAGCAGAAGTACTAGCTGAGTTGGAGCATGATCTAGAGCGTCTCACGGCAGATATACCTGAGACTACTATGGACGACATTCCTATCAGGCTTCAGCGCTTCGTAGTCGCGGTCCCTGGACCGTTTAGGAGATTTTTGCGTAAGGTAGCCCGCGCAGTGGTGTCGTACAGAGAGCACCACCAGTGATTGACTAGTCACTTTTGTAGTCACATGTGACATTTTTGACTTTTTGTACTATCATTTTGCCGATCATAAGGTGTTTTAAACCTATGATCGAAGACGATGTATATATTTTTTGACACACTTCTATCTATATATATCACTATTACCGGCTTATCTTGTTTAACATATGTGATGAAATGTTTTTAAATTTACTTGCATGATTATCGTAAATGTCTGTCCAACATTCGAGAAGCAATTGCATCTGCTAATGTATTCAAAGACCTTGGAATATGTTGATATTCAATGTAATCAAATTCACGTTCCAAGAGACGCACTCTCAAAAACAACCTTAATAACACAGGATTTCTAATGGCATAAACTCTATTAAGCTGTAATACAACAAGTTCAGAATCTAACCTCACTATCAAACGTCGAATTCCAAATGAAATAGATTCGGATAATAATTCAACCACTGCACTGTATTCTGCAATGTTATTCGTTGTTTGACCGAGGCTTACCCCATGCATAGAAACTAACTCGTCAGAGGGCGAATAGATAACCCAAGCTGCGGAAGAGATATTCCGTGTATTACGACAAGCACCATCAGCAAATCCAATGTATGTTTGGAGAGGCGTCGACATCTACAATATCAAGAGTAAAACCAAGATAAGCCAGAATAATGACGAAAAACCACACTCGCTAAGCTAAGCACACTGACTAAACTAACACACTTGCTAGCTAGAAAGGAAATCTAACCTATCTAAAAATTTCTCCATACCCATCATTTTAAGCATAATACCTCTTTAGGTAAAGTCCATTTCTGGGTTTACCCAAAGAGTCCCCATCAAAATCAACTAACTCATAAGCCCCTTTTGCTAGCTTTCGCTTTACAATGTAGGGCCCATGCCACATGGGAACGAATTTTCCGGCACCTAGCTTATCGTTAGCTTGATCATATAATAGTACTAGGTCTCCTTCCGAAAAACTTCGAGGGGTTACATTTTTATCGTACTGAGCTTTCATTCGTTTCGCGTGAGTCTCGATAGCTAAAGTAGCGTCACGTCGAGTCTCATCTAATTTAGCCAAGTATAATAACCGTTTCTCCTCTTCGGAAGTAGCTGGAAGTAATTCGACAGCCATTTGAAGTGATGGGATTTCGCATTCAATAGGTAACACAGCTTCTAAGCCATAAACTAGCTGGAAAGGGGTGAAACCTGTTGAATTTTTCACTGAAGTTCGATATGCCCATAGCGCCGAAAATAACATGTTATGCCAATTCGTTCGATGGATACCAATGATCCGTCGAATCATGATGACTAGAACTTTGTTGATTGACTCAACCAAACCGTTGGCTTGCGGATAATAAGGAGTAGAGCTATCGTGGCGCAAACCAAGCTGGCTTGTAAGCTCAGTCATCATGACATTTCGAAAATGGCTCCCATGGTCAGTAATGATTGCTTGTGGGACACCAAACCTAGTTATGATATGATTGAATACGAAAACTGCAGCTGTCTTGCCGCTTGCGTCGAATGTAGGCATCGCCTCGGCCCATTTTGTAAAATAATCAACCGCGAGGATGATATACGCATGCCCCCCGGCCGAGTGAGGGTTACAAGTAATAAAGTCAATGCCCCATTTGGCGAATGGACCAGCGGCAATTATAGGGTGGAGAGGAGCAGGTGGAGCGCGCATCTTTCGATCAAACACTTGACAGTTGTGGCATGTTCTGACAGCAAGGATACAATCTTTAAACATAGACGGCCAGAAATAGCCAGCGCGCAACACCTTCTGAGCTGTGGCATACCCAGACATATGACCGCCACATGCTCCAGAGTGACAATCATTCAAAACTCTCTCAGCCTCTTCGTGAGTTAAACAACGTCGAAAAACTAAGTCTGCCCCCGGCGATAAAGTGTATCTCCAATAATTCTGTATTGCTGGGATCGAAACCGAATTTTTCGACGGTCTTCCTTGGAAGCTTCAGGCCGAAAGGTTTGGGTTTGGAGATAGATGATTATATCCCCATACCACGGATCTAAAGTGCTAATAAGAAACAAAGATTCGTCCGCAATGGACTCCTCTGCCACAGTCTCTGTGTCAGCACTCGGGAAATCACACATCAATTCCGCAAAAACTAAAGATTTCTTAGACTTGGACTTCTCGAACTCCAAGTCGAACTCTTGCAGGATAACAATCCATTTAGAGTACTTGCCCCCTAGCAGTTGTTTTGTCAAAATATAAATCATAGGGTTGCAATCCGAAATAACTGTAGTCTTGCGGAGAAGAATGTAGTGACGAAAACGCTGGACAGCTTGAACGGCTGCCAGGGCCAATTTCTCCACATGCGAATATTTTAACTCAGTGGGATTTAAGGTTCTACTAAGATAATATATCACATGCTCTGCTTTGAATTCATCTTCTTGAACTAACACCATTCCAATGGTGGAATGCGAAGCTGCGAGGTATAAGAAGTAGTCCTGGTTGTAGTTGGGAGGATGCAATAACGGTGCATGGGTCAACGCGTGTTTCAGTGCATCAAAAGATTGTTGGGCAATCTCGTCCCAAAAGAATTGTGCGTTCTGTTTCAACAACCGTGTAAAACCTTTAGTGACCTCGGCGTAGTTTGGGATGAATCGGCGTAAAAAGTTCGCTTTCCCTTGCAAACTTTGGAGTTGGCGCAAACTCGAAGGAGGAGGCAATTTGATGATAGCCTCGACTTTCGAGGGATCGACGCGAATGCCGGCTTTTGAAACAACAAATCCCAGCAATCGACCTGTTTCTATACAGAAAACACACTTGTGGGGATTCAACCGAATTCGATAATGCCTACACCTCATAAAGATTGCTCGTAGGTGGACAAGGTGATCAGCTCGTTGTAAAGAATGAGCAGGCAAATCATCGAGATAGGGTTGCACAATGTGCTTGATGTCATGAAATGCATAAGACATTGCCCGTTGAAAAGTAGCGCCGGCATTCTTAAGCCCAAAAGGTAATTTGCAATAAGCAAATGTCCCCCATGGACAAATGAATGCCGTTTTTGGTTGATCGGCAGGTAGAATATTGATTTGATTATAGCCTGAGAAACCATCCATGAAGGAAAACATCTCACTTCCGGCACAATCATCAATAATTTGATCGATATAAGGCGTAGGATAGTTGTCTTTTGGACAAGCTCGATTGATATCCCTATAGTCGATACAGATTCTTATTGTTCCTTGTTTTTTATTGACGGGAACAATATTCGATACCCAATCCGTTAACGGGATCGGATAAATGAAACCTGCTTTCAACAGCTTTTCGACTTCTGCTTTAATCGCAGCCGCTTTTCGAGGGTGAATCTGACGCAACCGTTGCCGAATGGGTTTAGCATCCGGGTAGGTTTTGATTTCATGAACAACAATGGCAGGATCAATTCCCGGCATTTCCTCGTAAGACCAGGCAAACACGTCGCGGAATTCTTGGAATAGGGCCTTGTAAGTTTGGATTTCTTCTTCAGTACATGCGGCACCTATATGAATGTTCTCCTCGATTCCGGGCTTCACTGAAATATCAATGGGAATAGTACGAGAAATATTCCCTAAATTCAGCTCTGAATCAGAATGTTTCGTTGGATCCTGAGCGTCTTTGACATATTCAGCGGTAAAGATAGATGAAAAATCATTTTCAAATGCATCATCCTTAGGTAAAAACGAAGATCTGTGATGGAGATCTTCCCATGGTAGATCATCTACACTTAGGATTTCGCGAAGTTGTTCGTCAGATGACACTTCTTCGGGAAACGTTATCCGTTCTAAGGGTGAGGTGAAAAGTGACTCTTCACTGACCACATTCATTTGGTCGGTTTCGGTTGAATGAAAGTCGGTAAAAGACATAAGAGCTTCATAAGCAATCTCATACGGACTCAACGGCATAACATCACCGAGTGAGTCTAGCTCAGAGTCAGAGGGAACATACCAAGGATCATCATAAATAATGTTTTCTGACGTGATCATATGAATTGTTGCAAACGAAGGGTCTGCATTGAGTGGAGGGAGAGGAAAAGTTCCCAGTAAACCGGAATCCTTAACTAAACCTACACCAATGTCCCTATAAGGGATTGTCGTTTTACCAACATGCTGGATAGTTTCTAAAGAGGTTGGGTCGGATGAAAAGTATGTCAGCTGATCAATAGTCACGATCTTACCGTTATGTGGAAACTTAATGACTCTGAAGACCGATGAAACGACCGCTGTCATAGCATATGACCAACTTCGACCCAAAAGAAGGTTGTAGTCTAGAGGGGCATCAACCACTTCCACATCCAGACTAACGGTTTTACCTTCGACCCCTATAGGCAATTCTTGTAGAATACCAAACGGACGGAACCCACGGCCATCAAAGGCCTTAAGGATGGTGGGGGATTGGTTCAACGAAGGAGAACCAAGCGATCTCCAACATTGAATCGACATAATACACGTAGAAGCTCCCTCATCAATCACAGTCCGATGAATAGGCCTGTTTTTGACTATCACTGGAATTTGGAAAGCCATTTGATGGGGGAGACGCGGTGTACTACTTTCTAGATCAAAGATCATTAGGTTCGGGTCCTGAACATCGACAGCTCCAATAGCCGACAAAAGCAATTTTCGTTGCGCTGGACATGATTGCAGCACTTCGAGTGCCGACATTGCTGAAGGTGAAACAGCTAAGTCTTCAACAATGTTGTAATTCTGGGCTGCTCTCGCATGTGGATTGAAAGCAGACCTTCGAAGTACACCCTTGGCGGGCGGCTTAATCACTAAGTCTGGGTTAGGTTTTTCGATCTGTAGTGGATCGGAACCAGGAGCTGAGGTTGATGGGTTAGAGTGAGAAGATTCTGCTTCCTTACCATCAACAGGAGCCTTACTACCATAATCTTGCGATCGAGTCGCAATCCTGACATGAGACATCATCAAAATGGGTTCTTCACTGGCATTCGAAGAAGAACCTATCATCTTATTCTCCTGCTCTGGAAATGGATTTTTTAACACAGCAGGAGTGGGAGAACCTTTGACTATTTTCACTACCTCGGCCCGATGAGGGCAGTCTCTCGTAAAATGATCTTCTTCACAAATAAGACAAGGATATCGAGGTTTGCGTTTTTCGTCATTGGTTTCCGACTTTTCCGTTTTCTCCTTTGGAGCCTTGTCTGCTTTAGCCTTCTTCTTTCCTTTCTTCTTTCCACCGTTTTTTGATTTGGCCGTAGATGACTCTACAGCGTGAATGTCGGCGGTAAGTTCAGGAGGAGAAGACTCTCCTGTCGGAGAATCAGGCAAAGTGATAATTGGAGTATTGGAGGCCTTGGAAGACTTCTTCTTACTCTTCGTAGTCACGATACCAATCATACCATCAGCGGCATGAGATCCCGAAGGAGCAGCAGCGATTTGGTTTGACTTTGGAAGATCCGGAATTTTCTCGTGTAACGTACCCGACTGAGTGTAAACTAAGTCAAGGTATTGTGCCTGAGCAATGACTTGCTCCTCAGTAACTACTCCGGCCTTAGCTACATCTTCAGTAATTCTTGGTAATAATGATTTGACAAACCATTCAGCTAAGATTTGGTCCGGGATAAAAACTTTCACTAATCTTCTTCGACGTCTCCACTCATGGATGTGATCAGAAATGTACGTGGATGTCGATTGTTTTAGCGAAGTTAATAATTCTGTACCATTATCGTATCTGACTGGTAACTGAAAATGAGTTAAGAACGAGGTAGCTAACTGGCTAAAGTTGTAAAAAGAGGCCCGTGGTAACTCAATGTACCACTTGGCTGCGAGACCAATGAGTGTACGCTGGAAAAGACGTAAGCGGATGGAATCATCTGAGATGGAATTTGATGCACACCAGAGGTGGTAAGTCATCACGTGATTAGACGGATCCTCTCCAGACTTACCTTCGAACTTGGGTATATCGCTGGGCAACTTATTTGGCATTGGCGGCCAGAACTGAAGATATTGAATTGGATCGTTCGTTAGGCGCGTCAAGTCGGGTAAATCTAAAGTCGCAATAAACGGTAACTGCCGGTTAGGATCTCTAAAACTCTGAGTCACAATACCAGCCCCAGGAGGAGGATATCCAGGATAACTAGGAACAGGAGTCGCATTTGGGATATTATATCCTCCTGGAAAACCAGGATTAACCGGACCGTACTGGGGTTGCTGAGGTGGTTGATAAGTGTACCCAGGATACGGTTGATACTGGTAAACCGGTTGTTGGGCAGCTTGCCCAGGTTGATACTGTCCCTGGTACGGAGGTTGAACAAATTGAGGTTGAGTAGTAACAACCGTACTTGTACCAGGTTGGCCTGCAGGCATCTGGACTGTGGTTTGAACCGTGGGTCCAGACAACGGTACAGATGTCTGAGGAGTGGTTACAGGGACAGTAGAAACCGGAGCTGCCGATACTCCAGAAGTAAGCATGGTAGATGAAGCGGTAGTTGCTGCAGCCGTGTGAGGTGGAGTACCAGGTGCAATTGGCGGCTGAGTAACTACAGAAGTTACAGGGGTCTGAACACTTGACTGGACAGGTTGCGGTTGCTGGGGTGGACCAGGAACTGCAGGTTGTCCTGCTTGAGGTACCGACTGTATACTTGGTTGCGACATCTGTTGACCCTGTGACGGATCCCATGTTAACATTCCAGGGTATTGACTCGTAACAGGTTGAGGATACTGAGATCCATAGCCGTATTGAGGATAGGGTTGATAACTGTAAGGTGCAGTCCCATATGATTGCCCTTGAGGTGGTTGATAACCTTGACCAGGGTATTGACCCGTAGGTTGATAACCTTGAGGTAAATACGAATACTGGGGTTGACCTTGACCTTGAGGTTGGTATCCTTGAGGTTGATACCCTTGGGGTTGATACCCTTGGGGTTGCCATCCTTGAGGTTGCCATCCTTGAGGTTGATATTGATACTGAGGTTGACTTTGGGGTACATATTGAGGCTGGGGTTGATACCCTTGGGGTTGATACCCTTGAGGTTGCCCCCCAGTCACGAATGAAGTACCTTGAGGTTGCCCCCCAGGCATTAACGAAGGTTGCCCCCCAGGCGGTAATTGGCCACCTTGAGGTTGGTTAATGGGAGTTGAACCTGACATCATATAAACGTCACCTATACTCAATGGTACATTACCACTGTTTCCAACTAATAACCCATGATCAACGGGTTGAGGAGATGCTCCCGCAAAGGTACCAGAAAGTGATTGATACCCAGTAGGAACAGAAGGACCGCCATGTAAAAATGATTCAGGACTTTGTGAAAACACAGATGACTGACCAGACATATTTACAGGAGAATGAATTCCTCTAGGTGGAACCGGAGTACGAGGTGTAGAAAAACCTACTGAGTTGTCTAAAAAATTGGTTAATGCAAGGTACCAAGATTCACTTCTAGGAGGACTGTAAAAGATGGATTCACGCTCCCTTAGATCAAGGGTAATTAGATCTTCAGAATCAGAAACGCCTATTTCTTCCTCTGGAACAAGTTCTTCTATAGCAATTAATCCAACAGGAAGATTTTCGGTGATAATTCTTTCTATTCTTGGTGAATCAGGAACACTAGGAGTTGGAGTAACAGGTTCGGAAATTTCAGGTTCTTCGCCTGTTTCACTGGCAGATGAAAAACTACCAGCAAGCTCGGAAACTGTAACAGCTTCGGGATTGTAACCTGTTTCTAAACTTTGGTAATCTGGATGGACTACCAAGGAAAATTCTCCTTCTTCAGGTGATCCTACTCTACTGCCACTAGGAGGAGTTACAAGGACCTTTAACCCTTCTAAATGACCCGGAATGTCTTCAGGAGATTCACCCCGCGATTTACGGAGTTTTCTTAACAAATCTATTCCGGTAACAATCTCAGGAGACTTGCCCCGAAGTCTACGGGACTGTCTCGGTAATTCCGCCACAATTAAAGATTTTAACTACAACACACGAAAACAAAGTAAAAAATTTCAAATCAAACCACCTAAAGTCTTCTAAAGAAGCAAACAAATTTGAAGCACACGCCTAAATAATCTAGAGCGTCAAACCACACACAAACAGTAGTCTTCCGGACCAAAAGCGCTAGTTGGTGATTAGGCCCAACCTCGCAGGATTCAGTACAGAAATGGTGGGTGGAACAGTTACCCCGGCAACCTGCTTAATGAATAGACTGGACCAAGTTCCTCCACTTTAACCGTCTCGAAGTGAAGCGAACCCCCCAGAAAATCCAAGTGAGTATAACCGACGTCTGCTCCAGGTACAGTGGGACCTTCCCTCCACCGTCACCTTGGGTAGAATCCTAGATATTATGGCCACTAAGGTTACCAATCACAACAATTACACCTGGGGGAACAGTCTAAACTCCGACAGCACGCAAGGGCAGAGTAGCAAGCTCCAATCCCCTTACCGGCTCCTTGACAACAATC
Source organism: Pinus tabuliformis (assembly GCA_031772625.1). Taxonomy (NCBI): domain Eukaryota; kingdom Viridiplantae; phylum Streptophyta; class Pinopsida; order Pinales; family Pinaceae; genus Pinus; species Pinus tabuliformis. Next base: position 354,191,730 of record CM062819.1, on the reverse strand, counting down.
CAAGGTTTACCGATAAGTGACCCCTGGCTCCTCGACAATGGTTAATCCGAGGTTTACCGTTTGTAATACGTACTGCCTGGCGTCGTTCCCAACGAGGGAGGAATGATCCCCTCACTGGTTCGGACACGAGCTCGTGCTTCTCCTTTAAGAGGAGCTTTCCCAGAATGTAACTGAAACAATTGGATTTGTTCTACTCAAGATAGACTATCTGTTTGGTTTTGTAGTCTTGGAGAGTTAAGTACTCACCTACTCCAAGACCCTAGCCTAAGCTATGTTGGTGCTTCAGAGCCCTAGAAAAATAAAGATTACTAGATTGATTTTAATTTAAGCGTTACTTTTAAGGTTGTTTCTTAAGTCAAAAGGTGATGGAAGTGAAACTAGTGGTGTGTTGACTCGACTCGAAACCACTACAAAATGCACCTAGAATGATTTATCCACTACTTTACTTTTTCGATGAATTGCTTAACTAAAAAGTTGAGAGAATGCAATCTTTATAAAAGCAACTTCTTAATTGAAGACAATCAAAGAAACAATTCGTTTGTCTTTTCCAAGCATAAAAACATAACCTCTCTTTACATGCACGAAAAAACTCTTTTCTTCTTTCGAAAACAAAAAGCTACTTGAAACAAGACTTTTTAAGAAGATGTTTTTGTATTTTTCTTTTAATAAAGCAAATAAATCTAATATAACCAAAAATCAATCTTAACAACTCTTAAAATCTATGAAAATGCACTCATAAGCAAACTAAAGGCAAATTTACTCTAAGCAATCTTAACGAGGCCAAAACTAACAATGATTATTTCTAAGGTGTTTTACTTGATCACAATCAAATCAAGGACTAGCTTATTGCAGAATCAAAAACTAGCCAAAACAAAACTCTAATCTTTTTGTTCTTTTTGTAAAATGGAAATCAATACTTTATAAACAAGTAATTCGAAATTTGACCCAAAACAACTCAAATGGCAAGTTGCTCACAAAAGGAGACTTTACGACAGGCCCGACTTCTAAGAAGGTTGACTAACCAGAGAGATCTAAGGCTGGACAACTTTCTACTATCAAAGTCACTACAAAGCCTTTCCAAAAATCAAACCCTAGGTCTAAACTTCGTTGAAAACCACTAAAACACTCAAAGCTCACAAAACTAGTTCAGGTGAAAATTCTTGACAGGGTACTAAAGGATCTGGGCAGAAAACACTAAGAAAAAACAAAATCTAAAAGCAATTTAAAGCAAAAATGGAATTTTCTTAAGTTTTACAGGAAGACGCAGGCAACCCGTTGTCACAGGTGCGGCCCCGCTCTGTGCAGACGGCAACAGCGCGTCCAAAGACGCACTGTGCAGTACTCAGAGGGTGCGTCCTTCTGGAAAAATGAAGAAAAACCAAATCTAACTAAATCTAAAGCTAAGCCACCCAAATACTAATTCTCACAGTCAAAAACCAGAAAATAAAAATGATTTTCTCAAAGCAAAGTTCATATAAAGGAAAAGACTCTCTCATTAATGGATTCCCCAGCGGAGTCGCCAATTTGTCACACGGAATCTGTCAAGGGTGCGGACACGACTGACCTTCCTAGAAGTCTAAGACATTCTAATGACAAACAAGACAAAATGGAGTGATCTTTCTCTAAATACACCTTTTACAACATGAAAACTACAAGTGTTTAGGCTTACCTTATTCCAAAACGCTGTTGTTGAAGTCCGTTCTTGACGATCCGGATGAGCTCCTCCTTCAAGTCAATTCCTGCAACCACAAACAATCAAACAATTACCAAGCACTTGCATTTCATATAATAAAACATATTCAACATGCAGACCAAGGAACACATGAAATAACTCATTAACACAAGCTATTGAGAAAAATAAACCAGTTTGTATTAATAACGAAACAAAGAAACTCTTACAACCTGGCCTTGGTGTTGTGCAAGTTCCTCCCAGGGTCCATCAAGGGTTTTCCTCTACTTTGACAAAGCTCACCCTCTCCCAAGTAGAATCAAGTGAAGACAATCTCTCCTCACAAAGGCTCTAATGGAAGACCTAAATCCTGCAGCATTTACCCAAAGAAAATGTATAGCTCCAACCTCCTCTCCTTCTGGCTCAATGCCTTTATTTATAGTGCTGTAAAGAGGTTATTCAGGTCCACTATCAATGGGATCATCCCCCTCTTTGGGTGGGATAGCTCCCTTATTGATGGGATAAGTTCCCCCTTAATAGAGATACATGAACCAACTGGAGGCGCATCCATTTCATCAAACCGACCTCTAGAATGTTCTAGAAGTAACCACAAGTAACTTTTTCAAGATAAAACTCGCGCATTTTGCCTTTTACAGAGGGACGCACCTGTCCCTTAACATACAGAGCGTCCATGGACGCATATTTTGTGAACAAGGTCAGCGTCCCCGCAGGTAAGGCTAGAGAGAACCTGCGACCCCAGAGATAAACATAGTTTTTACAAGACTTTCTCTCTTCTTTGAGTTTGAGATGGATAACAGAGGCATGAGACTTGCCTAAGAGGGTAGCATGACTATTGATTTGAGCCATACTAACTATAAGTAGTCAAGGTGACATTTTTTAGTGTAACAGTGCTAATGAACCAAGAAACATTGTTGTATATCAGTACACTCATTGGGCTAATCTTGAACATGAAATGGTCTTTGTTCTGAGAGACAAAAGGAATTCTAGTGAGAAAAATAGTTTTGAAAAGGTCTTGTTTTATCCAAGAAGTCGGCATGTTGCTGTTAAAACTGATGGGTGCCAACCTGATATTCCTTCTTTTGTGGGGTGCCCAGGAAAGTACATTCAGGGTCAGTGCTATCAGTAATCCTAGATGTTGACATTAAAATAATTGCTCAAAATGACAGTAGTAATGGTCTTTTGAAACAGGGTGACTTGGTTCTTCAAACTTCGAGAGGATCAAATGGTTTATTTTTGGGTGGTCCTCTATATGATGATACCGGTTACTATGTTGAAGCTTCCAAGGGATATCACTTAAAATCACTTTCATAGGACCCCTTCAGAAGCTTAGTTGTATTCTCATCCAATTTGATCAGATGCCGCACTCGACTAGCCAAACCATAAAGAATATTTGATTGTCAGTATTCGACCTTCTATGCACACCCTACGTTTGTGGTCCTAAGTAGAGGAATCATGGAATTTGCGTCAAACAACCACTAGATATGGAAAAAACCTCTTCAATCGCATTGCCTCAAACTAGAACCATGTAAATCTGGATTTTACTATTACTTTCAACACTTTACAATGAAACCAGTGTAAATGCAAATTGTATGTGGATAAAATATAAACCAATGTAAAAGTAGGTTGTCTTGTATGTGTATGAAGGGGCATACATGATAAAATATTTGAGAGTGAATGGAATATTGTTTCAAGAGATTTCATTCTCTATCTTGAGACTCAATATGCAATGTGGAAGTAATTTGACCGTACTCGAAATGGACTCATATCACAATAATTCATACAATTCATTTGTGGACGTATTGATTAAGATGATGGGGAGCTTTAAATCATTAAAGGAACTGGTCATATGTGTTGTGCCTTTGCTTAAAGAAATATGTATCTTCTTAATTTGTTGTTTGATAGGCTTCCTAATATCCATTGTTTTTTAATGGGTGACAACTTTATCTTGGTAAAAACAAAAAATTTTCTTTTCTTTTACATATGCAACGAACAACATGTTTCAATGTTTAAGAATGTTTTCATTTGCTACTTAGTTGTCAGGTATAGCATTAAAAAAAACTTATACAAAGCATATATTGTTGTAGCTTAGGTTGACTATTATGTTTTGGTTCATTATTATGTCTTCTTTGCAGATTCAGTATATCCAATAGATATGAAACCAAAACCAAGTAACGACTTTGTTTCATATCTATTCCTTAATGAAAATATAAAGTACCTAAATTAAAAAAGTTAACTTGTTATAAGATGTGAAAACGCCATAAAATTCTTCCGTGGTTTTTTTCCATGATGTTCATAATGAATATTTATGTCTTTTACCTCGTAAATGAGTGTAGAGTTGGCTTATTCTAGTTTTCAAATACAATGAAGGAACTTACAAAATATCCCATACCTCGACGTATCAGATCTCCACTCTCTCATCTCCATATAGATAGGTTTATGTAGACATAACTGAATTTCATGATAGGGAAATCAGTGTATTAGGTTACTTTCTTCAGAGCAACCCTGCTCTAGAGATGAGAGAACTTCATTTACTTGAAGACTTGAATTATGATGATCCACGATGTGTAAAGTTTTTGGAGGAAGTGATGTATTTGAATAGAGTTTCAAAGGAAGCAAGGATATTGGTATGAGAATCTTCTTTCTAAATACAAGCTTCAAAATCTTTAAAACATTGACCGATAAAAAGGATTTTTGGCTTCATTGTCTTTTATTTTTTTCTTTACGGAAGGGTATGACAATGCAAGTTGTATGTGGATACGAGGATGAATTCAATTATGGATACAAGGATGTGAACACCAGTGGAATGACCTGCTTATTCTTGGGCAACATCGAGTTTGGAAGCAGATGGCAGTCTCATGGAGTGGCTATGTGACATTTTTCCCCATTTTCATTTTGTTTATCATTCGTTGTTTGTGATGGTTCTAATAGTCATTTTTAATTATTTATCTTTTTGTCATTTATATCAATAACATTCCATGTTTCTGAGGCAAGGTAACATTTTCAGTTCCTTTAGATGAGCAGCCTGTAGGATTAGGATGTTTCTAATGAGTTTTGAACATTTGTCCAATATGCCTTGTTGATTTTGAATTGTTATTGTGGTTTTTTACTTTAATTGTTATCCTATTTGACATTTGATTGAAAACGGAATTCCATGCTTTTATAAATTATTTGTGTGTTAATTTTCAAAAGTATTTAAGAAATTTGTCTACAGTAGCCACACATCAAACAATGGATTTCACACTACTAGGTCTAAGGTTTGGGTTATGTATTTGGTTAAAATTTCCCAAGATTTATATCATATCTCAAGTGTCAAGTTTGGGTTATTTATTTGGTCAAAATTTCCTAAGATTTATATCATATCTCAGCCTTTGGAAATTCATGCATTCATGCCATTTGAATGTAACACATCACAACAAGGATGAGCCCTATTAAGCTCACCAACTATGTTACTATGCTTCATGAATCATAATTCAAATGGACTCTGAATTTGGTTCTTTTCCTTGACTAAATAGTATTAAGAAAAAACCTCTCATTCAAACTCAACCCCAGGTCATACTCAAAATTTTGACATGTGAATAACATTGGCTCAGCAGCAAGTTTGACACCCAAGTCCTTGCAATTTACACAAGTATAACCATTTTTTTTAAAATGATCATATCCTTAAACTTTTAGCCCTTAGAGTCCTTCATTAAAGAAAATATCATTCTATGATCTTGATAATTGGTCTATCAAAACATGGATGGGGCAAAATATGAGTTAAGGAGTAGAGAAAGAAATTTTCCTTGACATTGCCTAGAATATTTTGAGCTTTTGGGGGCACATCATGTCACACTACCATCACCACATCAACATTTTTTGGTAAATTTCCATTGCAAGAGGTATCCATTGATTTATGTTCCTCAACCCGTGACCGTAAGGATGATTCTTCCTGAACATTTTTCCTAGATGATGATAGTGATATATAGTCCTTATCATCATAAATTATGGATTTTCTTTCTTCACCCGTGGTCCACCTTCCCCCTCCGAATTGTATATAAACATCAGTTTCTCTTTCATGCTTCCCTCCAGTTCAAAAGTTATACCGATACTTGAAATCCTCATCTTGATCTTGGTTCTTATGCTTCTCTTCTTCTTCTAAGCTAAGCAATCGGAAAAAAATGACCTCCCTACCACCACAAATAGATAAACCATTTTTCCTACACTATCTTTCAAGCTCCACAATAGGAATACTAAACAATTCTCAAGTTTTTTATCCCTCTCCAATCACCATAGCAACATCTTGATTTGGACCAGATCCATCTGTTATGTCCGTAAGATTGGATTCATAACTATCAAGGTCCTTCAATGGTGGGGCATCTCCACATATTGAATGAAATGGAGGGACACCTGAATTTCCAAACCGAAGAAAGGTAGCTCTCTATCCATTCACATAAGCATATGAAAGGAGAAACCAGTCTAACCAAACCTAGGGAACTTTCATCATTCTCCCCTGTAAGGATGCCATAATATAAATGTAAAAAATTCACAAAAATATCCACACAGTCATTACACTAATTATGATATATTTTTTTACGAGTAAAAATTACCAGTCACCTTGCTAATTGATGACCAATAAGGGGCTTGATCTTAATACATGATCTATTTTCATCATTACTATCCTCAACATGTTCTATTAGTTAGAGTGATATTTCATCAATTGGCAGGCATGTTTTTCCACAATTCTGTTTTTATATCCCACACAATTAGAATCTTGCTACATTTGGCCTCCTCTACTTCCTTAGGCTACATGTGTTAGAGAGGGTACAAAACACTAATGATATGTTCTTTTGCCATAAATTCTTCTCATTTTTTGGATGAATTCTATGGAAATTTTATTCATGCCAATTATGTGGCAGGAAATAATGTTCCATTATTCTTTTTTATCATCTCTTGTTTTTGAGTTAGCATGCTTCTATTATACTAGTTCATTATGACTATGTCATGTAAAGATCAAGTTGAGTGGGTTTTACATTTGATTTCCACTGCAGTCAACATCTACATATATAATTTTTCTATTAGGTTGAATGATGGGACAACACACTTTGATTTCCACTAGTGCTCTCTTTTTCATATAATATCACAAGCGCACAAACACAAACTCACTTTTATTTCTACTTGGATAAGCAAATGATGACAACCTTGTATTTTGTAGTGAAAATGATAACTATGTATTAGAGCTAGACCTTGAGCCCTTCAATTCATCCTTTCCTTACTGTAGACGACCATCCTATTAGTAACAGAGTTCAATTCCTGAACCAACATTTGTCTTCAATACTATTTCATGATAAAGAAAGAACACAACCATTGTTTGATTTCCTTCGAGGACACAAATACCAAATCCATGTAATCTTTCTTTCCTTGGTTAATATATTGCATCATTGTGTTTGATAGTTAATTCATTATTATTCTATGCCAATAAATCTCGATCAAATAGCAGAGAAGGATGATCGGGTCGTTTTAGAGATATATAATATGAATTAATTAAAAATTCACAAGGTTATTTTGATTCTCATCTTTCTATTTCACTTCTTTAGAAAAAACTATATATTCAAATACCAACTCAAATCAAACTAAACTAAAATAGAGAATCCAAGTTATGAAGATGTTTCTCTCTCCATACCTTATAATGACATTATTTTTTTGAATTATACTTGAAGTTCACTGATAATAACCTAGATTTATATATTTCTTTTAGCAACAAATTGAAATCATGGTAAAAATACGAATATCCCATTAAATATGACCTAAAGATGATTCAAAGAATATCACCTTTAGTCTCCGCACATGGCACAATAATTTTTGAGGTGTGAAGTTTTATTAGCGGCATTGTTTGTTTATTTGTTTTGGTTAGAAAATGGTTTTCTCGTGCCTTTATGCAACTTTCAATTTATCATATCTAGCATGTTGAGAAATGGGAAAGAATATTGTGTGACATTTATCTTGCAGAAATTGATGTTGAATGAAAGGATATAGAATTTAACCAAGCTACAATCCGCTTTGGTAAAGGTAGAGGGACATCTTAAAAAGTTACTTAAGAATACACCATATACATAGTTTGAACATAAGAAATATATGGATTTTTCGTTTGCAGATATGTTCTTCTTTCTATCCAAGATATCACAACAAGACAAATATTGATATTGTAGAAATTGTTAGAGGACCTCATTGAGGTCAATTTTTCTGATGTTCTACTTGATTGATACATTCTCATGACAGGAAGGCTTTAAATACGAATTAATATGTTACCAAAACAAATTATATTCAAAGTTTATACATATAAAAGATAAAAATAAATGTCAATTCCTTCATTTGATTGTTACTTGACTCTGGTGTGGGCAGGTTACATGAAATGTGATTGGAAAAAGGATGGGGAGACAATATAGAGATCATGTCTTGGATATGATTCATTTGTTGTTGGAGATCCTTCAGGCACTTCAGCGATAGACTTTGGAAATGTTTCTACTAAGTATTCCTATGGTTTTTAATGTTATGATTCTTTCACCTCATGGTTATTCTGGGCAAGCAAATGTTTTCGGAATGAGTGATAAGATAACGATGGACACGTAAACAATTTTTTTATAATTGCAATGCCCATTCCATTATATCCTCTCTTTATTGTTTGATTGTATTTTGAACGTTTATTTCGATTTTTCTTTGTATTTTAACTATGAAATTGAAAGTACCTGGTATTATGTCTATTTAACCAACAACCAAAGCCTAAATATGAACTTAATATTACACGATACTGATTGAAATCCTTTTAACTATTTTGTATTGAAATATTTTCATAATTATTAGAAAATTTTACTTTCATGTTGTTATTTGAGAACATGTTGTTTATATTCTTGACCAAGTTCATGCATTAGACAACAAATTGTTGATGCGAATAAAATGGCAAGGATTAGACATCACACCTCAGATTATTTGTTTTAACAAGTTATTTACAGCTTGAGCTTTCTAGCATGTAACTTAGTTGGCATGACTGTGCTCAAGCTTCCTTGAAGGTTGAGTACTAATTTACTAAGTTGTTATCTTCTATGGGGACTTTAATTTATTTATACAGGTCATCTGGGCACATAGTGGCCACCAGCACTCAACTAGAGAAAACTTGTTCGAGTTGCTTGCTTTTATGGGGAAGAATGACTTTAACATTGTTGATGTTGAGGTATATGTAATATAAATCATTTATAGTCTACTTTCATTTATATTCTAGTGTTGATCATCTTTCATGTCTTACACTCTACATTATAGGTTCTTTTGTTTTTACAAAAGGAACTCAGTATTGATGGTAAGCAACATGATTTGAAGAAAGAGGAGAACACTAACACTGGAGTGAAAATGCAAAAAGAGAGAGAAGAGAACCAGTCTAGTGGTACCCTTAAAGCCAATATCCCACATAAGACACACACATAGAGACTGATGTTCAAGTCTTCATAGTTGGTGAATTCACCTGCAATGACTTGACAACACAATGATAATGTTTTTTAGTGATGAAACAACATTTCATGCGTAAATTGTAGTCCAACCAATGTTAAGTTTGAAACTCATATTGTAATACTAGACATTTCATATAATATAATTTATGTGGTTGAAATCATTTATAGTTGAACTTGATATTGTGTAGTATTTTAACTAACATATGTAATTTTGAATTTTCATATTAAATGAACCAATTCAGATTGTATGATGTTTTTATAATTTAGTCGCAAAATCGTACAAATTAATCTATGTTGATTAATAATGATCACATAAAATCAATCTAAAACTACTAAATTAGTAGTTTATATTGATTAATGATGAACACAAATAAAATGAACATATGACTAAATTAGTCGTTTATAATGATTGTTAATGAAAATAAATGAAATGAATATAAACTACTAAATTAGTCTTTTATATAATGAATATGAAACTACCAAAAAAATATAAATGACTATTGCAAATGATTAATTTTTCATTACAAATGACAACTAAATTTTCCACATATATGACTATTAGTCGCTAATCTACAATATCTTATAACACAACAAAAATGTATTCATATTTCTTTGGTTACTAATTGGTTTCAAACGACCACTAAAATTTGCATATATATGACTATTAGTAGCTAATTTACAATACCTTATAACACGACCAACATTTTGGTCAGATTTCTTTGGTCATTAATTGGTTTTCTGAGATGATCATATAGTAATATATTTTGTTGCATATTTGGTCATTAATTGTGGCAATTAATGACTAAATCAATAACTAAATTAATGACCAAATTTATGACTAAATATACTGCTATATGATAAAATTGAGACAATCAATTAATGACTAAGCTAAAAACGACTAAAATGTGGTCGCGTTATAAGATACTATAAATTAGCTACTACTGGTCACCAACTGAAAAATAGGCATTTATATGCAAATTTTAGTCGTTGTTTTAGTAACTAATTAGCCATTTTGTACTAGTGACAACTTCTTTGTAGCAAGCTAAGTTTAATATAGGCTCAAAACAGGTTGGTTGATTAAGTAGTTGTTGAATTCGTTTACATCAAAAGTCAATATGATGTCGATGCCAAATGTAACAATAGTGAACACCTAGAATGGAAAGTAGACTCTACAGGATTCTATCATAACTTGTGGAACATCAATGAAATGCGAAAATCTACATCTCTCCACATGTGGAAAAAAAAAATGTTTTTCTTGAATATTGGTAAATGATGCTCAAGAGCTTTCAAGTTCAATTGTTCGAACTAGCACACAATCACTTATGGAATCTAATATATTATCAAATGATGAGGATGATACTTTCCCATAGGATAATGTATTACAACAAATATCGCCATGTAACAGGAAAGCAACTATCAAAGGTAGATTTCGAGTCAACTTGGGATTTTTTAACTAAACCACGTGGTTACTTGTGAGTAACAGAGGCTATTGTGGAAGAAGAAACTTATTTGTTTCCACATTTTAAAGCCAATGTCTTTAGTTGTAAAATGAACATCAAGCTTCATTATTTTCTTGAGTTGGCACCACCTCTAAAAGTTCATCAACAATGGAAAATTCCTACTGGCTGCACATCCACAATAATTCATCTGAATTGATCATTTTATTTTTAAATTGTAACTAATAGATATTTTGTTATAGTTTGTTTCACATTAGTTGAGAGAATAATAGAGTGTTAATGATTCTCTCTATTATTTTGAAATTTTTTAAGGACCTCTCGAGCTTAGACTTAGAGGTTCTAAATGTTTGCAATAATTTATCTATGACAGTATTATACATTTGTTTTTCTTCAATATAAGTTAAAAAACTTGTTTATTCCATATATATGAATATTAAAGAAGAATTGGTACTTATATCAATTGTTTTCTTTTAATTTATATTTGGAATCTGATCATATGATTGTTACTTATTTTCATGATTACTTGGTTGAAATTTTGTCCCTTTTTATGTATTTCGTTCTATTGCTTATGAGTACATGTTTAACAAAATTACATGTGAATATGATTAGTAGTTAATTCAATTAACTATTTAATTGAATTAATTACTTTTAAACTATTGAAATCAATGATATAGTTTGAAGATCTATATTTTCATGTTATACATTATCTTTCTTTTTCACTGCAATATATCAATACCTAGGTTATTAAGTAGATATTAGGATATATTATAGTTTATTTTATGTTTATATTTGTTTTTTAATTAGATATTATAGATCTCTTACCATTCCTTCTCTATATCTTTCAACTTTTCTAAGTCTCCATCTTTTGGAGCAACCTCTCTATGGGTAACTCAGCCTAATTCGTAACTAGTAGGAACCACCATCCCAAACAGAAAAAAGTCTAATTCAGGTCTCTGACTAAGTGTTCTCCTAAATTTCGATGATTTCAATTCTATCCATATTCACCACTTTAAAAGCATCAATATGGATGAAAAATAACAAAGTGGTTCAATCCTTAAACTCGCCCTAGAAGGTTTCGTAGCCCAATTTTCCAAACTAGGATCCACTAAGAAAACTGATTCTAAAATCTGACTTTTCATCTTTTATTCCCACTCTAAAATCATTACTATGGATGAAAAATAGTATAGTGATTCAATCTAGATTATTACAAAACCACAAGAAGTGATAAACTAATCAATATTAATTTGAGCATCCTTTTAACGAACGAAATCAAGTGTTATTGTATCTCCAACCTATAAGAATACATCACTTAACCACAAGAGGCATTGAAAGTTACCTCCTAATTTTATGGACCTTATACAAGACTTAAAAATATAGTTCCTATGACTTACAAATTAACTCTACCCAACCATTCTGAAGCCCACCATTTTCTAATGTATCTTACTAACTGAAGGTTATTTGCTTCAATTGCAATGTTCAAACCAAACATATAGAATTCAACAAGGAGGATGTCATTTAGTTATAGCTTGATTCCATTTTAAACAAACATGAGTGATACATTCACTAATGCACTATCTAGGAATATTTGATCCAATGGAAGGATAAACATCTTAATGATTTTAGATGGGAACTAACCAATATTCTCCAACAATTTCCTTAGCTCTATTATTGAGGACAAGGCTTCATTGTAATGGGGAGGGAATGCTATGGTATCACTGTAAATCCACTAGTTAGAAAACTAAAATGTTAATTAATGTATTGAGGGTAATGTTTAGTAAATAAATCTAGATACTTTATAGAGTGTAAAATCAATAAATGTAATTGGACACATTTATTTGTGGTCATCTATGTAAATTAGTGTTCCTATATAAGGATTCAAGCTAGGAACTTAGTAAGATGAGACTAGCCAAAAAACCATCAACATTAGTGATAACCAATGTATCTAACTACTTTCTTGTTTGTCACCTTTTATGAAGTGGGTATTTTCTAGCATGGGAAAAACACAATAAGTGCATAGAGAATTTAGACTATTTTCTAGATATTATGTACTAATACAAGGGACTTGTATAAGATCTATGTGTCATATTCACATTGCTAGATCTATGTGATTTTTATGTAACTACACTTCTTCCCTAGAGCATGTCAAATATGCCATCACCCATTTTTAATGAGAGTTTAACATGAAATGGATATTATAGGTTAACATACGATGTTCTAGCAACCAATATGTTGTTGGATTAATAGTGGGTTGAGTTTATCCTTATCCAAGCAAGTTCGAAGTTGTATGCATGATGATGATGATTACTATATGTGGAGGAAAAGGTTCCTATATTAGAGACTGGGAAACTTAATGGTTAATTGATCTTATTAACATTTTATTTCTATGATTGAAAAGATTGCAGATGATTCCTTCTATGTTTCTCTGATTTTCACAAGTTGAAAAGTTATGAATATAATTAATGTTATAAATATTGTAGAATTGATTCATAGCATTTATGTAAGGACATTCCAAAGAGAAATTTTAATCCTCTAGTTTCATAATATCACAAAAGTTACAAACATTTCTATCCTCCCAATGTAGTTTAGTTCTTATCTGCATGCCTAGTTTCACCATGAGACTTTGCAAGAGAGTTATTATTTTAGCAATGTTGATCTCTTTTAAATTATTAACATACGAAATATAATTTTAAATCTATACCTTGAAATAGATAATTGATCATTTATATTAAATCACATTTATCATATTCGATATTGACACCATAATTTTTCTTTAAATTCAACTTAAATATTTGTTCCAACATAGATTTATTCAATATAATAAAAAGAATCATATAAAAAATCATCCTCTATTGTTCTTTCGTAAGATGGTCTACCACCCACTAATACTAAGTATATTATAAATTACTATTCTACAATTATGAGTTGGCCAATATGAAGAAAGACTATATTGGCATGATAGATTTGAAACATAGTAAAACAAATTGAGCTCTAAAGAGAGACTAAATTAGGGATGCTACTTCTAGCATCCATTGTTGTGGTGTAGTAAGGAGCAATCCTTTGAAAATAATAAAATAATTACTAGTATTTTTGTATTTAATTTTATTGAAATTTATGGTGTTATAATGGAATTCAGAATAGAAAAAATGTTAGCTTTCTAGAAAAATGTCATTAATCCTAAGTGAAAAAATCAAACTATCTCTTTGTCATTTCTAGCATAAAGAAGAAAACCAACCTATTGGATGATCTTGAGTGCTCAAGCGTTGTAAATTAGAACCAAAAGATTATGGGGTTAAATCCCCACTATTTTTGTAGATATTATTGAGACACTTGCATTACCATCTTTAAAGTAAGATAAATGAATGAGATTTTCCCTAAAATATTTATTTCATGGAAAAAGAAAAAGATAACAACCACACGAAAATAAATATTTCAATTTTATTAATATAAAATACGAAAAACATTATAAAAACATTTTAAATATTTCAATTTATATCGATATACAAAATGATAAATTTCGGTAATCAGATGTTAATCTGAGTAAATAGTGATATCACCATCATCATTATCGATTAGAGTAATATAAATATTAAATTAATTTCAACATCGATTAATTTAATATTAATATTAAATTAATTTTAACAAAATGATGATGAGTACCACCTATTACGAACGAATTTGGACCTTGGTTTAACAACAAACTAAATAAAATCACTCTCTTTGAATTTCCATGTTTTCATGGTTAAAACAATATTATATTTTGGAGATGTTTTTCTTTTTTAACAGATATATTTTTAGGTTGATTTTTTTCTTAATTAAAATACTGGTGTATAATAAATATAAAAATATTGGTCATAATAAATATTTTTTTTATATATAATCATTTCTTTGAATTGCCCTTTTTTCATGGTTAAGACCATAATAAATTTTGGAAATCTTTTTATTTTTTAACATATATATTTTTAGGTTGTTTTTTTTTTAATTAAAATATTGTTGTGTAACAAATATAAAAATAATGATCATAATAAATATTTTATTTATATAGTAAATATATAGATAATAATAATGTCCCCTTGTACTTTCTTTTTTTAAGAAATCAACAAAAATTGATAAGACAAATAAAAATAAGCCATTTGAATTAAAAATATGGTTTATATATTTAAATATAATATAAATGAAAATATTATAGTTATTATAATTTTGTAAGTGAGAGGAATCTTATGAGTATTTACATTACAAAATGGATGAGGTTATGTCTTTTATTATTAGTGCATATTTGGACTATAGTGATTGTTAGATCATTTGATATGATTTCATATTCTCGAGTATGGTATAATCAATGTTTTCTTCGAATTTCACATTAAAATTTATTTCTTTTTTATTTTTATAATTTTTTTATTTGATAAAAAATTTTAGAGTCTAATCGTAATCTTACTACGAAATCGTTGCATGGTCACAATATTTTTTAGGTTAAAAGGAATATATATGAAAACATTTCTTATGATTGAAGTAATACTAGAATTAATTTGAATATTAGTCTTCTAATATTAAATGTTATATACCATACACATTACAAAATGTTTTGAACTTTTCTTTCCCCGCCGTGATGGCATGCTTTCACTTTGATATTGACATGTTATTTCTTAAATCTCTAGCTACCAACCCTTTTTTTGCTGCCACATAATGCTCCACCACTTCACCACGTGTTTGCTTCACTTTACATTTTTTGATGTTCAGTTTAGTGCCCCAGTGCTTTCTTCCTTCAGATTATAAAGGAGGATGGTAAAACACCAAGACGGGAACAAAATATGTGGCTAGTTTGTGTTAGAAATATGATTTCAAATATTAGGTGAGTGCACACTCAATAATGAGTTCATATGTCCCCCGGATGCGGGTGCTGGTGCTGGAGACGAGAATTAAAGTGATAAGACAGTGGTTAGGCGGGGCGGATCGCCACTTGCCTGACCTGCACAGGATACGTGGATGGGCAACACTGCAAAGTGCGTGGCACACCTGCATGACCATCGCTCAGGGTACAATTCTATGCTGGTTCGGCTGGAACGTCAAGTTCATAGTGGGGGAATTAAGGTTCACACGCATCAGCGTGCAGTGGAGGGATCAAACCATTAAGGGAGCAGTAATGGGAGACGACTCCCAAGACATAGCCTGCAATCTTAAAACTGGAGGCAGGACGAGGGGGATGGTAAATTCGTTAGCGCTGTCGCTCTGCTGGCACTCCTCTGCGTGTGATAAGAATCTCAGAGAGAAAGCAGGGAATTGGACTTGGGTGTTGATTATCTTGGTCCTATCTGCGAGGCTGGTCGCTCCCCTCCCCGAATATCGCTCAGGTATTGCTAGCCGGCCCTGCTGCTCTTTTCTCTCGGCATCTGATTTCTGTGTTTGTTTTTGGTTTAAGCAAAGGCGCAGGGACTTGGCAAACCCAAAGAACGTGTTCATTCTAGGTAGAGGAGGCTCAATTGGGAGGCATTGCCGCATCCAAGCTATCGCCCCATAGGAAAATCTCCGGATTTGGGTCACTTTCATTCGCAGGATGCCTCGTCTGAGACCCAGAGCAAGCAATCGACGAGGGCAGGCGAGAAGAGCCCCAACGGACTCATCCTCCAGCTATTTTAACCATCCTTCAAGAAGAGGGCTCTCTTCTCGCAGCAGAAGAGGAAGGTCTCGAGCCTCTAACTCTCGACCTGGTCCGATTCCTGCCACAGGCTCCGCCATTTTCACCTTTGACAGTGCTCTCAATAGGCCTAGGATCACAGCCTATTTTACTGTGGTGTTTCAGGAGGAAGGTTTAGCAGTAGATTTAAGGACACAAGAGGAAAATTCGAGGGCTATGCAGGACCCCTCTTCATCCTTTCAGATAGCAACGGAGACCACGCCTCAGCAGGAAATTAAGGAGTAAAGAAGTAGCACGCAAGAGCTGATGATGGTAGATCTGGGTACTGATGCCCAGAATGTGACACAATTAGAGGAACCACCTGATATGGGCTGGTGTCGAATTACTGAAGAGCCCATTGATGAATAGGAAGGTCGAACATGCCTCTCTTTTTGCAGAATGCCCCTGTCCACAGGGCAAGGATGTAAGGCGGAATGGTTATGTGTTTTTGTTACTGTCTTGTGTCTCAGTGTTCACTCTCCCCTGGTCTTTTCTTTTTGAGTTTTTGACTTGTCTCAGGCTTCAGAGATTATTCCCCTGCGTGGGAAACAATATCAGACATTTTTCAAATATGTATATGCTGGATAGAACTGCCTCCTGCAGGAGCAGAGCGCTTGACTACGGTCATGTTGTATATTTACCACCTCTTTGTTAATATAATAGATTAGATTTACGCAGAAAAAAAAATAATGAGTTCATATGTAACATGTAGCTGGGTAATGTTGTCTTAGGTAACTTTGTATCTTGGCTTGCTAGGGAACTGTGAGAAGAAAGAGGGCCGACCTGATATACAGATAAATGAAGTAATATATCTGGGAACATCATAAAACACTACTAAAAATTACATATGGATATGTGTGAAACTGATATTTTTTATTCTTTACACGAAATCCACAAATATGCATAAAATATTTAGATTAACTGTACTTTCCTTTCTCTATGTTGGATAGCAGTGGGTCCCTATGAGTGCCGTTTACTTGAGTTTCTTCAAATTTGTAAACAATTGCATGAAAATGTGGTTCTAATTGAGATAATTAGTAACTACATCTTCAACTATGTAAATAATTATAGAATTTTGCAAAAAATTACATGACTTTGAAATAATTACTAGAAAGGTATGTGTGAAATTTAATTTTCCTACTCATTAACACAAACTCAACAATAAAATATGCACACAAAATTCATATGTAATTACACTTACTTTTCTTTGTGTTGGATAATGCTAAGCCCCTAGGAGTGCCATTTACATGATTTATTGGCATGTTATTGATTGACATGAATTTTGGCAAAGTCCAACTATTGCAATTCAATAAAAACCTTGATTGGGACCTAAGAATTGCATAAAACAAAAAAAGAAGAAAAAGCCAGAGATGAAAAGTTTGTGTTGTAATCCACCATGCTAATAGATAGAAATACCTATGATATTATACATACCCTTCAAAGAATTATGTTGAATCTTATTTGTGAAAACCTTTAACTTCAAAAATTCAAGGAATCATTTTAAGGGGCAAATCCAAAATGGGTGTAAATGTAACTATGTTGCAAGATTCACACCATTCCTTGGAGGGGGTATTGCCATTGTCTTGACAAATTCCTCTTTTTCTTTTCACCTACTCAGTCTACCCTTGAGGTTTCACTTGTGGTTTAAATCTCTGGGGAGCATAGGGATTTGGACCTAATGTATTTCTTCTTCAAGAAGCTATGTGTGTTGGGTGTCATTTTGGAGAGTTTTTGTATTCCTCTCGGAAAGGGGGGATGGGTTGCACCCATTGAAAATTTAATTTAGTAATCCATCATCATCAAAACTAGTTGGCCACCACTTTTATAAAGGTAAGTAACCCTTCGCTTGTTGATACTCCATATGTCGAATTACCCTATAATTATTTTTTAGTTTTAGTAGTTGACCTTCAATAGGCTTCTCTACAAAATGAATTTCCATTCCTTTAATAATGCATATTAAATAGCTAAATTCCTATAAACAAAGGAAGTAGTGAAGGTCATCTTTTCTTTCATCTTGGCCTCTATAGTGGCTTGTTCCCATCTAGTTTTTAGGTGTTCACCTTACTCCAACACACTTTTTATTTGGTCCCGAAAATATGAAAACATGAATTTTAAGATAGCCTAGTTGTTGGAATTTGGTAAAAATCATAGTTGTGACAAAGTACTTGCATAAAAAAAAAAACCATATTCATTTGAAAGGGAAAATACACTGTCTGTGCTAGTATGGGTAGCATACACTTTGATATAGTGGACACTAGAACTGTTGAAATCATGAGAGATAGTTCCTTTACGTTTATCCATGCTTATACTGGTTCTTCAATAGGCAAACCTTTACCTACACTCTAATGTAGGTTGTTATCTTCAAACCATTACTTACACTGCGAACAAGTTCCCATTTGCAAAAAATTCACTTCTCCTCATGGCATGAATTTTGTTAGGGATTTGATAGTGTGATGATCTAGATGAGTGTGCTTAAGACACATAGGTCACATGCACCTCCTACATGATTTTGCAATGAATCTTTTTATTTATTATATTTCTTATTAAATTTTTAAAACATTTAATTAGTATTCATGAGTTAAATATGAATTCAGTCATTTAATTAAATAAATAAATAGAAAAATGGTACAAAATTATATAATGTAAATATTAAATAAATAAATATATAATAAATCATTATTAAAAATAAAAGAATACAATTTGGTAACCTACATAGATTACACTCGTCTACTTCATCATTTCCATGCTCTCTTAAGGCTAATATTGAGAAGGTCTAGAGCATCACGAAAGAACGAGATTTTGACTTGTAAGTGGGTTGGAGGAGGAGACAATGCATGAAGCCCCCACTCCTGAGCCGAGGGATAGCCTTCCCCACAATAACATACCTCTCCCCACATTCTCTTGGCATCATGAATATTAGAATGGATTGGAATGAAAAGTCGGGAATATAATCACAAATTGTTCCAATCATCTTTTGAATTAAATGGTGAAATGGGGAAGACTAATTTTGGCTTGGATAAAGTTAGTATTTCCATTAAGTCTTTAAACCTATAACCTTATTCCCATGTCAGTTGACCTACTCTTTTGCCAAATTATTTTCATCTTGTTGCAAAGCATCAACTCACAACAAGAATACATTCAATTTAAAGCACACAAACACCTATTCTAGAGGCACTAGTTTCCTTTGCATGGGTTTCTACAAGGACCAATCATGGGGAGGAAAAATGTAACTTTGCAATTGCATGATATAGCATTTATCTAAATTTTTTTCCTTCTCACCCCCACAATATGTACATTTTTTGAGATATATGGATGCAATTTTTTCATATTTTCCCTTCCATGGAAATAATTGACTTGGATCTTCAAAATTAGTTAATTTATTGTCAACCTTAACTATGCTACATATATTCCTAGATAATACTTACTTTCACCCAAACTATAAATTCTCATGTGCAAAAAGTACTCTCAAGATTTTCGTTCCTCCCTAAATCATCGTGCACACACTTAGATGCATTGTCATCATTTCAACATGGAAAATGTTGCTTACATTTAAATACTTGTGATTTATGGGAACTCGGTGATGCCTTATATCTTGTGCTTTTTCTCTTGTTGATGGAACTTTGATATTGCATCATGTGATGTTGATTTTACCTTCTAATGTGCTGACATTAATCCCTTTTATTACACAAGAGGATTTGTGCAAAAAGAGGGAAAAAATAGTTTCATTTTTGGATAAGTTGAGACGAGGGATGGTTCCTTATTGATTGGTCTATCAATGTATTATTATTTGGGTGAGTAGCATTATAGCTTGAAATTTTTATTTTTGATATTTGAAACTTTTTTGTTGAGGAGGCTAGAAAGTTTTCTCATTCAACAATGTTATATTGAAGGTGGCTCTCTCTCTTGCCAAATGTCTTAGAATGCTAATTATCTTATATTTTTCTATGAAGTTTTCCCATATTAGATTATTGTTATCTTTTTGCAGAAAGGGGAAGTCGATGTTCGTCAAGTCTATGCATAATACAATATTAATATAATGTGTGCAGGAGATTGTTGAAACATCCATTGTCAAAACCTTATCATCATTTTCATTGCAACATTCCTAGTCCCTTAGTATTCAACTAGAACTCCATAAAATCAAGATGGTCATCCGTATTAAAAGGATTCTAGTTTCTTTGAATTGTCTTCTAATAAGGATCTTTATTTACTAGAAGTTCAACTACTAAAGGTAAAGATAGTCTATAAGTTCAACTTGCAATCAAAGCCATGAATTATGATGTTTGTTTCTCTACTAAATTGAAAACTATCTTTTCTTTCTCAATCAGCTTTGTAAAATCAATTTTTATTGACACAATGATTATATTTATTAGCTTTAGCTAATGTAAGGGTGCATCATTAAGATCCCCTAGTCCTGGTTACTAATATAAATCCTTGAGGAGGAAACTTGGACAAGCTTTGTGTTAATATTTAATCTAACCTCCCTACTATTGATTGACTGACATCACCAACACATCTAAATATCTATCAAATGATGAATTTTCTTGGTAAGTTGTATAACTATCTTGTTCATGTCCTCTTCAACATGATAACTTTTTGTACTAATAGGGAGTGGGACATTGATGGTGTGCATGTTCTAAAACTATATAGTTTGTATATGTCACATTAATTTGTATATGGATGAAGGAATGTGGGATAACATACTATAAAAATAACAATGGTCGATAAGGTGTCCCCTTGCTCACTATATTCTAAGATTTAAAATCCAAATATGCTACAAGATTTGAATTTCCCACATACAATATTAGTGACACATAAGTGGTATAGCTATGTTTCGTGTCATAATACCAATAGATAATGAAGAAAACACCTCGAAATGAAATAGCTATATGCTCAAGCATAATAGATCAACCCCTTCAATAAACAAATTTCCTGATATGAATGGGAATCAATTTATAATTTCTTAGAATATGTAAATCCACTATATCGATAGGTAGATGTTGAACTGTAAAAAGGTGGATATTGAAGATACAATAGATGGGAAAAAAGTCATAATAACTATAGTGAAAAATGTTTTAATGTCACTAGTAAAATTTTATTCAAACCATTCTAAAAAATGAGAAGAAAAAGGTTAACATTATATTCTCTTTGCTCATGAATGATTATCATACTACTATTTATCATATGTTCTCAATTGTCAATTTTGGAATTATTTTAGGTTTTTCAATGAAAATTGTTCATGATTCGATCCTTAAAATCATTGTTTATCACCACATTTACTCCAACATATACACCTTCTACTTCTATTTTGAAATAGTTGATAAGGTCACCTGCATGTGTACGTGTTTCCTCAACAATCTTCACAAATTGAAAGGTGTTAAAGTTATTGAGGGTTGTCGGTTGTAATAACCATATGATTGAACATTCTATAGGTGCTTATTCATTTACCAAGTGGATAAAATAGACTAGTGTTCTGGAAGAAATTGGTACTTGACCTAGATCATTTTTCTCACACATTAATCAACTACAGGATTGAGATATGGTAGCTATTTGCATGAATTCCTGAAACATTCTTCCATATAATAAATCACTATATAAAGAAGAAGGCTTTGGAAATATTAGTGCATCCTTAGTTTTCTTTATCATTATCAGAAAAATTCACAAGCTTCTCCAACATTGTCTTCTTCACAAGAACCTATTATCAACAAATGGTAGATAGAAATGCATGGAATAAAATCATTGGATATCATCTCTTCCAGGAATTCTTTGGACTCATCATACTTTTCTTCATTGCAAAGTCCACTGAATAATGTCATATATGATAATGCATTATGAATACATCCATTTTCAGTCATTTCTCTTAATATCTAGTAGGCATGTAGTGCCCTTCCTTCTCTGTAGAAACTAATTATCACTTGTTATAGTTAGTTACATGTAGTTTTCACCCCATGACCTTTATGCTACTTAGGAACCATCTTACTTATAATTTAGGAGCCTATAGGTCTCAAGCAATTTCATTTTTTGGGAATAAGCTATTCAACAACATGTTCTAGATAAAAAGCATCTTGAAAATAACACTTGCTTGACATTTCATCCAAGATGCCTAGTGTTGCTTTAATTTTAATTTCCGATAAAGACCTTGCATTAAAACTTTGTAAGTATCAACATCATAAATGAAACCACGCTTGTACACATCATTGAAAATAATTAGGCCTAACTAAAATTGTCACTATAGTTGATCCAGGTGGCTTTAGAGAAGCTTAGAAATCGAAGAGGGCTCAAGAGAGGCTAAAAAATAAAAGTTCTATAATTGCAATGTAACAATATTAAAATCAAATGTCTTGTCACAAGCTTTCCAATGGTGCAAACGACATTTAAATCCAAGTTCGTATGTGAAGGTTATGGCTAGTCAAAGTTTTGGTCAAACTAGGCCCATTGGCTAAATTTGGTAGGAGCACCAACTAAATTTGGAGGTGCACTAAAATTGGAGGCCCAACTAAATTAGGCAGCCACTAATGAGGCAAAAATTTGACACTTATTGGTGATGGATTCCTCTGGTCAGAACTGGTGAATTTGTCGCCTCTTTAAAATTGCTAGTGACCTCAAATTTGGCCGACATCTTTTTTAACCAAAATATATATATATATATATAGATTAAAAAAAAATAGGTGGTGGGCCACCAACACCACCACCAATTGAACATATATATATATATATATATATATATAATATAATATATATATATATATATATTATATATATATATATATATATATATATATATATATATATATATAGATATATATATATATATATATAAGACAAACACAACGGGTTGGGGGCATGGGTGACCCGGACCCTGCCCAATGACTATGCAACGACCACACTATATTGGGGGGCTGACGAGATTCGATCCTGCATCAACCATGTGGCTGACCTGCCCTAAGTGGCACCCCCATCACCAACAAGCACTCCCCACTTAACAACCACCAAGCCCAACCGAAATGTGCCATAACTTAGACATCGTGCCAAATTTATTAAAATGATATGCCATATGTGGGTGTGGATGGGTTTTGAGCCCAAGACCTTCGATGAGGTTAGTGGCCCTTCCAAAGTCTGCCAACCAAGTGCCCGACAGGTATGACTTTTTTATTAATTCCTAAAAAATTATATAAAAATTAGATCTCCATTCAACAACGGGGCACATGAGAGAACGAAAGGAGGTGGAGCAACACAACACAACTAGGAGCGAGCATGATTTTTGAGATAAAGAATATTCCTTGGAATATTTTGCAAGAATATTCTTTGGAATATTCCACAAAATATTCCATGCAGAATCAGTGAGGAATCTAAAAGATTCCCTAGAGGGAAAAAATTCACAGTATCAGAGTTATGCGAACTTTATACTCAAACAAACAATAATTTCACCAAGAGTCTGATGGCATGATCAATTTTCAGATATGAGCAACAGATCTTCATCCAACTTGCAGAGAGGAATATTTTTGGAAACTTGAGGGATCTAAACGATTCCATAAGGCCCAAATTTTGATAATTTCAAAACTAGACTGACTTTATACTCAAATTACTTAGTTTTTCGCAAGGAGTTTAATGGTGAACTCAGATTCTTCATCGGAGAAACAAAATTCCAATCAACCAGCAAGAAGTAATCTTTGGGGAACCTTTGATATTCATGAGGGTCCAGATTTTGAAGGTGTCAGAAGGGGGTCAAGTTTACAGTCATTTGAAATGATTTCATGCCAAATATTCAATGGTTCAGTCCATTTGTTCAACATATTTATGCTTTTTTAGGCTATCCTTGAAAGTGGAGGTATATGATGCAGTGATGCCATGTATTTGTTTTGATTTGTTGAGGAGAAGTTTTTGATGTCGAGATCCTTGTTTACTATTCTATTGGAGGATACTTGTATGCCACTCATGTGAGAACTTGATATCTTGTCATGCTAAAGGAGGGCCCATATGTGAGAGAGTTCCTATAGGAGAATGTCTCGTCGAGAGACATGCAACTCTAGTTGAGGGAGTTTGTCATTGTAGTGACAAAGAATACACCATGTACTCATCATCATCTTGCAACATTTAATGAAGCAACCTCCCCATTGTTGACACTGAGCCTGGAGACATAACCAACACTGGGTGAACTCCATTATCAACTTCTATGTGTTCTTTGATTGATGGTTGTCATTATGTTTCCTCTTATTTAAAGTATGCACATGTGTTTTCCATACTCTTTCACATGCAATTCTACTAACATCACAAAAGTAAAATATATTGGTTAATTCTGGTAACTGAGAGAATCTGGATCAATGGCATTGGTCTGTAGTGAGAATATTATATGTCCTCATATTTGGGTTACTCCTAACTCGTGCAATTTGTTTTTAAAGGGAAAGAGTTATGTCGGCATATGTGTGTTCAATAAGCACAATGAATAGAACATTGAAATCCTTTTCCAATTGTTTGTATCCAAACTCCAACATCTAATGTAAAGCCTTGAAAACTTCATTAGGAATTCCAACTTCTCCATTGATTTCAATTATATAAACAAGCATGCCTGGTGTATATGTGCAACCATCCTTTCTCATCTGTTGGATTACACCTTTCTTTTCTCTTTCTACATGCACTAGTTTTCATATAAGGGTATTATAAGTACAATAATTATGCTTGAAACGAGGCTACCAATATGTAACCTCAAAAAATTCCATTGCTAAGAAATCATCTCTTTGTCATTTTATTCCTATCTTGGTGACATTAAACGAGCATGATTTAGTTGTTTTCTTGGTATTTGATTAGATGTGATTTTGACCAGGATTGAGTTAACTTATTTTAAAGTACTAGGAATCTGTAGGTAATTTTAGCAAGTTCAAGTAGTACAACAAATTTACAGGTTTACTACTAATGTCATGCAATAGACATAAAATATTTTTCTAAAAACTATATGGATTTTTCATAGTTTTAGTCAACATTTTATAACATATTGAGCACCCCATTTATCCTCTGTCATCACATATTTGTATAATTATCTGCAGGTAGGGACTACCGCTACCTACAGATATTGTTTAGGGCATGGAAATAAAAAAGGAGTCATTTTCACCATTAATTTAATTCTAGTTACAAATTTTACAAAGTAATTTATTATAAGTTTTTTGGATTAGAATTCTATGATTATTGTTGTATTAATTTTTGTTTCTAAGTTTATAATATTTTTTGGGAATAAAAATTAAATTACTTTCTTAATAAGATATATATAGAAAACTTAAGGGTTTAGAATAGTTTGTTACAGGGAAAAAATGACCATATCTAGAAATATACCTAGTTGAAAGAGTAAGAAGAAAAACCACTTACCAAAGATTCAAAAAAAAGATACATACACTAGTAGTTAGGCCTTTGATGCCATAAGAGAAAGACAAAGAAATAGGAATCATAAACTAATCACATAGTAAGTGTGAGCAGACTAGGAAGAGGGGTTTGAATTTGTTACCGCAACTTGGATTGGCTCCTTCTACTAGCTGAGAGGCTAGTAGTAGCAGGGATGCAAAGGTGATTATCGATGTGTTCTAGTTATTATTATAGGTCCATCATTTTTTAGTGCGGATGTTTCATACATAGTAGAAATCATCTTTGTTTTCATGTCGATCCATTAAAAAATTGTCAAGTAAGATATTCATATGCCAATACAGATCCACTTTGTGCATGTATTGGTTGAAATGCCATATGTATGCCCCATATTAGGAACCAATTAGCAAGGTCTGCCATTACCTCCATGTTTGAAAGAATATTCCACTATTTGGATTCTTCCATTTTGGCATGACTGATTTCTTATTGAATAGGGGGCAAGGTGAGTTCTGAGAAGTAAGTTGTTGAGTCTTCAACTCTGAGCCTTGTTCACATGCTACCTTGATTTTCACACTCATGATAATGAACCAAAACTCTCTAAACCTCTGCTCTCTAGTAAAGACATGGTAGGTAAATGAGGAGGGGGAGAGGAATAGATGAAAGATTAGGGAGAGGGATGTTAGAAGTGGGATGAAAATGGAAACGAGAAAATAAACTTTCAAGAATGCTAAACCAAGACCATGTCCCCAATAGAGGGAGGCAATCAAACAAGGCTTTGACTAGAAGGTAATGTGTTAGAAGGGGGGGATGTCTAGAGACAACGATCACCACCAAGATTATGGAGCCAAGACAATGTGCGGTACTCGTAAAAGAGAAAGGGTTCAACAACTATCACAAAGGATGGAAAATTGCAGCCACAACCAAGAGATATAATTAAGACAACAACTTTATTAGAAAAGAGAGCAAGACGTAAGCATAGTGGTAAAGGGAGTGACGTTCCATAAAAGAAGGTAATGTAGTTGTTGAGGTAATGTTTCGCAGTAATAGGTTTCATAAGTTGATTCCATGGAGATGGATAGAGCATTTCCTAATGACCATTGCTATGAAACGAGCCAAATTTATAGTCATTGTTGAGTAAGGAAAGTGTTGTCATGGTGGAGTAAATCTCACTAACGATATGGCACTCCTTTCGTTGAAACTCAGCAAGGATTGCCAATGAGTCTGAAAAATGTGAACAATTCACTAAGGAGCGTGAAAGATTGCACTATCCAACAAACATTGGGAATTTTCACTTAGGAAAAAATATTTTTATAGAGCTTCAGAAATAATAATTTGAAGCTATGTGCCTTACTCCTTATCTTTATAATAAGGAATTCATTTAGGATTATTGCAATGAAATTTCAAGGCCTCTGCATTGAATGCCATTCCTTGTGGTGGGAAGTTTTCCACAATCGCATGAGGCAAGGAGGTCAAGTGATCGAAGGTTGAAGTTGAATGCTAAAAGAAGAGGATTTAAAAGAGGTATGATGTGGTGAGGTGTGTGCTATTTGGAAAGTGCTTGATGGATGAGAAGGAGCATTCCCGAAGCTAAAGTTAATATGCAAAGTAAAACATTTACGAGGCATTTTGCCACATCCCCCAGTCATATGACTAGTTGGGACAGAGGAAGCCCAACCCCACCTTTATACATGTTAAACACCCCATCTAGTTCTTCTAAGTTCATAATATTCAAAAACTAAAATTTTTAAATTAAATTAAGCTTTATACGATTTTTGTAATATTCTATTTCAAATAATAACTTTTATGTTAAACATAGAAATTGAATTTTATTTAAAATTAAATTAAAACTAATAATTTTTCAACTTAAATATTATTATTATTATTATTATTATGATAAGACGAAATAAATATATAAATTAAACATATATACTCTTGAAAAGACATGTAACAAGATTATTAATCATGCAGATTTAGCTCCACTTTACCAGGGATATTTTTAGCCTATAAATACGCCTTGTTACAATACTATAGGCTAATATAATGACTTACTAAAACCATAACTCCTATTCATATGATACATGTTCATATGATTTTCTTTTTAATTAATTAATTTAATAAAATTAATAGAAATGAAATAACTATTTTTAAGATAAATCAAAACCATTTATGTGTGACTACTATTAAAAATATTCTAGAATATTATATGGACATTAAGTCCCTACTATCTAGCTATTCAGGATTGATAATTAAATTAAAATTCTAGAAGCCTATTCTAAAATAAACATGACTATGCTCAGACTACATCATGCTCATTTCCAAGAGCAACAACTTGATAGAACCAGTTACTTCACATCTAGGAGTGCCTTATAGCCCACCTAATCACCATTTATCCAGGACCTAGTGGACAAAAAATTTAAGTTCAAAATGGAAAAGTATCTTTTTTTTATATCCGCATTTCACTAAAATATAAAACACAACATTACACCATCATCATTATTAAATTTCATCGAACAATCACCCATACTTACCTACAAATATATCAATGACATATACCTTAATAGAAATTTCAAATAAAACACTCAATAAAAAATAGTTAACTCAATAAATTAACATAAAGACTTGCACTAAATAAAGTTCATATAACCTACAAAACAAATATTATATATATATATATATATTTGAAATACCAACGTAGATCCATGTTAACACCAAATATTCCAAGAGCTTAGAGGTATCAAATCTATTTTGACTCTAAAAAGATTTGCACCTTAGTTTGATCGCTCTCGGTGCTTGGTATGCTTAATTATAATTATAGTTATAGTTATTAATTTTCTTTTGGTATTATTTTTAACAAGTCACTTTTTTTAATTAATAATTGTAAAATTAGTAATTTTTTATTTTATTTGCTTTTTATTTGCTTTTTATTTTGATGTAATTTGACCAAGTCAAAATGTTTACATAATAGGACAAGACAACATCTCTTCCATCCTAGGCAGGAAAACCTCCACTATATAAAAACATAAAATTTAAATAATAAATATTTTATACTCTTTATAATATTTTAAGTTTCGTATGGATTACATCCTAAAATTGTTTCCTCTTGGATAAGAGCCAATTTTCCTCATACTTAGGGAATGAGATTAATGGCTCAATACTAAGAGGTATTTGGTAGTAGTGAAAGCAAACGACCTTACAAACCACCAACCAGTAAGAATGGTTTGTTTTTAAAATAAAAATGATGAGATAACATGCATTCACCAATAACAGCCACTACTAATGGTCGTCTAGTTTAACAAATGAGTTATTATAGATTTTCTAGTTATTTAAAAAAAAAAAAAAAATAATATTTTATTTTATCTCAACAAAAGTTACCCTCAAATGCTCTATGGGTACAAAAAAATATTTTACCATTGAATATTTGTACCTTATATTTGATCTCTCTAAGCTTGGTTAGATCTAGAATTAAGATGGATGTAAGCTGCTTTAATTATTTATTATAATTACAATTATAGTTATTAATTTTATTTTTTACCAAGTCAAAATATTTTAATTAATAATTGTAATATATATATACATAGATGATGATGATGATGCTTAACATCCACGCAGACCAAATTGGTCTATCGGACCTATAATTTTCTTAGTTTTCAATTGCCTGGCTCCTCGTCTTTCTTGGCGAGATTGGTGTTGTAGCTTTCTTTTTTTTCTCTAAGGTCTTCCAACTTCCTTTATCTTGCATCTCCTTCATCTCTTCTAGTTCTTGGGACATTGGTGTCTTAGTTTGGTGATCTATTGTGCTCATCCTTTTGAAGATAGTCGGAGAAGAAGTTTAGTCTAGGAAATTTGCTTTGTTGTTAAATGAAGATTTATTTTGTGCGGTATTCAAATCCTCATAACTATTGTCGAATTCACTTTTTTGTTGTTGGGTGGGCTTTCCCCTTGCTTGTCATGAGAGTTGTTTCTTCCTTGCCTGATTTTTTGTGATTTAGAGTTTTCTCGAGAGTTTTTTTCTTTGATGGTAGTGTAGTGTTCTTTTTGTGCTCCTTCCCACCATGTAGATCTGTGGTGATTTTTTCTAGCAGAATTTTTCTTGGAGGCTTTTGGGAAATTTTTGGCTAGATGGCCTGTCTCAAAGCAGGATCAAAATTTGAAGAGGACACTTTCATAATCGAGTTTCTGGTTCCACATGTAGTCTTTACTTGTTAGGTGTATTTCAGCTGGGAATCCGGCGTTGAAGGCCATTTCCACATAGATGCGTGCATAGGTGGTTCTGACATATTCCTCTGTTTCTGGGCACCTGCAGTAAAATTTCCAATTGCATTTCCTATGGCTTTTAGCAAGGAGGAATTCCAAAGATGCAAGGCTAGGTTTGGCAATCTCACCCAAACTGGTGTTGAGGTTATGACTGATATTGAGGGATCAAATGATGGGTTCTAGGGCTTCATGAATAGGCCCGAGTTTTCCCAAAACCAAGGGCCAGAATCTTGAATACATTGTCGGCTTTCAGGGTTTTCAAAATCTACTATAAAGAAATCCCTATCATAGGGGTAGATATTAATTGCATCAGAAATGATAGCCTTCCATACCTCTGAGATCCAACTGTGAGGAGCTATCAGCCACGGCCAAAATCCATTGAATCGACAGATTAAGGAACTTTCAAAAAACTTCAAAGCCTCATACATGGTATTAAACAATTATTTTTATTTTTTCCAAAGAAAAAAGCGAACTTTTTATTAAAATAAAAAGTTACAAGCATATGCAAAAATCATTGAGTTTAGTTATGTGGGGAAAGGTCACACAGCCTGTCATATACAACACTGCCAAAAGGTAGGGAAAAAGAGAGCTGCTCCAATGCAGCCCAAAAAGAAAGCCCAGCTGTCCTAAGTCTTCTTGCCCTTCTTCTTCTCCACTTTTCGCTAACCATCCATGTTGGGAGGGGAGTCAAGAACGGCTAGCTGGTTTTCCATCGTACACATTGGTTGCTCCTTATCTGAATCCGATCCTTCAGGGCTGTGACTTCGTTTATTACCACCTGTTTCCTTCTGGGTCTCTTGTTCCTTTTCCTCATTAATCTCCTTATCCTTGTTGTCCTGATTTTTATCCTTTGCTGTATTTTGTTCTTCTTTCTTTGCTGTAGTTGCTTTCTTATATACTGCATCTATATTCTGCCATCCTTTCGGCTTCCTTTGTTGTTGCTTGCTCTTATTGTGGTTTGGACATGCATTGTACAGATGACCTATTTGTTGACATCCCCGGCATCTGAAGGCAGTATTCTCATAGTCCAAGGGTTGTTTCCACTGAGTATTATTGAAATTCAGAATGATGCTCTCAGGTAGTCCTCGGCTGAGATCTACCTCAACGCATATTCTGGCAAAAGTTAATATTCCTTTTATGTATCGATCTCCGTCTATCTTTAACATTCTCCCCAAGGTATTTCCAATTGCTATCAGAACCTTTGAATGCCAAAAATGTAAAGGGAGATTATGCAACCTAACCCATACTGGCATCCTTGATACCACCATGGTATTGGCATCGAAATCAGGAAACCAAGGGATAATAAAAAGTCTAGCACTGCCCCAGAACCATGGCCCTTGGTTGAGAACTGTTTCCTTTTCTTCCTCTGTCTCAAAGCATACTATAAAAAACCCTTTTGGGTATAGGTAGATTTGGCAATTTTTTGTCCAAACCGAGTAGATCCATTGATACAATGCATCAGTTCTAGGCCAAAAACCATTAAATCTACAAATAACTGCTTTTTTCTGTAAATCTGAATGTATTTCTTTTACCTCTGGTATTTCGATGGAGATAGTTGGGCTCTCTTGTATTTGATCTACAATGTACTGCCCTGGAGGTTCAGAGACAGCTGTGGAGTTTTTTCCTTTGTCCTTCACTGCTTCCTTAAAAGACCCTTTGTTTTGCAAGCTAGTTCCAGTGCTTTCAGCTCCTCCTCTTAATCTCATATTGAGAATGATTGTGGAGCCAGGTTTGATGTTGTATTCTTGCATGGTTCTGCATTCCTGCAACGATCTACCCTCATTTAATAAGTGTTGTTCCTCACGCGGGTAGCCAGTCTGATCGGCGATATTGTTCTTCAGATCTGAAACCCTATCGCTGTCATAAGTCCAGATCACGCTTGTGGTTCCTTTTGGTGTTTTTACAAAAATTTGAAATCCTGTCCTGGCAGTCTGGGATGGCTCAATCTTAGTCAGATCTGACTCATCCGGCTCCGTATTCGAGAGATTGATTTCTGGATCAGGTAGATCCATGCCAGATCTGGGATTTTTGAATCTATTTCCGGTGGGGGGAAGTAGATCTGCTTCATGCAGCCCTCCTCCGTTGATTTTAGCACTGATTCTGATTGGAGATGATTCCTCTGCTTCAGCAATGAAAGAAGGGCTGAGTCTAATCATTTGGATGCAGATATCGTGTTCATGCAGAGCCCCATCATCGTCAATAAACCCTTCGCTCAGCATCGCCCTTTGCTCTATATCCGTTAGGGAATCCAACCCTAACAGACCTGATTTTCCTTTCAGGCTCTCCAAGGTTATCAAACGCAGCTGGGGATCTGACAAAGGATGGAAGCTATTGCAGGGCTCCGCCATGAATTCACGCTCTCCCAATTCCTCCGTCATCATTTCTTTCCAGATCCGCCTGGAATGTTGAGTAGCTGGTTCATTTCCTTCCCCTGCGGTAATGAAAACGGAGGAGGCCAGGTTCGAGGTCGACATAAGAGCTTTGGGCCTTCTGCGGCCCACATGCAGCGCAGAGAGCATGGACGTCGTGGAAGCCATGAAGCCGCA
Source organism: Pinus tabuliformis (assembly GCA_031772625.1). Lineage (NCBI taxonomy): Eukaryota > Viridiplantae > Streptophyta > Pinopsida > Pinales > Pinaceae > Pinus > Pinus tabuliformis. The sequence goes on along the minus strand of CM062819.1, from coordinate 354,159,295 downwards.
GGTTATCAGTGCGAATCCGAGTTGAGCCGCCTGATTCCCTCATTAAACAATTATTTATTAGTATCCATAGATTTATTAAATATATATGGATTAGTTAGACGAGTCGTTAATAATAAGATTAAATCATATCTTTAATAATATAATATTAATTATCATTAGTTATTATTTCTATCATTTGAATATAAATTAACTCAAACTTGGTTATCTTTTCACTTAAATTACATATGATAAATATTAAAAATAATATTTTAAGAATATTATAAAATTAAGATTGAATAGTCAAATCTAGCCATTCTTGGTCAATCTTAGCTATTTATCTAAGACCTAATATAGCCATTTTTTTTCAATATAGAGGTTTTTTAGTCAAACATAGCCATTGGAGGACCTGCTATCCCTTTTTAAATTTGCACCCAAGATCTAGTTCTTCAACTTGTCGTGACGATGAACCAAACTCGTTGGTTTGAAAAGCGTCAACAAATGTCTATCATGTGATTTAGGCCGAAAATCTTTTCTCATAAACAATTATTTGTTTTCCAACCATTTAATTAATTAATTAAGTATATTTCTATTTTTAGCAGAAGGCTTATTATTTCAACTTCATGTAAAAGTAGGGATGTTGAATTTATTTTCTGAAATATAATTGGATCGCTGAGATTAACTTTACGATGAATATGTCCAGAATATCTTTCGTCACAGTCTTAGTCTCCTATCTACAGCTCTGCCACGACAGAGGATGGAGTGACAAGCCAAAATTTGTAGGCTCAAGCCATATTTTTAATATCTTTTAAAATCAACAAATAAGATTTGATGTCACAGGAATATTGGCCCAATAATCTATTCTATGGTGGTGATAATTGATATGCGTGTGCGATGGATCATCGTTTCCTGCATCGCATCGTTGCATCGTGTCGTTCGAAACCGCTGCTATTTGCTTCAATGGTTGATTGCTTTTGAAATGACATCGTGTTTATCCGTCCTCGCACAGAAAGGCAAAGGTGATGCGTCCCTTCACCTCCCTCCTCCCTTGAAACCAGAGCTACCAAAAAGTATATTTTCGCCTGAAGAATATGACAAGCTTATCACCTATATCATGAAAAATGGCATCCTTGGTTGCTCCTAGAACAATGCAAGGCGTTGTGTAATTAATTAATTAACCCGTGACTTTTACAATGATTTTGATATTCTTGTTCTACAATATTCTATTAAATTGGGAATTTTGATTAATCAAATAAATATCCAAGATCCATGTGAACCACATAACTGAGTCTTGTTCTTGTGAGGTCCAGGTCTATGTCCATGTCAAGGATTTGTTCTTGAAAAGTGGCCTCTAACAAAGGTATTTTTTCCTCAATTCTCGATCAATGAAATAAATATCCACTGTCTAAGAGAAGCATATAACTGTGTCAGCTATTGTTGTCCATGTCCTGAATGATAGAAACAATTATTTCCAATTCCATTAACTGAAGGTTTGTGTCGGGGATGTTACTGTGGATAAAACAAAAAATGTCCAGAATGTTGCGACCCTAATTTCTGTTACCATAAAGTTGTGGTGACATATCAAAGAAATTGTTCGATGGAGTTTGGGCTACGAAGAAATGTCTTCTCGACAGGGATTTTTTTGTTATGGTAGCTCTGGATAATTACCTTTAGCCCAGTGCATGCTAATCGCCTTCAGTCCATTCTGCCACTTTAATCTTGACAGAAGGAGAAAAAAAAATTATGAATCATTCTTTAAGTTCGTTAACGTCTCTAATGATTTGAAGTATTAGGTGATTGGCAATCATATATCTTATTGTAAACCCAGTGGAGATGAATTAACCAATATTAAATAAAATTTTGATTCTTTCCCCTTCATTTATAGCAACGATTGTTATAGACATTTTTGTGCCTTACAGCATTGAGCACGAAATGTCCATAATCCAAGGGATCCAAAGTCCCTAAATGAGTTGTTCCTGCCCCTAGAGGAACAAGGTCAACCAATGACAGCTTCTCCCAGAAGTTCTCCACCAAAAACCACTTAGAAACAGTCAATTCAGGATCAATTCAGAGGCTCCACTAGCTGTCTGCGCTAAAATGCAGAGATTACACTGGCTAGGTGCACTGCAACGCAGGTAGAAGCACTACCAGGGTGCACTGAGCGGGAAATGACAAATGGCAAGTTCATTCAACGACGTGGAAAGACCCTGGAAGCTTCCAGAATCTTCCTCAATGACACTTGCCTCAATGAATTCGACTAGTGATGAGTAAGAGGTTCTCAACCTCCAAGTGGAAGCAAGAACTGACAGAGAGAAGCCACAAGTCAAAACATAAGCTGTCTCATCCTCTCTTCTTACATCTATATATGGATCTCTCACCTAGAGGTTCAGGGGGCTGGAATTTTGTACTTTGCAGAGAATTGTTGTTGGTTTGAGATTGAGATTAGTACATTGGGTGATTTATGCTTTGTTGGAGGAGAGGAAGGGATTCCTTTGCTGGGAGGTAGATGTTGGATCGGAACTCACTTGGTTGTATCTCCTCTTGGACTTTATTATCATATCAATAAACTATTTGAGTTTCTCCTACATGTTGTATACCAATGATGTTTTGTTATGCTTACATGTTTAGCTTAATCTGATCTTGAGCTTTTTATGAATGTATATCTGTATCTTTGTGTAGTTTCTCTCTCTTGTGATCTTGCAGGAATTCAGTGAAGCTGGGCTGGTGAAAGAGCAAGAAGCTGGGAGCTACTGAAGAGAGGAGTGATTTGGATCGACAAACTAGCGGAAGATACAGGTTAGTTAGATCCTTCTTCCTCACTTGCATTTCATAAAGAAGAATACTCGAATAAGTTTACCTGTTTGTTGCTAAGGCACTATCACCTCTTAGAGTGGGATAGGGGCATTCCGAATTGGATACTTTTCCCAACAAAAAATTGGCGACTCCACTGGGGATCGTATCTTGTTGGTTTATTTGTGTTTCTGGTGTTGTTCTTCTCATAAACTCAGGAGTGCCGAATCGAAATGCATTTGCCATTTTCAAATGCAAAGTAGAGATCTGCCACTCTAGTCCACTCACTGGGCCTTTTTTTATGATCTGAACAAACTGATCCACAAGTGCTCTAACAGCCCTTTGTGATAGATCTTAGTCCTCCTTTAAATCATCCTCCTAATTGTACCTAATTGATAGCTTTGATCCGGCCAAAAACTGTTGATTTAACTGCAAACCGTAACCCAGAACCCAGAAACAACTCTCATTTCTGCTTCAGCGCAGACTCTGTGAAGAGGTTCTGCATTTCAACGTAGGTCCCGTGAAGGCTACCTGCGCTGAATGTCAAAACCTCTGTGTTGGGAGTGCGCTGATCAGTCTTTGCCTTGTGCAGCTGTGGTTCCCTGCTTCCTTTTGCTCAGTTTCATCTCTGTTTGTTGCAGCCTGTTATCAGTCAGTGTACCTATCTGAAACCCCTTTTCTTTGCCTCAATTCCACCTCAGTTGTATAAAGAAACTGTATTTGTTCTTTATGTATTTGTTACATCATTTGCAGTTTCCCATTACAAAAGTAAACTAGTCATACTGTCGCCCTTAGATCTAGACCTGTCGTAAGTGTCGTTTTGATCTTAGGAGTGAGTTTGTTTGCTGTTCACAGTTGATTGAGCTTTTACTTTTGTTGTTTGGTTTGAATTTATGCATTTCTAGTGTCGAAACAAGTAAATCATAAAGTGTCGTAATCGTCTTTTTGATTTTGAAAAAGGAACTTGTTTATGTTTTCACTTGAAATCGAATTCAAATTTGTACAACATCTTTCTTTTTAGACATCAATATTAAGGAAGAAAAAAAAAATACATGCATTTGTGCATTTGCATTTTGATAGTTTGCATGTGTTGATTTAGGGAAAAGTGCATTACAGTGTGCTCTATGCTCTTTGAGAAAAGTTTGTATCTTCCTTTTCCCCTTGTAGCTTGGATTTTCATTGTTGAAAAGATATAAAAGCTTGCTTATCATCTTTAGACTGCATTTAGGAATTGTATCATACATCTCGTGGTGATCCAAAAAGGCAAACTTCTAAGAAAGATCAACCTAAAATAAATTGAATGAACTTAACAACACTTTGTAACTTAACGCACAACATAGAGGTCTAGGCTAGAGACGTGTTCCGGCGTCGTAAAACCTGGTGACTGTCGATCTCGCTGATGGTTGGGTGATTCCTCCTGAGGGACGATAGCGCCAGTACGGATTGTGCTCCCACGTACCGTCGAGTATATCTTGGGAGACCCCTATAGGCATAAAACCTTTATCCTTAGGAAACCGTGTCGGCCGCCCTACTGATCGCAATGCACTGAACACAACATTCAGGAAGATTGACCGCCCGTACCTTAAAAAGTATTCTGCAGTTTTGCGAAAAGTTTGGCACACCCTCTACCTAGAACTCCAGAGCAGTTCCTTTTGGCCTTTTTCAGACTCTATAACGGAAAAATTCCATCCGAGCATTTGTATCTTCGGGCTCGTTAAAACATCGAAGGAGACTAGAGTCATCTTTAGCTTTTTCTTGACTCTTTAAAATTGAAAAAGCAAGTTGTGTCTACAAGCGTCGTTAAAATTTATTTTAAACGGAACAATCACCCCTTTTTCCTGCGTTGATCTTTAGGTTGAGAAAATGGAACCCACCAACCAAGGAATTCCCCTTGGTGGAAATCGTAGTCCCTTCTCCTCTTGGGGAGATGTTGGTGCGCCCCACATGGCCACATTGTCACTTCCAGGACTGACAATTGGCTTGCTGGTCTGGCTCTTCTCAACCAATGTCGTTCAGAACACCACTATTCCTGAACAGTCGAATCAACAGTTAGATGAGTCCAGAGTTACCCACCAGCCTTCTACTTCCTCTAATTCTTCCTCTCCTCCTTCCTCTTCGCTTGACGAAACTGGTAAAACAAAAAACCAAGTTCCTAAGGAGAAGAAAGAAAAGAAGAAGAAAGAGAAGAAGAAGAAGGAGCCAAAAGCGACTGGGGGTAAACAAGTGTCGTCTGACAAAAATCCACACACAGCATTGACTAGGCCTAAATCGCCATGTGTCATATGCAAGGGAGACCATTTCCACAGAGATTGTCCCTGCATCCCTCGGATACTAAGGGACTGGTCTCCCCATTTTCACAATCTGGTGGCATCAACCTCTGATAGCCATGTTGAATGCACATCGTCAACTAGCGAAAGTGAAGTCCTTGGACAAAAAGGGAGAGCTAGATCTCCCTGTAGACTGTGCGAAGGAAATCATGCCATCCACCGTTGTCCCTTCTTAGACGAAGCGAAAAGAGTTTTGGATGATCGTCCGATTTCACCGTTACGACTTCCTCCTGGATATAAAAAACTCTTGCCGAGTCCTTCGTTAGTTGAAAATCTAGCTGGCCCGCTCAAGTGGTCAGCTGAAGCGCTGGTCATTGAAGATGAACCAGCTGAATCCATACCCGACGAAAGTCAAAAGGTCGAGGCGGCAGTTGACCCGGTCTTGCCTTCAGAGGATTTATCTTCGAATGATACAGTCACTGAAGAGGATAAAGATGACACCATCCAAATTCTCTTCATCAGCACAGACTCTGACGAGCACGGGGGCACTCCCCCCATTCCTTTATCGCAGGAAGGAAGTTCGTCAGAGCGATACCCGACCGTTTATTCGGTCCCACCACCAAGCAACTTAGTTGTCTCCTTCGACTGGAACCAACTAGGCAGACCCCGTTTGGCAGCAAGCATACCATTCAGAATTATCGTCCAAATATACAGAATGGTCATGCCTGGCACCATCATTGATGAAGGGGCATCTGTGAGTATCCTTTCCTCCACTGCTTGGAAAGCGCTTGGTTCACCAACGCTTTTGCCTGAAATGAGAAATCTGACAGGCTTTGATAAAGGAACCAGTCAACCTTTAGGGATCCTCCCCAATGTGCCTATCACATTGAAAGGGAAGACCATTCAAATGAACGTGATGGTGGTTCAAGGACCCTTGGATTATAACCTACTCCTTGGACGAGACTATATATATTGCATGGGAGCCATCGTCTCCTCACTCTTTAGAGTAATGTGTTTTCCGCACGAAGGAAGAGTGGTCAAGCTCGTGGACCAGCTTTCATTTCTCGGATCACGCATCGCAAATAGTCATATACCTTCCCTAAATGGTCTCTTCACGCAAGAAATGTCTCAACCTACAATCCGTCCTCTCGATGAGCGCGAGTGATTCGGAAGGATATGACTGGAACCCAGGGGGCATGCATCCTGGTTTGCTTCGATAGGAAAACTTTGGGCATAGGGTAGGTTTCCGCGGGAGAATATGACTAGTCTGTACCCCGTCCGTTTTGGAAGAGGGGTTATTCTAGAATAAGATTCTTTTGTCAAAGTTATGTGTTTTGCGCTCGTTGTCACTCACCTTTGTCTATCTCGGTAGACATCGCGGAAGAAGTGTTTTGTTCGCTGCATTGATGAAACAATCTTTGGGTAACCTGAAAGAGGTAGGCCTCTCCCGGTAAAACAAATGTTTTATTGAACTAAGAAGGGGTAACCTTGAAATCATACTTTATGCCTGGGGGCATGCAAACCTTTTTGAGTGCAAGCAAGGGGTGGCTATTTATTTTTTAAATTTTTAGGTCCTCCCTTTAAACCTGTAGGTCTAACCCTTTAAACTCGTAGGATTAGTCGTTTCCGAACTTGCATATAGAAAGGATGCGGGGCATAGCTTTGGTAAGGCGCAAGCTCCATAAAAAATGGCATCTTACATGAGACATTCTTATCATATGACTGGATTATCGAGCAGTTTTAGCACATAGTTCATGCTCGTTAAAAAATAAACATAAGATCGAGCAGTTTTAGCACATAGTTCATGCTCGTTAAAAAATAAGCATAAGATTGAGCATTGTTTTTCCGCGTTTAAGCTCGTTAAAAAATGAACTATCTTCCGGTAAATAACCACCGTGAATGTAGCATTATCAGCCATTAAAGCCTTGGTCGTGTTTGCACCGTCACCTCCACTTTTCCATTGGCCGATCGTTCACCTCCATATGATTGTTTACCCATTTTGAGGAACAGCTGCGAAGAGTGATTTCACTAGCCATCCTTGTGACACTGCCGTGATTGGAAAATTCCAACTCTTACCTGGAATCAGCCGCTAACCCGTTTTATCACTCGTTCCTCAAAAGACGAGTCTTCTTTAAGCTCTTTTCATCTGACTCGTAAAATATGAAAAGATTGCCGAGTTTTGGCCTTCCAGCTCGTTAAAGCGACCGGAAATGCTATCCCTCCTCTAGATTTTAATCTTTTTGGACCCGAGAGATTATTGCACAAAAATATCGAGCGCTTGTTTTGTTCGGCTCATTAAAACTATCGAAAACTCATCCCTTCTGTATTGTTTTATACTTTTTCGGACTTAAGGGATTAGATGACGAAAAAGGACTTTCGGAGTTGACTTTACGTACCTTTTTAGACTCTCTAAAAATGAAAAGGACCGAGTTATCTTTGTCGTTAGACTCATTAAAAGCATTAAATAGCGACAAACTTGTCTTTAGACGAGAACGAGTTTCACTATCGCTAGGCTCGTTAAAACATAGCGACGGGTTTTCCCGAAGGGCAAATTATAGAACAAGCATATGTTATCCTCCTCAAGCTTGACAAAAATAAAGAGGTACTAGTCAGCAATGACTGGGGAAAAATTGGGAAGAAACTCAAAGAACTTTATTGGTAGCAAGTCGCTCGTGAACATGACACTTCCACTCCGTGCCTGAGTCGGGTTGGGTTGTTTCATTCACCGGTCACATCACCATGGTCTCGCCATACCATCCACCTTTGGGGTAAATGCTACCAATCCATCACACAAGTGTCGCCGATATGTTCAAGAGAAGTCATCCAGAGAAGTCAACCGTGTCCCATCCACTACCATACATTATCCTTCATTCTTTCATGACCGCCACCCTGAATCATATGTTATCAGATCGTTTTCACCTCCATCAAAATCATTTGCTCCGTTCCATGTCACTGATGTGGGATACATTAAGGCCCTCCTTTGACAGGTCGCTTCTTGTCGACATTAGCTCATTATCCAAGAAGTTGATCTAGGAACAACCCCTTCAGTACTTTGAAGCTTGCATGCCTCAATGGCAAGTTTCTCACTTCCGGCGACAGGTATACATCAATGACCTTCGATCGGAAGATTTTACGTGGTGTTCGACGCCAAGTCCTTTATTCACACCACGTGAATTGTACTGCAGTACCTTGAGGGTCATTATCATTATTGGTGATTCCTCTCGCGCTTGTTAACGGTTTACCTCATTGACCGGTAATCAAGCGATGTCTTTCCATGTTCGACTTCAGAACATTTCTCACATGGATCGACTTGTACTTAGAGTGAAGATCGGACGAGATTGAAGACCCCGGATCTAGTTTCATCCATCTGGGCTGCGATATATATTCAGGAAAAATAAAGACATTGACATGTACAACATTGCAGCACAGACAATCATCCTACCAAAGGATGATGATTTCATCAAAATTATCAGTCTACCATCAGACGATTGTCTGTTCCATGTACAGAAAAATGAATTTATAAAGCTGAGCATGGGAATGCCCACCTCAACTAGATCATGAAAGCAGTATGAAAAATAATGTATTGTATTGTATCTTATTACAGGTCTCCTCCCAGCATTGGAAGAACTTCGGATCCTCCTAATAAAGCATTTCACCCGATAAACGGCCTCATACTTTAGGGGGCAACTGTTATAGAAATTTTTGTGCCTTACAGCATTGAGCACGAAATGTCCACAATCCAAGGGATCCAAAGTCCCTAAATGAGTTGTTCCTGCCCCTAGAGGAACAAGGTCAACCAATGACAGCTTCTCCCAGAAGTTCTCCACCAAAAACCACTCAGAAACAGTCAATTCAGGATCAATTCAGAGGCTCCACTAGCTGTCTGCGCTGAAATGCAGAGATTACACTGGCTAGGTGCACTACAACGCAGGTAGAAGCACTACCAGGGTGCGCTAAGCGGGAAATGACAAATGGCAAGTTCATTCAACGAGGTGGAAAGACCCTGGAAGCTTCCAGAATCTTCCTCAATGACACTTGCCTCAATGAATTCGACTAGTGATGAGTAAGAGGTTCTCAACCTCCAAGTGGAAGCAAGAACTGACAGAGAGAAGCCACAAGTCAAAACATAAGCTGACTCATCCTCTCTGCTTACATCTATATATGGATCTCTCACCCAGAGGTTCACGGGGCTGGAATTTTGTACTTTGCAGAGAATTGTTGTTGGTTTGAGATTGAGATTAGTACATTGGGTGATTTATGCTTTGTTGGAGGAGAGGAAGGGATTCCTTTGCTGGGAGGTAGATGCTAGATCGGAACTCACTTGGTTGTATCTCCTCTGGGACTTTATTATCATATCAATAAACTATTTGAGTTTCTCCTACATGTTGTATACCAATGATGTTTTGTTATGCTTACATGTTTAGCTTAATCTGATCTTGAGCTTTTTATGAATGTATATCTGTATCTTTGTGTAGTTTCTCTCTCTTGTGATCTTGCAGGAATTCGGTGAAGCTAGGCCGGTGAAAGAGCAAGAAGATGGGAGCTACTGAAGAGAGGAGTGATTTGGATCGACAAACTAGCAGAAGATACAGGTTAGTTAGATCCTTCTTCCTCACTTGCATTTCATAAAGAAGAATACTCGAATAAGTTTACCTGTTTGTTGCTAAGGCACTATCACCTCTTAGAGTGGGATAGGGGCATTCCAACTTGGATAATTTTCCCAACAACAACGATTTCGAATAACAATTTTCGGTTTCTTTCTCCTCTCCTCTGTAGCACTGCATGGCTGAATGTTCATATAGCTTTCTTCTTCCCCGTAATAATATTAATCTTGACAACCGTCATTTTTGCTGGCCTCATACTATAATAAAAATAAATAAATAAAATGAAATACCTGAAAGAGATTACCCAGTTGCATTATTATGCGATAATAAAAATAATTGCTTAAAACTATGCTTCAAATGTTGAGAGCCTGCTTAAGATGATAACAATCATGGGCATGCTTAAATTTTCATGGAGATAAAAATTATGTTGTTGTTGTCGTCCTATTGTTTTCTTTATGATACTCAATGTCTTAATATTTTCTATTATGATTCTAAAAAATGGTTGCCAATTCTCTTACTATGAAGTAGTGCAATTGTTTGATGTTGGATAGTTGTGATTGTCTATTTGGCTTCTCGGAGTAAGTGTGTGGGCATTGATGTCAACAGTCACGCTGGGACATCAAGTTGGGCAATTGGCATTGCATGACATTCAGTAATAGAACTGCTCTATCCCACTAAGGTGTGACACTTGCCTTAGAAACAAATAGAGAAAAGCTACTTTCATTTTTCCTTTATGAATTATAGATAGAGAGGAACAGAAAGACCAACCTCTGTCTTGCGCTAATCTCCTGATTTGATCCCTCTCTTCTTTGATAGTCTTCAGCTACCTACTCCCTTGCACGCTGAGCTTCACAAAGTACCTGTAAGATCACAGAAGCATAGCACTATACAAAGACATGGATCTATAATCATAAACAATCTAGGATCAGATGTAAATTGACCATACAAATGTAGCAAGCATCAATGACACCAAAAGCATCGAGGAAAACTTGAATAGCTTTTATTGATAAACAAGAAAAGAGCCAAGAGGAGTTACAACCAGTTGTTCTGACCCACCATCAACCTCCCAGCAAAGAAGCCCCTCTTCACCTCAAACAAAGCTTAGATCACCCAACAATCTGATGTTTGTCTCAAGAAACCAACAGCAATTCCTTACAATATGCAAAATTCCAGCCTCTGGATCTCTGGGATGAGGGATCCATATATAGATATTTGTAATGGAGATGAGTCAGCTCAATATTTGATTAGTGTCTTCCCTCTGATAGTTCTTGCTTCCACTTGGAGACTGATGGTCTCTTACTCATCCTTGGTCGAATTCAGTGAGGCAAGTGTCACAGGAGAAGATTCTGGAAGCTTCCATTGCCTCTCCACCCCGCGGAATGACACTGCCATTTGTCATTTCTCGCCAATCGCACCCCACATAAGGGATTTTTGAAATGCAACGCACCCACATAGTGTATTTAGGTGAGATGCAACGCACTTAGCCAGTGGAGCAGCTGAAATGATCCTGTTTTGACCAATTCTGAGCAGTTTTTCATAGAGAACTTCTGGGAGAAGCTGTAATCTGATGACCTTGTTCCTTTAGGGGTTAGAACAACACTTTTAGGGACTTAGGAGCCCTTGGTTTATGGACATTTAATGCTTGGGGTTGTAGGGCTCAAAAATGTCTATAAAAGTTGCCCCCTAAAGCATGAGGTCGTTAATCTTTTGATGTCGGGTGAAATGCTTTATTATGAGGATCCGAAGTTCTTCCAAAGCTGGGAGGAGACCTGTAATAAGATACAATACAATACATTATCTTCATAATATTTTCATGATTTAGCTGAGGCGGGCATTCCCATGCTCTGCTTTATAAATTCATTTTCATGTACATAGGACAGACAATCGTCTGAGTGTAGACTGATGATTCTGATAGAGCCATCATCCTTTTGATTGGATGATTATCTGTGCAGCAATGATGTACATTTGATGTCTTTAATTTCCCTGAATATATATCGCAGCTCGGATGGATGAAACTAGATCCGGGGTCTTCAATCTCGTTCGTTCTTCACTCAGAGTACAAGTCGTTCCATGTGAGAAATGCTCTGAAGTCGAACATGGAAAGACATCGCTTGATTACCAGCCAATGATGTAAATTGTTAACAAGCGCGAGAGGAATCACCGATAGTGATAATGACCCTCAAGGTACTGCAGTACAATTTACGTGGTGTGAATAAAGGACTTGGCGTTGAACACCACGCAAAATCTTTCAGTCGAAGGCTATTGATGTAAACCTGTCGCCGGAAGTGAGAAACTTGCCATTGAGGCATGCAAGCTTCAAAGTACTGAATGGGGTGTTCCTAGATCAACATCTTGTATAATGAGCTGATGTCGATAAGAAGTGATCCGTCACAGGAGGGCCTTAATGAATCCCACATCAATGACAGGGAACGGAAAAAATGATTTTAATGGAGGTGAAAACGATCTGGTGATATAAGGTTCAGGGTGGCAGTCATGAAAGAATGGAGTATAATGTATGGTAGTGGGTGAGACATAGGTGAATTCTCTTAATGACTTCTCCTGAACATAGCGGCGACACTGTTGTGATGGATTGGTAGCATTAACCCCAAATGTGGATGGTATGATGGGACCATGGTGATGTGACTGGTGAATGAAACAACCCAACCCGACTCGGACACGGACTGGAAGTGTCATGTTCAAGAGCGACTTGCTACCAACAAAGTTTCTTCAAGTTTTCTTCCCAATTTTCCCCAGTCATTGCTGACCAGTAGCTCTTTATTTTTGTCAAGCTTGAGGAGGATAACATATGCTTGTTCTATAATTTTCCCTTCGGGCAAACCCATCGCTATGTTTTAACGAGCCTAGCAATAGTGAAACTCGTTCTCGTCTATAGACAAGTTTGTCGCTATTACACTTTTAACGAGTTTAACGACAAAGATAACTCGGTCCTTTTCAATTTTAGAGAGTCTAAAAAGGAACGTAAAGGTAACTCCAAAATTCCTTTTTCGTCATCTAATCCCTTAAGTCTGAAAAAGTATAAAACAATACAGAAGGGATGAATTTTCGATACTTTTAACGAGCCGAACAAAACAAGCGCTAGATCTTTTTGTGTAATAAGCCCTCAGGTCCAAAAAGATTAAAATCTAGAGGAGGGATAACACTTCCTGTCCCTTTAACGAGCTGGAGAGGCCAATGGCTCGAAAATCTTTTCATATTTTATGATTCAGTTGAAAAGAGCTTAAAGGAGACTCGTCTTTTGAGGAACGAGTGATAAAATGGGTAGCAGCTGATTCCAGGTAAGGTTTGAAATTTTCCAATCATGGCAGTGTTACAAGGATGGCTAGTGAAATCACTCTTCGCAGCTATTCCTCAAAATGGGTAAACAATCAAATGGGGGTGAATGATCGGCCAATGCAAAAGTGGAGGTGATGGTGCAAACATGACCAAGGCTTTAATGGCTGAAGTACTACATTCACGATGGTTATTTACCGGGGGAATGGTTCATTTTTTAACGAGATTAAACGCGGGGGGAAACATTTGCTCATGGCTTATGTTTATTTTTTAACGAGCTTGAACTATGTGCTAAAACTGCTCGATGCGGGTTTATTTTTTAACGAGCTTGAACCTTGCGGTAACACTGCTCGATTAAATGGTCCTTTTCTTATTTTACCATAAATAGCTTTGTTCTTTCAAATATTGTACTGTATTTTCAAATGCTTCATCAAACTAGTCAGAAATGAACAATATATGTTTGAAAATGAGTTAGAACACTAATATTTTACTTTGAACTACGTAAAAAGTAATGAAAAAGTGTTTTTTACCTCTCATTTTACCATTTCATTTGAACTTTGGTTTATTGGAGCTTTGGAGGTGCTTTCCCCCTTTGATTTTCATCAGATGATTTCGGGAGATTCTATGGACGATTCTCGACGCCGTCTGGACCAGGTAGGAGCTAAACCTGAGCTCTTTCATTTCATGGTTTCCATTTTACATTCTGAGCTTGATTCCTAGTTTTTCTAAGCCTTTGGGGTTTGAAAAACTCGTTCTGCCTTTAGCACACCTCTGTGTATTGAAAGGTGCATTGAATGTTGGCCTGTCTAAAGGGCGCCTTACATGCAACGCACCCAGAGCACTATTGTAGGTGCGATGGGCGCAGAGAAGGAATTATGTGCACAATTTTTTATGGAAATTTTGCCTGTTTCTTACCAAAATCAGGATCTAACTCTTCTCTTGTTTGTTTTTCAGAGATCTTTGGAGTAAGACGACCATTACATGGCGAGAACGCGAGCATGAAGAAGAGGACATGCTTGCCCTACATGATTCGGTTACAGTAAATGCACTGGGGAACTGTGGCTTGCTGAAGTTTTTCTGCATTTCTAGCATGAGACAACAGATCAACTTACTGCAGTATTTGCTCGATGCTCGGGATCCTACCAACCAGGTTTTCTAGATCAGGGGCAAATCTATCCCCTTGACTATAGTAGACATCTATTTCTTGACTGGATTGTCGAGGCGGGGTGCCCCCATCTCTTTATCAGGTTCGGCCTGAGGAGGTGACTCTGTGAGAGATTATGTTCGCCGGTACTGCAGAGAAGGATCTCAGTCGAGTAAAGACGGCAAGATCATCATCCGTGATGTCACTGACAGGTCCCTCAGGACTATTCTGTTTACTTTTGGTAGGATGGCCGGTGGTGCGGCTCTTCATGTAGCCAACCGATCTTATATGCAGTATGCCTTGGAATGCCTCCAACCGAAGGTGTTGAACTGGTGCGACGCAGTACTTCTTGTGATGAAATAACAATTGACCAAGATAAAGAGTGGAAGGTTGAAGAAATTTGGGTATGGTTCTATTTTGACCGCCTTTGCCTTGGAGAAGATACCACTGATGCAGCCGCAGTATATTGCACTCGATTTACCTTCACCTACTGAACCACGTATGCAGAGATGGGTTGACCATATGTCTAGGCATGCTGGTCAGTCTCAGATTTCATTTTCTGATACCTTCTTCAGGTGGTTTGATCGTCAGGAGATGGTTTATTCCGAGTATCCATATGCTGGCATGGACTTCCGGGGTGATCCAGATCTAGTACTGCCGGATGGTGAACAGTGGGGCGCCATTGGTAAAATCTTTGACCATATTCCTATTTATCGTTTTTCATTTATAATGTCCTTGTGCTTTATTCTATCAAGACTTTAATCAAACTCATGTGTACATGCAGATGCTGGTCTTGTTCATCCAGTAGCTCGCCTGAGAGTACCAGCTGCCGCCCTAGCAGGAGAGGTTGTCGGAAGGGCTATCCTTCGTGACTTCGATGTGGCCGAGACTCTCACAGCATTACGTGAGCAGGTTGAGGGCCTCACTCTTGGTATTCCAGATGTGAGGACTGATGAGCTACCTTTGAGGTTACAGCAGCATACTACTGGTGTGCCAAGACGATGGACTCGTCTCTTACGCATGATCACACAGGTTGTGACTTGCTATCACGAGCATCATTAGACTAGGGTGCCCCCTAGCATTTTGAGTTTTTGGTCACTTGACCGATTTTGTCTTGGTTACAGAACATTATGTGTAAACCATAAACAATTATATATATTTTTGATTTTTGGAGTTTTATTTTGGTTAAGTTACATGATCCAAATGCAAACATTGATGGTATGTTTCTTTTTATAAATGTTGCAAATGTCTATCTAACACATAATTTGCTAATGAGTCAGTTAATGTGTTTAAGTTTCTGGAAATGTGTTGATATTGAATAAAATCAAGTTGTCTTTCCAAAATCTTAACCCTTAGGAACACGCGATAAATAGCTGGGTTTCAGACGGAATAGATACCAGTGAGTTGTAGTATTACGAGTTGTGAGTCTAGCCTGACAATTAGTTGGTGTATACCATGTGTGATGGCATCGGAGAGAAGTTCTATCAACGCGCTATGTTCAGCGATGTTATTTGTTGATCGACCAATACATACCCCTCTGAAACTTACTAACTCGCCGCTTGGATCAAAAATAGCCCAGGCTACGAAAGATAGGTTCCGCGAACTACGACTCGCTCCGTCGGCATATCCAACACATGACTCCAATAGGTTTGACATCTGCAACAAATGTAAAAAGTGGATTACTTGACCAAAATAAACACTTTAGTGAAAACAAAAACATAACAAAAGCATACAGGTTACCATTACGCATAGTAACGCTTGAGGTAAAACCCGTTACGAGGTTGTGCCAGTGGAATTCCGTCATAATCCATTAACTCGTAGGCTCCTTTTGCCAACACTCGTTTAACAATATAGGGGCCCATCCATAAAGACTTAAATTTACCTGCTCCCAATTTATCGGATTCTTGGTCGTAAAGCAAGACCAAGTCACCTTCTGAGAAGACACGGGGTTTGACATTTTTGTCGAACTGCGCCTTGACTCGTTTCTTATGGGCTTCATTAGCCAAAGCGGCATCACGATGGGTTTCATCCAATTGGATTAATTCCAAGAAACGAGCTTCTTCTTCTGAAGTTCCGGGGAGGAGATCAATTGCGAGTTTGAGAGACGAGATTTTGCACCAGATTGGTAAGACTGCTTCCAGGCCATATACCAGTTGGAAAGGTGTAAACCCGGTTGCATTCCTTACCGATGTTCGGTAAGCCCACAAAGCTGAGTACAGGATTAGGTGCCATCTTCTCTTGTGAACTCCAATCATCCTTTGCAGCATGTGTTTCAGGACCTTGTTGATTGCTTCAACTTGTCCGTTGGCTTGCGGATAATATGGAGTAGAGCTATCGTGAGACAACCCTAGTTTGGCAGCTAATTTGACCATCATGTGATTGCGAAAATGCGATCCATGATCTATGACTATAGCCTATGGTACGCCGAATCTGGCGACTACATGATTGAAAAAGAAGAGGGCAGCTGTTTCACCATTATTATCTAATGTAGGCATCGCCTTGGCCCATTTGGTAAAATAGTCAACTGCGACTATGATATACCCATGGCCCCGGTCGAGGTGGGGTTACATGTCATGAAATCGATGCCCCATTTGGCGAATGGCCCAAAAACAACTATTGGCTACAGAGGTGTGGGTGGTCTTCTGGTTTTGCTATCGAAAATTTGACAAGCATGGTAACTTCTGACTGCGGTTATGCAATCTTTGAACATTGTTGGCCAGAAGTATCCTGCTCGTAAGATTTTTTGCGCTGTAGCATATCCGGATTGATGCCCCCCACACGCGCCTGAATGACAATCATTCAGGACTTTTTCGGCCTCCTCATGGGTGAGGCACCTTCTCAGAACTGTATCGATACCACGATGGTAAAGTGTATCACCGACGATCATGTAGTCTTTTGCTTGGTATCGAATATGTTTTTGTTCGGAGCGGGAGGTGTTTGGCCTGTATTTTTGGGTTTGGAGATAAATGATTATATCCCCATACCACTCATTGCTTGAAGATATCAGAAACAAACTTTCGTCCACGATTGTTTCTTCGGATGTTTCATCGTTGGACGACGATGGGAGATCGCACAATAATTCTGCGAAAACTAGAGCTTTCTTTGACTTGGATTTTACAAATTCCAGATCAAACTCTTGTAGGATTGCTATCCATTTTGAATATTTTCCCCCCAGCAACTGTCGCGACAATATATAAGTCATGGGGTTGCAATCTGACAGAATGGTAGTTTTCTGAAAGAGGAAATAGTGTCAAATATTTGCTTTCTGTATCATTTAAGTTTTTACTTAAATAATATATAGGATGTTCAATTCCATTGACTTCTTGAACTAAAACCATTTTGATGGTCGTATCCACTGCATCCAGATACAGGTTAAAATATTTTTGATAATCAGGAGTGTACATTAATGATGCTTTCACTAGGGATTCTTTTAAAGCATCAAAGGAAGCTTGCGCAACCTGATCTCAGACAAAGGGTACTTCCTTTTCCAAAAGACATGTATAACCTTTAGCAAGTTCGGCGTAATTTGGAATGAACCTCCTCAGAAAGTTCGCTTTCCCTTGGAGTTTCTGAATCTGAAGCAAATTCGAAGGTGGAGGAAAATTTATGATTGCCTGGACCTTACATGGGTCGAGACGAATCCCATCCTTTGAGACTACAAAGGCAAGCAAACGACCAGAACTGACGCAAAATACAAATTTGTGTGGATTGAGTCGTATCTTGTAGTGTCGACAACATAGAAATATCGCTCTTAAATGCTGCGGGTGATCAGTCTGCTTTCGCGAATGAGCCGGAAGGTTGTCGAGGTATGGTCGAACGATGTTTTTGATGTCATGGAAGGCATAATTCATTGCCCTTTGAAACGTCGCCCCTGCGTTCTTTAAACCAAAGGGTAATTTTGGATATGCGAATGTGCCCCACGGACAAATAAATGCAGTCTTTGACTGGTCCTATGGGCAGATATTTATTTGATTATACCCGGAGAATCCATCCATGAATGAAAAGATTTCGCATCCGGCGCATTCATCAATTATCTGGTCGATGAAGGGTGTAGGGTAGTTGTCTTTTGGACAAGCTTGATTTACATCCCTATAATCGACGCACACTCTAATTGTTCCTTGTTTTTTCATATCAGGGACAATATTTGATACCCAATCGGTTAGAGGAACCGGGTAAATGAAACCAGCGTGGAGAAGTTTTTCAACTTCTACCTTAATGGCAGTGGCTTTCTTGGGGTGCACCTGCCGTAGCCGTTGTCGTACTGGTTTGACATCTGGAAACATCTTAATTTCGTGTTCAACGATACTCGAGTCAATTCCTGCCATTTCACTATATGACCAAGCAAAGACATCTCTGAATTCGCGAAAAAAAGTGTTATATATTTCCAGTTCTGAAGGAGAACAACATTTGCCAACATAAATATTCTCTACAACATTTGTTTTGGTCGAGATATTTATGGCGATAGTCTCTTCAATGTTGGACAAGTTTCGCTCTGAATCCACCGTGTTTACAGTATTTGATAGAAAATAAAAAATTGAAGGATGATAAAGGTCATCAGAAGTATCTTCTCCACAATCCAGAAGAAGGGAACGATGGTGGGATTCATTACATGGTGCTCCTTCAATTACCGTTGATTGGACAATTCCTTCGTCGGTTACATGCACTCGCGACCAAGGATCTGAAGGGGTACCATATTCTTTAGACCTATCTATCCAAATGCTTGATGAGCGTTGATCTGGGTTTGCCATCCAGGCTAGGAACATTGATTGCTACAATATTTCCGTTGGGCTTGGAGGCAAAACCATTGCATGATCCATGTCGATATCATTTTCTGAGATCTTTTTAGAAGATATCATATTGCAGGTTCCTACCGACGCTACTTCCGCCAGGTTGATTGGAGGTGGAAGGGCGAAAGTTCCCATTAATATTGGATCTTTTAGTAGGCCTACTCCGATATTTTGAAGCAAATGGGGGCTTCCATGGATCATGGGATGCTTCCTGTAACTTGAGAACCATTGGGGAGGAAGTTTTGTTGATCGACGATTGTAATCCCTCCTTGAAAGGGAAATGCAATCCTCCTAAAATAGGTCGACACAATAGCAGCCATAGCATATATCCATGGTCTTCCTAGTAGGATGTTGTAATCAAGATTTCCATCGATTACTTCAACATCTATTTCTAGCGTTTTCCCTCCTAGTTCAACTTTCAAGTTACTTAGAATACCATATGGGGTATATGTCCTTCCATCGAATGCTTTTAATGTCGTCGAAGATCGTGACAAGGTTGGAGATCCTAAAGTTTTCCAGCAACTCATCGACATAATGCATGTAGATGCCCCCTCATCAATAATTGTTCGATGAACAGTTTTGTTGAGGGCTTTCACTTGAACAAGGAACGCTAGTTGAGCTGGTAATTGAGGGTCGTATGCTTTATGGTCGAAGGATACAAGATTGGAATCCTTTGGGTCTATCCCACCAATGGCTGATAATAAAGCTTGCCTTTGGGATGGGCAATTTTGTAGTACTTCAAGAGTCGACATAGCGGATGGCGATTGGGCCAAATCTTCCACTATATTATAATGCTGTGCCGCTCTAGCGCAGGGATTAAACGTCGACTTGTGTACTACTCCCTTTGGCGGTTTTATTGTCAATTCAGGAATGATGGGCGGCGCAACTTCCGTCGAAGTTGTTGTCGAACTACTAGGTTGATCTTTATCCTTGTTGTTCGACAGCTGTGGATTCCCATAATCTTTGTTCCTTGTCGATATCAAAGAATCATTTTTCTATTTTGAAACTGACAACATTAGCACTTGAGATGGGGAAGCATTTCCATTTTCAACCAGATTTGTTCCTGGATTTGGAAACGGATCAGTTAACACTGTGGAGGTTTTTGAATTCTTCAAGAATTTCTTAAGCTCAGCTCTGTGTGGACAATTTGCGGTCCAATGATCCTCATCGCATATGAAGCATGGATTTTTTGGTTTCCTATCCCCAGAAGGGTTTGAAGAAGATTTTTCAGGTGATGATTCCTCCTGTTTCTTCTTCTTCCCTTTGCCTTTCTTCTTGCTCCCTCGTTGTTTGTTTTCTTTGCCTTTATCTGTCGATATGGCATTTACTTCCGAGGCAAGAAGTTCATCTTTTGCATTTTGACCTGAAATCTTACGGGCCTTTTTGGATGTAGCCTTTGTCGATTTCGTGTCTGTTGTGCCAATCACGCCATCGTCGGCATGAGAGTCATTGTTTGACTTAGGAGGAGGAGGAATTGAGAATTCAGGTCTAGGGGCGTCAGGTATTTTATCGTAGAGCGTGCCAGACTGAGTGTAAATCAAGTCCAAATATTGTGCACGAGCGATAACTTGCTCTTCTGTTATGACCCCCCCTTGCCACATCTTCCATGATGGAAGGTAGTAATGACTTGATAAACCATTCAGCTAGGAGCTGATCGGGGACATACGTTTTTACCATTCTACGACGACGTCGCCACTCATGTATATGATCAGATATGTGAGTGGCCGTTGTCTGTTTGAAGTTGGTAAGAAGTTCTGTTCCCGTTTCGTACCTTATTGGTAACTGAAAATGGGTTAAAAAGATTGTGGCTAAGGTACTGAAGTTGTCAAACGAAGCTCTAGGCAATTCGATGTACCATTTTGCCGCTGGACCCATTAATGTCCTCTGAAAGAGGCGAAGTCTTATCGAATCATCATTTAGGGTGTTTGATGAACACCATAGATGAAAGGTCATCACATGATTCGATGGATCTTCACCCAGATTTCCATTAAATTTAGGAATATCTGATGGAAATTTATGCAGAATCGCTGGCCACCAAGGGGCGTAAGCGATTGGATCGTTTGTTAACCGATTTAAATCAGGTAACTCTAAAGTTGCCACAAAGGGTAACTGCTGATTCAGGTTAGGCGAAACATACCCAAGATAAGATGGGATTGCCTGAGCAGTTGGTCTTTGCATACCGGCATAATGCATTTGATGTTGGTAACTTTGGTAAGGTTGGTGGGCATGACCATTGTAAAATGGTTGATTTTGACCGTTTTGAATGTACGACTGTCCACTATTGGCAAAGATTTGTTGCTCAGAACCTTGGTATACTTGTTGGAATTGCGGTTGTTGGTATTGTATTAGCCATGGTTGTGAAGCCATGTGCTGTTGCCCGACACTAATAGTTTGACCAAGATGAAGGGTAATTGTACCCGTCTGAACCTGTGTCATTCCACCAGTCAGCGATTGTGGTTGAGTCGCAGGGTCAAGGGGCTGTTGCATTACAACCTGAGAAACCTGAGGTTGGCATACAACAGGCAGCGCTTGAAATTGCGACACAGTCACAATAGCTGGTGTAGTTGGTATATTTGACATAGGTAAGCATTGTTGCATTGAATATACAACTCTTGGTTGTTGAGGTAGTATTGGTACCCAACCGCTTGAGGTAATTCCAGTATAACCTGAATGTTGTTGTGAACTCCCGTATGGATATCCTCCCGGAGGGGATAATGAAAGGGTATATTGCCCCCCATACGGTGCTAATCCAGAACTCAAGGGAATGGTTTGTCCTTGGGGGGCGGACTGCCCAAATTGACCTCCAAATGGATCAATTTGTTGAGACTCAACATAAGAGTTTCCGGATATTATTCTGGATGAACAAACAGGAACAGACCATACTGTCGAAATGGCCCCTGAGTGGGCTCCTTCTAGCGGTTGAGAGCTAGTCGGGATAGATGGTATACCGACGAACATTGTTGGAGTGATAGCAGGGAGTTCTGTCGTCGCTGTGTCAGATGACACAGTCCTAGATGTTGACGGTTGTTCAGACATTTCTAGTCTATCCAAAAGATTACCTAGCGATTCTACAGGAGCTTCCGCTGGTGGTAGACTAACTTCTGATGAAGAAGGATATAGAGTGATCCCGACTCTAAATTGCGATGGAGTACTCGTTGGAGGATCTTCCACAATTTCTTCTATGGCAATCAGACCAGGTGGAAGGGGAAGACCGTCAGGTCCGTAGAATATTTCTGGGGCCGAAGAAGGTATGGAATCGGTAGCGACAAATGTTTGAAGAGCAAGACTCTCCGAACTGGTTCGGTAACACAAGTGTTTACTCTCAGACTAGGATCAGTATCACTGTCCTTCTGTGGCTGCTGAACTTCTTCTGTAGAGGCAGGGGTTCCAGAAATGTTTGGAGTAACTGGAGTCTCTAATGTTGTTGGAACACTTGTTCTAACTTTAACAGGAGATTTGGAACCGGTTAAATGAGTTCACTTTGTCTGTACTAGCTTCGATTCCGGAGACAAAGATAGCTGACTCGTAAGCCTCCGCGAACGACGGGTTTCAAATGACTTTCTTTCACGATTGCGAATTACTCGATCAACTAAAATAAAGGGGAAGTATGTTTCCGAATTAAATGAATTTTAGACACTTTGACACAACTTGTTTTCTCAATTTTTAAGAGTCGAGAAAAAACAAAAGATGACTCTAGTATCCTTCGATTTTTAATGAGCCTGAAGTGACAAGTGCTCAGATGGACCTTTTCTGTTAAGGAGTCTGAAAAGGAACAAAAGGTACTGCTCTGGAAATCTAGGTAGAGGGATTACCAAACCAATCACAAAACTGCAGAATACTTTTTACGGTACGGCAGTCGATCTTCCCGAATGTTGTGTTCAGTGCATTGTGATCGATAGGGCGGTAGACACGGCTTCCTATGGATAAAGGATTAAGCCTATTGGGGTCTCCCAAAATATACTCGACGGTACATGGGAGCACAAGTCCGTACTGGCACTTATCGTCTCAAAGTGGAGGAATCACCCAACCATCAGTGAGAACAACAGTTACCAGGCTTTACGACGTCGGAATACGTCTCTAGCCTAGACTTCTAAATGTTGTGCGTTAAGTTCCAAAGCGTTGTTAGATTCATTGAATTTATTTTAAGTTGATCTTGCTTATGAAGTTTTCCTTTTAGGTTCACCACGAGATGTAGATGTAATTCCTAAAATGCAATCTAAGATGATAAACAAACTTTTTATCTTCTTTGTGCAATGAAAATCCTAGCTACTAGGGAAAAGAAAGACAGAATCTTTTCACAAAGAGCAAAGAGCACACTCTAAATGCACTTTCCTAAATCAAGCCAATCAGACTGTCTATATGCAAATACACATGCATGTATTTGTTTTTGACTTTCTTAGTATATGAATGCTAAAAAGAAAGTTGATGCACAAATCTGAATTTCTTTTCAAGCGACAAATATCAACAAGTTTCTTTTCGAAATCAAAAAATGGAGACGATCACAACACTTTACGATTTTGAACTGAATACTTGTTCTCGACACTAGAAAATTACAAATTCAGACCAAAAGAAATAGTAACAGGATAATCGACCATCAACAACAATCAAACTCTTTCCTACGATTGAAATCGACACTTGCGACAGTTTCAAATCAAAGGACGACAGTACGATTACGCTACTTTTGCAAAGGAGAACTGTAAATGACTCAACAAACACACAAAAACATCTACAGTTCTTTTGTACAAAGGAGGCGGAATAACAGCAAGGAAAAGGGGTTTCAAACAGACATATACTGATCACAGGCAGCAAAAATTCAGGAATAGAACTGGAAAGAATGAATCACAGAAGCCACAACTGCACAGAGCTAGTATGATCAGTGCACCTGTAACACAGAGAATTTGAAATGCAGCGTAGCTTGTCCACTCGGGTAGTGCGCTGAAGTTCAGAATCTCTGAACAGTGCCTGCGCTGGGCCAGAAAAGAGACTCTGTTCGGGTTCCAGGTCACAGTTTGCAGTTCAGTTCTTGGGTTTTGGCCGAGCAAAAAGCAATAACACAACAATCAGGGGTAGATCTAAGGAGGATCTAAGAGCTATCACAAGGGCAATCAGATAGTTTGTGAATCAGTTGTTTAAATCATAAACAGATCCAGTAGATGGATTGAAGTAGCAGCTATCTACTTTTCATTTGTTATGGCAAATGCAGTTCGAATGCTACTTGTAAGTTTATGAAATAGACAACAAAGAATGATAAACAAACAAACTAATTAGCTCCCCAGCGGAGTTGCCATTTTGTTAAGGGAAAAGTGTCTATATAGAACTCCTCTATCCCACTAAGATGTGACAGCTGCCTTAGAAATAAACAGAGAAAAGCTACTTTCGTTTTTCCTTTATGAATTATAGATAGAGAGGAACAGAAAGACTAACCTTTGTCTTGCGCTAATCTCCTGATTTGATCCCTCTCTTCTTTGATAGTCTTCAGCTACCTACTCCCTTGCACGCCCAGCTTCACAAAGTACCTGTAAGATCACAAAAGCATAACACTATATAAAGACATGGATCTATAATCATAAACAATCTAGGATCAGATGTAAATTGACCATACAAATGTAGCAAGCATCAATGACACAAAAGCATGGAGGAAAACTTGAATAGCTTTTATTGATAAACAAGAAAAGAGCCAAGAGGAGTTACAACCAGTTGTTCTAACCCAGCATCAACCTCCCAGCAAAGAAGCCCCTCTTCACCTCAAACAAAGCTTAGATCACCCAACAATCTGATGTTTGTCTCAAGAAACCAACAGCAATTCCTTACAATATGCAAAATTCCAGCCTCTGGATCTCTGGGATGAGGGATCCATATATAGATGTTTGTAATGGAGATGAGTCAGCTCAAGATTTGATTAGTGTCTTCCCTCTGATAGTTCTTGCTTCCACTTGGAGACTGATGGTCCCTTACTCATCCTTAGTCGAATTCAGTGAGGCAAGTGTCACAGGAGAAGATTCTGGAAGCTTCCATTGCCTCTCCACCTCGCGGAATGACACTGGCATTTGTCATTTCTCACCCATCGCACCCCACAGAAGGGACTTTTGAAATGCAACACACCCACACAGTGTATTTAGGTGAGATGCAACGCACTTAGCCAGTGGAGCAGCTGAAATGATCCTGTTTTGACCAATTATGAGCAGTTTTTGATGGAGAACTTCTGGGAGAAGCTGTAATCTGATGACCTTGTTCCTTTAGGGGTTAGAACAACACTTTTAGGGACTTAGGAGCCCTTGTTTTATGGAAATTTCATGCTTGGGGTTGTAGGGCCCAAAAATGTCTATAACAGTCCACTAGGCTAGTGGTCATGGCAATATGTTCTAGCATTGATGTCCTTGATGTGTGAAGCTCAGGGGGAGTCCTATGGTTGCTATAGTATTTTATAGATCATCATCATAGTAGCAGACTTATTTGATAAGCCATAAAATGTTGGCTATGACAATTGGGAGTCTCAAACTTTAGAATATATTTTTCTTCAAGAAATAAACTTAGATACTCTTGGAGATAGCACAATTGATTAGTCCCAGAAAAATATTTCCATCGGTATGTGGAAGTCCATAAATGGATCTCGAGAACAAAAGTTATTGATAGCCGAAGTAAGAATCTTGAAGTACTTAGAAGGTGGTGGAATTTCAGCACGAGGGAAGCAGGCCGAGAGAAGCACGCCAAATCTCAAAACTTCCCAATTTCATAATTTTAGAGGTCAGAGGCCCAGGACCTTAGAAGGATGGAATATTGGAACCCCTCAAAACTTTTAACTTTCATAGGTCAGAGTCTCGGGTCCTCGGAAGGATGGAGTATCGAAACCCCTTGGTACTTCAGAATTTCTCATGTCACGGTTGCTAGACCTTGGAAGTTCGAAATATCGGAACCCCTAAGAACTTCAAAACTTCAGAATTTTAGAGGTTATATTCTCTGAACCTCGGAAGGATGAAATATAGAACCCCACGGTTGTGTGGAGCATGGATTTGCAGAATTTTGTTTGCAAAACTGAAGAACCACAAACCCTCTCTCTCTCCCCTCAGACAAGACACATGGCAACAGTTAATTAGTCCTAAGGAGCTGACACTGGCAGAGCACATCAACATGACATGGTTTTACGAAGGAAACGTGGTACTCAGTTTCAACATTATCGGGTGGCCTAATACAGAAAATCCTGGTGACATGTGTTACCACGAAGGAGATGCCACATGGGGTGTATGAAAAGAGCATGATGTCATCTTGGAGCATATTGGAGGTCGTGGATTTTGTAATTCCTTTGTAATTATAATTTGAAGAAATTTCTTATACAGGGAGCTCTAATGTTGTTGCCATTTGGTCATGGAGCCCAAAGAACCAAGGGTGTAGTGAAGGGCTTGGCACCTAAGTGCTATGGAGACACTACATGGGTATATCAGAAGTCAGGGATTTCATAACTCCTTTATATTTGAGTTTTGAAAAATTTCTAATACAGGGGGTTTTCGATGTTGATTGGCACTTGGTCATGGAGCCCAAAGAACCAAGGGCGTACTGAAGCGCTAAGCACCTAAGTGTTATGGAGATTCCACGTGAGCATATCTGAGGATGGAAATTTCATAATTCTCATATAATTGCAATTTGAGAAAAGTCGTGATACCTGGGATCTCCGATGGTTTTGGAATTTGGTCATGGAGCCCAAGAAACCAAGGGCATAGTGAAGGGCTTATTACCAAAGTGCTACGGAGACACCACATATCATATCAGATGTTAGAGATTTCGCAACTCCTCTGTGATTTAATTTTGAGAAATTTATGATAGATGGGGCTTCCGATGTTGATTGGCACTTGGTCATGGAGTCCAAAGAACCAAGGGCATAATGAAGGGCTTAGCACTTTAGTATTATGGAGATGCCATGTGAGCATATCAAGTGTCGAAGATTTCATAACTCCTTCGTAATTTCATTTTTATAAAAGTCCCGATATTAGGGAGCTCTGATGTTTTTGGCACTTGGTCATCAAGCCCAAAGATCCAAGGGTGTAGTGAAGGGATTAGCACATAAGTTCTCTGGATACTCGACATGAGCATATCGTATGTTGGATATTTTGTATCTCCTGTGTAATTTCATTTTAAGAAATGTCTTGATACTAGGGTGCTCCAATGTTAATTGGCATTTTTTCGTGGAGCCCAAAGAACCAAGGGCTTAGAGAAAGAACATAAGGAGATAGGCCCCAAGAAGGACCATGAAGGGCTGAGTGCATAAGTGTTAAAGGGGTGGAGAAAAAGGGGCTAAAGGCCAATCTCGAAATCTTGTGATTTCGTAACATCTCCTTAATAAACATACGAGATTTGGGGCTCTGAAATTAAAGCACACAGGTGTATGAAAAATTAATGAGTCAGAAGCTAAAAGAGTTAGAGTAGTTGCTCGTTGGAATAATGGGAACTGCAAAAACTCCTGGCTTGAAGAACAGATAGGAGCATGAATACACAGGATAAAATAATGGAGTCTGTCATGAGCTGAGACAAGCCATCTGTCATCTTGCATGCATGTTATAGGGGATTAAATGCAGAATAAAGCCTTAGGGATTGAAGGTCTTACCAAAACTAAGAGGAGCCATGCCTGAGGTACATGTTAGTCTATGGAAGATAATTCAAAAGTATGTCATGAGTGATAAATAGTCATATTGCCAGTACAATATGAATTTAATGGAGGAGCTCCTTGAGTTTATAGTGTGACTGAGATTTATTTCTCGGTAGGTTGAAAGACACTCAGGTGGAAATTATTTGAATTAGTTGTACTTCATCCATAGTTGATGACTAAACAAAGCCCATTCTTTGATTTAATGCTACAATGACATAATTCAAGTAATGAGACACAAAAGAAAAATGGAGAACCCATGCAAAATTACACTTTGATATTGTGAATGGTAGAGTAATGGTTGATAGAGATTGCATCGTTCGCTACGTTTCAGTGAAACAAAACCCAAGATTGAAGTTGAGCTATGTGGTGGAAGAAAAATTGTTTCCAGTGAGTTGTGTGGAGAGATTTAGTCATGAGTGTGTTGCCGAGGAGAAGAAAAGTGTGCTTACAATACAGAAAGAGGTTGTGTGTGCCTATGTTGTAGAAAACAAAGAGGCTAAGTGAGCCCATGCTATTGTAAGAGGCCAAGAGATCCCATAGAATAGAAGGGGTCAAGTGTTGGATGTATGTTTTTGAGAGAAGAGGGCCAAGAAAAGGAGAGTGTTCCATGGGTTGTGTGTTAGTGAATGTTGTTGAGTAGAACAATAGACTACTGCAAAGTGTGAAGAGGAAAAATTGTTGCATGGGCCAAATGCTGCAGAGGAGAACAAAGAGTTGATATCAGGCAACGTAGTTGTCATCTATAAAGAACATTAGTTCCTTATTGAGTGTGGCTTGGAGCCCACATACAAGAAGTTGGTTCTTCCATATTTAATGGGTTTCTGAAGAAATCTTGGGGGTTGGTGCCTCCTGGAAGTTGGTGCTTGCAGAAATCCAAGGAGCTGCAGGTTGGTTCTTGCAAAAAGTCTATGAAGTTTGTGCTTCACATGGTGCTTCTTGTAAGCTGATCAGGTTTCTACGAAAGGAGGGAGTTGGTTCGTCCTACTAGTGGGTGCCAGAAACCAATCAAAGGGATTTGGTGTTTCTTGTGAGTATTGGTTCATAAACATATTGATGTAATAGAGTAGGGGCTCTTTTTCTTACATCAGTTAAAACAAAACCTTGGTGGTGTTTTCTCAGAAGGGTTTCCATGTTTAACCTCTGTTTCTCATGTGTGTTTCTCATGATGTGTAAGCTTTTATTGGTTGATATGGATGTTGTTATGGTTTTTTGATGGTTTCTCTCATTTAGTGGACGCAAGGTTTGAATGAGTAAAGGAAAATTTGCATCAAATTTTAAATTAGCCTTAATACTGATTCACCCCCTACCAATATTAACATTGTTTCTAGCTATTGGTATCAGAGCAATGTTCCTTCAGGAATAACTTAATCACTAGAAGGTAAATAAAAGGGAAACAATGGCTAATCAAGTTGGCTAACAACAGAAGGAGTTCCATTTTTAAATGGGTCATACTTTGAGCCATGGGAGATTAGAATGGAAGCCTATTTAATGGTAATCAATGAAGACATTTGGTTGTTTGTGATATATGGAGAGAAGAATGAGTTCAAAACAGAAGCGAAGGAAATCATCATGAAAGTGTTTTCTAATCCACATGTTGATAAAGTGAGGCATTATGATTGTTGGACAACTTGTAATGTGTATATGTAGGAAAAATTTATTCAACAACAGAGGAGGTTGATTAACCTTTTTTCTCAAACAATGAACTTGAATCTCTAAAGGTTACTGATAATGAGAAAAGGAGAAGAAATAAAAAGACAAAGGGATCTCAAAGGAAATATTCTTGAAATATTGAAGATCCTTCTTCCAATAAGGAAGATGTTGCCCATCACTCTCGATTTGATGATGATGAAGAATCAGATGAAATGCCATGTTTCTTAGGAGGAAAGCTATTGCTTTGTGATAAATGTAGAGAAATAGGTCATTCATTATCTAGATTCTCATGTGAATCACTTGAAGTTAGAGATAGTTGTGCATAGAGTAGTAGTAATGAAGATAGACCCACTTTAGTATAAATAGAAAATGAGGGATCCTATGAAGAAGAAGAGAGTATATCATGTGAAGAGAATAGGGGTATCACTGGAAGTGAAGAATATGGAACACTCCTCACATCGGTGGAAGATTCCATGGACACAGAAATGGGTTTAGATCCTTGTGGTGGCTCGGCTAGCACCTATGATAGAAAAGAAAAGGATCTAGATGAAATGATCTATTTTAGGAACAAGTTGATCTCTACTGTAAATGATATGAAGGAGATATTAGAAGAAAGTCTCAAACGAAATGAGAAGATGCATGAATATGAGCACGAGAAGCTTGAGGAAAGCACAAAGCCTTTGAATCAGATGCTTGTTAAGAAAATATCCTTGCTCATCAAGGTTGGTTTAGGTATTGAAGAAGAATCAAGACCCAAGAAGGAAAAGACTTAAGGGTAAACTTCCCAGGTCAAGGAAATTCAAGGTTGTAACAAAAACAAAGGAAAATAATTTGTTGAACTTCAAAAAAATAAAGGAATGCATCAACAGCAGGAGAAGAAAATCCAACAATAATATGCTAAGAAGAAACAACAAGGAGAGCAGCAAAAGTGAGACAAGAAACAAAAGGCCATAGACTATAGATGGCATGGAAGAAACGAGATGCATTGGGTAGTAGAAATCTAAGAATGCATAAAAAGGCTAAGAGAAGGCATGTTGAAAGAAATAAAAGTCTTGACAATAGTACTATCAGGAATAGTAACTCCTCTGCCCCATTCTAAAGCCAAAATGAATTCTACAACTGTGGAAAATTTGGGCATGAGGCAGAACATTGCAGATATGGGGAGAAAAATCATGCTTCTCATCACATGCATGAAAATGTAGCAGTTCGGGATTTGAAGAGAAGAAGAAAAAATGGAATAGAGGAATACAAGTTTGTCTTAGTTCTCATTATCAAAAGAGAAAGATGAAAAGAGGAGGAAGAAATAAGAAGAAAACTAGGAAGAATGATCCTCTTACTCTTGTAGTAAAACCATCTGCAAGGAAAAAATAAGGTAGCAAGAAGACTTGGGTTAAGAAAGAGGACTTGAAAGAGAAGTTTCCTCTAGCCATGTTTAGCCGAGATAAAGCCCAAACATGGGAAAAGAAGAATGTCAAAAGTAATTCTCATGTCAGGACTCGACCATTGAAGGTTTGGAAGAAGAAGGAAGATGATATGCTTAGGGGGAGTAAATCCTCTATCTCTCTTCAATAAAGGAACTTAATGGACTTAAGGGAGGCCAGATAGGTCAGATACTAGAAGTTAGAAGGGAATAATAGAGAGGTGCATATGATTGATTGAAGGTATGGTCAAGTACCCTTGCTAATTACAATAATGTCTTTGTTTATTTCAAATGTATCAACATTGAAAGAAAGAGGAGGAGTGTAGCCAGCTAGGTTTCATGGGGAGTACACAAAAGCATCTTATGTTGTGAGAAGAAGATGATGAGATGAAGTAAAAGTGTGGAAGGAAAAAAGTTCCACATTCAAGTCAGGTCATCATGAGTTGTCCTCATGCAAATGCAAGGGAGCGAATGCAGGAGACCAAAGAGAATTAGTTCAGGGGGAGCTGCTTTATTAAGCATTAGTACACAACAACTATCATCCTTTTGCACAAGAAATGAAAGGTTTACATCTTGGGTAAATTACCCTTATTTCATTTAAGTTGTGAATCTCATTTTTCCTAGTAGTCTTGTGTTCATAAAACATAATAGGTACAAGCTTTGAATGTCCCTTAGCTTTCAATTTGTATCACTATTTCAATTGGTGGTCTGGGTTCGTATGGAGTAGCCTTTTTTGCAAATGAGCTTTTTTTTTTTTAAAGGAAGGATTAGCATTTTCCTGGTACAAAAGTCCAATTTGTATCATCCTTTTTGGTGCAATTGGTATTATTTAAGCAACAATCCATATTTGGAGTAGTCTGATCTCAAGAGGAGTGTAATTGATTAATGTAGATTCTTGGGCGAATTGAGCATAGATGATGAAGCGGCACCAACAATGAACAATAAGCTCAATGCATCTCTAATGATTGGTATGTGCAGCAAAAGCAATACCATGATCAATTTTAATTGGCATCAATTTTATTTCTAATTGGTACAAAAGATGAATTGGTAAAGAAAATATTGAGTCGACAATCATAAGGTGTCAAAAACTAGAGCCTTATTGGCACTGAGGAAGTATATCTTTAGTGGGAGCATATCACACAGGTCCAGTTTATAGAATAGCAACAACATTTAACCCTTGAAGAGAAGTCTGCAAAGCAGAATGAAAAACACAGCTAGACCCTTATCATCAAAAGTCAATGGTTGCATGCTGGAGAAGAAGAAATGTGTATCCCTTTCCCATTGATGTCAAAGGGGAAGAGAATTTTACTGGATATATCACCGTAGAATATTATTGGAGAACAAGTTGGGATGGCCCATGTAGAGGAAATAAAGCCATTGGTGGTTCATGCAAAGAGATGCATGGAAGAAGCATGAAGATTGGCTATGAATTTGGAGAAGTGAAGAGGTCTTGCCATTAATTGCAAAGGGGGAGATTGTTAGATAGTTGGAATTGTTTGTCTAGCTCGTGGAAGTAAGTATGTTGGCATTGATGCCAATAATCATGCTGGGAGATCAATTTGGGCAATTGGCATTGCCTAATAGTTAGAAAGTGTGCTACATTGATGTCCACTACACTAGTTGTTATGGTAGAAGATGTTAGCATTAATGTTCTTGATGTGTCATGCTAAGGGGGAGTCCTATGGTTGCTACAATCTCTTGTAGAGAATCATCATAGTAGCAAACTTTTTTGAGTAGCCATAAAATGATGGATATGATGGTTGGGAGTCCCAGACTTTAGAAGATATTATTCCTCGAGAGATAAACTCAGATACTCTTGGAGATAGTACAGTTGGTTAGTTCTCAAAAAAATATTTCGAAAAGTATTTGGAAGTCCATATGTGGGTATTAATATCAAAATTTATTGATAGCCGAAGTAAGAATTTTGAAGTCCTTATAAGCAAGATGAATTATGGAACTAGGGTAGCAGGTTGAATTTTGGAACTTCATAACTCCATAATTTCAGAGGTTGTAGTCTCAGCACCTCCGAAGGATGAAATATCAGAACCCCTAAGAAGTTTGGAATTTAAAAGGTTAGAGCCTCGGGACCTCGGAATGTCGGAATATCAGAACCCCTTAGAGTTTTGGAATTTTAGATGTCGGAGTCTTAGGTCTTCAAAAGGTCTGAACATCAGAACTCGTCTAAACTTCATAACTTTGGAATTTCATAGGCTAAAGTCTCGGGACCTCAGAAGGATGGAATATTGAAACCCCTTAGATCTTCATAATTTTGGAATTTCGTAACTTCCTATTAATGAATCCTTTCAAAAGCACCAAGGGTTGTGGGGAGAAAGGATTTACAAAGGAATTTTCTTGCAAAATCAATGAACTAGGGACGCTTTCTCTCTCCTCAGACATGATACATGGAAACAATTAATTTACCCTCAGGAGATGATAGTGGTAGATGATATAAACTTGACATGGATATATGGAGGACATGTGGCAGTCGGTTTTAGCATTATTGGGTGGCCTAATGGGGAAAATCATCGTGGAACATGTCACCACTAAGGAGAGGCCAGATGG
Organism: Pinus tabuliformis; assembly: GCA_031772625.1. Lineage (NCBI taxonomy): Eukaryota > Viridiplantae > Streptophyta > Pinopsida > Pinales > Pinaceae > Pinus > Pinus tabuliformis. The sequence continues at coordinate 354,126,166 of CM062819.1, read as the reverse complement.
GGTTTATGTTAAGAGCATGATGTCATCTTGGGAGCATATTGGAGGTAGGACATTTTGTATCTCCTTCGTAATTGCAATTTGAAGAAATTTCCAATATAGGGAGCACCGACATTGTTGGTACTTGGTCATTGATCCCAAAGAACCAACGACATAGTGAACGACTTAGCGCTTCAGTGATATCAATTTTCCCATGGGTATATCAGAAGTTAGAGATTTCGTAAATCCTTTATAATTTACTTTTGTAGAAGTTTTTATATAGGGGGTTTTTGATGTTGATTGGCACTTGGTCATGGAGCCCAAAGAACCAAGGGCGTACTGAAGGGTTTAGCACATAAGTGTTACGGAGATGCCACATGAGCATATCGATGGATGGAGATTTCATAATTTCTTTGTAATTGCATTTTGAGAAAAGTCCCAATGCCAAGGAGCTTTGATGTTGTTGGAACTTGGTCATGGAGACCAAACAACCAAGGTGTAATGAAGGGCTTAGCACTAAAGTGCTATGGAGACGTGATGTGAGCATATCAGATTTCAAAGATTTCGTAACTACTCTGAAATTGCATTTTGAGAATGTTTTAATACAGGGTGCTTCTGATGTTGATTGGAACTTGGCCATGGAGCCCAAAGAACTAAGGGTGCGCTGAAGGGATTAGAACCTAAGTGTTATGGAGACGATGCATGAGCAGACCGGATGTCAAAAATTTCATAACTCCTTCATAATTGCAATTTGAGAAATGTCCTGATAACATGGAGCTCTGGTGTTGTTGGGACATGGTCAAGGAGCCAAAAGAACCAAGGGCATAGTGAAGGGCTTAGCACCTAAGTGCTATGGAGATGCCATGTGAGCATATAAGATGTTATGTATTTCGTAACTCCTCCTTAATTTCATTCTGAGAAAAATCCTGATATGAGGGAGGTCTGATGTTGATTCATGTTTCGTCATGGAGTGCACAGAACTAAGGGCGTAGAGCTAGAACATAAGGAGAGAGGCCCCTGCTAGGATCATAAATGGCTTCGTTTCTAAGTGTTATGCCACTGACCACAACACCCATTCCTATGTTAGAAAAACAATAAGAGGTGGAGGAAAAGGGACTAAAGGCCAATCTCAGAATCTCGTGATTCTGTAACATATCCTTAATAAAGATACGACATGTGGGTCTTCAAAATTGTATTGCAGAGGGGTATGAAGGATGAATGAGTCAAAAACTAAGAGAGTTAAATAGTAGTTTGCCACTGGAATAATGGAAACTTCGGAAATTCCTGGCTCCAAGAATAGATAGGATTGCGGTTACACAAGATGAAATAATGGAGTCTTTCATGAGCTAAGATAGGCCATCCCTAATCTTGTTTGAATGCTACAGGGGATGAAATGAAGAACAAAGCCTTAGGGACTAAATTTCTAGTAACAACTCAAAGGAGAAATGCCTGAGGTATGTGTTAATATCTAGAACACAATTGAGAAGTATGTCCTCAATAGTAAATAACCATACTTTCGGTACAAGCTAAATTTAATGGAAGAGATCCTTCAGTGTACAGTTTGACTGAGATTTATTTCTCAGTAGGGTCAAAGACACTCAGGTGTGCATTATTCTAATTAATTATACTGTAGTGACACTTGCTGAGTCAACAATGTTAATACTGAAAGGTGGGGTGGGTGAATTAGTATTAAGGATAATTTTAACTTCTTTATGCCAATTTATTTTTCTTATTTAAATTTTCATTCACCCATATAATGGGAATTAATATAAATATGGCATTAGCATAAACTCAACACACAAGCAACCAAACCATAAGCCTTATACACATAGACACAAGTTTTTTCACGTCGAAACCCTTTCGGGAAAAAACCACAAAGCTTGTTGTTGTTATTGATGTAAATAGAAGCACCTACTCTATTACATAATTCTGTTTGGGAGCACCTACTCACAGGAAGCAGCAACTCCCTTTGATTTGTTTGCTAGCACCAACTCCTTAGTTTTGTAGACACCTACCCATCCTACGAGAAGTATCATATAAGGCACCGAAATCATGGATTTTTTTAAAGTACCAAATTGTAGCTCCTTGGATTTATGCAAGAGAAAACCTGCAGAAGGCACTGACCCCTAAGCCTTATCAAGCTCAACTAGAGATGGAAGCACTAACTTTCAGATTGTAGGCCCCAACCCACATTCAAATAAGAACTAGTACTCCTTAGCGATTTGGAAGAAAATCTTCCTAATCGTAGAATTGATCTCTTCTAATTCTACTGCTCTTTGCACCTCTCTACAACACTCTTCAACAACTCTTTGATTTGCTCAATGACAGTCAATCTTAGCCCTCTACTCTCTTCTATCAACAACAGTCACTCTGCTCTTGACCTTGCTTCTTACAACACAAACACAACTCTCTACTTTATGCTCTCTAAGGCACACAACCAGCTTTATTCACACAACTCAAGCAACTTCCACCATTAACACAAAACACATGCACTTGAGCCTTCTATGTATAGAAAGGAAACATCTTTCCAAACACACAAATCTTCTCTTCATTAGCCTCTCACCATAGTGTTTCACTCACTCATAAAAGCCACTTCTTTCAGGAAATTTGACCACAACACTGCCTTACCCCCACATTGCTCATCAGAGCACATGTGTTTTATTTTATCCACTACTCACCTCAATCGATGTTGCCAAACTATCAATTCTATGACATTATCCCTAGGAATCACTCACAATGTACTTTGGCATGGCCTTTCCATGTTGTTGTTGCGTCTGCCGCTGGCTAGACCACCTACATACTCAACCTGGACAGAGTCTTATCTGTTAATAGTTTTCCCATGAATGAGACTCACCATGCACTTCAAGGCTCACACAACTAGACATTACTCAAGCATGGATTCTATGTACATTATGCATGGCATCATTTTTCTTCATTTACTTCTACAAATCATGCACCAAATCTCTTTAGTGACCACTTTCATTGTTCAATAGTCAAACCTGTAGCTACTGATCCATACCTTCTTCAATACTCTATACCGAGCTCATTGGAGGAAAATTGAACTATGGAGCACTATCAGATCCTTTTATTGTTAAAAAAAATTAAAACAACAAATTCTGATTAGTCTTGGCCCTTCTTGTTCTAGCCCCTTTTTTAACTTTATTTCATAGGACCGCGAGCTGTGACCAAGTTCCAAGACCTGAGGCACTAAGTCCTTTCGACTCTGCCAGGAATCTTTCTCCTTCATTGGAGCTATATGCCTTTGGTTTCTTGTTAGCCTCGTAACCAAGTGCTAACACATATCAGAGCCCCTTATCAGTGTTTTTCATTTGTGCCACATGAGCCAGCAACACAACATCACCGATGAGGATTTCTGATTGCCGATGTGATTTCATTACCTGCGACATGGCGCCTTTTTACTAGTGACACATTTCACCCGAATATGGCACATTGGGCCATTGAAAACCACTAAAACCTATTGCCATGTGTCCATCGATACCGTGACATCATGTTGTCATAAGCAACCACCTAGCATTATGGGAACCAATCAAACGCTGCCATGTGTCCTCATCAGAGCTTCTCTGGTGTTGCCATCTTTTCTTATCAAAGCCAACCAGACACCTCCACGTGTCCTCCTAGAGGAGAGAGAAAGGCCCTCACGCTTCTTGGTTTTGCAGCAATTTTCTTTGTAAAAACATTTTTGGCTCTCTCAATGATTTAACACTAGAGGCCTCAATCGACATTCATTGATCGACAAATTCCAACGGCTGTGACATATGAAACCACCGACCACCAAACTTCGATGCATCATTGCATGCTGATACATAACCTGTGTGCGGATACATAACTTGTGTGCTGATACACTTCCACGCCGACTACCAGGACCTCTGATACGCGATCTTGCAAATCACATATCACAACTTGTTGTTGCATTGCACCACTCTTTCTCCATCCTCCGATCTTTGATATGTCGGGACCTCTGACTGAACATGTGTCAAATTGACACTAAAAGTTCTATTTTGGAGGGGAAGAATTTCAAATGGCTCTAACTTTCGAACTACAGTCCATTTATGGACTTCCACATACTGCTGGAAATCTCTTCCATAGAACTTTCAAATGAAAGCAATATGATTAGCCATTGAGTCCATCTGCTACCTCAAAAGGTCACTCCAAGATCAATGCCTGCCTTCTACTCCTTAAATCTCTAGACATCTAAGATCACACCCACCATGGTGATACTTTGCATGAAGCTTGCTGCTATCTTGAGATTCCATCCTGATAAGCACAATAGTTGATCATTTTATGGATTTTCCACTAATGTTGTTGTTATGATGATTCTCTACATAAGGCTTGTAGCTATCATAGGAATCCTTCCTCCTGAGCCGTCACTATACTCATCATTTTATGGCTTCTCCTATAAGCCTACTACTATAACGATTTTCTACATGAATCCCACAGCGACATTCAGATTCCTCTTAGACCATCACTACCAACATTTTCTGAAACAAGCATCCGAGTTTATCTCATTGACATCAATGGAAACACTCCTGCCAATAGTTAGGCAAAGCAAACTTCCCAACACATCTCCCAATCATGTCTGTTAACATCAATGCCAACACACTTGCAGATGCATTCATCGGGACACTAGCAGTCCAGAGAATGCCAAGTATCCAACAATATCCCCCTTTGGCATTGATGGCCAAACCTCATGTTTTCTACATGAATCCCACAGCTACATTCAGATTCCTCCTGGACCATCACTACCAACATCTGCTGCAACAAGCATCTGAGTTTATCTCATTGACATCAATGCAAACGCGCCTTCCAATAGTTAGGAAAAACCAACTTCCCAACACATCTCCCCATCATTACTATTAACATCAATTCCAACACACTTGTAGATGCATTCAACATGACACTAGAAGTCTAGGCAATGCCAATTATCAAACAATATCCCCCTCTGGCATTGATGCCCAAACCTCATATTTCTTGCACACATCTCATTGCATGAGACATAAATGACCTTACTACCATCACAACTTCTCCACAAATTTTCTCCCCCTTTTACATCAATGGCAAGGGCATACAAGTTACTTTTGTCCCACTGTGGTCACCACTCACCTCAAATAATCAGTAACTGTGAGGACAAGATTTTTAGTTGTGTTCATAGACATATCTACCAGGGAAAGTGTTGTTGCTACTCTATAAATAGGGAAAGAATGATGTTCTCCCCTAAACATATACTACCTCTAATGTTTCCTTCTGGTTTTGGACTTCTAGTGGCTTCTTGTCTAAGAATTTTGTCCACCAATGTGTCTTTTGTTTCAAAAATATTGATGCCTATTTCTCTATGCATTGTATTGTTGTTGTCACAAATACTAAGTGATGGTGATGCATTTTGGCTCGGCCTTCTCTGCTACTTCTACTGCTTTTGAGACTATGCTCACTTATTTGAGCATCTCCACTACTCCCCTTGAGATCATTCTCATATATAGGGACTTCTTCATAGCTCATCCCAATTGCATAAAAAAGGATATGATACAAATGGAACATTGTACCGAGAAAACTCTGCTATTTATTTTCTCATAAAGAAATGTCCATTTGCAGACATGCTTTCTCAAAATGAGCCCATCACAACAGATTGACATAGCTACAGCAATTTAGAGTGAAGGGACACGCAAAAGATTCTTCCAATTATGTTTTATGAACACAAGATTGCTATCCATTATCAACTTACAACCTATTGAAATAAGAGTGTTTCATCAAAGATGCAAATCTTTCCTTGCCCAACAATCTTCCTTTCTGAGGCTACCCATTATTGCCTTCTATTACTTATCAAGGAATTTCCCCCTGAGCCAATGCTCCCTAGTCTCTTGCAAATCTATATCTCCTTTTCTTGGTGACAAATCCTCTAGAACTAACTAGATTGTGTGCTTCCAGTCATTCCACACTACCACTGCAACCCATCTTCTTTCCTCAACAAAAAAAAATTGTTGTATACTCCTCATGCTGACTGCGCTCCTCCTTCATCCATCACATGCACCAATCCGATTATACTTCTTTGCCTCCTTCATTTGACTTTCTCAACCTCCATTGAGGCCCTTATCTTCCTTCACTGAAGATAAACAGAGGATGTACTCCCCTTGAGCAGATCATCCCCCTTATTTCTCCAAACATTTAAAGGTCAATACTTGATAGAAGCATTCCCATATTGCTTATTTTTTGGCTTTATCTTCGACTTCTTCTCTGCTACACAGGGGTAGAGGAAGTATTTCTTTCACCTCCTCTATCTTCACCCAAATCCACTTGGAGCCTCTCTTCCTTCCAGAAGGGACTGCCACAAGAGTAGGAGGACAACTCTTTTGATCTCTTCCTCCTCTTTTCATCTTTCTCTCTTGAAATAAATCACTGAAGACACTCCATCTTTCTCAACTCAAATGTTTGTCCTTGTATTCCAACCCCAAGCTACTATGTTTTCATGCTTATGATGAGAATTATTTATTTTGTTTTCATTCACACAACGAGATCTCTTATGCTCAAATTTGCCATAATTGTAGCTACTTCTTTTCCCAATGTTTTTTTCAAGAATCCTATAATGGACAACATGCCTTCTCCCAGTCATTTTGAGCATTTTTGGGTTGCTTCTACTCAACAATTTTTTTCCCTTGCATGCCATCTATAGTTTATGGCTCCATGTCTAAAATTATTGCAAGAAATAAAATATCCATAAAAAGGCTTTTGTTGACAGAGATTACCTTTTCTTTGTAGGCTTTGTCCTTGAGGAGGAGGGGTCCTTTGCTATCTCTTCTTGTGCCTTCTATGACAACAATCATTTATATCATGCACTCTCCCTTGCAGTTGCCTTGCCCTCTTATGCTGCACTTGCTATTGTTTCTTCTTGGGCTTCTCCTTCACCATAGGCTAGTGCTTCTTAGCCTTTTGTTGTTTCCTTTTCTTACCTTGTTTTTGTTTCTTCTCTCCTTGCTAATGTTGTTGTCCGACAACCTTTATTTCCTTTTTGTTGGAACCTTGGACTCCCCTCAACTTTTGATATTGCGAAAAATCTTTATATGAATTTTCTAAGTCATGTCTTAATGGGACTACCTTAGCTTCTAGTCTCTTGTAGCAAGCCTCCTTGATACCCAACTGATGGGTTAACCTCATAGTTAGACTGCTAGCCCCTTCTTGTTGAGAAATTAGTTAAACTATTATTTTTCTCAACTTCTCATTCTCAATCTCATTAACTTCCATTTTCTCTTCTTGCTTGATATTTTCCTCTGATAGGTCCTTGATCTCTTTTAGAGCAGAGATCAACCTCTTTATAGAAAAGATCCTTCCATTTAGATCCTTCTCCTCTCTACCAAAGGTGCTAGTTGACTTATCAGAAATATTTAAGCCCATCTCTATGTTCATTGAGTCTTCCATGGGTCTAAGGGTTACTCCTTCTTCTTCATCTGAGGACTCCTTATTTTCAATTGTTACTAGACTGGGTCTATCTTAATTACAACTACTATATACATGGTTGTCTCTATCTTCACATGAACATATAGACAATGAATGACCTACTTATTTACATTTATCACAAGGAAATAACATAACTGTTGAGCTCTCTTCTATGACTTCTACCTCATCATGAAAGTGTGACAAGAAGCAACTTCTCCACTTTCTCATTCATTACTAGAGGAACATGACTCCTCAGCCTCTTCTCAAGCCACATGGATATCTACACTATGTATACATTTCATATTTTCCATTACATATGTTGCTAACTTACAATGCCTCACGTTAGCATCCGACATAGATAGCCATCTCATGATGACCTCCTTGGCTTTTACATTCTGCTCATTCTTCTCTCTATACTGAACATAGCACCACATGTCAACATTCAAGGCCAGTAAACATTCCATCACTAAAACCTACCAGACTCCATAATCGAGCCCATGGTCTAATTCATTTAAATATGGAACTCTTGCTACTATTAGCCAAACATCATTAGCCATTGTTTTCCTTTGATCTACCTTCTAGCGATTAAGATAATTCTGAAGGAACTTGGCTCTAATACCAATTGTTGGAAAGAATGCTAATACTGAACTTATTTATGACATTTTACCTTTCTTATTTAACTTGGTATTCATCCATATAACCAACAACAATATAAATATGGCATCAACATAGAATCTACACACAAGCAACCAAACCATAAGAATTATACACATAGACAAAAGGTTTTTCATGTGGAAACCCTTTTAGGAAGAAACCACAAAGTTTTTTGTTGTTATTGATGTAAATAGAAGCACCTACTCTATTACACCAATCTATTTGTGAGCACCCACTCACAGGAAAAGCGAACTCCCTTTGATTTGTTTGCTAGCACCAACTCCCTTTGTTTGTAGACACCAATCCAACTTACTATAATCATCATATGAAGCACCGACCCCATGGATTTTTTGCAAGCACCAACTTTCAGCTCCTCGGATTTATGAAAGCACCAACCTGCAGGACGCATTGACCCCCAAGCCTTCTCAAGACTAACTAGAGATGGAAGCACCAACTTCCTTATTGTAGGCACCAACCCACATTAAATAAGAATTGGCTCTCCTCTATGATTTTGTAGTAACTCTGCCTGATCTCAGCTTTGATCTCTTCTCATTCTACTACTCTTTGCATTTCTTTGCAACACTCTTTAGTATCTCTTTGATCTACTCAACAATAGTCACTCTCAGCCCTCTACTCTTTGCTCTCAAAAACAGTCACTCTGCTCTTAGCCTTGCTTCTTATAGCACAAACACAAATATTTTCTTTTTTCTCTCTAAGGCACACAACAAACCTTATTCGCATAGCTTAGGAAACTCCTGCCACTAGAATATAGCACATACACTTCAGCTGATTGCGTAGAGGACAAGAAACTTTTTTCCACACACAAATCATTTTTCTTCATTAGCCTCTCACCATAGTGTTGCACTCACTCACAAAAGCCACTTTTTTCAAGCAATTTACCACAATATTGTCTTAACCCCACATTGCTCATCACAACACGTGTTTTATTTTCTCTGTCGTTCACCTCAATCGATGTTTCCATACTCTTGATGCTACGAAACGATCCTTAGGCATCACTCACAATATACTTTGGCATGGCCTTGATGTTGTTGTGTCTTCCACTGACTAGACCACCTACATACTCAACCTGGACATAGTCCTCTCTATCAACAACTATCCCATCATTGAGACTCACCATGAACTTTAAGGCTCATAGAGCTTGACATTACTCAATAAAGGGCTTTTCTATACATTAGGCATGACATCAATTTTTTTCATTTATTTCTTTAAAGCATGCACCAAATCTCTTCAGTGGCCACTTCCATTGTTCAATAGTCAAACTTGTATCTATCGACCCATACCTCCTTCAATACTTTTGACCGTGCTTTCTTAGAGGAAAAATACACTACGGAGCACTATCGAATCCTTTTACACTTTCAAAAAAAAATAAAATAATGAATTGCGATTATTCTTGCCCCTTCTTGTTCTAACCCCTTTTTTCAATTTTCTTTCATAGGATTGAGGGTTGTGACTGACTGCCAAGACTTGAGGTGCTATGTCCTTTAGACTCTGCGAGGAACCTTTATCCTTCATTAGATCTCTATGCCTTTGGTTTCTTATTAGCGTTGCAACCAAGCGCTAACACATATCAGAGCCCCTTATCAATGTCTTTCATTTGTTCCGCATGAGTGAGCAACATAGCATCACCGATCATAGATTGTTGATTGCTAACATGACATCATTGCCTGCCATGTGGTTCTTTCTAACCAGTGATACATGTCACCCAAATATGGATCATTAGGCCCTTGAAGAACACCAAAAATTCTTGCCACGTGTCCGTCTATACTGTGGCATCATGTTGTCGTAAGAAACCCCTTGGCATTATCGAAAACAATTAAAGAATGCCATGTGTCCTCATCAGAGCTTCTCTGATGCTTCCATCTATCCTTATTGAAGTGAACCAGATGCCTCCATGTTTCCTCCTAGAGGACAGAGAAAATGCCTCGCCCTTCTTGGTTTTGCAGTAATTTTCTTTGTAAACACATTTTCGACTCTCCTGACAATTTAACACTAGAGGCCTCAATTGACATTCGTTGATTAGAGAATTCCAATGGTTGTGACATATGAAGCCACCGATATCTAATTTACAATGCTTCATTGTGCACTAATACATAACTGATGCGCTGATATATAACTTGTGCACTAATACATTTCTGCACTAACAACCAGGACCTCCGATATGTGATATCAGAAATCACATATTGCAACTTGTGGATGTGTTACACCACTGTTTCTCTATCCTCTGATCTCATATCTTTTGTGACCTCTGATAGGACATGTGTCACATGGACACGGTAAGTTCTCTTTTGAAGGGGAAAAACTTCAATTGGCTCCAACTTTCGAACCTCAAGGTCATTTCTAGACTTCCACATACTATTGGAAAGCTCTTCTAGAGAAATTTCCAATGAAAGCACTCTGATTAGCCACTATTGTATATTTTTCCTCAAAAGGTGACTCGAAAGTCACTTCCTACCTTTTGCTCCTTGAATTTATAGACATCTGAGATCATACCCACCATGGTGATCCTTTGCATGAAGCCTGCTGCTACCTCGAGATTCCATCTTGATGAGCACAATAGTTGATCATTTTATGGCTTTTCTACTAAGATTACTTCTATGATGATTCTCTACTTAAGGCTTGCAACTATCATAGAAATCCTATCTCCTAAGCCATCACTGTAATCATCATTTTATGGCTTCTCCAATAAGCCTACTACTATGATGATTTTCTACATGCACCCTGCAACTTCCTTGAGATTCCTCCTAGGCCATCACTACCAACATCTCCTGCAACAAGCATATGAGCTTATCTGGTTGAAATCAATCCCAACAATCCTGCCAAAAGTTAGGAAAAGAAATTAAATAGAGGACAATCCAAAAATTATAAAACTATCAGGGTCCTTACATCCTAATTAGAAAATAAAATATGTTGAACTTATAAGGGAATTCCAGGATGTCTTCACCTAGAGTTATGAATATTTGAAATCATATGACACCTTTATAATTCAGCATACAATACCTCTGAAAGAAAATAAGAAGCCTTTCAAACAAAAGCTCAAAAGAATAAACCCTGTATTGTTACCACTAATTGAAAAAGAAATTAAACATATGTATGAACTAGGGATTATTGCTCCTATTAGATTTTCAGAGTGGGTGTCTAATTTAGTACCTACTAGGAAGAAAACTTGGGAAATAAGGTTATGTGTTGATCTAAGAAATGTGAATAAGGTTTCTCTAAAAGATAACTACCCTTTCACCAAGATGGATCATATTTTGCAAAGGATAGTGGGTTTTTCTAGAATTTCACTTTTAGATGGGTTTTCAGGATATAACCAGATCCTGGTTCATCCTGATGACCAAGAGAAAACTAATTTTACAAAACCATGGGGAACATTTATGTACATCAAAATGCCATTTGGACTAAAAAATGAGCAACCTTGCAAAGGGCAATGGACATTGCATTTGCCAAAGAAATTCATGATTTTCTTGTTATATATTTGGATGATCTAACTGTTTTTTCTAAATTAGATCAACAACACTTGGACCATCTCAAACAAGTTTTCTTAAAATGTAGAAAATATGGTATTTCTTTGAATCCAAAGAAGTCCTTGTTTGGTCTTGAGGAAGGTAAAATTTTGGGTCACATCATATCTAAGGATAGCATTCGAATTGACCCTGCTAGAATACAAGCAATTTTACAAATACCTCATCCAACAAGTATCAAAGAACTTCAAGCTTTCCTAGGGAAGATAAATTTTTTGAGAAGATTTATTTCTAACCTAGCAGAACTCATTAGATTAGTTAATAACATGCTTAAAAAGGATTCAAGTATAAAATGGACAGTAGAGGCGAAGCAATCGTTTGAAGAAATTAAATTGGCCTTAACCAGAACACTGGTCCTCACCAATCCTCAATTTGATAGAGATTTCATCATTTTTTATTTTGCATCAGAACACACTATAGCAGTTGTTTTATTACAAAAGGATGATCAGAGATGTGAAAAACCTATCGCCTTTTTTTGTAAAGAACTTAGAGATGCATCACTAAAATACAAAATAGTGGAAGAACAAGGTTTTGCATTGGTAAAAGCCATTAAAGACTTCAGAGTCTATATATTATACTCTCATGTGATATCCTATTTACCTAATGTAGTTGTCAAAGACATCCTGACACAGGATGGAATTGAGGGAAAAAGAGGTAAATGGATTGCTACCATCTTAGAGTATGATATAGAAATAAAACCTACAAAACTAATAAAAGGTCAGGGATTGTCCAAACTCATGGCAAAAACTAATTGCCAAGTCTTTGACATAAATGAACTGGATAACGAGCAAGAGATGGTGACTCCACAAATCATCTAGGCCTTTATAGACTTGCCTCGGTATGCTGATATAATCTATGCTTTACAAAACCTGCAGGCTCCTCCAGGGTTATCCAGAACCAAAAATCGGTTTTCAAAAATGAAAGCCTCAAAGTTTTGTATCTTAGATAACACTCTTTTTTGGAAAAATCATGAAGGAATTTTATTGAATTGTTTGTTAAAAAATGAAGCTGACAAGGCTCTCCAAGAATTTCATGCAGGAGACTGTGGTGGACATCTATACTGGAAGTCAACTTCAGATAAGATCCTAAGGGCTAGATTCTATTGGCTAACTTTGTTTGTAGATGTGAAGAAATTTGTGACTTCTTGCCATAAATTTCAAATATTTGAAGGCAAGAGAAAGTTGTTACCTTTACCCTTAAAACCCATTTCCACTGAGAAGCCTTTCCAACAATGGGGTCTCAACTTCATTGGAGAAATCCTTCCTCCTTCCTCGGGCCAACAAAAATGGATACTCACTGCCACAGACTATTTCACTAAATGGATAAAGGCCATCCCCTCCAGACAGGCCAATGACATAGTGATCATTGGTTTCTTAGAAACCAATATATTGTCTAGGTTTGGCTGCACTACTAAAATCATCACTGATAATGCTCCAGCTTTCAAATCAAAGAAGATGATCAGTTTTTGAAACAAGTATCACATTACACTAGGCCATTCCACAACCTATTACACTCAAGGGAATTGACTAGCTAAATATTCTAATAAGAGTCTCATTAATATTATCAAAAAACTGTTGGAATAAAACAAGAATACTTGGAATAAGAAACTGATAAATGCACTATGGGCAGACATACTTAAAACCAAAAAATCCATTGGAACCAGTCCTTACGAATTAGTATATGGCATGGAGGTTATTTTTCCTTCATCACTAGGAGTTCCGGTTATGAAAATACTCCAAGAAGCTCAAGTAGAACCTAATGATATTCAAAGAAGGATAAACCAGACCATCAATATACAGCAGACTAGAGAGGATGTTTACCAAAGATCCCAAGTGTTGCAGGAGAAGCTTAAGAAGATATTTGACGTGAGAACCAAGGCAGAAGATTTCTACCTTGGAGATAAAGTGTTAAGATGGGATTCTAGGAGAGAAGATAAGGGTAAACATGGGAAGTTTGACTTCCTATGGAAGGGACCATATATCATCTATGCTTTCCAAGGAAATAATGCATATTTTCTAAAAAACTTAGATGGTACAGAAGCAAAAGAAGGACCAGTTAATGGTTGGATGTTAAAGCATTACTTGGATCCTGATTACTAATGCTATAATTTTCCTAACATGTACATACTATATCCTTTGTAATGTCACAGTTTAGATTGGACAGTAACCTGATGAAGTTGAACCCTGAAGATAAGGCCCTAAGCTTTAGAAGCTTCACTGTCATACAAACAATAAAGCAGCAAGCAAAGAAGATTGCAGAGCCCAGTCAAAGCCATTCGGAGGCCTCTGATCTACTATTCTTGACTTTTCACCAGGGAAAGCCATCCCCAAGTGGAGCCACGGTTATGCCCCTATACTAATAGGTGTCATATTTCATGATTGACTTGATGAGCTATGTAATATGTTCATACCTTTACTTGTTGCAAAGGTTTTCCATATTTGAAAAAAATCAAAAATTTTAAAAATGTAATGAGGGTATACCCTAAAAGAAAAATCAAAGGGTGAAAACAATAAAAAGATGGTCAAAAAATGAAAGAAAATGAACCCCAACAAAAACAAAGACCAGGAAAGTGTGCAAGTCTAAATGCCACTACTCTTTTACTTTTGTATAATAAACAATTGTGTGCAGATTTTCAACTTATGCCACAATTTGTGAATAGTCAAACATTTTAAACTTGGCTAGTTCATATTTCAATTTCATGTTTTAGAAATAGAGAATAAAATCTGACCAAACAGTGTAACCTTGGCCGATAAGTAGATAGGTAGAGTGAAAAAAGGAGCTCAGTAGTTTAATTTTATCCCTTGGATGTAATAAGTGTAGATTTAGATAAACATTATGATGTAAAAGAAAAAGAGTTTTATAAGGGTTTTCTAGTCTAAGTGCACCCAAATAAAGAAGTAAAAATTCTAGGTTAAAGTAGATAGGGTAAGTAGATGATTGTTGCAGAATGATATGTGGTGAATGATGATTTTAAATGCGTAAATATTTTACTTTCATCACAAGGCAAGGGCATGTATTACATTGAACGCACCTCAAGCAAGCAAAGTCAAATAATTAACTTCCCTACTAATTAACTTCCATAAGTACAAATGTATTTATCAAATTGGAGGGGTTCAGAGCATTCCTCTAACTTCTGGAGGGACCGGACCCTCGAACCAATAATTTATAAAGCCTAAGTACTTAAGACCATTCATTGATCATCATACCCCTTCATAAAAATCATTCATTCCCTTGATAAGTTTTTTCCTAAGTAAAATCCTATTTTGAAAATTAAAATATTTCCACAAAAACTCTCTTTTTCACCTTAGCCTAAGTTTAAATATGCACTTCAAATGTTTTATACTTAGTTCTTTTCCATTTCATAATGCCATATTGACTATTAACATATTAATATATAAATCCCCTATGAAACTTACCCGACCACGTATTATTGTAACTATATTAAAAAACATCGAAATATTAAAATCATGCCCCTTTGGTTAAAATATAACCATAATCCGTTGTAAATAGGGATTAATTAGTTAATCTGTAACTAATTAACAGTCCTAACCCCCACCACATTAAAAAAATGATTAATTAACCCTCAAGGTTAATTAACAGCCTCCTCATCCAATCCCGTCACCCCGGATATGATTAATTAATCCTTAAATATATCGGGTCCGCCTTCATTAAATCCCCATCACTTCATATCCCCGACAGTCATCCAATCAAGTCCCCAAGATCTGACGACTATTATGCATATCGCACGACCCTTTGCGACCGCATGTTAGTGCGTGATCGCAAAGCGGTTTTGTATACAGTGCCTCTGCCACGCATTAAGCAGTCTATGGAATCGCTGGCTCGAGGCCAAATACCGCCCCTTCCCCATAAGCAGTGTGAGATAAACCACTTACGGCCTACGAACTAAATGAAAAAAACATCACGTCGCTCTCCCATTGACGTCACCCATCGAAAGCCCACCAAACCTTGACCTTGTGGATAAAGCAAAACAAGTCATCTTCCTTGTTTTGTTATGTGAACCTGTATGCCCACGCAAATAATACATCAAGGTCAACCAGCTTGAGATTTCATACGCCAACCTACTCCAAACTTCGCATCCAACTCCGCCCAGAGCAATCTAGTCACGTCTAGTACATGCATTCCATTGGCCATCCCCCAAACACAGGTATTTACCAATTTCTCGACAAGAAAACCCTACAAGTACTTGTTTTCACTACAAATTGATTAAAAAAACCAAAATTCACCATAATTCTACTATTGAATTTGTAAATTCAAGTACCCGAACTTACTATTTCATCATTTCCACTTAAAAAACCTCAGTTTCCTTCTTGAAACACACAAGAGCCAGTATGGACACTTCGGTGGCCCTAAATGTTGCTCCCATTACCACTCCTCATTGTGATTTAGACTATTTTCCTCTGGCAGACAAAGATTTCCAAATAAAAGACTTAACCATTGATAAAAACCACCTCAAAGTCTTTTGTCAATGCTAAGATAACCATTTGAATGGCTACGATGCCATGGGACTGTGGGAATCCAACCTCCCATTGTATTTTCTTCCCTCTGTGCATGTTTTCCGTGACATAATCCATCAGTGACATGAAAATTATGACCCCATCTGCAGAGCAGTCATGTCTCCCAACCAAATAGTCCTCTTCACAGTAACTACTGAATCAATCAATGAGATGTTGCAATTTCATCCTAGTCAGGCCCTCACCCCCATTTCCCTTGGAAATTTACTTGAGACATCAACTAAATTGTCCCAAGCTAAGCTCAATCACCTCAATTAGACCTTCATATTACAAAAGTATCAAACTAAATATCCCCTTCCTTATATGTCATTTTTCTTCACAGATACAGGAAAAATCATAGTTGAAATTATATCAGCTCATGGGATTCAACACTACTGAATATGTAGATGAATTGACCCTAGTAATGATGTCTATCTTTACCCCAGGACAACCTTCTGCTATCAAATATGATTATGCCTCTTATATTGCTGATAAAATTCATGACCACTTCATGAGACTAGAGAATGAAAAGATTTTCAAATATTCCACCTTCATATATCACCTCATCCTCTACTATCAATCAGACAAATTCCCATTCTCTATCAAGAAACTTGATACTAAGGGTAATTCAAGGTCTATCATCTTTTGGACTTCTATCTTCCATGAATCTTTTGCTTGCCCTTATTCCTATAATGAGATCATTGATCAGTTCATCCACCCAGTGACCACCTTGCTGAGAGGGAATTCCACTCCTAGAATTAGTGATGACATTAGAAGGATCCTGCAGCTATCCAAATAGTACAGAGTGGGTGATTGGTATTTATACCAAAATCACATAGAAATCAGGGTATATGGGTGTGAGCTTTCCCCATTCAAGCTACCTAAATATGTTCGAATGAGATTGTTTGCATTAGAATATTATAGATAGATGATACACTCAGATTTGACACATTTTACTAAGGCCAAGAAGAAAGCGCAACTCAGAATCAAGGACCACTTAGGCCAATTTGTCTGCAACAGTAGGGAAGCATGGAAAGCAGCTGAGAAAATTATAGAAGACCATCTGAAACTAAGCAAAAGTTTTAATTAGACTCCATACGATCCCCATAGTTTTATATGTGATAGGAGGATGAAAAATCAACTATCACCATACATGCATCACATAATTCCATAAATTGAGAAATTTGCCAACATGGATGAATGGAGGGAAGGGACCCTAATAGAAACAGATAGTGAGTAGGTCAATATAGAAAATGTAATGAAGGATCTTGAAAAGACACTTGACCTGGATTCTTTTGGACAGGTAGAGTTTGAAACTTATCAAAAGCCAACATCAGGAACTAGTGCCTCAATAGCTGATGCCTCACAAAGGCACTCATAGGGGACCAGTGCACCACTTATAGAGACTTCACAGGGAAAAGGAAAGGACACCAACACTCCGGCAACAGAATAATCAACCATGTTGAAACAACCTAAAAATTCATAGGAGCAGGCCCAAACATAGGCTCATCCAACTCAAGTCAACATGGGAGAACCCCCAATTTTACAGACTAATCTGAATGAGGAAAAGAAAAAAAAGAGAGATAGGGAAGTAGCTACCCCTGCCAATGGCCCATCAGGCCAGCTTGGTGCTAAGAGGCATAGGCTAAAACCCCTTTCAGAGGAGGAATTTTTTGAAGATACCACAGAGAGTCAAAGAAAATAAGGTGTAGACAGTCAACGAACTTTCCCAGCAGGTAGGACACCTTCTAGCTCACGGAGACAGGAACTGGAGAGAAAAAAAAGTGCCGAAGTGTCATCCTTCAGGCCCCCAGGAAATGAGAACCTAGATATTAAATAGAAATTCAAAGAAATAAAGGCTATGTATGAGCCATTAAGGATCCAGGTCTACAATCAGTATTTAAAAATGGCACCCACCAATTAGAATAGGTTGATGTTAGCCTATGACATCAAGGAGGGAAAAATGCAAATGAGCTTCCTCAAGCCCAAAGTACAGCAGCCTCAAACAATTGCAGATTGCCTTCAAATAGATTTTGAGGTCATGGCAAAGGACATTCATCCCCTGGACCAAATTTAGTTACACAAATAAATAGGGGAGATGGTATATTCAACAATGACTGGTAAAGCTATGATGGCCCAAAGATTAGAAAATTCTTTGAATAATACAACTTCTCAATTACAGCTAGAAAGAGCCTCATCACAGGCTAAGGATAATGGAATTAAATCTTTGGAAGAATTGATTATTGGATTGGGTCATAACCCAAAAGATGTCAAGGTAGCAGAGACCTTGATAAAGAAGAAGGATGAAGACATAGCTGCCTTGAGAAAGCAGCTAAAGTTTCCGCTATCAAGACATCCTCAAACTGCAGAAGTTGTTCAAAAGAAATCTGAAGAAGATCTTATGGACTTACTCCTTAAGCTAAATGAACAATTGAAGGAAACTGAACAGGAATTGGAAAAATCATTGAAAAGCAGTAGGGAGAGTCGACCTCTCAGCCTCTAAATGTGATACTAGTCATGTGTATAGTAATCCCTTCAACACTTGGAACAACTCTGGCACCCAATGGCCCCTTGGTCACAGCACAAGTAATCACAGGTACAAGCACAGGAACAGCACCAGTACGAACTTCAGGCCTGAGTATAGAGGAATTAATAAAATCCATGGAGGAAATGAAACTACAAGTTTCTGAACTCCAGAAGGTAAAAGAAAAATCTGTCACTTTAGAGCAGAAATATGATGTTTCAAAGGCTAATTTTGCTGAAGAAATGAGGAAGAATAAAGGCTTAGCACAACAGGTGAAAGCACTAGAGAATGACCTCACCTTAGAGAAACCCTTAGCAGACATTAGGAAAATTCTTTGGGCCCACATCACTCAGTCAATAAATGATGCTTGGCCTTCCATACAAATAATTTTTGAACAGATTGACTTGGTAAGAGTAGCTCTTGAAGAAATTCAAAGAACTAAAGAAGAATTAGGAAGGAAACTTGAGGAGGTCATCAGGCTAATAAATTTTTTGAAAAAAAAAATAGGTACCATTTAGAAGAACTGAATATTGAAGACAGAACAACAACTATCTTGGAAATCAAAAAGGTATTGACTAAGAGAGGGCTAATGCAAAACTTAGAAAGGAAATGCCAAAACATGCAAGAAGAAATTAATGATTTTATGGAGAAATTTGGTATCTTGTAGAGCAAAGGACTTCCCAGTCCTTTGGTGATTAATGATAAATTGATGAGACATGAGGACTATCTAACAAACTGGCTCAATATGCCAACAATCAAGCTAGTTCATCAACTGGTGCATCTGCACTAAAGGCACTACCTCCGGGCAGAGTTCTCTATGATAGTCTATAGAACGTTTTCTACATGGAACATGAAATAAAACATCTCTTTCTAGTTCAGCCTAATTTTGTCAGATATACTGAGGCTGATGAAATCTTCAGGAAATTTCAAAGGACTAGAATACCAAAGGAAGATTGGTGGGCAGGTATGATAGGAATTTTGTAATATGTTCTTGGTAAATAGGTAAATTTTCATTTTTTACCTTAGTAAATCTTGGTAAAAGAGGGTGAACAAGGATCAAACAGGTAAAGAGTATCAGTAAGAAGATGAAAAGCAGAACAGCCAGCACAAAATTACAAAGAAGACACCAAGATGCTCAATCACAAGACTTGCCTCTAGCTCATTCACAAAAATAGGGACAGTAAACCGTCAGTTCACTTTATCTACTATCTACGAGACTATCTATCTCTACGTTTATGTAACATATAGTTAGGCTTCCTAGATTATATCTCTTTTTGTTAAGAGATATTTTATTGTAAAATTTTGTATAGATACTCCTTCATTCGGAGAATTGAGTGTGGATTCTCAGACATTTCTAGACTTATTATTTTGGAAAAGAAAAGTTGTTGATCAACTCTTGTATGGCTGGCTGGATGGACAAATGAAGCAAGGGACCTTCTTACAGGATTCATCTGTCAAATATTGGACAAATAAGTATTCTATATCTCATGTGTTATTGTTTTCTGGTTTATTACTTCACTTGTGTTCAAGTCTGAATATTAAAATGAAAAAGTATATTTTAGAAAGTGCTTAAGTGCAATCTGTCTTTAAAATTGTTTTTATTCTAAATGTTTTCCTCTAAACTATCATAGGCAAGGAATTCTTAATAGCTCTTTGCTTTTGAGTTTAATCATTTTGATCATTTGGTAAGAAATCCTTAATTTCTTTTTATTAGTGATCATTCATTTTCCCTTATTTTGAAACATGTTGAAGGATTCCTAACTACCCTTCATCCCTTTCAAGGCCATTCCATTCTTTCAAGTTATCATTTGTTTCTTGTTTAACTATCTTGCCCTGTTAAGCCCTCCTTTGCTGAATCATACAAATCCATTTTAGCCCTACAGTTGACTCCATAGCCCAATGGCCTGATCTACTCTATTCTATCGATCTGCTTTTGAATTCCACCACCAAACACAATCAAAACTCCCAAACTTCCATAACTAACCTAATATCTTATAAAGCCAAGCTAAATCTTTAAAGAGAGAGCCCTCTCTAGGTACATATTTGCTAGATTCTGTACCTAAAAGTTGGTTTGTGGTTACCTCGGACCCCTTTCCCTCTTCTTACAACTTTAGGGAAAATTTGAGTGATAACATAGTAGCGACTCCACTGGGGAAACCAATTCCTCAGTCAAAATAAATCTTTAAGAACAGTTTAAACTCTGAATTTAAAAGCATCTTAAAGAAATTAGAGAAGTTGTTTGTTGATATCAATTAAGGAAAACGAAAAACAAAACCTAAAAACATGGCTTCAGGAAGGACTCGTTACACTAGAGCCAATCCTGATCCCAATCCCCCACAAGTGTTTGAGAACGCCAATTTGATCCCCATAATTCTTAGGAGCCAAGAAAGTCGAGAAAGTTCGGCTAGTCCTTTGCCCACCTTGAGATCATCATCCTGTCCTATTAGTTGGATCTACCTTGAAGACCAACCTTTTGACGAATACTTTGAGACCTCTTTATTTAGGACCTCATCTGATTCTGAATTGATTGACTTAGTCCCAGACCCAGAGTTCATCTGAGAATTAGAGCTTCAAGCTGCCAATTTGTTAATTGATAGGTATTTGCAGAACTCCCCACAATCTGATCTTACCGCTAAAGGAAAACCCAATCCCTCTATAATCGCTACTGCCTCTGCAAGCTCATCACCATTTCCTCATACATCTCAACCTCAAACCACTCCACATCAGCCCATCACCTCCAGTCCTCCATCCACAACTCAGACACCCATTGTTATCCCAACCCCAGCTATTGTTTCACCATTACCTACAGCCATGGGAAACAAATTTACCCCCCTGTTACTACTAGCAAACTTAGGTTCCATGCCCCAGGATTACCAAAGTAAGATCACTCAATTTGATGTTACTAGTACCTATACAGCCCAACAACACACCAAAAAGATGACCGATTACTTTGAAATTTATGAAATAGATGCAGATGATGTGCGAATGAGAATATTTGTTTAGAGTTTAACTGGGGAAGTTAGAACCTGGTTCAGAGCTCTAGCAACAAACAATATAGATAGTCTAGAAATTCTCCATAGACAATTCTTAAACCGATGGGAGAAAAATAAAGATCCCCTTCAGATTCTATTTCAGTATGAAAACATAAAGAGAGGAACCCAAGAAACTGTGTAGGATTACTGCACTAGATTTAACAAATCTATAATGGCATTTTGCAAAATCTTAGACCACCACCTGATTTAGCATTAATCAAATTCCCAGATGCATTTGATTCTGACATGGCCTTCCAGCTAAGAGAACAAGCTCCTCATACTTTAGAAGACATGCAAAGCATAGCTGTCAGTGTAGAAGCCAATCTGATGTCAAAAAGAGCCAAGGCTAGGAGTGAAAAGAGAATACCATTGAAGCAATAATCCTCACCCTTTGAATAGAAACTAGATGCTATAATTAAAGGGATGGATAGGCTAGGAGATAGAGTGGAGAGAATTGAAAGGAAAGCTCCTTGGGAGGGTCAGCCAACCAACACAAGGAGAAATCCCAATTTCAAAAAAAATAGAATCCAAACACTAGGAAGAATGGCCCTCACCAAAACATCAGACCTCTTTTTTAGGAGAATTATGCAAAAGCCTCAAACTCTGATGAACTAGTAGAGGACACTCAAATTAATATCATGGGACTTAATAATGAAGGAGAAGTTTTCTTGACCCAAGAGGATCAAGAGGCCCACATTCTTAAACAATTTCATACTCAGTCAGGTGAATCATTCGACTTTAGGGAATGTTATGACACAACCATCTTTGAGGTTCACAAGCAGTACAACCTAAGAAGTAGGAGAATTGATTTTCCTGAAGAAAACAAGCAAAAGGCTCCAAAATAGCCAATAAAAGGTAAGACAAACACTACACATGTACATATTCTTTCTAGATCAGACCCTAATCCTTCTAATCCAATAATTGAAGATGTCTATGACAATCAACCAAGCAACAAATAGCCTTCCATTCCATTTCCTTCTAAGGGAACTGTCGAAGAACCTCCAGAAGTTGATTTAGGAGAACTAGAAAATCATAACACCACTCCTGAAAATGAGAAAAACACAGAAAACACAAAAATCAGAGAGAATAACATTGTTCAAAATCCAAAACCACAAACAGAAAAACCCTTCAATCTAGAAACTGAGATAGGTAAGCTAAAAATTGTTGTCCCATTAGCAGAATTAGCTAAACATGATGCATACCGAAGTCAAATAAACAGATCATTAAAACTTACTAGAACTGAAGACTCAGTTAATGTTTTTGATGACCAACTAGAATTAATCTTTGGCCCAGAAGTAAATGGAAAACACTTAGAAGGAGGAATCTATCCCTTCTATGTGAGTTTAAATATACATGATAAAATCCTTCACAATGCCATGTTTGATTCTGGGGCATCTCATAACCTAATGCCAAAGTTTGTAATGAAAAAACTAGACCTATACATGACTAGACCATACAAAGATTTATTTTCTTTTGATTCTAGTCAAGTCAGATGTTTAGGACTGATAAAAGACTTGTGTGTCTCATTGGTTCAGTACCCTGCAAAGACAATCTTAATGGATATAGTGGTAGTAGATATACCACCAAAATATGGCATGTTATTGTCCAGATCCTGGGGTGCTAAACTTCAGGGATCTCTTGAATTAGACATGTCATATGCTACTATCTTGGTTTTCGGCCAACCTAAGAAGCTGTACAGAGAAACATTAATGAAATATTTAGTAAGTAGTCAGGAAAAACCACAAAATTTCCCCATCTACTTAATGCACTCTGATATGGACTCATTCATTCTTTACAATGCTGAAACCAATCCTTCCAATAATTTAGAAGTTTTAGCAGTAGAACCAAAAGAAATTAGAAAAGAAAAATCTAGTGTTCAGATTCAGGAATTATCAGATAAAAATGAAACATCAAATAACAATGAAAAACTAGTTGAGAATGAGAAACCATATCCCAGTGTCAAACAAATTCCTACCACCCCTGACACCAATTATGAGCATGAAATTCTTTGGCATTTAGAATTTTATGGCTCTGTCAATAAACTAGGGGCAAGAGCAGGAGTTTGGGTGTATAATCCAGAAAATGACCATGCTGAAGGCCATGCCTACAGACTAAATTTTAAGTGCACCAACAATATGGCAGAGTATGAGGCTCCTTTGCTAGGACTCGAAATTTTTAAAAGATTAGGGGAAATTAGAGTATCTTTCATAGGAGATTCTGAATTAATCATCAAACAGATTAAAGGGAAATATTTAACTAGAGATCCTAGATTAGGATATTACAGAGGAACAATTATAGAGATTCTCAATACTTTTCTAGAAACTGAGCTTGCCACAATCCTTAGAAAACACAACTTCCAAGCCCACAACCTGGCAATGCTTGCTAGCACCTACAAATTACCTTTCAAACCTAATCATCAGTTTACTACTGAAATTAGGCATAGGCCAGCCATCCCTGATAATCTGAAGAACTTGCAGGTCTTTGATAGTGATGAGTAGATTAATAAATTTTTAACATTAGATGGAGAATTTTCTAATAGTTATATATATGTTGATATAGTAGCTAATTTGAATCAAATAGATGAGGTAGAAACAAACATTTTAGAAGAAAATTCAGTAAGTATGCTTCATTCTACCAAATTCACAGAAAAAGAAGTGCAAGACCTTAAACAAATGGACCTTGATGAGATAATTGAAGAAGATATAGAGGTCATTGACTTAAAAGACAATCATCTGCCTAAAGGATTAACTCCTCTAGAAGATCTATTTGATTCCAATGACATTCCTAAGAAACCTAAAATGGAACCACTAAAAGCAGATATTGAAGAATACAACTTAGGTACAGAGGACAATCCAAAAATGATAAAACTATCAAAGTCCTTACCTACTGATCATAAAATAAAATATGTTGAACTTATGAGGGAATTCTAGGATGTCTTCGCCTGGAGTTATGAATATTTGAAATCATATGACACATCTATAATTCAGCTTACAATACCTATGAAAGAAAATTAAAAGCCTTTCAAACAAAGGCTCAGAAGAATAAACCCTGTATTATTACCACTAATTGAAAAGAAATTAAACATATGTATGAAGTAGGGATTATTGCCCCTATTATATTTTCAGAGTGGGTGTCTAATTTAGTACCTACTAGGAAGAAAACTAGGGAAATAAGGTTATGTGTTGATCTAGAAAATGTGAATAATGTGTCTCTAAAAGATAACTACCCTTTACCCAAGTTGGATCATATTTTGCAAAGGGTAGTGGGTTCTTCTAGAATTTCACTTTTAGATGGGTTCTCAGGATATAACCAAATCCTGGTTCATCCTGATGACCAAGAGAAAACTACTTTTACAACACCATGGGGCACATTTATGTACATCAAAATGCCATTTGGACTAAAAACACTGGAGAAACCTTCCAAAAGGCAATGGATATTGCATTTTCTAAGGAAATTCATGGTTTTCTTGTTATATATTTGGATGATCTAACTATTTTTTCTACATTAGATCAACAACACTTGGACCATCTCAGACAAGTTTTCTTAAAATGCAGAAAATATGGTATTTATTTGAATCCAAAGAAGTCCTTTTTTGGTATTGAGGTAGGTAAACTTTTGGGTCACATCATATCTAAGGATAGCATTCGAATTGACCTTGCCAGAATAGAAGCAATTTTACAGATACCTCATCCAAGAAGTATCAATGAACTTCAAGCTTTCCTATGGAAGATAAATTTTTTGAGAATATTTATTTCTAACCTAGTAGAACACATTAGATTACTTAATAACATGCTTGAAAAGGATTCAAGTATAAAACATACAGTAGAGGCCAAGCAATCATTTGAAGAAATTAAATTGGCCTTTACCAGAACACCGGTCCTCACCAGTCCTCAATTTGATATAGATTTCATCATTTCTTCTTTTGCATTAGAACACACTATAGCAGTTGTTTTATTACAAAAGGATGATCAGGGATGTGAAAAACCTATAACCTTTTTTTGTAATGCACTTAGAGATGCATCACTTAAATACAAAATAATGGAAGAACAAGCTTTTGCATTGGTAAAAGCCATTAAATACTTCAGAGTCTATATATTATACTCTCACTAGATAGCCTATGTACCTAATGTAGTTGTCAAAGACATCCTGACACAGGATGGAATTGAGGGAAAAAGAGGTAAATGGATTGCTACCATCCTAGAGTATGATATAGAAATAAAACCTACAAAACTGATAAAAGGTCAGGGATTGGCCAAACTCATGATAGAAACTAATTGCCAAGTCCTAGACATAAATGAACTAGATAACGAGCAGGAGATGGTGACTCCACAAATCATCCAGGACTTTATAGACTCGCCTTGGTATGCTGATATAATCTATGCTTTACAAAACCTGTAGGCTCCTCTAGGGTTATCCAGAACCAAGAATCGGTTTTCAAAAATGAAAGCCTCAAAGTTTTGTATCTTAGGTAACACTCTTTTTTGGAAAAATCATGAAGGAATTTTATAGAATTGTTTGTTAAAAAATGAAGCTAACAAGGCTCTCCAAAAATTTCATGTAAGAGACTGTGGTGGACATCTATACTAGAAGTCAACTGCAAATAAGATCCTAAGGGCTAGATTCAATTGGCCAACCTTCTTTGTAGATGTGAAGAAATTTGTGACTTCTTGCCATAAATGTCAAATATTTGAAGGCAAGAGAAAGTTGTTACCTTTACCCTTAAAACCCATTTCCACTGAGAAGCCTTTCCAACAATGGGGTCTTGACTTCATTGGAGAAATCCCTCCTCCTTCCTCAGGCCAACAAAAATGGATACTCACTGCCACAAACTATTTCACTAAATGGATAAAGGCCATCCTCTCCAGAAAGGCCAATGACACAGTGATCATAGGTTTCTTAGAAACCAATATATTGTCCAGGTTTGCCTGCCCTACTAAAATCATCACTGATAATGCTACAACTTTCAAATCAAAGAAGATGATCAGTTTCTATAACAAGTATCACATTAGACTAGTCCATTCCACAACCTATTACCCTCAAGGGAATGGACTAGCTAAATATTCCAATAAGAGTCTTATTAATATTATCAAAAAATTGTTGGAAGAAAACAAGAAGACTTGGTATAAGAAACTGATAAATGCACTATGGGTAGATAGGCTTACCACCAAAAAATCCATTGGAACCAGTCCTTATGAATTAGTATATGGCATGGAGGTTGTTTTTCCTTCATCACTAGGAGTTCCAATTATGAAAATACTCCAAGAAGCTCAAGTAGAACCTAATGATATTCAAAGAGGGATAAACCAGACCATCAATCTACAACAGACCAGAGAGGATGTGTACCAAAGATCCCAAGTGTTACAAGAGAAGCTTAAGAAGATATTTGACAAGAGAACCAAGGCAGAGGATTTCTACCTTGGATATAAAGTGTTAAGATGAGATTCTATGAGATAAGAAAAGGGTAAAAATGGGAAGTTTTACTTCCTATGGAAGGGACCATATATCATCTATGATTTCCAAGGAAATAATGCATATTTTCTAAACAAATTAGATGGTACAGAAGCAAAAGAAGGACCAGTTAATGGTTGGATGTTAAAGCATTACTTGGATCCTACTTACTAATGCTACAATTTTCCTAACATGTACATATTATATCCTTTGTAATGTGAAAGTTTTAATTGGACAGTAGCTTGATGAAGTTGAAGCCCGAAGAGAAGGCCCTAAGCTTCAGAAGCTTCACTGTCATACATACAATAAAGCAGCAAGAAAAGAAGATTGCAAAGCCCAGTCAAAGTCATTCGAAGGCCTCTGATCTATTATTCTTGACTTTCCACCAGGGAAAGCTATCCCCAAGTGGAGCCACTGTTATGCCCCTATACTAATAGGTGTCAGATTTCATGATTGACTTGATGAGCTATGTAATATGTTCATACCTTTACTTGTTGCAAAAGTTTTCCATATTTGAAAAAATAAAAAATTTAAAAATGTAAAGAGGGTATATCCTAAAAGAAAAATCAAAGGGTGAAAAGAATAAAAAGATCGTCAAAAAATGAAAGAAAATGAACCCCAACAAAATCAAAGACCAGGAAAGTGTGCAAGTCTAAATGCCACCACTCTTTTACTTTTGTATAATAAACAATTGTGCAGATTGTAAACTTATGCCACAATTTATGAATAGTCAAATGATTTAAACTTGGCTAGTTCATATTTCAGTTTCATGTTTTAGGAATAGAGAATAAAATCTGACCAAACAATGTAATCTTCGTAGATAAGTAGATAGGTAGAGTGAAAAAAGGAGCTGAATAGTTTAATTTGAGCCCTTGGATGTAATAAGTGTAGATTTAGATAGACATTACCATGTAAAAGAAAAAGAGTTTGATAGGGTTTGCCAGTCTAAGTGCACCCAAATAAAGAAGTAAAAATGCTACGTTAAAGTAGGTAGGGTAAGTAGATGATGGTTGCAGAATGATATGTGGTGAATGATGATTTTAAATTTGTAAACCTTTTACATTCATCACGAGGCAAGGGCATGTATTACATTGAAGGAACCTCAAGCAGGAAAAGTCAAATAATTAACTTCCCTACACATTTCCCCTAAAGTTTTACTAATTTCCCTAAGTACCAAAGTATCTATGAAATTGGAGGGGTTCAGACCATTTCTCTGACTTCTGGAGGGACCGCATCCTCGGCCCAATAATTTATAAGGCCTAAATACTTAATACCATTCATTAATCATCATACCCCTTAATAAAGATCATTCATTCCGTTGATAAGTTTTTTCCTAACTAAAATCCTATTTTACTTAGGAAAATTAAAATATTTCCACAAAAACCCCTTTTTTCACCTTAGCCTAAGTTTAAATACACACTTCAAATGTCTTATACTTAGCACTTTTCCATTTCATAATGCCATATTGACTATTAACATATTAATATATAAATCCCCTATAAAACTTACCGACCCCATATTATTGTAACGATATTAAAAAACCCCGAAATATTAAAATCCTACCCCTTTGGTTAAAATATAACCATAATCCATTGTAAATAGGGATTAATTGGTTAATCCATAACTACTTAACAGCCTTGACCCCCACCACATTAAAAAAGGATTAATTAACCCTCACAGTTAATTAACAACCTCCCCGTCCAATCCCATCACCCCCAATATGATTAATTAATCCTTAAATATATCGGGCCCGCCTTCATTAAATCCCCATCACTTCATATCCCCGACAGTCGTCCAATCAAGTCCCCAAGATCTAATGGCTATTGTGCATATTGCACGACCCTTTGCGACCGCACGTTAGCGCGCGATCGCAAAGCGGTTTTGTATACAGTGCCTCCACCACGCGTCGAGTGGTCTATGGAATCTTTGGCTCGAGGCCAAATATCACCCCTTCCCCATAAGCGGTATGATATAAACCACTTACCACCTCCGAACTAAATGACAAAAACATCACGTCGCTCACCCATTGGCGTCACCCATCCAAAGCCTGCCAAACCTTAACCTTTTGTATAAAACAAAACAAGTCATTTTCTTTGTTTTGTTTTCTGAACTTGTATGCCCATGCAAATAATACGTCAAGGTCAACCGGCTTGAGTTTTCAGCTGACTCTGCCCAGAGCCATCCAGTTATGTCCAGTACATGCATTTTGTTGCCCATCCCCCAAACGCAGGTATTTACCGATTCCTCGACAAGAAAACCCTGCAAGTACATGTTTTCATTGCAAACTGATTAAAAATCCAAAATTTGCCATAATTTTGTTATTTCATTTGTAAATTCAAGTAACCAAACATGCTATTTCATCATTTCCACCTAAAAAACCTCAGTTTCCCTCCTGAAATTGATAAGAACCAATATGGAAACTCCGGTGTCCCTAAATGTTGCTCCCATTACCACTCCTAATCATGATTTAGACTATTTGCCTCTGGCAGACAAATATTTCCAAATAAAAGACATAACCACTGATACAGACCACCTCAAAGTCTTCTGTAAATGCTGAGATAACCATTTGAATGGCTACGATGCCATGGGACTATGGGAATCCAACCTCCCAATGTATTTTCTCCCCTCCATGCATGTTTTCCATGACATAATCCATCAGTGCCATGCAAATTATTACCCCATCCGTAGAGCAGTCATGTCTCCCAACCAAACAGTCCTCTTCACAATAACTACTGAATCAATCAATGGGATGCTACAATCTCATCCTAGTCAGGCCCTCACCCCCATTTCCATTAGAAATTTACTTGAGAAATCAACCAAATTGTCCCAAGCTGAGCCCAATCGCCTCAATTAGACCTTCATATTACAAAAGTGTCAAAATAAAGTTCCCACTCCTTATATGTCAGTTTTTTTCACAAATACAGGCAAAATCATAGTTGAAATGATATCAGCAGTCATGGGATTCAACACTAGTGAATATGTCGATGAATTGACCCTAGTAATGATGTCTATATTTACCCTAGGACAACCTCTTGCTATAAAATATTATTATGCCTCTTATATTGTTGATAAAATTCATTACCAGTTCATGAGACTGGAGAATGAAAAGGTTTTCAAATATTCCACCTTCATATATCACCTCATCCTCTACTATCAATCAGACATATTCCCATTTTTTGCCAAGAAACTTGATACTAAGGGTAATCCAAGGTCTGTCATCTTTTAGAGTTCTATCTTCCATGAATCTTTTTCTTGCCCTTATTCCTATAATGGGTTCATTGATCAGTTTGTCCTCCCAGTGACCATCTTGCTGACAGTGAATTCCCCTCCTAGAATTACTGATGACATCAAAAGGATCCTGCAGCTATCCAAATAGTATAGAGTGGGTGATTGGTATTTATACCAAAATCACATAGAAATCAGGGCATATGAGTGTGAGCTTTCCCCATTCAAGCTACCCAAATATGCTCCAATGAGACTGTTTGCATTAGAATATTATAGACAAATGATACACTCAGATTTGACTCATCTTACTAAGGCCAAGAAGAAAGCACAACTTAGAATCAAGGAGCACTTAGGCCCATTTTTCTACAACAGTAGGCAAGCATGGAAAGCAGCTGAGAAAATTCTAGAAGACCATCTGAAACTAAGCAAAAGTTTTAATTGGACTGCATATGACCCCATGGTTTTATATGTGATAGGAGGATGAAAAGCCGACTATCACCATACTTGCATCACAGAATTCCAGAAATTGAGCAATTTTCCAAAATGGATTAATGGAGGGAAGGGACCCTAATAGAAACAGATAGTGAGAAGGTCAATATAGAAAATGTAATGAAGGATTTTGAAAAGACACTTGACCTGGATTCTTTTGGATAGGTATAGTTTGAAACTTGTCAAAAGCCAGCATCAGGAGCTAGTGCCTCAACAACTGATGATTCACAAAGGCACTCACAGGAGACTAGTGCACCACTTACAAAGACTTCATAAGGAAAAGGAAAGGACACCAACACTCCAACAATAGAACAATCAACCAGTCGAAACAACCTAAAACTTCTCAGGAGTAGGCCCAAACACAAGCATATCCAACTCAAGTCAACATGGGAAAACCCCCAATTTTGCAGACTCCTCTGAATGAGGAAAAGAACAAAAAGAGAGACAGGGAAGTAGCTACCCCTGCCAGTGGCCCATCAGACTAGCTTGGTGCTAAGAGGCACAAGCTAAATCCCCTTTCAGAGGAGGAATTTTTTGAAGATACTACAGAGAGTCAAACAAAACAAGGTGCAGACAGTCAGCAGACTTTCCCAATAGGTGGGACACCTTCTACCTCATGGATACAGGAACTGGAGAGACAACAAAGTGTTGAAGTGTCATCCTTCAGGCCCATAGGAAATGAGAACTTGGATATTAAACATAAATTCAAACAAATAAAGGCTATGAATGAGCCATTGAGGATCCAGGTATACAATCAATATTTAAAAATGGCACCCACCAATCAGAATAGGTTGATGCTAGCCTATGACATCAAGGAGGGAAAAATGTAAATGAGTTTCTTCAAGCCCAAAGTACAGTAGCCTAAAACATTTGCAGATTACCATCAAACAGATTTTAAGGTCATGGCAAAGGACATTCATCCTAGACTAGATTGAATTACACAAACAGACAGGGGAGATGGTATATTCAACATTGACTGGTAAAGCTATGATGGCCCAAAGATTAGAAAATTCTTTGAATAATACAACTGCTCAGTTACAACTGGAAAGAGCCTCATCACAAGATAAGGATAATAGAATTAAATCTTTGGAAGAATTGATTATTGGACTGGGTCATAACCCAAAGGATGTCAAGGTAGCAAAGGCCTTGATAAAGAAGAAAGATGAAGACATATTGCCTTGAGAAAGTAGCTAAAGTTTCTGCCATCAAGACATCCTCAAACTACATAAGTTGTTCAGAATAAATATGAAGAAGAGCTTATGGACTTAGTCCTTAAGCTAAATGAATAGTTGGAGGAAACTGAACAGGAATTGGAAAAATCATTGAAAAGAAAGCAGGAAGAGTTGACCTCTCAGCCTCTAAATGTGATACCAGTTGTGTCCACAGCAGTCCCTTCAAAACTTGGAATAGCTCTGGCACCCAATGTGACCTTGGTCACAACAGAAGTAATCACAGGTACAAGCACAGGAACAACACCACCAAGAACTTCAGGTCTGAGTACAGAGGAATTAATAAAGTCCATGGAGGAAATGAAACTACAAGTTTCTGAACTCCAGAAGGTAAAAGAAAAATTTGTCACTTTAGAGTAGAAATATGATGTTTCAAAGGCTAATTTTGTTGAAGAAATGAGGAAGAATAAAGGATTAGCACAATAGGTGAAAGCACTAGAGAAGAACCTCACCTTTGAGAAGCCCTTAGCAGACATTAGGAAAATTCTTTGGGCCAACATCACTCAATCAATAAATGATGCTTGGCCTTCCATACAAATAATTTTTTAATAGATTGACTTGGTAAGAGTAGCTCTTGAAGAAATTCAAAGAACTAAAGAAGAATTAGGAAGGAAACCTGAGGAGGCCATTAGGCTAATAAATTTTTTGAACAGCAAAAATAGGTACCAGCTAGAAGAACTGAATATTGAAGACAGAACAAAAACTATCCTGGAAATCAAAAAGGTATTGACTAAGAGAGGGATAATGCAGAACTTAGAAAGGAAATGCCAAAACATACAAGAAGAAATTAATGATTTTATGGAGAAATATGGTATCTTGTAGAGCAAAGGACTTCCGAGTCCTTTGGTGATTAAGGATAAATTGATGAGACATGAGGACTATGTGAACAAACTGGCTCAATATGCCAACAATCAAGCTAGTTCATCAGTTGGTTCATCTGCACCAAAGGCACTACCTACAGGCAGAGTTCTCTATGAAAGTCTAGAGAACCTTTTCTATGTGGAACATGAAATAAAATGTCTCTTTCCAGTTCAGCCTAATTTTTTCAAATATACTAAGGCTGATGAAATCTTTAGGAAACTTCAAAGGACCAGAATACCAAAGGAAGATTGGTGGGCAGATATGATAGAAATTTTGTAATTTATTCTTGGTAAATAGGTAAATTTTCATTATTTACCTTAGTAAATCTTGGTAAAAGAGGGTGAACAAGGATCAAAAAGGTAAAGAGTATCAGTAAGAAGATGAAAATCAGAACATCCAACACATAATTACAAAGAAGACAACAATATGCTCAATCACAGGACCTGCCTCCAGCTCATTCACAAAATAGGGACAGCAAGCCATCAGTTCACTTTATGTCTCTACTTTTATGTAACATATAGTTAGGCTTCCTAGATTATATCTCTCTTTGTTAAGAGATATTTTATTGTAAAATTTTGTATAAATACTCCCTCATTCAGAGAATTGAGTGTGGATTCTCAGACATTTCTATAGACTGATTATTTTGGAAAAGAAAAGTTGTTGATCAACTCTTGTATGGCTGGCTAGATGGAGAAATAATGCAAGGGACCTTCTTACAGGATTCATTTGTCAAATTTTGGACAAATAAGTATTATATATCTCATGTGTTATTGTTTTCTGGTTTATTATTTCACTTGTGTTCAAGTCTGAATATTAAAATGAAAAAGTATATTTCAGAAAGTGCTTAAGTGCAATCTGTCTTTAAAATCATTTTTATTCTAAATGTTTTCCTCTAAACTATCATAGGCAAAGAATTCTTAACTACTCTTTGCTTCTGAGTTTAATCATTTTGATCATTTAGTAAGAAATCCTTAATTTCTTTTTATTAGTGATCATTCATTTTCCCTTCTTTTCAAACATGTTGAAGGATTCCTAATTGTCGTTCATCCCTTCCAAGGCCATTCCATTCTTTCAAGTTACCATTTGTTCCATGTTTAACTATCTTGCCCTGTTAAGCCCTCCTTTGCTAAATCATCTGAATCCAGTTTAGCCATCTACAATTGACTCCATAGCCCAATGGCCTGATCTACTCTATTCTATCCATCTGCTTTTGAATTCCACCACCAAACACAACCAAAACCCCCAAGCTTTCATAACTAGCCTAATATATTATAAAACCAAGCTAAATGTTTAAAGAGAGAGCCCTCTCTAGGTACAAATTGGCTAGATTCTATACCTAAAAGTTCATTTGTCATTACCTCGGACCCATTTCCCTCTTCTTACAACTTCAGGGAAAATCTGAGTGATAACACCCAACATGACTATTAACATCAATGCCAACACACTTGTAGATGCCTTCACCAGGCCACTAGCCATCCAAACAATACCAACTATCCAACAAACAAATCCCATTCTTTGATTTAATGTTGCAGCGGCATAATTCAAGTAATGAGATGCAACAACATAATGGGAAATCCATGCATAGGTACACTCTAATAATGTGAATGGAAGAGTGATGGTTGACATAGACTACATCGTTCACTGTGTTTGAGTGAAACAAAACCCATGATTGCAGTTGAGCAATGTTCGGGAAGAAACATCGTTGCTAGTGAGTTGTGTGGAGAGCTTTGTGCATGCGTGCGCTGCCGAGGAGAGGCCAATTGTGCCTATGTTATCAAAATAGGTTTTGTGGATCTATGTTCTAGAGAAAAAGTGGTTGAGTGAGCCTTTGCAGCTAAGAGGTGGAGAGAGCCCGTAGAATAGAAGGGGCTGAGTGTTGAATGTATGTTGTTGAGAGAAGAGGCCCAAGCCCGGTAGAGTGTTGCATTAGCTATGTGTTGGTGAATGTTGTTGAGAGAAATAGGACACTACTGAAGCTTTTGTAAAGGAAAAAGTGTTACATGGGCCAAAAGGTTGCTAAGGATAACAAAGTTTTGATATCAAGCAGAGTAGTTGTCATCTATGGAGAAGATTACTTCCTTATTGAGTGTGGGTTGGAGCATACATATAGGAAGTTGGTGTTTCCATATTTATTGGGAGTTTGAAGAAATTTTGGGGGTTGGTGCCTCCATCAAGTTCGCGCTTGCATAAATCAAAGGAGTTAAAGGTTGCTACTTGCAACAAATCCACCAAGTTGGTGCTTCACATGGTGCTTCTTGTAAGCTGATCAGGTATCTACAAAAGGAGGGATTGTTGCTTCCTGCTAGTGGGTGCTGGCAAAGAATCAAAGGGATTTGGTGCTCCTTATGAGTGGTGGCTCACAAACAGATTGATGTAATAGAGTAGGTGCTCTTATTTTTACATCTATAAAAAAACAAACTTGGTGGGTTTTTCCTAGAAGGGTTTCCATGGTAAGCCTGTGTGAATCATGTGTTTGTTGCTCATGATGTGTATGCTTGTATTGGTTGACATGGCTATTGTTATGGTTTCTCTCATTTAGTGCATGTCAAGTTTAAATGAGTAAAGTAAAATTTTCATAAAATTTTAAATTAGCCTTAGTAGTAATTCACCCCCCTTCTCAATATTATGATTCTTCTCAATCTTATGATTTCTTTCCAACTATTGGTATCAGAGAAAGGTTCCTTCAGGAATAACTTAATTGCTAGAAGGTAGATAAAAGGGAAACAATGGCTAATCAAGTTTGACTAACAAGAAAAGGAGTTCCATGTAACAACCTTGGTGAAAACATCATGTAAAATATATAAATACCACGGATGATGGGACACGTATTCCCAGCTAAATGGTTGGCTAGACATCTTAGTGGGTGTTCATTTCATTGTTTATGGGTAAGGAAATTGAAAAGGAAATGGATAAGGCTTTAGAAAAGAAAGAGGAATTAATTGGCATTTTATATATGACAATAATGGAAATTAGAGGAAAAGGAAGGTGAAAGGTCACGGTTTCATGTGAGGAGGAAAATGAAGGAAAATAATGGAAAATGATGAAAATAGATTCCTCATTAATAAAAAAGATTATGGGATCAGTGGTCAAGACTTGGTCAATTCAGTTTTGGAGCACGTTAATTATTCTCTCTCTCTCTCATACTCTTGGATACTTAGAGTTTTTCTTGGAGCACTTTGAAATTGGATAAAGAAAGGAAAAGAAGGAAAGTGGAAGCAAGGGTCAAGTAAGGAAAGGAGGGATCAAGTAGATACAATAGGATTCATTGCAGGTATTGCCTTGCATGTGTATTTTCCTTTCTAGATCTAGCATGCATGGTATTGAATGTGGTTCTTTTCTATCATGGCATAGGCTTTTCCAAGTGTAATAGTGTTTTCATCCTACCCTTTTCATTTCTAATAGCCATCATGTGATGGGCTTCTCATGTTTGGTTGATCTGGATTCGAAGCTGAGTGAGGTGGATCTCTGAAATGATAAAAAATATGGCCTAGTAACCCCTCAACCAGACTATGGGTTGTGGTAAATATGGATTTTGTGTTTCCTCGGTGGCCTATGAATCCTTACTAGTGAATGGAAGGATATGCGGTAAATCCTAAATGTGGTTTTCTCTCTGTTGGGCCTAGTAATCCTGGCTTTGGGATATGCGGTAAATCCTCGAGAGTGGGTCTCATTTTAGGGCCTAGTGATCCAAGTTTTGATTAAGGTAAAGGCTAAGAGACTAGGAGATAGGAAAATTCCTCACGTGTAGGTGGAGAAATATGGTGGCATCCATTCTTGCTTTGCCTAGTGATTGGGTGGAGATCATGGTCAAGACTTTTATGATGTGTTCATTGTCTTGGCATATTGATTTGAGATGGATTACGGTAAAGCCTGGTTTATATTGATGAGGGTGAGGTGGTTTAGCCTCCGTATGTCCTGATTGAGTTCTTTTGATTTGAGTCCCACATTCATGTTTGGAATATGGCACAAGGGTGAATGGCTTAAGAGAGATTTGGCTCATCCATTCTATGGTTGAGTGGAACGTTGTAGTCCGATCTCTGGTTGGTTGATTGCATTGATTAATCAGAAATTCATTCAATTGATCTCTATGTGAAAATGTACTGATGTATATATGGATGTTGATGGCTTATATGTTTATGATGTTTATGTTCCTATTATGCTGGTTATGTGTACATTTTCTGACAACAACTATGTATGGCTCTCAATATGTTTTTACTTGTAATTGAATGGATATGCTATATATGACCTAATAAGTGATAAGGAAGCAAATGACATGAGGAAATAATGGTTCATGATGATTCTTAGATAAGTATGAGATCCCTACACTTAATTCTATTATTTACATCTATACGTTACATGTCAATGATATGTTTGACGAAATTCCTATCATGGCTAGTAGGGGTCTAGTGAAGGTCTTGATCAACTATTTACTTTTGTAGCATTGTTTCCCTATACGTTACTTGATTTTGAGCTTTCATTCGATTTTGGGCAATGGACTGGGCTATGGGCTTGAAAAAGTGGCTTAAATATTGAGGTCGCTGGCATAGAACTGGAAACTTTAGTCCAGAGTTGCTAGCAGGTAGGCCTATGAGAGAGACGTTGGCTTTGTGGTCTCTCCCTTGCCCATAGCATGAGAGTGACAATGTCGTGAGAGGTCTAGAACAATAGTGGGACCCAAGGATAGGTTTTCTGAGTGGATGACTTATCTCCTAAGGGTTCTGTTGAGGATGTTGGATGATTGTGGGTGATGTTCTATTGATTCCACTTCCTTAAGGTCACATAGGTGGTCGAATCTGATCATAATAGCCTCTTGTCTCATGTTTACCCCAGTTAACATAGTTACTTGGATGGATCTGGCAGGAGGGTGTTACAAAGTGGTATCAGTGCATGGTTCAACTCTCAGACTAGATGGTTTGAATGTGTTAGTCAGTCATGCATGTCAGTTGCATGTGTGTCTGCTACACTTTCATTTCTAGTGCTTGTTGGATTTGCTTGATGCTTGAGTATGGTTGTAGTATGGTTATCATGGAGAATGTCATATTTATTTCATGAAATGTATTTGTCATGAGTACGTGACTAGTTACATATCATTACATGTCAATTACATGTTGATTTCATTCCACCTACTTACATCCTTGTATGATAGGTTACATTCTTGAATATTTGGATTACATGTATCAATATTGTAGGTTGATTATAAGATTTGATCGCTTATGTTCGATTACCTACATTTATGCATAGGTGTAGTTGATTTGGCATTTCTTATGCATACTATTGGTTTCATGAGGAAATGTGTACAATGGATTAATGGTTGTTTTCATGCATGAGGTCATGGTTTGTGTACTCATGTGTTATATGCCTATATGCAGTTGTTATGCATGTATGGTCTTGGTTATAGTTATGCATGAATAGTAGGTAAAACTTGGCTTGTTAAGCCCTGGTATCGAATTTACGTCATAATGATGCTATTGGTATGTTATGATGCTAATGTGTTGGTTGAGATAGAGCAGGAGATGTAGATCACCATAATGAGGTTGCAACATTAGAATTTGGGAGAAGAGAAAATCGTCATATAGGTATTGTATGTTTGGCATGCAGGTATGTAATTTAAGGATGGTTATATGCATTAGGTTTATGCACACATCTTTTCATGTTATGGTTACATACATGATATATGATAGTGGATTAGTATAGTCACATGCACATGTGTCAGATAGTCAGGAATGATGGTAACATGTGGTTGTATGCATTTCTATTGTTGTTTTATGTTAGCCAACATGCTTATTAGGTTATATATTGTTGATGATCATGATATATAGCTTAATGTTGTTATATTCTATTAACTTTATGATTAGGGTCATTTCATTGATATCTTGATGTTATAATTTGGGTTGGTCATATGCGTGATGGTTATGTTCATTGCATTGAAGATATTGATGTTATATGTATTTTGTTAGCCTAGTTTGACCTATGCAGATGGTTATGGCTGCGATATTCAAGTATGAGCTGACCTATTTTTGATATGTTTTTTTGCTAATCTGGATTGACTTTTCATGCATGTGAATGATAATTATGTATGAGTTATGATGTGAACATGTTATTTAGTGACTATTTTGGATATCATGATCTTGTTTATGTTTGGGTTAATATATTGTGAAGATATATCATGCTAATATGGATTGGTTGTGCAGACAATATAGCTCCCATGATATACACTATGGTATGAGTTTTCTTATGTTGTATATTTGGGGCTTGGTTGTTTGATTATGATGTCTATTTGGTGTTTGATTGTTTAGTGCCTCGCTGATTTATTTAACATGGTATGTTAGCAAGTTGGTTGAATGTTTGATGAATTTCATAATATGAGTATGTGTTCTAATGATCTTTCTTTAAGATTGTTTTACTAACACATATGTTTTGAGACAATTGATAGGTACTTGAGTGTAGTAGGTGATAGTTGTAGCATTATGTCTAATGATTATGAGTTGACTATAGATTATGACATGATCGTTAGTCTTGGTAAAGGTTGATTTGAAATTGATAGTTATGATTGTCTTGATATTTGGGACATGTGGTTGACATGTGTGAGTAGTTGCGGGAAACACGCTTGGTATTAGCATGACGAGGTAATAATTGATGTGTTTATATAACTAACAATTGGGTGATGTGACATCATATAGTAAGACTCAGTTGCAGTAGGGTAAAAGTAAAAGAAAGGAATCAGGTAAGAATTCCTTTGGCTATGTTTGGAAAATCTAATTCCAAATGAATAGTGCTTTTCATACAAAGAGTCTTCTTAATCTTGATTTTGTTTGACATTATGTAGATATGTGCTAGATTCATGAAAATGTACTTGATAGGTTTATTAGCTAGTCTTTAGTTACAGGTGGATCTGTCAAAGGATTGGAGTCCCTTGGGAGATGGCATGGATGTGTTGAGTTGCAAGCAACGTGCTTGGCATAATAAGATAAGGTAACTTCTATATTGTTATGTTTATTTATACACGGACAATTATGTTTTTATGGAAATATGATGCAGGGGACTACATGGCAAAGAGAGGTTTCCATGAATTCTTGAAGAAAACTGTGGTTGAGTTTCGTTGGGAACCATAGGGATTGATTCATGGTGTCCGTTGGTAGTCTTATGCTTTGGTATTTTGCGATTATTTCGCTTGATTTTGGATTTTGATTGTCTCTAGTTCATAGCTATGCCACTTTGTTGTGGTGTCGTATTGTTGTCATTGATTTTTATGGTATTCTTCTTGTTTGTTTCTTGACTTCCCTTTTGTGTTTTGAGTCTTTGGAATTGGTTGTGAAAGAGGAAAGTTGATGGAGATCGGCAGAGTTTAGTCGTACCTAAAA
The DNA here is from genome assembly GCA_031772625.1 of Pinus tabuliformis. NCBI lineage: Eukaryota > Viridiplantae > Streptophyta > Pinopsida > Pinales > Pinaceae > Pinus > Pinus tabuliformis. Next base: position 354,085,871 of record CM062819.1, on the reverse strand, counting down.
GGTAATGTAAGATTCATATGAAGCTCTATGCATGAGTAAGCACAACGAAAGGTAAGAATATGATAGTCGGCTAGACTGGTTGGTCCATAGTGGTAAATGGATGGTGGCAGCACAAGCATGTGAAAGGTAACTAGAAAAGGTAAAGTAAATGGATCAGAGGTGTCATTTGCCTTGGCTATGTTTGGACTATTTTTCTCAATATTACACATGTGTTGCATGAAGGAATTTCTATTAAACCTTGACTTTGATATCTGTTAATTATGTTATGATCATGATTATGTTGATGTTTATATATGTATACATGTAGGTGTGTATGTATGTCATGTTTGATAGGGTCATCATGGATCATGATTACTAACGGTAACATTTATATTTATATATATGTGTGTATGCATATCATTGTCTAACTGATGCGCCTAGGTATTGCAACAAGAATGTTGCAACTCCTAGGGGTACCAGCTTTACTTATCAACTTGGGGTTTGTACAAACTTGGAGGTGACAATGGTATATGCATAAGTAAAAGTGAATGTACTTCTTGTTGTCATTGCTCATCTGGCAAGAGACCCTGGGGGTTCCAAGCCAGACTTCTATAGGGTCAGAAGAAGCTTAATTCTTTGATGGAAGAAGAGAAAATCTATTCTAAGAGAGAGCTACTCTACTACACTAATGAAGAAAACATCATGTAATGCTAAACCACAACATAACCTAATTAACCAATTAAATAGCTATGATAAGTAAAATTGCTAAATCAATCACTAACCTAATGTTGCTATCTAAGTTGCAGAGGTAAAGAGCATCAAACTATACTAAGGTGTAAGCAAAGAAACTTAAGCTAAATTGGTTTTCAAGCGGAAGAGAAATCAGATGTCGAAATCAGTGAAAGGAGGACATAAGGAAGCAATAGTGCATAAGAACTGTTGGATCAACCAACAAACAAAATATGAACAATGAAGATCTTATCGCAAGGCTTAAGTGACTATATGGATGAACAGGGTGAACACATAGGATGAACGACTGAGGTCTTATTAGGGAGGTTAAGTGGATAGATGGATGAACCGGATGAACGAGCAAGATGAATGATGAACATCTTATCACGAAGATTAAGTCAAGAGATGGATGGACAAGATTAATAAGAGTATGGATGGTAGAGATCGTATCACGGGAAAAAAAACGTGCAGAAATGGTGGAGTGGGTTTCAAAGGTGGTAAGTAGTTTCTCGCGCACCCTCAAGGCTCTAAGATGTATTTTGAAATTTCATGCAATTAGCTTAACTGCATGACCATAGCATGAGAAAACCACTTTTCTCACTTGCTTTCGGGAAGACAGTGATCGTGCAAGAATCCACGCGAGATTGCGTGATAGCCGTCGAATCACGCTAGATAGATCAATGGTGGAGATCGACCAAGCTAGTTGGCGATTGGGTGACACAATAGCCATCAGATCATGTGAGGTAGATCGACGGTGGGGACATAAAGTGCATAAAGTAAGTGGAAGACTTCACGTGAGGCAGCAGTTGGATAAAAAATTGAATCAGACGGTGATTGGGAAGGTTTGTTGTGGATCAGATGGTAATGAAATGATGCATGAAGAATGTGCTAAAGGCAGTTTCAAATGAAAAACTACAGAAAAACCAGTGAGGGTCGAAAAGTAACTGCATCAAACTACAAACTCCATAGCTCATGTGAAAATCAGAAACCTGTGCTTTTGGGGTTTTTGAAGGATCTCTTCCTCAGGTGATGGTCCTAGAGGGAGGAGATGAGGCCGAGACACCTATGCACAACCTTATGGTGATATTTTTCCTCTATCTACCCTGTGAACTGAAAGAAGGCACAAATGGAAGTAAACTTAAGCACAATCGATCTACTCTACGCTACTATAATGAAAATGCTTCTATTTAAGCAAATGAACAAAACATAAATCTATGCTACTTAAGCAAATGAACAATGAAAACCTGGAACCTATGCTAGCATACATGTATAGTAAAGAGGAGCTTTGGCTTCTCGGGTTGGGCACTAATGCAATAGCTTTAGCCTTATGAGTTAACTCAGTGCTAGCTCAAAAAAGAACTCATATTTACTATAAAAACTATGGATTAAATAACAAAATGTCACAAGTGTTGCAGCTCAGAAATAGAGTAGAGTTTTACAATAAAATTCTGAATCCTACTAAGGTCCTAAGCCTCTATACTTATACATCTGAAGTCTCCAACGGCTTCCTTCGAAATTAGGGAGGCTTGGCTTCCCACCCAAGATAAACTGGTTTCTATCCTTTTCACTTGCTCGACTTTCCTCTAGTCCTCATGATTTGGTTGTTTGCACTCCGAGCTGATGCAGGAATATTCAAATGGAGGGGTAGTAAACAAGGAGGATTTTCCTCCAATAATTGCTCTCCCTTTTCCATTCGCGTTTTGACTAGGGTATTTGCCATAGTTTCTTTCTTTTATCCTTTATTCCTACATTATAGGCACATTAGACCACAAATCAAAATATCCAACTCTAACTCATCTCATATACAAAATATAATCAAAAGTATGCAATAAGTTGTGAGAATACTTGGTTTGACTAAGCTAAGAGGTGAATTAAGGCTAATTAAAGCCAATATAATTACCTAATGATGAGGCTCATCATCACCCCCATACTGAAAGTGTTTCTCATCCTCTGAGAAAATCAGTCAATGTCCATGTCCTTCATGGCTCTGGTAGCCTCTCTGACATCCAATGATTTTGTTGTGGTCTCTTCTTCTTATTTTTAGAAGCCTTCTTTCCTTTGTAGTTCTTCCCATTGCCTCTTTTCGTCTTCTTCTTTTCTCCCTTCTAGCATCCCTAGGAGTAGTGGTGGACTGAGTTTTAGGCCTATCCAATTGACCTACAACCTTTTCATTGATTTCTTATACATAGGTGTCTTGTTGAGTGCCTCTTTCAACCTTTGAGGGGAGTGATATTCTCGGATCTTCAAGCTGTGTGGCAGTGTTTTCCATCTCCTTTAGCATGCATGTATATTATCATCTCTTAGCAGCCTAAACATATCCTCAAAATGTGAAATTGCTTGCTCTTGGGTAGCAAGATATTTAGGTGCCAACTAAGGATCATTTGCAATTAGATTATGGGTGCTGATTAGGCCCATGGGATTTGATTGTTCAGCTCTGATGAAAAGAGGTTCATTTTGCTCTCTGGCCAATATTCTTTTCATCTCTGTAGCCCTTGACTTCCCATGGTTCATCGATGATGCCAAAGCCATTAATTGATCTCGTAGCTCTACATTGGGATCCCAAATATTCATGTCTGTGAGGGCCATGTTGTGCAAGTAAAACTCAGCCATTTTGGCCCTATCCTCTAGTGCACTTTGAACACAAACATCAATAAATTATCTGTAGTCCTAAAATGGCATGGTGCCCCTTTGTGCTAGTGTTCTAATCTGAAATTGTAGCCGTTTTTCTTTGAGGTAAAGAGCATATGATTTAGTTGGCATCCTATACCAGATGGATTCTTGCTATTCTTTCTCCTCTGTTTCAATGCCTTCTTCCTCTTGCTATTCTTTCACCTCTATTTCAATGCATTATTCCTCTTTTGTTTTAGCATCATCCTCCTTCTCTTCTGCTTCATCATGTTCCTTTGTATTAGTTTCTTCTTCTTGTTTTGCCTCCTCCTCACTGATAGAAGGACTAACATCATAGGTGAGAGTTTTGATGTCATCCTCTACTGGTAAGTCTCTGAAGACTGGCCATTTTATAGGGATCCTGACATTTTAGAGGGCATCCTCAATGAAGATTCTGCTCAAACCATGGTGAGCCAACTGTTGGGAATTCCCTTCCTTTACTTTGTTGCTAGAGTCTATGAGTGATTGCATCAATAAATAGGGTATGCTCAGTCTTTGGTGAACTGGTGTTTCTACCCCAAATCTTAGTTCTTAAAGCATCCTAAAATGGTAGCCATAAACAACACTATATCTACCCTCATATGAGATATATTTGATGAGTTGGTAGCCTACCTCACTCCATGGGTATGGCAGACTATCCCTCCTTACTCCATTTTTATCCTCTATGGGTTCTTCACCTTCTAAAAAGAATTTCCTTTTTTCCACCTGACTATCTACTTTGTCTTCTTTTCTCCATGCAATTATTAGGGGAGGTGTGGTGACCCTATTGATTAACTCTGGGGTGAGATCTATAGTGAGCCCTCTAACTATAACAGCGACATGGATTCTGCTGTGTGGAGTGAGGAAATGAGAAAATTCTTGACAAAACAGAGTTTCTTGTGTATGTAATCCACTAGCTTTTTAGAGGACTTCTAGTTAATTTGCTTGTAAATAGGGATGGATTTTTAGATCCTACCTGTTTAGAATAGTTATAGTGGACAATTCTCTCGATATTCCCTCTTGAACCCTTCTCTTCCTATCCTGTAGACTATTCTTGCAAAACAATGGATCCTTGCTTCCAGTGGGTGGCCAGAGTTATGAGAGCTACTTGAGTGAGGGAGTTTCAAGGAGGTGGAATGTATGAATGCATGCAAACAATGTTTCATTTCCCTTTATACCACCTCATCATTCCCTCTCCTCGAAATTAATTCCCACAGTTGTTAAATCCATAGTTAACCACTTCTTGTCCTACTCCTCCTCTGTTCTTTGAGTTGACTATAGCCACGTGTGAGAGGGCACCCTGCTTTGTATGTGATGACTGAACGAAGGTGGCCAAGTTATCTAGCCACCTTTTCACTTACAAACTAACTACCTCTTAACCTTTACAACTTTTGATTAAATGATGCATATGAGTGAGTGAGTGGGATACTTACCTGTGGTCTTGATGCCATGCTGTAGTTGTCAAAGATCAGAGGTGCTGCATTGTCTATTTTCTGCATGGTCATTCCTCTTCCTCCACTATTGTTTGCTGATGGTTTCTTGGATTTTGGAGGTGTCTGTGACTAGAGATATGATGTTGTTGCTATTATGTGGCTCCTGGATTACCACTTGGTAATGTTTGTTGTCTCCCTTAGAATCTCTTGACCATGTTGTTGGCTAGTGCTATGAGGATGCTGTAATGAATGGACAGAGGGAGTAGGAGTGTGTGTGGACGCAGGGATGAGGGTAATGGATGAGGTGAGGGGTTAGATCATGTCTAGAATGAATTTTGGGGACCTAACTGATCTACCATTCAGGGGATCCTGTAGAAAACACAATCTTCACCTGAATTGAAGCAATGAAGTGAAAAACAATGGAATTGATGTAGGGATGCATGTTAAGGAGTGGAGGAGATGAATGTATGTGAGGCATGGTTCCCTTTGGATCCTCTCTTCGCTCCTTGATTTTCTTTCTCACCCACCTGCAAATAACAATTATGTCTTTTTTCTTTTTTCTTATATCGATATATATATATATATATATATATATATATATATATATATATTTAAAAACACCTAGGCTACCTCAGAGAGGTTTCCACCCTAGATATATTCCCTGGGTACCTCAAGGAAGGTTTTCACCTCGGGATCTTCTTACTATTTTTCATTTTTTCTCATCCTTGGGCACCTCACGAGGTTTTCAACCCAAATATGAGACTCAGGTGCCCCATGGAGGTTTTCACCTAAATTCTTATTTTTTTCTCTTTTTTAGTGCCCTGATGAGGGAGGAGTTGGAACTTGCTCCACCATCATCACTGCCTTATTGATATTTTCAATTAACTCTTGTTTTGATAAAGGCCTCTTTTACATTTTCAATCGATGTCCATTAACAAGCAATGTAATGGCTTCTTCATCTATAGTTTTGATTTGCACTGAACCATTATCATTGCATCTTTCCACCACATAAGGCCCAAGCCATCTTGTCCTTAGCTTACCCTTGAAGTCTTTATACCTAGAATCATATAACAATGCCTAGTGCCCCTCTTGAAATTGCTTCTCCTTAATATCTTTGTCATGCCAGATATTCCTCTGAAGCTGAACTATCTTTGTATGTAGGAGGGCCTGCATTTTGAATCCATCCAATCCATTCAAATGGAATAATATTTCTTTTGTTCATGAGTAAGATCCAAATCTAGTTGGGCTTCCATCCTCAATGTGTTATATTCAAACTCAATGAACAACAAAGCATTTTCTCCATAGACCATCTCATAGGGTGTAAATATAGTGGGAGTCTTCCATGTTGTATTATAGGCCCGGGTGGCCTCAACTAGTCTCTCTGCATAATCCTTCCTGTTGCTACTCACTACCTTGGTTAAGATGTTCTCTAGTGCCTTGTTGGTCACTTCCACTTGCCCATTACCTTGTGGATGATAAGGAGTGGAGGTCATATGCTTGATTCTGTGATAGCTGAGCAGTTCTTCAATCATGCTGGAGCTAAACTAGCTGCCTTGGTCTGTGACTAGCTCTCTAGGGTACCCAAATTTGTAGAATACATTCTCCCTTAGGAACTCAACCACCTTCTCTTCTGTTGCTGCCTTAATCACCTTGGTTTTAACCCACTTAGTTAAATAATCAGTGCACACAATAATGTGCTACTTTTGCTTTGAATTCCATGCCCCACTTGTCAAATGGCTCGAAAGTCACTTGAGGTTGTAGGGGAATTTCATCTCTTGGAGTAGGCTTTCCCATCATCTGGTACCGATCACACTCACTAATGTAATTTTTCACATCCTGATGAAGAGTGGGCCAATAATAGCCTACTTGCAGCACTTTGAATATTTTCTTCTTTTCTGCAAAGTGACCTCCACAAGGCCTAGCATGGCAGGTCAGAAGGATGTCAAAGACTTCCTCTTCCCTTACACACCTTCTCAAGATTTGATTTGGGCCAAGTTTGAAAAGATTGCCACCAATCTAGGTGAAGGGGGCACTCTTCCTAACTATCTTTCTACTTTTTTGGAGGGCAAGTTTGGTGGAAACTATGTTGATACCAAATAGTTTGCTAAATCAACAAACCATGGGGAGAGAACTGAAATAGCAAACAAATGCTCATCTGGTAACTGGCCATCCACCATTCCTTCTTCACCTACATGCAGATTCATCCTAGATAGAAAGACTGTAACAACATTTTCCTTACCAAGCTTATCAACAATAGTTAGATCAAACAGATGTAATAGAAGAAACCATCTTATAATTCTAGCATTCACATCTGGTTTGCTCATTATATATTTGATTGGAGCATGATCAGTATGCACAAATGTTTGATAGCCTGTAATGTAATGTCTATATTTCTTTAATGAATACACAATAGCCAAGAATTCCTTTTCAGTCACAGTATAGTTTAGCTCAACCTTTGATGGGTTCTTACTGATAAATAGATGGCATAGGGAAATTTCTCCTCTTCCTGACCTAAGGCTGCTCCTATGGCTTTATGTGAGGAATCAACATGAATATGAAAGGGGAGGGCCCAATTTGGGCCTCTAAAGATTGGTGAAGTGGTTAACTTACCCTTTGGAATATCTAAGGCCTCTTGACAGCTCTTTGACCATATAAACTCAGAATCTTTGGCCAACAACCCAAACAAAGGAGAGGCCAACTTGGTGAAGTCCTTTATGAACCTTCAGTAGTATCTAGCTAACCCTAAGAAAATCCTAACATCTCTCTACTTTTGTGGAGGTGGGACCCTTTGGATGATTGCTATTTTGTGTGGGTCCACCTGCAGTCCTTGCTGAGATATTGAATGACCTAGCATAGTCCCTTCAGTTATTAAGAATTCACATTTTTCTGGACTGAGAGACGGGTTCATTTCAATGCATTTGTGCAATACTTTTCCTAGGTTAGGTAGGGCTTCTTGAAAATCACAGCCATAAGGTGTAAAGTCATCCATATAGATTTTCACAACATCATGTACTAATTTAGCAAAAATACTCAAGACTGCTCTCTGGAACGTGGCAGGAGCATTGCATAGGCCAAAAAGAAGGACCCTATAGGCAAAATTACCCAAAGGATAGGTGAATGTGGTCTTATCGTAGTCTTTTGGGTAGATTTTGATTTGGTTGTATCCACTGAATCCATCTAGGAAGGAAAAAAACTTCTTCCCTACCAGGCTATCTAGCACTTGGTCAATGAAGGATAGGGGAAAATGATCCTTCTTTGTGGCTTTATTCAACTCCCTATAATCAACACAAATCCTCCACTTACCATTTTTCTTGGGAACTAACACTAAAGGAGAGACCCACTCACTATCTGAGATAGGGTAAATGAATACTGCATCTAGCCGTTTTTGCAGTTCTTCTTTGACTATGTCTTTAAGAGCTGGATTCATATTCCTTTGTGGTTGCCTACCTGGCTTACAACCTTCTTTGATGTATATGTGGTGAGTACACACTGAGGGGTGTACTCAATTTCCTTATAACTCCAAGTGAAGGCTTCTAGCTTTTCTCTCAACATGTTGCATATATTTTCCTCTTCTAAAGTAGAAAGGGATGGATTAGTTTTCAAAGTTTTCTCTGGGCCAAATTCTATGGTTTTGACACAGAGTGGGTTGGAATTGGCCAAGCATAAGTCAAATGGATGATTTTTCTGGGTTTCCCTTACTTTTTCTTCTAATGGTAGTGAACTAGGAGTTGGGCTTTGGAATAGGTGTTAAATTAAGCCATCCTCATCTTGTTGTCCTCCTCCTATGGTTTCTTCCAAAGAATATAGTTGAGCAGAATAAACCTCATCTTCTTCCTCCTCCTCCAACCACAAAGGTAAATCATGCTCTAGGGTAGGTTGAGTAGGAGGGCATATGACTAACTATTTTGACATATGCCCATTCTTGATGGTTATATTCCCAACTCTGTAGCTAATGTAAGCATCAATTGTGGCCAACCATGACCTCCCAAGAAGGAGAGGGTAACCAATAAGCTTAGCCTTAGGATGGAGAACTAGGAAATCTGCAGGGTACTCCCAGGAGTCAATGGACACCATCACATCCTCCACAATTCCCTCAGGGGTGATTGTGGAATGGTCTGCAAGTTGCAGAACTGTTGTGGTCTTCCTCAATGACCCTTGGAGGTTGAGCTTGAGCATGGTGTCCTTGGTCATCACATTAATGGAAGCCCCAAGATCAATCAGAGTGTGTGGGACAATGGTGGAATTGATGTGCACATCTACTACAGGGCTTCCAGGGTCCAAATATTTTGGACATATTACTTGCCCCAGCATTAAGTCAGAAAACTTCCCAATGAAATTAATGGTAGGGGCACCCCTTTTTCTTCTTCCTGGATGCTTGAAGCACTTCTCTTTAATCAACTTATTCTAAATGGGAACATCCTTGATTGCTGGAGAAGGTGGATCTTTACACATTGATTTTTCAATTCTCTGATAATTTCAGTTTGTTCTGGTGTAGGCTGGAGTGGTTAGCTTAATCTCTAATCAAAAGGGTGGATTTAGTTTAAGGTTGCTTTCCTCTCTTTCTTCCTCAACCTCCCTATGTGGAGAAGGAGGCTAGTTTTTTTTTTTTTCTAGTTAAGACTAACCTAAGTACCCACAGGGGATTTGAACCAGTGACCTATCGCAAGGAGTGCCTTAACAGTACACCCATTCACCGTCAATCCAAAGCCCTGTGGGCCGAGAAGGAGGCTGGTTATCAGGGAGAATTCTCCCAAATCTTAGGTTGATCTCCTAGGTTTCTACAACATAAGCTTGGTATGATGTCTCTCCACTGTAGACTTGCTGAGCCTGCTTATTGTTCATGTTCGGATTTGGATGGGCAGGAAATTGGGGTTGCTTAGGTGGAGCAAATTGCAAAAGTTGTGGTTGGGTAGGTGGTGGAGGCAATATGGCTGGAAAATTGTTGAATTGGGGCCTCCACCCCGGAGTGGGGTATTCCACTGATGTTGTCATAGAACATAAGGTTGAAATGACTGGATCGCTAGCTGGGAATGATACTGAGATGCATAGGACCAAGGAGGGGGTGTAGACCAGGAAAGATGAGTAGGGGGTCTCTAAGAAGGTATAGCTGTGGTTTGGTTAGGGTTGTAATATGCATGGGATGACCCTTGCATATACCACTTATATGGTCTAGGCCCAGGAGGTCTCCTTTGGTTGATGTAGCAAAGATGCTCAGTAACCCCTTCATCTCCTTGAAAAACAACTTTGAGTCTAGGTAAAGAAGGGCACTTGTCTATGAAGTGGTTTTCTTCACCGTCTGAACAAATCTTAATACAGTTCAATGGACATTCGTTCCTAGGATGCCTCTTAGTGCATCTAGGACAAAAGATGTCCAAGGCTCTTTCTGCATCCTCTTGCTTCCTTTGATGTTCATGGTGTCCAATTGTAAGGCAAGGGTTTGTAGCATGTCACTTTTGAAATCTTTCAACATATTTCCAATTTCACCCTTGATGAATTAGTTGGAGGATGATGTACTGGCCATAGGTTGACTACCCCTACCCTCTTTCCGGGTTGTGCTAGAATGGTTTCGAAAGACAGTATTAATATCCTCATAGGGTAATTGGTATATATATCCTCCTGCTATCATATGTAAGGTATCCAAAAGATCATCCCTTACTCCTCTAAGCAGGACCAGCTTCAGTGGCTCAGGATCAAGTGTGCATCTAGCCCTTTTATAACCGATATGGAATCTTTCTTCATAGTCTTTTAAGGATTCATCCTGGCCTATGGTCATCTTGAAAATATCTTCTTTAGTGTCCTTTAACCTACAATAATCACTATATTTGTTGTTAAAATCTTGTTGCATATGAGCCCAATTTGTGATTCTATCTCCAGGTAAACCCATGAAGCAGCACAATGCTGCATCCTTGAGGGTATATGGAAACAATTTTAACTTTTGCTCATCATATGTATAGTCATACGTTTAGAATATAGCAGAAAACTGAAATAGAAAAGTGTCACGGTCCTCTCTGGTTAGGCCATGGAAATGAGATAGAGAAGAGGGGCTTATATTCTTCATCTTAGTGTCCCCCTTGGTTTCCTTGATGGGGAAGACACCCTCAATTCTTTCTATATCCCCTTTGTCATTTCGGTTTTCAGTCATTGGTTCAGTAGGAATGGGTTCTTCCTCTTCTTCTTCCCCTGTATTTTCTTCAAATATGTAAGGTTGCTCACCTAAAGGGTCTTCCAATTCACTGTCATTAAAGAAGAGAGAAGGTTGACTGTTGGATGTAGTGGGGGTATTTGACAAGAATTTCCCTAAATTGTCCCTATTTCTATGAGGCATGAAAGGAAATGTTTTTGGGCTGGTTTTTGTAAGATATTTCTTTTTTTTAATCTCGAAAGTACTCTGTAGAAAGGAAATTTCTCATCGAATGAAAAACCACTAACAAGAAAGACTACTTGCTGAATTGAAATTCTAATTGCAGAATAAAAATGAAAGCAGATAATGACAAATGAAAGAAAGGAAGAAACTAGATTGCTTTTGCAGAAATAAACTAATGGAAGAAAGTTGGAAACTAGAAATAGAAGAAAAGAGAGGTAATCACTTCTACCTTGACACCTCCCCGGCAACGACGCCAAAAAGTGATGAGCCTAGGTATTGCAACAAGAATGTTGCAACTCCTAGAGCTACCAACTTTAATTACCTACTCAGGGTTCGTACAAACTTGGAGGTGATGCTGCTATATGCACAAGTAAAAGTGAGGGTATTTCCTGTTGTCATTACTCATCTGGCAAGAGACCCCAAGGGTTCCAAGCTAGAATTCTGTAGGGTCAGAAGAAGATTAATTCTTTGATGGAAGAAGAGCAAATCTATTCTAAGAGACAACTACTCTACTACAGTAATGAAGAAAATAGCATGTAATTCTAAACCACACGATAAACTAAATAACAAATTAAATAGCTATGCTAAGAAAAATTGCTAAATCAATCACTAACCTAATGCTGCTATTTAAGTTGCAAAGGTAAAGAGCATCAAACTATACTAAGTTGTAAGAAAAGAAAGTTAAGCTAAATCGGTTTTCAAGCTAAAGAGAAATCGTAGGTCGAAATCAGTGAAAGGAGGATGTAAGGAAGCAATAGTGCATAAGAACCGTTGGATCAGCCAATGAACAGAAGATGAATGACATAGATCTTATCGCGAAGGCTTAAGTGACTAGATGGATGAATAGGGTGAATGCAGAGCATGAACGACTAAGGTCTTATCATGGAGGTTAAGTGGAGAGATGCATGAATCAGATCAACGAACAAGATGAACGGTGGAGATCTTATTGCGGAGATTAAGTCAAGAGATGGACAAACATGATTAATCGGAGGATGGATGACAGAGATCGTATCGCAAGAAAAAGAAATGTACAGAAATGATGGAGTGGGTTTCTAAGGCAGTAAGTAGTTTATCACATGTCTTCAAGGCTGTAAGATATATTTTGAAATTTCATGCGATTGGCCTAACTGCACGACACGAAGCACGAGAAAACCAACTTTCTCGCATGCTCTCGAGTAGATAACGTTGCGCAAGAATCTGCGCGAGATTGCACGATAGCCATCGGATCAGGCTAGACAGATCAATAGTGGAGATCGTCCAAGTTAGTTGGTGATTGGGTGACATGATAGCTGTCAGATCAAGAGAGGCAAATCGACGATGGGGACTTAAAGCACATAAAGTAAGTGGAAGGCTTCATGCGAAGTGACAGTTGGATAAACATATGAATCAGATGGTGATTGGGAAGGTTTGTTGTGGATCGGGCGGTAATGAAATGATACATGAAGAATATTTTGAAGGCAGTTTCAAATGAAAAATGACAAAAAAAACAGTAAGGGTGGACAAGTAACTGCATCAAACTACAAATTCCATAGCTCATGCGAGAACCAGAAACCTATGTTTTTGGGGTTGTTGAAGGGTCTCTTCCTCATGTCATTGTCCCAGAGGGAGGAGATGAGGCTGAGACACCTACACACAACCTTATGGTGATCTTTTTCCTCTAGCTACCATGTGAGGTAAAAGAAGGCACAAATGGAAGTAAACTTAAGCACAACCAATCTACTCTACGATATTGTAATGAAAATGCATCTATTTAAGGAAATGAACAGAACATAAATCTATGCTACTTAAGCAAATGAACAATGAAAACCAAGAATTTATGCTAGCATACATGTACAATAAAGAAGAGCTTTGTCCGCTCGGGTTGGGCCCTAACCCAACAGCTTTAGCCCTCTGAGTTAACTCAATGCTAGCTCAAAATAGAACTCATCTTTTTTATAAAAAACATGGACTACATAACAAACCGTCACAAGTCTTCTAGCTCACAAATAAAGTAGAGTTTTACAATAAGAATATAAATCCTACTGAGGTCCTAAGCCTCTCTACTTATACATCTGAAGTCTCCAATGACTTCCTTCCAAATTAGGGAGGCTTGGCTCCCCACTCAAGGTAAACTGGTTTTTGTCCTTTTCACTTGCTCGACTATCTTCTAGTCCTGATGATTTGGTTGTTTGCACTCTGAGATGATGGAGGAATATTTGAATGGAGGGGTAGTAAATGAGGAGGATTTAACTCCTATAATTCCTTTCCCTTGTTCCATTTGAGTTTTAACCAAGGTCTTTGCCATATTTCCTTGCTTTTATCCTTTATTCCTGCATTACATGCACATTAGACCGCAAAGCAAAATATCCAACTCTAACTCATCTCATAGAAAAATTATAATCAAAAGTATACAATAAGTTGTGAGAATAGTTGATTCGACTAAGCTAGGAGGTGAATTAAGGCCAACTAAGGCCCATATAATTACCCAATGATGAGGCTCATCACTGACAGGATCACGATTTTTTATGTTTACCTATATGTATGTATGTATCCATGTATCTATGTCACTATCCAACATATCATCAGGAATTGTTCTTGTGGCGGAATGATTTCTTATGTAGGAAAATGGCATGAAGAAGTTCCTGACTATGAGGAATCAATTGGGAATAGTAGTCATGACAAATAAATGAGGTTAGTATCATGTGAATATGATTTTATATTGTATCCTTGTATTATGCCTATGCTTATGTTATGGATAGGTTATACTAAGGGATACATCAACAAAGTGAAAGTAGTGTGGTTTTTGGCATGTTGTGATAAGCATGGGTAAGACACTTGAAGCAAGTTTGCTTGGTAAATATTCAGTGTGGTTTTGGATGTGTGGTATGACTATTGCACATATGTCGTATATGTTGTACTTTTTTCACTTGTGATGTTGTGTGCATGTGGTGTGGTGTATATTTAGTGTGTGTACATGTTGATTATGTAATGTTATGTACATGGTGTAGTACAAATAGTGTTGTGTGAACATTGGGTATGCATTTTTGTGTACAAATGATGCTATGTACATGTTGGAAATGTAGTGTTATGAACAAGTGGTGTTGTGTGCATGCTGTACATGTGGTGCTATGTACATATGGTGTGGTGTGCATGGTTGTACAAGTGGTGTTGTGTGAATGTGGTGCAATGTACATGTTCTACAAGTGGCACTGTGTGTAGGTGGTGTTGTGTACATGTATTTCTTGTGGTGCTGTGTACGTGTGGTATCACATACATGTCATGCATGTGGTACCATGTACATGTGGTATTGTGTATACATTGTGTAGTGGTGCAATGTACATATGGCATTGTGTACACTTTGTGTAGGTGGTGTCGTGTAAATGTGATGCTATGCACACGTTGTGCAAGTGGTGCTTCGTACATGTGGTACTAGTTTATGTGTGGGAGTGAATGCATGTCGTACATGATGTGTTGCGGGCATGTGGTACTATGTATGTGCATTGTGTAGTCATGGTGTCATGACATATACATTCATTGTCTTCCACTCTAGACATGTATTTGTGTTATGTTGTACATCAGGTGTAGGTGCATGTATTTTGTTGTACACTTAGTGTAGGTGTATGTGTATTGTTGTATACCAGGTGTATGTGTATGCATTTTGTGTTGTTGCACATTATGTGCGGATGAATGTCTTTTGATGTACATTGTGCATGTATACGTATATACATAAGGTGTAGGTGTATGTGTTTTATGTTAGGTATAGGTGCATGCATTACATGGTGTTATATGGTATATATGGTTGTATGTGTGTGATGCAAACCATGCATATGTGCACCTGGTGGAGGAGAAGGAACCAGGTGTTTGCTGGGTGTAGCAACTGATCTGGTGTGTGTACAAAAGAACTAAGGCAGAAGTAAGGATCGATGAAGGACAAGTATTGAAATTGTATTTTAGGTTATCTATGCATATGATTGAAGATTATGGTCTATGATGATTACATGTGATCTATGATTCTAGTTTATGATGGTTACATGTGATTTATGATTTTGATCTATGATGGTTATGTTTTGAGCTAACTTGATGTGATTTTTTACACATGATGCTAGTTTGACTTATTCTGACAAGAAGTAAATATGATTGCAAGTGTACCTTATTAACAAGATACTAATGAGGTATGATTTGAAGTTATGTCAACTTATTTTGAATCTAATGGAAGTTATGTGCTTGGTACAGGAAGCATAGAAATGCCTAGTTGGGTGGTTAAAATCAACTGCAAGAATCAGTAGCAAGAGTGAAAAGAATTGGAATATGTAGTAGTATGTTGGTAAAGTACTTCAGGAACAGGGCCATTGTGGGACATTGGTACCCAATAGTATCTGTTGATTTCCATGAGCATGATGTGACCAGTATGATGGTTGAAGCAGGTATATGCCTTGGTTGTTTGATCTTCTGATGCGAGGAAACCTTGCCAAGGGATGGATCACCCGAGATAGGGGATACTCGGGAACTTGGAAGGTTTGTGATTGCATGGAAGGGGGTGATCGGATTTCTCGAGGGACTATGTAGCAAAGAAGGGAAGGTTGTAGATATATTGGTTTTGGTCTTTAGAATTTCCAGATGGAATCAGATGCACATTGGGAGTGTACCCTGGAAATATGAGTCGGTAACTTTTCACTGATAAGACAAGTGGTGCCGGATTATCGTGTTGGACACTGGATGTAGATTTGAATTTACATGGATTCTGGACTTCTTGGGAAAGAACTAAATACTGGTATTAATTTGAGGGTGGATGTGTGATCCTTTGGATTCCCTTGTTGATTGATACAAGCATCATAGCATTTATTTTATGTTTTAGCAAATCTTCCTATTTGTATATGTTATTATTGTAAATGCCCAATGAGATGCATTATAAAGCTATACTATGTGGTATGTTGTCATGTTGTCATGACGTTTCGTTTTAGCAGATGGTAATTGTAAATAGTAAGCTATGTTATAAAGCTCCACTATGCAATATGTTGTCATGTTATCATGATATTTTGTTTTAGCAAATGGTAATTGTAAATACTACAACAAGCTATATTATAAACCTCCATGGGCAGTATTTTTTGTTTTCAACAGTCTTGTTAGTTATAGGCATCATCAAACACCGAGGATGGTGTTCCCCCAAGTGGGAAGGTTCTATAACAACCATGGTAAAAAACTCATGCAAAATATATAAATACCACGAATGATGGGACATGTATTCCAAGCTGAATGGGGGGCATGACATCATAGTGGGTGTTCATTTGGCTATTTATGACTAAGGAAATTGGCAAAGGTTGTGGCTAAGGCTTTGGAAATGAAAGAAGCATTAATTGGCATTTTATTTATGAAAATAATGGAAATTAGGATAAAAGGGAGGTCAAAGTTCACAATTTTCATGTGAGAAGGAAAATGAAGAAAATAGAGGACTCATTAATAAAAAGGCTTATGAGGATTAGTGGGCAAGACTTGGTTAGTTCAGTTTTGGAGCACTCTCATTATTCTCTCTCTCTCAAACCCTTGGATACTTTTTCATTGGAGCAAGAAAGGAAAATAAGGCAAGAGGAAGCAAGGATCAAGCAAGGAAAGGCTAGATCAAGCAGGTACAACATGCTTCATTGCAGGTATCGTCTTACATGTGTATTTTCCTTGCTAGATCTGGCATGCATGGTACTGCATGTGGTTACTTTATATCATGGCATGAGTTTTCTTAGGTGTAAGAGTGTTTTCATCCTAGCCTTGCCATTTCTAGATATTCATGGTGTGAAGGGGTTCTCATGTTTGGTTGAGCTCAATCGCCTGATGGATTTGAAGGTGAGTGAGGTGGATGTCCGAAATGATATAACTCATGGCCTAGTAACCCCTAAACTGAACTTTGGGTTGTGGTAAAGATCGAGTTTGTGTTTCCTTGGATGGCCTAAGAATCATTTCCAGTGAATGAAAGGAAATACGGTAAAGCATAGAGGTGGTTTTCTCTCCGTTGGACATTATAATCATGGGTTTGGGATACACTGTAAAGCCAAGAGAGTGGGTCTCAGTTTAGCACTTAGTGATATGGGTTTGGGTTGCGATAAATCCTATGAGACTAGGAGATGAGAAAATTCCTCACAGTGTAGGTGGAGAAATCCTATGGCATCAATGCTTGTTTTTCCTAGTGATCGAGTAGAGATAATGGTAAATATTGTTATGATATGTTCATTGTGTTAGCCTATTGATCCAAGATGGATTACAATAAAGCCTAGTTTCTATTGATGAGGGTGATGTGGTTTAGCCTCTGTATTCCTGTTGATGCCTCGAAAATTGCTGCAACAACATTGGCGGATAACCACCCGGTCCGGACCTTAAAGCAGCTCCTTTTCTATTTGGTGTGGTGGCTCCGACTGTTCAACTAGGTCCAGTTAACTTCTCCCTATTGCTATTGGTTTATAATGTATCTTTAACTACCAATAGACAGGGACATCAGATCACTTCTTCTTGCTGATCAGGCAAGAGAATGATCCTTAAGCTGATTTGGGTTCAGCCAAGCCACAACTAAAGTTTTGCCTCTTTGAGGAGAGGACTTAAAAGGATGTAGAATTTACTCTAAATGCAAGATTATTCTATGATGCAAGCAAAAGAAACTAATCTAAATCCTATCTTAATTAGGCAGATATAGATCTAACCCAACTAAGAGCAAGATAATTAAAGTATTGGGATTTAGATATGTCTTGTTTATAATGAATACCAAGTTAATGAAGTAGTTCAATGAACTAATATTATGGATATCAAAACACATCTTATTGAGACCTTTTAACTGAAATAATAAACCAACAACACTCAGGAAGTAGTTCACATAAATGATATTGATTATCAAATCAACAAATCCAATAACTAAACAATAATATGTGGAAATAGTTCACAACATATTACCACTCAATAAATCAGTTTTAATAAGGCAGATTTCTGAGTAAATAGTTACTCAGAAATGAGAAATTAATTCATAAGAACAGAGATACATGATAACAACATTGAGACAAGCTACCCATATTGACAATAATGCACAAACATGAATAAAATGACACATTCCTGTTACCATAAAAATGAAACTGATATTTAAAACAGTAGTATTAAAAATACCAATTTATTGCATCCATTTCTCCGATCTTGGTCTCCAACAGTCCTTTACATTGCTTGAACTTCTGCCTTCAAAGCTAAAGTCACAATAGTGAGAACTCTGCCCCTCATACATAATTCAAGATACAAAGAAAAATCCTCAATAATCCCCAGATCTGAGATTTTCTCTCCTCTCTCCTACAACTCTAAATTCCTATTACAGTAGTGCTCTTAGAAGTCTAGCATTGCAGAGGAGAGCAGCCCCTTGTTATATTCTGCAATCTATTACTTATACTATCTGTGAAGGAATTCTTGAGAAGAAAGTTTGGTGAAGAGAAATCTGCCAAATCCAATTGCTGGAGCATTCTCATTGATTGAGATTCTTTTCTCCATATTTCTTCCATTGTTTTCCTGCAAAAAGAAATCAAAATAAATTAAAATGCAACAATAAAATCAACATGGCATTGCTGGCATTTAAATCAAATCCAATTAAATTCTATAAAATATAAATTCTCTATTGATGCCTGGGATGATTTAATTGGCCAAGAATATCATTGACGAGTGAATCTGCAATTAGAAGAGGTCTGGACCAATGAAAATAAAACTCAGAAAAATGATTTTGTTTTCAAAATTCGAAGCTTGATCTTCTGCCTGATTTTTGACCCAATAAATGACCAAATCTTTCAATGAAATCTCCTCAGAAATATTCTCCTTGATTTTCTCTTTCCAATGAGCCGTCCTGGGCCTCATTTGGCCAAGTAAAACTCATTCTATGAGCTTCCAAATTTGATGAGTCAAATCTGGCATGAATCTGGAAATTCTGTTGCTGGGCTAAAAAAATGTAATTAAAAACTAATCCTAAATTAGTCTCTAATTAATTCTAATTTAATTGCTAATTATAAACTAAACTAATTATTAGTAAACTATTTATTAATTTAACTAACTAATATTTAATTAACTATTTATAAACGAATTTAATCTAATTAAAAAACTAATTAATATTAATCTAAATGATGTTTAAATTTTAATTTAATCAATTAAATATTACATATTAATTTAAATAATATAATATATTACATATTATTAATTAATTTAAATAATATAATATATTACATATTATTAATTAATTTAATTAATATATAACGTATTAATATACAAACTAATATTGAAAATATATAATAACCTACACTCCCTTCATACGTAACCTACCATGAAGAAGTTTTGAATAAAGCTCTTTTTTTTTTTAAAACAAAACTTATAATAAGCTCATGACATATGTTTTATCGGCAATTCGCATCGGAGCTCATGACATATGCTTTATTGGCAAATCGCATCGGAAATGGCTAATGGGGTTTGTTAAAATATGTTAAGTCAAATTCCCCGATGCGATATCGCATCAGGGGAATCATGGTTATCGGCGTTTTTAAAATATATCACATAAAATTTCCGATGCGATAAAAAGTCCCGACGCAATTAAAAAAAAATTATTATATGTTTTTTTTGTTTTAAATTTTAATTTAATTAAATTAATTATATTTAATATATTAATTAATTTAAAATTTAATTTTAAACATAAATTTTATTTTGGTTTTATTTCTATGAATTTAAGTTTCTAAACTACAGCCACTCTTACGTTTGGGTTTTCGAGATTAGGATTTGATTAAGAAATTAGAGTGAATTTCTTAAAATCTCGATAATTAATAATTTGGCTGCATAACTAAGAATAAAAAATGTTAGTAAAAACTCGCTACGGGTTAATATTTAAAATGAATGCCTTATTGAACTAATTTATTTAAAAAATTCAATATTGTACATTTTATGCATTTTTAACCCAGGCTAGATAAATGATGAGACTTCAAAGGAGTGCCATTTTCAAACCAGTTGACCAAATGAGGCGAAACAAGCATCAATGGGAAGCTTATAGAGAATCGATTCTAACAAAGCAATCAAAACAAGAATCCAAAGAAAACTAAAAATTAACAAAAGCGTAGGGCAATCAACTAAAATAAAAATCCAAAAAGGTGTTTAGCCAAAAGTTTTATAGAAAGGGTCCCCATTATTTGAGTTGGGCAAGTCAAAAATGGGGGGTTGTGTTTTTACCACAACAATGGCGACACGCGGGAGAAGAACCAGTTATCTCTGTTTGTTATGAATGAAATTTTCCTAAAATTAAAGTAAAAATAATTAAAGAAGAGAAAATTATGCTTGAAATGCTTGACTAAGTTCGTTAGTCTGAATAAAAGCAAGAATCATCTAGTTGTAATTTTTCTTAAAATTCTTCATACATTAAAATATTTCAAAACTCTACATCAGTCCTTAATTAGTTGTAGAGATAAAGCAGGGGTCACTTTACAGCTTAGCTTTCAAAATATACTCGTTTGTCTTAGGTAGAGCCACTGCTGCCAGCAAACATCTATAGTCTCGGCAGGGTTACTTTTTCAATCATCAATGATTCAGAATCCTATCTTTTCAAGAATTATTGACTTAGAGATAAATCCATTTATATATGTATTACTTTTTATTTTTTATTTTTTATTAAATCTTAAAAGCCATTGTCCTAGTATGGTAGCCAGATAGTTGACAATGCCATTCATTGGTTAAAATTGGACTGAACAAGCTGGCTCGTGATGAGACCCCTTGTCTTATAATTGTTTGCAATCATAAGCCATTACCCTGGTTTGTTTAGCAGTGTTGGTAATGTCAGCCTATTTTTCCCCTATGATCATGGTAAGCAGGCTCATGATGAGACCTCTTATCTTTTAAGTTTAAATATATTTCTGGATTATACTCTAGAAAATAAGACTCTTTGGGATAGGGAGAATCATTGACTCCTTAAGAGTTACGAATGACAATTTCAGAGTTAAAGGTGCTTTGCTGTAAAGTGTCTTTACTTGGGTAAAAATAACTTTTCTTGACTGATAATAAAACTTTGAAAGATCCTAATGAAATTTTGAAATCTCAAAATGGTTACAATTTGATGAAAAATAAATTTCCAGATTTTATGATACTTTGCCAACTTCTCTTGATCGGTAATCTCTTCCTTAAATATGTCTACCTTAATAAGAAAATCAAACTTCACTAAGAGATTTAAGAAAAAGCTAATAGGTGACTATTAACAATTTTTCTCCACGTATCCTGATCATTGCTAGGTAACAAATAGGCCCTCCATATAAATAATGGCAAAGTTACCAAAATCAAAGCGGAAATCCGAAAGAAAAGAATTCTTATGCTAAAATGAGAAAGAAATCAGCAAACAAAAATAAAAATGAAGAAATTTTAAAAGTGGAAAAGAAAATCCAAGTTTCGAAATATAAACTCAAACAAGAATGTTTATACCAATGTCTTAACAATATGAAGAAAAGAAAATAATCGTGTAATCATTTCTTCTTATGTTGAGATTTAGAAAAACATACCTTGCAGAGTTGTGAATGCTTTAGACTTTTAGATAACAGTGATTGTAAAATTCAGCCACAATGAATACTTTCTGTCTGATATGAATCTTCTTGTTTCCAAGCATCAACTTAATCATTTTCTAAAAAGGAATGCTTAGAGAAACAAACTAAAGGTTCAGAAACTTCCTGGTGTGGCTGTTTCAATAAGGATTATCGCTGCTTCTTGAAATAAAACCAGGAGAAGAGTATGGACTTCGAAAATATGATCTGGCAGAGGATTGGAAACTTCAAATGGAGAACTGCAAAACAGATTTATATATCAAAAAAACAAAACCGAGAGTAAATTGCTGAAATGGAAATTAATGAAAGTAGGTAAATGAATCTTACCATTGGATAATTGCTTTTGATCTTACCTGAAAAGGTATCAATTTCTCCAAACTAGCTGACTTCTTATTTTAATTATCATTAAAAACATGAAGAAGTCCTACTAACCAAAATCCTATAACCCAAAATCACTATTTATTTTATTTAAACTAAAGCAAGCAGTAAAATGTAAAAATAGAATGCTTAGTGCTCAGGGGAATTGAAATTAAAAAGAATGCATCAGAAATAAGAATGAGAATGTGCAGTAATGTCTGTTTCTCAAAATATTATTAGTTTTATATAAACTCCATGATTTTACAAAATCCAAAATCAAGACCAAATCGAAGATAATAGAATTCAAATATGAAGATAGAGAGGTCTTGAATTCCATTTTTAATTATGGATTTATATATTTAAAACTAAAATGTATGAGAAATTGAAATGATTTTTTGTATCCTGCAAATTTGTCATCAATTGCCTTTTTTCCAATAGTGGTTACCCAAGCTCGCTTTAACACATCGCCTCATCGGATGATCCATACAACATGTTTCTTCACCATGCTTGAATTTTAATTTGCAAAACTTCACTTTTATTGCTATGCCATATATTGATTAAATGTTAACGGCTTAGAGGCATGCATTCGAAGTTCTTGCATCAAAGGTTGCAACGGCGAATCGCCGATATGAAAATATGCGATGAGAAGTTGTGCTATGAGATGTACCGATCGCATCATTAAAGAATATTATATCGGGGATTGGGGAATATTGACACTGTGCTTCCCACATCGCGCATCGCACATCGCAGAATCAGAGATTTGATGTAAGCATAAATAACAATGCGACGAAGCGATTGCGATATCGGAGATTGGCAAACTTTTGGTACCCGATATAACACGATATGATTCCTGCGATGCCGATGTGCGATGAATGTCGTGGCTAATCGGCGATCGGCAATCTTAAGCACCCGATGTAACACAATATATTTCTTGTGATGCTGATATGCGATGAAGAGCGGACCCGATAACTTTTACAATGGAATTTTAATAACATATCGGATCCGAGACATAGGCCCTTTTAAAGTTGCGCTCCTACCATTATTGCGATTGAGCGGATGCGATATTTTATGAATTTGATTTGAATTTCATATCGGGTCCGGAATTATGTGTTTATCGCAATATCGATAAAGTCGATTATCGGAGATCGGCGATTCATGTTCATGGAAGTATAATTCACTTGGAAAGTTCCGATATGCGAAATGCGATATGGCATATGAGTAAGATAATACATCGGAGGTATTTTATGAACAATTTGTTATCAAAAGAAATGCTAAGAACTACTTCCGATGAAATCTTATGATGCGAATGGTCTTATGATATTCCTTGAAATTTCAATTGTGTTTTCTACGTGAATAAAAGCAAAATTAAAAATGCTTAAATTCTAATGCATCACAAATAAAATTTCCCTGAGCCTATTGCAAATTTGAATTGGGTTTGCTGCTTACTTCAAGTTTTGAAAACAAATGAAAACCTGTAAATAAAATAGAACACGAATCAAAAATAAACTAAGGAAAAGAGAAACTAATAAGAGATGAGAACGAACTTGCAAATGCGTACCTGGAAGGAAATTGTTTGCAAATTTTACCTTACGAATCTTCAAATTCTTCCTTTGATTTATCAAAATTTCGACTTTGTTCAAAATCATCTCATCATTTATTCTAAATCTAAGTGTGCAATCAGCCTAAATAAAATCTGTTTATTCATGTTCAGGAAATATAAAATTTACCAGAAATAAATATAAAAATAGGGTCCCCTTTTGAATTGAAACAACAATTTATTACCTCTGCTCATTCCGAATTAGCTGGAAAAAAATCTGTATTGTTATAGTGACTGTTTAATAATGCCTTTAGTAAATAAATATGATGCATTTTACAGCATCAGATAATAAACTAATAATTAGAATGAGATTAAGCCACTAATTGTAGAAAAATATCAAAATATATTTGAATGTGTACACTTGGCAAAATGGACATCCTTAAGGTCAGCTTTTAGCAAATTCCGAGGAAGATAATATGAACTTCATATGATTACCGTGAAAGGTTGGACTGACTAATAATGATGGAATTAGAATTAAGCTTATCATAGACAGTCATACATTTCATGGGATAATGAGGTCATGAAGCTTTCTATCCTCAAATCCTTATCATATAAATTTCAAAAGAAAATCTTAGTTGGAAATCCCGAAATGAAGAAAAGTGGCTTTAAGGCGATCGGTGCCAAGTGCAACCTTAATTGAATCTAATCAAGACATTATTCAAAATAGGCAGAGTAGAGGTATTGCTGTAAGGAATTTTAAAAAGAAGCAAAAAGTAAAATTTTCTGATAGGGACGAATGTTTTCGCTGAACATGTATGAGAAGGCTGATTGCTTTGTTTTATTTTTTTAAATCTACAAAACTGTTAAAAACAAATTAAGTATACAAAACAAACTAACTAATTTAATTCTACTCCTATTCTAACCATATACATGAAAATGACTAGGTATAGTCATATTTCCAGTGTAACCATTCTCTCATTTTTATTCCCGCGTTTATGTACAGTCCAGATGTTAGTAATAAAAATACAAGTCTAACTAAACTAAGAGAATTAAATATGAAATCAGAATGTACAGTTAGTGTTATTGTTAGTAATTTAATTAAAATCTCTCTCTCCTGAAATTTCCTTTCCAATTGACTACCAATTGGATCATAAAAATTTGGATGGATTTCTATTAAGGATTGAGAGATGTTCAAAGGAAGAGATAACAGGCCAGATTGTGAAGATGAGCTTTTAGATTCTTTGACCTGAAAAAATTTGTTAGTGTTATGTACAAATGTTAAATCATTGACAATTTTACTTGAAGGAAAAATTTCCAAACAATTTTCAAATGAGTCAATGAAAAATGGATGGAAGCCTTTCAAATAAAATGACAATTTATTAATTGAATTGAATTGCTGGCCAGATTGCAAAAATACATTCTCTTGTTGACATTGCCTTTGAAAAGATAGAAGCTTTTGATGAAACATTAGCATTGATATAAATTGGAATATTAATATCTTTCGATGCTGATGATTATAATATGAAACTTGAATTTCCCAATTGGGCAATGCATCAATTGAATGTTTGATAATAAGGTATTCAATATGCCAGCTAAAAGTGTGGAAAATTTGAAAAATTAAATATGATTTTATACAAAATAAGTGGGGAAATAAAAATAAAATGAAATTACTATTTTTACAACTAATGTTACAGCACATTTGGGATCGTTTTGAAATGATTTCATTTTCACAAGGAATGGCCAGAATTATGGAATTTGGGTAATTTCGAATTCCAACTTGTGAAATAGAAAACGAATTATGATTATGAATAGGAATGGGAGTTTGATCCTCATATGAATCATAAATTGGAATGATTTCTTGAATGGTGAAATCATGAAGATAATTTGCTGCTCTAAAATGAGGATTAGTTGAGATAATTCCTAAATTGAAGCGTTCTTCATCCTCAGATGTTATTTGAATTTTATCATGAGGATTCTCTTGAGAAGAATAAAAATCAACATCCTCAATGTCAGAGTAATCATCATAAATGACTTCACAAGATTGCCTGGAATTCCCTTCAATTTCGTCCAATATACCAAAACAAGGAAGAACA
The DNA here is from genome assembly GCA_031772625.1 of Pinus tabuliformis. Classification (NCBI taxonomy): domain Eukaryota; kingdom Viridiplantae; phylum Streptophyta; class Pinopsida; order Pinales; family Pinaceae; genus Pinus; species Pinus tabuliformis. Next base: position 354,060,189 of record CM062819.1, on the reverse strand, counting down.
AAAATCTCATGTTCATTAGTGGCAAAAGAATGATCAATTATTGTTTCTTTATCTTGATAAAAATTTAATGGTAAATCATTTAAATCATCCTCTTTAATTTCTGAAATATCATTAATACCGAGAGGAAAAATATTACCATCATTGAAAATATCAGGATAAAGGGAAAAATGTGAACATGAAACAATGCATTTAAAACTGTCTCTGTTTGAGAGCTCTTGTGCATTATGCTCATTGTAAATTTCAGATTGCAGATCATTCCTTTGCATGCGTATGCTTTCTTGAAGAAGGCTGCTTTGCTGCTGTGATTTCGGCATTTGCTCATAATGGAGAAATTCAGAAATTTGTACAGCAGTTTGCATTTTATTTACTTTGATTGCTGCTTGTACTTGTTGATTTGCGATTTTATTTTCCGAATTTACTTCAAAGTAGCTTTCAGATTTCAAGGCAGCTTTTTCCCCAAAATTGCTATTGTTGTATTCTTGCATTTGATTAGAAATATCTTCTAAGCTTTGTGAAACCGCTTCATCACAATTTATTTGCACATCCAAATTGAGATTCTCATTTGTATTGGAAGGGGATGGAACAAAGCTTGAATCAATTTCATATGGATTGGGAATGGTTGGAAGAGAACAAATATATTTAAACCAATCTAATGATTCTTCTTCCGTAGGTTTATCTTCGTCCTTAAATCTTAAACAATTCAAGTGAAATCGAATATGAAAATCATTAACAGACTCATTTTTAAACCTTCGTAGATATTCAATTTCTTCACATACCTGTTCATAATCGTAGCCGTCAAATTTACAAATGAAAATTGTAACAAATTGATCCCAGCTATGGATTGAAGCAACTGGAAGAGTTCTACACCAGCTTTTGGCTTTTTCCGCAAATGTAAGAGTAAAAATTCTGCATAAGATGCCTTCATCAATTCCTTGAAAATCGTAATTTGAAACATTTTGAATAAATTGAAAGACATGGTTAAAAGCAGAAGAATTTTTCTTACCATTGAACTTTACCTGAGACAAAAGCCTTACCACTTCGGGTGGAGTATTGGAAGATGCACGTCCATGGATACAACTCCAAATTGGAAGTTTAAGAAGAGCCATCAAAATATTAAAATTGAAAAGACTCCAACAGACAAATTTCTCAGGCCCTCCTTCTAGCGCCAAAAATGTTGATGCCTCAAAAATCGCTGCAACAACATTGGGGGATAACAACCCGGTCCGGACCTTAAAGCAGCTCCTTTTCCGTTTGGTGTGGTGGCTCCGACTGTTCAACTAGGTCCAGTTACCTTCTCCCTATTGCTATTGGTTTATAATATATCTTTAACTACCAATAGACAGGGACATCAGATCACTTCTTCTTGCTGATCAGGTAAGAGAATGACCCTTAAGCTGATTTGGGTTCAGCCAAGCCACAACTAAAGTTTTGCCTCTTTGAGGAGAGGACTTAAAAGGATGTAGAATTTACTCTAAATGCAAGATTATTCTATGATGCAAGCAAAAAAAATTAATCTAAATCCTATCTTAATTAGGCAGATATAGATCTAACCCAACTAAGAGCAAGATAATTAAAGTATTGGGATTTAGATATGTCTTGTTTATAATGAATACCAAGTTAATGAAGTAGTTCAGTTAACTGATATTATGGATATCAAAACACATCCTATTGAGACCTTTTAACTGAAATAATAAACCAACAACACTCAGGAAGTAGTTCACATAAATGATATTGATTATCAAATCAACAAATCCAATAACTAAACAATAATATGTGGAAATAGTTCACAACATATTACCACTCAATAAATCAGTTTTAATAAGGCAGATTTCTGAGTAAATAGTTACTCAGAAATGAGAAATTAATTCATAAGAATAGAGATACATGATAACAACATTGAGACAAGCTACCCATATTGACAATAATGCACAAACATGAATAAAATGAAACATTCCTGTTACCATAAAAATGAAACTGATATTTAAAACAGTAGTATTAAAAATACCAATTTATTGCATCCATTTCTTTGATCTTGGTCTCCAACAGTCCTTTACATTGCTTGAACTTCTGCCTTCAAAGCTAAAGCCACAATAGTGAGAACTCTACCCCTCATACATAATTCAAGATACAAAGAAAAATCCTCAATAATCCCCAGATCTGAGATTTTCTCTCCTCTCTCCTACAACTCTAAATTCCTATGACAGTAGTGCTCTTAGAAGTCTAGCATTGTAGAGGAGAGCATCTCCTTGTTACATTCTGCAATCTATTACTTATACTATCTGTGAAGGAATTCTTGAGAGGAAAGTTTGGTGAAGAGAAATCTGCCAAATCCAATTGTTGGAGCATTCTCATTTATTGCGATTCTTTTCTCCATATTTCTTCCACTGTTTTCCTGCAAAAAGAAATCAAAATAAATTAAAATGCAACAATAAAATCAACATGGCATTGCTGGCATTTAAATCAAATCCAATCAAATTCTATAAAATATAAATTCTCTATTGATGCCTGGGATGATTTAATTGGCCAAGAATATCATTGACAAGTGAATCTGCAATTAGAAGAGGCCTGGACCAATGAAAATAAAACTCAGAAAAATGATTTTGTTTTCAAAATTCGGAGCTTGATCTTCTGCCTGATTTTTGACCCAATAAATGACCAAGTCTGTCAATGAAATCTCCTCAGAAATATTCTCCTTGATTTTCTCTTTCCAATGAGCCATCCTGGGCCTCATTTGGCCAAGTAAAACTCATTCTATGAGTTTCCAAAGTTGATGAGTCAAATCTGGCATGAATCTGGAAATTCTGTTGCTGGGCTAAAAAAATGTAATTAAAAACTAATCCTAAATTAGTCTCTAATTAATTCTAATTTAATTGCTAATTATAAACTAAACTAATTATTAGTAAACTATTTATTAATTTAACTAACTAATATTTAATTAACTATTTATAAACGACTTTAATCTAATTAAAAAACTAATTAATATTAATCTAAATGATGTTTAAATTTTAATTTAATCAATTAAATATTACATATTAATTTAAATAATATAATATATTACATATTATTAATTAATTTAAATAATATAATATATTACATATTATTAATTAATTTAATTAATATATAACGTATTAATATACAAACTAATATTGAAAATATATAATAACCTACACTCCCTTCATACGTAACCTACCATGAAGAAGTTTTGAATAAAGTTTTTTTTTTTTTTTTAAAACAAAACTTATAACAAGCTCATGACATATGTTTTATCGGCAATTCGCATCGGAGCTCATGACATATGCTTTATCGGCAACTCGCATCGGAAATGGCTAATGGGGTTTGTTAAAATATGTTAAGTCAAATTCCCCGATGCGATATCGCATCGGGGGAATCATGGTTATTGGCGTTTTTAAAATATATCACATAAAATTTCCGATGCGATAAAAAGTCCCGACGCAATTAAAAAAAAATTATTATATGTTTTTTTGGTTTTAAATTTTAATTTAATTAAATTAATTATATTTAATATATTAATTCATTTAATTAATTTAAAATTTAATTTTAAACATAAATTTTATTTTGGTTTTATTTCTATGAATTTAAGTTTCTAAACTACAGCCACTCTTAATAAAACTACAACCACTCTTACGTTTGGGTTTTCGAGATTAGGATTTGATTAAGAAATTAGAGTGAATTTCTTAAAATCTCGATAATTAATAATTTGGCTGCATAACTAAGAATAAAAAATGTTAGTAAAAACTCGCTACGGGTTAATATTTAAAATGAATTCCTTATTGAACTAATTTATTTACAAAATTCAATATTGTACATTTTATGCATTTTTAACCCAGACTAGATAAATGATGAGACTTCAAAGGAGTGCCATTTTCAAACCAGTTGACCAAATGAGGCGAAACAAACGTCAATGGGAAGCTTATAGAAAATCGATTCTAACAAAGCAATCAAAACAAGAATCCAAAGAAAACTAAAAATTAACAAAAGTGTAGGGCAATCAACTAAAATAAAAATCCAAAAAGGTGTTTAGCCAAAAGTTTTATAGAAAGGGTCCCATTATTTGAGTTGGGCAAGTCAAAAATGGGGGGTTGTGTTTTTACCACAACAATTCCCTGATTGAGTTCTTTTGATTTGATTCCCACATTCATGCTTGGAATATGGCATAGGGGTGACTGGTCGAAGAGATATTTGGCTTAGCCATCCTATGGTCGGGTGGAATGTGGTAGTCCCATCTCCGGTTGGTTGATTGAATTCATTAATGAGAAATTCATTCCCTTGATTTCTATGTGTGAATGTATTGATGTATATATGGATTTAGATGGTTGATATGTTTATTATGTTTTTGTTCCTATTATGCTGGTTATATGTATATTTTATGACAATAACTATATATGGTGCTTAGCATGTTTTTACTTGTAATTGAGTGGATATGGTATCTATGACCTAATAAGTGATAATACAACAAATGACATGAGGAAAAAATGGTTCATGGTGATTCTCAGATAAGTATGAGATCCCTACACTTAATTATGCTATTTACACTTGTAGGTTACATGTTGTTGATATGTTTGACGAAACGCCTGTCATGGCTAGTAAGGTTTGGTTAAGGTCTTCATCAACTATTTACTTTTACAACATTTTTTCCTTGCAATTTAATTGATTTTGAGCTTTCATTCCATTCTAGGCAGTGGCATGGGCTCTGGGCCTTAAAAAGTGGCTTAGATCCTGGAGTCGCTGGCATAGAACTGGCAACCTTAGTCCATAGTCACTGGCAGGTAGGCCTATGATAGAGACTTTGGGTTTGTGTTTGTTCCATTTCCCATAGCATGAGAGTGACTATGGCCTCAGAGGTCTAGAACAATAGTGGGACCTAGGGACAAGCTATTTGAGTGGCTAACTTGTCTCCTGAGGGTTCTGTTGACAATGTTGGATGACTGCGTTTGATGTTCTATCGATTCCACTTCTTGAAGGTCACATAGGAGGTCGAATCTGATCATAGTAGCTTCTCGTCTCATGTTCACCCCGATTGGCATAGTTACTTGGGTGGATCTGGGAGGAGGGTGTTACATTCCATTTTTAAATTGATCATACTATGAACTCTAGGATATTAGAATGGAATCCTATTTAATGGTAACTAATGAAGACATTTGGTTGTTTGTGATATATGGAGAGAGGAATGAGTTCAATATAGAAGCCAAGAAAATCATCATGAAAAGGTTTCCTAAGCCAAATGCTGATAAAGTGAGGCATTATGAATCAACATAGGAAACACTAGACAAATTGGAATGTGTATATGTAGGAGAAATCTATGCAATAACAGAGGAGGTTTATTAACCTTTTTGCTCAAGAAGTGAATTTGAATCTCTGAAGGCTATTGATAATGAGAAAATGAGATGAAAGAAAAAGGCAAAGGCATCTCAAAGGAAAGATGCTTAAAACATTGAAGATCCTTCTTCCAATAAGGAAGTTGCTTCCCATCACTCTGGAGTTGATGATGGTGGAGAATAAGATGAAAGACCATGTTTATGAAAAGGTAGGATATTGCTTTGTGATAAATGTAAATAATTAGGTCATTCATTATCTAGATATTCATGTGAGTCACTTGACGATAGAGATAGTCATGAATTTAGTAGTAGTAATGAAGATAGTCCCACTTTACTAGCAATAGAAAATGAGGGATCCTATGAAAAATAAGAGAGTATATCATGTGAAGTGAATAGGGGTATCATTGGAAGTGAAGAATATGGAATACTCCTCACACTTGCGGAAGATTCCATGGACACAGAGATGGATTTATATATTTGTGGTTGCTCAACTAGAACCTCTAATAGTGAAGAAAATGATCAAGATGAAAGGATCTATTTTAGGAAGAAGTTGATATCTACTATAAAAGATATGGAGGAGCTATCAAAAGAAAATATAAAGAAAAAGGATTAGATGCATGGGTATGAGCTTGAGAATCAGAATTTCAAAAAATCCATAGATGATCTAAATTCTCAACAAGAAGAGGCTAGCAATTGGAATGGGAGGCTAGTCGTTCAACTAGATGAAAGAGAATCTCACTGTGAGAGACTACAAGTTGAAGTAATGTCATTAAGACATGACTTAGAAAATTCAAATAAAGAGTTGTCTCAATAATAGAATCTTGAGGAAAGCACAAAGGCTTTGAATGAGATGATTATTAAGTAGAGGTCCATACTCATAAAGATTGGTTTAGGTTTGGAATAAGAATCAAGATCTAAGAATAAAAAGACTTGAGGTTCAACTTCATAGGTCAAGGCAGTTCGAGGTTGTAACAACAACAGGGAAAAATAAGTTGTTGAACTTCAACAATAGAAAGGAAAGCATGAGTAGCAGGAGAACAAAAGCCATCAACAATATGCTAAGAAGAAACAACAAGGAGAGCTATAGAAGAGAACCAAGAAACAACAAGGAACAATGCAAGGAAGTATGGAATTCTTCCATGGAAGGCACAGGAAGAAAAAACATAATTCCTTTCCCTCTAAAGGACAATGCCTTCAGGAAAAGGTATTGTTAAGTATTAGAAGCATTTTCATGATTATTGTTTCTCTTTCTATAATTTCTGGCATAAGGCCATATACTATAGATGGAATGGGAGGAGAAGACACGTTGATAATAATAAAAGGCTTGGAAAGAGCACTATTAGGAATAATAACTATTTTCCCCATTATTAAGCCAAAATGAATGCTACAATGGAAACTTTGGGCATGATGCAACATGCTACAGATATGGGGAGAAAAGATATGCTTCTCAGCAAATGAATTGTAGGTTTTAACCCCGTATAGAAATTAATTGCATATGAATTCTAAAACACAGAAAATAAACAATACGAGAGCATAAAACACATATACATAGATGTTTTCCCCTGGATCCCAAAACTGGGACTACCAGCTTGATTTCTCATTATATTCCTTTCAATGTTACAATACATATTCATACATGTCGAAGCATCCAATACCATGGACCGAAAAACCCTCACGTCCAAAACCATCGACCGAAAACCATCGCGTCCAAAACCATGTGTGAAAAATCATGCACAAAACCATAGGTAGCTCCACCAAACCTAATATAGGGTCCAACCTGCACCCCTCGAACCCCCTATGACTCCCCCTGTTACGCAATTAGTGAAACAAAGGGGGGGCTATACCCCCCTTCTAACCCCTCGGTTAACTACGTGGGCTAGTTGTGGAAAGAATATAGCACAACCCAACATTCTCCCACTTGTTGTTTTCTTTCCACAAGGGTCCAGAAGAGAGATTGGTCATTTATCCAGCCATGTAATGCCCATTGCTTCTCTACACCAAGAGGACTTCTCAGAGCTCACGGATTTTGCCAATGCATCTGCACTATTCTTCAGAGTGTCCACCTTTACCAGCAACACCTTTTTGGCTTCTATCATATCCCTCACAAAGTGATACTGAACATCAATGCACTTTGCCTTTGAATGATATGCAAGGTTCTTTGCCAAGAAAATTGCACTTTGGCTGTCACAGTCTATCCTTGTAGCTCCCTGTACTAACCCCATACTTGAACACAGTCTCTGCAACCAAACTGCTTCCTTGCTTACATCAGTGGCTGCCATGTATTCTGCCTCTGTAGTTGATAGTGCCACTATAAATTGTTTCTTACTCATCCAACTGACTGCACCTCCAAATAGGTTAAACACATACCCACTTGTAGATCTTCTCTGATCCAAATCTGTGGCCCAGTCTGCATCAACAAAGCCATGAATTTCCAACACTCTATCCAATCCTGCCTTCCTTGGTAGCAAAAACCATAATCACTAGTGCCACAAAAATACCTAAAAACCTGCTTCACTGCTGTCTAGTGCTCCTTCCTTGGTTTTGATATAAACCTACTCAATACTCCCACTACATGTGCAATGTCTGGTCCAGTACAAACCATCACATACATCAGGCTACCAACTGCACTTTCATATGGAACACAGGACATGTCCTCTTCCTCTTCTTGTGTCTTGGGACATTGTTCAATAGATAACTTTACACCTACAAGAATAAGAACCTTCACCGATTTACTACCCTGCATATTAAACCTCTGCAATATTGTCTCAACATACTTCCTTTGGTTTAACCAGATCTTTCTTTGTCTAATCTCTTTTAATTTCCATGCCCAAAATATAGTTTGCAGCACCAAGATCTTTTATGTCGAATTTGGAGGACAAATGGGTCTTCAAATCCTGGATAATTTCTTTGTCATTTCCAACTAGCAACATATCATCCACATATAAGACCAGATAAATAACACAGTCACCAATTAATTTAAAATACACACAGTGATCTGCTTTGCTTTTGGTGAAGCCAAGTCCTCGTATAAATGTATCAAATTTCTAATACCACATCCTTGGTGACTGTTTTAACCCACACAAAGACTTTTTTAACATGCATAATAGTTCTTTATTACCCTTCACCGCAAAGCCTTTAGGTTGCTTCATGTAGATCTCCTCTTCCAAATCCCGATGAAGAAATGTTGTCTTCACATCCATCTTCTCTACCTCAAAATCAAAAGCAGTAGCAACAGATAAAAGTAATCTAATAAAAGTTACCTTGGAAAAAAGAGAAAAAATATCACCAAAATCAATTCTTGGCACCTGGGAATAATATTTTGCTACCAACAGAGATTTTTATTTCTCCACCTTTCCTTTTGCATATGTCTTCTTCTTGAACACCCATTTTCTGCCAATGGGTTTCCTTCCAGCTGACAACTCCACCAGATCCGAAGCCTCATTTTTGTGCAAACATGCCATTTCATCAACCATGGCCTCCTTCCAGAGTTTTCCATCCTCTGAATCTACTGCTTCCTTCATAGTTCTAGGATCATCATCAGTAATAGATAAAGAAAAAATTGAACAGAAAGCAGATGGACTATACCTTTATGCGTGCCTTATTTCTAAAACTGATCTTCTCACACCCAGAGTTTGTGGCTCTTCATCTTTTGATTCCTCCTCTGCAGTAGAGTCTGATTCTTTCTAATTTAGCTCAAACTCTATCTTCTCAGGTTCCTTTGGTTGGACTTCATGTTTAATAACATCTTTCACCTCTCTGAACACCACATCTTTTCTGTACACAACCTTCCTTGTTATTGGTTTCCAAATCTTATAACCATTTAAACCATTCTTATACCCATTAAAGATGCACTTTTCAGATTTGCTATCCAACTTGGTTCATTTCTCCTTTGGAACATGTACATATGCATCACATCCAAATACCCTCAGATGTGAAAAAGAGGGTTTCTTACCAGTCCATACCTCTTGTGGAGTCTTATCCTCCAACGCTGATGAAGGTGGTCTCTTAACCAGGTAACAAGTAGTCTCCACTACCTCTGCCCAAAATTCTTGTCCTAACTTCGCACCACTGAGCATGCTTCTTACCTTGTCCATCAACGTCTTGTTCATTCTTTCCGCAACTCCATTTTTCTAAGGTGTATATGGAGTATTATTCTATCATTTTATACCACAATTCTTACGAAATTCTCCAAATTCCTTACCGCAAAACTCTGCGTCGTTATCTGTCCTTAGTACCTTTATCTTCTCCTCTATCTGGTTTTCCACCAGAGCCTTAAATTCTTTAAACCTGTCAAATACTTCGGATTTCTTCTTAAGGAAATATTTCCATAGATTCCTTAAGAATTCATCTATAAATGATGCATATTACACAGACTTACCCAGTGATGGAACCTTCACAGGTTCAAACACATCACTGTGCACAAGCTCTAATATCTGTTTCGCCCTATTACCACCATAGGGGAAACTCACCTGATTCTGCTTCCCATGTACACAATTTTCATAGAAATCAAAATCCAGGGAGCTATTACTCATACCTTCTACCATACCTTTACCATGAAGTATTCAAAGGCCCTTCTCTCCAATATGTTCAAGCCTTTGATGCCACAACATGGTCTTCTCTCGAGAGACCACTAGATTTTCTACTCCACTTTCAAGAACCACAAAACTATTGCACCCATCAATAATAGTGCTACCTTGCAGCTTGTACAGAGTTCCAATCCAAACTCCCTGGATCAATACTAGTGCTCCTTGAACCATTTTGTAGATATCCTTCTTGAACACTATTTTTACACCTGCATCATCCAACTTGTTTACAGAAATCAAATTTATGGCTAATGCAGGAATATGCAGAACACCTCGAAGTGTTTTAACCCTTCCACCTTGCAACTTCAACTTTACTTTTCCACGACTAATGATTCCAGCCTTCCTATCATCCCCCAAGAAGACATCACCACCATCATATTTTTCATACTCGCAGAACCACTCTCTATGGGGAGCGAAGTGAAAGGATGCACCTGAGTCAATCAACCATGCCTCATGATCTACATGTGTACTTGAAGAAGCCAAGTACACATCCCCACCTTCATCTGAGGTGGTTTTTGCCTCTGCAGAAGGAGCATCATTAGATCCCTTTCCTTTATCAACAGCTTTAGACTTACAGTCCCTTTTATAGTGCCCTTCCTTTCTGCATTTCTAGCACACTACCTTTATAGGTCTTCCTAGAGATTTAAATCTACCTTTAGGTTTAGATCTCCCACTCGATGACTTATTTTTATTTCTGTTATGGGACCATCCTCATACAGACAAGGGATCACCATTTTGGCTCTCCATATTTTTCTATCTCATCTCCTCCGTCAGCAATGATGAGATTATTTCATCAAACTACAACGAAGTTGCATTGCTACCAATTGCAATAACCAAACTATCCCACAAATTTGGTAGATAACACAACAAACTAATGCACATATCTTCATCTGAAATTTTAATATCAACAAATAATCACTGACTTACCACGGTATTAAATGCATTCAGATGTTTTGTCATTGAGTCTCCATCTTTCATCCTCAGGTTATACAACTTTTTCTATAGGAACAGTTTATTCCCTAGAGACTTATATTGGTACAAAATCCCTAACTTGTCCCACAAAGCCTTCACCATAGCCTCCCTTGATACATTCAACAATACTAAATCGAAGACACACAATCGTATTGTGCTCTTTTCCTTCCAATCCAACTTCTTCCATTCCTCATTGGACACTACCATGGGTTTAGTAGCTAGATCTACCATGATCCATTGATCTTTATCCACCAATAGATCCTCCATCTTGAGTTTCCATAAATTAAAACTCTGACCATTAAATTTCTCGATCTCTATCTTTCCATTGCTCACCATCTTCTTTCACCACCAGAATCGATCTCGTGGAATCTCCCACTGAACAGGGTCTACCACATGCCCGAACAAAACCCCTCAGCAACAAAGGCGTCCCCTTGAAGCCAAAGTAGCTCTGATACCAAATGTAGGTTTTAACCCCATATAGAAATTACCTATGTACAAATTATAAAACACAGAAAATAAATAATGCGAGAGCATAAAAAACATATACACAGATATTTTTCCCCTGGATCCCAAAACCGGGACTACCAGCTTGATTTTTCATTATATTCCTTTCAATGTTACAATACATATTTATACATGTTGAAGCATCCAATACCATGGACCGAAAAGCCATCGCATCTAAAACCATGGACCGAAAACCATCGCATACAAAACCATGTGCAAAAAAATCATGCACAAAACCATAGGTATGTCTGCCCAACATAATATAGGGTCAAAAAACAAAATTTTCTACAGCACTGCCCCAAACCCCATAGAGTGGGGTTACGTGCACCCATCAAACCCCCTATGACTCCCCCCGCTATGCAATCGGTGCAATGAAGGGGGGTGTTCTGCCCCCCTTCTAACCCCCTGGTTAACTATGTGGGCTAGTTATGGAAAGAATATAACACAACCCAACATGCATGAAAATTTAGTAGCTCGGGATTTGAAGGTAAGAAGAAACAGTGGAGTAGAGGAATACAAGTTTGTCTTCAGTTCTCATTATCAAAAGAAAAAGATGAAAATAGGAGGAAGAAATCAAAAGAAAACAAGGAAGAATCATCCTCTTACTCTTGTAGTAGACCCCTTTGAAAGGAGAAAATGTAACAAGAAAACTTGGGTTAAGAAAGAGTAGTTGAAGGAGAATTCTCCTCTAGCCATGTGCAACCCAAGTAAATCCCAAAGATAGGAAAGTAAGAAGCTCAAAAGTAATGCTTCTGTCAGTTCTTGACCATTGAAGGTTTGGAAGAAAAGGGAAGATGATCTGCTCAGGGGGAGTAGATCTTTTGTTTCTCTTCAGTAAAGGAAGGAAATGGCCTCAAGGGAGGCCGAATAAGTCAGATGCAAGAAGTTATAAGGAAACAATAGATAGGTGCATCTGATTGATTGAAGGTATGGTTGAGTCCCCTTTCTGATTACAATAATGTATTTGTTTATTTCAAATGTATTAGCATTGAAATAAAGAGGAGTGTAGCCAGGAAGATTTCATGGGGAGTACACAACAAGATCTTATGTTGTGGGAAATAGAGCATGAGATGCATCAAAAGTGTGGAATGAGAAAAGTTCCACAATCAAGTCATGAACATAGGATTTGTCCTCATGCAAATATAAGGAAGCATGTGAAGGAGATCAAAGAGAATTGGCTTAGGGGGGGCTTCTTTATTAAGCAGTAGCACAAAACAATTACCGTCCTCAAGAACATATATTGCACATAAAATCAAATATTTACATCTTGGGTAAGATATCCTTATTTCATTTAAGATTTGAATATGATTTTTCCTAGTAGTCATGTGTTCATAAAACACAATAGGTACAAGATTTGAATGTCCCTTAGCTTTCAATTGGTATCACTATGTCCATTGGTGGTCAAGGTTCGTATGGAGTATCCTTTTATGCAAATGGATATTTATTTCTGAAGGGAAGTATTAAAGTTTACCTGGTACAATATCCAATTTGTATAATCCTTTTTGGTGAAATTTATATTATTTAAGCAATGATGCATATTTGTAGTAGTCTGATCTCAAGGGGAGCATAATTGATTAATGTAGATGCTCGGGAGGAGTGAGAATAGAGGATGAAGCATTAATAATAGTGAAAAAGAAGATCAATGCATCACTAATGATTTGTATTTGCAAAAACAACAATACCATGATTAATTTTAATTGGTATCAATTTCTTTTTAATTGGTACAGAAGATGCATTGGCAAAGAAAGTATTGATTCGACATCCTTAAGGTGCCCAAAACTGTTGGTTTATTGGCATGGAGGAAGTATGTGTTTGATGGGAGCATATCACACAGGTCCATTTTATAGAGTAGTAGAGGCTATTAACCCTTGAAGAGAAGTCTAAAGAGAAAAATGCACAACAACAGCTAGACCCTCACCATCGACAGTTAGTGATTACATGGGGGAGAAGAAACAACTTTTATCCATTTTCCATTGATTTCAAAGGGGGAGAGAAGATTATTGGATATAACATAGTAGAATATTTTTGGAGAACAAGTTGTGATGGATGATGCAGAGGAAATAAAACCATTGGTGGCTTATGCAAGGAGATGCGTGAAAGCATCGTGAGGATTGGCCCAATGTGGAGAAGTGAATAGGTCTTGCCTTCAATTCCAAAGGGATAGATTGTTGGAAAGCTGGCATTGTCAATTTTTTTACTAGAAGTAAGTGTGTTAGAATTGATTTCAACAATCATGTTGGGAGATAAAGCTAGGTAGTTGGCATTGCCTAACAATTATAAAGTGTGCTAGTATTGATTTCCTCTACGATAGTTGTGATGGAAGCAAATGTTAACATTAATGTTCCTGATGTGTCAAGATTAGGGTAGTGCATGGTTGCTACAGTCGCTTGTAGAGAATCATCATAGTAGTAGTATTTTTATAATAGCCATAAAATGATGGATATGATGGTTTGGAGTCCTAGACTTTAGAAAATATTATGCCTCAAGAGATAAACTAAGATACCCTTGGTGATTAAACAATTTGTTAGTGCTCAGAAAAATATTTCCAACAGTATGTGGAAGTCCATAAATGGATCTCAGGATCAAAAGTTATTGATAACTAAAGTAAGGATCTGGAAATCCTTAGAAGCAAGACAAATTTCAGAACCAGAGAAGCAGGCAAAATTTCAGAACTAGTGAAGCAGGCCGAATTTCGAAACTTCAGAACTTCAGAATTTTGGAGGTTGGAGTCTTAGGACCTTAGAAGGATGGAACATCATAACCCCTTGGAACTTTGGAATTTCAAAGGTTAGAGTCTTGGGGCCTCGGAAGGATAGAATATCAGAACCCCTTGAAACTTTAGAATTTCAAATGTCGAAGTCTTGAGATCTTAGAAGGTTAGAATATTGGAACCCCTCTAAACTTTGGAACTTCGGAATTTCGGAGGTCAGAGTCTCAGGACATCGGAAGGATAAAATATCAGAAACCCTAAGATCTTTAGAGTCTAGAAGTTTTGTAACTTAATACTAATGAATCATTTTCAAAAGCACCGAATGTTGCGGGGAGCAGGGATTTACAAAAGAATTTGTTTGCAAAATCAAAGAACCAGGGACATTTTCTCTCTCCTCGAACAAGATACATGGAAACAGTTGATTGATCCTTAGGAGTGGATGGTGGTAGATGACATCAACATGACCTAATGGGGAAATCATAGTGACACATGTCACTGCTAAGGAGACACCATGTGGGTTGTACGAAAAAAGCATGATGTCATAATGGGAGCATATCAGAGGTTGGCAATTTCGTAGCTCCTTCATAATTACAATTTGGAGAAAGCTCCAATACAAGGAACTCTGATGTCATTGGCACTTGGTCATGTATCCCAAATAACAAAGGGCGTAGTGAATGACTTACCATTTAAGTGCTATGAAGATGCCATGTGGGTATATCAAAGGTCAAAGATTTTGTAACTGCTCCATAACTTATTTTTGAGAAAGCTTCGATACAAGGGGATACTAATGCTGATTGTAACTTTTTCATGGACCCCAAAGAACTAAGGGGGTAGTGAAGGGCTTAGTACCTAAGTGTTGTAGAGACACCACGTGAGCATATAGGAGGATGGAGATTTCGTAACTCCTCTATAATTGCATTTTTTGAAAAGCCCCAACACGAGGGAGCCTTGATGTTGGTGGCACTTGGTCATGGAGCCCAAAGAACCAAGGGTGTAGTGAAGGGCTTAACACTTAAGTGTTATGGAGATGTCATGTGAGCATATCGGATGTGAGATATTTCGTAACTCCTCCGAAATTTCATTTGATAAATTTTCGATACAGGGGGCTTTCGATGTTGATTGGAACTTGGTGATGCAGCCCAAAGAAATAAGGACGTAGTTAAGGGAT
Source organism: Pinus tabuliformis (assembly GCA_031772625.1). NCBI lineage: Eukaryota > Viridiplantae > Streptophyta > Pinopsida > Pinales > Pinaceae > Pinus > Pinus tabuliformis. Next base: position 354,044,916 of record CM062819.1, on the reverse strand, counting down.
TATCACCTAAGTGCTATGGAGACAGAGCATGAGCATATCATATGTCGAAGATGTCATAACTCCTTCGTAATTGTATTTTTAGAAAAGTCTCAATACCAGCGAGCTTTGATGTTGTTGGAACTTAATCATGGAGCCCAAAGAACCAAGGGCATAGTGAAGGTCTTATAACCTATGTTTTATAGAGACACCATGTGAGCATTTAATATGTTAGATATTTTGTAACACCTATTTAACTTAATTTTTAGAAAATTCCCGATACCAAGGAGCTCTGATGTTGATTTGAATTTGGTCGTGGAGCCCAAAGAACCAAGGGCATAGAGATAGAATAGAAGGCGATATGCCCCCAGCAGGATCCTAAAGGGTTTACTGCTTAAGGTCTATACCGCTAGTCACAACACCCAATACTCAGGTAGAAGAACAATAAGAGGCAGAGAAAAAGGGGCTAAAGGCCAATCTCACAATCTCATGATTTTGTGACATCTCCTTAATAAAGACACGGAATGTGGGGCTATGAAATTGTAGTACAGACAAGTATGAAGGATGAATGAGTCAGTAGCTAAGACATTTGAAGAGTAGTTGGTCACTGGAATAATGGAAACTTCAAAAACTCATGGCTCGAATAATAGATAGGATCGCGGTTGCACAAGATGAAATAATGGAGTGTTTTATGAGCTAAGAAAAGCCATCTTTAATGTTGTGTTCATGCTACAGGGGATTAAATGAAGAATAAAGCCTCAGGGATTTAAGTTCTAATCACAATTCAGAGGAGTAATTCCTGAGGTACGTGTTATTCTCTAGAAGCCAATTCAAAAGTATGTCCTGAGCGGTAAACAACTATACTTTAAGTACAAGTTGAATTTAATGGAAGAGTTCCTTGAGTCTATAGTTTTACTGAGATTTATTTATCAGTAGGGTGAAATACACTCAGGCATGAATTATTTGAAGTAATTGTATTGTAGCCACAATTGGTGAGTGAACGAAGTCCATTATTTGTTTTTATGGTGTAATGGAATAATTCAAGTAATGAGACATAACAACAAAATGGGGAAGCCATGTAGAGGTACAATCAAATAGTGTGAGTGGCAGAGTGATTTTTGATATAGACTACATCGTTCATTGTGTTTGAGTGAAAGAAAACCCATGATTACAGTTGAGCAATGTGCGGGAAGAAACATTGTTTCTAGTGAGTTGTGTGGAGATATTTGTGCATGAGTGGGTTACTGAGGAGGGGCCAAGTGTGTTTGTGCTACAGAAAGACATTGTGTGTACCTATGTTGAAGAAAAAAATCTATTAAGTGAGCCTGTGCTAATAAGAGTCCTAGAGAGCCTGTGGAATAGAAGGGGCTGAGTGTTGAATGTATGTGAGTGAGAGTAGGGGCAAAGAATAGTAGAGTGCGGCATGTGTTGTGTGTTAGTGAATGTTATTGAGAGAAACATAATACTGTTATAGAGTATTTTGAGGAGAGTGTGTTACATAGGCCAAAAGGCTGCTGAGGAGAACAAAGAGTGTATATCAGGCACAATAAATGCCATCTACAAAGAGAATTAGTTCCTTATTGAGTGTGGGATTGATCCTCCATATAGGAAGTTGATTCTTCCATCTCTAGTGGGTGTCTAAATAAAGCATGGGGTTTGGTGCCTCCTACAGTTGGTGCTTGCAGTTGGTGCTTGCAAGAAATATGTGAAGTTGGTGCTTCACATGGTGCTTCTGGTAAGTTGATCAGGTGTCTACAAAAGAGGGAGTTTATGGTTCATGTTAGTAGTTTCTAGCAAACAATCAAAGGCATTTGGTACTTCATGCGAGTGGTGGATCATAGAAATATTGATGTAATAAAGTATGTGCTCTTATTTTTACATCAATAACAAAAGCAAGCTTAGTGGTTTTTTCCTGGAAGGGTTTCCACGTTAAAACTATGTGTCTCATGTGCTTTCTTCCCATGATGTGTATGCTTGTAGTGGTTCAAATGGCTGTTGGTATGATTTGTTAATGGTTTCTCTCATTTAGTGAATGCCAATTTTTAATGAGTAAAGAAAAATTTGTAAAAATGTTTAAATTAGCCTTAATAATGAGTCACCCCCCCTCTCAGTATTAAACATTGTTTCTAATGTTTGATGTGTTGATATTAGTAAATGGGCATATGTTTGATGATGACACCTATCATTCTTCATATTTTAAAATCTATTAAATCCTTAGATTCATGGTATGAGGAATTTCTTCCCTTTTTTCAATGTTATTACACCCAGAAGAAAAGGGAAAAAATATCAAACCATAGTAGGATAGAAAAAAACACCCTAATAGAACAAAATAATAATTTAGATTGAAAATGGGTGCTTTATTTCATTCTTATATATTGAGAGTAATAAAAAATGGCTGGTCTATTACATTCTCATATATTGAAAGTAACAAATAGTAATGTTTATGCTAAAAATATTTGAATAATATTTATGTTGTTGCTTTTCATGTTCTTCGTTGTATTTGTATAGACTCTCAATGAATTCCATGAATAAAGTATATATCTAGCTCTAAAACCATTATAATCCTAAAAGGTTTCATAAAATATTAATTCCTAACATCAAAGGAAAAACCAAATACAATTTATTATAGGGTTTTCAATCAATAATAGGTAGCTATATTGATATCAATTATTTTTACAAATATTTTTGCAAATAAATGCATCAACATTTATTTTTTTCCCTCATTGTGCTCCTTTTATTTTATATAATTGAACTTTGGATTCATTCACTTTGACATCTTCACCATATTGCATATAACATAATTGAAAGAAAAAAATTGAAAAAACTCATATGAATTCCACCATTTACTCATATAGAAAAGGAAGTTTCCCGCCTATAAAATTTTATAACTACCTAAAAGTCAAACTTCTTGTCAATCTGAGATACATTTGAACTACTAGCAAAGTTTTAAGACTGCATAAAATATTATTGTCGGATTTCAGAAGCTTGATGTTAGTGTGAAAATTTCTGGAAGGTGTACAAAAAATACTCACTTAAGTCACTAGGTGACAAGTGACCTTAACAAAAATTTGATGGTTGCTGTCATTCTAGGTCTACAATACAAATGGAAAATTTGCAGTAAAAGAAAACAAGACCTAAAACAAATAGCAACAAAATAATGTATCCAGGATAATAACCTAATTGGAAAGAAAATGTTAAATGAATAAATATTTGTTGATAACACTCGGTGAAGTTTATCTTCAGATTGGTCTGTAACTTTCCCTCCGTAAGATGGGTCCTTTAACATCCTTGATGCTTCAGCAATAGAAATCCCTCTCTCAATCATGTGAAAAACCCAAACAAGGTGAAGAACTCAAAAGGGAGCTCAAGTAAATGATGATAATGTTGACGATGATAATCATCATGGTGAGGAATGAATGAAAAACCTTCATTATATAGCAAAGCATGGAGTTAATCTCAAAAATGGAGAATAATAATATATTATTGACCAAATTCAGATCTAACTACTTGGAATACTTTATTATATTTAATGGAGAGGGGAAAGGAATTTAAAATGGTTAAATTCCTTTATTTAGAAATAATTAACAAATAAAATGATTTATTAACTATTTCGCGAGAAACAAGAAAGGTGTGAAATCAAAATAATTATCAAATAGTTATTTAATTATTATTCTAATAAAAGAAATAATGAAATTCAAATAAATAATGATTTATTTAAAAATTCCTAACGGATTTAGTAAAATGTGACAAGGAATAATTATTAAATAGTTATTTAATAATAATTCCTAGAGAAAATTAAATAAATAATGATTTATCTAATTATTTTCATGTGGTTTTTTTATTTAAATTAGAAAATAATTTAATAAAAGTGGTTTACTAAATTATTTTCCAGAGTGAAAGTTGTTTTACTATGTTAAAATTAAATCCACATGTTGTATTTCGATCCACCTAGTTAGAAATGGCTAGGTAATCATTTTTTGGTGATAACAGATTACCCCCGCACATATGAGTGTTAGGAGAAAATCGTCTAACTGAAATACATTTTAGATTACATTTCCACAAGACACCAAAAGGCGAGTCAGAGAGAGAGAGAGAGAGAGAGATCTGAAGCAACTCAAGGATGGAAAAATAATGGAGGGGATGATACCTACAATATGGATAGAAGTCTCCTTTTTTATGGTAGTACATGATCTCAAATAAGGAAGGAGAGGAATATCCATACCCACCGAGATAACTGAGTACAAAGAATAATTGTGAGACAAAAAATGTGGGACTAAGATATAAATTACATGATACATGATACATGATCCACTGGTATCAATGGGCCATAAAAAAATACAATGGATTCCATATAAATAATGCGACTTGAGAAAACATAGACGAGGACTGAATACAATAATAGCTGAGTACATGAGATATAATGCCCCTCAAACTTCCATGGGGAGGGAGGATCACAACCAAGGAATCCTTGTTGAATAGGCAAGGGATCTGAAAATCTAAATGGATCATATGGAGGAGACATGCATGCTATAGGCGTTGTAAGCAATAGAACTGAGCCCATCAAATCTACAGAACTACATCAGACGCTGGATCAACATCTGTGGTCATTCGAGCATGTGGGGGGCTACCTAAAGGGCCACCCCCTCATGAGGTTTGAAGCATCTCACACATACCCGGGAATCACTGGGACAATCATCTAGATCAACAAACCATCAAGCGTACGAATAAGGAGTTGATGTCGAGCACGTGAGAAACAACCAAGTCAAAGGGAAATAATGAGTCCCTTTTCTTGATCTGAGGAATAAAACAAAGATGGAATATAGAACCAAGGTACACCACCCTCTCGACTACACTTCTGAAATAAATATGTTGAGTTCGATGGAAGAGAGCCTACTAGAGTTAAGGCAATGAGGAATCCTCAACAAAGGCACAAGGGAACATAGAAGAGTGAGTGATGGACTGATACAAGGGATGATGATCGAAGGAAACATGATGGATTGTGGAATGATGGCTTCTCTTGTCAGAGCATAATAAAAATGGTTAAGATGATAGTGACTAAATCAAATCCTGAGGGGAAGGTCAATGACTCAAACGGGGGTTCGGGAAAGACTGAGAAGAAGGACTGGAGGCCAAATATAAGTATAATGGGAGAAATGTGGCATGACGACAAATGAAACATTGTAACGGGACACAATGTGGACTCAAAACATACTACATAAGTACAAGGGTGACACATGTTAGATGCTCTAAACAAGGGTAACACGATGATGCTGCCACATGCGTGAAGCTCGGTGGGGACCATAAAAACATGATTAAGTGATGGTTACTCATGATGAAAATCAACACGAGATTCAACCAGTGCAAAGGTAAAGTGGTATGAGAGAATGGGTGGCTAAAATGAAGAGATTCAAATTTAAAGGGTGGCAAAGTGAAACTTCATGGAAAAATGGCTTCCGGGTGGTTCCAAATTATCAAAAACAAATGGAAGACCATTGTAGAACAAGGTGAGAGATTTCTAATGGTGCTGACAGTTTTTCAAACAGAGCTATGGTTTCGTTGAAATGGGCGACACAAAAAACTAATGTTTTTCCTATAAAAGGGGTTTTACCTGCAGATCTAATTCATTTGCATAGTGAGCTATGGAGAATCTAGGGAGGAGGAGAAGGCCCTCAATGTTGTGGAGATCATAGCATACAAATTGACCATTGGAATTAGGATCTGTAAATTTTAGGTAGGTGGCCTTACTCATCTAAAGATGGCCTTAATTCTTCTTGGAAGAATGGTTCATCGTGAAGAATTAAGGTAAGAAAGGAATACATGAATGAACTACTAGAGAAGATCTAGGAATATCCCCACCCACAAAGTCAAACATTGGGACCAGGTGGTAAGTGTGGCATCACCTAGAGTATAATTTTTGAACATGTGGTATCAATGATCTACAATATGTGATGTGTATATGTCTCGTTGGATAGGTCGATAGGACAAACTATCTCAAGAATGGGAGGATAATTGACCATACCTAATTCGTTGGGGTCTAAGCCAAGACTTATGTTGACTAAGTGAGAATGTGGCTAAGAGGGGAACCATCATGCCCCCAATCATGGGATACTTCCCCATAGCATATGTGATGGAGGGGACTGATCTGGTATGTGAAGGTGGGAATGATGCCCCGTAGTAGAGGTGTTTGCAGGATACAATTGTGTTCCAAGTGTTCGAATAAGGGATTCAAACATCTTGGCCCAATTGGCATGAGATCCTCCAAAGGATTATGACGATATGGAGGGGCATGTGTGCCCCTCATTTTGTATGGAAACATGGAGTATTCTATGGACATACCAGATGTAGTTAGAGTAGTGGAATCCAAACTAATTTTGATAATGTGCTTCGCCATTTGTTTATCCATGTCTTCTTATGAGAATAGTGGATAGATATAGTTAGAGAAAGGAAATGGTGGATTATCGATCTCATTTGCTATTACATATATGAATGAAATGGACAAAACTTCTGGGCTCGCATACATGGTGTCACTATACCAAAGAGTGGCTTTAGATATAAGGAACTAATGCTCACCAGAAAACATGGGGGTGGAACAACAACAATGTCAAAGGGACTGGGTTATTGAGGTAAGATCGATGGATGACCAAGTGGATCATCCCAAGAGTGATCTGAAGTGATATGAGACTCTAGAGGTTCTTCAAAATGGGGAAGAATAATGGTACTAGAGTCGACACTACTAGATGCACTTAGAGGGTTGGGAAGAATTTCTTCTTCTAAACTCTCGAAAGTGAATGCCCCCTTACCCAAACATTGAGTGGTAATGTAACAGCCACAAGGTGTATGCGATTCAAATTCATGGATTTGAAGTATGACATGGTTAAACCAATCGACCTCACTATGGATGAAGCCTTTGGACTCCACAACATATTGGTCATAGGTCTGCTATGGAGGGAAGTACACATGATGGTGTTGTTGGGCAACTAAGATGACCTCAAAAATCGATCTTAATCCTACATTAATGTATCAACCTAGGATTCATTTTTTTATTCCAAGTTTGTTGGCACTGTCTGTGAGATAAAATATTAGAGGTTGAAATGTGAGTAACTAATCCTAAATCTTAACCAATTGTTGCATAAAATAGCTTAATCACTCAGCAATCATTGACTTGTAAAGTCGAATGGAGAAAGGGAGTTAATCTATGGTTCACACTTGGAGGAATAGCATAATATAAAATTGAATTTAGACAAGAATATTAATCTAAGATTCAAATTCATAAAGGGAATTAAACTAAGTTCAATAATTGAATTCACACAACCTTTTCTAGACCCTGCATATCAAAGGAAATTGCTTAAACCATGTTAATAAATGAGAGCATTCGAAAACTGGAAATAATGAAATGTGCAAAACCTATAACCGTGAGAAGTAAATTAAAAAAGGGAAAGTCAATTAAAATATAAGACTTAATCTATCTTGAATTATAACGAAAACAACAAAGCAAATATCAATAGAGAAAGTAAATAAAATGATACAGTCAAGTAGCGAATCTTCTAGCAAATTGGCTAAGAGTCTCCAGAAGGGACTGCTATAAAAACTCAATGCATGGGTTTAATGTAAAAGCTTCACTTATTCATTAACTATCAAAATAGATTACAACATTTTTTGCAACCTTTAATGCTGAATTATGGCTTACAGTCTTACTGTAGAAAAAATAATGAAAAGTGAAGTCTTATGTTTCATTCTATTTACTACCGTTATATATTGACTAAGGAATGCTTATTAAATTAGAGCTTATCCTGAGGATTAGAAGATCCTTAGGATTGCTCGGCCTAATTATCCAATCTTTAGTAGCAATTTTGGATTTCACTGCTTGTTCTTAGCTTGGTTTGTAGAGATAAAATAACATTTTTTGCTCTCTTTGGCGCTATTGTCTTATCCGAAGGAACAAAATTTTTCCAATTCAGTCATCCTGCACACAAATTAGTAATATTTAGGACTTATAGAGCTAAATGTATGTAAATCATTTTACAATGTTTTTTTAATTGTTTTTCATTATTATTTCCTCCAAAAAAATCCTTAAGATAAAATAAAATTTATTGAAATCATCTTACTATCCAAGTAAATATGGAGGATAATCATACTTTTTTCTCGACCCAAAATACTCCCCAACTTACGTTTTTGCATGTCCTCATGCAATAACATAATTAAGATGCAACTAAGTCAAGGAATATTTAGGATAAGTCTCATCCTGATAATTCCAAAAGAAAATTTTATCTCAAAGTACTACAAAAGCTTTAGCTTCACGTCCTTCAGATATATCATAGTCACAATAATGCCCATCTGGGGGATACCAAATAATGGGGCTTCTATAATGACATTCAATCCAAGTGTGACCCTTTCTCATGATTAGGTTGCTGTAACATACAAATCTGGCAGCACTGCTTTAAAATTCCTATAACTAAAGGCTTCCCAATTTTTAACCTCATTGGAGGATGCACTTCATCTCTATTTTGTAGCTTGGAGGGTTTCTTCCCAAATTTCCCCAAAATACTCAAGGCCCGACCCAATAATGTCTTTATGGATAGGGACTAAAGTAGACACAACCTCCTTTTGTTCCATCAACCTTTTATTTTGTATAAGGGTTCAAATGGGTCTTGTAGTTTCACCTCTAACCCAAAGATATAATTCGTATTCCCTTTTCTTGAAAACAATATAGGCCTTGATCCACTTGATTGGATTCTTGGAAAAAGATACGAAATCTTGAAACTGGACATCTTCGATGAAACAGATGGGATTGCCATCCCCTTCATCCTCTAGGAAGAAATTGTGTAAATATAAATCACATAGAAAACATATCACATCTTCATCCTATGCCTTAAAACATCTAATAAAATCAGGGATGGATTTAAATCCAAAGGATTGACAAAATCTAATAGTTTTTACCTTTAAAAGAAGGTAACGCTCAAGAAAGAAAAGTGCATAATTCTTAGCAGGAGATTTGCAAGATAGTGCATCTAAATAAATAGAACAAATTATTTTGATTTTCTCTAAATCTTTTTGTAGTTGAGCCTATGTTTCATCCACTTTCTTCCATTCTGCTCTGAGATCGTCATATGTCTCATCTTCTGTGACAGTCAACTCATTGAATTTTTTTGGTAATTCCTGGTACTTTCCCTAGGGCACAACTTTATCTTGATATTGCGTTAAAGTTTGTTGGGATTTTGGTAATTCGATTTGTAATTTCATAATAATAGAATTTTTTACCAAATATTAATAAGGAGGCATAACCTCAGTCTGAGTAGCCTCACTCCAAGTTGATGCTAAATCTGTCTAAATGTCTACTTCCATTAATTGGATAGAAAAACAAAGATTTGTTTCTCTCCCTACAAAATTAGTACAAATATCCTCTGTTTGAATTTCAGAAACTCTAGTACAGGTTTCTTTAGTTTGAGTTTCTTTTGAACTAGTAACAATATCTTCGATCTATGTCTAATGGAGTCGAGAAAATTCTGACTTTGAGTCCTTGTTGTTTTGAGTTCCACTCTTTTCTTATAAGATTTCCTATAATCTTTTAGCCATTTCCTAAGTTTTTTGATCTTTTCCTTTAATTTCTTATTTTCCTGACTTAGCAACTTCATCTTATGATGATCCTTCTTCTTTGTTCTTTCAGTGGGATTCTCTACTGATAAAGAAGGAACAACAACAACATTTTCAAAAATGGGAGAAGTTTCAAAATTTCTAGGGGCTTGTTCAAGTGGGACTTTATCAACTGAATTAGCTTCTGACTCCTGGTTTTCTGCTTTAGAGAAATTTGGCTCTTCTAATTCCTGTGGGTCTTGTTCAAGTGGAACTGTGTCACCTAAATTAACTTCTGACTTGTTTTTCTAGTGCAGAAAAAATTGGCTCTTCTAATTCCTGTATATCTCTGGTATCTGATAAGGAAGGAAATATCTCTATGTGATGATAACTATGAGTAGAGGTGGAAGGGGTAGAAGTGTGGGTTTGTTCTTGTGGGTTTTCAGAATGAACCATCTCCTAAAAACAAGTCCAAAAATTCTCTAAAATGTGAGCTACATCTTCCTCAAGGTCCTGAGGAAAATCGGTTTGTTGACTGACAGGGGATCCCTGGGATGGTACTACCTCTTTAGTGGGCTCAATAATGTTTCTTCATTGGCTTATTTAGCCATATAGTCTCCATTTCATGCGATCAAATGTCATGATAGGATCTACTCTCTTCCATTTCATCCTTGGAACCTGTACTTCTATGCCCTGATTTCTTCTTCTATCTGGTCATTATCGAACGCAGGTTGGGCAATGTCCATTTCTGGCTGGTCATTTTTCGGGATTCCTTCCGGGGATGGTACATTAGGACTTATAAATTGTCCCAAGTTAACTACAACTGAGTCAATTCCCTAGTGACTATCGATTTAATCAAGCCATGATGGTTGATGACAACATGGGGGTTTGTGGGTTTCCTCACTCTACTAAAAAATTCATGTAATAAAATGTTTAGGAAAAATGAAAAATTAATTACTATCTTTTGTTTTAAATATGCTAAAAATTTGAGATGCCGAGGTATTACCATGTCATAGTATCTGTCGCATGTAATGTATTTTTGAATTAATATGACCAGTTCTCTCCATCGCTCGCTTAGAGATGCAGGGTGAAGAACTTTTCCTTTTCGAGCTAATTCCTCGACAGGGTCTGTAAATAGTTCTACAACCTTTTGGAGTGTCATATGCTTGTCTACCCATTTTATTCCCTCAGTAGGGAGGCCTGTGACTTCTGCCAGGATTACTTTAGTAACTGTTATGGGCCCGCCTCTAACTATTGTGCTCTCATTCTGTAAATTCTGCAAGAATTCCAAAGCTATGTTGTCATTAAACCCTTACAACAAAGAAAAATATTGTTCTCAACCTACTCATTCTAGAATTCCACGTACTTGCTCAGTCATTTGTAGCAATCTAGGCTCGCTGCAGATGAATTTGCCACCCATATTTGCTATTTTTATGAGAACAATTGCAATGCTGCACGCAAGTCTATTGAATCCCACAATTCTCATGATGAAACAATATATATTATGTTACATGCAGAAGTATAGACAAAGGAATCTTAACATACAATATTTTTGAATTGTATACTATCAAATCAACATAGGGTATGGCCTTCCCCCTCCAATAAGAAAAAGGTTGACCATGACTTGTATAGCGTGGGAAAAAGAGAAAATATCTAGAATCATTAATGTGATGGGAATTAGCTAGATCAGCCATATGGGGAAAATTAAATGTAGTAAATGCAAGGTCATACGACTCGTTAAAAATATCGTGATCATTAAATAATAGGAGAGATATATATCATGAGAAAAGATTTTCTTTTTGGGGAACGCGTAATGAATTCTAACAGCATACATTTTGAGATTTATTACTGCTTACGTTGGCTAAATGTAAAATGTTGATGTGTTCATATGATATAAATATGGAAACCATACGAGTTAAAAAAATATACACACTTATCAAAGGTGATTTCTCCCCGTTGTTTTTAATAAAGAAATCCTAATGGCATAGTAAAGAGATGGAAATTCAAAGTATACTCCAATGCCACAGGTAGAGCCACTATTGCTAGTAGGCATCCATAACCTCAACATGGTTTCCATTTAACCCCTAGATGAGCCAGTATACTTAAGTTATATTTATAAAATGATTTTCCTCAAAAAGGCCATTGTGCTGGCATGATAACCAGATAGTAACAATGCCACTCACCAGATCATAACAAAGTGAATAGGTCGGCTCGTGATGAGACCTCTTATCCTTTGAAATTTAGTGTAAAAATTTCCATTACCCTAGTGTGGTAGCCATAATTGGAATGTCACTTATGTTAATCTCCTATGATCATGGTAGGCTGGCTCATGATGAGAGCCCCTGTCCCTTTGAGAAAAAATAGCTTGGCATATTTCCACAATTATTTTATTTATTAAGGGAGGCTCATTAACTCTTTAACGGTTAGGGATGGTGTAGGAAGTAAGAAAAATTCCAAAGAAAATATGCCTTAGTTCCTTTATTACATTAGGTAGTAGGCCGTGGGAGATCCATCTGTACACTTGAAAGCTTCCCTGGTGCTCCTGGATCCAATTAGTCGAAGACCAAGAAAGTAGAATTGACAAGGCGAGTGTAAATCAACATAACCGACCTCCCTTCAAACCCCCGTATCGTCGACAAGTCCTAGGATGTTGTGAAACCAAGCCTCTATGAAATGGATGCAGGTTTCCATTAGTGATGTTGTTGGGAACATCCATTTGAGTGTGTAGAACAAGGATAAACTATATGGTCGTGGTAAATCATGAACAATTTATAATATGTCTGAAAAACCGGGCATAGAGAAGATATATATATGGATAAGACATGTCATATTAAAAAGTAAAGATATTTACCAAAAGGTAAAAAAAAATATGATAATCTAAAGATTAATGATTTTTAAAGGTTTAAATCTAAATTCATAACTAACGGAATGACCAGCATGTAAAAAACAACAATTGACTGAAGGGAATGGAAGAACTTCTTTGAAAGGGAACAACAATTATTTCTTTGGAAGGGAACAACAAGCGTTCTTTTGAAAGGGAACATCAATTGTTTCTTTGCAGGGAATAACAACTACTTCTTCGAGAATGGACAATAATTGTAATGAAGGGGACAACAAAAATTCCTTTGAAAGGAACCATAAGTCTAGCTTTAAAGGGAAGAACAACTGTGTCAAAGGGATATTAACTGTACCTTTGAAAGAAACTGTAAATATAACGAAGGAAATACTATTTGTGCCTTCAAAGAAACAACAATTGTACCGTAGAACAATAGTTGATTTATAAAAACAATGTCTGCACCAAACTTTCAACATGCTAAAAGGAAATAAGGAAAAAAAGAAAAATTTCTAACTTGATTTGAAGAAAAATATACATACTATTTAAAATATAGGAAAAATAAATTTTCATGAAAATGAAGCTACTGGGTTACCATCCCCTGCAACTACGATTTGAAAAATAGGATCGCTACTTGCTGATAAAAAAGCTCCTTTGTGAGTGGCCGATGATAGAGGCGTATCCGATGTCCATTCACTAGAAAAGGAGCACGAGACCCATCGATGGTGATTAAAGTTATGGCGCCATTATCATGCATTTCTTGAATTTCATAAGGTTTGAGCCACCTTGTCTATGATTTCCCGAGAAAGTCATGGAATTTGGAATCATAGAGGAGCGTCCAATCGCCTTTCTAAAATGATTTCCTTTTGATAAGCGTATCATGCCACTTAGCCCTTTCCTATTGAATAATAGTTGTGCACTAGAGATAAAGTAAGTGTGTGCTTTTTCTAGTTCATTTAATTGTTGTAGACATTGTGTTTTGGCCTCTGTAAGATCCAGTCCAACCTCCTGGCTGTCTTGGGAGTATTTATCTCAAATTATATGGGGAAAATAGGTTCTTTTTTGAAAACAAGTTGATAAGGGGAGTAACCATTAGTATTTTTCCATGTCGTGCGATAGGTCCATATGGATTCTAGAAGCTTGGCAACCCAGTGCTTTTAATTTTTTGAGACTGCTTTTTTTGTCTCCTGTGGTAAAGATATTGTATCTACCCATTTAGTCAAATAGTTTGTGGAGACCATTATATATACCTTTTGATTTAATGGTGGATTGAAGGGGTCAAAAAAGTCCACTTCCCATATTTCAAAGGGTTCCACCACCAACTAAGGTTGTAATCACATCTTGTTAGATTAGCTAGGACAACCCATCCTCTGGAAACTATCACAGGCCTGAACATATTTCTATGCATCTTTAAATATCGTGGGCCAATAATACCCCATCTGAAGGACTTTATGTCGAGTTCTGTCATCTCCAAAGTGTCTGCCACAAGGTTCGTCATGGAAAGATTTCAGGATGACATAAACCTCATCTTCTCGAAAGCGCCTTCGAATCTGTAGGTCAAAACCAGTGTAAAAGAGGTACCCACCAATCCAAGAGAATAGGGCACTACGTTGGATAATCAGTTTCCTTTCCTTTGGTGATAGGTGTGTTGGTAATTTTTTTCATCTACATACGAGGGTACTTTGATCGTTACAGCTAACAGGTGTTCATCCAGGAACTGGTCATATACTAGTAGAGGACTATTTGTATTAGGCACCCAAGACAAGAAGTCTGCAACATGGTTTTCTTTTCCTAATTAATCCTTAATAGTGATATCAAATTCCTGTAGTAAAAGTAGCCATCGAGTTACTCGTCCATTGGTGATTGGTTTCTTGGCCAAATACCTGATAGCATAGTGGTCAGCATACAAAAAATCTGGATAGCCTGCTATATAATGTCTAAATTTATTGATAACATATATAACTGCTAGAAATTCTTTTCCTGTTACTCTATAGTTCAGCTCAGCAAGGGTGAGATTTTTTCTAATGTAATAGATGGTGTAGGGCTTCTTGTCCTCTTCTTGTCTAAGAACAATGCCTATAGTTGTATATGCTACATCTGAGGAGATGTGGAAAGGTAACTCCTAGTTTGGTCTTCGCAATGTTGGTGTTGTCGAAACAAATTTCTTTAGTTTTTCGAAAGAGATATCACATTTTTTAGACCAGTAAGATTGAAAATTACCTGTCAGAGTATATAAGGGTGTAGTTATTTTCGAAAAATGTTCTATAAATCTGTGTAAATACCCTACATACCCAAGGAAACTGCGTACTTCAATCTGTGTGTGGGGTGTAGGAAATGTAAGGATTACCTCTATTTTTGTTGGGTATACTCGAATTCCAGCTGCAGAGATATAGTGTCCCAAAACCACACCTTCAGTCATCATCATGTGGCACCTTTCATGGCTTAAACATAACTTGGTAGAAATACATCGCTCAAGGACTTTCTCTAGATTCTGTAAAGCCTGATCAAAATCATCTCCATAGGGGGTAAAATCATCCATATATACTTCAAGTCCTTTGTTAATCAGAATGGAAAAAATACTTAACATCACCCTCTGAAATGTGGCTGGGGTGTTGCATAATCTGAAGGCTAAGACTCTATATGCGAATGTACCCCAAGGGAAGGTGTATGTAGTTTTATCTTAGTCTTCCGAGGCAATCTGAATTTGGTTGAAGCCACTAAAACCATTGATGAAGGAAAAAAAGTGCTTCCCTACTAAGGTGTCAAGGATTTGATCAACTAAAGGAAGAGGGAAATGGTCCTTTTGGGTGGTTTTATTAAGCTCTCTGTAGTTGAAACAAATTCACCACTTCCCATTTTTCTTGGGACCGACTACCAACGGGGGGACCCACTGACTATCTGAGATGGGATAAATAAAATTTACATCTAGGAGTTCTTGTAGTTCCTGTTTCACAATTTCTATGAGGTGAAAATTTAACCTCCTATGAGGTCGTCGGATGGCATGGGCATATTTCTCAATATAGATATGATGAGTACATAACTGACGGTTAATACCTTTTATATCTGAGTATTCCTAGGAGAATGCTTCTTTATATTTCCTAAGAATCTGGATTAGTCTTTGTTGCTGATGACTATCTAGACTATCATTAATATTCATAGTTTTTCCTAGTTCAATCTCAATTGGCCTATTGTTATGAACAATAGTTGTAGGTATATGCTGGCCATCAGGTTCCTTCAAAGGGTCTCCTTGTGATTCTTTATCAAGGACAACTTTTAGCATTTAACATGTTGGATTATTCATAGAAGCTGGTTTATTAATAAAGCCTCTAATTACATCTCTTCTGTTTGATTCTTAAATCAAAGAGTTTCTTCCAATGTGAGAGGAGAGTGTATATTTTCTTCCAGATACCTAGTTGGGTGTAATTGAGGATTTACAATAGGAAGCCTTGGTTTGGATGGGGGATACAAAATAAAAATTTATACAACATTTCCTTTAGTGATTGTCATGTTGACTTCATAACATCCTATATAAGCATTTGTTGTCACTAACTAAGGTCGGCCTAATATCAAAGGGTGTCCATCCAGCCTACTTCTTGGATTAATGACTAGGAAGTCTGCAGGATAGTCCCAAGAATCAAAGGAGATAGTTATATATTGTAAAACACGTTCAGGATTAACTACTGATATGTCGGCAAGTTCCAATAGAGTTGAGGTTGGTTATAAAGATGTAATACCCTGAACATTACACATTTCAATTATCAAAATAGTGATGGTTTCTCCCAGATCTACTAGTGTGTTTGGAAAAGTGCAACATTGTACTTGAATAGTCACTGCAGGATTCCATGGATCTTCGTACTTAATTGGTGCTTATTTTCCCAAGATCAAGTCATATATAGTTCTGACTACATGAAAAATTGAAAGATTTTTCAATTTCCTTCCAGGTTTCTTCCCACACAATTATTTAATAGTTTTGGCTTAAATTGGGATGTCTTGTATGGCATGGAGGAGAGTAATATTTATACACAAGCTTTTCAATTCCCCTACAATGTCAAAAGAAGGATAGATAGACGGTTTAGCTATCACAAGTCTTTTAGGGAATGGGGGAGAAAAAATTATAATTTTATCAGGATATTGTTGTTTGACTATGTTCCCTCCCTTCTTTGTTTCTATGCTAACCACAGTCGAAGGATTTATTGTAGTTTATTTTTCTTTTTCATTTCCTTGTTTTTGATCTCCACTTTCTTGTGGAGTAATGATGTGCCCTGACCTCAACTAGAGCTCATTGCATTCTACAGGTTTTTTTTCATAGTCTAAATTGTCAATGATTTGTACATATTGATCTGGTATATTGTTAGGGTACAAATTTGGTTGAGTCGGCAATTGGGGTCATATTGGAGGTTGAGGGTTCTGAGGTAACTAAAATGGAGCTGGAAAGGTGGGCTGAGATTAAGGAGCTGTCCCCATGGGTGGCTTAGTCAATCTTGTAGGATGTTGCGAATTTTGGGACCGATTTGGATTTTTAGTAGTGGAATTAACCCACTATGAAGGGTAGGAATTATTGACTCAATTTTTCCAAAAGGGGGTAGAGTATCGTGAATTTTTCCAGCAAAGGTCTTGAAAAAGGTTAGTTTAGGGAGGGTAACATGGGACATGATTGGGGTTGCCAAACAAAGAAGGATGGTTTCCCTTACCATGAGGTTCTAGGATTTTTCTTTTGATTGTATTGCTTAGAAAAGAATAAATAAGGGTCTTGCAATGTACCTGTGCTTCAGGCTTGCAATTTTCGATGATGAGCCATCCGATATACTGGCTCTATCTCCTCCTCGAATTCTTTAAACACTACTTTTATCCTTGGAAGTGATGGACATTGATCTGTTGCATGACACATGTCTGAATCATGTCAAGGGGACATTCCCTCTGACTATGTTTCTTTCTGCAACATTGGCAGAGTATGGCTAGTGATTGTTCTACTTCAACCTTGCTTTTCCTGGTCTATAAAACATCTAACTATGTAGTCAATTTGTCAAGGATGTTAGTTTTGAAATATTCTAGGAGGTTGTCAATTTTTGTACAAGTTACACTCCCGCCAGGAGCTTTAGTGTGTCTAGTGATAGGATCTCGTCCTCCTACTATGGTTCATGTGCTGCCCTGTGAACACCTGATACATAATTGAATAATCTCATCATATCCTTCTTGATAAATATCATTGTTTCCCATTAAATTTAATTTTTCCACCCATTCATATTTCATCCCTTTTATCATAGTATCTTTTAATACTTCTTTTGGCAATGTAGGATAAAGTTGACGTCTGTAAATTATACTAAAACATTTCTACATATTCTTCTAAGGTTGCATCATATTTTCTAGACATTTCAAAGATTTTTTCCTTCAGTAATCTAGTCCTATAGTAGTCTTGGTACTTAGTAAGAAAAGTGTTTTTCATTGCATCCCAAGAATTGATGGTACCCACACCTAAACCCATAAACCACCTTAAGGCTGCTCCCTTTAGGGTGGAAGCGAACAAATTCAATTTGTGAGGGTCAGTGGTGTAGTCATATCCTCTACATAGGACATCAAACTAAAATAAGAAATCATTTGGATCCTCTGAGGTCATCCCATGAAAAGTAGGAATGCTTTAAAAGGGGATGGCCTTCATTGGGGAATTGGTTACTAGATTGACTATAGTATACTCTAAAGTCGAGGTCTCGCCCAGAGGTGGTTGTTTCTCCATTTTATCAAAGACGTGCCAATAATACTCAAGGATCTCTTGGTCAAGAGGCATTATTTGGGCAACATGAATAATCAAAATTGAAAGAGGCCTTAGCGCGCTACTTAAATGTGGGATGTCAAGTACTTCGTTTCCAACCATAATCACAGGGGAATCAAATTCATATGGTCATGGATCTTCCTTAGGAGATCCACTAGTTTCTCCCTCTCCTTCCTTTAAATTACAATAATTTCTCTCTTGTGAAGGACCAAAGTGTAGATCATTCCTGTTTTGAAAACTCTGCTCAGATCGTTTAGTTTTACTGTGGATCTCAGCGTAAAATGTATTTGGTGACTTTTCCACTTGAGGGATCAAGGTACAACCCTTCTTAGATACCATTCGGGGTCCTACTGTCACCTAAGATCCAGCCTTTCGAATGATTTTGTCTATAAAGGTAGTTCTCCCAGGGTTCATCGATCCCTAGGATTTTGTGGTTTTTGGTAATGGATTATGATCTATAGGTGTCTTTCTTACCCTAGTCATACATATCTACACAACCTCTGCATATCAACTAAAAGCGTTAATTAGGCACAAGAGTTTTACTTGTCGCATGCATAGGTTCTTACCTCCTTCCTTCAATACCCAATTCTCTTCAGAGATACAATCATATTATTATCATAACGATCTGCCCAACAATAGTGTCATAATGCTGGGCAACTAGGATGACCTCAGAAATCGATCTTATTCCTACATTAATGTATCAACCTGGGATTCATTTTTCTATTTCAACGTTGTTGGCACTATCGCTGCGGAAAATGGATTAATCACTTAACAGTCATTGACTTGTAAATTCAAATGGAGAAACGAAATTAATCTATGTTTCACACTTGGAGGAATAGATTAATCTAAAACCAAATTTAGACAAGAATATAAATCTAAGATTCCAATATAGAAATGGAATTCTACTAAGTTCAATAATAAAATTACACAGTTTTTTCTAGATCATGCATATCAAAGGAAACTACCTAAACCATGCCAATAACTTAGAGAATTCCAAAACTGGAAATAATGAAATGTGCAAAACCTGTAACTGTGAGAAGTAAATTCAGAAAGGGAACAACTGTTAAAATATAAGACTTAATCTATGTCAGATTGTAACGAAAAAAAAAAGTAAATATCAACAAAGAAAGTAAATAAAATTATATATTCAAGCAGTGAATCTTCCAGCGACTGGGCCCAGAGTCTCTAGAAGGGACTGTCGTAAAAACTCAATGCACAGGTTTAATGTAAAAGCTTCATTTCTCCATTAACTATCAAAATATATTACAATGTTGCTTGCAACCTTTGAGGCTGAATTATGGCTTACAGTGTTACTATAGGAAAAATAATGAAAATTAAAGTTCTTTATTCTCTTCTATTTACTAACCTTATATATTGCCTAAGGAATGCTTAACAAATTAGAACTTATCCTGAGGATCAGAAGATCCTTAGGATTGCTCGGCCTAATTATCGGACCTCTAGTAGCAATTCCACATTTAGTTGTCTATTCTTAGTTTGGCATACGCAGCTAAAATAACAATTTTCCCTCTCTTTCTTGTTGTTGTCTTATCCGAAGGAACAACATTTGTTTGATTCAATCATCTTTCTCACAAATTAGCGAGATTTAGGAGATATAGCGCTAAAACTATGTAAATCATTTGACAATGTTTTTTTAGTTTTTTTTCATTATTCTTTTCTCCAAAACATTCTTAAGGTAAGATAAAATTCATTGAAATCATGTTATTATCCAAGTAAATAAGGATGGAAATCATACCTTTCTCCCAACCCAACATGTGCATATCATCCCAAGGATAATCAGGGGTGGTCATAGCTTCCATAATGTCTTCATCAAAATGGAAGATGGGTAGACTGTAGTAAGAAATACAACATGATGGAGAAGAGCTGCTTGAATCATCTTTATGAGAAACGAGGTTCACATACACATCGTCATGAATGGGAGACATATGACTAGTAGAGGAAACATCTACCGATGATGAGACTGATGTGTCCACTGAAAGAGGTTCAACAGAATCACAAGATAAGATATCTATATAGTTCTTAGGGAGTGATATCATGAATAATGATAGGTAGAGGATGGGAGCAGAAATATCTATCATCTCGACATCAGGGGGAGGGATCATGATGGGTGATTGCGAGACCTCCTATTCTAGAGTAGGGGTGGGACCATAATCCACAGGTAAAGGAGAAGCTGACTGATTATGAGTGGCCTCTATTTCGTGAAGTAATTGAAGTTTATCGTGAAAATATTCAAGACAGGGACAATGATGGGAATAATTATTGTAGTGATCACACAAAGCATAAGGGTGGTGTGTGCATAATGAGTGTATTCTCTTAGTCGATTTAGGTAAGGTTACCTAGACCTTAGGGATGTTACAATCGAGAAAGGTATTAGTGACAACCTCTTTAATGTGAGTGAGTTTATGACAGTTATTGGTGGCATGATCGACAAAATCACACAAAGCGCAAGGAGGAAGAGGCTTTCGAGGCTTAGGGGCAACTGGAGTTGATGCGGGAGCCTTGCCTTGAGTTCCCTTCCTTCGGCCTTTATCCCCCTCATCAGATTCCTTCACAGTAGGAGTAGGATCTTGTTGAGGTTGTTATGGAACTGAAGCAAAGGCAGGGGTAAGAATGACCGGTTGGACTAAGTTCAAAGTGGTGTAATGATTCAAATGATGAGGTAGAGTGTTTGCACGAGGATCAATGTACCAAAATAGGATCACCAGGGTGATATTAGGTAGAATCAATGTAGCCATGACATGTGTGGAATAAACTCTAGGAGGTGGGAACAAGAACAATATCTGACCAAAAGGGTAATCACCTAGAGGAACAACTCCCGCATGGTTAAGGGTTAGGGGAACGGATCCCAACAGAAAAATATTACGAGAGACACCAAGAAAAGGACGTGGTTCTTGAAGACTTGTACTATTAGGCATGGTTGAGTCGAACACAACAGGTTGTGAAGGTGCACACTGTTGTGAATAAATAGCAGCCCAATTATGGGCAGCCTGCGATGCTTGGAGCACGCAAACACTCGATGAGATAGGCTTAGAAGGAGTAGGCAGAGGGCCATAGTAAGCACCAAGTAAAGAGGAATATTTACAGACTCCTGGAGAAACAAATGAGATAGTCTTATTGTAAGCTATAGAAGAAATGTTGGTCTATTGCAAAGTCTGGGCTTTTGGATTGTAATATGTCAACTGATTCACGGTGATGATCTTTCCATTGTGGGGAATCACATCTTACGGTGAAGTGCATATGCGACAGCTGAAATGGTGTAAATATAACTACAACCCAAAAGGATGTCATTATCAAGAAGAGAATCAATGACTTCGATGTCAATACAGACGGTCTTGCAAACAACTTTAACTAGGCAGCTGCAATATAAGCGAGGGGGCTCTAAGGGGTGACCATCTAATGCATGCAAAATGATGATGGATAGAGATAGGTTAGGGGAACCAATTTTTTTCCAAACACTAGTGGTCATCACACATGTGGATGCGTCGTCGTTAATGATATATTGTTGGATAGTGGCATTTCCAATGGAGGTTGGAATTTGGAAAGGGATGGATGAAGGTAAAGGAGGTTTACTTAGCTTGTCAACATGGAAGAAAATCATCTGATGGTACTGAGGATCTATTGTGCCTAGAGTATATAGTATAGCTTTTCATTGTGATGGGAATGTCTGCAGGACTTCCAGAATTGACATGGTAGCCAGAGATTGCGCCAAGTCATATACTATGCTATATGTATGGCAGCTTTCGCGAGAGCAACATTTCAACATAATGAACCTTTGGGGATCTTGGGTATGACCTCAGCCTTAGTTTGAGGGATATTTAAGGTACCTTTGGGTTAGAATAGAGCCTTAGTAGACACTTTGGGATGGGTCTCAGTGGGAGACTTAGCAGGTGGCTTGTCATACTAACACGATTGAGTCTAGAGATTGAATTTTTCAGTGTCTACCTCATCAAAATTCATGATGAAAATATGATAATCGTGGTGACCACATGGGGGATCTAGTTGAGTAACATGACCTTGCGAAGTTTGGGCAGCTATATACCCTTGGTGGGGAAAAGGGTTGGTAAGCACAATGGTTTGAGATGAAGTAGGAGGGGGAGGAGGAGCGAAGGGTTGTGATCCTTGAGAAGTTTCTTAAGCTTCCCATGCCCTATGAATCTAAGGTAACAGGAAACACCCATGAGT
The DNA here is from genome assembly GCA_031772625.1 of Pinus tabuliformis. Lineage (NCBI taxonomy): Eukaryota > Viridiplantae > Streptophyta > Pinopsida > Pinales > Pinaceae > Pinus > Pinus tabuliformis. Next base: position 354,022,570 of record CM062819.1, on the reverse strand, counting down.
ATAATGACCATAGAATCCACAACAAGCACAACGTTTGTTCCTTCAAAGACCCTTGTTCCACTTGGGTTGACAACCCTGTTGCTGGGTTGCAGGGTTAGGTGGGGGACCCTTAGGGGCATTGGGTGGATCACCCTAGTTGCCTTGATTACCCTTCTACTACTAGTTCTTAATTCCCTTCCCTTGTTCCTTTTCTTGGGATTTGGGGGATTGAGAACACTCTGCTAAGTGTAGGCTTGTCCTTGTGGACGAGGTTCTTACTGTGGCGGAAGGCGAGCATACATGGGGTGCTAGGGCGCTGGTACCAAAGGAGATAGAGTGCTAGATTGTGCATAAGGATAAAAAGGATATGGGGCAACATTGGTATAAGTAGATGGTGCATCAACAGGCCTTAGCATCAAATAGTGTGGATGCGGATATTCATATGGTGTGTAGAGACCTGGATAAGGAGTTCCCTAATAAGGATTAGGGGAGGGAAAATTATAAATGGGACTGGTCCCTCCCTGAGGTTGACCATAACTCATCTGAGGAGGAGAACTTGGTTGGCAGTGTGAAAGAGTTCCAACAATGCCATCCACAATATGAGATTCCCCCAACGCATTAGCAGTACCAGGTCGAGGCAGATCGGGGATGACATTGTAAACATAACATGACTGGGCATAAATCAAGTCAAATTTAAGAGCTATCTGGATAGATTCTTCCTCGGATTGAGGAATGTGACAAGCGACATCTTTCGGAATGGGGGCTAATAATAATCTAATAAATGAATCCATATATACTTGGTCTTCAAAGTCAAGAGATTGATAGCTGCTCCTCCTTCTACACCATTCCTGAACTTGGTCGAAAAGGATAGTGGCAGAAGTTTGATGGAATGAACTAAAAATTTCAGTATCGGTATCATAACGGAGAGGTAACTAGAAATATGAAAGCAAGGCTATGGCAAGAATCCGTAAACTGGAATGGGTTGACCTGGGCTAGTATACATACCACTTCATAGCATCTCCAGTGAGCATGTGTTGGAATAATCGAAGACGAATGGATTCATTAGTAATAGAATTTGATGAACACCACATATGTAAGGAGCACACATGAATGGTTGGGTCTTCTTCAGGATTACCTTCAAACATCGGGATGTTTGAGGGGAGTTTTGTAGGCATTGCTGGCCATGTGGGATCATTGAGAAGGGGATCATTGATAAGGTGGTTAACATCTGGGAGACTTAGACCAGTGACAACAGGAAGTAAAGGAGTCAGACTGACTACACCTATTGAGGTTCTGCTAGTGGGGGTACCCTGGTTAGCACCTGGGTTACTGCCATGGGTTCCTACAATTGCATTAGCGCCTTGAATGATGGCGATTTGAGGATAAGGGGATGCAGAATCAAAGGATGAATGAGACGAACTAGTAGAATCATAATTAGAAATAGAATGATGACTTGATGGAGGACTGGGAGGATGAACTCATACCAGAGAGGAGGAATGATATGGCCTAATGTGAACTGAGGGTGAAGACCTCAAATTTGATGCAACAAATGCCTTGGAGGCATGATGATGTCTAGACTAAGTGATAATGATATGAGGAAAAGAGTGACAGACAACAAGGAAACAATTAGTGCAATGTTTCCAAGTGTAAACTAACTATTTTAAAGATGTTACTCTAAGGAAAACAAACATTTCCTATAAAATAGAAAAGACCACTAGCCCATAGGTGATCTAAATCCTAAAAAATTCCTAGATCTATTGTCTCAGATGGCCTCCCAAAGAACTTCTTACTTGACAGAATCTCATCCCCACAAGTAAAGGTGTCTAAAAAAAGGTGGGGTAGAGGACCAACTGCTTCCCACAACTAGTCCTATAATTTGTTTTCCTAGGATTTGTCACTATGGTTACCTTCATCCCATGGGGTGGTATAGTCTTGAGCTTCTTGGTAATCAACCACCACACAAAATTCCCTACCATGGGTTAGGTAACCTGAGAAGAACTGCATGCACAATGACCTACCCTAATCCCCTCTGAATCGGGTTTCTGACGCACTCCGGATTTGACCATGGGATGGTTAAGGATTTTAAGCTCCCTAATATGACAACTTCTATGTCTCAATGAAAAGTGGCCGATGGGTGTTATTGGAAGCCTATCCTATTGACCGTACACCTACACTACAAAGACTGTTTGGCCCCTATGCCCAAGTGGACTTAATCTATGTGTGTTGATTTATTTAGTTGTAGTGTTTAAAGTCTTGGCTCGGTGGTGTTAACCAAGCTCTCATTCGCTTAAGTTGTGGGTGTGTGAAAAATATGTGTCAAGTGGATGAGTTAATTAAGCATTTTTTATGATGCCATATGCTGTTGAAAGTAAAACGCTAAAATACTATAAATGAATCTGAAATGACAGAAAATTAAATAATCAATCAAGCATACAGAACCCCACCGACAAGGGATACTAAGCAGCTAAGGAAGAGAAGGTAAGAAGGCTACTCAAAGACACATAAAGATTCCAAAAGGATCCGATGTCAAGGGACTAGTATATAAAGGCCCTATGCTACTGAAAATGGTGCAGAAAAACAACAAAAATCAGAGGTGAAAAGTGTTGTAAGGGATAGGTATGAAACTCTAAGAACTAGGATTCTCAAGGGGATCCTAAGGGGAAAAGGAAAAACCAAAATAGAAAGTGAGAAAAGTTAAAAAAAACCTATCCAATGGATCTGAAAGGTTATGGATAAGATCTAAAAAATAGAGGCTAAAGATGTAGAAAACCCTAGACTCCCCACTCAGCAAATTCCTCCTTACAATGTGGAGGAGTACTCTAAATCCTAGGGGGTTATTTCCTTCCTCAAGGAGACAAAAAAGTGGTTCTATGCCTAAGGGATACTGATTAACATAGTTGAAAAACCCAAAGCAGTCTACAGACAACACTTTCGAACAAACTATAAAACATGGAACACTTTACATAAAAGCTAGGGAGTGGAGGTGCTGACCTGTTTTTAGAGCTAACATAGTTTCTAGGGAAAAGGTGTGTTCTGAAGCACACTAAAGAGGAAAAAAGTTGTGCTCTATTCCCAGGAAGCTCGATCGGCAGATCTCGGACTCATGTTGCCATCTCCTGCTCGGCTGGTAGCTGTGACATGCGAAAAAGACCAGAAACCCTTCAAAATTTAAAAATTTGACAAAATAGGGTTTAAAAATCGAAATAAAAATTGAGAGGCCTGAAAAATGGCTGAAGGAACCCTAAAATCTATGAAACTTCAGTCATCCAAGAACGTGGTTATTAAACCAATGGAGTCGCCATTTGTTGATGACAAATCTAACTAAATACCCAAGGGAATCACCATTTGTTGATGAAAAATGTAGCTCAATATTGAGTGGAGTTGCCAGTTGTTAGTGTGAAAATTCCTGGAAGGTGTAGCAAAAATCCTCACCTAGGTCACTAGGTGTGAGGTAACCCCAACAACAATTTGATGGTCGTTGTTATTCTAGATCTGCAATACAAATGGAAAATCTGTAGAAAAAGAAAACAAGAACTAAAACAAGTAGCAGCAAAATAATATATCCATAATAATAACCCAATTGGAAAGACAGTTTCAAATGAATAAATATTTATTAATAACACCTGGTGGAGGAGATCTATAGATGTGTCTATAAGTCCCCCTCCATGGGATGGGTCGTTTGATATCCCTGATACTTCAGAAATAGAATTCCCTCTCTCAATCGTGTGAAAAACCTAGACAAAGTGAAGAACTCAAATGCGAGCTGATGAAAATGACGATAATTTTGACGATGGTAATGATCGAGGTGAGGAATGAATGAAAAGCCATCTTTATATAGCAAAGCATGGAGTTAATCTTGAAAATGGAGAATAATAAAATATTATTGACCAAATTTAGATTTAACTACTTGGAATACTTTATTATATTTATTGGACAAGGAAAAGGAATTTAAAATGGCTAAATTCCTTTATTTAGAAATAATTAACAAATAAAATGATTTATTAACTATTTCATGAGAAACAGGAAAGGTGTGAAATCAAAATAATTATTAAATACTGATATAATAACTATTCTAATAACAAAAGTAAGGAAATTCAAATAAATAATGATATATTTATATATTCCTAAGGGATTTAGTCAAATGTGGCAAGGAATAATTATTTAATAATTATTTAATAATAATTCCTAGAGAAAATTAAATAAATAATGATTTATCTAATTATTCTCATGGGGATTTTTTATTTAAATCAGAAATAATTATTTAAAAGTGGTTTACCAACTTATTTTCCACAGTGAAATTGATTTCAGTATGGTAAAATTAAATCCACATGGTGTATTTCGATCCACCTAGTTATAAATGGCTAGGTGATCTTTTTTTGGTGATAACACTTGAGATGTAGAAAATGTGGTTTCACAGAAATTCTAAGTGTAGGAAAATGGTCTTTAAGTTATTTTATTGTTCCTATTTTGTGAATATAGAATTCTTTGTTAGTTGGAAAATATAATGAATAACTAGGAAAGAACACTTTAGTAAATTTAGGATTTATTTTTAAATTTTATAACAATTATTCATCTATGGAAAATAAATAATAGACATCTGAGATCTAGACTACTGGAACATATTGGAATATTACATTAAAAAAAAAAAAACAAAAAAATGACATTTTTTTAAGTAAGGAAAGTTAAATGTATCAGAAGGTGTCTTCGAGATCTAGCTATATCTTAATATAACAAATAAATAGAAAAAAATGAACTCCATATTTGAATTTTATGTTATACCGCCTAGTCATATCAAAATGTAGAGACATCCAAGTTTATTTCTTTAATTTTCATTATGTTGTTGATATATGGTAGCTAACATGAAATTTCCATAAACATAACATTTTCATTTTACATGACAGAACAAGGGGGGAATATTAACACCTATGAACTAGCACAACCACATTAAAAATACTAATGTTGTTAATATACACTAAAATCTTCATTTGTATCTACCAAGCCGTTAATAAATATATAATAATAAAAATAATATTACAAAACAAACTATTATAACATTATTATAATAACACCAGATTTTATCCCTCTCGGCGCTTGATAGATCTAGTGTTAAGATGGATGTATTCTCATTTCAGTCATGTGCGGTCATACAAAATTTGTTGAACATCTAATTGTTTTGATAATTTTAAATATACTAAATATGTATAAGATTAATTTGGTAAATTTAATTTAAAATTTTCTTAGTTACCTCATTTTGTTGATATGAGAGAGACTGTTAGTAACTTGAATGATGAAAAATGATGAAATACAAATTTTGAGTGCAAATTGTCAATGTAACAATTTTGATACATAGAAAATGTGAATACTAAGAATATAGTCAATTACAAACAATCTTCACTGCAATGAATCTGAAACTATTTTTTTCCATTTTCTCATATTGATAATATGAAAAGAGTAGTTGGAATAATAGATGATTCAAATATTTAACTCGAGCTACTGTAGTAAACAACATACCTTGTCTCTGTTGCTCTTTAATATTAATAGTAGTTTTCTCCAAAGTCAATCATTGTGAATTATGAAGTGTTAAACCCCAAATAATTTTCAATGGTAGTTATTTTCTATGACCACCTTTGAATGCAAAGTAGTTAACAATGTTGAATGATAGAAGATGGGAATAATAAGAATGTACCCAATTATAAATTCAAGTAAGAAAACATTTTATTTAGGATGAAAATTGGTATTGTATTTATGGTCGAATAATTTTATGTTCTTACAATGAGACAGAGTTTGTATGTTTTGCGGGAGAGAAGGAGAGACAAGGGGAGATACAGATATAGATGGGGGGGAAAGGTAATAAGAGAGAGGCAAGGACTGGGAGGGACGAAGAGATATGGATATGGAGAGAGAAATGTTAGAGAGAGAGAGAAGGCGAAGAGAGAGAGAGGGAGGGGAAAGGGAGGGAGGGAGGGAAGGGGAAGGGAAAGGGAGGGAGGGAGAGATAGATAGATATGAAGAGAGAGTCTGTATGTTTAGGGGTTGAGATAGAGAGATAGAGAAGGAGAGACAATGGCAAATAGAGATATAGACAGAGGAGGTAGAGATGTGCTTACATTGAGATCAATGCACACTATTAATCTAATTACTTTCAAATTAATGTACATCATACATCTTGTTGCATCAAATCAGAAATCAACATATACACTAAAATCATTGCATCTAGTGCAAACAATCAAATAGGATTAGAAATTGACATTTACAGTGAAATCAATGCATCTAGTGCAAGCGATCAAATAATATTAGAAATCAATATCTACACTAAAACCAATGCATCTTGTGCAAGAAATCAAAGAGGAGTAGAAATCAACATCGACACTAAAATAAATGCATATAGTGCATGTGATCAAATAGGATTAGAAATCAATAGCTACATTGAAATCAATATATCTATTTTAGTGAAAATCTAAAATATTCATCACTTTCTAGATCTAACTTCTATGTTTGTATTTGTCTCTCTAAGACTCTTTCTTCTTCCCTCTCTCTCCACCTTCCATTTTGTGTCCATCTCCCTCGTCCTCTCCTTCTCTCTCTTCCCCTCCCTCTCTCACCGGTCTCACTCTATCTGTCTCTCCCTAACTTTCTCTATCTTTGTCTTCATTCCTCTCTTCCCTTTCCATCTATATTTATACCTCCCTCCATCTCTCCGTATTTGTCTCTCTATCTCAACCCCCTAAACGTATGCCACACACTCTCTCCCTCCCCATATCTATCTATATATCTATCTACCTCTCCCTCTTCCTTCCTCTCTCTCTCTCTCTCTCTCTCTCTCTCTCTCTCTCTCTCTCTCTCTCTCTCTCTCTCTCTATCTCACACTAACTCTCCATCTCTCCTTGCCACTCCCTCTCTACCTTTCTCTCTATGTCTTTCTTCCCCTTCCAACTCCATCTCTCTCTCCCCCTTTCTCTCTCCTCTCTCTCAAGTCCTCTCTCTTTTCCCTTCCTCTCTCCCCTTTCTCTCCCACCCCTCTTTCTCTTCCCCCATCATACACACACTCTCTCCCCACCCTCAAACGTTGTCACTATCTCCCTCCGCCTCTCTCCCCCCTCCATATATATGTCTCCTTGTCTCTCTCTTCCCCTTCATTCCCTATCTTTATCCTCTCATTTTCTATCTCTTCCCTCATCTCCTCTCTCCCTTATTCCATATTCATCTATCCCTTGTCACTCCTTCTCCTTCCCCCTCCAAATCCATCTCTCTCCCTCCCTCTCTCTTCCTTTTTCTTTGTCACTCTGTCTCTCACCTCTCTGTCTCTCTCCCATACTCTATTACCCCTTCCATCTCACTCTCCTTCTTAAATATGATCCCAATGTATTGTATTTAAGAAAGTATTTAAATTAATAAAAGAACATAATTAGTCGTAAAATATTAAACCTATATTTTGGATCAATCATGTTAAAGAAAATACAGTAATAAAAAGATTAAAAGAATCACCCACTATCTTTTCTCTATCACTGTTAATCACTTTTCTTTCTCACTTCGCTTGGATCCTTGGTTAAGATGCATCTATCGTAGTTCTTTATAATATTATTTATATTATAAAAATTTCACATATGTATATATAAAAGTATTCTCATTTTTAAATTTATTAAAACCTCCATTTAATCTCTATGAAAATATTGTTAATAGTCTTGAGGATGGAGGGTTTAGATATACCCGAGAAGTAATTATAACCTTTTTTCTCTTAGATTTAATTAAAAAATGTTATAAAATTAAATTAAAATAAAATAGTTGTGAAATATTTCTATTTTGAAATAAGTTATTGTTTTTGGGCATGTGGTACTGATAAGCCATGGTATTAGACCATGTTATTGTAACAATTAAAAGCCTACATCCATAACATAATAATCAAAAGTCTAGATGGCCCATGGTATTGATAAACCATGGTAGTAGCTCATGGTATTATAACTTTTTCCCTCCTCTCCCTCTCTATTTTTCTCTTATGGGTATTGGCCCATGGTATTGTAAGAAAACCTACTTAGAAGTTTATAATATCCATGGTAAATATTCATGATTAAAAATCTTGTCATATCGTAAATATTAAGTTTTTATCCGCTTATTAATTAAATTTATAGTTGGAACAAATCTATATTAAGTGTTACAAATATACATAAAATAAAAATAGTTATAACCACCCCCACCTAATAAATAGTGGCTAGGGGTGGGGAGAAATACTAATTAAAATTCAATATTATTAATTTTACTTAATATTTCAGGTGAGACCCCACCCTAAATATTACATTTTACTCAATATTTTCCCTCAGTCCTCCTAATTTTATTGACCACCTTCTATTATATTGAGTTTTCCTTCATACGATGGAAAAACTAAATGCGACTAAATATAAATTTACCTTATTATTGTTATTACAGAAATCACACAACCAAAAACCAAAATCCCAGGGAATTTACCTTGTTATTATTGCAGGATATCCTAAATTGAATTGTCCACTTCCTTTACCTAATTTTCTTTGAGATTCAATGAATAAGCTAATCGATCTCTTTTTAAATTGTATATATATCTTTTTCGAAATTGAGTTTTTTAATATTAGCCGACACATTTTTATTTTTATTTTTTTTTAATGTAACTTTACACATATCTTCAACATATACAGTGTATATATTAGCCGACACATATATAGTAACGTTACACATATCTTCAACATATACAATATATATGAGAGTGACACATTTTTTTTTAATATTTTTTTTTAATGTAACGTTATGTTACGTGACACCATCTCCCTCATATACTGGGCTACTGGGCTGTAGAACGCCTTTGGGTGCGACTATTATTATTATGATTATTATTATTATTAAATATTATTATAATGATTTTAAAATAATAATTATTATTACTAATTAATTACTACTTTTAAGATTAATGTCATTAGTTAATATTGTTACTATTATAGTTAATAATATTATTAAGTAATTAAATAATAATAAACAATTTTCTTATTTGATATTTAATATTATTTAATTTAAATAATATTAAATATTGTAATTAAATAGTAAAAGTAACAATAATGTTGTTACTAATAATATTAATTAATTAATAATTTACTTAAATATTAATAAGGAATAATAATTTATTTATTTATTTAGATTAATAGATAAACATAATAATACTTATTTAATTCACTTTTCTATAATAATTAATTAATTAATTTACAAGAAATAATTAATTTTTTATAATATTTCTTGAAATATATAAATATTGTTTTTTTTATAATAAATTTTGTTAAGAATAAATTTAAAAATAGTAATATTTATAATTATTTATTAATATTAAATATTGATTATTAAATTAATATTAACTAAATAATTAATTATTATTAATACATGGTAAAAAAATATAATCAATCATGGTCAACCATAGTTCACCATGGCTAACCATGATTGATTTTCATATTGAGACAATCTTTGTCATGAACATGGTTGACCATGTTTGGCCATGCTCACTTATGTTTATTTTATGGTTTATCATATTTATCTTATGGTTTATATACCTAGGTATTATAATATTATTCCCTTTGATTTAATATTATTCTATGCAAAACCATGGCCAACCATGTTTATTTTAGGGTTTATATACCTTGGGTTTATAATATTAATCCCCTGGGTTTAATATTTAATTCCCTTGGCTTTCTAATCCCTTGAGTTTATAATATCAATTACTTGGGCTTATTAATCTAAGGGTTCTTAAACCTATGGTGTAATATTGTTCATAGGCTTTATAATACTAATCCTACAATTTAATACAAATCCCTTGCATTTATAATCATGGTCAACCATGGTCCAATGTCACATTGTGACAAATATTGTCTCAGTATGAAAATCAATCATTTTCAACTATGGTCCAACGTCGCATTGTGACAAATATTGTCTCAATATGAAAATCAATCATTGTAAATCATGGTCCAACGTTGGATTGTGAGAAAGATTCTCCGAATATGAAAATCAACCATGGTCCAACGCTACATTGTAACAAAGAATGTCTCTATATGAAAAAATCATGGTCAACCATGGTCCAACTTCACATTATGACGAAGATTGTTTCAACATGAAAATCAACCATGCAAAACCATGGTCAACCATGTTTCTTTTAGGGTTTATGGTATTTCTCTTAGGGTTTATATACCTTGGGTTTATAATATCAATTTCTTGGGTTTATTGATCTAAGGGTTCATATTCCTAGGGTGTAATATTACTCATAAGGTTTATAATACTAATCCTACAGTTTAATATAAATCCATTAGGTTTATAATCATTGTCAACCACGGTCAACCATGGTCCAATGTCACATTGTGACAAATATTGTCTCTATGAAAATTAATCATAGTCAACTATGGTTCAACGTCGCATTGTGACAAAGATTGCCTCAATATGAAAATCAGCCACGATCAATCATGCTTATTTTAGGGTTTATAATATTTATATTAGGGTTTATATACATTCGATTTATACTATTAATCCATTGGGTTTATAATCTCTTGGGGCTTTAGTATTAATTCCTTGAGTTTATTAGTCCCTTGGATTATTAATATTAAGGGTTCATATTCCTACGGTATAATATTATTCATAGGGTTTATAATATTAATTCAAGGTTTTTATACAAATCCCTTAGGTTTATAATCACGGTCAACCATAGTCAATCATCATCCAATCCAATGTCACATTGTGACAAAGATTGTCTCAATACAAAAATCAACCTGGGTCAACCATGGTTAGCAATGGTCCAATGTCACATTGTGGCAAAAATTGTCTCAATATAAAAATCAACCATGGTCAACCATTGTGCAACATCGCATTGTGACAAATATGATCTTAATATGAAAATGAACCATGGTAAATAATGCTCAACCATGTTTATTTTAGGGCTTATCATATTTATCTTAGGGTTTGTATACCTTGAATTTATAAAATTAATTCCTTGGATTTAATATTATTTTGTTAGGTTTATAATACCTTGGGTTGTTAGTATTAATCCCTTAGGTTTATAAGATGAATCCCTTGGGTTTATTAATCTAAGGTTGATATTTCTAGGGTATAATATTATTCATAGGTTTTATACTATTATTCCTTGGGTTTAATGTAAATCCCTTGGATTTATAATTATGGTCAACAATGGTTCATTCTGTCAATATCACAATCAACCATGGTTGAACGTCACATGGTGACAAAGGTTGTCTCAATATGAAAATCACCTATAGTCAACCATGGTTATTTTAGGGATTATAATATTTATCTTAGGGTTTATATACCTTGGGTTTAAAATATTAATCTCTTAGGTTTGATATTATTCCATTCAGTTTATAATCCCCTGTTGTTTTAGTATTAGTCGGTTGCGTTTATTACTGCGTCAAATTGATTAATCTGAGGGTTCATATTCCTAGGGTATAATATTATGCATATGATCTATAATATTAATCCTAGGTTTTTATATAACTCCTTTGGATTTATAATCATGGTCAACAATAGTCAACCATGGTTGAACCCAATGTCACATTATAAAAAATATTATCTCATTACAAAAAACAACATTGGTCAACCATAGTCCAATGTTGCGTTGTGAAAAATATTGTCTCAGTATAGAAATCAACCATGGTTAACCATGGTGCAACTTCATATTGTAACAAAGATTATCTCAATATGAAAATGAACCATGGTAAACCATTCTCAACCATGTTTATTTTAGGGTTTATAATACTCATCTAAGGGTTTATATACCTTGGGTTATAATATTAATTCCTTGGTTTTAATATTATTCTATTGGGTTTATAATACCTTGGGTTTATTAATCTAAGGTTCATATTCCTAGGGTATAATATTATTCATAGGGTTTACAATTTTATTCCTCGAGTTTAATATAAATCCCTTGGTTTTATAACTATGGTCGATCATGGTCAACCATGGTTTAACATCGCGTTGTCACAAATATTGTCTCAATATGAAAATCAAGCATGTTCAACCATCATTGACCATGGTCAAACATCACATTGGAACAAAGATTGTCTTAATATGAATATCAATCATGGTCAAACTTGGGTTTATAATATGAATGCCTTGGGTTTAATATTATTCCCTTGGGTTTATAATCCCTAGGGGTTGTAGCATTCATCATTTGGGTTTATTATTCCCTTGCAATTATTAATTGAGAAGTTCATATTCCTATGGTATAATATTATTTATAGGGTTTATAATATTAATCCTAGGTTTTCATAGAAATCCCTTGGGTTTATAATCATGGTCAACAATGGCCCAACCCAATCTCACATTGTGATAATGTTTATCTCAATACAAAAATCAACTTTGGTCAACCATGGTTAACCGTGGTCCAATGTCGCATTGTGACAAATATTGTCTCAATATGAAAATCAACCATGATGAACCATGGTCCAACGTCGCACTGTGATAAAGACTATCTCGATATTAAAATGAATCATGGTAAACCATGCTTATTTAAGGGTTTATAGTATCAATTCATTGGTTTTAATATTATTCCGTTGCGTTTATAATCCCTTGGGTGTTTAGTATTAATCCCTTGGGTTTATAATATGAATCCCTTTAGTTTATTAATCTAAGATTCATATTCCTAGGGTATAATATTATTCAAAGCATTTATAATATTATTCATAGGTTTAATAAATTCATTAACATAAAATTTTTGAACTAAATAATTAATTTTTATGTTTATTTTTTAATATAGAAAATGAATAAATTAATATTAATATTTTTACTAATTAATTTTTATGTTTATTTTTTACACTTGGAGGCTACATCTTCATCATGTCCAATCTATCACCCCGATCGGGGCAAGGAATTGAACCAGTGACTTTACATCAAGGAGAGCCTTAATAGATCACCCAATCACCATCTATCCAAGACCTTGTGGATATTATTAATTAATTAATATTATTAGTAACAATTACTACTTAAATTATATTACGTAATTTATATAATTAATCAATTAATGAATATAATTAATTTTTAATTTTTTAATTATTTTATTATTACTAAATAATTAAATGTTATTAATATTATTAGTGACTATATTTTTGTTATTATTATTATTATTATTATTATTATTATTTTAAGCTTGTCATGACTACATCTTCATCATGTCTAATATACCACCCTAATCAATGCATAAAATTGAATCAATGACTTCACATCAAGTAGTGCCTTAATAGAGCACTCGAACACTATCTATCCAAGACCCCATGGGCATTGTCATTACTATGATTATTTAATTATATTATTTAATAACAAAATTTAATCTATATTTAATTTTTTTAATATTATTGAATATTAAATTACTTAATACTATTTAATTATTTAATAATGATATCAATTCATATTAGTAGTAATATTAATTCTTAATAATAATACCTTTTTTCCCCTTTGAAAAAATCGTAATTTATTCATAAGACAAAATTACATGTTGTAGATGCTAAAAACCATATGCATATGGTCTGCTCCTGTTTTAATAGGAAACATAAAATAAAAATATAAAATATAAAAACTATTCTTTTCTCTCTTTATTTTTTTCCACCTTTCACCAACCTCGAGTGTTGGGAGTGGTCGTTACAATGGAAAGATGATTTTCATTTGTATGTATGGGAGAGTCTTTGTTAGAATCAGATCCTTTTGATCCATGAGTTCACTTGTTGCCAGTTATTTCGATTCCTATTATCTGAGATTCTTGTTGCTGCAAAGGGTTGTTGGGGTCTTTCTCCTTCTTCAGTGTGTTTTTATAGACCTTTTGATCATCTGTTTCTACTTTATATTCTGTTGTTTCTGCTTTTTTTGCTTTTTCATCCAAGGGGGTTGTATATTGCCATCCTTTTGGCTCCTTCTATTTCTTCTTGTTCCATTTGGGGATTTTTTTTGCTTGAGGATAGGCACTATGGAGGTGTCCTATTTGTAGACATCCATGACAGCGAAAGGCTATATTTTTGTAGTCTAAAGGTTGATTCCATTGTGTATTATTGAAATTTAATGTTAAGCTAACTGGTAATCCTTGGCTAAGATCTACTTCAATGCATATCCTCGAAAAAGTAAATATCCCTCTTGTAAGTCTATCCTTGTCAATCTTTAGGAACTTTCCGAGGGCGTTCCCTATGGCTATTAAAACATTATGATGCTAGAAGTCTAATGGGACCTTGTGTAGCCTAACCCAAACTGTCATCTTTGATACCACCATTGTGTTGGCATTGAATTCTGGAAACCAAGGGGTCATGAAGAGTCCAACATTACCCCAGAACCATGGTCCCTTATTGAGGATATGTTCCCTTTTCTGTACTATTCTGAGTATGACTATAAAAATCCCTTTGGGGCATAACTATATTTCATAATTTTGTGACCAGCCATCATATATCCATTGGTGAAAAACATGAGATTTAGGCCAAAACCCATTAAATCTGCATATAACTAATTTGGAATAGAGATCTATGTACAAGTCATTTACCTTAGGCATTGTGATGGTGAGACTAGGATTCTCAAATTTTTGTTCTACAATGTAGGGCCCTGGTAGCTCGAGCAATGTCACTGGTTTGGTTTATGCTTTTTCCTTACCTTTAACTGCATCCTTAAAGGATCTTGAGCTCTTTGAGATTGTTCCAATGCATCCACCCTGCAGATGTAGGTTGATCATGATTGTCGAGTCTATGGTAATGCCACAATCTTGAAGTGTGAGGTTATCTTGTAAACTGAGACCTGACTAGATAAATTTTTCCTGCATGCTGGTATACCGAGGTGGTTTTGGATTTTATGCCTTAACTCCTGAATCCTCCTCCCCTTCTAAATCCTCCAACAAATATGCCTGCCTTCCAGCGTTTTAATGAAAATTTGTATCAAATCCACCTCAGTATAGTGTGGATTTGTCTGATAAGGGGCTCGATCTGTTGCCCATGTGCCCAAATCTGACGTATCTAAGCATATTGATGTTGTATCTAGTTCTTTCATTGACAGATCCTATTCTTGGTGGGGTGGTAGGTTTGTGTAAAGGGCACTCAGATGAATGCCCCATACATTTTCCTGTGCTTCCATGACCCTCATAGAGGGTTTCCCATTTCCTTTTGTCACAAGCTCTCCTAGTCAGTGGTAAACATACGAGAAAGGTTTGCAGACAACCAAATTTGGCCAATGTATGAGTTGAACTACCATTTGGCTGCCGACATTGAAGTTCCCCTGACCAGATCTATAATGAGCACCGCGATTCAGGTAAGGGGAGGTCATCCGAGGTCATTATGGAGGTCGATCTGCATCTGGGGATTCATACCCTGGTTCATGGTGCTGTGAAATGATTGCATGCTTTCCTGCATCATCTTTCACAGTTGTTGTTATTTTTCATATGCCATTAATGCCTAGATCCATGGGCTAGAGAGCGACTTCAGCCAACTCTAATGAGAATACCCCAGCACAAGCGATAGCACGTAAGAACCCGTATGATCTTTGTAAGGCTCCCCTGGTGCAGGGTGGACCCGATAGAGAAGGAATATTGAATCATTACGCCCCCTCCTGTTGTGGGGAAAAATGCCTATGCAGGACGATCCTATCCACCTAAGGTGTGACAGTGCCTTAGCAACAAACAGAGACAGCTATTCTAGTATTCTTCCTTTATGAATTAAGAATGAAGAGAGAGATGGATGGACTAACCGGTGTCTTCCATTTGTCCCTCGATCCGGCTTCTCTTCTCTTGGAGAGTTCCCAGCTACTTGCCTTCTCGCTCGCCCAGCTTCAAGAGGTTTCTGCAAGATCACAAGAAGAGAACACTACACAAGACATGGATTCATATTCATAACTAGTTAAGGATTAGAAATAAACTAAACATACTAATGCAATCATACATCAAAGATACATCAGTATATAGGAGAAACCAAGATAGCTTTATTGATGAATAACAAGGTTTAGGAAGAGATACAACCCAGAGGGCTCCAATCCAGCATCTCCTTCCTAGCAAATGGAATTCCTATCTTCACCCCCTTCAAAGCATTAAGCACCCAATGATTCCAATCTCAAACCAACAGCAATTCTTTGCAATAACAAAATTCCAGCCTCTAGATCTCATGGAGGAGAGATCCATATATAGATGTTTGGAGAGAGGATGAGTCAGCTTGAGATCTGACTAGTGTCCTCTTCCTCTGTAAGTTCTTGATTCCACTTGGAGGTTCTTGCTTCCACTTGGAGATTTGGAACCTCTTACTCATCATAGTCGAATTCCCTGAGGCAAGTGTCATTTTGGAAGCTTCCTGGGTTTTTACACCTTGTGGAATGAACTTGCCACATGTCCACTCTCGCTCAGCGCAGGTAGCCAATGTTGGCTTTGACATTCAGCGCAGGCAGCCAGTGTTGGATTTGACATTCAGTGCAGACAGCCAGTGGAGCCACTGACATGATCCTGAATTGACTTGTTTTTGAGCAGTTTCTGGCGGAGAACTTCTGTGAATTGCTGTGGTTTGTTAGCCTTGTTCCTCTAGGGGTAGGAACAACATGTTTAGGGACTTTGGATCCCTTAGATTATGGACATTTCATGCTCAATGATGTAAGGCACAAAAATGTCTATAACAGTTGCCCCCTAAAGTATGAGGCCGTTTATCGGGTGAAATGCTTTATCAGGGGGATCCGAAGTTCATCCAATGCTAGGAGGAGACCTGTAATAAGATACAATACAATACATTATTTTTCATATTGCTTTCATGATCTAGCTGAGGCGGGCATTCCCATGCTCAGCTTTATAAATTCATTTTTCTGTACATAGAACAGACAATCGTCTGATGGTAGACTGATAATTTTGATGAAATTATCATCCTTTGAGTAGGATGATTATCTGCTGCAATGATGTACATGTCAATGTCTTTATCTTTCCTGAATATATATCGCAGCCCGGATGGATGAAACTAGATCCGGGGTCTTCAAACTTGTTCGATCTTCACTCTAAGTACAAGTCGATCCATGTGAGAAATGTTCTGAAGTCGAACATGGAAGGACATCGCTTGATTACCGGTCAATGAGGTAAACCGTTAACAAGTGGGAGAGGAATCACCGATAATGATAATGACCCTCAAGGTACTGCAGTACAATTCACGTGGTGTGAATAAAGGACTTGGCGTCGAACACCACGCAAAATCTTTCGGTCGAAGGTCATTGATGTATACCCGTCGTCGGAAGTGAGAAACTTGCCATTGAGGCATGCAAGCTTCAAAGTACTGAAGGGGTTGTTCCTAGATCAACTTCTTGGATAATGAGTTGATGTCGACAAGAAGCGATCCGTCAAAGGAGGGCCTTAATGAATCCCACATCAATGACACGGAACGGAGCTAATGATTTTGATGGAGGTGAAAACAATCTGTGACATATGATTCAGGGTGGCGGTCATGAAAGGATGAAGGATAATGTATGGCAGTGGATGGGACACGGCTGACTTTTCTGAACGACTTCTCTTGAACATATGGCGACACTGATGCGATGGATCGGTAGCATTACCCCAAATATGGATGGTATGGCGAGACCATGGATGTGACCGGTGAATGAAACAACCCAACCCGATTGTGGTACGGAGGAAAAGTGTCATGTTCAAGAGCGACTTGCTACCATCAAAGTTTTCTTTAGTTTCTCCCAATTTTTCCCCAGTCATTGCTGACTAGTACCTCTTTATTTTTGTCAAGCTTGAGGAGGATAACATATGCTTGTTCTATAACCTGCCCTTCGGGCAAGCCCATCGCTATGTTTTAACGAGCCTAGCGATAGTGAAACTCGTTCTCGTCTAAAGACAAGTTTGTCGCTATTTAATGATTTTAACGAGTCTAACGACAAAGATAACTCAGTTCTTTTCATTTTTAGAGAGTCTGAAAAGATACATAAAGTTAACTCCAAAAGTCCTTTTTCGTCATCTAATCCCTTAAGTCCGAAAAAGTATAAAACAATACAGAAGGGATGAGTTTTCGATAGTTTTAACGAGCCGAACAAAACAAGCGCTTGATCTTTTTGTGCAATAATCCCTCAGGTCCAAAAAGATTAAAATCTAGAGGAGGGATAGCACTTCCTGTCCCTTTAACGAGTTGGAAGGCCAAGGACTCGGCAATCTTTTCATATTTTACGAGTCAGATGAAAAGAGCTTAAAGAAGACTCGTCTTTTGAGGAACGAGTGATAAACAGGGTTAGCAGCTGATTCCAGGTACAGGTTGGAATTTTTCAATCATGGCAGTGTCACAAGGATGGCTAGGTGAAATCACTCTTCGCAGCTGTTCCTCAAAATGGGTAAACAAACATATGGAGGTGAACGATCGGCCAATGGAAAAGTGGAGGTGACGGTGCAAACACGACCAAGGCTTTAATGGCTGATGATATTACATTCACAGTGGTTATTTACCGGGTAGTGGTTCATTTTTTATTTTAAAATGAGCTTAAACGCTGGTGGAAACACTTGCTCATTGCTTATGTTTATTTTTTAACGAGCATGAAGTCCGCGTTAAAACTGCTCGGATCTTGCGTTTATTTTTTAACGAGCATGAACTGTGTGCTAAAACTGCTCGATATACCAGTCATATGATAAGAGTGTCTCATCAAGATTCTATTTTTTATGGAGCTTCATCTCACTAAGCTTTGCTCTGGATCCTTTCGTTATGCAAGTTCGGAAACGACTAATCCTACGAGTTTAAAGGGGTAGAGGTCCTAAAAATTTTAAAAATAAATAGCCGCCCCTTGCTTGCACTCCAAAAGGTTTGCATGCCCCCAGGTATAAAACAGAGTTTCAAGGTTACCTCTACTTCACTTCCGCCAAAACATTTGTTTTAACGAGAGAGGCCTACCTCTTTCAGGTTACCCAAAGATTGTCTCGTTAATATTTCAAACAAAACACTTCCTCGGCAATGTCTACCGAAATAGACAAAGGTGAGCGACGATGCCCGCCAACTTACATAACTTTGACAAAAGAATCTTATTCTAGAACAACCCCTTTTCCTAGACGGACGGGGTATGGACTAGTCATATTCTCCGGCGGAAACCTACCCTATACCCAAAGTTTTCCTGCCGAAGCAGACCAGGACGCATGCCCCCTGGGTTCCAGTCATATCCTCCTGGATTACTCGCACTCATCAGGAGGATGGACCGTGGGTTGAGACACTTCTTGCGTGAAGAGACCATTTAGGGAAGGTACATGACTATTTGCGATGCGTGATCCAGGAAATGAAAGTTGGTCCACGAGCTTGACCACTCTTCCTTCATGCGGAAAACACATTACTCTAAAGAGTGAGGAGACGAGGGCCCCCATGCAATATATATAGTCTCATCCAAGGAGTAGGTTATAATCCAAGTGTCCTTGAACGACCATCACGTTCATTTGAAAGGTCTTCCCTTTCAATGTTATGGGCACATTGGGGAGGATCCCTAAAGGTCGACTGGTTCCTTTATCAAAGCGTGATAGATTTCTCATTTCAGGCAAAAGCGCTGGCGAACCAAGCGCTTTCCAAGCAATAGAGGAAAGGATACTCACAGATGCCCCCTCATCAATGATAGTGCCAGCCATTACCATTCTGTATATTTGAACGATAATTCTGAATGGTATGCTTGCTGGCAAACGGGGTCTGCCTAGTTGGTTCCAGTCGAACAAGACAACTAGGTTGCTTGGTGGTGGGACCGAATAGACGGCCGAGTATGACTCTGACGAAGTTCCTTCCTGCGATAAAGGAATGGGCAAATTTCCCCCTTGTTCGTCGAAGTCTGTGTTGATGAAGAGAATTTGGACGGTGTCGTCTTTATTCTCCTCTGTGATGGTATCATTCGAAGATAGAGCCTCTGAAGGAAAAACCGGGTCAACTGCCGCCTCAACATTTTGACTTTCGTCAGGTATGGATTCAGACGGTTCATCTTCAATGATAGGTGCTTCGGCTGACCACCTGGGCGGGCCAACCGGGTTCTCAACTAGTGAAGGACTTGGCAGGAGTTTTTGATATCCAGGAGGAAGTTGCGCTCGTAAGATCGGGCGATCTTCCAAAACTCTTTTAGCCTCATCTAAGAAGGGACAACGGTGGATGGCGTGATCGCCTTCACACAGTTTGCATGGAAATCTAGCTTTCCCTCTCTGTCCTGTGGCTTCACTTTCACTAGTTGACGGTGAGCAGTCAACATGGCTATCAGAGGTTGACGCTACCAAATTGTGCAAACGGGGAGACCAGTCCCTTAGTATCCGGGGGATGCAGGGACAATCTCTGTGGAAGTGGTCTCCCTTGCATATGACACATGGCGATTTAGGCCTAGTCAGTGCTGTGTGTGGATTTTTGTCAGACGACACTTGTTTGCCCCCAGTCGCTTTTGGCTCCTTCTTCTTCTTCTCTTTCTTCTTCTTTTCCTTCTTCTCCTTAGGAACTTGGTTTTTTGTTTTACCAGTTCCGTCAAGCGAAGAGGAAGGAGGAGAGGAAGAACTAGATGAAGTAGAAGGCTGGTGGGCAACTCTGGTCTGGTCTAACTGTTGACTCGACTGTTCAGGAATAGTGGTGGTCTGAACGACATTGGTTGAAAAGAGCCAGACCGGCAGGCCAATTGTCAGCCCTGGAAGCGACAATGTGGCCATATGGGGCACACCAACATCTCCCCAAGAGGAGAAGGGACTAGGATTTCCACCAAGGGGAATTCCTTGGTTGGTGTGCTCCATTTTCTCAACCCAAAGATCAACACAGGAATAGGGGTGATTGTTCCGTTTAAAATAAATTTTAACGACGCTTTAGACACAACTTGCTTTTTCAATTTTAAAGAGTCGAGAAAAAGCTAAAGATGACTCTAGTCTCCTTCGATGTTTTAACGAGCCCGAAGTGACAAATGCTCGGATGGACTTTTTCCATTATAGAGTCTGAAAAAGGCCAAAAGGAACTGCTCTGGAGTTCTAGGCAGAGGGTGTGCCAAACTTCTCGCAAAACCGCAGAATACTTTTTAAGGTACGGGCGGTCGATCTTCCTGAATGCTGTGTTCAGTGCATTGCGATCAGTAGGGCAGCCGACACGGCTTCCTAAGGATAAAGGTTTTATGCCTATAGGGGTCTCCCAATATATACTCGACGGTACGCGGGAGCACAATCCGTACTGGCGCTATCGTCCCTCAGGAGGAATCACCCACCATCAACGAGATCGACAGTCACCAGGCTTTACGACGCCGGAACACGTCTCTAGCCTAGACCTCTATGTTGTGCGTTATGTTGCAAAGCGTTGTTAAGTTCATTCAATTTATTTTAGGTTGATCTTTTTAGAAGTTTTCCTTTTGAGGTTCACCACGAGATGTATGATACAATTCCTAAATGCAGTCTAAAGATGATAAGCAAGCTTTATATCTTTTCAATTTTGAAAATCCTAGCTACTAAGGGAAAAGAAAGACACCATCTTTTCTCAAAGAGCAATCAGCACACTCTAATGCACTTTTCCTAAATCAGACATGCAAACTATCAAGATGCAAATGCACAATGCAGGTGTTTGTTTTCCGCTTTCTTAGTATTGATGCCTACAAAGAAAGCTTTTTGTACAACTTTGAATTTGCTTTTAAATGACGGATACAAACAAGTTTACTTTTCCGAAATCAGAGAGGGTAGAAGAGATTACAACACTTAACGATTTCCGAAATGAATACTTGTTTCGACACTTAAAAGAGACAAACTCAAACCAAATGCAAAAGTAAATGTATAATCAACTGTAAACAGCCAATGAACTCTCTCCTAAGATCACAATCAACAGATCTGAATCAAGGGCTACAGGATGATTATTTCACTCATGCAAAGGAAAACTGCAAATGATGCCACAAACACATAAAAACACTCACAATCTTTTTGTACAAAAGGAGGCAGAATTTAAGCAGAGAAAAGGAGTTATCAGACTGGTACCTATGCTGGTTACAGGCTGCAAAA
This sequence comes from Pinus tabuliformis, assembly GCA_031772625.1. Lineage (NCBI taxonomy): Eukaryota > Viridiplantae > Streptophyta > Pinopsida > Pinales > Pinaceae > Pinus > Pinus tabuliformis. The sequence continues at coordinate 354,000,651 of CM062819.1, read as the reverse complement.
ATCAGAGATCAAAACAAGGCAAAACAGAGCAGAGAACCCCAGCTGCACAAGGCCAAACTGGTTCAGCACAACCTCAACACAGGGGTTTTGACATTCAGCGCAGGTAGCCTTCACGGGACCTGCGTTGAAATGCAGAACCTCTTCACAGCTGTCGAGCTGAAGGAGAAACGAGAGTTTCTCACTGGGTTCTGGGTCACAGATTGCTATTTAATCTACAGTTTCAGGCCAAATAAAAGCAACAAGCAAGGTACAATCAAAGGGATGCTTTGAGGGAGTACTAAGATCTATCACAAAGGATCATCAAATCATTTGTGTGTCCATTGTTTAGATCATAGACAAGTCCAGTGATTGGATCAAAGCAGCAACTGTCTACTTTGCATCCGGGAATAGCAGATGCAGTTCGATTGTTGCTGTCGAGTCTATGAAACAAACAATGATATAAACACAAATAAAATGACTAAACAGATCTCCCCAGCGGAGTCGCCAATTTGTTGTGGGGAAAAATGCCTATGCAGGACGATCCTATCCACCTAAGGTGTGACAGTGCCTTAGCAACAAACAGAGATAGCTATTCTAGTATTCTTCCTTTATGAATTAAGAATGAAGAGAGAGATGGATGGACTAACCAGTGTCTTCCGTTTGTCCCTCGATCCGGCTTCTCTTCTCTTGGAGAGTTCCCAGCTACTTGCCTTCTCGCTCGCCCAACTTCAAGAGGTTTTTGCAAGATCACAAGAAGAGAACACTACACAAGACATGGATTCATATTCATAACTAGTTAAGGATTAGAAATAAACTAAACATACTAATGCAATCATACATCAAAGATACATCAGTATATAGGAGAAACCAAGATAGCTTTATTGATGAATAACAAGGTTCAGGAAGAGATACAACCCAGAGGGCTCCAATCCAGCATCTCCTTCCCAGCAAATGGAATTCCTATCTTCACCCCCTTCAAAGCATTAAGCACCCAATGATTCCAATCTCAAACCAATAGCAATTCTTTGCAATAACAAAATTCCAGCCTCTAGATCTCATGGAGGAGAGATCCATATATAGATGTTTGGAGAGAGGATGAGTGAGCTTGAGATCTGACTAGTGTCCTCTTCCTTTGTCAGTTCTTGATTCCACTTGGAGGTTCTTGCTTCCACTTGGAGATTTGGAACCTCTTACTCATCATAGTCGAATTCCTTGAGGCAAGTGTCATTTTGGAAGCTTCCTGGGTTTTGACAACTTGTGGAATGAACTTGCCACATGTCCACTCTCGCTCAGCGTAGGTAGCCAGTGTTGGCTTTGACATTCAGCGTAGGCAGCCAGTGTTGGCTTTGACATTCAGTGCAGACAGCCAGTGGAGCCACTGACATGATCCTGAATTGACTTGTTTTTGAGCAGTTTCTGGTGGAGAACTTCTGTGAATTGATGTGGTTTGTTAGCCTTGTTCCTCTAGGGGTAGGAACAACATGTTTAGGGACTTTGGATCCCTTAGATTATGGACATTTCATGCTCAATGATGTAAGGCACAAAAATGTCTATAACACCTGCCATTCTTGGTCTCTATTAGGGGTTTGAAGAGGCCTTTTAGTGATTCCCAGAGAGAGGCCTGTAGGAGCGAGCCTATCCCATCCACCAAGATCAGTAAGACTAGGTCTTGGCCATAGTCAAGATTGCCCAGTGTTGCAGCATCGAGGTCGACGAGTGTGGCAGTGGTCGGCTCAGCATCTGAAAACTGACAAACCCTAATTGCACGCACCATTTCTCCTAGAAACCTCGGCTTCTCAGAAAATTGAAAAATCAATATAAAATTCTCTTAATAATAATACTTATTCAGTAATAAAAAAAATTATTTTACAATCATTATAAATATTTAATTAACAATCATTTTCTTTAATTTACAATCATATTTAATCTTTTGTTATTGTTAATTAAATATTATTATAATCATTTTAAAATAATTTTTGTTATTAAGATTATTATTACTAATTAATAGCATGAATATTATTAAATAATATTATAATTAAATAATATTAAATAATTTAATATTTAATATTATTATATTAAATATTAAATATTAAATAATAATTAATATAAATTAACAATAATCTTATTAATTATTATTAGTTATAATAATAATAGTAGTAGTATTTTTTATTGTAATATTTTATTATTATTATATATTTATCAATGGTAGATAAAATGAAGCCTTTGGTTATATCAACAACATTACTATTTTTAATGTGATTGTGCTAGTTTAATTACACTAAAAGCATTCTTTTTATGGAGTTGGTTGGGAAAACACTATTCACCCTAGACAATCACATAGCTCCATTTTTGTCTACCTTTGTTGAGTAAAAATATGACATGTCGAAAGAGTTTTGCACAAGCCCTTTTTACTAGTTGCTCGGTCACCAAACCCTTTTTAACTGATTAATCCGTCCCCAGCCCCTTCGCCTAGTGTAGGGTTTGAATGGTTCAAGTTTGAGTCTCCACCGAAGCCAGAAAATCAACTGGTACTGAAAGAAATCCCACATCTGATTAATGTTAAAGGGGTTTTCTTGGATCTAGCATTGAAATTAAAGCTCTCGAGACCTTCAAGAGGCCTCGCACGGTTAATTTATGTTTCAAAATAAGATCTATATTTTATTAAAACCATGTCAAATACAAAGAAGAAACTATTTAATAATTCAAAACAAGATTTAAAGTTTATGCAAACCATGTCAAATACACAGAAGGAACTAATTAAGAATTCAATATAGGATTTGAAGAAACTAATTAGAATTCAAAACAAGACTTAAATTTTATGAAAACCATGCCAAATACATAGAAGAAACTAATTAAGAATTCAGTGCATGGCCAATGAGATGGATTAGAGCTATGATTCTTGAGGCTATAATAGAGGCATCAATTTTAGAAGGTTGCATGATCCCTCCTTTCTCACTTCCCCTACATAATCTTCTTGAAGTTCAATCTTTTCTCTCTAATGTAACACTCTCAATGTCACTTTTCCTCATCCTAGGTGCATTAAATTTGATTTCTTGGTTTTGTCATGTTCTTTTGAACATTATGCCCTCCATATCCCAACCTGGATGCAATGGAATTGTCTTGGTTATCCTATATGTGATGTCCATAATAATTGCGCAAGCATGTCCCATGATTAGGATCATTTCCTTCATTTTTTGTGTTGCTTCGACTTTCTTTTACAGCTACCCTAGTTAGTTGTTGCGTTCTCTTTTATTTATTCTCATAATTGTCTATATTGCTTCGATTTTCTTTTACAACTGCCTCGGTTGCTTGTTGGGTTCCCTTGTCTTCCTTTTCTTTATATTCTCCCTCTATTAGAGTATCTCTAGCATTATCAACACCGATTTGATCAAACATTATAATTTCCTTCCATATCTCAATTAGTAGAGAGGGCTTTATAGAGAGAGTATAACCAATTTTAGAGGCATCAAATATGACTTTAGAAAAAATAGGAAATTGTTGATAAGAGGCCAACTCATCGACTTTTATAACGAATTAAGTATGCAATGACTCTCGTAAGTTCCCAATAATTTTGTTAACTCTTTTTCGAGTTCTCCCAAGAAGGCCATGAGTGTGCATATCAGAGTTAGATTTTGTAGTGCTCTTTACTAATTCTAGTTCAATACGAACGCAATATTCTCCTAATTTTATATTTGCACATCCATTCCATCGTATTCCCTCTCACCTCATGATTTACCATACTCAATTTTTTATGGAATGGCATTGAAATAGTCCCCAATTGATGAAATTAATTACAAAACATTATCCCCAATACCCTTTATACAATGACTAAGCATGGACAAAACGGATTTCTCTTCCCCATCCTCACTTTGGTGATGGTGACCTTTTCTTAGGCTTAGACTCTTTGTGGTCCTCTTAGGTAATGAATATTTTTCCTGCATTTCCTTCTATATTTCAATAGATTCTAACCAAATTTGTTGCACAGTACATGTAAACTTACTCCATATTTAGAGCAGGATTTTATAAAAACAAGCCCTTAATTTTTTTTCTTCTAATAGTTGGCATGTAAACCTCTATTTCCATTTCCTTTTTTTCGATGATAAGAATAACATTAATTCTATTACTTAGTCTTTTCCAAGTCTCTTTTGAATGAGGTAATTTCTCCTCTGGGTTGTTGTTCCTAGCTAATCTCTTCCATTGTTCCTCTAATTATCCATCTAGCAAGCAAAAAAAATAATCTCCTCAATAGAAAATCCAATCATGTTAAAAAATTTAATGGCGAACAAATAAAATAGGAAAAATCCTTACCAGGGCTAATGTTCTATTAATCTAGAGGCTCTCCCTTGATACATTGAGATTGCAAATAGAATTGTGACATCTTACTTCCATAGGTAAGTAAGAATTATATTAAGAAATGTGACACCACTAATGATAATGGGTATCTTGTGGAAGACAATGGTTTTGGTATTTTCGCTCGAACCAATACATGTGTAAGTGATTTCAACGTTTGATTAAAATTCCAAAAAATATATGTGAATGAAACATAGAAAAACAATGTCCCATTTCCTTATTCAACTCAATGTATGTATAGAAACAATGGAAGACCTCAAAAAAATTGATTTTTCGGCACTAAGAAACAATGAAAGACTTTAGAGGAATTGAAATTTTGACACTAAGAAATAGTGGAAGACCTAAGGAGAATGGAATTTTAAACACTACCTAGGTGATTTCCAGTGTAAAATCGTGCAAGAGATGTTTGAAATTATATAGATAAGCTAAGAAAAAAATTCAAACATCACATAGAGGAGATATTTACGGATTAGGACCCTCAGGATTTGTTTTTCGTTATGGGGTTGGTTCGTAGATGGAGCATCACATAAGCGATGCATTTCTTGTTTTACAGACACTTGGAAAACATAAAAGAGACATGTGTCAAGTAAATGAGACATGGATGGTTGATGATTAAGGTGGTGTTGCTGTGTCCATTTAAGAAAAGAATTTCAAAAATGTTGAGCTAACCCTTGGACACATCAATCAAACTAAAAATATTTGAACACCACTTAAATGAGATATTTATTGATTATGACCCTCGGGCTTCATTTGTCATTATGTATTTGGAACCTAAATGGAACATCACATAAGAAATTCATTTCTTGTTTTGTATACACTTGGAAAACTTACAAGATACATGCTTCAAGTAAATGAGACGTCGATGGTTGATGATGAAGGTGGCATTGCAATGTTCATTTTGTTGAATTTTCAAACCCACCTCATTGGGAAACAAACATGTGGACTAATCGCCACTCTAGGATCCACCCTGGGACCACTCAAAATGTAATGATAATGGTTTGGAAGTTTACTAAGCCTATAGATTTAGGTGTGATGTGAAACCTAACATGGCATCAAAGCGTTGGCCCAGGTTCGATTCTTAGATTTGTATTTGAGGGAGGGTGTTGGATTTTCACACTTGCTTCATTAAGAATCAATCATGTGGATTTACTACCACTCTGGGATCCACCATGGGTCACTCAAAAGGTAATGATAATGGTTTGGAAGTTTACTAAGCCTATGAGTTTTGGTGTAATGGAAAGCCTGCACATTCAACAAAGCATTTCAAATTTGTTGAATGATTTCTTGGAAAGATTAAGCAGATTGAGATGCTTAAAAAACATCAAACATTGTCCTAAATAGATAAACCATAATGACTATAAACCGCATTTTCTCACCCGTATCTAGCTTGTGCTCTAATGAACTTCATGCTAAGTCACTTATGATGTTATTAACAATGTAAATTGATAACGTTATTACCCATAAAGCTCCTAAGTTAATAATCTTTCTAACCTATTAACTCTCCATCTCTCCATCCTTATAAGTAGGTGAACTATTATTTACCACTATTAATCACATTGATTATGTAAATCATATGCACTGTGATTTTTTCATATTAATCACATAAATTTATTAACACAATTTGCATTAAACATGTATCTAACTAAATATATATTTTTAAATATCTTAACCTTATAATTTCATTTACCCATTAATCATGCATCTCATCAACAATGTTAGGCATCATCATTCATAATGGTCAAATATAATTAGGTATAGTTTCTCAAATTAACTATAGAAACTACATATATCGTGATTCAACGTTTCAACTAATAAACCATTGACCCTCAATTTACTTGTGCATCAACATCATTCTATTTATCCATAATTCCATTAGTTGAATAGTTTGATGCTTCCATAACCAACAAATCTCTTAAATTCATAAAGTTAGGCTTCAACATTTTTTCTATACTTTTTTTTTTTTTTTGACTTTATTCATATGTTTTAAGCCATTTATTAGAAATCAAGTAAAATATTACTCATGGAAAAATTAATATACCTAAATACATTTTCCATACAAGGATAAATACTATTTAGTATATAGTAGCACAACCTGTGATCTCAATTTTATGTCCTTTTTGTGTTTTCTGCTGTAAATTTGAAAGAGATGTCAAAAGGATTCTAAGGAGTGTCCCTAGGTCCCTTTTCTTACTCCAATCATTTGCATTGCTTTATATTCCATAATTTCTTCATTATCATCAAATAGTGTCATTTAAAATTCATTCGCGAGCTTAAGAAGTTTGAACTCTAATTCTTCCTTGAGTTTCCTTAGAATCAATGAAACTCTTCGCCCTTAATTTTTTTTTCTCTTTTGCTCTGTGACAGTTCATGTTTAACTATAAAATTTGTATGAGAAAGTATGTTCATATTTCCATGCTTTGGTGTTTATAATTTGCACTATCAAATTTAATGTTTAATTATAAATTTGGTCTGTGAAAATATCTTGTTATTGGCATTATTCCCTTTTAACTTGATTCCATAAGAATTTAAATTTAGTGGTTGTGTTTATTTGTTGCTTAATGATTACCAAGGAATTCAATGTTAATACTATTTCAATATCTTAAGGGTTCCATGGACCGAGGAGGAACACTGCATGTTTCTTATTGGTCTTCAGAAGATTGGAAAATTTGATTAGAGAGGCATCTCAAGAAACTTTGTGCCAACAAGGACTCCTACTCACGTTGGAAGTCATGCACAAACGTATTTTATTAGGGAAAGTAATTTAACTAGAAGGAAATGTCGTTGGAGTGAGTTTGATATCATTGCTGAACCTATTTGTTGTACATTACCTTTTCCTGCATTACATGTATTATCGTCATAGTTGGCCTCTGATCAAGAATAAGTTGAATCAAGTGATAATTCTGAAAATTTCTATAGATGTAGAAACACTTATTCCTTGGGTTGATGAAACTTCTTCTGTTGATCTAGTATTGTTCCCAGGTTTTCTTACCACTTATGTACCATATGGGTTCACCATATGACATACTTTTAAACCCTTGGTATCAAAAAATTCCAATGTTTATAAGCCAACAATGGTAATGCCAACTACTCCAGTAAAAGAATATGAATGCACAGGGTTGTCCCAATTAAGCCTTGGTGATGCAAGAACTTCTACAATGAAACCCTCAAAGTTATCATCGAGTTACCTCGAAGACCCTCAAGACAATCATCTTTCCAGACCAAACCATCTCGTAATGAGAGCACTAGTTTGAGTTCTAGTAGCTATGTCCCCTTGAAACAATATGGAAGTATTATATTATCTAATTTGATGGATCTAATTTTGGTTATGGAACATCTGATCTAAGTCTTTCATGTCTAAATAGTCATATTTCATGTATGATTTTCATTTTCCATGCTTTGTCATCTATTTTGCATGGACCTTTAGTTGCAATGGTTGAAGTGGAAGGTTTCTCTTCATAATAGATGTTTCTCAATTTTTTTCCAAATAATATTTATCTAATATTTATTCCATTAGAAATAAGAGTTTTTAAATTTAGCAATTTAGTTTTCCAAAATGATCTTCCCAAATCTTCTATTCCTTCGGTATCTTTTTCCAACTTTAAAAACAACTATTAATTTATTATCTTCATAATTTCTCTTATTCACTTAATTCCTTATTCTCTTTTTCTATTTTCATTCAAAATTTGATTACTCTTCTTTGTTTTAATTTTTTATACACCTTTTACATACTCGTTAACTTTTACTTATTTTTTACTATTAAATTAAATACTAATTTTAATTTATTATCTTCTTATCGTGTTCACAATTCTTTACTTCCTTCTCTCTTTTTTTCGTGACTTTAATCATTACTCTCCTTTCACGAATAAACTTAAAAGATTTGTATTTATTTTTATATTAATTTTTAATAAACAATTTATTGATATATTTTATTTTAATTATATTATAATATAAATTTTAGAGATTATAAATATATTTTTTTTGAATTGAATAAATTTAATTTTGCAAATCATTTCTCCATATATATTAAATAATAAAAAATAAATTTAAATATCCTTAACCTGGGATGAGGTGGGAAGGGAGTAAGAAGGAGATGGGAGTGGTAACTTATTATCGTCTCACGTATTAAATAAGGGTGACATTGTTGTCACTTTTCTTTAAGGTAAGGTAATGTAATGTGGTGTTTTGGGATTTTACCCTTTTTATGTGATTATGTTTTAGTTTTATTTTTTTTAATGTTGATTTGATCATTAGTTTGGGGGAGTTATGATGGTTTGAGTATTTTTGTTTTTTTACTATAAAAACATAATTTATTTATTAGATTTTTTTTTATAGATAGACCAAATTATATTGGTTTATTTCTTCCTATTTAATTTTAATATTGGTTTTTGTTTCTAGATGATTCGAGAATATTTCAGGGGAGAAATTTTATCAATAAATATTTTTTGATTTTTTTTGGAAAAATAGTTCTCCTATTTGGTCAAATCTCTCTTTCTCTCTCTCTATATATATACAATTAGATTGACAATAGTAGCCAAACATTTACCGACTTTAATAGTAAATTACATGTTTTTATTGAATATTTGTCTACATTCTATATCTATGAATTTTCAAACTAAAATAGTTGTATAAAATACTATACATAGACATAATAGATGATTAAAAAATAACCTATAACGAGAGTTATCCACCTTCTTTTCTCAAGGAAAACACACACACACACAGATATATATATATATATATTTCTCTCAGCTCTTATGGTTGGGAAGCATTTTTTTCTTTTTAAATGTGATAGATCCAAAATGGACAAGGTTCCTTTCAATGAAGAGCTTCTCTTTGTTGGCTTACTTGGTTATATTTAGGACTGTTCCTCGTTGTGTTTTTAACAATTCTCATTAGTTCAACCCATTTTTCTTGATGTTTGCATTGATTCTTAGGAAATGCCCATGGTTGCACTACAGAGCAAAGTGGGACGTGTGCACATAGTGATTCTTAAGAGAGATTTGGGGCACAATCCTCAACCACGATCTAACACATGTAGAACCCTCTAGAATTCCAAAATGAAATTAGAGAGACATTAGAAGAAATGGTTAGAGAATGAGGATATCACATTGATTCTAATGTCTCCATCACTCACATATAAAAGGAAATCAGAATCTTGATCTAAATTGTCATATGAAATTATTGTTGCGAAAAGTCCATGAAAGGAATAATACAAGAGATAAGCTTCTTCTCATGATTGAAGAACTTCAACTACAATGTAAGGAAAGGGACAATGACTTTCTACAGGGAAAGGGCTACATTCACCAGATAGTCCTAGGGATCCTAATCCATTGGAGGTCTCCACCTCCACTTGCTATTATATAGCTATATTAGAGTTCTAATCATTGTTTTTGTATCCATGAATTTTGTGACCTTTTTTTTTTTTTTTTGCGTGCGCGCACGTGGTTCACGGACACCTTCGGTCAACAGGTGGCTTTATATCCACTGGAAAAATCTGGGCTGACACCCCTCGGCCTACTGCAACACCTGACCCCAAGAGCTTTCGGGAATTGACCCTATGACCTCCCATCTGGCGAGGCCCCAACTTGACCGATTGAGCTAACCCTTGGGGCTATGAATTTTGTGACTTGTTTCAGTTATCTACATATATTTTTTTCTGACCTATCACCACAGACTCTAGTTTTTTAAGTCTCATTATATATATATATATATATATATATATATATATAATATACTTCTATAAATTATACTTATATATATATATATATATATAAATATAATATATAATATTACTTCTATAAATTATAATTTTGTATTCCTTAAATTTTTTTTTTTGAGTTCAGATGTTTCTCATGATACAGATGTGTATGTTTGTGTGTACGCTCATGTTTATTATTATTTCTAGAAATTGAAATTCTACTCTTCTAACATTTTTCTATTTACTAAGTGGTAGTTGAAGGTATATAGTGAATCATATAATCTATAGCCTTTGTAATTAATGAAACAACCTTACTTAAAAAGGAATATTTCTAAATATTTTTAAAATATAATTAAATATATGCTAAAACTAGTAAAATTTATCTATGAAATAATAAAAATATTCTTCAAAATAAATGTATAGATGTAGACCACGTAATTTGAGTGGAGTTTAGTCCTCACCAATTCTAAGATTCAAACCTCATAGAAAGAAGTTAAAGATAAATACAACTTGTAAGGAATCAAACTATCCCAAAAAACTTCAACCAATACAATTATAGTGATAACGTCTCACTACTATTAAATAAACAAACTATTCCTAAATTAAACTTAACTTAATTTATATATATATGACTTTGATTCATTCCACGTTATGAAGATATTAATTATGAAAATTTGGGAATAACTATCACTTCTTTCAACTTTTAAAAGGTACGCCAACATGGTAGAAGGGAAGGAATGAATGTCTGGTGATGACAATGATTCCTTTAAATTTTAAATAAAGGCATGTGTATAAAATAAAGGCATGCCATACACATGAGATTCCCTACGTGTATAATCATAATCAACTTTGGCGATGGCCCATTTGCAGTGGGGGTGAAATAACGTGGTTTATACATTGAATGAAATGAATCATCATCATCGAAGTGTTCCTTCACGTGGGCTCCTCAATTATAAAATTCATGGAATGAGTATAATAAGGGGAACCAGTTTTCTGCACTCTTAGCCCGTCATCACTCGTGATATTTAATATTCGTCCATCCATTTATGCCTTATTATGATCATAGTTTTGACTATAGCTTCCTTCTCTCCTTTTGTTTTATTCAGTGAAAAATGAGTTTACTTTGAAGTTGATGGGAAGTGGTCTCAATTCCTTGCATTTGCCCTTGAACCTTTTTTACTTATGGGAGAGTGAAAAAAAAAATGGAAGGGAAGAATAAAGAAAGTAATTTCCATATTTATTACCGACAGAAAAAGGAAAAATGGAATGAAATAAGAAAGAAAGGACAGAAAGTAACTTACATATTTATTACCAAGCGAAAAAGGGAAATGGAATGAAGTAAGAAAGAAGGTAAAAGGAAAAATGGAATGAAATAAGAAAGAAGGTACTGGAGAATTTTAAAGATAATGATATAATTAATAAAAAGTTATTCCAAAAATATAATTAAGAATATTTTTTCAAGTGTATTTTTATTAAAAATAAAAATAATACATGAATTAAAATTTAAAATAATTATTTTTTTTAAGTGAAATTCAATATAATTTTTTTGATAAGAAAATTTAATATAAGTAATGTTGTATAGGTTTTTAATTTAAAATTGGTTTAACATTTAACACATGTTAATTAACTAAACAAATTTGTTGTAATATTTATCTATTTAGTTATAACAAATTTTAAAAGGTATAATTAAAAAATAAAAATTAAAAGACATAATTAAAATATATATATATATATATATATAGAGAGAGAGAGAGAGAGAGAGATAGAAAGAGAGAGATTAACTATATTATTGGAGTTATATATCTTTGGAGACATACATAAGTGAATATAATGGTGAAGTTATTATAATTTTTAGTATAATAAATTAGTAAACAACCTTTTACAAAGAAAAATCATGAGTTGTTCATCTAACATAAATATATATTTATCAATAGTTATAAATCAAAATAAGTAAATAGACTACATGTATCGACATGTTTTCTTGTTTTATAAGAAGTTTCACTTTTTATATTATAACGCATCTACTCCTTTGAATATTAAGGAAATGATTGTTCCTTAAGGAAGATATAGCTTATTTATTAGTTAAATACTGTAATTCTATGTGTTTCTCAAATGAAACTCCCGTTTTGAGGTTACCATCATTTTCTACTACTAGAGAGCCTTTCAATCATATAAATTTTGTTTTATTCTCAGGCTAGGACATGAAATTATGATAATTAGAAGATTTTCCATTTCATGCCATGTCAACATACCATACACTTCACACGTGAAAATCATGCGCTCTTGTGTCTCCATTGTGTGGTGCCACATCATTTGACATGTTTCCGAAACATGGAATTCATGCACCCACATGTCATCACTGTGTTGTACTCCATCAACAACTCAAACACATCAACTACTGATTCACATAGGATATGGGTCATTTTTCATGAACACTTATAATTCTTATGTGTTCCTAGATATCCAACACTTCTACATTCATCTTGAATCTAGGTGACGTGCATAGTCAACAAGTCAAGCATCCAAATATCAATAACATCCACTATCCAAATGCTCCAATAAATCCATTTGATTAGAAAATCCAAATATTTGGACTTCAAACACCACATCCTAGACTTCCATGCCATCCTCTTTGTTAGCCACACCATCATCATTGTAAGCATGACCAATATTTGCACTTCTATATATCTAACTACTTAGGTATTGATGCTATCAATATCCAGAAAAACCAAAATGTCCATTTTCTTGAATGTCCAAAGTGTAGAGTTCTAGTCTCCACTCCACCTTCCATGAGGGATGCCACCTAAGCCACCACAACAATTCATAATGTCATGTTAGTTATCATAAGTAAACGCCGCTTTTCCATGCTACCACATGAGGGTGACACATCACTTTCACATTAGATCTAGGAGGCCACATACATTTACGATATATCCTACATGGACTCCACATCACCTCCATGTGTTATATTATTTGGCATCTAGATCTAAAATTTTTATTTTGCATAACCTATTTCTTAGCATTAGTGTATTTCTAGATATGATATGAACTCTACCATCAAGCTACTTTACACACAAGATTCCTAGCTTATAGTGTTTCGATGTTTCTCAATGAATGAGCCATCTAGTTCATCTAGGATGTATATTTTATTTTAAAGGAAGAAGCACTAGAGTCAATCCCGGATCATTGATACCTTGGATATGAGTTCCATAATTCGGATATATATTAAGCTGTCACAAAAAAAATATAGTTCCACCATCTTACTTGTCCAACATTTTGGTATTTGGATTAAAATTGAATTCCTAAATATATCCCACATAGTGTTCCCCAAATTTTGAATATTTCTAGATTTTTAAATAATCATTCATTTAGATATTTGACATCCAAATAACCTTTGAAAAACATGCAAATAAAATATGTATTTTTTTTCCTATAAATTTATTAAATGAGACCAATAAAACACTAATAACACATAATCAAATAATACAAAAATACTCATTTAATTCACTTAACATTTAAAAAGACATACACACCAAAAAACAAATTGTGTTTAATAAACATTGTTAAGAAATAGTATAATAAAAATAATTCATACATTAAAAAGAAATACAAATACATTGATATAACATGAAAGTAGATTTGCTCTTCCTATCACAAGTTAATCACAACTATTTCTAAATGATTGTCAAAAAATAAAAAATAGTAATGAATAACAAAATTCTCTGTAAAAAATAAAAAAAATAAAAATAAATGATTGAACATTTGACCCGAGCTTTATCGGATTTAGTTTGTATTCAAAACTAAAACCAGCACAGTTCTAAAATAAGAAATAACTTAATATTTTATAACAAATTATTATAATAGCAAAATTCATTACCTATCCAATCAATAATAGCTAGAAAGAAACAAGCACAGTAGTAAAATAAGAAATAACTTAATGTTTTATAGAAAAATATTATACTAGTACAATTCATTACCTATCCAATGAATAATGGAAAGAGTGAACGAGAGAAGGCTTATGAAACTCTTTTTAAATTTAAGTTGATTTAATATGAAAGAAAAATATTATTTGGTCTAACTAATTGATTCCCTAGTCTACACTTTTCGACTTGAAATAATGAATTTGTAAAATAATATTCATAATGTACTTGAAAAAGAACTACTAACATCTTCATATCATGTCACAAAAAATTCCTATAAAATATGTATACAAAATTAATAATCCAATTCAAAAGATATTGAAACCAAATAAAACATTCAAGAATTCATCCCAAATAATCATTGCAAAGTATGGTCATTATAATTATTGAATTACACATCCCATAACAATATATAAACTATGTAAATTCAATAACGTAAATTTCTACAACATTTCCCGTCACTAACTCAATCGAAATGATTAAATTAAACTAATTTATAATCTTTAATAATTATTAAAGATCGGTAAGATTTACCAGGAAATTAGTGATTCTCACGTCCGAAAATTCATAAGTTGACACAAGCTTGGTTTATTTTCATTATCTGATACTCTCCAATCAACAGTAACCTTTTAAAAATTATATATATATATATATAGATATAAAACATGCTTCATTAAAATTGAAAATGCTAAGTAAATTAAGATTTTGTAAAATTTTAAATTAAATTACTTTATATTTATTAAAAATTTTATTAATTTTTAAAAATTAATTTTTTAATTTTTTTTATTAATTTTATATGTATTTTTTATCCACACAAATTTGATAGCTTTGAAACGTAATAAACTTATAAAAAAATAATATTTTTTAATAAAATTTAATAGAAATTTTCAAATAGAAAAACTTCCTCTACTTCATAATACACCCGGGCTAAACTCACCAATCTCAAACAATAGCTACAATCTCAATGATAATCATGTTGTCATTATTACATTCATCTAGCAAATTAGCAAATTATGGGGTGTGTCCAATTCTATTTTTTCTCTCATTCAATACGTTATTTTGTATTAATATAAGCCTATATAACTTGACTCAACAATACACTTGAATATAAACATTTTACTTACCCCCTTGATTACCTCTTATAATTGCTCCCCGTTGTCCTCACATTATTCTCAAATTTCCTAGTTTCATGGTAAATGGATGGTTATTTTCATGTAAACGCAGGGTTATGTGTCTAGTTGATATCTAATAAATCAACTAATGTTTATTGTATAATTTTCTATGCTTTAATAGTTATTTTCAATTGAATTTTTTTTAAAAGATAATTGATTTAAAATTTTAAGGATAATTATACGTGTAGTTAATTACTATTTTTTATTAAATTGGTTTTAACTTACCATTTTTCTTTTAAATTTTAAATTTTATTTAAGATTTATATTTTTATAATTTCTCTATGATTTAAAAATTTTCTGAATTGAATTTTTTCTAAATAATAGATTTGAAGTATTTTTTTTGCGATATATATATATAGAGAAAACATTTGATATGATTTTATTTCTATCAGAAAGTCAATAAATTATCTAAACATGATTAATTTAATTATTTTTTTATGTTAGAAAGTACTATAATAGCAATTTATGTATTTGTAAATACATAGCTACTATATATCTTAGGACCATTTTTAATTTACTATACAATTTATTTGCAATACATATTTATCTAGTAAAACCAAAGATTATAGGCAGATCATGCCCTTATATATTTACCGTTTGTAATTCTAAGAGTGTCATGAGTGCATTCCCTTCAATTACCTTACTATTTTGAAGGTGAAATGCCACAACAATGGAGAGAATTGTTAACTCTCAATGGTGCCATTGTTTAAGGACTAATGATTGTTGAGGAATATCCTTTTCAATTTATTCGACATTCCTCAAATGATCCTTACGAGTGATTGAAATATACAACCGACCCTCATGGAATGTGCAACCTCAAGGGAAAGGTGTTTGGTAGTTTTTAGCCTAGACCATGGTTGGGGTACTAGTAGTTGGGAATAATGACATTGTTTCCTCTCTCCTAATAAAATTAGTATATGTTGATACAACTCCATTACCTATGTGTGACTTCAATGATAAACACATTCCATGCGCCAACATTAACTTGATCCATCTATCAATACTTTTCATAGTTCAAATTAATATATAAACATATTCAAGTTCATCATTTGATTTTGAAAGTCTACATCAATATTTTCTTATAATTTCGCATCACTATAAAAAAATGATCAATAATAATTGCAATGGCATTCCTAAAATCTTATTTAAATGATCAAAAGAAAAAAACCATGATCATCTAATTCATTAGAGTAATCCATAACAGAATATCGAACATCACATAAATACTAATAACCAAATCATCATCTAATATACTCATCCATATCATAAAAAGTTAGGTTTCATGGTCAAAATATTAGTGTGTTTAACCTTAGAGTGCTAGGAATTTTGTGGCCTTCTTAGAGTGCTAGAAATTCCTTTAATAGAGTAAGGCGCTCTCTAGAGCCTACCTAATCTGTAGTGGAAAAATTTGCCCAAATGTTTGCTCAAAAGTTTTGTTCCCATCACAAATCCTTACTTTGTTTTGAAAATCCCACGCATATCCACCCTATCTACACCCATTTTTTTGTCAGTGTTTAGGCCCTACTCGGTGACCTCCATTCAGATTTGCACTCAAATGCTCAGTGGAACACTTACACTTACCTTGCCTGGATAAATCACTTCAATTGTTTCATAAGTTTCTTAGAACCTGTAGTTGCAGAACCACAACCAAGACTGGACAATATTCTCGTCCATTTCAAAGAAAAATCTTCAACCTACTGAACAATTAAATATAGAAGAAAACGGCTATAGGTATTTTTTCTTTCATCTACAACTCCGCTCTACTATTAGGTTTGTTGACCTAATTGGATTGATTTGCTGGATTGAAGAATAATGCAGAAACATGAACTGCTTTCAGATGAGATTTTTTCCCTTTATTTTTGGTTTATTCAAACATTATATATATTTTGTAACTGACTAATTCGACTTGACGGGTTATGGACATGAAAATATTTCCGTAAATGTAATTCTTATTACATCTGCAACATTGATTTTCCCGAAAAAATGGCTTCGAGGATTGCTGGGGAGAGAGTATCTCTGGTATAAAGCTCATCGTTATCGAAAAACACGCGTAGCCCATGACAATTTGTGAGGCAATGATAGAAGAATATATCGAAAATATTCCTGAAATTGGGACTCCTATGGATTATAAAAATGTGGTGTGTTTCTGACACCATCTCTGTCGTAGTTTACTCCATCAACATTTTTTCGAAAGATGAGAAGATGAATGGGTTGCTTCGCATGGGTGAGAAAGAAGATTAGAAAGTAGCCTTTTAAAAAATTCTTCCACTGTCTCTGGAATGCTGGTGATTGAAGCCACTAGTTATGCTGGTTGTTTTGTGGTTGTAACTTCATTGGCAGCGTTGAAAGGTCTGAGGAGGTTCCTTTCTGCATGCCCATTCTCCTGTTTTATTTTAGAACCCTCTAACACAATGATTTTTTCATCTGAAGTGATTTTCCCTTAATGTTATTTTTTTGGTAATTTAATTGTTGATTAAATGATTTTATTAAATTATTGACCACGGCTTCTGTACTTGTGAAGTGTGTATACAATATATATTATGATTTTTTTTTTAATCAAAATATGAAATATAAATGCGAGTTATAAATCTTAATCTATTCCAGACTAATTCCTATTAGGTGTATTCACATTTTCTTTCTATAATACTTTTGAAGTGAGAGAAACTTGAAAACAACTTAGGTAAGTAATCAATGCAAACTATTCTATGGGAAGAAATTGAAAAACTATTTTATCGAGTAGAATTGAAATTTTATGCTATTGAACTGAATTGAAGGCTATTTTATTAAGGCTATTTTATTGAATAGAGTTGAAAGTTTATTCTATTCAATTTGAAATAAATATATTCTTATTGACTTAAAATGAAACTACTTTAGCTTCTTTGAAATCAATTATATTCAAATAATGCGTAAGGAAATCTAATTATGACGAAAAACTGAAACTAACTCCAGAAAGGAAATAATTGAATTAAAAAGCAGCCATCTAAAATAGAAGTGTTTATAGCTTACTAGTGTACACAACTCTTAATCATAACTAATCCAAAAATTAAATCTTAGACTAAGTAAGTAGATTAAATAAACAAGCTAATAAATAAATGTTTTGGTGTTTTTGTCTTTAATGTTGAGAAATCAACCTATTGAAATTAAAACGATAATGAGTAAAATATGCATGAAAATATAGCATCAAATAAACTAAAAGGCATCTAAACAATTGAAATAACTACCAAAAGATTGAAATCAAACAAAACCAAACTATCTCACAACTTAATAGGGGGCCCTCTTGGGGAGGACAAGGTGTGGAAATTCAAATGAAAAAATTAGATCACAAATGCATTTATATAGGAACAAGGTAATTGCATTCACCAAATTAAAGTGTCAGAGAGTAATAATAATTATAAATCTTAAAACTTGATTTTCTTTGCTTTAGATTGAATCAATTTATACTATTCTTTAGTCAACAGTGTCTAAGAAAACAAATCGACACTTAAGTTTCCTAGTTAAAAAAAAATATTCTTCATGATTTCCTAAGCGAAGAGTGAATCATAAAGGTTCTCGATCATCAAATATCAACACATCATCATCTAGAGATTTAGAATCTCAGTTGGTTGATTCCATGCTCATTTGATGATGGAACTGTTTCCCATGTGTTCTATGTGAGAACAAACCATGTTTTACTTTTGCTTTGACTAATTAGATTCTCACATTCTATGATGTTCGAGGTAAGTAAAATAGGTGGATATCCTTCTAATGAAAATTTGGTTCTTTTCCATGTATCTTGTTCATCTTCAAACTCTTGAGAACCTATTCAACATTGGACTTGGCTGCATAAACTCTAATCAGCTATTGAAGAAATACAATTCGGTAGCCATAGAAATATTTTAATCAATTTAACAAAGAAACATTATGAGTTATGAATGAATGATACCTTATATTATACTTGAGGATGACCTGGATGACCTCATAGCTTGTAAATTTAGTAAAATATTATATGGAATAATTGAAAAGAAATGCAAAAAAATTGTCAAAATGAGGACAATTCAGGGATCCAACATTCCCCCACACTGAAGATGTTGCATTTCCTCATGCACAAAATTGCAAAAACTAAATTGATGTTCTGTCACTTAACTTCCTCTGATGCTTGGATAAAAACATCCATGTTTGTTAATGTCCTTTTACTCTGTACATTCAGTGACCATTGATACTTCCCCATCGAAATATTTCCCTATAGCCTTTTAACTTTCTATCTAAGGCCCTTATTATTTGCCTTAATTTTTTATTCTTTTAATACCAGTAGCTAATCCTTAGCAACATAGTCTCATCTTCATCTTTCATTTTCATCTTTGATGTGCCTATTGAACAACTCCAATGCACACACTTCTTACTTCAAGGCATTAACAATGTCTTGTTCTTTGTGGGAAGTACGAGTACTAGTCATAGGAACGTCATTATGTAAAGATTCCTCATAAAACTAAGTTTCAATAGGATAATTTACCTTTTTATGTTCCCTTTGTTCTATAGTTTCCAAGTAATCATAGATATGTTGTTGAACGATATCGATCTCAGGAGTATTTGTTGCTGGAATTCGGAGGTTCTACTATCACCTCTACCTCAACATTGTCTCCTTCATTTACATTGATGATCTCTTAAGGTCCTCAACTTTTTTTCTCATCTGAATGCTTAGAAATACCTTTGATTCTCCTTATTTTTTGTTCGAGCTCCACTACTTTTGATATATGTTCCTTTTGTTTCATTGTTTCTGCATTTCTCCTTCGTTCTCCTTTACTATCTCTGGTTGTTCCGCAACTTCATTCTCTTATTTCTTTTAAAATTCTTTTTTTAGATTTATTTAGAAATTGACTGAGGAAAACATCCTCTTCTATCTCATTGTGTTGAGTCTATGTTTCTACAGGTTTATTAACTATCTAACCTTTGGATTCAACTATTGCAGGTCAAGGGTTAGGGCTTTGAGAAACTCTATGTCAACTTCTTTTGGTCTTTGGTCGTTCCTCTTCTTCTGAAACTTCTATGAAATGATTCCTAACCGAACATTCATGTCAATTTTCACCAATGGTATTCAAATGTTCCTCAATAAGATATTTTACCAATTCGTGGTGATATAGAGCATTGGCAATATTCCTAGAGTCTCTTTGTATATTAAAAGCGACCCTTTTAAGGCTCGACATTAAGCAATAAAGTACATTAAAAATCGGGCATGGTAAAAGAGTAGGGTTCAAAATCTACCTTCACAAGTAAGAAATTTCTGAATCACTAATAACAAGTTTTTCCTTTTAGATTTGAGTGTTTTGATTGGAATTACTTTCTTGAAAGTTGAAGCGTCCATACCTAGATTATGTAGGAAGGAATTCCACTGCTCATCCGTGGGTCCTTCATTTTGAAACCAACTTTTTCCATACCTTGGGAGCTATGGTGCCTCTGCTACGAGAGATTCAATTGTTTTCAATGTTATATCCACAATCTCGGCTTCCACTACATCAAACACATCAAACACTTCAGAAAATGTTTTAGTGACCTGAGCTTCATAACCATCAGAATTTTTGAAGAATTTTAAGCCATCCTACCTTCTGTTATTGATCTATAACTTATGCATAGGCATTGAGGAAATTTGTTCCATTCGATTAATATCAAACAATAACGCCCATTGTGGAACATAAGTCGTGCCCCCAAATTGCCTCTTTTGATAGGGATGGACGAAGAAATAGGGAAATGGAATGATTTTATGGTCGCATTTGGAGTGAAATATATTTCAAAGGTAGTGGTCTAACTCTAATGAAACTCTTCCTCTTTCATTAATGATTTCCATGATTCAAGAGATTATGTTTTGTAGGACCGTAAGAATTTGGGATATTTGAAATAATTTATATGCGCTGGAAGAGATTTTTGATGTGATGGATTAGGATATGAGAATGAAGGATAGGATAAAGTGATCAGTAAGGTCATAATTCCGATCATCATTTCAAAAGACGTATCATAAACACTAAATAGACTAACATATCTATTTATTTCTTTAATGAAAATTGACTTAATACCCTATGTGCATACCTTTGATATAATAACTTTCCTTTATTTGCAGGTTCATGATGACTTCTGAACGCTTGTTTGTTGAAAATGCTTGCATGTCTGTCATTGGATGTATAATATGAAATTAGCTACAAAATGTTAATGATTTTTCAGCTTCTTCATTATTTTCATGAAACTTTTTGTTGCTGTTTAAAGTTGATGATCTTTGTGGATGATGCTCATGAATGCAAAGAATTATTTTTTTTACAGGAGAAATAAATTCTTCCAAAGACTTTATTAGAAATTCAAAAATTTATTGGAATTTAAAAGAAGGAAGGGAGAACAAAAGAAAAATAGGAAAAATAAAAGGGGAATTTGAAAATCAAAACTACGAAAGGTTCTATGGTTTTCAGCTAGGATTTTACACATAAGAATGCCAACAATCCTCCTTTTCATAACTATGCTTTTGACTATTATTATTTTTGCTTATTTATTTTCTTTTTGAGAAAAATAAACTACAACTCCTTTGATGGTATAGAAGGAGAATTGCCTTTCCTTACCAACTCAAAATTAGAATTATCTTGTAGATCTTTAAGAATTTTCTGTCTTTTCAAAGGCTTATGATATAATTTTAGCCTATGCCATTAACAAGGAATGACATCTTTTCATCATCAATAGTCCTAGTTCTTATTTCCTTGTTATAAAAAATAGAATATATTTTAGAGGGACCAAGCCAATGTGTCTAAAATTTCCTTCAAAATACTTAAACTTAGAATAAAACATAAGAGCCCAATCACCTAGCTTGAATTTATTGACTTTCATGAATTTCTCGCCACTTGGTTCTTTATTGCTAGATTATGGTTTTTCTTTGTATGGAATCTTGTCGGATCTCATCTAGCTCATTAAGTTATGTCAATCTTTGTTTTCAAGTTTTAGATAGATCAAGCCCCAACTTTGGTGTTGTTCTAAAGGTCTCCAGTTGGAATTAATGTGGAAAAACCACTTACTTCCCATACACAAGCTCATTAGGAGTATGTATAGTAGTGTTTCTCCATGTGGTGCAGTATGCCCAAAGTGCCTGTGAAAACTTTTTTGCCGAGTCTCTTTTACGCAAGTATAATGCTTTTGTCAGTATAGCTTCAATTATCATGTTGGTAGATTTGAATTTCCCATGAGCCTGTGGAAGAGATGGAGTGGAATTTCGATGCTTGATTTTTTATTGCTCCATAAATTTCTACACCAATTTAGATGTGAACTGAGCACCTTGATCTATCACATTTTTTGTTAGGAAACCAAAACAAGTGAAAATGTTGTCAAAAATAAATGTAACTATGACATTTCCAGTAGAAAAAGTGGCTTAGCTTCTACCCATTTTGCAACATAGTTTGTACAAAAAAAAGATGTACCTCTTTTGTTTTGATGGGAGATCCATTGGACCAACAAAATATAGACCCGATTTTTAAAAAGTCTCTATGAGAACTTAAGGTTTTAGAGGCATCTCATCTAATTTAATGGGCATTCCCATTCTTTGAAAGCTATCACATCTTTTGTCATATTCCTTGGCATCTCTAAAAATTGATGAGCAGTGATATCACAAAAGAAGAATTGTTATGCAACCAACTCACAAAATAAAAGAAAATATAGATCACCAACTTAAAAATTATCCTCTTCATGGGGGAAAGCTCCTTTACATTACATAAATGAACAATTCTTGGATGATAGAATTGACTAGAGCTCCTCAGTATATAGGAGTCTAAGGGGTCAAAATATAATCAAAGCTTACATAGCAATAATAATAATGGTGGGATTACATGGGGCACAAAAATAACAATATGGGGGCTACATGGGCACAAAAATAACAATAGGGTGCTACACTAACAATAACAATAAGGGGGATACACTAGTATTATAGGGACCTAGGATGCCCCTCTCCTTCAAAAAAGTGTTGTCGTATAAAATTCTCATCCTCTCATATGAAATCTTCAGTAGGTAAGTTTTTCAACTTAATGAGAAACTCTAAAATTTATTGATTCCATAGCTATCAGGTTCTTGCTTTTGTGTCTGCTCGTAGATATAATATGATTTTTCCATCTTCGTCAAGTTCTGGAAATACTGTTTGAACTGGAATCTTGTCATCGATAACCTTCTTTAAGCATGAAACATTGAAAACTAGAGTTACTCGAGAAGATGTAGGAAGCTCCAATTTATATGTCGTAGTACCAATATTTTGCAACACTTTTTTAGGACCACAGTACTTGGGTGATAATTTATTATCCTTCGTTGCCTACTTGAGGTACAATTTTTTTATATGGTTGTAGCCATAAAAATACCCAGTCACCTACATCAAAACATTTTTCACTCCGACGTTGATTTTCCTATTGTTTCATTCGATTCTACACTATAGTAAGGTTATCCTTTAAGATTTGGAGAAATTTTTGTTGATGATCGATGTCATGTACCACTGCTTGAACCTTAGAATTGTATCCTAAATATGATGTGATAGACAATGGATGATATCCATAAACTTCCATAAATGGGGTCATTTTTCTTGCAGTATGGAAAGAAGTGGTATGCCACCATTCAACGAGAGGTAACCACTTGACCCATTATGTTTGTTTATCAGATACAAAGCACTGAAGATATCCTTCTAAATATTTGATCACTATCTTAGTTTTTCTGCCACATTGAGGATGATAAGATGAACTATGAGCTAATTGAGTACCAAGAGAAGAAAATAATTTCGTACAAAAATTTCTAATGAAAATGAAATCCCTGTCACACACAATAACTTTGGGTTTCCATGTAGCTTTCGAACCATTTCAATAAATTCAATACCAATTGTACTAGCTTTAAAAGGACAAGATAATGCACAAAATTATGCATACTTCGTGTTGTGCTAGACAACAACCCTCCCCATTTCAAAATTTTTCATTTAAAACTTTAATAAGAAATGGGTCCACATTTAGAAAATAAATAAAATTAGTAAAATGTTTGAAAATAAATTTTTATAATAGGTTATATAAAATTTTCTTTTAGGATAGGTTAAATCACAATCACAATTTGCAAATATATTCAATCCATGAAAGTCCTCTCAACAAGGACTGATCCGATTTGAATTATAATAAAACCTTATCATAAAGATTTATCGAAGGAAAACAATTATAAAAGGAATATGTCGCGTCGCACACATCCTTTATTTCAATAGTGAACTTAAAGTGTTCCATTGAGATTCGCCGACGCGATAACTCTATCGGAAATCACATATCGCTACTCATCAAGAAAGCGTCCCAAGTGTTCTAGAGAAAACCTTCAATGCGATAAGCCGATCGCAATCGCACATCGCTAAAATCATAAAACACATCCCAAAATCCCACTTGAAATCTTTCGATGTGATTTCATTATCGTGTAACCCGCTTTTGATAAAGGCAAATCATGAAGTATTACGAACACGTGAAGTTTAAATTTATAAGTCAATTATAAAGAAAATTTAAACAATTTATCAATTTTAGAGCATGCAGCCTCCCCATGCCAGCTCACCACTGATCTCAATTGCAACCATGCAAAGGAACCATTTAAGCATGTCACTTGTAACCCCTGTTCTGCAATATGCGATTATCGCTAATTTCCGATCGAGATGTCATGATACCCATTCTAAAAAGGACCGTTATATATTTGGGATACGACATATCATCACGACATTAAAATTTCACGTTGAAAGTTATGGGGAAATCATTAATAAGTAGTTATGGTTGAATCCTTCAAGAAATTCATCTGTGGTGACTTAACATATGATAGATCCATAGCATATATTACACTTAATTGCTGTTAGTCCTGTGCGCTAAGTATTAGCTTTGAACAAGTTTTTCCACTGTTACATCCTTCTGTTTCATTTTGTAGAGCGAATCTGAAATCATCAATCGAGCAAAATGTCTAAGAAATCTTGGAAAACAAAACTCCCTGTCATAGCGAAAGATGAACCAACAAAGTTGGTACTAATAGCTGATACTACCTGTTCAAGCCTTGGCAAGACTTCATGGGAGGGCATATATAATCTACTCGAAGCCGAGGAGCCAACCGAAATTGAAGAAGAAGGAGCAGCAACTGGTTCAACTGATAAATCAGAAAATACTCTTAATGATTTACCCAGCTCCTTTCTCCACAAAATAACAGGCCGTACGAAAGTGTTACCATACAATGACCTGGTGATATGGGTAATAGAGAGTATCAACATAACCGATAGAGCATTCTATACAGCCGATGGAAGGATGTTTGGGACATTTAGGGCAGAAGATATCAAGAAGGTGTATCATTTGTTGGACCCCTAGAAACATTACAACAAAGCACTTTTAGAATATTTCGCCAAGGAGAACGATGTAGAGTCGGACCCTATTAGGCAATGGAGACATTTTCCAAACAAGCATAAGCATGAATCCTCTGGTATGTACTCCGTAGACTCCTTAGCATCTCCTTATTGTTATGTTGGCGCTATGATATGTAGACTCTTTGGAGTCTCTGATTCAGCTAGGTCTTCCATAGAAATGGTGCCTTTAATGGAAGCAGCAATCCAAAATTATATCGTGGATTGGGCAACCATTTTATGAGATAAAATGGCCAACCAAATCCTTCATTATAGAGGAAATAGGTTTGTAACTACCCAGATAATACCCCCATTCTATATGAGCGCCTACGTCATGGATACCATCTGTTTCAATTATGACTACCCCATTCTAGGTTGGAAATGGACTCCTCAAGATCCAACTCCTATTCACATTTATCATAATTATTTTTGGAAGGCCCATTATAAAGATCATATAGATAGAATTTGACATGGTTTTGTTTTACCTGTCCATCAGGCCATATTCAAAAAACCTGCTCCTTGGTTATCCGATGAGGCCAACATTGACTTAACATCAATCGGCAGTTGGTTTGGTGAAGAAAAGTTCACCTATGTCAGACTTTTTGGCAGCACCATAGATCCACATGTTCTCCCCTTGTACATTCCTGATAAGCTATTGGCCAAAGAAATAACTTACCAGATAACAGAAACAAGAATTTCTAGGAACCTCAAAGAGTCCAAGAAACAAATGTGGCCTTCATTTCCCCTCCACTGTGGTACTTATTCATAGCACAATTTCAAACATGCAGAGAAAGAAGTAGGGAAGATACAAACTCTAAAGTTAGCAGTCATTCCTAAGAGACAGTATGATCCAAAAGCAATGGCTTACAACTTTACCACTCAAGTGAAACATGCCAAATTTGAACATGAGAAAGATGACTATGATGACTTGTTCTCTTCAGTTGAGTCATTTTCACGAGTAAAACATCTAGCAAATATCAAATTAGGAGCAAGGGGAATAGATAAATTTATGAAGTTTAGGACACAGAGGTTACAAACAATGCCTCTGGATTTATTGAACACTACCCTTATGGTGCAACAAGAAGGTCACAGTGAAGAACAAACTACTGAGAAGAGTCCTAAAAAGGAGAAAAGTCCTGAAAAGGAGAAGAGTCCCGAAAAGAGGCAAACAAATGAAAAGACCAGTGAGCTCCTAGATACCGATGTGCTTAGTGATTCTAGCTTAATCAAGGAATGGGAGCAGTTTGATCAAATGATAAAGAACTAGAATGACTCCCAAAACATCATTATGCCAAAATCGCCCGCAACACAGAAGCCTATTGTTACTAATATTCCAATTAACGGGGCAGTCGACACAGTTAACACTCAGCATGATATTGAAATAATTCCAGAAAACCCTTCCATAGAGATTGTATTGAAGGTAGAGGAAATACCACCCCTGGATGTATTTTACAATCCAAAGCATAGGGTTGTGGTCAAAAGAAAGAGGAAAAAGAGAAAATTCATTAGGTACCATTCTCAACTCCTCAAGCTGAACTAATGAATGTGGTATGGAAAGACTCAGAAGGATCCTTCTGAGGATTTAACCAAGTTATCTCAATATGTAGGTGCCTATGCAGCCACTAAAATGGACCAGGCTTCCGAAGTTAGCCAACAGAATAAGGAAAAGGATCTAAGGATCACCCAACTTGAAGAGAAAACGACAGTGGAACAGCAGAAGACCGAACAACTTGAGCAACATCTAGAAGAACAAAAATAGCATAATGAGCAACTAAAACAACAATTAAATATGGATAAACAATAGATCAATCAACTAGCTCTCCAGAAACAACAAACGTTGTCTCAAGAATTCAGCAAGCTTCAAGTGGCAATTCAGCTAGAAAAGAAGGCTAAAGAAGAACAAGTTGCAGAGCTGGAATTACGGGTAGAGAAATTCAAAGGTTATCCGAAGATTTGTGAATTCATTAAAGAAGCCCTAGAAGGGACCAAAGCCTTACCTCAGCAACTAAATATCCTTTTCCATAAAATATCATTGGTTGACACATTGTGCGCTATCACTGCATCACTCATTGAACAGGCAGTTGACACTAGGCTAGAATTTGAAAACGCAAATGATAAGGTAACATAATTTCTCTCTTGGCAAAGTTCAAAAGAAGGCATGGCTGCTAATCTACCGAAAATCCAAGAATTGCACAAAGAAATCTTGTTTTCGAAGTGGGAATCACAGTTAATAAAGGTCGAAATAGCTACTTCCATAGCCAGGGCTATAATGAACAGTGTGACTGAGTTGGTAAATGACATCTTATATCTAGCTAACTTGATCTCTGATTGCTCTCTAGGAAAACTCCCAAAAGCAAAAGCGCTAGAATATCAATGGAAATAGGATTTGGCCAGCAGAGAAAAACAAATAGGCAATGTGGAAAACTTGACTTGGGATACATTTTGGTTTTTCCTAGTAAAGCCGCACAGCCAGCAGATGGCCACTAAATGCATTGCCGACGTTATCAATCTCATGGTTCCCGAGCTTTCAGATGCTACGTACATAGCTCAACTACATTCTAGGCTGAGCATCCTTCGGAAATTCAGCAAATGCTCTCAATTTGTCAGCTGCAAGTACAATAGAAGAAGTAGATACAATGAATCAGTTAAAAGGTTATTGCACTGTTATTTTCATAAATCAAATCCCATATTTTCGTAGTTGCAGTTTCAACAGCTCAGAGTGATATTTATTGATAGTTAGTTCTTATTTTATTATTTAAACCCTTTCATGTCTTTTAAGAAAGGGTGCTCAATTTGCATAAAAAACTTGATTTGAGAAGTTACACTTTTGTACTTGTGAATATATTTTTTTATCAGTAGTGGATCAAGGTTCTACATTTTTGTGAAGAAACATTTTCAAGACCTGCACTATTGTATCTCCTGGAAGTTTTCTCAAATAAGAATGTGGAATCAGAGTGTTATTTGCATTGGAAAGACTCAAATGCATGCAGTATTTCTATCACTATTTTTTTCCTTGTTTCCTTATGTGATGGAGCATTCCTTTTAAAAGTTGCTATTGTTGATTTATGTTTTCTCTTCAAAATAATTCTTTATCATGTCATTTCTGAAGATTTAGAATTGTCATACTTTAAAGATATATGTCAGCGATATACATTGTTATGAATGCGATAGGTTTTATTTATAATTACTTTTTTTAATTTCTTAAACAAAGTAATCATTATATATAAGTTCATCTTTCTATTGATAAGTAAGCCATCTATATGATTACTTATCTATTAGAAATAATAAAAAATCACATTATTTATAGAATACCTTTGTTATATAAGTATATTTGTATATTTTTGAGTTATACGTTAAAGCCCTTATCATCCTTATTATACATTATAAAACAATGATCCATAAAACCATTCATTATATGGG
Organism: Pinus tabuliformis; assembly: GCA_031772625.1. Classification (NCBI taxonomy): domain Eukaryota; kingdom Viridiplantae; phylum Streptophyta; class Pinopsida; order Pinales; family Pinaceae; genus Pinus; species Pinus tabuliformis. The sequence goes on along the minus strand of CM062819.1, from coordinate 353,971,740 downwards.
AAACTGGTTCCATAATATCTAGTTGGAGCCACCACCAAATGGAAAAGGAGTTGTACTAAGGTCCAGACCGGGTGGTTATCCCCAATGTTGGTGCTAGGATTTTAGAGGCATCAACATTTTTGGCGCTAGAAGGAGGGCATGAACTGTGAATGGCGAGTGAATCCAAATCCATAGGCCATTCTAAGAGTAAAACTCCCTCACCATCTCCTCCAACTTCTCCTTCACATTCTAAATCTCCTATTTTTAAGCAAGAAGTTGAAAAGGAAAATACAACACCCACTGCTGAAAACTTAAACACACTTGAAAATTGTTCTCTTGAACCCCCTAACGTATAGACCTTGATTCATAAAATCCAAGGGTTTTCGATATCCCAAGAACAGTTTGAGTTATCCCAAGGTAGTGTGACTTTGCAATATATTCCATCTCAGCCTCTTACTAGAGCACAGAGTTAAAATCTTGGTATTCCACCAACTGAATTTCCTCTGCCAAGTTGAAAAAGAGCTAGGAAGACACCTATAGATTCTGATAGTGAGATTCTTTCCTCATCATCATCCATTCCATCTAAACCATTGCAAAGTCATCCATCCATTCCCCAACTCAAGATCATAGTCCAAAAGGGTACAGGTACTCCAACATCCTCTACCCAATCACTTTCAAGTAGCTCCTCACCCTCTTTTGTTGTTAGTTCAACAATGGCACATAATCAACCTCAACCAAGGCCATGGAAAAATCTGAGAGCAGTCGTAATGCCTGCACCCTTGAGTCAATTAGCAGCCCATCCTCAAAAATGGTCGCCAAAGTTTAATCCTGACATTGGCATATTAGCAAAAGAACATATAAACAATTTCATGTTGTCAATAAACTTGAATGGGGTAATAGAAGAAGATGTTGTTGTTGGGCTATCTCCATACACTCTACAAGGAGTAGCTGGATCATGGTATTTTTCATTACCACTAGCATCCTTCAATAGCTGGGATGCTTTTTAGGAGGAATTTTTAACTATGTTTGGAGACTATAGGTCCACAATGACTTTGATTAATGGTCTCTCCAATCTGAAATCTGATTCAAAGGAACCCATCAAAGACTTCAACTCCAAATTTAATAAACTATTGAATAAAATTCCTGAAACATCCAAGGCTAGTGAAGAAGTCTGAAGTGAATGGTATATCTCTGCTTGACCTTCAAACATAGCCGTCTTCGTTGATAGGGCTGCCAAACCCACATTAGCAGAAAATATGAAGGAAGCGATCATTGTTGAAAAACGTATCATTATTTTGGAAAAGAAAAGTGCTCTTGAAGAAAGAAAATCCAAAATGGTTACTTTCAAAGATGATTCAAAAAAGAAAGCAGTTAAAGACCCATATGACATGGAAGGTTTACAAAAGATTCTAAAAACTATGTCCAATGAAATGGTGGAAATAAAAAAGCAGGTAGCTCAAACTTCCACTATAAAACCATTTAGAAATTTTAGAATAAATCAGTCAACTGACCCTAAACCACCTAATGCTATATCCAATGCAGAATTAGATCTAGATGATGATGAAGATGAAGACACATTTTTGTCATCAGAGGAAATGGAAGAAGATGAAACAGTTGAATGTCATGGAATGTGGGACTTTATCTTGCCTAACTCTGATAGTGAAAGTGAACAAGAAGCTCTCCCAGTAAATACTAGAAGTAAAATGCAGTAGAGCCTATTCAAACAAATCCAAAGTAGAAAAATTCAAGGCCTGTTACTAAAGACAAAGCTTCCATGAAGAAAACTCTAGTTGTGCCTACCCAAAATAAACCATCATCCTCTAATCCTCCCTCGTTGTCTAAAACGTTAGTAGTTTCATACTCTATGGATTACAACATTGTGGAAGACATGAAGAAGACTCAAGAAAATATTTCTTTATATGAACTTAGCAAGACCAAACATCAACAAAAGTTCTTACTTAAAGAGTTAAATGCAGTACCTTCTTTTTCTCTTCCAACTAGTGTTTTATCCAAGGTAGCCAAAGGATTAGGTAAAACACCATCGGATAAAGTAGATGCTACTGGTGTTGTTTTGATTAGAGATAGGTCTAATTCTCATACTCCTCCTTTTCTCTTGACTTATGAGATCTCTAATAGAAATCTACATAACTTCCTGATAGATTCAGGGGCTTCATCAAACATAATGCCATCCTCCATTTGCTCTAAATTAAACATTGAGCGCCATAAATCTGCAGTCCATATTGTTCAATTAGATTGGACTAAAGTGTAAGTTTTAGGAGAGATTAATTCAGTTACCATTAGGTTATCGACTGATCCTAGAGTAATTCAAAGAATTGATATATTGATTGCTGACATCCCTGAGTTTTATGGTTTAATTCTAAGCAGGGATTGGTCTGAGAAACTCCATGGTTACATTTCCACTGACTGGTCTCACATGTGGCTTCCCTATAAAGGGAAACCAAATCAAATCAAAACAGATCGGGAAAAACAAATGACCTATATAGGAATGGATTTTCAACAAGAAAACCAACCTGTAGCTTTCAATAACAAGATTCTCGGAAATTACTCGGCTGAGTCATTATTTGGAAATTTTAATGCTCAACAATCACCTTTTCCTGTTAATAGTATCGCATCGCAAATTGAAAATTTCTCTCATACTGATACTTCAAGATGTGTTAGTTTTGTTGATGAACATGTAAATAAATATGTAGATAAGCCTTTATTTTGGTATTTATATTTTGATGGATCAAAATCCAATGACGGTGAAGGAGCAGGGTGTATTTTAGTTAGTCAAGAAGGGGAAAAACTATGCTATCATGTAGACTAGAATTTGACTATACCAATAATACTACAAAATATGAGACATTGATTCAAGGGCTCTATAAAGCAATAGGCCTGAATATTCAATATCTAAAATTATTTGGTGATTCCAAAATTGTCATCAAACAAGTAAGGAACACTATCCATTGTCTTTCAAGACATCTCAAACATTATCAATCCTTTGTTCAAGATCTCATAACTCATTTTGTAGCATTCAACATTTCTCCTATTCCTAGATCTCAGAATGCAACAGCTGATTTATTGGCTAATGTTGCTTCTAAGTCCTTCCATCTGAGGATTATAGTCCAGATAGGTTTTCAATTGAATTAATATTTCAACCATCTGTCCTAGACAATGTCACCAATTGGTGGGTATTTAGTCATGATGAAGACATCTTAAATTTCTTGACTTCTGAAAAGTCTTATGATGATCAGATTATCGATAAAAATGATCATGATCTTCAAGTAAAACAAAGAATAAATGAGAATTCTATTCCTAAATCTACGGCCAAGCTAGAAGATCTCTATGATATCAAAGATAGATTCAAAAAGGTCACTAATGAAAAACTTCAAAGTTCTACTTTAAGGTTTGAATTAGTAAACCTTGGCGCTAAGGCAAAACCACAAAATGTAAATCTAGGACTTGAACTCACATCAGAAGAAAGATTTTCTTCCATCAGATTATTAAACAAATACAAAATTGTTTTTTCTTCGAATTACGAAGATATGAAAACTTATGATACTTCTATCATTCAACACACAATTCCAATGATTTCTGATGAGAAACCTGTACAACAAAAGTTAAGGAAAATTCACCCAAATCTGGAAAGTCAAATCAAAGTAGAGTTGAATAAACTTCTGAAAGCTAAAATAATTTTCTCAGTCAGACATTCTAAATGGGTTTCAAACTTGGTACCTGTAAGGAAAAGGAATGGTGATATTCGAATTTGCATAGATTTTAGAAATCTCAATAAGTCATGTCAAAAATATAATTTCCCATTACCAACAATGGAGCAGATACTTCAATCAGTAGCTGGTTCAGAGTTAATGTCCTTTGTTTATGGTTTTTTAGGATACAATCAAATACTGGTGCATCCAGATGATAGAATAAAAACTACATTCAGAACTAAATGGGAAAGATATGCCTGTTAGAAAATGCCTTTTGGTGTGATAAATGTTGGAGATACCTTCCAACGAGCCATGGATATAGCCTTCAAAGGTTTGATCAATAGGTAAATTTTTGTTTACTTAGATGACATAGCTGTCTCTTCCAAGAAAAGGGCCAATCATCTCCATGATTTAAAACAGATCTTTGAATGATGTAAAAGTTATGGCATTTCTCCAAATCCCAAGAAATCATTCTTCGCTCTTAATGAAGGCAAACTCCTAGGGTTTATTGTATCCAAATATGGCATATATATTGATCCTGACAGGACAAAAGAGATTTATAATATTCCTTTGCCACATAACAAGAAATCAATGCGATCATTTTTGGGACAGATAAATATTGTAGAAAGATTTTTTCCTAATTTTTTTCATATAGTCTTGCCTTTGCAAACTATGATTAAGAAAAATTCAGTTTTCAAATGGGGACATAATGAAAAAGAGACTTTTGAATCGATCAAACACGCAATCATTAATGCTCCTGCATTAAATACTTCAAATTTTTCTATTCATTTTATTTTGTATACTTTGGCCACTGAAACATCCTATGCTACTATCTTAACACAGATTAATGACCAACAAATAGAAGCACCTATATCCTTCTTCAGTTCTAATTTACAAGGTGCTGAACTCGACTATTTCGAAGTTGAAAAACAAGCTTTCGTTGTGTTTAAATCTATCAAACAATTTATACCATTCCTCCTAAAAACAAACACAAAGGTAATAGTCCCATTCTCTGTAGTGAGGCAATTGCTAGTTCAAAGGGAAGTAGGAGAGAAGAGAGCTAATTAGGTAACAGCCTTACAAGAGTATGATATTGATATTAAACCAGCGAAAATTGTGAGAGGACAAGGTTTTTTCAAGTTATTAGCAGGAGCTTCTAATATTCCAGAATATGAGGATTCAGATAATACTCTTCAAGTGAACAAGATAAGTATCATAAATTATGAATCTCAGTTTGTTGATTGGATATTTGACTTGGAAAATGATATGCTCCTCCTAATTTTAGTTACAAAAACAAACGTTCCTTAAGATTAAAAGCAAAACACTTCGAAATCATTAATGATGTGTTATTTAGATGAAATTATGATTCAATTTTATTAAGATGCCTTGTAAAAACTGAAGCACAAAAAGTTTTGCAGGAGTTACATAATGGTCCAGCAAGTAGACATTTTGGAGGAGATACTACAGCTCACAAGATAATACATGCTGGATATTATTGGCCCACTTTTTTGAAAGATGGCCATGATTATGTTAGGAAAAGAAGGATATGCCAAACTGCCAGTTGGAGAGAAAGGAAACCAGTCTTTCCTTTACAACTAGTAAACATTAAGCAACCATTTGAATAGTGGGAGCTTGGTATCATTGGAGAGATTGTTCCACATTCTTCCAAGCAACACAAATACATCCTTACATCCATGGATTACTTCACAAAGTGGGTAGAAGCAATTCCATTATTGGTAGCCAATTTTAATGCACTCATTGAATTCATTGATCAATTCATCATTACCAGGTTTGGTGTACCTAATGCCCTTATATTTGTTAATGCATATTATTTTTCTAGGAGTAGTATAGTTGAACTTTCTCTTAAGAGAGGTTTTAAATTAAAATATTCTGCAAATTATTATCCTCAGGATAATGGTTTGGCAGAGTCAACTAATAAGAATCTCATTAAGATTGTTAAAAGAACTGTTGATCAAAACCAAAAGAATTGGAATAAATCTTTAATATTTGCATTATGGGAAGATTGCATAACTCAGAAGGCCTCAATAGGTAATTCTCCTTTTAACTTAGTATATGGAAAAGAATCTGTAATACCTTCAAACTTAGCACTCTCATCTCTATCCCTAGTACAATTTATTGAAGAAAATCCTTCTTCCTCTATTCAATTAAGATTTGATCAAATCCTCAAATTGGAGGAAGAAAGAGAAAAGGCCAAAATCAGTGATGCTAAACATCAACAAATCATTAAATCTTCTTTTGATGCAAGTTCTACCGGCTCAAAAACATTACAAATTGGTGATCTCGTATTGAAATGGAACAAAGCATATGTAGACAAAGGTAAACATACCAAATTTCAAAAGATGTGGCTTGGACCATTTCAAATCATTGAAAAGATAGGCTCATCAACGTTCATATTGCAAGATTTATCAGGAAAGAGAGATTCTCTTCCTGTGAATGGGCTTATCTTAAAGAAATTCTTTTCTTAAGGAGGTAACCCCTTCTTACCTGTAAATATTCTTTATGAAAGTTTTTTTTTATTTTAGAAAATAATTTTGTAAATAGTCTTCCATTGGCCTTTTACTATTGAAAAGCTCTTTAAGAGAATATTGTGAATACTTTCTTTCAATGGGTGGAAACTTTTAAGGAAATGATTACAGTTTTGGAAAGTTAAATAAAACATGAAACTCTGAGGACCTCTTTAAAATTTGTAAAATCTTCCAAAACCTTGAAAATACTGTAAATCATTCTAAGTTTTATAAAGTTAAGAGAGGTTATTTGTAAAAAGTAAAGACTTTTCCAAACTTAGCATCTATAACTCTAAAATTTGTCATGCATAAACTCTTAAAGAGAAAGTCATTCATCCTATCCACCAAGTTTATGATTTTTCAGAGTGTAATTCTAAAATATGTCTGATATAAAGGATAAAAGGTCTCATGATGAGCCTGCTCACCATGATCATAAGGAACTAGTTAAACTGACATTAAAAATACTGCATAACAAAATAGGATAATGGCTTATAATCATAAGACAAGAGATCTCATCACAAGCCAGCTTGTTCAGTTCAATTACAACCAGTGAATGGCATTGTTATAAGCTAGCTACCAAACCAGGACAATGGCTTTTTATTTAAAAATAAAATAATAAAAGAATATAAAATAAAAAAACATATGTAAACATATCTTTTTGAATTTATCTTTCAAAAGTTATACTCTTATATGGATGGCACAACGAATGATTGATGGTCAAAAGGTAACCCTATCGAGAATATAGATGTTTGCTGAAAGTAGAGGCACTACCTATGACAAAAGAGTAAATTTAAAAAGCTAAGCTCGAGGAGCCCCCTACTTTATCTTTATCAACCAATCAAAGCTTTAAGAAACCCATAATGTTTTTATTTTTAAAGGATTGTAAAAGAAATTACAAAAATTTGTCATTTTATTCAAAGTTATTTTTATTTAACTATTCTTAGATAGTTTTCTTTGCCCTCAATTGTTTCCAATTAAGAATGTTTTAGATATTGCATTACTTTTTTAGAGATAACTGTTTCTCCCAGTGAATCACCAATTGTTGTGCTATACAACAACACTCCCCATTTCCAAATTTTTCATTTAAAACTTTAATAAGAAATGGGTCCCCTTTTAGAATATAAATAAAATCAATAAAACGTATGAAAATAAATTTTTATAATAGGTTATATAAAATTTTCTTTTAGGATAGGTTAAATTGCAATCGAATTTTCAAATCTATCAAACCCATGGAAGTCATCTTGATAAGGACTGATCCTATTTGAATTATAATAAAACCTTATCATAAATATTTATCGAAGGAAAACAATTATAAAAAGAATATGTCACATCATGCACATCCTTTATTTCAATAATGAAGTTAAAGTGTTCCATTGAGATCTGTCGATGCGATAACTCTATCGGAAATTGCATATCGCTGCTCATCAAGAAGTCGTCCCAAGTGTTCCATAGAAAACCTTCGATGCGATAAGCCGATCACAATCGCACATTGCTAAAATCATAAAACACGTCCCAAAAGCCCATTTGAAATCATTCGATGCAATTTCATTATCCTGTAGCATGCTTGCAATAAAGGCAAATCATGAAGTATTACGAACATTTGCGGTTTAAAGTTATAATCAATTATAAAGAAAATTTAAACAATTTATCAATTTTAAAGCATGTCGCCTCCCCATGCCAGCTCACCACTGATTGCAATCACAACCATGTAAAGGAACCATTTAAGCATGGCACTTGTAACTCTCGATCTGTGATATGCGATTATCGCTAATCACCGACCTGGAAGTCATGATACCCATTATAAAAAGGACCGTTATAACTTTGTGATGCGACATATCATCACGGCATTAAACTTTCACGTTGAAAGTTACGGGGAAATCATTAATAAGTAGTTATGGTTGAATCCTTCAAGAAATTCATCCATGGTGGCTTAACATATCATATATCCCTAGCATCTATTGCGCTTAATTGTTGTTAGCCCTGTGCGTTCAGTATTAGCTTTGAACAAGTTTCTCCACTATTATGTCCTTCTGTTTCATTTACAGAGCGAATCTAAAATCATCAGTCCAGCAAAATGTCTAAGAAATCTCGGAAAGAAAAAGTCCCCATCATAGAGAAAGATGAACAAGCAAAGTTGGTACTAATAGCTGATACTACCTGTTCAGGCCTTGGCAAGACTTCATGGGAAGGCATATATAATCTACTTGAATCCGAAGATCCAATGGAAATTGAAGAAGGAGCAACAATTGGTTCAACTGATAAATCAGAAATACTCTTAACGATTTAGCCAGTTCCCTCCTCCACAAAACAGCAGCCCATGTGAAAGTGTTACCATACAATGAACAGGTGAGCTGGGTAATAGAGAGTCTCAACATACCCGACAGAGCATTCTATATAGTCGATGGAAGGATGTTCGAGACATTTAGGGCAGAAGAAATCAAGAAGATGTATCATTTTCTGGACTCCCAGAAACATTACAACAAAGCATTTTTAGAAGCTTTCACCAATGAGAACGATGTAGAGTCAGGGCCTATCAGGCAATGGAGATAGTTCCCAAACAAGCATAAGCATGAATCCTCTGGTATGTACTCCGTAGACTCCTTATCATCTCCTTATTGCTATGATGGTGCTATGATATGTAGACTCTTTGGAGTCTCTGATTCAAGTAGGTTTTCCATAGAAACGGTGCCTTTAATGGAAGAAAAAATCCACTCTTATATCATGGATTGGGCAACCATTTTATCAGATAAAATGGCCAACCAAATCCTTGATTATAGAATAAATAGGTTTGTAACTATCCGGATAATACCCCCATTCTATATGAGTGCCTACATTATGGATACCATCTGTTTCAATTCTGACTACCCCATTCCAGGTTGGAAATGGAATCCTCAAGACCCAACTCTTATTCACATTTATCATAAGTATTTGTGGAAGGCCCATTATAAAGATCATATATATAGAATTTCCCATGGTTTTGTTTTACCCATCCATCAAGCCATATTCAACAAACCTACTCCTCAGTTATCCAATGAGGCTAGCATTGACCTAACATCAATCAACAGTTTGTTCAGTGAAGATAAGTTCACCTATGTTAGACTTTTTGGCAGCACCACAAATCCACATGTTCACTCCTTGTACATTCCTGATAAGCTATCATCCAGAGAAATAGCTTACCAGATAATAGAAATAGGAATGTCGAGGAACCTCAAAGAGTCCAAGAAACAAATGTGGCCTTCATTTCCCCTCCGTTGTGGTACTTATTCACTACATGATTTCAAACATTCAAAGAAAGAAGCAGGGAAGATAAAAATTCTGAAGTTAGCAGTTATTCCTAAGAGACAGTATGATCCAAAAGCAGTGGCTTACAACTTTACCACTCAGGGGAAACTTGCCAAATTTGAACATGAGAAAGATGACTATGATGATTTGTTCTATTCAGCTGAGTCACTTTCACAGGTAAAACATCTAGCAAAGATCAAACTAGGAGCAGGGGGATAGATAAATTTATGAAGTTCAGGACATAGAGGTTACAAACACTACCTCTGGATTTATTGAACACTACCCCCATGGTGCAGCAAGAAGGCCACAGTGAATAACAAACTACTGAGAAGAGTCCTGAAAAGGAGAAGAGTCCCGAAAAGAAGAAAACAAATAAAAAGACTAGCGAGCTCCTAGGTACCGATGTGCATATTGATTCCAGCTTAATCAAGGAATGAGAGTAGTTCGATCAAATGATTAAGAACCAGAATTACCTCCAAAACATCATTATGCCAAAATCACCTGCAACAAAGGAGCCTATTGTTACTAACATTCCAATTGAAGGGGCAGTCAGCACAGTTAACACCCAACATGATATTGAAATAATTCCATAAAACCCTTCCAAAGATATTGTATTGAAGGTAGAGGAAATACCACCCCTCGATGTATTTTATAGTCCAAAGCATAGGGTTGTGGTCTAAGACAGAGGAAAAAGAGAAAAATTGATCAGGGACCATTCTCAACTCCTCAAGGTGAACTGATGAATATGGTATGGAAAGACTCAGAAGTCAATCCTTTTGAGGATTTAACCAACTTATCTCAATATGCAGGTGCCTATACAGCCGCTGCAATGGACAAGGCTTCCGAAGTTAGCCAACTAATCAAGGAAAAGGATCTAAGGATCACCCAACTTGAAGAGAAAATGACAGTGGAACAACAGAAGATCGAACAACTTGAGCAACAACTAGCAGAGCAAAAATAGCAGAATGAGCAACTAAAACAATAGTTAAATCTAGAGAAACAAAAGATCTATCATCAGGCTCTCTAGAAACAACAAAAGTTGTCTCAAGAATTCAATAAGTTTCAAGTGACAAATCAGTAGGAAAATAAGGCTAAGGAAGAACAAGTTGCACAGCTACAATTACAGGTAGAGAAATTCAAAGGTTATCCAAAGATTGGTGAATTCAAGAAACAAGTCCTGGAAGTGACCAAAGCCTTATCTTGGCAACTAAATATCCTTTGCCATAAAATATCATTGGTTGATCCATTGTCCGCTATCACTGCATCAGTCATTAAATAGGTAGTTGACACCAGGCTAGAATTTGAAGACGTAGATGATAAGGTAACATAATTTCTCTCTTGGCAAAGTTTAGAAGAAGGCATGGCTACTAATCTACTGAAAATCCAAGAATTGCACAAAGAAATCTTGTTTTCGGAGTGGGAATCATAGTTAATAAAGGCTAAAAGAGCTACTTCCAAAGCCAGGGCTACAATGAGCAGTGTGACTGAGTTGGTAAATGATGGCTTATGTCTAGCTAACTTGATCTCCAATTGCTCTCCAGGAAAACTCCCGAAAGCAATAGCCCTAGAAGATCAATGGAGACAAGATCTGGCTAGCAGAAAAGAACAAATTGGCAAAGTGCAAAACTTGACTTGGGATGCATTTTGGTTTTTCCTAGTAAAGCCGTACAACTAGTAGGTGGCCACCAAATGCCTTGCCAACATTGTCAATCTCATGGTTCCCGAGCTTTCAGATGCTATGTACACAGATCAACTACATTCTAGGTTGAATCATCCTCTAGAAATTCAGAAAATGTCCTCAATTTGTTAGCTGCAAGTACAAGAGAAGAAGTAGATGCAATGAATCAGTTAAAAGGCTATCGCACTGTTATTTTCATAAATAAAATCCCAGATTTTCATATTTGTAGGTTCAACAGCTCAAAGCGATATTTATTGATAGTTAGTTCTTATTTTATTATTTAAACCCTTTCATGTATTTTAAGAAAGGGTCCTCGATTTGCATAAAAAACTTGATTTGAGAAGTTACACTTTTGTACTTGTGAATATATTTTTTTATCAATAGTGGATCAAGGTTCTACATTTTTGTGAAGAAACATTTTGAAGACCTGCAATTTTGTATCTCCTAGAAGTTTTCTCAAATAAGAAAGTGGAATCGGAGTGTTATTTGCATTGGAAAGACTCAAACGCATGTGGTATTTCTATCACTATTCTTTTGTCTTGTTTCCTTATGTGATGAAGCATTCCTTTTAAAAGTTGTTATTGTTGATGTATGTATGCTCTTCAAAATAATTCTTTATCATGTCATTTCTGAAGATTCAAAGTTGTTATACTTTAAAGATATATGTCAGCGATATACTTTGTTATGAATGCAATATGTTTTATTTATAATTACTTTGTTTAATTTCTTAAACAAAGTAATCATTATATATAAGTGCAACTTTCTATTAATAAGTAAGCCATCTATATGATTACTTATCTGTTAGGAATAATTAGAAATCACATTGTTTATAGAATACCCAGGTTATATAAGTATATTTGTATATTTTTGAGTTATAGGTTAAAGAACTTATCATCCTTACTATACATTATAAAACAATCATCCATCAAACCATTCATTATATGGGAAACTAGTCCTGTAATATCCAGTCAAAGCAACCACACCAAACAGAAAAGGAGCCATACTAAGGTCAGGACCGGGTGTTTATCCCTAATGTTGGTGCTAGGATTTTAGAGGTATCAACACTTGGTAAGTTTATCAACTACCACCATGATGGCACTCTTTCCTTCATACTTGGGTAAACCTATGATAAATTCCATTGATAACGCTTCCCAATGATGACTTGGAATGATTAAAGGTTGTAATAGGCATCTAGTCTTAATTGTATCAACTTTATTTTGTTGGTAAACCAAACATTCTTCCACAAATTTCTGAATATCAAATTTAAGGAAATCCCAAAAAACTTCTTTCTTGACCCTGTGGTAAGTTTTTAAAAATCCTGAATGCCCTCTTAAGGGGGAGGTGTGCAATTCCCAATGAATATTTTGTTTAATTCGTGAATTATTATAGAGATATAAGAAATCTTTGTACCATAATGAGTTATTTTCTCGACAAATGTATCAGATGTGCTAGGATCTTGCTGCAACTTTTGAATGTGTGTCCACACCTCTTCATCATTATTCTAGTCATCCCTTACTTTAGTTATCCAATCTAGTTGGATAATAGAAATGGCATAGAGAAACTATTCCACATCTTCATCCTTTCTCGAGTGTGCATCTGCAACAACTTTTTTCTTCGCTTTTTATAGATGACTCAAAGTCATAACCCACCTTCTTTGAGACCCATTATTTCTGCTCTTCTGAAGATAATATTTGTTCCAAAAAGTTTTTAAGACTATCATGATTTTTTTTTTCCTTGAAGTGTCTTCCCATTTGTTAAGGTCGCAATTTATTTAGAGCATATAGTATTTCCAACATTTCCTTCTCATAAATAGGTTTGTGTAAATACTTTCTTTGATTGGATGACCTTCAAAAGAAATGGTTCTTCCTTCTTGCATTAAAGCAACACCAATTCCATTTCTTGATGCATCAAATTCCACAATAAAGGCTTTGGTGATGTCTGGTGTAGCTAAGACCGGTGCTTGGAACATTGCCTCTTTAAGAAGGTCAAAGGCCTTAGTTGCTTCTGGAGTCCACAAAAATGCATGTTTCTTTAGTAATGTTGTTAGAGGCATTGCTATTCTCCCATAATTCTTAACAAACTTGCAATAATACCCTATCAACTCGAGAAATCCTCAGAGATTCTTTAGGGTTTTTCAGATTTTCCATTCCTTAATAGCTTTAATTTTGTTAAGGTCTACCTTAATACCCTTATGAGCCACAAAATGACCCAAATATTCCACCTCCTGTACTCTAAAGAAACATTTGGAGATTTTTGCATATAATTGTTTCTCCTCCAATAGTTTCAGCACCCTGTCAACATGTTGAACATGATCCTTCTAAGTCTTTTTGTATATTAGTATATCATCAGAAAATATTAACACAAATTTTATAAAGAAGGGCTTGAAAATGGAATTGATCAAACCTTGAAATGTGGAAGGTGCATTACTAAGGCCAAAAATTGATAATGACCTTCATGAGTTTCGAATGTTGTTTTCTAAATGTATTCAGTTTTCATTATAATTTCATGATATCCTGATTGAATATCCAACCTGGTTAATGATCTAGGTGGCTCCAAAAATACTTAGAATTTAGAAGTCACTGAGAATAACTAAAAAATCAAAGTCATTAGATTGAAGCCAAACTACGACCAAATTGTAGTGCTCATCGTCTTGATTCCAACGGTGTCACCGACACTCAAGTAAGAGATTGTATGCTCAAGATATAGCTGGTCAAGGTTCTAGCCAAACTAAGCCAAATGGTAGTCACTAACATGGAAACAGTTTGGCGGAGGGATGGCACATGGAATTTGGCAGCTGGAAAGGGAAAATTTGTCGCCTCTTTAAAATTAGGTTACCCTTAAAAACCAGTCAAAAAATTTTGAACATGATTTTCTAAATTATACAGGTTGGTGGGCCGCCACCCCCGCCAATCCCCAAAAAAACCAACATATTAAATTGGGTGGAGCAAAGGCAAACCCCACCACCCCGAACTCAATGTATTGGTAGCATAATGCGAGGCTGACGATGATCAAACCTACCTGGCCCACCAATCGGGTAGCCTCAAAGGGAATGTGACAATTAAAACACAACGTAACATCACAATGCACCAACCATTAACCCATGGTTAGCTTGATATTATGGCACTTTCTAGAGAAATTTATAGATCGTCCTTTTGCAACCATCACTTAACAATCTGGTGTTGGATATATGAAGAAATTGGATTCCTTGGCCATCTTATAATGAATAAAATTATGGGTATGACCCAAATCAATCAAAATTATTACATTTTTCTTCTAAATATATCCTTCTATCTTGAGAGTTTTAGGAGTGGTAATTCCTACCAATGCATTACAAGATATGGTTGAATTCACTTCTTCCTTCTATATGGTTTTTTCTTGGTGTATATCCTCTTCTTTTCATGTTTCTTATTCTTTCTCTTCCTTGTCTTCACAATCTATGTAAAATAATTTCTTCTCAGCACACGTATGACCTTTAGTGTATTTCCTATCACAACTATAACAAATCCCTTTACTCTTTTTTCTTTCAATTTTTGTGGTGTCAACCTTATAGGTATTGGAAGGCTAGGAGTAGGAACACTTCCATATTTATAGTTGTGAGTGATAGACTTCCTTTTTGCCATAATTTTTATTTCAAATTTTCTTGCCACCCTGAATGCCTTCTCCAATGAATTGGGTTCCTAAAGGAGAACCTCATGTTGGATTATATCCTTTAAATTCCATATAAATACATTAAACATATCCTTCTATGGAATACCATTTACCCTCATATTCAATTTTTGGAATTCCTCGATGTGTTGCGCCATTGAACCCTTTTGTTTGAGATTTATCAATTGGTTAAAAAGGTCTTTCTCTTTGTATCCTCATAATGTGTTATCATTTACTCTATAAAAATTGACAAAGTGACAAGTGGTTTACGAGAACAAGTACATAGATACCATAAAAACTGATTAGGTTGTAAATATTAAGATGCAATGAGTACCTTTTGTGTGTGTTGCACATTATGGAGATTAAAATATTGCTCCATTTGTAGTATCCATGTTACCAGATCCTTACCATAAAAAATCCTCATGGCAATATTTGGAATATGGTGGGTATTCAATCCGAAGTTAGAGCCTATGAAATTATGATTAAAATTCCTTTTGTTCTCAACATGAGTTTCATCTAATACCTTTTATCCATTAGGAATCATTTCTTGTAGCAACTTTCTCAAACCTTCCTTCAAACCTTTCGTCCTAGCTTCCATGTCTACTTTTAATCCATCCTTCAAACTTTCTATGTCTGCTTTTAATTTATTCTTCAAACCTTCCATGTCTAATTTTAACATTCTTCAAACCATCCATCTTAGCTTCCATTTCATTTTTGGTTAATCTTTGCGAGACCAACATTTTTTGTGCTTGGTCTCGTAATTTTGATATATCATGTTGCATTTCTTCCTCTTCTTCATGCGTCATATTAGAGCTTTCTTGTTACTTACTAGGTGTTTCCATTTTCTTGATTCTAGTCATTTTTGAATTAAAAAACAATAGTTATACTTCACTATGCCCTTTGAATTACTTCAAACTAATTTTTCAAACAAAACTTATGCAAAATTTAAAAAAATACTCACCTTTTTCTTGCTTTATAGGAGCTCGATATTGAAACTATTTTAGAGCTATAACTTCATATCTCTAAGGTCTAAAATTTCATCCTATCGTAGCCCTGTATGTCTTCTTTCAAACCCCATAGGTCGGATTGACATTGGAGTCTTTAAGAAAGAGTTATTCACAATCTCCCACAATGACCTAATTATAGACTAATTTCGTATAACAAACTTCTATGGAATGCCATGTGAGACTATTTAAACCTTTGGCTATGAAAATGCTACAAGTTAAACTAAATTCCTTGCATTTTCGGTCAATTTTTATGAAATTCAAATATGAAGCTCAGAGAGAAAGTTATGACAACTTTCCCTAGGTCACTTATATTAGACTGAATTATGGAGCGTACAAAAACCCTACCATCCATAGATCATATATTCGAAAATACAGCGAACCGAGATCTTAAATTTGTACACAACATTCACCAAGATTTACTCTCCACGTGGTCATAATTTCAACTTTAGAAGACTTGTGTAAAAAATGTTATAGCAAATATTCCAAGATTACCTGTTTGAAGAAGAGAAACCCTATAATCCAAAGCTCTGATACCAAATATTATGCAGCCAGCTCACAAAATAAAAGAAAATATAGATCAACGACTTCAAAATTATCCTCTTCAACGGGGAAACCTCATTTCCATTACATAAATGAAGAATTATTAGATGATGAAAATGAAAATACCTCCTTCGTATATATAGGAGTCTAAGGGCTCACAATATAATCAAAGCCTACATAACAATAATAAAAATAGTGAGCTTCTACGAAGAACAACAATAACAATATGGAGGCTACATGGGGACAATAATAACATAGGTGGATACACTAACAATAACAATAAGGGGGCTACACTAGTATTATAGCGACCTAACAAGCACTTTGTATGGAGTTCTTCTAATAGCAAAGTGTCCTCCACATGGTTCGTCAAGAAAACCTTTTAATATCTCTGGTATTTCATCCTCTCAAACACATATTTGGATAATCATATCAGGTCTTATTCGGTAAAATTCTCCTTTTATCCATGAGTAGGGTGCACTAGTTTTGATGACTTTCTATCTTTCTTTCACTGACAATTGTGGACGATTTTTTCCTATAACCAAATAGTTAGCAATATATGAAAGCCAAAGTGTTTTAGTAGATAGTGCAAAAATATATCCTTAAGGAAAATTATCCTTTACAAGTGTATCAATATTATCATTCTACATCCTGGAAAGGAAATCAACAAATATTTTTACGTTTCATGGCCTATCAAGAATGATAATATTGAATTCTTGTAACAATAGCCATCTATTGATCTTTCCCTTAATAATTAATTTATTCATTAAATATCTAATAGCAGAATGATCAGCATTAATGAAAGTTTCATAACCAGTAATATAATGTCTAAATTTATTAATGGCATAAACAACAACTAAAAACTCATTTTCTATAACTGTATAATTCAACTTTGTAGGAATCAAATTTATACTCGTATTATCAATAACATAAGGAGTCAAGTGTTTTTGTCATAATACAACTCCTAAAGTTGTATCTGAAGAATCAGTTGATATATTAAATGGGAGAGACCAATTTGGCTCTTTTAAGATCGATGCTTCAGTAATTTTTTGTTTTAATGATTCAAATGTCATTTGGAAGTCAATAGTCCAAACAAAATCACAATATTTTGTAACAAGTTTAAAGAGTGGAGAATATCTTTTTGTAAAGTTGTTTATGAATCTTTTGTAATATCTTGTAAAATCAAGAAAACTTCTAACATCTCTTTGACAAGTAGGAATTTTTTTTTGGAGATTACCTCTACCTTTGATGCATCCACCTTGATTCCAACACCTGAAATATAATGCCCCAAAACAATTTCCTCATTAAATATAATAAATAATTTTTCATGACTTAATGAAATATTTTGTTATTTGTATCGAATGAGAATATTTTATAATTTATCCATAGCTTCTCCAAAAGTGTTTCCATAGACAAAAAAATCATCCATGTAAGCTTCTACACAATCATGTATCAAGTCATAAAAGATAACTAAAATTTGTCTTTGGAATGTAGCAGGTGCATTACATAAACCAAAAGGAAGTATCCTATAAGAATATGTACCCCATGGTGTTACAGATCCATTTGGGCACATCACTCCAAATATTCAGATCAGTAGTATTAGGGCTCATCAAACCATAATCCAATTTCTACATGCCCTAGACAAGTCATCACTTCGAATACCTCCTTCCCTAAAGGTTTCCTAGCCTGAAGCCCTCCAGAAATGCCTCCTTGAGGGACCAGCATAGCCTTGGTCAGGGGTAAATGCACTTTAGTCCAGGTACGCCCATGTAAGACTACATTTCAGTGCACCTAGGCCCACTTTGACCTGCACTCGGCGAGATTGAGAAAAATCCTAATAGGGTTTCAGGAATATTCTTATCTTCTCGAGCCTTTTAGAAGATTACCACACTTATCATCTCCTATGAGCTATAAATTGTATAGGGAATGAGTTAAGTAACCTCCTATCCTCTCATCCCTTCCTCCATGGAAACTAACTCCAAGTTTTGAAGGCCATTCAATACCCTCATTTATGGCCAAACCTCCTCTATTTTCCTATAAATTGAGCACTCATCTAAGTGATTAGGGGCTGGACTTTGAGAATTTGTTAGGAGACAATGATGGTGTGAGGTTTGGGGTTGTAAACAAGTATTATTATGCTACTGAAGTATTGTGTTTTTGATGTGATGTTGGATGGAACTCAAGCTGGAGGAGTGACATTGGATTGGAATTCATGGTTGTAACTCTTCCTTCTACTTAATAAAGTTTTTTACACCTTTCCCCATATTCTTGTCTTTATGTATGATGATTATATGTGTAAATGATTTCGATTCCATTTGCTTATAGTAGATAGATCTCTTGCTTTGTTTTGTTTTTGTCCTCTGTTTATGATTGCATGTACTTATCGGATGGATTAAGTTAGAGAAGGAGCAACAGGAGCCATACAAAAGAGAAAAAGGAAAATTGAAAGACAACAAGTAGGTCTGTTGTCTTATTTATCTTCTATAGAGAAAGGATAAACACTTTAAACCTGTTGTTCTAGGTGTAGCTACCCACCTATGGAAATTGTATTTATCCGTAGATGAAAAATTCCACATAACAAATTGGCGACAATACTAGGGAAAATCATCATTTCGGGTAGTTTATCCTTGTCCTAGTACACCCTAGTAGACTTTACTTACTTCCATTGATCTTGTTTCAGCCTTTTTGAAGTGTTTTTTGGTAAAAAAACTGTGCTTGAAAGTGCCTAAAATGGCCTCTCTAGCACCAGCGCAAGTTTGGTCCGGACACAGAGCATTGCAGAGAACTCTTGGCTTGAGGATAGTGCTCTGAAGCACACTGTCTCCCATTTGGGGCTACACTGATTCTCGTTAGGTCAAAAATCCCATCTTTTACTTGATTTTTCCCAAATTTCCTTCTTGTTTTTCTTACTAAAAGATCAATGATTGTTGTGTCTCTGAAATCAACTTGTGTTTCCTTTTCTAGACCTACTTTCACCTTGATTATTTAGTTTTTCTTAAATGATTTCTTTGTGATTATCAATTCATTGTCAAAGTTAGCTTATAGTCGATTAATATTTTCTGAAAAGGAAGTGCCGTAAAGTCCTAATTTCTTTCAAAAAGGAACTGTCATAAAGTCTTCATTCTTGCAAAAGATTGGTTGATTGTATGTGCATTAGTTTCATTTCGTTCATCTCAACATTAAGGAAATTGAAAAGAAAAACTTGCATTGTGCATATTGTAGTTTATGAATGCTTGATAGGAATAGCTAGGGAAATTGCATTAGGTGTGCTCTTTGCTCTTTGTCAAAGATCTGATTTCTCTATCCCTTACTAGCTACAGATTTCATTGTTAATTGAATCAAAGAATGTTTCTCATATTAGTTTCATTCTAAGAATTGAAAACATACATCACGTCACTTGTGAACCTTGAAAGGAAAAATATTAAGAAGATCAACTTAAAAGCTATCTCAATTAACCTAGTGGAGCATTATAACTTAACGCATAACATTTTGAGGTCAACGCTAGAGACATGTTTTGGCATCGTTAAACATAGCAGTTGTCAGTAACTTGTCTGCGATACATTCCAAGTGTGATAGCTCATTCCATTTATGTGAGTATATTGTAGCTCATCCACGTACCTTCAGGTATATAGGGCGGTGTTATAGTACGTAAAGTATAAAGGAATGCTCTCACTATGTGGTTTTGCATTAGACAACACTAACACAAATTGGGCCTCCACATACTTTTGGTTATATATGGGAGGACTACATTAGGTTTCTATCCATCCTTAGGTAAATAAATCCGCCGCCTTGTACACTGTGATACACCGAACACAACATTCTGGGAGATTGCCTGACTGTACTTCTCGATTCGCCAGGAGGTATTCTGCAGTTCATAGTTGCTTGGTAATCCTTTTTCCTATATTATCCCTCTTTTGTTTTGTTATGTTATTTTGATTGAAATAAAATTAATTGACCGCGAATAACATCCTCCATGTCACTCCTTATTTGATCTTAGGTTTAGACATATGGCAACAACTCTGGAGACCACCGATTAAGAAATTCCTTTTGATGGGAATCCTAGTCCTTTTCCTCCTTTCAGAAATATTGGTGCTCCTTATATGGCTACATTATCCCTTTCGAGATTTACCATTGGCTTGCCAGGTTTTTTGTTTTCAACCTCCTTGGTTCAAAATGTCGTGATTTCTCCACAATCGAGTACTCCTCCAACTAGACAAAATCAACCTCTAGTTGATCCTAAAGCTGACTCTTTACCTTCTTCGTTTGTTATTTCTTGCTTCCCTTCTTCCTCTTCGCTTGGTGAAAGTATTGACAATAGTAACGAAGTGGCTAAGAAGAAGAAGAGAGGGAATAAAAAGAAAATTCAACAGTGGGGAAACCAAGCAACTATTACCTTGAATGCAACTTCTGATGAGAAACACTCCGATAAGCCTTAAAAAGTTTGATATCCATGAAAACTTTGTACGGGAGACCATATTCTTTGAAATTGTCCTCATATTCCTCAGATCTTAGAAGAATGGTATTCTTGTTCACATCATCTTGTGTCATCAACTTCTGGAGATCATGCTGGTGACACACCATCAACTAGTGGTAGTAAAGTTCATGGAAACAAGGGTAAAGTTAAGCTTCCTTGTAGGTTATGTGAAAGGAATCACCCCATTCACCTTTGTCCCTATCTGGATGAAGCCCAAAAAGTGTTGGATAATTGTCTTGCTTCTCCGCAACGAATTCCATCTGGTTACAGGAGACTATCCCTTAATCCTTCACTAGTTGATGAAGTGATTGATCCAAATCAATCGTCAGTCAAACCCACTCTCTATGAATGTAGATGTCATGAGTTTATACATGTCCAATCACAGGTCGAGGAAACAGTTGACCTAATTTCACCTTGAGTTAATCGTACCTTTCCCATAGAGAGTGAGTATGATACCACTCAGGTTCTTTTCATTTCTTCATATTCCAATGAGCTTGTGGGTAACCCTCCTGTTCCATTAACAAAGGAGGCAAATCCTCCAGTTCTCATAACTCAAGGGGGTAATTCTCCCATTCTTATGGTACCCCCTCCAAGTAGTCTGGTCACTTCCTTTAATTGGAATCGATTGGCAGGATGTCGTCTTCCTTCTTATGTGCCTTTCCAGATCATAGTACAGGATTGTAATATTATTGTACCTGACACTATTATAAATGAAGGTGCATCCATGAGTATCCTTTCCTCCACTACTTGGCAAGTGCCTGGTTCATTGCCAGTTGTTCCTGTTACCTAGAATATGTTGCCTTTTAGCAGAGGAACCAGTCAACCTTTAGGGATCCTTCCTCAGTTGCCTATTACTTTGGGAGGAAAAATTTTTTATCTCAATGTGATGGTAGTCGTAGGCTGTTTAGATTACAATTTACTACTTGGGCGCGACTATGTTTATGACATGGGAGCTATTGTTTCAACACTCTTTCAAGTGATGCCTTCCCGCACAAAGGCAGAATTATCACCATTGACCAGCTTTCATTTCGTGGTCCAAATATTCCTTCCATTCAACCATCTTCCTAAATGGTCCTTTTGTCCCAGTGGTATCTTGTTATAGACATTTTTGTTCCCTACAACTCCAAGCATGAAATTTCCATAAACCAAGGGCTCCTAAGTCCCTAAAAGTGTTGTTCTAACCCCTAAAGGAACAAGGTCAACAGATTATAGCTTCTCCCAGAAGTTCTCCACCAGAAACTGCTCAGAATAAGTCAAAACAGGATCATTCCAGCTGCTCCACTGGCTAGGTGTGTTGCATTGCACCTAAATACACTGTGAGGGTGCGTTGCATTTCAAAAGTCCCTTCTGTGGGGTGCGATGGGTGAGAAATGACAAATGGCAGTGTCATTCTGCGAGGTGGAGAGACAATGGAAGCTTCCAGAATCTTCACCAGTGACACTTGCCTCACTGAATTCGACCAAGGATGAGTAAGAGGCCTTCAGTCTCCAAGTGGAAGCAAGAACTGACAGAGAGAAGACGCTAATCAAATCACAAGCTGACTCATCCTCCTTACAGATATCTATATATGGATCCCTCATCCCAGAGATCCAAAGGCTGGAATTTTGCATATTGTAAGGAATTGTTGTTGGTTTTTTGAGACAAACATCAGATTGTTGGGTGATCTATGCTTTGTTTGAGGTGAAGAGGGGCTTCTTTGCTGGGAGGTTGATGCTGGGTTAGGAACCACTAGTTGTAACTCCTCCTGTATCTTTTCTTTTTTATCAATAAAAGCTATTTGAGTTTTCCTCCATGCTTTTGTATCATTAATGCTTGTTACATTTGTATGGTTAACTTAAATCTGATCCTAAGTTGTTTATGAATATAGATCCATGTATTTGTATAGTTTTCTTCTTCTGTGATCTTACAGGTACTTTGTGAAGCTGGGCAAGTAAGGGAGCAGGTAGCTGGAGACTATCAAAGAAGAGAAGGATTAGATCAAAGGACTAGCGCAAGACACAGGTCGGTTCTTTCTATTCCTCTCTATCTATAGTTCATAAAGGAAATACCAAAGTAGTTTTTCTCTGTTTGTTTCTAAGGAAGCTGTCACACCTTAGTGGGATAGAGCAGTTTTAAATAGACACTTTTCCCTGTAAAAAAATGGCGACTCCACTGGGGAACTAATTAGTTTGTTTGTTTATCATTCTTTGTTTGTTTGTTTCATAAACTTATAAGTGGCATTCGAACTACATTTGCCATAACAAATGCAAAGTAGACATCTGCTGCTTCAATCCATTCACTGGGTCTGTTTATGATTTAAACAACTGATTCACAAACTATCTGATTGCCCTTGTGATAGCTCTTAGATCCTCCTTAGATCTACCCCTGATTGTTGAATTACTGATTGCTTTTTACTCGGCCAAAAACCAAAGACTGAACTGTAAACTGTGACCCGGAACCCGGACAGAGTCTCGTTTCTGCCCAACGCAGGTACTGTTAAGAGATCCTGAATTTCAGCGCACTTCCCAAAAGGGAAACCTGCACTGCATTTCAGATTCTCTGTGTTACAGGTGCGCTGATCAGACTAGCCCTGTGCAGCTGTGGTTCTTGTGTTTCATTCTTTCCAGTTCTATCTCTGAATTTTGCTGCCTGTGATCAGTATATGTCTGTTTGAAACCCCTTTTCCTTGTTGTTATTCCGCCTCCTTTGTACAAAAGAACTGTAGATGTTTTTGTGTGTTTTTTGAGTCATTTACAGTTCTCCTTAGCAAAAGTAGCGTAATCGTACTGTCGTCCTTTGATTTGAATCTATCGTAAGTGTCGATTTCAATCGTTGGAAAGAGTTTGATTGCTGTTGATGGTTGATTATCCTGTTGTTATTGCTTTTGGTCTGGATTTGTGATTTTCTAGTGTCAAAACACGAGTATTCATTTCAAAACCGTAAGGTGTTGTAATCATCTCTATTTTTGATTTCGAAAAGAAGCTTGTTTATGTTTGTCGCTTGAAAATAAATTCATATTTGTGCATCAACTTTCTTTTTAGCATCCATACACTAAGAAAGTCGAAAACAAATACATGCATGTGCATTTGCATATAGACAGTCTGTTTGGCTTGATTTAGGAAAGTGCATTTACAGTGTGCTCTTTGCTCTTTGTGAAAAGATTATGTCTTTCTTTTCCCTAGTAGCTAGGATTTTCATTGCATAAAAGAGATAAAAAGTTTGTTTATCATCTCTAGATTGCATTTTAGGAATTACATCTACATCTCGTGGTGAACCCAAAAGGCAATCTTCATAAGCAAGATCAACTTAAAATAAATTCAATGAATCTAACAACTCTTTGGAACTTAACGCACAACATTTAGAGGTCTAGGCTAGAGACGTATTCCGGCGTCGTAAAGCCTGGAAACTGTTGTTCTCACTGTTGGTTGGGTGATTCCTCCACTTTGAGACGATAAGTGCCAGTACGGACTTGTGCTCCCACGTACCGTCGAGTATATTTTGGGAGACCCCTATAGGCTTAAATCCTTTATCCATAGGAAGCCGTGTCTGCCGCCCTATCGATCGCAATGCACTGAAAACAGCATTCGGGAAGATTGACTGCCGTACCGTGAAAAGTATTCTTCAGTTTTGCAATTGGTTTGGTACTCCCTCTACCTAGACTTCCAGAGCAGTCCCTTTCGTTCGTTTTCAGACTCCTTAACGGAAAAGGTCCATCTGAGCACTTGTCACTTTAGGCTCATTAAAAATCGAAGGAGACTAGAGTCATCTTTTGTTTTTTCTCGACTCTTAAAAAATGAAAAAACAAGTTGTGTCAAAGCGTCTAAAATTTATTTTAAACGGAATATTCATTACCCCTTTCCTACGTTGATCTTGGATTGAGAAAATGGAGTCCACCAACCAAGGAATTCCCCTTGGAGGAAATCCTAGTCCCTTCTCCTCTTGGGGAGATGTTGGTGCACCTCATATGGCCACATTGTCGCTTCCAGGACTGACAATTGGTTTGCCTATATGGCTCTTCTCAACCTCTGTCGTTCAGAACACCACTATTCCTGAACAATCGAATCAGCAGTTAGACGAGTCCAGAGTTACCCACCAACCTTCTACTTCCTCTAATTCTTCCTCTCCTCCTTCCTCTTCGCTTGATGGGGCGACTAAAGCCAAAAGTCAAGTACCTAAGGAGAAGAAGGAAAAGAAGAAGGAAGAGAAGAAGAAGAAGGAGCCAAAAGCGAATGGGGGCAAACGAGTGTCGTCTAACGAAAATCCACACACTGCACCGACCAGGCCTAAATCGCCATGTGTCATTTGCAAGAGAGACCACTATCACAGAGATTGTCCTTGCATCCCTCGGATCTTAAGGGACTGGTCTCCCCGTTTGCACAACCCGGTGTCGTCAACCTCTGATGATCATGTTGAAAACACACCGTCAACTAGTGAAAGTGAAGCCCCAGGACAAAAAGGAAAATATAGATTTCCATGTAAACTATGCGAAGGCGATCATGCCGTCCACCATTGTCCCTTCTTAGATGAGGCTAAAAGAGTTTTGGACGATCGTCCGGTTTCACCGTTACGACTTCCTCCTGGATATAAAAAGCTCTTGTCGAGTCCGTCACCAGTTGAAAATCCGGTCGGCCCGCTCAGGTGGTCGGCTGAAGCACCTATCATTGAAGATAAACCATCTGAATCCATACCAGATGAAAGTCAAAAGGTCGAGGCGGCAGTTGACCCGGTCTTGCCTTCAGAGGTTTCATCTTCAGATGATACAGTCACTGAAGAGAACAAGGGTGACACCGTCCAAATTCTCTTCATAAACACAGACTCCAATGAACATGGGGGCAATTTACCCGTTCCTTTACTGCAAGAAGGAAGTTCGTCAGAGTCGTACCCGGCCATCTATTCGGTCCCACCTCCAAGCAACCTAGTTGTCTCCTTTGACTGGAATCAACTAGGCAGACCCCGTTTACCAGCTAGTATACCATTCCGAATTATTGTCCAAATATATAGAATGGCTATGGCTGGTACCATCATAGATGAGGGGCTTCTGTGAGTATCCTTTCCTCAACTGCTTGGAAAGTGCTTGGTTCGCCATCGCTTTTGCCTGAGATGAGAAATCTGACAGGTTTTGATAAAGGAACCAGTCGACCGTTAGGGATCCTTCCCAATGTGCCCATAACATTGAGAGGGAAAACCGTTCACATGAACATGATGGTAGTTCAAGGACCCCTGGATTACAATCTACTCCTTGGACGAGACTATATTTATTGCATGGGAGCAATTGTCTCCTCACTCTTTAGAGTAATGTGTTTTCCGCACGAAGGAAGAGTGGTCAAGCTCGTAGACCAACTTTCATTTCCCAGATCACGCATAGCAAATAGTCATATACCATCCCTGAATGGTCTTTTCATGCAAGAAATGTCTCAATCTCCAGTCCGTCCACCCGATGAGTGCGAGTGATTCGGGGGGACATGACTGAAACCCAGGGGGCATGCATCCTAGTTTTCTTCGGCAGGAAAAATTCGGGTATAAGGTAGGTTTTTGCGAGAGAATATGACCTCCGTACTCCCATCCGTGATTGGAAGGGGGAGTTGGACTGGAACAAGATCCTCTTGTCAAAGTTATGTTAGGGACGGTCACGCCATACCATCCACTCACCTTTGTTTATTTCGGTAGACATTGCCAAAGAAGTGTTTTGTTTGCGCTGTGAATAGAGCAATCTTTGGGTAACCTGTAAGAGGTAGGCCTCTCTCGGTAAAACGAATGTTTTAACGGACTAAAGAAGGGGTAACCTTGAAACTCTGTTTTGTACCTGGGGGCATGCAAACCTTTTGGAGTGCAAGCGAAGAGCGACTATTTATTTTTTAAATTTATAGGACCTCTAACCCTTTAAACACGTAGGATTGGTCGTCTCCTAACTTGCATAAAGAAAGGATGTGGGGCAAAACTCTAAAAGTTTCCGTTTTTATATGAGACATTCTTATCATACGACTTGTTTTAGCACATAGTTCAAGCTCGTTAAAAAATAAACATAAGACATGAGAAAATGTTTCTACCCACGTTTAAGCTCGTTAAAAAATGGACTATTCCCCGGTAAATAACCATCGTGAATGTAGTACTTCAGCCATTAAAGCCTTGGTTGTGTTTGCACCGTCACCTCCACTTTTTCATTGGCCGATCATTCACCTCCATTTGATTGTTTACCCATTTTGAGGAACAACTGCGAAGAGTGATCTCACTAGCCATCCTTGTGACACTGTCGTGATTGGAAAATTCCAAACCTTACCTAGAATCAGCTGCTACCCATTTTATCACTCGTTCCTCAAAAGACGAGTCTCCTTTAAGCTCTTTTCAACTGACTTGTAAAATATGAAAAGATTGCCGAGTCCTTGGCCTTCCAACTCGTTAAAGGGACAGGAAGTGCTATCCCTCCTCTAAATTTTAATGTTTTTGGACCTAAGGGATTATTACACAAAAAGATCGAGCGCTTTTTTTGTTCGGCTCGTTAAAAGTATTGAAAATTCATCCCTTCTATAATTTTTTATACTTTTTCGGACTTAAGGGATTAGATGACGAAAAAGGAATTTTGGAGTTTCCTTTACGTTCCTTTTCAGACTCGCTAAAATTGAAAGGGACCGAGTTATCTTTTTCGTTAAGCTCGTTAAAAAGATTAATAGCGACAAACTTGTCTTTAGACGAGAACGAGTTTCACTATCGCTAGGCTCGTTAAAACATAGCGATGGGTTTGCCCGAAGGGAAAATTATAGAACAATCATAGGTTATCCTCCTCAAGCTTGACAAAAATAAAGAGGTAATGGTCAACAATGACTGGGGAAAAATTGGGAAGAAAACTCAAAGAAACTTTGTTGGTAGCAAGTCGCTCTTGAACATGACACTTCCACTCCGTGTCCGAGTCGGGTTGGGTTGTTTCATTCACCGGTCACATCGCCATGGTCACGCCATACCATCCACATTTGGGGTTAATGCTACCAATCCATCACATCAGTGTCGCCGATATGTTCAAGAGAAGTCATCCAGAGAAGTCACCTGTGTCTCACCCACTACCATACATTATACTCCATTCTTTCATGACCGCCACCCTGAACCTTATATCACCAGATCGTTTTCACCGCCATTAAAATCATTTGCTCCGTTCCGTGTCATTGATGTGGGATTCATTAAGGCCCTCCTGTGACGAATCGCTTCTTGTCGACATCAGCTCATTATCCAAGAAGTTGATCTAGGAACACCCCATTCAGTACTTTGAAGCTTGCATGCCTCAATGGCAAGTTTCTCACTTCCGGCGACAGGTTTACATCAATGACCTTCGACCGAAAGATTTTGCGTGGTGTTCGACGCCAAGTCCTTTATTCACACCACGTGAATTGTACTGCAGTACCTTGAGGATCATTATCATTATCGGTGATTCCTCTCGCGCTTGTTAACAGCTTACATCATTGACTGGTAATCAAGCGATGTCTTTCCATGTTCGACTTCAGAACATTTCTCACATGGATCGACTTGTACTTCGAGTGAAGATCGGACGAGATTGAAGACCCCGATCTAGTTTCATCCATCCGGGCTGTGATATATATTCAGGAAAATAATGACATTAAATGTACATCATTGCTGCACAGATAATCATCCACTCAAAAGGATGATGGCTCTACCAGAATCATCAGTCTACACTCTGACGATTGTCTGTCCTATGTACATGAAAATGAATTTATAAAGATGAGCATGGGAATGCCTGCCTCAGCTAGATCATGAAAATAGTATGAAGATAATGTATTGTATTGTATCTTATTACAGGTCTCCTCCCAGCATTGAAAGAACTACGGATCCTCATAATAAAGCATTTCACCCGACACCAAAAGGTTAACGGCCTCATACTTTAGGGGGCAACTATTATAGACATTTTTGTGCCCTACAACTCCAAGCATGAAATTTCCATAAACCAAGGGCTCCTAAGTCCCTAAAAGTGTTGTTCTAACCCCTAAAGGAACAAGGTCAACAGATTACAGCTTCTCCCAGAAGTTCTCCACCAGAAACTGCTCAGAATGAGTCAAAACAGGATCGTTTCAGCTGCTCCACTGGCTAGGTGCATTGCATTGCACCTAAATACACTGTGAGGGTGCGTTTCATTTCAAAATTCCCTTCTGTGGGGTACGATGGCGAGAAATGACAAATCGCAGTGTCATTCCGCTAGGTGGAGAGACAATGGAAGCTTCCAGAATCTTCTCCAGTGACACTTGCCTCACTGAATTCGACCAAGGATGAGTAAGAGGCCTTCAGTCTCCAAGTGGAAGCAAGAACTGACAGAGAGAAGACACTAATCAAATCACAAGCTGACTCATCCTCCTTACAGATATCTATATATGGATCCCTCATCCCAGAGATCCAGAGGCTGGAATTTTGCGTATTGTAAGGAATTGTTGTTGGTTTTTTGAGACAAACATCAGATTGTTGGGTGATCTATGCTTTGTTTGAGGTGAAGAGGGGCTTCTTTGCTGGGAGGTTGATGCTGGGTCAGGAACCACTGGTTGTAACTCCTCCTGGATCTTTTCTTGTTTATCAATAAAAGCTATTTGAGTTTTCCTCCATGCTTTTGTATCATTGATGCTTGTTACATTTGTATGGTTAACTTAAATCTGATCCTAAGTTGTTTATGAATATAGATCCATGTCTTTGTATAGTTTTCTTCTTCTGTGATCTTATAGGTACTTTGTGAAGCTGGGCAAGTAAGGGAGCAGGTATCTGGAGACTATCAAAGAAGAGAAGGATTGGATCAAAGGACTAGCACAAGACACAGGTCGGTTCTTTCTATTCCTCTCTATCTATAGTTCATAAAGGAAATACAAAAGTATTTTTTCTCTGTTTGTTTCTAAGGCAGCTGTCACACCTTAGTGGGATAGAGCAGTTCTAAATAGACACTTTTCCCTGTAACATATCTTCCCTGCCATGGGTCAATTATGTGGTAACCCATTCCATGCCTACATAAACTGATGATCGATTCCGTGATGTTGTGTAGTATGTACTAGGGGAATTGGAACCAGATCTCTCTAATGGATTCCTTGTTACAGATCCCTTCTAGAGAATTTCTCTCCCATTTTATGAGAACCTCTTGGAAGTCATGACCTCTTATGGGTCGTGATCAAGTAATACGAGGACAGGTCCTTGTCCTGTTTCAACCTCGTTAAAAAATGAAATAAATGGTATGAGCATAGTTCCTTGTCTTGTGTCAAGCTCGTTAAAAAATGACACAAGGAATATGAAGATAGTCCCTCGTCTTGTGTCAACCTCATTAAAAAATTAAACAAGGAGTATGAGCAGAGTTCCTTATCTTATGTCAAGCTCATTAAAAAATGAAACAAGGTCCCGTGGAGCAAAGTTCCAAGTCGAGTCTTTGATTAGATCTCATAAAATCTCAGTCAAGTCTTTCACTTTATCTCGTAAATGAATGTTCATTCCATCCACCTCATAGCCAAGAGTAGTCTATCTAGGTGAATGCAATGAAGCTTGGGGGCCATATCTAGAATCGAGTCATCATAACATCGGGGCATGTAAACCAATCCAAGCATAGTTTTTTGTTTCAAGCTTGTGTAGAAATGAAACCGAAACCAAGCATAGTTTTTCATTTCAAGCTCGAGTAAACATGAAACTGAATCCAACCATAGTTCCCTATGGTTCAAGCTTCTGTAAAAATGCACCCATCTCCATTTTAACCCTCATGATTGCCATTCTATCAGACTCTTCCGTCAGATGAGCCTGTTGGAAATAATACTAAGAGGGGGGGGGGGTGAATCAGTATTATTAAATCAATAAAAATTTTTCATTTCCATATTAAGATTCATATACGCTACTTCTGTTAAGTGAACCCACAAGTATACGCAACTGTGTCTAATGCAACTAGCGTATATCCAGAATACTTATGATTCAGTTAATCCATTAAATTTTGATCTTTAGTTACTGCATCAGAACTTCATTAACCACATGAACAATAAGCAAGTGCAGTAAAACAGAATAGATCATCACACATGAACACCATGATATAAGGTGGAAACCCAATGTGGGTGAAAACCACCTGCTGCAAGTCGTCTCTATCTTCTATTAATAAGAAACTTCATCTTACAATATTTCTGTACTGGTGCACTCTTATACTAGTACACATGCTTCTACCTACAGAAGGCTACAACCTTCTCTCGTTCTCCATACTCTCCTGGAAGGGAGCTACAACCCCCTTAGCTCTTGTACTAGCTGATCCATTTACTAGTACATAGGTGCCGGCCTACTGAAATGCTCCAACCTTTACTCGTTCTCCAGCTGCTACTGGAAGGGAGCTACCAACCCCTTTTCTTTTGTACTAGCTGATGTACTAGTATGTAGGTGCCGACCTATAGAAGGCTACAACCTTCTCTTTCTTCCTCGAGGTACCACGTTTCATAAATTTTCAAACTGGATACTCATGGAACACATCATCATAATCTGAAGGCCACGTTTCATCCAATTTACATACTGGACCCATCAATATCATTGAAGCGCAAAATTAACCATCACTGCAATACACCCATCAACTAGACCTGCATCATCAATCTCTGAATCACCCAATTTTGAAACACTGAAACTGTGTCAACAACACAGTCACTAGAACACAGAACACACAACAAAACACTGCAATAACAATCAGACCCAACTGCAACTTCAAATATCATACCTCATAATGTATACACTACTACAATGAACCAAACCGGTGTGCAAATATTAACTCAGAACTTTGCAGTTGTTAAGACATCAGTCATACCTAGATCTGAACATTACATGCGTCAGTAGACAAATCTATACTAAACAAGATCAAACCGTATAGAGATGATTCATTCCAAGCCATTAGATCCCGATCTATCCTTAGATCTTGTTCTCCATCAACCGTTGAGATTCATCCTTAGCTTAGATCAAGCAATGCATCATGAACCCATAACCTGCATACTAGATCTCATACTTCATCAGATATTCAAGACTTTCTCCATACTCCTGCCTAATGATTTTCTTCTCCTTTTATAGTCTTAGGCCTTACTCAATACCATGGTCCAAAACCATTGAGAACCACTACTAGGGACCCAATACCTGGGTTCAACACTTCAGATGCAATACCAAGGACCAAAACCATAGGTCTAAATACCACGGACCCAAAAATAAGCTTTCCCACATGTACACACTTTTCCATGCATGAAAGTGCGTGCATACGCATAAGTGACTTTTGATCGACAATCGCATGTGTATATGCGTCTTTGTATATAGAGAACCTACGTGTATACCCTACTTGGTATATAGTGAACTTGCGTATATATGCGACTTGGTACATAGTGAACCTGTGTATAACCTACCTTTGTACGCGACTTGGTATACAGTGAACCTATGTATATACTCTTCTTTCTTCATTTCTGTAGTCTGATCATGAATTATTTGCTACTGACCTGCTGCATTATAATCTGTCATCCTGCCATCAAGGACAAAACTTGTATCATAATGCCAACAATGTCCCCCTTTGGACTTGATGGCAAAGCTAACTTGTCATATTGAGAACTGCCATCTGATTCCTTTGAGATGTCCTGCATCCCATGTATTTTGTCACATCTGATATCTCTTCTGTAGATTCATCTAGATATATATAAGTGAGTTGTCCTTCTACAAGTGGGTTGCCATAAAGTACAATACATGCATCATAATGCCAAAAATCGCCCCCTTTGGACTTGATGGCAACAACACCAAATCTCCCCCTTTGACATCAAGGGCAAATGGCGGATCAAGATATTCTCTTTCCTTGATAAACATTCTGCTGTCCATACTCCCCCTGAGTACCTTCTGAAATATCTGAATGAGCTCCCTGTTTGTATATGCCAAGGTGTACTAATCTTTCCATGCTCCCTCTTAGTACATGTTGAAATCTCTGCTTTGCTGAAGTGTGATGATCATGCTTCCCCTAACTATAAGAAAGGTCTACAAAAAGATGTTCTACAAGAAGAACATGACTCTATATATCATAAAGGACCTACCTATCACCAAAGACTCATACATACATCCATCTCCCAACCAAGTGGGGATATACCAAAATTGACTCATCCACCTAACCAAGTGGGGATACACCAGAAGTTTACATATGATAAATAAGTACATTACATTATTCATCCCAGGCATAGTGGGGAAACCAACATAGGCCGTTACATGACCTTGATAAGAAAAGATATACATGACATCGAGACGAAATATTTAAAACAATTCTATGAAACTCATCAACAGCATCTGTCAATCATCATTTAGATCAGAAACCATGTTCTCCTTCTGCACCTGTTCCACCTGAAATCAAACCAACATATACGTGACTGTATCCATAGAAACAGGCGTATATACGCGGATGTTCTTCATAAAACTCGCATATAAACATTTCCAGATCAACAACCTGTAAATGTCCTGTAACAAGGTATGTCTACATATAGATATCAACTCATCCTTTTGAACATCATCATAAAATCATTCACATTATATCATATGTGAAAAACACCATAGTCATCTCATCATCATCAAGATCTACATGATCTTATATACCGTCCATGTAACATTACACGAGAATATCCCTTATCTGACAATCATCAATCAACATATGTGACTATCAACCTATCATCATATAGGTAAGAACTCATCATCATCATATCTCCAACAATGCAACTCCATGTATCCAGCACTATGTATCTAGATCTCAAGACTTCTTGATATCATCAATAGCCACAATCCTCATCCATGTGAGTGCCAGGAACTATAGTAATCCTGCATCATAACTATATTGTATGATCTTTATGCATATGACAACGGTAGCATATGAGTGGCTCATCACTAAGTACTTTTTACTTCTCCTTATCCTTATGAAGATCACCATATAAGCACCATATAAGCATCAACAGAGAA
This sequence comes from Pinus tabuliformis, assembly GCA_031772625.1. Lineage (NCBI taxonomy): Eukaryota > Viridiplantae > Streptophyta > Pinopsida > Pinales > Pinaceae > Pinus > Pinus tabuliformis. Next base: position 353,937,979 of record CM062819.1, on the reverse strand, counting down.
TCAACCACAAATCTGAATTAAACACCAACTATGTAACCCCAAGAATCATATGAGATGGACAACTCATAACCATATCATAGCAAGATATATCATTTAGCCATACAAGCATCATCACCAAGGACTACTAACCATAATGCCAACAATGAATAATTAAAAGTATATGCTCCCCCTGAACCTGTGCCATCTGTTCACTGTCAGATCTGATCATGCATATATCAACAAGAAGTATCAAGGCATCATCATCATGAAATACTTTAAAACATATTACAAGTATCAAGACATTTCCACACATCATCAACAGATTATAACTATTATCAAACAGAGCAAGTAATGGAATGAATCATATCAGAACCTTTTCATGAGCCTCTCCCACTGCTTTTCTCAAACTGACATATACGCGACTGTGCACTATCTAACTCGCGTATATATGTGACTTCCCTTTATGAAACTTGCGTATGAGATTTAGGATACTGAAGTTTTACACTTTCAACTCCCTCTGAGTTGATTATGTCTGTACATTGTGTTGTGCGACATCTTTTTTACTGTACTTCCTTCTTCTTCCATATCTTCAAGTGTGATGATGATGTTTTCTCCTTTTGGTATGGTGCCCATACTTTGTTCCTGCATTCCTTCGCTATATGTCCAAGCCCGTTAGATGCATAACATCTTACATGTTTCATATTCCTCCTGTAGCAATCAGAAGCTTTGTGACCAAACATATTGCAAGAAAAACAGTATCCATTAAAGTACCTGGAATGTGATGATCTTTCTTCATGACGGTCTTGAATCACTCTTCTTCTACATCTGGCTGCAACATGTCAAAGATTGTGACATATATATAACATTCAACATTATTCATCGAAGGAGTAAAAGATTTTCTTTGAAGAATTTATTTCCTTGGCTGTTGATGGGGTTGACCTCTCATCTCCTTGTTGAGCATTTCAGATTTTTCATTAGATTCCCTTGTCTTACTTTGTGAACTAGATTCTTCTTCAACAGATTCATGAAAGCCAAGACCAGCTTTGATAGCAGGAGACCCTTGACTACTAAGAACATAATCCAAGATCTTAGTACTATCTTGAAATCGTAAGAGCTTATCTTTTTCTTCTAACTTATCTTTTAGAATATTTACCTCGACCTGGTGTTGCTCTTCCTTTTCAAGATACTGCTTCTTCACGTTTTCTTCAACATTTTTTCCTTCTTCCAACTGATTTCTTAGATCAAGAACTTCATTTTCTTGTTTTTCATGAGCTTGGAAAAATTCTTTATTCTGCTTCTTTGATTCTTCAAGATCTTCCTTTAGCGAGAGGATCGTAGCTTCAAGACTTTCATAGTAACTAGATCTATCTCTGAGTTTCTTTATTATTGTGCTCCTTTCATTCACTTCATCCTGCAACTTTTGACATTGATCTTCCTTTTCTTTGAACAGATGCCTTACCTTGTTACCTTCCTCTAGTTGAGCTTTTAGTTTGCTAGCTTCTTCTTTGAAGGCACATTCCCTTTTGTTTAATAGATCTTGTTGGTCTCTAATTTTGTCTGTAAGCCTTTTAAATACTGCCTCTATTCGATATCTTTCTTGCTCACCCATAAGAGAAAATTCAGTTGTTTCGCTATCGCTTTCATCGTCTTCAAATGGATAAATAGATGTATCACCAGAGGATAACAAATTCATACCTGATAGTTCTTCATCTTGAAGTGATTCTGAATCTGAAGTGCTTCTTCCACATATTCCCCAATCGATTCTCCCACTGTCATAGCTCTTCTGAGATGTCTTCTTCTTCTTAGGCACTTTCTTCTTAAGCTTCTTTCCCATTGTTCTACGGATCTGCTTCAAGCAATCAAGTTTCTACCAAAGTACCTCCTGTGATACTAATTGCTGGAAATAATACTGAGAGGGGGGGGGGGTGAATCAGTATTATTAAATCAATAAAACTTTTTCATTTCCATATTAAGATTCATATATTCTACTTCAGTTAAGTGAACCCACGTGTATACGCAACTATGTCTAATGCAACTAGCGTATATCCAGAATACTTATGATTCAGTTAATCCATTAAATGTTGATCTTTAGTTAGTGCATCAGAACTTCATCAACCACATGAACAGTAAGCAAGTGCAGTAAAACAGAACAGATCATCACACATGAACACCATGATATAAGGTGGAAACCCTATGTGGGTGAAAACCACCTGCTGCAAGTCGTCTCTATCTTCTTTTAATAAGAAACTTCATTTTACAATATTTCTGTACTGGTGCAGTCTTATACCAGTACATAGGCTTCTACCTATAGAAGGCTACAAAACAGACAAAAAAACTCTGCAATGACAATCAGATCCAACTGCAACTTCAAATATCATACTTCATAATGTATACGCTACTACAATGAACCAAACCGGCGTACATACGTGCTTTTACCAAAGCTAACCCGCATACACATCTGCAAATATTAACTCAGAACTTTGTAGCTGTTTAGACATCATTCATACCCAGATCTGAACATTACATGCGTCAGTATACAGATCTAGACTAAACAAGATCATATCGTATAGAGATGATTCATTTCAAGCCATTAGATCCCGATCTATCCTTAGATCTTGTTCTCCATCAACCGTTGAGATTCATCCTTAGCTTAGCTCAAGCAATTCATCATGAACCCATAACCTGCATACTGGATCTCATACTTCATCAGATTGTTAGGTTCCTATAGCAATAGGTTTCATTTTTCATGATTGACCAGGTAAGTGCCAAATATGTTCATCTTTTCATGCTGCAAAGGTTCCATATTTTGTAGACAGATAGGGAAATTAAAAAAATGTAAAGAGGGTATGCCCTAAAAGAAAAAAAAAAAGGGCAAAAAGAAAAAAAAAAGAAAAAAACAAAAAAAAAGAGTAAATTGGTTAACAAAAGTAAAGAAAATAAACCCCAAACCAAAGGACCAGGAAGGTGGCCAGTCAAAATGCCTCTGCTATCTTATTTGCAAGTTCACAATGTGCAAATATTGTTGTTTATCACACTTGATGGATGGCCCAACAGTTCAGTCTAGACCACTCCATATTTAAATTTGCTGTTGTGGAATAGAGAATGAATATCTGTCCAAACAGTTCAAGCTTGGCAGATGAGTAGATATGTAGAGAAATTAAGGAACCCAACTGCTTAATCTGGGCCCTTAGAAGAGATAAGGGTAGATTTAGATAGGAGGGTAGTAAAAATAAAAAAACGAAGATCAAGGTTTGCCAGTTCAAGTGCACCCAATCAAAATGAAGAAAAAATGCTAGGTGCATTAGGCTGGGTAGGCAGTTTGATGTTGCAGAGGCAAGTTGGTGATCACTTTTGTCTTGTCAAGAAAGACTCATCTCATCAGTAACATAAGTACCAAGGCAGTTGTTGGACTGTAGAACAATAGAAGAATGACTAATTTCCCCTTCATTTCCCAGAAATTATTTGCTAACATCCCCTCAAGGACCTTGGGATCTGCCCAATAGTCCTATTTCACTTCATTCTATGAGAAATTCTAAGTTACACTCTGAGTTTACTTAGTGGAAAGAAGCCACATTTCTTGTGTAAAAGTCATCATTCCATAGTCCTTCCATTTTTCTTATTACTAAGTTTGCACTCTATATACTTAGCATTCACCCATGCAATTGCAATTCATAAGGTCATATTAACACCTAACTTTATTATTTAGCTCCCTAAGTCATTTTCCCACCCCTATTTTTACAAAAGCTATATAGAAACCCCAAAAAATACTAAATATCCCTACCCCTTGGCACTATAGCCATATAATATAGTTTTGGGAAATATTAAGTCCACCCGGGACTTCATATTAACCATTCCACGTATAAACCCTCGGGATTTATTTAACCTCAGGTTAAATACATAACCACTTTAACCCTCCCACTTTACCACATGTAAACCATACATGAGAACACCGCGCATATACCTTTACTCGAGATTAATTTAATCTTTGGTTAAATTAATAACCATGTCAACCCACATAACCATATGAACCCATTAATCCAAATTTTTTAACCCCCCGCGACATGTTATAATATTAAAATACTGGCGGGTCCACACGTCGTATCGCACCAGCATCAATGCATCCCGTCAGCCGTTAGATTGCGCCCGGCAGATCGGACGTCCCTTGCCGATATCGGAGTGGCCCCGCTGTACGAGGGTTAGCTCTCGATAACAAGCAGTTTTGCTGCCGTGCATGGGGACGCGTGGCCCGTTTTGATTGCATCGGGCCTGCGCTAACACAAACCGCCCCCGTACCAAAGGCGATCCAATAGCAAACCACTTACTGCCTGTCCTTCCCGCCGCCCACATCATCTCCGCGTTGGCCTTTGCGTCAGCACCCTTGCTATTGTATAGTCCACCGTGGCCGCCTTGTCACCCATCCACGTCAGGTGCCACATTATCCATCGTACCTTGCTACAGGACCATGAGAAGTCATGCTGACATCAGCACGAAAAAGCGCCGAAAGCCCGAAAAACACAAGTTTTCGTTAAAAACCAATGAAACTGATGTTTTGTTTTTTTTTCATACAACCAATGGTGAAAGTTATTGCATGAAAATTATGTCCAAACCGCCATTTGACGTCCCAGACTACCACCCGACCATATTCAACCTCCAACCTGACCTCCTCGGCTCTACCTGCAGCTCCTTTCCACCGCAAACTCTCGAAACAAACAGGTATTTACCTAGGAATGCCCTTAACCCTATTTTTTCATAGATTCTTTACATAAGATCACCAATACACCGGAATTCAATCCAAAGACATTCCCGTTTGCAAACTCTTCCGCTCTGCCTCACTGGGCAACCATATTTTCGGGCAAAAACCTGCCAATTTTTGTGATTCTGACAAACTGCCCATTAAAGCTCGAAATCTGACCCCTGTGCGCCTGCAAAACCACTAAAGAAAACCTACAGAATCCCTACTATTTCCATTCCATTTAAGCTTCCTTGTTGCAGAACCCTGCATACTCTTTATTCCCATTGAGCTCTACTTAGCAGGGGCATCTTTGCACATAACTTAAAACTGTAAATTCCCTGTCAAAAATCCATCGTCGGGACTTTGTTTCCTATTGAAGTATACCCCAAATCCAGTTATAATCCCAATAAAATCATGGAGGCCCCAGTAGCCTTAAATATTGCACCATTAAATTCACCCCATAAGGAGTTAGAGTGGATACCTCTGGCAGACAGAGACTATCAAATTGTTGATATGGAGGGAGACAAGCCTCACCTTCAGGCTTTCTGTGAAATAAGGAATAAATTCAGAAACAAAGATGACCTATTAGGAATATGGGAATCCAACATGCCTATGTACTACCTGCCCTCAATGAATGTCTTCCCTGACCTCATCCACCAATGTTGTGAAAATTATGAGCCTTCTAAAAGGGTAGTGATGGACCCTGCTGGAAATATCCTCTTTTACATTACTCCTCAGTCCAAAAATAAGATGCTATAATTCAAGCCAACTCAGCCTTTGGTCCCCCTTTCTATGAAAAATCTGCTGGATCAAGCCTCAATGTTGCCCTCTACAGAAATTGATCGAGTTGCCAAGCTGTTTATGCCACCAGACTGTTACTCTAGATTCACAATTCCCTATCACCATGCTTGGTTTACTGACGAGGGAAAAATGCTCATAGACATGATTTCCTACATCCTGGGATTCAGAACAAGTGAAATTGTAGATGAGACAGTTTTTGCCTTGATGTCTATCTTTACTCCAGGACAGCCCCCTGCTGTCAAGTATGACTATGCCACCTTCATAGCCAACAAGATTCATGAGCATTTTATGAACTTAGAGAGGGAAAGGGTATTCAAATACACCTCATATATCTATCATTTGCTGCTATACTATCAGTCTGAAAGTTTCCCGGTATTCCTTAAAAAATTGGATGCTAGGGGGGAGTAAAGGTCTGTGATATTCTAGTCATCAGTGTTCCATCATGTTAATCTCTCCCCATACACATACTGTGAGTTCATTGACCTTTTTATCTATCCAGCCACTTGCTTATTATCAGCAGATCCTCCTCCTAGGCTCACTACTGAAATGCAGAGAATTTTACATCTCTCAAAGGGATACAACATTGGTGACTGGTACTACTACCAAAACCACACTGTAATAAGGATCTATGGCTGTGAATTAGCCCCATGAGACTCTTTAACTTGGAGTACTACTGGCAGTTCAACAGTGCAGACTTAAAGCACTTCTATGGTGCTAGGAAAAAGGCACAACTTAAAATAAGACATCAATTGGGCCCCTTTATCTTTAATAAAAGGGAAGAAGCATGGAAGGACGTGATGAGATTCTGAGAGAAAAAATCAAGCTCAAACTGAGTTTCCATTGGTCACCATATGACCCTGAACACTTCATAAGCTTTAGAAGACTTAAAAACAAGCTCACAGGGTATCCCCACCACAGAATCCCTGAAATTGAAAAATATGCCAATCAACAAGAATGGGTAGAGGGCACACTTGTGGAAGAGCTTACTAAAGAAGAGATAACAAAAAAAGCAATCAAGAACCTCGAAAAATCGGTTGACTTGGAATCTTTTGGACAGGTGTTTTTCACAGCTCCTCAGCACCTTGGAGAAGGCACCTCATCCGCCACGGCTTCCCAGCAACCTGCTCAAGTAAGTGCTCCACCAGCAGGGATAGCTAAAGGAAAAGAGGTGCAACATTTAGAACAGCAAGTGCACCATTCTAAGCAGCAAGAGACAATGGCAGACCGGTCGGTTTCTACAGATGAATAAATTCAAGGGCAAGACCCTTCAAATCAAGCAAAGGTGATGGAAATTCGGGTGTTATAGATGGCTCTTAATGAGGAAAGGGCGAAGAAAAGAGATAGACAGGAAGAGACTCCCACAGGGAAATCTACAGATCAACAAGGAGAAAAGAGACAAAGATTAAATCCTTATTCAGAGGAAGAATTGCCAAAGGGGCCAACTGAATAGCAAGTCCCCCCAAATATGGAGACATCAGCCAGCTCCTTCCAGCCAGAGCAAGAAAGACAACAAGGTGTGGAGGTCACATCCACCAGGCAACAGAGCAGATAGGGCTCTGATATCAAAAAAGCATTCACTGATATTAAGGCTAGAAATGAGCTAGTGAGGTTCCAGCTTTACAACCAACTGCTAAGAATGGCTCCCACTAATCAGCAAAGGCTAATGGAAGCCTATGACATTCAAGAAGGGAAAATGACCCTCAGTCATTTCAGACCTACAATGCAGCAACCACAATCAGCTGCTGACTATATTAGAACCAATCTGGAAGTTCTCTCCAGGGATATCCACCTGATGGACCAGATTGAATTACACAAGCAGACCATCGAAATGGTATATTCTACCTTGGCAGACAAAACATTGTTGTCCCATAGATTACAAAATTCGTTGCATAATACTGCTTCCCAACTAGAATTGGAGAAAGCTTCATCACAGGACAAGGACAATAGAATCAAGTCCTTGGAGGAGATTATTATAGAGTTGGGACATGATCCCCAGGATCCGAAGGGAATTCAGGCCTTGATCAAAAAGAAAGAGGAAGATATAGCAGCCCTAAAAAGACAACTCAGGCTACCAGCTACACTACATCCTCAAACCACAGAGGTAGCATAACAAAAAGAAGAGCAAGATGTGCTAACTTTTCTTATGAGCTTGCACAAAAGATTGATAGAAACAGAGAGTGCCTTGGAGGCATCAGTGCAATGGAGACAGGGAGAGTTGGCCTCTCAGCCAATTCAAACAACTCACATTCTTACAGCTGCTCCTCCGATGGCCACCACAACAGTCCCTCCCATTGATCCAACATTCACAGCATGTACCTCAAGTTCAGCACTGGTTTCAGCAACAACTACAACAGCAGCAGAGCAAGAGGCCAGCCTAAGTATGGAGGAGATGATGAAAGAAATAAAGGCCCCGGAAGTACAAATGGCAGAATTCAAAGAGGCCAAAGAAAAGCTGGCTAAAATTGAGGAAAGATATGACAAGTCAAAGATGGATGTAGCTGAGAAGACAAGGGAAGTGAAAACCCTGGAAAAAAGAATAAAAGAGCTAGAAAAGGAGCTTACTCTTGATAAGACTCTAGCTGAGGTCAAGAAAATTTTGTGGAAGATTGGCCAACCCATTACAGACCAATGGCAATCCATTGAAACTATACATGAGTAGATGGAATTGATAGGCTTGGCTCAGTTTGAAAATCAAAAGGCTAGAGCATCTTTGAGAAATATGCCTGAGCAAGCCAATAGAATGATCCAATTCCTCAACACTCATACCAAAGAGCAATTGGCAGAAATAGGTATCAGGAAGAGGACTGATACCATCTTACTAGTAAAAAGGGTGCTGACCCTAAGGAATTTTGTGCAAACTCTAGAAAGAAAATGCCAAGAAATGCAAGTAGAGGTAAATGAGTTCAGAATAAAGTTTGCAGCATTACAGAGCAGAGGGCTACCGAGTTTAGTAACCAGCGCTGGAAGACTGCTGTCACATGAGCATTATGCCAATAGGGTAAATAACTATGCCTCCAATCAAATCACCGTGTCCTCGAGCACATCAGAAGAAACAAGGCCTCCATCTAGATAGAGTCTCTATGACAAACTAGAAAATCTGTTCTACATTGAACATGAGACAAACCACCTATTTGAAGTCCAGCCAAAATTTACAGATACATTGAAGCTGATGAAACACTGATAAAGATACAAAGCCATCAGCTGCCTACAGAGGATTGGTGGAAAGAAATGATGGAGACATTGCTCAGATAATTTTGTTTATTATTATTTTTAATCAGCTACAGGTCAGGGAATATAGAGACACGGTCCACCTATCAAAAGATAAAAAGCAGCATAAAAGTAGAAATGGAATGGTGACTATAGCTTGTTAATGCAAAGAAATCAAGCACTGAAGATGAAGGCCAAGACAACGAAAAACAACATAGCAGCATCAAGGCAGAAAACGCAGAATGAATGCGTAGTAACCAGCAGACTCACTCAGCCCAGAAAGTCAAAATACCTCTGACAAATTGGACAGCTAGCACATTCATATTTATTGCAGCATTTATTCCCTCATTTACTACTTCTCGAGAGTTGGTAAAGGAAGTTATGAGTTAAAAGACTTATCTTCATGATATTTTGTATCTCCTTTTTTGTATAAAGACCTCCCCATAATATGTATTTGGGGTTGGTGATTTTCTCTCTAAACTGCGCTGTAATTTCTGATACACTCTAGTACAAATGATTATTGAAGTTCATGGTTTCTGTGCTGTGTGGATGTGTATTTGATGTTCTGGGACTTGCTACAGAATTCCTGCGTCATTCAACGGAACAATAAGTTACTTTAACTGTGTTATATGTTTTCTGTGTTTGCAAATTTCATATGTGTTATAGACATTTTTGTGCCTTACAAATATAAGCATGAAATGTCCATAAACCAAGGGCTCCTAAGTCCCTAAAAGTGTTGTTCCAACCCCTAAAGGAACAAGGTCAACAAATTACAGCTTCTCCCAGAAGTTCTCCACCAGAAACTGCTCAGAATAAGTCAAAAAAAGATCATTTCAGCTGCTCCACTAGCTAAGTGCGTTGCATAGCACTTAAGTCCACTAGCTAGGTGCGTTGCAACGCACATAAATGCACTACCAGGGTGCGTTGAGCGGGAAATGACAAATGGCAGTGTCATTCCGCGAGGTGGAGAGACAATGGAAGCTTCCAAAATCTTCTCCAATGACACTTGCCTCACTGAATTCGACCAAGGATGAGTAAGAGGCTTTTAGTCTCCAAGTGGAAGCAAGAACTGACAGAGAGAAGCCACTAATCAAATCATGAGCTGACTCATCCTCCTTGCATACATCTATATATGGATCCCTCATCCCAGAGATCCAGAGGCTGGAATTTTGCACATTGTAAGGAATTGCTGTTGGTTTTGAGATACATATCAGAGAATTGAGTGATCTATGCTTTGTTGGGGGTGAAGAAGGGACTTCTTTGCTGGGAGGTTGATGCTGGGTCAGGAATCATCGGTTGTAACTCCTCCTGGATCTTCTTGTATATCAATAAAAACTATTTGAGTTTCTTCTCCATGCTTTTGTATCATTGATGCTTGTTACATTTGTATGGTTAACTTAAATCTGATCCTAAGTTATTTATGAATATAAATCCATGTCTTTGTGTAGTTTCCTTCTTCTGTGATCTTACAGGTACTTGGTGAAGCTGGGCAAGTAAGGGAGCAGGTAGCTGGAAGCTGTCAAAGAGGAGAGAGATTGGATCAAAGGACTAGTGCAAGACACAGGTTGGTTCTTCCTATTCCTCTTTGTTTATAGTTCATAAAGAAGATACAAAAGTAGTTTTCTCTGTTTGTTTCTAAGGTAGCTGTCACACCTTAATGGGATAGAGCAGTTCTGAATAGACACCTTTCCTGATAACAAAATGGCGACTCCACTGGGGACCGTGTCTAATTAGTTTGTTTGTGTTTCTCTTGTTGTTTATTTCATATACTTATAAGTAGCGATCGAACTGCATTTGCCTTGACAAATGCAAAGTAGACATCTGCTACTTCAATCCATTTACTGGATCTGTTTATGATTTGAACAACTGATTCATAGACTAACTAATTGCCCTTGTGATAGCTCTTAGACCCCCCTTAGATCTACCTATGATTGTGCATTACTGATTGCTTTTACTCGGCCAAAAACCAAAGATTAAACTGCAAACCGTGACCCAGAACCCGGATAGAATTATCGTTCCTGCCCCAGCGCAGGCACTGTGAAGAGGTTTTGCATTTCAACGCACTTCCCGAGAGGGCTACCTGCGCTGCAATGCAGTTTCTCTGTGTAACAGGTGCGCTGATCAGCCTAGCCCTGTGCAGCTGAGGTTCTTTGCTTCATTCTTTCAAGTTTTGTCTCTGATTTTTGCAGCCTGTGATCAGTATATGACTGTTTCAAACCCCTTTTCCTTACTGATATTCCACCTCATTTGTACAAAGGAACTGTAGATGTTTTTATGTGTTTTTGAGTCATTTACAGTTTTCCATTGCAAAAGTATAATAGTCGTACTGTCGTCCTTTGATTTAGATCTGTCGTAAGTGTCGATTTCGATCATAGGAGAAAGTTTATTTGCTATTCATGGTCGATTATGCTTTTACTTTTGCCTTTGGTTTGAATTTGGGACTTTCTAGTGTCAAAACGAGTATTTGTTTCAAAATCATAAAGTGTCGTAATCATCTCTACCTTTTGATTTCGAAAAGAAGCTTGTTTGTGTTTATCGCTTGAAATAAAATTCAGATTTGTACATCAACTTTCTTTTTAGCATCAATACTAAGAAAGTGAAAAACAAATACATGCATGTACATTTGCATATTGACAGTCTGTTTGGCTTGATTTAGGAATGTGCATTTACAGTGTTCTCTTTGCTCTTTGTGAAAAGATTGTGTCTTTCTTTTCCCTTAGTAGCTAGGATTTTCATTGCTGAAAAGAGATAAAAGTTTGTTTATCATCTTTAGATTGCATTTTAGGAATTACATCTACATCTCGTGGTGAACCCAAAAGGCAAAATTCATAAGAAAGATCAACTTAAAATAAATTCAATGAACCTAACAACGCTTTGGAACTTAACGCACAACATTTAGAGGTCTAGGCTAGAGATGTATTCCGGCGTCGTAAAGCCTGGTAACTGTTGTCCTCACTGATGGTTGGGTGATTCCTCCACTTTGAGACGATAAGTGCCAGTACGGACTTGTGATCCCACGTACCGTCGAGTATATATTGGGAGACCCCTATAGGCTTAAATCCTTTATCCATAAGAAGCCGTGTCGGCCGCCCTACTGATCACAATGCACTGAACACAGCATTCAGGAAGATTGACTGCCGTACCGTAAAAAGTATTCTGCAGTTTTGCGATTGGCTTGGTACTCCCTCTACCTAGACCTCCAGAGCAGTCCCTTTCGTTCCTTTTCAGACTCCTTAACGGAAAAGGTCCATCTGAGCACTTGTCACTTCAGGCTCATTAAAAATCGAAGGAGACTAGAGTCATCTTTTGTTTTTTCTCGACTCTTAAAAACTGAAAAAACAAGTTGTGTCAAAGCGTGTTAAAATTTATTTTAAACGGAATATTCACCCCCCTTTCCTACGTTGATCTTGGGTTGAGAAAATGGAGCCTACCAACCAAGTAATTCCCCTTGGTGGAAATCCTAGTCCCTTCTCCTCTTGGGGAGATGTTGGTGCGCCCCATATGGCCACATTGTCGCTTCCAAGACTGACAATTAGTTTGCCTGTATGGCTCTTCTCAACCTCTGTCGTTCAGAACACCACCATTCATGAACAATCGAATCAGCAATTAGACGAGTCCAGAGTTGCCCACCAGCCTTCTACTTCCTCTAATTCTTCCTCCCCTCCTTCCTCTTCGCTTGATGGAGCTGGTAAAGCTAAAAGCCAAGTTCCTAAGGAGAAGAAGGAAAAGAAGAAGAAAGAGAAGAAGAAGAAGGAGCCAAAGGCGAATGGGGGAAAACGAGTGTCGTCTAACGAAAATCCACACACTGCACCGACCAGGCCTAAATCGCCATGTGTCATTTGCAAAGGAGACCACTTTCACAGAGATTGTCCTTGCATCCCCCGGATACTAAGGGACTGGTATCCTCGTTTGCACAACCCGGTGTCGTCAACCTCTGATGATCATGTTGAAAGCACACCGTCAACTAGTGAAAGTGAAGCCCCAGGACAAAAAGGGAAAGCTAGATTTCCTTGTAAACTATGTGAAGGCAATCAGGCTGTCCACCGTTGTCCCTTCTTAGACGGAGCTAAAAGAGTTTTGGATGATCGTCCGGTTTCACCATTACGACTTCCTCCTGGATATAAAAAACTCTTGCCAACTCCGTCCCTAGTTGAAAATCCAGCTGGCCCACTCAGGTGGTCGGCTGAAGCACCTATCATTGAAGATAAACCATCTGAATCCATACCAGACGAAAGTCAAAAGGTCGAGGTGGCAGTTGACCCGGTCTTGCCTTCAGAGGTTTCATCTTCAGATGATACAGTCACTGAAGAGAACACGGATGACACCGTCCAAATTCTCTTCATAAACACAAACTCCGATGAACATGGGGGCAATTTACTCGTTCCTTTACCGCAGGAAGGAAGTTCGTCAGAGCCATACCCGGTCGTCTATTTGGTCCCACCTCCAAGCAACCTAGTTTTCTCCTTCGATTGGAATCAACTAGGCAGACCCCGTTTACCAGCAAGCATACCATTCTGAATTATCGTTCAAATATATAGAATGGTTATGGTTGGTACCATCATAGATGAGGGGGCTTCTGTGAGTATCCTTTCCTCAACTGCTTGGAAAGCGCTTGGTTCGCCATCGCTTTTGCCTGACATGAGAAATCTGACAGGCTTTGATAAAGGAACCAGTCGACCTTTAGGGATCCTTCCCGATGTGCCCATAAAATTGAGAAGGAAGACAGTTCGCATGAATGTAATGGTAGTTCAAGGACCTTAGATTACAATCTACTCCTTGGACGAGACTATATTTATTGCATGGGAGCGATTGTCTCCTCACTCTTTAGAGTAATGTGTTTTCCGCACGAAGGAAGAGTGGTCAAGCTCGTGGACCAGCTTTCATTTCCTGGATCACGCATAGCAAATAGTCATATACCATCCCTAAATGGTATTTTCACGCAAGAAATGTCTCAATCTTCGGTCCGTCCTCCCGATGAGCGCGAGTAATTCGGAAGGATATGACTGAAACCCAGGGGGCATGCATCCTGGTCTGCTTCGGCAAGAAAACTTCGGGTATAGAGTAGGTTTCCGCGGGAGAATATGCCTAGTCTGTACCCCCGTCCGTGATTGGAAGAGGGGGTTATTCTAGTACAGGATTCTCTTGTCAAAGTTATGTAAGTTGGCGAGCGCCGCCACTCACCTTTGTTTATCTCGGTAGACATCGCCGAAGAAGTGTTTTGTTTGCGCTGCGAATAGAACAATCTTTGGGTAACCTGTAAGAGGTAGTACCCTTCCTGATGGAACAAATGTTTTGTCAGCTCGAATAGAGGGTGACCTTGAAACTCTGTTTTATACCTGGGGGCATGCAAACCTTTTGGAGTGCAAGCGATGGGCGACTATTTATTTTTTTAAATTTTTAGGACCTCTAACCCTTTAAACTCATAGGATTAGTCGTCACCTAACTTGCATAAAGAAAGGATGTGGGGCAAAAATCTAAAAGTTGTCGTTTCTATATGAGACATTCTTATCATATGACTGGATTAATTGAGCAGTGTTTACCGCGAGGTTCAAGCTCATTAAAAAATAAACCCGAACCGAGCAAATGTTTCCACCCGCGTTTAAGCTCGTTAAAAAATGAACTATCCCCTGGTAAATAACCACCGTGAATGTAGTACTTCAGCCATTAAAGCCTTGGTCGTGTTTGCACCGTCACCTCCACTTTTTCATTGGCCGATCATTCACCTCCATTTGATTGTTTACCCATTTTGAGGAACAGCTGCGAAGAGTGATTTCAATAGCCATCCTTGTGACACTGCCGTGATTGGAAAATTCCAAACCTTACCTGGAATCAGCTGCTACCCATTTTATCACTCGTTCCTCAAAAGACGAGTCTTCTTTAAGCTCTTTTCTGACTCGTAAAATATGAAAAGATTGCCGAGTTCTGGCCCTCCAGCTCGTTAAAGCGACAGGAAGTGCTATCCCTCCTCTAGATTTTAATCTTTTTCGACCTAAGGGATTATTGCACAAAAATATCGAGCGCTTGTTTTGTTCGGCTCGTTAAAGCTAATCGAAAATTCATCCCTTCTGTATCGTTTTATACTTTTTTGACTTAAGGGATTAGATGACGAAAAAGGAATTTTGGAGTTACCTTTACGTACCTTTTCAGACTCTCTAAAAATGAAAAGGACCGAGTTATCTTTGTCGTTAAACTCGTTAAAAAAAGTTAATAGCGACAAACTTGTCTTTAGACGAGAACGAGTTTCACTATTGCTAGGCTCGTTAAAACATAGCGATGGGTTTGCCCGAAGGGAAAATTATAGAACAAGCATATGTTATCCTCCTCAAGCTTGACAAAAATAAAGAGGTACTGGTTAGTAATGACTGGGGAAAAATTGGGAAGAAAACTCAAAGAATCTTTATTGGTAGCAAGTCGCTCTTGAACATGACACTCCCGCTCCGTGCCCGAGTCGGGTTGGGTTGTTTCATTCACCGGTCACATCACCATGGTCTCACCATACCATCCACATTTGGGGTTAATGCTACCAATCCATCACATCAGTGTCGCCGATATGTTCAAGAGAAGTCATCCAGAAAGGCCACATGTGTCCTGCCCACTACCATACATTATACTCCATTCCTTCATGACCGCCACCCTGAACCATATATCATCAGATCGTTTTCACCTCCATCAAAATCATTTGCTCCGTTCCGTGTCATTGATGTGGGATTCATTAAGGCCCTCCTATGACGGATCACTTCTTGTCGACATCAACTCATTATCCAAGAAGTTGGTCTAGGAACACCCCATTCAATACTTTGAAGCTTGCATGCCTCAATGGCAAGTTTCTCACTTCCGGCGACAGGTTTACATCAATGACGTTCGACCGAAAGATTTTGCGTGGTGTTCGACGCCAAGTCTTTTATTCACACCACGTGAATTGTACTGCAGTACCTTGAGGGTCATTATCATTATCGGTGATTCCTCTCGCGCTTGTTAACAGTTTACATCATTGACTGGTAATTAAGCGATGTCTTTCCATGTTCGACTTCAAAACATTTTTCACATGGATCGACTTGTACTTCGAGTGAAGATCGGACGAGATTGAAGACCCTGGATCTAGTTTCATCCATCCGGGCTGCGATATATATTCAGGAAAATAAAGACATTCAAATGTACAACATTACAGCACAGATAATCATCCTACCAAAAGGATGATGGCTCTATCAGAATCATCAGTCTACCATCAAACGATTGTATGTCCTGTGTACATGAAAATGAATTTATAAAGCTGAGCATGGGAATGCCTGCCTCAGCTAGATCATGAAAACAGTATGAAGATAATGTATTGTATTGTATCTTATTACAGGTCTCCTCCCAGCATTGAAAGAACTTCGATCCTCCTAATAAAGCATTTCACCCGATAAACGGCCTCATACTTTAGGGGGCAGCTGTTATAGACATTTTTGTGCCTTACAGCTATAAGCATGAAATTTCCATAAACAAAGGGCTCCTAAGTCCCTAAAAGTGTTGTTCCAACCCCTAAAGGAACAAGGTCAACAAATTACAGCTTCTCCCAGAAGTTCTCCACCAGAAACTGCTCAGAATAAGTCAAAACAGGATCATTTCAGCTGCTCCACTAGCTAAGTGCGTTGCATAGCACCTAAGTCCACTAGCTAGGTGCGTTGCAACGCACCTAAATGCACTACCAGGGTGCGTTGAGCGGGAAATGACAAATGGCAGTGTCATTCCATGAGGTGGAGAGACAATGGAAGCTTCCAGAATCTTCTCCAATGACACTTGCCTCACTGAATTCGACCAAGGATGAGTAAGAGGCTTTCAGTCTCCAAGTGGAAGCAAGAACTGACAGAGAGAAGCCACTAATCAAATCATGAGCTGACTCATCCTCCTTGCATACATCTATATATGGATCCCTCATCCCAGAGATCCAGAGGCTGGAATTTTTCACATTGTAAGGAATTGTTGTTGGTTTTGAGATACATATCAGAGAATTGAGTGATCTATGCTTTGTTGGGGATGAAGAAGGGACTTCTTTGCTGGGAGGTTGATGCTGGGTCAGGAATCATCGGTTGTAACTCCTCCTGGATCTTCTTGTATATCAATAAAAACTATTTGAGTTTCTTCTCAATGATTTTGTATCATTGATGCTTGTTACATTTATATTGTTAACTTAAATCTGATCCTAAGTTATTTATGAATATAAATCCATGTCTTTGTGTAGTTTCCTTCTTCTGTGATCTTACAGGTACTTGGTGAAGCTGGGCAAGTAAGGGAGCAGGTAGCTGGAATCTATCAAAGAGGAGAGAGATTGGATCAAAGGACTAGTGCAAGACACAGGTTGGTTCTTCCTATTCCTCTTTGTTTATAGTTCATAAAGAAGATACAAAAGTAGTTTTCTCTGTTTGTTTCTAAGGTAGCTGTCACACCTTAGTGGGATAGAGCAGTTCTGAATAGACACTTTTCCCGATAACAATATGTATTCCATAATCTTAGTAATAGAGAAGAAGAATAGCCCAGATTTGTTTAAATGCACCCTGTGTTCAATCTCTGCTATTAACTATATTTTCTTCCGAATTAGCCATAAATATGAATTCTTAACTGCTCATGTTTACACTAATTGTTTCATATGAATACTGTTTAGGAATTCTTAGTTGCTCCTGGATAATATTCATACATTTTCCCTCTGCCAGCATAATGAAAGATTCTCGATTGCCTTTCATTCCCTGACTTCATTTCATCAATTTCCTGATTTGAAAATTGTTCCTAAACTGCCTATCTTGCTCTGTAGCATTACCGTTTACCCAAGAAACACTTCCAGTAATACACCATCATTAACTCCATTGCCCAATGG
Organism: Pinus tabuliformis; assembly: GCA_031772625.1. Lineage (NCBI taxonomy): Eukaryota > Viridiplantae > Streptophyta > Pinopsida > Pinales > Pinaceae > Pinus > Pinus tabuliformis. The sequence continues at coordinate 353,920,409 of CM062819.1, read as the reverse complement.
ATCAAACTGTCTTAGAATTTCACCCCAGCTCCGCTTGAAATCACCATCCAAAAAACTTAAAACAAAACCTTGCACATCATAGCTAGCCTAAAATAGTTCAAAACAAAGCTAAATTACAAAGAGAGAGCCCTCTCTGGTTGCAGGTAGGCTAGGACCTGCATCTAAAAGATTGGTTAGTGGTTACCTCAGCCATATTTCCTTTAGGAGGCAGGGAACAACCTGAGTGATAACATCATTGGCGACTCAGCTAGGGATTTGAATGACTATTTGTAACTGTTGTCTATTTTCTAAAACTATAGATGGATCCTAAAGTGAGCCAGCTAGCCTTTGAAACTATCTCTGCTCTACATTTACAGAAGTAAACAAAAACTGCTTCAGTCAATCTCCAGTATAGTTTTAGGCTATAAACAACTGTTACAAAAATTTGGCCAGTTCCCTTTGTTTCAATATATTCACAGGAAAAACTCAAAGCCTCCCATATTTCAAAGAAACTCTTGTAGAATATTCTGGAAAAGCTGTGATCTTAAAACATTCCTAGAAAATACCCAAAAATAGATTTAGAAGCTGGCTCCAAAGAAGAAAACTCATTACACCAGGTCAAATCCTGACCCAGATCCTCCAGCTGTTTTTGAAAATCGCAATTTAATTGCTAAGACCCTTAGGAAACAAGAAGAACGAGAAAATTTTGTTGGTTTAGACCTTGAAACAATTCAGCAGAACTATATCCCAACTCCTGCTAAAGCTTCAGTCCGTCTTCATATAACTGCTGCTTCTCCTAGTTCTTCATCCACCTCTCAAAGAACCCTCCCTACACCTCCATCCACTGCACATTTTTCTACTGCAGTCCCTGTTGTTTCAGCTCTCCCATTTCTTCCAGTTGCCCCATTTATCCCTGTAAATATGGCAAACCATTATGCTCCTCTTCAGTTGCCTGGAAATGCAGGGGCTATGCCTCAGAATTATCAAAGTAAAATGACATATTTTGATGGTACTGGCTCCTATACAACCCAGCAACACACTAAGAAAATGCAAGACTATTTTGAGAATTATGAAATAGATGATGATGTAAGAATGAAGATTTTTGTCCAAATTCTAACTGGTGATGTAAGGATTTGGTTTAGAGCACTTGCTGCAAATTCAATAGCTAATTCAGAAGCTCTTTATCAATCTTTCTTAAACAGATGGGAAAAGAAGAAAGACCCTTTACATATCTTAACAGAATATGACAATTTAAAAAGAGGCCCACAAGAAACTGTCCAAGACTATTGTGCTAGGTTCAACAATGTTTATAATGCTATTCCCCAAAACCTAAAACCTCCACCTGATTTAGCTTTGATCAAATTCCCTGATGGATTTTATTTTGACATGGCATACCAACTGAGGGAAAGAGCCCCTCCAAGCTTAGCAGACATGTAGAATACAGCTGTTAGTGTGGAGGCAAACCTAATTGCTAAACGAAATCGGGCAAGAGCCGAAAGAAGAACAACTTTCAAAGAGAAGCCTTCAGCATTTGAACAAAAACTTGATGCAATCATCAAAGGTATGGACTGACTTAGCGATAGGGTGGAAACTATTGAAAGGAAATCATCATGGGAAGGTCAACCAAGTAACACTACAAGAAACCCAAACTTTAGAAAAAATCAAAATCCAAATGTTGGAAGGGCTGGCCCTGACCAAAACATCAAACCTCCATTTCAAGAGAACTATGCCGAGGCCCCAACATCTACTGAACCAACTGGGGACACCCAAATCAACCTAATGGGATTAAACAGTGAGCAACAAATTTTCTTGACCCAAGATGACCAAGAGGCTCACAATATCAATCAATTTCAAACCAAGTCTGAAGAGTCATTTGATTTTAGGGAAGGCTATGACGCAGCAGTCTATGAGGTTCATAAACAGTACAAATTAAGAAGTAGAACCATAGATGTGCCTGAACCTACCAAGCTGAAGGATACCAAACAGCCAAAGAAGACAAAGGATAAAGCTGTCCTGATAGAACCCTCTAATAAAACAGACCCAGACCCAAAGGAAGTCACTGTGGAAGATGTATCAGACTCACAGTCTTCAAAGAATCAACCATATACATCTCATTCTTCAAAAGAAAATCTAAACTATTCTCCTGAAAATAATTTCAAATCAGATGTACCTCAAAACAACACTCATAATCAAGAGAAGATCATTGAAAATCCAGCTGAAAAGGAAAAGTCTGCTGTCCATAATGCAAAAATGAAGATAGAAAAACCGTTCAACTTAGAAACAGAAATAGGTAAGCTGAAAATAGCTATTCCTCTCTCTGAATTAGCTAAACATAAAGTGTATAGACAACAAATCAATAGGTCACTACAAATACCAGAGAATAGGGATGCAGTCAATGTTTTAGATGATCAACCAGAATTGATTTTTGGTCCTGAAGTCAATGGTAAAACAGTAGATGGAGGAGTTCCTCCATTCTATGTGAGCTTAAACATTCATGACAAAGTGATGCATAATGCTATGTTTGATTCGGGGGCTTCCCATAACTTAATGCCTAAATCTTTGATGGAAAGACTGGATCTAGACATCACAAGGCCCTATAAAGACTTGTTCTCATTTGATTCCATCCAAGTCAGGTGTCTAGGCCTAATTAAAGACCTTTATGTATCCTTAGTCCAATATCCTGCTAAAACAATCTTGATGGATGTGGTGGTAGCTGACATTCCACCTAAGTATGGTATGCTTTTGTCTAGATCTTGGGGTGAAAAACAACAAGGATCTTTGCAACTAGACATGTCCTATGCCACTATTTCAGTCTTTGGACAGCCAAAGATATTATACCATGAAAAACTAATGAAATATGTGGTGAGCAGTCAAGAGAAACCCCAAAACTTCCCCATCTATTCTATGCATTCTGATATGGATTCATTCATCTTATATAATGCTGGGATCTGTCCCAAAATTGATGTCAAATTCCTAAAAGCAGCACCAACACAAAGCATAGAGCAACAATCTGGTGCCTAAGATCATAAAATTGTTGATGTGATTAATGCAATAAAGAAAAATGACATATCATATGAGTTACAAGAGCCAAATCTTCCCATTGAACAAGCTTCTAAAACTCTTAAGACAAGTCATAACCAAGAAATCTTATGGTACTTAGAGTTTGATGGCTCGGTAAACAAATTAGGAGCAGGGACAGGGATTTGGATACACAATATGCAAAATGACCATGCTGAAGGTCATACATATAGGTTAAATTTTAGATGTACAAACAATATGGCCAAGTATGAAGCCCTTTTATTGGGTCTTAAGCTCATCAAATGTCTAGGTGCAACCAAGGTCTCAATTTTAGGGGATTCAGATCTGATTATACAGCAGATGAAGGGAAATTTTGTCACAAATGATCTCAGGTTAAGAGCTTACAGAGGGGCAGCCATTGAAATACTTAACACCTTCTCAGAATCTCAACTCACCAAAATTCCTAGAAAGCACAATTTACATGCACATAGCTTGGCAACTTTTGCCAGCACTTGCAAGCTACCTTTTGAACCCAACCACCACTTCACTACTGAAATCAAACATAGGCTTGTTGTCCCAGATAATGTCAAAAACTGGCAGGTCTTTGAAAATGATACACAGATAAATAACTTCCTGACTTTAAAGGAGGAATTCTCAAGTATAAACATTGATACAAGCACCGTGAGTGTTTTACAACAGATAGACAAAACTGAGCAAAGCATATCTGCTGAAACAGCAAATCTGATTTTGCACCCAACCACTTTTGATGACAAGAATTTGCAAGAGCTGAAGCAAATAGATTTTGATGAAATAGCTGAGGCGGAAGCTGAAGTAATTGAACTAAAAGAGAATTTTCTGCCCACAGGCTTAACTCCTTTAGAGGACATATTTGATTCAAATGACATTCCTAGAAAGCCAAAGATGCAACCTCTCAATGCAGAAATTGAGAACTGCAACATTGGGACCACAGAAAATCCCAAAATGGCAAAACTATCCAAAACATTACCTGCTGATCAGAAAGTGAAATACATTGACTTGTTTAAAGAGTTCCAAGATGTCTTTGCCTAGAGTTATGAGGACCTCAAGTCCTATGATGCCTCAGTCATCCAACACACTATACCTTTGAAAGAAAATCAAAAACCTTTTAAACAAAAGCTTAGAAGGGTCAATCCTGTCCTCCTTCCCCTGATTGAAAAGGAAGTTAAATGAATATATGAAGCTGGAATCATTGTACCTATCATATTCTCAAAATGGATTTCAAATCTAGTGCCTACTAGGAAGAAAATGGGACAGATAAGACTGTGTGTTGACTTGAGAAATTTGAACAAAGTCTCCCTCAAAGACCATTACCCTTTACCAAAAATGGATCATATCCTACAAAGGGTGGTGGGATCTTCTAGGATCTCATTGCTAGATGGATTCTCAGGATTTAATCAGATTTTAGTCCACCCGGATGATCAAGACAAAAATTCCTTTACAACACCTTGGGGAACCTTCAAATATGTCAAAATGCCTTTTGGACTCAAGAATGCAGGGGCCACTTTTCAAAGAGCAATGGACATAGCCTTTGCCAAAGAGATCCATGATTTCTTAGTCATATACCTTGATGACCTCACTGCTTTTTCAAAATCAGACCAAGAACATTTAGAACATTTAAGGCAAGTGTTCCTAATTTGCAAAAAATATGGCATATCACTGAACCCGAAGAAATCACTGTTTGGCCTAGAATAAGGAAAACTCCTAGGTCACATAATTTCAAAAGATGGCATTAGGATTGACCCGGACAGAATTCAAGCTATTCTCCAGGTGCCCCATCCAAGAAACATCAAAGAACTGCAAGCTTTTTTAGGAAAGATCAATTTCCTAAGAAGATTCATTCCCAATTTGGCTGAGCTTACAAGACTGTTGAATAATATGTTGAAGAAAGATTCTAAAGTCAAATGGACCATGGAAGCTAGACATGCCTTTGAGGACATCAAAACATCTTTGACAAAGACACTAGTCCTCACAAGTCCCAAGTTTGATAGAGATTTCATCATTTTTTCCTTTGCATCTGAGCATGCTATTGTTGTTGTCCTATTACAAAAAGATGACCAAGGATGTGAAAAGCCCATTGCTTTCTTTAGCAAAGCACTTAGAGATGCTCCACTCAAGTATCAAATCATGGAAAAGCAAGCTTATGACCTTGTAAAAGCCATCAAGGATTTCAGAGTTTATATCTTGTACTCCCATGTGATAGCCTATGTATCAAATGTTGTGGTCAAAGACATTCTAACTCAAGAGGGAATTGAAGGTAAGAGGGGCAAATGGATAGCTAATATTTTAGAATATGACATTGAAATCAAGCCTACAAAACTGATAAAAGGACAAGGGTTAGCCAAACTAATGACTGAAACCAATTTTCAATCCCTTGACATCAATGACTTGGATAACGAACAGGAGATGGCGACTCCACATATCAATCAAGCCTTTTTACAATCACCTTGGTATACTGACATATTTTTTGTATTATTAAACCTGCAAGCTCCTCCAAGGTTGTCCAGGACTAAAAAGAGATTCTTGAAAATGAAAGCATCAAAATTTTGTATCATAGACAATGTTTTATTTTGGAAAAATCATGAAGGTATTTTGCTTAATTGCCTAACATTGGATGAAACTAACAAAGCACTCAAGGAATTTCATGCAGGGGACTGTGGAGGACACTTATACTGGAAATCAACAGCTAATAAAATCCTAAGGGATGGATTTTATTGGCCCTCCCTGTTTACTGATGTGAAAAAATTTGTATTGTCTTGCCATAAATGCCAGATCTTTGAAGGCAAGAGAAAGTTGTTACCTTTACCCCTCAAACCTACTTCAACTTAAAGACCGTTTCAACAATGCGGTTTAGACTTCATTGGTGAAATCCACCCTTCGTCCTCTGGCCAACACAGGTGGATTTTGACTGCTACATACTATTTTACCAAATGGATAGAAGCCATCCCTTGTAGGCAAGCCAATGACTCAATCATCATGCAATTTTTAGAAACCAACATCTTGTCTAGATTTGGTTGTCCAGAAAAGATTATCACAGATAATGTTGCTGCATTCAAATCCAAAAGAATGATCAACTTTTGCCATAAATACCACATTACCTTAGGCCACTCCACAACTATTACCCTCAAGGTAATGGCCTAGCTGAATCATCCAACAAAAGCCTCATCAACATCATTAAAAAGGTCTTGGAAGAGAATAAAAAGAATTGGCACAAGAAGCTGGTAAATGCACTATGGGTAGACAGATTGACCACCAAAAGATCAAGTCCATATGAATTGGTATATGGTCTAGAGGCTGTTTTCCCCTCATCTTTGAGAACCCCTGTAATCAAATTACTGCAAGAAATACAAGCAGCCTAATGATATTCAGAGAAGGATCAATCAAACTATTCACTTGCAGCAGACAAGAGAGGAAGTGTACCACATAACCCAGGTACTACAAGATAAACTCAAGAAATTTTTGATAAAAGAACAAAAGCTGAATATTTCTTCATAGGAAACAAAGTGTTGAGATGGGATTCTAAGAGGGAAGATAAAGGGAAACATGGGAAAATTGATTTTCTTTGGAAAGGACCATATGTTATTCATGCTGTACAAGGTAACAACACCTATTTTTTGAAAAGTTTGGATGGCACAGATACTAAGGAAGGTCCAGTCAATGGGCGAATGCTCAAGCACTATTTTGACTCCCTTTGACCAACACAACACGACTATATATTGTACATAAATACTTGTATTTCCACCAGTTTTTCATTTACAGCAATTAAATAAGGAACGAGATGCAGCAGCTTTTGAAGACAAAGTCAAGGAATTACACCACTTTGGGTGCATATTTTGAAGTTACAACTAAGGATCAAGAAAACGACTTGGTGAGTATAAAGATGATGATAAGCACTCAGAAAAGCCAGCAAAGACAAAGATGTAATTTAGCACAGATCATCTCGTAAGCACTGCACAGAGACTAAAGAGGCTCAATTATTCATTTCCAGGAGAAGGAAGTTTTAAACTACAGTAGCCAACTAAGAATAAGGCCATCGGACCTGCTGTTCTTGGCTTTTCACCAGGAAAAGCCATCCCCAAGTGGAGCCACTGTTAGGTTCCTATACCAATAGGTTTCATTTTTCATGATTGACCAGGGATGTGCCAAATATGTTCATCTTTTCATGCTACAAAGGTTCCATATTTTGTATACAGATAGGGAAAATTAAAAAATGTAAAGAGGGTATGCCCTAAAAAAAAAATCAAAGGGCAAAAAAAAAAAAAAAAGAGTAAATTTTTCAACAAAAGTAAAGAAAATAAACCCCAAACCAAAGGACCAGGAAGGTTGCCAGTCAAAATGGCACTGCTATCTTATTTGCAAGTTCACAATGTGCAAATACTGTTGTTTATCACACTGGATGGATGGCCCAACAGTTCAATCTGGACCACTCCATATTTGAATTTGCTGTTGTAGAATAGAGAATGAATATCTGTCCAAACAGTTCAAGCTTGGCAGATGAGTAGATAGGTAGAGAAATTAAGGAGCCCAACTGCTTAATCTGGGCCCTTGGAAGAGATAAGGGTAGATTTAGATAGGAGGGCAGTCAAAAGAAAAAAGGAAGATCAGGGTTTGCCAGTTCAAGTTCACCCAATCAAAATGAAGAAAAAATGCTAGGTGCATTAGGCTGGGTAGGCAGTTTGAGGTTGCAGAGGCAAGTTGGTGATCACTTTTGTCTTGTCAAGAAAGACTCATCTCATTAGTAACATAAGTACCAAGGCAGTTGTTGGACTATAGAACAATGGAAGCATGACTAATTTCCCCTTCATTTCCCAGAAATTATTTGCTAACATCCCCTCAAGGACCTTGGGATCTACCCAATACTCCTATTTCACTTCATTCTATGAGAAATTCTAAGTTAGACTCTGAGTTTACTTAGTGGAAAGAAGCCACATTTCTTGTGTAAAAGTCATCATTCCATAGTCCTTCCATTTTTCTTATGCATAAGTTTTCACTCTATATACTTAGCATTCACCCATGCAATTGCAATTCATAAGGTCATATTAACACCTAACTTTATTATTTAGCTCCCTAAGTCATTTTCCCACCCCTATTTTACAAAAACTATATAAAAACCCCAAAAAATACTAAATATCCCTACCCCTTGGAACTATAGCCATATAATATAGTTTTGGGAAATATTAAGTCCACCCGGGACTTCATATTAACCCTTCCGCGTATAAACCCTCGGGATTTATTTAACCTCAGGTTAAATACATAACCGCTTTAACCCTCCCACTTTACCACACGTAAACCATACATGAGAACCCCGCGCATATACCTTTACTCGGGATTAATTTAATCTTTGGTTAAATTAATAACCATGTCAACCCGCATAACCATATGAACCCATTAATCCAAAGTTTTTAACCCCCCGTGACATGTTATAATATTAAAATACTGGCGGGTCCACACACCGTATCGCACCAGCTTCTATGCATCCCGTCAGCCGTTAGATTGTGCCCGGCAGATCAGACGGCCCTCACCGATATCAGAGCGGCCCTACTGTACGAGGGTTAGCTCTTGATAACAAGCGGCTTGCTGCTGTACGCAGGGACGCGTGGCCCACTTTGATTGCATCAAGCCTGTGCTGACACAAACCGCCCCCGTACCAAAGGTGGTCCGATAGCAAACCACTTACTGCTTGTCCTCCCCGCCACCCACGTCATCTCCGTGTCGGCCTTTGCATCAGCACCCTCACTACTGTATAGTCCACCGTGGCCATCTCGTCACCCATCCACGTCAGGCATCACGTTATCCACCGTACCTTGGTACAGGACCATGAGACGTCATGTTGAGGTCAGCACAAAAAAGCGCTGAAAGCCTAAAAAACACAAGTTTTCGTTAAAAACCAATAAAAGTGATGTTTTGTTTGTTTTTCATACAACCAACGGTGAAAGTTCTTGCATGAAAATTGCGTCTAATCCGCCATTTCACATCCCAGTCTACCACTCAGGCGTATTCAACCTCCAACCCGACCTCCTCGGCTCTACCTGCAACTCCTTTCCACCGCAAACTCTCGAAACAAACAGGTATTTACCTAGGAACACCCTTAACCCTGTTTTTTCATAAATTCTCTGCATAAGATCACCAATACACCGGAATTCAATCCAAAGACATTCCCGTTCGCAAACTCCTCCGCTCTGCCTCACTAGGCAACCATATTTTCGGGCAAAAACCTGCCAATTTCTGTGATTCTGACAAACTACCCATTAAAGCTCGAAATCTAACCCCTGTTTGCTTGCAAAACCACTAAAGAAAACCTGCAGAATCCCTGCCATTTCCATTCCTTTTAAGCTTCGTTGTTGCAGAACCCTGCATACTCTTTATTCCCCTTGAACTCTACTCAGTAGGGGCATCTTCGCACAGAACTTAAAACTGTAAATTCCCTGTCAAAAATCCATCATCGGGACTCTGTTTCCTGTTGAAGTATACACCAAATCCAATTATAATCCCAGTAAAATCATGGAGGCCCCAGCAGCCTTAAATATTCCACCATTAAATGCAACCCATAAGGAGTTAGAGTGGATACCTCTCACAGACAAAGACTATCAAATTGCTGATATGGAGGGAGACAAGCCTCACCTTCAGGATTTCTGTGAAATAGGGAATAAATTCATAAACAAAGCTGACCTATTAGGAATATGGGAATCCAACATGCCTATGTACTACCTGCCCTTAGTGAATGTCTTCCCTGATCTCATCCACCAATGTTGTGCAAATTATGAGCCATCTCAAAGGGCAGTGATGGACCCTGCTAGAAATATGCTCTTTTACATTACTCCTCAGTCCATAAATGAGATGCTGCAATTCAAGCCAACTCAGCCTTTGGTCCCCCTTTCCATGAAAAATTTGTTGGATCAAGCCTCAAAGTTGCCCTATGCAGAAATTGACCGAGTTGCCAAGCTATTTATGCCACCAGACCGTTACTCCAGATTCACAATTCCCTATCACCATGCTTGGTTTACTGAGGAGGGAAAAATGTCATAGACATGATTTCCTACATCGTGGGATTCAAAACAAGTGAAATTGTAGATGAGATTGTTTTTGACTTGATGTCTATCTTTACTCTAGGACAACCCCCTGCTGTCAAGTATGACTATGCCACCTTCATAGCCAACAAGATTCATGAGCAGTTTATGAACTTAGAGAGAAAAAGGGTATTCAAATACACCTCATATATCTATCATTTGCTGTTATACTATCAGTCTGAAAGTTTCCCAGTCTTCCGTAAAAAATTGGATGCTAGGGGGAAGCGAAGGTCTGTGATATTCTAGTCATCAGTGTTCCATCATGTTAATATCTCCCCATACACATACTGTGAGTTCATTGACCTTTTTATCTATCCAGCCACTTGCTTATTATCAGCAGATCCTCCTCCTAGGCTCACTGCTGAAATCCAGAGAATTCTACATCTCTCAAAGGGATACAGCATTGGCGACTGGTACTACTACCAAAACCACATTGTAATAAGGATCTATGGCTGTGAATTAGCCCCATGCAGACTAGCAAAATATGTCCCCATGAGACTCTTTGCCTTGTAGTACTACTGGCAGTTCAACATTGTAGACTTAAAGCACTTCTATGGTGCTAGGAAAAAGGCACATCTTAAAATAAGACATCAACTGGGCCCCTTTATCTTTAATAAAAGGGAAGAAGCATGGAAGGATGCTGACGAGATTCTGAGAGAAAAACTCAAGCTCAAACTGAGTTTCCATTGGTCACCATATGACCCTGAACACTTCATAAGCTTTAGAAGACTTAAAAACAAGCCCACAGGGTATCCCCACCACAGAATCCCTCAAATTGAACAATATGCCAATCAACAAGAATGGGTAGAGGGCACACTTGTGGAAGAGCTTACTGAAGAAGAGATAATAGAAAAAGCAATCAGGAACCTTGAAAAATCGGTTGACTTAGAATCTTTTGGACAGGTGTTTTTCACAGCTCCTTGGCACCTTGGAGAAGGCACCTCATCCGCCACAGCTTCCTAACGACCTCCTCAAGTAAGTGCTCCACCGGCAGGGACAGCTAAAGGAAAATAGGTGCAGCATTCAGAACAACAAGTGCACCATTCTAAGCAGCAAAAGACAATGGCAGACCAGCCGGTTTCTACAGATGAACAAAGTCAAGGGCAAGACCCTTCAACTCAAGCAAAGGTGATGGAAATTCCAGTGTTACAGACTCCTCTTAATGAGGAAAGGGCCAAGAAAAGAGATAGACATGAAGAGACTCCCACAGGGACATCTACAGATCAGCAAGGAGAAAAGAGACAAATATTGAATCCTTACTCAGAGGAAGAATTTCCAGAGGGGCCAACTGAATAGCAAGTTCCCCCAAGTATGGAGACATCAGCCAGCTCCTTCCAGCTAGAGCAAGAAAGACAACAAGGTGTGGAGGTCACATCCACCAAGCAACAGAGCAGATAGTGCTCTGATATCAAAAAAACATTCACTAATATTAAGGCTAGAAATGAGCCAGTGAGGTTCTAGCTTTACAACCAACTGCTAAGAATGGCTCCCACTAATCACCAAAGGCTAATGGAAGCCTATGACATTCAAGAAGGGAAAATGACCCTCAGTCATTTCAGACCTACAACGCAGCAACCACAATCAGCTGTTGACTATATTAGAACCAATCTGGAAGTTCTCTCCAGGGATATCCACCCGATGGACCAGATTGAATTACACAAGCAGACTGGCGAAATGGTATATTCTACCTTTGCAGACAAAACATTGTTGGCCCATAGATTACAAAATTCATTGCATAATACTGCTGCCCAACTAGAATTGGAGGAAGCTTCATCACAGGCCAAGGACAATAGAATCAAGTCCTTGGAGGAGATTATTATAGAGTTGGGACATGATCCCCAGGATCTGAAGGGCATTCAGGCCTTGATCAAAAAGAAAGAGGAAGACATAGCAGCCCTCAAAAGACAACTCAGGCTGCCAGCTACACTACGTCCTCAAACCATAGAGGTAGCACAACAAAAACAAGAGCAAGATGTGGTAACTTTTCTTATGAGCTTGCAAAAAAGATTGATAGAAACAGAGAGTTCCTTGGAGGCATCACTACAAGGGAGACAAGGAGAGTTGGCCTCTCAACCAATTCAAACAACTCACATTCTTACAGCTGCTCCTCTGATGGAAACCACAACAGTCCCTCCCATTGATCCAACATTCACAGCAGGTACCTCAAGTTCAGCACTGGTTTCAGCAACAACTACAGTAGCAGCAGAGCAAGAGGCCAACCTAAGTATGGAGGAGATGATGAAAGAAATAAAGGCCCTGGAAGTACAAATGGTAGAATTGAAAGAGGCCAAAGAAAAGATGGCTAAAATTGAGGAAAGATATGACAAGTCAAAGATGGATGTAGCTGAGAAGACAAGGGAAGTGAAAACCCTGGAAAAAAGAATAAAAGAGCTAGAAAAGGAGCTTACTCTTGATAAGACTCTAGCTAAGGTCAAGAAAATTTTGTGAGCCAAGATTGGCCAATCCATTACAGACCAATGGCAATCCATCGAAACTATACATGAGCAGATGGAATTGATAGGCTTGGCTAAGTTTGAAAATCAAAAGGCTAGAGCATCTGTTGGGTCCCTATAATACTAGTGATTACCGCATTACTATTGTAGTTATACCCCTTATTTATATTGTTGTGCCCCTATTACCCCCATGTTGTTATTTCTGTGCCCCATAGAATACCTCTATTGTTATTTTTGTGGCTTTATATTATTATTGTTAGGTCGGCTGGATTATATTGTGACTCCTTAGACTCCTATATATAGAAAGGAGGTTTTGTCATTTGTATCATCCAAGAATTTTTCATTTATGTAATGTAAAGGAGGTTGCCCCCTCGAAGAGGCTGAATTCTAAGGCGTTGATCTATCTTTTCTATCTTTTCTTGAGCTGGTTTCATAACATTTGGTATCAGAGCTTTGGATTCTAGGGTTGCGCTGCTCCAAACAGGTCATCGTGGCATTTTCGCTATAACCTTTTTTCTGTGACATTTCAGAAGTCACAAAAAAAACCCATTTGAGAAGAAATCACGCTGAACCTTGGGTCCAAATTTCAGAGCTTTTTGCGCGATATTTGCGGAGATATGATCTGAGGAAGTTGGTCTTTTTGCAGACTCCTGAATTACATTCAAAACAGGTGACCTGGGGAAAATCGTCATAACATTCTCTCTGGGGATCGGATTGAAATTTCGTAAGAAGGTACAGAAAGAGGACAGACTGTAGTTTCTTGTATGTATGTTTCACATTCAAAGGTTGAAACAGTGTCTCATGGCACGTCGTACAAGTTCGCTCTATTGAACTAGTCTAAAAGCAAGTCATTGTGGAAGATTTCACATAACTCTTCCTTGGAGAATCCAATTTGGGTCAGAATTGTGGCATTGGAAAGAGGACGCAGAAGGCTACTACAGGTCGTAATTTTAGAACTGGATGATCTGAAATTACAAAGATACATCAGATTCAATATCAGGCTTCTATAAAGTGAAAAAAGGTGTGTAGTTTTTTTAAAATTTTTGTGTAAGCTTGGTTTAACAGAATTCAAAGGGCATAGTAAAGCATTATTATCGGTAACTGATGCCCCGAGGAAAGAAAATGCAAACACCTAGTAAGGAACCTGAAAGATCTAGCATGACTCATGAAGAAGAGGAAGAAATGCTACATGATATATCAAAATTACAAGAACAAGTGCAACAAATGTCACGCTCACAAAAGCTAACAGAAGCTAAGATAAGTGGCGTGGAATCTAAGATAAATGGCGTGGAATCTAAGATAAATGGCATGGAATCTAAGATAAATGGAGTGGAATCTAAGATAAAGGGCATGGAAGCTAAGATGGATGATTCGAAGACAGATTTGAAGAGAGACATGGCAGATTTGAAGGCAGATTTGAAGACAGACATGGTAGATTTGACAAATTTTCTACAAGAAATACTTACTAATGGTGAAAATGTTGTAAAGGAAACTCATGATGTGAACAAAAGTAATGTTAATCATGATTCCATAGATGCTAATGTGGATCGAAGACCCACCATATTCCAAAAATAGATATGAGGAAGTTTGATGGCAAGGATCCTGCCACATGGATATTACAGATGGAGCAGTTCTTCGATCTCAATAATGTGCAAAACACACAAAAGGTACGTATGGAAACTGTATATTTGGAACCAAATTAGTTTGTATGGTATCAATGGCTTTGCTCTCGTAGAAAATTTATCACTTGGGTAATTTTTACGGAAGAATTGATAGCACATTATGAAGATACAAAAAGCAATACTTTTTTTAGCCAATTGATAAGTCTCAAACAAAAGGGTTCAATAATGGAGCACATTGAGGAGTTCCAAAAATTGAACTTAAGGGTAAAAGATATTCCAGAGGAGCATAGGATTGATGTGTTCATAGGGTCTTTAAAGGATAATATCCAACATGATGTTCGCCTTTGGGAACCTAATTCATTAAAGGCATTCAGGTTAGCAAGAAAAATGGAAAGCAAAATTATGGCAACCAGGAAGCATACCACCCACAACTATAAAGACGGAAGTGTTGTTGCCCCTAGTCTTCCACAACCTATAAGGTTGACACCACAACAATTGGAAGAAAAAAGAGCAAAAGGGCTTTGTTACAATTGTGATAGAAAATACACTAAAGGTCATAAGTGTGCTGAGAAGAAATTATTCTACATAGATTGTGAAGAGGAAGAAGAAAAGGAGCAAGAAAGGTCAAAAAAGAAGATATACTCCCGGAACAAAGCCTAGATGAAGAACAAATAAATCCGACCATATCTTGTAATGCATTGGCGGGAATTACCACTCCTCAAACCATCAAGATAGAAGGACAAATCAAGAAGAAAAAGGTAATAGTGTTGATTGATTCAGGAAGCACCCACAATTTTATTCATTGTAGGGTAGCAAAAGAATTGAATTGCTTCCTATATCCAACACCAGAGTGTCAAGTGATGATTGCAAATGGAGGAACAATAAATTGCTCTGGAAGGTGCCATAATATCAAGCTATCCATGGGAGAATATGTATTGACTAGCCCAATGCTTTCCATTCCAATGGGAGGTGCTGATGTTGTACTAGGAGTCCAATGGCTACAATCCTTGGGTACAATAGCTTTTAATTTTTAAGAACTTTTCATCAAATTTTCTACGGAAGGAAAGGAAGTTGAATTAAGGGGTATTGTAGGGAAACCAGGAAAGATAATCAGCTCTAATGGTATGACAAAGCTTCTAAAAAAGGAGCAAAGAGGTGTAATTGCACAATTATGTTCGCTAGATGTTTCCACATTGGAATCATCTATTTCTCCAGATCTCAAAAAGTCCTGGACAATCATTCCAAGGTATTTGAGACTCCCAAAGGTCTCCCACCTATGCGTGATCATGATCATGCTATTCATCTGATTCCAGGAAGTGTTCCTCCAAACATCAGGCCGTACAGATATCCCTATGTCCAAAAAAGTGAAATTGAATGTATGGTTGCAGAAATGCTAGAGGCTGGTATAATTCAACCAAGTCAAAGTTCTTTCTCTACTCCAGTAGTATTGGTGCACAAGAAGGATGGATCATGGCGCAAGTGTCCAGATTATAGGGAGCTCAACAAGCTCACTATTAAAGATAAGTTCCTAATTCCTGTCATTGATGAATTACTGGATGAATTGCATGGATCAATTTACTTCACCAAGTTGGATCTTCGTTCGGGATATCATCAAATCAGAATGAAGATTGAAGACATTCCGAAAACGGCATTTAGAAATCATGAGGGTCATTATGAATTTTTGGTCATGCCTTTTGGCCTTACTAAAGCACCTTCAACATTTCAAGGTTTGATGAATTCAATTTTCAAACAATTCCTTAGAAAATTTGTGTTAGTATTTTTTGATGATATACTAATCTACAGCAAGTCTTTGAAGGATCATGTTGAACATGTTGATAGGGTGCTACAAGTATTGGAGGAGAAACAATTATATGCAAAAAGATCCAAATGTTTCTTTGGAGTCCAGGAGGTGGAATATTTGAGTCATATTGTATCTCATGAAGGAGTTAAGGTAGACCCTAGCAAAATTAAAGCCATTAAGGAATGGAAAATCCCCACATCCATAAAGCATCTGCGAGGATTTCTTGGGTTGACAGGGTATTATCGCAAGTTTGTTAAGAATTATGGGAGAATAGCAGCACCTCTAACAACATTATTGAAGAAAGATGCATTTTCATGGACTCCGGAAGCAACAAAGGCCTTTGAACATCTTAAAGAGGCAATGTGCCAAGCACCAGTCTTAGCTACACCGAACTTCACAAAAACCTTTATTGTGGAATGAGATGCTTCAGGAAATGGAATTGGTGCTGTTCTAATGCAAGATGAAAGACCCATTGCTTTTGAAAGTCGTCCAATCAAGGGAAAATTTTTAAGCAAAGCTATTTATGAGAAGGAAATGTTGGCAATACTCCATGCACTTAAGAAATGGCGACCCTACCTAATGGGAAGACACTTCAAGGTAAAAACAGATCATGATAGACTTAAATACTTTTTAGAACAAAGATTATCCTCTGAAGAGCAACAAAAGTGGGTCACAAAGATGTTGGGTTATGACTTTGAAATCATCTACAAAAAAGGGAAGCAAAATGTGGTGGCAGATGCACTCTCAAGAAAGGATGAGGATGTGGAAGCATTGTTGTGCGCCATTTCTATTATCCAACCAGATTGGATAAACGAAGCAAGGGAGGAATGGAAGAATGATGAAGAAGTGTGGGCACTTATTCGAAAGCTACAACAAGATTCCAGTACATCTGATACATTTAGCTGGCAAAATGATTCATTATGGTACAAAGATCGCTTATACCTCTGTAAGAATTCCCAGCTAAAACAAAAGATTCTTATGGAATTGCACACTTCTCCCTTAGGAGGGCACTCGGGATTTTTAAAAACTTACCATAGGGTTAAGAAGGAATTTTTTTGGGATGGCCTTAAATCAGATATTCAAAAGTTTGTGGCGGAATGTTTGGTTTGCCAACAAAATAAAGTTGAAACAATTAAGACACCGGGTCTATTACAACCTTTATCCATTCCAAGCCAACGTTGGGAGGAGGTTTCAATGCATTTTATCACAGGTTTACCCAAGTCTGAGGGAAAGAGTGTCATCATGGTGGTAGTTGACAGACTTACCAAGTATGCACATTTTTGTGCATTATCACATCCATTTAAAGCCAGTACAGTTTCTACTGCATTTATGGAAACAATTCAAAAGCTACATGGAAACCCAAAGATTATTGTAAGTGATAGAGATCCCATTTTCACTGGAAATTTTTGGACAGAATTATTTTCTTGTCTTGGTACTCAGTTAGCTCATAGCTCATCTTATCATCCTCAATCTGATGGGCAAACTGAGATAGTAAACAAATGTTTGGAAGGATATCTTCGTTGCTTTGTATCTGATAAACAAACACAATGGGTCAAATGGTTGCGTTTGGCTGAATGGTGGTATAACACTTCCTTCCATACAACAACAAAAATGACCCCATTTATGGCACTTTATGGATATCAACCACCATCCATCACATCATATTTAAGAGAAAATTCTAAGGTTCAGGCAGTGGAACATCACATCGAACATCAACAACAAGTCCTCCAACTCTTAAAGGATAACCTCGTGTTGGCACAAAATAGAATGAAACAACAGGTAGATCAACATCGCAGTGAAAGAAGTTTTGATGTAGGTGATTGGGTATTCCTACGGCTACAACCATATAAGCAAATGTCCCTAAAGCAAGCTAAGAAGGATAATAAATTATCACCAAAGTATTATGGTCCGTACAAGGTGTTGCAAAAGATTGGTACTATGGCATACAAATTGGAGCTTCCTGCAGCTTCTCGATCGCACCCAGTTTTCCATGTTTCATGTTTAAAGAAGGTTATAGGCGACAAGCTCCCAGTGCAAACAATATTGCCAGAACTTGATGAGGAAGGAAAAATTATATTGGAACCGGAAGCAGTCACAGAAACAAGAACTCGACAGCTACGAAATCGATCAATTTCAGAGTATCTTATCAAGTGGAAGAACTTATCTGCTGAAGATTCCACATGGGAGGATGAGAATTTTATGCAGAAGTATCCAGAACTACTCAAGCGTTGAGGACAACACTTTTTTGAAGGAGAGGGGCATGTTGGGTCCCTATAATACTAGTGATTACCCCATTACTATTGTAGTTATACCCCTTATTTATATTGTTGTGCCCCTATTACCCCCATGTTGTTATTTCTGTGCCCCGTAGAATCCCTCTATTGTTATTTTTGTGGCTTTATATTATTATTGTTAGGTCGGCTGGATTATATTGTGACTCCTTAGACTCCTATATATAGAAAGGAGGTTTTGTCATTTGTATCATCCAAGAATTGTTCATTTATGTAATGTAAAGGAGGTTGCCCCCTCGAAGAGGCTGAATTCTAAGGCGTTGATCTATCTTTTCTATCTTTTCTTGAGTTGGTTTCATAACAGCATCTTTGGGAAATATGCCTGAGCAAGCCAATAGAATGATCCAATTCCTCAACACTCATACCAAAGAGCAATTGGCAGCAATAGGTATCAGGAATAGGACTGATACCATCTTACTAGTGAAAAGGGTGCTGACCCTAAGGAATTTTGTGCAAACTCTAGAAAGAAAATGCCAAGAAATTCAAGCAGAGGTAAATGAGTTCAGAATAAAGTTTGCATCATTACAGAGGAGAGGGATACCTAGTTTAGTAACCAGCGTTGGAAGACTGCTGTCACATGAGCACTATGCCAATAGGGTAAATAACTATGCCTCCAATCAAATCACAATGTCCTCGAGCACATCAGAAGAAATAGGGCCTCCATCTGGACAGAGTCTCTATGACAAACTAGAAAATATGTTCTACATTGAACATGAGATAAACCACCTATTTGAAGTCCAGCCCAACTTTTACAGATACACTGAAGCTGATGAAACACTGATAAAGATATAAAGGCATCAGCTGCCTACAGAGGATTGGTGGAAAGGAATGATGGAGACATTGCTCAGGTAATTTTGTTTATTATTATTTTTAATCAGCTACAGGTCAGCGAATACAGAGACACGATCCACCTATCAAAAGATAAAAAGCAGCATAAAAGCAGAAATGGAATGGTGACTATAGCTCGTTAATGCAAAGAAATCAAGCACCGAAGATGAAGGCCAAGACAACGACAAACAACATAGCAGCATCAAGGTAGCAAATGCAGAATGAATGCGCAATACCCAACGGACTCACTCAGCCCAGAAAGTAAAAATACCTCTGACAAATTGGACAGCTAGCACATTCATATTTATTGCAGCATTTATTCCCTCATTTACTACTTCTTAAGAGTTGGTAAAGGAAGTTATGAGTTCAAAGACTTATCTTCATGATATTTTGTATCTCCTTTTTTGTATAAAGACCTCCCTATAATATGTATTTGGGGTTGGTGATTTTCTCTCTAAGTTGCGCTATAATTTCTGAGGCTCTCTAACATAAATGGCTGTTGAAGTTCATGGTTTATGCACTGTGTAGATGTGTATTTGATGTTCTGGGACCTGCTACAGAATTCCTGTGTCATTCAATGGAACAATAAGTTATTCTAACTGTGTTATATGTTTTCTGTGTTTGCAAATTTCATATGTATTCCATAATATTAGTAACAGAGAAGAAGAATAGCCCAGGATTTGTTTAAATGCACCCTGTGTTCAATCTCTGCTATTAACTGTATTTTCTTCAGAATTAGCAATAAATATGAATTCTTAACTGCTCATGTTTACACTAATTCTTTCATCTGAATACTGTTTAGGAATCTTAGTTGCTCCTGGATAATATTCATACATTTTCCCTCTGCCAGCATAATGAAAGATTCTTGATGGCCTTTCATTCCCTGACTTCATTTCATCAATTTCTTGATTTGAAAATTGTTCCTAAACTGCTTATCTTGCTCTGTAGCATTACCGTTTACCCAAGAAACACTTCCAGCAGTACACCGTCATTGACTCCATTGCCCAATGGAACAGACTGACTTAGAATTTCACCCTAGCTCCACTTGAAATCACCATCCAACAAACTTAAAACAAAACCTTGCACATCAAAACTAGCCTAAAATAGTTCAAAACAAAGCTAAATTACAAAGAGAGAGCCCTCTCTGGTTGCAGGTAGGCTAGGACCTGCAGCTAAAATATTGGTTAGTGGTTACCTCGGCCGTATTCCCTTCAGGAGGCAGGGAACAACCTGAATGATAACACAGATATTCAAGACTTTCTCCATACTCCTGCCTAATGATTTTCTTCTCCTTTTATAGTCTCAGGCCTTACTCAATACCATGGTTCAAAACCATTGAGAACCAATACTAGGGACCCAATACTTGGGTTCAACACTTTGGACGCAATACCAAGGACCAAAACCATAGGTCTAAATACCATGGAACCAAAAATAAGCTTTCCCACATGTACGTGCTTTTCCGTGCATGAAAGTGCGTGCATACACATACACGACTTTTGATCGGAAATCACGCGTGTATACACGTCTTTGTATATAGATAACCTGTGTGTATAACCTGTGTGTATACCCTACTTGGTATATAGTGAACCTGCGTATATACGAGACTTTGTAGATAGTGAACCTGCAAATAAACTGTCTTTGTACGTGACTTGGTATATAGTGAACCGACGTATATACTCTTCTTTCTTCATTTGTGTAGTCTGATCATCAATTCTTTGCTACTGACCTGCTGCAGTATAATCTGTCATCTTGCCATCAAGGAAAACACTTGTATCATAATGCCAACAATCTCCCCCTTTGGACTTGATGGCAAAGCTAACTTGTCATACTGAGAACTGTCATCTGATTCCTTTGAGCTGTCCTGCATCTCATGTATTTTGTCCCATATGATATCTCTTCTGTAGATTCATCTAGATATATATAAGTGAGTTGTTCTTCTACAAGTGGGTTGCCATCAAGTACAATACATGCATCATAATGCCAACAATCTCCCCCTTTGGACTTGATGGCAACAACACCAAATCTCCCCCTTTGACATCGAGGGCAAAGGGCGGATCAAGATATTCTCTTTCCTTGATAAACATTCCATTTTCCATACTCCCCCTGAGTACCTGCTAAAATCTCTGAATGAGCTCCCCCTTTATATATGCCAAAGGTGTACTAATCTGTCCATGCTCCCTCTGAGTACATGCTGAAATCTCTGCTTTGCTAAAGTGTGATGATCATGCTCCCCCTAACTGTAAGCAACGTCTACGAAAAGATGTTCTACAAGAATAACATGACTCTATACATCATAAAGCACCTACCTATCACCAAAGACTCATACATACATCCATCCCCCAACCAAGTGGGGATATACCAGAATTGACTCATCTACCCAACCAAGTGGGGATACACCAGAAGTTTACATATGACAAATAAGTACATTACATTATTCATCCCAGGCATAGTGGGGAAACCAACATAGGCCATTACATGACCTTGATAAGAAAAGATATACATGACATAGAGACGAAATATTTAAAACAACTCTACGAAACTCATCAACAGCATCTGTCAATCATCATTTAGATCAACAACCATGTTTTCCTTCTACACCTGTTCCACATGAAATCAAACCAACATATACGCAACTGTATCCACTTAAACAGGCGTATATACGTGGATGTTCTTCATAAAACTCGTGTACAAACATTTCCAGATCGGCAACCTATAAATTTCCTGTAACAAGGTATGTCTGCATATAGATATCAACTCATCCTTTTGAACATCATCATAAAATCATTCACATTATATCATATGTGAAAAACACCATAGTCATCTCATCATCATCAAGATCTGCATGATCTTATATACCATCCATGTAACATTACACGGGAATATCCCTTATCTGACAATCATCAATCAACATATGTGAGTATCAACCTATCATCATATAGGTAAGAACTCATCATCATCATATCTCCAACAATGCAACTCCATGTATCCAGCACTATGTATCTAGAGCTCAAGACTTCTTGATATCATCAACAGCCACAATCCTCATCCATGTGAGTGCCAGGAACTATAGTAATCCTGCATCATAACTGTATTGTATGATCTTTATGCATATGACAACAGCAGCATATGAGTGGCTCATCACCAAGTACTTTGTACTTCTCCTTATCCTTATGAAGATCACCATATAAGCACCATATATGCATCATCAAAGAATCAACCACAAATCTGAATTAAACACCAACTATGTAACCCCAAGAATCATATGAGATGGACAACTCATAACCATATCATAGCAAGATATATCATTTAGCCATACAAGCATCATCACCAAGGACTACTAACCATAATGCCAACAATGCATTATTAAAAGTATATGCTTCCCCTCAACCTGTGCCATCTGTTCACTGTCAGATCTGATCATGCATATATAAGCCTTGAAGTATCAAGGCATCATCATCACGAAACACTTTAAAACATCTTACAAGAATCAAGACATTTCCACACATCATCAACAGATTATAATTATTATCAAACAGAGAAAGTAATGGACTGAATCATATCAAACCATTTTCCTGAGCCTGTCCCACTGCTTTTCTCAAACTGACAAATACGCAACTATGCACTGTCTAACTCACGTATATATGTGACTTCCCTTTATGAAACTTGCGTATGAGATTTAGGATACTGAAGTTTTACACTTTCAACTCCCTCTGAGTTGATTATGTCTATACATTGTGTTGTGCCACATCTTTCTGACTGTACTTCCTTCTTCTTCCATATCTTCAAGTGTGATGATGATGTTTTCTCCTTTTGGTATGGTGCCCATACTTTGTTCCTACCTTCCTTTGCTATATGTCCAAGCTTGTTACATGCATAAGATCTTACATGTTTCATATTCCTCCTGTAGCAATAAGCAGCTTTGTGACCAAACATATTGCAAGAAAAACAATATCCATTAAAGTACCTGGAATGTGATGATCTTCCTGCATGATGGTCTTGAACAACTCTTCTTCTGCATGTAGCTGCAACATGTCCAAGATTGTGACATACATAACATTCAACATTATTCATCGAACGAGTAAAATATTTTCTTTGAAGAATTTCTTTCCTTGGTTTTCGATGGTGTTGACCTCTCATCTCCTTGTTCAGCATTTCAGATTTTGCATTAGATTCCCTTGTCTTACTTTTTGAACTAGATTCTTCTTCAACAGATTCATGAAAACCAAGACCGGCTTTGATAGCAGGAGACCTTGGACTACTAAGAACATCATCCAAGATCTTAGTACTATCTTGAAATCGTAAGAGCTTATCTTTCTCTTGTAATTTATCTTTTAGAACATTTACCTCAACCTGAAGTTGATTTTCCTTTTCAAGATACTGCTTCTTCATGTTTTCTTCAACATTTCTTCCTTCTTCCAACTGATGTCTTAGATCAAGAACTTCATTTTCTTGTTTTTCATGAGCTTGGAGAAATTATTTATTCTGCTTCTTTGATTCTTCAAGATCTTCCTTTAACGAGAGGATCATAGCTTCAAGCCTTTCATAGAAACTGGATCTATCTTTGAGTTTCTTGATTATTGTGCTCCTTTCATTCACTTCATCCCCCAACTTTTTATATTGATCTTCCTTTCCTTGAACAACTTCCTTACTTTGTTACGTTCCTCTAGTTGAGCTTTTAGTTTGGTAGCTTCTTCTTTGAAGGCACATTCCCTTTTTTTTAATAGATCTTGTTGGTCTCTAATTTTGGCTGTAAGCTTTTTAAATACTGCCTCTATTCGATATCTTTCTTGCTCACCCATCAGAGAAAATTCAATTGTTTCACTATTGCTTTCATCGTCTTCAAATGGATAAATAGATGTATCACTAGAGGATAACAAATTCATACCTGATAGTTTTTCATCTTGAAGTGATTCTGAATTTGAAGTGCCTCTTCCACATATTCCCCAATCGATTATCCCACTGTAATAGCTCTTCTGAGATGTCTTCTTCTTCTTAGGCACTTTCTTCTTAAGCTTCTTTCCCATTCTTCTACGGATCTCCTTCAAGCGATCAAGCTTCTACTAAAGGACCTGCTCTGGTACCAATTGTTGGAAATAATACTGAGGGGGGGGTGAATAAGTATTATTAAATCAATAAAACTTTTTCATTTCCATATTAAGATTCATATACGCTACTTCAGTTAAGTGAACCCGCGTGTATATGCAACTGTGTCTAATGCAACTAGCGTATATTCAGAATACTTATGATTCAGTTAATCCATTAAATTTTGATCTTTAGTTAGTGCATCAGATCTTCATTAACCACATGAACAGTAAGCAAGTGCAGTAAAACAGAACAGATCATCACACATGAACACCAAGATATAAGGTGGAAACCCAATGTGGGTGAAAACCACCTGCTGCAAGTCGTCTCTATCTTATTTTAATAATAAACTTCATTTTACAATATTTCTGTACTAGTGCAGTCTTATACCAGTGCACAGGCTTCTACCTGCAGAAGGCTACAACCTTCTCTCGTTCTCCAGACTCTCCTGGAAGGGAGCTACAAACCCCTTAGCTCTTGTACTAGCCGATCCATTTACTAGTACATAGGTGCCAGCCTA
Source organism: Pinus tabuliformis (assembly GCA_031772625.1). Classification (NCBI taxonomy): domain Eukaryota; kingdom Viridiplantae; phylum Streptophyta; class Pinopsida; order Pinales; family Pinaceae; genus Pinus; species Pinus tabuliformis. The sequence goes on along the minus strand of CM062819.1, from coordinate 353,895,712 downwards.
CTGAAATGCTCCAACCTTTAATCGTTCTCTTACTGCTACTGGAAGCGAGTTGCCACCCCCTTTGCTTTTTTACTAGGTGATGTACTAATACGTAGGTGCCGACCTACAAAAGGTTACAACCATCTCTTTCTTCCTCTGGGTACCACGTTTCGTAAATTTTCAGACTGGATACTCATGGAACACATCATCATAATCTGAAGGCCACGTTTCATCCAATTTACATACTGGACCCATCAATATCATTGAAGCACAAAATTAACCATCACTGCAATACACCCATCAACTACACCTCCATCATCAATCTATGAATCACCCAATTCTGAAACACTGAAACCCCGTCAACAACACAGTCACCAGAACACAGAAAAGACAATAAAACTCTACAATAACAATCATACTAATCGGATTTAAACAGGAACGCAATAAAATACAGAGATAACCATAAAGACAGATATGCAGCAGAAATAACACCTCAATTCATTACTGTAAAATACTGAAATATGCTTACAAACAGAAATGGAAATAAACCATCTAGGGCGATGGTAGCTTACCTCTGAGAAGAGATGTGGTGGCTACATGCCTCTGAACTATCATACAATGAGGCTCGGAGGCCTATTTATTGTTGAGAAACAATGGAAAACCCTTCACATTCCAAAACCTAACCCTAGAAGATGAAACGCCAAATTGTGGGCCCCGTTTTTGGGTAAGTTGGTACATCAACTTCCCGGGGTCGCGAATTGGTCGTACTATCTCCGTTTGACATGCATGATAGCCCGTTGGAAAGATCTCTCCGAGGACTACGACGGAAAAGACGATTTTTATCAGAAAAATTGTTGGCGGTAGATTTCCCAAAAAACGTCGTTTAGGGCCTCAAAACGGCTCCGGAAGTTTAGGACCCGAAAAACTGCTAAAAATAGTAAACTGTGCTATAATTAAGGAAACTGAAGAAACTATAAGAAGCTCTATAGGGGATCCAAGTGGAATTAGCGGGTGGCCACCAATATCCACCTGGATCATTCCTCCCCCCTTAGGAAGCAATGGTCCCCATTGCACTGAGTTCCTCCATGAGATGAGGGAACTTTTGCTGCACTTGGTCCCTGGTGAGCCACTTGCCCTGGTGAAGGAGTTTTCCTGCTTTGACAACTCGATACAGTTGGATATTCTGCTAGCGAGTGTGCTTGATCTGCGTGTCCATGATCCAATCAGTTGCAACTTGTTCCATGCAAGCTGGATTTAACTCTGTGGGTGTGAGTTGTTCTGCAATGTCGGATGTGTCTAGTAATGGTGGAAAGTATGGCCGAAGGCAGTCGACATTGAACACCGGGTGCAGGTCAAGGAATGGGGGAATGCTGAGCTCAAATGCATTGTCTCCCACAGCCTTGGTAATGGTGTAAGGGCCATATCGGAGTGGTCTGAGTTTCCGATAGGCTCCGGTAAGGCATTCCTTTTGCAAATGCAACCAGACTTTGTCGCCCAATTGAAACTTGTGTGGCACCCAATGTTGATCATGTCGCTACTTGTACTTGGCATTTGATTTCTCCAGAATGTCATGGACCTGCTGGCGAATATGTTGGATTTGCTTAATGAAGTTGTTTGCCTTATCTGTTTCGGACTGGACATGAGCAGAATCTGCGCGAGTAGCTACAACTGGCATGGCCACATCGATGGGACATAGTGGCTGGAATCCCAATCACACCTGGAAAGGGCTGTGGCCAGTCGAGCTGTGGAGAGCCCGGTTGTAGCTGTGCTGAACATAGGGGAGGCTCTCGTCCCATGTACGTGGATGCTTTGAGTTGTACATGCGTAGAATGTGTACGATCATCCTGTTGACGACCTCAGTCTGGCCATCAGTTTGAGGATGGAAGGCTGTGGACTTAGTGAGTTTAGTGTCCAGCATCGACCAGAGGCTAGACCAAAATGTACTGAGGAACCTGCTGTCCCGATCTGAAATGATAGACTATGGGATCCCAAAGTGTACCCATACTCGTTCAAAGAAGAGTTTAGCAGTGGCTTCTGCTGTGATATTCTTCTTGCAGGCTGCCATAATGGCCATCTTTGAGAACCTGTCGACGACCACAAAAACATAGTCATTTCCATGCCTAGTGGAAGGGAGGCCTGACATGTAATCCATGGAGATGGATTCCCAAGGTCGACTAGGGGTAGGCAGTGGGGTATAGAGGCCTTGCTTCTTGATGGTCGGTTTGGCAATAGCGCAAGCAGTGCATGATCTGATGTACTTCCCGACATCCTGTCAAAGATTCAGCCAATAGAAATATTTCTACAGTACTGCCACGGTTTTTTCGACCCCAAAATGCCCAACGGCCCGACTGTAGTGTGCTTCCCAGATCATCTTGGCACGCTCGCTTGAAGGAACACAAAGGTGACCCAGGTGGCATAACAGGTTGTCCTGGAGGTGAAAATCTGGAACATGCTGACCCTCCAAGAGTGTCTGGTATGTGTGGCCGAATTCCGGGTCGCTTTTGTAGAGCAGTGGCCAATCAGAAGTCTCGTGCCCACAAGAGTTGAGCACGGTGGTTAACGCCATGATCGGTGGTCGACTGAGGCAATCTGCAACATTATTGGTGCTGCCCTTCCTATACTTGATATTCAAATGGAACTGTTGCAGGTATGTGGACCACTTCTGATGGCGATCATTCTGCAATTTCCCTTGGGTCTGTATGAATTGCAGGGGTCGATGGTCCGTGTGGATGACCGTTTCCTTCCCCAAAATGTAATGCTTCCACTGTCAGCAGGCCTGCACAATGGAATACATCTCTTTGTCATAAGTGGGATACTTCCAGACTGTGTCTGAAAGTGTCTCACTGTGATATGCCACTGGATGCCCATGTTGAGTAAGGACTGCCCCAATAGCATAGTCAGAGGCATCTGTCTTGACCTCAAATGGTTTTTGCAAGTCTGGTAATGCAAGAACTGGTGTTGTGCAGAGTCGATCTTTCAACTCTGTGAATGCCTTCTGTTGAGATTCAGACCAAAAAAATTTTGCTTTCGCTCCTCCCTTAGTGACCTGACTCAAGGGCCAAGTGATATGAGAAAATCCCAACACGAACCTGCGGTAGAAGTTGGCAAGGCCTAGAAAGCTGCGAAGCTCTGTCAGAGTGGTTGGAGATGGCCAATCCTTAATGACTTGGATCTTGGCTGGATCCACATGCACCCCCCGTTCATCAATAATGTATCCCAGATACTGAACCTGGGTCATGCCAAAAGTGCATTTCTCCAAATTGGCACATAACTTGTGTTGTCGCAGTGTTTGGAGAACTTGTCATATGTGGTGGAGGTGCTCTTCCCAAGTCTTGCTAAAGATCAAGATGTCATCCAAGTATACCACTACAAATGAGTTGGTGAATGGCCGCAAGATGTCGTCCATTAGCCTCATGAAGGTTGCAGGAGCATTCGTCAATCTGAAAGGCATAACCAACCATTCGAAAAGGCCCTCCTTGGCTTTGAAGGCAGTCTTCCACACATCGGAGGGTTCGATTGGTACCTGGTGATATCCTGACTTCAAATTGATCTTGCTGAAATATTTAGGCCCCTTTAGTTGGTCTAGGAGGTCATCAATCTGTGGGATTGGGTACCTATTATGGACAATGATCTTGTTCAGCGCCCGATAGTCAATACAGAGTCTCCAAGTCCCATCCTTCTTTTGCACCAGCACGATCGGGTTCCCACAGGGCGATGAACTCGGACGGATGTGACCTTTTTGCAGCAGCTCCTGAATCTGCCTCTTGATTTCATCGTTCTCTAGAACAGAGCGCCGATAGATTGGTCCATTGGGCAGCGGCGAACCTGGGGTCAGATCAATGGAGTGCTTGACCTGACAGTGCAGAGGAACCCCTGTGGGGGAGGTGAATATGTCCTCATACTCCTCCACGACCTTGTCCATCTGTAGTTGTTGTGCGGAGGGGCCCTGTCTGGAGGTCGTGGCCACTGTCTTCTTCTTTTCTTGAGGACGTATCATCAGGAAAACAAACTTCCCGATTTTGGAAATGAGCTTACTGCATTGTTTTGCAGTAACCAAAGAGATGGCGGTAGGCAGTGCTACCTCTGGTATCCTGTACAACTTATTTCCCAAAGTAACAATAACAGCACGGGGCCTTGACTCATACACAGCATGTCGCTTCCACAAGTATGGTTGTCCTAATAACAAATCACAAACTTCAAGGGGAGCAATGTCACACAATACCTCATCTGTGAAGGGCTTGATGTTGTATGGAAGGCGACACTGTTGGCTCACGCGAAGATCCCGTCCTTGGTGCAGCCACCCAATGGTGTATGGTTGTGGATGTGTTGTGGTCGTTAAGCCCAGCCGTTTCACGACCTCTGCCGAAATGAGGTTCTTTTAGCTCCCACTGTCGACAATGAACTGTAGCGGGGAGCCCTTTACCCACATCTGGGAGTGGAAGAGACGCTCCTCCTCCTTTGGATCTTTAGGTTCCTCCTTCTGGATCTTCGTGGTGGAAACGGTGGCATTGGACTCCGCATCGATAATCTGCTTCCCTTTCTCATTCCCCTTATCGGGTTCTGACTCAGAGTCAGAACATGCATCTGATTCTGAAACCTTTAGCTCGGCCACCAGTGACTGCTTGGCCCGACACACACTTGTGTTGTGAGTGGAGCTCTTATGGAACTCACACCACTTTCCGGTGTCCTTTTTCAGCTTCGTGGCGCTGTTCTTTGCTTGCATCTTTGGCGGGTTGTCTTGGGCTGCCCCGCCTTGGCTTTGTCCTTTGTTATGTGGTTTGGGGGCACCTTTCCCTTGTTTCGAATTCGCAGACCCAAAGTCTCGCTTCTTCTGTTTAAACTTTTACTCGACCTTGACGGCATATCGGTATGCCGTGCCGAGCGAGGAGATGTTCAGGAATTCTATTTCTTCTTGGATGTACTTGTGCAGGGAGCCACGGTATTTGAGTACCAAATGCTGCTCTGTATCCTTGATACCCAACTTTGTGCGAAGGGTATGGAAAATATTGGTAAACTCTAGTACGTCTTGGTCCCTTCCCTGTTGTAGCGTGGTCCACTTTATGTATTGATCCTCATAGCTTCCGACAGGGTAGTACTATTCCTTGATGGCATCTCGGAATGAATCCCAAGTCGGTGCGACTGAAAATAGTGAGCCTGTAATTTCATCCTTCTGGTCGTAGTAGGTTTCCCACCAATCCTTGACGTGGGGGGCTGCTTTGAGAAGAGCGAAAATAATCTTTTCCCGACTAGAAAAATCATGAACAGAAAAATAACCCTCTAGCACATTTAACCATTTATCGACGACATCTGTGTCTATCTGACCCTCGAATATGGGGATTTCAAAATTAACTTGTACCTTAAATGGTGTGGCGTTTCCAGAGTTGCTGTTGGAAGCCGATGCGTTGCCCCTGGGTAGCCGCTGAAGGATTTGGGCAAAGTTGTCCATCATCACGTTCCTTTGTCGCTCGAGGGCTTCTTCGAGCAAGATTTTGATAGGATCTCCTGCCCCCTCATCTTTCTTTTCATCCGCCATGAGAGGCCGTCGGGATTTGCGAGGCTGGTCTTGCAAAGGTTCGACCAGTTCAAGCCCTAACTCCTTATATCCCGACCTCGTTGGGGACATGCAAAGAAAAACAGAGAAGAAAAGCAGACCGCTCTGATACCACTGATCCGGATTTAAACAGGAATGCAATAAAATACAGAGATAACCATAAAGACAGATATGGAGCGGAAATAATACCTCAATTCATTACTGTAAAATACTGAAATATGCTTACAAACAAAAATGGAAATAAACCAGCTAGGGCAATGGTAGCTTATCTCTTAGAAGAGATGTGGTGGCTACATGCCTCTGAACTGTCATACAATGAGGCTCGGAGGCCTATTTATTGTTGAGAAACAATGGAAAACCCTTCACATTCCAAAACCTAACCCTAGAAGATGAAACGCCAAATTGTGGGCCCCGTTTTTGGGTAAGTTGGTACATCAACTTCCCGGGGTCGCGAATTGGTCGTACTATCTCCGTTTGAAGTGCATGATAGCCCGTTGGAAAGATCTCTCCGAGGACTACGACGAAAAATATGATTTTTATGAGAAAATCGCTGGCGGTAGATTTCCCAAAAAACGTCGTTTAGGGCCTCAAAATGGCTCCGGAAGTTTAGGACCCGAAAAACTGCTAAAAATAGTAAACTGTGCTATAATTAAGGAAACTGAAGAAACTGTACGAAACTCTAGAGGGGATCCAAGTGGAATTAGCGGGTGGCCACCAATATCCACTTGGATCACATACCCAACTGCAACTTCAAATATCATACTTCATAATGTATATGCTACTACAATGAACCAAACCGGCGTACATACGTGATTTTACCAAAGCTAACCCACGTACACATATGTAAATATTAACTCAGAACTTTGCAGCTGTTAAGACATCAGTCATACCCAGATCTGAACATTACATGCATCAGTATACAGATCTAGACTAAACAAGATCAAACCGTATAGAGATGATTCATTCCAAGCCATTAGATCCCCATCTATCCTTAGATCTTGTTCTCCATCAACCGTTGAGAATCATCCTTAGCTTAGATCAAGCAATGCATCATGAACCCATAACCTGCATACTGGATCTCATACTTCATCAGATATTCAAGACTTTCTCCATACTCCTGCCTAATGATTTTCTTCTCCTTTTATAGTCTTAGGCCTTACTCAATACCATGGTCCAAAACCATTGAGAACCAATACTATGGACCCAATACCTAGGTTGAACACTTCGGACGTAATACCAAGGACCAAAACCATAGGTATAAATACCACAGACCCAAAAATAAGCTTTCCCACATGTACTCACTATTCCATGCATGAAAGTGCATGCATACGCATACGTGACTTTTGATCGGCAATCGCGTGTGTATACGCATCTTTTTATATAGAGAACCTCCGTGTATACCCTGCTTGGTATATAGTGAACTTGCGTAAATATGCAACTTGGTACATAATGAACCTGTGTATAACCTGCCTTTGTACGCGACTTCGTATACAGTGAACCTGCATATATACTACTCTTCTTTCTTCATTTGTGTAGATTGATCATCAATTCTTTGCTACTGACCTGCTGCACTATAATTTGTCATCTTGCCATCAAGGACAACACTTGTATCGTAATGCCAACAATCTCCCCCTTTGGACATGATGGCAAAGCCAACTTGTCATACTGAGAACTGTCATTTAATTCCTTTGAGCTATCCTGCATCCCATGTATTTTGTCCCATATGATATCTCTTCTATAGTTCATCTAGATATATTTAAGTGAGTTGTTCTTCTACGAGTGGGTTGCCATCAAGTACAATACATGCATCATAATTCAAACAATCCCCCCTTTAGACTTGATGGCAACAACACCAAATCTCCCCCTTTGACATCAAGGGCAAAGGGCGGATCAAGATATTCTCTTTCCTTGATAAACATTCCACTGTCCATACTCCCCCTGAGTACCTACTGAAATCTCTGAATGAGCTTCCCTTTTGTTTATGTCAAGGTGTACTAATCTGTCCATGCTCCCTCTGAGTACATGCTGAAATCTCTGCTTTGCTGAAGTGTGATGATCATGCTCCCCCTAACTATAAGAAAGGTTTACAAAAAGATGTTCTACAAGAAGAACATGACTCTATACATCATAAAGGACCTACCTATCACCAAAGACTCATACATACGTCCATCTCCCAACCAAGTGGGGATATACCAGAATTGACTCATCTACCAAACCAAGTGGGGATACACCAGAAGTTTACATATGAAAAATAGGTACATTACATTATTCATCCCAGGCATAGTGGGGAAACCAACGTATGCCGTTACATGAACTTGATAAGAAAAGATATACATGACATAGAGACGAAATATTTCAAACAATTCTATGAAACTCATCAGCAGCATCTGTCAATCATCATTTAGATCAGCAACCATGTTCTCCTTCTACACCTGTTCCACCTGAAATCAAACCAACATATACACGACTGTATCCACAGAAACAGGCGTATATATGCGGATGTTCTTCATAAAAATCGCGTACAAACAATTCCAGATCAACAACCTATAAATGTCCTATAACAAGGTATGTTTGCATATAGATATCAACTCATCCTTTGGAACATCATCATAAAATCATTCGCATTATATCATATGTGAAAAAAACTATAGTCATCTCATCATCATCAAGATTTGCATGATCTTATATACCATCCATGTAACATTGCACGGGAATATCCCTTATCTGACAATCATCAATCAACATATGTGAGTATCAACCTATCATCATATAGGTAAGAACTCATCATCATCATATCTCCAACAATGCAACTCCATGTATCCAGCACTATGTATCTAGAGCTCAAGACTTCTTGATATCATCAACAACCACAAACCTCATCCATGCGAGTGCCAGGAACTATAGTAATCCTGCACTGTTACTTTATTGTATGATCTTTATGCATATGACAATAGCAGCATATGAGTGGCTCATCACCAAGTACTTTGTACTTCTCCTTATCCTTATGAAGATCACCATATAAGCACCATATATGCATCATCAAAGAATCAACCACAAATCTGAATTAAACACCAACTATGTAACCCCAAGAATCATATGAGATGGACAACTCATAACCATATCATAGCAAGATATATCATTTAGCCATACAAGCATCATCACCAAGGACTACTAACCATAATGCCAACAATGCATTATTAAAAGTATATGCTCCCCCTGAACCTGTGCCATCTGTTCACTGTCAGATCTGATCATGCATATATTAGCAAGAAGTATCAAGGGATCATCATCATGAAACACTTTAAAACATCTTACAAGTATCAAGACACTTCCACACATCATCAGCGGATTATAATTATTATCAAACAAAGCAAGTAATGGACTGAATAATATCAGACCCTTTTCCTGAGTCTGTCCCACTTCTTTTCTCAAACTAACATATACATGACGGTGCACTGTCTAACTCACGTATATACGCGACTTCCCTTTATGAAACATGCATATGAGATTTAGGATACTGAATTTTCACACTTTTAGCTCCCTCTGAGTTGATTATGTCTGTACATTGTGTTGTGCCACATCTTTCTGACTGTACTTCCTTCTTCTTCCATATCTTCAAGTGTGATTATGATGTTTTCTCCTTTTGGTATGGTGCGCATACTTTGTTCCTACATTCCTTTGCTATATGTCCAAGCTTGTTACATGCATAACATCTTACATGTTTCATATTCCTCCTATAGCAATCAGCAGCTTTGTGACCAAACATATTGCCAAAAAAACAATATCCATTAAAGTACCTGGAATGTGATGATCTTTCTACATGACGGTCTTGAGCCACTCTTCTTCTGCATCTGGCTGCAACATGTCCAAGATTGTGACATACATAACATTCAACTGTATTCATTGAAGGAGTAAAATATCTTCTTTGAAGAATTTGTTTCCTTGGCTGTTGATGGGGTTGACCTCTCATCTCCTTGTTGAGCATTTCAGATTTTGCATTAGATTCCCTTGTCTTGGTTTGTGAACGAGATTCTTCTTCAACAGATTCATGGAAACCAAGACCAGCTTTGATAGCAGGAGACCTTTGACTACTAAGAATATCATCCAAGATCATAGTACTATATTGAAATCGTAAGAGCTTATCTTTTTCTTATAATTTATCTTTTAGAATATTTACCTCAACTTGATGTTCCTCTTCCTTTTCAAGATACTGCTTCTTCATGTTTTCTTCAACATTTCTTCTTCCAACTCATGTCTTAGATCAAGAACTTCATTTTCTTGTTTTTCATGAGCTTGGAGAAGTTCTTTATTCTGCTTCTTTGATTCTTCAAGATCTTCCTTTAGCGAGAGGATCGTAGCTTCAAGCCTTCCATACTAACTGGATCTATCTCTAAGTTTCTTGATTATTGTGCTCCTTTCATTCACTTCATCCTGAAACTTTTGACATTGATCTTCCTTTTCCTTGAACAGCTTCCTTACCTTGTTACCTTCCTCTAGTTGAGCTTTTAGTTTGGTAGCTTCTTCTTTGAAGGCACATTCCCTTTTGTTTAGTAGATCTTGTTGGTCTCTAATTTTGTCTGTAATCCTTTTAAATACTGCCTCTATTTGATATCTTTCTTGCTCACCCATAAGAGAAAATTCAGTTGTTTCGCTATCTCTTTCATCATCTTCAAATGGATAAATAGATGTATCACCATAGGATAACAAATTCATACCTAATAGTTCTTCATCTTGAAGTGATTCTGAATCTGAAGTGCCTCTTCGACATATTCCCCAATCGATTCTCCCACTATCATAGCTCTTCTGAGATGTATTCTTCTTCTTAGGCGCTTTCTTCTTAAGCTTCTTTCCCACGGTTCTACGGATCTCCTTCAGGCGATCAAGCTTCTACCAAAGGACCTCCTCTGATACCAATTGTTGGACATAATACTGAGAGGGGGGAGGGTGAATGAGTATTATTAAATCAATAAAACTTTTTCATTTCCTTATTAAGATTCATATACGCTACTTCAGTTAAGTGAACCCGCATGTATACACAACTCTGTCTAATGCAACTAACATATATCCAGAATACTTATGATTCAGTTAATCCATTAAATGTTTATCTCTAGTGAGTGCACCAGAACTTCATTAACCACATGAACAGTAAGCAAGTGCAGTAAAACAGAACAGATCGTCACACATGAACACCATGATATAAGGTGGAAACCCAATGTGGGTGAAAACCACCTGCTGCAAGTCGTCTCTATATTCTTTTAATAAGAAACTTAATTTTACAATATTTCTGTACCAGTGTAGTCTTATACCAGTACACAGGCTTCTACCTGCAGAAGGCTACAACCTTCTCTCATTCTCCAGACTCTCTTAGAAGGGAGCTACGACCCCCTTAGCTCTTGTACTAGCCGATCCATTTACTAGTACATAGGTGTCGGCCTACTGAAATGCTCCAACCTTGTTCTCCAGCTACTACTGGAAGGGAGCTACCTCCACCTTTGATTCTGTACTAGCTGATCTACTAGTACGTAGGTGCCGACCTACAGAAGGCTACAACCTTCTCTTTCTTCCTCCAGGTACCACGTTTCATAAATTTTCAGACTAGATACTCATGGAACACATCATCATAATCTGAAGGCCACGTTTCATCCAATTTACATACAGGACCCATCAATATCACTGAAGCACAAAATTAACCATCACTGCAATACACCCATCAACTACACCTGCATCATCAATCTCTGAATCACCCAATTCTGAAGTACTGAAACCCTGTCAACAACACAGTCACCAGAACACGGAACAGACAACAAAACTTAGCAATAACAATCAGACCCAACTGTAACTTCAAATATCATACTTCATAATGTATACGCTACTACAATGAACCAAATCGGTGTACATACGTGCTTTTACCAAAGCTAACCCATGTACACATTTGCAAATATTGACTCAGAACTTTTCAGCTATTCAGACATCAGTCATATCCCAATCTGAACATTACATGCGTCAGTATACAGATCTAGACTAAACAAGATCAAACCGTATAGAGATGATTCATTCCAGGCCATTAGATCCCGATCTTTCCTTAGATCTTGTTCTCCATCAACCGTTGAGATTCGTCCTTAGCTTAGATCAAGCAATGCATCATGAACCCATAACCTGCATACGAAATCTCATACTTCATGAGATATTCAAGACTTTCTCCATACTCCCACCTAATGATTTTCTTCTCCTTTTATAGTCTTAGGACTTACTTAATACCATGGTCCAAAACCATTGAGAACCTATACTAGGGACCAAATACCTGGGTTCAACACTTCAGATGCAATACCGAGGACCAAAACCATAGGTCTAAATACCACAGACCCAAAAATAAGCTTTCCCACATGTACGCTCTTTTCCATGCATGAAAGTGCGTGCATACGCATACGCGACTTTTGATCGGCAATCGCGCGTGTATACATGTCTTTGTATATAGAGAAACTGTGTGTATACCCTACTTGGTATATAGTGAACCTGCGTATATACACGACTTGGTACATAGTGAACCTGCGTATAACCTACCTTTGTACGTGACTTGGTATATAGTCAACCTGCGTATATACTCTTCTTTCTTCATTTGTGTAGTCTAATAATAAATTCTTTGCTACTGACCTGCTGCACTATAATCTGTCATCTTTCCATCAAGGACAACACTTGTATCATAATGCAAACAATCTCCCCCTTTGGACTTGATGGCAAAGCTAACTTGTCATACTGAGAACTATCATCTGATTCCTTTGAGTTGTCCTCCATCGCATGTATTTTGTCACATCTGATATCTCTTTTGTAGATTCATCTAGATATATATAAGTGAGTTGTTCTTCTACGAGTGGGTTGCCATCAATTACAATACATGCATAATAATGCCAACAATCTCCCCCTTTGGACTTGATGGCAAAGCTAACTTGTCATATTGAGAACCGTCATTTGATTCCATTGAGCTTTCCTACATCCCATGTATTTTGTCACATCTGATATCTCTTCTGTAGATTCAACTAGATATATATAAGTGAGTTGTTCTTCTACGAGTGGGTTGCCATCAAGTACAATACATGCATCACAATGCCAACAATCTTCCCCTTTGGACTTGATGGCAACAACACCAAATCTCCCCCTTTGACATCAAGGGCAAAGGGCAGATCAAGATATTCTCTTTCCTTGATAAACATTCCACTGTCCATACACCCCCTGAGTACCTGCTCAAATCTTTGAATGAGCTCCCCCTTTGTATATGCCAAGGTGTACTAATCTGTCCATGCTCCCTCTGAGTACATGTTGAAATCTCTGCTTTGCTGAAGTGTGATGATGATGCTCCCCCTAACTGTAAGAAAAGTCTACAAAAAGATTTTCTACAAGAAGAACATGACTCTATACATCATAAAGGACCTACCTATCACCAAAGACTCATACATACATCCATCTCCCAACCAAGTGGGGATATACCAGAATTAACTCATCTACCGAACCAAGTGGGGATACACCAGAAGTTTACATATGAAAAATAAGTACATTACATTATTCATCCCAGGCATAGTGGGGAAACCAACATAGGCTGTTACATGACCTTGATAAGAAAAGATATACATGACATAGAGACAGAATATTTAAAACAATTCTATGAACCTCATCAGCAGCATCTGTCAATCATCATTTATGTCAACAACCATGTTCTCCTTCTGCACCTGTTCCACCTGAAATCAAACCAACATATACGTGACTGTATCCATAAAAACAGGCGTATATATGCGGATGTTCTTCATAAAACTCGTGTACAAACATTTCCAGATCAGAAACCTGTAAATGTCCTATAACAACGTATATCTGCATATAGATATCAACTCATCCTTCTAAACATCATCATAAAATCATTCACATTATATCATATGTGAAAAACACCATAGTCATCTCATCATCATCAAGATCTGCATGATCTTATATACCATCCATGTAACATTACACGGGAATATCCCTTATCTGACAATCATCAATCAACATATGTGAGTATCAACCTATCATCATATAGGTAAGAACTCATCATCATCATATCTCCAACAATGCAACTCCATGTATCCAACACTATGTATCTAGAGCTCAAGACTTCTTGATATCATCAACAGCCACAATCCTCATCCATGTGAGTGCCAGGAACTATAGTAATCTTGCATCATAACTGTATTGTATGATCTTTATGCATATGACAACAACAACATATGAGTGGCTCATCACCAAGTACTTTGTACTTCTCCTTATCCTTATGAAGATCACCATATAAGCACCATATATGCATCATCAAAGAATCAACCACAAATCTGAATTAAACACCAACTATATAACCCCAAGAATCAGATGAGATGGAAAACTCATAACCATATCATAGCAAGATATATCATTTATCCATACAAGCATCATCACCAAGGACTACTAACCATAATGCCAACAATGCATTATTAAAAGTATATGCTTCCCCTGAACCTGTGCCATCTGTTCACTATCAGATCTGATCATGCATATATAAGCCTTGAAGTATCAAGGCATCATCATCATGAAACACTTTAAAACATCTTACAAGAATCAATACATTTCCACACATCATCAACAGATTATAATTATTATCAAACAAAGCAAGTAATGGACTGAATCATATCAGACCCTTTTCTTGAGCCTGTCCCACTGCTTTTCTCAAACTGACATATACGCAACTGTACACTGTCTAACTCACGTATATATGTGACTTCCCTTTATGAAACTTGCGTATGAGATTTAGGATACTGAAGTTTTACACTTTCAGCTCCCTCTGAGTTGATTATGTTTGTACATTGTGTTGTGCCACATCATTCTGACTGTACTTCCTTCTTCTTCCATATCTTCAATTGTGATGATGATGTTTTCTCCTTTTGGTATGGTGCCCATACTTTTTTCCTGCATTCCTTTGCTATATGTCCAAGCTTGTTACATGCATAACATCTTACATGTTTCATATTCCTCCTGTAGCAATCAGCAGCTTTGTGACCAAACATATTGCAAGAAAAACAATATCCATTAAAGTACCTGGAATGTGATGATCTTTCTGCATGACGGTCTTGAACCACTCTTCTTCTGCATTTGGCTACAACATGTCGAAGATTGTGACATACATAACATTCAACATTATTCATCGAAGGAGTAAAATATTTTCTTTGAAGAATTTCTTTCCTTGGCTATTGATGGGGTTGACCTCTCATCTCCTTGTTGAGAATTTCAGATTTTGCATTAGATTCCCTTGTCTTACTTTGTGAACTAGATTCTTCTTCAACAGATTCATGAAAACCAAGACTAGCTTTGATAACAGGAGACCTTTGACTACTAAGAACATCATCCAAGATCTTAGTACTATCTTGAAATCGTAAGAGCTTATCATTTTCTTCTAATTTATCTTTTAGAATATTTACCTCAACCTGATGTTGCTCTTCCTTTTCAAGATACTGCTTCTTCATGTTTTCTTCAACATTTCTTCCTTCTTCCAATTGATGTCTTAGATCAAGAACTTCATTTTCTTGTTTTTCATGACCTTGGAGAAGTTCTTTATTCTGCTTCTTTGATTCTTCAAGATCTTCCTTTAGCGAGAGGATCGTAGCTTCAAGCCTTTCATAGTAACTGGATCTATCTCTGAGTTTCTTGATTATTGTGCTCCTTTCATTCACTTCATCCTGAAACTTTTGGCATTGATCTTCCTTTTCCTTGAACAGCTTCCTTACCTTGTTACCTTCCTCTAGTTGAGCTTTTAGTTTGCTAGCTTCTTCTTTAAAGGCACATTCCCTTTTGTTTAATAGATCTTGTTGGTCTCTAATTTTCTCTGTAAGCCTTTTAAATAATACCTCTATTCGATATCTTTCTTGCTCACCCATAAGAGCAAATTCAGTTGTTTCGTTATCACTTTCATCATCTTTAAATGGATAAATAGATGTATCACCAGAGGATAACAAATTCATACCTTATAGCTCTTCATCTTGAAGTGATTCTGAATCTGAAGTGCCTCTTCCACATATTCCCAATCGATTCTCCCACTGTCATAGCTCTTCTGAGATGTCTTCTTCTTCTTAGGTGCTTTCTCCTTAAGCTTCTTTCACATTGTTCTACGGATCTCCTTCAAGCGATCAAGCTTCTACCAAAGGACGTGCTCTGATACCAATTGTTGGAAATAATACTGAGAAGGGGGGCGGGGTGAATCAGTATTATTAAATCAATAAAACTTTTTCATTTCCATATTAAGATTCATATATGCTACTTCAGTTAAGTGAACCCACGTGTATACGCAACTGTGTCTAATGCAACTAGCGTATATCCAGAATACTTATGATTCAGTTAGTCCATTAAATGTTGATCTTTACTTAGTGCATCAGAACTTCATTAACCACATGAGTAGTAAGAAAGTGGAATAAAACAGAACAGATCATCACACATGAACACCATGATATAAGGTGGAAACCCAATATGGGTGAAAACCACCTACTGCAAGTCGTCTCTATCTTCTTTTAATAAGAAACTTCATTTTACAATATTTTTGTACTGGTGTAGTCTTATACCAGTACACGGGCTTCTACCTGCAGAAGGCTACAACCTTCTCTCGTTCTCCAGACTCTCCTGGAAGGGAGCTACAACCCCCTTAGCTCTTGTACTAGCCGATCGATTTACTAGTACGTAGGTGCTGGCCTACTGAAATGTTCCAACCTTTACTCGTTCTCCAGCTGCTACTGGAAGGGAGCTACCACCCACTTTGATTTTGTACTAGCTGATGTACTAGTACATAGGTGCCGACCTACAGAAGGCTACAACCTTTTCTTTCTTCTTCCAGGTACCACGTTTCATAAATATTCAGACTGGATACTCATGGAACACATCATCATAATCTGAAGGCCACGTTTCATCCAATTTACATACTGGACTCATCAATATCATTGAAACACAAAATTAACCATCACTGCAATACACCCATCAACTACACCTGCATCATCAATCTCTAAATCACCCAATTCTGAAACACTGAAACCTTGTCAACAACACAATCACTATAACATAGAATAGACAACAAAACTTAGCAATAACAATCAGACCCAATTGCAACTTCAAATATCATAGTTCAAAATGTATACGCTACTACAATGAACCAAACCGGCGTACATACATGCTTTTACCAAAGCTAACCCGTGTACACATCTGCAAATATTCACTCAGGACTTTGTAGCTGTTCAGACATCAGTCATACCTAGATCTGAACATTACATGCGTCAGTATGCATATCTAGACTAAACAAGATCAAACCATATAGAGATGATTCATTCCAAGCCATTAGATCCCCATCTATCCTTAGATCTTGTTCTCCATCAACCGTTGAGATTCATCCTTAGCTTAGATCAAGCAATGCATCATGAACCCATAACCTGCATACTGGATCTCATACTTCATCAGATATTCAAGACTTTCTCCATACTCCTGCCTAATGATTTTCTTCTCCTTTTATAGTCTTAGGCCTTACTCAATACCATGGTCCAAAACCATTGAGAACCAATACTATGGACCCAATACCTGGGTTCAACACTTCGGATGCAATACCAAGGACCAAATTCATAGGTCTCAATACCACAGAGCCAAAAATAAGCTTTACCACATGTACATGCTTTTCCGTGCATGAAAGTGCGTGCATACGCATAGGCGACTTTTGATCGGCAATCGCGCGTGTATATGCATCTTTGTATATAGAGAACCTGCGTGTATAACCTACGTGTATACCCTACTTGGTATATTGTGAACCTGTGTATATACACGACTTGGTACATAATGAACCTGTGTATAACCTGCCTTTGTACACGACTTTGTATAGAGTGAACCTACTTATATACTCTTCTTTCTTCATTTGTGTAGTTTGATCATCAATTCTTTGCTACTGACCTGCTGCACTATAATCTGTCATCTTGCCATCAAGGACAACACTTGTATCATAATGCCAACAATCTCCCCCTTTGGACTTGATGGCAAAGCTAACTTTTCATACTGAGTACTGTCATATGATTCCTTTGAGTTGTCCTGCATCCCATGTATTTTGTCACATCTGATATCTCTTTTGTAGATTCATCTAGATATATATATGTGAGTTGTTCTTCTACGAGTGGGTTGCCATCAAGTACAATACATGCATCATAATGGCAACAATCTCCCCCTTTGGACTTGATGGCAACAACACCAAATCTCCCCCTTTGACATCAAGGGCAAAGGGCGGATCAAGATATTCTTTTTCTTTGATAAACATTCCGCTGTCCATACTCCCCTTGAGTACCTACTGAAATCTCTAAATGAGCTCCCCCTTTGTATATGCCAAGTTGTACTAATCTGTCCATGCTCCCTATGAGTACATGCTGCAATCTCTACTTTGCTAAAGTGTGATGATCATGCTCCCCCTAACTGTAAGCAACGTCTACAAAAAGATGTTCTACAAGAAGAACATGACTCTATACATAATAAAGGACCTACCTATCACCAAAGACTCATACATACATCCATCTCCCAACCAAGTGGTAATATACCAGAATTGACTCATCTACCCAACCAAGTGGGGATACACCAGAAGTTTACATATGACAAATAAGTACATTACATTATTCATACCAGGCATAGTGGGGAAACCAACATAGGCCGTTACATGACCTTGATAAGAAAAGATATATATGACATAGAGACGAAATATTTAAAACAATTCTATGAAAGTCATCACCAACATCTGTCAATCATCATTTTGATCAGCAACCATGTTCTCCTTCTGCACCTGTTCCACCTAAAATCAAACCAACATATAAGCAATTGTTTCCATAGAAACAGGCGTATATATGCGGATGTTCTTCATAAAACTCGCGTACAAACATTTCCAAATCAGCAACCTGTAAATTTCCTATAACAAGGTATGTCTGCATATAGATATCAACTCATCCTTTTGAACATCATCATAAAATCATTCACATTATATCATATGTGAAAAACACCATAGTGATCTCATCATCATCAAGATCTGCATGATCTTATATACCATGCATGTAACATTACACGAGAATATCCCTTATCTGACAATCATCAATCAACATATGTGAGTATCAACCTATCATCATATAGGTAAGAACTCATCATCATCATATCTCCAACAATGCAACTCCATGAATCCAGCAGTATGTATCTAGAGCTCAAGACTTCTTGATATCATCAACAGCCACAACCCTCATCCATGTGAGTGCCAGGAACTATAGTAATCCTGCATCATAACTGTATTGTATGATCTTTATGCATATGACAACAGCAGCATATGAGTGGCTCATCACCAAGTACTTTGTACTTCTCCTTATCCTTATGAAGATCACCATATAAGCACCATATATGCATCATCAAAGAATCAACCACAAATCTGAATTAAACACCAACTATGTAACCCCAAGAATCATATGAGATGGAAAACTCATAACCATATCATAGCAAGATATATCATTTAGCCATACAAGCATCATCACCAAGGACTACTAACCATAATGCCAACAATGCATTATTAAAAGTATATGCTCCCCCTGAACCTGTGCCATCTGTTCACTGTCAGATCTGATCATGCATATATCAGCAAGAAGTATCAAGGCATCATCATCATGAAACACTTTAAAACATCTTACAAGTATCAAGACATTTCCACACATCATCAGCAGATTATAATTATTATCAAACAGAGAAAGTAATGGACTAAATCATATTAGACCCTTTTCCTGTGCCTGTCCCACTTCTTTTCTCAAATTGACATATACGCGACTGTGCATTGTCTAACTCACGTATATACATGACTTCCCTTTATGAAACTTGCGTATGAGATTTAGGATACTGAAGTTTTACACTTTCAGCTCCCTCTGAGTTGATTATGTTTGTACATTGTGTTGTGCCACATCTTTCTCACTGTACTTCCTTCTTCTTCCATATCTTCAAGTGTGATGATGATGTTTTCTCCTTTTGGTATGGTGCCCATACTTTGTTCCTACATTCCTTTGCTATATGTCCAAGCTTGTTACATGCATAACATCTTACATGTTTCATATTCCTCCTGTAGCAATCAACAGCTTTGTGACCAAACATATTGCAAGAATAACAATATCCATTAAAGTAACTGGAATGTGATGATCCTTTTGCATGACGGTCTTGAACAACTCTTCCTCTACATCTGGCTACAACATGTCCAAGATTGTGACATACATAACATTCAACATTATTCATCGAAGGAGTGAAAGATTTTCTTTGAAGAATTTCTTTCCTTGGCTGTTGATGGGGTTGACCTCTCATCTCCTTGTTGAGCATTTCAGATTTTGCATTAGATTCCCTTGTCTTACTTTGTGAACTAGATTCTTCTTCAACAGATTCATGAAAACCAAGACCAGCTTTGATAGCAGGAGACCTTTGACTGCTAAGAACATCATCCACGATCTTATTACTATCTTGAAATCGTAAGAGCGTATCTTTTTCTTCTAATTTATCTTTTAGAATATATACCTCAACTTGATGTTGCTCTTCCTGTTCAAGATACTGCTTCTTCATGTTTTCTTCAACATTTCTTCCTTCTTCCAACTGATGTCTTAGATCAAGAACTTCATTTTCTTGTTTTTCATGAGCTTAGAGAGGTTCTTTATTCTACTTCTTTGTTTCTTGAAGATCTTCCTTTAGCGAGAGGATTGTAGCTTCAAGCCTTTCATAGTAACTGGATCTATCTCTAAGTTTCTTTATTATTGTGGTCCTTTCATTCACTTCATCCTGCAACTTTTGACATTAATCTTCCTTTTCCTTGAACAACTTCCTTACCTTGTTACCTTCCTCTAGTTGAGCTTTTAGTTTGGTAGCTTCTTCTTTGAAGGCACATTCCCTTTTGTTTAATAGATCTTATTGGTCTCTAATTTTATCTGTAAGCCTTTTAAATACTGCCTCTATTCGATATCATTCTTGCTCACCCATAAGAGCAAATTCAGTTGTTTCACTATCACTTTCATCGTCTTCAAATGGATAAATAGATGTATCACTAGAGGATAACAAATTCATACCTGATAGTTCTTCATCTTGAAGTGATTCTAAATCTGAAGTGCCTCTTCCAAATATTCCCCAATTGATTCTCCCACTGTCATATCTCTTCTGAGATGTCTTCTTCTTCTTAGGAGCTTTCTTCTTAAGCTTATTTCCCATTGTTCTACAGATCTCCTTCAAGTGATCAAGCTTCTACCAAAGGACCTGCTCTGATACCAATTGTTGGAAATAATACTGAGAGGGGGGGGGGGGGGGGGGGTGAATTAGTATTATTAAATCAATAAAAAATTTTCATTTCCATATTAAGATTCATATACGCTACTTCATTTAAGTGAACCCGCATGTATACGCAACTATGTCTAATGCAACTAGCGTATATCCAGAATACTTATGATTCAGTTAATCCATTAAATGTTGATCTTTAGTTAGTGCATCAGAGCTTCATTAACCACATGAACAGTAAGAAAGTGCAGTAAAACAGAACAGATCATCGCACATGAACACCATGATATAAGGTGGAAATCCAATGTGGGTGAAAACCACCTACTGCAAGTCGTCTCTATCTTATTTTAATAGGAAACTTCATTTTACAATATTTTTGTACTAGTGCAGTCTTATGCCAGTACACAGGCTTCTACCTGCAGAAGGCTACAACCTTCTCTCATTCTCCAGACTCTCCTGGAAGGGAGCTACAACTCCCTTAGCTCTTGTACTAGCCGATCCATTTACTAGTATGGAGGTGCCGACCTACTGAAATGCTCCAACCTTTACTCATTCTCCTACTGCTACTAGAAGGGAGCTACCACCCCCTTTGCTTTTGTACTAACTGATGTACTAGTACGTAGGTGCCAACCTACAGAAGAATACAACCTTCTCTTTCTTCCTCCAGGTACCACATTTCATAAATTTTCAGAATGGATACTCATGGAACACATCATCATAATCTGAAGGCCACGTTTCATCCAATTTACATACTGGACCCATCAATATCATTGAAGCACAAAATTAACCATCACTGTAATACACCCATCAACTACACCTACATCATCAATCTCTGAATCACCCAATTCTGAAACACTGAAACCCTCTCGACAACACAGTCACCAGAACACGGAACAGACAACAAAACTTTACAATAACAATCAGACCCAACTGCAACTTCAAATATCATACTTCATAATGTATACGCTACTACAATGAACCAAACCGGCGTATATATGCGCTTTTACCAAAGCTAACCTGCGTACACATCTGCAAATATTAACTCAGAACTTTGCAGCTGTTCAGACATCAGTCATATCCAGATCTGGACATTACATGCGTCAGTATACAGATCTAGACTAAACAAGATCAAACCGTATAGAGATGATTCATTCCAAGCCATTAGATCCCGATCTATCCTTAGATCTTGTTCTCCATCAACCGTTGAGATGCATCCTTAGCTTAGATCAAGCAATGCATCATGAACCTATAACTTGCATACCAGATCTCATACTTCATCAGATATTCAAGACATTCTCCATACTCCTGCCTAATGATTTTCTTCTCCTTTTATAGTCTTAGGCCTTACTCAATACCATGGTCCAAAACCATTGAGAACCAATACTAGGGACCTAATACCTGGGTTCAACACTTCGGACGCAATGCCAAGGACCAAAACCATAGGTCTAAATACTACGGACCCAAAAATAAGCTTTCGCACATGTACGCGCTTTTCTGTGCATGAAAGTGTGTGAATACGCATACGCGACTTTTGATCGGCAATCGCGCATGTATATGCATCTTTGTATATAGAGAACCTGCGTGTATACCCTACTTGGTATATAGTGAACCTGCATATAACCTGCCTTTGTACGTGACTTGGTATATAGGGAACCTGCATATATACTCTTCTTTCTTCATTTGTGTAGTTTGATCATCAATTCTTTGCTACTGACCTGCTGCACTATAATATGTCATCTTGCCATCAAGGACAACACTTGTATCATAATGCCAACAGAACCTTGGTTTTTCTCCTTCCATTGTCATTATCTACTTGGTCGATCATACACTTTCACTTGGTTTTTTTACCCTTTTTGAGGAACAATTGCAATGAGTGGTCTTGTTAGCCAGCCTCTTCACATAAATCAACATGTTTTGAGAAGTTCCAACATCACTAGAACCAGTTGCTATCCTAGACACCACTCATTCCTCAAAGCGGAGTCCTCTTTAAGCTCTTTTTAGACTCTCGAAATATGAAAAGATTATCGAGCGCTTGTCCTTTTCAGCTCGTTAACGGATTGGAAACAACATCTACTCCGTATAAGTTTAACCCTTTTTAGGATTGAGATGGATTATTTATGAAAAGGGAATACGTTGCTCGAACATGGTCAATAGGTTCTCTCTCGTATTATTTTATGATTTTTTGGACTTGAGAGACAAATCTATGAAAAAAGAACTTGTGGAGTTTCCTTTTTGTCCCTTTCCAAACTCTTTAAACATGAAAAGGATTGAGTTATCATTTTCGTTAAACTCGTTAAAACATCAAATAGTTACAAACTTGTCCATCATGACAAGACTGAGTTTCACCTTCACTAGATTCATCAAAACGTCACATAGTGATGGATTCACTCGAAGGGTGGAATTACACAACAAGCATATGTTTTCCTCCTCAAGATTGACAAAAAATAAAGAGGCACTGGTCAGCAATGACTGGGGAAAATGGGAAAAGGGGTAAACCACTTTATGGTAGCAGATCGCTCTTGAACATGACACTTTCACTTCATCACTATGACTAGTTGGGTTGGGTTATCTGCTTGACAATCATCTGGTTGATGGTCATCATACCTTGGTCTATCATACCATCCATTACTTTGGTTTTGGGTCAATGTTGCCAATTCATTTAGTCTCATCACCATGTTCAAGAGAAGTCACTCAGTTAAATTCATCCTTTGCAATACTCATAAACCTTCATTTTCATGATTGCTATTCCTGGACCTTGTGTCGTCAGTCACATTTCGTCTCCAAAAATCATTACACTCGTTTTGTTTCGTTGATGTGGGATACATCAAGGCCCTCCTGCAATGAGTCACTTCATGTCGACATCAACACATTCTCCAAGAAGTTAACTTAGAAACCCCCTTTCAATACCTTGGCACTTGCATACAACAATGGCAAGTTTCTCTCTTTTGGCGATAGGTTGACATCACTGGCCTTCGACCAAAAGACTTTGTATGGTGTTCAACATCAAAACATCCATTCACACCATGCAGAATGTACTGCAGTACCTTGAGGATCATTATCATTACCGGTTATTTCTCTCGTGTTTGTTAACATCTTACATCATTGGCTAGTAATGAGACAGTTTCTTTCCATGTTCGAATTTAGATAACATATTCACATGGTTAGACTCGCACTTAAGTGAACGATTGAACGAGATAGAAGACCCCAGATCTAGTTCATCCATCCAGGCTGCGATTTCAGGAAAGTACCAAATCATCTGTACAATGGATTTACACTGATGGTCATTCCACCATGGGTCTATATCTATAGATGACTATGTATATACATGTAATGAAAAGTTTATATGCTGAGCATGGGTATGCCTTCCCTCAACAATTCATGAAAAATTCAAAATATCATGATATTATGTAGTGTAAGTCATGCAGGTCACCATCCACTTCAGAACCTCCTCATCACATCGTAAAGCATATCACTCAACATTATCATTTTAGACTTCACGCTTTAGGGGACAACTGTTATAGATCCATTTGGGAAAATAACTCCCAACATTCAGATCAATACTATTAGGGCTCATCAAACACTAATCTAGTTGCTACATGCCCTAAACAAGTCCTCAATTTGAATGCCTCCTTCCTTGAAAGTTTATTGGCGTGAAGCCCCCTAGAAATGCCTCCTTGAGGGACCAATGCAGCCTTGGTTAAGGGTAAATGTGCTTCAGTGTAGGGAGGCCCATGTAAGGGTGCATTTCAGTCCTCCTAGGCCCACTTTGACTTGCGCTCCACGAGATTGAGCGAAATCCTCATAGGTTTCTAGGAATATTCTTATCTTCTCAAGCCTTCTAGAATATTTCCACACTTATCATCTCCTATGATCTCAAAATTGGATATTGAATGTGTTAAGTAAGCTCCTACCCTCTCATACCTTCCTCCATGGAAACTAACTCTAAGTTTGGAAGGCCATTCAATACCCTCATTTATGATCAAACCTCCTCCATTTTGCTATAAATTGAGCACTCATCTAAGTGATCAGGGGCTGGACTTTGAGAATTTGTAAGGAGATACTGTTGGTGTGAGGTTTGAGATTGTAAACAAGTATTGTTATGCTATCAGAGTGTTGTGTTTTTGATGTGATGTTAGATGGAAATCAAGTTGGAGGAGTGACATTGGATTAGACTTCATGGTTGTAACTCTTCCTTCTACTTAATAAAGTTGTTTACACCTTTTCCCATATTCTTGTCTTTATGTATGATGATTATATGTGTAAATGCTTTCGATTCCATTTTCTTATAGTAGATAGATCTCTTGCTTTGATTGGTTTTTGTCCTCTATTTATGATTGCAAGTACTTGTTGGGGAGATTAAGTTAGAGAAGGAGTAATGGGAGCCATACAAATGAGACAAAGGGAAAGCAAAATATGATAGGTAGGTCCCTCGTCTTATTTATCTTCTATAGAAAAAGGATAAATGCTTTAAACTTGTTGTTCTAGGTGTAGCTAGTGAAATTTGGTTATATCTATTGAAACTATCAAGAAATGAAAAATATTTCTTCCTTGCTAAGGTATCTAATACTTGATCAATGAAAGGTAGTGGAAAATGATATTTTAGAATAGACTTGTTTAATTCTCTATAATTAATGCACACTCTCCACTTTGTTGAGAAATCTAGGGAATCATGTATTCAACTTGATTTCTATTCTATTATGACATTATCTTATGGTGTTTCACATTTTATATCCTTTTAATTTGTTAAGACTAATGCTAATCCATGAAGACCACAAACAAAAAGGGAACAAAAGATGTAAGCACATAGCCAGGGAAAAACCCCTAAGTAGGGGAAAACCCAATCAAGAACTCTTCCTTCAGTAGATACATCTTATAGTGAGTAAACCAAGACTCCTGACACCTAGACCAAGAAACCACCTTCCATCCGTCAAGTCCACCTAACACACATCTTTTGGTCCAATTCTTCATATGTTAATGACATATAGGTCATCTTGGATTTATTATACTTTTGATCCTGCAATAGTAATAATTTTAATCTTCAGTCACGTAGTTGCATGAAATGTTAACGTTGTTATCTCATGGATCCTCAATCATTTTCAATTAGTAATTAACTCAAGATTTAGTCTAGAGTTACAAACATTGTTTGATATTTGTGACATATAAAAACTTCGATCTTTGTAATGTATCAGAATTTGGTCCTCTTTAATACACCAGTACAAGATATCTATGACACATAAAAGCTTTTATCTTTGTAATTTATCAAGAGAAGATCTTTGTGACATATAAATACTTCGATTGCTATAGTGTATTAGACTTCAGTATTTTGTAATACAATAGGAGAATTTGGTCTTGTAACCGTGTCATGCTTTGACATGAGAAACATTGGTGTTTCAACTCTATGGTTTACCCAAAACTTCGTTGTCCTATAATTTAAATTTCTCTAAGGTATGTTATCACCAAAGAATGACCACCTAGTCATTTCTAACTAGGTGGATCGAATTACACCATGTAGATTTACTTTTACCATAGTAAAATCACTTTCACTGTGGAAAGTAATTTAGTAAACAACTTTTATTAAATTCCTTTTTGATTTAAATAAAAATAACCATGAGAATAATTAAATAAATTATTATTTATTTAATTTTCTCTAGGAATAATTATTAAATCACTATTTAAATAATTATTCCTTTTCACATTTGACTAAATCCCTTACGAATTTTTAAATAAATCACTATTTATTTAATTTTCCTTATTTCTATTATTAGAATAATTATTAAAGAACTATTTAATAATTATTTTTATTTCACACCATTCTTAATTCTCGTGAAATAATTAATAAATCATTTTATTTGTTAATTATTTCAAAATAAGGTATTTAACTATTTTAAATATATTTTCCCTCTCCAATAAATATAATAAAGTATTCGAAGTGGTTAGACATTGAATTGGTTAATAGTATTTTATTATTCTCCATTTTCAAGGTTAACTCAAAACTTTGTTATAAATAGGAGGGTTTTTCATTCATTCTTCACCATGATCATAATCTTTGTCACCATTATCATCTTTTTTATTTTGAACTCCCATTCGAGTTCTCCACATTTTTTCTGGGTTTCTCACATAATGAGAGAGAAGATCATTTTTTGAAGCATCAAGGACATCAAAGGACCCATCCCATGAAGGGGGACTTACAAACCCATATGTAGATCTCCTTCACCT
Organism: Pinus tabuliformis; assembly: GCA_031772625.1. Lineage (NCBI taxonomy): Eukaryota > Viridiplantae > Streptophyta > Pinopsida > Pinales > Pinaceae > Pinus > Pinus tabuliformis. The sequence goes on along the minus strand of CM062819.1, from coordinate 353,868,642 downwards.
GGTGATTTGAATAAAATATTTGTTCAATTAAAGTCTTTCCATTTGGGTTATTACGTTGGATACTTTTACTGCTACTTCCACTCTGGATCATCTATACTTTTGTTGCAGGTTTTACATTTTTATTGCAAATCTAAATTACTAGCAGCCATCAACTTGTTGTTAGGGTCACTTGTCACCTAGTGACTTAAGTGAAGTGTTATTGGTACACCTTCCAAGAAATTTCACACTAGCAAAGTATATATTTGAAATGTTCTATGTTTCTTATTTGGGTCAAGTTTATATGTGTATACATAGTTGTTCTTGTGCATAATATGTAGCTAACATAAGTACTTTGATGAGCCAACTCGCAGAGAATTATTTTGGAGGCCGACTTGAAAGGAGAACATGGCTGACTTGATGGGCGAGAGGTTGGAATTAAATATTTTTCTATGAAGTTCCGCAAAAGGGTTTCTTACATCAAATTTTGACTTTGACTCAACAGAAAAATCCTAGAATCCTACAATGCAGGCTTGACCTATGACAATTGACCCAAGCATGAAATCCATGCTTTAATAAGTCAATTTAACAATAATAGAAATTTATTTCGACAAATATATTACATCTTGACTTAAGTACAATTATAAAGACTGACACTAGATACTTTTTTCAACGCACTTTCCATTCTTCTTAGATACAATCACCAAAGATGAGACCCATTGGCTATTTAATATTGGGTATATTAAATTCACATTAAACAGTTTTTGTATTTCCTCCTTAAAATTTTCCCTTGGATTGGGATTTATACTTCTCTAAGGTTGTCTCACTAGTTTGAAATTTGCTTGATTATAAATGTGATGCATACATGTATTAGGGTAAATTCCCTTCATGTCTGTGTATTCCCATGCATATGAAAAATAATTTTTTTGTGGCATCTTTGTTAGGTGTTTCTTTTGCAATTCTTCCAAGTTGTTATTAATGTTTAATGTTTTGCCTAGAAATATTTTACTAAATTATTGTCAAACTTTTCCATAGAATCTAAAGCTACTTTAGATTGTTGAAATGAAAAATATTCAATGTTACATTGCTATTATTCACAATAAGAAGAAGAGTCATTATTAGTCATAAAATTTATCAATTGATCTTCCTCATCAATTTGTGAAAGAGTAAATATAGGTTGAATATTTTAAAAGTCTTCATTATCATCATCATCAATCATAAATTCACTTTCCATTTCAGTTATTATTTTTACAGGTGGATATAATGTGAATTTATTAGTGTATCTGCCATTATAACTATACATATCCCTAGATCTACAAATTATGAATGGATCAGTTCTAGCTAGCCAAGGTCTACCAAGGATAAATGGATTCTCTCCTAAATTATTCTGGGGAGTCAATATCATATATTCAATGGGATATTCCCATGAATCTAAAGATATCGGTACATATTCTAATATACCATCAGGTTTAATGACCGATCTATCTACTAATTGCAATAAAGTGGGGTATACTAAATATTAGAAAGCTTCAATTGATCCATAATATGTTTTCTCATGATATTAATGGCTACTCCTAAATAAATCAAAGTTTTTGGGATTTCAATACCACTAATGTGAATTGGTACAATAGGGCTACCTAGATCTAAAATTTTTTGAACTATTGGTTTCCCCATTATAATATGTGCAATTTTCCTAGCAATTGAATCTTTTAATGTATTTTCTTTTTATTTCTAGATTCTCAATGCATAATGGCTTTATTGTTTTTGCAAAGATGAGTATTTCCTTTATAGCTTGGAGTAGAGGAATTTTGATGAAAAATATTTTCAACTCATCTAGCATATTATAGTTAGGTAAAATGATTTTATTTTCCACTCCCTTACCAATTTGAAGCCTTTGTAAGGAAACTAAAGGTTGCACTACTAAAGGAATTGTAGGAGATGATTTTATTTGGTTGTCACCTAATTATGTAGGAACATATTCCTTTGGAGGAATCTTTTCTTCATCAAGATATGCATCTTTTTTATGAACTTTATGCTGCTTAAATTTTTGGACGACAACTGATGATTATTTCTTTTGTAAGGCTTAAGTAGATCTAAGTTGGACATCATTTAGACCTAGGGGATCTATCATACTGATCTAAAATGGGGGCCTAAATGCTTCTTGTCAATCAACAAGAACCTCTCCCACTCTAAAGCTTATATATATTCCAATATCTATGCTTATAATTGACAATTTGCGGAATAAATAACTTGAGATATGTGTATGCTTGTGCTTACCTTTAACTGTTAAGTGCTCTAAGTTGATTTTCTTAAACTGATATAAAACATATAACAACAAATACAATGCAGCAATAAGCAATCACATATAACAGCAATATAATATGGAGTTCACCCAAACCTCTTGGGCTACGTCTCCTTGAGCTCTAATCAACTCGATTAGACTCTTTGGGATTGTGGTAATGCTTGTTGTAAGCAATCACACATAACAACAATATAATATTGAGTTCACCCAAACCTCTTGGGCTATGTCTCCTTGAGCTCTAATCAACTCGATTAGACTCTTTGGGATTATGGTAATGCTTCTTTTACAAGTTCCACACTTAACTCCATTGGTTTACAACTGCACCTATGGGTTTAGAATACCATCTTATCCCACTAGCTATCCATACTTTGTAGAAAAATCTAGGCTTCTCTGGACTAGATTCCTTCAATCAATGCTCCAGGCTATCTTGAGCTCCTGGTTTGCACCAACTCCCTCAAAATTCTTTTACTGTATTTGGGATTCCTTCTGTCTTCAACACACTTCAGACACTAGCAACAACTTGATCATTTGATCTATTTTCTGTTTTGAACTTCATTACAGCTTCATGGATCTTAGAAGTTTGCTTTAAGCTCTTTGGCTCTCAAGATCTACCTCCAACCTCTGGTGGCTATGCCTCTGTCAAGCCTCCAACCTCTGGTGGCTATTTTTGTCAAGCGCTCTGGCTCTACGACTCTCAGGCTCTCTGTTTGGCTCTGATCAACTCTTACGCTGCACCGAACCTTCCTCACTCCGCAAACTGCCTGTGCGCATCACTCAGCTTCCTGAGTATTCATTGATCGTCCCTGGGCTTCTCGAACTTCTCTTAGCTCTCTCTAAGCGTTCTTCTACATATGCCTCTGGGAATCCCCTTTCTCTGTGCTTTCTGTGTTTTTGTAACTATTTGGCTACAGTCACCTAATGCATAGAACACTGATTGCTCAATAAAAGAAGTAGATTGCAATTGGCATGAACCAGTGGGCACGGGCAATCTGGTCATTTGGCCTTCCCACTGCCATTAATCCTGAAATAGCAATATAATGGATATACACAGGCAAACACAGGAGAACACGTTCATTAGCCGTGAGCCTGAACTCAAAATATATGCAATCGCCCCTATAATCCTCTTGGGTCCACCATTCTATTGCAATATCGCAAATCACATTGCGTATGGCCCAAAAGCCCAAATACACAGGAATACACTAAAAATCTAAAAATCTGGACTTCAAATAATATGCAATCATGTTTATAATCCTATCGAGTCTGAGCTCTGATTACATATCGTAATCGCAAAAAGCAAGAGCTTTGGTTCATGGACTTAATATAATAGTGATGCGATATCTCGCCATTGATCCTCCACCATCTAATCAAGCTCGTGATCCAATGGTTCAGATGCGATCGCATCATCGCTCATTGCAAGTCTCAATGGCATGGTCCATTTGTATTGTTGCGATCCCGATCGCCGATTTCCGATCGCGCTATCGATGCATCGCATATCGCAAGTCGCAATGGCCCTGGGTCTATACAACTTCCCTTTGACTGCGTTAATCACCAATCCGCCGATCACAATTGAAAATCACTTGCTCAGGGTTCCAATATCGCATGAAGGCCTTCCTCCAATGCGATATATCGAAGATCACTATCGGGGAGTCCTTCCACCTTTGGTAAAGTCCTCCCTTTGAACCTTTCCAATGTGATTTTCTTTAAGGAGCCCTTAAGTCCACTTTTATAAGAATTTTCCTCCTTTTCTAAGGATAATGGGCAAATTTATTTTTACAATAACTTCTTCATCCAAAGTCTATTTTAGCCCATTCAAATTGTGTTAGATTTAGAATGAAGAGATATATGCAACGAGGCTATTCCCAAGAGCATCCTTTGACTTTAATTTTCCTCTGTGAGGAATATTTTTAGACTTAGATGTTTATTCTAGATCCATTTTGGATCACGACTTCCCACTAAAAAGCTTTTAGACTCCAAAATACTAACATACTGATCTAAACAGTAAATGAATGCACCTCACCCTATTCTTTCAGCCTCCATACAATTTCCTTGTATAGTGCCTCTGATCCAAAGCCTTTGAACACTCCCTTCCTAGATGTGCTTGTCCTCTTGGGAAGAACTATCTTCCTCCTTGACTTCCTACAAAACTCTTGCTGAGAAGGTCACAGAAGGTAGTTTGAACTTCTCTACCTTGATCATTGATCCAAGGTGGCTCAAACCAATGTGAAGTTACTTCTACTTCACAAAATTTTCATTTGTACCTATTTGACATATTGTCAATAGCAACTGTTAACAACAACTATATGGCATAAACTCCTGCTTCAACAAAAGAAACTGACTTCACATCTTGTGAACACCTCCATATCTTTACATCTGCGTACAAATGATTGACTAGATAACAAGCCAACAAAACATGCCTTTAAAACAATTGACCCTTCAAGTTAAGCATGTAGAAAAAGAATTCTACAGTTCTTTTTCAAAGATGAAACACTCCATCATTATCTCCATCTTGGAGACCAAATCAACCTTTCCCAAGTCAATATTACATGCATGTTTAAAAACAAAGTAATCAACCCTTCAAGTTAATTACACGTACATGTTAAAATACAAGGAAATCATCAACATCCCTGTGGTCATGCATATCATGCTTATGCATGCATTTCATCTTTCAACTTTCACTTAAGGACACTGTACTTTCGAAGCTGAAATGAATATAATGTTGCACCAATAAACTGAGTCTCCTACTCAACTTTTCCATTCACCTTCTTGGTAGAATCTTGCAACTTGCATCTCATTAACAAAGAAATGCATTATATTGATTTGATGCATTTTCAAAAGACATGAAACCTTAATTGGATAAGAACTCTAACCATTTCTTACCAATCCATTTCAAAGGTGTTATCGTTGTTTACACATCAACATCGACATATGAATCATATTGAAATACATCATTTATGGAATCTTCCTTTCCATTCCAACCATTTTCTCTTTCCACCTTCTTCAAGTTTCATGGAAGCATTGTTGGCTTCAGAGTCCAACATTTTGCAGCAATATGTCCTTGCTTATGGCAGTAAGTGCAACACATGTGCATCCTCTTGACATCGTGATTGGCCTTGTCCAATGGACCTTTGGCTTCTTGCTTCTTTTCCTTCAAAAGTTTCCTATATGTGGCCATTTCCTTCCAACATCTAGAAACACTATGGTTATCCAAACCACAAAAGGAACATGCAATGCTTTTCCAATTCCAATATGGAAATTTATCATCCTTAACATAATCAAAAGGAATATGATTAGAACTAGATTTATACCTTCCTCTTTCACCTTTATTTCCTTCATGAGGAGGTGAATCAAAAGAAGAAGCGATTCCCTTCGAAACACCATCAATCTCTTCATTGCTTTTAGAGTTTCCACAATTCTCTGGTTCAAGTGCATGCTGATATACACCTTCTTTCTGCAAAGTATGATTCACACTATTGCATTCCCAAAGAATACAATCTTCACACTCTTAGGGTAGAAGACCTGAAATGAAACTCCTTCTTGGAACTGTTTCAATTGTCTTCATGGCAGCTTTGGAACATTCTCCATAAGCTTTTCCATAGCCAAGACCCAAAATTAGGGCTTTCCTCAACCATTATTGGTTCAACAATACCTTGTGCATGTTTTCCCAAGCCTTTTCCTTCATAGCCCATCTTGGACATTAACTTGGACCCTATGCTCCTGGTATGTTTTTCAAAAGAACCAATATAAACATTCTCAAAGTAAATTGAAGACAAACTAGAATTATTCACCTCTTCTTCAATCTGATACTTGACTAAGGCTTCTTTGGTAACAAGGAGTTGTGTCTCCAACTCATGCACCCTTTCCAGGTTCATATTTGCAATATGAAGTTGGCCTTCCACTTCCTGCAATTTGTTAGAGAGCAACTGGTTCTCTTCCTTCATGGAATTCAACTGCTCTTGAAGTCCAACACTCATTTCTCTCACCATATCCATCATGATGAACAAGTCTTGCTTCATGTCTTCATCAAAGAATCTTGTGATGAAGGAAGGATTTGAGGACTCACTTGTAGAAGTAGTCATTATCAAAATGAACAAAAGAACTTCACAAAAGATTAAGAAAGAGATTATTGAAGTAACCTTTTGCAACAAACCTCTTATGCTTCAAGGATTGCCTTGAGGTACTTTGGGATAAGAAGAATGCCTTCAGCCCTTCTTCCTTCTTGTCCTCTCCTGGACTTAGGTAACAATAGCTTTCCCTGAACCTTTGCAAACTCAAACAACAGTCAGTTTACAAACAATCAAACAACTAAATTCTTTCTACTGTTTGAACACCTTTCAAGTCAAACAAGCATATAGGTTGCTCTGTCAATCAAGCATTCTGATCTGATACCACTTGCATCATGATACAATCTGCTCTAGTATAACTTAACTCCAATATAACCAGTCCTAATATAACCTTCTTTGAAGGTGGGGTTGATCAACCTGATGCTCTGATACCACCTGATTTGAAATAGGGGCCTAAAGGCTTCTTGTTAATAAAAAATAACCTCTCCCACTCCAAAGGTTATATATATTCCAAGATCTATGCTTATAATTGACAATTTTCAGAATAAATAACTTGAGATAGGTGTATGCTTGTGTTTTCCTTTAACTGTTAAGTTCTGATTTGCTTAAAGTGATATAAAACATATAACAACAAATAAAATGCAGCAATATAATATGGAGTTCACCCAAACCTCTTGGGCTACGTCTCCTTGAGCTCTAATCAACTCGATTATATTCTTTGGGATTATGCTAATGCTTCTTTTATAAGTTCTACACTTAACTCCATTGGTTTACAATTGCACCTATGGGTTTAGAATACCATCTTATCCGGTTAGCTATCCATACTCCACAGACTGATCTAGGCTTCTCTCGACTAGATTCCTTCAATCGACACTCCGAGCTATCTTAAGATCCTGGCTTGCACCAACTCCCTCAAAATTCTTTTACTATCTCTAGGATTCCTTCTTCTGTCTTTAGCACACTTCAGACACTAGCAACAACTTAATCATTTCATCTCTTTACTGTTCTGAACTTCATTATAGCTTCATGGCTCTTAGAAGTCTACTTTGAGCTCTTTGGTTCTGAGGCTCTACCTCCAACCACTGGTGGCTATGCCTCTGTCAAGCCTCCAACCTCTGGTGGCTCTTTTTGTCAAGCTCTCAGGCTTTATAGCTCTTGGGCTCTCTGTTTGGCTCTCATGAACTCTTACGCTGCACCGAACCTTCCTCACTCTACAGACTGCCTCTGTGCATCACTCAGCATTCTCTTACTCTTCCTTAGTATTCGTTGAGCATCCCTAGGCTTCTCAAGATTCTTTGACCTCTTTGTGAGCATTCCTCTGCCTGTGCCTCTGGGAATCCCCTTTCTCTATGCTTTTGTGTTTTTGTAACCATTTGGTTACACTCACCTAATGAATGGAAGACCGATCTCTCCATAAAAGAAGCAGTTTGCAATTGGCATGAACCGGCAGGCACGGGCAATCCAGTCACTTGGCCTTCCACCTACCATTAATCCCAAAAGAGAAATATAATGTAAATACACAGGGAAACGCATGAGAACACATTCATTAGCCATGAGCGGAACTCAAAATATATGAAATTACCCCTATAATCCTCTCGGGTCTGTCATTCTATCGCAATATTGCAAATCGCATTGTGTACGGCCAAAAACCCAAATACACAGGAATACACTGAAAATCCGAAAATCTGGACTTCAAATAATTTTCAATCGTGTTTATAATCCTATCGGGTCCAGGCTCTGATCGCATATCGCAATCGCAACAAGAAGGATCCCCGATTCACAGACTTAACATAATAGTGATGTGATATCCCGTCATGGATCCTCCACCGCCTGATCAAGCTCGCGATCCAATGGTCCGGATGTAATCGCATCATCACCAATCACAAGTTGCAATGGCATGGTCCCTTTGTATTGCTATGATCTTGATCATTAATCGTCGATTGCCGATCATCGATCGCTCTATCAGTGCATTGCATATCACAAGTTGCAATGGCCTGAGGTCTATACAACTTCCCTTTGACTGCGTCGATCGTTGATCTGTCGGTCCACTGATCACAATCGCAAATCGCTTTCTCAGGGTTCCAATATCGCATGAAGGCCTTCCTCCAATGCGATATATTGGAGATCTCTATTTGGGAGTCCTTCCACCTTTGGTTAAGTCCTCCTTTTGAACCTTTCCAATGCGATTTTCTTTAACGAGCCCTTAAGGTCACTTTTATAAGAATTTGCCTCCTTTTCTAAGGATAATGGGAAAATTTCTTTTGACAATAACTTCTTCATCCGAAGTTCGTTTTATCCCATTCAAATTGTGTTAGACTCAGAATCAAGAGATCTATGCAATGAGACTATTCCTTTGACTTTCATTTTCCTCTGTGAGGAATATTTTTAGACTTAGAAGTCTATTTTAGATCCATTTTGGATCACATACAATTTTGAAGGTTTTGAGCATCAAAATTATAGATGGGTCGTTGAGAGGTTTTATTATTCGTATTTGGGAGTAGTTGAATAGGTAGTTGATTATATTTTTAAGGAAATGTAGTGGATGGCAAGGCAAGTCATTTACTAGAAGTCAAATGGGGTTAGAATTGTGGTTGACTGGGTTGTGAAGGTTAACAAGGATAATACTAAGGTTGGTGTTGAGGGTATGGTTTTTGAAACTTAGGATACTAAGGATTCCTACCATAATAATTTTTCCAACCTTGTGACCAAGATGGGTTTTGGGTTGAGGTGGACAAGTTTTCCAAAGCATAGGTATTGCCCAATAGCTTAATGGTTGTGCATACGATTGATATTGTGCATTGGGGTCTTGTGCCATACTTATTTTTTGAGGATGCTAATGTCTTTAGGAGCAGCATAGCAAAGTGATTCAACCTATCTTCTTCTAGCTTCTTCTTGAAAAATAACCTTAAGTCCAAGTAATGAAGGATACTCTTTTGTGTCATGATTTTCTGCACATATAACACATATTTCAACATTTTCCAGATGACATTCTCGTAAACCATGTTTTTTCCTACATCTATGACATAAAATAGATAATGAAACATTCTTCGCCTTTTATGCATTTTGTATCTTTAATGTATCTAATTGTTCGATAAGATTTCCAAGGATATTAATTTTAAAATTATCAAGCAAGTTTCTTAGTTATTCTTTACTTACTGTTCGAAATGCAAATTTTCTTACTCTTGACATGACTAGATCTCTTGGGTTCTTACCTTACGTTTTAATTCCTCTTGCAATGTGTTTACACAATTAACAAATTTCTTCAAATGACAACTAAGAAAAATCTCTCTTGCCCATTAAATTAAAAAGATCATCAAAATTATACAATTTATCTCTTTTAAATTGTAGGAAAATATTTCCACTAGGTATTCAAGGTTTTCATCCTCTTTTTGAACCATGTTAAATAATTTATCCTTATGGTCACAATGTATGCAATGATCTTTATATTTTTATAGGAATATTATTTTCACATCATCGCATATTCTAATAAAATGTGTTCTGAGATTCATAAACCACTTAAGAGCTCCATCTTTTCAAGTAGAGGAAAATAATTCCATTTTTTGAGTATCAAGTAGGTAATCATGTGATCTAAATAATACTTCAAACTCAAAAAGAAATGTTTTTCGATCTTTAGTTATGAACCCATGGAAATCAGGAAGGATATACCATGAAATATTTTTCATGGCAATAGTAGTATCAAGTATCCAAGATAGGGAATCTAAAAGGATCCTCATCTCCATGAAAATTTCCACTATCTCTCATTCCACCTCTACCACCTCAACCTCTACCACCATCTCTGTTTCCTCCTCCTCCTCCTCCACCAATTATTAGTTCTTCCCCATTATGAACCTATCCTCATCTTCCATTGTAGATTCTTCAGAACTTATGTAGGGTTATATAATAGGATTTTCTTCAACAAATTCCTCCCTTTTGTTTATTCTACCAATTGTTGGTTTAATGTGATCCCCTCTTCTACTTATTCTTCTTCACTGGGTACCTATAACTACTACCCTAAGAGTTCTTCACCTACTGAAGAAATATATATAACTCCTTTAGTTGGGGATGTGGATTCTTCAATTACAGCTTCTGTAAATGAGATTTGTGAATCCATAAGTTGAATTTCATATCTATGTACTTCAAGGAGTCTATGTCTACCTACCATGGATGGAATGCGAGTGTCAATGGATGGTGTGGGACTACATGGTCTAGTGGGGGTGGTTGGTAATGTTGGTATTGAATTACATCCTCTTGCTCTACTTATGAATCTACTTCTATAATCTCATTCTCTATACACGCATTTTAAATGATTTTAATATGATTTTGACCATGCATATAGAGAATAACTAAATCTGTTATGATATGAAATTTTAGATTCAAAAATAGTCCTAAATGCACATCCCTGGGAATTCCACGAAAAATGTTGGCTAATTTAGCCATTTATTAAATTACTTCATTAAATTAGTGACCAAGGCTTGTGCACTTGTGAGTATATGTGCACAATATATGATAGAATTTTATTTTCAATCAAAATATGAAATCTAAGTGTGAGTTGTAAATCTTAATATATTCAATACTAAGTCATGTTAAGTGCACACAAATTTTCTTTAAACAACAGAAACTTGAAAACAACTTAGGTAAGTAATAAAAGCAAACTATTCAATGGTATCAATTGAAAAACTATTATATCAAGCAAAATTGAAATTTTTTGCTATGGAACTGAATTGAAAGCTATTCCATTTAACATAATTGAAAGTTTATGTTATTCAAATTGAAATAAATATACTCTATATGAATTGAAATGAAGCTACCTTAGGTGCTTTGAAATCAATTCTCTTCTAAGAAGCATAAGGAAATCTAACTATGAGGAAGAACTGAAACAAACTTGAAAGGAAATAATTTAATTAGAAAGCATTGATCTAAACTGGAAGTATTTAAATATTACTAGTGTGCGCAACTCTTAATGAGAACCAACCGAAACATTAAATTTGAGACTAAGCAAGGAGATTAAATAAACAAACTAATAAAAGAAATGTTTTGTTGTTGTCATTTTTAATGTTGAGAGCTCAACCAATTGAAATCAAAATGATAATGAGGAAACTACGCATGAAAACAAAGCATTAAAAAAACTAAAAGGAATCTAAAAAATTGAAATACAAATCAAAGGAACTACCAGGATAATTAAATAAAAAACACTAGACTATCTCACAACTCGTCAAGGGGCCTCTTGATGAATGCGAGGCATGAAAATTCAAATCAACAATTCAGATCACCAACACATTTGTACAAGAATATGGTAATTGTATTCACTAAATTAAAGTATCATGGAGAAACAATAATTACAAAGCATACAATTTTATTTTATTTTCTTCAGATTAAATAAGTTTATAGCATTCTTTAGCCAACAGTTTCTAAGAAAACAACATTGGGAGGAAGTTCCTCAATTGGTATTTAACTTTCCTAATTAAAACCAAAATACTATTCTTCAAGATTTTCTGCGAGAAGAGAAAATCATGAAGGTTCTCAATCAAACATATCAACACATCATCATCTTTAGATTTTGAATCTCGCTCGCTTGATTCCATGCTTGTTTGATGATGCAATTGTAAGCTTGAAGTATTACGTGAGAACATACTAGGTTTGACTTTTGTTTTGACCAATCATATTCTCAAATTCTATGATCTTCCAGGTATGCGTGATAGGTCGATATCATTGTACTGGAAATTTGGCACTTATCCATGTATTATGTTAATCTTCAAACTCTTGAGAACATGTTCAACCTTGGACTTGGCAACAAAAATTCTAATCAGCGATGCAAAAAATATAATTTAGTAGTCATAGCAATATTTCAATCAATTTCACAAAGAAATAACAAATTACGAGTTATGATTGATTGATACCTTATATTATACTTGAGGAAGACATATATGACATTATTTCTTGTAAATGTAACAAAAACATATATAGAATATGTGAAAATAAGGGGAAAAAGATGTCAAAAAGAGGATAATTCAGGGATCTAGCAGTTGCTTTGTTATAAATTTCATATTGGTGGTGAGAAAAGAAAATCATATTGGTGTAGATTGGTTATCTAGTATCATCTAAAATTGTGTACAGAGTTAATGAAATTCATCTTCAAGTATAGGGGGTCATTATTCACATGGGCGATTAGCATGGATGATTTTCATTACGGCACACAGGCTAGTTGGCCTATGCATATCAATTTATCCATTGATATTAGTCAACTTTGAATCAACATTTTATTCAAATCAAGGAACTTATAAGTCATCACATGGAATCTAGTGGGGCCATCATTACCCAAATGATCTCTATTGATGAATCCAGGCCCAAAAAAAATTAAAGAAATTAATAGACAATGGGCATGTTACTATTTTTGTTGTTTTGCTTTTCTATTATAAAGCACTCAAATATTTTAGTGGTAGCATACATTTGTCTTTTAGTGATGGTATAAATATAGCAGTTAGATTTTTGGGAAGAGCTACAGAAAAAATATTTGAGATGGAAGATTTGGATTTCCTATGTGTTACACATACAAATATAGAAAATGTTCATTTTTTGTGTCCTTTTAATAATTTACTTCTTGCATATCCCTTCATATTTTTTATTTATAGATTTGGAGGAAAGAAGGATTGACCTCTTTCGATTGAATATAATTCTTTAAAACTCTTGATTGCGAGCCAAGTGATGTTTGGGTTCACTAGGTGAGATTGGTTCCCTATGTGATTTTGGTGGTTTTTTTGTTCAATATAGTAATCCAAGGATTTGAAGAATTTATGACACTCTTCCTTTTCTATGTTTGAGTTATTTAGAAAATGTCTAGAATTGATGGATTCTTAGCATTATTGATCATTATAATCCTTCGTACTATTGACAATATAGTGAAAATAAATAAAGTAACTATTGGTTGTATTCATAATTTTCTTCAACATGCATACGAGAATATTTGGTTTCTCCAACTTGAGTCACAACTACAATAAGATGAGCTACAACATAAGATTCCTCATTTTGAACTTGTTTTTGTTCAGAATAAATCTTTGGTTAAAGTTCACTCTCATTAGCACCTAGAAATTGATCAGATTAGTAAGTCCATTTTAAGAGTATATTTGCATAAATATATAGAGGTTCAATTTACACTTCCCAAGCCCATCACCAAACCTCGGGAAAAAATTGTTTACAACAAGGATAGAACTAGTCTTGCATATGACAAGGATGTTTCCTTTTATATTACATTCTATTATAAACAAATCAAGTTTTAGAATGTTGCGTTTCCTCAAGACAAATCATCTTCACATGCTCTTATTCCACACCCAAATTAGATTTGCAGATGCTAACATTGTGATCAAGTTGGCCATGTGAAAGATAAATGCTTTGATATACACCCTTGTGAGAATTATGGAAAATAATACTGAGCCTTCAAATACGTGTTCTAGAAATAAGACTCTTTAGAGAGAAAAGATTCACCTTCGATGGATCAATTATTAACAATGTTCTAGAACTACTAAGTATATATATTAGACATACCTCAGAGTTCATTATAGAGTAACTACACATTTTGTAGTGGATATATCTTCATCATACAACCTTATATCTAATAGGGGGAATTGATGATAAACTACAAGCTTCGTAGATTTATCAAGCAAGCCTAAGCCACAACCTGAATCTGAGACAAATTCTAGAGATTAGAGCCAGAGGTAATCATATCTAGTGTTCGTGGTGAAATTTTGAATGAGTGTACCAAAATTCAACTTTTACCATCGATGACCTAGATATAGTAGCAACACAAAAAGTGAAGGAAACCTTAGGCTAAAATGTAAACATAAGTTTCCGTATCTACAGAAAAAATACTTAGAAAACCCTGCAAACATATATCATAAATATGAAAAAATATATTTTTCATTACAACAATGAACCTAATGGAAAATTAAATTGATTTTTATCATTAATTAAAATAACATATTACACATGGAGAGGGAGAGTTATTGACTTCAGTCGGTAAGTTCCTCCCCTATGAGATGGGTCTTTATGTCCCTTCTACTGTAAGATGTTGACTCACTCTTTTGTATGCAAGTGAGTAGACAAATAGTAGTGAGAAGGTTTGGAGAACCCAAATGGAGAGGTGGATTTCTATAGAATTAGAGTGAATATGGTGATAATGGTCAATAAATGATAGATTAGACTTGATCTAGTCAAATAATAAAATATTTTGTAGGCCAAATCAAGATCTAACTGTTATGAGTATTTTATTCTTTGTGAGAGATGAAAAGATTAAAGAAATGGTAAATAATATTTATTTATTTAACTAAATCAAAAAATAATGATTAATGCAATTTATTTAATAAAAGTGGGTGAAATAATTAGTAAATGAAAATGATTTAATTCTTTCTACGAGATATGGTCAACATAAGTTAGAAATAATTAGTAAATATTGATTTAATAATTATTTCATTTCATGGAAAAAGGTGAAATGATTAAGAAATAATAAATAAGTAATTATTTATTTATTGTTCTTATGGAAACAATAAAAGTGGGTGAAAACAAAAGTCATTATTCTCACAAAATGGGTAAATATGAAAATAACATGAAATTAATTAAATTAGATTTCTACGTTATTTTCATGTGGATAAAAAAATATATATAATTTAGGAAAAGTGGTTTGCTAAATTATTTCATATGGTGAAATTATGTTTTAGTGTGTAAAACCCAAACTACATGGTGTATTTTGATCAACCTAATAGAAAAGGGCTAGTAATCACTTTTTAGGTGAAAATGGATTTTCTCCTAATGTATGAGTGTTAAGATCACATTGTATGACTAAAATACATTCTAGTTTTCATTTCATTATAAACTGAGGGATTCATGGAGAGAGAGCCATTGCAATGAAGGCTAGAACCACATGAGGAGGAGATGAGATCCACTTATGAGGAAAGAGACTGTAGATGGTCTATACATGATGTAAATGAGGCAAGTGAGGCATACCTATACCATTTAGATAGTTTAGTACAAATAATAATGGTATGCCTAGCAGTGTGGGTATGAAAAAAAGAATACATAGTAAAAAATGTGTTCGAATCAATGAAATAATACAATGATATAAAGAGTCCCATATACATGTGTCTAGAATGAGAAGGCTAGGTCTAATATAATGAATACTATTGAAATGAGTACAAAAGACCAAGTACCCCCAAATTGATAAGAGGGATGAGATCATAACCAAAGAAGCCCTATTGAAAAGGAAAGGGCTCTAAAGATATGAATAAGACAGTTGAAGGAGGGGCTCATGTGGTGGGCTCTTCAATCGATAGAAACTGAGTGAGTCAAATCTATTAAATTTCATTTGAGGTTGGATGATAGCCTATTGATGGCTAGGAATGTGGAGGCATACCTTAAGGGTCACCACCTCATGAGGTATGGAAACATCTCCAACATGCCCGGTAAATGCTAGGAAAACCTACTGAAGCACTAGACCAACAATTTTAAAATTCTCGATCATGTGATGATAAGTTGCAATCGAGCACATGATAAACGATCATGTCAAAGGGAAATGATGGTCCCATTTTCTTGATTTGAGGCACCCAAAAAATAAGAATCTGTATCCAACATACATCACCTTGTAGGCCACTTTTTTGGAATAAATGTGTTGAATTCGAAAGGGTTGGGCCCGCTAAGGTTGTGGCAATGGTGAGTGCTCAAAAAAGGCGTGAGGTGTAACATACCTCACATACTAAACCATTTTTTCTTTCTTTATTACTATCACTAATAAATAAATATATCTTCTCAATATGATACATCTTTTGACATTCTATCCTCTTCAATGCAAAGAGGATTTCAATGTATACTATCTTAGCTAATAATATAATTGAAGTCAAGATAATTTAATATGAAGTGTTTTTAATTCATGTTATTGCCTTCTCTATTTCAAATACATAATCCAGTCTCTAGTGCACCCAACATTAATGTGCATATGGCTTGAGTATAGTCTTTCCAAAAATGAATAACCCTAATTTGGAATTTTCACTTTTCTCCTTTGATTTCATTTCTCATGTCCATGGAGCCACCCTACTCTAGAATGTTTACAAGGGTTTTATTGCTACTAGATTTGGTTTCTATAGGTGTTAAATCTAATCAAGCCAGTAATATTTACCCTTATATGTAACAAGTTATCTATGTCAGTTGAATTGGAAAGTTCATAGAGTTTTTAAACTACTCTCTATTTCATTTCTCTCTTATTATCATTTCCTTCCTTTACATAGATGCCTTTTTTACTCTATGACTTCATGTACTCACATGAGTAATATAATGTTGAAAAATACCTTTGATATGTTCTTATAATGTTTTCTACGGGTATTACCTTAATGTACATTTGTGTTATTTGTTTTAAAAACTGTAATTCGAACTACACTTAATGATCACATTCGCGATGGAATGGTGCGACCATGACTTCCCATTCTAGTCCTTCAACATGGATTGTGATATTAGACATCAAGTATCAAAATATATCTATGTTTTTTATTTTTATTTGTAACATATATATCATTGCATTATTTTATGTTAAAACCTTATTTGTATATTACACTTTTTATGAGTGTAACTGAGATAACCATGAGCTTATTTTTCTAGCCTATGTTAGTTATTCTTGTCTTCAGTTTAGATTTATGAGTTGGTTTTTGGTCTTTAGCTCAATCTTTTGATTTATCGGTTATTTAAATATTTACTTTAAACTAGGGTTATAAACTATGAAAAACTAGGTCTTGTTTTTGCAATTACAAGTTATAGCTATGTGTAGTATACTTAGGGAGGATATTATCAGGTATGGGGTACAAAGGGAGGTACCCAAGGGAATAAGGTAATAATGTGATGGGTCATAGTTAATAAATAGAGTGGTTAACGCACATCATGTAAGGGACCACTAGTAGTTAGGAATAATATTATAAGCCCATTTTATTAGATATATAGCATTGAGAGACCCATGGTAATGACCCCGAGTATTATATGTATGAATTATATATAGAGGCTAGAGACTCTCCATTGAGAGATGTCAAAAATTATTTCATTGGGAAGCATATGGCTTGTGGAGTGTTCTCCTTCCTTAAGGAGTGATTGTATGGTGTTACCCTACCTCAAGGGTTTGATATTAATAAAAATTTGAAGTTTATCTATTTCTCTCTTGTTATTTCTGGGCATGTGTTCATTTTCATATATTTTCAGGTCAGATTTATTACAAGTGGAATCATAACACTTTTGGGCAAGGCGGAGAGATGTTTTTTTATTTTTTGTAGGAATTTTTGGGGCGGAAAGTTTGTAGATCAGATATGAAACTTCTAGTGAAAATTTTGTAGAAAACAATTGCATATCTGGCTTCTTTATGACAAAATAACCAATTTCAAAAAAAATCGGCCAAATTGGAGCTCGTATGAGGGAGATACGTTGATTTAAAAATCAGCTATATAGCAGAAATTGTTCTGAACGATAATTCGTGGATGACGGATCTCAGGTCATTTTTTTCGTAGTTTTGTGGGGAATTTGAGAAACTAATTGGATATATTAGATCCTCTTGAAAAATTACCCAATTTGAAAAAAATATCGCTCAAATCAGAGTTCGGATGAGGGAGATATTGCTAATTTAAAATCAACTTTTTTTTTTAGAATTTTTTGTGATGG